>CM057456.1:757265000-760011250 GCA_016271365.2 Neoceratodus forsteri | reverse complement strand
TTACTTGGAGAACATAGAGAGGATTTGGGGAAAAAAAGGGGGGGGGGGACTTCTGAACAAGACAAAGCAGTCTGAAGTTAGGGCAGTTGGGTGGGAGGGGAGCACTGGGAGTTGCTGGAGATCGTGGGATTGTGGTTGTATGTGCTGCTGTCTAATTGTGATTAAGCACTGCAGCCAATATATTTAAGAAATACAGAATTCAAATAGTTACATAATTATCCTGGAAAGCCACTCTGGACTTGGTTACAGTAGTGCCTATTGCCTACGAAATAAAAAAAAATAACTTGGATCAGGAGAGTAGCACTAGCAGCAGTTGGAGGAGAAGTAAAGAAAACAAGGGCTAAAGAGCTGGGTTTTGTGAAGTGCTGCCAAACTTGCCACCTGGCAGAAAATAAAGGACAGAACTTAGTGTAACTAATTAATGCCAAAATAAATGAAAAAAGGAAATGACTAATAACAAGACTAACTGTAGATAAAGAAAGGGATGAATCCATCTGACCAGTGTCCTATGGCCATCCCGGCCTGGCTGGCTTGTGGATCTTTGACAGAAGTGGAACATAAAATTAGAGAAGCCTAACTAACTGTGTATGGTCTGTGTTAGGAGAGAGGTGTCGTGTGGAAAGGGCCGGGGTGACCTGCCCAGATTCCTGTGGCCAGCTGGCTTGTAAAAGACACATAAAAAATTAAGAAAGAACCTATTAAAAAAAAATTTGACAGAACATAAAATTAGAGAAAGCTAACTGTGTTTGGTCTGGGCTTGGGCTGTGAGTGTGTTGGGACAGAGGTGTCATGTGGAAAGGGGTGACCTGCCCAGTGTCCTGTGGCGGCTGGCTTGTGAAAGATAAGACACATAAAGAAATAGAAAAGAAGCTATTAAACAAAAAAAAAAAGATTTGACAGAACATAAAATTGAGAAATGTACTAACTGTGTGGGCTGTGAGTGTGTTGGGATAGAGCTGTCGTGTGGAAAGGGTTAACCTGCCCATTGCTCAGGTGTTCAGTGGCTGGCTGGCTTGTGACAGGACAAAACAACAAAGTAAGCACTAAGCAAGTAAGCATCAAAGCAAGCGACTGCAACAGTGTACAACAACACCGTCATTCTGGTCCAAACAGTGTAGTTGCTACATCCTCCCATTCTTCCACCTGACTGATTGCCTCCTTCCTGTAGTTTAAGTTGACACTGCTTAGTTTATACTGCAGCCTGTAGATAAGTTAAGCAATAGAGAGACTTTAGTATCTGTCTGCTCTCCCACTGTCTACCACTAACAGTAAAAAAAAAAAAAAACACAGATCACAGTGACTTTAAAAGAATACATAGATACATAGACAGTGTCGGCAGATAAGGCCTATGGCCCACCCAGTCTGCCCATGTGAGCTTGTAAGTTCAGTTTGTTTTCCTGGAAGTCTTGCCCCTACCCTGACCTCTAGAATTCCTTTATGTCTATCCCATGTATTCTTAAATCCGTGATTGTTTCAGCCCCACCACTTCCTCTGGCACAGGTGTTCCACTTGTCCACCACCTGTTCTGTGAAGAAATTTCTCCTCGCGTTTCTCTGAATTGTCCTCCTCCAACTTCATCCCATGCCCTCTAGTCCTGGAACATCTTTTTGCTTAAAAATACTGTATTCCTGCACCCTGTTCCTTCCTGTAAGATACTTGTACATCTCTATCATATCCCCTCTCTCCCTCCTCTCCTCCAGGGAGTACATGTTCAGTTCCTTCAACATGTCTTCATAGGACTTGTGATGCAATCGATGCACCATCTTTGTTGCCCTCCTTTGAACCTTCTCTACCCTGTCTATGTCCTTGTGTAGGTATGGTCTCCAGAACTATACACTCTACTCCAGGTGGGGCCTCACTAGTGTCTTGTATAGTTGAATTATGACCTCCCTTTTCTTGCTGGTGATGCCCCTGCCTATACATCCCAGCATCCTATTTGCTTTACCTGCTGCCTTGTCACACTGTTTCCCTACCTTGAGGTCATCAGAGATGATAACCCCAAGATCCCTTTCCTGCTTGGTGCATGCTATATCCTCAACCCCCAACTGATATATTGTGCCAGGGTTTCAAACAGCATGAAGTCTTGCTATATTCTGACACATGCAGTGAGTCCCAACTTTCGAGCTGCTCCAGAGGTGAAAGAGTTAACTTTCCATGCCAGGCATGGAACGCTGAGCTCAAGATCAGTTGAGACTCTGTCTGTTCTTCAAACTCAAACCGTCAGATTCTTTACTCCGCCTCACTGAACAGTCGCTTCGGAAATTTCTCCTTCTGCTCGGTTCATTTTGTCGGTTAAAGTATTGTTTTTCTCGGTTTTTGACCGAAATTAAACCGCAACCTGTCAGTTCAGTCTCTGTCTGTGGTATTTGTGAGTACTAGATAGGTTTTACATTAATTCTATTCTGTGTGGAACTTGTAAACGGTTTATCGGTTCGGTTTGAACCTATCAAGTTGTTTAACAAATCGTAATCTGTGATTTAGAGTGTGGTTACGGTTCTTATCGGTTCTAAAAAAAACGGATTTTATTACGTTTTCTTCCACGACCCGTGACACGGTTGGGAACCGATAAGAGGATCTAACCTGGCGGATTGCCATAAACGGGTAAGTTTGGATAGGACTGCCACTATGTCTGAGAACCCCAAAAGAAAAACCGGGCCCACTGGGTTTCAGCACTGCAGTGTGTGTGGGGAAGTCTTTGCCAAGGCTGACCCCCACACCACCTGTGTTTACTGTCTGGGGTTTGACCGCCTCAATGCAGACTGCCAGATTTGTAAGAATTTTCCTGCAGCTACCCTGGAGAAAAGAGTTGGTAGGCTCAGGGAAAGAGAGGCCAAAAAGTCCTCTGAACCAGATGGCCAGCCCAGTTCGGTTCCAACCAAACCAGAAGTAGTGCCCTCTGACCAGGGCGAGACTTCTTCGGGCAAAAGGAGATCCGACTCTGAGGAGTCGGTTCCAGCAAAGAGGACTAGGAAATCAGCTGGTGTGGAGCCAAAACTTTCCTCTCCAACCGCTGAAGAAATAGCCAAAGTGATCAAAATTGTCCAGTCGCTTTCCCCGGTTCCGACTGAACCGACACCGTCAGGTGGCGCTTGATTTCAAAGTATAATTTAGAGAATATTATGAACCGGAGGAGGGGAAGAGGAGTATGAGGAGAGTGAATGTGGATTTGAAAGTCTGGATGTGCCCATTGACCCAGACATCTCCCCAGACAGACCTTCAGAAGTGTCTCCTCACAGGCTTTCTGAGTCCCCTTCTCATTTTATGCTTTATAAAAAAGTGGCTGAAACCCTCCAGCTCCCTACGGAGGAAGCTGTGAATGATCAAGAGGAGCCTAACTATGTGGAAATGATGGACATCCCAGAGTCTAGGAGACTGTCTATTCCCTTGCATAAATCTTTTGGGAAGCGGACATTTAAAATTCTAAAAACTCCTCACACTATACCTCCTGTAGATAAGAGAATGGACAAGAGGTACACATTGTCAGGCTTTGATACGGAGTTCCTTACACAACAATGCAGCTATGTTGGGGTAGTGCAGGCTGCAGCCTGACAAGGCAAATATTCCATTGGCTTCACACCCCCCGGACAAGGACTCCAAGAGGATTGATGCCATGGCAAAGAAACAGTACATGGCAGCATCCTTGGGACTCAGACAGGCAAATTATATGGCTTATGTTGCTAGATATCAGAAATCAGATGGGACACTGTTATGGCTCTAGCAAAACAGGTCCTAAGCCAGCAGCTAAGGAGCTGGAGAAGGTGGCTGCTGATGGTATTGAGGCAACCAAGGTGCAATTCCATGCTGCAGTGGACTCAAATGATGTGTCATCAAGAGTCATGGCTACATCTGTAGCACTCAGAATGGCTTGGCTCAGATGTACTAGCCTGTCACAGGATACCCAGACTAAGGCCATGGATTTTCCTGTTGTGGGTAATTCCCTGTTTGGGGAGCAGACAGAGAATTACATGAAGAAAATGGATGAGTATAGGACCACCTATAGGAGTGCACAGGCCAAGGAAAGGCAGGCCACTCCTCAAAGGCAGCTTTCAGGGGCAGGGCAGGCCTTTTCATAGGCCTTTACCAAGCCCAGGCCTCCTCTTCTGCTTATGCCCAGAGGGGTTCTTTAGAGGAGAGGCAGGCCAGGTACAAGCAGGCCTGCTTCCACCCCTCAGCCCAAAGTCCCTGCCAAGCAGGTACCCTGATGGGGTTGCCAGGGCCGATTCTCAGCTACCTGTAGGGGGCAGGCTGGCTTACTTTGTCCAGGACTGGGAGTCTCTGACATCGGACAAATGGGTCCTGGAAGTAGTAAGCCAGGGACTGGTTCTTAGCTTCAAAAAGTTTCCAAAGATGAGAACCAGATTATTTCCACCTGCAAATCCATCAGAGGCACTTGCCTTAGAGGCAGAGGTCTCTTCCCTCCTCGCTGTCAGAGCTGTGGAAAGGGTTCCACCCCTACACAGGGCAAAGGATTGTATTCCAGGTACTTCTTACCCCAAAAGACAGGAGAATGGCGGCCCATCCTGGATCTCAGATACTTAAACAAGCACCTTTTAAAACCAAAATTCAAAATGGTGACTCTGGGAATTATTCTACCCTCTCTAAGGCCAGGGACTGGCTAGTGTCCCTGGACCTCAAGGATGCCTACTTCCATATTCTCATCAGGGCTCCCACCGAAAGTACCTCAGGTTCGAGCTGCCCTCAGGCCATTACCAGTTCAGAGCAATGCCCTTTGGCCTCACCTCTGCTCCAAGGGTATTCACAAAATGTCAGAAGGCAAAAAATTGCCATCTTCCCTTACCTGGACGACTGGCTCATAGTAGGCCAGTCCCCAGACCAAGTCAAGTTACACCTACAGATAACTCAGCAACTGCTCACCTCTCTTAGGTTTCCTTCTGAATCTTTCAAAGTCAGTTCTAGAGCCTGTCCAGCTCCTCACCTTCATAGGCGCAGAGCTGAACACAGAGAAAGCCAGAGCCTTCCTTTGGACAGGGCAAGGACCCTGGTCTCTCGCCTCCTCATTTACCCTGCAGGTGTCTCAACCAGCAAGGCATTTCTACAGCTCCTGGGGCACATGGCTGCTTCTACAGCAGTAGTGCAGGGAGCAAGATTTCAGATGAGGGACATTCAGTTCCATTTGAGAGCCTTTTGGTCTCAAAGGAAAGACCCTCTAACCAAATTGATCTCAGTGACTCAAACCCTGATCCAGGCCCTACAGTAGTGGCAGGGCAGAACAATCTGAGACAGGGGGTTCCTTTCTCCTCAATCTCACTCCTTAATCCTTACTACAGATGCATCCCTCTTGGGGTGGGGAGCTCACATGGGTGACCTCACCACCCAGGGTTATGGTCCCCTCAGGAATCTCTGCTCCACATCAATCTGTTGGAACTCAGAGCAGTTTTCTAGTACTTCAGGCTTTTCCAAATCTGTTCAGAACAAAGTTGTACAGGTCAGAACAGACAACACCACCACAATGTGGTACATCAACAAGCAAGGGGCACTCGGTCTGAGCCTTGTGCACGAAGCAATGAAGTTGTGGTCTCTGGCTTACTCCCTGAACACCTCCCTTACGCAGTTCACCTCCCAGGCAAGGACAATGTCCTGGCAGATGCTCTCAGCAGGATTTCCCAGGGCCATCACGAATGGTCACTGGACCCTAGTCTTGGAGGTGATATTTGCCAGATGGGGCACCCGCAGATAGAATCTTTTGCAGCCCCAGACAATCACCAACTTCCCCTTTTGCTGCAGGCCCCCAGTGTTGGGCTCAGTCCCTCTGGATGCCTTAGTTCTCACTGGGAAGGGAAGTTTCTCTATGCTTTTCCCCCCTTCCCTCTCCTGTTCAAAGTGCTAGTCCTTCAGGGCTCCATTATTGGGTCCTTGCTCTTTTCCCTTTTTCTCAACTCCCTGCCCAGTGTATGTACTGGTAAAATCCTTCTTTATGCAGAAGATACTGTACTCTTTGCCTCCGACCGTAATCCCATCTCACTTCAGGATTCTCTGCAGGAATCCTACAATGACGCAGAAGCCTGGTTTACTGAGCACAGACTCGTAATTAATCTAATGAAAACCAAAACCATGCTCTTTGCCCACCCCCAAAATAAATCCAGTAACTATCCTCTCGCAGTCCACTCCACCTCTAAACTCCCTATTGAGCTAGTTCACTCTTTTATAAATACCTAGGTATAACCTTTGACCCTGCCCTCTATTTTCATGCCCACATCTCTGCCCTTGCCTCAGCCTCTAACACTCGGCTGGGTATCCTCTATCGTCATAAAACTGCCTCCCCAAGGATGCCCTCCGACTTGCAGTCACATCCTCTGTTTCTACCTCTGAGACTATGGCCCTACTACTGTGTATGGTGCAGCAGACCAGACTGCCCTGCACAAGATCCGCCTCACCTTAAACAAGGCTTGCAGGCTCATAACTGGGGCTCCTAGTCTAACCCACACTTGCCTTCTTTACACCATGGCTAATCTACTCAACCTAGATGGCGCCTCAGATACCAAACCTGCCTCCTAACAAACAATCACTCCTTGGGTTGTCACAGGTCTGTCAACCACTATCCACCGAGCTAACCCTACAGTGTATCCATTATATCCCATAGAAACTGCACCTAAAGGTCAAAGACTTGCCCTACAGAGCCCCTGTTGGCCTCGCGCCCTCTCGCGCCGGAATCATCTGATGCCGCCTCATTATCTTTATTTTAAAACTAGTTTAGAAATCACCTGCTCTCAACACGCAGCTGTACCTGCCTCTAAGCCTCCTCCTGTCCTCCCAGACAAAGCTCACTGAGCCAGCCTCTCTGACCTTCTGTCCAGCTCTACCTTTACTTGCTACTATCTTCCCCACACTCCTCTTCTGATGTCTCCCACTCAGCCTTACCTTTATCTGCCCACTGAATCAATCTCCATGTAACTACTGTATATTGTCTACTCTGTAAAGTGCACATTTAAGCCTGTTGTATACTGTGTTTGACATATGCCTGTATTTTTGGCTGATTCCTAAATGTACTCCCGATTTTTTTGTCTGCCTTGATGTTTGTTTCTTGCACTGTTTTGTCCTCACTGTGACGAGGTACCTTTGTAAATGAGCCTCTGGCTCAAAGTTTGTTAAACCGATGTTCTAATAAATAAATTAAATAAATAAATCAGATCTCAACCCTGCAAGATGATCCTCATTGCTCCAGACTAGGCCAGACAACCCTGGTATCCACTCCTACTGTCCTTAGCAGTCAGTCTTCCCAGGAATTACAACCTGTTAACCTGTGCTCAGGGAGGTTTGGTACCAACCTCAAATCTCTCAATCTCAAGGCCTGGCTCTTGAAGAGTTGGAGTTTGCTGATTTACACCTCTCCCATGGTGTAATGGTTATCCTGAAGGCTTCTAGAAAACCTTCCATCAGGGCTACTTATAATTCCAAATGGAAGAGGTTTTTCCATATGGTGCTCTGGAAAGCATATTTTCCCAGAATCTGCTGATTTACCCACAGTCCTGGATTATATGGTCCATTTAAATACCTTGGGGTTGAGGCCAGCTACCCTAAAAGTGCATCTGGCAGCTGTGTCTGCTTTTATTTCAGCAGGTAAGCCCTCTTCTCTTTCAGCTCACCCTGTATTCTCCAAGTTTTTCAAGGGATTGCTTCACACCAACCCTCCATTCAGGGACTCTGCCTCCGCCTGGGATCTTAATGTTTGCATTGCTCAGCTTATGCAACCCCCCTTTGAGCCTTTGTCTTCAGCAGAGCTTAAGTACTTGACTTGGAAGACTGTGTTTCTGGTAGCTATCACTTCTGCCAGACGCATAAGTGAATTACAAGCTTTGTCAGTGGAGCCTGATTTTATCTCCTTTCATAGAGATAAGGTGGTCCTCAGGACTAACAGGAAGTTCTTGCCTAAGGTGGTTTCAGATTTCCACCTTAATCAATCTATATCTCTTCCAGTGTACTTCACTGACCATTCCTCCTCCTCTGGCGAGAGGAGGCTGCACAGCTTAGATGTGAAGAGAGCCCTTAGTTACTACATAGAGCATACCAAGGGTCACAGGTTTGACTCCCTCCAACTGTTCCTCACTTATGGTGAGGTTGGTAAAGAAACCTGCCACTAAAGATCCATTGCCAGGTGGATTGTTTCTTGTATCAATTTTGCTATGGAAAACTGGGTAAGATTCCTCCCTCAGGCCTGAGGACTCACTCTACCAGAGGTACAGCTGCTTCCCTGGCTGCTGCCAGGGACATTCCTATTCTACAGATATGTCAAGCAGCTGCCTGGAAAACAGTTCTACACTTTACCAGCATTACCCCTGGACATCCAGGCTAGGAGTGATGCTTGGTTAGCATAGCTGTGCTTCAGAGCCTATTTCCAAGTAGGTTCTGTCCCTCTTCCATGGAGGTACTGCTTTGTAGTCTGCATATGTCAGAATATAGCAAGACTTCATGTTGTTTGAAGAAAAATTACTCACCTTAGTAATGTTGTTTCTTCTAATGGAGTCTTATATATCTGTCCTCCCCCTGCCCTCTCAGAACCTCTGTTTTTGGGATGTGGGTGGGCAGTGCAGTGTTGGCACTTAGTAGGTGCCCACCTTGTTGTTTTCACCCTCCTTTCTTGGGGTGACTTGGTGTTGTGTTTTCATTTTTGGGTCTCTGACTTAAGTCTTTGTTTTGGGACCAAAAATGTGTTCTTATGTTTAGTAGCCAGTTGGCTAGTGTGGGTTACAGCTTCCACACAGGACCTCAGTGAGTTTAGCTCATAAAGATCTGACAGTTTGAGTTTGAAGAACAACAGACAGAGTCTTAGCCAGGCTCGCAGCTCAGCCTCCATGCCTGGCATGGAAAGTTAACTCTTTCACCTCCGGAGCAGTTCGAAGGTTGGGACTCACTGCATATGTCAGAATATAGCAAGACTCCATTAGAAGAAACAACATTACTAAGGTGAATAATTTTTTCTTTTGTGCCCCATATGCATTATCTTGCACTTCTTTGCATTGAATTTCAACTGCCAAGACCCTGACCATTCTTCCAGTTTCTGCAGGTCCCTTCTCATTCTGTCTACACCCTCTGGTGTGTCTACTCTGTTACAGAGCTTTGTGTCATCAGCGAACAGTGAAATTCTGCCTTCTAGGTCCTGCACAATGTCACTGATGAAGATGTTGAATAGGACCAGTCCCAGCACTGATCCCTGGTACCCACTGGTCACTCTTCCCTCTGTGGGTGACAGCCATTTACCACCACCTCTGTGTCCTGCCACCCAGCCAGTTACCAACCCACCACACTACTGTCCTGCCCACACCCATATTCCCCAGTTTGTGTAATAGTCTTCTGTGTGGCACAGTGTCAGAGGCCTTGCTGAAGTCCAGATAGGCCATGTCCATTGCCCTCCTGATCCACCTCCTAGTCACCCAGTCAAAAATTCAATGAGGTTGGTCTGACGCGGCCTCCCTCTGGTGAAACCATGCTGCCTTGGGTCCTGTAGTCCATTGACAACCAGATGTTCCACCAATCTCTCCTTCAGTAGTACTTCCATGATCTTCCCCACTACCGAGGTGAGGCTGACTGGTCTGTAGTTCCCTGCTTCCTCTTTGTTCCCACTTTTGTATAAAGGACTACATCTGCTGTCCTCCAGTCTTTGGGTACCTCCCTGTTTCCAGTGATCGGCTAAACAGGATAGCTAGAGTTCAGCCACCACCTCTCTTAGTTCTTTAAGGACCCTGGGTGCACCCATCTAGCCCCATTGCTTTATCAACTCTTATTACTTCCAGTTCCTTCAGGACCCTTTCTCTTGTAAAGGGACTTGTGTCCATTTCTGCACCATTCTCACCCTTGTACTCCTTCAGACCCATTACCCTCCTCTTCCTCAGTAAAGACTGAGCAGAAATACCTGTTCAATATGTCAGCTTTACTGTTGTCATCCTCCACACGGCCCCATCCTCCCCTTCAGTCTCACTATCCCTCCTTTGTCTTTCTTTCTCTTATGTACCTGTAAAGGTTTTGTCCCCTATACCTCTGATTGATTTTGCAATGTGTTCTTCTGTCTGAGCTTTGGCTTCCTTACTGGCCTCCTGCCTCCTTTGCTTCTCCTGGTACTTCTCCTATCCCTTCTGCCTGTGTCTTTTGTATTGCCTGAATGCAATCTTTTTGGCTTTCACTTTCTTTGCTACCTCTTTGGAAACCATAATGGTCTCCTCTTCCTTTTCCTCTTGCTAACCTGCTTAATGCATAATTCTGTTGTTCTTGTAATCCCCATTTTAAATACCTTCCTGTTCCTCAACCCCTGATTCCTGTCCCATTCCCTTAATGCCTCTTTCAAGTATCTCCCATTTTCCCAAAGTCTGCCCCCTAAAATCCAGGATATGTGTTTTGTGTGGTTTGGTTCTGTTCTTTCTGTGATTTCAAACCACAATGACTGGTGGTCACTGTTCCCAGGTGCTCCCCACTGTTACCCCATCACCTGTCCCTGTTTGTGAGCACAAGGTCCAGTATTGCCTTCTGCCGAGTTGGTTCCATGACCAGTTGCTTGAGGAAGGCACCGTGAAGGAGTCCAGGATAAATCTGCTCCTAGTTGATGCTGCTGCTGGGATGCTCCAGTCCACGTCTGGAATATTGAAGTCTAACAGTACTACCTCACCCTTGTCTGCCATCCTTTGGATGGCTAGCATCAACTCCTATCTGTTTCTTCCTCCTGGGCTGGTGGTCTATAGACCACACCTGTGCGGATGGCTGTCCCCATTTTCCTTTCCAGCTTAACCCACAGTATCTCTCCCCATTTTGTTCCTCCTGGATCTCTGTGGCCCTTATGTCATTTTCACATACAGGTGCCTCCTCCTCCTTCCTGCCTGCTCTGTCTCTTCTGAATATGTTGTAGCCAGGTATGGCCATCTCTCAGTCGTGGTTATCATTACACCAGGTTTCAGCGATGGCCACAATGTCAGGTCTGACTGCACCATGACAGCCTCAGATCTTCCATCTTGTTGCTAAGGCTCCTGGCATTTGCACACATGGCTTTCCATGATTTGACCTCCCTAGACTGTTTGCTGTTCTACTCCAGCCCTTCCTTGGTTGTCCTTTATCCCTGGTTCTCCTTGCTGTCTGCCCTTCTGCTGAATTTTCCCTTTCTGCCTATCCACCTCTTGGGCAATCTCCATCTTTTGCACCTGCTTTGCAGAGATAACCACTCCTCTGGTTCCACTGCTAGCTGTGGGGGTGAGCAAGTAGGTACCCTCCTTGCTGGCCACCACCCCTTTGCTAGTTTAAATGCTTGTCAGTGTAGCATTTAAACTTATCATTGAGTGCTTGGATTCCCTCAGGATGGATGCAGGCCGTCAGGCTTGAACAAACTCCATCCCTCCAGGTGGGTCCCCAGTCACCAATGAATCCAAACCCTTCCTCACAGCACCAGTTCTTCAACCATGAGTTAAAGTTCCTGGTGCATGCACTCCTATGCTCTCCCTTGCCTCTCGCAGGTAGTACTTCTGAGAAAGTGACAGAAGTAGCTACTTGCTTGAGACCCCTTCCCAATTTCCTAAACTCTTCCTGAACTTCCTTTTATTATCTTTATTAGAGACATTCAAATTCAGTATGCAGAAGAGTAAGCATTAGTAACAAACTGTATTATCCTCTAGTCAGCAGCAGCACATCAAGTTCTTCTAATACACAAACTACTACTTCTGCAGCATCAGATGAAAGTAATAGAGAGTCTGCAGCAAGTGCATCTGCATCGGTTAGTCGTGCTAGATCAGCTGTTTAAGCAGTGAGGCCTTAGCTGAGCCTGTAGCCCTCTATCACTGCCAATGAACGCAGTTTAGTGCATGCCCCTGATGAGGTAGTGGTGGTACAAAGAAAAGTAAAGACAAAATATGACCAAGAAAGGAGGGCCAGGCAGTTTCAGCCTCATTGGTTGACCACTTATAAATGGTTGAGATATGATGAAAAAAAGGAATGAATGTATTGCACAGTGTGTGAAAAGTATCCCACTATTGCAACACCAGCCTTTAAAAAAAAAAATGTGTTTGCCACAGGCTCTAACAATTTTAGAATTGAGTCACTATGTACACATGAGAAGACCAATCCACATGTGCTATGCCAGAACCAACATATTCTGGAAAGCGGTCAGCGTGCAGTTCAGTGTGATCTCACCGAGTCACTACTTTATCAAGCCTTTGCCAGTTGGAAGAGGCCACAAAGCTGAAAATGAGACGCCTGTTTAACACAGCGTACTCCATTGCAAAAAATCTGCGCCCATTTTTTGACGTGGCTTGGCTGTGTGAATTGCAAGAGAAAAATGGGATTCAGCTTGGTGTAAATTAACCAATGACAAGCGAGCCAGGGACTTTTGCAGAGCTGTAGCGACTGTTTTATCCAAGACCCAGATGCAGGCCCTTAAAAATGCAAAATAAGTTACGGTTCTTGCTGACGGCAGCACTGATGTGGCTACAATAGAATGTGAGAATGTCTTCCTGCATTTTGTAAATCCTAACACAAAAAATGTATGTACATACCTGATCCAGGCTGTGCCCTTGGAATCCTCACATGCTGAGGGTGTCTTTAATGCAATAAGAACTGCATTAGATTCACTACATCTTCCTATCTTTGACCTGTCGAATGTGAGCAATCCAAGGCCAATTCTGATTTTGTCAAGTTTGATGGGGCAAGTGTAATGCTGGGTGAAGCAGGGTGGAACCATTGCAAAGTTACGGGAGCACTGTCCTCACATCATTGCCGTGCATTGTGTTGCACATAAGTTGGAGCTGGCAGTTCTTTATGTGATGAAAACAAACCCCTTCATATCAAAGCTTGAAAATACTCTAACGGGCATGTTTAAATTCTACCACTATAGTCCCAGAAAAATGAGAGAGCTTCAAGAAACTGCACATGTGATAGATTCTGATTTTGCTACGTTAGTGCAGTTAAACAGGTGAGATGGCTGGCCAACAGATCACGTTCAATACAGGCAGTTCAGGTGAACCTACCTACAGTTGCTCAGCACTTGGAACAAAGTGCAGCTGGTGCTGATGGGTGAAAAGCAAGGTGCTGTTAAGAGAGAGACAGTTTGTACACTTTGTCAAATCTCTTTGTATCCTGCGATTTTTGCCCATACTTAAAACTGTCACTGCAGTTTCAAAGAGATGACTTAATTCTTGAAGTACCACATCTCATAGAAACCTACCTCCTCCAGCTGATGGAACTGAAACCAAAGCCAGGGGAATACATGACCGCTTTCCTAGATCATTATAAACCTTAGGACAGATGCATGGACTTGTAATTTCTAAGAAGGAGTTCAGAAGACTGTTCCTTACATTTAGAGGCAACTGCCCTGAAATAAATTTTGGGACAGATACACAGCTGCATACTTTAGTAGATGCAGCAGTATCCTACTGATGTAAGATTTCAAAATTTCTCAGAGGTGCCTCTGAAATAGTTACATCTATCTTGATTTTAAGCAATTTGATCTACCAAGAGAACAACTTGCAGAGTTTGGGACCAGTGAAGTGGCTAATTTAGCAGCATACTTTAATTTTTTCACTGAAGAGCAGCAGGAAAATATTAGGTCAGAATATGCTGCATTTAAGGCACTGCTGAAATCTGCGGTTGACAAACCCTGTCTGCAGGTGTAAACAAGATTGCTAAAAGAAAATCCGCCCTAGATTGCTCACATTCTAGAGTTAGTAGAAATGCTACTGCCAATGAGTGTGTCAACTGCAAAGTGCGAACGAGTGTTCTCCACTCAAATCCTGATAAAGACAAAAATAAGAACACGCCTGGCAGACTACACATTAGTCACTTCTTCAACACAGCAGTAGAGGGTCCCACCTATGTGATTGGATCCAGATCCAGCAATAAACCACTGGCTGCTGTCTGGTGCAGGCACTTGACATGTTTATGGGCATGCTGCTGCTGGTACAACTGATGATGTGTTCATGCTAGTACTGCTACTGCTGCTCCATCCTCCTGTCCCAGCACTAGTACTACCACCAGTTCACTTGATGTTGGTGACGGTTCTGATTGAATCTGAGTTCTCATTATCTTGCCCTAATTATTCTTTGCTTCATGCTGGCATGTTTGGGACTAGACTGGATGGCACCCTTGACTCTGACTTCAAATCACTAAACCTGTATTTAACAGAAAAATTTAAATAATACATCATCATTTTTACTGTTTTATATAGTCTCTATACAATCTACATCCATTTGTTCATAATACATTGCCACAACCATTTACTTTGTTGCTACATAATTTTTTAATGTTTTTCTTAAAATCTGACTTCTGACCATTGGACTATTACTTCAGCAGTGAGACTACCATTTTTGGTAGGTCAGCTGTCCTGGACTACCATGTAAATTTGAAATTTGTCGATCCTGATGGGAGGCTTCCCAGGAGGAGCTGTCTCGCTGGTGTAATGGCTTTAAATGAAAAAGGTTCTCCATTTAGTGCCAGGGCAAGGGGCTTGATCCCCTTGCCAGCCCTGAGGCGAGCATCTTAGACTACCTCTGATGCCTTTCTCAGTTGGGGCTGCGAGTCACAACTCTTAAGGTGCACCTAGCAGACATCTCTGCAGGGTGGTAAGCCAGTGGTAGCCCAGGAAAAGTGGTCAGACGCTTTTTCAAGGGCCCTGGATCACCTATCCCCTCAGGTGCGTGAACCACTTTCACCATGGGACTTACAGCTGATGTTGCCTGTGCTCATGCGCAGGCCATTTGAGCCTATTCACAGGTGTGAGATGTCGCACCTATTGTGGAAAACGGCCTTCCTGGTGGCCATCCTATGAGCCAGAGGGATTGAGGAACTCCATGCTCTCTTAGTGGAGTCTTCCTATCTGGTCTCCCACAGGGACAGTCATCCTTCACCCCAATCCAAAGTTCCTCCCAAAGGTAGTATTGGAGTTTCACCTTAACTAGGTGATTAACTTACTGGTATACTTTACTAATCCACCTTTAGAGGCCGACCACAGGCTCCGTACCCTGGACCTATGGAGGGCACTGTCTTACTATGTAGAGCGCATGGGTGGAGTTCAGGGAGAGGCTCACCAGCTGTTTTTCACTTACACTGAAGTCGCACCTGGCAGGTGGCTTACATCCTGCATCGACTTGTGCTATAGGTTGGCTGGTAAGAGGTCTCCTGTAGGGATTAGAGCTCATTCCACCAGATATACCTCTGCCTTGGTGGCTGCTTCCAGGGACATCCCTATCCAGGAAATCTGCACGGCTGCTACCAGGAAGTCAGCCCACACTTTCAGTTCCCAATAACGCATCTACCTTGAGTCTCACTGGGATGCTGGCTTTGGGACCTCAGTTCTCCTGTCTCTGTTCGCCAAATAGAGGTGTGCGCCTTGCCCCCTTCTCCTAGAGAATTGCTAGGAATCTTCCAGTGTTTGGATGGTGAACTATATCCACACCCCTAGAAAAATAGAATCTTCTTCAAGGAGATCTCTTTCATCAGGCCACTTCTATGGAACTATAGCCACCAGGCACAAGGACTACACAGGAACTTTTTCACTAGCAGCCTTCTAGGGCACACCAGCAGTCGATTGTCATATGTCAGCCGCTCGCCATATAAACATGGGCAGCCCTGCACCTCCTCAGTTCTTTTCTCACTGTTGACATTCTCGTCGTACTCCATGGACACCTCCGCCGGTCGACTGCCAGTTTTCAGTTCTCTACTTTTATTTTCTCACCCTAGTAGTTATCACTTTATTTTAAAGTGATCCTGTCGTATGTCGATGACCGACTTGGTGAAACTCTTCCAGTATTGCGAGTGGGGTGGAAATAACTACAGCAATGATGACCACAATGCCTGTGTTCGCTGCCACAGCAAGGTGCACTACATTAAGGCCTGCCGCAGCTTCAACCCGGCTGCCTGCCGTCAGGAAGCCCTGTGGTGTTTCCTCCTTGAATTGAAGGTGGCAAGAATGGACAGTGAGCCCCAGGGTAAGAAGCTCCTCTGTGTCGCCAGTTCTGTCCATGGTGTCCCATTCTTTGGGACAAATCATCTGGGGAAACATAAGGGGAAACACAAGCACCAGGAGAGGGAGAGGAGCAAGGTTGTCCCCCTGGTACGCTCTTGTTCTCAGCTCCACTTGGTGCTGGCTGCTGCAGCGTCGTGTGCTTTGGTGGGAACACCTTCTGCTGCCCAAACCCTCATTACTACAGGGCTGGCTTTGGCAGTGAGTTCCTCCAGACCTTCCACGGCCATCGATGGCCCATCGACGTTGGGCCTTTGATGCCCCCATTGACACTGCAGCCCTGCCTCTCATACCCTAGCTCCCTCAAGGTCGGCTGGCAGTTGGTTCCACCGCACCTTGTTAGGTCGGTGATGGCCCATAACCGTCAGGATTCCAGTCTCCCTTGTCGATGCCGCAAGGTGCCTCAGCGACACTGACCACCATTGATGTCCAGACAATGATCTCCTCCAGGCCTGACTACGCCGGGGCCTACCAGACCAGCACCTGCATCCGCGCCTACCACGACGATGCACCCTGCTTGCTCCAGGGCGTTGATGTCCTTGTTGCCTTCCTTGCACCTCTTGGAACCAGTCAGTTAGGATCAGGAACGCATTCCTGACCACATCCCACAGAACGAGGAGGAGAAAGATATGGATGGAAGTCCCTCTAGGCCTAACTCCACCATTTCCTCTGGGAGTGAGAACTCCACACAGTATACCCTGAGGTCCCCTCCTGTAGACCCCTCCTTCATCTCAATGGTGAAGCAGCTCCAGACAGCAGTGGGGTTTGATGCTGAGGAATAAGACATTACCAAGAGAAACCTGGTTGAGTTCCTGGAACTACCAGATTCTCTCCAGCTCATTATTCCGCCTCTACTGGCTGCACTAGAGGAAGCCACCATGGCTGCCTGGTACAGACCAAGCTTGATCTCTGCCATGCCCACAAAGGCAGACAGACTGTACCAGGTTCCCTCAGGGAAGCCTTTTTTTGCAGGGCAACCTCAGGCTGATTCAGTAGTGATGAATGCAGCCCATGATAGGTGTAAGAGACCCCAACAGCGCAGTCTCCCCCTCCCCACCCCGATAAGGAGTCGATAAAATTGGACCTCATGGGCAAGAGGACCTTTGCCTCTGACACATTGGACCTCAGAATAGCAAACTGCTAGGCCCATATGGTCAAATTCTAGAATACTCTTTGGAAAAAGGCCAAAGCAGCAGCTCAGGCCCTTTCAGAGGGTCCCCAGGAACAGGAGATGCTTAAGGCCCTCCAGACTGAGTCAGATGTAGGTAAGCACCTCTTGAGGGTTACCTATGTCATCTCAGATGTCTCAGCCATAGCTACTGCAGCTGTCATCTGCCTCAGACGGCATTTGTGGCTTAGGGTGTAAGGATTCGCTAGTGATATCCTGCAGTCTATCCTGAACGCCCCTTTCAGAGGTTACAAGCTCTTTGGGGCAGACGTGCAGGATAGCCTGTCTGACCTACAGGACTCAGGAAGGACTCTTTGGTCAGTCCACTCACTCTACTACACCCAGCTGAAAATGTGGTCAGAGAGTGCCCATTCATCGTGCCACCCTCAGACCCAGGTTGGGAGCCCGACAGCAGGGTAAGCGCAGAACAAGTGCAGCTTTGCCCGCCCTTACTTCCACCACAGGAAAAGCCCCTAGATTTGGAGGTGCGGCCCTGGCCGCCACTTTTGCTTCAGCATGATTCCTTACTAGACCTCCAGCACTTCAGGAGGTGGTGGTAGGTGGTCACTCCTCCCTCCACCTGCGATAGGTGGAGAGAGATCACAACAGATGTGTGGGGTCCTGCTGCTCATAGAGGAAGGCCATGCTTTAGAGCATCTGGAGTTGCCTTCAGAATTTTCTCCAGTCCTGTGTCCTCACTCTCCAGACCACGTACTGGTGCTACTGAGAAATCCGCACATTGCTGCAGTTGGGGCTATAGAACCAGTTCCTGGGGAGCAGAGGAACAGGGGTTCTGTTCCCACTTCATCCCTAGTCCTCAAATCCACAGAGACCTCAGGCCCATCCTAGATTTGAGAAATCTGTACTTCTGTATTCAGTACAAAGTTCAAGATGGTAACCGAAAGGCCTGCTGCCCCTGCTACAAAGGGGATTGAATATGTTCCCTAGACAAGCAGGATGCTTACCTGCACATCAGTTTGTTCCCCTCCACCCCCGGCACAGAAAGTGCCTCCAGTTGCTGTTTCAGGGGGAGCACTACCAGTTCAGGGTATTGCCTTTTGGCTTGTCATCTGCATCACGGTATTTACCAAATGCTTAGTGGTAGTGGCAGCAGCCCTCAGGAGGGGAGGGACTGTACATCTTCCCTTGTCTAGATGACTGGTTGCTCAAAGCTCAGTCCAAGGCAACTGTCTCCCTACCAGACAGCTGTTCAATGCACTGGGGATCACGGTCGGTCTGCCCAAGTCAGTCTTGACCCCTTGTCAGTGCCTTCAGTATATAGGAGCTGTACTGGACACTGCTTAGGAATCAGCCTTCCTGTCCCAGGACAGGGCAGAGTGCCTGATGGCACAGGCCCAGGTGCTCTATAGTAACAGGTATGTCACAGCCAGGACATTCCTGAGACTGCAGGGCTTGATGGTAACAGCCATTGTTATAGTCCCCCTGGCAAGGCTGCACATGCGGATCCCCAAAATGGACATTTAAAAGTCCAGTGGGATTAACGCACTGACAGTCTGGAACAGAAGGTTCTAATAACTTTGCCAGTAAAGAAGGTGCTTCAGGTGGTGGATAAAACCCAGCTATTTGCTCAGAGGGGTTCCTTTCCTAATCCCTTCCCCCTCATCAGATCCTCACCATGGACGCTTAGGATATGGGCTTTGGGGGGGGGGGACGTCTGGGGCCTCACCAGGCCCAAGGTACATGGACAATGTCCTAGAGATGAGGCCGTTCTGTATGGCCTGCAAGCCTTCAAAGTACCTGTCCCGGGGCCTCTTGGGTACAGACAGACAGACAACATCAGTGTAGTGCACTACATAAACAAACAAGGGGACTTACTCATACCCCTTTACAGAGAAGCTATGAGGGTTTGGTACTGGGCTGTAGAACATGGTCTAGAACTGTCGGCAGTCCATGTTCCAGGTGCCCAAAATGTCTTGGCAGACTGACAGACTTAGCAGGGCACTGTCCAGAATGCACGACGAGTGGGAGCTGCTGACCTCGGTAGTGGAAGGCATGTTCGACAGGTGGGGTCATCCAGAGTTGGACCTTTTTGTACCCCCACTCAGTGCAAAACTGCCACGTTTCTGCTTGCTCCCTCCAGGGCCTGGAGTTTTCTGGCGAGATGCGTTGTCCCTGTCTGGGAAAGGGAGGTTTCTTTATGCCTTTCCTCCCTTCCCTCTGCTTCAAATGGTGCTGATCAAGCTTCAGATGGTAGGGGCAACTCTGATTCTTGTTGCTCCCTTCTGACCTCATCAGATGTAGTTCCCCTCTTACTGCAGCAGTTGGCAGTGGAACCTCCAGTACCCATGCCCCTGTGCAAAGGCTTGCCATCAAAGGAGCAGGGCACCCTGGTTCATCCGTACCTCAAGTCACTCCGTCTTCATGCCTGGCTCCTAAAGGCATAACCATGGCTAGATTTGGGGTATCCCAAAAGGTGGTTGATGTCCTGGTGGCTGCTAGGAAGCCTTACACCTGGGCCACTTAATTCATGAAGTGGAAGTGCTTTGTCCTGTGGGCTGCTTCCCATCACTTGGATCCTTTCACTTGTCCAGTGAATCAGATTCTGGAGTACTTGCTGTCCCTCTCAAACACTGGACTGCAATACTCCCCATTAAGAGTGCACCTGGCTGCCATTTCAGCATTCCATGTGCCCACTGATAGCCTTACTGTGGCACAACTGGAGTGTCCTGTCACGTTCTTGAGAGGCATTCTTCACTTGAATTCTCCCATCCGGGATCCAGTCCCACCTTGGGACTTAAAGTTTTGTTCTAGAGAAACTTACTTTGGCTCCTTTGTAGCTAGCGGCGACGCAGGATACGCTTGTGTCATGGAAGCGTTATTTTTAGTTGCCATTACTTCAGTGAAAGGATTCCCAAGCTTTATGCTCTGTTGTGTGAGTCTACTTATTTGCTTTCCCACAAAAACGGGGTGTCTTTGCATACTAGCCCTAAGTTTTTGCTGAAGGTGATGTGTCGAGTTCATCCTGAATCAAACCTTCCACCTGCCTGTTTTTTTTTCTTTTTCTGGAGCATGCCAGTCCAGAGGAAGCATTGCTCCATACCAAAGATGTACGCAGAATACACGGATATTATGTTCACCGTACGAGGGGCTGCGGGAAGTCCTCGCAGCTTTTGGTTTCCTTCACCCCTGGGAAAGAGGACGCACCAGTTTCTAAACAATGCATATCCAACTGGTTGGCCAGCTGTATTACTTTTTGTTACAGGAAGTACAGTAAGGAACTTCCTTGGGTTGTTCGTGGCCATTCAGCCTGAGACATGGCCACTTCATGCTATTATCAGAATGTGTCAGCTGTAGAAATCTGTCATTTGTAGAAATCTGTGCACGTTTCACTAAGCACTACAGTCTGGAAAGTGCCTCTAGGAGAAGGGCAGGCTTGGTCTGGCGGTACTTCAAGGACTTCTTTCTTAGGCCTGTAGCCTCCAGTCACCCAGACTGTCTCTCCATCAGTACTGACGTTCCATAGGTGTGGCCTGATGAAGAGATATCCTCAAAGAAGATAGCACAGTTGTGTAAGAACTTACTGTAACAGTAGATCTTTGAGAGAATCTTTTATCAGGCCATGCTGTCCATCCTTCATGCCTTGGCCTCAGGGCTTCTCCATTCCTGTCTCTCTCTCTCTCTCCAGGATGGTCTACCTTCTGTTTAACCTTGCCTAGTGGGGGAACCTCTAGCTGTTTGTTGGTCCCCACAGGAGAGTCCTCTGTGTATGGTCTCCGGTGGGGAACTGAGGAGGGCGTGGGGCCGCCTAAGTTTATATGGTGAGGACATCAACATATGACATTGTCATGGGTGGCCCCTAGAAGACTGCTATGTGAAAAAGTTTCTGTGTAGTCCTAGTGCTTGGTGGCTATAGTTCCATAGATGTGGCCTGATGAGAGATTGTCTAGAAGATCTGCTGTTATGGTACATTCTTACGTAACTGCACTTTACTCACTTGTAACCATAGTTCTAGGAGTGGTATGCCGTTCACATCCACCTAACCCACCTGGCCTCCCTTGGCAAGTGGCCCACAGATTCCTGCTTGCAGCGTGCAAGATCTGACATCATGGGGCGGAGTTGGGAATATATCGACTGGGTAGTGAGAGAAGCTTAAGATGCCTGGCATATCAGACTGTTCCACTGGAACTGCCAGAGTGCGGATGTGAACTATATACCACTCCTACAACTACAGTTACAGGTGAGTAACCTATTTTTTATTAACTCTATCCAAACAGCAGCAGTGGAACTGAATAAACCTAGCTCCAAATGCTGAGTCCAGGCCATTCTCTAGTGTGCACTGCATAAATGCAATATGCCTCCAGTCTTAGTATGTGATTCTCAAAGTCCCTCCAGGACTTTCACAAACTTTTCTGTCCCGATGAAGGTGTTGTCCTCTTCCCTTAGCTAGACATTATGTGGCGTGCTTTAGATTATCTTCATTTTAGTTCTGAATTGCACATGTACCATTGGGTCTAAAAATGGTCCTACTAAACATACTATTATAAAGTCTGCCTTTGAGTTGGGCCATTGCATATTTGGTTTATGTAGCGTCTGTTTGCTAGTTATATGTTTGAATCAACTGTATGTGTGAATAATTAGCTGGTTCTCTTTGATTTGAATGACTAGCTTCAGTGCTGCAGAGGATCAATATCATACCATTGGCTTAGTGAAAGCTGCTGTTAGGTTTAGTAAGCATTGTGATACAGAAAACCTTCAGGATGGCGACTGTTAAAATTAATTTTGGACTCTAATGACCAATCAACCAATTTATCAAGATCTTCTGTAAAACTAACCCCCCTTTTTTTTTTTTTTTAGCCCTCTGTGGTTGCTAGCTTAGTGTCATCACCATATTTACAAATCCAGCCGAGATATGTTTATGCACATCTCCATGTGTATATTAAATGTTGTGGTGTTAGAGAACGTCGACACTTGTTTATATTTTGTTGTGTAATTGTTCATTTGGACTTAGGTGAAAGTCTATTTAATAATTCCAGTGTATTGTTCTATGTGTTTGGTTTGAAATATTCCTATTGTTTCCTTATTTAGGGTTCCCTATTAATGCTGCCTTTTTTCCACAACCCAATATTGTTTTTTTCAGTTCCTTATTTATTTATTGAAATGTTTCACCAGAAAGGCACACTGAACAACAAGTTGCTCGTCTCCTGGTGCGACCTGGGGACTCCTTATGTGCTCCAGAACCCAGTGATGTCAGTTGAGCAGAAGCCTACAGTGCAGCTTTCCAAGCAAGGCTTCGACCAAACTGAGGTCACTGAATTCCTGAACTTCTAGGTACTTTGAGTGGTAAGGTACATCCCTTGAGTGCCTAACAACACAAGTCAGACAGATGTAGTTCGATTTGGGGATGGGATTACTGCTCAATAGCCCACCCTGGAGTTGCCTTACCACTATTACAATCAGTAAAGCAACTCTGCAACATTTTATTTTCAGAATTAAAACAAAGTCTCATTTTGCTCCTGCAGTGGCATGACACAAGTGACCCATGTGAATACTGTGTGTTATTCATATTTGTAACATGACATAAAAAGAAATACGAAATGAAGCACTCAGATAGGTGCAAACACACCATATGGTACAGTAGAAACCATGGTCTAATACCATAGTAGATTATGGTTTGTATTGTAATACCTTAGGCAATCCACTACAGGCAGAAGCAGTGTATAAGTGGAAAGAAATAGCAGATAGCTTGCAACGTGTAGTTGTCCTAAGTTGTATTACTAAAATTTTCCTGGCACAGGATTTTTGTCTTTTCAAGACTGTTCTATATTGTAATTACAACAGAAGTTCATGAGTTACTAAAGATTGTACATTTAAACCCACACATACTGTTAATTATGCTGCAGCAATATTTCTGTGAAGTAAACAGTTACATACTGTTACCGTCCCTTCTGATCTACTGCTGTCTAAGCAACTGTGGGTGCAGTGCATTGTGGGTGACTGAATAATATTATCTGGCCTGGCCTTCTAAAGATAAGCATGCAGCTTCTATAACCAAAAGCAAAAATAACAGACACTGAGATAAACAAAGCAAAATCAAAGAGAGAGGATACTTCTGTGGGTGAAAAGAAAAATAAATTGAGAAACAAAAAGAAATCAAAGAAGCAGACTAACAATAGTAGTCAAAACAAGTATTTGAAAGATGAAAGCAGTAAATGTTATGTTGTTCTATGTCCTGCTGAGTTAGGTAGTTTAGAGGGAAAAAAAGTGAAAGTAATATTCCGCAAAATAGTAGTTGTTCAATAAAGTGTTTTTCAGATTGGCTTAGTTCAGTACATTTGGAGAAAAGGTGCTTGTGCTACTCAGATTGTGTGACAGCCACCTATTGGTCTGCAAAGGAACTGGAGAAAGAAAACTAAAATGTACCATAGCACCTTCCCATCATGCAGTGCAGCCCAGATCTTCTAATACATAGAGAGGAAAAGCAAAGCACCTAGAATAGAAAGTGAATTGCAAGGTTTTGAAAAGTTGTAAAATATGTTTTGATGTTAGAAAGCTTAAAGCATGTAATGAAAGTTCTAGGGACATGGATATGTTGTTCATCCACACTTATTGGCAGGTATCCTTGCCGCTTTAAATCTTGCCGGAAGGTCTTCAAGCTGGCTCCTCCCACCCACCCGGGTGGTATAACTCTCGGCTCCGCCCCATGGCCAGATCTTCCTTGCCTTGGCAGGCTCAGGTTCCTCATCGCTCTACGTTTGCGACTAGTTCCTATTTCTTCCGTTTCTTGGAATTTGAAAGTTTTTTGCTTAAAGACTTCGGTCTCGATCCCTCGCGGCTGCGATGGACAAATCGACTCGGTTTCGGAGATGCCCCTGCGAGTCGAAAGATGTCTCGGGCGGATCCACACTCCACGTGTGTCTACTGTTTTAGGCCTTGAAGCGACCTGCAGGACTGCGACCTATGCTCTTCCTTCTCGGCCTCTCGTCCTCGAGACCGTGCTGCCCGGTGCAACTGGGCGTCCGAGCGTTCCCTCCGGTGAAGTCTAAGGCCCAGTCGGCGGTGTCGCGGCGGTGGCTTTCGGCCGGATCAGCTCGGGCAGATGATCGCCCTCGAAGAGGAAGCGTCGAGCGTATCTTCCTCGGCGCGGCATTTATCCGCTCTCTCTGGGTTCTTCCTACACAGCTTCATTTAAGGAGCTTTGTCTGTCCCTCTCCACTAGGGAAGAGGCCCAGCGTCTGCTGGACCTTTTCTCGGTCCAAAAAGAGGACAAGGTAAATCCCTCCGTCGGCGCTCTTGGGGCCGGGAAGGTCCCTCTCCCGAGTCGTCGGGCCGTCGACCCGGTCGACCTTTCGGCCCGGCCACTGGTCTCCACGGTGCCCCCGTCAGGTCAGTTGACTGAGACTCCTGTCGGCCAGTGAGATTTTTCTCGACCCGATTAGGCGGGCTGTCGCCCATAGGCAGTTCACTCTCCCGCGGTTCCCCGGAGGATTGAGATCCGTGGGCTTGCCTGTGCCTCCGGTTCCGGAGCCCTCGGATGAACCCTCGAGCCGAAGGAGTGCCGGTTCCTGCCGACACTTCCCGCACCGACCTCGGAAGAGCCGAGGCTCTCGGTCTCGGTCCTCTTGTGGGTCCAACCCGATCCCGCCCGTCATGGGCGGTCCCTCGGCACCAGCAGTAAGCGTCGCCGCTTCGTCCCTCGTCCTCCTCCTCGGGACGAGGAGGCTTCGGCGTAATACGTCGATGGTGCGAGGACCTCATGTGGCAACAGCTTCTGACCGGGAGTAAGCCGGCGCGTCCTTCCCGGCCATTAAGTGGCTGTCACCGGAGCGGCCGACACAACCCCTCGACTTACCCGAGCCTGTACCCAGGCGGTTGTTCGGCCAAAACCAGCTGCTCACGATTCGGTGGAACCTCCGCCTCCACAGCCACTGTTTGGGGCTCCGACCAGGGATTCTCGATCGGCTAAGGTCTACCCATTGGCTCGGTTACCCTCACTCCCGACCGACCTCGGCAGGTTGAGGGTGGCTCAGGCCAGAGGCAGCTCTTTGAGGACTCCTCCGAGTCCGAGGATAATTCCTCCCTTTTCTCAGCGACTGGACTTGGGTCCTCAGGAGGACAGTCTATGGGCGATAGCCCGTCGTCCTTCCTAGGACTGCTTGGCTCATCTCGGAATCACGGGATGAGCTCGAACCCGTTCCAAGCAGGCCAGGTATCCCCTCACGGAGATTCTGGTCAGGTTCTCCGCGGAGGCCTTTCCGGTGGCGAGGCCATAGTGGGTCCAGCCCTGGAGCTTTGGCAGCGCCCTGCTTCCTGTCCTGCGCCTTCGGCCAGGATGGCCAGGAAGTATGCGGTCCCTACCGGTTCCCTGTCCGGTTTTTCGGAACACCCCTCTGCTGAGGGGTTGGTTACCGACAGCGTTTTCCGGCGCCGGCAACGCCAGGGATGTGGACAAACCTCCCGACAAGGAGTCCAAGAAATTGGATTATGTCGAGCGAAAAGTCTATGCCGCGTCCTCTCTCGGCCTTCGTCAGGCCAGTTCGGCCGTCCTCATGGCACATTTTTCTCATGCCCTGTTGGGCTCCCTGGATGAGGTCATTCCTCATCTCCCCGCGGATCAGCAGACTACGGTCAAGCAGGTGCGGGACCAGGGCAGGGCAGTGGCCAAACAGCAGCTCCAGACTGCTTTGGATATTGGGGACTCATGTGCCAGGTCGGTGGCGGCCGCAGTGGCTATGCGTCGGCGGGCTTGGCTGAGGATATCCACCTTTACTCGGATACCCAGCACAAGTTGGCGGATGTTCCCTTTTGGGGACGACCTCTTGACCCTGGGGTGGAAGGTCACCTGCAGAGGATCGAGAGTCAATGCTACCTTGGACTCGGTCTCTTCCGCTCAGAAGGACAAGGCCGCAAACCACAGCCCTAAGCCCTTTCGTCCTTCTGGCCCCAGTAGCGCCCAGTAACAGCGTCAGGGCCAGCAGCTCGACCTTGGCATCCCAAACCCAAGCCGCCGGCTTCCTCTAACAGGAGGCAGGAGGAAAGGCCCAGGAGGTCCCTCGGCGGTCCATCCTCCAAGCCTGCCCAGTGATGGGCTGAGGTGTCGCCCCATCCCGTCACCTGCCCCTGGGTCCCCATGGGAGGCGGCTCCGGCACTTCCGTTCCGCCTGGTCCGCTGTTACCACGGACAGGTGGGTTTGGAGGTGATGGGAAGAGGCCTGCCTCTGAATTCGAGCAGGCACCGCCCTTCAGAGCCGTCGCCCCTCGAGCCGAGATCCCAGCCTCGCTGGCGGCTCGTCGAGCCGACGTGCATTCCTCCTCCAGAAGGAGGTGATAAGAAGGTGGGACCCTCCTTCCAGACCCAGGGTTTGTGTCCAGGTACTTCCTGGTTCGAAGCAGACGGGGGCTGGCGCCCCATTCTGACCTCTACGACCTAAACAAGTTCCTAAGGTCTCGAACCTTCAGGATGGTCACTCTGGCTCAGATAATACCATCCTTGGAGCAGCGGCGTGTGGTTCTGCTCTCTGGACTTGCAGGGCGCGTTTTTCACGTCCCTATCCGTCCGTCTCACCAGAATTCCTTAAGCTTCCGGCGGAGGGATCCCTTCGAGTTCAAAGCCATGCCCTTGACTTGTCTCCAGCTCCAGGGTCTTCACCAAATGCATGGCAGTGGTGACAGCATTCCTGCGGCGCCGAGGGGTTCGGGTGTACCCTTACCTGGATGACTGGCTGATAGCAGCTCCCTCCAGGCAGGAGGTGGAGTGGTCCAGAGATCTGGCCCTCCAGGTCTGCTCTCAACTAGGTCTCCTTATCAACGAGGCCAAGTCGGAACTCGAGCCGAAGCAGGTGATTCTGTTCATCGGGGCGCAGCTCGACTCTCTTCGAGCCAGAGCGCGGCTCCCGGCGGACAGGGCCGAGGTTCTTTCCTCCTTTGCCCAATCATTTCTGGTTGGGCAATTGCGCCCTGCCCGGGACTTCCTGCGCCTCCTGGGTCTCATGGCGGCCTGCACCAGCGTGGTCCGTTGGGCCCGCTGGAACATGCGTCCCCTTCAATGGGGACTGGCCAGCCAGTGGTCACAACGCTGCGATCCTTTGGACCAGCTTGTGTCGGTGACACAGGGGATGTGGAACGCTCTCCAGTGGTGGATCGTTCAGGTCATTTGCAGGAGGGCATCCCGTTCGTCCGCCCGAGCAGCCGGTCTCTCTATCGACTGATGCCTCTCTGATGGGTTGGGGTGCCCATCTGGGGAACACGGGCCCACAGCCTCTGGTCCCAGAGAGTCCGATGCCACATCAACCTGCTGGAGCTCGGGCGGTCCGCCTAGCTCTCACCGCCTTTGCTCCGTTCCTCCGGGGTCAAGTGGTCGAGTCAGGCGGACAACACCACGACCATGTACTATCTAAACCGCCAGGGTGGGCCGCTCCATGCTTCTATGCAAGAGCTCTCGCATTTGGTCACTCGTGCGCAGCCTGGGCGGATCTCCTAGCCATTCATGTGGCAGGAGCCTCCAACACCCTGGTCGATGCCCTGAGCGGATAGGGGCTGCATCCCACGAGTGGTCTCTCCTGCGGAGGTAGTACAGCATCTGTTCTCCTTTGGGGCACACCTCAGGTGGACCTGTTTGCCTCCAGGAGCAGCGAGCTGAGACTGTTCCATGCCCGCCCCCTCAGCAGGGCTCGCTGCAGGGGATGCCTTCTCGAGGCAGTGGACCCCGGGCCTCTTCTGCCTTTCCCCCATTCCCTTGATCCACAAGGTGCTTCTCAAAGGCGAGGAGGACAAAGGCAGGTGATTCTGATAGCCCCAGACTGGCCTCGCCAGTTCTGGTACCAGATCTCCTCAGTCTCGGCTCCAGGACTCATGCGGCAGCTTCCAGCTCGCCCGGACCTGCTCTCAGTCAATCAGGGAAGGTGTTCCATCCGGACCTTCAATCCCTGCACCTGGCCTGGTTCCTGGCGGCTAGAGTTCCAGGCCTTGGGTCTTTCGGCGAGGTCCTCAATGTAGTTGAGGCGTCCCGTAGAGTCGACCAGAAAATGCTATGCCTTCAAATGGAAAAGGTTTTCCATTTGGTGTCAGAACAAGGGCTTGGACCCTTCCTCCTGTTCCTTGGCAAGCATCTTGGACTGTTTATGGTCCCTTTCTAATCAAGGGCTTAGGTCGGACCTAAGGGTGCACCTGGCAGCCATCTCTGCTTACGGTAGCGGGCGGAAGCAGTCGTTAACAGGAGAAGGTGGTCTGGCGCTTTTCAAGGCCTTGATCACATTTCCCCTCGGTCTGAGAACCTCCACCTCCGTGGGATCTACTGCTGGTACTGGCAAAGCTCATGGGCAAGCCATTCGAACCTATGCACAGGTGTGCTCTCTCTCACCTGTCGTGGAAGACCGCCTTCTTGGTGGCTATCCGTCAGCCAGAAGGATGGGAGAGCTCCAGGCGCTCCATCGAGTCTCTACCTGGTCTTCCACAGGGACAAGGTTGTCCTCGCCCCACCGAAATTCCTTCCGAAGGTGGTGTCGGAGTTTCACCTTAACCAGGTGTTGACTCTGCGGTGTTCTACCCCAATCACACCTCGGAGGCCGAATATAGGCTCCATACTTGGACCCTAGAGGCGCTCGCCTATTACAAAAGGCGCCACGGCTGAAATCGGGAGAGGTTCGCCAGCTGTTTGTCACCTACGCTGAAGCCGCATCTGGCAGACCTGCAGCAAGCGGACGATAAGCAGGTGGGTCACCTCCTGCATAGATCTCTGCTATAAGTTGGCGGGCATGGAGCCTCCCAGAGGATAAGAGCTCATTCTACCCGCCATACTGCTGCATCGGTGGCTGCTTCCAGGGACGTCCCTATCCAGGAAATCTGCAGGGCTGCTACCTGGAAGTCAGCAAACACCTTCATTACCCATTACCACATCGACCTTGAGTCACGCCGGGATGCTGGTTTTGGGGCCTCGGTTCTCCAGTCTCTCTTTCCCAAGTAAGTATTGAGGGTGTGCGTCTTGCCTCCCTCCTCCGGAGAACTGCTAGGAGTCTGCCAATGAGTGTGGATGAACAACATATCCATGTCCCTAGAAATACAGGTTACTCACCTGTAACAGGAGTTCTAGGAATGGTATATGTTGTTCATCCACACGACCCACCCGACCTCCCCGGCTTCGACGCACAACCTGAGCTTCCAGCGGGCCAGATCTGGTGTCATGGGGCGGAGCCGAGAGTTATACCACCCGGGTGGGTGGGAGGAGCCAGCTTGAAGACCTTCCGGCAGGATTTAAAGCGGCAAGGATACCTGCCAATAAGTGTGGATGAACAACATATACCATTCCTAGAACACCTGTTACAGGTGAGTAACCTGTATTTATTGTAACAAAAGTGAAGTAGTAGCCACGATATTTCCAATAGGTGTGTTCCAATTGTTTTCAAGTATATGTACATCATGTTTAATAGCGCAATTTATAGTATTCTGAAAGTAAATCAGTGTGATTGTACTCATTTGTTCAAAAACTCATAGTCATATAGTCATAGCCATGTTACAGGCGGATTAAGCCACTCGAAAGGATGGGTCTACAGTGGAATTAATCCATGGTTGGTTGGTTGGACCCACTCAGCCTTCGGCCTCGTGGTCCAACCCCCCCCCCCAACCATGGATTAATACCACAGTAGACCCATGCTTTCTCGTTGCTTAATCCTTACCTGTCATAGCCATTCAGGACGCTCAGTTTATAAACCCAGTTGTATAACAAAACTAAATGGTGTGGGGGAAGGGGGGGCTCCATTAGAAAGGGACTCTAAGTATGGAAAATGTAGGAATATTCCAAAACAAACACACAATACAACACACTTGGTTTTTTAAACAGGCTTCACAAATGCCCAGATTTACAGTTTTATTAAAATATAAACAAAGGGGTTATGTTCCTTTAACACTTTAAACAGCTGTTAGAATTATTTATTGTCAGCAGTATTTTTAATTGAATGGTGGGGAATTAGCTATTTCGTACAGTGAAGTCATATTACATACTGTAAGTTTGGGTAACAAATTAACTTGCAGTTGCTTTAAGATGAGTTGCTCTGCCTTTTTACTTTTCAGTTGCAGTTGGGTACTGTTGTCTTTAGAAACTGCAAGAAGCCACTGTAGTTGAAGTTTGTAATGTTGCATATACGGACTCTTGCAAGAATTACAGCATCATTTTGGTACCCTCTTTTTTGTTTCCCTTTTCCAGTTTGCAGAATGGTGTTTAGATTATGGTACACATGGGTGCCGTATTCCTGACAGGCCATATTCCCTCTATGAAGGTAAGGCATATTAAGTGAAATGTTGTCTACCTGCGTATTAGAATTTATTGACTGGGAAAGGCACACGGAGTTGCGGCAAGTTCCAGGTTCGACCCTGGGGGGGGGAGGGGGTTACAGTAAGAGAGGGGGTATACAGCAAAAAATAATACAGTTGCAAAATAAAACTGATAGGATAAATACAAACAGTTGAGAGATATGACATGGTAATCTACAGTGTAAAATATGCAACTCAGGGAGTGGATTAACACAAGTCCCCTTTTGATATAGGAACATAGGAAGATCATGTAAACAAAAAATAAGCCGAATGGCTTTCTCGAGTTTGTCCACTGCTGTTTAGTGGGAATAACAATCAGTTCCCTTAGCATCCATATATTATTACTTAGCTGTGACTTAAAAGACTTCGCTGTTTTGCTATTTACCATACTAAAGGATAAACTATTCCAAATAGTGCCACTCTTTGGTTAAAGAAAGGAAGTTCTGAAGGAACTAAATGGGGAACTGTCTGTGCCTCTGACATTCCTATTCAGTCTATCACTGGAGACCGGGGAGATTCCAGGGGACTGGCAGGGAGCAGATGTGATCCCAGTACACAAAAGTGGGAACAGGGAGGAGGCAGGAAACTACCAACCTGTAAGCCTAACTTTGGTAGTAGGCAAGGGTCATGGAAAAACTACTAAAGGAAAGGATTGGGGAATACCTAATAACCAGTGGTTTGCAGGATCCGAGGCAGCATGGGTTCACAAGGGGGGAGATCTTGCCAAACAAACCTGATAGAATTATTTGGGTTACCAGGGAGGTCGAGCAGGGTGGGGTGGGGATGTGGCCTACCTGGATTTCAGTTAGGCCTTTGATGCCGGCCCACACAGAAGACTAGTAAACAAGCTGGGCAGTCTGGGGTGGGACCAAAGATAGTGACATGGGTACAAAGTTGACCGAGTAACAGAACTCAGAGGATGGTAATGAATGGACTTCATTCAGAAGAGGGTAAGGTAAGCAGTGGAGTGCCTCAGGGGTCAGTACTGGGACCAGTCCTCTTCTGTGTCTTTATTAGTGACATCACAGATGGGCTGGAGGAAAGGTATGCCTGTTAGCAGATCACACAAAAATCTGCAACAGAGTGGACACACAAAAGGGGGAGGGGTAGAAAAAATGAGGAGATCTAAAAGCAAGAAAGCTGGTCCAGGGTCTGGCAACTGGGCTAATGCCCAAAAGTTCAAAATTATGCACATGAGGCACAGAAACCCAAGGGTAAATATTAATTGGGGATGGGAGGTGTTAACCACAAAACAGGAAATGGATCTGGGAATCGTCACCTCTGATGACCTGAAGGTAGCAAAGCAGTGTGATAAAGCAGTGGAGAAGGCAAATAAAATGCTGGGGTGTATAGGGATTGGGGCATCACCAGCAGGAAGAGGGAGTTAGTGTTACCCCTGTACAGATCAATGCTGTGGCCTCACTCGAGGAGTACTATGTCTAGTTCTGGAGGCCCCATGTCAGGAAGGACATAGATTGGGTGGAGGCAGTACAGAGAATGGCAACCAAACTAGTGCAGGGCCTACATCAGAAGCCCTACAAGGAAAGATTCAGGGAACTAAATATGTATTCTCTGGAGGAAAGGCGAGAAAGGGGTGACATGATAGAAACATTCAGATACCTCAAGGGTATCAATAAGGCACAGGAGGGTAGCATATTGCACAGAAGAAGATGCTCAAGGACAAGGGGGGCATGATATAAAGCTGGAAGGGGGGAACTTAGAGAACATGCAAGGAAATCCTTCTTTACGGAAAGGGTGGTGGACAGCTGGAACAGCCTCCCGGCAGAGGTGGTAGGTACAGAAACGGTAACAGGGTACAAACATACATGGGATAGGCACAAGGGGGAACTTAGTAACAGGGTAAGGGGGAGATCAGTTAGGGTGTGTGGGAGATCAATAGGCAGGGACTAAGGGCAGACGGGGTGCGCCATGAGGTCCTTTTCTGCTGACAGCTTCTATGTTTCTATGAAATGCTTCCTTTCTTCACTATAAAAATCTCTACAAATAACTGATAATTACTGTTCTTATAAATTTGATTTTACATGGCTAAATGCAAATACTCCATCAGGCTTTGATTCCTGGTGGGCTTGTGAATCAAAAGCATGCGTCATGCATGTCTCCTCCATCTCGTCATCTTCTCCAGCAAGTAAAGGTTCAAGGAATTTAATCTCTCCCCAACTTCCATGTTTCCCAAGCCCCTAACCATCTCAATGATCCTTATCTGCACTCCTTCAACTCTTTATCACATCTGTCTTGTAATGAGGGGCCCAGCACGGAGCACAGAACTTCAAATGGGGTTGCATTATGGACCTATAGAGTGCCATCCAACCATTTCTGTCCCTTCCAGTGAAGCCTCGCTTAATACTATGACGTAGGCAGCCCGTTCTGAGTGCTGTATAATATTTTTTATATAAAATGTATTAATGACTGGCTCTGCTGAAAAAAAAAAAAAAAAATCAAATGCTCTAGGAATGACCTCACTCATCCCCCAGATTTCATCTGACAGATGCAGGCCAAGAGAAACGCTGACTGCATGTATCACACACTCTGTTTTTGAGACAGTGTGTTACATGGAAGACTTTAATCAAGGATCCTGTTTCTCTGAGTTAATTACAGAGTTGTTTTGGGTTAACTTTGTTAAGAGGAAAATCATAAAAAGGTTTATGGCGTTGAAAAAACACAGGTTATTACACAGAAGTGAGAGGTCATAAATGCTCATATGAAGCCTGTGTGAGGAGGGTACAGCATGAAATCAAAGAAAGTGTCATTTGAAACTTGAGTTATGCTAAGGTTGCAGAATTATTACTTTGAAATTACATCCTGTGGTTGTATAGAAATATATATTTTTTAGATATTTTGACAGAGGAGGAGCTAGATGACATCATCCAAAAGGGGTTGACAAATACTGCTTGTAAAGATTTTTCTCTTTCACTACAGAGACACTTTTATCTGACACTGACCAAAAACATCTGAGCACTAAAACAGGTATCTAGAAAGCTAGACAAAATCTAAATATAGTTGTAGGAATTTCACTGTTTTAAACCTTGTTTTGTTTAAACATATATATGTCTTGTGTTATAAGAGTTCTGTATTGTATGTTTGACATTATATATGTTAGTAAAAAACTCTTAATTTTAGAAACAAACCTGGTCTATCTTTGAGCTGCTTTCTTTTGCTAAAAATATTTATGTTATAGCAGACAGCAGACATAAGCTTGTAGGTGGTACCAAACTGGAAGAAAGCGTTTTAAAATCTGAGGTCTTTATTAAGGTTTTAAAGGGTTCATCTCTGAATACCTGGTTAGGTGCCCGTAGGCAAAGATATCTGGCCCCCAAAGACAGATATATCTTAAGCGTGTGCATTGGGTATGCTAGCAAGAGGTTAACAGTTTAAATCCCTCCAGAACCGAGACCAAAGGTTGATCCAAACTCACAAAAACAGGCAAGAGGGTTACCTTGTCTGTTACACTGTTCACAAGACTGCGCTCAGAGGTTGGCACTTTGGGAGTAGAGGGCCTGACCTGCTGAGTGAATCTGTGACAGATTGGTTGTCAGCGGTGGGATAATTTTGGTATCACAAGCTTTATTGTTCTGTCAGCTGAGACTGTAAGCTCTCTTACAAAGAAAGAAAAAGACAGAGTTTTATTTTAAAAAGGAAACAGAACTATATATCACTTGGTGTACAGTCAAGTTCCTACCCATTTTATTTTTTTTCTAAAGTGCAAAGTCAGAGTAGCAGTAGTTAGGAAAGATGGCATCCTACTACAGCAGGCACACTGTAGAACAGTTAAAACAGTTGTGCGGGACAGAGGTCCTGTTCAAGGTGAAAGCCAGTAAGCAGAGACCTCTTAGGAGGCCCTGACGGTGTGCAGATGCCCAGAGCAGGGAGTCACAGACCGTGACTGAAAGGGACCAGACCTAGAGGGTGGCAGAGCTAGCGCCAGTGAGGGTCCCAAGCCGATGAGAAGGACAGCAGGGCCACTGTCAGTGAAGGGCCACAGCAGGAGGGATGGTCACCAGTATCCTGAATCCAGAGGTACTCAAACTGCAAATTGAGTTGCGGAGGATAGAACTGGAGGCAGAGCGACAACAGAGGGAGGCGGACCATGAGACAGAGGCGACAACAGAGGAGGTGGACCGTGGAGGCAGATCGACAACAGAGTGGGGCCGACCATGAAGAACGTGAGCACCAGCGAGAGGCAGAGGAGAGAGAGAGAGCAGAGCAAGAGCTGCAGAGGAGGCGCCAGTGACAACTTGAACTGGAGAAGCTACGACTCCAACCAGCGACACCAGGGCAGGTAAGTGGCTTGGGTTTCACTGGGACTGCAGGACTGGGTTACAAATTGAACTCTAAATTAATAGGTGAGTTTAAGGACGGGGAGGACATGGACGCCTTTTTAAATTCTTTTGAAAAAGTTTGTATTCAGGCTAAAATTTCTAGAGAGTCCTGGAGCTTCCAGCTTTCCCTGCTACTTACCGGAAAAGCTCGGAGTGTATGGAGTCAAATGGACAATAAAGACAGTACTGATTACAGCAAGTTAAAAGCTGCACTACTAAAAAGTTTGAATTAACTGCTGACTTGTACAGAGCTAAATTCCATAAGCTAAGGAGAAGCCCTGATATGAGCTATGAGGAGCTAGCCATGAAACATCAGTTTTTAAAACGTTGGTGGGAAGGAATTGAGGCAAACACTGTTGATAAAATGTGATTTTATTAGAACAGTTTTATTGGGCATGCCCAGCAGAGTTAAAAACTTGGCTAGAGGATCGAGATCCAAAAACAGTGCAAGAGGCTACTGAACTCTCGGACCGCAATGCCAAGAGTAGACCTGCTCTGAGAGCAAATGGGGCGAGTGTGCCAGCACAGAAAGGGAAAAGCGCGCCTTCAGGGCAGCTAAAACCCTCACTGCCTCCACCGAAACCAGTTAGCCCCAGGTTTCAACGAAAAGATTTCTCTGAAGTAAGAAATGCTTGTTGGTTAAGTAAAGAAACTGGGCACATTGCCAGACAGTGTCCAAGAAGGGCAAGCAATAATACGCAAAGTAGTACCAGAAAGAAAGTGGGTTGTTTGTGTGTCCCTGGAAGCATGCCAGTGAACATGAGAGAACACCTGCACCCAGTCATGGTAAATGGCGTACAGACGTAGGGGTTAAGGGACACAGGGGCATCCCTGACACTGGTAAAAAGGATCTGGTCCAGCCTGGTCAGCTTATACCCAATAAGTACGTGACTGTACAGGACTTTGCGGGCGAAGAGAAAACATTGCCACTGGCCAGTGTTCTCCTGGACTGGGGTGAAACAGGGAGAACTGTGCAACAGGTTTGTAGCTAAAACGTTAGCAGTAGATGTGAGCCTGGGTAACAATCTCCAACAGGGGATGGTATGTGCAGTTACCCATAGCCAAGCGTCAAGGGAAAACAGCAGTTCCCCGAACCCCACAGAAACCAGTGTGGAAACCTCGGAGAGGCTGGTTCCCCAGTCTGTGTCTCCAGATGGGGAGACTGATAAAAAGGGGGTAGAAATGTCCCCAGTAGCAAATAACCACCCAGCTACAGAGGGTTACTCCAAAGAAGGAGGGGTGACCTCTTGTCAGAGGGTAGGGATTGACAGTGATCCTGAGGGCTCTGGCGCTAGTGCTAGGGACCCTAGTTTAGTGACTAAAGGGACTTGTCCCATGCCTTGGGAAGGTGTGAGGGTTTGCAGCTGCTCAGAGGGTGACCCTAGTTTAGAAGCTGAGGGCTTGGGCAGACTTGAATGGAGCACAGGAGGTGGCGGAAGGCGTGGGGTTTATTGGGAAAATGGACTTATGTATACACAGGCAGTACAGACAGAGGGAGGTAGGGATGCTAGGCAGGCAGCTTGTCATTCCCCAGGGATATCAGGAGCAGTTGTTCAAAATTGCACATGATATTCCCTTGTCTGGTCATCTGGGAATCACACACACATCGCAGCAGTTGGCCCTGAATTTCTAGTGGCTTAACTTCACCCAGCAGGTGAAGGAGTATTGAAGGTCTTGTCACCGGTGCCAAGAAATGGGGAAGGTGGGCAAGAAAACCCAAGCCGCCCTGATCCCCTTGCCCATAGTGGAAGAGCCATTCCAGAAGGTGGGAATGGATATTGTGGGGCCTTTAAATACCCCCAACTCGTCAGGGAAGAGTTTCATCCTGACTATGGTGGATTATGCCACCCGGTACCCAGAGGCAGTCGCCCTATCCTCGCTGAGGACAGACAAAGTGGCAGATGCCTTACTTGGTATTTTCTCCCGTGTTGGGTTTCCGCAGGAGGTAATCACCGATCGAGGGGGTTCCTTCATGTCGGACCTAACGAAATGTTTATGGGAGAAGTGTGGGGTGGTGCAGAGATGCACAACACCGTATCACCCACAAGCCAATGGACTTGTGGAACGTTTCAATGGTACCCTAAAGTCAATGCTCCAGGCATTTGCTGAACAGCATGGGAGAGACTGGGATAAATACCTTCCCCACCTGTTTGCATACAGGGAGGTGCCCCAAGAGTTGACAGGATTTTCCCCCTTCGAACTCTTATATGGACGCCAGGTACGTGGGCCCCTAGATTTAATCCGAGAGGACTGGGAAGGCAAGCACGCCCACCCAGGAAACTCCCATTGTGGATTATGTCCTTAGGTTTAGGGAAAGGCTGAAGGAACTTATGGGGACAGCCCAGAGCAACCTGGCAGCTGCCCAACAGAAACAAAGGTGTGGAGTAGGACCGGAGGGCAGAGCTTGCTTCGTGACATGGTGGGTCAGGAAGTCATGATGGCGTTATTCCAGTCCGAAAGACAAGCTGCAAGCTGAGTGGGCAGGACCGACAAAGTGGTTAGGAAGGTAAATGACGTGAAACTACATTCTGGAGTTACCTGACAGAAGACTGACTGAAAGGATGTACCATGTCAACATGGTGACGCCATATGCAAATAAGGCTGACATGGTGTTCAAGTGTGTAGTCATGGGGAGGGGCGGACAGAGGAGACCCACTTCTGGGTCTGCTGGAAGAAAGTAAGTGGGAGCCCTCTGTGGAGGCAGTAAAATTGTCTCCCCAGCTGACCCCGACCAGGTCCAGAAAGTAAGGGAGGTTTTAGCAGACTTTGCCCTCTTGTTTAGCGCCAAGCCTGGACTAACCCCCTTAGCAACACACGATGTGGAGACAGGCACACAGATGCCCATACGGCAGACAGCATATTGGGTGTCAGAGGCTGTCCAAAAGGACATTAGGAGGGAAGTGGAGGAGATGCTTGATTTAGGGGTAATCCAGAGATCCCACAGTCCCTGGGCCTCGCCCGTAGTCCTTGTGCCCAAGCCAGATGGCTCAACTAGTTTGTGTGGACTGTCGTGGACTGAATGCAGTCATGAGGTCCGACGCCCACCCAGTGCCCCGGACGGACGAACTCCTGGACAAGTTGGGAGGGGCGGCCTACCTTTACGACTATTGACCTGACCAAGGGGTATTGGCAGGTAGAATTGACAGACAGAGCTAGGGAGAGGTTGGCCTACATCACTCCGATAGGCTTATTTGAGTTTAAAGTAATGGCTTTCGGAATGAAGAACGCCCCGGCCACTTTCCAAAGGTTGGTGAACCAGGTGTTAAATGGTGCTAAGGAGTACGCCATGGCATACCTGGATGACATTGCCATCTTCAGTACCAGCTGGGAGGAATACCTTTCCCACCTTAGGGAAGTGCTGGTCAGGATACAGAGGGCCGGGCTCATTGTTAAAGCCGAGAAGTGCCAGGTGGCCATGGGGGAAGTGGCATACCTTGGACATGTGGTAGGCCGAGGACTGCTCTGTCCTAACCAAATAATGATAGAGGTGATTCTCGCGTGGCCCAGACCAGAAACCCAGAAGCAGGTCAGGAGCTTTCTAGGGACAGCAGGGTACTGCAGGAAATTTGTACCCACTTACAGTGCCCTGGCTGCTCTCCTGTCTGACCTGACAAAGTAAAAGATGCCAAAGAAAATTACCTGGGGCCTAACCTGTGAGGAAGCCTTTACCAGACTGAAGGAGGCACTGTGCAGTGCTCCTGTTTTGACAAGTCCGGACTATAGCAAAACCTTTATAGTTCAGACGGATGCCTTAGACGTGGGTATTGGGGCAGTAATGAGCCAGACATCTAGCCAAGGGACAGACCACCCAGTTGTGTACCAGAGCAGGATGCTTAGTCCCAGGAGCAAGCGTACTCCACAGTGGAAAGGAGTATCTTGCCATAGTGTGGGCCCTGAAGAAATTAGAGCCATGCTTGTCTGGGCAGCATTTTGTAGTGCAGACTGACCACAACCCCTGGTGTGACATCAACAGCCCGTTCTGAGTGCTGTATAATATTTTTTCTTTTATATAAAATGTATTAATGACTGGCTCTGCTGAAAAAATCAAATGCTCTAGGAATTACCTAACTCATCTCTCCCCCAGATTTCAGCTCACAGTTGCAGGCCAAGAGAACTGCTGACAGCATGTATCACACACTCAGTTTTTTAGAGACAATGTGTTACATGGAAGACTTTAATCAAGGATCCTGTTTCTCTGAGTTAATTATAGAGTTGTTTTGAGTTAACTTTAAGATGGAAAAATCATAAAAAAGGTTTGACGTTGAAGGAAAAAACACAGGTTATTACACAGAGGTGAGAGGTCATAAATGCTCATATGAAGCCTGTGTGAGGAGGGTACAGTATGGTATCAAAGAAAGTGTCATTTGAAACTTGAGTTATGCTAAGGTTGCAGAATTATTACTTTGAAATTACATCCTGTGGTTGTATAGAAATACATATTTTTTAGATATTTTGACAGAGAAGGGGCTGGATAGCATCATCCAAAAGGGGTTGGCAAATACTGCTTGTAAGGATTATTCTTTTTCACTACAGAGACACTTTTTATCTGACACTGACCAAAAAGCATCTGAGCACTGAAAACAGGTATTTAGAAAGCTAGACAAAATCTAAATATAGTTGTAGGAATTTCACTGTTTTAAACCTTGTTTTGTTTAAAGATATGTATATCTTGTGTTATAAGAGCTCTGTATTGTATGTTTGACATATTATTATATATTTTAGTGAAAAAACTCTTTAATTTTAGAGCAAACCTGGTCTGTCTTTGAATTGCTTTCTTTTGCTAATAAATATTTATGGTTATAGCAGACAGCAGACATAAGCTTGTAGGGTGGTACCAAACTGGAAAGAGAAGTGTTTTAAAATCTGAGGTCTTTATTAAGGTTTTAAAGGGTTCATCTCTGAATACCTGGTTAGGTGCCCGTGGGCAAAGATATCTGGCCCCCCGAAGACAGATATATCTGAGCGTGTGCATTGGGTATGCTAGCAAGAGGTTAATAGTTTGAATCCCTCCAGAACTGAGACCAAAGGTTGATCCGAACTCACAAAAACAGACAAGAGGGTTACCTTGTCTGTTACGCTGTTCACAAGACTGCGCTCAGAGGTTGGCACTTTGGGAGCAGAGGGCCTGACCTGCTGAGTGAATCTGTGACAAATTCTACTAATTATCTGGTGACATTTGTTGGCTATTGCTTCACAGTGAGCTCTATGCTTAATGGTATAAGTGCCCAAACCTCCTTCCTGGGTAGTGTCTCATGATGGGACTTCCCAAGGTAATACTGTCGTTTTGTCTTGTCTTGATGCAGTACCATGTATTTTATCTGTTTTTAAATTCATTTTTAGTATGTAAATCATCAGTCTTCCGGGAGTCTTTCTGGAGGCTGAGATGCTGCCCTATTTGCAGACAACTATCTGCCCTGAGGGAGGAAGTTGCCCGTCTTCAGGCCGCACTGGACAGTAGTAAGGAAACATTCTTGACTTTGGCAAGATGGGAGAGTGCCTCAGAAAAGCACTAGCAAACAGGCTAGAAGGAGGTGTGGAGCAACAATGGGGAATTATCAAAACTGCCATCACAGACGCAACAAGCCTTTGTGTGAAGCAAATAAACAAATCAAAGCGAAAGAAAAAGCCACTATGGTTCTCAAGAGGGTGGCTGTGAAAGTCAGGAAGAAAAGATAGCATTCGGAGTATGAGAAACACAGAAGGAGCAGGAAGAGAGCTGTACCAATTAAGGCAGAAAGAAGCAGGAGGAAGTCAGAATAGCAAAGGCCCAAACTGAGGAAAAGATAGCCAACTCAGTTAAGAGGGGATAAAACCTTTTATAGGTACATCAGCGAGTGTAGAAAGACAAAGGGAGGGATAGTGAGGCTGAATAGAATGAGCAATGTGGGTGGGCAGAGGGGACAGTGAAAAAGCAGGAATACTGAGCGAATATTTCTGCTCAGTATTCACAAGAGGAGAAGTGCCTAATCCAATTAACAGAAGCACTCTTGATAGAAATTGATCAGTCCTTTCACAGAAGAAAAGGTTCTGCAAGAACTCCTAAAACTGAAGGTGGACAAAGCAATGGGTCCTGATGGAATTCACCCCAAAATTCTAAAAATTAAGGAGGAACTAGTGAAACCACTGGCTACTCTTTTTAATAAATCATGGGAGGATGGTGTGGTACCCGAGGACTGGAGGAAGGCGGATGTGATTCCCCTTCACAAAAGTGGGACCAAGACAGAGGCAGGAAACTACAGACCTGTCAGTTTGACCTCTGTGGTAGGGAAAGTGATGGAGTCACTTCTGAAGGAAAGAATAGTTGAGTACCTAGAGGTCAGTGGAGCACAGGATCCAAGGCAGCATGGGTTCACAGTGGGAAGGTCATGTCAGACGAATCTAATAGATTTCTTTGACTGGGTGACCAAAGCAGTAGACCAGGGAGGGCTGTGGACATGGTCTACCTAGACTTTAGCAAGGCATTTGACACAGTCCACACAATGATAGTCAGATTAACCAGCCTGGGAGTGGGTCCCAGGGTGGTAGCCTGGGTAAAACATTGGCTGGACAACAGGACACAGAAGGTAATTGTAAATGGAGTCCACTCTGAAGAAAGGCGGTTACTAGTGGGGTACCGAGGTTCAGTATTGGGTCCAGTCCTTTTAATGTCTTCATCAGTGACATTGCAGAGGACTGGAAGGAAAAGTATGCCTTTTGCAGATGACACAAAGATCTGCAACAGGGTTGATACACAGGAGGCGTGGAAAGGATGAAAAGGGACTTAGCAAGGTTGGAGGAATGGTCAGACGATGGCAGCTAGGATTCAATGCAAAAGTGCAAAATAATGCACCTGGGAAACAAGAACCCAGGGAAGAATACACAATGGGTGGGGAGGTAGTAACAACAACAAAACAGGAAAGGGACCTGGGGTAATCATATCAGATGACCTTAAGGTTAGCAAGCAATGTGAGAAGGCAGTAGGGAGGGCTGGGGTATACTGGGATGTATAGGGAGGCATCAGCAGCAGAAAACAGGAAGTTGTTATCCCTCTGTACAGACAGTTGGTGAGACCCCATCTGGAATACTGTGTCCAGTTCTGGAGACCCCATCTCCATGAGGACATAGACAGGATAGAGGCAGTCAGAGAGGGCAACTAAAATGGTGCAGGGTCTGCAAGAGAAGCCGTATGAGGAGAGACTAAAGGAGCTTAATATGTATACCTTGAGGAAAGAAGGAGAGGGGACATGATAGAAACTTTCAAGTACCTCAAGGGAATCAACAAAGTCCAAGAGGTAGCATCTTTCAGAAAATGAGACTTGCAAGAACAAGGGACACAATTTAAAGATAGAAGAGGCGTTCAGGGGCAATGTGAGGAAGTATTATTTCACAGAGAGGGTAGTGGATGCATGGAACAGCCTTCCTGAGGAAGTTATGGGGTCTAAAACTGTGGGAGAATTCAAGAATGCATGGGACAGACATAAGGCAATTCTTGTGGGGGGCAGGAAGATAAAGACTGTTGGTTAACTAGGATCTGCGGCCTATCCTGTAGGTAGGGAAATGGGCAGACTAGATGGGCCTAGCGGTCCTTATCTGCCGTCAAAGTCTATGTTTCTATGTTTCTCCCAGGCCACACTGGACAGTAGAAAGGGAACCTCCCCCATCCAGGGAGCACTAGCGCCACCACCACTACCTCAGAGGTTGCGAAGAAAGCACAGCAGTTGGACCACAATGGGCTCAGGGAGGGTGAAGAGGGTGGAACAGAGGCACACCCAGTCAATTGTTCCACTCCACAATCCATACACCATTCTGGGGGAGCATAGCTCCCCTATGGATGCACCCATGAGAAGATTGATGGTATCTGTCACAAGGGAGCCCACAGAAAGGAGGCAGAGGGCACCAAGGGAAGGAAGCAGCTCCTGGTGGGGACTCAATTATTAGGGTATAGAACTGAGGGAGCTGGAAAAATGAAGTAAGGTGCCTGCCTGGTGCCATGGCTTGGAGGGACAGGAAGCGCATCCTCAGGATCACGAGAACAGCTGCAAGGGATTCCGAGCTGGACGTAATTGTCCACCTAGGGACAAATGACTTGGCTCATCATGAGATTAGAGCAGTGCAGGAGGACATTGCAGAGTTGGGGAGGGACCTAAGACGAGCAGCACACACAGTATCCTTCTCAGAGGTGCTGCCTGTCAAAAGCATGGGGGAGGTGAGGGCAATTGGCATCATGCAGTTTAATGAATGGTTGAAAAATGGTGCGGACACAGTGGTTTAACTTCATTGGGGACTGGGGTTCCACCTGGAGGACACCAGCCTATACTAACAGGATGGTCTGCATCTGTCCAGGAAGGGAACAAGTCTTTTGAGCAATCGGTTTAAATGCTTCATTGGCAAGCTTTTAAACTAGTCAAAGGGGAGGCACTGACAAGCAGCAGGAAAATCCCAGCCTCTCCTACAAAACAGGGTACTAAATGAGAAAGACTGAGGTAGAACGGTCAATGGGGATGCTGCAACAGAAGGTAAAGCCATCAAAAATGGAGAGCAATGAGTACTAATGCCCGTAGTCTGGGTAACAAGCTTCTTGAATTAGTGGCCTTGATGGAGGAGGAACATCTGGATATCGTGGCAGTCACAGAAACATGGTACACACAAAAACCATGACTGGGACATAAACATACCAGGATACACTGTCTACAGGAGGGACAGGGAGGGTAAAAGAGGAGGAGGAGTAGTTCTTAACATAAGGGAAGGAATAAAAGCAACAGAACAAAGGGTAAACAGGGAGGAGAAGAAGCACTGTGGGTAAATTTGGAGACAGGCAATGGCACCACAATACATTAGGGGTTAGATATATCTCTTCTCAGGGAGGAAATGGACAGGGAATGATAGAAAGTATACTTAGAATGGCAGAAAAAGGGAGATATTGCTGATGGGTGATCTGAATATGCCAGATGTTAACTGGAGTGCAGTTGCAGCTGCCACCGAAGAGTGCAGTTATTCTAGATGCCCTACAGGGGGCATGCCTTAGACAACTAGTACTGGAGCCCACTCGAGAGGGAGCAATATTAGACTTGATACTCTCAAATGGAGATGGAGAGAGGATTACAGATGTAGAAGTGGGTAGCCATCTGGGAACTAGCGACCATCGAACAGTATGGTTCACAATAAACACAGCAATAGAGTCAAGCCATACAAAGACAAAAGTACTGGACTTTAGGAGGGCTGACTTTGCCAAAATGGGTGAGTGCCTAAGAATGCACTAGCAAATGGGCAGGAAGGAGGTGGAAGAACAATGGGGAATAATAAAACTGCCATCACAGAGTAACAAGCCTTTGTGTGAAGCAAATAAACAAAACAAGGCGATGTAAGAAACCACTATGGTTCTCAAGGAAGTAGCAGTGAAGGTTCCAAGAGAAAAGAAAGCATTCAGGAAGTACAAGGAATACATGAAGGAGCAGGACAGAGAACTGTATCAGTTAAAGCAAAAGGAGGCTGGGAAGGCAGTCAGAACAGCAAAGGCCCAAACTGAGGAAAAGATAGCCAACTCAGTTAAGAAGGATAAAACCTTTTATAGGTACATCAGGGGCGAAGGAAGACCAAGGGAGGATAGTGAGGCTTAATAAAGGGGAGGAGGGTGGGCAGAGGGAGACTGTGAAAAGGCAGAGATACTAAACAAATATTTTTGCTCAGTATTTACAAAGGAAGGGGAGGTACATAAAACAAACAGTAGTAACACGCTGGATACAGAAGTTGATACGGCCCATTTACAGAAGAAAGGGTTCTGAAAGAACTCTCAAAACTGAAGGTGGACAAAGCAATGGGGCCTGATGGGATTCATCCCAGAATTCTAAAAGAACTAAGGGTAGAACTAGTGACACCACTGACTACCCACCCAACAAATCATGGGAGGATGGGGTGGTACCTGAGGGACTGGAGGAGGGCAGATGTGATTCCCTTCACAAAAATGGGAGCAAGGCAGAAGCAGGAAACTATAGACCTGTTAGTTTAACCTCAGTGATAGGAAAATGATGGAATCACTTCTAAAGGAAAGAATTCGAGTATCTAGAGGCCAGAGAGGCACAGGACCCTAGGCAGCATGGATTCACAGTGGGAAGGTCATGCCAGGCCAGATCTGATAGATTTCTTTGACTGGGTGACAAAGTAGTAGATCAGGAGGGGCTGTGGACATGGCCTACCTAGACTTTAGCAAGGCATTTGACACAGTCCCACACAAAAATTAATATACAAGTTAGCCAGCCTGGGAGTGGGTCCCAAGATGACAGCCTGGATAAAGAATTGGCGGAGAATAGGACACAGAGGTAATAGTAAATGGAGTCCACTTAGAAGAAAGGAGGGTTACTAGTGGGTACCGCCAGGGTTCAGTATTAGGACGAGTCCTCTTCAATGTCTTTATAGCGACATTGCAGAAGGACTGGAAGGAAAGTATGTCTCTTTGCAGATGACACTAAGATCTGCACAGAGTTGATGCACAGGGTGGGGTGGAAAGATGAGAAGGGACTTGCAAGGTTAGAGGAATGGTCAAATGTATGGCAGCTTAGATTCAATGCTAAGAGTGCAAGGTAATGCACCTGGGAAACAAAACCCAGGGAAGAGTACACAATGGGGGTGAGATACTAACAACAAAAAAATGGAGAGGGACCTGGGGTAGTCATATCAGATGACCTAAAGATGGGCAAGCAATGTGAGAGGCAGCAAGGAGGGCTGGGGGATACTGGGATGCATAGGGAGAGCATCACCAGTAGAAAACAAGGAGTTATGCCTCTGTACAGACAGCTGGTGAGACCCCATCTGAGTACTGTTTGCAGTTCTGGAGACCCAATCTCCGCAAAGACATAGACAGGATGGAAACTGTCAGAGGAGGACACTAAAATGGTGCAGGTCTGCACCGGAAGACATATAAGAGAGAGACTTAAGGAGCTTAATATATAGCCTTGAGGAAAGGAGGGAGGGGGACATGAGAAACCTTCAGTACCTCAAGGAATCAACAAAGTCCAAGAGGGTAGCATCTTTCAAAAAAGAGGTGTGCAAGAACAAGAGGCACAATTTGAAGATAGAGGGGGCTCAGAGGTAATTTAAGGAAGTATTTTTTTCACAGAGAGGTTGTGGATGCATGGAACGGCCTTCCGGAGGAGGTTGTGGAGTCAAAATCAGTGGTGGAATTCAAGCATGCATGGGATAGTCATAAGGCAGTTCTGGGGGGTTGGGGTAGGAAGAAGTAGGCTGCTGGTTAACTAGGATCTGCAGCTTATCCAGTAGGTAGGGAAATGGGCAGACTGTGTGGGCCTAGCGGTCCTTATCTGCTGTCAAATTCTATGTTTCTATGTTAAATTTTATTAAGTTTCCCAGTGAACAGGTACATGCAGAAAACAAATGTCTACTTATTACAACAGTTAGCACAATAATAACCTGGCTGAGGGTCAAACCCCTATGTAGATATAGCACTATATTGTGTAATGAAACCAACAAAGTTATCAGGTTGAGTTATATGGTATCATTAGGTTATATAAACAAAGACCAGTCGCAACAGAATAGTCAATAAAGTCAGTGTTGTATTAATAGGCATTAACAGGCACCATTTAGTTGCTAGGAATCACACCAGTGTGTCTTTCATATGGGGTAAGTTAAACAGTGGGGGGTGGGGATGTCAGCTGCCGTATAGGTGAGTAAGAACCACTCTTCCATATTTCGAAGATGGGGGGGGGGGCATGAAGCCTAGGGGGTTAAGTTCGGAATATCGTAAGCCTGGGGAATAAGGCAGTACTCCGAGTTGAGGTATGGTCCCCAGAGCTCCACAAAATCAGATTGCTTTCTGCTCACTATATAGTGTACTCGCTCAAAGCTGGCCATCTTCCCCAATTTCTGCAGCTATTCTGATACATTGGGATTTTGGTACTTCCAGTGCTCAAGCAGAATTCGCTTAACCGTGATGAGGGCTCCAAGCAGCCATTTGCTGGTTGGAAGCAAAAGGACTAGTTTCACAGTCCCCTGGTCTCTGAGTCCCAGCAATACCAATCAAGTTGTGAGACAGATGGGGGCACCCGTAGTCGAGAGCATGCAGTCTGGACACCATCACAAAAGGCCATCAGTGTTGGGCATTCCCGTAATATGTGTGTAATGCTGCCAGTGTCTGCTAGATACCACTAACATTTGTCAGTGTTGGACAGGCCCCATTGGAGTAGTTTTTGAGGAGTCCTGTACTATTGATGTAGGATTTTGAATTACGTAAAATGGCTGCAGGTGTCCTGGCAGCCTACTTCAACCTCCCAGCACCTGTGCTCTTGTGGGAGTATGTCTTGGCCCAGCTCTGTGCTGTATTTTAGCCTAAGAGGTTCTGTAGGGGCCCCCTGCAGTCCCAGCAACTGTTTATAGATGTCCTCTGCTGTCTGGTAACAGTATGGTATCCAGCAGGTTTTGAACAGCCACTCTTAAGGTCGGAACCTAGGAGTTCCCATAATGCTTGTCTTAGCTGTAATTACTGCAAATGCTGGTGCTTAGTCAAGTTGTACTTTGTCTGTAACTGACCAAAGGTCCCAGTGTACTCCGTTTATGTATCCAGATCATCAGCTGACTTGTGGTTGCCTTTCCGAGCCGTCCTTCAAGTGGATCGGCCTGCCCCCAATGTGCAGAAGAGGGTTGTGCCAAAGAGGAAAGAGTGGGGAGCATCACAGACACCAGCCTGCTAGTTTGGCCTGCCGCTTCCAACTCTCCATTGTGAAGCTAAGAGTGGGATGGGAGCTGAGTCCATCAGGAAGCTTCCCAAAGAGGATGTGTTCTAGGTTTTGGGGCTGTGGAAGGTGTGCTTCACAGGTGATCCATTTTGGCCTGTAACTCGTGGTGCCTGAGGAAAGGGCCTGGAGAGCTGACAGAGGACCTATGCTGTATGTTTTAGTTTGAAATTTCGTATGTTCAGGCCTCCTTTATCTAGAGCCGGATTAGTTTTTATGGCCGATATGTTTGGGTCTGGAAGCCAGCATCTTGGATTGCAGTAGCTTGAACAGCCTGGGGCCAGTCCTGGTGGGGAGATTATCCAGGACGTATTGAATTTTCAGAGCTGCCATCATCTTGAAGGCATGTGCCTGGCCCCAAGGCGTGAGATAAATTTCCCACCAAACCAAAATACCTCAGACACGTGAAACAGGTAGTCTCACTCCACCCAATCGAATGCTTTCTCCACATCAAGGGATACTCAATCAGTCAATCAAAGTCTTTATTTAACCAGGCGATCACCTTTGAGCGGGCTCATTTTTGGGGTGGACCTGGGTTTGTTAACAGGGAACAAGGGACAATATACATGGGATGCAACACATAAGAAAACAGTAATAATACAAATAAAGTGAGATACAATAATACAGTATATACAAAGTATCAGCAGGTAGCATTGACAGTAGTATGTGTTTGGAACAGAAGATACAGCTAGTTTTGGGTAGGACACAATTTTTCATAAAAGTACAGAAATATACATATCGGTGCACTGAACACAAATAAAACCTAATATAAAAAGATATATAGTGATACGGTATGGAGAATTTAGAGCTGGAACCAGGGTCAAAGGAATATGGAAGGGACAGATATGGGGGGTTAGAAAAAGGGGAGAGGGAAGAGTCGATTATAGATGTGATCAGTCTTTTAACAGTAGTAATTAGAGGGTGCTTGGACTTATAGGAGTCACTATTTAGGGTAGACAGGCACAGGACTCCTTATTATGATGTAGATATAGAGATTTAAAAGCTGCTAGGCTGATGGGGTGAGTTAATTTCAAAGTTTTTGCAGCTTGTTCCACAGTTGAGGGCACAAAGCTGATGGCTGCTCTGCCAATGCGAGATTTTGCTTTGTAAACATAAAGGTAGATATATGAGGTGCTTCTCAGGGCATACTTCCCAGAGTGCACAAGGTAAACAGACATAGATATACTGGGGCAGTTTATTTGAGATAGCTTTGTATGTCAAACTGCAGCATTTTTTGCCATCTGTAAGCAAGGGATGACCATCCACTGCGTGTAAAATGCACAGTTGTGGGTTGAGTATGGAAGACCTGTGATAAATCTCTTGGTTCTGTGATGAAGCATATCGAGTTTGTCTAGGATACCTGCAAGTCCCTGACTATATCGAAAGTCTGCGTAATCCAGTAGGGAAAGAAAGGTAGAGTTGAACCAGTTTCAGTTTAGCATGTCTTGTTAGGAGATTATTAATCCTAAAGAACAGACCGAATCTTTGTCAGTTCTTCTAAGTGATCTGTGAAAGTAAGTCTATGGTCTAACCAGACCCCCAGGTACTTGAACTTTGGTACGTAGTCCAACTGCTCACCTAGAATGGTAGTGATCTGCTGGAGTGTCCCAGCAATTGCAGGATTTATTGCATTTTGAAGGGGCGAGAGGAATGTTGCTTTGGTTTTTTGGGTTTTTTTTTTTTTTGCATTTAAGAGCAGTTTCTGGTTTATAAGCTGATGTTGCAGCAGTTTAAATTTATTTTGAAGGACTTTACAGGCCGCTTCAGGTGTGGGGCTACTAGCATAGAGTACCAAATCATCCGCGAATAGGTGTATTTGTGCTTCTTTGATGGGGGCATCTACGTTGTTAATATAAATGGTGAAGAGCAAGGGACCAAGAATGGAACCTTGCGGTACACCCCTCAATAGGGGTTTTGGTGGAGAAACTTCCCCTTCTGCCTTTACTTGTTGAAGTCGTCCTGAGAGGTAGTTGGAGAGCCATTTAAGGGATAGGAATCCAAACCAGTGTTCGGAGGGCGACAGAAGCAGTCTGTGATCAATGGTATTGAGCATGCTTAGGTCAGAAAACTTCTCAAAGTTTTTTGTCTAATTCAAGCTGCCAGTCGTTTGTCACCTGGCTAGAGCAAAGATTGTACTGTGCTGTGCTGTGCTTTAAAACCGGATTATGTAAGGGTGAGCAATTTTCTGATTCCAGGTACTTCCAAAGCTGGGAGTTCACTATTTTCTCCAGCATCTTTGACAGGATTGGAAGTAGGGAGATTGGCCTTTAGTTATTGAGGTCACTAGGATCTCCTGACTTAAACAAAGGGACCACAAGTGCATTTTTCCAAATGGGCGGTAGATCACCCTGGGACAAGGATAAGTTGAAGAGATGAGTATTTGGGACTGCGAGGACACGGTAGCCGACCTTTGAGAAGTACAGGTCAATGAGGTCGGCCCCAGCACTTTTCCTAGTGTCCAGCTGAAGGAGAAGATCTTCAACATCTTTCAGGGAGTAGGTTGCAGAGAAGGATGGACTGTGGATGGGTTTTCTTATGTATCCAATCTAAGTTGTTGGCAGAGGATATTAGCGGGAGAGGAGTCAAAGGCTAGCCTGCAGTGGCAAAATGATTATTGAGAGCATCGAGGATAGACTGTCTGTCAGAGATGACAGTATTGTCGATCAATAATTTAGTAGGTAGGGAATTTACAGTGGTGTGACCTTCAATGTCTTTGGTAGTCCTCCAGAATTTGGAGGCATTTCTTGAGGAGCTGTCCAGCTGAGGCGGTAGAAATTAGCTTTGGCTTCTCTGACCATTTGGTGCAGAGGTTCTCGCCCTCGGAAAGAATTCCAGTCATTTATTAAATTAGTTTTCTAACCCGTTCTCCAGAGTACATCCCTACTCCAAAAGCGTCTTTCAGGTCTTTTTGAAACCACCGACAAGTTGTTTCTGTACGAACTTTTACTATGGGAGCATACTTGTTGAGAGCTCCTAGCACAATTTCGGAGAAATTATCATAAGCCGTAGTCAGGGACTTGGCTAGATAGAAGTCCTGCCATCGCATGGAGTCTCTTAGGTCTGATATATACCCATGGAGATCAAAGTTGCGTATGCATCTTTTAAAGGAGAATTTTGGTACAGTTGTGGATTTAAGAGTGGATCATACACACGCGATGAAGCAGTGGTCGCTAATATCAGAGAAAAAGACACCAGTATTGGAGAATAAATGGGGTTTGTTAACTAAAATGACATCCAAGAGAGTACTGTTATTAGGGTTGAGCTTGTTAGGACGAGTAGATTCGTTTATTAGCTGTGACAACCCAAGGGAATCACAGAACATGTTAAGTGGGGTGGATGCACTGGAGAGCCAGTCTAAGTTGAAGTCCCCTAGTATGATACACTCTGAAGATGCCAAACCCAGGATGTTTTCGAGATGTTTTAACAACTGTTGTCCAGCTGATGGGGGTCTGTAGCATCCTATTATACATAATGAGACACCGGTGGCAATTTCAATCTTTAATGACAAGCTTTCGAATGCTTTTGGGACAGAGGTTGTCAATTATGGAGGCAGGGAATTTATCCTTGAAGTAAATAACTACCCCATCACCTCTGGTTTGCCTGTCTGCTCTGAACAAAGAGTAGGAGGGGATGTTAACTTCGTTGTTACTGGTCGCAGGTTGGAGCCAGGACTCCATAATCACCAGAACATCTGGAGCAGTATGACATACCCATGCCTGAACAGAAGTGATTTTTTTTATAGGCTACATACATTAACATGCAAGAATGTAAGCCCCTTGAGGCTTTGTAGCTCTGCTGGGGATTTCATGGGTGCCAGAGGGCCTGGATTAAGCTCAACATTTCCTGATACTAGAACAGATGGGCGGTTGTGGCAGGTAGCCTGCCATGTTAAGTTCAGCAACCTTCTGGTATTGTCCAGTCATTTGCAGCCTGAGACAAAGTCTACCTGATCGCTGTTGACCAGTGTGTGGACAACATCCACCAAATGCATGGCCAGCACTTTGGCATAAGCCTTACAGTTGGCTGGAATGAGGGATATTGGGTGGCAGTTTCAACAAAGTGTAGAATCCATCACTGATTTGGGGAAGAGTGAGATCACCGTGGATCTTGCTTCGAGGGGGCTCTTGCAGCATGCAACACTGGTAGGACTGAAGTCGCCAGGCGCCAGAACCACACAGAAAACTTCTAGCTAACAGTCTATCACAGGGGACCGCCCCCGCCGTCAGCATGCTGACGTCTGCCTATCCTATAAAGGGCAGTACCCCCAGACCTTCCTCAGTTTTTTTATTTATTTTTTTCCCACGATGATCGACCCTCTACGTTGGACCTCCAGTGACTCTGCTTTAGTCGAGCGTCATTTTGCCGCATTTACCTGCAATTTTTCTTTCTTTTCTGCAGTTAGTAACATGAATTTTTGTGTTTTCTTTCTCAAGTTTGTCTTCTTCTCCAGTCTCATCTTCCAACCAGCCGATGAAGTGTGCCTGTGGCAAGCAGATACTCACCAAAGATGGCGCTTCCTGTCTGCTCTGCTTAGGCCCCAACCTTGACACGGAGGCCAGCCAGCATCAGGACTTCAACCAGGCCACACAGAGATGCTGCTTGAAGACTTTGAAAACTATCTGTTAAAGCAGAAATTGGCCAAGATGGAGAAGGAGCTTCAGGCCAAAAGCTCTTCAGCCTCCCAGCTCAATCTTCCAGGTATCTCCTTCTTTTTCTCAAGGAGAAAAAGTCGAGCAAGGAAGCATAAGCGCCCGGTACAAGCACTGGGACCATCTTCTGCCAGCCTCTTGCTCGCGGTTGGCAGATAGGCCGCTTCTGCCTCTGGGAGAAGGGGTACCTATTTGAAATAGTGTTTGTCGAAATGGTTGGCAATTGTATTGTTTACTTTTACCATAAGTACAAGCCCTTGCCTGGGACAGTTAAGGGACACTCCACCAGAGGTATGGCTGCCTTTACCATCTGTTTCAGGAATGTGTCTACTGTAGACATCTGTGCAGCTGCCACTTGGAGTTCTGTTGACACTTTTGTCCATCACTACAGTCTTGACATTGCTCCCAGACACAGGGCCAATTTCAAACTCTCAGTCCTTCAGGGCCATCTTTTCTGAGATTTTTGCTGACATCTTCTGCCTCCTCCTGGCTGCCCTTTGGGTAGGTTCCAGTACTGCTTGGGACTCGGTCATACCGTTTTGCCTGCTGCAAGAGCCCTCTCGAGGGAAAAGATAGTACAGTTATGTAAGAACTTACAGTAACATTAGATCTTCTAGAGGAGCTCTTGCAGCAGGCACTGCTTTCCTCCTCCTCCCTCCTTCCTTCCACCTGATAGCTTCATTTCATTTATTTCAGATAACCTTTGAGCTAAAATAGCCCTTTTTCAAAGGTGTCTACGTAAAATGCAATCAGAAAAATACGATAATACAAAACATAATTTACAGTCACAAGTAATCTTATTTACGAACGTCTGTAATGCATTAGTTTTAAAAACATTTAAAGTGTCTAGACAACATAACTCGGGCAGAAGCAAATTCCAGACCTTTGCTGCTCTCATTAAAAAATACCCTTTGTCCCATATTTGTTTTACAAAATGGTATTTTGAGTTTCTCACTTGCCATGTTCCTAGTTGAAAATCTATTAGAAACAAAATTAAAAGGTTTGAACTCCAACAGTAGTATAACCAAAGAGACTTCTTACACATTGTTACAAGATTATAGTCAATTCTAGAATAAAGTGGTAGCCAATTAAAATGCTGTATAAGCAACATCTCGACCATCTCTTTTTGCGATTTAGGGCAAATCTACAGGCATTATTTATAGCAACATTTATTTTTCCAGAGTAGCATTACAAGCCGCCTAATAAACTACTAATCCATAGTCAACAATAAAAAAAAATCAAACTGTTGACTTACAGGCTGGGATATTCAAAGGGGTTGCACCTGGCGCCAACAGAGTTGCGCTGGCGCCAACTCATGAGTCGCGCCAGTGGGATATTAAGGCAGGCTTCCAGGTGCAGCGCAATACCTGATGTGCAGGGTGCATGCAAGCGCAGATGCAGGGGCATGCTCGTGACACATGTGGCATATCCCTTTATTCAGTTCAGGATGTGTTGCGCATATGCCAGCGCAGCCCTGCAGTCTCGCCAGCGTAGGGGGATCAGAGTTGAGCCGGGAGGAGCGGAAACAACTCCCAGCCACCCACAGGCGGGCTGCTGTATTGCAGGGTTCAACACAGCAGCTGCCAGCCCATAAAATCGTCCACAAACATACACGTATCCCTGGTAGTCCAGTGGACCCCCCCTCCCGAGTCCCTGATGCCCCGATAAATGTAATGATAGACTTTCCCTGGTAGTCTGGTGGCCCCTCCCTCCCCGAGTCCCGAGGAATGTGCGATAGACTCATCCTGGTAGTGGTACCCCCCTGCCTGTTGCTGCGATCACGGTACAGCGCCATATCACATATCCTGGTGATCTAGTGGCACCCTTGCCCACCCTGCTCCCCAGTCATCGGTGAGCGGCTGCAACCCCTGCATACTGCCTGACCGACCACCCCAGATAACCGTGCAGTATGGGCTTGCAGGGCATACTGTATAGGCGGTCCAGATATGTGAAGGACTTCATTCACATATTTAGGACTGTCTAGCACGACATAACTCTATAACCCGATAATCCAGTGAGGGACCAATGGGCTTGCAGCCCATACTGTACCTGTCATTCAGCGGTATCCAGGCGGGTTGCAGCTGCCCGCTGAAGATGGGGCTGAGGGCAGTCACCCCTTACAACACACTTCTTTGGGGTACTACTGTACCCTGCTGCTACATGTGCTACTCTCAAGTTCTGCAGTTGTGATAACTTGCTACCTGGATGTTGACATGCTCCCCACTTTTCCAATGCAGTAATCAGGATTGGCTTTCATGGGGCCATGTAGTCTTTTACACTTCCCATAGTCCACCCTAACCCGTGCAAGCTCAAATATTGTGGCTGCATTCTGACTGTGATCCTAACCAAGTATCACACTGCTTTTACAGTAATTGTATCCAATGAAAAAGCAAAGAAACGCTTAACCCATATAATGTAGTAATTAAAGTTTGACTGCATATGCTGACTTACTAGAATGGCCCATATAGGTTTAGTTTTTGAGGGGCATATTTAAAGACCTCTTTAATTGTCATGTAGGTATGTCAAGAAGTTGGAGACCGGAGCTTTTTTATGCCCCTTTCTGCTCCCCCACTCCTAAATGGAATAGCTGCAGTAACTAAATATTGGCAATATCCAGTATCGGGCTTCTGAATTTGTGGTGCAAAATAAATAAGTAAGGAAGGATGTTGGATTTGAAGTTTGTTTTGTTTTAAGTTCCAGCTGTGGTGCTAATTGTGATTGTACATGCTATGTAGAGCTCTGCCTCTTAAATACTAACAAAATATTCTTTGTGGCAGGCATGTCGTGCTAAATGGTGCCTATAACTGGAACTGCATATGAACTGTGTGGTGGGTCTGGGAGTCTGTGTGGTTGGGACTCTGTGTTGCTGCCACGGATAAGTCTGAGACAGATGAGGCAAAACTGAACTAAATAATCACACAGACTGAGATGGAGTAGTCTGGCAACCATCTTTACATGTTGTATAGGAGTACCGTGCAGTATTTATTTCATCTCCCGCACCCTGCTTAGTAGAGCACTTGCGAAAATGAATAATGTGTTTAGTCAGCTTCTAGTATTGGGGCTCGGTCAGCATATGGTATTTTTCTATGGGTCCACAGTACATAATTCTTGACATTTATGTGTGAGTCATTAGTATGCTGCTAACACAGCTTTTCCTGAGAGAGGCAATTGCTGAAAAATCAGGACTTCAGTTTCATCAAATTTCACAAAGGGTTTCTGAATGCCTTAACTACTACTATTTAGTGCGGGGTGTTCTGCAAGCAAAGAGATGTAGTAGTGCAAAATAATTTAATTGTGTTGCTATATTAGTGTTACGAAATGAAGGTTCTTTGAATAGGAGCAGTCCTCCGGCCCTTTAAGCTATATTAATGTTGATAAATTAAGACTTCCAACAGTGAGACACTCTAGATATTGCTGTAAACAAATTGGGCTGGTTGAACAATTTTAGGCGATGTAGTAACAGGGGTCCCATAAGGGGAATGGCTGGATTCTTATTGTTTTTTGCTACACATGTAGGATCCTAGAAAGAAGCCTCATTTTTGGTTTCTAGACCAAGCATTACATAACTAACATTTTACCTGTGGCTCTGTATATTCAGGCTGTGCACATTCATTCCATCCCAATCCCACAGAGTCCTAATTTTCCAGAAAATGCCTCTTCTTGAGGAAAAACTAGTGTACTAACATCTTACTGATAACTCACAAATCAATATAAAGAGTTGGATGAATTAATTTGGGTTCTGTGGATAAGTAATTAGATGAGCCATAGCAAAAAATAACATACACTGACTAAACCAAACATTTCTACATGTGCTCTAGTAAGAAGAGGAGAACGATATAGCCACAGTGCTCCTGTACAGATGCAGAATGGTTTCCAGATTTCCTTCATCTCTGTGTAAATATTTAGTTGCCAGCTGGCATTAACAAATATCAGTGTAATATTTCATTATGCCAGATATCAAGACTTGCGTTTTCAGAACCAAAGGAGGGATAGTGAGGCTTAATAAAGGGGGGGAGTGGGGCAGATTGTGACAGTGAAAGCAGCAGGGTTGCTGAATTAATACTTCTGCTCAGTATTCACAAAAGAAGAGGAGGGGGAGGTACCTGAACCAAACCATAGGAGCACGTGGGGGTGGGGGGGTTGATACCAGTTCATTCAGAAAAGATAGGGTCCTGAAAGAACTCCTACAACTGAAGGTGGGCAAAGCACTGTGGCATGATGGTATTTACCCCAGAATTCTAAAAGAACTAAGGGGTGAAACTAGTGACACCACTGACTACCCTTTTAAACAAATCATGGGAGAATGTGTGTGGTACCTGAGGACTGTATGAGGAGGAAGAGGAGGGCAGATGATTCCCTTCACAAAAGTGGGAGCAAGGCAGAAGCAGAAAACTACAGACCTGTTAGTTTGGCCTCAGTGGTAAGGAAAATGATGGAATCACTTCTGAAAGAATTGAGTACCTAGAGGCAAACGAGGCACAGGACCCAAGGCACCATGGATTCACAGTGGAAAGGTCATGTCACACTAATCTAATCGTTTTCTTTGACTTGAGTGATCAAAGTAGTAGACCAGGGAAGGACTGTGGATGTGGCTTACCTAGACATTAGCAAAAAATTTAACACAGTCCCACACAAAAGATGAATAAACATGTTAGCCAGCCTGGAGTGGGGCCCAGGGTGGTAACCTGAATAAAAAAGTGGCTGGACAACAAGATACAGAGGGTAATAGTAAATGGAGTACACTCTGAAGGTTACTGGTGGATAGCCATAGGGTTCAAGTACTGGACCGTCCTCTGTAATCTCTTTAAGTGACATTGCAGAGGGACTGGAAGGAAAAGTATGCCACTTTGCAGATGACACCAAGATCTGCAACAGGGATGGTACAAGAGGCGGTGGAAAGGATGAGAAGGGACTAAGGTTGGAGGAATGGTCAAAAGTATAACAGCTTGGATTCAATGCAAGAAGTGCCTCACTTTCAAAATGAAGAGTACAGTACTAATGCCAAATAATCTTATCTGGCGACCTGTGTATGAGTACAGGTACTAGTATGAATGGATCTCTGTGGGGACTAGCTACCTTGATGTGGTACAGAGGCTTGTCACAATGCAGTACTATAACTAAAACCAGTCTGTTAGTGTGACACTGGTGATTGAAAGCCTTCTTACTGTATAGGAATGGAGCATGTGTTACATCTTTACATGTCATATTTACAGTATACACTCTCATATTTATAGCAGATGCTACAGAGTAAATTATGCTTGTGTTGGATGGCAGGGCATAGACAGTGGGGGTAGTAGGACACTGACAACAGGGGGGTACCAGTGTGTCACCTTGGTGTACACATCTGAAATTGCTAGCTACACCCTGGGATCCCGGTAAGAACAAGTAAAATGCACACCCATAGAACCGGCATTTGGGTTGGAACTCTGCCACTTCCTTCTAGTTGTGTTTTTATCTTTCAGCTGCAGAAAGAAGACATTTTCTCCCTGTTGGTTAGCTCCCACCATTGAGCCAACTGTTGACATATTAATGCCCCACTGCTTAGTGGTATACTACATCGTGCGTTTTGTTTTCATTCACCATGTGGTATGTGGAGCATTTTCATTTCTGGCTGCTGAAAACTTGTTTCTAGGTGCGTGGATATGTTGTTCATCCACACTCTTTGGCATGTCCCCTTCCACTTTAAATCTCACCGGAAGTCTTCAAGCTGGCTCCTCTCACCCACCCGGGTGGTATATACCTCGGCTCCACCCTATGATGCCAGATCTTCCTTTCCGCTGGAAGATTCAGATTGCCTCCCTCGTGCTCACGCATTTCGTAGGCCCTGGATTTCAAACCTTCAGTTTTACTAAAAATTCGCATTACTCGCGTTAGCGATCGCAAGTTTGCAGCTTCTGTCATAGAAGATAAATCTTCCCCCAGATTTCGTCGGTGCCCGTGCAGCCAGAAGATGTTGCATACCGATCCCAGTACTACATGCGTCTACTGCCTAAGTGTCAGCCATGACACATCGTCTTACAGTCTCTGTTTGGTATTCCATCCCAACGTCCTCGACAACTGTCTCACATGCCTGGAACTGTAGAGGCTGGAGAAGAGGAACCCTCCGGTGAAATCTAAGGAGGCTTGGTGGGCGGTTTCTGTGGCTGCGGGATACGCCGAGCAGTTGGAACACGTGCAAGCGTTCGAGGAGCAGGCAGCTCGTGCCACAGAGTCTTCTCGGAGCTTTTTCGTTCTGCTCAACCTGGGATCCACCTTCTGTGGTTCCTTCCGGGAGTTGTGCCAGTCTCTCCCTACCAAGAGAGAGGCATTTAAGGGCTCGCACTCCTCTCAATCCCATAAGTGGGAGAAAGATCCGAGTGCCGGAGACGGTCCTGGGAGCAGGAGAGATCTTGGTCCCAGGAACATGCTATCTTAACCTCGGTCGAGATCGCCTCTTCAGCCGCCGGCTTTCCAGACTTGCTGTCAAGCCAGCCAACCGAGGGTTTGGTCGACGACATGGACATCGTCATTGACCCTGCTGACCCCTTGTTGCCGACTCCTTGGAGAGGACTCCGGTCCTCGTTTTCCCTGATGAGGAGACCTAGCCTGCTGGAGTCCCCATCGAGGAACCGGTTCCAGACTCTGGGAAGTCACCGGTCCCACCAGTGTCTCCCGACCGACCGAGTCGGCTTGTCCGATCTCTATTGAGGTCTAGGACCTCCTCGATGATAGGCCGAGGAAGAGCCATAAGTGCTGTAAAACAGAGGCGATGCCATCCAGTCGTCCTCGTCCTCCTTGGATGAGGAGGAAACTCAGGCGGAAAGTCTGACAGCTCTACGAGGACCCTCATGTGCAGCAGCTGATTTTGTCCAGGCATAAGCCTACCACGGCTTCCACCCCAGCCATTACTTGGCTTTTGCCTCCCAGGCTGAAGCCGACTCCTTTGGAGCTGACCAGATCAGTTCCCCAGCCCGCGGAGCCGGCAAGACCACCTGTTTGGCTCCAAACCGTCTCTCCACCTATTGTAGTGGAACCACCGCCCATACAGCCTGTGGGAGAGGCTTCTTCCAAGGAAGACAGACCGGACACGGGGCTTCCCCAGCGATTGTCGGTCACGGTCACCCCAGACCGCCCCTGGCAAGTCGAAGGTGACCTGGGTGGTAGGCCATTGTATCTAGATTCCTCGGATTTGGACGTCACTGGTTTACATTCACATCCAGGTGATGATGAATCGACCAGTGACCTGGGGACGGAGGAAGGTCCCATATCTTTTCAAGGGATCCTCCGCCTCATCTCTGAGTCTACAGGGATGCCCCTGGAGCCAATCCAGAGAAAGGCAGAGTACCCTCTTACGGACATCCTTAAGAGAGGAGATACACCGACGGAGGCCTTTGCTGTGGCTGAGGCCATTGTTGGCCCAGCCCTCAAACTGTGGCAGCATCCTGCCTCTTATCCAGCACTGTCTGCCCCCATGGCCCGCAAGTACGCAGTGCCCATGGGGTCTCTCGCGGGATTCACAGAGCACCCTTCGGCCTAGAGCCTGGTGACCGCCTCTGCATTCAGGCATACTGGCAGTTCTGCCGACACTGACAGACCTCCTGATAGAGTCCAAGCTTTTGGACCATTCAGCCAGGAAGGTCTGTGCGGCTTCCTCCTTGGGGCCTTCGTCAGGCAAGTTCTTCCATCATCATGGCACACTTCTCTGACGCCCTTCTTGGGTTGTTGGATGAAGTCCTCCCACATCTCCCCACGGACATGCAGACTACAGTCAAGCAGGTCCGGGACCTGGGCTGAGCTGTCGCCAGACAGCAGCTTCAGATGGCCCTGGACATTGGGGTTCTTGTGCCTGCGAATGGCTGCGCAGTTGCCTCTCGTCACAGGGCTTGGCTGAGGCTGTCCTCCTTTCCGGGATACCCAGCACAAACTAGCTGACGTGCCCTTCCTCGGGACCGACTTGTTCGGCCCAGGAGTGGCTGGTCACCTTCAGCGCATTGAGCAGTCCAGTGCGATCTTGGACGCTACTTCTGCCAAGAGTTCTTCGGGCAAGAACCAGCAGCAGAAGAAAAAGCCTTTTCGGCATTCTTCCTCTGGGGCTCAGCAGTCCTCCTTTCAAGGCGGACAGCAGCACCAACAGCAGGCTCAGGCTTGGTGACCTTGGCCCAAGCCCGGACCCCAACAGGCCCATAAAGGAGGCCGAGGTTCAGGTCCTGGTTCCTCCTCTTCCAAACCTGCTCAGTGATGGGGCAGGGCTGCCTACCACTCTCCGTCCGCCAGCTGTAGGTCTCCTCCCCACCCCCACTAGGGTCTGGCTTCGCCACTTTCTTTCTGGTCCGTTATTACCATGGACAGGTGGGTTCTGGAAGTGGTCGGTCAGGGACCGCCTCTGGAATTGAGCAGTACCCTCCAAGCTGAGCCTGCACCCCTCGAGAGGAGCAGTATCCGTTCACACCCAGTCGGCTGTCAGAGATGACATTGCTCAGCTCCTCCTCAAGGAGGCAATAGCTCCAGTGGCAGATCCTCCAGCAGACCCAGGCTTTGTTTCCAGGTACTTCCTGGTGCCCAAGCGGATTGGGGGCTGGCACCCCATTCTAGATCTGCAAGACCTGAATCAATATCTCAGGTCATGCACCTTTCAGATGGTCACTCTGTCCCAGAGCATACCATCCTTGGAGCGAAACATGTGGTTCTGTTCACTGCATCTACAGGATGCGTTCTTTCACGTCCCAATCCGTCTGTCCCATCAGTGGTTTCTCTGCTTCAGGGTCGAAGGGACCCTGTATGAGTTCCCAAGCCATGCCGTTTGGCCTGTCATCGGTCCCTTGGGTCTTCACCAAATGCATTGCAGTGGTGGCGGCCCATCTCAGGCGTTTGGGGGGGCAGGATATATCCTTACCTCGACGATTGGCTCCTAGCAGGATCCACCCAACAGGAGGTGGAGAGGTCCAGGGACCTGGCCTTCCAGACCTGCTTCCAACTCTGCCTCCTGATCAATGAGGCCAAGTCAGAACTTGTGCCGTCTCAGGTGATGGACTTCATCGGGGCAGAGCTAGACACTTGTCAAGCCAGAGCTCGGCTCCTTTCCTCCTTTGCCCAGTCATTCTGGTTGGGCAGTTGTGCCCTGCCCGGGACTTTCTTCGCCTTCTGGGTTACGTGGCGGTGTGCACCTCAGTGGTCCATTGGGCCCGGTTGCACATGCGCCCCCCTCCAGTGGGAGCTGGCCGCCCGGTGGACTCAGCACCACGGTCATTTTGACCAGCTGGTCACTGTAACCCAGAAGATGTGGGACGCTGTCCAATGGTGCACCGCCCCAGACTGGTTGCAGGAAGGGATCCCATTTATCTGCCCCAAGCCAACGGTCATCCTCATGACCGATGTCTCTTTCATGGGCTGGGGAGACCACATGGGGGACAAAAGGGACCACAGGCTCTGGACCCCCAAGGAGTCCCAATGCCACATCAACCTGTTGGAGCTTAGAGCAGTCAGACTGGCACTGTCCACTTTCGCTCCTCAGCTCCGGGGTCAAGTGGTTCAAGTCCAGATGGCCAATACCACAACCATGCACTACCTCAACAAACAGGGCGGCACGCACTCCCGTTTGCTGTGCAAGGAGGCGCTCTGCATCTGGACCCTCATGAGCCAGTTGGAGGCAGATCTCCTAGCCATCCATGTGGCAGAAGCCTTAAACCACCTGGCAAATGCTGTCAGCCACTTTGGCCAGACATCCCACGAGTGGTCTCTTCATCCAGAGGTAGCTTACAACCTGTTCTCCCATTGGGGCAAACCAATGGTGGACCTGTTTGCCTCCAAGGAAAACACAAAGCTCACTGCAGGGGGATGTCTTCTCGAGGCCATGGACCCCAGGCTTCCTCTACGCCTTCCCTCCATTTCCCTTGATCCACAAGGTGCTTCTCAGGGTGAGGAGGGACAAGGTGAAGGTGATCCTGGTAGCCGCAGGCTGGCCACGCCAGTTATGGTATTCAGATCTCCTCAGCCACAGCTGCAGGCACCCGGAGCGGCTTTGCACATGCCCGGACCTGATATCACTCAGTCAGGGGAAGGTATTCCATCTGGACCTTCAATCCCTGCACCTCACAGCCTGGTACCTGAGCGGCTAGAGTTCCAGGCTTTGGGTCTTTCAAAGATATCTTCACCGTGGTGGAGGCATCCAGGAAGGAATCGACCAGGAAATGTTATGCCTTCAAATGGAAAAAGTTTTTCATTTGGTGTCAGGGCAAGGGCCTGGAACCTCTTTTCTGTCCAGTGGCTAACATTCTCGACTACCTTTGGTCTCTCTCCAAAGGGGTCTTGGTCATCAACCCTTAGGGTGCATCTGGCAGCCATCTCTGCTCACCAGGCATGGGCAGTCAGCTGACAGTGGCACTGGAGACAGTGGTTGGCGTTTTTCAAGGCCTGGATCACATATCCCCTCTGGTGCGTGAACCTCCACCTCCATGGGATCTACTGCTAGTACTGGCAAAGCTCATGGGCAAGCCATTCGAACCAATGTATAAGTGTGCCTTTTCACGCTTGTGGAAGACGGCCTTCCTGGTGGCTATCATGTCTGCCAGAAGGACAGGGGAGCTCAAAGGCACTTTCGGTGGACTCCTCTTATCTTGTTTTCTACAGGGACAAGGTTGTCCTATGCCTTCACCCAAAATTCCTTCCGAAGGTGGTGTCAGTTTCACCTTAACCAGGTGTTGACACTGCCGGTTTACTACCCTGATTACACCTTGGAGGTCAAGTACAGGCTCCATACCCTGGACCTGAGCTGAGCCCTCTCCTGTTACAAGGAGAGGACGGCAGAAATTCGGGAGAGGTTCGCCAGCTGTTTGTCACCTATGCTGAGCCGCTTCTGGCAGACCTGCAGACAAACAGACTATTGCAAGATGGATCACATCATGCATAGGTCTGTGCTACGAGTTGGCGAGCAAGGAGCCTCCCAGAGGGATAAGAGCTCATTCTACCCGCCATACTGCTGCATCGGTGGCTGCTTCCAGGGACATCCCTATCCAGGAAATCTGTCTGTCTGCTACCTGGAAGTCAGCAAACACCTTCATCACCCACTACCACATCGACCTTGAGTCACATCGGGATGCTGGTCTTGGGGCCTCAGTTCTCCAGTCTCTTGTTCCCTAAGTAGGGTGTGCGCCTTGCCTCCCTCCTCCCAGAGAACTGCTAGGAGTCTGCCAAAGAGTGTGGATAAACAGCATATCCACACTCCTAGAAAAACAGGTTACTGACCTGTAACAGTAGTTCCAGGAGTGGTATATGTTGTTCATCTACACGGACCCACCCAACCTCCCTGGCTGCGGGACGCACACAACCTGGCTTCCACTGGGCTAAGATCTGGCGTCATGGGGCAGAGCTGAGGTATGTACCTCCTGGGTGGGTGGGAGGAGCCAGCTTGAACACTTCCAGTGAGATTTAAAGTGGAAGAGGACATGCCAAAGAGTGTGGATGAACAACATATACCACTCCTAGAACTACTGTTACAGGTGAGTAACCTGTTTTTTCAGCAGCCAAAAGTGTGAAAACGATACAAGCTGGGTTAGTTGCAGATCTGAGCCAGACCTTTACAACCTTTTGTACTGAGCAGCAAAGGACTTTATTCCCCCTGCGGTTAATTCAGTTGGCGTGCAGGGTGTCTGGAACCAGTGTGGAGCTGGTCTACTTGAATAGCCAGAAATTGTCAGGAGAGAGCACCTCTGAGGAGGCCCCTCTCTCCTTGCAACACTGAATAGCTTTACACACATCTGTTTCCGAATTGAGGGAATTTTTTTCCTGATCTCTGCAAGTGAATACAAAATGCAAATATAGAGTCAGTGTACCAAACTGAAGTCGTATGCTGATACAGACTGTCAGTCTATGACCCCAAACCCATGTTCAAGTGGGTCTTGGTACACATTCCATGTATCCCACGGCATCACAGTTCACTGTTGCCCCGGTCCCTGTAATCATTGGTTCACCCATCCTTCAACCCTTTTCATCTGAAATAGTGTTGGCTCCAGAATGACGTGCTGAAGGTGATGGTACAAAGAAAGATGTGGCCGGAACCTCAAACTAGCCAGTTGACCTTGACACTCACCTGCTAAGAGCACCTGGGTATACAGTATTTTAGAGGGTGTGGGCCCTAATCCGACTTTGGTCACATTATGACTTTCTTAAAAAAACAAAAAAAAAAAAATCGTTATCTACATCTGGTGGTGAGATGATAGCACAGCTGTGGGGAAAAAACTGTTCCATCAGAGTTCATTCTTAACGGGTTGTATTAACTTGTATGACTCAATCAATCCAAATTGAAGTATTTGAAGAATTCCGTGCATTAGGACCCAGGGGAATCCTAGCTAGTGGTCAGTACAGTCTCTCTGACTAGGATTTAGTGCAGTGAATGGGAGTAGTATGAGTGATAATAGTGGGAATGGCTTGGGTTTACAAACTCTTCAAAAACTGGATAAAGCTGAAAACAGCTCAGAAACGTCAACGTGTAACTTCCTCTTCTTGAGCTACTGGTGACAAGGGAATGGAGGTAAGTGGCAAATCATGCATTTGATCAGGTTGCCTCCCTGAAGTGATGAATACTGTATGCCTTAGTGCTTGAGAGCAGTAGCATTGGAGCTAAAGTAACAGAACCAGTAGATGTCAGTCACCTTTCCCTTTCTACTCATGACCATGACTCCAGCACACAAGGTGTGGAAGGCAGGGGTGGTTGAACTGAAACTTTTTGGGGTGTCAACACAGGTGAGGATCAAGTCCTTTTGCATTAATAATAAGTATAGCAAGTGTGAGGATGGGGCTTCGCTGCCTTGTTTGAAAAAGTGTGGTGAGATTTGGAAGGAAGGCTTCACCTTTTATAGCTACCCACTGGGCAGAAAAGTAGCAGAAGCAAATGGAAAAGTAATTTTTTTGTAATACATGAGGTTGCTATGTGTGTGTAGTGTGTTTAATTGGATCGCGAGCAGCAGTTTCAATTTGTGCAGCTAGTAAGGCAGCCTTTTTGCAACTGTAGTTATAAAGAGGTTTCGCACAAACACCTTCACAAAAGTCAGGCTTGTTGTAATGGGTGTTAATTCCTAGGTCCTGAGTAAACTGTAGTCTCATAGGTTCAGGGGCCTGCTTATCATCACCAGCTGGTCAATTGTCTTTCGATGTCAGTGGCAGAATAGTGTGCAATAAAGACTGCCGCCAGGTAAACACTCAATGACATGAAACCAATTTAGATCAGGGAACTCCTGTCAGCCCAGCAGGTATGTGTCTGGGCAGCTTTCCTAGACTGCTATCTGCACAACTGATGAAAACAGGCAATGTTTGAAAAGGATTACAATGATTACCTTGAGGACAAGAGCCAGGGAATGCCCTGCCATACTGCTTGAAGCTGGTGCCATTCAGTAGAGACCCCCACCCCTTCAGGTTTGGACAGGATCTGGCTGAAATAGTAACTATCGAATACAGGTTGAATTAAAAGATACATTCACTACTGACGGTCTGAAACCTCTCCAAAAGAAGCAGGATAGTTGAGCTGTACAAAGAAACCGGAACAGTAACGCAGAGTACAAAGTAATAATTTCTGGAATTCTTGGCACAGATAACAAGGGTATTGGTTTCCTTAATACTTTGATTCTGTAGATATTCGCAGGAACATATAGCCCCACCCCTTTGAAAATGCCGTCTTTGTCCTAGTAAGTGAGTTCACAGTGTATAAAGGGCAGGGGGAATAATTCCTCCCAAGGGAAACTGTTGTGCAGTTTGTATTTCAGAGCTGGACTGAACTTCAGTTGAAATGCTTGTCTGTAGACAGCTCAGATATGGTTGCAATCACAAAAATTACAGTAAAGAAGCAATTTTTAAGTCAGTTTTATAAGAAAAAGTTCCAGGCAATGTTCCTTTTATTTGTTAACTGTGGACTATACTGTAGTGAAGGTCTTAGTGATCTTATATTAAGGCAGAAAAATTGTGCCCAACTTAGTAAACTATTATAGTATTTGGTTAGCCCTTGTGCATGGATTTCCACCCTAACTAAAAATATTGTGTACCACAGTTCAAAGGTCATAGAATGCTGTAGACCCTTCTGTAGTACAGTAGCTTGTTTAATTAGAATGGAAACTCGTGCCACCTGCTGTTTTATGTCAGTTTCACTCACACACCCCTCCCCTAACGTAACACTTTCTTGTGTTTTATTTAAAAAGAAAAAAACAGAAACCTACCCTCCTCTCCCAGGTGACTTTCAGCAGCAGGATGAGAGCGGGTTTCTGTTGTGGTTTTTGTTTGTTTGTTTTGTTAAGTACCACCCATTTGTCAGGTTTGCCAGCATCTTGATGTCATGAACACGCTGAGCCTGCCATTGCTCCTTTCTTCATGTTCAAACCCCACACCACCCTCGCCAGCAAATCACTTCCTCCCACTGCTGCTATCCTCCCCACACTTGTGTTCTGTTTAGATCCCGGAGCATGTCAAAATATTGGGCAGCAGTTCATGAGTTGTATCCAACCTCTGCATTTCAGCACGCATGAACGAACGCTCGCATTGACACGTGCTTGTTATGTTCTACGCCGATCTCCAGCGGAGAACTGAGGTAGATGTGGGGACCACCCCTGTATAGGATAGGTGGACATCAGCATGCTGACATTAGTGAGGCGGTCCCCATGATAGACTGCTAGCTAGAAGTTTTCTGTGTGGTCCTGGCACCTGGCGGCTTCAGTCCTACTGGAGTTGCCTGCTGCAAGAGCTCCTCTTAAAGATCTACTGTTGCAGTAAGTTCTTATGTAACTATATTTTCTCATTGAGGTGTGGAGCTCTCCTATTGCATCCGCTTCAGTCAAGGCCTGTGTTAGAGGATGCAGCAGGACCATTTTAAAGGTATACAGAAATGTGGCCATCTGCCCCTGGGGCCTTACCCGCCGGCTAGAGCATGAGGCTTGCTCCAGTTTCGAATGAGAGATCGGCTTCTCAAGTGCTTCCCTCACCTCGATTGAATTCGTGGTAGATTCAATGGAGAGGTGAAGATATAGAGGTCCTCCTTAGTGGTTGATACTTTCTTCCTGTACAGTGCGAATAAAATTCTAGCAAATCTACATTGATGTCTTGTGGTTTGTGATGCAGCACCCTGCCTTGTCTTAGCCCTAGGATGGAGGAGTGCTCTTGTCATTCCTGAGCTGGTAAATGAGGAGGCGGCCAGGCTGCTTACCCATTTCGCAAATGGTTTGTTTAAGCTGAAAAAGGCTTATCTCCGCTTTTGGTGCAGGTGCATATTGACTTTATAACAGTTTCCCACTATTTTTGCTAGCAAGTCCAGAGGCAGTTGTGGGTCTGATCTATAGCGACTCTCCAGGACCTTGAGATTCTAAAGCTGTTCCTTTAGATCTTTGCCCTTGGCCCTCTTGACATATGAGGCTAATACACTTGCTGCGTATGAAGGCCTTTAGTGCATCCCATCTCATCGAGACTGAGATTTTACCAGGTTTAGTAGTCTCTAGAAATGTATTTATTTATTTATTTCTGATCTCAGATTAACCATTTGAGCTTAGAGCTCTTTACATAGGTTCCACATTAGTACATTTAGAACAAGTAGGTGATTATACAGAGGATTGAGACAAACAAAGCAATAAAATTAGAATGGGAACATTTAGGTACATTTGGTCTTTGAAACAAAGGAATGCAAAAAATACAGCGAAAACTAAAACTGGAATAGGTAAACACAGTCAGATACACACAGGAACAGACTAAATAACTGTGCCCAACAGGAGCCTATTAGTTGTCAGCAACACGAGGGGTTATCGCATGAGGTACTGGAGACACAGGGTGGAGGTTGAGCCCCAAGTGCAGGATGTCAAGAGAGAGTGAGATCTGTTTGGCAGAAGGGCAGATAGTAGGAGATGCCTTTGCTAGGTGCTAGCAATGGCAGACACATTAGATTCCTGTATTAAATGGTTCTTTAGGTTCTTTTGAAGGTCCACAGAGTGGGCAGGCTAATAATGTTCTCATGGAGGGAGTTGAACCTAGCGGTGCCCGATAGGCAAAGGACCTTTGTCCTTGAGGCGGCTGACATTTTGGAGTCAGGAAGGACTGCAGTTCGAATTTCGGGTGGGCCTGGGATTAGTGCTGGGAACTAGGGTTGCTGGACCCCAGTGAGAGCTGACCAAAGCAGATCTTTTTGGCCAGGAGGCAGGATTGATATTTTAAGTGACCAAAGGCGTTAGCCAGTGAGCTTTTGCATAGAGATCGTAGTAGGTGTTAGTTTTGGTGTCCCCTAAGGTGAGCTTGCATGCATTGTTAAGGGCAGTTTTTATACGCCAGAGGGTTGTATCTGTGGCAGAGCCATATATTGGCAGTCCATAATCTACTAGGAACCCACTGAACTGTGGACTGCTATGCTGAGGGCTTCAGGGGTCAGGCTCTGCTTATGGCAGTAAAGTAGCCCTAAGCGTTTGTTGATTGCTTTAGCTGTGATGTCTATGTGGAGGGTGTAGGAGAGTGAGAAATGCCATATCATCAGCCACTAAGGACTTACAGAACTGGGGGTCTTTCAGAAATGTTGTGTTAAAGTGCCATTTCTATGTGAAGGACACTGGGACATGGCCCGAGATTACCACTGTCCTAATTCGTACTACCACCACATCTGGGATCCCTTGTCTTGGGATGAGCCACATGTCCGTTCTGGAGTATGTGTGGTGTGGGTTCGAGTAAAGAAATAGTCCCACCCATTGGGATGGACTATCCTCCGATGTCCATAAAGTCCATCTTGGAAGTGATGTTGGTTAGCGCCTGTGAAGCCAGGGGTCTGTGGGCCACCGTGCGGTGGGGGGTGCTCCTGTCAATGAAACTGTTGAATGCCATGTTAGCATCCCCACCGACAGTCAAACTGCCCTTCATGTGAAGTGTATGAGTCTGTGCCAGGCTGTTAAAGAATTTGATATCAGTTTGATTGGGGCCATACATATTGCACAGTGTCAACTCCTGTCTGCCCAGGGTACCTTGAACAATGATATAGCGCCCTTTGGGGTCAGAAATGACCATCCCTGGCACAAGTGTCATCTTCCTTTGTATGAGAATAGATGCCCCTGTGCTCTTTGAGTTGTAAGTGCATCCAAACACCTGTGAGACCCATCCAGTCTTAAATTTGCCAATTTTAGGTGGTGTAAGATGGAGTCTTCTGTAAAACTTCAATCCCAGCTCTCTCCCTTTTGAAATAATCCAATACTTTTCTGCACTTAATTGGGGTGTGAAGTCCCTTAAAATTCCACGATACCCATTTTATTGGTTGGTGAGCCATCATTACAGTGTGGTAAGAGAGCAGAGAGGTAATGTCTCACATGATGTCTGTGCAGAAGGAGGTGTACCTGGATTTATGCATGCCACATACCTTATTTTTGGAGCCGTCCAGGGAGTAGCATGTAGAGTATGTCCAGCCCAGAACCACTCCTAGCTCCTCCTGGGGTTGTGTATGCACCAGTCTGTTGAACCTCTTATTAAACTTGCAGTCACATTTAAAACCATATAAGTAACACTGTAATAGGACATTAACCATAAACAACAGCATAATATGAGAAAGAAGAAACATGTTCTCTCAGTCAAAGGGCTGCTGGGAATCAACTGAAAACCTTTTGGATGCCTGGGCTTCACCCATGCAGGAGTGGAGCGCCAGTGGCCACCTATAGCATCTGAAGTGCCCATTTATGATGTGGATGTCTATGCAGGGCCAAGATGTGGTGGCAGTGCCACCTAGCAATGGTACATTCCTGTCCTGGTGTATTGCTGTATGGGGGACTCATGGCTGTAACATGCATGATGGGGCAATATTTGAGTATAGTTTGCTGGAGGATACTTAAAACCTATTCATCATTGTGTATTGAGGCAGTGGGGGAGGAGTCTGAAGTGGGGGGAAAGACAGTGGCATTCCAGCACGTGTCACAGAAAGCGTAGGGACTGATGTAGAAGTGGGTAATAGACCTGTGGCAAGTGGAATGATCCATCTAATTTTACCAACATATCCCTTGAGGGAAGGCCCCATCCAGAGACTGAGTCAGTGCCAGTGGGGGGGGGGAGGAGAGAATGTTCCTGTCTACAACCATAAGCTCTGCTTGCCCACTTTTATATAGCAGAGGTGGTCAGGCTGGGAATGTGGGAGTGCACCAGGAAGGTATATTTATTAAGAGTCCGGGTTTACTGTTAGGCAAATGCTCACACTCTGGCATGTCTGCTCCTGCTGCCCCATACACAGCATCGACTGGAGAAGTAAGTAGCGCTAGGCAGAGGATCGTTGTGAGGCCCCACCCACCCCATCAATACCTCAGCCTTGCAGACCTAGTCTGCGTGCTATGGTGCTACATTGACATCCTGTGAGTTTCGCTGAAACCCCTCCCTTCCTGGACTGATCATATGCTACCACCACCCTGTCTACACAAATACAGGACCAGCTGTGGCTGAGGAGGCAGAAAGGTGCCAGAGAAACACCACAGAGGCTTCGGAGCGGGCAGTCCATGGGATAAATAATTATTTCCCTAGTGCCGTGTTATTTCTGACTGGATGAATGTGGAAGAAGGGTTGACAGACTTTCCCTCGTGTTGATTTTACAGGCCACCACAAGGCACTTGGACAAAGCATAACATCAAAGCGGGGGGGGGGGGGGCCTTGATCAAGACCGAGAATGGCTCGGCCCAATTCCCATTTCTTGCACGTGACCTGTCTCAAGCCTCAAAGCCGGGGCACCTTAAAGGGGCAGTCCAACCATGCCATTCCTGAACAGAGCACTGGATTATCGGATCAAGTATGGCTGTTCACTTCAGTGAAGCATGAGGGTATTACAACTTGCAGTTCATTTTGAATTCTAATGACTGGTTGACCAGTTTATCCAGATCCTTCTGTAGAGCTAAGGCACAATATATGGTACTGGTTTTAAAGTTCCATGTTTTTCTGCCAACCTTAGTGGGGAAGGAACAGAGAATGAGAAAAAAGGTGCTGTGCCGTATCAAAAATTCCATTAAGTTGCCAGAATCAAGCCAGGAGATGTGTGGTTATCAAATTGATTCTTTCTAAGACCCCAGCACCTTCCTTTGCACTGAGGTTTTATTGGGTTGGGGGGCCATGATATGTAGCCTTAGTTCGAGACAGAGTGCTTGAGGTCATAGACAATTGCCTGAGCAATGACCTGTTTTAATTAAATTAATTTGGTCACACCACAAATGTTCAAAATTATGAAGTACAGCTTCATTATGCTGTTGAAAATACTATATGAAAAATCATCAGACAGCAATGTACCTAACACTGGAGGTATGCCAGTGTGGTTCCAATTCATTAAAAGGGTAATACGCAGGAGGTAGTAAATTATAGAGCAAATAAGCTTGTATTCAGTCCTAAGCAAGATTCTTGAGTCAGTAATTAAGGACTTAATGATTGAGCACATAAAAAAAACAGACATGGGACAGCACAGGTTCACCTCTGGTCATTCCTGAGTAATGAATCTCTTATGCTTTTATGAAAACATAAGCAAACACCTTGACACTAGGGAACAGCTGACATCATATTTTTAGATTTCTGTAAAGCCTTTGACGCTGTCCCACACTGGGCAATGGTTCAAAAAGTGCAAAAAAACTCAACATAAAGTTATTTGGTATGATGGGTTAAAAACTGGGTTACAAACTCAACACAAGAAGTGCCCATTAGTGGCTGTTTGTCATCAGATTGTCATGTAACCAGTGGGGTGTCTGGGGTCTATCCTGGGGCCCATCATTTTCAGATTTAAAGGAAGCATCCATATAGGATTACATTAATCAATATTGTTACCAGTGGAAATCTGCTTTACATAAGCTATTGACCAAACCTGTAATACTTTTAGGGCCAGAATTATACCCATTCAGTTTTCCCTCCCTTTATAGCTGCAGGCATCCATTTTCTAAATCACAGGCACAGGAAATGACATCACATCAGGGAAACACATACAGCCGATAAATATTTTAACCAGAGAGGCACACTAAGCTAAAGCTTGAGTCCAGGTGTGACCTGAAAGCCCAAGAAAGTTAAGTGATTAGCACAGGGTCATACAGTAATGCATGTGGGAACTGTGGGATTCAAACCCAGGTCTCTAGGTTTGCAGCTTAGAGCCTTAAACCACTGCACTATACTGCCTCCTTGAAGGGCAGAGAAAATGATCAAAAAAATACTTTTACCCAGTCCATGGGGATGTGAACTTGTCTCTAATCATGAAGGGGTTGCTATAAACAAAAGTTGTGTACTGCCAGCGCCAACCGTTTCTGTGCTCTTTTGGGGTTTGTATTGCTTTGTGACATTTCAGTTTAGTTAACTGTTTAATGCCAGTGTGATTTGCGGAATATTCTGCTACTGTGGTAACACTGTAAATCATTTTTATTCCTGTACATATTTAGTATTTGTTAGCACTGAAGTAGTTGCATTTACATTTATTTTGTTGGCATCATATTCTGTCATTTGTAGGAGTGTGATCTAGTGGCTAGAGCACAAGCTTGGGGCCCAGGAGATGAGTTTAAAACCTCAGTAAAGTCAAATACTAACTGTGTGACCTTGAGTAAGTCACATAACGCGCCCCCCCCCCCGTGCTCCTGTCCACCTAGCAGCAGAAATGAATAGCAGCAGGATCCCACTGGAAATGAGGTGGCACATCTCAGCTGCACTATCCTGGGTAAATAAGTTGTAACAAATTAATTGTTTGTGTTGGTGTGTGATAGAATAGATGGCTGTCAATACAGAACCCTTCTGAACATAGGTGCCAGAACCTACAGGTGTGTGTGGGGGGTGAAACCCCCACTTTGGCCATGAGCATTCAGAGTGCCCCTAAATGTATGAAATGTCAGAAGGGAAGAAATCATGGTGTCTTATTACTGCAATGCCCCCCCCCCCCCACACACACACACACACACACTTTTCCCCATGTTCCAGCATTACTCCTTCTGAAGGCTGCAACATTAAAAAAATCTTTATTTGAACACCATCCAGCAATAGGTTTCCTTTCACCAATGTAAGAAAAAACACAGCAGATTTGTTTTTTCATTTCACAGTTCATTGTTTCACTCTTGTCTGTCCATCAGGAAATCTCCAGTAGCCCCTTCTTTTTGAGATAACACCTTTTCACTTCCCTGGTGCTTCCAGGTGCAAACACTGGTTGTGACAGCTCATCAAGAGGCCCAACTCTTCTTTTCCTCTTATCTTGAAAGAGGCAGTATAGTGCAGTGGTTTAAAGAGGACCTTCGCCAGTCCTTTTGACTTTCATGCATTAACTACCCCTTCCTGCATTGATTCTGGAATTGTATTTCATTACTGTCTGCTGCAGTTAGTTTTTGCATTCTGAGCTGCTAAAAACTGCAGAGTGTACCAGGGCTTCTATAGCAAGCCTGGTGCTTCTGTGGACCTAGGGTTGCACTGCTGACATCACTGTGGGGCAGAGTCAATTTCACACACAAAAAAAAACATACTGACAAGGCATTTGGATTTTGGCATAGTGCATTGCTAACAGGGTGTCTTGGGGGAAGGGAACACAGTATGTATACTGAGTACTGGTAGATTCCCTTGCAACATTGTTGCAACTGCATGGAACTGCGCAGTGTGAGTCACTCCCTTATCCTACAATGTCACCAGGAGCTAGCAGCCCAGCAGCTAAACATCAATGGCAAGTGCAGCAGGGCTAAAAAATCAAAATTATGGAAGGCAGAGTAAACCTTGCCCAAAAATCACAAATGCATACACCCTTTCAGTTCTAGTACTGCATATAATGACTACAAGCCGTAATTTTTTTGGACCATCACTGAAGTTCCTCTTTAAGGCTCTCGCTGCAAACCTGGAGACCTGGGTTTGAATCCCAGAATCCCCACTTGCATTATTATATGATCCTGAGCAAGTCATTTAACTTTCCTGTGCTCCCAGGTTGCACCTGGGCTCAAGCTCAGCTTATTGTGCCTTTCCTGGTTAAAATATTTATCGATTATATATGTTTCCCCAATGTGATGTCATTTCCTGTGTCTGTGATTTAGAAAATGGATGCCTGCAGCTATAAAGGAGAGGGTAGCTGAATGGGTTGTAATTCTGGCCCTAAAAGGGTTTACAGGTTCAGTCAATAGCTATGTCAAGCAGATTTCCATTGGTAACAATATTGATTAATTTAATCCTAGATGGACGTTTCCCTTTAATTGCAAACATAAATACAAATGTCACAAACTGAGTTTCCACCCTATTGCAGATTTTGGTATCATCTGCAAAAAGGCATGCCTTCCCTTCCCAGCTCATCTGCAGTGTCCCCTATGTAAGCAGTAAGACACTCCAGGGTGTGCATGGAACATATTTTACCGCACGGCCAGGGGCGTAATAAGGCACAAGGCCTGGCCGAGTACCTTAGCTCTGGCGCATGGTGTAAAATACATGTTCCTTGCAAAACCTGGAGGTTCCATGCACTTATAAAATGGTCTACCATTTCACTTTACTTCACAGTTAGAAAATGATTATATGGAGAAAAAACATTTTGTTCTGCAAATCTATGACAAAATAGTCCTTCCGACCAATTTTGTGTTAATATTCAGTAGGTCATTTGCATATAGCACTGTACTTCTACCTTGCTATTATTGCCATCTCTAAATGAGGCATAATAGTTGCACATCAAACTACCAGTGTACCTATTTTTGAATATTTGTCATTCTTTCCCTTTGCTGTGGTCCGCAGTTAAGGTCTCCTGACCCCCAAAAGCAGATCTGCACCACAGTGCACATTGCAAAAAACATTTAATCCTCTACAGCATGTTGTAGTACGTAATTCCTGGCATTTTTTAAATAAAAAGCGAGCACTCGTTGAGCTGCAAAGTACATTGCAAAGCTGGTGCCGAAATCCCCCGCATGTGCAGTACCGGCACATTCCCATGCATGCACGAGATATTTTCCCATACAGCTGCTGTGCATACGCAGGATATCGGTAACAGCTTTAAAAAGTACTTTATGGCTCACCGAGTGCTCGCTTTTTATTTAAAGGTGTTAGAATTGAACCTGTCAGTATTTCAACTGAAATTCATTAGACAGGGTTACAGTGCATTTAAAATTAGGAACTGCGGCAGGTCGGGACAAGAAATGGAAGATAGTGGAGTGAGCAAGCATGCTGTTAAAGTGGCACCAACATTGGGAGGAACCAGAAACATAGACTTTGGCAGCAGATAAGGACCTTGGCCCACCTAGTCTGCCCATAGTAAGTATTTTTTAACTGTTTGTATTATTTTAGGAGAAAGTGGGACCAGTTTGATTGTGCTGAAAACTGCAGCTCTAGCTCCTCTTGCTCTGCCATGCTGAAATCTGTTTTACCAAGAGGGTATAGAAAAGATGGTTGCCCATAAAATGCCAACATTCCATGGCACATGAATCTTGGCCTTTTACTTCCTGCCCTTTTCTGTACCCATGCATGGAACAGATTTCTTGCATGATGAGCTGCTTCTTTGATTGGTTGAGTTATCTGACCATTTTATAAAAGATGTTGGTACCCAACTTGTCACACTCCCCTCTTTAGATTGATCACCACCCTCTGTCTCCTATACTTTAACCAGTTTTTGACCCAATTTACCACTATGGATCCCACTTCTAGGTTGGTCAACTTCCTAATTAGCCTTCTGTGCAGCACCATTTCAAAGGCCTTGCTAAAGTCTAGATAGGCCACGTCCATTGCTCTCCCCCTGATCAGTTTTCATGGCTAACCAGTCAAAGAAATGTATCAGATTAGTTAGCCATGACCCCCCCAGCAAATCTGTGTTGTCTGTGGTCTTTCAGCCCATTGGATTAAAGATACTCAATTAGCCTTTCTTTCGGGAGAGTTTCCATCAATTTCCCCACCACTGAAGTGAGACTGACTGGCATATAGCTGCTCGCCTCCTCTCTGCTATTGCCGTTATGTAGAGGCAAAATATCAGCCCTTCTCCAGTCCTCTGGAACCACTCCTGTTTCTAGCAAATTGTTGAACAAGGCTGTCGGTATGGCAGCCAGAACCTCCCTAAGGTCTTTTAGTACCCCTGGGGTGAATCCCATCCAGTCCCTTAGTATTTTCCACCTTAAGGGCTGCAAATCCTTTTAACACGGTTTCCTCTGAAAATGGACCTGTCTACCTCCCCCATACTCTATCCCTACTTCTGCCTGGTGGTCCATCCCTCCACCCTCCACTGTGAAGGTTAGCAGAAGTACCTTTTTATGATGTCCACTTTTCTTGATCTCCTGCACCCCCGCCCTTCTAATACTTTATCCATACCCTTGATCTTATCTATGTCAATCTTCACCATTCATCACAGATGGGTATCTGGCTGGAGGTCAGGACCAGCAGGGAGCTTTTTTTTTTTAAAGGGTAGGCGGGAGCTGACACACCATCGGTGCCGCCCTCGGAAGCCGGCGCACTGCGTGGCGCTCGTGAGGTTGGCCATTAGCTGTGTCAGCACCCACTTGCCTGCCAGTTCTTCATCTCCCGCCATAGAGGTCGCCTCGTGGGAAGCTTTGAAGTAAATCTTAGGCCTGTTTCAATACCAATCCTTCGGCGTCAAGTCCGTCGGTCTCCTGCCGGTTCTGTTTTCTGCCTCTACTTGACGTCGCCTGGTAAGATCTTTCCTTATTTTTTGAATATTAGCGACGTCGAGTCTGTTTTGGTGGGTTTTTTTTCTGTAGGTCATGTCTCGGTCAGAGGGCCAAAAATCCTCGAAGACGGGTCGGCCCCCCATCTAGCGGTGCCCATGCGGCCGAAAATTCTCCGTCACGACCATCCACGACCCGGTGTCTCTCGTGTCTTAGCCACTTCCACGACATGGACTCGTCTTGGCCGCCTGCTTCTCCATGGACATGGGGTCCTCGAACAACGCGGCGTGAAAGTGGGCGAGCCCGTCACGACTTCGGGGTCGGCTCAGACTCATCGGGCCAAGCCACGCCTCTCGGCCTTCCTCCAGGTCCCTCCCGTTCTATACACGGACAGAGGAGGAGGGAGCCCGCTGCTTGTAGCCCAGCCATTGCCGAGGCTTCTTCCGCAGCGCAGGAGGCCCGCCCGCTCCTTCCGGGGAGCAGGCGGGAGGCGCCACCACGCCTGTCGCCCCGCCGTGGGTGAAGGCTCCCGGTGTCGTTCCAGCGGCCTCGGAAGGCCTGGGTCGGGCGCGATCCCACACTGCGCCGCCGGAGTCCTTCGACATGTCATTTGCGCCGGGCCCTGACGGGGCCGCTGTCAGCGCGACTTGTCGGGTGGTGCTGGGTCGGCGCATTTCGTCACGTGGCGCCAGCACTGTTTGCGGCACCGTGAGATCCACTGCAGTGTCGTCCCTCGCATATCTCACTCGATGCCGCCCTCGCGCCGAGTTGAACGCGAGCCGTGTCCTCGGGCTCAGCGCCGTGGGGCCTTCGGTTCCATCAATCGGTGCCGTCCATGCCTCGGCACCTCGGCGGTGGGGGCGTCGGTAGTGCAGCCACGGCCAGCGGGCGAAGCGCCGGCGCCGCGGGGGTTGTCTGCACCATCCTTGTCCTCTGTGCCGCTCCCGGTGCCGTGAGACCAGACGGTACCACGACTGGTCCTGGATCTCTGGCTCAGGCTGGGGCCGTGCCTCCCTCGGATCACGCTCGCGGGGTTGCGGAGGGCGCTGGCACAGACTCTGGCACAGCGGTGGTCTCCGGGCCTGGTGGTAGGGATGGTTCTGCTCGCCCTCCCACAGTTTGGCTCAGAGCCTCAGACTCTACCTCCTCGGAGACAGAGTCGAGCTCTGAGTTAGACGTGCAGTCTCACCCCTCGGGGTTGGCTACTGACGTGGGCAGCACGGTGGTCTCTTCGCCCAGTCGGAGCCAGACCCCTTCTGAGATGAGGTCGGTGGCTTCCGAGACTAGGGTCAGTGGTGCTGACCAGCAGGCAGTGGTGTGCGCCACATAGCTCTGCAGCCTGGTCTTGGCAGGTTCACCGATCCCTCAGTTGTGGTACCCCCTCCGGTGGTGTGCCTTGATCGCCTGACTTTGGGGCCCATCGGAGCACCTGCAGGGGGGGAGAGGGTACTGCTCCCTGGGTATCCCCTTCGGGGGCTGCCCAGAGATGCCAGCTACCTAGGCTGGCCCGCTCAAGGAGAAGGACTCTTTCAGACTCCGAGGGGTGTGGGGTCGGCACGTCTGCCTTTTTCTGGGGTACACCCGGCCCTGGGAGAAGCCGTAGTGCAGATTTCTGCTCCTCCTCCGTGGTCTCTTTGAGTGAGTCCCGTTCTTTTGAGGCAGGGACCGTCCTTCTGGACCTTTACAGCCCTGGTCGCCTCACAGGGGGGGGATTCTTCCGGGCGCAGCCAAGGCAGTACCGATGTGGTTGTGCAGCTGTCAGCTGTGGGGTCTTCCGGGGCACCTTCTTCCACAGGTGCCCGCGGTCTGCTCCTTAGCCCAGGCGGAGGTCAGCCGACATCTCTTCTCGGCTCTGTCCCCATCCCTCTGCCACACTCTCCTGCGCTCCCAGGCATCCTCGGTCCTAGCGGCCCTCTCCCCTGGGAGCAGTTCAGAGCGGTGGCTGCCCGGTTCCCTGCTTACGTTAGAGCAATGGACAGCCAGGTTTTTCAGCCTCCCCCCGTGTAGCCACCCACTGAACAGATGGTGACCTCCAGCTCCTCATCCCCCTCTTCAGGGGGAGAGGAACCCTCTGTCCACATCTCTCCGGCTGCTGATCTCTGTGAGTATCAGCGATTCCTCATGAGGATGTTGGAGGATTTGCGCACCTCTCCTTCCACTGTCAGCAATCCTGAACACGCAACGCACGCCTTTCTAGGCGATTTTGGCGAGGCCACCCTTGTGGTGCCACCCTGGCCGACTCCCTTTCGGGAGGCGTCGTTGCGCTCCTGGCAGAGACCCTTCTCCGGAGTTCCTGCCCCAAGGGATCTCAGCCAGAGGTATTGCGCACCCCCGGGGTCTCCAGGTTCCATGCCTCATCCACAGTCTGGTTTGACGCAGTTGGATACTCCTGATGGGCTTCGCAACCTTCACCGTGACCGGCCCCCAGATCAAGATTCCTCAGATTTTGATTTCTGGGGTAGGAGGACTTTCTACTCAGCATGGTTACTTCTCTCTATGGCTGCACATCAGGCCCACTACGCAGCCTACAACAGGTTCTTGTGGTCCAGACTAGGTCAGCTCCTAGCCTCATTGCCTGACACGGAGCAAACCAGACAAGCCATCGCACTCTCTGCACATGGCCTGGAGCTAGCAAGGCACCAAGCGAGGGTATCTTATGATGCCAACGAGGTAGCTACCAGGGTCGTAGGGACAGCGATCTGCACTAGGCGATCAGCATGGCTACGTCTTTCCCGGTTGTCACCCTTGGCCTGGCTTAGGGTGATTAACTCCGCCCACCAGGAACCTACCTTTTCTCCCAGAGTGAGGCGGCGCTTGTCGGGGCAGTTCCTCTCCCCTCCGGGGAACTCCGTCTCTCTCTCTCTCTCTCTCCCCACTCTCGGCCCTGGAAGGTCCCCTCCGTGAGTGTGTCATCCACTGAGGCTAAGGGACTTTGTCCCTTGGGTGTGAAACAACCCCTTCGGGGCTTGGTACTCACCATCTGTGATGAATGGTGAAAATTGACACAGATAAGATATGAAAATTACGACCTACCACAATTCTGATCTTTCTGTGTATCTTCACCATTCATCACAACCCGCCCACCATCCCCTGGGCCTCAGTCTCTGGGTCCCCTCCTCTCTGTGACCCCCTCTCCTCCTTAGGGTGGGGTAAAGTAAGGACACACCAGGAGTATTTTCTAGGAAGAGTGGATAGCTCGAACAGCACTCCTTCTCTAGTACCTTGTCTCCACCCTGTGGGTGGAGTAGTTGCCCTGCTCTCTCCTCCTCCCTGTTTCCATCCAACCTATTTCTCCTAAAAAAAAAAAAAAAAAACTTTTTTTCACCAAACATCTTTTCTTGAGAGAGTACTGAATCCCTGTATCCTGTCCTTCCAGAATAGCCGACTCTGCTTTCTGGAGTATTTGCCAGTTATTCCATGCCTTGAATTCTGGCAAAAAGCTTTGCTAATCCTTGCAGTTCCTATACAATCTGGAGACGGACCAGGGTCTCGGATATCTTATACTTCTCCCCTCTCTCCTAAATTCTTTCCCACCCTACCCCTTCCTTCTTCCGCTTCCAGAGATTGGGGCCCCTCCCAATCCCCTTAGTTTCTAACCTCTTTCTTTGCTGTCCTCTCAGTCGTTATTTCTCCTTTTAGTTCTTACATCCTTTCCTTTTTCTGTCCCTTGAACTCTCTTGTCCCTTCCTCTTACCTCTCCGGCGACTCAGAACTAGCAGGCAGGCGGGTCAGTACACAGCTCAACGAGCAACCATAAGCGCCACTCAGTGTCGGCCTCGAGGGTGGTGCCTATGGTGTGTCGGCTCCTCTTACCTTTTTAAAAAAAATAAAAGGTCCTGACCTCCGCCAGATACCCATCTGTGATGAATGGTGAAGATAACAGAAAGATCAGAATTACGGTAGGTATGTAATTTTCATTTCAAACAACATGAAGTCTTGCTGTATTATGACATATGCAGTGAGTCCCAACCTTCGAACTGCTCCGGAGGTGAAAGAGTTAACTTTCCATGCCAGGCATGGAACGCTGAGCTCGAGCTCGGTTGAAACTCTTGTCTGTTGTTCTTCAAACTCAAACCGTCAGATTCTTTACTCCGCCTCACTGAACAGTTGCTGCGGAGATTTCTCCTTCTGCTCGTTCATTTTGTCGGTTAAAGTATTGTTTTCACGGTTTTAGGCGAAATTAAACTGCAACCGATCGGTTCAGACTCTGTGGTATTTGTAGTACTAGCTAGGTTTTTACATTGATTTCTGTTCTGTGTGGAACTTTGTAAACGTTTATCGGTTCGGTTTGGAACTGATCAGTGTTGTTTAAATATATTAATCTGTCATTTAAAGTGCGGTTACTGGTTCTTATCGGTTCTAAAAAATGGATTTTATTACGTTTTTTGCGACCCGTGAAACACGGTTGGGGACCGATAAGAGGTCTTCTAATGATTATATAAGCAGGTAAGTTTGGTTGGGACTGGCACTATGTCTGAGAAACCCAAAAGAAAACCGGCCCACTGGGTTTCAACACTGCAGTGTCTGTGGGAAGTCTTTGCAAGGCTGACCCCACACCACCTGTGTTTATTGTCTGGGGTTTGACCACCTCAATGCAGACTGCTAGATTTGTAAAAATTTTCCTGCAGCTACCCTGGAAAAGAGAGTTGGTAGGCTCAGGAGAGGGAGGCCAAGTCCTCCGAACCGGATGACCAGCCAGTTCGGTTCCAACCGAACCGGAGGGAGTGCCTCTGACCAGGCGAGACTTCCTCGGGCAAAGGAGATCTGACCCGAGGAGTCGGTCCAGCAAAAGGACTAGGAAATCAGCTGGTGTGGAGCCAAAACTTTCCTCTCCAACCGCTGAAGAAATAGCCAAAGCGATTAAAATTGTCCAGTCGCTTTCCCCAGTTCCGACCGAACCGGCACCATCAGGTAAGTGTCCGGTTCGGCCGGTTCCACCAGTTCAAGAGTATGATGTAGAGGAATATTATGAACCGGAGGAGAGGGAAGAGGAGTATGAGGAGAGTGAATGGATTTGAAAGTCTGGATGTTCCATTGACCCAGGCATCTCCCCAGACAGACCTTCAGGAGTGTCTCCTCCTAGGCTTTCTGAGTCCCTTCATTTTATGTTTTATAAGAAAGTGGCTGAACCCTCCAGCTCCCTATGGAGGAAGCTGTGGATGATCAAGAGGAGCCTGACTGTGAAAATGATGGATATCCCAGAGTCAAGGAGGCTGTCTATTCCTTTGCATAAATCTTGTGGGAAACAGAAGTTAAAATTCTAAAAACTCCTCACACTATACCTCCTGTCGATAAGAGAATGGACAAGAGGTACACACTGTCAGGCTCTGATACGGAGTTCCTTACACAACAATGCAGCCATGTTGGGGTAGTGCAGGCTGCAGCCTGTGACAAGGCAAATATTCCCTTGGCTTCACACCCCCCTGACAAGGACTTCAGGAGGATTTCTGCCATGGCAAAGAAACAGTACATGGCAGCATCCTTGGGACTCAGACAGGCAAATTATATGGCTTATGTTGCTAGATATCAGAAATCCAGATGGGATACTGTTATGGCTCTAGCAAAACATGTCCCTGGCCAGCTTGCCAAGGAGCTGGAGCAGGTGGCTGCTGATGGTATTGACGCATCAAGGTGCAATTCCATGCTGCAGTGGACTCTAATGATGTGTCATCAAGAGTCATGGCTACATCTGTGGCACTTCGCAGAATGGCTTGGCTCAGATGTACTAGCCTGTCACAGGATACCCAGACTAAGGCCATGGATTTTCCTGTTGTGGATAATTCTCTGTTTGGGGAGCAGAAAGAGAATTACATGAAGAAAATGGATGAGTATAGGACCACCTATAGGAGTGCACAGGCCAAGGAAAGGCAGGCCACTCCTCAAAGGCAGCTTTCAGGGGCAGGGGCAGGCCTTTTCATAGGCCTTTTTACCAAGCCCAGGCCTCCTCTTCTGCTTATGCCCAGAGGGGGTTCTTTAGAGGGAGAGGCAGACGGGCAAGCAGGCCTGCTTCCACCCTGCTCAAAGCCCCTGCCAAGCAGACACCCTGATGGGGCTGCCAGGGCCGATTCTCAGCTACCTGTAGGGGGCAGGCTGGCTTACTTTGTCCAGGACTGGAAGTCTCTGACATCAGACAAGTGGGTCCTGGAAGTAGTAAGCCAGGGACTGGTTCTCAGCTTCAGAAAATTTCCAAAGATGATAACCAGATCCTTTCCACCTGCAAATCCACCAGAGGCACTTGCTGTAGAGGCAGAGGTCTCTTCCCTCCTGGCTCTCAGAGCTGTGGAAAGGGTTCCACCCCTACACCAGGGCAAAGGGTTGTACTCCAGGTACTTCCTTACCCCAAAAAAGACCGGAGAATGGCGGCCCATCCTGGATCTCAGATATTTAAACAAGCACCTTTTAAAACCAAAATTCAAAATGGTGACTCTGGGGATTATTCTACCCTCTTTAAGGCCAGGGGACTGGCTAGCGTCCCTGGACCTCAAGGATGCCTACTTCCATATTCTCATCAGAAGCTCCCATCAGGTACCTCAGGTTTGAGCTGCCCTCAGGCCATTACCAGTTCAGAGCAATGCCCTTTGGCCTTACCTTTGCTCCAAGGGTATTCACAAAATGCCTGGCAGTAGCAGTTGCTTCCTAAGAAGGCAAAAATTGCCATCTTCCCTTACCTGGACGACTGGCTCATAGTAGGCCAGTCTCCAGACCAAGTCAAGTTACATCTACAGATAACTCAGCAACTGCTCACCTCCCAGGTTTCCTTCTGAATCTTTCAAAGTCAGTTCTAGAGCCTGTCCAGCTCCTCACCTTCATAGGCGCATGAGCTGAACACAGAGAAAGCCAGAGCCTTCCTTCCTTTGGACAGGGCAAGGACCCTGGTCTCTCTGGCCTCCTCTTTCACCCTGCAGGTCTCTCGACCAGCAAGGCATTTTCTACAGCTCCTGGGGCACATGGCTGCCTCTACAGCAGTTGTGCAGGGAGCAAGATTTCAGATGAGGGACATCCAGTTCCATTTGAGAGCCTTTTGGTCTCAAAGGAAAGGCTCTCTAACCAAATTGTTCCCAGTAACTCGAACCCTGATCCAGGCCCTACAGTGGTAACAGGATCAGAGCAATCTGAGACAAGGGGTTCCCTTTGTCACTCAGTCTCACTCCTTAATCCTTACTACAGATGCATCCCTCTTGGGGTGGGGAGCTCACTTGGGTGACCTCACTACCCTGGGATTGTGGTCCCCTCAGGAATCTCTGCTCCACATCAGTCTGTTGGAACTCAGAGCAGTTTTTCTAGCACTTCAGGTTTTTTTCCAAATCTGTTCAGAACAAAGTAGTACAGGTCAGAACAGACAACACCACCACAATGTGGTACATCAACAAGCAAGGGGGCACTCGATCTACGGCCTTGTGCACCGAAGCAATGAAGTTGTGGTCTCTGGCTTACTTCCTGAACACCTCCCTTACGGCAGTTCACCTCCCAGGCAAGGACAATGTCCTGGCAGATGCTCTCAGCAGGATTTCCCAGGGCCATCACGAATGGTCACTGGACCCCCTGGTCTTGGAGGTGATATTTGCCAGATGGGGCACCCTGCAGATAGATCGTTTTGCAGCCCCAGACAATCACCAACTTCCCCTTTTTTGCTGCAGGCCCCAGTATTGGCCTTAGTCCCTCTGGATGCCTTAGTTCTCAATTGGGAAGGGGCGTTTCTGTGCTTTCCCCTTCCTCTCCTGTTCAAAGTGCTAGTCAAAATCAGATCTCAACCCCTAAGATGATCCTGATTGCTCCAGATTGGGCCAGACAGCCCTGGTATCTACTCCTACTGTCCTTAGCAGTCCATCTTCCCCTGTGTCTTCCCATGAATCACAACCTGTTAACCTGTGCCCAGGGGAGGGTTTGGTACCCAAACCTCAAATCTCTCAATCTCAAGGCCTGGCTCTTGAAGAGTTAGTTTGCTGACCTACACCTCTCCCAAGGTGTAATGGATATACTGAAGGCTTCTAGGAAACCTTCCACCAGGGCTACCTATAACTCCAAATGGAAGAGGTTTTCCATATGGTGCTCTGGGAAGCATATTTCCCCAGAATCTGCTGATTTACCCACAGTCCTGGATTATATGGTCCATTTAAATACCTTGGGGCTGAGACCAGCTACCCTAAAAGTACATTTGGCAGCTGTGTCTGCCTTTATTTCAGCAGGTAAACCCTCTTCTCTTTCAGCTCATCCTGTATTCTCCAAGTTTTTTAAGCGATTGTTCACACCAGTCCTCCATTCAGGGACCCTGCACCTGCCTGGGATCTTAATATTTGCATTGCTCAGCTTATGCAACCCCACTTTGAGCCTTTGTCTTCAGCAGAGCTTAAGTACTTGACTTGGAAGACTGTGTTTCTGGTAGCCATCACTTCTGCCAGACGCATAAGTGAATTACAGGCTTTGTCAGTGGAGCCTGATTTTTATCTCCTTTCACAGAGATAAGGTGGTCCTCAGGACTAACAGGAAGTTCTTGCCTAAGGTGGTTTCAGATTTCCACCTTAATCAATCTATGTCTCTTCCAGTGTACTTCACTGACCATTCCTGTTCTGGCGAGAGGAGGTTGCACAGCTTAGATGTGAAGAGAGCCCTTAGCTACTACATAGAGTGTACCAAGGGTCACAGGTTTGACTCCCTCCAACTGTTCCTCACTTATGGTGAGGTTGGCAAAGGGAAACCTGCCACTAAAAGATCCATTGCCAGGTGGATTGTCTCTTGTATCCAGTTTTGTTATGAAAAACTGGGTAAGGTCCCCCCCCCAGGCCTGAGGGCTCACTCTACCAGAGGTACAGCTGCTTCACTGGTTGCTGCCAGGGACATCCCTATCCTAGAGATATGTCTAGCAGCTACCTGGAAAACAGTTCACACTTTTACCAAGCATTACTCCCTGGACATCCAGGCTAGGAGTGATGCTCGGTTTGGCACAGCTGTGCTTCAGAGCCTATTTCCTAAGTAGGTTCTGTCCTCCTCCATGGAGGTACTGCTGTGTAGTCAGAGCATAAGTCATAATATAGCAAGACTTCATGTTGTTTGAAGAAAAATTACTCACCTTAGTAATGTTGTTTCTTCTAATGGAGTCTTGCTATATTATGACCTCCCGCCTGCCCCTCTCAGAACCTCTGTTTTTGGGATGTGGGTGGGCAGTGCAGTGTTGGCACTTAGTAGATGCCCACCTTGTTGTTTCACCCCTCCTTTTTGGGGTGACTTGGTGTTGTGTTTTTCATTTTTTGGGTCTCCTGACTTGAGTCTTTGTTTTGGGACCAAAAAATGTGTTCTTATGTTTAGTAGCCAGTTGGCTAGTGTAGGTTTACAGCTTCCACACAGGACCTCAGTGAGTTTAGCTGGTAAAGATCTGATGGTTTGAGTTTGAAGAACAACAGACAGAGTTTCAAACGAGCTCTAGCTCAGCGTTCCATGCCTGGCATGGAAAGTTAACTCTTTCACCTCCGGAGCAGTTCGAAGGTTGGGACTCACTGCATATGTCATAATATAGCAAGACTCCATTAGAAAAAACAACATTACTAAGGTGAGTAATTTTTTCTTTTCTTCTTCTCACTTATGTGCCTAAAGAAAGCCACCTTTACATTTGAATAAAGTCTTATCCACTGTACAACTCCTTTGGCAATCTTTTCCCCTGTCTGTGCCATTGCTCCCCTCACTGCCTTGTCTGCTTCCTTCTGCTTTGCTTGACATACTTGCCTGTCCTCCTCCTTCTGCGGTTCCTTACACCTCTTGAGTGCAGCCTTTTTTCCTTTTGCCACCCATGCCACTGTCGTCGTTGAAGTCCATAGATATTGATAGCAGAAAAAGACAATTGGCCCATCCAGTCTGCCCTCCCTACTTAAAGAGCTAGTGTACTGCCTAAAACTAATATTAGCTTTTCAAAGTCGTCAGTCATTACCTTTTATATATGAGGTACTTCTTCTTTTCCCTTTGTTTAATGGAAGATTGTTTACCTGATCTTAGTAGGTGTGATGTGTGAGACAGCACTGTAGCTGGCAAGCTGACATGTCTGTCTTATCCCCCAAGCATCATGAACATTGTGACATCACTGCTACTTAAGAACAATTACCTGTAATGTCACCGTCAGGAGATCACAATGCTGAAGATGTTTGGGGGCTGAGACAGATATGTCAGCTGCCAGGCCATGAAGCTGTTCCACACATCCAGCACAAAACTATTACATACTGAACAAAAAGAAAAGAAAAACACTTCAGAAACAAAAATCTACAACTGACTACTTCTTAAAATGTGTATTATTTTCCTGTCTGCCTGTTTTGGCTCCACTTGCTCTTTACTTGTTCTGCCTTGTCCTAGTGGCAGTCCTCACCTTTTTTTACTGTCCCCCCCCCTTTTTCAGGCGTCAGTGTGGCTCAGTTGGTAGCACATCCACCTCTGTGCCAGAAGGTTGTGGGTTCTAGTCCCATACCGGGATTGGGCTCATACCTAAATGCTGGTGACAGAGTGCAGTATTAGGGGGGTGCTGTACTGTTGGGGGGTGCAGTCCTTGGGATGAGACGTTAAACCGAGATCTACCCATCCTGGTGCTGTCCTGGTGGGTGTTCAGGTGGAAGTAAAAGAACCCAAGGCACTCTTTGCAAAGAGTAGGGGCAGTGTTGAGTAAGTTACTTTTTCTATTACGTTTGGAAACTTGTTCCAGGAAGCTCTGTGCATTCACTAGCAAGGATGGAGAAGTACTTGAAAAGTAATGCACCTTACAATTATAGTTACTTATTTCTTTTTGTACAAAAACAGTACAAAAATAACAAATAACTATAACACATTACATTTAATTGACTGTAACTAGTAACTAACCTATTACTTTCAAAAAATGTAATCAGTTACAGTTACGTATTTTTTTTTGTATAAAAAGACATAAGTAATTGTAACTGTAAAGTGTATTACTTGTTCTAGTACTTCTCCATCCTTGCTAGGGACTGCACAGAGCTTTCTGGGACAAGTTTCCAAAAGTAGTAGAAAAAGTAACGTACCCAGCACTGAATAGGGGACATTCCCAGTGTCCTGGCCAATATTCCCTTCCCATGAAACCAGTTCCTACGTTTGTTCAAGGCTGTGTGTGGGTGTTGATGTGTGCTGTGGCTGCCACTACACATTCAGTCACTTCACTACCAGTCTAGCATTGCTTGTAAAGCGCTTTGCGATACAGTGTATATGAAAAGCGCTATATAAATGCTGATTCTTTTTCTTCTTTCTAACTAAACCCGCCTGCCTGTCCAGTCCCAGCTCGAAGCAAATGATGGATTTGGCCTCTACCACTTCTACAGGTAGCCTATTCCACTTATCCATCACACTTTCTGTGAAGAAGTGCTTCCTGACAGCCTTTTTGAATTCCCCCACCCCTCCACTGCCAGCCTTAGTGAGTTCCCTCTCATCCCTGTGTTTGAACTCGACATTGGTTGGTTGGTGTTTACCCTATGCAGGTACTTGTATGCCTCAGTCAATCCTGATACCATCACCTGTATCACAGATGAAAATATTGAAGAGGACCAGTCTTAGAATGGATCCCATGAGGTACCCCACTGGTCACTTCCCTCACCTCTGAAAACTCCCCATTTGCTACCGCTCTCTTGTGTTCTACAACCCAGCCAACTCTGTACCCAATTTGCCATCTTTCCCCTACCCTGAGGTTCCTAATCATTTTGACCAGCCTCCTGTGGGGGACTGAGTCAAAGGCCTTGCTGAAGTCAAGGTGTACTATATCAGTAGCTTACCCGTTGTGTGGTGCTTTAGTTACCCTGTTGAAGAACTCTGTCAGATTAGTCTGCCAAGACCTTCCCCTTGTGAACCCATGCTGTCTGGGGTCCTGCAGCCCTTTCCCTTCTAGGAAGTCCACCAGATCCTCCCTCAGTAGAGATTCCATGACGATCCCTGATATAAACGTCAGGCTGACTGGCCTGTAGTTCCCTGATTCATCCCTGTTCTCACTCTAGTGTAGCAGAACCACATCTGCTGTCTTCCAGTCTCTAAGACCTCCAGTCCCTAGGGACCACCTCGTAGCTAGTGAGCTATTGAAAATGTCTGTTAGTGGCCCTGCTATAACCCCAGCTGCCTCAAGCGTAGCATCTTGGGTATAAGCAGTCAAGTCCCACAGATTTATATACATTCAGCCGTGCTGGCTTTTCCAGCACCTTTTTCTCCATTATTTGAACATTTGCCCCCGTATCTTTGCTGCCTCCCTTCCTAACCCCACAATTTATTTGAATTTTGGTGACCAGTTGGCCAACTGAGACAAAAATGTCCCTTTTTCAGGGGTGACTCTGAGTTAGTTACATACAGTAGGAGAGTAAAGTCTTCATCATTTACAAAAAGCATATAAATAATATACCCACAAGGTACAATGGTATTAGTTACATACATGAAGTAAGTTAAGTTTCACAGTATTTATAAAAACGGATAAAGCAGCATGTGTAATAAATATAAGATACACCAGGACTGAGGGGTCATGGAGTGCAGCTTGAAAAATTAACACAGTAATTACAGAGGAGGTAGACAAACAGCCAGTAATAATTCATGTAAGGTGCACCAAATGAGAGTAAGTCATGATCACAGTTGCAGGGTGTTAATACCCAAGAGAAGGCTTTGAGCCTCTTTCTGAACTGTGTAAGAGTCAGGCAGGTAAGAATCTCTTGAGACAGAGTTCCACAGAGTGGGAGCTATGAAGGAGAAGGATCTCCTTCCAACTGTGAACTGAACCCTTGGCATATCCAGCAAGGGCAGACAGCAGATCTCGGGTGCCTTGCATGCAGTTTTCACTGTATTATTCCAGCAACACTGGGAGGGGCAGTGGGAATTAGGAGCTTAAACGTTAAACAGTACAAGGATAACACAGTCTAGCTTCAAAAGCTATCAGTGGCCTATCCTTCTCCTTTGTAAATAAACAAAATAATTGTTCAGTGTCCCTGCCTTCCCTCTGCTCTCTCCTCACGCCTCACTGCTATTAAGCTCTCTTTACCCCGATGACCTTGCACGCTCAGAGGAAACCAAAAGAATGCTTTATCCCTTTCTTCACCCTGTCAACTGGAGCTCCATTTCACTTTGGTTTCCCTCACCTTCCTAGTGGTTTCTCTTGTTGCTTTCAGATACTTCACCTATCTTTCTCCTTTGACTGCTCTTATACTTGGAAAATGCCTTCCTTTTGGTTCTTACTGCTGCCTTTACATTGGCTGCTGAACTGCATTGGCACCTTAGCCCTTTTACCTAGGGTGCCTTTGGAATGGAGTTGTTTGCAGCTTCTGGAACCCTTTTTTTTTTTTTTTTTTTTTTTAAGTGCTGCTCACTTTTCTTCTGTGCCCCCTGCCGTTTATACGTATGTCATGCTGTTCTCCAGTGTTTCCCTCATTTTGTTGGTTTACTTTATTAATGACTCATTTTTGCTCCTTGGGTGTCAGCTAAGGGATGTATCCAACAGTCTGCTACTCCCTACAAGGATTCCAGACTTCATGAACTACTCGTTATCCAAGGGTTTTTCTGCTTAGTTGTGGTTTCCCCTTGGCGCAGTGGTTCTTGAAAATAGGCATATTACTTGTCTAGTGTACCTACCCGGTAAACAAAAAGCTAAATAAAAATAAATAGGGTGTGCATTCAGTGATATCTGCACAGTCGGGTGCACTCCCATCTGATATGCAGACATCTACCACCTCCATCAATCCCTACTGCAGCACTGGTCTCAGGCTCACTTATCCCTAGCCAGCTAGGGTTTGGTATGTTACTGACTCCAGATACCACCCTACCCAGAGAAGGCAAACAGTCCATCAGATGCTCAGAATCCCCTCACCCACCCCAGCCTGTCCTCGGACAGGCCCTGGGTTCAGCTCCCAAACCCGGATTGTTGGCATCGAAGTGGTAGCACTATTGTTGCTCTGGCGGGCCAGCTAAGTCTACTTTTAAAATTCCTATACGCTTATTTCTTTTGCCCTTTGCCTGCCCCCTTAGACCTCCAGTGCTACTGGCCTGTGGTCACTGGAACCAAGTGGTTCCAAGACTGTTGCATTCTGAATCCACTCAGTGTTGGTGAGCATCAGATCCATCCTTCTCTCTTGCCGGGCTCTGAATTATTTGCTCTGGAAATGCCTCTTGCAGGCATTCACCAAAATCTAATTTCTATTACTAGCTGCGATTGGAACTTTCGGTCCATGTTTGGCATGTTAAAATCCCCAACTACAACCACTTCCTGTAGACTTGCCGTCGCTTAAAGTGTCTCTCTCTTGCTCTGCCTATTCATTGATCCCTAGCCCAGTAGCCCGTAGAACACCCTTTTCTGGATTAATTTCTCCTTCCCTATTCCTGCTAATACCAGCAGTGTTTCTAGTTTACCTGACCCCCTAGACTACCTATTTCTAATACTTCAATCCCCATCCTTAACATACAGCGCTACTCCTCCTCCCCTGCCCTTTGGCCTGTACTTTCTGAATAGGGTGCAGCTGGTATGGTCATGTCCCAGTCGTGGGTTCAAGGTTGTCCATACCTCTGTTACTACCAACAGGTCATGTCCTCGCTGCATGACCAGTGTCTGAAGTTCTGGCATTTTGTTGTCTAGACTCCTAAGCGTTGGCACATGCCATTTCCAACATTGCCTCCGATATCTCTTTTCCCTTTTCCACAAGTTTACTTGAGGCCTGCTGAGTTCAGTTGGGGAGGCCAGCAGGGTCTCTCTCTCTTGTTTATGCATTTTGTGCCTTGCCACTCTGGCACGCCACCTCTTAGTAGTTTAAGCTTGTGTATATGGTGTGCCACCTTATCCCAGAACCCTGTTATGCCATCCCCTTTTTGAACGACCTCCAACCCTTCCAGATTGGGCTCTCCTCCTGCACTAACCCTTTAGCCATCGTTGAACTGGAACACATGGAACTGCAACCCTTTGGTTCAGGTACAGCCACGTTAGTACCTCTGAGAATGCTACTGTTCCTGCTGCGTCTTCATTTCCTTTCCCAGAACACAGAAGCCTGCCTTCACCTGTTCCATGCTTCACCTACTCAGATCAGTTGTACTCAGGTGCACAGTCAGATCTGGTCTTTTCACCCTCCTCTCCCATGAGCACCACCACCTTGGCAGTAAGTCTCACCGCTGTCATCCCATGATAATAACAGACCACCTCTCTGTCATCAGGGGTGAGACCCATTTCCCTCCCAGTGCCCCATACTGTTGAGTCCCCCACTACATGTACCTTATTCTTGCCCCCTTTGGGACTGCACCTTTCTCCCGCTCTGCTGTACTGCAGAGTCTGCCTGCTGGGCATGCTAGCTAACTTATCTTCTTTTGTGAGATTGGAGGACTTTCATTGCAACATAGTGAACCTTTGGTGGTTCACAGCCTGTTTTCCTGAGGCTTCACTCTCCCCCACTACTGTCCAGCCACCTTCTAGAGCCCGACACGCCTATGAGGTGACTGTGGCAGAAGTACCTCAAGTGGCTTGGTGGCTTCAGCCTCAAATGACATATTTCAGCTCTTGCAGCTTCCTGCTCCACTTCCTTGGCCTGAAACCTCCTACAGCTGAAGACAGTGGCCAGAGTCCCAGAGCACACTGTTGTCTGCCACTGTCCTACACCCCTACCCCCACATACCGTAGATGTGTCCCCCTGCATTGTGATTTTTACAGTAGTGAAGTGAGTTTTGTATTCATACTATAAGGCTACCCCAGTTAGGGAGCCTCCCAGATAATCCTACACTGTTTTCAAATATAAATATAAAATACACAGGCAACCCAGATAGGGTGTTCCTTCGATATACTTACATACCTGTTTATTTACCCCATTGGATATATACTATCCTTGTTACCCGTTTCTGCCAGAACCCCCGCAGTCTTGCATCCGTCCTGCAGATGCCGTGTCCCACTGGAACCAAGTAGCCAGGTCAAGGGCAGAGACACTAGAGGCAAGGAACACAGTATCATCCATGTACATGTAAATGGACGAAGAGATACAGGCATTTGTGAGATCATTTAAGGAAAAATCAGACCAAGGACAGAGCCTTGGGGTACACCTGAACTGACTGAAAGAGGGAGAGTGAATCACCAATATGGACTGCTTGGGACCTGTCCTAAAGATAGGAGTGGAACTAGCTAACTGAATGGTCAGAAAGTCCCACCACTTTCAGTTTGTCCTGGAGAAGGGTGTCCACAACTTTGTTGAAAACCTTGTCAGGTTGACAAAGATTACAGAGGTAATCAGGCCCTGGTCCATTCTAGTCAAGACGGAGTTGGTGAGTTTGAGAAGGGGAGGAGGAGGCAGAGTGGGACTTCCAGAAACCAGACTGGACTGGAGGGAAGAAGAAGTAGTCAAGAAAGGGAAAGACTTGAGAGAGGACTAGGTGCTCCTGAAGCTTAGCCAGGGTAGGGAGAAGAGCGATCGAGCAAGTTTCAAGTTCAAGTTTATTGCAGGAAAAACTCCATTGAGCAAGCTCATTCACAAGGAGGTCTCAATACATATAAACAAGCAATGTACAATACAGATGGGTAATAAAATATACATGAGATGTGCATTAAATGATAGAGGTTGAATATACATACATACATACAAGGTTCCACAATAACGAGCGCAGGTGGCGAACACTGATTTAACACAGGTGGATGAATTACAGGTTGCATTCTGATAATGAAGCTGATGTATGCAATACAAACATTATGGGAACTGGACAAACAGAATACACTGATAATGGGGGGGTAGAAGTAATTTGGTAGTGTAGTATTGGAACTTATTCGTTGGGAGGCCAAGAATAGGTGGGGAGGAAAAGCAGTTAATATAGTAAGGCAATTATACCCAAGTATAAGAAAATAGCACCCCTGGGGAGGGGAGAGATTTTAATGACATTTACAGGTGTCTTTTATTGTGGCTGAACTTAGCAATTTGTAAAAGCTAATTGAAACTGTGCTAGTTAGTTTCAGTACGGATTGCAAGTCGTTCCCTGAGGAGAAGTCTCCCCCTTCCCCCAACCTGTGGGAAGGAGGATGACTTAGTAGGCTTCCAGACATCAAGGCTGGCACCGGGAGGGGAGAGGTTGAGATGCGATAGAAGAAGCAACAGACATGAGCCCTGAATTACTGCCTGCTAAGGCTGGAGGAACAAGCTCAATAAGAGGGCCCATGATATTAATAGGAACCATGATGCAACCTGTTGACATCTGCCCACCCTAGTAGCTCACCTGTTTCCATCATGCCCACCTTAGTAACTCTCTACTGGGCAAAGATATAGTCCAGTATATTGCAGTGACTGGATGGGATATACCTCGGATCAAAGTGGAGCTAAAGAAACCGTTAGTGGGGCTGCTTGCAATAATCTTTCATGAGTCTCTCTGTACGGGGTTTGTTGCTGGAGGATGGAAAGTGGCCTGTGTGCTCTCTGTCTTCAAGAAGGGAGCAGGGTCAGACCTGGGCAACTACGAACTGGTCAGCATGATATCAGTTCTGAGCAGGGTCCTGGAATCAATATCAGGGGCTGAATAATGGAACACTTGATTCAGGCCATGGTTCTAACCCCCAATTAGCATGGTTTTATAAGGGCCAGGTCGTGCTTAACCAACCTGATTAATCTCTTAGAGTGGGTGATGTGGGCTGTGGACAGGAGCAGGCGACAGACATTGTCCATTTGAACTTCAGCAAGTCCTTTGACACAGTGGTGCATGTCAAGTTTCTGGTCAGAGTACACCACTGCAGTATGTACAAAGCACACACAAGGGTGATTGCTCACTGGCTTGGAGTCAGGTAGTGTAGGGTTATGGATGATGGACATCACTCCAAGTGAGAATATACTCAAAAACATCACTCTGACTGGTGGCAGGCTGCTTCACTTTCAGCATTCTCGCCAAGGATCAGGGAACCGAGAGTCTCCGTGGGCTGTTTATAACTGCTGATGACACTAAGCTGGCCAAGATGGTGGGCGTTCCTTAAGATGGGCACAGTCTTCAGGAGGATGTGAATAAGCTGGTCAATTGGTCAGAATTCTGGAGGCTTAGAGTCACTGTAGCCTAGTGCAGGGTGCCACACTTGGGAATGAGAAATGGGTATGATGTACACACTGTTTCCTCTTTTTGCAGTTGAGGAAGAAAAGGACTTTGGTGGGGGGGCACAATAGACGAGCTAGAACTTGACAGTCAGTGCAAGGCTGCTGTTAAGTCCAGAACAATACTGGGGTGTACCAAAGAAAGGGGAGGGAGGTGACCAGCAGTGTAGGGTAAATATTTATGCCACTTTACAACACTGGTCAGGCCCCGCCCAATACTATGTGCATCTCTGGGCTCCCAGTGCAAAAGAACTTCATGGAGTGCAGTACAAGGCTAGCAAAATGATCTGTGGTATGGAGGACAAAATTTATGAGCAGAGGTTCACCCTGGAGAAAAGGAAACCAGGGATTCTCCGTCTTCTACATAATGATATTGACAAGGTTGAACACAGATATTTGGTCTGGTGTGCTCTAGCAAGATGTGAGGACATGAGTTCCTAAAGCTCAAAGGTGATAAATATAGAGGTAACATTAGTTTTAACAGTAGTGTTAAGAAGCATTTCTTCATCATGGCCATGTCTGATGCTTGTGCCACCCATTAGGCCCTGCATCCAACGGGTCTTCTGTGTGGGTGCTCTGTGGATTGAGACTGGCCTGTGTTGGGGAACAACAGGTCTCTCTGTATATTACAGTGCTTCATAAACAAGCCAACCCCTGTCCCCCTTTACCTGTACACGCAGCATAAGGCTTGTGACTCCTTTGCATAGCACCAAGGGCAGAGGTGTGAACCGATTGCTCCTGCTGTCAAAACGCACTAAACTGCCTTGAAGCTGGACAAGTAGAAAAGAGTGGAGTTCATTGTAAAGAATGAGGGGCAACTGCAATTCAACTACAGTCATGGTTGTGCAAGTCCTAAAAGTTTTGATATGAGCAGCCCTGCCAAGGGGCACTAAGGAAAAATGACCACTTTGCAGAACACAATTTGCGACTGTATGGGGTCCTGGGTCAGGCCTCGCTCTCATGTGGTGACTGAGACTTGATCTTGGCTACAGATAGCAGTATTTGTAGAAGGGCTTTTTCTTACTATGGACCTGAGGCCTTGAACCTTTTACTAAGTGCACAGTGATCCCTCTTTATAGTGGACCCCTCCGGAGCCAGCCAATTTGTTCACCACAGCGAGAATTCATGACAGTGAGGTGTTAATATGTCTACCTAGACAATAATGGGCATCATCATAGGTGTTCACTGTAAAAGGGATTCCTCATAGTGATGGAGCAGATTAGGCCCTCTCTCATCTATTAAACAGCTAACCAAGTGGCTTATGGAACATTCCTTAGTACCCCATTAATGCTATCCCTTATTACCGTAGATTGAGAGTTTTATGAAACAGGAATCCTTTTTCGTAAAATTAAGTACAATGTATATAATTTATATTTATGCATTTTGGGTGCTTGTACTAGCTAACTGGATGCAGCTGAAAATGAGCTCCGACTCAGTGGCTTGTTCCTGAACTTTTAATAAACATATGTACTGCTGTTACTACTACAGCTAGGACAGGTAGTCCACTTTGTCTGTGAAAATGAAGGGTCGACTGTACAGAGGTGCAGGATGATAACACATTTATGTAACTGTCACTTTATTTCTACCTTGTATATTATAGGTATGGCAGGAGCTATTCACTTCTTGTCAGATATGCTGAACCCAGAAACATCTCGCTTTCCAGCATTTGAACTTTGACCTTCGAAGAAGCTCATTGCAGACCTTCTGTTTTAAAGGTGAAAGCATAATCTTTGCCAGAAGCATATTGACTGCTTAGTGCCTATAACCACCAAATTTAAATTAATGGAAGAGAACTGCCCCTCCAGTAGACCAAGGTACTAAAAGCAAGGCGTGAACATGTGAAGCAGCCACGGACAGATCCCCTTGTTCTGAATAATGCCTGAGTGGCCACAAAATGAATTGGTAACTTCTTGCAAGTGTTCCCTTCAAGTCTTTCAAGTGCTTGCATGCGTATCAGTGTTGTCAGTGGATGTCTTTGTGTGTATGAGGACACTGTCATTTTATTTGTATAGTTCTCCCTACACGTACACCTCTTTGCACCCCTTGTGCATGAGTGTAGCGGTGAAGTTGCTGAACAAGACTGCATGCAGTGGGTCTGTAGTATTTACAGAGGAGATTATGGTACATGGGCCAGGCTAATACAGACTTGAGCAAATTCGAGGAAGTCCATCAAGAATACCCAGCAAGTAATTGTTACATTTTTCTTGAAGTACATTTTGTATTGTGGTGTTTATTTGTGCTGGAAGTGAACACACCCCACTAAGTCCCGATCTGTCCGTAGAATTAAGCACATTCTTGAACATCTTGGCAAACAAGGGTTAAACCATTACTTGTTCATTGTGAAGCATAGAAACTAAAACAGTTGTGGTCTTCAAAGATCATACACCTTAGTTGACCTCACTTTGAAAACAATGCTAGAAACGTAAACAAAAGAAATGATTGACAGACAACAACGAATAATATCCCTTCTAAATCTGCTGCCGGTCACTTGTTTCCATTTGAAGCCTTGTTTTCAGAGTGAGAGTGACTAAGGTGTCTTGGCAATTCAAAATATATTTACATTATTTTTGTTTACTCACAACATACTAAATAAAGTTCTGAATAAAGAATGTTTTCCAAAAAATACCATTGGGTTTTTATCAGTTTTTTTTTATTGTTTCTTCTTCCCTAACATCTGGGATCAAAAGCTTTCTGATAGTGTAATTTTGGTCATCACTTACTTGATTGTCTCCTCTTCCAACCCTTTACGAAAATGTTTCTTTAAAGAGCAACTCTGCAGTTTTGTGTGTGCTCTCTCAAACATGATATTTCAGCTATTACTATTTGCTGTAGAATACATATTTTTAATTTTCAGTTTTCTTTTCCCGGATTTGTAACATGTTTTGATACAAGTCTGTCTAAAAATCCTTTATAAAAAGTATAGACCTATCCCCTGTTAACCTCATAGCGCTTTTATGTCATCATAATGCCCATGAGCCGCCCGTGGCGAGAGGGCTGAGGCATTATGCCTTACCTCATGCTCTGCCGGTGAGCCGGGTTTGGGAACCACCTCGGGTCGTCGGGGTGCCAGTATGAGGGGGAAGGTGAGAACAGGATCTAGCAGCCTAATTGCAGGTCTCCTCTCCTGGGGAGGTCGTCACCCCACCCCGGAGTGCCACTGCCAGCGGGTGGAGGTCCGGTTGCCGCACAGGCAGGAGGCGGCCTCTGAGCACGGCGTGCACGTGCCCCCTCATGCGCATGTCCCAGAGTAATTGAACGGGTGAAAACCAGGGGCATAAAAACACCAAAAAAAAGTAAAATAAAGAAAAAAAAATGCTTACCATGACAACAGACACTGATATCACAAATAGCAATTGTTAGGTCAGTTAGAAACGGTCAGATGCTTTTGGAAAAGTCAGTAAAATTTGTACAGAATTATTAAACGTTATTAGACCAAGAGCAAAATAAAATTAAAAGAAATCAGCAAACATAATTGTTGGAAATCTAATAGTTTAAAGTTTATTTTAGTAGAGAGCTGCCGTTTAAAAGAAGTGCTGCAGCTATTGTGACAGAACCTATCTTTGGTTTACGTAGCATTAAGTTTACATCTTTTAGTAGGAGAAGCATGTCCCAACTAAAATGACACCATGCAGCATACTAAGGAATGTTGTAACTCTCACAACTTGGAGCAGAGGCAACAGTAACCAACCCAACGCAGTAGTACATTTCAACATTATTTCTATGTAAGAAATAGAGAATAGTGCACCCAGAGTGTGCAGGCTGGTTCTCACTCGTGGAGTAAAGTGACATTAGAAAGCGTGAAAGCAAAGCTCGAGTGCTCTGTGATGGAACTTTACGTATAAGGTGTGAGAACCAAGTTCTTTTCACTGGGGTGATGCTTTTTGTATACAGTATAATACAACTTGAGCATCTTCCAATAAAGTCTTCTTACAGGTTTCCTTGCAGAGCTGGTCATCATTTCTATCTAGAAGAATAAGCAGTATTTCGTTCAGATGAGATATCACTTATCTGCCTGGTTTCAATTTACTTGGCCACTCCACCTCATCGGTGCTGCTAGTATTCAAAGTTCAGAACAACTTCAGTAGCTAATCAGTAGCACCTGCGAAAAGGTGTTCTCCACATTCTAGCAACTTTTCAGAAACACTGGGAAGAGAGGCTCAGATTATAGTCTTTTTATTGTGAATATGCCTGTAATGTCAAAATATAGCCAAATACAGTACATTTTCTTTCCAGTGTGCTTTAATTAGAAATCCAGCATTTATCAGGTTCTGGTTGGACATGTTATCAGCATATAATGCTGCGCAGTAAAGCACGTGTGTTTTGTTTATTAACCATCACTTGGTGTAGCATTTCCGGATGTTTTATTAGATTTTGTACAGTCGCTAATTTGGGTGGAGGCAGTGTACAGTGTGTTTTAACACATCCATTTAGTGCATTTTAAGCCCCCTTTTTGTTTTATGAACTTAACTACAAAAAGTTACATGCTTCATATTTCAACCAGAAATATAGCTGATGTTGGGGCTAGAACTTATTTTTTGCAGTTAGGGTGTCTTGCTGTCAATTAAATGGTTTTACTTGGCTGAAGAAGACTGTGTTTTAATATGGAGAAATGACAGGAAATGTTGAACCACATGGTGGAAAATAAGTGAGAAACTGACAGTCAAAGCATCATGTCACTCAACATACAGCACCAGATGGATGTGAACTGTGGATCTGATAGCAGTTAAGCCCTTAGAGGTAAGTTTTTTTTTTTAACGGAGCTTTAGTCCTGTTTTTTTGCCGTCAAGTTTTATTGAGGTTTACCATATTTTTGTTGAGCTGAAACAGATGCTTTTAAATAACTATACTGAACCTGCAAGTCATTTTTTCCTAATAGGAGCTTTTTTTTTTTTGTTACCATTAACACTGATTCAAATTCTGTAATTGTTCCATCTATTTTTTTTTTTACTATTTTTATGGCACCTTCACCCTGGAACTCTCTCAGGCATCCACTGATTCCCAGCTGTACCTCCGAACCTGAAACTCCTCCTCCTTCTCCTAGCACCAGCCCGGCTATCCCCTGGCTCTGAGGCCCCAAGGTAGGGCTGCCTTTCCCAGGGTGCCTCTATCTACAATTCAGGCTGGGCTGGGCTCTGCCCAGGAGTGGAGAGGGTCCAGCTAGTGGGCTGTGGGAGGTGGTGCCGCTGCCTGTCCCCAAGGACGGGATTTTTGTTCACACCTTCCCTCCTCCCCCAGTGGAGCCAGGCGTGCAGTGATGCCAGGCCGTCCATCATGGCTCTGTGTTCCCCTAGCCAGCCCTGTGCATTGCAGTGCCTCCGGTCCCACCGGGGCCGCCATGATAAAGGGAAGTCACCTGATCTCCCCTAAGAGAGGAGAGAGAGGAGAGCAGTTCTCCGGAAGCTCGATCCTGTTCTCCCCTGTCGACCCCCAGCGGCCCGGGCTCATTCCCAAACCCGGGTCACCAGCATGGCACAAGGTGTGGTGTCCAGCACCTCAACCCTCAGCGCCACTGGTCCAATCATTGTTCCATCTAGACAGGCTTTTAGTAACCTCAGTGAGTGTTGTTTATGCTTTGCTAAGCTTTTATATTGTCACATTACATCTGTGTTCTGTTACAGAAGTATGTGCTTCAGAGGGGCATAAACTACATTGCACAATTTTAGAATTGTACTTACCACCAGAGTGTAAATGAGAAACTGACGCCAAACTTACTAAAAGGCCTGCATAGATGGAACAGTAACAGAATTGGGACCAGTAGTTAAAATACAGCTTCTGGGAAAATTACTTACAGGTTCAGCACTGTTCTCCTTTAATTCTGACAACACCAAGCTGAGAGATATTTTGTTTTATAGGAATTTTACCCTAGATTCTAGGGAATTTGTCTCATAGGCAAAACTTTTTTTGCATGCTAATTATTTCTTTTCATTCTGTCCCGCAGTCCATATTAAAATACAGCTGTCCCTCAATGGAAGGCAGTTGTGGGAAGGTGTGCGCTTTTGGGTGTCAAACGCAACATGTTGTATCAGGTGACTATAATTGGTAGGTTTTCAGTGGAACTGGGAGCCCAAATCTACTGTAGCAGCTTCATGTCAGGGAGGCAGTATAGGGCAGTGGTTTGAGGCTATGAGCTGCAAATCTGGTGACATCCAGCAGACCAGACCTGGGTTTGAATCCCACAGCTTCCACTTGCATACTGTGTGACCTTAAGCAAGTCACTTAACTTCCCTGTGCTCCCAGGTCGCACCTGTAAAAAACCTTTCAGCTTAGTGTGCTACTCCTGGTTGAACAACTAAATAAATAAAATGTCAGAAGTAGCCGTATAGACCTTTAAATTGATGGACCACTGTACTGTTATGTATTGATTCATTGTAATAACTATTTTTCTTTGGGGGTCTGTTACGCATTTCAGGGACTCTTGTTGGTTACACACTTCAAACTTTGAACGTTTTAGTTTGTTTATGAAGTTTGGAAAAAGTGGTCAGAAATTTGTTCAAATGTCTTAATTTTATTGATTGCATACTCAGCTTTAAAAATAACATGTTATTCTTTTAGGTTAGAGAAGTCACAATCAGTGTTATACACAGTGCTGATGACATCAGTGTTACCCTATGCTGTACTGACCACACTGTTGAACTCAAAGGGTTAAATTAGCACACAAAAAGCTGATTTAAAAGTTGTAACTTTTAAACTGATGTGTAAATCGAATATGCAGTGACCTAACTCGGACTACATGTTTATCCCAGCTTGTTAGGGGCTGCCACTTTTTCTTGGCTCCCTCACTTGTGAGTTATGGTGTTGCCCCCCTCACTCATGGCGATAAAGTTCATATCTGGACAGGCCATTGCATATGCAGTAAAATCGATGTAGTTTGAAAGGGCTACTATAAAGCATTATAATCATCCTGCTGTAAGTAATACTGTGTAATAATTATGTGTTTTCCACTTCATATACATGTTGGAAATGTATCTTTATGTTGGAAGAAGAAATAAACTTCATCTTATTTAAAAAAGAGTTGTGGTATGATGTTTTTGTATAGAATGTCAAGTAGTAATATAATCATTTTTATAGCAGCTTTCATTCTAGCATCTCGGAGCACTTTGCAATCAACACAGAACATACACCAAATGATAATTAAAGTGCAGCCACCTCTGGGATGGAATGTGGCAGCCATTCTGTGCTACCAACAAAACACAACAGCTTGACAGATGAGGATCGCTTGGTCCACCCAGTCTGCCCATTTAACTTCAACTCTGTACCCAGATACTGACCGACTGATATTGTACCAGGTCAATATGTGTGTGGATTAGTGAATGGGGAAATGTGCTGTGGTTCAGTTCACAGAACGTCAGGCCTGTCAATGTAAGGTGTCAAGATAAAAGCAATAATTATATACAGAACATTTTTTTTAAATTTAGGAGTGGAGTAATCATTTCTTTTATACACTGTACACTCACAAGAAGTGCCAGAGGGACTCTCACAATTTACTTAAGGAGAGGGATACTATAGCAAGCACCCCCCAAAAAGCTAAGAGAAACATACAGTATAGTCAAGCACTTGTTGAACCTCCAGCATTGTGGATCAGAACTTCCCTGTTTGAAGAAGCTTGAAATTCTTGGAGATGGGGAACCAAGCTGAATCTGGATAAAGCCCTTTATATTGAATGAGCACTGAGCACCTAGTTTAGTCTCATAGACTTTCTTGATTGTGGGTGTGAAGCCTTTACTTATTTATAATAATGATGCTGGTAGGGTCCTTGGAATTTAGCTGATGAATTCTGGCAGAGAATGCTGTAGGTGTTCTGGCTGATGAAAGCAGGATAGAGCTGCAGATGTTTGCAGAAAGCTACATGAATTTGTCTTGGCCTAAGTAATATAAAGGTTACAGGCAGTTGCTCAAGATGCTAGATGGTGGCTATAAGCAGGGTCCCATTGAGGTCTGACTAAAAATAAGTTGCAGAATGTAGTTTGCAGGCTTTAGGCATGATATATAAGTAGATAGATAGATATTTTATTTATAAAAGTGCCCATCTCCAGAGACTCTGGACACTGTACAAAACAATAGCAGTACAATTATTAAAATCATACATAAAAATATGTATATAATATTTCAACCAGGAGCATGCATTCAATCAATTCAATTCAAAAGGCACCTTTTCAAGTAGAAATCATGCCAGAACTTCAAAACAGATCCCAGAAATGCACAAGGAAGAGACATCCCAAAACAAGAGGTGGAGAGAGGAAACGGGCCCAGTTGACCAGATAGGATAAGAGTGGTGGACTGCAGCAAAAATCAAGAAAGGTAATGCCATATAGGTGGGTAACAGATACACTGATCAGGGAGAAACTTTTGTTCTAACAACGTGGATATACAGTTCACTGTTCACACTCTGGCAGTCATCTCAGTGATAGGTTGAGGCAATGGAAGTCTTCCAGCTAAGCTGCTCCCAAGTCCTGGATGGTATGTCCTCTGGTTTAATCCTGTTATGTCAGATCCTTCTTTCCGCTGGAAAGGACATGTCTCCTTCTTTGCAGTTCTGCAACATTGAAGGTATTTAAGTTGCTTAAGTGCTTTTTGGTCTTATCTTTGACTTTCAAATGAGTATTTCCTTTGCAGGTTGCTCCACTAGTCTTCTGGCTCCACTTCATGGTTGCAATCGACAGTGGAGAGCAAAAAACCGGAGTTTAAATTCTGCATCTACTGCAGACAGAAAATGTCCACAGACCTGCATGACATGTACTTGTACTGCCTAGGTGATCAGCACGATGTTGAGGGATGCAGTTTGTTCCAGGCCATGCTGTCTTTTTCAAAGACCGGAAGGCTCAGGATGGCTTTTGGGTTGATTTTGAAAGACCGCAAAAAGGCCCTAGTGGGTAGCTGGGTTGGCTGCGTTCAGCTTGTGATCATGGAAAAAGCAGCAGTGGTGAGTTCTTCGCTTATCTGGGGCCGGGCATTGGAAGGTCGCTGCCTAACGAGTTCAGAGAAATGTGTCTGGCCCTCCAGACCTTCAGGGAGAGCCCTTCCACTGCAGCAGAAAACAGTCATCGTGGGATTGGGAATGATCACTTCTTCCACTCTTCGACTTTTCCTACCACTCGGTCGAGCTCCCTACAGTCCAGGGAGTGGAGGGCTCCATGGTAACCCCTTTGGGCCTATCAAACTGGCCTTGGTCGAACAGGTAGTCAAGAACTTTTCAAGCTTCTTGACTGGCTGTCGGAGGAGATCAAAGCGAGTCAGTCTCACAGACCCCAGTTCTTCAGGTCCTCACTTAGGAGGATGAGGCCTGGTCAGTGTCTTGGGGTAGCTTCGGAGGGCTTGCAGTGGTCTTCCAAGCCTTAGTGCTTAACCTGCCAAGTCTTGTGGTTTATCACAACCCCCATGAGGACACCAGTCAAAGCTCGACCTTTGGGTCAGTGGTTAAGGTCATGGGACCTCTGGTGCTCTTGATCTTGCTAGACTGGGAGGTGTCATTGTCAACATTCCTTTTCCTTCTTATCCTCAGGTGAGAAGTGGTATCAACAAAAATATGTCCATGCTATGTAAAGCTCCTCTGGCAGCAGTGGACCATTGGTGGGAAGGTTAGGGCTCTGCCCCATGGACCCTCTGTCCTTAGCCAACTCCAGTCATTCCTACACCAGTCCACGTTCTTAGCATCCTGTGTCTGCTTCAGTCCCTGATGGAGCCATCTCTACTGCAACCCCTATTAGGTGCTCTGACCAAGAAATCCTGTGCTGTAGCCAGCTGTTGGTGGAGATTACCCAATTTGAGGCTACTAGGGTGCTCTGTGGTGGAAAACCGTTTCAAGGGCAGTGTTAAGAGTAATCCTCAGAGGACTCCAAAGGTGAGTCATCCATGGTCTTGATCAGAACTCGCACATTCAGCTGGGAAATGGTCAAGGAAGTTGACCAACGACCATAAGCCAGTGTCTTTTGGGGCTTTGGTCTGACCTATGTTGAGAATCCATGAATGTCCCTGGAGCCAGTCCAGAAGGGCCAAATACCCATTTAATAACATTCTGACAAGGATGATTCCTTGAAGGTTGCCTGTTCTGTTACTGAGGCCATCTTGGGTCTGACCTTGAAGCTTTGGCAGCATCCTGCCAGCACCCTCCACTTGTGTGATCCACAAGTATGCAGTCTGAGGAGCTCCCTTTCTAGGTTCTGTGATCACCCTTCACTGAGGCTTGTTTTCGGACTTGGACTTCCATAAATCGGGTGCCAAGGGAGTTGTGTATAGGCCTCTGGACAAGGAGTTTGAGAAGACTAACCACACAACTAAAAAGGTGTATGTGGCTGCATTGCTGGGCCTCCATCAGACCATGTATGATGTCATGATGGCTTAATTTTGGCCATTCTTCTGCTGGGAGTGCTAGGAGACATCTTTCCCCATCTTCCTTAGAGAAGATGGTTGTTGGTGAAAGACCAGGGTCAATCGTTGGCTAAACACTAGCTCCAAACGTTTTTGGACGTGGGCGACTCTTGTGCCTGTGGCATTGCAACCAGTCATTGCTATGCATGATAGATCCTGGTTGAGATTTTCCACTTTTACGGTGGATGCTTAACATAAGCTGGCTGATGTCCCCTTCTTGGGCAATGACCACTTCAGCCTAAGTGGAAGGGCATGTCATGCGTAGTGAGAAGTCCAGTGCCACTCTTCATTCTGTGGTTTGTTCCCAGAAGGAACAAAAACCTAAAAAGAAAATCTTCCAGTACCATTCCTTTTAGCTACAACAGCCCTAGTAGAGGCATTTTCAGTGTGGTGTCCAAAGCTTGGCGGCCAGGGACAAAAAGAAGGGGTGGGCAGAGATGGGGGTGCTTCCACAGCCCGTGCTGATCGAGTCCCTTCCAAGGCTGCACAGTGATGAGTTTTGGGGTGCCATCCCCCTTCCTGTCCAGTCCCTGTCCTAGCTGTAGGGGGTTAGTTGCACCACATCTTGCCTCAATGGTCCGCATTACCTCAGACAGGTAAGTTCTAGAAGTGGTGGGCAGAGGGTTACCTCCGGATTTCAGAGGTCTCCTGCTGTAATGACTCTGAGCTGCCTGGGAGTCCAGGCTGTTGAAGAACACCTTGTCCATGGTAAGAGCAGACATCAGGGCGATAGCCCATGTTCCAGATGCCTTGACCACACGGGGATATGTGTACAGGTACTTCTGGTTCTGAAATTGATGGGGGCTAGTGCCGCATGCTGGATCTGCATGGTCTGAACCAGTTTATGCAGAAGCGCAACTTCCAGATGATCACCTTGAATCAGATCAGTCTGTCTTTGGAGCAGGGCATGTGATTCTGCTCCCTAGACCTCCAGGATGTGTTCTTCAACACCCCAGTCTGTTCATCTCATTGCTGGTGTCCTCAGTTCCACACACAGGGGATTGTGTACCAGTCCCAGGTCATACCCTTCGGCCTCTCATCCACAACCAAGGTCTTCACCAAGTGCATGGCATTGGTGGTGACTTTCCTGTGGCATAAGGGTGTTCGGGTGTATCCCTAACTGCATGACTGACAGCTGGGTCATCCAAAGAGGGAGAGGTCCAGAGATCTGGTCCTCCAGACCTGTTGGGACCTTGGCCTTCTGTTCAGCTCAGCTAAGTCCTAGCTGAACCCCTCGCAGATGATCAGGTTCATCAGGGCAGAGCTAGACTCTCTGTAGGCCAATGCGCCCCTCCCTGCTGACTGGGCACTGGAGCTTTCCTGCTTTTCCCGATCGTTTCAGGTTTGGTTCTCGCGCTCTGCTCGGGACTTCCTCCGGCTGCCAGAGTCGTCATTCTCCACCAGTGTGATCTGCTGGGCCTCACTGGCAGATGCACCACCTGCAGTGGGAGCGGGGCTGCAGTTGTCCCAGTAGCTAGATCACTTGGGCCAACCAGTTGTAGTGACCCAGCCGATGCAGGATGCCATCGAATGGTGGCTGGACCCACAACATATGGAGGAGAGAAATTCATTTGCCCCAGTAGAACCATCTGTCACACGGCGGATGTATCTCTGGTAGGGTGGGGAGTGCAACTGAGAGACCACAGAGCCCATGACTCTTGGTGACCCTAGGAATCCCGTCACCACCTAAACCTGCTGAAGCTCCATGCAATGCATCTGGCTTTGATGGAGTTTGAGTCATTGATCTAGGGTCAAGTGCAGATCCAGACAACAGCATCACTATGTTCTGCCTGAACAGGCATGGCATGATGCACTCCCTTCCATTGTGTTTAGAGGTTGTCTGCACCTGGACAGTCATGCACAGTCTGAGTGTAGATCTCCTTGCAGTCCATGCTTTAGGACTGAACAGTCAACTGGCAGACTCTCTCAGCCAGGTTGGAGAGATGTTGCACGAGTTGTCCCAACATCAAGAGGTTGTAGACCACCTGTTCTCCCAGTGGGGCACCTCTCTGGTAAACCTGTTTACTTCTTGGGAGAACAGAAAACAGAGGCTGTTTTGTGCCTTCCTCTCCATAGTCCGGGACACTGTTGGGGGATGCCTTCACGAGGCTCTGGACCACAGGCCTTCTCTATGCCATCCCTCCCTTTCCCTTGGGCCACAGGGTCATGGTCAAGGTGCAGAAGGACAAGGCTTGGATAATCCTGATAGCACCAGATTGGAACAGTCTGTTCTAGGAATGTGGATGTGGTGCATTCTCCACACTTCTGGTAGTTCTTCCTTCCCCTTTAAATCTCACCGGAAGGTCTTCCTTCACAGCTCCTGCTTGTGGTGTAGGCCTAAAATGACAATCAAAAAAACAACTCTTTCTTTCCCAAAATAAAGCACAGTGACCAGAAAACGGGTCCGGAGTTAATGTGATGCTCCGCTTGTAACCAGAAGATGTGCACAGCTCCTCATGCCGCATGCATTTATTGCCTCAGGGCCCAGCACGATCTGCAGGCTTGGAGCATGTCGGTCCCTTCAGCCCTCCACGTTGGAGGGCCATTAAGCTTGCCTTCTCTTAGGCCACCTGGATGAATGGGACCCTCCTGTTTGGTCCAAGGACACCTGTAAGGTGGTTTTTATGGTGGCAAGGTCAGTGGTGCAGCTTGCCCCCTTTGAAGAGGCTGTGGCCCAGGCTACAGCGGGCACAGCTTCAGCCTAGATGCTACTCCTGGTGGGCTTGGGTGCTTCATTCACCAGAGCATTCTAGGACTTGTGTCAATTCCCTTCCTACTCTCAGGGAGGGCCCTTCCTGAACGTCTATGTCTTCACAGGCCTCCAAGTCCAAGAGGTCCCATCACAGGTCGTGGGATCTTGAGCAGACTCACTCTTCCTGTTCCCGCGATTCTGCATCTGGCTCTATGGCTGTAGGGTCATCGGTTTTAACCAACGCTTCTGTGGTCCGGGTCACTGGCCTCTCAGTATACCCGTTGGCCTTGCTGGTTAAGACGCAGGTCAACCAACCCATCAAGATATTTCTTGACCCAGTCAATCTGTTGTCGATGGAGGTGGGGATGACTCACTTTCTAGGACTCCAGTCCTTACAGCCTTCTCCCAGGATGGGACGGATAGACCAGCCAATTTGACTGTCTTCCCTTAGGAGATTGAAAGGGCCTGGCTCTGCTTGATCGCACAGAGCCTTCTTTCGTGTCTCCACCCCAATAACCTGTCTGTCATCAGTTGAGGTCCCGGTCAAAGTCTTGATTGGGTTGTCAGTCAAGATCTAGGGACTGTTGACATTCCGTCTCTTAACCATTGACCAAGAAGCACCATCAGCACTTCTCATCTTTGGACGAGGACAGGCCCCACTGTAAACTGCAATGCCATTACAAGGAGCTCATTTGGCAACAGTGGATCCCCGGCCATGGCCACACTCCACCTAAGCCCCTGGCCCTTCCCTGGTCACCCATGCCGTGGCCCACTCCGGTTCCGCTGGTTGATTCGACGCTGGCTTCACCATCCATTCAGGTGGAGCCCCGCCACCACAGCCCTTGCACAGGGCCCCATCCAAGGCTGCTTGCCCAGCTTCTGGACTCCCCAGTAGGCTCTCGGTGAAGATCACCCACTCAGATGAGCCGCGGGTTGTTTATGGGGAGCCTGGGTCGAGGGCGATGATGAGGAATCCTTGGATTCGGAGGACTCTTCCATGCACTCCCTTCAAACTCCAGCCTTCAACCGGGAGTCCTTCAAGGAGCTTACCATGGAACACTGACCGGTCTCCTTCGGGGCTCTGCTCTGCTTGATCTCAGAGCTGATGGGAATCCCATTAGAGCCAGTCCAGAAGCGGGCTGCCAAGTACCTCATGACCGAAATTCTGGACGGATGATTCCCCAAGAGTTACCTTCGTGATGGTGGAAGCCATTCTTGGTCCCACCCTTGAGCTGTGGCAGTGTCCAGCCTCCTCGTCCTGTCCAACAGCGTCAGTCCGTATGTTCAAGCATGGGGTTCCAACTAGGTCTCTGCCTGAGTTCATTGATCATCCTTCGACAGAAGGTCTAGTAGCAGACTTGGTGTTCCGATGTACACGCAATGTCAAGGATGTCAACAAGCCCCCTCCTGAAGAAAGTCTGCATTATTTCCTCCCTGGGCCTTCTGCAGGCCAGTTCATCCTTTATGATGGCCAACTTCTCCCGTGAGCTAATGGGACTTCTGGACCAGGTTATTACCCACCTTCCTGCAGACTTAGAGCTTGCGGTTAAGGTGGTCCAGGACCAGGGACACTCGGTGGCCAAGCAACAGCTCCAGATGTTCTTGGACATCAGTGACTCCTGCCCCAGGTCTGTGGCTGCTGCGGTCACCATGTGGCACTGTGCATGAATAAGGATCTCTACCATTATGGCGGACAACAGATACCCAACACAAGTTGGCAGACGTCCCTTTCTTGGGTACCGACCTGTTTGATCTTGGTGTGGATGGTCACCTCACCCGCATGAGATGTCCAGTGCCACCCTGGTCTCCGTTATGTCCTCACAGAAGGATCCTAAAGGCCAGAGGCAAAGGAAAACACCCTTTCAGTTTCGGCCTTACCCAATGTCTCCATCCAGACCGCCACAGCCCCAGGCCTGGTGGCCCAAATCTAAACCGGCTGCCTCTGGCTCTAAGAAGTCCAGAGGCTGGGGAGCTGAGGAGCCGGGGCTCCCTCGGCAGCCAGTGCCAGAGCCTCCGACAAGCCTGCCCAGTGACAAGTCGAGTGGTGTCACTTTCCCGCCCATCCTGTTCCAACCTTGGATGCCTGTGGCGGGTCGGCTCTACCATTTCATACATGCTTAGTCTATCATCACATCGGACAGATGAGTGCTCAAAGTGGTGGGTCACGGTCTGCCTGTTGACTTGAGGCTGTCCACTCAGTCGTGCTCATGTCCCACAGGAAGATGTGGTATCTTTGAACATGCCCTCCCTTTGGGAGAACATCGCCCAGCTCCTTTCAGAATGGTGCTGTGGCCCATGTCCCTGACTCCACAGCTGGTCTGGGGTTTTTCCAGATATTTCCTGGTTCCAAAATCGAGGGGGGTTGGTGCCCCATATCGGATCTTCACAATCTCAACCAGTACTTCAGGAAGGCAAGTTCCAGATGGTCACCCTGAACCAAGTCATACCATCTCTACAGCAGGACATGTGGTTCTGCTGTCTGGACCTCCAGGACATTTTCTTCCACATCCTGATCCGTCCGTCCCACTGGCGGTTCCATTCGGCAGAGGTGCTGAGTTCCGCAGCATGCCGTTCAGCCTCTCCTTGGCTCCCAAGGTCTTCACCAGGTGCATAGCAGTGTTTTTGTGGCACCAAGGAATTCAAGTGTACCCTTACCTGGATGATCACCGGTTCATTGTGGGAGGAGGTAGAGCGGTCCAGGGATTTGGCCCTCCACACCTGCTCGGACTTGGGCCAGTTCGTCAGCCTGGCCAATTCTGAACTCTGCTTCTCTTAGGTGATTCACTTCATCAGGGCAGAGCTCTACTCCCTTCGAGTCCAAGCCCATCTCCCAGCAGACAGGGCAGCGGATCTTACCTCTTTTGCCCGATTGTTTCAGGTTGGGCACTCGCGCCCTATCCGCGACTTCCTGAGGTTGCTGGGGTACATGGCTTACTGTACCAGCCTGGTCTGGTGGGTCCACTGGCAGATGCACCCCCTACAGTGGGAGCTGGCTCACCAGTGGTCGCAGCGCCTCGGTCACCTGGATCAGCCGGTCACAGTGATGCAGCAGATGTGGGACGCTATCCAGTGGTGGGTTGTCCCGGAACATCTGCAAGAAGGAGTCCCATTTCTCCGCCTAGAGTCAACAGTCACTCTCACAACCGACGTGTCTCTGATGGGATGGGGAGTCCACCTGGGGGACCACTGGCTCTGAACCTCCGAGGAGTCTCAATGTCACATCAGCCTGCTGGAGCTCCATGCAGTGCCCCTTGCTCTGATGACTTTCGCTCCAGTTGTGTGGGGTCAGATCGTGTAGGTCTAGACAGACAACACCATGACCATGTACTACCTCAACAAGCAGGGTGGGATATATTCCCTCCAGTTGTGTTGGGAAGCTCTCCGCCCCAGTTCCTTGTGTGCTGTCTGGACACCAATTTTCTGGCAATCTGTGTGGCCACTGCCTCCCAACCAGCTGGCAGATGCCCTCAGTCAAGTGGGCGAGGTGTCTCATGAGTGGTCTCTTCAGGAGGTAGTTGATAACCTGTTCTCACAGTGGGGCACTCCCCAGGTCGACCTGTTTGCCTCTTGGGAGTACACGAAGCTGAGGCTGTTTTGAGTCCCCCCCCCCCCAGTGTGGGACACTGCTAGGGGATGTCTTTACAAGACTGTGGATCCTGAGCATCATGTATGCCGTCCCCCTTTCCTCTGATCCACAAGGGGTGTTGCTCAAGGTGCAGAAGGACAAGGCACAGATGATTATCCTGGTGGTTTTGGGCTGGCTGTGCCAATTCTGGTACCCCGATCTCAGCCTCAGCAGCAGGCCTCCATGGCACTTGCCTCTCTACCTGGACCTGCTCTCTTGCTCTCATTTTAGGTTCCTCTACCCAGACCATCCGTCCCTGCACCTGACAGCCTGGTTTCTCAGTGTCTAGAGTTCCAGGCTTTGTCTCTCTCAAAGGTCCTCCATATTGCCGAGGCCTCTTTGGAGGAGTTGATTTGCCAGTGCTATGCCTTAAAGTGGAAGAGATTTTGCATTTGATGTCAAGGCAGGAAGCTGGACCCCCTGTCTTGCCCTGGAGCTAGCATCCTAGACTACTTGCAGTCCTTCTCTGTCGGGCCTGAGGTCGACAACCCTCAAGGTGCATCTGGTAGCCATCTCTGCATACTGGGCACAGGCCGGTATGCCAACGGGTTCACAAGAGAAGGTGGTCAGACACTTCCTTTAAGGGCCGCAACCATTTGTCCTCACCAGTGCATGAACCTCCACCACCTTGGGACTTGATGGTCTTGGCGATGCTCATGGACAAGCCATTCAAACCAATGCACAGGTGTCTCATCTCCCATCTTTTGTGAAAGACCACCTTCTTGATGACTATCACCCCTGCCAGAAGGATCAGTGTGCTCCAGGTGCGCTCCTTACTTAGTGCTCCATGGGACAAGGTTGTCTGCCCCAACCCGAAGTTCCTCCTGAAGGCTGTTTAGGAGTTTCACCTTAACCAGGTGATCAGCCTCCTGGTGTACTTCACCAATCCAACCTTGGAGGCTGAGCATTGGCTCCATACATTGAATCTGAGGTGAGCACTTGCTTACTACACTGAGTGCGTGGCTGGAGTTCAGGGAGAGATTTGCCAGCTCTTTGTTTACTATGCTGAAGCCACACCTGGCAGACAAGCAGCTAAGCAGTCGATTGGCAGGTGGATTGCCTCCTGCATCAACTTCTGTTACAGGTTGACTGGTAGGAAGGCTCTTGTAGGGCTTAGAGCTCATTCCACTAGACGCACTGCTGCCTGGGAGTCTGCTAGAAGTGTGTATAGTGCACCATATCCATGTCCCTAGAAATGAGGGTTACTCACCTTTAATGGTAGAGCTTACTTTGAGGGGGCTCTTGCAGCAGGCAGCACCGTAAGGACTGAAGCGGGCAGGTGCTAGGACCCCGAAGAAAAATTCTAGCTAGCAGTATACAGCGAGGGACTGCCCTCGACATCGTCCCACCCCTGACGTTCACCTAGGGTATAAGAGGAGTGGACCCCCAGCCCAACCTCAGTTCTTTTCCCCGCCGTCAACCTGCACAAGTCGGACCTTCATGGACACTTTCTACTTTAGTTGACCTACATTTTCTGCTCGTTTCTCGTGCTTTATTTTCCTTTTTTCATCAAAAATTACAGCATCTTGTGCATGTCTTCTTTTCCTTCCTTTTCTTTGGAGTGGCCGTGAACGAAGCGTGCTTGTGGAAAGCAGCTTCCCCACAAGGACAGCCATTCGTTATGTCTGCTTTGCCTAGGCCTTGACCACAACACTGAGGCCTGCCAACACTGCCAGGATTTTATTCAGTGCACCCGGCTCTGCCGCCAGAAGACCCCGGAAGCCTTCCTGCTGCAGTAAAAACGTACAGCGATGGAGAAGGAGCTCCACAAAAAGTACCTCCTCTTCCCCGGCCTCCGGGTCTTCCCTTTCTTAATCAGCCAAGGAAAAGTCTTCGGGAAAGCACAGACACCGGGAAAAGCATGGGGACAAACCCCTGTAGGCTTCCCGTTCCAGGTACCCACACAAATCTGATACTGAACACGTGTCATCCTCCCGCGGGAGATCGTCCCCTTCCACTCCAGCAGCCCTCTCTCTCCCCACAGGCTCCCATTGGTCAGACCACCTGCTCTCCTTACTATCTCGGGCGGTGGTTCTTTGGGGTTTGGGACTTTGTCCCCAGCCTCTTATCCCCTGAAGCTCAGGCCCATTTAGCAGGTGGGTTCTCAGCCAGGTGGCTCGACTGGGTCTCAGGCAGCGGGTCTTTGGCCATTGCCCTCCCAGTCTAGGTATCTGCTAAGTGGGTTCCGACGTTGGGGACCGACACCTCCCGTTGAAGCCAGGGGCATGTGCTCATCTGCCCTGCAAGGGTTACGCCTGTGCCCCACTCGGGAGCTAGCTCCCCGAGAAAGTCTTCCCCTTCTAGGCCAGTGCCAGCAGCATCACCAGACCGATGTCCGCCCACGCCTGTCCAGTTGATGCTGGCCACTCCCGACGTAGATCTCAGCAACACCTCAGCCGTCATCTCCTAACCCTCCACAGTCCGCCGGCTGGTCCAGTCATCACACAGACGATGCCTGAAGGACTGACACCCGGTCTTTCTACTCCAGTCAGACCGATGATAGATGGTTCCTTGCCCCAAGGACTGATGCCCACTAACCCGACCCCAGTGGAACTGATGCCAGGGTTACCACCACCTAAGGAGCCAGGGCCCTTGCAGCCTACCCCTTTGATGCCAGCTCCTCTGCTTCTGCCGAGGAACCCGCCCACAGACCTTAACGCCCTTTTTGTGGCCGGGTGGGCATACTTCAAGGATAAGGAGGCCCCAAAGGAGCCCCTTAACTCCTTTTTCCCCAGGACCCTCCTCCCAATCCAACTAAGGAGCAGGTTCCCCCTAGGAAGGCCACAACACCTCCTTCTGAGGAGCCTACTCCACAACCAGACAGAGCTAGTGCAGTGCATCTGGGGACCTACCAATGAAGGCATCGTTGCTCACCTTCTCTGGACTCGTGAGTTGGGGGGATATTCTTCCTCCTCTTCTTATGGTGATTCTGGGAACTCTGACTTACCATCAGAACCAGAGGATACCAAGGACACCCCACGACCTCCAGATGACCAGATTTTTATGGCTATTATGAGGCACATCCAGACCCTTATGGGTTGGGAAGTGGATCCCAAGTGGCATCAGCTAGCTGCTTTCCTTTGTAAGGAAGAGTCATTGCTCTTGGTCATTCCTCCCCTTATTGACTCCTTCAAGGATGTAATTAGGGCTGCTTGGAAACACCCATTTGCTACACCAGCGATGTCTAAGAATCTGATCAATTGTACAATGCCCCCAGGGATGAACTTTTTTATGGGGAGCACCCAGAGGCTGATTCAGTCGTTATTAACATGGCCCATGGCCACTCTAAGCGACCCCAGCACCATAGTACTCAGCCTCATGACAAGGACTCCGGGCAGATAGACCATTTTGGTAAGAAGGTCTCTTCCTCGGCCACCTGCACTATCCGATCCTTAAACTTCCAAGCCCACATGGTCCAGTATCAGAATGCCCTGTGGGAGAAAGCTTTCACGGTGGCACAGGCTCAGCCTGATCTTCCCGGAAAGGCTGAACTGTTACACCTTTTAGAGTTGGGCTCGAATGTGGGGACACTCATTTTCTGAGCCTCTTATAACTCAGCTGACTCTGCAGACAGAGCTGCGGCTATGGGAGTTTGCCTTTGTTGCTAATTCTGGCTTAGAGTCTCCAGTTTTGCTCTAGATGTCCAGTCTGAGATTCTGGATGCCCCTTTCAGAGGCCCTGTTTTGTTTGGCAAGGATTCCCAAAATATAATCACTTGCCTCAAAGAGTCAAGCAAGACTCTATGTTCAGTTCAAACATTGTACCGATCTCAGCCTACATCTTCCCAGGGCAGTCCTTTCACCCACCTCCAAGTAGAAACCCACAGCCCAGAAGTGCCTTTAAGAGAAAGGTTACTTCCAAGCCATGGGAGGTTCTGCCCCCAGAGCTCCTAGAACCTCCCAGGCTGCATTGTCTGTCCCCAGCTCCTCTGCCTGACTCCTTACCTGACCCCCCCCCGCCCTAACCGAATCTCTGAGGGAGGCAATGGGGGATGTTTCTCCCTTCCCAGAGAGGGTTGGCGAAGAATAAGCTTGGATCAGTGAGTTCTGCAGTTAGTGGAACGGGGGCACACCCTAGAGTTCTTGAAGATTCCTCCTGACAATCCTTCAGTTTCCTCCCATTACCCTCATGCCCATGTCACCCTTATCTAAGAAGGGATCCAAGTGCTCCTGTGAAAACAGGCCATAGAACCTGTCCCACTGGTGCAACGAGGGAAGGGGTTCTACTCACATTTCTTCCTGGTTCCAAAGAGAACTGGAGATCTGCGTCCCATCCTGGACCTTAGCCACCTGAACCAGTTCACAGAATACAAACTGTTCAGGATGGCCACTCTTCCCTGCCTGCTCCCCTTGCTCCATCAGGGGGCTTGGCTATGTTCTCTGGACATGCAGGCGCTTATCTTCACATCTTGGTGTTCCCAGCTCACAGGAGGTTTCTCCGCTTCCAAGGAAACCACTACCAGTTTCAGGTGCTGCCATTTGGCTTGTCTTTGACCCCATGAGTCATTACAAAGTGCCTCGCAGTAGTGGCTGCGGCCTTGAGGGAAGGCCATTATGTCTTCTCTCACCTAGACGACTGACTTCTGACAGCTCCCACCAAGGAGCAGTTGCTCAGAACCATGGAGGCCACTTTCCTTCTGTTTTGGGATCTGGGGATAACTCTCATCCTCCACAAATCCTCTCCTTGACTAAGTCAAAGACTTCAGTGCATTAGGGGCAATCCTGGACACCACCCAAGGCAAAGCTTTGAGGTGACATGGATGGCCACATGGGTGCAGTCAATTACCCCAGTCACTCCAAGCATATGTGCCACCCTGTGAAAGTCCTGTATGGTTGCTGTACGCTCCGCCTGTGTGCTGGGGAAACGGATGAATTCCGAAGCACGTGGCAGCAGGGCGTTGAGGAACTGTGTGAGGAGACGGGACGTGGCCAACTGGGTGATGCCTGTGGTGTCCCCTGTTGGTCTCTGGAAGGTGCCTATGGCGAGCAGGCACATGATGGCAGTCACCTTCGTCTCCATGGACATGGCGTGGCTCCATCTGGTGGGTGCCTGCATCTCCTCACTGCACAGCTCACAGAGCTGCCTCACAATGGCCCTATTCAGGCGGTACTGGCCCACGACCTCAGTGTCACTGTAGATCTTACTTCGAGAGGGCTCTTGCAGTAGGTAATTACATACAGGACTGACGGCCGGCGGCAGGACTCCATGGAAAAATTTCAAGATAGCAGTCCCTGGCGAGGGACCGCCCCCACGTCAGGTGACCAGCGTCATTCAACGTCGGTATAAAGGGGCGGTCCCAGACGCCCGCCTTCCAGTTCTTTCCCACCGTTGGCTCGTGCAGCGCCTCACGGTAAAGTTCATGCTTAGTCAACCCTGCTCTTTCGTCGGTTTTACCGAAAATTATCAGTATTTTTTCCTTCTATCATCAGGTCATCGTCGGTGTATGTCGTCCCCTACACCCTCCGAGCACAAAAACAAGTGCGACTCGTGCGGCGCCCAACTGCCACACAAGGACGGCCATTCCCTCTGCCTCTTTTGCCTAGGCCCTGACCACCCGGTCGACAAGTGCCCGCATTGCCTTCACTTCAAGGCGGCTACCTGCATACGACGCCAACAGTCCCTGGAAGCCCATCTTCTCAAGAAAAAGATGTCTTTGATGGAGAAAGAATTGAAGAAGCTCAGGCAGGCGTCTACTTCTCCGGAAGGACATCGCTAAAAGCGGGACAAGGAGAGGCACCGGGAGAAGGCCTCCTTGCCCTTGACTCCGACCGGAGTCGCGGCCCAGGTAACATCCCCTCCGGGGAACCGTCCGACGGCAGCCTCCAAGGGTTTGGAGGAGGCGTCAACCCGCCCGTCTGACTCGCGCTCGGGCCTTGCGGGCGCCTCTGGGCAAAAGGAGTTCTCCTCCCCCAGTTCAGCCACAGGCTTGCAGGCTACTGGTGCGGGCGACTCCCATAAGTCAGATGTCGGCTCCGACGACGTCCACCGGGAGAAGGTCGATAAGACGCCCGATCCTTCGGGGCAGCGCATGACCTCGTCCCCTCGGACGGGCGCTCCCTCCTCCTAGGCCTGACTCTGATGAAGGACCCTGTAAGGCAGACGCCCGGCTCCTCCGGCGCCTGCGGAGACCTAGCCCTAAACCGCACATGGCTCCCCGATGTGCGCTTGAGCGACACTAGAATCTCGACGGACCCTCCAACTCCTGTCGTACCGGTTCCCCACAGCCGCTGCCGTCCAGGAGCCAGTCACCCCAGCCTGGCCGGTTTCCCCCATCCCAGGCGATGAGGATGTTCCACCTCGTCAGACCCTCCTCCTGGGAACTGGATCTGGCGCTGCCCCGGACACCGGCCCTGATGCCGGTCCCACCGACGGCGGGGTATTTTCCCCTTCCATCAGGCCCTGTTCCCCCCGGGCCTCTCAATGCGGACCCGCCCGTGGGGGCCACCTTCCGGGCCATCTGTTCCGGCAGCTCCTCCGGTGCCCGGGTACCTGCTGCCTTATCCGACGTCATCATACTTGGGACTGCAGTATCCAGCGCCGCAGTACCCGATGCCTCAATACCCGGTACCGGTTTTTCCGCGGCCGGGTTTTGGATACTCACCTTATGGATACAACCCGTATTCCTTTCCCCTCCTCCTCCACCTCCACCGCCCCTTGGCGCGGTGGATCTGCAGAGAGACTCTGGCTTCCTGGTGGGCTGAGGCCAAGGCTCAGCTCACTAGAAACAGAGCACTGCCACAGTGGCCAGGTGCCCCGGCTCCCGTATGCAGGGCGGCACCTCCCTGACTGCCTCAGACTCAGAGCCTTTCCTCTGGATCCCGAGAGGGAAGGACACAAGTCCAGGCATCCCCCCAAGGAACCCGTTCCTCTCCTAGCCGTGTTAGGGAGTCTTATTCTGCTTCCGATTCTTCTTCTTCCCTCTCAGATTCCTCGGATTCTTTCGACGGATGCTCCGAGAGAGAGAGATGACGAGCCTCACTCTCCATCCAAGCCCCGGCTGAGGACCCCTCTGAAGTCCCCTTCGGAGGACTCTTCCTTTACGGAGTTGCTCAGAAAAATCCAGGAAGTACATCAGTGCCGGCCCTTGGAACCAGATCCTCAGCGGGTTAAACTCACCAAACATCTGGACCTGCCCCTGACGGCTCCAACTTTAGTGCCACCCTGGATCGAGCCTCACGCCCACCTTGTTTCCACTATTTGGAAACAACCGTCGGCTTTAGCCCCGCTTCCTAGGAAGTCTAACAGGCTATACCAGGCTCCTGAGGGTGTAGACTATTTGGACTCTCACCCTCGTACAGATTCGGTCATGATTAGCGCTGCTAACGGCCAGTCAGCGCATCCGAAACATTTAAGCTTGTCTCCTCTGGATAAGGAATCTCTCCTCCTGGACCAGTATAGAAGAAAAATTTATGCCTCTTCCACACTGGGAATTCGGGCCCTTAATTACGTTGCTCATATGGGGGATTACCAGAAGGCCATCCTTACCCAGGCAGAATCTAAGATTGACTCCTTACCTGACTCTCAAGTGAAGCAGGAGTTAGCGATTTAGTCCATTCTGCCTGCTCGCCAGTCACCACATTCTGGCGGATCTACACGATGGGAAGCGGGACACTTACGGGCGGAGCTCCGCTAGCCGTGAGTCTTCGCGCCATGCCTGGCTCCGCTGCGTGTCAAGTTTGGTCCCGGAGGTGCAATCACGATCCAGGAAGCACCTTCAGGGTTCGGTGGCCGCGGTGATGTCAAGGATATCATCACTCAACTGCAGGAGAAGGGACGGCTCTGAAATCAGTGGATTCCATGTACCGTCCCATCACCTGCAGCGCCATCCCGTCTGCAGGACGCAGTCTGCCACAACAAAACCCCAAGGAAGGCGGGCCACTAAAGCGTCAGGCCCTGCAGCTGCCAGGTCCCCCACCAAAAGCAGCGGATGCCCCAGCCGCGGCACTGCCCACAACCTGACTCCTCCTCTCCCACCGCCTCTTGGACACACCAGAGAAATTGTAGAGGGAGGTTCTCCTCCACCTTCCGGGTTGGGAGAGGATAACAACGGATTCATGGGTGCTTCAGATTATAGCGAAGGGCACTCTATAGAGTTTCTGAGAAACCACCCGCCACCCATCTCTGAAGTCGCCCCACGAGTAGCCATCTTCCTTGGTCCGGAAGAAATCTCAGCCCTCCTCGCGAAGCAGGCCATAGAACCCGTTCCCCCTCACCTTCACGGGACGGGTTACTATTTTCATTTCTTCCTGGTCCCAAAGAAGACAGGAGATCTCAGACCCATTCTCGATCTCAGCTCCTTGAACCTTTACGTGGAATACAAAAGGTTCAGGATGCTCTCCCTACAGAAGCTTCTGCCCCTCCTTCGGCCAGGTCAATGGCTTTGTGCGCTGGATATGCAGGATGCATATCTGCACATCCCCATTCGCCCTTCTCATCACAAGTATCTCCGGTTTGCTTTTCAGGGGAACCATTACCAGTTCCGGGCACTCCCGTTTGGTCTTTCCTTGGCACCCCAAGTCTTTAGCAAATGCCTGGCTGAGGTAGCAGTCCACCTGCGTACGATGGGAGTTCAGGTGTTCCCTTACCTGGACGACTGGCTCCTGGCGGCCTCGTCCAGGGAGGAGCTCCTGCATTTTCTCTCCCTCATCCAGCAGGTTTTTACTTGCCTGGGTATTGCCATCAACCATTCCAAGTCTCATCTGGATCCCTCCCAGAGACTACAGTTTATCGGGGTTATCCTCGATACGACGGTGAGCAAGGCCTTCCTGCCTCCGGACAGGGTGGCCTCTCTTCAGTCACAGATTTCCGTGCTATCAGAACGCAGGAGGGTTCCGGTGAGGTTGGTTCTCCGTCTCCTGGGGCTCATGGCAGCCGCTATCCCGACAGTGCCCCGGGCTCGGCTACACATGAGGATCTCTCAGTGGACTCTTCGCTCCCAGTGGAATCAACTTGTAGACGACCTAGATCATCTAGTTCTGATCTCCTCGCCGATGGCACAAGACTTGCAATGGTGGATGGTTCGAGAGAACCTGTTTCGGGGGTCCCTTTCTGTCATTTTCCCCCCTCCCAGACTCTGACCACAGACACATCAGGCGAAGGTTGGGGAGCCCATCTGGGTCCTCACCGAACCCAGGGATTGTGGTCCAGATTGGAACTAGCTCTCCACATCAATGTGCTCGAGCTTCGAGCAGTACTGTATGCTCTCCAAGCCCTTCACCAATACATTCTTCCTGGTCACCTAGCCGTCCAGACGGACAACATGTGCGTGGTGTGGTACATCAACAAGCAGGGAGGAACTCGATCCTACCCTCTATGCAGGGAAGCAATGAGGGTTTGGGACTGGACAACTCAACACAACCTTCACCTCACAGCAATTCATGTTCCAGGAGTCGACAATACCCTGGCAGACAAGCTAAGTCGCTCCTCTGCCCTGCCACACGAGTGGGAATTGGACCAAAAGGTGCTAGATGACATCTTCCACCTTTGGGGGACTCCACAGGTAGACCTGTTCGCCTCTTCCCAAAACGCAAAACTTCCCAACTTTTGCTCACTTGTTCCAGAGCGAGGCGCTTTCTGGAACGATGCTCTGTCTCTAAGCTGGAAGGGCAGATTCGTCTATGCTTTCCCCCCCAGTTCCTCTGGTCCCTCGTGTATTGCAGAAACTAACAGAAGAAGGAGCGAGAATGATTCTGATCGCTCCTTTCTGGCCCAGGCAAATCTGGTTCTCTCTTCTACAACAATACTCAGAGATTACTCCTCTTCCTCTTCCTTTATCTCGAGGTTTGCTGACCCAGAATCAGGGGACCCTGGTCCATCTGGGACTCAAGTCCCTACAACTTCATGCATGGCTCCTGCAGAGCTAGTTCAATCTCGCTTTGGTGTCTCTCCAAAGGTGGCAGAGATTCTGGTGGAGGCTAGGAAACCCTCCACTAGGTCCACTTATGCCATGAAAAGGAAGAGATTTTCTATTTGGGCCGCCTCTAGGAATGTGGAGCCTTTCTCCTGTTCAGTGGCCGTTCTGTTGGAATATTTACGTCACCCCTTCGACCTGAGTCTCAGTCATTCCTCCTTGAAAGTGCACATGGCCGCTATTTCAGCGTACCATGTTCCTTCAGAGATAACTTTGCCCAATTAGAGGTCTCAAGACCTTTCTTACAGGGGTCCTTCATCTGAGGCCCCCCGTCCGGACCCCTGCTCCCCTTGGGACTTAAACTTTGTTCTTGAGAAACACCCTTCCTCCCTTGAACCTGCGGCTTCCGTGAGATCTGAAGTGGAAGACGTCTTCATGGTGTATTACTGTCGAAGAATTTCCGAGCTCAGGGCCTTATGTGTAAAATCCTACTTGATTTTTCACAAAGAACGAGTGGCTCTTCGCACGAACCCTAAGTTTCTAGCTAAAGTGGTAGCAGAGTCTACCTTAAATCAATCTATAGAGTTACCTGCCTTTTTCATGCAGTACTCCAACCAAGGAGAATATTTATTCCATACCATGGATGTTCACTGGATTTTGAGATACTACACCGACACGACGAAGGATCTCAGAAAGACTGATCAGTTGTTCGTCTCTTTTGCTCACAAAAGGGAAGGCAATGCTGTTTCCAAGCAATGCCTGTTGAAGTAGCTCATTGCATCACTTTCTGTTATGACAAGTACAACAAGACCCTCCCGGGTCAGGTCAGAGGTCACTCCACACGAGGAGTAGCGGCCTCTGCGGCTTGTTTCAAGAATGTGTCTGCGGCAGACATATGCGCTGCCGACACCTGGACTTCCGTCCATACCTTTATGAAACACTACAGTTTGGACATTGCCTCTCACCGTAGAGCAGGCTTCGGGCTAGCTGCTTTGCAAGGCCTCCTGTCTTGAGGCTTGCAAGGCTACTGCTACTTTCAGGACTAGTTTTCTCCTCCCGGTGCCTTTTATTTGTTCCAGACTGCTTGGGATTCAGTCCTATATGCAATTACCTACTGAAAGAGCCCTCTCGAAGTAAGATAGTACAGTTATGTAAGAACTTACCGTAACAGTAGATCTTCGAGAGAGGCTCTTGCAGTAGGTAATACCTACCCACCCTCCATCCCCCTAGGCTTTTTCAGCTTTTTTTCCAGGAATGGAAACATCTGCTTCTCTCTCGTCCGGGCCTGTGGCGGGAAAGAACTGGAAGGCGAGCGTCTGGGACCGCTCCTTTATACCGACGTCGCATGACGCCAGTCACCTGACGGGGGGACGGTCCTTCGCCAGAGACTGCTAGCTAGAAATTTTTCCGTGAGGTCCTGCCGCCAGCCGGCATCAGTCCTATATGTAATTACCTACTGCAAGAGCCTCTCTCGAAGATCTACTGTTACAGTAAGTTCTTGCGTAACTATACTTTCTTAAAGGTGATGTGGGCACGGCACCACCTGTGCGGGCATACCACCGCACGGCCCTTCCTCGGCCACGACGTTGTTCCTCCTGCCCCCTCACACCCCTCATTATGGCCTCCATCATGAAGGGTGCACTGTCCATGGCCCATGCTGTCCACTGTCCCCCTGGGTGGTTGGCTGCTGGCTGTGTGCCACCCTGGTGCACTGCTTCTGTGTGTGTGTGTGTGTCTCTCTCTCTCTCTCTCTCTGCGCCCCTCTCTCCCACTCCGCCACCTCTGTCCCTCTCCCTCTGTGTGTGGGCTTTGGTCTGTCTGTCTCTCACTCTGTCTGTCTCTCTCGCTCACTCCCTCTCGCCCACACCCCGGCGCAAGTGCTGTCTATGTGTTTGCACCCTGTATTTATAGGAACAAGTCTGCTCGGCGCAACTTTAATTTGCTCCACACTTGCACCATGGATTTACGGTTGAATATACCACTGTGCTGGATATTCATGGGCACGCCCCCTGCTCTTGAGCATGCATTCATTATAGTAAACATTTGCACAATGGATGTATTGTCAGCGACTGGCTCCCACTGAATATGACTCCTTAGCATTACCGCACTTGTGCCGGTGCAACTGCTCTGAATATCTGGGCCTTAGTGTGTATATAGATATATTTCTATGTGTGTGTGTGTATATATAGTAGCCAAAGACAAGGCAAGATATTTGCGAAATATCTAAAGATTTTCTCTCTGCTGCCCCACTATGTAAATGGAGAAAGATTTATCTAGAAATATCAGGAAATATCTGGCCATGTCTTTGGCTGTGACTCTATATGTGTGTATTTATATGTGTGTATATATGTATATGAGTGTGTTGTGTGTGTATATATGTATGTGTGTATATGTACGTATATATGTAAATGAATGTGTATGTAGATGTATATGTGTGTGTGTTTATGTGTATATTTGCATGTATATGTGTGTATATATGTATTTGTGTAGATATATGTATAAATATATCTGTATATATATGTGTGTAATATGCGTGCACATTTTGTGCTTTGAAAGGTGCCAGATTGACAGCACTGGAGCCTGTGTTGTCATTCTGCCTGCTGCATTGAAATCCAGAAACTCGAGGCTTGCCTGATGGCAGCATGTGGGTATGCAACTGCAGCAGTAACTTGGATCTCTCATTTTCTGGGATATCAAAGTGTGTGTGCTTGTCACAGAGGAAGGAGAGTAGGCAGTCAAGCAGACCTGCAAAAGCTGGAAAATTGGTCCAAAATCTGGTAACTGGAAATTCAATGCCAAGAAGAGCTTAAGATAGCACTTAGGGAACAGAAACCCAGAACAGAGTAAAGGATGGGAGGGGTTCAGCTGGACAGAATGTCCGAGGAAAGGGACTTGGGAGTCATCATTAGTGACTCTCTTAAACAAACCAGCCAATGTAACAAGGCCTTTAGGAAGGCTAACAGGATGCTAGGGTGCACTGAGAGAGGTTTGACAGTAGGAAGTAGAAGGTACCGTTACCTCTGTATAGGTCAGTGGTAAGGCCACACTTGAGAGTACTGTGCCCAGTTCTGGGGTCCCCACTTAAAAAAAAAAAAAAAAAAAATAGGGACAGGCCAGAGACAGTGCAACACAGGGTTACCAAGATGATACAGGGCCGGGAAGGCTGATCCTGTGAGGATCAACTAAAGGCCCTAAACATGTATTCACTTGAAACCAGATGAGAGATGGGAGATACGATAGAGACTTTTAAGTTCCTGGAAGGAATAAACAAGGTGATCTATAAAGAGCTGCTTACCAGGAACAAAGAAGCCAGGACACAGGGTCATGAGTAGAGGTTAATGGGGGAAGGTTTGAAAAGGATGTGAGGAAGTATTATTTTACAGAAAGAGTGGTTGAGCCATGGAATGGTCTGCCTGCAAGTGGTGGTTGCCTGAATCATTAAGGCTCAAAACAGCTTGGATAGAGCTAAGGGTATTAGTAGTTACTCAGCAGGATGAGGGAGAAGGAACTACAGATAGCAAAAAGGGGGAATAGGGTAAGAGTAGACCCCACAGAAACAGTAGGTCCCAGGGTATTATAGGATAACATGGCAGACTAGATGGACCATTAGTCTTTTTCTGCAGTCATTGTCTATATTGTCTTAAGTAGTTTGAGGAAGTAATGTGGTCTAGTGATTAGAGCACTGATAAAAGAACCAGGAGCTTGCAGGTTCAAATCCCACCACAGCCAACTATTCACTGTGTTCATGAGCAAGTCATGTGTCCTGCTAGTACTCCACAGCACTCGGGTGCAGAAATAGGTGGAAGCACAACCCCAATGAAAAATGAAATGCTGCATCTCAGCTGGGCTATTCCAGGGTAAATGGTTAAAGAAAAAAACAATACAACCGATTTTACAGCATCCCCTGTGGGTGAATGTGAGAAGGACTTTATATGGTCTCTGAGGAGACTGCCTGTCTGTGCCCCTTGCAACCAGGGCTGTGTGGATACCAATAATTCTGTTTTGGATAGTTTGGACAATGGGAATTATCCATAGTTCTATAGCAGTTTGTGCACCATCCGAATCCATCATTCAGGCTAAGCAGATCGGATATATTCAGATAGTGCACACCAGATGTAAAAAGAGTACTATAAGTGCTGGAAGGGGCAGAGGAACAAAAATGGGTGGAAGAAATGGAGCATCTTTCCCCAGGGGAACAAAGAAATCTAGAAACCAAGCATTAGCTGCTGTTTCTGGTTTTGACCTATCTGGCAGCACTGGAATCGAGCACTGCTAGAGTGTTGCAGTATCTAGTGTCCAAGCTATATTTTTATAATTACTAGTGAGCATTTTTTTAAATACACCAGTAACGCATTGTTAAAATCACAACAGTTGCCCTGTTGAAATTCTGCATTACAGCCAGGTGGTTGTAACCTCTGCCTGTCAGTCCCTCTCGCTCTCGATGCAGCGCACGCAGTAGTAACAGAAATGTCACTAGGAACACTGTCATTGACATCTGATAAGGGATGTTTTTAAGGGTGTTTACTTCTGCCATGGTGAATCCTCTGCTTCATTTATTGAACGTCTTTCCCCGTCTGTTCTAATTCCTTGAGTGATGAGCTACTGGTACTAGGTGACTTTAATGTAAATTGACTCTCCCCTAATGCTAATAAATTTTCTCAAAATGTTAAGTCACTGCAGCTCACCCAATTGATTTCTGATACCACTTGTTTAAATTTTAATTCCTTAAACCACATTCTGGTAGACTGGATCCTTGCTTCCCATCCCCCACCATGTAGTGGATGCAGGTATCCTTCCTGATGCACTCAGTGATCATCATGGTTTACTATCTGTGCAAGCTACATCACCCTAAAACCCACCATAAATTTATATTTCTCAGGTCTTTAAAGTCATTAGATTTGGCCTCTCTCCTAGCTGATCTTTGGTCAGTTGATTGGTACCCCATCTCTACAGCCAGTAATATAAATTATGCCCTACATTACTTTGTCTAAATTCCTGGCTGTATGGAATAGTTATGCACCCTGAGAAAAAAAATGGAGTGCGGGGGTTCACATCTTCCCTGGATATCTGCTGAGGTACTTATTTGTCTCCACTCCTGAGACCTTGTCTAGTGTACTTTTAAAAACCCTGGATGGGCTATTCAAAAGGGTTGCGCCATTGCGCCTGCGCAAGTCCAAAAGTGCGCCATTCTGCGATATTCAGCAGGAGGCAGTTGCACCACCGAAAACATGCTGAGCAACAGCGCAATGCAAATGACGGCATGCGCAACCAAAGGGGGTGGATCCATGCATAAAGAGCGCAATGCGATATCCAAAGACTTGCGCAATGCGCAACAGCGGACCAGCCGGAAGTTGCGCCCCAGCTGAAATGAGCCAAAATAAAAAGGCTCACGGAAGCGTGCACAAGAACACCACAGGGATGCCAAGTGGGGAAGAGAGAGAGAAAGACAAGACAGTGACAGGCCAGGGCAGGCAAGGGAAGCAGTGTGGGCCATAGGCTGTAGAGGCCAGCGAGGGTGCCGGTGCAGTGGAAGTAGCGGTCAGGACAGCGGGGGTAACAGAGCAACATCAGCCGGGGGGGCACAAGCCAAGGAGATGGACAGTGCCAGCTTCCACATGGAAGCTGTAATGAGGGGGGTGAGAATGCAAGGTGCAGGGGGACGTGGCCGTGGAGGGGCCTGTCGGCGATACGCCCCCAACTGGCAGTACCGTGCCCGCATCAGCTTGAGTTGTACACAGATGTAGAGATCGTGGGCTGGTACCGCCTGAACAGGGCAATACTGAGACGGCTCTGAGCTGTGCAGTGATGTGATGCAGGCACCCTCCCGACGGAGCCATGCTTTGTCAGTGGAGACCAAGGTGACAGCCTGCATGTGCCTGCTCGCCACGGGCACCTTCCAGAGGCCAACAGGGGACACCACAGGCATCACACAGTCGGCCACGTCACGCATCCTCACCCAATTCCTCAGCGCACTGCTGCCACATGCTGCGGAGCATCCATTTCCCCAGCACCCGCGACAGGCGTACAACAAACGCAGGCGTTCCACAGGGTATACGTATGCCTGGCGTGCTAGGGGCCATAGAGCTGCACCCATGTGGCCGTTCGCGCCACCTGGCCCGATGGGGCCGCCTATATGATCGGAAGGGCTTCCCCAGTGTCAACTGCCAGGTGGTGTGTGATGCCACTGGGCGTATAATCAATGTCTGTGCCACACACCCTGGCGGAGCACATGATGCCTTCATATGGCATCAGTCCGCACTGTGCCATCGATTCGAGAGTGGGGACATCCCCACAGGCCATCTAGTGGGTGAGTATGCATGTAGGGAATGCAAACTCGGGGCAAGGGTGGGAATGCCACAGGTGCCATGGTAGTGGCACACAGGGATATGGGCAATATGGACCTGAACATGAGACTGATCTCCACTATCTCCACACAGGTGACAGCGGATACCCACTCCATCCCTGGCTGCTCACACCGTACCGGCGCCCCATGACCCCATCGCAGCAATGCTATAATGAGGCACATGCCGCCACACGCAACATCATTGAGTGGGTATTTGGGATGCTCAAGGCACGCTTCCGATGCCTAGACACCTCCGGCGGTGCCCTACAGTACAGCCCCTCAAAGGCTTGTGGGATGTTCCTGGCCTGTTGTATCCTGCACAACATGGCCAATGACTGTGGGATAGTCGTGCAAGGTTGAAGAGGGGACAGCGATGGGGCGCCAGCGGCGCTCGGTGTTGATGGTGATGTGCAGCCCCCCCTTGGACGGCGGGACCCCCGACTGATCCGGCAGGCCCAGCTGCACTGGGACACCATCACGGAGGAGCATTATGCACAACACAGATAAGTCAAGGGGCCATGTGCAAACAGCACTGTCCTGGCGCAACCCACAGGCACACAGAGTAACACACCAGGGGTGCATGATGGCAAGGAGGGTGGAAGGCACACAAACACACCATCAGGGAGGGGCGAACAGTCATATGGACACACACACAAACACACCAGGCACAAAGCGTACATGGACAGGTGCACAGCAGAGCAGGAACAGACATGGCAAACACACAGATCCACAGACCACACCCACCACCTGTACTATCCAAGCACGTGTGTCAGATGCTGGGCACCCTTGCACCTTGGTGTACAGTACAATGCAGGCATCATCATTCACATGCACCTGTGGACAGCAGTCGGGATGGTGTGCAGGTGGTCCATATGTCGGCGTGATGGGCAGGGCACCCACCAGTGCACTGCCCACCATGACGCACAGTGCACACAGGGCAACAGCAGACAGGGCCCGCACTGGGAGACAGGTCAGTCATGTTGCACCGTTCCACGGCCACCGCGGATGCGTGGGCAGCCCCACCATGACCCAACAGCACTGGCAGGCTGAGCAGGGGCCACATGGGGTGGCACCGATGGACCACCAGGGGTCCCACTGCGCGATCGCGACCTTGTCCACACTGGGGTCTGTAGGATGCCAAACATACCTGCACCAGGGGTGCTTGGGATGCCCACAGCAGAACCCGGCGTCGACAGGCCTGGGGTCGCACGACGCTGGAACGGGAGGGAGAGCGATTGTGGGGGCGCGGTACAGAGCACCCGCGCAGGTGCCCAATGCAGCCACGACAGCCACCAATGCCTGGGTCTGCCTGTCAATGGCGGCGGTCACATCCATCCATATGGACCATCTCTGCACGGTCCAGAGCACCCCTGCTGTGCGCTCCACAGCCGCACACAGTGCCTCCACAGGCGTTGCAACCCGCCTTTGCTGCTGTACTGTTCCTGCAGCAGGCGGTGTGCTCATCAATGGGTACTCTGCCACAGCGGCATCCTGTCCCCAGGGTGGAAGGTCCTGATGCACAACACCCTTGAGGGTGGGCGCTGTTCGCCGGACCAGGAATGGGCATATCAAAGCGGCGGGCATGTGCCACCGCTGGACACTGCACCCCCAGACCTGGTGGGTGACTGCTGCTGCTGCCCCTCCAACCGCTGTGCCCCGGGGACCACTCGTTCCACCGCTGTGGCCGCAACAGTGCCAGACATCTGCACAGCCACCGGTGCTGACAGGCACAGCCTGGGACTGTGCCGACATGCTGGCACACAAGTCAGAACCAGCAAGGCCCAGGGGCACGTGCTGACCTGCTGTGTGTCCGTCATGGGACACACACATGTCACTGCCCATTGCAGTCCTTGCATCATCAATGGTGCAGGTACGAGCTACAGCCACAATCACAGCGTGCTGGCGTGCTTGCATGCCAGACTGCTGAGACACAGGCTGTGCACCCCCACCGAATCACTGACACCAGAGTTGGCAGCCCAGCGTGCATGCTGGTGCAGTGCATGCTGGCTGGTGACAGAGGTGGATGGACCCTCCTCCATGTCCAGCAGGTCATCCTCACTGCCTGGACCCACCACCACCGTCCCTGAAGGCGAACAGGATCTGTAACAGAAAGAGAGGACATGTGAGTGCATGTGAACAACCTCCCCAACACCACCACCATGTCATACCGTGCAGTGATGGGCTTCCACCTGTCTGAATCCACCTCCTGGTATGCCCTCAATAGCACTGCGCTGCATTGATGCAGCCAGTCGGTCCTCAGCGGGGTCAGCTCCACCACGCGGCTGGCTCCGCCAGTCCAGCACGTGCCGCCCTGAGGGGCTGCCACCTTCTCCTTCACCCTCCTGCGGTCTGTCCCAATCTTCTTTTGCATTCCTGCGGAGGCTGGTGGCTTCCGTGCAGGTTCACTGCCCGGCTACCCCTCCCATGCAGCCCCACGGGCCTGAGGGGTTACCCGCCATCCACTCAGTAGTGCCTCCGCCTCCAGGTAGGCCTGGAAGAGGGCCTCAGTCTCTGCCGTGGTGAAGTTGGGCCTCCCTCCTCCTTAGTCCCACCATCCTCATCCTCACCTTGGCTCTGCTCAGTCATGGCGTTCTGTATGGTTGGAAGTGGACACCTGTCACTAGTGCAGTCTCCAGCGTTATCCCATGCCCATTGTCCAGAACATACCACAGCATGCAACTCACCTCTCACCTGCAGTAACGAATCTGGCCAAGCGCAGCCCACTTCGCACTTTTTATAGCGCAATGCATGCAAATGAGGAGGAGCAACTGTAATGAGATGCAATCGCGCCACTGCACCTTTGAATGGCTGATCAGATGATTTGCATGTGTCGGCTGAATATCACGCCATTGCGCTTTTCATGTCTGGTTGAGCAGCTGAGCCAATAGCGCAGATCTGTGACTGTGCGGTACACTGCGTGCGCATGCCCAGGTAGCTACGCGGGTGTCTGCGCGCTGATGACGTGCTGTGCGCGATCGGCAATTCAGGCCATGGCCACCATTGTGCCAGTGGCGCTACAGCACTGGGCACTATATGGCTGTGGCACTACTCGCGCAATAGTCCACTGTGGCACTGTCACGCGGGTGGTCGGTCGCGCAGGATGCGTGGGCGTCAGATGGCGCTGTGCGTGCGCTTGCATCATAGACCCCTGACCTGGTGTCCAACCTTTGCCCCTGGCTGTTCGGCTGCCATGTATGCGGCCCTATTGCGCTGTCTGGTGACAGCGCTATGTGGACCGCGACGGCACTGTACTGAACAGCACGATTGGAACTTACGGTGGTCTATTGCGCAACATTTCCACGGGGTTAGCGCGCGCTGCGGCGCCATATTGCCTGCTGTAAACTTGGAAGCATGGCATGCAGGAGGGCAGTGCAATGGAGCCGGTGGAGGTGGCCAACCTGGTGGCCCTGGTAGAGCCCACTATGAGGCACTGATGGTGAGGCCCCTCACCATGGCTGAACACAGGTCTGGCTGCAAGTAGCCAGTGACCTGGTGGGGGTCACTGGTGGCGCTGGTCTGCTGAGCAGTGCCAGCACAGGTACAGTGACCTCCGCGGGAGGGAGCCTGACCTGCATGTTGGCTACAGTCACGTGCCAGGAGGGCATGGTGCCTAGGCCAGGTGGGTGTACCATCTATGCACCTGTATTCTCTGTAGGGGTGTGAGTGTGTTTTGGTGGCTGTGCATGGGTGATGGCTCTGACATGGTTGGCTGTGTCAGTGTGTGCAGGTGTGAGATGCATGGGTCTGGCTGTGGGCAGGCACTCTCACTGGGGCAGGGGCAGTCTGCTTTGGAGTCACACTGATGTTTTTCTCAACATTTGTCTCCCACAGGCCGGGCAGAGGATGCAGGCACAGGTGAGGAGGGCCGTGGCAGGGCCCCGGTGGCGATCGTGGTGCTACGAGGGTGAGCCACAACAGCAGCAGCCACAGCTGCTGCGGATGTGAGTATCATTACATCATGGATGCTATTGCATACTGGAGGGGTGGGCATGACCACCAGCCATGCACAACACAACCATGCACGACACAGGCGACATTCATCACTGTCCGGTGTCACTGCCGTCTGTGTGCGTCACTGGTGGACCATGCATGCACTGGGCACATGGCTGTGGAACTGGCATCGCACCACATTGCCACGTCCTTGACAGCCTTGTTTGTGCTGTGATGGACATGGGCGGTGTGTGTGTGCAGTGGTGCACATAGCTGGTGCCGCCTGGTTGGGCTGGCCATGTGCATGTTCACTGTGGGTGGGTGCATACCATCACAGGTGCAGGACATTGGGCTATATGGCTTGCAGGTTGGGTGGTGTTCAGGGTTGTGGTCAGTCACAGCCATTGACTGTGTTCCCGTTTTCCTAGGCCTCATAGTGCTTCGGAGGATAGAGCAGGCACTGCAGCAGCTCACCCAGGTGTCCATGGACAACAGGACCATTCTCACCAACATCCAGCGCCATGGCCTCTGGAGGAGCACGGCCAGACACGACGGCACCAGGCGGAAGGACCAGCCTGCTGGGCCTAGGCCGGATTCCCTTCCCACTTCACCCATCCTCCCACCCTGCCTTCCCTCTCCCAAGTTGTTCATCCCTACCCTTGCCCACCCCTACCTTGTACCCCTACCCCCTTGTAAATAGTTATGTTGTTGTTGATTTTGTAATTTACATTTTTCTAATACATTTATATTTTGATATGAATACTGTGTTGGTCTCTGATTTGCAGCTGGCTATGGTTGCTCAGTTGCAGTGGTGTGCATGCCATCTGGGGTGGTATGGTCCTGGGTATGTGTGTGTGTGTGTGTGTGTGTGTGTGTGCGGCGTGTGTGCATGGGGAGGTGTCTCCAGTGTGGCAGTGACTTTCTGTTGGTCTTGCCATCTGCTGCCACCCACTGCTGGGTGCACAGGGTGGGTCTGGCTTGTATGCTTCTCTGCAACACGGGGTTGACGTGTGCCGGGGATGCATGGTGTTTCCTGCAGTGCCAGTCACTGCACATGGGTGGTGTCTTGGGGTCACGGTGCAGGGTGTGCTGTGCGTACGGGGGGCTGATGTGCACTGTAGTTGTCAACCCCCTGTGTGTGGCAGTCTCAGTCTGCCAGTGGTTGTGCTGGGCGTCATGGCCCTGCTGTGCTTTGTTGGCTTGTCCCCATGGGCCAGTAGATCATCCGTCCCACCCCAGTGATGTTGTGCTTGGGGTGTGCAGGTGTCTTGTTGGTTCTGCAGTGTGTTCCTGTGCCCATGTGTGGCATGGCTGGCGGTGGGCCCCAGCCTGCCTCCCTGGTTGTGCAGTTCCATTGCTCTGCTGGGGGGCTCTGCTTGCACTATGGCACCTCTGGACTGCTCAGCTGTGCTGCCCTTGTTGCGCTGTGGCGCAACCTTTCTGCTCAGCTTCCCCTTCCTGGTTGTGCTATAGCACAGTTTGTGCGATATTCAGGCGTTGGCTGCTTGCGCCAATTTGTTCTGCTCCCATGTTTGAATACTTGGCGTCTGTTGCGCACTTGCGCAATTGAAGTGTGCTTGCTCCTGCTGTTGCGCACATTTTGGGAGCAGTTTGAATATCTGGGCCCCTGTCTTCTTTGGCTAACTATAGACACTTTCACAACACCTGTACCAAAGCCGTCAGACTCACAAAGTCTGAATATTTTGTTTCCATGCTGCAAAACAACATTAACAAACCCTACAGGTTTTGGAAAGTTATTCACTCCTTTTTAACCCCCAGACCTAGTCTCCCCCTCCCACTCTTAAAGGAGATAGGAAATGATTTTTGACATAGTTAACTGCTCTTCCATCTTCTTTTCCATGCCAGTTGTGTATTCTGATGTGCTCTGATGGTTTCTTGATAAATAAATAATCTAACTTTGGGGTACCTTTAGATCTACATTAAGTTCCACTCTTCTCACCAGCTTCTGCTCTTAATTTTCATATTTCTAAGACATTCTGTGACGTCAGAAACTCCCATTCCACGCTATTCATCTGAATGGCCAGGAATGGGAGTTTCTGACATCATAGAATGGTCAGGCAGAATGAAAACAGAGAGCAGCAACTGCTGAACACAGAGGGATTTAGGGTAGTTACAAAGGCAACACAATTAGATTATTAACAAAAAAGGTCAAAAACTTATCAGAATAGTGGGTAGCCAACAAAACTAGAGGACATCTAAAACTCTAAAAACTGTTTCCTATCACATTTAAGATTGGTGACTTCCTTATCTCTGACACTTCTGCTGTTGCTAAGTTTTTTAACTCCTACTTTACTACCTGTGCCCTTTCTCTTATCCCTCCCTCTCCCAGCACCTTCCTTCTCTTTCCTGCCTTCTCTCTCCTTTCATTTTATTTCTCTCCTACTACTCTCCTGTTTCTCTAAAAGCTCTACTTGCCCTTAATTCATTGAAGAGAGATTGTCCTGATGGCCTTTACCCTAAACTTCTCCTTCTCTTGGCACCTGCTATTGCTTTACCCATTACGTTACTTCTAAACCTCTCATTCTCTTCTGCTACTGTTCTTGATGTATGGAAACAGGCTATTTTCATACCTATACACAAAGATGGTGATCCCTTTTCTCTTGGTAACTTCTGTCCAATTTCTCTCCTTCCTACCCTGGCTAAGTTACAGGAACACATTGTTCTTTCTTAGATCACTTCCTTCCTTAAAAACGCCTCCTTTTTCACTCCCTTCCAGTCTGGTTTTAGGAAATCCCACTCCACTTCCACCTCCCTCCTTTGGCTCACTGATTCCACACTCACAGGTATGGATCGAGGTCTGATTACTTCTACCATTTTTGTTGATCTTGCTAAAGCTTTTGACACTGTGGCACATCCCCTCCTTCTGGACAAACTTAAAACTGCGGGATTCTCTGACTTCTGTAAGCTAAGTTTGGTTCCTTCTTACATTGAAGGTAGGTCTCAAGCAGTCTGGATAGAAAAATCCATTTCACCTTCACTTTCCATTCACTCAGGTGTCACTCAAGGGTCTGTCCTGGGTACTATTCTCTTCGATTTTCCTTAATTACCTTCCCACTGTCTGTTCATTTGCGTCTACTCATATGCATACTGATGACACAGTTCTGTTTGTATCTGGCTCCTCTCCCTGTGACCTTACTTCCCGGCTACAGTTGGATTTTGACAACATTCGGCACTGGTTCAAAGTCAAACAACTGTCCCTTAACGGCAAAAAGCAGTCTTGATGATTTTTAGACGTCAGAGGCTTGCCAAACTACCTCTGTCCCACAGTTTAATACCCTTGATTGTGCTATGACTGAAGATTCCTCCTCCTTTAAGTACCTTGGGATCTGTCTTAACAGGCATCTTGATTTCTCAGAGAATATTGATGCAGTCCACCACAAGTTTCACCCTAAGCTTGGTGCTTTGTACAGGAATAAAGTGAGATTCAGCTCCCTGCCCACTGAGAAATTGTATTAAAACTCCCTTGCCAGACTGGACCCCCTTTTTATGGCTGCAGTGGGTGGAGCCTGCAGTCATCTTGCTATAGCTGGAAAATGGGACACTAAAGCACAGATTTGGAGTTGCAGTAGTTCCTTCTGCAACTCCACATCATCGAACTCATCCCCCATGGGTGCACTACTTTTTCTGCTGTCACCCTGTGAGCTAGCTGAACTCATAGCGGAACAAGGCACAATCTGCTGTATCCAAGATGGCTGCTGAAGCACAGTGCGCATGTGCGAGTCATCATGCATGTGTGACTTCACTTCCGCAGTTTCTGTGCAGTCACACATGTGCAATGATCCATGCATGCGCAGTGGCCTCTGATGGCCATCTTGAACATAGTGGACTGCTGTGTTCCGCCGTGAATTCTGTGAGCCTGGCTGCAGCCATACTGGCTCTGGCCAAAACTTGTTTATTCTTTCTGTCATTCTGCTCTAGAGTGCTGACCTCGTACTCAGCAATTTCTCTCCCCTCTCTTGATGCTAGCCACCTTTCTCATTGTGTCTCTTTTTTATCCAAAAATTGGTTCAGCGCCTTCCTCTTAACTCACATCCTCTTATCCTCTCCTCCCTTTCTTCTACCCTCTTCCACACATTACTTCTCACTTACTCGTTCTTCCTTCTAGAAAATCTCCTTCAGGGCTACCGTGTGATGGCACTGTGGGGTGGGGTTCCATGTGGTGGCATTGGAGGTGGGGCTTTTATTTTGGGAAGTTGAGGGAGTTCTATAAGGGGATTGGAGCCAGGCTTTTCTGTGTTGGGAGTGAGGTGGGGCTTACATGGGAGTGACATTGGGCAAGGTTTCCATGTGGTGAAATTGGAGGGGCTTGTATTTTGGGGATTGCAGGTGGAGTTCTATGTGGTGGGATTGGACGTGGACTTTCATGTGGTGACATTGGAGTGGGGCTCCCATGTGGTGGGATTGGAGGCAGGGCTTGCATGTGGTAGGACTGGAGCAGGCTTCCATGTGGAACATTGGAGGCTGGCCTTACATGTGTATTGAGGTGGGGCTTTTTGTGGTGACATTAGAGGCAGGGCTTCCTTGAGGTGGGATTGAAGGCAGGGCTCTCATGTGGTGACATTGGAGAGGGGCTTCCTTGTGGTGAGGTTATAGGCAGGGCTCTCATGTGGTGGGATTGTAGGTAGGCCTTGCATGTGGTGGGATTGGAGGCAGAACTTACATGTGGTGATTTAGGAGGCAGGGCTTTCTTGTGGTGGGACTGGAGGTGGGGCTTCCATGTGGCTGTACTGGAGGCAAAGATTACATGTGGTGGGATTGGAGGCTGGGCTTAACTGTGGTGGGATTGGAGGCGTGGCTTAACTGTGGTGATATTGAAGGCGGGGCTTCCTTGTATTAGGATTGGAGGTGGGGCATTCTTATGGTGACATTGGAGGGAGGGCTTCCTTGTGGTGGGTTATAGGCAGGGCTTCCATGTGGTGGGATTGGAGTTGGGCCTTGCTTGTGGCTGTAGCTTATCATTGTGTTGCTTCTTTATGTGGATCCTTGCGGACAAAGACACCAATAACAGGATGCCTCGCAAGGGGACTGAAGCTGACCTTGCTCTACTGTGATACCACAATAGCAGCGGAAGATTTTATTTGTGCTTATAACTTCCCCCAGCTACAGCTACACCCTTGGCTAAATTACTATGGCAGGATGAAATCTGAGTCATTACAACCAGAAGCACAGCCACCCTCCAATGCCATGGAACCCTCACTGCTCCTCTCGCCTGGTGTTTTAGTCGCTGCTGTCCTAGGAAGACAAAGCATCTCACCTGGAAATCATAGAACACTGACTGTGAGCCCGAAGAAGCGGGCAAAAGCAAGAATCTACAAGCTATCCCTCGCTGCAATCATGAAACTTCTGCTCTTGCTACTGCTATGCTCAGGCAATGTGGAACTTAACCCAGGGCCCCCAGAGGCTATTGCAGCACGATCTGACCTAGCCAGGCTCAAAGGATTAAGCTTCCTCCACGTTAATGTATGCAGCCTACTTAAAAAGATCACTATGATCCAAGTGTGGGTTAACTATACCCTATCTGGTATCTTGGTGATCTCTGCGACCTGGCTTAGGCCTACTACCACAGACAAGGATATCAATTTACCCAATTACCAGCTATTCAGAGCTGATCGACAATCTGGGGGGGTAGCTATATATTAAAGTGGTAATCTCACATACTACATCTTTGCAGGTAATAGGATGCTATAGACCTCCTACTGCTGGTTTCAAATTGCTGTCACATCTAGGTGGTACAATCGAAAAGGAGTCCCTAGAAACTATTATTATAGGAGATATTAATCTAAATTGGCTTTCCAAGGCTGCTACCTCACTTCTATCATTCTGTGACACACATGGCTTAACACAGCTCATCAACGAGCCCACCAAAATTAATAAGACCCTAAATAATAGCACACTTCTGGATATTATCCTGGTGAGCAAGCCTCATCTATTCTCCCATGCTGGCATATTCTTCAATAATACCAGTGACCACTGTTTCATTGCCAGCATAAGAACAACCAATAAACCCACATCCCCTTCTAAGTTCTCAGCTTGAAAATCAAAGCAGAATTTTGACATCCATGCATATTTGGAAGATATGAAGTACTCCACGCGCTGGCAAGAATTCTACCTGGCAAAAACAGTGGCTACAGTCTATGATGTTCTTAATGACATAATCATAGGAGCCCTAAACAAATATGCACCATTATCTAAAGTGCGAATAAGAAATAAAACTTGTCGATGGTTCAATCCAGACCTTAAAACTGCACTACTAGAGAGAGAGAGACAATCTGTGGAAAAAGGCACGTAAATCAATGTCACTGTCAGATTGGCGTTCAGTTCAAAAGGCTAGGAACATATGTACCAGGAAGATCAGAGATGCTAAGGCTGTTTACTATCGTACTGAGTTGGACGCCTCTTTCCAGAACCCACTAAATTCTGAAATACCATCAATGACATATCTGGCCATGCACCAAGTAATTTGCTCCCAGCAGAGATAATTTCGGGACAACCATCATCAATGACAGGCTGGAAGTTCTAGAGTCATTCAACAATCACTTCGACCGCCAGGATTAGCATTTGACAACTGCATTGCAAACTCAGTGCGATCCAGTTAGGCATACAACTTAACAAACTCCAGTGACAGGCTCTGTTTTCTCACTACAACCTACTATGTTGAAACATAAACATCTGAACATAAAGAAAAGTGCAGGTGCAGACTCCCTCGACCCTTACTTCCTAAAGATTGCTGTTCATGTACAAGTGGTACCAATAACACACTTATTTAACCTTTCATTATTACTAGGGACAATCCCTTCGATTTGGAAAACTGCACAGGGCATTCTGCTATTTAAATCAGGGGACCCTTCTGAACTCAACAACTACAGACCAGTCTCCATCCTCCCTGTACTATCTAAACTGCTGGAAAAGATTGTAAGTATACAACTGACAGCCTACCTAAAATCATCTAATCTCCTAAACCCTGCACAATCTGGATTCAGAGCCAAACATAGCACCATTACGGCCCTAGCAAAAGTAACCAATGACTGGCAATCAGAACTGGATAATAAAAATTGTATCTGTGCTGTGTTCCTGTATCTAAGTAAGGCATTTGACACAGTTGACCACAAACTGTTCCTCTCATCCCTGAAATCTATAGGGCTGGATTCACTCTCCTTGCAATGGTTCAACAACTACCTTACTGGACGGTTCCAGCAGGTTAAGACGGAAGGTGAACTGTCCCCCCTTAAACCACTGCAAAGAAGCTACCCCAGGGATCTATCCTCAGTCCTATTCTATTCGTCATCTATATCAACAACTTTGATAACATCACCAAGGCCACTATACACCTATTTGCCAATGACACAGTCCTCTGTCAGCCACCCTTCTCCAGAGGCAGCTTGCAAAGAGTTAGAGTTCAATCTACTCCAACACCAACTCCTGAGCAAAAACTCCTGCTCAATGCAAAGAAAACAAAGGCAATGTTTTCTCTCTCCACATGCATGCATGATATCCAGTTTCAAATACACTCCCACATAGTGACTGAGGGTGACCCATCAAGGAAGTTCTAGGCAGAGGTTGGCAGTCAATGAGTGCCTGACAAGGAAAAGATATGTCACAATGGGGCGAACTGTTGAGAGAGATCCGGAATTCAAAACAGTCCTTTATGAAGGCCACGCCTGCAAGTACGGCCCTGACCTATATCCCATCAGTATCTGCTATGGGGGTGGGGGACCCACCCGTATCTCCTGCTGATAACAGCTCGAACTCGATTCCTTGACCATGGAAGTGGAGAAACTGACGAGATGTCTCCAAATGCTTATCACGCCGCAGACAGAGATGGCACCAGGTTTCCAGTTAGTAATACCCCGCCTGGCTCCCAGTGTGGCGCCTCGGCCAGCTCAAACTCCAGAAAGTATGTTTTGCTATAATTGTGGGAAAGATGGGCACATGAAAAGGGAATGCCAGTCCCCAAAAGACACTGACAAAGTTGCATATAGGCTACAAGGAGAGCTTCGAGAAGAAATCAGTGGTTAAGAGGTCCACATGATCCCAGTGAGGGCACCAAAAATGCTAATTCACGCCCTTTGTGGCAAGGTCAGTTGCTCAGGCCCCCTACTACCGCCTCTCCAGACTGGTCCAGAATAGTGGGTCCTCCATGGAGACCATTGTAAAGGTGAACGGAGTGTCTACAAGAGCTATATTAGACAGTGGCTCCCAAGTGACAATTATGTTCCAAGATTGGTATCAGAAGCATTTGTCAGACATACCCTTACAACCATTAGAAGGACTGCATGTATGGGGTTAAGTGAAGGCCTACTATTCCGGTATATCCGAATTTGGCTGTCTTTCCCACCTCCGTGGCTGGAGTGGCGAACAAGTAGAGACCCTAGCCTTAGTGTGTCCCCCACTGGACTGTATGATGGTGTCCTTTGTTGATTGGAACAAATGCTCATATGTTCGGAAGGCTGGCACAGTTGTGTTATGAAAACAGGGGTCAAAGACTAGTAGAGCTTTAAGAGTTCGGCTTTAATTAAGAAGGCCTATGAGGCACAGAGAGATGCTGAAAAAACAGAACCAGAGGAACCGGTCGGAATTGTATGGAAGAGGATCCTGAGTCTCTGATCCTGGCGCCAAATGCCCAGTGTACCTTACAGGAGAGGTCCGTATCAGAAAGGATGTTAAGAATAAAATATTAATGTTGGATGCACCAGGCGATGGAAAATTGCCAGAGGACTGCTGGTCAAGCCTTAGTTTTGCCTGCTAGAGCCCATGCTTATGCCAGAAGGGTAATGGTCAAGTTCATAATGTGTCTGAAGAGACATTCGAGTAAACAGAGGTTGCATCCTGGCTAATGTGCATTGTGCAGACACTGCAGTGCTACCCAGCAGCAAGAGTTCAAGGAAGAATGACAGAGTAACGCCTGACTTGTTTGATTTCGGCGATTCCGCTGCCAGCTGAATGGAAAGTGAAGATCAGTGAGAAGCTTGCCCAGAGAGACAGGTGTTTTCTTTAAAGGAATGGGATGTAGGATGCGCAAGGAGCTGAGCACAATATCCGCTGCATGACGAAGACCATTTCGTGAGAGGTCTCGACGCCTGGCACCTGCTGACATAGATGATTGAGACGGCATCTGCAAGAGATGTTAGCTGCTGGTGTAATACAGAATCGAAGCCCTTATGCTTCCCCATTGTGGTAGTGAGGAAAAGAATGGAACAGTAAGGATGTGTGTGGATTATCGCACTTAAACCGGCGGACTATCCCTGATCAGTACACAATGCCCCGCATTCAGGATGCTTTGGACTGCCAAACCGGAGCAAGTGGTTCTCTGTGCTGGATCTCCGCAGTGTACTATCAGATCCCGATGGCCCCAGAGGACCGTGAAAGACAGCCTTATCTGTCCGCTATTTCTAGTGAATCAAGGAGATGCCTCAAGGATTTCAGGGTGCCTCAGCCACTTTTCAACGATTGATGGAGCGTGCAGTGGGGGACATGAACTTACTAGAGTGCCTGGTATACCTAGATGATGTTATTGTGTTTGGCAGCTCACTGGAGGAACATGAGAGCAGATTATTTAAGGTATTGGACCACTGGAGGACTTTGGCCTTAAACTGTCCATTGATAAGTGTCAATTTTTTCAAACATCAGTAAAGCTATGGGGACACATAGTATCCACCGAGGGAATAGAGACCCACCCAAGTAAAGTTGAGGTTTTGACCACCTGGCCACAGCCCAAAAATCTAAAAGAACTGCAAAGATTCCTGGGATTCTGTGGTTATTATCGGCGCTTCATCAAGGACTATTCAAGAGTGATCCTTACTTAACCTTACTCAGGGTATCCCCACCCACAAAAATACAAAAAGTCAGCATCCTCAAGACTGAAAGAGTGTATTTTCATCCAGTGAAGTATTTGGGGCCGCTGGACTCCTGATTGTGAGACTGCTTTTCATGAGATCATATATCAACTTACCCATGCTCCAGTGCTGGCCTATGCCGATCCAAGAAAACCTTCGTCCCTGCACACTGAGCTAGCTTGCAAGGGTTGGGGCCGTGTGTACATAAGAGCACGGAATGGCCTGAGACCAGTGGCCTTTGCCAGTAGAAGCCTGACCCCATCCGAAAAGAACTATCCTGTACATAAGTTAGAGTTCCTAGCTTTGAAGTGGGCTATTGTTGACCAATTCCATGAGTACTTGTATGGGGCTAAAATACTAGTAAAACTGACAATAATCCTTTGACCTATGTGCAGACCTCAGCTAAGTTGGATGCCACTGGCCATAGGTGGCTTTCTGCATTATCTACATATGACTATGCTCTCGAATACCGAGCAGGTCTGAACCACATAGATGCTGATGTTCTCTCTCCGGAGGCCTGTTCCCCAGAATGATTGGGTCCGACTGGCAGAACCTGACATTCGGGCACTCTGCGGAGGTTTGACGAGGAGGAACAAATGTCCACGGGCGCAGTGGACTGCATGGTGGATTGCTTGGGAGCCTCTGAGAATTGCATACCTGCTGCTTATTGCCACTTTTCTGCAATAGACATTGGTGCACTGCCTCAGCTGGACAATGACAGTATTCGCGGGCTCAATCTCCGATCCCATGATCAAAGCAGCTTTAGAAGCCTCTATGCAGGAAAAGATGTCCAAATTACGCCCACTGATTTGAGAACTGCACTGTTATACAAAGAAGGTCCTAAGTTGAAACTGATCAATAAACTGTTATACAGAGAAACAGTAGACAGAGGGGACAAGTAGACAAACAACAACTAGTGCTGCCCACTGCCTTCGAGACTCAGTATTGAGGTCCTTGCACAACCACATGGGGCACCTTGGTATAGACAGAACACTTGACTTGGTGAGATCCAGATTCTATTGGCCTAAGATGGGGGCTGATGTGGAGCAACACATTCGAACATGAGTCGCTGTTACAGAGGAAAGCTTTTGCCCCAGAGGGCTGCCCCTTGTTAACATAACCACCAGTGCACCCATGGAGCTGGTCTGTATTGATTTTCTAAGTTTGGAGTCAGATCAAAGAAATATCAGTAATGTGCTGGTGGTCACTGACCATTTCACGAGATATGCCCAAGCTTTCCCACCAAAGACCAGAAAGCATCCACTGTAGCCAAAGTACTGCTAGAAAACTTTTGTTCACTATGGGGCTCCACAAAGAATCCATTCTGATCAAGGAGAGACTTTGAGAGTCGCCTGATCAAAGAGATGCTTTCTCTGTGGGGAGTGCGAAAGTCCAGAACCACTCCTTACCACCCCAGGGGACCCACAGCCTGAACGTTTCAACCGCGACTTTGCTAGATATGCTAGGCACCCTGCACCCAAAGGACAAGCCTAGATGGAGCTAACAAATTAGCACCCTGGTACATGCTTATAACTGCACCAAAAGTGATGCCACTGGATTCTCCCTACCGCCTGATGTTTGGAAGAGAAGCTCGACTCACCAGTAGATGTGTGTTTTGGGGTCTCTCCTGATGGGGTTCAAGCTGACAACTATTTACAGTATGTGCAAAAGTTAAAGGCCCAGCTAACTCATGGTACCAACTGGCTCAAACCATGGCTGCCAAAAGAAATCTGGCCAACAAAGAAAGGTATGATAAAAGGTGAAAGCACAGGAACTCCAGGAGGGAGATCGGGTATTGCTAAGAAATCTGGGACTGCATGGCAAGCACAAGATTGCTGACAGATGGCACCATCTCCCTCACATTGTAGTGGGCAAACTAGATGATCTGCCAGTGTACAAAGTAAGGCCTGAGAATAATTCAAAAGATGTAAAACAATGCATAGAAATCATTTACTGCCCATTGGACAAATCTTAATTGAGTCTGAGCCCTAGAAGATGCCCCTTGACCAGTGACTAGAGCTGCTGCTAAGAAAAGATCAAGAAAGTCTGCACCTACAGAAGCAAAGTTAAAGTGTTCCCTCCACAAGTCCCAGTTGAGCATGACTGTCAGTCCATATCGGAAGAAAGTGAGAGTGACTTTGAATACTATCCTTCTTACGAACTGAGTCAATTGTTTCGGGCAATCCCTAGTCAATACTGGAGACAAAGCTGGGCCTTCTGACTGTCTAAGCCCCAGCTTCATCCCTGAGCCAATGCTCCCAGAAAGTGAAGTGCAAAGCATCAGATCAGATGAAATGGAATCATTGTGCATGGTTGAACTGTTTGAGCTTTCAGGGAGGAAAATGATAGATTGGGGCAGACTGGTGATACACCCAACAAGAAGAGTATTTTGAGTGCCCTGACAGTCCACTGCCAGTGTCCGAAAGCTCTCCATGCGAGCCAAATGTTGTGGACTCAGAAACTGTAACTCCTGGAGCTGAAAGTGCCCCAGGTTCTAGCCTCTCTACCCCATGGAGACTCCCTGACAAGTGAGGACAATGCTGAAAATGAGGCTCAGAGTGCAGAGACTATAACAGTTCCCCTAGAAAGACTTGGTCGAGCTGTAAAGCCTGTGGTGCACCTCAGTTATGATTCACTTGGGAGGCCTGTGGACTTGCCTCTCAATGTTGTCCATAAAGGAGTGTATGTGTCCCGAGCTCATTGCCCAAACTGAGCATCAGTGCTAACTCCAAGTTACTTGTGTTGCCTCTCAGTATGGTGCCCTTGCCCCATCCAGCCCAAGGTAACTGATAGGAAGGGCCCTCTCTTCAGGTTTCATGTACAAGAGGTAATAACTTGAGTTATGGTACAATGTGTATGTAATACTGTGTAAAGAGGACGACTGCAATGTTTCAGAAATGTGTTCTTGGTAAAATGATATATTGACTGATGATTACATGCGAGCCTAATGCAAATGTATATGGTTGCAGTTGAAACTTATGGGGTACTTGCTTGACGCCGGACGTCAAGCTTTCCCAGGCCAGAAGGTGTAACCCCTGCAAATGGGGGTTCCCAAAAGACTTCCAGGAGCTTGCTTGAATGCTCCAAGCCTGAATGGTGTTTGGCATTTAAGCCATTTATCAGTGAGTGTTTTAGAGCCTCTGGTACTGTCTCTTTAAGAGCTGTCTGCTTGCAGACATAATTAGTTTGTATGGGGGACTGTGTGCTTCTCTCGAGTACCACTGAGCTGCTGCTAATTCACTTCATTTTGCAGTCACTAGGAGTGCAAAGGGAACCTATCTGAAAGATGTAACTGTTTGCCAGAAATTATTTAGAGTAATAATGAAATTACAGTTTGTCTAACCTGCTTCTTTGCAGTCAGAACTGTGTCTGCTAGTTCCCCATTCTAGTTTTGAACTGCTGAACTGGACCAATCAGTGTGGGGTAAGCTAGCTCTAAAATGATGCCTTGGACGAATCAGAACTTGGACTCATAATCTGAGCCAGCCACAAGAGGATTGTATGGGCAGTGACTCTGGGAGATGTAGTTAGACTTCAGTGCCTTTTTGGACCAACAGCAGCAGTCTATTGTGAGTGACAGCCAATCCAGTCAAGAACTGGGAGGAACTCAAAGGAAGTGCCCGTTTCGTCTAGTTGAGTTCAGTTGAGCTTTGGCAGTGAAGAAGGAAGGAGCCCTGTGCTTTTTCAGTGTGCAGTTTTAGTCAAAAACGTGTGTAAGGCCCAGAGTTCCGGTCTGCAGCTTGTGTAACAGCTTGTTAGACTGAACTGGTCCTGTGAAAAGAATCAAAGGATCTCTGAAGAGTAGAAACCAGGCTCACCCTGTAGAAGACTGGAAGAATTGCTGAAAATTGCACTGGTCTGTCAGGAACTGAATCTGCTGTGTGTTCTCCCGGTATTGTGCAGTAATTGCGATCGGATACAGATGCAGCCTGCCTGGTATAGTACTCTTTTTATATGGATGTGTGAAGAGGTTTGTGTACCTCAAGTGAGCCCTGCTGACATTGAAGGACCCTATCTTATTTGGAGGTCGTGAGTACTAATTCAGGGTTGCTCCTGTTGAATTGCCACATTAAATCCAAATGGAATTACTGTACTGCTGACTGTTTAATTCTCCTTTCTCTGTGTGAAAGGGCCCCACCAGCTGCCACGGTTTGGACTAGCCACTAGGGCTTGGGTACCCAGGACAGTAACTGATAGGGATAGGCCTGTGCACAGAGCCATAGGTAGATTATTAGAGTGATAAGCTAATTAACCTGATTTCCCTGTCCTTGTTATATCCCCTAATAAATCAGAGCTGCTTGTTTCAGCAAAGTTATACTGCCTGAGGTATTTGTCTATGTTAAAGTACTGTACTGTGATTGTTGCACTGTATCTCATTTCACAGGAGGTCCCAGTGCCGGAACCAGACCTGGGGGTAAGTGTATACTGTGAAGGTAATTGATATATTGTGTGGGCCACTAGTGGGAAGAAAGGGGGTTGCAGTGTCCCAGAGGGCTGTGACCAAGTTAGTTTAACTATTGCAAACCCTGATCTCTGGGTGGAGGCACCCGCCATTGGATCCAGGCCCCTCAACCTGTTAGTGGCAAATCAGGCAGGGGTAGTAGCCCCTGGGATAGCGCCATCTAGGGGTTACACTAGTTTTTGTTTTTTTTCTTACATTGTATTTATATTGACTTTTCATTGCATTAACAGAAAACAATAAGGTGTACTCGAAATAATATAACCAGTGTTCAAGAAATTAAGACAAAAAGTACAATAAGAGAAATATATAATGCCGGAAGGATTTACTGAATTCTTCGCAATGGCTATTAGGGAAAGTCAATGAGTTTGCAAGTGGATGAGCATGCAAGATGTACTTCAAGGTTTATGAAAGGAAAACAAACATTAACTCAAAAGTTAACCACATAATTAAAACTGGAGGAAATAATCTGGAAAAGTTAATCAGTTCTACAAAAATAATCCGTAAGAATAAGTGGCTGATGGTAGCATATACCGCCTTAAATAATTATTAATTTCCCTAATGCATTTTCATTCAGTCATTTTTATATTTATTTGTTCAGCTGATATTTTCCAGCCTCTAATTCAGAGCTGAAATAACTTAAGAATCTAAAAGAATTACATTAACAAACTAGAAACTGAAAGGCAGCATCTGTGATCTCCATTTGTGAGAGGGAGAGTAGATAGCCAAAAATGTGTGTAACATCCATCCATATTCAAATTAAATCCATAGAATAGCTGTACGGCCATACCTACAAATACCTAAAAGCAAACTTCGTGAGGTTTCTCTTAAATGAAAACACATTGTAAAAGGAAACATATACTCATTATATTAATTTGGGTGAAATAATGCCCAAGAAATATATAGCACCAGCATAAGGAAATGAAAAATGTGTAGCCAGTGATTTTGTATGCAGTGCTCCAAAGTCACGTAATACTATTTTGTTCAAACAGGCTAACCCATAGAACAGCATATGATTTGTATATATAGAAGTCTACAAAGCAGAAAGAAGGTATTCCATTGATAATAGTGAAATCATAAAATATCTAAGTGTCCACTCATAACATAGAATTTTTAGAATTTGATGGCAGATAAGGGCCACTTGGTCCACCTAGTCTTCCCATAACACACTGAACATAAGATTCCTTGTAAGCAGCTATTCCATATATCATAGATCAGATCTTATGTTGCTTTCATTATCAAAGTCCAGTTCTGCCATGAAGAATTTCTGATTGTCTCGGTCATCCATTAAAACGTGACGGTTGGTCATCCAAACTTACTGTTAAGCATGCAGGGAAATAATCATTCAAGTGCCTATTTCATCCAGCTGCTGTGTGTTTCCAGGCTAAATCAGGGGAAAAAAGGTAAACAGTACTTACCCCATTTAAATTCATGTTTCTCTGCAGCTGTTTTGAGAATGTGGTACATTTGTAAGACAGAGCCCAAATTTACCATTGCAGTTGGGTTTGCACCTGACCCTAATTGTTTTTACTGTATGAATAAAACCCAGGTCTGTTGGATGTAGCAAAATCATTCACACTTCCTTACTCTAACCTCTTGGCTATACTGCAAGCCCTGAAGTCAAACAATCCTTTTCTGTTTAAATCATTCCCTATAACCACATATTTTTCTAGTAAACATTGACAGGGGTGGATATTGTTTCCCGCCGTGTTTAGATCGATCCTTTTAAATCTCAAAATGAGTTGGCGCTGGTTCAGTTTCTGTGTTTTTTAATCAAAATCGCCAGCAGAAGAGTTTGAATACATTGTAATGGTCCTGGGGCGGAGTAGGCATGTTCATTTAAACTTGATGACTCATTCATTCTGATTCAGTTAAAACAACATATAACACTGAACAAATACATTCGACTGTGTTCTTTATTGCCATACAGTACCCATTATTTCAATATTAGTTTAACTTTGTGGTTTTAACTCATTTTACAGAATGTCTGTTTCAGCTTCCTCCTCAAATGTAAGGCACAGCATCTGCAACATGATTACTACACATCTTACAGTGTACAGTATGTACTAGTCTGTGGGGTTGCAAAGTAAGGGATTTCATGGATGTATCCAAATGGAGTTTAGATTCAGGAGACCTCTACATTTGACCATTCATTCTCTTTCTTGCTCTCTCTCTCTCTCTCTCTCTCTCTCTCTCTCTCGCTTTTGCTCTCTCTCGCTCCTCCTCCCCCCCCTCTTCCCCAAAATCAGTCTTTACTTATCACTCTTTCTAATCTGCTACAGGACAGAGAAAGAGAAATTATTGTCATCCTTCCCCTGATTGTAAAGATAAGAATAGCGAATTACATGTTTTTAGACATGGTTGTTATAATGTGTAGGTCTCTATTATATTTCTAAAAACAGTGATACTGGTAAATGAAGATGTTTTAAAAAAAGTTACAGATGTCAGTTTTATGTATTTAACACCCAGCAATCCGGCAACACCCTTATCAGACATGTAGGAAACCTGCTGCAATACATAAGCAGTGGAAGTAATAGCATGTTGACAGGACGAGCCAATGGATGGATCAGGCTGGTGGTTATTGTGTTGTAGTTTCCAAGAAAAAAAAACTCTTTGAACTATGTCTAACATATAATTGTGTCTCATGACGATGGGCTTGCGGTGGATGTAAATGTATACACAGACTCTGTAGCCATTTAGATTCCAAGAATATAGCATGAATCCCATTAGACATTTGCTATGGCAAAAGGCATTTCAAAACAGGCTCATCTCATAATGGAGGACAACTTACATTTTCCAAGGGAAAGTAACGTGACATACTGACTGCATATCATATTTATCAGTAGGACACGTTTTCTTTTTTGAAATTTAAGAGATTTTTATTATATCATTAAAAACACAAAACCAAGGGGGCTATTAGCCATACATGAGAAATAGAATACATAAATGTAACAAAAGAGCACAACAGCCTTCGTAGTACATGAACCAAATAGGCACCCCTCCACCACTCCAGTCCCCGAAACCTACCCCTCCCCCCCAGGAGTATGCCAACAATGAGCGACAGAGGAGAGAGGGACTATCCAAATTGACATGCCCCCTGATTACCCTATTAATTCCAATTAACAACACCATTAAATTAAATATAAGGCATAAAGCTTACCCCATTTCCTATTAAAACCATCCATATTATTACGAAATCCTGCAATTAAGCACTCTGTTCTAAAAAAAAAAAAAAAAAACTGAAATATCATTTAACCATTCAATATAGGAAATGGTTAATTGATCCATCCAATGTTTAAGGACTAACTTTTTAACAATAATAGATATCAATGCAATGTGGAATCTATGCTCTTTGACCGGAATACCAGAATAGATACCCAACAGACAAACTTCAGTTGTAAACAGGTCGTCCAATGCCAACAAGGAGTCCAATTTAGAATGAATTTCTTGCCAAACCAGGAATACTTTTTCACAGTACCAGAATATGTGCACCATATTGCCTTCCATTTTACCACAGCGAGTACACTTAGAGTCCGGTAATCTGCCAATTTTGGCCAATCTAACCGGAGTATAATACATATTGTTCAATATATGGTATTGAGTGAGCCTAAATCTGTCCTGAGAATGGTATGAATAATGGTCCTTCCAGATCTGAGCCCAGTCAAGGTACAGATCAGGGAGTAACACATTCCAGCTTCTTGAACCGGCAAGGGAACTAGAACCAACCATAGAAATTAGGAGGGAATATATTGTAGATACACTGTGTGGTTTCAAAGCATAATCAGATATTTGAATCAGTAGAGAATTAGCTCCTGTAGTTTTAGGCTTAAAACCGAAAAGAGCCCCTATAAGATGACTTAACTGAAGCACTTTAAATATCTGATTCCTGGGGATATCAAATTTAGCTAGAATTTCCAGGGAAGAGAGTAGATTATCCTGGGAAAATAAATCTTTTACTCTCGCCCCAATCAGATAGGGGAACCAGTGATTCGGAAGCCAGGAATTGCCTATTCTAATGTTAGGATTTGTCAGTATCGGTTGCTCCATGTCGTATTTAGGGAATATCCTAAAATATGCACAACATTGAGAAAAAACCTTGAGTGAGGTGGCAATTACTGAGTCACGCAATGTCCCCGGCAAAGAATTTTTACCCAAGTAAAAGACCGTGAAAGGATTAATGAGATTAGAACTTAAAAGATTGTTCTCTATTTGAAGCCAAATAGGGGTATAGTTCAACTCCCTTTGAGGAAACCATTTCCCCAACTTAGCTAAATGGCTCGCCCAATAATACAGTAGAAAGTTAGGAAGGCGAAGGCCTCCCATATTCTTGGGTAAGCTAAGTTTACCATAAGCACGGCGAGGATGTTTACCACCCCAAATGAACCCATAAACCAGCGAATGTAGACACTTAAAAAAACATATCCGAAGCCACAGATTCAGCAGGTTTATAGGATAAAAAAGATGAGGCAAAACGTTCATCTTAATCACATTGATCTGCGCCCATAAGGATAAGGGTAACTTTTGCCATCTTTGAAGATCATGCTGAATGGTCCCCATTAAGTCATCCAGATTGAGTTTCCTGGTAGAGATGGGATCCCTAGTTAAATAGACACCAAGATATTTAATTGCTTGGGGAGACCATTTGATGCCCAAATGAGCAAAATCCGTTTTCATCGTATAACTATTGAGCGGAAAAATCTCCGTTTTGGAAATATTCAGTTTATAATTAGATAGGGATTATTAACCAGTTTGGTAGGCTAACACATACTCCAAAGAATGTGCCGGTTGGTCCAGATGAAGAAGAATATCATCTGCATATGCCAATAGCTTTAGTGACTGATTAGCAAATAGAATACCCTTGATCTGAGGGCAGAGTTTCAACTGACAGAGGGGTTCCTGGTACAGATTAAACAGAAAAGGTGAGAGAGGACATCCCTGCCTAGTACCGGTAAATAATGGAAATCTGGCCGAGAAGACCCCATTGCAGTAAATCTTTGCCAAGGGAGAAGAGTATATTGACTGGATCATTGCAATAAAGGGGAGAGGAAAACCTAACTTCCTCAGAGTAACCCATAGAAATTCCCAATACACCCTGTCGAAGGCCTTTTCAGCATCAAGAGAAATTAGAGCCATTGGAGACTGAGAAGATCGGGCCATGTGAAAAATATGTGTAAGAGTTCTCAAAGTTGTCAGCAGAAGACCGACCAGGCACAAATCCTACTTGTTCCAGACTTAAGAGTGGCATCCACAAGGCCTTGATTCGAGAAGAAAGTACCTTAGCTAGAATTTTAATATCGCAATTTAAAAGAGAGATCGGCCAATAACTAGCTGGATCTAAATAGGGTTTGTTTGGCTTAAGCAAAAGAACAATTGTTGCCTCCAGAAGAGATGGGTCCAGCTTGTCAGCTGTGAACATATAATTATACAAGCTAAGCAATAGGGGGATAACTCCTTAGCAAATACCTTGTAAAAGTTCGAAGGGAACCCATCAGGCCCGGGTGACTTGTCCGGAGCAAGGCTATTGATAGCCATTACAATTTCATCTACGGTTATGGGAGAAAGCAAGAAAGCCTGGGATGAGTCATCCAAGACGGGGAAGATCCAACGACTCCAGGAAGGCCTCCATATCCTGAAATGATGCTAGAGAGGAGCATTTACCATATAGTGTTTTATAAAAGGTCTCAAAAACCTGGGCAACCTCTTGGGGTTCAGTTTTAATAGAGCCATCCAATGCCTGGATGGAGGGAATTAGACAAACTCTCTAACTGGCATAACTGTAAGGCAAGCATCCTGCCAGCCTTCTCACCCTGGTCGACATATTTGGCCTGTATCTTGAGAAGAGCATTTTCAGCCTTCTCTTTAATCAAATCTGAATAATCATTACGCAGCGCCGTCAACTCTTCCAGGGTAGCTAAAGAGGTATTAGAAACCAGGGAGTTCTCTTTCTCTTCAATCTGAGTTAACAAGGCTAGAGCCCTAGTCTCCCTAATCTTCTTCCTCCCAGAAGCTATTTTGATAAACTCACCCTGGAGATAACACTTTAAGGAACACCAGAGAAGGTCACCTCTGATATTGAGATCGTCATTGTGTTCCATAAAAGTGGAAATCGAAGTTCTAATGCGAGAAACCGAGTTATCTTTTAGGATCTGAGTATTAAGCTTCCATACCGTATCCCGCTGAGCCTTAACATCTAAGGAGATAACTATCCAAGTGACCGAATGATCAGAGATAACTATAGGCTCAATACCGGATTGGTAGAGACCCTGGATAAGGGAAAAGCTAATTAAAAAGTAGTCAATCCTTGACCATGACTGATGGATGTTCGAATAGAATGTGTAAAGCTGCTGTGAAGGATTCAATGTCTGCCATGTATCACACAAGCCCAACATAGACATTAAATCCCTCACAGCATTCTGAGAAGACAAGAGATTTCAAAGGCCTATATGTTCTATCCAAGTCCTGGGTTGGTGGAATGTTCCAATCCCCCCCAATTATCAAAGAGGAGGGTAGAAACGAAGCTATTTTGCTAGCCAAATTCATTAAAAAATCTGGATCCCCTCCTGACGGACCATATGTCGAACCGAGAACCATAGTAATGTTATTCAAAATCCCTTTAACCAATACATATCTCCCGTTGGGATCAGTGAAAACTATCTCCTCCTGGAAAGAAATATCCCTCCTAATTAATATGGCTACCCCCCCCCCCGACTCGAGGAGGAGTGCCCTGCCGAAAACACCTGAGATTCCTTGCCTATGTAGCTTAAGTACCTCTGAACTAACCAAATGCGTTTCTTGAAGCAAAATAATACCCGCATTCATACGGGCACAATGTTTAAGAATCTGATATCTTTTCGATATCTCCCTAGCCCCTCTGATATTCCATGATATAACCTTCACAGGGCTATAAGCCATATTTAATCTTGCAAAACTTCTTGAAAAGTAGCCCCAGCTGTATATAAGCTTAACCCTTATGGCACACTCCATCCCAACCCAGAACCCCCCCATTAACCGTAACATCATAATCGTACAAAAAGTCCGACAGTATGTAAACCCAAGGTACCTTAACCCCCAACCCACTTAACCTTAGATACACAGAACTGTCAGAATTGACTGTGTTGGAGAGAAATAACATCAGCCCAAAAAGACATAAAGAACCACCCCACCCCCCCATTAACCGTAAATACAAAGTGGAGACCCTTAATGCAATAATGACAAGAAATAACAGTAATCCAGAAAACCATAGAGACCTCCCACCCCCCCCCCAATGAAACCCCGAAACTATTTACAATAATCCTGTCAGTCCAAAATGCGTAATATCTGAAAATGCTTAATACAGTAACACCTAACCCACCCATGACAGCCTTAAGCTCCCCAATAATACAAGCAAGCCTATGAAAATATCTCATCCATACCAGAATCTGCCTGCCAAAAAACCAGAACTGCAGCCAAAAAGAACTAATAATAAGAACCAGCAGACAAAGGAGAGCCCAGATGCCGTCCCCCCCATTAACTAGTACGCTATGCAGTTAACCTGGGTTTACTCCAACTGGAGCTCCCGCACCCCCCCACCCCTTCCCCCTTCCCTGAAATAGCTGGGGTAAATACTGCAACCCAAGCTAGGAATAAAATCTACCATAAGGAGTGCTGACCTGAAATTTAATTGGTTAGGAGCGGGCCTCCCAACAAAGTGAGCGGCCCTGAAGGACCACTACCCCCTCCACTCTCCAGGCCGCCCTCTGCATCTTAATAAATCAGTCCAGGAAGTGCCCCTAAAATTAAAACTAAGAAAAGGTATATCTCAACCCAGACTACCCGAGCATATATAAGCCCACCCCGCCAGAAGTTGCCTAGCTGACCAAGCTCAAATATAACAAAAACAGTTAACAAATGGCAATTAGTCTTGACCTTTCACCCCTTATTACAACCGATACCCTCCTGCTAGCAGAAAGTCTAACAAAAATGGTAAGTGTGACCAGGTTAACCTACCAGACCCCCTACACTCATGGCTCTGAGGGCCATTGAGAAGAACAAAGGGGTCCCCATTAACCCCAATAAATATCCGTAAGGGAAAAACCCTGGTACTAAGTTCAGTGCACCGCAGGGAGGCCCACCAAACCAACAAAAAACAGGGACTGACCCCTAATGTACTTGAGGCACTACGAGAGAGCCACACCCCCCATGGAGAGGGCCGAAACTGAACACTGCCACTCCAAAGCTAAATCAAGGTGAGGAGGCACCCAGGCAAGATCGGAGTGTCAACATCAATCCTCCTACTACCATATTCCCTGCCACACATCGACCGTTAGCTCCCCAACCAGTTCAGACCAGGCCATTAAAAACCACCATGTAAGTCTTAAACCGAATTGCCTTGACCAGAATGCGGATCACTACACTCCGGATCCTTGTAAGAATAAAGATACTGACCAGCAATACACAGAAGTGCCTCAAGGTACAATCCCAAAGGGGGAGTGAAGAAGAGGAAGAAGAAGAGGAAGAGGGAGAGGGAGAGGGAGAGGGAGAGGAAGAGGGAGAGGGAGAAGGAGAATATTATTATTAATCAGCATTTATGTAGCCCTTTTCATACATCCAAAGCGCTTTACAGCAATGCTAGACTGGTAGTGAAGTGACTGAATGTGTGGTGGCGGCCATATCGCACATCACCCACACACAGCCTGGATAATTGCATGAACTGGTTTATGGGAAGGGGAATGTTGGCCAGGGCACCGGGAATGTTCCCTACTCTTTGCGAAGAGTGCCCTGGGTTCTTTTACTTCCACCTGGACACCCACCAGGATGGGCAGAAGGGACCTCGGTTTAACGTCTCATCTGAAGGACGGCACACCCCAGCAGTATAGCACCCCCAATACTGCACTCGGATGCCAGTGATTTTTAGGTGCAAGTCCAATCCCGGTGTGGGACGAGAATCCATGACCTTCTGGTCCAGAGGCGGATGTGCTACCAACTGAGACACGCTGACACCTTAACATTGATAAAATACTGCCCATATCAGAAAAAACAACTTACAAGTACCTCCCATGTCCCGAAGCACTGAATGAGTGTTACGCTGCATCAAGCTTTGGGAATAAATTGTGGAAGGGAACCAAAAGAGCACCAGATGGTCTGTCCCCAGGCAAACTCCCACCTTGAACAAAAGTTCTCTAGTGAAGCCCGAGCTCCCCACTGGGCCTATCCAACCCGAAATCAGAGATCCCCCCCAGCGCTCACAGAGACCAGCAAACCCGTACCACATCATCAGGTAAAACAACCAGATTCAGCCTATCATTTACACTCTAAGCAAATTTAAGACAGATGAGCATTATAACGAATTCAGTCTTTTTTGAAACAATCTGGTAGCTGTGTAACTAAGTCCGAGGAGGCCTGTTCAGGAGACTCGTAAGTCAACCAGGAGCCATGCACAGATCCCCTTCAGGATGCTGTACCCAGCAAAATTAAGGTTATTTCAGCAGATATTAATTTGCTGACTGTAGAATGATATGCCGCCCGCTTCTGGCACGTCTCTCAGGGTAAGTCTTGGGTGAACCTGAGAGTTGCCTTCTCCCATACGACTTTCTGCAAGTCTTTGACTTTGCTAAGGATGTGCTGCCTCTCTAAATAACTTAGGAACTTCACAATAATGGGTCTGGGGGGAGCTTCTGGGGGAGGACGAGGTCTAAGAGAATGATGAACCCTTTCAATTTGATAGCTGGGATTGAGAGGAGAAGGGCCAACCAGTTTCTGTAACAGCTTCTGTACAAAGGGAATAACATTGGTGCCTTCCTCTGATTCAGGCAGACAGAGGATCAAAATATTATTCCGTCGACTCCTGCCCTCCAAATCCTCCGTCTTCAATTGAAGCTTATAGATCTGTTGCCACAAATGAGATATCTCCGGATCAGTCTTTTCTCTCCACTTCTCCAGTGGGACTGATCAAGCCTCCGTGTCTCCCACCCGAAGTGCAAGGTCAGTTAAATCTGTATGAAGAGATTTCAGCTCAGCCGATGTATCAGAAAGTGATCCCTTGAAAGGGAGCATTTCCTAAAGAAAGCGATCCTCCGATAATGGAGTGACAGCCGTGGATGAAGGGTTCGACTTATCTGAACCTGCTCCTTGGGCCCGTTGCTTCTTAGGCATTTTTTCTGGAGAGGCTGGTGGAGTATGCCTTGGCAAGGCCTGCTTCATGTCGGCCTCCATAAACAGCAGTAATCGCAACTAACAGGCACAAAATCAATACCAGTCAGGCCCAACAGCAATCAAGACCTCCTAGCTCACTTTATGGATGGCGAGTATACCAATAAAACCTTAACAAAAAGCGAGATAGGTGCGAGGCAGTGGGAGCTCCTAATCAGCGCTGCTACCAGGAGCCCTACATCATGTGATCTTCCAGGACACTTTTTCAGAAAAATGAATGAGGTCGCAGATCAATTACAAAAAAACAAGCATGTCGGCCTGCCACAGTTGATAACCTATTCAGTATGGATGTAATAAAGAAACAAATAAATATGCATGACAATAACACCCTTGCTTATATTAATTATGCACCTCATTATAGTGCGGCTAATTTCCTTCTCTTACGCTGCTCGCTGTAACAGTAGAAATCATATAAACAAGCTCCCTCCCTCCCTATTCTTAATTTCCATATGCTTCACAACACGTCTCTGGGACTTAAACTTCATTTTTGCTCCATTTGCCCTTTCTATTACACTAGTATACTGTTATTGCCCATACTAAGTCAGTTGATCTGTAATTGGTTCTCTACAAGTGCTCCTAAATTTGTGACATCTGCAAAGTTTGCTAGCCACTCTCTTATCAGACTATTTTGCTAACCAATCTGAAATCATCATAAGGTTTGTCTGGCTAGCTATACTCATTGTGAATTTATGGTGGATTAGGTATTGCAGATCGTTGGCAGCAAGGTGTTCTACAATCCTTTTCTGTGATTTGTTATTTCACTACTTTGTCCACCATGAAATTCAGGTTAACAGGCCTGTAATTTCCTGAACTGTTTCACCTTATTTCCTCTTCTGTTGAGTGGGACTACAACTTGAGTCTTGTGAGTGTACGTTTGGGGTTGGGAGGAGGAAGACATCTGCTACTTCACTATAAAAAAATAAAAATAAATACTCAAAAAACTGCAGATCTGGGGTAAAGCCTTCAGCAAAAAAGAGAGAATTAATTGGAGAAAACAACCAGTGCATCCTCAGTCACACACATCTAGATGAAATCTAGTCACATACATTATCTGCCAAATGCCGGTGGTGAATCAGAAATGAAGAATGAGGGACAAATGAGAAATCGCACCAAGTGCAGACACCCTGAATAAAATACAACTCACTGTTTATCGGGTAACAAGTAGAAGGACATCATCTACTATGTTAGTAAAACGAACTACACAAATGATTTCTATATTTTCAATCTACTCTGACAGGACTTTACAAGAAACTAGTGGCAGGAAAATCACATTTGACAGCGGCCAGATTGGCACACCAACCCAATTACATCATTGCTCTTTCAAGGACATATGACTGACTCCTACCAGCATCACAATAAACGAGCACAAATGGGGCTTGTCACTTATCACGAACAGAGGTAAAAATAACTAGTTTAAAAATGTTTCAGAAAAGGAAAATACACAAACAGTTTAGTAGATATTCATTCATTAAGACCACAACACATACTGCCATCAGGAAGTGTTGCACATGATCTGAAGAAGATGGGAGGGACCACTAGACTACCAGGGAGATAAGACAGTTCGAACTGTTATAGACCTTTACTCTTTGAAGTATTTACAGTTTGAATAGTTAAGTTTGAACTGTAAAGATCTTTGAACAGTTATTTTCTGATTGATCTAACAAAGCGAGTGACGAGTGATATAATTCTCGCCTTCAAAGCACATACTTCACCTGCAAATTTATCAATAATAATAAAATAATGTTGCCAAACATGTGACTGAGACCTAAATGCAGGTTTTAGTCATCCCTAACCATGTAGGATTTCTTTAGAAATCCAGTTTTTAAAGGGGGGGAAAAAAACAAGATGACGGAAGCACAAACAGTATTTTTTTCTGAGGTTCGACCAGTAAATCCTTAATTAACAGTTTGAAAAGTGTTCAGTAACTTGCCTATCTGGCAGCTTTCACAAAATTTGTTATAATTCAAAAATGGTGAAATTTCTTTTCACCAAACTATCCAAAGGCACACCCTTGGCACTGCCCCCATCATCCCTGAAAAGTTCAGGTAAAAAGTTTATTCCCCCTGATCTGTAGATGAGAGCAAAAGATCCCATGTTAACCAATGGGGAAAAAGTGGGGTATTTTTTCTGTTTCTTTACCATATTATATCTCAAAAGCCATACAAGATGCCATCATGAAACTTTTCACATCTCAAGATATTTACAGGGTGATCATGCATGGCAAATTTCAGGCACGTTCGTCAGCAAATGCCGAAGTTATTAAGGTGAAGGTGCACAATTTTGAATTTATCATAGAACTGTCTATATAACCCTAACTATAGGGGAGCTACCATGCCCCTATACTATATGAGTATATATATACAGTGTGTGTGTGTGTGTGTGTGTGTGTGTGTGTGTGTGTGTGTGTGTGTATAAAATATATATATATGTGTGTGTGTGTGTGTGTGTGTGTGTGTGTGTGTATGTATATATGTAATAGATAAACCACTCTGAGGTGTGCGGTTGCGCTCTGATATACGCACGCCTTGGTGTACATTGTTATGCATGAGGCCGCAGGCAGAGTCGTCAACCACCCAAGGCGGTATATATCCGAGAGCGACTGCAACCCTCAGAGTGGTTTATCTATTTTATAAAATGTCAAAATTTTTTAGAGGGGTGTAGAAGTACAGGTGTGCGGTCGCGCTCTGATATACGCACGATCATGTGATGCTGTTCATCCAGTAATATTGCTGCAATTTCCCTACCCATTTTATATATATAATGTATATGTATACGTGTGTGTGTGTGTGTGTGTGTGTGTGTGTGTGTGTGTGTGTGTATATATAATATATATAAGTGGCTGATGGTAGCATATACCGCCTTAAATAATTATTAATTTCCCTGATGCATTTTCATTCAGTCATTTTTATATTTATTTGTTCAGCTGATATTTTCCAGCCTCTAATTCAGAGCTGAAATAACTTAATAGCCTAAGAGAATTACATTAACAAACTAGAAATTGAAAGGCAGCATCTGTGATCTCCATTTGTGAAGGGGTGAGTAGTTAGCTAAAAATATGTATAATATCCATCCATATTCATAGAATCCATATTAGATATTCAAATCCATAGAATAGCTGTACAGCCATACCTACAAATAACTAAAAGCAAACTTTGTGAGGTTTCTCTTAAATTCAAATACACTGTAAAAGGAAACATATACTCATTATATTCATTTGGGTGAAATAATGCCCTAGAAATATATACACGCATAAGGAAATGAAAAATAAGCAAAATAAGAAACTAAACAAGTTGTAGCCAGTGATTTTGCATGCGGTGCTCCAAAGTCACGTAATATTATTTTGTTCAAACAGGATAACCCATAGAAGAGCATATAATCATTTTTACATATAGGAGTCCACAAAACAGAAAGAAGGTATAGTAAAATATCTGTAAGTGTCCACTCATAACACATTGAACATAGGATTCCTTGTAAGTAGCTATTCCATAGATAGAAAACAGTCATTAAGTTATGTAACCCCTAGGTGGCGCTATCCCAAGGGCTACTACCCTGCCTGCTCGGCTAGTAGCAGGTTAAGGGCCTGAGTTCTGAAACGGGTGCCTTCCACCCAGAGGTCAGGGTTGGTAGTGGTCAAACTAACTGGGCACAGCCCTCCGGGACACTGTAACCTCTCTGTTTCCTTACTAGTGGCCAGAACAATACACAATAATCACTTTCACAATACCCCTGATACACCACACAAGTACCCACACTGTTTGCACTTCCCACCAGGGCTTTCCTCTGGCCAGGCCCTGGGGACCCCTGTTAAACAAGGTTATACACAGCAAATAACAGCAGTACAGTACTCTTGCACAAACTGGAACCACAGTCAGGGTAAATGCATAAAAGAGTTAGATCTGATTTATTTAAGGGACTTGAACAAGGGAGGGGCGTAATCAGGTTAATTTGCTTAAAGGCTGTATCAATCAAACAGTTATGCATGCACTTCAGGGTCCATAAACAGTCACACACTCTGGGTACCCAGATGGAGAATGCTGGGCTAGCCAGGGACGTTGCAGCTGGTTGGGGCCCTGTGATGGAAGAAAACATGCACAACACACACCATTTGTATTCCGGAGCCAAGGGACTCAGTTCGTGAAAAGAAAACAAGACAATCAGATGACACACTTCTAGATTAGGCTGTTGTTGCAGGGAGCTACCCTGATGATCACTTGTGATACCAAAGACTGGACACAGGCTGGACAAAAATTGAGGCAGCAGATGGTTAATCTGGCGTGCTAGGAGAAGCAGGGCCCACACGAATCGCTGAGGCGTTGTTCCTGTTCAAGCATGGAGCAGGGGGCTGATCCCCAGGCAGATCTCTCATCGATGGCTTTCTCTGTGCAGTGGATAGTCTGTCTGGGCCAGTGTGGCAAGGCCCAGGCCAAATGGAGACAAATTTGGATACAGTCTGTTTTGGGCTGGATACAGCTTCCAGCAAGCAGAACACAGTTCACACAGTGGGGGCAAATCACGACCCACTTTCAATATACAGCACATTTACATACAAGAAAATTCTACTGTACCTGGCAAACCGCTCTCCAGTCACGATCGCAAAGTCTGCACAAACTGGGGATTCAAAAGCAGCTGGAAATCCTGACTGGCCGATCGCATTCAGCAAAATCTTCAGTCTTCTTCAGGTATGAACCTGGTAAAAAATCAGCGGCTTACTTCATTCTCTCAAACCTGGATTTAGTCCAAAATAATTCTCTTCTCTCCCTCTCAGGGGCAGCAGGTAGACATGCAGGCCAAAAACTCGGCCCTTTCACAGTTTTCCCATGCAAAACTACACAGAACTACTGCCCAAATTACTTGAGCTGTTCTCATTTCACTTCCCAGCTCAGAACTGACTGAAACAGCAGGCAGCTTGGGGACTTCCCTCAGATCCAAAATATTTGGTTGGCTGATCTGTCAGTCACAACAAAGGCTGCCCTTTCAGGTACAAAAAGCCAAAAGCCCAAAACTACAGTTCCTACAGATTTTGACTCCAGACAGCTCCTGTAGTCCGGCTCCATTTTAGGTCCCACCAGACTGATTGGTCCAATTCGGCAGTTCTGGGCCCAAATGGTGGGGATAAACAAAACAGTCCTTGCTGCAAAGAAGGCAGGTTAGACAAACTACATTATTATTACTACTCTAATGAATGATCAGCAAACAGTTATATCTATTAACAGGGCTCCTCTACGCAATTAGCGATGGCAGAAACTGAGCGATTACCTGGCAACCGAATTGGGACTCAAACATGATAACACTTTTCCCCATCCAGATAAATTATTACTGCAATCTAGGCAGCTCTTAAAGCGACAGTACATAGAGGCTACACAGGCACTCTTTGGCAACAACGATTAACTGCCAAATGCAGGACACCAGCCTGGCAGTGAGCATTAGGCAAGCTCATGGAAGACTTTTAGGAACTATTTGTGGGAGGGTTACAGTTACATTTAAAAAACGTGCTAGTGTTAGGTGGTATTTAGTCCATGCTTGTGGATTCAATCAAAGCATCTGTGACCTTGGATCTTATGTTGCGTTTGTTATCAAAGTCCAGTCCTACTGTGGAGAAGTTCTGATTGGCTTAGTCACCCTTAAAACATATGACAGTGGGTCATCCAAACTTAATGTTAAGAATACAGGGAATAATAGTCACTTGAGTGCCTATTTCAATCAGCTGCTGTGTTTTCCTGGCCAAATGGGGGGGGGGGGAGTAGACAATACTTACCCCATATAAATTCACATTTCTCTGCAGCTGTTTAGAGAATATGGTATATTTGTAAGACAGAGCCCAAAATAACAGTTGCAGTTGGGCTTGCACCTGACCCAATTGTTTTTACTTTGATTCGACACAATGGCTTGTCAGCTGAATCCTAACCGCTTCAACAACACTGCCCAAAAAATTGGAATATTACCACAGTAATTGCTTAGTAGCCACTGGCAATCCACCAACACCACGGTTGTTTAGGAAATCGGACACCCTCACATTTTGCTCCCTGTGTGATGTTGTTTATATCCTCTCTACTACAGAATTCTTTAGCAAGCGCATGGATGCATTTTGCCTACCATGGAAGAGCTTGGCAAGTACATAAACTACATCATACAGTTTAAAAATGGTACTTACTACCTTTATGTAAATTAGGAGCACCCTCCAGGATAAGTAAAAAGCCTATAGAGATGGAACAGTAACAGGATTGAAACCAGTACTGAAAAACAGGCTGCTACAGGGGGAAATAACTAGCAGTTTCATCACAGTTCTGATTAAATGGGTTCAGTCCAGCTGGGACAGAATAAAGGAGCTTAATAGTTACTCAGTAGAGTAGGAGTAAACGGGGGGTGGGGGAGGAGGGTGAAAATGCCATCTGGACAGTAGGCTATGAAGTAGAGGGGTAAAACTGGGAAGTCTGGATTGACCAATGGTCTTTTTTCTGCCAACATTGTCTATGTTTCTGTATTGTATTTGCATGTGCGCTATCTCTCGTTCATTCATTAAAATCTGAATAGGTAGCATGTAAACTAAGTAATTATCAATATCAACTGTGCTCTCCAAAAACAGTTAACCAGCCTCATTGTATCTTATACTATCACATTCCAGCAGTACAGTGTAGAGAATTGTGTATGGGCAACAGTGTGAAACAAGTTGTTTTTTACACACTGTTGGTGTGTGATCCCACATAAACTATGAGATCAAGGGGTGAGGGGTTTATTTAGGTATTACACACCTAGGGTATGCAAAGAAGAAACTACGAATTTGACTGTTGCCCATATTTTACATGATATAATTACTGACTTTGTTTCCTTGTGCAGTGAAACGGTAGCGGCTTACCATACACCTCAACGCAGCTGAGGTGAAGTGCGAGGTAATCTCGATTACACATGATCATGTGTAAAAGGGGGGGTGTAATGAAGATTAATGCATACTTGTTTTAGGTTCTAATAAAGGGATGTGTGTCTAATTCGAATCCTTCATGGATACCTCCAATACTAGCTGTATTCTACAAATACCCAAACACTGGGGTCAATTCGACAGTCACGTATTCAATGAGACTTTGAGAGCTCTTGAGCTCTCCCACGATCTCCAGACTGCTCAGAGAGATTTCTAGAGCTATACTATGTGATCTTGCCAGTAAACAGAGACACTTGAGCTGAGAGGAAGCCGTTTCTGTGAAAGGGTTCTGGTTTTCTGAATCAAATTTAGAAAATAGACCTCAGATTCTTTTTTTTTTTTTGCTGTTCTGTTTTGTTCTTTACTGGAGACGAGTGGTGCTCCACTTGACTGACTGGCTGATTGCTAAAAGTATTTTTTTTTTTTTTTTTTACAATAGAAAAATTGCATTGGAATCTTCATTCTTCTGGCTAGAGGCGGGGGAGGTCTGTATGCAGTTGCAAGCTAGGCTGGTTCTATGTCATAATAGTGAACACGAAATGGTGATTGCTATTATCTTGAGTGTATATTGCCGAAAAGCAAATCAGCGCTATACACTTACCAGCAAACAGACATCCAGGAAAATAGTGTTTTTTTGAGGGGGGGCTTTGCCCTCTGCACCCCCATGAATTAGGATTCTAAACTCCAGGGGGGTGCATGTCAAGGGGGGGGCACAATCTGCCTGAAAAAAAAATTTTGTCCAGGAGCTACAGGCAGTGGCAAAATTCAAACCCTCTCGTCCCAAGCACCAAATCTAGTACCTGCTGTGCCAGAGCCAGCCTCCCTCACTACCACACTACCACACTACACAGCTGGCTCGGCAGCAGCAGGCACACTTCATCCACATAGCCCTCCTCCCTATCCCTCACCATTCCCTTACCAGTCACCTTCCCCTACCCTTGTGGTAGTAGTAGTCGCTACCCTTGTGGGTCTCCTATGACAATAGCGCCGAATATGAGTCGCCGTTTTGATGATCGCCCATATTCAGTCGCTATTGTAAACTAGATGGTGCTATCCCAAGGGCTACTACCTCATCTGTAGCTACTAGCAGGCTAAGGGCCTGGGTACTGAAACAGGTGCCTCCACCCGGAGGTCAGGGTTGTTAGTGATCAAGCTAACCTGGGCACAGCCCTCCGGGACAGTGTAACCCCCCTTCTTTCCCTTCTAGGGGCCGGAACAATATACAATAATCACTTTAACAATGACCCTTATTCACCATGCAATTACCCACACAGTTTTCACTTACCACCAGGGCTGGTTCCTCTAGCTCAACCCTGGGGACCCCCTGTAAAACAAGGTTATGCACAGCAAATAGCAACAGTACAGTACTCTTGGCACAAACTGGAAGCACAGTCAGGTTAAATACAAAAAGAGTTGGATCCGATTTATTCGGGGGACTTGAACAAGGGAGGGGCGTAATTAGGTTGATTTGCTTAAAGGCTATAGCAATCAGATAGTTATGCATGCACTTCAGAGTCCCTACACAGTCGCACACTATGGGTACCCAGGTAGGAAGACGGTGGGCTAGCCAGGAATGATGCCCAGGGTAGGCTGGCTCGCAGCTTGTTGGAGCCCTGTGATGGAAGAAAGCAACATGAACAACACACTATTTGTAGTCTGGAACTGGAGGGCTCTGTTCATGACAAAAAAGACAACAAAGCAATCAGATGACAACACTTTGGATTTAGCTGCTGTTGCAGGGAGTTATCCTGATGTTTACTCATGATACCCAATACAGGACAAAGGCAGGATGAACTCGAGACAGCAGGTTGTTGAACTAGAGTGCCAGGAGAAGCAAGGCCTACACGAATCATCGAGGCATCGTTCCTCATGAGCGGGAGGCTGATCCCCAGCAGGTCTCATCGATGGCTTTCTCTGTGCAGCGGTAGTCTGGCTGGGCCAGTGTGGCAAAGCCCAGGCCCAGTGGAGATGAATACGGATTCAGTCCGTGGGAGCTGGATGCAGCCTCCAGCAAGCAGAACACAGTTCAACACACAGTGGGAACCAAATCATGACCTACTAACAGCACACAGCATATTTACATGTAAGAAATTCTACTGTACCAGGCAGATTGCTATATCGGTGGCAATTACAGAGTCTCTGCACAAACCTGCAAGTTCAGAGGTGGCTGGAAATTCTGACAGGCCAATGCATTTAGCAAATCTTCGGTCTTCTTCAGGTTAAAGCCTGGTCACAGTTCTGTGGCTTAATCGTCCTCACAATTCAGATTCAGTCTGAATAAACTCGATTTCCTCTCAGGGCCAGCAGGCTGACAGGCTGGCCAAAACTCAACCCTTTCACAGTTCTTCCATGCAAATCCACACAGGATTGCTGCTCGATTATCTCAAGCTGTTACTCCTTCACTTTCCAGCTCAGATCTGAACTGAAACTGCAAGTCGTCTTGGACTTTCCCCAGGATCCAAAAGGTATGTTTGGCTGATTCCTCTGTCAGTCACAACAAGGGCTCCCCTTCCAATTTCATTTAGGCGCCAAAAGCCCAAAACCACAATTCCTACAGAATTCTGCTCCCACAAAGCCCCTGGGGACAGACTCCATTTTAGAGTCCCCAAAGGTACTGATTGGCCCATTTCAGCAGTCCAGGACCAAGATGGTGAAGCTAAACAGAAATGTCCATGCTGCAAAGAAGGCAGATTAGATAAACAGCAATATTATTACTATTCTAATAAATGATCAGCAAACAAGTACATCTTCTAACAGCTTCCCTGCTTTCCCACCCCTGAAGCACTGTCTGTCCCTATAAATATTGATCCAGCTTTTCTTTTGTCCTTAGATTTCATGCCTGAAACGCCTTGTGGCGGCCAGCAACAGCCGCTCCTATGGCTGCCGCCATCACCGACTCCCTCCAGCAGCCCTTACCGCTGTAAGGGCATTGAGGCACAGATCACCACACAGGTACTAACCACTAAAACCTTCTCTGAGAGTCAGCACGCCCGGGCGCCCTTGATTGGTGCGGCGCTGCCCTAGGGGGATCGTGATTGGTCCGCCCGCCTGCCTGCTTCGCTCTGATTGGAGCGCCTTTTCCGTAGACTTCCCTGCTCTAATCTTGACTTCTGAGCTCTAGCTCTTACTTGAATTTTTCTCCGGCCCCCACCACCCCCTCCCAGGCCTCCTTTAAATAAACTTATGCTCTGCCCTTTTCTAACTCTTTGCTGTTTCATTGGCCTAGTATTGTTTGCTGCCAATCTATGATTGGCAGCTGAGTGTGGCCAATAAGCCTGCCCCTGTGCAAATAGTTTCTGAACTTTAGCTACCAAACTGATCTGCTCCTGCTTTTCTTGTTCCCCTTTCTGTTGTACATCTTACTTTGGGTTTTAAGTGAGAACCTAGGTGGGTCAACTATCTGCCCAGGAAAACACTGCCCAATAACAATTGTAAGATCACCCATTCTGGCACTATGGCTTTCCTTACTGTGCTATTTGTATTCCTAATGTACAGAGTACCTAACAATACAGTGCAACCCAAACTACCTCTATGCAAACCAGTGCTCCAATATATACTATCAGTACCTCATGTCATAACGGGCTGTTGTGCAGCTGTTACTTCATCCTCCTCCCCCATCCTAGCCTATTCTCCTCGGTTTACCACCCTCCCCTTACTGCTGCCCTCGCCTATGTCTATTCGAGCACTCATGTTGATCACGTTAAACTGTCACTACAGTGGTGCTACCTCCTGTGCTGTGTGTTATGGGCAATCTCGAAGAAATAAAAAAGCAGTCCCCATCCTTATAAGATCTTTAAAGAAAATCATATTACTGCTTCTCCTCTGCTCAGGTAATGTGGAGCTAAATCCTGGACCCCCCCTACAACTTACCTCGCCTATTGATTTTGCTGAGGCCACAGGTCTCAAGATGATGATGGTCAACATTCTAAGCCTGCCCAAAAAACTCGTACAACTGCAAGCGTGGGCTGCGCATATCAACCCTGACCTTATCATAATTACTGAGTCATGGTTAAAAAAGACAAATACTGACCAACAAATTTCACTACAGGACTACCAACTATTTAGAGCAGACAGAGACTCTAGAGGTGGGGGTGTGGTTATGCCAAATCTAAGTACTCGGTCACTAATATTAGCTGCAAATCTTTAGCTAAGGAATTTGAGATCGTCTTTCTGAACCTTCATCTCCCTCTTCTGAATGCATTACTATTATAGGTGGTTATAGACCTCTGTCTGGTGGCGATGAAGTCCTTAATTTTCTGAAATCCATGTTCACAGATGCAAAAACTGAACCAATATTTTTTAGGGGATCTAAATATGGATTGACTTAACACCTAAATCACATTGCCTCAAATCCCTTTGCGACGATCTAGGTCTTGGGCAACTAGTCAACAAACCCACTAGGAATAATGTTCTAAGTACTGCCAACAGCTCCATCCTAGACGTGGTGCTAACCACCCACCCACATAAAATATCCCATACAGCAGTGTTTCACAGTGATATGAGTGATCATGGGATTGTTGCTTGCATAAAATCTCAAATTAAGACACGACCTCAGCCCATCTTTATAACAAAACAGCCCTTTCGCAAGTTCAGTGCAATAAACTTCCTCTCTGACCTGGGCATGATCAGTTGGCAAGACCTCTACCTAGCCAAAGATGTCGATGAGGCAGCTTACACCCTCAATGACAATCTTACTAGATTGATAAATAAGCACGCCCCTTTCATCAAAGTAAGGGTACGGAACAACTCTAACCCCTGGTTTACCTCAGATCTTAAGGCAGCCCTCATAGCCCGAGACAAGCTCTGGGCAAAAGCTAGGCATTCTAAGAAATCTTCGGATTGGCAGGCCTTTAGAACAGCCAGGAATACCTGTGTGAAAAGTATACGTTCTGCTAAAGCTAACTATTATATCTTTACCCTAGAACAAGCAAAAGGTAACCCTTGCAAAATGTGGAGGACAATTAAATCTATAGAAGGGCGGCCCAAGGCCCCTTCTGTCCCAACAAAATTAGTTGCAAGTGATAAGATAGTGGAAAACAAGTGCTTAATCCTTGAGGAGCTTAACTCCCACTTTGCCACAGCTGGGCTAGCTTTCGATTCTTCATCTTATGCTTTTCTGCGGTGAGCCAGCATATCCCCCCCCCCCCAATACCTAGTCCCGCACCTAGCCCTTTCCAATTGCGTGAGATAACTTTTAAAGAAGTAGAAGATTCTCTCCTTAATCTAGACACTAAAAAAAGTGCAGGGGATGATGGCTTGGAACCCTTTTTCCTCAGGCTAGGATATGCCCATCTCACTGCCCCAATTCTCCACATCTTCAATCTTTCCATTACATCTGCTACTGTGCCGTCCTGCTGGAAATCAGCATGCATCCTCCCTCTGTTCAAATCTGGTGACCCGTGCGATGTAAACAACTACAGACCTATCTCCATATTACCTATCCTTTCAAAGTTCTCGAAAACTGATCCACAATCAGTTAAAATCTCACTTGAAACCTTCTCTCTCATTAACCCTGCCCAATCTGGCTTCCGGGTGAATCACAGCACAATTTCTGCATTAGCAAAAGTAACCAATGACTGGATCTCTGCTGTAGATGCAAAGAAGGTAACCAGGAGCAGTCTTTCTGGATCTAAGCAAAGCTTTTGATACTGTTGATCACAATCTACTAGTCACTTGTCTTGCAAAGTTGGGTGCCACATACCATACTACTCAGTGGTTCTCTAGTTACTTAACTGGGAGATCCCAAAAGTAAAAGCAGAAGGATGTTTTCTGCTGCCTTGCCAGTTGTTAGAGGTGTCCCCAAGGATCCATCCTAGGCCCATCTTGTTCTCATTATATAGTAATGATCTTGATTCCAATATTTCAGTTCAATCTGCACTTTTTCGAGATGATACCGTGCTGTATACCTCTGGCTCATCGTCTGAAGTCAAGGGAGTGCTTCAAGCGGACTTTGCACAACTTGAGCATAATCTTATAAAGGCAAAGCTTCTGCTTAATGCCAAGAAGACTAAAGCGATGATATTTTCCCGTAGTGCTGCCACAGGCACCCTCAATACCCTGCCCCAAGATTTCATTGTTACCACGCTAAATGAGCCTCTGGAAGTTGTTACCAAATTCAAATACCTAGGCATCTGGATTGACAACGAACTCTCTTTCAATGACCATATCGAAGCTGTCTCTAGAAGGCTAAAAGCCAGATTAGGTTTCTTCTTTAGAAATAGGCCCCACTTCCCCCTTGAAATTCGAAATAAGCTGATCCAGGCCACTTTTTTCCCCTTCGACTATGGCGATATAATCTACTCCTCTACTACCCTCGCAAATCTAAGTAAACTGGACATCCTTTACCACCGTGCATTACGGTTCATTACCAACTCCCCTTACCGTTCACATCATTGTGACCTGTATGCATCTATTGGATGGACATCTCTCACTACTAGACGTTTGCTCTACTAGACGTTTGCTCCATGCTGGTCTATGGACTCTTAAATTGCTCCTGCACAAATTACTGAGCTATCTTTCATCTCTCATTAATATTTCATACAGTGCATACTAGCTAAGAAAATCTGACTTTATTATGCTTGATATTCCGAGGACATGGACCTCCTTTGGTAAACGTGCTATTGCACATGCCCTTCCCTGTATTTGGAACCAATTATACACCGTACTGAAACTAACTAGCACAGTTTCAATTAACTTCTATAAAGTGCTATGCACAGCTAAAATGATACCTGCAACTGTCATTAAGCCTCTTTCCCCCCATGTGTGCCATGTGCATCCTTTGTAAGACCATAATTGCTTTGTGCATATTAACTACTTATTGCTTGCACTTCATTTATACTAAGAAACAACTCCACCCACCAGCTCCTGACTCGTATCTACTATCTTGCTGCAGCTATCTAACTCCTGCTATCCCTTCCCTCCCTACTCCTGGCTCTGTCTACGTATATACTCCTCTGATCACACTATCAAACCATTCCTACCTCCCCTATCCATGTTATTCTGTGCTTGTCCCATCTGCCAAAATGTATTTATTGCAAACACCAGTACCATGTTTCAAGTATCAGTATGCTATCTATAAGTCACCACCCTGTATTACTTTAGTTATTACCACCTGCAGTCACCCCATGTGGTGTCATTGTATGTATATCTTGCTTGTATTATGTGATGCTTGCATTTATGTATATATTGTTTTTTAACTATTTATGTATGTATGCTGTGTAAGTCTATATGTCACAGGACCTCCTTGTGAATGAGCTTGCTCAATGGAGTTTTCCTGCAATAAAATTGATCTTGAACTAGCAGAGCTCCCTCTGCACAAGTAGTGATAGCAGGAGCAATTATCTGACAGCCCGGTCGGGACTTGAACATAGAAACACTCAGCCCCCTCCTAGATTAATTATGACTGCAATTCAGGCAGCTCTTAAAGAGAAAGTACACAGAGGCTATACAGGCACTCTCTGGCACTACGTTTAAACTGGTAAGACGCAGGACACCAGCCTGGCAGTGAGCATTTAGGCAAGCTCAAGGAAGACTTTTTGGAACCCCCCGATTTGTAGAGGGGTTACACTATTATCACAGGATACCGGCTAGGCTAGCTCTTGCTTGCTGGCTGTCTGAAAAAAATACAGTTATGTAAGAACTTACCGTAACGGTAGATCTTTGAGAGGATCTCTTGCAGCAGGCCACACCTATAGGACTTGGCTGTTAGGCACTAGGACCACACAGAAACTTTTCTAGCTAGCAGTCTACCAGGGGGCAGCCCACGGTGACATCACTTAGTGACATCGTAGCTCCTCTATGAATGTGGGTGGCCCCCGTACCCTTCTCAGTTCTCATGCCCGAGACCACAAACAGTAAATCTGTTGCTAGAGAACTGAGGATGGCCATAGGTACCCGCCATGGCAATGAAGGTGAAACAGAAGTTGAACCATCATGGAGAAGAGAGACAACAGCAGAGCAGTCAAGAGTCCAGGGAGAAGGAGGGTGGAACAGCATGGCTTGCTGCAAGAGATCCTCTCAAAGATCTGCTGTTACTGTAAGTTCTTATGTAACTGTACTATCTTCATCAAGGGTATCTCTTCCAGCAGGCCACACCTATAGGACGAGAACCAAACAGTTCAGACTGAAGAACCAGTTTGGGTGGCTGGAGGCTATAGGCCTAAGAAAGAAGACCCTAAAGTACAGCTAAGCTGAAGCTTGCCCTTTTGTGAGCAGCAATGTCCGGACTGCAGTTTTCAGTGAAAGTGTGGACAGAACTCCAAGTAGCAGCAGCACAGATCTCTGCAGCTGAAACATTTCTAAAGCAGGCCACTGAGGCAGTCATGCCTCTGGTTGAGTGGCCATGGACAACTTCAGGAAGTTCATTCCCTACTTCTGTCTACTGTCCTTAACTCAGCACTCTGTTTTAAGTCCTCCCTGCCATTGACCCTTCACAAATGTGATTGTCTCAAAGCACCTGTCTTTCCCCAGCTTATTCTGTGTACAGTCCTCCTCACATTGCTCTATAGTATGTTCTACTAGGTCAGTCCTGCACAGAAAATCCCTGCCCCCCCACTGGTGACTTGAATTAATGACAAAGCCTCCTCTTGGCTGCATTAACTACACCAGGTATGAAAGCCTATTTGAGTCTCCCTCCTGACTTTATATGAAATAATGACAATGCCTCCCTGGCTGCTTTATCTCCTGCTAAATTAGTTCCTTAAACCCACAGCACTCACCATGTACCTTGGGCTGTACTAACTGTAATGTACCTCTATATGAGATAGCTTACAATTTTAAATAGATCAATTGCTGATATTTCTTATATTTTTTGTCTCTGTACTTATCGCCCATACTCTGTAACTACCTTTCTGTGTTGTCCTCCTGTCAAGATGTGGAACCTTTGAAAAGAGCATTTTGCTCAAACGTTATGTCTGAATGAAGAAATAAACTTCCTGTGAACAAAATAATACAGTTAGCCAAATTTGGACAGGCACTGTTTGAAAATGGGTATGCCCTCTTTCCCAGGGGTGAAGAACACAAACAGTTGAGAGGACTTCCTGCAGTCTCTCGTACAATGAGTATAATAAAGCAGAATTCTATGAACATCAAGGGTGTGGAGCAGTGCTTCCCTGGATTGGCATGCTGTGATAAACAGACAGATGGATGGTTTGATGTAAGGTAAACTCAGATACCACCTTTGGAAGAAACTTGGGGTTTGTACACAAAGACACCCAGTCATAATGAAAAACCAAATGAGGTGACTCACACATCAGAGCCAGAAGCTTGGAACTCAAAGCAGAAGTAATAACAACTAAAAATAATGCTTTCCATGACAGCGTAGCTCACATGTCAAAAGGAACCAAAGTAGGTTTCTCTAACACAAAATTTAACTCTCATGGAGGGTCTGGATTCCAAATAGGAGGCTTTAGGTGAAGAACTCCTCTCATAAAGGTATGGGACACTTCATGTTGTGGAACCATACAACCCTCAACAGGTGCATGGAAGGTTTAAATGGCTGACAGGTGCACCTTAACAAAGTAGACAGGCCCTGAGTCCAAAAGGACAGCAAGTTTTCTAAGGCCTGACTCACCAGAAAGGTGAAGCGGGTCCAAGTGATGGGAGGTTGCCCACAGAGCAAAGTGTTTCCACTTCATGGAGTAGGTAGCCCTGGTGGAGGGTTTTCTAGTGGCCACCAGTACCTCGGCCACCTTAGGGAACACGCCAACCCTTGCAATGACTTCGGCTTCAGGAGCCAGGCATGAAGGTGAAGTGACTTGAAATCTGGCTGGACCAGAGTGTCCTGTTCCTGTGAGAGAGAGGGGTTGTGCACAGGGGCAGGGGCACTGGAGGTTCCACCACCAGCTGTTGTAAGGGGGAACCAGACCTGACAAGGCTAGAACGGGACAATAAGGATTAAGGTGGCCCCTTCCATCTGAAGCTTGATCAGTACCCTCTGTTTTAAAGGGAAATGAGGGAAGGCATAGAGGAGCCTCCCTTTCAAAGAGAGGGACAACATGTGTTGTCAGAAAACTCCAGGCCCTGGAACAAGCGAGCAAAAATGCAGCAGTTTTGCGTTGAATGGGGATGCAAAAATATCCAACTCTGGATGATGCTACCTGTTAAACAGGTCTTTTATGATCAAGGTCGGCAGCTACTACTCATGCATCTGAGACTGCGACCAGCTGAGTCTGTCTGCCAGGATGTTTTGGTTGCCTGGATCATGGACAGCTGACAGTTCTAGGCTGTGTTCTAGAGCCCAGTGCCATACCCTCATCGCTTTCTGGCACAGGAGGTATGAATGGGTCCCTCCTTGCTTGTTGATGCAGTGGACTACACTAATATTGTCAGTCTGCACCAACAGATGTCCTAGGAACAGATGAGTCTGAAAGGATTGCATAATGTACAGGACAGCTGTCATCTCTAGGACAGTGATGTGGAGGCCAGTCTCCACTATATACCATGTTCCTTGTGCCTGGTGAGGCCCCAGATGTGCTCCCCAGCCCAGCCCTGATGTGTGTGTGGTGAGAATCTGCTGAGGAAAAGGAATGAGAATGGAACCCCTCTCAACAGTTTGCTGGGTTCCTTCCACCAGAGCAGTACCTTCTTGACCAGAGAAGAGAGTAAGACTAGTTGGTCAAATTCATTGTTGTGCACATCCTACTGGACCATCAGTGTCCACTGGAGGATCCTCATGTGTAGCCTGGCAAGGGAGACCATGACAATGGCTGCGGACATGAGGCCTGAGAAGCCTGAGGAACATTCTGGCTGTCACATATCTGTTGTGATAGAGAAGCTGGGCCTGAGCCATCAGGCAGTCCACCCTATCCTGGGGCAGGAAGGCCATACCTGGATCTGTGTCCAGTATTGCCCCTATGTATTGAAGCCACGGACAAGGGGTCAGGACTGACTTGGGCAAGTCGACAGTGATCCCCAGGGTCTGGAACAAGTGTCTGGTGTGGGACAGGGACTGGAGGAGGAGTTCCCTGGATTGCATCTTGAACAGCCAGTTATCCAGGTAAGGGAAGACATAGAGTCCTTCCCTCCTGAGGGCTGCTACTGCCACTACCAAGCATTTTGTAGTGCTGAGGATATGCCAAAAGGCAAATCTCGGAACCGATAGTGCTCCCCCTGGAAGTGAAATCTGAGATACTGCCTGTGTGGGGCACACACCGTGAAATGCAGGTAGGTATCCTGCATTTTAAGGGAGCATATCCAGTCTCCCTGATGCAGGAGGGAAAGCAGGCCTTGCACAGTCACCATTCTGAAATTTTTGTACTAAATATAGGAATTTAGAACCCTTAAATCCAGAATAGGAAAGCTGGCTCGGTTGCACCGAGGGTTGAGGTGCTGAACACCACATCTCGCGCCACGCCGGCAGCCCATGTTTGGGAATGGGCACTGGTCATTGGGGGTTGGCAGGGGAGAAGGAGGTTGGAGCATCCAATGACAGCTAGCCTTCTCCTGGGGAAGGAGGGTTGCAGGGTTAGGCACTCTGGTGCCTCCCGGTGGCAGATGGGAGGTACAGTACCGGCAGCCTGCATACAAGAGGGGAGGTGGAGCACAGCAGACATCGGCAGGAATGCGCTCTGGAGCAAGCGTGCCTACTCCACCAGGTGTCATTGCACGTTCATGCTCACCTAGGGGAAGGCTGGGGAGGGGGAGTGGAACAACCAGAACCAAGAAATGCCCCAAAGTGCTGGTAGGCAGTGGGGCACCCTGGTCCCACGACAACTGCCGGACCCCACACACCTGGATCCTGATCCTCCAGATAACACCAATACCTGGATGAAATTAGATGTCTAGGGTCCCTGTAGGAGCAGTGGCCATGCCCTGGGGGGTAAGCCAGGGGGTCTCTTGCCAGGCAGCGGTAAGGTATCAACAGAGCTCCAGGAGGGATCCCAGGGGTGGGGAGGGGGTTCAGGCTGGGTGGGAGACAACTGGGACATTGCCTGAGAGAGGCCACCATTCTGGTGACCAGCGGAATAAGTAAAAAATAAAAATAAATAAATAATCCAGAATAGGGCGTAAATCCCCGTGCATTTGGGGACCAGGAAGAAGGAGTAATAAAACCCTTTGCTTTTGACTCTCTGGAACCAGCTCTATGGGCTGTTTGCACAGCTATCGTGAATCTCCCTTGAAGCACTGGGATGTAATCAGGGGGTAAAAGGACTGTGCTGGAGGGTTCTCTGGGGCCGCCCAGATGTTCTAGGGAGTTATCTAGCTCTATGAGCTGCAGGACCTAAGTGTCTGAGGTGATCTCCTGCCACCTGTCGAGAGAGAGAACTGACTCCCTACCACAGTCTCCTGCTGATTGGGAGGGAGGTCAAGCAAGGAGTCATGCTGAAAAAAACCTGTAGCCAGGCCGCAACACCACCTCGGGGAGCTTTTCTTGTGGAGGAAATGGGGGCAGGCAGGGCAGCGACTGCGCTATGCTTACTAGAAGGTCTGGTGCCGTGCTTAGGCTTGTGGGAAGTCCGACGAAATGGCATCCCATGACCACTCTTCGGCTGAGTGTGATACATAAAATGGACTGACCCTAGTGTCCAGCAAGAGACCTGTAGGTTCTGGAGTATGTCCTGCACATCTGCCCTGAAAAATGTATACCCTCTAAAGGGGGCATTTAGGATGGACTGTTGTACATCCCAGGCAAATCCTGACACCCTAACCAAGAGTTGCAAGAGGCAGATGCCAACGTCGGCAGCCTTGGCAGAGGTGTCAGTGGTGTCATAGCCTTGGGTGGATTGCAGAAGGTGCTTGCCCACAGCTGAACCTGACTTGAATAACTTGGAGAAGAGCCTGTCTCTGGTAGTCCTTTGGAAGTGCTTGGGCAGCTGCCTGGGCCTATTTCCAGAGTTGATTCTGGAACTTCACCATATGGGCAATGTAATTAAGGATCTGGAAAGCAAGGGTGGCAGCAGCAAACATCTGTTTACCCATCAGGTCCAGCATCTGGACTCCATGTCCAAGGGAAGTGAGCTGAGGTGCTTAGGCTCCTTAGATCTGTCATGTGCATCATTTATTACCACAGTCAGCTTGTGGTTGTTCCAGAAAAATAGGGCTTCCCATGGGCCTGCTATAACTTGTCTGCCTTCCTGGGCCTGGCTGAGACCAAATTGGTCCTATACCAGGCAGCCATGGTGGCATCTTCAAAAGGCTCTATCAGAGAAGGGATGACAAGGGGAGGAGAGTCTGGTAATTGCAGATAATGAATCCGATGTCTCCTAGCAGGGTTCTGTTCTTCAGCCTCGAACCCGATGACTGCTTGAAGTTGCCTCATGATGCCAATAAAAGAAGTGTCATCGGTGGGGGGGGGCGCCAGGGTGTGTAGGTGCTTGTGCCCTGGCCCCCCCAAGAGACTGTAGCATGGGAGTGAGAAGGGCTCGAAGCTCCATCCTCCTCATAGCCACCACCATCTTCCTTATCCTAATCTGGGGGCATGAAGTCGGGGTGGTACTCATCCTCCTCCCCATGTTCAGGGATAGGCCCTGACAGACTCTAAGCATGGGGCAGGGGAGTCCATGGTGCCACAGAGGGCTGAGGTGGAGGTTTGTGCCATAGGGCCCTGCAGCATCAGCCAGGGAGGGGGAGTCATGCGGCACATGAACTGCCAGAAAGAAAATCACATAGCTTACAAATCCATGACAGACTGTATGGGAGCCATGGGTGGTGCCATCTGAAGAGGCTGAGGTACTGGTGATGGTAGCAGGGCCAGAGAGGTTATTGGTGTCTGCTGAGGCCCAGGAGTTGGCCTTGTGGCCTGGGAGGTCTGCATGGAAAGACCTGGGGTTGACATCATGGCTGGAGGCAATGTTGAAAGGGACCTGGGCCTCCTGGCTGCAGAAGAAGAAGTTGAAGGTGGCGCCGGGGGATTGAACTGAGTCCCTGTTGATGTCATACTGATCCTGGATGTGTCTGAGTTGAAAGAGCCCCCTAACTGAGGGCCTCTAGAGAACAGAGGCAAGAACCGAAGGGGCTGAAAGGTTGGCTCGGCTGAGGAAAGGCCTGAAGCTGAACAGCCACCCCCATCAGGGTAAAACTGGTGGGTGGTGCTGCCTCAGGTAGTTTTGTGGCAGAGGGGGCCACCGCCAAAGCAGAGGACAACCCCATCGCAGTCGCCAACCAAAGCGGGGACCACGAGCAAGCTGGGGGAGACATTCTTGGTCCAGTCCCTGTCCTGGTGTTTGTGCTTCTCGGACGATTTTGTCCCAGGCTTTGGAGGAAGAGGAGCCCATGGACAGAGCTGGGGAAAGGAGAAGTTCCTGGCTTGCAGCTCCTTCTTCATGTGGGCCAGCTTCTGCTCCAGCAGGAAGTTCTGGAGAGCTTTCTAGTGGTGGCACGTTGACCTGGTTGAAGCGGCAGCAGAAGTTGCTGCCCTTGCGTCGTGGTCCTGGCCCTGGCCAGCAGATGCAGGTGTCATGATCTTCCTTCCTAAGGATCATCCCACAGGTGAAAAGATGAAAAAGCTTTTCTGCATCTGCTGCTTTTGACCTAAAAAAAAGGTAAGTAATCACTTTAAAATAAAGTGATAAATGAACTAAGGAGAGAAAGCAAAAAGTCGAGGTATGTAAATATTTTGTAAGTAAACTGAAGTTGCAGTAGCTTCGTAGGGTCTGACATGTCCAGGCCAATGGTGGGAAAAGAAGTGAGAAGGACATAGGGCTGCCCACATTTACAGAAGAGATACGATGTCAATGAGTGATGTTACCGTGGGTGGCCACTGGTAGACTGCTAGCTAGAAAAGTTTCCATGTGGTCCTAGTGTCTGGTGGCCAAGTCCTATAGGTGTGGGCTGCTGCAAAAGATACTCAGTGAAGATGGGCATGTCCCTGTGACTTCTTAGTTCTTTACAGTGCTAAGAACAAATATTTTCCTTTTGCAGTGAATAATATACTACTGTATCTGTTTGTTTGGGGCAAAAATCTTAGTGCGTGCTTAACTTACTGTGCTGTGTTTTAAAAGCTGGCTGCTGCCAGTTTGCAAAGGCAACTTTATTTCCTTTCTGTAGTTTAATTTAATTGTTGTTAAAAAAAAAAAAAAAAACAACAAAAAAAAAAAAACTTTTCTCCTGATGCTGCAGTCTTTGTTTTGGTAGTAAACTTAAATATTTGCTGCCTGTCTGTAACCACTGCAGTCCGTGTAATAAGAGCAAGGGGGCTGAAGGAGCACCACCTTCTTTGCTTTACGTTGCAACTTCAGGCTTCTGCTTGTTCCTGTGCCTGTAGTTAGCTGAGCTGTTCTTTCTTAAAACACCTATATAAAAAATTGCTTAAGCCCTTTTGTCTCGCCACAGACTTTGTCTATGCCCTAGGGTAGGCAGGAGCTGGGGACCTCCCTTGTAGCCCAATATTTACTTTCTGAGTTTCTGACTGATAAAACAGTAAAATGTTATAAACAACAATTTCAAATAATCTGTTGAAGTCTTTTTGTCTCCAGATGCCATGGACATCATCTGTGCCATAGGGTATGCAGAGACGGGGCACCTTGAGGTCCAGTATTGGCTTTCTGTGTTTGACTGTTGTTAAAATAGTAAAACGTTACAAACTATAATATAAAAAAAATTGTTCTGTGTTACACTCCTACTGTAAGACCCTTGGTTGAAATTAAGTCATGGATATAGAAGAAGAATTTGACCTCCGTTATGCTTCGCTGTGAGTTATACTATTCTGTAATACAGTAGACGAAGGGCCTGTTTGCCAAAGACAGTCATACAGTGAGGGAGGAGGGTATTTGTCTTTGGTGTGACAAGGAATAATCATAAGGACTTTGAACACTCAACAAAGAAGATGAATGATCTAAAAGCCATGAATCTTCTGGTGCCATAAAATATGTACATAAAGCACAACTTTGCTCTGAACAATAATAAAATAATTAGCTCTAAGTTGCCATCTGGCTGTTTTTTTTTTTTCATTAATTAGGTGACCAACAGATCTCTTTCCTTACTGTACTCAACAAATGTCATCATTTTGAGTTTATACATACAGCAAGAATCCTTCCTTATAAAAATAAGTGTGGGAACTAGTACATATTAGCTGCTTGTATTTGGAATTTTCATAATAAATAAAGTGGGTTTCTGGAGCAGGGCACTGAAACTTTCATTATTTAGTTGTTAGTCTAATAATGGTTTCTTAGTTAAAAAAATATTTGTAGCTTTTTTCTTGTTTCAGTGACATTATACTCAACATTAATCCCCCCAAAATACCATACTGTAGAAGCTTTCTTTCCATACAGGGGAGGAAGGCAGGGAGGGAAAGGAAGGAGTAAGCAGACTGAGAAAAGGGTGTGTGGGGGAGGAGGAGGAGGGTGCAAAGAAGAAAGATATCCTGAACATAGAGGATTGTCTATGGTTCTCCATACACAACAAGACCGTGTCTGAATCGAGAGGTTGCCATGGCAACCTGAAGATTCAGACTCAGCCTTGTTTGTGTATGGAGAATCTTACACAGTCTTTTGCAGTTTATGGTTTTCCATACACATATATGATTGTGAGTAAGTGGGGTTTCAGCATATAAGAAAGGGAGAAAGCTTACCGTTACCCACCGATCACGCTACATTTTCTCCAATGTATAGGCAGCAGTACTTGATGAGTCCTAGTAGTGCTGAGTTGAGAATCAAAAGGGATCTAGATGAAGGGTGAGGGGACAGGTAGTCCAATTTTAATTTAAAAAAAGGAAAAAATGTGACTGTCTCAGTCATCAGCACTGTTTTTGTCTGTTTCAGAATCGGCGATCAGAGCCGCAGTTCAGAGAGCCACGCACGGGATGTTCGATATAATACTGAAGTAGTGATGCCGCTAGTACAGCATAGTAGCATGGTGATGTAGCTACTGCAGAACAACAAGGAAATTCCAGATGGATTTCCATCTGCAACAGTGTTCTGCCATACACTTATAAGTACTTTTGTTCAGTCTTCACAGTAGAGAAAGGAGGACCTTTCCCAGAATATGGGTACATGCCAAAGGGAGAGGCCGAGTGGTCTGGAGATAGGGATGGGATGGGATGGGATGGGATGGGATGGGATGGAAAGGGCACAATTTGAAGATAGAGGCGGGACGGCTCAGGAGCAATGTGAGGAAGTATTTTTTCATGGAAAGGGTGGTGGATGAATGGAACGGCCTTCCTGAGGAGGTCATGGAGTCAAAAACAGTGGAGGAATTCAAGAATGCATGGGACAGACATAAGGCAATTCTGGTGAGGGGTAGGAGGAAGTAGGCTGTTGGTTAACTAGGATCTGCAGCTTATCTCGTAGGTAGGGAAATGGACAGACTGGGTGGGCCAAGTGGTCCTTATCTGCTGTCAGTCTATGTTTCTATGGTCACAATGTGCGAGGTGCTAAATGGATTCAGGTCCCTGAAAGTGGAAAAGTCACCTGGCCCTGATGGGTTTCACTCTAGGGATGCGCAGTGCCAAGCATCGGTGTCACAACAAGAATGATGACTTGGACAATGTGGTGATCTAGGGACTGCAAAGGACATTTATGGGGTCGTTGACACTGATGGCCAGTGCCTAGCAGACACTGTGGATGAAGAGACAGCCATCCCACCAGAGTACATGATAGAGGCTTATCTAGCAGAGCCACGGTCTAGCCCAAAGAGTGATGTTATCAGATTCTGGTAAGAAAGGATGGACATTGCCAGCACTGCCTAAACTGGCTTTGTATTTTCTTGGATGCCTTCCAACACTGGTTACTTTGGAAATATGTTTCAGCACAAATGGTGGTATTACCTCATCTAATTGCTCCAGGCTAGACTCTTGAGACTCCTGAATTCTTAGCCTTTTTGAAATGCAGCTTACCACAGATCAACCTTGGATACACATTTTATCTTTCCCATGTCCAAAAAGTTACATGTACTCCTATTCCAAAACCGACACTAGCTGCTGACAAGTCTCTCTCGACTTCAGATCATAGCACCAGAGTCCAACACACCACTCCTGGCAGTGCTGGCAGTACAAGGACTATGGAGCTCACCATCACCGTAAGTGCTCCTAAAGACAGTGCAACATTTACAGTGCCATCACTAGCAAGCTTGATATGAGCAAGTGCGATGAATTGCTCACACTGAGTCACTATAAATTAAATAAGATCCATATCGCCACCCAACCTACCATCTAGGGTTAGCAATCTTGACACTGAATGAGTCAATGATGGCTATGCACAGATGCAGAAGTTCCTTGGTCTCGCAATTTCATGTAGTCTGCTGACTAAGACACATTTGGCTACCAGTAGGCATCAGCTGTCTTAATTGTTACTTCAGTTCGATCAATATAAAAACTAAAAGGAAAATGTAAAATATTAACAACCGAATAAAAAGAAAGGAAATAAAATTCAAACAAAAGAAAAATGACATCAAGCATGGTGAAACACTGAGTAGTTAAATTAAATGCTCACATGTATTGTGTCTGACTCACTCCACAGCTGGAAACAGCATTCTCCTGTCGCCTCTGCTGGAAATAGCATTCTCCTGTTACCTCCCTTCCATCTAGAACCAGCTACCTTCCTCCATCCCTCTCTCTACTGCTCATCCCTCCTTCAGGCACCAGTTAAAACATCTCCCTCCCTCCTGCCAGCCTCTATTTGGACCCTTCCTAACCCTTTCCTGCAATTTTCTCTCCCCTTACCTTTCCCTCCCCCAACTATATGTTTTGGCCATTCTCTGTGTAGTTTAATCAGTTTGTTTCATTATTCCCCTCAAGACTAGATAAATCTCCACTCATTCAGGCACTATGCACCTTCTGATCATGTCCAATTACGCAGCTGATGTGTATGTTAATTTATTTGTCTTCTGTTGAATGTAATGATCTTGCTTTCTTGTGTAACAACCCCTTCCTATGAGACACAGGTGACACTAGTAAGGACCCTTTCTTACTTTGGCACCACAGTTGGCATTTGGCAACAGAAAGTTCACTTACTCCATAGTCAAGTCATTATCCTGGCTCGGTCTCGGGAGGAAGGGGTACACAGAAAAGTGTATTTTATCAGAAACCTGGGTGGGTCATAACATTGGGGCGACTCCAAGAAATCACACAGTCACTCACAGAAGAATGTCCACAAGTGAAAAACAGAGCCAAGTAGTGGGTTTTATTCCGACTTGATGGAGTGACAGACATTTGCCCATGGGGGCTACAGGGTGCAGAAAAACAGGTACAACAGATCTACAGTGTAATGCTTTACTGCAGTTCCAGTTGTTTGAATCCTACCCCTGCTTGAGAGGTTACAAAGAGCAACATTCCTGCCCATCCCTCTTCTGGGCTATGGACACCAGGACAGCGATTGTCCAAAATGGAAAGAACCAATGTCGGGTTTACACATCCCAGGGAGTGAACAACTCTGGGCTCCCACAATTACCAGTGTCCCAAAACTCAGTCTTGTACAGGACAGTGCACGTCCTCCAAAACTGTATAAAACAGTTCCACGAAGTCCATCCCCAACAAGAAAACTTTCACCTCACAATCCAGTTAGAAGTGAGTTAGTTCCAAACACTGGACAGAGTGTGCATCTCTTTTCCAAAACAGATTCATGACTGTGAAGGTACCATTTGAGTGTTTTAAACAGTCCTTCAACAGTTCATGAAGTAAAACTAGCAGGTATTCCCTGAACTAGATAAGGCAAACTCTTTGCCATCCCAGACACTGAGCAGCACATTTCCTAGTCAAAGTCTCTCAAAAATGGGAGATGTCCCCATAAATTACTCACAGTTACAGGAGCAATTCACTTTCAGGATTCTTCACCCCCACAGGGGCACTGCGATAGAGAAGGCCGCAGCCAATACTCAACACAATCTCTCTTCAAAATGGCATTGGAGCTGACAGTCAGGGGTGTCAACTCCCCTGAGGCTCCCCCTCAGTCAGCACCTCAAGCTATCTGTACTGTTCTCAGGCAGACAACTGACTCTGCAGCAACATTCTATTGTGGCTTATGCTGCTGTGAAAGCCGCTCCCACTTGGAACTTCTGCAAGAGTGATTGGAAGGAGTTGCCGAGGGAGCCTCTAAAAGCTTACAGTTTGCTGCTCAGCAATAATACCTAAAACCCACAATCTACCAGGGCACTAGAAACCCTAGGGGGGGAACCCAGGGGTTACTCTAGTTCGTTCTGCACTCTACTATTGCACTTTATTGCCACTGTCATTATAACCACAGCATCTGACTTTCTGTAATCTTTGTAATTGTATCCTCCCCTTCCCTCTTCCCCATTACCCCTCTCCCTGGTTGCACCTGGAAATGAGACTCCTCAGTCTGCTTCTCCCGGTAACCAGTTTTTAAATAAATAAGTACATGTTCTTGGATATGAAACTTTTTTGGTGTGGGAGGAGTTAAACATTTTGATAATATGGGCCAGTGAGAATGATGTGATTGGCATGGAGGTAAAACTGAGACTACAGGGGAATTTTTTTGACTCTTTTTCCCTTCGATCACAGCCTGTGGAACCTCTCTCGGGCATCATGCCTGTTCCAGCCCTGCCTGAAGTCCTCCTGACCTAAGCCTCCTCTCTCCCCTCCTCCTCCTACAGCCGGCACCCCACAGCTTAACCCCTCAGGGGTGGGGCTGCCCCTCCACTATGGGCGCACTTGCAGACAGACTCCGGCTGTAGGTGAGGGCCCGGGTGGAGGAACTGCAAGGCCAGGCAGGATGGACCCAGCAATGGGCATGGGAGTCAGGTGCTATTGCCTACCCCACAGAGCCAGGCTTTTCCATGTTATGGTGCTCATCCTCCCCGGCGTGGAGCACCACTGAGTGCAATGGCACGCAGCCTGCCCTGCCCCTTCGTCGGCCATGCTGTTTGGCGTGCTGGCCTTCATGCTGCAGTGCCCCAATCTCCACGGGAGCCGCTGGCATGCGGGCCATTCCAACCCTCCTTCCCCAGGGGAGGAGGCAGCCCTTCAGGTGCTCGATCCTCTCCACCCCTGCTGACCCCGGCGGCACCCCCGAGCTCGCCCCCGACTCGGGTCACCGGCGTAGCACGAGGTGTAGCATCCAGCACCTCAACCCTCAGCGCCACCAGGCTGGGTGGTTAGGGGGGTAAATCAGGAGCTCAGCAATGAATACTAACAATTGCTATAGCTAAGAATTAGCGTGCAGCAGTCCTACTGAGTGCAGACTGTGTCACATGACCAAAAATGCACCAATCCCCAGCAGTGACATGCAAATGCCACCTGTCACATGTAAGCTTTACATTTCATATTCATTGCTGATCTCAAGGTTATACACACACACACACACACACACACACACACACACACACACACACAGAGTCTGTTGTACCCTATGCCAATCGCTGCATTTGGAACAGAACTGGTTTAGCAGAATTGATGAAGCTGAAAAGAATTCTGAGGCCTGTAGTCAAAGCTGAACCAAAGTTGCCCCCCAGCACTTACAAGTAGAGTTGAAAAAAGCATGCTGGGAATCTTTTAATTCAATAGGCAAATATATCCAGCCTGATTCATTAGCACAATTCTCTCACGTACATAGTAGACATGTGCCAATATACACATTAGACTGGCAATCAGATCTTTCCATTAGTTGACTTTGTCTCTCATTACAAAACCTGTCAGAATGCCTTGCAATGTTTTTTTTATAACCACCACACTCTGTCACTTGTTAGCATGAGGTAGGGCAGGTGTATGTATTGTTTAGTTTTTCCTTCTAGCTGGCTCATAATTGCAATAATCTAACTTTAAAAAGACCATGTTGCCACCTAATGCCTTCAGCATGGACTCTGCACTTTCACATCAACTGTCACTGTGCCTGGACACTGTTGCACACAACACATCTCTGGGGGGATCCAGAACACCAGAAAATGCTGGCGGCTGGATGATGGCAGGCACCCACAGGCCCTGCTCTCCGATTAGCAGGGTTTGCTTGCCTGAACTGGATCCAGTCATCGGGTGGGGGCCTGGGGACCCCCACCAACCAGGCCAATGGGGCAAGCCCTGGGGGAAGAAGGTTGGTGGCAGTCCCAAGAGACATGGGGCTGGGGCACCCTCCTGAATGATGGCCAACCGGGCGGAAGAAACAGAGCAAGGAAAAAAAGCTTGCTGGTAGTTAAGTTTTTGTTGCAGTTGCTTCCCCATGATTAATCAATTGAAAACCATGTCTGACTACATTATATATTATTTGGTTACTTTTCTGCAGATATAATTGCAGTTGTATGTTTTTTTGTTTTTTTTCATTGACCACACACATATTTTGCATGATTACTGAACCATATTTTTTAAAGTTTTCTTGTTGTTGCCTCATAACTGTCTGCAAACAAATATATTTGATGAACCCCACCACACACTCCAGTATCATTGTCGTCATGTCTAATGTATATGCTTATAATAAAGATGCATTCACAAGTGTTTCCTGTTTTTTGACTAAATGTTTTAGTTGGTTTGTTGCATTTAGCAGATTTGGAGATATTGCTAAAGTAATCATCGAAGTCTGGCTGATGAGCCTACCTAACAGCCTAAGGATAAGAGTGACTGCTTAACGCATGGGGGATCAGGGTCCCATCCCAGCAACCCATGGTGCCAGTCAGGCAGCAGGGTCTGGATTGCAATCTGCAGAGACGCTCACTGTCCATGAGTGGGGTGGTAGCATCTCTCACTATAGGCTGCCCCTTGGGCCCAGGAGAGAGTGCAATGTGGTAGAGCTTTGCAGCTGCATATGCCACCTCCTGCTAGCCATATAGATGTCCAACTTCAATTCTCAACATTGCCAGTAGCAGGTAGGAGGCTACCTGGCAGGGAGCTGTGCTTGGAGGGGGCTTCATTGAGCAGCTGCTTCCAAGTAGGGATGAGCACGGGCTTGGGGGGACCTCCCTCCAATGGCATAAGCCTGTATCACTAGCCAGGAATACAATAGGGAATCCGAGGCACGGTAGAGAGATGCATTAGTCCACAGAGAAGGTTTTGGTGACAAAATGGGGGGGGGGGTAAAGAAAGTAAAAACAAATGGTCATATTTATTGGAAAATGAAATACAAATCTAAAATGTTAGCATCTTAAACATTACATTACTGCCCCATTTGTGAGGTCTGGTGTGTGTGTGTGTGTGTGTGTGTGTGTGTGCGCATGCTTGTGTACACTGGCAGGTCAAATTATTATTTTTTAAGCAACAAGGCATGACCAAGGGTTATGTTAATGGTCTGTTAATCACCTTCTAGGGGTATACTGTGTACGGTGTAGCAGAGTGCCACATGCCCTAGAGGGTCATTAACTGACCATTAACATAATCCTAGAGTGCTGTATTGTAATATAATAAAAATGTTTGTAAACAGTGTTAAATCTTGTTCAGCGTATGGCTAAGCTCTACATGTATGTTAATAAGACGATTAACATAAGGCTGTTAGAATGTTTGCAGCCAATCAGAAAGCTCCATTTCTCAGACCCTTTTATAATTGTAGTTATTCTTGCTATACATGCTGTACTTTTGTAGGTGTTCTGTTAGACAATATTTTGTACCAAGATAAATGCTTGCACTAGAAGCATTAATACCTCTGTTGGGTGTGAAACTTCTTTTCTATAGTAGTTTTGTATATAAAATTCCCACAATTACTCATGTTTACATTATGTCAGCACTGTTTCCCAGTTTAGATTGGATTTCTTTTATAGACCGTCATTGGCCTTGGGATTGGGAGGAATAAAAATAAGATCATCTTCTGTGCTGACTTGTTGATGCTAAAATTAAACGCCCCCCCCTCCCCAATATATAGTCTACTGCAGTACCATACAAACAAGTTTGTTTGTAAAATGAAATATTTATGTGTGCACTGTGGACATGTCAGGGTGGTTATTATATGTGGTATGTTATCCAGTTACTATATAATGTGTGTGAGTCCTACAGTTGGTTTACATGTTAGTGTTCTGCAGAGTGTAATGGAATTTTACAGGAGACACTGCCATGGATTTAAAGGTAGGATTGAGCTCCAAAGCTGGGTGGAGCCCCAGGTGTGCAGCATAATAGCAGCTCCAAGCACTAACACGCCCTTGATTTCTTTACAAGACTGAGCAGGAGACAGAGTAATATATCACCCTGCTTTGTAGAAGGTACTTAATGAACAGGAATACAGTTGGAGCCTTGCTGAGATCACATATTAGATAAGCTGTGAGTTTTCTCCAGAATTAGGTGTATTGAGGGGAAGATTTAGGGTAATGGATAGACCTCAGAACTCTATAATCTAGGAGATCCTGGTTTTTAAATACAAGGTTATCCATGAACTCTCCCTTTGACCTCGGATGAGTCAGTTAACCTCCCACTATGTTTCTGTCCTCTAGTTTGCTACACTGGACAGAAGCAGGATGGGCTGTGAGGTTTCACATGCCAGCTGGTCAATACTTGGGGGAAGGATAGAGAGGTTGATATAGCAATGCAAATTACATGAGCAGAGGGATTACTAAAATAATTCTGATATAATGACTTGGGAGCACTTTTTGCCATAGGGAAGGTGGGTAATAATTTCCCCGTTATAACCCATGAGTTATAATGGGTCTGAGCATGTTCAAATACCACTGCTCTAGTGTTCTGTGATGGCTGGCCGCCATTCCGCAGCGCCTCACCCTGTTTGACGCCACTGAGAATCAGCGGTAAGTTAATTTAAAAAAGAAACAAAACGACTTAAAAATGACCAGTTCCCTAACTGGCTATCAAAAAGTAATGGCTTCTAACATGAGCTGAGATTTTCAGCACGAGCTGCGGACTGCGTGAAACTCTACCAAATGCACGGCTCCATGAGGATTTCTATTTTATATAACTGCTGAGGCAAAAAGAGATCCCCAGCAATTATATATTTGCTGTACTGTATATGTATGTTTGATTATGTATTGTTTGTTATATAATGTATGTGGGTCGCACCTGTAAAAGGAACTTGTTTCCAGTGTGCTTACCCATTAGCTGAATAAACAAACAACAAACAAGTATAAAATATAAAGCTGAAATGTGTAAAACTCTTATTTTACACACACACCCTCACTCAGTGTGGGATGCTTTACAAACCTCTCAAGCTTCGCTCTAGGGGTTTGTATGGCATCCCACACTTTGAGTGTAAAATTCTCATTAGAACCACCTCTGCAGCCATTATTCTATATAGTAACTACTCAATTCACAATCTCTCATAAATAAAAACAACATTCTCATATTTCAGAATATAAAACTGTAGGTCAGTTGGAATGCGTCGTGACTAGCAGCTCTCCCAGTTAACACAGCATTGCATACTGATGAATGCAAATTATAGCCATTCATTGTGAATTTGGAAAGCCTGTATCATGCAGAATCATTGTGGATCTGAATCATATGCCAATCGAACACAGGCACCTCTACCATGAATGACAGTACAGTGACACATAGCAATGGGTCACTGTAATGTCACTATTAGGACCCAGTACTGCTTTCTCAGGGTCTTACACCACTCCCTGAATCAACTCTGTCTTGGAGTTGATTATATTAGTGTAAGGGAGTCCGGAGGGCAAAGTCCCCTGCATGAGGGCTCAGGTGTGAAGCCCCCTTAAAGAAGCAAAGTGTTTTGGGATGGATTTATGCTGACCACAGTTGTGGTCAACCTAAATCCATCGCTGTAATGTCGGTCGACAAAATATTTGCTGAACCAGTGTCGTAGAGCTGATCTGAATCAGTTCTATAGTGGTCGCTGACACAAATGAGAGAATGACTCAGAATCCGTTGCTAGTAAGTTTTTACATTTGTTTTATTGTACATAAATGTCCTTGAAAGGAAAACAAGTTGTTCTGCTTTACTAGAAAACCATAAACTGTTGTCTCACATAGTAGTAAATTTGTATCGTAGATTAAAGGGACAATCTCAGTTTGTTGTGAAATTTTTCAGTGTCCCTTTAACAGTGAGAATAGATCTATTTGCAGGCACTAATTAAGCAGTAACACATGACAAGGTGTGCTGCATCATGGGATGTCATCACGCCTCTAGCGATGTTGTGAGGCACGAGGCCACAGGTCGAGTGGCTCATGCACCAGAGACATGGCAGTGTCCCGTGATATGCCCATTCTGGAGTATATTGTTGTTATTGTGAACTGGATTTGTTTTATATAAATTAAGAATTAGGAAAAATCAGTTTAAAAACATTGTTTCAATGATTTTGCAGTGCAATGGGTACATATAAAACAGTTTATTTTATGGAGGTTACTACAGTAGGTGGCACTGTAGCAGCTATGGATGATTCTGTATGTACCCCCATGCATAAACATGCACACAGTTGTTCGTGTCAAGTATCTTTTTATAATATTGTGGCAAGCCAATTATAAAAGCTGTAACTGGGAGCAAAAAGGGGTATGAAGTGAGCGGTCAGCTAAGGTGGCCAAATCAGGGCTGAAATCTATATTAGCCAGCAGTCTTGCATAGAAGCAGTGGGGAAAATTAAAATGTACAGTAAGTGACAGTAAGAGCTCTGGCGTAAGAGTCTATAAGTGATGAGCTGACAGCATGGTGAGGAGGCGAAAGACAACTGCAAAAAACATTAAAGTTATAATGCTGCTGTTAGTTTTATTAGTAGTGGCACACTTGGGGTGTGTTGAGAAAAGCCAGAGGTTTAGTGGCTGGGTTCAGGGATTCAGTGTCGTGGTGAGTGGCAGTTACTGTTGCCTCAATTTAAATATTTTTGAAGTTCAAGTTCGGAAGGCACTGGGGGGCTTTTTTTTCTTTTTTTTTTTTTAAACAGCCACTAAGTAGTGGGGTAAAGTGACAGGTGCTGACTCATTTTTGAAAAAAAAAAAAAAAAATGGACATTTACGCTACTGACTTGCCCACTACTGCCACCAACCACAACTGCAGCCCTGTTGTCCAGCTGCCAAACTGTATGGGTGGACGGATCTGGAAAAGAAAAACTGACCTGTTGACTGGTGCCTTTTCTTACCCATGATTATGTCGTGGATTTTAATCATGGGTAAGAAGAGGGTTCAGTCAATCAGGTTGCTTGATTTTTTGTTACCCAGTTCCCAAAAGAATATATTATATTTGACCAGCGATTTCTTTCTTAAAGTGAGTCTTTTTTGAAGAAATGAATTTCAAATGACCTAGCCTTATCTGCCTACAGCAGCACATCCTCAACACTGCCATAGTGCTGACTTTTGCTGAACTCATGAATGAACAAATTCAGCAATTTGGGAGGCATATGAAATGGTGTTTTGCATAGTGGCCACTGAACTCAGCTTGGCAATGTTGGTATCTCGACAGAATAAGCCTTGCAACATATTAAATTCTGTGTTAGTAAAGTGAAGCCATGACTCCGGGCATGCACACCAGGATTTACACTGTTGTGCATGCTTGGAGTCACGGCTTAACTTTTCAAACAGAGAATTAACATGTTACAAGGCTCGCTCTGTAGAGAGACTGATACCCAAGCTCAGTTCAATGGCCACTATTCAAACAGTATTTATTCATACCCCAATTGCCGAACTCGTTCATTCACAAGTTCAGGATGAGTCAGCGCCATGGCAGTGTCATGGATGTGTAGGATAGCGGAGGTAGGATAAGGTTAAGTCACTTGAAATTAATTTCTTCAAAAAAATACTCTTTATGAAAGACATATGCTGTTCATATGTAATATACTCTATTAGTGCCTGCTAACAGATCTATTCACGTTGTTAGTAAAGAGACGGTGAAAAACTCACAAAAGCTGACAGCAGCCCTTTAAAGTTGACATACCTGTCATTCTTTGCTTTTGGTTGGGTGAGGTTGAGGGCACACTATATGTAGACCAATCATGCTCAGTAGTTAGTTGTCACAAATAATTCCAGTACAAGGTATTATTACTCTTGTGCCAACACAATATCTCTAATGAACATTATAAAATGGGTTTCAAAAATCATGAAACCTGGTTGGCTGAAAGCTATCTTTACCTATGGTGCTATCCCAGTACAACAGCATGCGTAAAGATCCAGCAGCCTCTTCACAATAAAATCAGTACTAACCACACATCCCTGACTGCCATCACAAACATGGCTGCCACTTTTACTTTTCAACTAGGCCCTAAAATAAAATTGCCTTAAATTAAAAAGAATAAGTGTTGTTTGCCTTCATAAGCCTCTTCTTACAGATGCATACAATAAATTAAAAACTGAAGTAGTATAGTACTCACAGTTTTACTTTCTAGGTGTTCTTTGCTGACCAGGAAAAATCTGTCCTCACTTGCTTACCAGGAAATCTCTGCTGTTTAACCTGCTACAGATAAAACAGAAGCCCTGGCTCCTTTGAGGCCTTCTGTTGTGTGAGTGGAGAGGGTGAACATTCTGCTAGTAGAACTGAGCAGAGATTTTAATTCTTCTATTCCATCCATAGTAAACATTCTATTAAATGTAAGATATATAGAATAAAAACAAGGTGGGGAAAGGGAGGAAGTAATATAAAGGAGAAGGACTGGTGAGGAAGCAGATGAGAGGAAATGGGTCGGGAAAACAGAGGTTTAAGGTCTAATTTAAAATGTATTTTGCTGTGCAAAATATGTGAAACTGAGCTGGCATGCCAATTTTGGAATGTGCTGGGACTTTTTGTTGGAGTGGATGAACATTTAAAACCTTATTAAAATAATGTATTTTATTTTTGTGCATTTTTCACCCCACAAAAAATAACTTGGACCCATTTTATAATTGCAGTAAGACACTCCAGGGTGTGTATTGTTTTGGGATGGCACTTCTCAGGAGGTTGACGGCACCTGGCAGTACCTCGTGCCTCACAACACATCTGAGGTGTGCCCATTATCACACCACGGTACACACCCTGTCTAGAGACGCAGTGAAATTCAATTCTGCCTGTGAAGTGAACGCAAAGTGGCCACTTTGTGTTATCATAATGCTACTCGAAGTGACCGTTGAAAAGTGCTCACTTCGCTTTGTTATTATGACTTCACGTTGTTCCGCCTTACCGCGAAGTAAGGTGGAATGACAACAATATAGGCACTTTAGGCAGCCCCTCCCCGCCACACACATCACATGGCTTACAGTACTGTAAGTCACATGCTTTAGCCAGGCAGGCAGGAAGGAAGTGAGTCACACAAGCAGGTACTTTCACTTTCTCCTTTGCAGAGGTAGAAAGAGGAAGCATTTTGTGTAGGAGAGGAGAATTCGTTATTAGTTTCTTTCTTGAGCAAATTCAAAAAACCCAAAATCTTTTTTAAAAGCTAATTCTTTAGTTTTTTTGTACTGTTTTGTCAGTTCTTTTTGGTGACCGATTTCTTTGTTTTATAAGTTTTGTTTTGTGTGTGTGTGTGTGTGTGTGTGTGTGAAGTCGCTCGTCGCGTCATAGAGGGAAGGAGTGCGTTTTTTTTTTGTGTGCGATGGACCAGGGACAGTATGTGGCCCGTGGCTGGAGTGGAGTGCGCACATGTGGGGGTCATAGCTGGGTGGCGTTGGAGCACTCCAGACTCTGGTTCTGCCTCCCCCCCCTCCAGAAGCAGCAGCACCACCAGTGCCACCGCTACATCCGCCATACTTCCGGGTCGCTGACTTTTCTTTATTAAAATAAAGTATGTTGCGGCACGAGAAAAATGCCACAACACACTTAAAAGGCTTAACTGGAGGGTGAGCCTTGCAGGGGGCAGGAGCTCCTGTTGCTGACTGCTTCCCTTTAACTATATACATATGCATACAGACATACATGCTCCTTATTGCCCTGCTGTTATAATCCTGTACATTCACCAATGTCTGCCTCAGCACCCGCAACAGTGGAATTGATTGGCTAATGGAGGCCAACTCACCACTCACTGCCTGTGTGGCATGTTCAAAAGGCCTCAAAATTCTTATTACAGAGTCCATGAGGCGCCACTGCTCAGTCGTCATAGACATGGAGGCCCCGGAATTGTCATGGCTAGTGTGCATGACAAGATATTCTGAGATGTCTTTGTACTGTTCATACAACCTCTCTGCCATGTATAAAGTGGAGTTCCACTGGGTGACAACTTCCAGCTTCAAACAGTGCTGCAGGAGGCTGTTTTGGATCTGCAACTGCCGAAGTTGGTCACGGGACTTTGCAGAGCATGAAAAGTGAGAATAGATACGGCGTGCAACTGTCAGCATTTCCTTTACATCAGGGTGCTGCAGAAACTCCTGCATCACAAGATTTAAACAGTGGGTCATGGATGGAACCCAAAAAAGCCACAATTCATGGTGCATTTCACCACATTTGACCATTGTCACTTGCTATGAACCCAGCTTTCAGGGGCAGGGGGTTCAGCCACTTGTCAGTTTCGGTCAGTACCACGTCCAACATGTTTTCACCAGTGTGTGTGAACAGGTCACATTGTGCATTGCAATCGTTTCATGCTGTCGAATTCCTGGAAGATTGCTACCATGACACTCCACCTTACTACACTGATTATTCACACTACCAACAGTACAAACAACCCCAGCACTTGCGCCCAGTGTGCAGCTATACGCAAATATGAACTCCCTGCTGTTTTTCCGCTTGTCCAGATATCCATACTTAAATGGATGAATGGAGAGGAGGAATGTTGAAGGGCATGTCTTACTGAGTTGGACACAGTATGGTACAACTCAGGGACAGCTCAGATCGAAAAGTATGTCCTGGATGGAACTTTCCATTTTGGACAAGCATGTGCAGTAAACCACAGGAACCCAGAATTCTCCACAAAGGAGAAGGGCAAAAGATTAATTGCCAGCATTTCAGCTACAGCAGCATTAAGTTCACGTGACACTGTATGATTGGGTGGGTACTTCAGCTTATGCTCAGTAACACTCTGTAACATGGGCTGACTTAAACATTTTACACGGGGTGTGATGACAAATGGTTCTGCTCTGTGAATGACAGGGGGTGGAGTGTGGATGTGTGATGAAGACAGTTGCACAGGTGATGACAAACCCAGAAATGCAGTTATTTTCCCAGATTTACCTACAGAGGTTGATGTACCACTTGCACTAGACATACTGCATTGACCACTACCACCACCACCAAAACTGCTACTCTCACCACCACTGGACAAGACTTCAAAATCATTCAGCTCCTCCACCTCATCATGCCTGTAGTAATCATCTGCTGTTATTTCATCACTACTGCAAGCATTTAATTTTCTTCTTGATGCTACAGTCATGGAAGGGGATAACATGCTCATTATGGTTGATGATGAGGGTGAACGCCCCACTGTGGTACAGGTATTAACTGCCATCTTGTGCTGGGTCCACAGTGCCATGTGCCTGTTCTTCAGATGTGTATGCTGTCCCCCTGTGCCCAGATGGCTCCCCTTTTTACCTCGACTCGCATGCACCTGGCAAACCTGGCAGATTGCAACGGACTCATCATTTGCATCTTCCAAAAAAGGGATCTTGATGCTGTAGTTTTAACATGTCCCACCGATGCTGCTTATTGAACTCCAGCTTTTTAAGCCATGAAGTGGGGGTGTGCTACATGATTTTTCAGGCAGGACACATTTGGACTGCAACTGACCACCATGACTACCTACCATTATTACTGTTCATCACCATCAACTGAAACTGGTAAATCAATACTTTTTATGGCAGGGGGAAAAATGCAAACAGACCCAGACACAGCCACCTTGAGTTTCTTTATCTCCAGTTCCCAATAGGGGTCACTGACATCATCATCATATTCATCGACATCATTCACATCTTCTGCTTGGATGCTGGCATATGGACTGCATGTTGCAACCACAGCAACATCATCATCAGCACCACTATCACCCAAAATATTTTCGCCACACTGTGAATCGCTGTATGGCAAATGCATGACCTGAACCGTGGTGGAAGAAATGTCACTTTGTGTGCTATCGTTGACATGATGATCAGAATCCTCATGTTCAGTTACTGGATGTTACTGGGGAGTATGACATCATCCACATTGTCACTCACTGCCACTGCTTCACACTCCACTAAATTCTGGACATGGTAAACTGGTCAGAACTGGAACTTGAGGCAGCAATATTCATACCACCACGCAACTGCACTAACACCACCAGCTGGGACAACATCATCTCCTCCAGCTATGAGTGAAGCTACTGACTGTGCTGTAAAAAATAAGGAGAAATACCTTTCTCACATCAGCAATGCACTTCTGTGACTGCATCTACTACCACGCACAAGCTTACCACTGGCAGCAGTGCCATGGTGAGAAACAGCTTTGCTTGCATGTCTCTTTAGGGCATTTGGGGGTATCAACAGGAATATTCTAAACAAATTCAGATTTTGGGACGCTTCACTCTGGGTGGGGACGGGTGAAGCTGGATGTGAAGCCAAAAACAACTGTGGCTTCAACAACAGATACAGACACAAAGTCACAACAAGTTCAACAACACCTTAACTAACCAGTAGTGTTCTCAAGTCACAAACAATCCAATCTGGAAAAGAATACCTTTTGTTGGGGGGGCACTGACTGCAGATTACTGCAGTGCAAAACCAAGAAAAATACCACCACTGCTGCACCTGCAATTACACTGTAGCACAATAAAAGGTGTATTATTTGATGTCATGTCACACACCACACATATACACAGAATTTGTCTACACGTAATGTGTACCAAATTTAAAACTTCAGTAATATACAATGTAGTTTAAACAACCTCATTGCTGCACCAGGTCCTTCCAGACCACAACACACACAATCGGCAAAAAAATTTCAACAATTACTGAAAATATTACTGTGTGTACATTAACACAATCAGTTATGCAAGAAAAATATAATCAAAAAACAAATCCCTATTTCTCCAACTTAAATCTACCTACACCAGATACACCCCTCCCCCAAAGCACACTTCCACTGTCTCTCAGTATGCAGACTGAATGTTGCACATTAACATTCAAAATCCACACACAAACAGTAAACGCTCGATGATATGAGCACAGGATGGTTTCCTGCAATCAATGAACTAAAGTTTCAGCAAACAAAAATGACGTAAAAACACTTTTTTAACAGCTTTTATTTCATTTTTCATTTTTTACCCTTGTAAGATTGATGAACAAATTGCCTGTTTTCACAGATGACAAGCAATACATAAAACAAAAAACAAAAAAAATAACAAGTACAATACATAAATACAATTCACATATAAACATTTAAAATGTTTGAATCAGAGAGAGCTCTCAGAGCAGACTGTCTCATACAGCTTCCTACACACATTACCCCGAACGGAGGCCGTGCAGAACAATCTAGAGCCCATGTGACCTGAAAACCCATGAATCACTGCAAAATTACCTTTGGAGCTTTAAAACAATGCGAAGTGAGGCGAAGTACATTGTTCTCAATGTACTTTGCCTTAAGATTTGGTGGAGTAGTGGTTTGGGAAGGCGGAGTAATGCGAAGTCATTGTCTTCAATGGACTTCGCGTTACCTATTATAACGCGAAGTACTCCACTCCGTGAATCACCCCATGGAGTGAATTGAGGCCACTTCACCCATCTCTAACCCTGTCATGTCATCTAGCTTAAATAATGGAATGGCATTGAGGAATGGATTATTGTATTCAATTAGTTTTTTTTTTTTTCATTAAATTTATCTTGTGTACAGGTCCCCAACCTATCATGTCGACACCTGTTTGACTCTTCAGCAATGCTTACCAGGTGAAGCAGCACAGGAGGTTTTAGCTAGCTTCCGTGTGATGGCACCTGCCCATGACAGCTGCTAATAAGGCATTAACACATAACAGGCCATGCACTGCAGTGGGATAATGCATGCTCCAGGGGTTGAATGCACACTGCTGGTGCTAAGAAATACAAGGCGTTCTTAGAGTGCCTGTTCACCCTGGAGTGTGCATTCGGTCCCTGAGAGTACATTAGTACTTGCTGTGCATAGCCTGTAAGTGTATCATCCCCACTGTAAGATGGCTTTTGATTTGTAATAGAAATAAAAAGGATTGTAATGTGTCTTTTTTGCAGACAAAGGAAGCTAAACGGCAAGTCACACTCCACTACATGTACGTTATACAGGCATATAGTTTGCAGTGCAGTAATCTGACTGGTGCCTTTCTACTATCTAGTTAGTTAATGTTTGTTTCTGTAAACTGACAGCCAGATAGCAAAAGAGATAAATGACATAAAATGAGCACACACCTGGAGTCACTACAGGTGTTACCTCCCTGCATGGTTTTTGTGCACTTTTCAATTGACTAAAAAAAGATAGAAACAGACAGTGATGGCAGAAAAAGACCAAAGGTCCATCTAATCTACCCAGAGTTCCCTTTCTGTCCGTCGCATTTATTGTCAGTACAGGGGTTTTATCCCTCCCGGACCACCCCCCTGCTTCCCTCCCTACTGCTAATGACCTGAGCAACCACTAAACTCTTCACTCTGTCCCAGCCCTGCTTGAAACCATTTACGGTTCTGGCGCCCACCACCTCAGCTGATAATCTGTTAAACTTATTATCTGATAAACTATTGTTTCCTAGTGTGCTGCTATTCCTGCCAGTCATTGTGTGCTCTTTTCCTTTAGTTTTTCTCTTGCAGATTTCATGAGTGAGGCACCACCATGCTTTCTTTTGTGCAAACTGCCATTTTTTTTTTTTTTTTTTTTTACCCCAGCCAGGTAGCTGCAGTCATCAGTTAGTACTTAGATAGGTACTAATAGGTTATTATTAATAAAATAAAACTGTTTAAATGACTATTTCTCTGGTAGTTTTAATGGGGGGGTTAACCAGTGGTCATGGGGTATGCTTGGACCAGTGAAATGACCGGCTTTCAGCAACGTTCTCTGAGTCATTTAACAATGTGCAAGAAATCTGGTCAGTTCTTACCCCATCCCCTGGCTTATCTGCTTAGGTGATGGTCACAGTGAAATGATCCCCCACCTCATACCTGGAACAGTTAATATCCAGAAACTCTTCTTCTCTGCCTTGCAAGTTCAGGCAGGTTTTCCTTGGGCTCCGAAGATCTGACATTAATTTTGTTTTCTTTCTCAAGTTCAGGGAGGGAGGATTTTAAGCACTTTGCCCTCTGGGCAAACTGAACTTTAGTCACATACGTCTTATTTAAGCTCATAAAAAATATAATTTCTACAGTAACTGTAAGTGAAAGAGCACCTATTATCAAACTCAACCATAATGTTGTACTATATTTAGCTCTGAACATCAAAAAAACATGTTTATAAAACACCTGAGAGTGAAAGTAAATGGCTATATAGAAGGGTGTTCTGTTTTTTGCATGTTCTTCCCATCTGTGTTTGTATGAAGGTCTGTCATTTATATCATTATTTATATTGTGTATGTGCCTCTGTCGAAAGCCAGAGAGTGGAAAAAATAAAAAACTGATTGATTGATCAACTGATATGCTGCAAGTATGGCCATTTCTGTTTGGCCATATTCTGTAGTGTAATAAACATAAGGTGTACTAAACACAGAGCACCTTACATGTGTACAATGCTTTGATATCCATAACTAATATCAGTAATATGTAACCTTTATTACTTACAAGCAGGGGCTCAGGTTCTCCATAGTACTTAAAAATCAAAGTTCTACGTCAGAAATTCTAAGCAGATTTTAATACTGTTCTGGCAGTTTGAATTACTTTGGTGGCATATTTATGTCCTGTCATTGGTTAACACGTGATGCAGTTAACAACATCAGATAGTGAGCAGTGGGATTGGGCTGCATGACATATAAAGAGGGGGAGGGGCCATTTTTAAATAACATTCACCACAGATGGTGACATTTTATGGCAGCATATAATTTCCGTAGAAGAATTTCTGCAGCTGGATGCATCTTCTTCAACCATCTCTGCAGCCACAGAACTGGTAAATTCCAAAGTCTATGCTGATAAGGTAAAACAAATGTTTTTTTTAAGACTTTTTTCAAATGAACCAGTGAGGAGGGGGGCAATCTGATTACCCATGGCAACTCAAAGGCTAGGTCACTTGGTCATCTACAGTACATAAAGTACACCACAAGGTAGTTGTTCTCCACAGATGGTGACATGAATGATAAATAACTGGAAGATTGGAAATAAGCTGTGGGCCCAGATCCACCAGGTTTTTGTACTTCTGAGAAAAACCTTGAATTCGATAGTTCATCTGATTGGTGGCTAGTATAGATTGTGCAACACTGGGGGCGTGATGTGCTCATAATATCATATTTGCAAGACCAAAGTGAAGTTCAACAATAAGAGTCTTAATTATCAACAATGAAATCTTAATTACCAAATAATAAAATTGTTACCTCATGCAAGTAACCATTGCTGTCACTAGGTCACCTAGAGAAAAAATGAAACACAAATAAACAATATTTTGCAAATGTTAGAAACTACTTCCCTCAGTAGTTAAGTGATGGGTTCTGCTTGAAAATCAGAGATGACTTACCACTTTAAATGTCCTCAATGATAGCCAGTCTCAGACAGGGAGCTTTGTGTGCCGAAAAATGTCCTGCACCCTGTGATTGTCCTGACCAGAATGAACTTAATCTTGCCTGGTTTAAGTTTTCTCCAGCCACAGCACCTCAGTTAGGTTTTTGATCTCACCTAGACTTTTGAACAGTCCCAAGATCAACAAGCCAGCCTTATGCAGGAATGACAGATACAAAAACCTATAAACTTGATGACCTATGTACCCAGCTGTGCAGACCATATGCAAACATAAAATATATACACCCAGTGGATGTTTAATGTTGTATCTTAATATTTGTACAAATATTGTCTCAGAATTATAGCCCCAGGATGCAACATTATACACACTATTGAGTAAATAGCATTACATGACAAGGTGGGGGGGGGGGGTTGCTGGAATAAACCAGTTACAAGTGCTGGAGCTACAAGGTGAAGTCATGTGGCCTCAAGCACCCATAACCATGGTGTGTTCCAGCACAACCCACAAATCTCATAAGTGTATTATTGTGCATATATAATAGAATAAGCTGTGCAGTGCTATGCCCCAGAGCCACTGACTCATGTAGACTTTTTTCAGTTGGTGGCTTAGGGAGGCGTATGTGATTGTTACTATGGCATGATGCCTGAAAATGGGACTTACCTGATAATCAGAATAAATAAGTAACTGCCTTAAAGGTGTTTTGAACCCAGGTACAGTCCCAGCATTGACCACATTGTTGGATCGACTTAATGATGACTATATGTTGCTGCTGGGATGCAGTGTACAGAACTGTAGCTTGATTCTCTGCAATGGTTCTTGAAGAATTTTCCCAAATAATGGGAAGACTTAAGGCTCATTTCTCAAAGCTCTGGAAAGGATGCAGGTGCCTGCCCCAAACATAAACAGCGCAAGTGGCACCTTGCATCTGACACTGCCATCGGAGCTATTCTCAGAGGCAGCTTGCATCAACTACTGGCTGCCTGCTGCAAATGGGGCTTATGCCTTCTGTGTGCCCAACATTTCGCTACGACCTGGTGCTCTGGGGCACGTGGCAGATGCAAGCTGCCACATCCCTCTAAATGGTATTCACAGATCTCTCACAGAGGGGAAAATTCTAAGTACCCTTAGACCAGCCAGGCCAGGGCTGGTCTAAGGAGTACCTAAGAATCTCATCTGGAAAAATTCGTGTTTGACAAAGTGCACTGTAGGAGGCAGGCCCGTCTCCTTGATCCCTGATGTGTTCCCATGCTATAATATCATTATTATTGCCCGTCCCTAGTTGGTGAGCATCCTCCTCCCTAATTCACAATGTGTTCCCATGTTATAATATCAACATTATGCCCCCATCCCTGGATGTTGAGCATCCCCTTCCCCGATCCCTGATGTGTTCCTGGGTTATAATATCAGCATTATGCCCCTGTTCCTGGTTGTTGAGTATCCTCATCCCTGATCCCCGATGTGACCCAGCTTTGTAATAAATAATAATGACCACTTTCCTGGTGGTTTAGTGGCCCCCCACAACAGGTAGTGCACCACCACTCCCCATCTCAAAACAGAGGAACTGGCAGCGGCACAACCCTCCTTTCACCTCCATGGCCGGTGCCGACTCAACTGTCACCGAGCAGTAATGTAAAGTGTACATACATAGTGCGTAGACTTTACATTACTGCTCAGTGACAGTTGAGTCAATGCCAGCCAACGAGGTGAGAGGAGGGTTGTGCCGGTGCCGCTCTCCTCTGTTTCGGGATGGGGGAGCAGGGTGGTAAGCACTACCTGCTGGGGTGAGGGCGCCATTAAACCATCAGGGAAGGGGTCATTGTTATTTATTACAAAGCAGGGTCACATCAGGGATCGGGGAGGAAGATGCTCAACAACCAGGGATGGGGGCATAATGCTGATATTATAACATGGGGACACATCGGTGAGAGGGATGCTGAACATCCAGGGACGGGGGCATAATGATGGTATTATAACATGGGACACATGGGGGATTGGGGAGGAGGATGCTCAACATCTAGGGTTGGGGGCATAATGCTGATATTATAACATGGGGACACATCGGTGAGGGGGATGCTGAACATCCAGGGACGGGGGCATAATGATGGTATTATACCATGGGACACATGGGGGATTGGGGAGGAGGATGCTCAACATCTAGGGATGGGGGCATAATGCTGATATTATAACATGGGGACACATCGGGAGGGATGCTCAACATCCAAGGACGGGGCATAATGGTGGTATTTTAACATGGGACACATGGGGGATTGGGGAGGAGGATGCTTAACATCCAGGGACAGGGGCATAATGATATTATAACATGGGGACACATCGAGGATCGAGGAGGGGGACCACTAGCCACCAGAGACTAGCTGGAGCAATGCACAGCCACTCCACAGCTTGCGACAGACCCTCAGAATGCAGCCTCTGTTTGGCGTACTGCCAGAGTTATCACAAGCCATCGGTCTTTGACGCCGAGACCCTTGCCCAATAGAGAGTTTGGCACAGTGTGCCTGGAGCAACAGACTTTGACACAAGTTGCCTTTGGTGGCAGCTTGCATCATTCTAAGAGCTCTTTGAGAATTGAACCCCTAGTGTGCAAACTCAAACAAGTGAGGTTTGTACTGATCTGTTGGTTGGGGGGATAGGGATGCCTATCTGTGGGTCATCCTGATGAAAGCTTTATAAAGTGCATTCCAGCTATATTATATCATCAATGTGCAGTATAAAGTGGAAAACTCACTTGTGTGGCAGATAGCTACAGATCTATAAAAGTCCTGCACCTTTATTTTGCCGATGAAGGGTAAACATTTCCAAGAAAGAATGATAAAATATGTTGGCATGTTTATGCACTTTTACTGTAGTCCTTTTTAAAATGCAAGTGTAATTACATCTGAGATGCTGCGTTGTGTGCTTCCATTGTGCAGCGTACCATTGACTAGCATCCCGTAACGCTTTGCATGGCAAATGCAAACATTTGAACTTCCAAAGCAGCTGCTACATCATTTCTACAGTGGAGTTCTTGCACCAGCTAAAATAAGCACAGGACTGATGTGTTCCCGGGAATGGGTTGAATCACAGCAATTTGGAAGCTGTGCAACATTCCATGGCAACTGGGGTATATACATTAAACAGACTGTTTAAACTGAACTCAGGCAGGTAGACTCTGTGCCAGAAAGATGATAAAAGCTAGAGTTGCAAGAGAATGCCTGTTGAGCATCACCCAGCAGAATAACTCCAGGAGCACAAGAACAGACATGAATTTAGCAAAGTTATTCACCAGCTAAGTCTCAAAAGATTATTTGAAAATGGAATTTGTCTACTGAATTACAAAAAGTTAGATATGGTTTTAAAGGATTGGATCTGAAGCCACCGTTGATCTATTAGATCTTTGTATACTATATGACGCATCAATATATATAAAAAAATAGCAAATATAACATTAATATGGATGACATTATTTTCAACTTTCAGTGCTTTGCAAATTCCCTCCCCAACATTAACAGGGCTATATATGATCTCACGGTATTCAGCTGCCCATTGTGCGTGCACATTAGGTGATTGTATGATAAACTGGAACCATTGAATCGTCTGGTGTACTTATTTGCGGGGGTTCTGAAGTGTGGGCCACAGTGAACTGGACAAGCAGGCTGAGGCAGGCTTCTTCTGAATGCTCCTTCTTTATTTGCTGTTGAGGAACAAATACACTGGTACACGGTACTGGAAAAATAACTGGAACAACGTGTACAGCCAACACAACTGGTAACTGGAAGCAGAACAGTTTTCCCCAACATGCCTTTACTTAATTACTTGGTCGATATAGCACAAAAGGTCTGGCGTCTCACCACTGCATGCAGAGCCCCAGCACTGCGTAACTAGAGTGCCCCTAATATATTGAAATCCGCTGATAATACGCTGGTCCCACACTGAACCCAGCCAGAGGGCAAATACAGTTGCATTACCACAATGTGTACACAGCCCACAGCCATGTGTACACAAAAGGGAGTTGGGACTTTCATTATCCTGGATATTCCAGCTAGCCAGCAACTCTGGAGACAACCATATGTACAGGTAACTGTTACTTGTGCTTCTGGTGCATCAAAGGGCATGAAGTAGCAACTGGCCCACCAGACAATTCAATGATTTTTTGCATAGGACTTGTTTGGAAAAATAAATATTTAAGCCTTGTAAGAGCAGGAAGACTTATATGAGGAAAGGAAGGAGGGGATTTAATGTTATACAGCACCTTTCATGCAGTGTATCCACAAAGCACGTAACATAGTACTCCAAACACTGCAGTATTCTGAACACTGAATATTCTAAAAAAATATTTGAATGCTGTGCTTCATGAAGTGCATCATATATTCCAGTAAGTAATCTGCTTTTGCTTGTGCCTCAGTATTCTGATTGACTGATACTGGGTATGTTTAGTCAGTACACTGCTTTGTAAATGACTAGAGGCCTTTCTACAGGGCTTTTTCAGTACTGAACTTGCTGTATTTATGTGGCTCAGTATTCCACTAGTATTTGGAAGACAGCATATCCTAGCTATGTTATTACAAATGTTAGTAATGGAATACAGCCACCATATTCAGAATACTAAGGGGATACATGATGGCTAGATGTGTGATACAGAATATATCTGAACAAGTGGCAAGCGAGCTTGGGGAATATCACGAGTGGCAGAGTGTAGCGTAGCTATGAGTGATGGTTCCCTGAGCTCACTTAACACAAGTTCAGATATATTCTGTATCACACACCTTGCCATCACGTATTCCTTTTATACAATAGGACTGTATTTTGTGCTGTTTTTTTTTTGTTTGATGATGTCATCACAGTGTGATATCTGGAGTTGTCACACTGCAGTGAGAATACATGTTTTTATCTAAAGGATTATCTGCTCACTCCTGTTGTATAATGGTGATTACATGAATGGAGTATCTATTCAGAATAATCATGGAACACTAGTGGCCATGTAAAACAGTATGTGATGTAGTGTGATAAACTTGGATCTGCATGTTCACAGCCCATGCTTTAACCACTAGGTTACACTGCCTCTCTTGAGAGTGAGAACAGTCCTGTTGATTAAAGTGGCTAATGCTAACCATGACAGTAGTGCCAGTTTTAGACTAAAGATTTGATTGTTGATCATCTACCACTAATCATTAATGGATGGAGTATTTAAAAGTTTAAGTCCCACCCCCCAACTGCAAAGCACATTGGTGCATCTCTCTAAAGTTGTGAATCTTTACCTTTAAACTTTGGGATGATGGCCCAGTCTGGGATATAACTTGATGTGATGCCTTCACCTATGGAAGTACCTAAGCACCCAAGGCAGTAGCCCCAGAAAAAAACTAACTAGCAATAACAGTACCCAGCAATCCTACTCTACAGGTGTATACAGTAGAGAAATACAATATATAGAATAGTACATGGGCAACCATACACAATGAGTCTGTTACACCATTGAGGGGTTGAGATGACATCATAGGACCTCCTGAGTGAAGCTCGAGAGGTCCCAATATCTCAACACCAAGATGGTAAATGCATGCCGTGTTGTGGTGTTGCCTCTATTTTATATAGTATAAGCTAGCAAATGAAATTAAAATGCAGGATTGAGTGCTTCTCTTCATCACCCCTCATTCATCCACCTGACTGCCCTTCTGCCCACCAACCAGTCACCAGCCCGATTCAGGTTGCTATGGGGGTTGTATAACAAAATGTGTATTACTTGTTTAGTTTGTTTTTTACTTACTAGTTTACTGTGCCTGTTTCATTTTTTTAGCCGTACACGTTCCTCGTCAGCTCTGCAATGCCAAGTGCAAACTGCTGCCAGCCAGTTGAGATGTGCTCACGCTGCTAAAAAAATCAGTATTTAATTTTTTCTCCGAGCAGTAATGGCCAGGAGCAAGTGGAGGGAGGTGGTTTTCCTCACACACATTTATTGCCCCTCATGTAAATGTGGTGACTGTGGCTTGTGCACCTCAGAACAATGATCGATCTACCTAATAGTAATGACAAACTCAGGTGGTTCAAAGGTCACAAAAAGTTGTTAAGTATCGTTCTGATGTCAGAATGATACAACAACTTTATGTGACCATTAAACTGTCCCTCAACTGCTTTTAGAGAGTCACTGAATTCCATATACAATAAGCCCTAGTCATATACTATAAAGCAATGCTACACAGGAATATAATATAATATGAAAAAAAAAACAAGGATCAGATATATTGGAGCAACAGGAACAAGCCTTTTGGACTAAAGGTATGGGTTAATAAGACCAAAATAAACAAGTGGTGTACAGTATGTCTAACCCCACACAGGCCTTCCACCAGCAGTCTCACATACTGTAGTAATTCCCTAACTGGTCCATCAGTAAACCCCACAGACGCTGGGAGCTCATTGTTTTAAATAATTACAGTGGTATCACTCTGTTCATGTGATTACATGCTGTGCAGGCTAGAAGCTGGGTAAATGTTGTAAAGAGCGACTTAGGTGGGGTAATGACAAGCAAAACAGTAATTAAGTAAATTGAAAATCCTAGGTCCAATTGCCTGCATGCTGGTCTGCCTAATATGCTAGCTATCTAAATGAACTAAACAGAATACTTGCAACACTGGGCCCTGTTAGATTATAGTTCTCTAGACCTTTTGCCCTGAAATGCATCACTAATGTGACAGGCCACTGAGCACTCCCTAGTGGATCTTCTGCTACCGAACTTCAGTAGCTGATTTCTCATGGTACAGCCATCACTTCAGTGCTTCTTGTGGCATGCAAGAGTGAGCCATGAAGGCAATGTTTAACATAGAAACATAGAGGTTGATGGCAGATAAGGACCTCAAGGCCCATCCAGTCTGCCCTTTTCTTTTCTACCTTATAAATGTGCCATCGACTTTGCTCTGTCAGTAGTCTGTCTATTCATAGTCATCTGTATTGCTCCCTTATGCCTATCCATGCCTGTTGAAGCCTGCACTGTATTCATAGCCACCACTTCCTGAGGTAGGCCATTCCATGCATCCACCACTCTTTCTGTGAAAAGATTTTCTCACATTCCCCTTAATCAGCCTCCCTCTAATCTCATGCTGTGTCCTCTTGTCCTGCTATTTTTCTTATATTTAAACATGTTAGACTCTTTCACCTTGTTAATGCCCTTAAGGTGTTTGAATGTTTTGATCATATCACCTCTCTCCCTCCTTTGCTCAAGGGTATACATATTGAGCTCCGTTAATCTGTCCTCATATGTCTTCTGATGCAGTCCCTGCACCATTTTGGTTGCCCTTCTCTGGACTGGCTCAATTTGGTTAATGTCCTTGTGAAGGTGTGGCCTCCAGTACTGCACGCAGTACTCCAGATGGGGCCTAACCAGTGTCTTGTAAAGAGGGATTATTACCTCCCTCTTGACATGATACCCTAATGTACACCCTAACATCCCCTAGCCTTACCTACTGCTATAGAGGTCTGCTTGGATGATTTCAGGTCTTTGGTGATGATGATGCCCAAGTCTCTTTCTTCCTTTGTGACTGCCAGCAACTCCCTCCCAGCCTAGAGGTGGCTTTAGGTTTCTCTTCCTGTGCATGATCTTGCACTTCTTTGCATTAAATCCCAATTGCCACTCTTCTGACCATTTTGCTAGTTTATCCAGATCTCTTCTCATTCTGCCCACCCCATCTGGATCACCTACTCTGTTGCAGATCTTGGTGTCATCTGCAGACAGACAAGCCTTACCCTCTAGTCTATCTGCAATGTCACTAATGAAGATATTGAAGAGGACTGGCTCCAGGACTGCTCCCTGAGGTACCCCACTTGTGACTTGCATCTCTTCTGACTGTATACCATTTACCACCACTCTCTGTTTTCTGCCCATCAACCAGTTTGCCACCCAGTTGACCAACTTCTGACCCACCCTGAGCCTACCCAGCTTATTTATCAATCTTCTATGTGGAACAGTGTCGAAAGCTTTGCTGAAGTCAAGGTGGCGACATTAACTGCTCCCCCGTCCACCACTCTGGTTACTCAGTCAAAGAAATCTATGAGATTAGTTTGACAGGACCTTCCTTTGTAAACCCATGCTGTCTTGGATCCTGTGCCCTATGGATTCCAGGTGTTGCACTGTCCTTTCTTAAGGCGTACCGCCATAATCTTGCCCACTACTGAGGTAAGACTGACTGGTCTGTAGTTCCCTGCCTCCTCCCTGCTACCACTCTTGTGGAGTGGGATCACTTGAGCCCTTCTCCAGTCCTCTGGGACCTCTCCTGTGCTCAGAAACTCACTAAACAGTTCTGCTAATGGCTCTGCTTGTTCCACCCTTAGCTCCTTAAGTACCCTGGGATGTATGCCATCAAGTCCCATTGCCTTGTTTCAGCCTCGCTAGCCTTAATCTCAAATGGGGCCTTTCTTCTGTACCTCCTCTGTCCTGCATAGGGACTTCTCTGACATGCTGGAGGACTGAGGTAGTCTGGCCCTCTCACTGGCTCCACAGAACAGGCTGGCTGTTATTCCTGCGGGAACATCCGATTTTACAGGGGGCTACTTGACAAACTCATTCTTTACTGTTTGGAATAAAGACTCCATGCAGGAGCAAGTGTCTGAGTGCAGCTTCCCAAGTTCCAAACTGACTGGCTTTCTTTGCTTCAGCTCTGGGCAGGAACTGCTTTCTCCTCCTTCAGAACAAATACAACTTTCTCCCTCCTATAACTGCAGTTGCTTAGCAGACTGCCCCTGTACGTGATTGGCTTAGTCCTTCTATAGCTGAACTAATACTAGATTGAAAGAGCTGGTGACATGATTCAGGCATGCAACTCATTCGGAAATTGTCTGCCCGATTAGTTAAATAAACTTGTGCTGCAATTTTTTTGGACAGAATAAATACTAAAATTTTAACTTACAATGCCCGGCTCATACCTTCTGTGTACAAGCAGAGTGGCTGTCTCAGTGCTGCAGCCCTGCCCCGAAAATCTGCTTTTTGATGATGTTAGGTATGGGTCAGGGCTGCAGGTGTTCTATATAGTAATTAATAGGACAGGAATAGGATCGGGGAAGGGGGTCTGTCTAAATGTACTAACGCTGTCTTTGCTGGCAGTTATACATGTATGGGGGTGCTATAGCACATGTATCATTTCCCCATACATGTATAACTGCCAGCAAAGATAACGTTAGAACATTTAGACAGCCTCCATCCCCCCGATCCTATTCCCATCCTATTAATTACTATATAGAGCACCTGCAGCCACGACCCATACCTAATGTCATCAAAAGCTGATTTCAGGCGTCTTGCTGGCAACGCTAGACAGCTGCTCGCTTGGTAACAGAAGAATGAAGCTGGGCATTGTAAGTTTAAAATTTTAGCATTTATTCTGACCAGAAAGATTGCAGCACAGGTTTATTTAGCTAATAGTGCAGACAACTTCCGAATGAGTTGTCATGCCCAAATCGTGAACACCTACTCTTTAAAGCCTCTCATTGGCCTATGGTTTCATGGGTTTTCCATCTGCTGTTTGCCCCAGAATTGTACCTTCTTCTTCACTATTTCCTCAAGATTCCCCATCCTCTGATTGCTCAGATCACAGGTATTTGTCCTGCTGGCCCTGGTCCCATGTTGGCTGTGCAAATGGATCAGAGTTAACACTATGGCAGTTGTCATGATGATTTACTGTTTCTAGCTGGTCTTATGAAGGATCTCTGACCATGACCCAACAGTGTACCTGATCAATAAGAAAAATCCTGTCTCCACCCCCCCCCACCCATGGGCAGCAAATTAGCCTTGCTTTCCCAGTCAGCATCTCGAAGCCTTATTCACAATGTGTGTCATGCAGGTGGTGAAGTGACTGATGTCCTTATGTACCAGGTCACCCCTGCAGACGTCTAAGATGGTGGACAGGGATAAGTGCTGACTAGAAAGGCAGTGAATCAGTAACTCTCTGGAGCTCAAAAGGTAAACCTGCCGCTTGTGATGCCGAGGACCCAGGTTCAAGAGTGAACTCTGGACCATCGGAGTGCTGGCTGGCAGGAGGAGTATAAGCATCTGAAGGACTGCTCTCCTCTAGGGAGGGAAGGATCTGGCAACTGCCAATACTGCAACCCCTACTGATGGGCTAGGGGTATGTGCACCTGGGACCAGTGTGGATGCAGTGACTGGTGGAGGCGGCAGACATCTGCATGTCGGAAGCAGGATGCACCTGACATGCACTGATGTTACTGCATGTCCACTCCACCAGGGGTTCATGACCTAAAAAGAGTATAACCCTCTGGTGCCATGCACCGTGATGTTGTGAGAGCCTCCCCTGAGCTGCCTGAATGATGCCAGACCAAGTCTTCGCAGGCCAAGGCTGATCTCTGTCTCTCTCCCCCTCAGTCCCCCAAGGGGAAGCCATGCCATGGGGTACAAGCCACAGGCTGCTGCTTCATGCAGGTAAGACACAGAGGATGTCAGATAAGGGATGGGTGGGGGTGCACCATGGGCAGATATGGGGTACATCCCCACAGTCAACAAAGGAAATAAAAAAGAAAGTTAAAAAAGGTCTCACCTGTTGACAGGCCTTTTACATAGAAACATAGAATTGGACGGCAGATAAGGACCGCTTGGCTCAACGTAGTCTGCCCATTTCCCTACCTACTGGATAAGCTGCAGATCCTAGTTAACCGTAGCCTACTTCTTCCTACCCCCACCCCCTAGAATTGCCTTATGACTATCCCATGCATGCTTGAATTCCACCACTGATTTTGACTCCACAACCTCCTCCGGAAGGCCGTTCCATGCATCCACAACCCTCTCTGTGAAAAAATACTTCCTTAAATTACCTCTGAGCCACCCCCACCTCTATCTTCAAATTGTGCCCTCTTGTTCTTGCACACCTCTTTTTTTGAAAGATGCTACCCTCTTGGACTTTGTTGATTCCCTTGAGGTACTTGAAAGTTTCTATCATGTCCCCTCTCCCTCCTTTCCTCGAGGCTATACATATTAAGCTCCTTAAGTCTCTCTTCATATGTCTTCCAGTGCAGACCCTGCACCATTTTAGTTGCCCTCCTCTGGACAGCTTCCATCCTGTCTATGTCTTTGTGGATATTGGGTCTCCAGAACTGCACACAGTACTCCAGATGGGGTCTCACCAGCTGTCTGTACAGAGGGATAATAACTTCCTGTTTTCTACTGGTGATGCCTCTCCTATGCATCCCAGTATCCCCAGCCCTCCTTGCTGCCCTCTCACATTGCTTGCCCATCTTTAGGTCATCTGATATGACTACCCCAGGTCCCTCTCCATTTTTGTTGTTGTTAGTATCTCACCCCCCATTGTGTACTCTTCCCCTGGGTTTTTGTTTCCCAGGTGCATTACCTTGCACTTCTTAGCATTGAGTCTAAGCTGCCATACATTTGACCATTCCTGTAACCTTGCCAAGTCCCTTCTCATCCTTTCCACCCCACCCTGTGCATCAACTCTGTTGCATTTAGTGTCATCTGCAAAGAGACATACTTTTCTTTCCAGTCCTTCTGCAATGTCGCTTATAAAGACATTGAAGAGGACCGGTCCTAATACTGAACCATGCGGTACCCCACTAGTAACCCTCCTTTCTTCCAGTGGACTCCATTTACTATTACTCTCTGTGTCCTATTCTCCAGCCAATTCTTTACCCAGGCTGTCATCTTGGGACCCACTCCCAGGCTGGCTAACTTGTATAGTAATCTTTTGTGTGGGACTGTGTCAAATGCCTTGCTAAAGTCTAGGTAGGCCATGTCCACAGCCCCTCCTTGATCTACTACTTTGGTCACCCAGTCAAAGAAATCTATCAGATTCATCTGGCATGACCTTTCCGCTGTGAATCCATGCTGCCTAGGGTCCTGTGCCCCTCTGGCCTCTAGATACTCGACAATTCTTTCCTTTAGAAGTGATTCCATCATTTTCCCTATCACTGAGGTTAAACTAACAGGTCTGTAGTTTCCTGCTTCTGCCTTGCTCCCACTTTTGTGAAGGAGAAACACATCTGCCCTCCTCCAGTCCTCGGGTACCACCCCATCCTCCCATGATTTGTTAAAAAGGGTAGTCAGTGGTGTCACTAGTTCTACCCTTAGTTCTTTTAGAATTCTGGGATGAATCCCATCAGGCCCCATTGCTTTGTCCACCTTCAGTTTTATGAGTTCTTCAGAACCCTTTCTTCTGTAAATGGGCGGTATCAACTTCTGTATCCAGCGTGTTACTACTGTTTGTTTTATGTACCTCCCCTCTTCCTTTGTAAATACTGAGCAAAAATATTTGTTTAGTATCTCTGCCTTTTCACAGTCTCCCTCTGCCCACCCCCTCCCTTTATTAAGCCTCACTATCCCTCCCTTGGTCTTCCTTCGCTCCCTGATGTACCTATAAAAGGTTTTATCCCCCTTCTTAACTGAGTTGGCTATCTTTTCCTCGGTTTGGGCCTTTGCTGTTCTGACTGCCTTCCCAGCCTCCTATTGCTTTAACTGATACAGTTCTCTGTCCTGCTCCTTCTGCGATTCCTTTGTACTTCCTGAATGCTTTCTTTTTCTTGAACCTTCACTGCCACTTCCTTTGAGAACCATAGTGGTTTCTTATCGTCTTGTTTTGTTTATTTGCTTCACACAAAGGCTCATTATCTCTGTGATGGCAGTTTTATTATTCCCCATTGTTCTTCCACCCTCCTTCCTGCCCATTTGCTAGTGCATTCCTTAGGCACTTACCCATTTGGCAAACTCAGCCCTCCTAAAGTCCAGTACTTTTGTCTTTGTATGGCTTGACTCTATTGCTGTGTTTATGTGAACCATACTGTTGATGGTCGCTAGTTCCCAGATGGCTACCCACTTCATCTGTAATCCTCTCTCCATCTCCATTTGAGAGAATCAAGTCTAATATTGCTCCCTGTCGAGTGGGCTCCAGTACTAGTTGTCTAAGGCATGCCCCCTGTAGGGCATCTAGAATAACTGCACTCTTCGAAGTGGCAGCTGCAACTGCACTCCAGTTAACATCTGGCATATTCAGATCACCCATCAGCAAAATCTCCCCTTTTTCTGCCATTCTAAGTATACTTTCTATCATTTCCTTGTCCATTTCCTCCCCCTGAGAAGGGGGGTCTGTATATAACCCCTGTGCGTATTGTGGTGCCATTGCCTGTCTCCAAATTTACCCACAATGCTTTTTCTCCTCCCTGTTTACCCTTTTGTTCTGTTGCTTTTATTCCTTCCCTTATGTAAAGAACTACTCCTCCTCCTCTTTACCCTCCCTGTCCCTCCTGTAGACAGTGTATCCTGGTATGTTTATGTCCCAGTCATGGTTTTGTGTGTACCATGTTTCTGTGACTGCCACGATATCAGATGTTCCTCCTCCATCAAGGCCACTAATTCAGGAAGCTTGTTACCCAGACTACGGGCATTAGTACTCATTGCTCTCCATTTTTGATGGCTTTATCTTCTGTTGCAGCATCCCCACTGGACCGTTCTACCTCAGTCTTTTTCTCATTTAGTACCCTGTTTTGTAGGGAGGCTGGGATTTTCCTGCTGCTTGTCAGTGTACAGAAACTGATCACCAGTGCCAGATTATAATATACTATACAAAGCTTTGCTGCTCATGTTATGTTTCACTAGATTCAAGTCTTGGGTTACTGCCTTTGAGCTGTTTACCCATAACCCTTGTTTCAATTAATGTATATTAAAGCAGTGCTGCAGCTACAGGTCTGTTTATTCAACTGGACTGTCAGCACTTTCAGTTACTCTTTGCTATTTTTAGGAACACTCCAACAATATGAAAGAACTAAAGTATAACATTGTAATTAAAATAAAGACAGAACTTAAGAATCTTTCCAAATCCTGCCTTTACTATACTAAAACCCCAGCAGCATTATGTATACTTTCTCTCATGCCTACGTGCCCAATAGTTCTAAAGTGTCTCATCCTGGGTTTCCCCCCTGACTGCATCAGTTCTGTAGAGAAACGTTTAAAGTATTATAGTATACAAAATACTTTAATTGAAATAGCCTTCCATGCTGATGACTGCAGATTTTTCACACCCACATGTGTTGATTTAGGCTATTTCAGGAACAAGGAAAGAAGTGGGGTGGTGTTTTTACTGATCATTATTCGCATTGCCTTCCAGTCAAGCAGAAATTATGTAACCATTTGCATTGTGTTATGCTAACTAAGCTCCTGTTCATAAAGGAGCTACGATTGTGTGTGTAGGCTTAAATCCCCAAACAATCATGGTAAGCAATTCACTATAAATGGAGCAGAGGTTCTGCAGCTCATTTGCATCCCGTTACAAATCTGATGATAAAATCTGTGCAAAAGTCTCCAAGTGAGACGCAGCCTCAGGAAACAGAATTATTAAAATGGCACTCTTTGTTTTGGGGGGCAGTCAACTATTTACTGAGGTCATTATTCACTAAAACTGCAACCTGAATATAGAAATCCTCAAATAAAACGTTGTTATGAAACCTGCCGCCCATACCCATGTTGCTGGTTACCTCATTAATTATTATTGAAGTTCAGTGGAGCCCTCCTGCAGGCTATCTTCATGCTGAAATTTTCTGCTCTCTTCATGTTGAAATTTTCCTAATGCCCCAATGTCTTTACACATTTTAAGATGCAGTCACACCTGTTCAGGTGAGAGGAAAGACTGTTTTATTGCACTTCTGATCTGTTTAGTCTGTTACGCACGTCTGGTTAATCTTGAGTGCCCTTTTTGAGACACAGTACTGTTGTTAGCATTTATGAACATCTACTTCTGCGTCTCTGTTCTGAACTTACAGAGCACTTTTCCTTGCTGTGCTCACTCTTACATTTAAACAGATAGGAGGCTCCCTTGCCTGAATGGGAGTTCATCCATACTGATTTTAAAAGGCTCTTGTTACTCGAATACTGACTTTGATTTGTACCAAAAGTTTGAATAAATTTGTGAAAATAGCTTTTTAGATGACTCCCCATAGACTGTCATGGAGCATGTCCTCACACTGGTCCTATAGTAACATCACAAAACGAAGAAGCGCAGGGATGGAGCAGCAAGCCAGGAAGTGGAAGGGATCGAGTGGCTAGCCCCTCAGGGGCAAAATACGATCTCTTCCCTTCCTTAGGGAGAAAATGATAATGTTTTAAAACCAGTATGGAGGAACTCCCATTCAGGTAAAGGAGCCTCCTATTTGTTTTGTTGTGGACCAAGAAAGGTGCTCTTTAAGGTCACTTCAGTGCGATAGACTTACATTCTGTTTTTAAGTGATCCGTAAACCAGTTTTGAGTTTTGAAGTGACTTGCATTATGGAACTATCCGGGATACACTGCCTTAATTAGTTTCATATTAAGTTTTTCTTTCTCTCTCTCTCTATGAATTTAGTACTTGTAAAAGGGGCCATATTGACAGCACTGGAAACTGAAACCCTTCATCAGCCCTCACCAGTTTTGAACTGACTTGCACAAGTCTCTTACTTCATGGATTACTGGAAAACAGAGGAAATGAGGCTATAAAAAAATGGTCGATCAAGGGAGTGTTTCTGACCAGTTGCGCCACTAAATTTGCCTGCTTATGAGACACTGTTACTCTGCATAATGTGTCTCACACAGCTGCTCTGAATACAAAAACAATATAAAGAAAATGCAAGAAGATGCAACCTAAAAAAAAGTTTTAATTATCTGAAGACATAGACTGATCCCCTTCCCTTCTCTATCAGCTGGCCCTTTCCACTGACAATTCCCAGCTCCGTGACCCGCCATCTCTGAGACTTGGTCTCCCTTACCTCCATTCTTCCACAGCTTGCCCCATGTGGCAAGAAAATCGAAGTTCCCCAAGCCCCTCCGAACAGGGTGCTTGGTCGAATGCAAGGTGCCCAGTAGGCAGTGTGGGCCTGTAAGGGGGCATTGCATCTTCTGCTATACTCTGGGTGGTGTTTTCTATGTTCTTGTTTTTCTTGTAGCCTCAGGATGCCTTATGGGCATGGACGACCAAGGCACAAGCACACAAGTCTGCTCACACTGCCATCTGAAGGCATCCCCAACCATAGCTTCTCTGGCTTGCAATGCCATCTGTGGTTAACCAGGTGACAGTAGTGAAGCAGCGCTCACTGCCCACCATCCCTGGAGGATGAGGAGGAGAGCCTCCTGTGGAATGCTCAATCCCCCCCTCAGCTAGCCTCCAACAACTCAGGCTCACTTCCGAACATGGGTCGCCAGCGTCTTGAACGGTAGCGCTACCGCTGCGCTGACGGCCTGGCTGCATCACAGACTGATTTTGATTACTTTGTACTATAAATAAAATCAATTTAACATGACCTTATTTAAGCATTAAGGCATGACTAGGGCTCGGGTTATCAGTTAAACTAACCCTAAGGGCTCATGAAGTACAACGTGTGGTGGAGTCTTATGCCACTAGGGTTGGATTATCAAAGGTATCCAAACCCCTGAGGGTCTTAATGTTATTATCAAACAAAAATGATTTCATATTTTGTATGAAAAGTTATATAGTTAATGTTTTAATTGTTCTGTTCCTCCATGAGGGTTTCCATCCTTTAACATCACCCTTTAGAATGTTGGCAGACAATCAGAATTGTCCATTTCTAGCCATTGTTTTATAATATCTCTAATTTGTCTGTTTAAAATATGTGGTGTTTGCAGTTGTGGGTGGGTGTGTTTTTGTGTGTGCATGAGGGAGGAGACGAGCCATGCAGCCTAAAAGGGTCAACGCTCTAACGGTAATACTGCTATTACTGTAGATTTTTCTTGGGCAATTGAGTTCCATTAAGCAGGCTTACACTGCAATTACATTCAGCCACGTCTTGGTCTATCTTGTCCACCTTCCTGTTGCCCAAGCTGTTATATCCAGGAATGTGTTTTGCTTCAAGGTCCTTATGCTATTCTACCTTTAACATATCCAAGCTATGTGCTTCTACCATCAACACCCACAGTAAACTATTCCAAGAATGAACTATCCACTTAGTAAAATATGCTTCTTTACATCCCCTTGGAATCTCCCTATGCTGTGTAAACTGGTGTCCCCTTACAGAAACTGGATCATTGGACAGACTGTGTGTGTGTGTGTGTGTGTGTTGGGGGGGGCTACTGTATGTAGTTAAGAAGATACTTTATAAGTTATATCTCAAGGCCAGAGGTATACAAAAAGATAGCTAGTCTGCTTTGTGATGTGCTGGATACCTTGTGAATGTAGTTCACTTTGACCATGCTTGGAAAGATGTAAATTCTTTTGATGTCTTTTCAATGATAACATTCTCTTGGGGTGACTGACAGTACATGGCGGGGGCTTTGACTCACTTGTGTGACTATTTATATGCCTGCTGTTTGTATGGTGTTCTTGAAGTACTAGTGCTCCATTACAATTCTGTGATGACTTTCGATTGTAATAATGGTATGTAAAAGATCAGTGGTGACTGTGTGACTGAGCTCTGGTTTATAATTTCCTGATAAAGGTGGAAGGATGGCCTTACTTCCCATCGTTGTTGGCTGATCTTTTACTACTACAGCACCTACAGTCTGGCATGCCCACCTGTAATCTCTTTGTCTATTTGATTCTCACCCATTCTGTCAGTCTCAAATGAAAGTGCATTTCTCCTTTAGGAACTTAACTCTGTCCAGTTTTCTGTCTTTGTTTTGTCACTTACTTATTTTTTCCAGTTAATCAGGTTTAAAGTTGTTTTCCCAAGTCACTTTGGTTCTTTTCTTATTACTTAAACACTGACATAGACAACATAGCTTTGTTATAAAATTATTTTGTTTGTGGGTAGCAGTTACTGCAGCAATATAACTCATCAACAGCATCTATAACACAGAACTCCGTTCTTTGTTTACAAACTACTTTCCTGATTTTGCAGAATGCTTACAAATAGTACAGAACCGTCATGGTTTATAGGCCAGAAACAGGAACATGTTCAGTACAGCTGAGATGCTGTGTGTGGTAGCATACAAAAAAGTCACTGCAACATCTTCTAAAAAAATTATTTTTATGAATGGAATACAGAGTTTAATTATGTGTTCTAGATGCTGCAAAACTCCCATTTCAGTTGAAAAGAGGTTGACTTCAAGCAGCTGAAGCCAGAATTGATTTTGTGTTCCAGTACCTGTGCACTGCAGTGTGGGGCAACACAATATTATAAAGATAGCAGGCGGCCCAGTGGCGCTGAGGTTGAGGTGCTGGGCGCCACACTCGCGCTGCGCCAGCGACCGGGTTGAGCGGACTCGGGTGGCCGGGGTCGGCGGGAGAGGGAGGATCGAGCGCCCCAACGGATGCTCTCCTCCTCAGGGTGGTTACCAGGCGCATTGCGCCTGCATTCTTCCGTAGCCGTGGAAGCACCGCAGTGGGAAGGGATGGAGGCGGCTTCGCTTGTCGGAGCCGGGAGGGGGACGCGGCACATGAGGGTTCGCGGTGTGTTAACGCTACCACTCGGGATCGCACATCCCTTAGCGCAGCGCCCTAGGGGAGCGTGGGACGTAAGGGGAGAAAACCGAAAATCCTCTCCAGCAGCCCTAGATGAAGGCTTACCTTAAGTCCACCCGGACCACCTACAGGACAGACCCCACTGTGCGAGGAGAGGAGGATGGGCACTCTAGGGCAGATCCCTAAGGTAGGTACACGGGGACATGAGCGGACGGAAGGAGGGAGCACCGAGGTAGGAAGGAGGAGGATAAAGATGAAAATAAAAATAAAGATAACAGACGTTGTGGCATGCAGAATGGTGCTCTTGAATTTTTATTTATTCATTGATTTGAAACTTGGTGACTGGGAATGGCACACTGAGCCAAGGCTTGTTTCAAGGTGCGCCCCGAGGGAGAGAAAACACAGGGTACAAAGTAACGGGAAAATAACAAGGTACAATATTGGAATAAACAAGAATACACAAATTTGAAATTATGTACAGCCACTTAGCTGGTATAATATACAAGATGATTCTAAATCAACTGCAGTCCTGGGGCAAAACTCAATTAAATGTAGTAAATATGGATACAGTACAAGATCCCTGGATTACTGTAATGCCCCCTATGTAGGGCTAACAGGGGTTGATATCCACCGTTTGCAGCTAGTGCAGAATGCGGCAGCCAGGCTACTAACTGGGCTTTCTCTATCTAGCCATATTACTCCTGTGCTGCAGGTGCTGCACTGGCTGCCGGTGCAATGGCTGATCACCTTTAAGGTCAGCGTGCTGACCTACAGAACCCTACATGGGCAGGGTTCGAGTTACCTACAAAAGCTTCTTTGCCCCTACTGCCCCCTCCACCTCTTCATTCCACCGATGAGGGATTGCTAGAGGTTCCCAGGGTGCAGCTGAAAACATCTGGTGCTCATTCATTTGCTTATGCTGCGCCCACCCTGTGGAGTTCTCTACCTCATCGGGTTCAGGAGTGCCAGGCTGTGAAGGACTTGAAAACTGCATTAAAAACACATTTCTTTAATCTTGCATTTGTGAACAGCCAACTCACTGGTAAAGTATATTGATTTTATTCTTTGTCCTAAATTTCTGATTTTAAATTTGTACAGCACTTTGACATTTGAATTGCGCTTTATAAATAAAATTATTATTATTTATCCCAACACGCAAAATGCTGACACCAAAAATCCCAACGGTCACAATCCCAATGATATGACACTGCCGACAGCACAGTTCCCACTACTGTTCCATGAGGGGCTCTGCCCCCGAACCCCCAATAAAATATATATAAACACCTCGGGAGTCACCATACCGCGGGGAATTTGGATGTCGGGAGGTCCACCATACCGTCAGGATTCTGTTCATTGGGATTTTGGCATTGGGATTCTGGGTGTCGGGATTTTGCATGCCGGGATCTTGTACAGATACCGTAAATATAACATACAAGGTGCCAAAAGAATAAATCATAGAGACAGAAGGAAAAACAAAATCACAGCAGGATATAAATGGGAGCAACTCAGAATTTAGCTCAGGCTAACATTAGGTGAAGCAAAGTTCTTGGATAGGCATGTGGTGGCACAAATACTGTGTATGTACCACATGTTTGAAGAGTGAAGAGAAGAAGTAAGTGAGACACAGAGAATGACACAGCAAAAAAAAAAGCATGAGGAGGGCTGAAAACATACTAGTAGAAAATAACTATCACCAGTCCAGAGGGCTGCTGAGAACCTAAAGGGATACTAAGCTTAGTTTTGGTAGCACCAGACTGAAGGTTCAGGAAACATGGTTGCCAAAGCTCTTAAAGGTTACATTTGCAGCTATTTCATGAAAAGTTCAGCCAGCACCATTCTGTACTCCCACCATCTGTTATGTATAATTTATGGAAGAATACTGTAGTTGAATGTGTTCTTTTCACTTTAAACATTTTGTTTTCTCTCAAATTATCTTTTTTTTATGGAAGAGGAGTTCCAAATTGGAACACTAGGCCACTAGCTGGAGTCTGTTACAAGACTGTGATATGCGCTAAACTGTGCAACAATATGATGACGGTAGCAAGAGAGCTGTAAATGGAGTCATATGAGAACTGTTGAAACCATAGCATTCTTCTTCTCCTCCATACGTTATGCAACCCACCTAAGGGAGCCACCTTAAGGCTTGTTTACTGGCTAGTTCAGCTCCTGATACAGGAGTTGTATGATGGAACACATTATAAAGAGCTTGGAGACCCAAGTCTTGGAGCTTTCTATCAGTCTGTTCCTTTAGGGAATGGCATCCGCTGCACAGTACCGAAAAGAATGGAATGATGTTTCATACATACAAGTCCACTCTCCAATAATGTCAAGCGTACTAGCATATATAAAAAGAGAGGGAGAAGAAAGGAACCACTGCCTCTGTGGAAGGGGTGGAGGTGGTCCTGCCTGGTTACAATCAGCTGTGCTGCTGGATTTGTCTCATACACTTTTAAACATGCAGGTATATCTCCTGGGAGGAGGCCATGGGTCTGAAGCAGCCATCTTATTTAAAACACTGGTCAACTGGCCATAGATTTGTTAAGGTCTTCCATGGCCATGACAAGTTACTTTAAACTGCAGTCAGAACACCTTGTGAATACTGAAAGTGTACTCTTCAGAGCATGGACATCGAATCTAAGGCCTGAGTCCAGATTTTGTGGTCCTAGTCAATACAGAATTAACTTTATTTTATTTGACATGGATTCTATTCTGCCATTTGTGAATTCAACAGGACCTTGAGAAAAGTGATGCTGATGTGTTTGAGTTAGACCTAATGTGAACTGTCCTGTGTCACGGGAGGGATGCTGGCAGTCAGGACTTTCAGTGCCCACTTACCATTATCCCTATGCAGCATTTTTGCCATCAGTTCAAAAATGTAGGGCCTATTAATAATGAACATGCTTTACTCAAACTGCATTTGCCTTGAATACTTTGCATGCTTAGGACTGTCTCCTTCTGAGGAGACAAGCTTTTAAATATAATTGTATTTCGCATGTCCAAGACTGTGATACCATTTGCTTAACTAAATCTGACACAACTCTGTGGTAGCATGGGCCTTGCTTTGCTTTATCTGTGCCATCTGTATTTGCCAGATTTGTGCGTAGGAGTTTTGTACCAGATAACCACTTAGGCTGTGCAGTCATATTTTCATCAGGGGAAATGCCTCCATTTCTAGTATCTTCAAGATGAAGTGCCTCTACCTTGCTGAGCCAGAGAGGATGGCCAGGTCACTTAGCAGCTGTAACTGAAAGGGTTAAGTGACTGCACCACACAGGCTTTCCTACCTAACACACCAGTCTTCAACCCTTCACTGAAAGATTGGGACTCTTTATATTATCTTAACACCCTGGCCCCATTTTGACAACCTTCCCTAAGCAATAGGGGTCTGGAATGACTATTCTAAAACTGGTTGTTTCATAGAGCAATTTTATTGGACAGAGGAGTTCTGAAGGGCATCTTAATTCACGCTTGAATATGGATAAGAAAAATTTGGTGATCGAACTGGTCAGTGGCTGTCCAGACCCATACAGTTGCTAGACCACAACCACATGGGCTGAAAGTGTTAGAACCTATTTTTCAAGATGGGCAACTTACAGGGAGATTCATGGGCCATTCCACTTATACCTGATTGCCATCTCAAAAACCTCTGCCACTCTTATAAAAACCTTCAACTAGGCCCTAAAATGAAACTGTCATGAATCTGAAAAAAACAAATAAATAAATGTTATTTCCCTTATGATCACTTCCTTATACACATGCACAAATAAAAAGGGAAGTAGTACTCACAGTTTGAACTAAGCTCCAGTGGTTAGCTGCTGACCATGAAAAACCCTCCTCTTGTTCTAATCTGCTTACAAGGGAAACCCCTGCTGCTTACCCTGCAACATATAAAATTGAGGGTCTGACTCCACATTAGACCTTTTGTTTTGTAAGCGAGTAGTGGGAGGAGTTACCACACCCTTGAGGTGGGTCGTGAGATATAGAACATTCTGTTAGTGGAAGAGTGCAGAATTTTAAATTCTTGTATGCTGTGGTAAACATAGCATCACTTGTGGCTGTGTGGTGAATAGTTGGAGAGGCACATACTGTATGTGTAGAGGCAAAGTAAAACTGGCAATTTTTTAACAAACAATTTTGTTCTTAAAATCATATGTACTGGAACCAGGGAAGGGTGAACTGCATGAAAAGAAATCTACATCACCCCATACCTTTCTAATGTCCCTGATTTTGACTCAAAGATGTTCTTGGTCCTTCCTAAATTGGACTTTATCTTTTATGGAGGAGTTGGGATTTGAGCCAGAAAATTCTGTCAGACATTACTGTTACTGTTTAGTTCTTCTTCAGGAAATGTTTTTATCACTGAGTTACATATCTTAACCGCCTCTTGGGACGATGCTGTATTATCATGTTTTAAGAAGTGTCTCTGATTTTGGTCCTTTATTGTCTCTGATTTAAAAAAAAAAAAAAAAAACTCAGCCCTGAGTTATGGGGCAGGGGGTTGAGAGGTATCATAATCCCCCAAACCTTGTAGGTTCAGCACTTTTGAACATATTAGCCTTTCAATTAATACTTCCGTTCCCTTCCCCCCGGGCACATCTGAAAATGAGCTGTTATGAGCTCAGTATGTCTTCTTTGGTTAAACTTTTGAAATAAATAGATAAATAACATTACTTGGATTGGTTTGAAATGTGAATTAGGTAGTGTGTTTTTTGTTAGTGTGTTTTTTTATGAAAATTAAAAGCCACCTTATTTATTATATTTTTATTGTTTTTAGCTACCACCCTCCTTGCCCCCACCAGCACTGGCATAGGGACTATTTTTTGTCTTTCAAGTCAAGTTGGAAGTGTTGTTCAATAATATATATTCATTTTTACCTTTCTGAAATAATATCTTTAGATGAAAAGACACATTCCAAGGGTGTTCAATAATTGTATAATAGCCAACTTTTCCTGTTGGTTAAAGGCACTCGATGACTCCTCATGCCTCACAAGCCACCTGGGATATGCCGTTAGTATACAGTAACCACACACTACACCATGTGTTATTGCTCACATAATCTCCTTTCCACAGACAAAAAGACAGGCTGCTCATCTGATGGCAGACTGGTCGATTTTGTTGGCAAGGAATTTATCAGAAAAGCCTCCAGAGAGAAGACAACCTGGCATCTGAACTGTAGTGGGGGGTTGTATTCAGCATTTTTGTCTGGAGGACACTTTCATAGGGAACTTTCTGCAAGAACTGCTGCTAGATATGAACCACTTCAAAAGACAAAACAAAACAAACAGAAAACCTTAATATAAAACACAACAGTGAAAAGAAACTTGCTTCTTTCTAAGTAACTCATCAATTTACTGCATGCACTAGAAGACTCGGACAATAATAGCCACATTCTCAGTTTTATGGCTAATTATTTCCATGTCTGTGGGTGGTTAAAAACAGAGTAGAGTGAAAATTACTAGGACTTGGATGCAGGACTGTTTATAAAATTAGGGATTATGCAGCTGTCACTTTCTGATTATACTTCATGAATCAAACCTCCTAATTGCCAATACAGGACTAGGTGCACGTGGGCCTTGGTAGTATTTTTTTTCAACAAATGATCAGATTTACTGGATTCAAATAAAATTATACTCTGTAATGTTATGCACAGCTGATATAATTTTGAAATATGTTGATATTTGGTAATATCTGAATTGATTTCGGAAGTGGACCACTCAGGATACCAGACACTAGTTATTTCCGCTACTGCTGGCATGATGTCAAGTGCAGGGCAATTTTTTTTTTCTTTTCTTACTGTATGCTTTTTTGTCATCTACTATAGATCTCTGAATCCTGGGGTCTGGGGGCCAACTCCTGTGGTGACTGTTATAGCTACAACCTCTGCTAGCCCCCACATACTCCACTCAGTGAGGGATGCAGTGTGGGGCTATGCTGTGTCCCACCCAGAGTTTCTGGTACTTGGCTGGAGCCACCTTCTGTTTCACACCCACTCCCAGCTTTGATTGACCAGTTGGTCCTCGGCTTGCCCCTCTCCCCAGGGCAGGGTTCCTGTTCCAACTGTAGGGCTCACCATAGTAGAGATGGGCGGATCACCCCAGGTCGATCAGTGACCAAGGGATTGGGGTCAACCACACAGAGTGCTCAGGGAGCATGGGCCATGACTGGACTGGCTCCATCATACTGCTGCCAGTTAGGGTGGATTTTCTCCCTAGTTTCCCAACCACCTCCTTTTCACTATGCATGTATGCACACAGCAGACCTGGTGAAACTTGCAAGAATATATGATCACCCATGTTACCAAGGCACTTCTCAACACCTTCTGAAGGTGTTGCTCACTGTGTGGTATCACCCACCATTGGAAGAGTGTCTAAGTGGCCACTGTTAGACTTCCATGTTGGCCTCTCCTGACATTCCAAGCTCAAAACACGAATTCGCGAGCCTGCTAGGCGGCATTCCATGTCTCAGCGCCTATGGAACTGGCCACACATTAGTTATGATAGATACAGTAAGGTGCAGTTTGGTGAGCATGTTGTCTAGACAAAACCCAGAATACCAACATTCAGAACTAGACTTATTAAATGTAAGCAAGGATTGCTTAAGTAGTTTACAGTTAGTATTTTGCAAAGCAAGATAGAACGCACACTCTGTAGCTGTAAATTAAGTCATAAAATAAGTTTGTGAAAGGGGAAAAAAACAGCCAAAGAATATTATAAAACTGAATAATATTGAAAGAAAGAAGGAGGAATGCACAGATATTTAAACATGTTTCCCTTCTCTTTTAAAAGGACAAAAGGACAAGATCAAATCTTGAAGAACGTGATTATATCAATATTTGTTCTTTACCACAAAAGCAAAATCCTCAAGTTTTTTTATTTTGTTAATAATTAAATTAATTGTAAGCAAGCTACTTTTGTGGTTGCCTACTTTGGGTCCCGAACATACAAGCCATGTCCTGTGCCAGGAGTCAGGTGATCCTACTAGCATTGCAGGTGGGTTCCTGACTCTGGGCATCCTGGGGCTACACCAGGGAAGGGCAATCCTTGATCTGGTGCTTACAAATGGGAAGCATGTACAAGACATAGCAGTCATGATCCCTGGGTTGAAGTGACCATCACACAGTATGATTCTGGTTGGACATGGGCAGGAAAACATTCCCACTAAGACTAAAATCCTGGATTTTAGAAAGGCGGACTTCAGGAAGATGGGCAAGGTGTTAGAAGGCCCTTAGCAAGCATCAGGGCAGATATGAGGTTGGATCAAAGATGGCCCACCATTAAAGAGGAATAGTGGTTGCCACTGGGTAATGTGTCAGACTCAGGGAAAGAATTCAAGGGCCAAAGCACCCAGCTGGTTTAGTACTGAGGTCACCCAGGCAGTAAGGGACAGGAGGGTTTGCCTATAGGAAGTTCACGAGGACCAAGAGAGAGGAGGACAGGGAGAGAACTACTTGAAGATGGCTAGTGAGGCAGGTAAGGTAGTCCAGAGGGCTAAGGTTCAGCAAGAACTGCAGATAGCTAAGGGAACTGAGACGGGGGAGAAGGCCTTTTTTCACTATACAAGCAAAAAAAGGGACAAGGAGTGTTTTGTTAGGCTTCGGAAAGGGGTGGGTGGGGGGAGAATGGGGGAAAAGCAGAGGTACTGAACAAATACCTCTGTTACCTCTTCACCAGGTGCCAACTGGGGTGAGAATGAGAGTGGAGCACAAATGTGGTGGTAGAGCGAGATAGGGTGAGGACAGAGCTGCTAGCACTGAAGGTGGACACATCACCAGGCCCTGACAGCATACACCCAAGGGTGCTGAGGAACTGGCAGAGTAGCTTGCAGAGCCACTGGCTGGCCTATTCAATAGTTCACTGGAGTCAGGCATAGTATCGCAGCACTTGAAAACCGCCACATGTGGTGCCCTCTACAAGAATGGCCCCAGGGATAAACCAGGCACTACACACTAGTCAGTGGGACCTCAATTATGTGGAAGCTCATGGAGACCATACATAAGAAGGATGGTAGAGCATCTAGAGCAGCATGGTCTCCAGGATGTAAAGCAGCATGGGCTTATGGGAGGGAGGGAGGTCATGTCAAACAAATCTGATTGACTTCTTTGACTAAAACAGTGACCGGGACCAAGCAGTGGACATCCTTTACCTTGACTTCAGCAAGGTCTTTGACTCTGTACCCCAAGGAGTTGACAAGGAAGTTGGCACATCTTGGGGTTCAGAAGAAGACGACCAGATGGGTGAAAAACTGGTTGAGGAACAGGACAGAGGGTGGTGTTGGAGTGAGAGTCATCTAGCACCAGGAGGTAACCAGTGGGATCCCACAGGGTTCGGTACTTAGACTGGTGTTGTTCAGTGTCCTCATCAATGATACTGGGGATGGTATGAGGGAAAATGTACATATTAATGGATGACACCAAGCTCTGTGGGAGGGTGGACATAGCTGAAGGATTTAGAACCTAAAGGAGGATCTAGAAAAGCTTGATAAATGGTCTGGGATTTGGCAGCTTGACTTCAATGCAAAGAAATACAAAGTTATGCACAATGGAGCCAAGAATCCCAGGATGGAGTACAGCCTGGGAGGGGTCTGGGTATTTGTAACAGAGGAGGAGAAGCATCTGGGATTGATGAACACTAGTGACCTGAAGCACTCCAGACAGTGCAGGAGAGCAGCAGCAAGGGCAAATAAAATATTGGGTTGCATTGCCAGGGGGATCAGCAGTAGGTGAGAGGATGTTGTACTACCCTTGTACAAGTCACTAGTGAGTCCACATCTGGAGTAAAGAGTACAGTACTGGTGTCCACACCTCAAAAGGACATTAACCTGCTAGAGAGCCTTCAAGGGAGGCAACAAGATGATGATCGGCCAGGAGGGCAAAGCAATGAGAAGAGGTTGGGGGCCCTCAACGTGCGCTCCTTGAAGGAGAGGAGAGAGAAGGGAGATATGATTGAGACTTTCAAGTACTTGAAAGGGATAAATAGGCTGGATAAGCAGGGCCTCTTTAAGCTAAGTGGCAACTGAAACACAAGGAAACACAGTCTTAAGTTAGGGGGGAGGTTTAGGAGGGAGGTCAGGAAGCATTTCTTCACAGAGAGGGTGGTGGCCTGTTGTAATGTGTTTCCAGAAGAGACGGATTGTTGAAGATGGTGGGCAGCTTTAAGAGAAGCTGTGACAGAGTTAAGGGGAAAATAGGGGTCAGGGAAGGGTCATATAGAAACATAGAAATATAGAATGTGACGGCAGATGGGGACCTCTCATCCATCTAGTCTGTCAGATTCCTACCCCTCCCTATGGGACATATGTCCTGATAACCACCTTGTGTCTGTCCCATGCATTCTTGAATCCACCAACTATGGAGAGTTTGGAGGAATGGGAGGGAGGCAGGGTCAATAGCAGGCTGTGGACCCTGTAACATAAGCAGACTAAAAAAAAAAAACAAATGGCTTTATTCTGCTGGCTTCTCTTATGTTCATATGTGAATACTGCACAGAATAAAGTGGTTTTCTGCCAAGCAGATGGTGCTTTTGCACTGAAGATGTATTTAGCATTCCAGTTGCCATATTGGAAGCCTCAGTTTGTACATCAGCACAAAGACTGGCCTTGCATGCATACAAATGGAAGGTGGAGCCATGCATAAATGGCACATGGGTATATTAGAGGCTTGGCAGCCTTCTAACTTGCTGTTTGAGTGGCTGTTGTTAGCACCTGAGAAAATAGCATGGACCCATAATAACATCTCAAGTGCCCAATAAAAGCCAGTTATGCTACAGTGGTGGCCCAGAGTCGATGAATACTTGCATTTGTGCTCATGGTAGTATTGATGGAGTACTTTGATTTGAACCCCATGTGGACAATAGACAGCAATATAATGTCTTGGTTATGTAGTGGACCTGAAACGAAAATATATCTCACACACTGGCCTTCCTAAACACAGCAGTACATTGATTTTACTGTGGAGAAGGTGTGCTCATACCTCACCACTCTCACATGTGGAACTGGATTGTTCTGTTGTATACAGCTCACAGACTCCTTCCACCGTACAGATCAGTGTGCCTTGATAATGACAAGTAGATTGCCAGTAATGTTATGGAAAGGAGGTATTAGGGCTGCATGTTGAGTAGGGTCACTAGTGTTTTATGTACCAGTATTGCAGTTCTGGTCTGCAGCACTAAGGGCTTTGTGCCTTGCAATTGCCCTGATTGCTAAGCACCTCTACATTAAAGCAATCAGGGCAATTTGCAAACACAATGCCCTAGTGCTGCAGACCAGAACTGCAATATTGGTACATAAACACTAGTGATCCTACTCAACATGCAGCAGCTAATACCTCATACCATAACATGCAGCAATCTACTTGTCCATGGGGAATCATCCATATTGTGGAAGCTTCAATAAACCATGGGGAATCGTCCATATTGTGGAAGCTTCAATAAACTATGGGAATCGTCCATACTGTGGAATGTTCAATAAACTATGGGGAATCGTCCATACTGTGGAAGCTTCAATAAACCATGGGGAATCATCCATACTGTGGAAGCTTCAATAAACCATGGGGAATCGTCCATACTGTGGAAGTTTTAATAAACCATGGGGAATCATCCATATGGTGGAAGCTTCAATAAAGCAGCTTTAATTTTGAGCCTTCAGTGTAGCGTTGCATTTTTGTGTTGTTTGGGTCACATTTGCTATTTTGCAGCTGCTCCTCTTGCTGTCATTAAGCGCGCACCAGTTTGTGTTTTTGCTCGCATCATTCCCCACTAGTGCCTTACCTCAACTGAGCTTAAACAATCCATATCTAAATTTTTACTGATTGTAGTTTTGGAAGGGAAGGGATCATAATTCCTCACTTTGAGGAGTTAGTTGTCAGATCCTTTCTCTTCCTGGTCCTAATTTTCTTAAGTCCTGCCCTGTCTCCAGCAATTTGTGATGTGTATGTTTGTAGAGCATAGCTGTGTATTATATTTATAATGATGGGGCAGGTTTTAAATTACATTTCTATATGTTTTAGAGGTCCACTGAGGGTCAAATCAAAGCCACTGCCCAACTAACAAGGCCATTGTTAGTTAAGCGGTGGTTTTGATTTGACCCTCGGGAACCTCTAAAACATGTAGAAATGTAATTTAAAGTCTGACCCCATCGATAGCAATACAGTGCGCCCCCAGGTTCTACAAACATATGTGTTGCACAACATTGGAGTGCAGCGGCAAGGCTACAGAACATTGTGGCTAAAAAGGGGAAGGTATCTAGCACCAGCTCGTCCAAATGAGGAATTATGATACCTTCCCCTTCCAAAATTACGACCTGAAAAAATTCTAAATATGGACTGTTTAAGTCCAGTTGAGGTAAGGCACCATGAGGGATACTAGGGATGTTTTTTTTTTTTTTTTTTTTTTTTAAAACAACCAGAATAACTTCTCTTTATGATTTTAAATCTGAGAAACACTGGAAAACTTCAGTATGGTGAACTCCCAAAACAATGGCAAACCACAATATTTCCATTGGAAATGCCTGCAGTTTAGAAATTATAACTATATTTTTAATGTGTGTTTGTGTGCGCGCATGCGTGCGTATGTGTGTGTGCACAGACAGTTTAAAAACACATAAGCTTTCAGTGATGAGGTTGACTTGGCAGGTTGTGTGCTAGGAAGGTGGAGGAATATGTTTTACTGCTCCTCAGAGGACTATAAAAACTTCTCTGGAGTTTTCTTTACTGAAGCGACTGCGACAGATTCCTGAATGAGTAACTCTGAGTGTGCTAAGAATTCATGCCCGTCAGTCATCTAAAAAAGATTACTCACCAAGCTCGAAGCAATTTTAAAAGGAGGTACAGTACTTCCCATTAAAGTGTGGCTAGGTAAGTGCTGGTTCCTGCCCCCAAAGTCATCTTCTCAATACAAAACCAAGGAGTGTAACTAAGCAAGACTGAGTCTAGTATTGTTTGTTGCACCCTTTTTGTGATGCCCTAAAACTGTTACAAAGTGGGGGAGGAGTGATATGTTTAACAAACAAAAGGGTAAACTTATCACTCTCACACCTAGGTTTGTTGGGCTATCCATTTTGACATTTGAAGAGAAAGTGCTAGTTGTATATGTTACTTCAAGGTGTGCTACTTTTATTATTTATATCTTGATGATGTCCACAGTGCAGCAAAATTGACTTTGGTTTTGATAGAAATCTAATGATATTTAGAGTCTAATAATGTATACTTTTCAAACCTTTTATGTGCCCAGCCAATAATGTATACCATTAGGTCATGATATATTTTAATCCTGAAGTGTAGACTAAGTTTTAATGTGTTTATGCTTTCTTTATTGAAAGTATAAAGTTAAACAAACTGCAATGCAGAGTAAAAATTCAAGCTCCACTCCCTTTATTTACAGCTTGAAGTGGTGGTGGGGGACCATAATCCTAATTGTGATCCTAATGCCCTGGGGTGGTTAGTTTTTCAGAGTTGTGAAATGGCCTTGCCTTTGTCCCTCTCCTCCCATCTTTTCTTTGTCTTAAAGGAGAACTTCTGTCACAGATAAAGCAGTGACCGCTGCACAGATCTGGGCTTCAGTACGCCAATCCCCCCTGCAGGCACAATCTTCATTGAAATGTGTCCATACCTGAATCCTAGTGAAATTTAAGAAGGGTTTCGTAGCAGACAACATTTTGTAACATGCTGTTACTCGGCCTCTGAGATGGCGCTGCTAACACAATATCATGATGCGCCACTGCCCTTTCCTGTATTGTGCCCTTATGTATGGAGATTTAATTAATCTCCCAAACCCATATTCTGTTTTCACAGACCTTGCCTAAATACTATGTGTGTATGCTTTATGCATATGGCAAGTCTGTGAAAATAAACTAGGCATGAAGCGATACAGAGGTTATTAAATGTCTGCACATAAAGGGCACAACAGGAAGGGCGGCATGTTATGATATTGCTTTAACAGTGCAATCTCGGGGTGGGGGGGAGTAACTGAGTGCCATCATGTTACAAAATGTTATGTGCTATGAGAGCCTTATTATATTTTATGTGGATTCAGGTATGAATACATTTCAACGAAGATTGTGCCTGCAGGGAGGGCTCAGGGTACTGAAGCCCCAATCTGTGTAGTGGCCGCTGCTTTATCTGTGACAGTCCTCCTTTAAGCCTTACTATGCCTTCTTTGACCATTTGCTTTTCCTGAATTTATCTAAAGAATGTGTATTCCCATGATTCTCCCACCTTGCTAGCCTGAGTTCTGTCTGCACCTTGGCCTCCCTAACCTGTTGACTAGCTGCCTTTGCTGCATCTAGGTACTCTTTCATAACCACCCCCCCCCCCGGCTTCCTTTATATTTTTTGAATGCCCTCCTCTTGGCACTTACCAGTTCTTTACTTCTGCCATGTACCACTTGCCCTTTACCGCTTTAATACCCTCTTGACTGAGCTTATCTATTTGCCCCTGTGGTGGTCCCCATTTGGACCTCCAACTTCACTGTCTTGTGGCTGCTGGATGATTCCTGGACTACTACATTTTGGATCTTCTCACTGTTGGTAGTACCAAATGCAGCAGGACCCATTCCTTTGTCAAGTCCTGGGCCAGCTGTACTAGGAACACCTTCTGGCATGCATCTATCAGGAGCCAATTCCTAGCTCATTGTGTCCAGGATGGCCAGTTTGTGTCAGGTTAAGCAATGGATGGTTCAGACTTCATAAGAAGCTATTAGAAGTAATGGGCTAGTATTTACCATAATTGGAACTTTCTAGTCACATTCAGGATATTAAAGTTCCCTACCACTACCAATAATCTGGCTGTCCTCCATAGCATCTCCCTCAGTTCCTTATGTGCTCCCTGGTACTGGGCTGGTGGTCTTTAGAACACCCCAGTCCTAACTTGTTTCCTATTCCCTGTTGATGCAGGTACCTACAGGGTTTCCAGCCTTTCCAAGTCCCCCAAACTGTCCATTTCTGTTGCCTCTGTCCCCCCACTTTATATACAGTGCTATTCCTCCTCCTCCCATTTGTTCTGTCCTTCCTCAACAAGGAATATCTCAGTATGGCCAGGTCCCATTCATGGTTCAAGGTTGCCCATGTCTCAGTGACAGCCACCAGGTCGAGATTCAGTTCCGGGACTGTTGCCTGCAGTTCTTTTATTTTGTTGCCAAGACTCCTTGCCTTATTGCAGATTATCCCCTAACAGCTAGTCCCTCCCCATTCTTTATTCCTGGAATGGTTCCTCTTTTCTGTTTTGTGGGAAACACCAACAATGGCCCTGCTTAATGATACAAGTTGTGTTCTTTGCCATGCTGACTCCTCCAGACTAGTTTCAACTAGCTACAGTATGTGTTGCACCTGTCTGCCTCCCAACACCCTCCTGCCCACCTCAGTGGGACTCAAGTCATCCCTTTAAACAGCCTCCAGTCCTCATTAGGTAAAATGCGATTGCCAAAAATTATCTTTCATTTATTCTAGCTTACAGAAAGTGAAAACTTAGAAACAGTCTGATGATTGCTTGTAAAACAATTAATCACCCAGTCACAGTATGCCAAGAGAAAAGAGTCAGGGGAAAAACATAGGATTTGTATTATGATTTTATGCAACGGCTACAAAATAAGTGGCATGGAAACAAAGCAGGCAGCTGGCACTGCAGATGTCCACAGCAAAAGCTTGCCATATTTTGCACACAGACACAGACACAGAATATAAGAAGAAGAGAAAAAGGCTGCTTTTATTTATTTATTTTTTAATTTCCAGCAGGACCAGCAGGTACTTGTAGTGAGCTGCTGTTTTATGCAACAACAGCTGCAGTGAAAGCTGACAGAACTTCGGCTGACTTGTAAAACACCAGTCATTCAGTTGCAGTGTGCCAAGACAAGAGTGCTAAAGACGGCCAAAGTTGGGAGGAAATAAATACTGTATATGCTGTATGTGTGTCACTCAGGCAATCAGCAGCTACAGAATGAGTACTGCGAGTATAGCAAAGCTGCAGTCAGCTACAGATAAAACTGTACATGCAGCCAGAGATTGCCTTACACCGACAGCCTACTAAATCTGTGGAAAAAGGAATTTATATATAATTTTTTTCCTGAAGGAACCTGTAGTACAGGTTTTGGATGTCCAGCGACCTGAGAACTTGAGGAGTGGTCAGGGTATGGTGTCTGGTTTCAATGCAAAAAGACCACAATGATGCACTTGGGGCACAGAAACTCGGGGACCTAAGTATGCACACCCTAGAACAGAGGGAGATAGAAGGGGTGGATATGATATGATAGAGACCCTTAAATACCTCATGGGGGTAAACAAGGTATAAGAGAAGTATTTTTTCACAAAAAGTGCTCAAGGACAAGGGGGCATGATAAGATGCAGGAGGGGGATAGATTCAGGAGAGATATGAGGAAGTACTTCTTCACAGAAAGAGTGGTGGATTCCTGGAACAGTCATCCAGCAGATATGGTGTGGGTGAAAATGGTGGGATTCAAGTATGCATGGAATAAGCATAAGGGAATCTTAGGGAAGGGGAGGTGCATGGGCCACCGATTAAGTAGGATTTGTGGTGATACTATAGGCAGGGAAAAATGGGCAGACTAGGTGGGCCAAGCAGTCCTTCTCTACTGTAAAAGTTTGTTTCTATGTTTTGTATTGCAGTGGCAGGCCAGCAGCTTCAGCAAAACCTTAGACAACTTGTAAAAAAATAAAATGAAATAATCACTCAGTCAAGCGTTGTAGTCTGTATACCAGAAACACCGACTGCAGGAGCAGAAAAAGTCTTTAAAAGGATGACTCAGCAACTAACAGCTTCAGAAATGCACAGGTCTGAGGGCAGCAGCAAAGCATAACCTCTTGGTTCGAGTGTCTCTCTCTCTCTCTCTCTCTTTCTCTGTGGACTGGCACTACAGGTGGGTCACGTGTTTAAGCTCTAGAAAGCTCTCTAAGCAGCCTAGGGATTGACTGGAGTGATCCTTGAGATCTCAGTCTTGCTGAATGCAATCCCTTGAATACTTAAATACACCCTAGTTTTCAGGTATTCTCTGAGTACTTTTGGTAATTAATGGCAGATTTGAATTTGATATACATCTCCTAGTTAAGTGGTATATATGCAAACTAAACATAAATACTCAGCCAAACTGCTTACATAATGTTGCTTGCCAAACTTGGCTCAGTTTGATGTAGTGCTTCAACAGCAGTTGTCAATTGGGTGATAAAAGGAAACATTTGCTTCTATAGAGGTTGACCCAAGTAACCAGCCCCAGCTGTTCATATGGTCCATGTCTGTGATGCTTGTGAATAAAAGGAAAGGAAAATGATGGGAACCAGTGAAAACAAAGGGACTGGTAAACTAGTTTGCCAGTATAACCACCCACCTTATTTTTTTATGATCTTTTATTAAATTCAAGATTGTAACAACATATACAATATAGACAATACAACAAACAGACAAATGCATTCCATGATACAATACAATCAGTTATGAATTAACATTACTATTTCCTTCCAGTTGATTCCATACATATATGATTTCATTTACATTCTAGGTGTTCACTAATTTATTAGCATTCAGATGGGAGAAAGATATTAATCCTTATGCAACTTCTTCAGTCAAGCCCCACACGCAAGGTGATCTCCTCCTCCCCACTAAGCGAGGCTAGAAAGGGGGCCCATTCTCTGTAAAAGGCTTCCACCCTATCCCTGATCGTCAGGGTCAGCCTTTCCAAGGTCAGTGTCCGGATCACTAATCTATGCCACTGCTGAGTATTGGGAGCAACACAATTAACCCAGGTGTTCTGTATGCAGTGCCTCGCCAGTACCAATAACACTCTAATCCACTGTGGTAGTGGTTCCCACCCCCTTCCTCTCCTGGGTTCATTCCAAACAGGTCTATTATTGGATCTGCCTGTAGGGGGCATCATGCCATGTTGGTAATCTCGCCAATCACTTCTCTCCAAAAGGTCTGGAGTACCCTGCATGTCCAGAAGCAGTGCATATACATCCCTCTTTCATCCCCACATCGACCACACACAGGGGACATGGAAGGGTGCGCTTTATGGACTATCACTGGGGGATAATAAAGCCTGTGCAGGAATTTATAAAAGGCTTCCCTGAACCTATTACATGCCAGAAGACCCATGTGCCCTTCTAGCAGGAGTTGCCAGTTCTCCTCCGTGATTTCCTTACCAATATTCCTCTCCCACAATTGTTTCCTTTTCTGAGTATGGTCTGGGTAATCTTGTTTCCCCAACTTCACTGCTTTTTTGATAACTCCGATCCTTCTGCTCCAGGTATACCAGGGTCTCTGAGCCATCCATGAGGTTGCACTCCTCCTCTGTCCATTTTCAACATAAATGCCTAAGCTGCAGGTACCGAAATAATTGCTGCCCCTCAGTCCCAACCTTGAACAATATCCCCCAATGGGCTTAGTATACCATTCCTTAGTAAGTTCCCCATTTCTGCACCTTTATTCTCCACTCTAAATCCCTGTCCTCCAGTCCTGGAAGGAAGAAGGCCACCCACCTTTTCACAAAACAATTTCAAACCGTTTTAAGTCAGTTTACCAAAACTGACTAGGCGTCTCAAAAACAAACTGAAAATCAAACTGGTACCGGCTCAAACCCGAGAAAGAAGTCCTTAAATTCTACTCCATGTGTGGCCTTATCAGTGAAGTATATAGAGGTAGTAGTACCTCAGGCTTCCACTATCGAACCCTCCCCTAAGGGTGTGCGAGGATGAATAGCATTTCCCAAATACCATGAATAATGCATGATTCACTATTCAGATATGAATAACGAATAGTGGCACTATTATTCATATTCAGGAAATAAAGTTAAAACAGAAAAAAGCCCCCCACCCTCCTCCTCAGTCTAACTGTTTAAAGAGCCACTACCCTCCCAATCCCCCCACCTTCCCCCTCCAGCACCCACATATTAATGTTTAAACAAGGATCCCATGATGAGCGACTGGCACCACCCGACCACCTCCACATCCGGCCACTGTTTTTTGTAGCTTTTTTTTTTTTTAAAGCTAGATCCTGGCCGAAAAGAAATAATCCCCCCATCCTAGCAGCAGCCCCCAACTGCTAACTTCCTCCACCCCAGCACCCACATTTCCTTATTTCAAAACCTCCCCTAGGAGTGGGAAGGTGACCAACACAACCTGCCCACCACCACAGCTGTCTGCCTTCTTGTGAACGGAAGTGCTCCCACACGTGCTCGCATAATAAAACAGCTGATCACATGGCCATGGGGGTGGGCAGGTTGTGCTGGTTACCCATTGTTGGATCCTTGTTTAAACATTAAATTGTGGGTGCTGCAGTGGAGGAGGGTGGGTGAGGAGATAGGGGTTGTGGATCTGGAAACAGTTGGGCTGGGGAGGAAGGTTGGGGACTGTTTATTACCCCTCCCAACAGAAACACAAATAATGAATAAAATACTAATTCGAATAACCGTGGCTCTGAATATAAATATTTGGCGAATAATCAAAATAAGGTATTAAGCCCATGCTTACTCTGATGATTCACCTTGCCTTGCATCCTGTTAGCCTTGCTGAAGGCCTTGTTACACTGGCTGGTTTGTTTAAAGGAGTCACTTATGATGACTCCTAGGTCTCTTTCCTCTGATCTTGTATCCAGCTGAACCCTCTCATCCAATATTCTGTTCTGGGGTTTTGTTCTCCAAGAGCATCACTTTGCACTTCCTGGCATTGAATTTCAGTCACCAAACTTAGGACCATTTTCTAGCCTTTGCAGATCTGTCTGCAATTCCGTATCCTTCACATTGTCATCTCTACCAAGGTTTAGTGTCATCTGTGAATAGACACAGCCTGCACTGGATTCTCTCTCCCATGTTGCTGATGAACATATTGAAGATAACTGGGCCTCAGACAGCGATTGTGGGCAGATGGGAGCATGGTTCCCTAACTGTGGTCCCCCCCCCATGTGTGCAGGGTGGGGGTTGTTTATGTTTATTGGGGAGGGTGCAAAGCCCCTTCCCTACAATGGGACCAACATGAGGTGCAACCAGTCAGGTGCGCGACACAATTCCCTGTTGTGCACCTTGCTGGTGGCCTTTTTCCCATGCCCCAATCGTCCTTCGCGAAATTGTTTTCACCGTATTGTGGGCAACCCTCTGCTGGTGACCTCTCTTTCAACTGATCTGACCCCATTCACCACAGCTATCTGTTTCCTCCCCTCCAACCAGCTCCCTACCCACTTTACTATTTCACTAGCTGTACCCAGATCCCCTACCTTCTTCAGCAGTCTTTGGTGACACACTGAGTCAAATTCCTTGCTGCAGTAAGAGCCTTTTTTCAGCCCTCTTTGGGTACATAAAACATCCAGCTATGAGACCCCCTCCCCATCTTCTGCTGTGGCATTATATTGAGTAAGGAGCTGGATGGAAGAAAACACCAAAATAATAACACAAAACACAGCACGATTCAGTGCAGTGCTACATAAACTATTGAATCAGGTGAACACAACTGATTTATCAAAGTTGGAAAAAACTAGCTGGAAAAGCTTGCTTATAAGGCCACATCTTTAACCCTTGCTGTGCTGTGGACTGATATATTAGTCCAGAATTCCTATATGTTCTAATTCTCTTGGGAACCTAAGAGTTAATCTTGTTATAAGAATTTTAACTGAAGGGGCTTCATGTACGGACCTGGAAGGATATTCCAAAGCCTGGCACTTTCCACAGCAAACAAACAGTTACCTGCAGGTGTTGCTCTGGAAGTGGAGACATTAAGTAGGCCCTGGCTATTTGAATGCAGAAAACTAACCCCCAGTTAGTCATCCTGGAGGGTAACTAGTAGTTCCCAGAAGTAAGATGGGCCCAGCCTATTCAGGGCCTTAAATACAAGCAGAGACTTACAGTCAGACTGTCACCTGATATACAGTCAGTACAGACTGGGAGGACTGGAGAATGATTTGCCTGTCTTGGTGTAGATGTTGGAAGTTTATCAGCTGCATTCTGCACCAGTTGTAGGTGGTGCAGCTGAGTCACTGGTGGGCCCTGGTGAGAGCATTGCATCAGGAGACTTTGGAAGTCACAAAGCTAGCATTTCGATCAGGATAGCGGTGCGATCTGACAGTATTCCTTAGATGCTAAAACCACTCTTAACCACTGCCAACACCTGAAAACTCAGGTTCAGCTAGCTGTCTGGTGTATACCCAGATTGTACACCCTCTCTTTTTATCTCATGCTATCCCATCAAATGTGGTTCACCTGAGATCAACCATATAGGAAGAAACTCAGTGACCTGGTCCCACCAGCAGCAACTTAGTCATGCTATGATTTAGTCTGGCCAGCTCACGTTTCAGATAGGTAAGAACCACCTTTCCTGTAGGTTCAGTCTATGTCTAATTCTTAGTGCTAACAAGATAGCAGTGGAGGTGGTGGGGTCCTGATTTCCCCCACTGTGAGTGGTAATTTGTGATATATTTTTGGGGTAGGAACATGGACTGAATGCCTGAGTTTTTTTGTTTTGTGGGTGGGGGTTGTGACACAGTATGAATATCTGTGAGTAAGGTGTTCAGGCTTCTTCTGTCTAAATTGACCTTCACATTTTTTTTTTTTTTTTTTTTAGAGAACAAAATGTTATTCCAGAACAAATGCCTACAACTCTGCATGGATTCAAGGAGCCTCATGAACCTTTTTGGTTGGGTTTGATGCAAAGCTAACCAGAACCAGAAAAGATTAAGCCATATATAGAACATGGTATTGTTATTGGCCAAAGAAATGTGTGGCGGTTTTGCCCTAAAGTTACCACTTTCCTTCTTAGTGGCACAGCTTCAGTGACATTGCACACATTTGCTGTCGAGATTTTGCTGATCATGCTACCCTGCATTGCAGCCGGATAAAATGATGTAAAACAAATGTCTTCTGGGAAGAAAGTTTTGTACAGAACTAACTCCCAGACTCAGTATTTACTCAGTGGTTTGCCTTGTCAAGCAACTGCATTTTCCTACACTTACGTGCCAAACTCATTTGTTCAAGTCAGAAAAAATGAGGAAATGTGCCTTTAGGGAAATCAAGTCCACTCCTCTCAGCTTTGCCACATTAGCAAGAGCATTTCTCATTTTACCACAGAACTGTCACATATTTGTCCCATATGGAGTAGATGCTGTCACAAATTATGTACTGAGATTTTCAAGCAGGAACTTGTTAATCTATAATGCTCAGTTAAATCATTAATTTCCACAGTGTTCTACTAATCTTCTCTCTAAATATTATGAGTTATCACATCTTTTGTGTCCTGTTCTCAGATTTTGCCACATTTCAGTCACAAAAGTCATAAGGAATGAAGTTTGCTTGTATATTGTGTTGCAAAATATCATGATGTTGACGGTTTCTAGTGTTAGCTGTACAGCTGTCCTTCCCTGAAAAGGAAAGCCTGGCTGAAGAAAAGTTGAGTGCTATGCTTTTCTGGGTTGTTCAGGTGCCTGCAAAGACAAAAATAAATGGGACTCTACAGACTTTAGAATATGCAGTACTTATTATTTGTTAGACATCTGAGGACAGGATAAACAACAAGGATTCTTTAGTAGAAATAGTTAACTGAAAACGCATATCAGATGGTTTATGAGAGGAGTGAGGAAACAGTGGCAGTGGTTTAGCTGATTATCTAAATAGCTAGTTGTTCATGTAATCCCCATTCACAAAGATGTCTAGACAATCGCTGCCTGCTGCAAGCCGAAGTGGGGAGGTGAGGGTTACCCCAAGGCAAGTGGGTATCCCCCTCCCCCGCGAACCGGGTACTTCAGAGAATGGTGGGGTTGAGGCGCCAGCTTACAGCTCCTGGCCGAGTGGACCTCCCTCGCGATCGAGAATAATTCTTTCCTAGCTCCTGATTAGGAGATTGTCTGCCGAATTTAGGAGATTGTCTGCCAAAATTAATTTTACCAAGTCTAAAAAGAAAACATCCCCTGCTTCTTATATATGTGTGTATGTCTTTGTGTGTTTTGTCTGTGATATGTATGGAAAAAACCTAATAAACAAGTTTAAAAAAAAAAAAAAAGAAAGAAAACTTCCCCTGCTTCTGAGCAGGTGCCTGTTGCTGCCTCTGACTCTGGACTTTTACCAAAATTGGACTTGCTGAGTAATCTGCTGTGTGCGGGGAACCAAAGACTCTTTAGCTCCCATGGACTGAGGGAGTTTGGGCGCGAAATTCAAACTCCCAACCTCAGCGCCTGGTTGGACCCCTGTGGGTCATGATGCCACAGACCAGGCTCCTACAAAGAACTGAATTCGGAGCCCTGCAACTCACAATTGCTGCCTGCTGCAAGCCAAACTGGGGAGGTGAGGGTTACCCCAAGGCAAATGGGTGCCCTCTCTCCCTCGAACCGTGGACTTCAGAGAATGGTGGGGTTGAGGTGCCAGCTTACAGCTCCTGGCCGAGCGGACCTCCCTCACAATCGAGAAGAATTCTTCCCTAGCTCCTGAGTAGGAGATCATCTGCTGAATTTAGGAGATCGTCTGCCGAAATTAATTTTACCAAGTCTAAAAAGAAAATTTCCCCTGCTTCTGAGCAGGTGCCCATTGCTGCCTCTGACTCTGGACTTTTACCAAAACTGGACTTGCTGAGTAATCTTCTCTGTGCAGGGAACCAGGGGTATGTTTGTCCAGCCCACCGACCCGTTCCTCCTCCCTTAAATGGTCACTGGCCACGCCCACTAGCCCTGACAGATCAGACAGCAATCCTACAATTCTGGCGCCAGCCCTTTCCGTATAACTTGGCTGTTACTGTGCTGGCCCTTAACAGTTTTAAACATAGCCTGATTCCTGAGCCAGTAATAGGGCAGTAAGCTAGACTAACAACCTCCAACCCTCTACTCAAATCCTAGTCCCTCTAGCCAGCCTATGCCTAAAGCACCTGGGTACTAACAGTGCCTAGTGTTTGCCTTTAGTCCTGCTGCTAATATTGAAGCAGCCCTTAACAGTTAACTATACCTTTGTACTGTGCCTGCCATATTTAGTTTCATCAATAGATATGTTGATTTGCTTCCTTTGCTAGTTAAGTTGGGCTTTAGGCTAGGACAAAGTACAACCATCTCCCTATTCGAACTGCTGTCCCTCTAGTCACCCTAAGCCCATCAAACCAGCTGACACCTTGTACCCTGTGCCTGTTGATTACCCTGCTACCATTAAAACAGATGGCACAACCTATACTAGTCTTTTTTATCATGTAATATTTTATTGAAATGTTCCAACTTTTAACATATTGCTTGCATAATACACAGAAGCAAATATACCATGAGCTTCAATCCCTGACAAACAAAAGCGAGATAGCTAACAATACTGCCATACAACCAGAATACAAGGTAGCACTAAACTACATCAGTACTTATCAGAGTCCAAGTCTCAACTGGCCTTCAGGAAGGCATATGCTATGTGTAAAACAGACTGGTTGCAATAAACTTTAATTAGACACAAACATTTCTAAACCTATACTAGTTTATTGGGCTGAGAAGCTGTTTCTCTACAATAGAAGGAAACATGCGTGTAATGTAATAATTGTCTGTACAATAAGCTGTGCATAATTTCTCTTGTGATCGCCCTCACATCTAATTATAGCTACCCTGCAGGCCAGAAGGTAACTCAAGTTCCCTTATCTCATTTCTCCAAAGTATAGCAAACTAAGCTTGTTAGAGGGTAATAAATTTACTACAAGTTCCACTCCTAAGCCTCACAAAGGGACAGTACATATAGATCATGACATCAATGCCAGAGTGTGAACCGCTTGATGTTGGCTGATTCATCTGGCAGTATAAGGTCATGTAGTCCAAATTTTCTATGTACTGTAAGGTGTTGAAACAAGCCTGAATTATCTATTAGACTTTACCAGAAAGTTCTAATCCCTTACCAGCTAACTTGTTTTCTGATAGGTTCGGCTCCCCCGCTAACTAATACAGGGCACTATTGTTCTCCCAACATGGCTCCGGTGGGATACACCCCAGCTCCTGGCATACTCTGCCACAAGCTGCAGTGTGCAAACAAACCCTGTGCCTCTCTCCTAAATAGTGGAGTACTCTTGGCTACACTATATATACTGTCCCTCCTCTGGGTGGACATGACCATAGGCTACGGTCACTCAGACACCAATGGACCCCTTCAGAACAACTCCCCTCCGAGGGGCAATTACCTCTGGACACCTCACCCTAGCACACATGCCCTTCTCATAGCCCACAAGCTGGCAAGAAGGGGTGTATGCTATGAGATACTCCATTTTACATGGTGGAGGTTCAGTTACTCAATCCCTCTGATCAGCCCAAAGTTACTCTGTCTGCTGGCAGTCCTACTGCTCGGGCAGGAGATGTACAGCCCAATCCAGGCCCTCCAATTCCCAGTCTCTTAATATCTTCTCCTCAGGTCCCACATTGGATATCCCCAAGGGGTTGAGGATAGCGATATGAATGTCTGCAGCCTAAGACCAAAAATACAAGAGGTACAAGCCTGGCTTGAACTCTACAACCTGATATTCTCACCATCTCAGAGACCTGGCTCAAGGCCCATACCCTTGATCATGAAATCATGGTCCAAGGTTATAACACTTACCGAAGGATAGGGTTGACAAGAGAGGTGATGGGGTACTAATCTATGCAAAGGACACCCTTATTGTGTCATACCAGACGTTGAACCAGGGTAACAGCCATGACTGTGAAGCAATTTTCATCCGATAACCCTTGGTAATGCTAAGCACCTCACAATTGACTGTGTCTACAACCCCCTAAGGCTGCTCTCCAAGCCCTTGAAGATATCACAAAAACTACGGTCAAAGAAATCTCAATGGAGCTCCTTATCCTGGGAGATTTCAACCTAAACTGGGCCCATGACTCTAACAAAACTCTCACGGCAGTGACACAAGAGGCTAACCTGGTACCGGTTATCTCTGAACCAACCAGACTTAACTACAAAATGGGGAACCACACCATCCTGGACTGGGCTCTGGTGTCTAACTCCCACAACATACAGAAAGCTGGCTTAATGGCCGACACTCTGAGTGACCACTTCCCTATATTCTGTATATGGAAGACTAGAGCACCTAAGGTACAACCCAGGATACTCGCCGTCTGAGACTACTCAAATTTCACTGCGGCACAATTCATCACTCACAGTAACCCGGACTGGAGCCCCATCCAGCTCCTCCCTACCTTGGACGAGGCCTTGGAATACTTCCATGACTCACTTATCAATGCAACCATCCTCTTTGCCCCGCTTAAAAAAAACTCTGATCAAAAGGAAGCTGCTACAAGTGGATCTCCCTGATTGTACAATCCCCGATGATCAGTCGGGACAAGGCTTGGAAAAAGTTCAGGCACTCCTTTCTCCCTGCTGATCTTGCAGCATACAGATCACTAAAAAACAAATGTAAGAGGTCTATCAAACTTGCAAAGAAGGGAGTACGTCACCCACCTCCAAAAAACCAATTTAGGCAACCCCAAGCTCTTTTGGTCTCACATTAACGAGCTGCTTAGGGGCAACCCCAAGGAGGTACCAGGCCCAACTGAGGTCAGTGGTCAGCTAGTGAGTGATGGCCCACAAATCACCTCAGCTATCAACCTCCACTTTACCAACCTCGATGGATACAAGGCCGGATTAGCTACATCAACACGGAACATAACTGAGCCCCCCTGCTCTAATAGACCCTCATTTCACCTGAGACTGGTCAAGACAAAAGAGATCTTAACTCTTCTCAGGGCTCTGAAAACCAAAGGCTCAGGAGGCCACAACAGGATTAATCCAAGGTTACTTAAGGAGGAGTCCAATCCCTTGCCAGACCTCTGACCTGGCTTATCAAGAGATCCCTACTGGAAGGAACAGTTCCTGACCAAGGGAAACAGGCTAATGTGGTCCCCATCCACAAGGGTGGCCCAAGGGAACACATAAGCAACTACAGGCCATCTCACTGCTCTGTACCCTTGCAAAACTGCAAGACAGGCTTATATACAGTGAACTCCATGAATACCTTGAGTCTTGCCAGCTCCTAGCCCCCTCCCAGCATGGTTTTCGAACCAACCATGGCACTGACGCTGCCCTCACCAACCTCACAGTGGATGTTCTCAGAGCAATGGATGTAGGGAAGCTGACGGGTGCAATTTTTATAGATCTGTCCAAGGCATTCGACCTTGTGGACCACAGCCTCTTTCTTACAAAGCTAGACAAAATCGGTCTTGACCCTCTTGCCCTCAAGTGGTTCATGAGCTACCTAGCAGGCCGTACACAGAGGGTCATCTGGAAGGGTGCGCTCTCGGACCCACTACCCATAAAGGAAGGAGTACCTCAGGGATCAATCCTAGGTCCCCTTCTGTTCACAAACAACCTAAACTTCCACTGTGGGGAAAGCTCAGTCATTCAATATGCAGATGACACAGTCATTTATTGCTCCCTGGATAATCAGTGTGCTCTGGGGCCTCTCCTCCAAGCTGACCTTACAACACTTGAGGCCTGGCTAACATCAAATAGGATGGTCCTCAATGCAGGTAAAACAAAAGTCATGCTGTTCAGTCTCAGATCCCTGGGGCAAAATAGAACCAAGTCTCTACAGCTCAAATCACTTGCTGGTAAAAGCATCGACATGGTGGACTCCCCAAAATACCTAGGGCTAACAATTGACCACTGTCTCACCTTCAAGGCCCATGTAGACTCAGTCACTAGGACCATCCATGGCAAACCTGGCACCCTGTATCGACTAAAAGACCAGCTTATCCCAGAAGCTAGGCTTGCAATTGCTTCCAGTGTCCTACTCCCAACACTTACCTATGCTGCCCCAGTGTTACAGGGCATGCCCAAGCTGGAGTTCAACCGGCTACAGATACTGTACAACAAGGTAGCTCGGTTTGTGACCCAGAGTCACTCTAGAAGCCACCACTGCGACACGCTTGCCCAACTACAGTGGCCGTCCTTCGCCTCTTGACTACAGTACCCCTCTACTCTGTCTGGCGTTTAAGTTACTCAGCCCAGCTGTTCCACCCAGCCTAAAAGGAACAATTATACTCAAGCACAACCCTGAGGCTTAGGACCTCTGGTCAGACTCTACTGGAAATCCCAGGGTTAGGACTAATGCGAGTGGCATAGCCTTTCCTATACCACCCTCATCTTGTGGAACAAGCTTCCTCTCATTACAAGAAGCCCTCTCTTTGAACTTCGCACCAGGCTCAAGGTCCACATGACTGAGACCAGCACTTGCCACTGCCACTGCACCTGACTGCCCGCCCCCACCCCACAGCCTAGGCCAACCCTCTCACTTGGTCACCTTTTTTCTCCACCTGTCTCATGTCACCCTAACAGACCACAAGGCTAGGAATTCCTTATATAATTACTGCTGGTATGTGAAATATGATTCAGAAAATATGATATTTGCCTGTAACCTGCTAAATTATCTGTACTTCTCTGTAACCACATGCATCTGTACTGATTATCTGCACTCTCTCTGTAACCACTTGTATCTGTTACTTACCTGTAATGTTATTCAGGGTCGCCCCTGAAAAGGGATCTCAGGGCTCAGTGTGCCTACCGGTCATCAAAATTTAATAAAAAAATAGCTCTGAAACAATTAAGTAATTAGACCTGATGGTGTGAGATATTGTGGGATTTACCCATGCCTTGTGTGACATGCTATGAGACTCTGCCAGTGAGCCGAACAACACGAAAATGGGTTATCCTAATTACTCAAATCCTGGAGAGTCTTATTGCAATCTACAGTGGGCCAGTGTATAAAATAAATTTAAAAATGTGTTTAATTGTGTTGTGCATTTTATAAATTAATTTCCTCAGCTGTGGCTTATTGCAGGATTTACCCATAGGTAAAGACCATAGCTGGCCAGTTAAGTTACAGGATTTGATTTTTTTAAGTCCATCATACAATATGTAATAACTGACTAAGTCAGTCTGTCCTTTGGGCACAAGGTCCTGTGTTCTGTGTTTTAACAGTCTGCGGTACAATCGTTACACAGTCCCATCGTTCAAGATTACTTCTTTCCAGGCATACTGTAACTGAAGGTACTGCCCCAGGAAAAAATCAGTGCAGTGCATGACAGTATAGAAATTGACTTGGGTACCTCATGAGAGCATGGGGACTCTGGTCAGGTTCGGCAGCTGCAATGTCTCTGTTGCTTAGGCACTCCTTGTGCTGTTTGGCGATGGGCTCTAAACATCCATAAACAACAGTTACTGAGTTACCTCATACTCTTCACTGCATTCCTCAGCAGTATTGAGCCACTGATCCAGCGTAATATTCCGGGAATAAGGGCACATAGACTTCACATTTTAAAAAGTCGAGAAATGGTTTATTACCAATCTGCGCATACAGGCCTTTGATAGCAACTCATGTGTTTTCTGATATCAACACACAGCACTGTTCTCAGATGAAATATTGGCCACTCTCTATCCATATACAGTAGGAGGCATTTGTACAGGCACTGGTCATTCCTCACTACTTGCTAGGAGCTATGACTTGCAGCTTCAGTGATCAACTCCAGTACTCTGTTGTGGGCTTCAAACATATGAGTCATTCAGCAGCGTCACTCGAACTTTTATCCTCTGTTCCTGGTCAGACCTAAATATCAGCTTTCCTGTAAAGGGCTGTGGCTCACAGCTTCTGTGATTAGTAAGTAAGTACGTAAGTAAATTTTATTTCTTAAGTGCCCAATCCCAGAGGCTCTGGGTACTTTACAAAGAGGTGTAAGAAACATAAAATTACATACAGGGTCAATGCAATGAATAAACAATAAATAATCAATCCCAGTAATAAATATTAATAAAATCTGGCTGTAGCTAACTAAAAAGGGCTCCTTTAAAAGGTCAGCCTTCACACTCCTCTTGAACACCCCTCCACCAATGGAGCCTCCTCAGAGATCTGGGGATCGAGTTCTAGAGGACCGACCAGTCACCTTGAATGCCCAGTCTCCCGAGGTTGTCAGCATAGCCTCAGAACTGCTAGGAGGCCCTCAGTGGAGGAGTGGAGGAGCTACACCAGAGGACCGGTATTAGGAGGTCACTCATTTAGCCAGGCCTGAGCGATATAGGGTCTTCAGGCAGTAGGTGAGCAAGCCCACCTTGAAGATTATCCTCATCTGACAGACAGCCAGTGCAGATCACACAGGAGAGGGGTCGCATGACAGGGCCTAGGAATGCCTGTCAGCAACCTGGCCACTGCATACTGCACCAGCTGCAGTCGACGGACGTTCCCTCCACTGACTCCAAAGTAAAGAGCACTGCAGTAATCTAGCCTTGATGTGACAAAGGCATGTACCAGCACGAGCGGGTCACCAGGTGGAATAAGGGATTTAATCCAAGTGACATTCCTCAAGTGATAAAAACCACTCCAGACGATGGATGACACCTGAACTTCAAGTGTCAAACCATTGTCAAGGGTGATTCCCAGATTTCTCACCTTAGTGAATGCTACCAGTGGGGTAGAGCCCAAAAACAAACTTGTTCCTGACTGGTAGCAACCACATCACGCTGGCAACCAGGCTCAATCACAACTACCTCCGTCTTGTTCGGGTTAAGTCTCAGCCAATTAGAGGGCATCTAGTCTTGGATCTCGGCTAGGCATTTATGTAGCACTTCCATGGCGTTACTTGTCCCAGGAGCAAAAGATATATACAGCTGGGTATCATCTGCATAACAGTGAAAACCCAGACTGTAGCATGTACACCACAAACAGCATCAGTTACAAGATGAAACTTTGAGGAACTCTACAAGGCAGGAGCTTCGGACAGGAGGAGAAAGTCCCCATCACTACCCATTGCATCCTGCCCATGAGAAAGGACTCAAACCAATTGATGACAGTATCAGTGAGTCCACAATACCTCTAAGGTGATCCAGAAGCACTGTGTGGTCCACGGTGTCAAATGCTGAGGACAGATAGAGAAGAATGAGAATTCACCAGTTTCTTTCTCTCTCTCACTCTGTCTCTTGCCCTGAGGAGATCATTTTGCACCTGACCAACACCATTTCAGTGCTATGCCTCATCCTAAACCCAGACTGGAATGGCTTGTATATGTCAAAGGCCATGAGGTAGGCCTCGGGCTGCAAGGCCACCACTTTCTCAATAACCTTCCCAAAATGGGAAGTTGGAGATTGGTTGATAATTCGCCAAGATATCAGGGTCAAGTGATAGTTTCTTCAGAAGGGACTTCACCAGTGCCTTCTTCAAGGTGCTAGGAAGAACCCTCTGAGAGTGAACACCAGACAATTTTGGTGAACACTGGAACAATGGACTCGACACATCCCACTAGGAGACAAGTAGAACCGGGTCCAGTTCACAAAAAGTGGGCCTCAGCCTCAAGATTACCTCAACAACCTCAGCCACCCCCACCAGTCAAAACTCACCCCACACAATAGGAGTGCCTCTGCCTACACAAGGCAACCAATGCAGGGCTGAGCTTGCCCCACTGGAGAGATCCCAGACCAAATGGAGGACACCGACTCAGAGAAGAACTGAGCAAACTCCTCACACAAAGCAACTGAAGATGCTCTTTTTGGCTGCAGACAGGCAAGATGAAGTAGCCTGTCTACAGTTTGAAAGAGCGGAACCGGTCTGTTCCTCCCTGCGCAATTTCCCTAGACAGGAACACTGCTTTCTTAAAGTTGATTGCCCTTTGGCCTCTAGAGTTCACTATGGTGAATACCAGTTTATCCTCCTTGGACTGAGTCCTCCACCAGCAATGCTGCAACTTCTGACTCATGGTCTTCATCTCCTTGAGAGCCCTATCAAACCACAGGGATCTCAAGTGAGAAGACTGGGTTTGTATACAGATTGGTGTGACAGCGTAGAGCGCATTGAAGATGGTGCTATTATTGGTCGTCACCACTTCCACCACACCAGCCACACAAGCAGCACTTGTACCAGAAAAGTCCACCACCACCAAAAGTCCCTTTGGGGACCATATCCTCAAAGGGCAATAGCAGACCATCTCAACAGAGGAAGGACTATCATGGCTGGGGGGCACCAAATGAGAACTCCACTGTGCAGTGATTGGACCAAGAGACTGGATCAGTCCTGAGGTCAGTGACCTCAAGCCCCAGTGAGAATACTAAGACCAAGGTGTGGCTGTGGTGGTGTGCATTTGAAGGGGCTGAAATTGCTTGTGTGAGACTCAGTGATGTCATTGTCTGGAGGAAGTCATGACCAAAATGTGAGAGTTTGCTGTCTACCCAGGCACTGAAGTCACCCAGAATCTGCCATCTGGGTGACTCCAGCACTCTATCGGCAATGAAGTCCGTGACTTCCTGTAAGAATTTTCCCCTCGAGCCCTGGGGGACGGTACACGAGTAGACTCCTGCAGCCTGCACCTGGACCCCCATTCATAGCCACATATTCAAATGATGGGGTAGAACTCACTGGGTACACTGAGCAATTCAAGCTGGATCTAAAACTAACGGCCACACCCCCACTTCTGCATCACCTCCTCAGGCAGTGCACTACAGAATACCCAGCCGGGACTGACCCTCAAACCTGGAGCTGTGTCTTTGCCAAGCCAGGTCCCATGATGCAAGCCAGATCAACCAAGGAAATCAAGTCCACCATGATTGGGATATTGTTCCCCATCGATCAAACATTGCATAGCACTGCCCAACGGGGACCAATAAAGGCTGCTGGCCCACTGGCTACCTGTCCACCTGGTCTAGTGCGAACCCTGGGGATGGGTGGGGACTAAACACATCTGACCTCTCTCAAGGCCCTGTTTCACCCCAGGGCACCTCTTGAACCTCACCTCCCCAATGCTGCTCACCCCCGCTGTACCCCCAGCATTCTGCCTTCCACTCATTCGCCCCCCACCAATGCCAGCCTCAAAGGCATTCATAGTGGGAACCCAAACATAGTTAATATTCTGGATGTCTTACTTCTAATGAAGCTGTAGCCTTTTACTTATCTGGGGAGGAGACTGTCATACATGTTAACCTCTGGACATATTTCTAAACACGTCTATCTCTCAGTATTTAAACCTGTTTAAACCTTTTAGGATCTTTTGACTTTAGACAAGAGCACAAAACCGGTGTGCCACTAAACATTTTTGACTTTAGTAGGTTATTTTAGATCTTTGTGGATGCAGAGCACAGGTTATATTTTGGGCCCTTCACAACCTCAACTTTCACAATACATCTTCTGGCAGATGGGCAGATATCTTGAATCCATTACCTTTTTGGTGGCACTAGTAGCACCTATACATCCCTCTCCTGTTTCACTAGTTACTCACCCCTTGTGTGTATGGCATCTGACCTAGTAGCATTTTTGCCCCATGTTTTCACCTGCAAACCTACACATGACCCCAGGGTCTCTTCTATGGTATCAGGCCCTCAGTCCTGGGCACAGTAGCCAGGTGCTGCTCATTATAACCAGAATATGGGTCTTCTGTGATTTGAGGAGAGACTTACATCTGTATTACTATTGATTATGGTCTCTGGTTGAAGCCTCTGACCTCTCTGATAGCACTGGATTCATGATCAGGAACAACAGAGTAGACACATGGATGAACTCCTGGAGAGGGAACATCCCCTACAGGGCCATTACTGCACCAGATGTTTCTCTTCCTTCATTGTAGGCTTGCAGGTGACCACAGAACAGACCTGACAAGATCTGTGTGCCACATTATAGACTCAAAACCCACAGTGCCACCCCTGAGCTTGGCAGGTCATCCCCTGCCGATTGTAGCTAGCGTCACAAGAGCTGATGTTTGCTCCCTCTGCTGTGGGCTCAGAACCCCCAAAGTCCTAGTTTGCTTCTCCATTCTCCAAGAACCTCCAACAATGCAAAGTGGATTTCCCAGACTCCCATATTTAGACCCTCTATAGCAATCTTGGCTGGGTACTTAGCAACTAATTTCCTGTTGGTGCCCTTGTATACATGTTCTAAGACATTTTGTACATTGCATAAAATACTGGATCTCCTTATAAGACACTATTTTTGTAAAATGCTCGTCCCCACTTTGCTGATGAAGGTACATTAGTAATAAATGCATTTTAGACCCCTATTATATATTAATGGGTCTCCAACATGCTGCATTTTTAGCAACTACCACAGCTGTTGTAGCGAGTTTGTTTCAGAACTTGTGTTTGTTGGTCTGTTTACTTTGATAGCTAAAGGCAGGTGCCTGAAGCAGTCTCTGGGGCCAAATATGCTCCACCGTCATCCTCTATTTTGCCTCAAGATGTTGATACTTCCCTGTCTCTGAGTAGAGACAAGGATGGGTGCAAGTCAGATTACGTTATAACACATAACAGTAATGCTTGCTAGTGTTTACAGTAGACGGGGGGTGGGGGGGGGGCAGTGCACTCAACAAGTGGAGCAAAATAATTTTCCTATGAAGCTTTGGTGAATCTGATGAAGTAGTTCTAGGGAACTACTGATGGTGTTATTACCACACTGAGAAAAACAGGGGTACACCGTTCTTTCTGGTGTCACCCTGTTACAAAGATGGCAGGCAGTTATGATTACACTTTACACATACAGATACACACCCTTTTGCATTCAGAGACACACAACAACAATACAAGTAACTGAAAAGTACATTTAAGCAGGACACTGTCTGGAAGTACAATCCCATTACTGTTAGTACAGTATTTCTGTTTCCCCATCTCCTCCATCTGCTATAACAACAGTATCGGAATCTGTAATTGACAATTTACTGTAATTATGGACACCATATAAATATGTCAAGACAGGCTAAAGTTTCCTGCTTCTTTTTAATCCTGTAGCCCTGCTGTGTACCAGGTGAGCATATGCAAAATCAGGCTTAGAAAAAAAAGAAGCATTACCAACTTTTGCAAGGCATTACATTTCAACCTAGTTACTTGGGGACAGAAACAAATGATTTGATACCTTTTATTGGACCAACATGGATGTTACAGAAAAGAACAAAGTGCTTTAGCTTTCAAACCAACCAGGTCCTTCTTCAGAAGCTTTGTGGCAGTTTTTTCAAATATCCCATACTATTAACACCAGGTTATATAGAAAAAGCAGAAATAATTCTCATTGGTTTAACATATACATTTAAAACATAATAGAAGATTACGTCAGAGAAGCTAATTAACACCAGTATGCCTTTATCAGAGGAGCCTCAGAAGGCAAAGGTTATCAAGAATTCTCTACAGCCAAAGAGTTCTTGTCACATAAATTTTAAAATGTCTCAGTATGCCAAGAAAGCATTCTAGTGATAAAAAAAAAACTTGGAGTGGCATTCTCTCTAATACATGTAAGATGAGCTTACAACTTACATTCCAATTGTCCTGTATATTAAAGGACAGATAATGAGAGACAAAACCTTGAAATTAGGTATAACTGCAAGTTGAAATCAAGCCTCAAATTAACCTACACATATAAACATGATGCATGAAAGTATCACTTGCAAGTGTAAGTGCAAAAAAAAAAAAAAAACTTGTCAATGACCCCCAAGAAAACGAGACCATGAGCCTGATAAATGCAGATTTCAACACAGAGTCTGTGTATAACAAAAATGCACAGAATCGGTCTAAGCAATCTAAATGAAAACCCAAAGGAATTACACATAGAAACATAGAAACATAGAATTTGACGGCAGATAAGGACCGCTTGGCCCATCCAGTCTGCCCATTTCCCTACCTACTGGATAAGCTGCAGATCCTAGTTAACCAGCAGCCTACTTCTTTCTACCCCAACCCCCCAGAATTGCCTTATGACTATCCCATGCATGCTTGAATTCCACCACTGATTTTGACTCCACAACCTCCTCCGGAAGGCCATTCCATGCATCCACAACCCTCTGTGAAAAAATACTTCCTTAAATTACCTCTGAGCCGCCTCCTCATCTTCAAATTGTGCCCTCTTGTTCTTGCACACCTCTTTTTTTGAAAGATGCTACCCTCTTGGACTTTGTTGATTCCCTTGAGGTACTTGAAAGTTTCTATCATGTCCCCCCTCTCCCTCCTTTCCTCGAAGCTATACCTATTAAGCTCCTTAAGTCTCTCTTCATATGTCCTCCGGTGCAGACCCTGCACCATTTTAGTTGCCCTCCTCTGGACAGCTTCCATCCTGTCTATGTCTTTTCGGAGATTGGGTCTCCAGAACTGCACACAGTACTCCAGATGGGGTCTCACCAGCTATCTGTACAGAGGGATAATAACTTCCTGTTTTCTACTGGTGATGCCTCTCCCATGCATCCCAGTATCCCCCAGCCCTCCTTGCTGCCCTCTCACATTGCTTGCCCACCTTTAGGTCATCTGATATGACTACCCCAGGTCCCTTTCCATTTTTGTTGTTGTAGTATCTCACCCCCATTGTGTACTCTTCCCTGGGTTTTGTTTCCCAGGTGCATTACCTTGCACTTCTTAGCATTGAATCTAAGCTGCCATACATTTGACCATTCCTCTAACCTTGCCAAGTCCCTTCTCATCCTTTCCACCCCACCCTGTGCATCAACTCTGTTGCAGATCTTAGTGTCATCTGCAAAGAGATATTTTTCCTTCCAGTCCTTCTGCAATGTCGCTTATAAAGACATTGAAGAGGACTGGTCCTAATACTGAACCCCCAGTGTACCCCGCTAGTAACCCTCCTTTCTTCTGAGTGGACTCATTTACTATTACTCTGTGTCCTATTCTCCAGCCAATTCTTTACCCAGGCTGTCATCTTGGGACCCACTCCCAGGCTGGCTAACTTATATATTAATCTTTGTGTGGGACTGTGTCAAATGCCTTGCTAAAGTCTAGGTAGGCCATGTCCACAGCCCCTCCCTGATCTACTACTTTGGTCACCCATTCAAAGAAATCTATCAGATTCGTCTGGCATGACCTTCCGCTGTGAATCCATGCTGCCCTGGGTCCTGTGCCCCTCTGGCCTCTAGATACTCGACAATTCTTTCCTTTAGAAGTGATTCCATCATTTTCCCTATCACTGAGGTTAAACTGACAGGTCTATAGTTTCCTGCTTCTGCCTTGCTCCCACTTTTGTGAAGGGGAATCACATCTGCCCTCCTCCAGTCCTCGGGTACCACCCCATCCTCCCATGATTTGTTAAAGAGGGTAGTCAGTGGTGTCACTAGTTCTACCCTTAGTTCTTTTAGAATTCTGGGATGAATCCCATCAGGCCCCATTGCTTTGTCCACCTTCAGTTTTAAGAGTTCTTTCAGAACCCTTTCTTCTGTAAATGGGCTGGTATCAACTTCTGTATCCAGAGTGTTACTACTGTTTGTTTTATGTCCTCCCCTCTTCCTTTGTAAATACTGAGCAAAAATATTTGTTTAGTATCTCTGCCTTTTCACATTCTCCCTCTGCCCACCCTCACTCTGCTTTCTCTTGCTCTCCTTCCTCTCCCTGAATGCTTTCTTTTCTCTTGAACCTTCACTGCCACCTCCTTTGAGAACCATAGTGGTTTCTTACATCGTTTGTTTTGTTTATTTGCTTCACACAAAGGCTTGTTACCTCTGTGATGGCAGTTTTATTATTCCCCATTGTTCTTCCACCCTCCTTCCTGCCCATTTGCTAGTGCATTCCTTAGGCACTCACCATTTTGGCAAAGTCAGCCCTCCTAAAGTCCAGTACTTTTGCCTTTGTATGGCTTGACTCTATTGCTGTGTTTATTGTGAACCATACTGTTCGATGGTCGCTAGTTCCCAGATGGCTACCCACTTCTACATCTGTGATCTCTCTCCATCTCCATTTGAGAGAACCAGGTCTAAGATTGCTCCTCTCGAGTGGGCTCCAATACTAGTTGTCTAAGGCATGCCCCTGTAGGGCATCTAGAATAACCCCACTCTTAGAAGTGGCTGCTGCAACTGCACTCCAGTTAACATCTGGCATATTCAGATCACCCATCAGCAATATCTCCTTTTCTGCCATTCTAAGTATACTTTCTATCATTTCCTTGTCCATTTCCCCCTGAGAGGGGTCTGTATACAACCCTGTGCGGATTGTGGTGCCATTGCCTGTCTCCAAATTTACCCACAGTGCTTCTTTCCTCCCTGTTTACCCTTTGTTCTGTTGCTTGATTCCTTCCCTTATGTAAAGAGCTACTCCTCCTCCTCTTTACCCTCCTGTCCCTCCTGTAGATAGTGTATCCTGGTATGTTTACGTCCCAGTCATGGTTTTGTGTGTACCATGTTTCTGTGACTGCCACAATATCCAGATGTTCCTCCTCCATCAAGGCCACTAATTCAGGAAGCTTGTTACCCAGACTAGGGCATTGGTACTCATTGCTCTCCATTTTTGATGGCTTTACCTTCTGTTGCAGCATCCCCACTGACCTTTCTACCTTGGTCTTTTCTCATTTAGTACCCTGTTTTGTAGGGGAGGCTGGGATTTTCCTGCTGCTTATCAGTGCCTCCCCTTGACTAGTTTAAAAGCTTGCCAATGAAGCATTTAAACCGATTGCTCAAAAGACTTGTTCGAAGAAGGATAGTATTCAAAGTCACTCTCACTTTCTTCCGATATGGACTGACAGTCATGCTCAACTGGGACTTGTGGAGGGAACACTTTAACTTTGCTTCTGTAGGTGCAGACTTTCTTGATCTTTTCTTAGCAGCAGCTCTAGTCACTGGTCCAGAGGGGCATCTTCTAGGGCTCAGACTCAATTAAGATTTGTCCAATGGCAGTAAATGATTTCTATGCATTGTTTTTACATCTTTTGAATTATTCTCAGGCCTTACTTTTGTACACTGGCAGATCATCTAGTTTGCCCACTACAATGTGAGGGAGATGGTGCCATCTGTCAGCAATCTTGTGCTTGCCATGCAATCCCAGATTTCTTAGCAATACCCGATCTCCCTCCCGGAGTTCCTGTGCTTTCACCTTTTATCATACCTTTCTTTGTTCCAGATTTCTTTTGGCAGCCATGGTTTGAGCCAGTTGGTACGATGAGTTAGCTGGGCCTTTAACTTTTGCACATACTGTAAATAGTTGTCAGCCTGAACCCCATCAGGAGAGACCCCAAACACACATCTACTGGTAGTCCAGCTTCTCTTCCAAACATCAGGCGGTGGGGGAGAATCCAGTGGCATCACTTTTGGTGCAGTTATAAGCATGTACCAGGGTGCTAATTTGTTGGCTCCATCTAGGCTTGTCCTTTGGGTGCAGGGTGCCTAGCATATCTAGCAAAGTGCTGTTGAAACGTTCAGGCTGTGGGTCCCCTGGGGTGGTAAGGAGTGGTTCTGGACTTCTACTCCCACAGAGAAAGCATCTCTTTGATCAGACGACTCAAAGTCTCTCCCTGATCAGAATGGATTCTTTGTGGAGCCCCATAGTGAACAAAAAGTTTTCTACAAGTACTTTGGCCACAGTGGATGCTTTCTGGTCTTTGGTGGGAAAGCTTGGGCATATCTCGTGAAATGGTCAGTGACCACCAGCACATTACTGATATTTCTTTGATCTGACTCCAAACTTAGAAAATCAATACAGACCAGCTCCATGGGTGCACTGGTGGTGATGTTAACAAGGGGCAGCCCTCTGGGGCAAAAGTTCTCTGTAAGCAGCATTACAAGTTCGAATGTGTTGCTCCACATCAGCCCCCATCTTAGGCCAATAGAATCTGGATCTCACCAAGTCAAGTGTTCTGTCTATACCAAGGTGCCCCATGTGGTTGTGCAAGGACCTCAGTACTGAGTCTCGAAAGGCAGTGGGCAGCACTAGTTGTTGTTTGTCTACTTGTCCCCTCTGTCTACTGTTTCTCTGTATAACAGTTTATTGATCAGTTTCAACTTAGGACCTTCTTTGTATAACAGTGCAGTTCTCAAATCAGTGGAGCGTAATTTGGACACATCTTTTCCCTGCATAGAGGGCTTCTAAAGCTGCTTTGATCATGGGATCGCGGATTGAGCCCCCCAATACTGTCATTGTCCAGCTGGAGGCAGTGCACCAATGTCTATTGCAGAAAAGTGGCAATAAGCAGGCGGTATCTCTCAGAGGCTCCCAAGCAATCCACCATGCAGTCCACTGCGTCCGTGGACATTTGTTCCTCCCTGTCAAACTTCCGGCAGAGTGCCCGAATGTCAGGTTCTGTAATCGGACCCAATCATTCTGGGAACAGGCTCCGGAGAGAGCATCAGCATCTATGTGGTTCAGACCTGCTCGGTATTCGAGAGCATAGTCATATGTAGATAATGCAGAAAGCCACCTATGGCCAGTGGCATCCAACTTAGCTGAGGTCTGCACATAGGTCAAAGGATTATTGTCAGTTTTTACTAGTATTTTAGCCCCATACAAGTACTCATGGAATTGGTCAACAATAGCCCACTTCAAAGCTAGGAACTCTAACTTATGTACAGGATAGTTCTTTTCGGATGGGGTCAGGCTTCTACTGGCAAAGGCCACTGGTCTCAGGCCATTCTCGTGTCTTGGTACAACACAGCCCCAACCCTTGCAAGCTAGCATCAGTGTGCAGGACGTAAGGTTTTCTTGGATCGGCATAGGCCAGCACTGGAGCATGGGTAAGTTGATATATGATCTCATGAAAAGCAGTCTCATAATCAGGAGTCCAGCGGCCCAAATACTTCACTGGATGAAAATACACTCTTTCAGTCTTGAGGGACGCTTGACTTTTGTATTTTTGTGGGTTGGGGATACCTTGAGTAAGGTTAAGTAAAGGGCGGATCACTCTTGAATAGTCCTTGATGAGTTCGATAATAACCACAGAATCCCAGGAATCTTTGCAGTTCTTTTAGATTTTTGGGCTGTGGCCAGGTGGTCAAGGCCTCAACTTTACTTGGGTCGGTCTCTATTCCTCGGTGGATACTATGTGTCCCACATACTTTACTGATGTTTGAAAGAATTGACACTTATCAATGGACAGTTTAAGCCAAAGTCCTCCAGTCGGTCCAATACCTTAAATAATCTGCCTCTCATGTTCCTCCAGTGAGCTGCCAAACACAATAACATCATCTAGGTATACCAGGCACTCTAGTAAGTTCATGTCCCCACTGCACGCTCCATCAATCGTTGAAAAGTGGCTGGGGCACCTGAAATCCTTGAGGCATCCTCATGAATTCATAGAAGCCAGCGGACAGATAAAGGCCGTCTTTCCACGGTCCTCTGGGGCCATCGGGATCTGGTAGTACCCACTGCGGAGATCCAGCACAGAGAACCACTTGCTCCCGCTTAGGCAGTCCAAAGCATCCTGAATGCGGGGCATTGTGTACTGATCAGGGATAGTCCGCCGGTTTAAGGTGCGATAATCCACACACATCCTTACTGTTCCATTCTTTTTCCTCACTACCACAATGGGGGAAGCATAAGGGCTTCTTGATTCTTGTATTACACCAGCAGCTAACATCTCTTGCAGATGCCGTCTCACATCATCTATGTCAGCAGGTGCCAGGCGTCGAGACCTCTCTCACGAAATGGTCTTCGTCATGCAGCCGGATATTGTGCTCAGCTCCTTGCACGCATCCTACATCCCATTCCTTTAAAGAAAACACCTGGTCTCTTGGGCAAGCTTCTCACTGATCCTCACTTTCCATTCAGCTGGCAGCGGGAGTCGCCGAATCAAACAAGTCAGGCGTTACTCTGTCATTCTTCCTTGAACTCTGCTGCTGGGTAGCACTGCAGTGTCTGCACAATGCACATTAGCCAAGATGCAACCTCTGTTTACTCGAATGTCTCTTTCAGACACATTATGAACTTGGACCATTACCCTTCTGGCATAAGCATGGGCTCTAGCGGGCAAAATACTAGGCTTGACCAGCAGTCCCTCTGGCAATTTTCCATCGCCTGGTGCATCCAACATTAATATTTTATTCTTAACATCCTTTCTGATACGGACCTCTCCTGTAAGGTACACTGGGCATTTGGCGCCAGGATCAGAGACTCAGGATCCTTCTTCCATACAATTCGACCGGTTCCTCTGGTTCTGTTTTTTCAGCATCTCTCTGTGCCTCATAGGCCTTCTTAATTAAAGCCGGAACTCTTAAAGCTCTACTAGTCTTTGACCCCTGTTTTCATAACACAACTGTGCCAGCCTTCGAACATATGAGCATTTGTTCCAATCAACAAAGGACACCATCATACAGTCCAGTGGGGGACACACTAAGGCTAGGGTCTCTACTTGTTCAGCCACCCAGCCACGGAGGTGGGAAAGACAGCCAAATTCGGATATACCGGAATAGGGTAGGCCTTCTCACTTAACCCCCATACATGCAGTCCTTCTAATGGTTGTAAGGTACGTCTGACAAATGCTTCTGATACCAATCCTGGAACATAATTGTCACTTGGGAGCCACTGTCTAATACAGCTCTTGTAGACACTCCATTCACCTTTACAGTGGTCTCCATGGAGGGACCCACTATTCTGGACCAGTCTGGAGAGGCGGTGAGGGGGCCTGGGCAACTGACCTTGCCACAAAGGATGTGAACTAGCATTTTGGTGCCCTCACTGGGATCATGTCGCGACCTCTTAACCACTGATTTCTTCTCCCAAGCTCTCCTTGTAGCCTATATGCAACTTTGTCAGTGTCTTTGGGGACTGGCATTCCCTTTCATGTGCCCATCTTTCCCACAATTATAGCAAAACATACTTTCTGGAGTTTGAGCTGGCGAGGCCACACTGGGAGCCAGGCGGGGTATTACTAACTGGAAACCTGGGTGCCATCTCTGTCTCTGGCGTGATAAGCATTTGGAGACATCTCGTCAGTTTCTCCACTTCCATGGTCAGAGAATCGAGTTCAGAGCTGTTATCAGCAGGAGATACATGGGTGGGTACCCCACCCCATAGCAGATGCAGTCGGATATAGGTCAGGGCCCTGCATTGCAGGCGTGGCCTTCTCAAGGGACTGTTTTTGAATTCTCGGATCTCTCTCAACAGTTCAGCCCCATTGTGACATATCTTTTCCTTGTCAGAGCACTCATTGACTGCCAACCTCTGCCCCTGAACTTCACTTGATGGGTCCCCTCAGTCACTCGGGTCATAGCCGCAGCTATTGGTGCAGGTCCCTCCGAGGTCGTCTTTCTCAACTCCTCGAATTTCTCTCATTAACTCATCATAGGAGGGTGGGATTCCAGTCGATCTGCCAGGCGTAACTGAAGCAACAGCAGTTCTGAAGGGGCAGACTTAAGGATCCTGTCCAGCCTGGTTCGTCCAGTTCAATCGCTGGCAAACTACCTTTTCTGAGGCATTCTTGCAACAATTTTTCCAGCCGAGATACATACACAGACAACAACTCCCCTTGGTACTGTTGTGCATCTCTTACTTCCACCATAGGTCCTCATCAGAATCTGGGCTCCCTACACATTCTCCAAGGCCTCAAGATAGGCCTGTGCAGTCACTTCAGGGTTACTGGCCTGCTTAGCACGGATGGTAGCCAGGCAGGACCTCGGAGGCTCTCACTAACCCTCTTCGCTTTCGCCTTCCGAGCATTGCCATTCTAGCACTTGGGGCAACATAGTCTATCCAGGTCTCCCAGTCATCCTCCCTTGGGGGTGGGAGGGTGCCAGAAGATCCTCAACCTTCGGTAAGAGTGTGACTAATGGCAGGTGCAGAAATAGGAGTCTGCATTGGTTCAGCCACCATTACGGGCACTGGAGCAGGAGAGGGTGTTGGGGGAGGAACACCCCCAGGTGGCAAGAATAGTTTCTTCAAGTCCTCCACAGTTTTCCCCTCTCCCAGCAACCATTCAGCAAATTTCTCCTCAAAAGTTTCAGATAGTGGTGGGGGCTGATTCCCCCCCGGGTCTTTACTGTCCTTAGTTATCACTCTCCAAGCAGTGAGGGCTCCCTCTGGGGTAATGGTCTGTGGCACTTTGGAGCTATCTATGGGATCCTTAAACTCTACTAGGGCCAGGAAAGTGTGGGTGAGCAGATTAGCATGCCGACCCACCACCACAGGGTTTTGTAAACCTTCCACCTTGGAAAGTACTCCCTGCACAGTGTCCGTATTGATACCCAGGGGATGTCCAGGATAAGCATAGCATTTTGGGGTCGATCTCCTCCCCAGTACACCACTCCACCAGCCGGTGCACAGCCACTTCTGTCGGGTACCCATTTTTTTCTTAACAGTGGTTCAGTAATATGGCCACTAGAGGACACACAATCCCAGCGGTGAGCCTCCAAGATGTAACCCCTAGATGGCGCTATCCCAGGGGCTACCCCTGCCTGATTTGCCACCAACAGGTTGAGGGGCCTGGATCCAATGGCGGGTGTCCACCCAGAGGTCAGGGTTTGCAATAGTTAAACTAACTTGGTCACAGCCCTCTGGGACACTGCAACCCCCTTTCTTCCCACTAGTGGCCCACACAATATATCAGAATTACCTTCACAGTATACACTTACCCCAGGTCTGGTTCCGGCACTGGGACCTCCTGTGAAATGAGATACAGTGCAACAATCACAGTACAGTACTTTAACATAGACAAATACCTCAGGCAGTATAACTTTGCTGAAACAAGCAGCTCTGATTTATTTAGGGGATATAACAAGGACAGGGGAAATCAGGTTAATTAGCTTATCACTCTAATAATTCCTATGGCTCTGTGCACAGGCCTATCCCTATCAGTTACTGTCCCTGGGTACCCAAGCCCTAGTGGCTAGTCCAAACCGTGGCAGCTGGTAGGGGCCCTTTCACACGAGAAAGGGAGAATTAAACAGTCAGCAGTACAGTAATTCCATTTGGATTTAATGTGGCAATTCAACAGGGAGCAACCCTGAATTAGTACTCACGACCTCCAAATAAGATAGGGTCCTTCAATGTCAGCAGGGCTCACTTGAGGTACACAAACCTCTTCACACATCCATATAAAAGAACTATACCAGGCAGGCTGCATCTTATCCGATCGAATTACTGCACAATACCGGGAGAACACAGCAGATTCAGTTCCTGACAGACCGAGTGCAATTTTCAGCAATTCTTCCAGTCTTCTACAGGGTGAGCCTGGTTTCTACTCTTCAGAGATCCTTTGATTCTTTTCACAGGACGGATTCAGTCCTAACAAGCTGTTACACAAGCTGCAGACCGGAACTCTGGGCCTTACACACGTTTTTTGACTAAAACTGCACACTGAAAAAGCACAGGGCTCCTTCCTTCTTCACTGCCAAAGCTCAACTGAACTCCAACCGACAAAAACCGGGCACTTCCTTTGAGTTCCTCCCAGTTCTTGACTGGATTGGCTGTCACTCACAATAGACTGCTGCTGTTGGTCCAAAAAGGCACTGAAGTCTAAACTACATCTCCCAGAGTCACTGCCCATACAATCCTCTTGTGGCTGGCTCAGATTATGAGTCCAAGTTCTGATTCGTCCAAGGCACCATTTTAGAGCTAGCTTACCCCACACTGATTGGTCCAGTTCAGCAGTTCAAAACTAGAATGGGGAACTAGCAGACACAGTTCTGACTGCAAAGAAAGCAGGTTAGACAAACTGTAATTTCATTATTACTCTAAATAATTTCTGGTAAACAGTTACATCTTTCAGATAGGTTCCCTTTGCACTCCTAGTGACTGCAAAAATTAAGTGAATTGGCAGCAGCTCGGAGTGGTACTCAGAGAAGCACACAGTCCCCCCATACAAACTAATTATGTCTGCAAGCAGACCGCTCTTAAAGAGACAGTACCAGAGGCTCTAAAAACACTCACTGATAAATGGCTTAAATGCCAAACACCATTCAGGCTTGGAGCATTCAAGCAAGCTCCTGGAAGTCTTTTGGGAACCCCCATTTGCAGGGGGGGTTACATATAGTTGCCTTTGTTAGGTATTTTGAAGCCATAGGCTTAGTAATGATATGGTATATATGTTTATTTGTTTTATTATTGAAGAAAAATGTTGGTATTATACTAAGTAAAATGGGACAGAGACTTCCATCTTTGGTGTTGAGCTTTGGAGGGACAAGAAAAAAAAAAGCAAAACTGTAATAACACCTGGGCAAAAGGAAGCAAACTTATTTGGCACTTGACTAGAGAGAAATTTTCTAAAGAAAGGTTGTGCTCCTCGGTTCTCCACCCTCCATAGCCGCACCAAAACTACAGATAAAGGCTATACTCATTGGGCCAATGGTTGACATACCAGTTAAAATTTACTCTCAGAATATAAATGGGCTACATTCCCTTATTAAGAGGTACAGAGTAATGTGACATCTGGGCAGACAAGGGGCGGATATCTATTTCCTCCAGCAAACGCATCTCTCCGCTATGGAACACTCAAAATTACATGGGGGCGATATCAAGTATATGCAGCGTCCCACTCGAGTGGCCATAAAAGGGGTACTGTCATTTTAATTCCCACCTCAACCCCGATAGAAGTACAGGATACCTATATAGATCCCCATGGACGTTATGTGATTATAACAGGTGTCCTTTTTTCTCAAACAGTTACCTTGGTAAACACGTACCTTCCACCCCAAACCCCACTGTCAGTAGTGAAGATGTTTTTGCAAAAGGTTGTTGATAAGCTTAAAGGAATTCTTATAATGGGGGGCGATTTTCATATAACTTTCCATCCTCATTTAGACTCATCCAACCCAAACCCACTAAGGCTATCCAAGGCAGCAAAACATTTAAAAGATAACTTTGCCTTTATGGGAATAGAAGATGTATGGAGAAAGATTTTCCCTTCTAACCCAGGATTTACCTTCTATTCGGGGAGGCATAAAACTTATTCCAGACTTGATTACTTTTTTATTACTGGAGAACATCTCTCCCTTGTACAGGATATTCAGTTAGATCCCAGAGTTCTATCTGATCACAACCCTTTAATTCTTAAAGTCAACTTGGGTAAGCAGAAAAAAATAAAATTGTGGGGACTGAATAATTCTTTATTACAAGACCAAAAATTCGTAGAACATTTTACAAAACATATCCCTCAAATAATTCAGGATAACAAAACTCCGAGATATCTTCCACAATCCAATGGGATACCCTGAAGAAGCGGTTCTTCGTGGTGAAATCTTGTCATATGCATCCTATAAACAAAAAAAATACAAACAAGGTTGAAATCTCTAATAGAATCATTATCATCATACCAGCTATTATACAGGGAGGGTGATAAAGTTATTGCAACTAAGATAAAGGCCTTAAAACAAGATATCCAAGAAATAATGGACTATAAGACTCTACAGAGCCTGGCTTATCTCCGTCAATCTTCATACGGAGGTGGAGCGCGAGGAGCTAAGCTTCTGGCAAGAAAATTAAGGGCTAGAAAGAGGGCGTCCACAATTTTAAAAATAAAATCCCCATCTACAAACATCCTCTCCTATAAAGAAGAACATATAAAACAGACATTTCAACAATTCTCTGAAAATCTCTATACACGCCCCTCACCCAGATTCAGAGAGAGCAACAGCAGACTTTTTAAAACTCTTATGCTACCCAAGTTGACAGACTCAATGAAGAGAAAACTGGAATACCCAATAAGTCAGGAGGAAATCCAGCATCAAATAAAACAACTAAAACCCCTAAAATGTCCAGGCCCTGACAGGTTTGGTTCGGAGTGGTATAAAACCTTCTACCCTCAACTCCTCCCAAGCCTATTATTAATGTTCGGAGAACTAAAGAGAGGACCCCCTTGGAACTATGCAATCATATCTCCAATCCTAATACCAGACAAAGACCCCTCTCTGCCTTCATCATACCGGCACATATCGATTTTAAATGTAGACTATAAAATATTCACAGGCATCTGGGCTAAAAGACTTGAATCAATCCTTATGGCATTAATACATCAAGATCAATCGGGCTTTATAAAACAAAGAAACACCTCTGACAATCCACGGCACCTTGCACTCCTCCTGGAATATATAAATACTAGGAAAATCCCCTCCACCATTCTCAGTTTAGACGCAGATAAAGCGTTCGACAGGGTAAGCTGGGAATATTTATGGACAGCCCTGTCAAACTTCTCTTTTCCTGAAACTGTCATCGATTGTGTAAAAAATTTATAAGGGCAGGCTAAAGTCTATATTTGGGTGAATGGTTTATTGACTCAACCGATCCAAATTCAGAGGGGTACAAGACAGGGATGCCCATTATCACCGTTACTATTTGCCATCTATCTTGAACCGCTGGCCGAAATGATTAGAAAAAATAAGGAAATAGAGGGGTTTCTGCAGGTCAAAGAGAATACAAGATAGCATTATTCGCAGATGACATTCTGATAACTGCCCTTTCCCCAGAGAAGTCTTTACCGGCCCTTTGGCAAACATTAGAGAATTATAGAGAAATAGCGGGTTTTCAATTAAACATATCTAAAACAGACCTGATCCCTTTGTTTTTTACCCCAACTCAAGATTTAAAGAATAGATATCCTGTTAAATGGCATAAAATTAAATTTAAATATCTTGGTATAACAATCCCTAAAAATTTAGAGATGCTAGAACTATTGAACTATGAACCACTGTCTACCCAGATGCAAAAAGATTTGTTCTCATGGTCTCCTTCTTTCAGAGAATTGAGACGATTCGAATGATAATCCTTCCTAAACTATTATATATTTTCCAGAACTTACCCACCCTTCCAGCAAACTTTACTTTAAGTCATGGGACAGGCTTATCTCAAACTTTATTTGGGGCAGCCAGAGACCTAGAATAAGGCTCTCACTTCTCCAACTCCTGGGTTCCTCGGAGGAGTAAATTTACCGAATTTAAGATTATACGCTCAGGCATCCCTTCTGAGGATCCTTTCATTGTGGCTTGTAACAACTTACCATTCTCCTTGGAAGGACTTGGAGTTTGCAATAAACGACTTGTATGATATCGTAAGGATCACTATGGCCTCGATAGCAAACCGGCCCCGATTTCAGGACTTTATGGGATACACAGCCCATATATTAAAAATATGGTATAAAGTTAAAAAACGTAAGCCCTTTAAAGAGCTATTTTTTTATTACACCTTGATTTTTGAAGACTCCCAGTTCTTGCCGGCGCTTCTAGACCACACATTCTCCAGTTGGAGACAGTTAGGGCTACAATTCTACAGACAGTTTTTATCTCAAACAGGGATTATTCCATTTGAAACACTTCAGACTAAATTTAGTTTACCAGTAAGAGATGTCTTCAGATACAGCCAGGTCAGGAATTATCTATTGCGGCAAAGAGAGGCAGTGACTAAGTTACCTGCCCCCCTCCCTTTGGCTTGGTGATATTATGAAGACCATGTTAAAGGCAAGCTTTGGCCCCACCAGATAGGGTTTCTTTATAAAATTTTAAGGGAAGGAATGAAAGATTCTACTATTTCAATATTAGAGAGTTGGAATAGAGACCTGGAGTTGGACATACAGGAGCAGGAATGGCTCCAGACATCGACCCAAGCTTGCAAAATCACTCATGCAACCAGATGGCGTGAATTTGCATGGAAGTGTAGAAGCCGCTTCTTCCACACTCCAGCAGTGCAGGCTAAATACCAATCTCAACCGTCAGGGGAGTGCTGGAGAAAGTGTCATTGTAAATTAGCCGATCAAGGACATGTCTTTTGGTCATGTCCCCTATTAATGCCATATTGGTTTACATTACAAAAGAAATCTCGGTGTCTGGGGAGACAGTGGAACTGACAGCAGAGCTAGTCCTACTTTCAGTTTACCCTGATCATAGCCCCTCATGGCATCGAACTCTGTTACTGATTCTTATATTAGCAGCTAAAAAGCTATAACAAAAGATGGTACTCTCCAGCTATCCCATCGGTACATGATTGGAGGAGGCTTGTAATGGATATTTATCAGATGGAAATTTTAACAGCTAAAATTCATAAGAAGCATCTCTTAATAGAACCTTTTGGAGGCCATGGGTACTACATAGTACACAAAAAGAAATGGATGATGTATTTTGAGGTTAACTATAGGTTTGTCAGACGTTTCTAATATAAGAGGAAACCAGAAAAATGCAAAGAGAGATAGGGAAGTCAGCCAAGACCTAAGGGAAGGTTTTCTAGGTAGATAAAATGGAAGTCTCTTTACCCTAATCCAATACTGAAGTGTGGTACATTAATGAAGAATGGTTCAATGAAGTAAGATCTATGCTTGTAACATGATCTCTTATGAAAACAAGTATCCAACTGTACAGTAAGAAATAACCAACAACTAATAAAAAGAAAATACATAAAAAAAAAAAAGTATGGTAAACCCCTTCCAGGTCCAGTTAGAGGTCATTCGACTAGAGGGATAGTGACGTTTTTTGCATCTCTCAAAAATGTGTCAGCAGCAGATCTCTGTGCCGCAGCCACCTGGAGTTTGGTACACATCTTAGACCGGCACTACAGTTTGGACATTGCTTCCAGGAGGAGGGCAGGTTTTGGCCTGGCAGTCCTCCAGGGATTGCTCTCATTGGAGCCCAGAGGCATTCTTATGTCCACCGCCCATTTGACCTGGTGTTATCTCGGTAGTGCTTGGGACTCAGTCCTAACGTTTGTTACCTGCTGCAAGGGCTGTGTCTCAAAGCGAGATAGTACAGTTACGTACGAACTTACTGTAACAGTAGATCTTCGAGATCATCTCTTGCAGCAGGTATGCTTTCCCTCCCTTCTTCCCCCAGTGCTGCTTCCTGTATGTCCCTATCGGGATGCCAAAGCCTCCTCAGATTGTCCTATCCTTCATGCCAGTTGGGTCTCCGGCAGACAAATTGGGATGGCGCTGGGGGACCGCCTCCTATTTACTGAGGATGACATTGGGGGCGGAGCCGATGTCTGAGGCGGTCCCCCATCTTGGACTGCTAGCTAGAATTTTTCTGTGGGGTCCTAGTGCATGGCAGCATAGTCCTAATGGTTATCTGTTGCAAGTGTTCTTCTTGAAGATCTACTGCTCCGATAAGTTCTTACATAACTGTACTTTACTGCTTCAGGGATATAAAAAAAATGTATAGTTACAGTATTGTTCAAGTAACAGAAGCTTAAACTGAGGTTCTAGTTTTGGACCATAAAACTAGAATATGGATGCTGAGAAAATGAACTGGTTCTTGTTCAACACAAATTGGACCACATAAAGCAATGCTAAAAATGCTGCTAGCTTCAACCCATGATACTCAAGATTAGAAGAAGGGCTTGCATGGATCCAGTTTGCACCACTGCGTACATTAAAAGTGGTATAGGTCAGGACTGTCAAAATATTAATAGGTCCTTATGTACAGTACATGGGCAACTCACTGACTTAATTATGGCAACTTCTGCCAGTCCCAGCTTCCAACTAAAAAGTGTGTTTATCCATAAACTGTCAGTTCAGTTTGTTTATTGTTCAGCAGATATGGCTTTTTTCAAGAGAAACAGTACATACCAGCATTCATAAATTTAAGATAAATGAATTCTCAGACCTTGATCCATAGTAATCAAAATAAACAGTTCAAAAAATAACCACACATAAAGAGAAACAGAACATTAAATCTTTGGCATAACTACTGTATATAGACACATTTACCTGTTAATAATTAACCACACAATAATAAAATCCCTATGGGATAACCTCCAACTTGAGGGACAGGTTTAGGGGCAACATCACAAAGAACTTCTTTACAGAGAGGGTAGTGGACTCCTGAAACGGGCTGCCTAGGGTAGTGGTGGGAGAAAATTTGGTGGGAGGGTTCAAGAGGCGTGGGACAGACACAGGGGCTGTTGAAGGGGGTGGACAGGGCAGGCCTAGGGATCCTAAGCAAACAGGCAGACTGGGTGGGCCTGGAGGTCCTTTTCTGCCAACACTTTCCTGTGTTCCTATGGAGCATTAAACAATATAATCCCTACACTTTGCTACAGAGAGACAGGATGAAGAAGACTATGAAAAATACCCAAGGTATGTAATCCCACATAAACAATCTGAGTAGGCAGGAATCTTCATAATCCCTGGATAGAGAGAGAAGCAAAGGTATCATTGAAAAGATGGAGGAGATTTCTGATCAAATACACTGAAACACAGGAAACTTAAATATAAACTACTGATTCAGAGGGGTCGTGGTGGCTCTGAATGAATGCACTAAAACTCAGAAAACTCTCATCTAAACTTCTATTTTCGAAGGGGGGGCTAGGAAAAAAATGCTGAAAATGCTTTTGGGGGACAGGGAGTTAGGCTTAAAAGTGTATATAAATGACTGACAAATGAAATTACAAAAAGGTGTCATTATTTCTGTTTTAGCTTGAAGCCTCAGCCATCCCATAGCTTCCATAGTAAAAATCCAATAATTTTCTTTCCTGAACCAGAATGCTGTTAAAGTCCCTTCCCCTTCTCAGTTTGGTAGGTTTCTCTATTCCTACAGACACCACATTATGATCAGCTGACTTCCCCTGCTGGTGCACTGTGCTGTGCCAGTTATTACCTTTCTGTATTGTGCCAATGCGTTCTCAGGATCCATCACTAGAATGTGGAGGATAAAGACACTTGAGGCCCTTAACATGCTCATCCTAAAGAGAAGGAGGCTGAGTGGGAGGAGCGAGAGTCTTCTACATATTGAAGAAATGTTTGATCTGGTGTGCTGCATCAGGATGTGGGGACACCCCTTGAAGCTCAAAGGTGGCAAATTCGGGTGCAACATTAGGAGGCACCTCGTTTCCCAGAGAGTGGTGAACCTCTGGAACAGTCCACTACCAGAGACAACAGATGTGAAGACAGTGCATACCTTCAGCGTAAGTCTAGATACATTTCTGCTTGCCAGGGAAATTGCAGGGTACCCTAGGTAGTAGGGTGGGTGGAAATCTGTATATTTACACACCATACTTGTTGGGTCCTGCTTATGAAGTTTGGGGGGGGCGCAGACATAGTGGACCCGGAGTCATGTTACTGTGTTACTTTCTAGGGATGGAAGAACCTCAGAAGGTTCTTTCTGAGGTTCTAAAAGATACTAATAAGCAAAAAAAGGTTTGGGTCCTTATTCGTTATCCAAACCTTTTCGACCTTTATTGTTTTATGGTAACCGCATGATAAAAAATCATTTTAAACTGCTTTTAATCAGCATATCTGTAGAAAAAAAACAAGTAAACCACTGTTTAGTTGTAGAGAATGCTCTCTAATCACTCTTCTGTTTCTGACATTTCAGGAAGTAATACTAATACTGTATATAAATTATATTATTAACATTAGTGATTTCTATTTCAATAGGTACAGGCAGGCACCAGATGTGCTTTAGACAGTTAATTGATGAAGAAGAAGGCAGGAACACAAAAACAGCACCAGGCCAGAGCAGAGGCAGCCAGTCAGCCAGCTACCACTTCAAGACTGCAGTCCGCTAACCCCCCACCACCTACTACAGTCAGGGAAAACCAAAAGTAGTCTACCCAGCACTAAAATCAATATGGTTAAGGCATATTTACCAAAAATGACTGCTTAGAAAAGAATGAGAAAGTGACTGTGATGACAAGAAAGTCCCAGACCAGATCTCTAGTTTGTAAATAAATGGTCTCCTCCCGAGTCTGATTTTTTTTAGAAGGGTATAATAGTGTGTTTAAATAATTTTAATATATGGATATTGAAAATAATAGTGTCCTAAAGTATACAAAATTCCCCAGTAATACCATCGTTCCGGGAGCGATAATACCACCATTCAGCAATGATAATACTATCCTTCAGGTGCCATAATACGATTTTTCAGGACCTGAACAATAGTATTATCACCAAAAGTCAACAGCGTGAGCACAAGTCTGCCCCCAACGTCTTCCAAATCGTGCCTTCTGATTGGCTGCGTTTCCTCTGTGGGTAGGCAGAACAACTCCAAAAAACATGGTGTCTCGTTCTCTCGCTTAGCGAGAGAAATCTTAGGGGGTAGCAGCAACATTTTTTCTTTGCTTGCTGCTCTATCCTGTTATCAGCAATCCAACTTGCTTTCCCCCAGCTCCTCTTGTAACAACTGTGGCCCGACTGATACCACCGCCGCTGCTAGACAACAGTTGAAAAAAAAGCTGGGCTAAACAAAGACCACACCACCAGCTGCTGCTCACAGGAACGGGGAATCCTGCCCTGATGACGTGAACGTTATGTACTAGCTGCACCTCCCACCAACCCCCAGGATGACGATAATGTGGTCGAAAGGTTGGCAAGTCCAAGATCTCTTTTTTTTTTTTTTTTTTTTAAACCAGTCTCCTGAGTCTGACTTTTTGTAGAAGGGGTTCAGTGTGTTTTTTGTATGTCACCAATTATTTTAGCATAACAATGGGTCTTGGTATGGAACACAGCGCAAAGCAATGTGAAGGAACAAAAGCACCAGGCAGTTCAAAGTAACCACTTCACCACTGCTACTACCACTACTATCAGAGGGGAAAAACAGATGTAACCCCCTTAAAAATGGGGGTTCCCGAAAAGTCTTCCTTGAGCTTGGTTAAATGCTCACTGCCAGGCTGGTGTCCTGTGTTTTAGCAGTTTAAATGTATTGCCAGAATGTGTCTGTATAGCCTCTGTGTACTGTCTCTTTAAGAGCTGCCTGAATTGCAGTCATAATTAATCCGAGAGGGAGCTCTGTTAGAAGATGTACTTGTTTGCTGATCATTTGTTAGAGTAGTAATAATATTGCAGTTTGTTCTAACCTGCCTTCTTTGCAGCATGGACAGTTCTGTTTGTTTCCATCATCTTGGTCCCGGACTGTCAGAATGGGCCAATCAGTACATTTGGGACTCTAAAATGGAGCCTGCCTACAGGGGCTTGGTGGGGCCAAAACTTGTAGGAATTGTAGTTTTGGGCTTTTGGCACCTAAAATAACCTGGAGGGGGAGCCCTTGTTGTGACTGGACGACAGATCAGCCAACCGAACCTTTTGGATCTTGGGAAAGTCCACACTGCTTGCAGTTTCAGTTAGATCTGAGTTGGGAAGTGAAGAAGTAACAGCTCAAGATAGTTCGAGCAGCAATCCGTAGTGGATTCGTGCGGGAGAACTGTGGAAAGACCTGAGTTTGGCCTGCATGCCTGCCTGCTGTCCCTGAGAGGGAACTTGTGCTTTTTTTGGACTGAATCCGAATTTGGAGAGTGAATTAAGCCACTGAATTGTGACCAGGCTTTAACCTGAAGAAGACTGAGGATTTGCTGAATGCGATCGGACTGTCAGGACTTCCAGCTACCTCTGAACTCCCAGATTGTGCAGAGACTCTGTACTTGCGACCAGAGAGCCATTTGCCTGGTATAGTAGAATTTCCTTACATGTGAATGTGCTGTGTGCTTATAGTGGGTTGTGATTTGGTTCCCCACTGTGTGTCTGAACTGTGTTTTGCCTGCTGGAGGCTGTATCCAGCTCCACGGACTGAATCCATATCCATTTCCGTTTATCTGGGCCTTGCTACACTGGCCCAGCCAGAATACCCCTACGCAGAAAATAATCGACGAGAGACTGGCCTGGTGATCAGCCCCTGATCAGCGCCTTGAACAAGAACGACGCCTCGGTGATTTGTGTGGGCCCTGCTTCTCCGGGCACTCCAGCTCAACAGCCTGCAGTCTCGATTTCGTCCTGCCTTTGTCCAGTACTGGGTATCGTGAGTAAACATCAGGGTAGCTCCCTGCAACAACAGCTAAATCTAAAAGTGTTGTCATCTGATTGTCTTGTTGCCTTTTCTTTCACGAACTGAGCCCTCTGGCTCCGGATTACAAATAGTGTGTGTTGTGTATTTTGCTTTCTTCCATCAGAGGGCCCCAACCTGCTGCAATGTTCCTGGCTAGCCCACCGTTTTCCTACCTGGGTACCCAGAGTGTGTGACTGTGTAGGGACTCTGAACTGCATGCTTAACTGTCTGATTAATATAGCTTTTAAGCAAATCAACCTTGATTACGCCCCTCCCTTGTTCAAGTCCCCTTAATAAATCAGATTTAACTTTGTTTACATTTAACCTGACGGTGGTTCCAGTTTGTGCCAAGAGTATTGTACTGTTGCTGTTTGCTGTGCTTAACCTTGTTTTATAGGGGGTACCCAGGGTCAAGCTAGAGGAACCAGCCCTGGTGGTAAGTGCAAACAGTGTGGGTAATTGCCTGGTGAATAAGGGTCATTGTGAAAGTAATTATTGTATATTGTTCAGGCCACTAGAATAGAAAGAGGTGGGGTTACAATGTCCCGGAGGGCTGCGCCCAGGTTAGTCTGACCACTAACAACCCTGACCTCTTGGTGGAGGCACTCGTTTCATTACCCAGGCCCCTTTACCTGCTACTAGCCAAGCAGGCAGTGGTAGTAGCCCTTGGGATAGCGCCACCTAGGGGTTACACAGCTATGGTTATATAAGAAATAATTATTCTTAGGTGTATTAGGTAATAAAATAAATGATCTTGTCAGAATGAAAAAGCGACTGTGTGAGAGATCAGGGCTTGTCTGCCACAGTTGCTACCAGTGCGTGATGACATGAACATGATGTACTGACTGCACCTCCCACCCACCCCAAGGATGATGATGGTAGTGATGGAGAAGAAGATGTGGTCAAAAGGCAGGTGAGTCCCAGATCTCCACTTTTAAGCAGTCTAGCGAGTCTCAGAATTGAAAGCTGATGTATCACACCACAGCTGCAGCACAAGTACTGCTGTCAGTGTCATCTTCTTCAAGATCAGCATCACATATGTAGCCAAAGTTTGGCAAGTTAATCTTCAAGAACATTAGTTTCTCCACATTGTCTGGTGTTTATCTTGTTCATTTATCAGTCACAACATCCCCAGCAGAGCTAAATAAATACTCGTCACAGACACTGGTGGGTGGACATCCAATATACTTACAAGCCAGGGCATCCAGCTTTGGCCAGCATGATTTTTTCTGTTGCCAGTAAGCTAAAGGGTCATACTTAATACTAATGCTGGGCTCAGACAGATAAGCATCTCCCATGCTTACTGCTGAGTGTATTTTCTCCTTGTGGAATTTCAATGTTCTGCAGCTGGCCCCAAATGTCATCCTCCTCATTGTCTGCTTCTGTACTGGTTTTTGGAGCAGTCTTTTGAATGTAACCCCCAGGAGGCGCTATCCCAAGGGCTACTACCCCTGCCTGATTTGCCACTAACAGGTTGAGGGGCCTGGATCCGATGGCGGGTGCCTCCACCCAGAGGTCGGGGTTAAGACAGTCTGATATGACTTGGTCACAGCCCTCTGGGTCACTGCAACCCCCTTTCTTCCCACTAGTGGCCCACACAAATCAATCACAGTACCCTTGCAATATACACTTACCCCCAGGATTGGTTCAATCAGCGTGACTCTGGGGACTCCCTGTAAAACAAGATGATACAGTGCAAAAATCACAGTACAATATGTTAACATAAACGAATACCTCAGGCAGTGTAACTTTGCTGAAACAAACAGATCTGATTTATTTAGGGGGATATAACAAGGACGGGGAAATCGGGTTAATTAGTTTAAACGCATTAATAATCACAGTACTGTGCACATATTTCAGAATCCCAAATGTCCTCTTACTGGGTTCTAGGAATGGTATATGTTGTTCATCCACCGACCCACCCGACCTCCCCAGCCGGCCTTTGTACAGAGCTTCCAGCGGGCCAGATCTGGCGTCATGGGGCGGAGCCGGAAGTTTACCACCCGGTGGGAGGAGCCAGCTTGAAGACCTTCTGGCAAGATTTAAAGCGACAGGAACCTGCCAATAAGTGTGGATGAACAACATATACCATTCCTAGAACTCCTGTTACAGTGAGTAACCTGTATTTCTGGACTTCGCACTCCCCACAGAAAGCATCTCTTTGATCAGGCGACTCTCAAAGTCTCTCCTTGATCAGAATGGATTCTTGTGGAGCCCCATAGTGAATAAAAAGTTTTCTACAAGTACTTTGGCCACAGTGGATGCTTTCTGGTCTTTGGTGGGGAAAGCTTGGGCATATCTCGTAAAATGGTCAGTGACCACCAGCACATTACTGATATCTCTTTGATCTGACTCCAAACTCAGAAAATCAGTACAGACCAGCTCCATGGGTGCACTGGTGGTGATGTTAACAAGGGGGGCAGCCCTCTGGGGCAAAGCTTTCCTCTGTAAGCGCGACTACAAATTCCGAATGTGTTGCTCCCACATCAGCCCCATCTTAGGCCAATAGAATCTGGATCTCACCAAGTCAAGTGTTCTGTCTATACCAAGGTGCCCCATGTGGTTGTGCAAGGACCTCAGTACTGAGTCTCGAAAGGCAGTGGGCAGCACTAGTTGTTGTTGTCTACTTGTCCCCCTCTGTCTACTGTTTCTCTGTATAACAGTTTATTGATCAGTTTCAACTTAGGACGTCTTTGTATAACAATGCAGTTCTCAAATCAGTGGAGCTAATTTGGACACATCTTTTCCTGCATAGAGGGCTTCTAAAGCTGATTTGATCATGGGATCGTGGGACTGAGCCCGCCAAATCACTGTCATTGTCCAGCTGAGGCAGTGCACCAATGTCTGTTGCAGAAAAGTGGCAATAAGCAGCAGGTATGACAGTTCTCAGAGGGTCCCAAGCAATCCACCATGCAGTCCACTCGTCCGTGGACATTGTTCCTCCTGTCAAACTTCTGGCAGCGTGCCTGAATATCAGGTTCTGACAATCTGGCCAATCATTCTGGGGAACAGGCCTCCAGGAGAGAGCATCAGCATCTATGTGGTTCAGGCCTGCTCGGTATTCAACAGCATAGTCGTATGTAGATAATGCAGAAAGCCACCTATGGCCAGTGGCATCCAACAGCTGAGGTCTGCACATAGGTCAAAGGATTATTGTCAGTTTTACTAGTATTTTAGCCCCATACAAGTACTCATGGAATTGGTCAACAATAGCCCACTTCAAAGCTAGAACTCTAACTTATGTACAGGATAGTTCTTTTCAGATGGGGTCAGGCTTCTACTGGCAAAGGCCACTGGTCTCAGGCCATTCTCATGCTCTTGGTACAACACAGCCCCCAACCCTTGCAAGCTAGCATCAGTGTGCAGGACATAAGGTTTTCTTGGATCGGCATAGGCCAGTACTGGATCGTGGGTAAGTTGATATATGATCTCATGAAAAGCAGTCTCACAATCAGGAGTCCAGCGGGTCCCAAATACTTCACTCGGACAAAAATACACTCTTTCAGTCTTGAGGGACGCTGACTTTTTGTATTTTTTGTGGGTTGGGGGATACCCTTGAGTAAGGTTAAATAAAGGGCGGATCATTCTTGAATAGTCCTTAATGAAACACCGATAATAACCACAGAATCCCAGGAATCTTTGCAGTTCTTTTAGATTTTTGGGCTGTGGCCAGGTGGTCAAGGCCCCAACTTTACTTGGGTTGGTCTCTATTCCCTCGGTGGATACTATGTGTCCCACATACTTTACTGATGTTTGAAAGAATTGACACTTATCAATGGACAGTTTAAGGCCAAAGTCTTCCAGTCGGTCCAATACCTTAAATAATGGGCTCTCATGTTCCTCCAGTGAGCTGCCAAACACAATAACATCATCTAGGTATACCAGGCACTCTAGTAAGTTCATGTCCCCGACTGTACACTCCATCAGTCGTTGAAAAGTGGCTGGGGTGGCTGAAATCCCTTGAGGCATCCTCATGAATTCATAGAAGCCAAGCAGACAGATAAAGGCTGTCTTCTCACGATCCTCTGGGGCCATCGGGATCTGTAGTACGTTCCCACGGAGATCCAGCACAGAAGAACCACTTGCTCCCGTTTAGGCAGTCCAAAGCATCCTGAATGCAGGGCATTGTGTACTGATCGGGGATAGTCCCCGGTTTAAAGTGCAATAATCCGCACATCCTTACTGTCCCATTCTTTTCCTCACTACCACAATGGGGAAGCATAGGGGCTTCTGGATTCTTGTATTACACAACTGCAGTAACATCTCTTGCAGATGCAGTCTCGCATCATCCATGTCACAGCAGGTGCAGGCATCGAGACCTCTCACGAAATGGTCTTTTCGTCATGCAGCGGATATGGTGCTCAGCTCCCTGCATGCATCCTACATCCCATTCCTTTAAAGAAAACACCTGGTCTCTCTGGGCAAGCTTCTCACAGATCCTCACTTTCCATTCAGCTGGCAATGGGGAGTCACCGAATCAAACAAGTCAGGCGTTACTCTGTCATTCTTCCCCGAACACTTGCTGCTGGGTAGCACTGCAGTGTCTGCACAATGCACATTAGCAGGGCAACCTCTATTTACTCGAATCTCTCTGTCAGACACATTATGAACTTGAACCATTACCCTTCTGGCATAAGCATGGGCTCTAGCAGGCAAAATACTAGGCTTGACCAGCAGTCCCTCTGGCAATTTTCCAGCGCATGGTGCATCCAACATTAATATTTTATTCTTGACATCCTTCCTAATCACGGACTTCCCCTGGAGTAGGCACTGGGCATTTGGTGCCAGGATCAGAGACTCAGGATCCTTTTTCCAGACAACTCCAACCGGTTCCTCTGGTTCCACTTTGTCAGCATCTCTCTGTGCCTCATAGGCCTTCTTGATCAAGACCGGAATTCTTAAAGCTCTACTAGTCCTTGACCCCTGTTTTTCATAACACAACTGTGCCAGCCGTCCAAACATATGTGCATTAGTCCCAGTTAGTAAAGGAACCCCATCATACAGTCCAGTAGGGGGACCCAATAAGGCCAGGGTCTCTACTTGCTCTGCCATTCCAACCACAGAGGTGTAGAAAGACAGCCAAATTCGGATATACAGAGAGGGTGAGCCTTCTCACATAACCCCCATACATGACAGTCCTTCTAATGGTTGTAAAAGTAAATCTGACAAATGCTTCTGATACCAATCCTGGAACATAATTGCACTTAGGAGCCACTGTTTAATACAGCTCTTGTTAGACCTCCATTCACCTTTACAGTCGTCTCCATGGAGGACCCACTATTCTGGACCAGTCTGGAGAGGAAGCGTGCGAGGGCCTGGGTGACTGACCTTGCCACAGAGGGGCGTGAGTTAGCATTTTGGGACCCTCACTGGGACCATTAGTCGCACCCTCTTAACCACTGACTTGTTCTCGAGATGTTCTCTGTAGCCGACTCACCACTCTCTCTAAGTCTTTCTGAGACCAGTATTCCCTCTTCATGTGCCCATCCTTCCCACAATTATGGCAAAATATGTCTGCTAAGTTTGGGATGACGAGACATCACTGTGGGGCTGTGGGTGGTACTCTCGATAGAAAACCTTGGTGCCACCTCAGCGGCGATGGGTTGGACATTTGGAGACATCTCTTCAGTTCCCTCATACATAGTCAATGCATCAAGTTTGAACTGTGGTCAACATGGAAGTGCCTGGGTGGGCACCCCCCACCCCATAGCAGAAGCTAGTGGGTAAGTGTCAGTGCCCGTGTTCACAGGGAGTATCCTCTATGATGAGACTGTTACTTTCCAATTTCCCTTAGGAACTCCTCCCAGTGCGAGGTGTTTACAACCATCCCTGTTTGGCAGCACTTAATCCTTGACTTTCATCATGGGTTTCAGTGATCCCTGGCTGACAGCACCGACCCGCCCTTGGAGCAGAGTTTTAGCAGCTACAACTGTCACGGGGCTCTGAGAATCCTCCTCCTCCTCCTCAACTTCCCGGTTCTTTCATCAAATCACAATGATCCGGTGGGTTACCTCTCCTGTCATGAAGCCTCAACTGAAGGAGCTGCAATTTTGAGTGCTTTGCATGTTGCACTATGTGCCCCAACCTCACATGGTTCAAGTCACTGGCGGCCACCCCCACTTTCCGGTAGGCCCTCTGTAGCGCTTCTTCCAGACGAGTAACATATGCAGATAAACTTTCCCCTGGCCATTGTTTTGTACTTTGAAACTTCCACATCAAGCTCTCCCCTGACTCAATACTCCCAAAATTGCATTCAAGTGCAGCTAGGTACCTTTGGGCAGATGCCTCAGGGTTTGTGGACCTCAAAGACTTAATGGCTTCCACAGCGGGACCTGTCAAGCTCTCTAGGATTCTTTTTCGTTTCTCAGCCTCTGCACACTGCCACTCAGATACCAAAGGGGCAACACAGTCTATCCAGGTCTCCCAATCATCCTCCCCTTGTGGGGTGGGGAGGGTGCCAGAGAAAATTCTCAGTCTGTGGTAAGAGTCGTGACTATTGGCAGGTACAGACATGGGGGCTTGCACTGGCACAGAAGGAGGGGCAATAACGGGTGCTGGAGAGGAAGAGGGTGTTGGTGGAGGAACATTCTCAGGTGGCAATAATAGTTTCTTCAAATCCTCCACAGTTTCCCTTCTCCCAACAACAATTTCATAATTTCTCCTCAAAGTTTCAGATAATGGGGAGGCTCGTTCTCCTTGAGGTCTATACTGTCTTTGGTTATCCTCTCCAGACAGTGAGGGTTTCCCAGGGTAACAGTCTGTGGCACTTAGAACTGTCTACAGGGTCCTTACACTCTATTAGGGCCATGAAAGTTTGGGTAAGCAGATCAGCCTGTCGCCCCTCTACCACAGGGTCTCATAAACATTCAACCTTGGAAGTACTCCTCTACAGTATCCGTTACTGGTACCCAGCAGGATATCCAAGATAAGTATAGCATTTTGGGGGTCGATCTCCTCCCCAGTACACCACTTCACCAGCTGGTGTACAGCCACTTCTGTTGGGATATCCATTTATTTTTTTACAGTAATTCGTAAATGTGGCGACTAAAGGACACTAATCCCAGCTGTGAGCCTCCAAGATGTAACCCCCAGGAGGCGCTATCCCAAGGGCTACTACCCCTGCCTGATTTGCCACTAACAGGTTGAGGGGCCTGGATCCGATGGCGGGTGCCTCCACCCAGAGGTCGGGGTTAAGACAGTCTGATATGACTTGGTCACAGCCCTCTGGGTCACTGCAACCCCCCTTTCTTCCCACTAGTGGCCCGCACAAATCAATCACAGTACCCTTGCAATATACACTTACCCCCAGGATTAGTTCAATCAGCGTGACTCTGGGGACTCCCTGTAAAACAAGGTGATACAGTGCAAAAATCACAGTACAATACGTTAACATAAATAATACCTCAGGCAGTGTAACTTTGCTGAAACAAACAGATCTAATTTATTTAGGGGGATATAACAAGGATGGGGGAAATCAGGTTAATTAGTTTAAACGCATTAATAATCACAGTACTGTGCATATATTTCAGAATCCCAAATGTCCCAAATGTCGCTCTTACTGGGTACCCAGGCAATAAGAGGCTAGCCTATTTGATACAGCTGGTTGGGGCCCTGAAGTTGGAAAATGCATGCACAATACCCAAATTGTAATCCGGGCAGTGAGGCTCAGTTCATGGAGAAAGAAAGGAAAAAGTAATCAGATGGAACACTTGCAATTAGATGATGGCAGAGAGTTACCCTGATTTGTACTCACAAATTCAGTGCTGAAACTGAATGGAAGGCAGATTGTCCTGGATTGCCAGGAGGAGCAGACCATGTGGACAAGGTCCTTGTGACTGGACCCACGGCAGTTCAGAGCAAATGGATGTAGTCTGGATTAAGCTGGGGTTTACTGCAGCTTCATGCACTCAAGTCACTGTACAGGAGTTTGAAGCGAGTCCCCACAAGCACTACACACATTTATATGGAAAAAGTACTATACCAGGCAGTGCTTCTCTATCCGGTCAAGTACTGCTATGCAGGAGAACACTGCAGCAGATTCAGTTCCTGACAGGCGGTATGATTCAGCAATTTCTCCAGTCTTCTACAGGGTGAGCCTGGTTTCTACTCTTCAGATCTCCTTGATTCTCTTCACAGGTGCAGTTCAGTCAGAACAAGCAGTTACACAAGCTGCAGACTGAAACTTGGGGCCTTACACGCGTTTCCCGACTAAAACTGCGCACCGAAGGAGCACAGGGATCCTTCCCTCTTCACTGCCAGAGCTAAACTGAAACTCCAGTAGACAAAACCGGGCACTTCCTTTGAGTTCCTCCCAGTTCTTGGCTGGATTGGCTGTCACTCACAATAGACTCCCCCTGTTGGTGCAAAAAGGCACCGAAGTCCAAACTACATTTCCCAGAGTCACTGCCCATACAATCCTCTTGTGGCTGGCTCAGATTACGAGTCCAAGTTCTGATTTGTCCACAGGCACCATTTTAGAGCTCCCTTAACCCACACTGATTGGTCCAGTTCAGCAGTTCAAAACTAGAATGGGGAACTAGGCAAACACAGTTCTGATTGCAAAGAAAAGCAGGTTAGACAAACTGTATTTTCATCACCACTCCAAATGATTTCTGGCAAACAGTTACACCTTTCAGATAGACTCCTTTGCCGCCTAGCAACTGCAAAGAGCAGGCGAATTGGCAGCAGCTCGGCGGGTGGGACTCAAGCAAGAAACACACAGTCCCCCCATACAAACTAATTATGTCTGCATGCAGACAGCTCTTAAAGAGACAGTACCAGAGGCTGTAAAAGCACTCACAGATAAATGGCTTAAACGCCAAACACCATTCAGGCTCGGAGCATTTAAGCAAGCTCCTGGAAGTCTTTTGGGAACCCCCATTTGCAGGGGGTTTACATGAATTTGAGGTGGTGTCATTGTAGTACTGCTTGCCAATCCTCCTAATGAAACCTCATCTACTGCATCAATCAAAAGTTGCCTGTAGTTCAACTCCTCCATATCGCCAGAAACCACAACAGGAAGGTGTCTGTTCCGGAAACGTGGATCTAGCAATGTTGCTAAGAGATACTCCTTGCTTTGTGTCATGCCTGATAATTTCTCATCATTGTGAAGTCTGGTAAGCATGCTATTGACTAGAGATTGGCTCATATCTAAGTTGCTTCTAATTTTCGCCAACCTTTTTTTGAGAAGTAGAATGATTGGAATAGTTTGGCTAAGGGATGCCTTTTCTGCACTCACCTCTTTTGTAACACTCATGAATGGTTTCAGAATGTGACACAACTGTGCCAGAAGAGACCATTGAGTAGAGTGGAGTACAGTGCCCTCCCTGATATCATTGTACATGATATACTCAATGATAGCTACCTTTTGTTCAAAGATGCATTCAATCATAAAGTAAGTTGAATTCCAATATGTTGCTACATCCTGCACAAGCTGGAGACGAGGAAGACCTTTGTCCTTCTGGATAACAGCAAGGATGTCATGGGCTTTTACTGAATGGTTGAAGTGGCCACACAGTTTGCGCACGCTACCCACAGTGGTTGATACTTGCTGGTCATTACCCTGGAAGCTTCGAACGATTAGGTTGACAATGGGCAAAATGGCGTACATGTACATAGCTACCATCATGAAGTGCTTTTTTAATATTTGAACCATTGTCGGCAACTTAAAAAAAACTTTCAAACCCTTGAAGTGACCCAAACAGTAAGTAGTCTTTCCAGTTCTTGCTGAATGTGTTGTGCTGTGTGTGTGTCTTGAAAGTGACATACGTCAAGAACTGCCATTTTCTGAAACCTGACAGGGTTTTTTTGAGCTCAGAGAGATAGTAATGGTAGTATTAATAATAGTACTGGTTGAAATGGTATCAGACAGACTAGTAGTATGTAAAGAGGATGATAATGGATTGCCTGCAAAACTGACTCAGTGTGCAGTAGGAGAAAGACAGGCAATGGTTTGGCTGCTGGTCCACATTTTAGTAGTGAAGTGAACTACCTTGTCCTCAGCGTTTCGTAAAGCATGCCTTACTTGAACTACTAAGCTGTCATACATCCTGGGCCCAGTGGTTACTGAGAAGTATTTTCTACTTGGCATTAAATTTTGTGGCTTTAAGTGTTCCATAAGGCTTCTGAAACCCACATCTTCCACAATAGAATATGGTTGCAAATCAAGTACAATCATTTCTGCTATTTTACGATTTATTGCCAGTCCTATGGGATGGTTTTGTGAATATTTAGACTTTTTTTCAAGAACTTCCTTTAACTTCAGCTGCCTCCTTCCGTGGGGTGGTAAAGTTACATTTGGCTGTGGGTGTTGTAAGACTACATGCCATGCCTGGTAAAACAGAGGACCTTACAGAATTATTGTGACCGTGAGGTGAAAGTGGACTTTTGGATCTTGCCTGGTGCTCATCTCCCACTGTTTCAGCGGAATGTTCCTTTTCACTGAGAGCCCTGCTAGATTTCCAGGCACCAATGTTAGACTGTTTATTTGACCCATATATAATGATGTGGTGAAGTCGTGAAGGGTGTCGCATCATTGTTGTGGTTCCAAGATGCCCTCTATTATTTCCCTACTAACACAAGTGTTGCAATGCACACATGTAGCTTGACAAGCATCCTTGGAGTTTACGTGTAACCCCTAGATGGCGCTATCCCAGGGGCTACTACCCCTGCCTGATTTGCCACTAACAGGTTGAGGGGCCTGGATCCAATGGCGGGTGCCTCCACCCAGAGGTCAGGGTTTGCAATAGTAAACTAACTGGTCACAGCCTCTGGGACACTGCAACCCCCTTTCTTCCCACTAGTGGCCCACACAATATATCAAATTACCTTCACAGTATACACTTACCCCAGGTCTGGTTCCGGCACTGGGACCTCCTGTGAAATGAGATACAGTGCAACAATCACAGTACAGTACTTTAACAGACAAATACCTCAGGCAGTATAACTTTGCTGAAACAAGCAGCTCTGATTTATTTGGGGATATAACAAGGACGGGGAAATCAGGTTAATTAGCTTATCACTCTAATAATCACCTATGGCTCTGTGCACAGGCCTATCCCTATCAGTTACTGTCCTGGGTACCCAAGCCCTAGTGGCTGAGTCAAACCGTGGCAGCTGGTGAGGGCCCTTTCACACAGAGAAAGGAGGAATTAAACAGTCAGCAGTACAGTAATTCCATTTTAGATTTAATGTGGCAATTCAACAGGGAGCAACCTGAATTAGTACTCACGACCTCCAAATAAGATAGGGTCCTTCAATGTCAGCAGGGCTCACTTGAGGTACACAAACCTCTTACACATCCATATAAAAGAAAGTACTATACCAGGCAGGCTGCATCTGTATCGATCGCAATTACTGCACAATACCCGGAGAACACACAGCAGATTCAGTTCCTGACAGACGAGTGCAATTTTCAGCAATTCTTCCAGTCTTCTACAGGGTGAGCCTGGTTTCTACTCTTCAGAGATCCTTTGATTCTTTCACAGGGCTGAGTTCAGTCCTAACAAGCTGTACACAAGCTGCAGGCCGGAACTCTGGGCCTTACACACGTTTTTTTGACTAAACTGCACACTGAAAAAAAGCACAGAGCTCCTTCCTTCTTCACTGCAAAGCTCAACTGAACTCCAACCGACAAAAACAGGCACTTCCTTTGAGTTCCTCCCAGTTCTTGACTGGATTGGCTGTCACTCACAATAGACTGCTGCTGTTGGTCAAAAAGGCACTGAAGTCTAAACTACATCTCCCAGAGTCACTGCCCATACAATCCTCTTGTGGCTGGCTCAGATTATGAGTCAAGTTCTGATTCGTCCAAGGCACCATTTTAGAGCTAGCTTACACACTGATTGGTCCAGTTCAGCAGTTCAAAACTAGAATGGGGAACTAGCAGACACAGTTCTGACTGCAAAGAAAGCAGGTTAGACAAACTGTAATTTCATTATTACTCTAAATAATTTCTGGTAAACAGTTACATCTTTCAGATAGGTTCCTTTGCACTCTAGTGACTGCAAAATTAAGTGAATTGGCAGCAGCTGAGTGGTACTCAGAGAAGCACACAGTCCCCCCATACAAACTAATTATGTCTGCAAGCAGACAGCTCTTAAAGACAGTACCAGAGGCTCTAAAACACTCACTGATAAATGGCTTAAATGCCAAACACCATTCAGGCTTGGAGCATTCAAGCAAGCTCCTGGAAGTCTTTTGGAACCCCCATTTGCAGGGGGTTACACCTTCCTGGCCTGGGAAAGCTTGACGTCCAGCGTCAGCAAGTACCCCATAAGTTTCAACTGCAACCATATACATTTGCATTAGGCTCGCACATGTAATCATCAGTCAATATATCATTTTACCAAGAACACATTTCTGAAACATTGCAATCGTCACTCTTTACACAGTATTACATACACATTGTACCATAACTCAAGTTATTACCTCTTGTACATGAAACCTGAAGAGGGGCCCTTCCTATCAGTTACCTTGGGGCTGGATGGGGCAAGGGCACCATGCAGAAAGGCAACACAAGTAACTTGGAGTTAGCACTGATGCTCAGTTTGGGCAGTGAGCTGGGGACACATACACTCCTTTATGGACAACATTGAGAGCAAATCCACAGGCCTCCCAAGGGAATCATAACTGAGGTGCACCACAGGCTTTACAGCTCGACCAGTCTTTCTAGGGGGAACTGTTACAGTCTCTGCACTCTGAGCCTCATTTTCAGCATTGTCCACACTTGTCAGGAGTCTCCATGGGGTGAGAGGCTAGAACTTGAGGGCACTTTCAGCTCCAGGAGTTACAGTTTCTGAGTCCACAACATTTGGCTCGCATGGAAGCTTTCGGACACTGGCAGTGGACTGTCAGGGCACTCAAAATACTCTTCTTGTTAGGTGTATCACCAGTCTGCCCCAATCTATCATTTTCCTCCCTGAAAGCTCAAACAGTTCAACCATGACAATGATTCCATTTCATCTGATCTGATGCTTTGCACTTCACTTTCTGGGAGCATTGGCTCCAGGGATGAAGCTGGGGCTTAAACAGTCAGAAGGCCCAGCTTTGTCTCCAGTATTGACTAGGGATTGCCCGAAACAATTGACTCAGTTAGTAAGAAGGATAGTATTCAAAGTCACTCTCACTTTCTTCGATATGGACTGACAGTCATGCTCAACTGGGACTTGTGGAGGGACACTTTAACTTTGCTTCTGTAGGTTGCAGACTTTCTTGATCTTTTCTTAGCAGCAGCTCTAGTCACTGGTCCAGAGGGGCATCTTCTAGGGGCTCAGACTCAATTAAGATTTGTCAATGGGCGTAAATGATTTCTATGCATTGTTTTACATCTTTTGAATTATTCTCAGGCCTTACTTTGTACACTGGCAGATCATCTAGTTTGCCCACTACAATGTGAGGAGATGGTGCCATCTGTCAGCAATCTTGTGCTTGCCATGCAATCCCAGATTTCTTAGCAATACCCGATCTCCTCCTGGAGTTCCTGTGCTTTCACCTTTTTATCATACCTTTCTTTGTTGGCCAGATTTCTTTTGGCAGCCATGGTTTGAGCCAGTTAGTGCGCATGAGTTAGCTGGGCCTTTACTGCACATACTGTAAATAGTTGTCAGCCTGAACCCCATCAGGAGAGACCCCAAACACACATCTACTGGTAGTGAGCTTCTCTTCCAAACATCAGGCGGTAGGGGAGAATCAGTGGCATCACTTTGGTGCAGTTATAAGCATGTACCAGGGTGCTAATTTGTTGGCTCCATCTAGGCTTGTCCTTTGGGTGCAGGGTGCCTAGCATATCTAGCAAAGTGCGGTTGAAAGCGTTCAGGCTGTGGGTCCCCAAGGGTGGTAAGGAGTGGTTCTGGACTTCGCCTCCCACAGAGAAAGCATCTCTTTGATCAGGCGACTCTCAAAATCTCTCCCTTGATCAGAATGGATTCTTTGTGGAGCCCCATAGTGAACAAAAAGTTTTCTACAAGTACTTTGGCCACAGTGGATGCTTTCTGGTCTTTGGTGGGGAAAGCTTGGGCATATCTCGTGAAATGGTCAGTGACCACCAGCACATTACTGATATTTCTTTGATCTGACTCCAAACTTAGAAAATCAATACAGACCAGCTCCATGGGTGCACTGGTGGTGATGTTAACAAGGGGCAGCCCTCTGGGGCAAAGCTTTCCTCTGTAATAGCGACTACAAGTTCGAATGTGTTGCTCCACATCAGCCCCATCTTAGGCCAATAGAATCTGGATCTCACCAAGTCAAGTGTTCTGTCTATACCAAGGTGCCCATGTGGTTGTGCAAGGACCTCAGTACTGAGTCTCGAAGGCAGTGGGCAGCACTAGTTGTTGTTTGTCTACTTGTCCCCTCTGTCTACTGTTTCTCTGTATAACAGTTTATTGATCAGTTTCAACTTAGGACCTTCTTTGTATAACAGTGCAGTTCTCAAATCAGTGGGCGTAATTTGGACACATCTTTTCCTGCATAGAGGGCTTCTAAAGCTGCTTTGATCATGGGATGCGGGATTGAGCCCGTGAATACTGTCATTGTCCAGCTGAGGCAGTGCACCAATGTCTATGCAGAAAAGTGGCAATAAGCAACAGGTATGCAATTCTCAGAGCTCCCAAGCAATCCACCATGCAGTCCACTCGTCCGTGGACATTGTTCCTCCTGTCAAACTTCCGGCAGAGTGCCGAATGTCAGGTTCTGCCAATCGGACCCAATCATTCTGGGGAACAGGCCTCCGGGAGAGAGCATCAGCATCTATGTGGTTCAGACCTGCTCGGTATTCGAGAGCATAGTCATATGTAGATAATGCAGAAAGCCACCTATGGCCAGTGGCATCCAACTTAGCTGAGGTCTGCACATAGGTCAAAGGATTATTGTCAGTTTTTACTAGTATTTTAGCCCCATACAAGTACTCATGGAATTGGTCAACAATAGCCCACTTCAAAGCTAGGAACTCTAACTTATGTACAGGATAGTTCTTTTCGGATGGGGTCAGGCTTCTACTGGCAAAGGCCACTGGTCTCAGGCCATTCTCGTGCTCTTGGTACAACACAGCCCCAACCCTTGCAAGCTAGCATCAGTGTGCAGGACGTAAGGTTTTTCTTGGATCGGCATAGGCCAGCACTGGAGCATGGGTAAGTTGATATATGATCTCATGAAAAGCAGTCTCACAATCAGGAGTCAGCGGGCCCCAAATACTTCACTCGGATGAAAATACACTCTTTCAGTCTTGAGGGCTGACTTTTAGTATTTTTGTGGGTTGGGGATACCCTTGAGTAAGGTTAAGTAAAGGCGGATCACTCTTGAATAGTCCTTGATAAAGCGCCGATAATAACACAGAATCCAGAATCTTTGCAGTTCTTTTTAGATTTTTGGGCTGTGGCCAGGTGGTCAAGGCCTCAACTTTACTTGGGTGAGTCTCTATTCCTCGGTGGATACTATGTGTCCCACATACTTTACTGATGTTTGAAAAATTGACACTTATCAATGGACAGTTTAAGGCCAAAGTCCTCCAGTCGGTCCAATACCTTAAATAATCTGCTCTCATGTTCCTCCAGTGAGCTGCCAAACACAATAACATCATCTAGGTATACCAGGCACTCTAGTAAGTTCATGTCCCCACTGCACGCTCCATCAATCGTTGAAAAGTGGCTGGGGCACCTGAAATCCCTTGAGGCATCCTCATGAATTCATAGAAGCCAAAGCGGACAGATAAAGGCTGTCTTTTCACGGTCCTCTGGGGCCATCGGGATCTGATAGTACCCACTGCGGAATCAGCACAGAGAACCACTTGCTCCCGTTTAGGCAGTCAAAGCATCCTGAATCGGGGCATTGTGTACTGATCAGGGATAGTCCGCGGTTTAAGGTGCGATAATCCACACATCCTTACTGTTCCATTCTTTTCCTCACTACCACAATGGGAAGCATAAGGCTTCTGGATTCTTGTATTACACCAGCAGCTAACATCTCTTGCAGATGCCGTCTCACATCATCTATGTCAGCAGGTGCCAGGCGTGAGACCTCTCGAAATGGTCTTCCGTCATGCAGCGGATATTGTGCTCAGCTCCTTGCCGCATCCTACATCCCATTCCTTCAAGAAAACACCTGGTCTCTCTGGGCAAGCTTCTCACTGATCTTCACTTTCCATTCAGCTGGCAGCGGGGAGTCGCGAAATCAAACAAGTCAGGCGTTACTCTGTCATTCTTCCTTGAACTCTTGCTGCTGGGTAGCACTGCAGTGTCTGCACAATGCACATTAGCCAGGATGCAACCTCTGTTTACTCGAATGTCTCTTTCAGACACATTATGAACTTGGACCATTACCCTTCTGGCATAAGCATGGGCTCTAGCGGGCAAAATACTAGAAGCTTGACCAGCAGTCCCTCTGGCAATTTTCCATCGCCTGGTGCATCCAACATTAATATTTATTCTTAACATCCTTTCTGATACGGACCTCTCCTGTAAGGTACACTGGGCATTTGGCGCCAGGATCAGAGACTCAGGATCCTTCTTCCATACAATTCCGACCGGTTCCTCTGGTTCTGTTTTTCAGCATCTCTCTGTGCCTCATAGGCCTTCTTAATTAAAGCGGAACTCTTAAAGCTCTACTAGTCTTTGACCCCTGTTTTTCATAACACAACTGTGCCAGCCTTCCGAACATATGAGCATTTGTTCCAATCAACAAAGGGACACCATCATACAGTCCAGTGGGGGACACACTAAGGCTAGGGTCTCTACTTGTTGGCCACTCCAGCCACGGAGGTGGGGAAAGACAGCCAAGTCGGATATACCGCGAATAGGGGTAGGCCTTCTCACTTAACCCCCATACATGCAGTCCTTCTAATGGTTGTAAGTAGTCTGACAAATGCTTCTGATACCAATCTTGGAACATAATTGTCACTTGGGAGCCACTGTCTAATATAGCTCTTGTAGACACTCCGTTCACCTTTACAGTGGTCTCCATGGAGGGACCCACTATTCTGGACCAGTCTGGAGAGGCGGTAGTGGGGGCCTGGGCAACTGACCTTGCCACAAAAGGACGTGAATTAGCATTTTTGGTGCCCTCACTGGGATCATGTCGTGCACCTCTTAACCACTGATTTCTTCTCCGAAGCTCTCCTTGTAGCCTATATGCAACTTTGTCAGTGTCTTTTGGGGACTGGCATTCCCTTTTCATGTGCCCATCTTTCCCACAATTATAGCAAAACATACTTTTTGGAGTTTGAGCTGGCCGAGGCGCCACACTGGGAGCCAGGCCGGGGGTATTACTAACTGGAAACCTTGGTGCCATCTCTGTCTGCGGCGTGATAAGCATTTGGAGACATCTTGTCAGTTTCTCCACTTCCATGGTCAGGAATCGAGTTCGGAGCTGTTATCAGCAGGAGATACATGGGTGGTACCCCCACCCCCATAGCAGATGCAGTCGGATATAGGTCAGGGCCCGTACTTGCAGGCGTGGCCTTCATAAAGGACTGTTTTGAATTCCGGATCTCTCTCAACAGTTCGCTTCATTGTGACATATCTTTTCCTTGTCAGAGCACTCATTGACTGCCAACCTCTGCCCTGAACTTCACTTGATGGGTCACCCTCAGTCTTTCGGGTCGTGGCCGCAGCTATTAGGTGCAGGTCCCTCCCGAGTCGTCTTTTCTCAACTCCTCAATTTCTCTCATTAACTCATCATAGGAGGTGGGATTCCAGTCGATCTGCCAGGTGTAACTGAAGCAACAGCAGTTCTGAGAAGGGGCAGACTTAAGGATCCTGTCCAGCCTGGTTGGTCAGTTCAATCGCTGGCAAACTACCTTTTCTGAGGCATTCTTGCAACAATTTTTCCAGCCGAGATACATACACAGACAACAACTCCCTTGGTACTGTTGTGCTTCTCTTACTCTCCACCATAGGTCCTCATCAGAATCTGGGCTCCCATACACATTCTCCAAGGCCTCAAGATAGGCCTGTGCAGTCTTCAGGGTTACTGGCCCGTTTATGCGGATGGTAGCCAGGGCAGGACCTGGGAGGCTCTCACTAACCCTCTTAGCTTTTCACCTTCCGAGCATTGCCATTCTAGCACTTGGGGGCAACATAGTCTATCCAGGTCTCCCAGTCATCCCTCCCTTGGGGGTGGGAGGTGCCAGAAAGATCCTCAACCTGCCGGTAAGAGTCGTGACTAATGGCAGGTGCAGAAATAGAGTCTGCATTGGTTCAGCCACCATTACGGGCACTGGAGCAGGAGAGGGTGTTGGGGAGGAACACTCCCAGGTGGCAAGAATAGTTTCTTCAAGTCCTCCACAGTTTCCCCTCTCCAGCAACCATTCAGCAAATTTCTCCTCAAAGTTTCAGATAGTGGTGGGGCTGATTCCCCCCCGGGTCTTTACTGTCCTTAGTTATCACTCTCCAAGCAGTGAGGGCTCCCTCTGGGGTAATGGTCTGTGGCACTTTGGAGCTATCTATGGGATCCTTAAACTCTACTAGGGCCAGGAAAGTGTGGGTGAACAGATTAGCATGCCGACCCACCACCACAGGGTTTTGTAAACCTTCCACCTTGGAAAGTACTCCCTGCACAGTGTCCGTATTGATACCCAGGGGGATGTCCAGGATAAGCATAGCATTTTGGGGGTCGATCTCCTCCCCAGTACACCACTCCACCAGCCGGTGCACAGCCACTTCTGTCGGGGTACCCATTTTTTCTTAACAGTGGTTCAGTAAATATGGCCACTAGAGGACACACAATCTCAGCGGTGCCTCAAGATGTAACCCCTAGATGGCGCTATCCAGGGGCTACTACCCCTGCCTGATTTGCCACTAACAGGTTGAGGGGCCTGGATCCAATGGCGGGTGCCTCCACCCAGAGGTCAGGGTTTGCAATAGTTAAACTAACTTGGTCACAGCCCTCTGGGACACTGCAACCCCTTTCTTCCCACTAGTGGCCCACACAATATATCAGAATTACCTTCACAGTATACACTTACCCCAGGTCTGGTTCCGGCACTGGGACCTCCTGTGAAATGAGATACAGTGCAACAATCACAGTACAGTACTTAACATAGACAAATACCTCAGGCAGTATACTTTGCTGAAACAAGCAGCTCTGATTTATTTAGGGGATATAACAAGGACAGGGGAAATCAGGTTAATTAGCTTATCACTCTAATAATCTACCTCATGGCTCTGTGCACAGGCCTATCCCTATCAGTTACTGTCCCTGGGTACCCAAGCCCTAGTGGCTAGTCCAAACCGTGGCAGCTGGTAGGGCCCTTTCACACAGAGAAAAGGAGAATTAAACAGTCAGCAGTACAGTAATTCCATTTGGATTTAATGTGGCAATTCAACGAGGAGCAACCTGAATTAGTACTCACGACCTCCAAATAAGATAGGGTCCTTCAATGTCAGCAGGGCTCACTTGAGGTACACAAACCTCTTCACACATCCATATAAAGAAAGTACTATACCAGGCAGGCTGCATCTGTATCCCGATCGCAATTACTGCACAATACCGGGAGAACACACAGCAGATTCAGTTCCTGACAGACCGAGTGCAATTTTCAGCAATTCTTCCAGTCTTCTACAGGGTGAGCCTGGTTTCTACTCTTCAGAGATCCTTTGATTCTTTCACAGGACGGATTCAGTCTAACAAGCTGTTACACAAGCTGCAGACCGGAACTCTGGGCCTTACACGTTTTTGACTAAAACTGCACACTGAAAAAGCACAGGGCTCCTTCCTTCTTCACTGCCAAAGCTCAACTGAACTCCAACCGACAAAAACCGGGCACTTCCTTTGAGTTCCTCCCAGTTCTTGACTGGATTGGCTGTCACTCACAATAGACTGCTGCTGTTGGTCCAAAAAGGCACTGAAGTCTAAACTACATCTCCCAGAGTCACTGCCCATACAATCCTCTTGTGGCTGGCTCAGATTATGAGTCCAAGTTCTGATTCGTCCAAGGCACCATTTTAGAGCTAGCTTACCCTACACTGATTGGTCCAGTTCAGCAGTTCAAAACTAGAATGGGGAACTAGCAGACACAGTTCTGACTGCAAAGAAAGCAGGTTAGACAAACTGTAATTTCATTATTACTCTAAATAATTTCTGGTAAACAGTTACATCTTTCAGATAGGTTCCCTTTGCACTCCTAGTGACTGCAAAATTAAGTGAATTGGCAGCAGCTCGAGTGGTACTCAGAGAAGCACACAGTCCCCCCATACAAACTAATTATGTCTGCAAGCAGACAGCTCTTAAAGAGACAGTACCAGAGGCTCTAAAAACACTCACTGATAAATGGCTTAAATGCCAAACACCATTCAGGCTTGGAGCATTCAAGCAAGCTCCTGGAAGTCTTTTGGGAACCCCCATTTGCAGGGGGGTTACATACGTAAAAATGATTCCAAACTAGTAGAGGTGGACTGTCTATGTCTAGTAACAACCTCAGTAGGACTAGGAGCCGAATGGCTGGGTTTACATGCGGAAGACAGCTCAGCGGAGGATTCAGGTTCATCAGGTGAGACAATCATAGAATCCTCTGCAGCAAACTTGCCATCATCACTATAATCAGACATTGTTTCACTTTGTGCGGCTTGTGCCTTTGGCTTTTTCTTTTTCCATTTTGACACTCTACTACTGTTATTATTTGTATCCACATTGTCACTGTCAGAATCAGAATGAGACAGAGCTAAAGATAAAGTCACAAGCTCATCATCTTCAGTCTCACTATGACCGTGGTCGTCACCATCATCATCAGACTCAGTAGAGCTAACGTTTGCAGTCACAGACTGAGTTATTCAGTATGCATGTGTGTAAGCATTAATCCACAACAAAGGAGGGCTCTACTAGGGAATGAATGGCTAGTTTTTTTTGTGGGGGGGGGAGTGCCTCCAACCAGGCATTAATTCCTATTGTAACATGGCAAAAACAAGAACTGCAGAAGTAAGGAACACAATTGGTTCAGTACCATCAGGTGGTATCAAACAACACGGCATTATGTACGATAATACGTTTGCCCCGTTAATACAAGCAGGCACAGGAGAAATAGGCAGTGTGGGCAAAGTAGAGATAAAGCAGGGGAGCGCAGGACTAACGAGAAGGGAGCAGGAATGTAGAGCCAGAATGAGCATGCACGGGAACAAGCAGAGAGGAGCAACCGGCGAGCCACGGTCATCTGGAAACACAGCCCCACAGGTAGTGCAATGAGAAATGCGAGCAGGGGATAATTAGGAAAGTGTAGCATTAAGGGGAGACCGAGTTTGAAGGAATGTTGCTGAAATGCAGCGGAGACGTGCGACAGTGGCAATGAATTGATGAAAGCAAGGAGAATGGTGCAGAAACAGAAGCATGAAAGGGTGGATGGAGTGATATCGGAGCGAGGTCGGAGAGACACATAGAAGGTTACAAAATATGCAAAATATATTGATGCGGAAATAGGGAAACACAGAAATGACCGCAGCAGAGACCTCCAAATGGAGCTAGTGAAATAATGGCCGTGCAAATCTTCTAAATTGTCAGAAGGAAGTGTTGATAGATACTTTGTGCAGACATAAGTTAAATATTGTTTAGACAACATCAGGATATAAATGGAATTGTGCTAAATGTTGAAAAAGTGCAGCAGATAAATCAAAAGAAAGCAAAATGTCTTTGTATTATTGCATGCACAGTATGAGAATAAGACGCAGAATAACCACACAATCCTAAAAGCCATGTTACAAGCGCATTAATCCACTCCGAAGGCGGCATCTAATGGGGAGTTAATGCATGGTTGGTCGTTGTAGGCACTCGGCCTGCGGCCTCGGGCCCCAACAGCCCCAACCATGCGTTAACTACCCATTAGTTGCCACCTTCATCGTGGATTAATGCTTACGTAGATTCCGACTTTGGAATGGATTAATGCGCTTGTAACATGACAAGTGCAAGGTGAGCAATGTTAGAACTGAGTTACATGTGCCAAATAAATGAACAGCGACTGACAATATTGCTTAATGCAATATTATCTGCTGTTCAAGTCTGCACTTTTCAATACATGTAAATGTCTGACACTGCGCGTTCAGGTTCAGCACTCAACATTTATTTACATTGTGACTGCTGCTTTCATATTATTTCGAATGTGATGCTTTCCATTAAATTACACAGCAACATTACAAAAGCATTCACCTCTGTTTGTTAAACAGTTGTCTGTTCACTCATTTTCTTCATTTACAGTTATGATTCACTAATATATTATGGGGAAGGTATGAGTGTTTGCATATCTGGTATCTCACCGGTACGTCTCAATGTATGCAAATATTCATGCTCTCCCCAGAATGCATTATGGAGTACAAACACTAACGATCCCTATATTGCAGGAGAGAAAATCACAGTACGAGTCACAAAGACACCGACAGAGTGATTAGTGCCGGTTTCTCTGGCTGTGTCTCTTCCTCTGTACAGCAACAGTGATCACTCGTATAATGATGGGGCGGGTGCCAGCAATCACCAGGATTACTATTCGTTATATGGCAAGAAACGTAGTACAACAATACCCTTTTTCCAGTTTTCTACAGTATGTCACGTTGTACCTCGATCGGTATCTACTTGCTGCAGTCTACGAGGTCCCCCAGGTGGGTGGGTAGCACATTTACAAGCATTCCGTGTGTGTGTTTCGGTATGGAATAGCACCATCTATAGGCAGGCACAGAGAGAGAAACCAGCAGAATAAAATGTGAGATTATTTTCCTCGGTTTCTTTCTCTCTCTGTCTTAGTAAGCACGCTCCCGATGGCAAGCGGGCATTACTAAGGGATTAATACCCGCTTGTCTTTGTGTTACCTGTTGGGTTTCGACGAATGGAATAACGGTATTCTTCTACTACGTTTCTTGCCATGTTACAATGCAAATCGAGCAACTCCACTGCGAGTTGTACCTGTAAGTGCTTTAACTTTATGTACAATTGCAATTGGAATCCTCTTTGTTTTTGCACTTTTTTTTCTCTGACGACTTGCTATTGCCGCTGTCTTTTGACACTTTGTTGACTGTACTACTGAGCCCTTCTGACACAGACAGTCCACCAACCCTTCCTGGGTTTTTAGTATTTTGAGAGTTAGCCTGCACATGGATAGTAGTAGCATTTAGTTCAGCCTCTTCAACAGACTGGGGTGCTTGGTGATGTTGCACTTTACTTTTTGGGACACTTCTTGAATAAATTTTTTTTGCGTTTATTACTTCCTTTGCTCCCGGCTTTTGCTTTACTGTTTTCTGGAGTACTCATAATGCTAGTCTGTCGCTTGTTCAGGGTCAAAAAGTGGTTGTTATATTTTTTTCTTTATTCCACATGATGTGACGGGACAGTATGCAAGAAGTGGCACTGGGGCACTGATGACTGGCTGGCAGATTTTATTTCACACACAGAATTTATTTCACACACCACCTACGCTAAGGGCACTGCTGCTGCTAGTATACCCATAGAGATTCTGGGGTACCCTGCCTGGCCTAACCCTGTCTCTGACACAGTACTTTTCTGCTTCATGGATTTTTTTCAATTTTTTTTCTTTATTCTACATGATATGACAGAATGCCGTGCCCACTGAGCGAGCACAGGGAGGAAGATGACAGATGACTGACTTCTTGGGGGGGAGGGTGTCATATAGACAGTATGCAAGAAGTGGCACTGGTGCACTGATGACTGGCCAGCAGATTTTATTTCACACACCACCTACGCTAAGGGTGATGCTGCAGGCACTGCTGCTAGTATACCCACAGAGATTCTGGGAAGTCTGCCTGTCCTAACCCTCTCTGACACAATACTTTTCCACTTCATGGATTTTTTTGTTTAATTTTTTTTCTTTATTTCACGTGATATGACGGAATGCCCTGCCCACTGAACCAAAACTTATACCCCACTGAGTGAGCACAGGTAGAAAGATGACACATGACTTACTTCTTGGGGGGGTTCACACAGACAGTATGTAAGAAGTGGCACTGGTGCACTGACGACTGGCTGGCAGATTTTATTTCACACACAGAATTTATTTCACTCACCACCTACACTAAGGGTGATGCTGCAGGCACTGCTTTTAGTATACCCACAGAGATTCTGGGGTACCCTGCCTGGCCTAACCCTCTCTGACACAGTACTTTTCTGCTTCATGGATTTTTTTTAATTTTTTTTCTTTATTCCACATGGTATGATAGAATGCCCTGCCCACTGAGCCAAAGCTTATACCCCACTGAGCGAGCACAGGGAGAAAGATGACAGATGACTGACTTCTTGGGGGTCACACTGACAGTATGCACGAAACGGCACTGATGACTGGCTGGCAGATTTTATTTCACACACAGAATTTATTTCACACACTACCTACGCTAAGGGCGATGCTGCAGGCACCGCTGCTAGGATACCAACAGAGATTCTGGGGGACACTGCCTGGCCTAACCCTCTCTGACACAGTACCTTTCTCCTTCGAGGATTTTTCTAATTTTTTTTTTCTTTATTCAGTGTGATGTGATGGAATGCCCTGCCCGCTGAGCCAAAGCTAATACCCCACTGAATGAGCACAGGGAGGAAGATGACAGATTACTGACTTCTTGTGTGTATGTGTGTTGGGGGGGGGGGTCATACAGACAGTATGCAAGAAGTGACACTGGTGCACTGATGACTGGCTGGCAGTCTTGGCAGATTTTATTTCACATTCCACCTACGCTAAGGGTGATGCTGCAGGCACTGCTGCTAGTATACCCACAGAGATTCTGGGGGACCCTGCCTAGCCTAACCCTCTCTGACACAGTACATTTCCCCTTCAAGGATTTTTCTAATTTTTTTTTTCTTTATTCAGTGTGATGTGAAGGAATGTCCTGCCCACTGAGCGAGTACAGGGAGGAAGATGACAGATGACTGACTTCTTGTCTGTGTGTGTGTGTTGGGGGGGGGGGTTCACACAGACAGTATGCAAGAAGTGGCACTGGTGCACTGACGACTGGCTGGTAGTCTTGGCAGATTTTATTTCACACACCACCTGCGCTAAGGGTGATGCTGCAGGCAGTATACCCACAGAGATTCTGGGGGACCTTGTCTGGCCTAACCCTCTGACACAGGAGGGAGGGAGGGTCATACAGACAGTATGCAAGAAGTGGCACTAGTACACTGATGACTGGCTGGTAGTTTTTATACACACAGCACTCTTGTTCTCACCAGTTGCCCTCTGTCTCTCCCTCTTCAAGTTCCATCCTGGCTCATCATTCAGTGTTCATGTTCATGAAGATCCCCTCTCCAAATCTCTTCTCCCATACATTCACTCCTCAGTCCCCAGTCCAGACCCCACCCCAATCCCCAACTCCCTCCCGAATCCCACACCCAGTCCTTGCTGGCAATCCCCTCCCGAGTCCCTGATTCCCAGTCCCCAAATCCCCCGAGTTCCCAATCCCTTCCTCCTTTAAGTTCTTCTTTTAGTTTTAAAAATTCTGCTTATTTTTTGGGGGGGTGGCAGCATGAACTGGCAGTGGACTTCTTCGCTTGCCCAAGGGGCAAAAAAGATGCAAGCAGCACAAGCACAGAAGAAAATCAATTCAACGATCCGCAGCACAAGGAGAAGCCAAGAGAAGCTGCTACTGCTGCTCCTTCTCTGTTCTGCTGAGCAGCAACCCAATCAGGTGTCACCTTAGAGAGATGGTCAGCTCGGCCATCCAATCTGGTTCCTCCTGCTCTGGCACTTCTCGCACTGCAGTTCCTGCGATAGGAGCTGCCTGAACCAATTCGAACAGCCGAAAGTGTTCAGAAGCTGTTCATTTCGAAACACTTCGGCATGTTTGAGTCGGTTCATATTTTCAACGAACCGGTTTGCCCATCCCTAATAGAACCCCCTGCTCAACTCTTAACGATAGTGGCACTGCTGCACCACTATAATATATATTTGAGACTGCAGGAATCCACCCCATTGTGAGAAATAGTCACTTAAACAGGAAGGCAACTGCATCGCAACAGGAGTGGCACTTTGCTTCAAGGTGATTGTCCGTTCTGTTACTGGCTCAGAGACTTCCCTGTCCATGATGTGACCAGTGACACCAAGAAGGAGGACAGCTCTGGACATGGTGACGGCGATGGCCATGGTGTTGATACTAGGCCCTGCTCCAAGCAAAGTACCAACGACTATGTCGCCTTTGAGGTAATCCCTGACTCCAGTGTCACCTGCGACACAGAGGAGGGTGACAACACTGAGCATGATGTTGAAGTTGGCACCAAGCAAGGAGACCACTATGACTGGTGGAGACCTGTCTCTGAGGACGTCGCTAGACCTGAGCACAGTGCCGGAGGCAACACCAACTCAAAGTCAGTTGATGATCTTCTTTCCCTAGAGCTGATGGATGACACAGTCATCGGCAAGGACTGGGGTCACCCTGTTGGACCTGTATTTGATCTTCTCACCTGACAGTTTCCCTCCCGGGGCAGCTATTAGGTCACTCCTCAGATACAGAAGGAAGGCCCTCATGCAGTTCTGCAGCCCCTGCTGAGGCCCCCCTGAGACCTGGAATCTTAACCCTTTTCTAGAGGGGCCTTGCTGTTTTTTTTTTTTTGTTGTTTAACCAGGAGTAGCACACTAAGCTGAAAGCTTTTTTACAGGTGCGACCTGGGAGCACAGGGAAGTTAAGTGACTTGCTCAGGGTCACACAGTATGCAAGTGGAAGCTGTGGGATTCAAACCCAGGTCTGGTCTGCTGGATGTCACCAAATTTGCAGCTCAGAGCCTTAGACCACTGCACTATACTGCCTCTCCAAAGTTTCTTTAAAAGAATGCCCTTATTAATAGGCCCTGCCATCAAGTGGGCACCAGTGACAACGCTGCTCATCCACCAGGAGTCAGAACTTCACATCTATATGACAACAGTGTTCAGTTCTCTCAGTTTGTGTTTAAAGGTAGAGTTTGTTATTTTTGTGTCAGTTTAGTGATTTATACAAAAGTATTTTTGTCAGTCTCTCACAACCCTACTGAGTCAGTGGTTGACAGCCATGGAGTATGATGATAGGGAGCCTTCTCAGGCAAGCTGTTCCAAAAGCATGGCCGTGTCTGGTCCACCTTCCCTGTTAGGGAAGGGTTCTGACAAGGGCAGTCCTGGGCTCTGGAGTAAGGACAGTCCTCCAAGAAGCACAAAAAGAAGCAGGCCCGTTCCTGATCCCAGTTCTTGGTACTGCTAGGCTTCGAGTTCTTCCTCTTCCCATTAGAAGGGGAAGAAATGATATCACTTGAAGTCACCCTCTGTGATGTCTGCTGCGAGATCATTAGTCTTCCAGAGCCAGAGGCCCTCACCGGCACTGTCAGCGTCACCAGGAGCCTCTGGTGCTAGGAGGTCAAGATCTCGAGCCCGGAGCCCCTCTCTGTCTGAAAGTGTGGACTCCAGTGGACAATTCTTCCATTGGGCAGCTCTTATGGAACAGTGGGAGCAGCGTCTGAATAATTTGCCTCTGCCAGCAGAGCCAGTCCGTAATCCTTCAAGGCTGGTGGAACTGGAACCACAGGTGGGGCCCTCAAGCTAGGTAGAGCATTTGGCTCCAGCAGCAACCCCTGGGCCCTTACTGGTGACCTCACTGTGTACTCCTGTCCCACTGGTCACAGTGTAACTGTTATGGGACCAGATATGGTACCTTTGCTGGTCACTTCAGTGATGTCTATGTCATTGGCCCTGGGGTTGGTGCCAGCTTTTGGTGCCATCTTAAGTGCCAAGGATCTCCCTGGTGCCAGATTCAGTTCTGGTTATGGTACCGCCTCTGACACTGACCCCTCGTCCCTTGATGCCCGGTGCTGCCAAGGCCACATTCTGGATTGGAGAGCCTATGATCCCCCCCCCCCCACAAAACACACACAACCCTCCCTCTGGGGAGGATGTGGAAGGACAAGTCTGACTCTGACCTCATCATTTCTGATAGCAGCAAAAAAAACTCTTTTCTTTATCCTGGACTCTTCGGACCCAGGCCCTTCTTCTGTTCCACAAGAAAATCTGACTTTCCAGCTTTTGCTCAGGAATATGCATTCTGCACTTAATCTTCAGCCTTCATACACTGACCCAGGTAAATGTCTCCAGCTGCAGTGGTTTAACACTTCTACCATGACAGTCAGTTTAGTTCCTCCTATTCCACCCACATTTGAAACCTTGTGTGATGCAAAGTGGAATAGACCTGCTTCTATCCCATCTGTCTGCAAGCAGATAGACAGGAAATACACTGCCTCTAAGTATAGGCCAGTGTATGTTTCTCAACGTATTGCTGATGTCATTGTTGTTCTCGCTGAGAATGACAAAGCCATTTTTTCCCCCAAGAGGTCACTGTGCACCCTGTGAATAAGGAGTCGCAGGCCTGGTGGCGCTGAGGGTTGAGGTGCTGGACACCACAGCTCGCGCCACACCAGCGACCCGCATTCGGAAATGAGCGCAGGCACCTGGGGTCGGCAGGGAGGAGATGGATCGAGTGTCCGACGGATGGCTCTCCATCTCCAGGGAGGGAGGTGGTCAGCGGCCATTGCACGCCTGACACATAGCGGAGGCTGGGGCTCGGCAGCACGGTGCCACAAGAATGTGGGGCGGGAACATGGCAGATGCTTGGCGGGGTGCCAGGTAGGGGCCCACCACGAGACATCCATTGCATCAGCGCTCTCACAAGGGCAGTAAACCAAGAAAAAAGACCTGGCAGCTGGTCATTGCGGCTCGATGGCTGTCCCTGGCGCTCTGTCTCCGGAGGTGATGCCTCCGAACTGGATCCATATCGGTGAGTGAGTAGGGGGCTCCCCGCTGCCCCGCCATGGGGGGCAAACCACGGGAGTTATAGGGGGTGAGGGCCTGAAGTGGAGCAGAGCAGTGGAACGGCAGCCAGACGAGGGGCCTACCGGGGCCGGGGAAGAGTAGAAAGGAGTAGCAAAAAATCAATAAATTAATAAATAAGGAGTCGTGCGAGAGTGACACTGTGAGCAAGCAGGTTTTCACAGCAGCTACCCTTAGCATGTGGATTGTTGGCTACCAAGGGCATTTTTCCAAAAATTAGTATACCCTTTGGAGCTGGCTTAAATCTCTGACAGAGTTCCTGCCAGATTCTGAAACTAAACAAAATATTCTGCTGACAGCTACACATGGAACTGAGTCTGACAGTCATCAGATCAAAGCTGCTATGGATGCCTTTGATACTGCCTCCAGCTCTGCTGCTGCAGACATCTGTATCAGCAGTCATTCCTGGCTACCTACTGCTGGCTTTTCTCAGGATGTCCAACAGCAGGTTATGAGCATTCTCTTTGGTGGTACTTACCTGTTTGGACAGCAGGTAAAGAAGTCTCTTGAGGCACCTCAGAAAACTAGAATGATCCTTAAGACTTCCATGCCAGTTCCCGCTAACCCTCAGGGGGGAAGGAGTTGGTTTCTTTCAGAATAGCAGAGTGGTTTAAGGCTCTGAGCTGCAAACCTGGAGACCTGGGTTTGAATCCCACAGCCCCCACGTGAATACTGTGTGGCCCTGAGCAAGTCAGTTAACTTCCTTGTGCCCCCAGGTTGCGCCTGTAAACAAACTTTCAGCTTAGTGTCTCTCTCCTGGTTAAAAAACAAAAACAAAACAGCAGTCCTTGCACGGGAAAGGCAGGGGAACCCAGAACAACTCACAGCCTCACAAGAAGGTGCAGCTCAAGGCACAGATGCTGAAAGTACCCAGTGCCACCCTCCAAAGCTCCGGCCCCAGTCTTGCCTCAGCTGTCTGAGGCATACCTCTCCTCCCCAGTGAGTGGGTGCCTAACCCAGTTTTACCATCAGTGGGAGTCCACTATGACAGACAGATGAGTCCTAAGGATCAGCGGGGAGGGATACTCCCTGGACTTCACCGAAATCCCTCTGGACTATCCACCCAGAAGACAGACCCGCACATCAGCCCATATATCAGAGCCTCTGGCACAGGAGATTGCAGGCCTTCTGAGCAACAGGGCAGTGGAAACTGAGAGTCTGAACAAAACACTGACATCTACTCCCACTACTTCCTAGTACCAAAGAAGGCAGGGGGCATGCACCTCGTGCACAACATCAGAAACCTGAATAAGACCCGGTTTTACATTCACATCTGTGTTCGGTGCTCCTTCCTTGACCCCACATCTCCTCAGTTACTATTTCAGATGCATGACTCAGTCCTGTGGATCTCTTTCTCCCCAGATGTCCCCTCTTGTCCCCTTCCTGAGTGCGCTATTTTGTGAATTTTGTGTTTCTGTTATTGGCCTTGTTTGGTATCTTACCTGTAGTTTTTAGTACATGGAGAGTTATTCTATACTATGTGTTGTATACGTTTGCTGCTTACCTCAGTATACTCTGTTTTTATCTGGCCCAGTGCCTTATATATTGGTTGGTTTGTTAACTTTGTGAAGTTGTTGACCAGCTTTGTTTCTTGTTGTGTATTTTTCAGATTTCTTAAAAAAAGGTTCATGTGAAAAAAAAAACCAGAACAATTCATGGATCGTTAAAAAAAAAAAAAAAAAAAGCTGCACAAGTTTATGAATTGAGAAGAATTCAAAATGATTTCTCTAGGGTCACTGCTTCCCTTTCTGAAACCTCAGGATTGGTAAGCTTTCCTGGATACGCAGGATGCATACCAGTACATACTCGATACCCCAGCCACCACAGTTACCTTTGATTTGTTCTGCTATGACAGCATTACCAGTTCAGAGTTCTGCCCTTTGGGCTCTTCTTGGCACCCTGAGTCATTACAAATTGCTTTGCAATACTCGCAGTACACCTGAGAAAACTGAGACTCCAAGTTCACCCTTACCTTGATGATTAGCTGCTAGCCACTCCATCCAGGCAGGAGATGGAACAGGCAGTGTTCACGGCCTCTCAGTTCCCTAGTACCATGGGGGTTCAACTGAATTTAGAGAAGTCTCGGCTTCAACACTTACAGCAGCTGCTGTTCGTAGGAACTCTTCTGGCTATGACCAAAGCCTGGACCTTCCTTTCTAACAGCAGAATGCAGGTGATCCTGCAGATGGCATGCTACATAATGGAGCGCAAATCTGTGCCAAGCACACTCCATGCAACACATGCGGGTCTTATAGCCTCCTGAGTGTTTGCAGTGCCCCTGGCATGGCTGCACATGAGAATAACTCACTGGATGCTGAGTACACAGAATACACAGTGGTCACAGGCTTCACATCTTTGGATCTACCCCATTCAGGTGCTCGAGCCCCTGGTTCAGTCACTCACATGGTGGTCAGTGGAGGACAGTCTCCTCCAGAGCTTTCCCTTCTCCCAGCTGGAGCCTCAGGTGACTCTCCCCATTGATGACTCCCTGTTGGGGTGGGGTCCACTGTTAGGGCCTCCAAACTCAAGATATTTGGGACCCGTCAGAAACTCTTCTCCACATCAGTGTGCTGGAGATGCAAGTTGTTTTGTATGGCCTGCAAGCCCTAGTGGATCTTGTCATCCACAAAACGGTCCTCTTCCAGATAGACAACAAGTCCATGATTTATTACATTAACAAGCAAGGAGGAGTACATTCTTACCCTCGGGAGACAATGAGAGTGGGGGAATGGTGCCTGGAGCAGGGGATCCTTGTGTAAGTTATTTATCTGCCAGGAGTCCAGAACTCTCTGGCAGACGAGCTTAGCTGAACAGGGGCTGATCCTCACACATGGTCACTAGCTCCAGAAGTCATAAGATTGGTGTTCAGTGAGTAGGGCACCCCAGATGTGCACTTTTTGGCATTCCCACTCAATGCCAGACTGCCTCGATTCTGCTCCAGAAATCCAGGACATGGCATTTTCTGTCAGGATGCATTCAGACTGCAATGGCAAAATCTATTTCTGTATGCATTCCTTCCAGTCCTCCCAGTGCAGAGGGTGTTGCTCAAACTGGAGAGAGACAGGGGCAAGATTGCCCTCTGCTGGCCTCGACAGATAATGGTTTTCTCTGTTGAACAGACTGTTTGTCATCAAACCAAGGATTCTTCCACTCTGGACAGATTTACTGACTCAGGGTCACCTGGTCCATTCAAATTTGCACTCCCTTCACTCCTGACTTCTCAAGCGATAGAAGTAAACAAGTACAAGGTATCTCAGAGGGTCTCTGAAATATGTTTGGTTGCCCATAAACCTTCCACCAAGAAGACTTAAACAACCAAATGGAGAGGTTTTCTATCTGGTGCTCCAAAACCCACATGGAGCCCTATGGGTGCCCAAGTGACAAGGTTCTGGAGTACTTGCTGAACCTTTCTGATGGTGGCCTACAATATTCCACAGTTAAGGTCCACTTATGAGCCGGTCCAGTGGCGCTGAGGGTTGAGGCGCTGTACACCACACCGGCGACCTGGTTTCGGGAACGAGTCCGGGCCACTGGGGTTGGCAGAGGAGGGAGGGATTGAGCATCTGGAGGACAGCTCTCTCTCTCCCTTCCTGGGAGGGAGGGAGGGCGTTCCTGCTCTCACAGTCTAGTGGCTTCTGGTGGTTCCAGAGACCTGCAGCAGTCAGGAGCCAGCTGGTTAGGGGATTGGCTCAGAGGCATTCCTGTGGGCATGCTCGGGAGCGAGCACGCAGCACGCTGGAGTGCATTGCACTTCTCAGCCAATGGGGGTAGGGAAGCACTGGAAAAAACCCTTCTCACTGGTAGACAAAGGTGGGCTTAGCAGCGCCAAGGCACCACATTCAGTACCGGTCATGGCTGCTCTCCTGGAGTTTCTCCACGCGTGGATCCCGGCCTGATACTAATAGGTAGAGTGCCAGGGGAGTCGGCGGTCCTTGCCTCTGGGGGACTTAGATCAGGAGGAGTCCAGGGAAGGGCCGCGGGGAAAGTCTGGTGCCTCCGGGAGCTGCAAGCCAGGGCTTCAGGCAGACGGGATTAGACGAAGGTAAGCCCCACCGCCTAGCTGGAGAGAATCCAGCGTAACAAGAGAGAATAAATAAAGTTAACAAAAAAAAAAAGGTTCACTTGTGTGCTATTTCAGCATACCACAAGCCTGTTGTTACCCTCTACGTGGCACAGCTGCCACTGTTCAAAAGGTTCCTTAAGGGCATCTTATACTTCCTCCCATTAGGACACTGGTGGCAGCCTGAGATATCAACCTTGTGCTGGACATGCTCACCCGCAAGCCTTTCAAACCCCCTCTGACATGTGAGCCGAAGTTTTTAACTCTGAAAGCAGCATTTCTAGTGGCCATCGCTTCTGCTCGCAGAGTGTCTGAAATCCATGCCTTGGTCACAGATCCTTCATATACTATTTTTCACAAAGACAAGGTAGTTCTCTGCACACACCCTAAGTTCCTACTAAAAGTAGTGGTGTCAGAGTTCCATCTGACTCAGCCACTACCGATGCCTACCTAGTTTGCCAACTTCCAGAAGGAAGTAAGAGTGCACTCTTTTTTTTGGGGGGGAGGGCTGATGGCTCCGGTCCCCAATCTGCCCACCCTTCCCCATCTCAGGCTCCCGATGGGGCCGCTCGGCAGGTGACCCTCAACAAGAATGTGGTTGCGAAGCCCTGGCTTGCCTCCCAGGGTGGGGTCACGGGAGCGGGACCCCCGGCAGACACTGGTGTGAGTGGGGAGTGGCTGCAGAGCAGGGCCATCATTCTGGCCAAGATTTTTTTCCTGTAGTTTTTCTCCTAGGGGTGGGGACATGCAATGATGCCAGCATCCGCCCGCCTCCTGAAACGTGTGGTGCTGGCCGTGCGGACCCCAGCCTCCACCAGGGGTCCTCATTGCACGGACATTCTTCCCCAGAGAGGGACAGCAGTTCTCAGGGCTGAATTCCCTCCCAGCTGACCTCTAACTCCCAGGTCGTCCCCGAACCCGGGATGTCAGCGCCGCAGACGTACGCCTTGCTGCTGCGCTGGTGGGCCAGCCAGGAAGAGTGCACCCTTCATTCTCTGGATATTAAGAAGGTCACTCCAGTGTGTTTTATTGGTCTTCACTTTATGTTCATGGTTTGGGCTGTGAAGACACTGTGTTACTGGTTTGCTGATCCTTCTTATATGGGTCACTAGGGCTTTCTTATGCTCCAAGGTTAAGTGCATAAGTACTTGTTAGGTTATGCTGCACCTCCTTGGTAAAAAAAAAAAAAATACTGATGGTTGAGGGCTGGTGCCGAGGTAAACCTTGCAGTACGAGCAAGTCTCGTGGCGCCGCACATGTGCAGCTTACCTCAGCACCAGTCCTCCTGAAAAGTTCTGGCTCCCATGGGGTCCCTTCACCTCCAGCTAGGACCCACTAGTGTGAATCAGTGGTGAAGATATTCCTAGAAGATCAGGAATTGCAGTGAGTACGTAAATTTCATTTCTATGCTGCCTGCACAGTCCTTGCTTCAGCTGTATTATATCACACACTCACCACTCCCCGCTTCCCTCATAGACATAATACAAATGGATGGTTAAGCTCAGCATTCTGTCATGGCAGTGTCAGCGGTTAAAATTTGATGAGTTGCCTTGACAGGGTATTAAGTTTAGCCACTGATTCATTTTGAATCCATGGGACCAAGATTTTATGATTTGCTATACTTTATCTTTGAAAGTCTGTTGTTAGTGTTATTCAGTTAATCAAGTATGTGTAAAATAACCCCTTTAGAGTGCTCATATAATACCAGTGGTGTGAGAGTGTGTGTGTGTGTGTAATTCTGGAAATCAGCAGTGATATATATTAAGGGAACTAGAGCTCTGTGACGAATATAATCTTCAACTGTCATTCTACAGTAGCCGTTTCTTAAAATGTTTTATGTTGTCTCAAGATGCAATAAAACCGCAGTTACAGAAAAACCACTCAGCCTAGCAAGGATTCTGTCAAAAAGTAGAGAAAAAAAAAACCAGATAAGACCAATGATATTGTGATGGCAACCATTTGTTACTCATTCCTACTTAAAAACAAAAGCTTGATATTCAGGTGTGGCATGGGGATTGAAATGATCTGAAGAACCCTGCATTCTGCAAGATGTAAATCTCTCTCACAGGTCCAAGGGATTTTTGAGCAGTGATGCATGCCTGTCAAGGAGAGGCCAACCACCACCAGTGCATCTGTATTCTGTAAAAGATGGAAACCTGGGTCTGAGAAACAGGAACCTAGCAATGAACCAGGTGCCATTGGTTGTAATAACACTCACTGAAGGCAATGTCTGTCCACACTGTCTGCAGAGTCTAGATATTCTTTTATCACACATAGAGATGGCAGCAGGTGTAAGGTGTTGCAGACATTTAAATCCAAGTTGGGCTCAGCTGAAAACACCCCAGTCGCTCCGGAGCAACTCGCAGCCAGAGCTTTTCGCTTCAGGGGTCAGAGGACAGTACAGATGCATTCTGGTTCATAGCCCTCCTCCTGCATCATGGGGCAACTCATAGAAACATAGAATTTGACAGCAGATAAGAACTGCTTGGCCCACCCAGTCTGCCCATTTCCCTACCTAATGGATAAGCTGCAGATCCTAGTTAACCAGCAGCCTACTTTTTCCTACCCCCACCCCCTAGCTAAGTTTCAATTGTAGCTTTAAAACTTTTAAGCTTTTTTTGTTCTGCTGTTGGTGGTGCTTGATCGGACCTCGGTGCTTCTATTGGGGGGGTTGGCCCTCCCACCCCCCAACCACCCAATACCCATATAGACTAGGCAGTGACTGACTTCAGGACTGGCAAGTTGCAGGAGGAGAGCTGTGTTATGTCAGGAGGAAGTACAACGCGAGAAGTGAACGGAAGCAGAGATCAACCAGGTAAGTAATGATTTTTTGTATGTATTGGGGGATCTTATACTGGATTTATTGGTGAAGGTTTTCTTGCTGACTAGGATTATATTGTGTATTGGGGGCTCATATACTGAATTTATTGTTGAAGGTTTTCTTGCTGCCTAGGATTAAATGATGTGATAACTGAACTGCTCTGATTGTAGATGCTGCTGAACACTGCTGTTGCTTTAGCAGGCTTGGGTTTAGTTTGACTAGGATAAAACTGTGGATCACTGAAATGCATCTATTATAACTGCTAAACATTGTTGTTGATCTTTCAGGCTTGTGTATTGTGCCTGTATGTGCTAGGACTCAGTCAGATGTGCGGCCCAATCAGTGAGTAATTTTGTGGGCATTTGGGACTTACGTATGTACTGTGTTCTGTCTTTCCCTTGGGCTGAACACGAAACAAAACAAAGAAAAAATGTTGTGTTCTTAACCATTGTGTGAGTTTTTTGGTAGCGAGGAAGCTACTCAAAGGCAAGTAATGTAGCTCGAAGTTAGTCAAGTTGTAAAAATAAGGTCAGAGCTAACCAAATGAGAATGGTAACTTGTAATGGATGTGGGACCCTAGTCTCCAGGCGGACTGCTCTGGACGGTGGGTCACGGCCCCATATGCTGGCAACTAAAGGAGCTCAAGGTCCAGTTGGAGTTGGCTTGGACAGAAATCTCTAGGCTGCACCATCAGCTGGCTTGGAGCTTCAACCCCATTCGCCCGCTTCCTCAGAAGTCTGCTGGCCCGGGAGCTGACAGGTGGTGAGGAGGGGGGGAAGGAACAACAAAGAATGCTCAGAAAGGCACTGCTCAGGTTATGGCCACTCCAACCGCAAACAGATTTGCACCCCTAGTGGAATTGCAGGAATCTGATTCCATAGGGGAGTGTGATAAGTCAGAGGAGAGGCCAAAACAGAACAATGCAATGGCATCACGTAGTGGTAAAAGGAGAGCAAGCAATAAAATGCACAAACAATTCCTTATCATCGGAGACTCAGTGATAAGGGGAATCGAGCCCCAGCTAAGCAAAGATGGGCAGACAGATGTGGAGGTCAGTTGCCTCCCATGGATCTCAGCTAAGCGAGATGGAAAACGCATTGGCAGGAATATGGCCCAAGCGGCAGAAGGCCTGGGAGTCCTGGTACACATAGGAACAAATGACCTGGCAAACCATTTGGTGGAGGCAGCGAAACAGAACCTAGAAAAGTTAGGTGAAAGATTTGCTGCAAGATCGACATCCCTGGCCTTCTCCAATGTTCTCCCAGTTTAGGGTAAAGGAGGGAGCACGAACAAAATAAAACAGGAAGAGATTCAAGAACGCAAAGCCTGGTTGAAACAATGGTGCAGAGAAAAAGGATTTCTATATGTAGGGGATTTGGGGGACTAATGGGAAAGAAGGCTTTTCTGATATAATGGGGGCTGCATCTAACAAAAGAGGGTGTGAGGGTGCTGGGGCAGAAGGTCGACATCCACATCAGTTGTTTAAACTATGCAGGGGGGAGCAGGAGGCTGAGGAGGCTGTCAGTAAAATGGATAGCAACTTAGCTGACACTCCCCATCAAATAAAGATCAAAAGCAACTTAGCTGACGCTCCCCCTCAAATAAAGATCAAACGTGATGAATCTCGAACTCGCCGCACTAACCTACAGGGGAAAGTCAAAGGCAACAGGAGAAGAAAATTGGTTGCTAAACAGCAACACGCAGGTAAAAAGGTCAGGGAAGCTAGAGTACAGCCAGGTTCATAGAAGGCAGTTTGTCTCAACACCAGGAGTTTGGAGAATAAGATTAGTGACCTGCAAGCATTGATTGCTGACACCAGGGTTGACCTGGTTGCCGTCACTGAGACATGGGCCATAGAGTGCAATTAGTGGGACCGGATATGCGCTCTACAGAAATGATAGGAAGGCAGCCAGTGGGGGGTAGCACAGATTCACTGTGATGCCTGGCAGTGGCTGGGAGAAACGTTCGTACCAGAGCAGCTAGTTCGCTATTTGTGTTGTGCTCACTTGGTGTGAGTAGTTGATGCACTTTATGGAGTAAAAAGGACTTAATTCATTTAATTGGAGTCCTGGTGCTTACTGTTGCTCATTCTACGTTGCCTGCTTCTTTAAAGTTTTACACTGAGCATCACAGCGTTGTTCCTGGTGCTCCATACCTTTCTGTCCTGCAGGCCACAGTTAACAAGAATGACAATCACATGGATGTCAAATCCTTGTGAGTTCAACTAATCTCAGCATCAGGAAAGAAGTTTCACTTGGGTGTGATATACAGACCTCCAAGCCAGGGGAAAGAGAGAGACAGAGCACTCACGCATGAAATCAAAAGGGTTTCGGAAGGGGAAATGCAGTGGTGGTCAGAGACTTGAACTTACCTGACAGAGCGTGGGATGTTCTGGTGGTGAAATCCACCAGAAGTCAGGTCTTCCTAGACTCCCTACAGGACAGCATGCTCACATAGTTGGTAAAGGTTCCAATCGGGCAGGATGCAATCCTGGATGTAGTTCTCACTAACACTGAGGCAGTAGGGACGGTTAGTGAACTCCTTTTTGTAGCTTCAGGTTTGACGTCTGCCATTTATTAGACTGCATACCTGTATTTGTGTGACTGTTGCTCATTCTGTACATTACTGTATTCCTCCATGTTATCAAATTGTAACACCGCTGTAATTAGCCGTCTCACTGAGTTCCTCACAATGTTACTTATTCTCATTGTTATACACTTTGTACTACTTTTCCTCTCTCGATTATGTTTTGTATTGTTTTTCACTCGATGTGGAACCTTTGTAAAAGAACCCCTGGTTCAAAGGTACTTGTAATCCTAGTTATTAATAAATAAGTAAATAAATAAAATAAATAAGTAAATAAAATAAATAACTGCTAGCAAGTAGTGACCGTAACACCATATGGTTTGAGATTTCTTGTGTGACTGAAAAACCTAAATCCCAGACGGTGGTCCCGAACTTCAGGGAAGCAAACTTTAAAAGGTTAAGACGGACAGTAAGCAACAGTCTGGCAAATAACAGAAAAAAACAGAAGTCGAGGACATCTGGGGGTAATAAAGGAAACAGTCCTGGTAGCAACAAAACTCTGTGTCAGAATAGTGAAGAAAAAAAGGCACAAGAAACCCATGTGGTTCACAGACAAGGTCCAAACAGCAGTCAGAAACAAAAGGAAGGCCTTTCACCGTTTCAGAAAGAACCAAGGGGTAGGTGAATGGGAATATTTTAACTGAATAAAACTCTGAAAAATTATTTCATGAATTTGTCTAAATGTAACTGTTTTTAGACTGATACTTGACGAAGGTCTGATAATGGAATTCCATGAATTCTGTGATATTTTCATAGAGGCTTAAATTCTATCGGAGTCTTGTATTCACTCTTGTGAGATTTTATGTGACCTGGAATCTGTATTCCTATTTAATTCATGTTTTGTATTGACTGTACAATCTATTTGATATTGTTTGTCTGTGTATTCTGATTGACCATGGGTCGTACCTGTAAAAGGGATTGTATCACAGTGTGCCTACCCCCATACAAATCAAATGAAAGTAAGGAAGCAAAGAGGGCAGTAAGGGAATTGAAGGCAGAAACCTTACTCCGGATTGCAAAAAGAATAAAATCGGGGGGAAAACACTCTTTTTTGATACATTCAAGAAAAAAGGAAGAAAATGGGAGGGATCACAAAATTGTTGGACAGGGATAGACTAGTAGAGGAGGATGACCAAAAAGCTGAAGTCCAGAACAACTTTTTTTTTACGGTATCTACCAAGGAGAAAACTGGACCGACGTCAGAAAGTAGGATGAGGGCAGCTGAGAGAGGGATCAAGATATTGGAAGCACCAGCATTTACAGGGTCAGGGAGGGGATGGCAGCCCTCACGCCAGACAAAGCGCAGGGGCTAGACGAATTTGAGCCCAAGTGTACTAAAAGAATTGGCAGAAGAGTTAACTAAACTCCTAGCATACTTGCTCAACAGTTCACTGAGAGCAGGAGTGGTACCAGGAGACTGGAGTAGGGCAGATGTAGTGCCACTCCATAAGGGAGGGGGGAAGGAGGAGGTGGGGAATTACAGACCAGTTAGCCTCACTTCTGTTGTGGGAAAGCTAATGGAGTCCTTAATCAAAGACGACCTTGTGCAATATCTAGAGGAAAATCGGGCTTCAGGACAAAAGGTTTATAGAAGGGAGGTCGTGCCAGACAAATCTTGTTACTTTTTTCGATTGGGTGACAAGGGAACAAGATAGGGGGCATGCAGTTGACCTTCTCTACTTCGATTTCAGCACAGCATTTGACACAATGCAACATCTGTGTTAGGTAAATAAACAAAGGCAAAAGAAGAAGAAAACCACTATGGTTCTCAAAGGAAGTGGCCGGGAAGGTAAGAGCGAAAAAGTTGGGAGGAGGACAGGGTAGTGTATCGGGATAAGCTGAGGGAGGCAGGGAAGGCAGTCAGGAGCGCAAAGGCGCAAACAGACGAAGAAATAGCCCAGGCAGTAAAGGAGGGGGACAAGACATATTATAGTTACGTTAGTGAAAGGAGAAAGATGAGGTGGGTATGTAAGGCTTAAGGGGGAAGAAGGGGAGTGTGTGGAGGGGGACTTGGAAAAAGCAACAGTCCTGAACAAACATTTTTGTTTAGTATTCACAGAAGAGGGGGAAGGTGAGGCACCACAATTAAGTGGCAGGAACAGTAAGGGGCAGGAGGTGCACACCAGTCCATTTTCGAAGGGGAGAGTTCTAAAGGAACTCAGAAAGCTGAAAGTGGACAATGCAGTCGGACCAGACAAGATACATCTTAGAATATTAAAGGAGCTTAGGGAGGTGCTGGCAGCATCACTGGGAGCCCTGTACAATGAATCGCTGGAAACAGGAGTCATTCTAGAGGACTGGTGGAGAGCAGATGTAGTCCCTCTACACAAAAGTGTGAGCAGAGAGGAGGCTGGAAACTATAGACTAGTCAGCCTGACCTTGGTGGTGGGGAAAATGATGAAATCACTGCCAAAAGAAAGGATTGTGGAACATCTTGAATCCAGCAGAGCACAGGATCTGAGGCAGCTTGGATTCAGAGCGGGAAGGTTATGTCAGACAAATCTGATAGATTTCTTTGACTGGGTGACCAGGGAAGCGGATCGGGGGGGGCAGTAGATGTGACCAACCTGGATTTCAGCAAAGCCTTTGACACTGTTCCGCATAAGAGGCTTGTAAACAAGCTAGACAGCCTGGAAATGGATCCCATGGTGGTAAACTGGGTGGAACCACCAAGTGACCGCAACAATGAAAATACCGACATCCCCGACAGTGATGGCACAATACCGACACCAGTATTGTACCCTCGCAACAGACTGTGTTTTTTGTGGGGGTCTATGCTTCTCGCACCCCCCATGCAGGGAGCTCTGATCCCCATACCCCCTACATTTAATAATTATCAACTCTAGGTTTGAATTGATTCAGGGAGGGGGCAGGATACTGGAAAAGGGAATAGCAGAAAACGGACCATTATAGCGAATGTTGCTGTAATGGTCTGTTTTTGGGTTTCACTGTGAGGTGTTGAGCTCGAGTGGGCCAACAGACTGGATTAGGAACTGGTTGAGGGATAGGACAAGAGGGTGGTGGTAAATGGACTTCAATCCAAGGAAAGGAGGGGGCCAGCGGGTGCTGTAGAAATCCGTTCTGGGGCCAGTCCTATTCAGTGACTTCATAAGTGACACTGCGGAGGGGCTGGGAAGAAAGGTATGCCTCTTTGTAGATGACACTAAGATCTGCAACAGGTTAGATACTCTGGGAGGGGTGGAAAAAATGAGGAGGGACCTAGGTAAACTGGAGGAATGGGCAAGAGTGTGGCAGCTAAGATTCAGTGCAAAAAAAGTGCAGAATCATGCATTTGGGGCACAGGAACCCAGGGGAGGCTTACATGATGGTGGGAGCGATACTGATGGCCACCAGACAGGAAAGGGATCTAGGGGTAATCATATCAGATGATCTAAAGGTGGCTAAACAATGTGCCAGGGCTGTGGGGAAAGCCAATGGGGTACTAGGGTGCATAGGGAGAGGTATCACTATTAGAAGGAAGGAGGTGGTGATGCCTCTGTACAAATCATTGGTGAGACTCATCTGGAGTACTGTGTCCAGTTTTGGAGGCTGCATCTCTGAAAAGACATAAACAGGGTAGAGGCAGTTCAGAGAAGAGGCACTTCAGAGAAGAGGCACAAAAATGGTGCAAGACCTGCACCATAAGTCATATGAGGAGAGATGGGGGGACCTCAGTATGTATGTCCTGCCGGCCCGGTGGTGCTGAGGGTTGAGGCCCTGGACGCCACACCTCATGCCATGCCAGTGACCAGAATTCAGGAGTGGACTCTGGGAGCCAGGGGTCAGTAGGCGGAGGAGAGGATTGAGCGTCTGGAGGATTGCTTTCCTCTCCTGGAGTGGGTGTATGGGGATGCATCGCTCTGTAACAGCTCCCGGTGGATACCAGGGGCACCATCGGTAAACAAGCTGCTAGAGGGCGAGGTGATGGCAGAGACATCAGCTGAGGTGCTACCCTTGGCGCAGACGTCATTGCACGTTCATGTCGCAGGGAAAAACCAAGGTGAAAAACCTCGGCTTCCTAAGAGGCGACGGCGGGGTTTGAGTTGCCAAATGCCAGCCCTGACCCCAACCTGACTCTCCGTGGTTCCTGCCTCCTCCTGTTTGGACCAGCAGGAGAGGGAGGACCCAGCACCCAACTCCTCGGTCGGGGAAAGGGTTCAGATGGGGCGGTAGAGGTGGCACTTAGGGGGACCCTGCCTGAGAAATGCCCAAGAATGCCGGTGACCAGAGGGAAATAAAGTTAACAAAAAAAATATATGTATACCCTGGAGGAGAGGAGGGAAAGAGAGAATATGATAGAGATGTTCAAATATTTCAAGAGCATAAATAAGGTACAGGAAGGTAGCATCTTTCAGAAAAAGAGATGTGCTAGAACATGGGGTCATGCCATGAAACTGGAAGTGGGAAGACTAAGGGGTAACATGGGGAAGTATTTCTTCATAGAAAGGGTGGTGCATGCATGGAACAGCCTCCCAGCAGAAGTGGTGGTGGAAATTCAGTAGGGGAATTCAAAAATGCATGGGATAGCTATAGGGGAACCCTAGTAACAGGAAAGATATCAAAGCCGGAGATCAAGTAGCATCTGTGATTTCTGCATCAGGTAGAAAAATAGGGCAGACTGGGTGGGCCTAGCAGTCTTTATCTGCTGTTAGTTTCTATGTTTATGTTTCTATACACAGCTGCTGAAAAAGTTGAGGACATGGGGGGCTGCAAAGGGCATGGTCAGATGGGTAGGTAACTGCCTCACAGACAGATGGCAAAGGGTGGTGATAAACGTGGTGAGATCAAAGGAAGTTGAGGTCACAAGTGGAGTTCCTCAAGGTTCAGTGTTGGGCTTGGTGCTATTCAACATATTCATTGGCGACATCAGTGACTGTATCCAGGGCAAGCTTGCCCTGTTTGCAGATGACACCAAGCTGGGAGGGTGGGTGGACAGCCAGGAAGGGGCTAGGGACCTACAAAAGAACCTCCAAAAAAACTGGAAAGATGGGTGAATCTGTGGCAGCTGAAATTCAGTGCAAAGAAGTGCAAAGTTATGCATCTGGGAGACTGGAACCCCAGGACAGGAATATAGGCTAAACGGAGTTAGGCTGAGCACCTCCCAAGAAGAAAGGGACATGGAGGTTGTCACGAACCCACTCCTGGGGGTCAGGCCCGCAATGCTTATGGTGCCCACCCTTAAGTGCAATCCGTGACAGTGGGGGGGCAGGGATACCCTCCTCATTCTTTTTGAATGCTCGCCAAGGTCACAACTGCACCTCTGCCGTGAGGATCCCGGTCATCCCTCTATCTCTGGATAAGGGCACAGTACCAGTCTCGAGTCTTGTGGCCATATATGAACCTTTCTTTGGCTATTACACAAAGGAGGAAGACCCAGACATCACACTCTCTTCGGTGTAGCAGCGTAATACCTGATTTGGCCTTCTCCCTACAGGACATGTAACAGCCTGGTTCAAAATCTTTGTAGACACTGGGATTCTCCCTATCCTTCCAGATCCCTTAAAGACCCTTTTCTCAGTTTGGTTGCTTACTGTGGCCCCTCTTAGCAAATAACATTTGTCACATATTATTAATAAATCTTCTGCAGTCACACCTACAATATAAGAACTCTCACACAGGCAGAATTTATTTAGAAAAGCAACATTTTTACTAAAATACTTAAATACAATTACAGCTAAAAAAGGAATACTAATTTGGGTTACAGTATACAGAAACAAATAGGAAAAATATGTACAGAAAAAAAGCACTAAAACTTGTTAGCTAAGTCTCTACCTTAGGTATGAAGATTTGAGTTCACAGAATCGCTGGTTTGCAAAATATTTCAGTCCTTCTGTAGCAGCCTTTGGTTCTTAGACAGTCTCTGTGCTGACAGGTGATCTTACTTCGAGATACAGTTCTTGCAGCAGGTTACACCATTAGGACTGAAGCCGTCAGGCGCCAGGACCTCACGGAAATTTTCTAGCTAGCAGTCTTCAGCGGGGACCACCTCTGACGTCGGTCCCACCCGCGACATCAGGCGTAGTACATAAGGAGGCGGTCCCCCCACAATCCTCAGTTCTTTTCCCGCCGTCAACATCGCAAGCATCGGCCTCTGGGTCACTTTCTAGCATACGATAACTAGGAACTGCAACGTTCTTTTTCTTCTCATATTGAAATTGGATTCATCTGATGTCCTCTCCAAACACCTCTCTGGAAGGTCACCCATCGAAGTGTGCCTGCGGCAAACAGATCCCCTTCAAGGATCCTCACTGCCTGTGTGCGTTGTCTAGGCCTGGACCACAACACCAAGGCCTGCTCCTTCTGCCAGGGCTTCAACAGTCGCACCAGGATCCTCCTCCAGAAGGCCCTTCAAGCGTTTCTCTTGGAGGAGAAACTCAAGGCCATGGATAGGGAACCTTCCTCCAGGGGGGAGTCGTCAGGGAAGACCCGTAGGCACCGGGAAAAACACCGGGAGAAGGAAAGGCCCAGATCCCCATCGAGGGCCTCGGATTCCCGCAGCTCCGGCTCAAGGTCAGACCGCTCTCCCTCCAGGGCTCAATCTCAGTCCCCCCCCCGGTTCAGGTCAGATCCTCCAGTGGTTCCTCCTCCCTGCAGCCTATCAAGACTTCCAGGCCTTCAGCTTCATCCACTCCTTCTAAGGCTTCGTCCAAGTCTGGGGAGCGCCACAAGTCTTCCTCCCACCATCTGGACTCCAACGCCAGGTCAGTGTCCCAGCCGCCGTGTGGGTCGGACCCAGTCCAGCGTAAGGCTAAAGAGCTGACATCTCTGAAACGGACGCCGGACCCGACGTCTGCCAAGCATCATAGGCACTCCCAGAAGCCGGCTACAGTGAGACACCCGTCGCCGGCCAGGCGTTCGCTCCCAAGGGCGTCAGCCAGGGGACCGATGTCAGCTATCCCAGAGGGGAGCACTGCACCACCGTCGCTTACCGACATCAGTCGGAAGGCATCATCGGAAGAGGATACCACTCAGCCCAAGCACCAGGCGGGTGACTCCGGAACAGTCAAGCTCCCACGGGAACCCTCCCTGGAGCGGGAGACCCCTGGGGACCTGACATCTGCCCCTGGCGACAGGCCACTGGTACCCGGCCCATTGTCGGGCCTGAATTTGCAGAGGTGAAGGAGCTCTTCACCTTCTGGTGGGACACCATCAGGAAGGATGTGGTCGCCACACACCCTCCTCCTCCTACTCCGGCTACTCCTTCAATGTCTGCACCCCCTCTTCCATCCAGGGGACCCGTAGAACAATCACCGACCCCCAAGGAGCCAGCACCCCCTCCTAGGGGCAGATCCTCGGATAGGAGAAGACCTCCCTCAAGATCCACTTCAGGGTCCCCCAACCCTAAGAGACCCAGATGACACCGGTATACCTCGTCCGCGGAGGACTCCAGATCTGACACCTCAGGGCGCTCCAGATCCTTCTCCATCAACGTCCCCTCCCAGACCCACACAACCTTCCCAGGTCTCCTCCGGATGACCCCTCGTTTGCTGAGATCATGAGGCATATCCAGGAGAACATGGGGTGGGATGCTGAAGAACTAGACCCCGAGAGACAATGCCTTGCCCGCCATCTTCGGCAGAAAGACCCAAAGCCTGTGGTAGTTCCACCCTTGGTGGACACCTTCGCGGACGTCACCAAGGCTGTGTGGAAGCGTCCGCATTCGACTCTGGCAGTGCTGAAGAAGGCTGACCGCCTGTACAAGGCCCCGAGGGAGGACCAGTACCTAGCGAACCATCCTCTGGCTGATTCCCCGGTCATCACAGCCTCATATGACCGGTCTCCGAGACCTCAGCACTTGAGCACACAGCCACCGAACCCGGAAGCCAAGCAGTTGGATGTCCTGGGTAGGCGCACGTACGCGGCCGCGACTTGCGCCATCAGGTCTCTAAATTACCTCACCCACATGGTTCAATTCCAGAACACGTTGTGGGAGCAGGGACAGGACCTGGATGAAAAGATGCCCGACGGTGGTCAAAAGGAGAAGCTTTTAGATCTCCTCTGTACGGGTTCAGATGTGGGGACCCAGGTGCTCAGAGCTGCATACTATTCTGTGGACTCTTTGGCCAGAGCTGCAGCCTCAGGCGTGTGTCTCCGGAGACACTCTTGGCTCCGTGTCTCCAGTTTTACTCTGGACGTCCAGAAGAATATCATGGACGTTCCTTACTATGGTGAAGTCCTGTTTGGTGAAGCCTCGGAGAAGGTGATCACCAAACTTCAGGATGCAGAGAAGGCAGTTAGATCTGTCCAGGCTATGTACAGATCTCGACTTAGTTCCTTTCGTAGGAACCAGAGTCACTTTCGTGGCCGAACACAGAGGCAACAACCGCGTTCCGGCCAACAGCAAAGGGGCTCCTTCACCCGAAAAGCCCAGGTTGTCATCCTCAGGCAGAGGCCACCGAGTTGCAAAGCCAGCCCAACCTGTGGGATCTAATGCTGCCACAGCATGACTCCTTCCCGGCCCCCACCCCTCCTCAGGATCAACAGGAAATGAAGGTCGGGGGTCGCATCGAACATCACCTGCCAGGATGGCGGTCAATCACCACCGACAGGTGGGTGCTGTAATTGGTCGAAAAAGGCCACTATATAGAATTCGTAGGCAGCCCACCTACAAGGCCTCCTCTGCTTTCCCGCTACTCGGGGTCAGCATGCCCTGCTTATACAGCAGGAAGTGCTCGTGCTTCTGGAGAAGGAAGCCTTGGAGCACGTTCCAGAGAACCAGAGAGGGTTAGGCTATTATTCACACTTCTTCCTCGTTCCAAAGAAAACAGGGGACCTCCGTCCAATTTTGGACCTCAGCGACCTCAATCTGTCGGTTGTCTACAAACGCTTCCACATGGTGACCCTTCTGGGTCTAATCCCCATGCTGAAGCAGGATGCCTTTTTGGCGTCATTAGACATGCAGGATGCCTATCTGCACATCCCAATTGCTCAAGCACACAGGAGGTTCCTGCGCATCGAGTTTCAGAGCCGTCATTATCAGTTCCCAGCGCTTCCCTTCGGGCTGTCATCGGCACCTCGCGTCTTCATGAAGTGCACGGCGGTTGTGGTGGCATCTCTAAGGAGACAAGGCCACTACGTGTTCCTGTACCTGGATGACCGGCTTCTCATGGCTCCCTCCAAGGAAGCACTGATGACGGCCATTCACTATACCCAGGCCCTTTTTCAGTCACTGGGTATTCTCATCAACTACGAGAAGTCTCTCCTGGTACCGTCCCAGAAACTGCAGTTTATAGAAGCAGTTCTGGACACTGTCCGAGGAAAAGCTTTTCTTCCCGCAGACAGAGCGGAACACATTCGATCCCTCATAAGGGACCTGTCTGTGAAGAAGACCGTCCCGGCCAGACGGATCCTTCGCCTGCTCGGACACATGGCTGAGGCCATTGCAACAGTCCCGATGGCAAGACTCCACATGCGGGTAACCCAATGGATGCTAAGGGTGCAGTGGGACCAAAGGCAAGACCATCTACAGCAGCCAGTTCGAATCACAAATGCCGCAATTTGGGATTGGCAATGGTGGCAAGATCCGGGGAACCTCTCTCCACAGACACCTCAGGGCTCAGGTGGGGAGCACACCTGGACGGGGTGAGGTCCCAGGGCACATGGACAGTCCAAGAATCTCATCTCCACATCAACATTTTAAAAATGAGGGCGATCCTTTACGCCCTGCAAGCCTTCCAGTCGGAGATTCCACCGGGTACTCTCCTGTTGCAAACAGACAATACTGCAGTGATGTATTACCTCAACAAACAAGGAGGCACTCACTCCTACCCCCTTTGCAGGGAGGCCATGAGAGTGTGGGAGTGGGTAGTACAGCACAGCGCAAACCTTATTGCAGTACACATCCCTGGAGTGGACAATACCGTTGCAGACTGCCTGAGTCGTTCTCAGGCCAGAGTCCACGAGTGGGAGCTTCTACAGGAGGTGGCAGAGGATCTGTTCCACAGATGGGGCACTCCAGAGTTAGACCTTTTCGCGTTCCCATCCAATGCAAAACTGACCAATTTTTGCTTGCTAGATCCAGGGCCTGGTGTTTTCTGGCGAGACGCATTGTCCCTCTCCTGGGCGGGCAGATTCCTCTATGCCTTCCCTCCTTTCCCGTTGATCCAGAGAGTTCTCTTAAAACTTGGCAGGGAGCAGGCGATGCTCATTTTGATAGCGCCTTTCTGGCCCAGACAGATTTGGTTCCCGCTTCTGCATCAGCTATCCTGGGAACCTCCACTTCCTTTGCCAATCAGCTCCCATCTGCTGTCTCAGGAGGAGGGTTCATTAGTCCATCCGTACTTACGTTCATTGAACCTACATGCTTGGCTCCTAGAGACACAGCCATGATGCAACACGGGGTCTCGCAAGAAGTGGCAGATGTACTTTCTGCCGCCAGAAAACCGGCAACATACGCCATGAAATGGCGCAGATTTTGCTTGTGGGCTCAAGCGTGTGGTTTCTCGCCATTAGAATGTCCCAAAAAGCTGGTTCTGGATTACCTGCTTTCACTTTTTCAGTCCGGACTGGCTTACTCCTCGATTAAGGTGCATCTTTGTGCAATTTCGGCTTACCATGCCCCCATAGGCCATCGGATGGTGGCCCAATTGGACACTACTTGTGCCTTTTTAAGGGGAGTCCTCCACCTTAGGCCACCTATCAAGGATCCGGTTCCCCCTTGGGACTTGCCCTTTGCCCTGGAGTAGCTTACGCTGCCACCTTTTGAACCAGCTGCGGATTGCGAGCTACGTTTTCTGTTGTGGAAAACGTTGTTTTTAGTTGCAGTTACTTTGGCAAGAAGGATCTCCGAACTACATGCACTCATGTGCAAGGAGCCTTATTTGATTTTCCATCAGGATAGGGTATCCCTGAGGACAAACCCAAAGTTTCTGCCTAAGGTGGTCTCAGCCCTCGCCCTTAATCGACTTTCCCAAGTACACCAACTGAGGAGAAGCACTGCTTCACACCCTTGATGTACACAGGTGCCTCAGATATTATCTGACCAGAACCAAACAGTATCGAAAGTCGGATCAACTGTTTGTCTCCTTCACTGAGACAATGAAAGGAGCTTGTGTTTCTAAACAGTCTCTATCACGTTGGCTCATCCAGTGTATCTCTTTCTGTTATGACAAGCGCAACAAACCTTTACCAGGTGTGGTCAAGGGTCATTCCACGAGAGGAGTGGCCACTTCCTTTGCGGTGCTAAGGAATGTCTCCACCTCAGCTATTTGCGCTGCGTCCACCTGGAGCTCAGTGCATACCTTTATTAGGCATTACAGCCTGGACATCGCATCGAGGCGAAGAGCAGGTTTCGGCCTAGCCGTTCTTCAGGGACTTCTGTCTTAGGATCGAGTAGGGTTGTGATTCCTACCTTTCCTCCTCCCTATGGCATATGATTGCCGCTATTGCTTGGGAATCAGTCCTAATGGTGTAACCTGCTGCAAGAGCTGTATCTTGAAGTAAGATAGTACAGTTACGTAAGAACTTACCGTAACAGTAGATCCTCAAGAACAGCTCTTGCAGCAGGTACCTTCCTGCCCACCATCCCCCTTCTTGTGGAGGTAGGTCATAGCCAAACATCCATCTTACGAGATGGGATATTCTGTCTTTAGTCTTGGCCATCTGATGGCGGATCCTCGGTCTCCTCTTCTGATGTCATCCAGCGGCCGGGAGTCTCCGGCGGGAGAACTGAGGATTGTGGGGGTACCGCCTCCTTATGTACTACGCCTGATGTCGGGGGCAGGACCGACGTCGGAGGCGGTCCCCGCTGAAGACTGCTAGCAAGAAAATTTCCGCGGGGTTCTGGCGCCTGACGGCTTCAGTCCTAATGGTGTAACCTGCTGCAAGAGCTGTTCTCGAAGATCTACTGTTACGGTAAGTTCTTGCGTAACTGTACTTTCTCTTTGGTCAGGAGAGAGGATCCAAGCAGAATGTGTGTTCAAATGCCCTGATCAGGGACTATTTATACTTCTCTGTAACTCTTGAAATAGTGAGCGAAAATCCCACAACATTTAGGCCAGTAGATGGAACTGTTGCACTTCATAAAAATATTATTTTCCTGATAATCTTTGATGTCAGAGTCTCATAGTTGACCTCGGTTTTACAATCTCACACTAGTATGCTATAAGGATGTGTTTCTTTGTCTATTACCTCACACGGGCCTGTTAGAAGGATCTTTCCTGGCAAACACATCCTGGGCTTTGAACTGGCTTAATTTAATTGGTTATGAGGAAGATCCTGTCAGTTTTATGATTATACAGGTGATTTTGTTACTTATGTTTCCCTTGGTCAGTTCCTATTGGAAATACCCCATTCCTCATGCATCCACAAGCTTTTGTACAAGAACTTGTCAGATTCCTGCAAGCAAAGCTGGCCTTGTAGGTCAGAGAAAGGTCAAACCCCTTTTTAAAAAACAAACAAAAAAAGTATTTTCTCTATATGCCTTTGCTGATAGAATTACCTAAAAAAAATATATACAACAGATTAATATCTGCAAATAAGGGCTAGCGGTGGAGTAGCTCTCCACAGGGGTCGTCATTGCTGACACCATGAAACAGACAAGCTAATGCAATAAAGCATTCAGCAAGGCAAACAGAATGCTGGGATGCACAGGTAGATGGATCAATAGCAGGAATAGAGAAGTGATCATCCCCCTATATCGATCTCTAGTAAGACCGCACCTGGAGTACTGTGTTTAGTTTTGCAGGCCATACCTGAGGAAGCACAGGGATAGATTGGAGGCAGTGTAGAGGGCAGCAATGAAGATGATCCAGGGTCTACAGGGACGCACCTTTGAGGACCAGCTGGCATCATTAGATATGTACTCACTGGAAACAAGGAGGGAGAGAGGAGACATGATTGAGACATTTAAATTCCTGAAAGGCATAAATAAGGTGCCAGACACAGAGAAGCTATTCCATAGGATCGCCAGCTCAATGGCTAGGGAACACGAGTGGAAACTATGAGGGGGGAGTTTCAGGAGGCTTCTAAGGAAACACTTCTTCATTGAAAGAGTGGTGGAGCCGTGGTACAGTCTACTGGTGGAGGTGGTGGGAGCAGGGACAGGTGATGGGCTTCAAGCGTGGGTGGGACAGATACAGAGCTCAATTAAGGGGTACAGTATTACAATAGGTACAAATGAAGTAATCCAAGGAGGGGGGTAGCTCTTAGGATCTATAATAGGTCCTGGGTATCACATAGGCAAATTCGATTGACCCTTGGTCTCCTTCTGCTGTCGTTTTTCTTTGTATCTATGTATCTTTCTAAGTTAGGAGCTTCAGTGACAAAGTCCCAACCAATAATATTTTATTCACTATTATGAGGAATATGAGGATGACTGTGTAACTGGTAACTTCCAAGGGAACATACCAGTTCTGTAGAAAGGCACTTTAGTAAACAATTTTGATCTCCCTCTCTTTAGATACCTCTGGATACAGTCCCCACCACGTATAGTGGCCACACTTTATCTGGGCAATCACTTATGGCGGGCAAATTCCTGTTTCCACTTACCCACTACATTGACTGCAATGTAAAAATCGGTGGTTATAGCGATCTATGCCCGCCTTCTATTTCGGGCAGATTAGCTGCTAAAATTCAACATGCTGAAGTGTGAATTAACTTTCTTATTGCTAATCTGCTCAAAATAGAAGGCTGGCATAGAGCACTAACTAATCGCTAATTGGTCCCAGCTTAATGTAGCAGCAGTGAACAGAAGAAGCGATCTGTTCAAAAGAAGGGAAAAGGGATCCGATTCTGTTAGTTTGCTGCTCCGATTAAAAGAAGACCGCCATGTGGTGCTGTGTTGTCCTCTGAAAGGGCTTTCCTGAGGCCCTTTACGCTGTGGCAGTTACAGGAACAAAACTGTCTTACCCCTTGCGATAGTGAAGGGAAAAAGGGATCCGATTAAAAGAAGACCCCTCGCCATGTGCTGCTGTGTTGTTATGCTGTGGCAGTTACAGGAAGAGAGGATCCATCCTGTGAACGCTGCTGTGATTTCCTCTGTAGCGCTTTATGAAGCGGTAGTGGCAAGAGTACAGGAACATCTCAGATAGGAACGGAGTTAGTGGTTACGAGGAAGGTGAGCTCAGCAAACTAACAGAACATGTGATTTCCTCTGTAAGATCTCAGACAGTGGGTGTAAAAATAATCATTTTTGGTTACAGCGACCAGTCCTTGTAACGGGCAGAATCTGCTTACACAGATGTGCCCATTATAAGCGGCTTTGACTGTAACTGATTTAGTGGCGTGCACCTTAGGTCTAAGGGGACCCGGCAGTTATGTAAGTAATAAGCCATGACAGGTGAACATTATATATAGAATAATATATGGGGTGATATGTATAATGAGAATATAATAACCGGCTTAGGCTTTTTCCCCATAGGGAAACTGTGGCGTAATTTGCCGTTATAAAGGAGTGTTTATAACGGCAAACGTGCATGATTTCCCTTGCTGTGCGCATGCTCACGCAGCAGCACGACAAGTTAAGACCGCTCACCGCTTCCGTGTCGCCTGAAACAGAACCGCCAGAAGAACTCGGTGGTAAGTCCTTTTCTTTTATTTTCTAAACCCCCCCCCCCCCATATACCCTGGGAACACACAAAGACCTGCAGAAAGGAAAATAAAAACAGTTTTAAAAAACGAAAATCTCGGCACCTGACTAAAAGGAGTGACCGCAGGATACACAGAGAATACACTAGAACCTGTTTTTTTAATATAATTGCTGTAGCGAAAAAGCTTAACACAGCAATTATATAAAATAAAATACGGAGTGGTGTGTAAACTTGAATTTTACACACACCCTCGGGGTTGGATGCCTGGATAAACCCCTTATATGGCATCCAACCCCTCGAGTGTGTGTACAATCTTGGTACACATACCACCCCGTACTTTATTTTCTATTTTACACACACCCGAGGTGTCGGATGCTATTAGGGTTTTATTTAAGCATCCAACACAGAGGGTGTGTGTAAAATTCAAATTTTATACACCACTCCATGTTTTACTTTATATAATTGCTGGGAAATATTTTTTTTTTCACCACAGCAATTGTATAAAATGAAAATACCTCTTTATTAAGCTGGGGCCTGGTTTCAGTGCAGTCCGTGGTCGAGTTGAAGCGGGTGCTGAAAGCTTTCGTTTTTTTAAGTCGGAAGTTTAGATGTTAGAATGTAGTTCAACAAGTGTAACTGTAATAGTCCCTTTTAATTTTTTTTTAGTTTACTTACCACCGAGTGAGAGTGGTGGTGAAGTGTTCACTAGACTGTTCAGCGTGACAACGGAAAGACGGCCGGCTGGCGCATGCACAGAGCAAGGGAAACCTGACACACATTTGCTGTTATAAACGCTCCTTTGTAATGGCAAATTACAAAACGTGTTTTCCTTAGGGAAAAAACATTCACTGGTTATTACAGGATTTTAATGCATGCCCCAGGGGAGCAGTAAGGCATGAGGCCAAAGGCTGTGTGTCCTTATTTCCTAGGAAGTGCATTAAAATCTTATGATGTATACCCTGGAGGAGCTTATTACTCTTATGAAATGAATCTAAGTAGGTATTTTTGGGGAGGACAGTGAGATTCGGGACCTGACTGTGCGTTTATAGAAATTTAATGCTCTGTCAGGTGATGTCTCTTGGCCAGTGACATTTCTGGAGTTTTTCTTGCCATTTTATAATCGGCATAGACCAACAGTCACAGCTAACAGCTGAGGTAGTTGCATATGACAGTGACAGTAGAGGTAGAGATGGTGGGATTTTGCCATACCCGTGAGCTTACGAAGGGTAGGTTCTGACCCACACCACGTGGGCACAGACATTTGGCACTTAAATCCTCTCTCCTCATGCACAGGGAATGGAACCTGTGGGTGCCAGTCCAGCTGGAGGGTGGGCAACAGACCCAGCCAAGAAATGGGGCAACCCTTCTCACACCATCCATGGCAGAATCCAAGGATCTCCACGGGGTGGCTTATATCTCATCGCAACAACCTGTCTAACCACAACGTTTAGGCTGGTGGCAAACAGTGAAACAGCTCTTTGTAAGAATGATAGAATGACCATTTCAATGACAGCGACATCAGTAAAAGAACTTGGTTACTGTTCTAGTAGTACACTGTTCTGATGCATTAATAACAGCAACTGTTACCCTTACAGTAGCAAATTTTGAAAGAATTTTAGAATTATGCTAGCAGTAGAAAAGGTATTACTGTACATCTCGGGTGATAAAAAGATGATCCAAGTAAATAGTAAATACCCATTTTATGTTAAAATGGTAAGAAAAGGCAGTCCATGGTTGCAGTAGTAATCTTGGTGCACTCCAGCAGAGTTCAAGCTGACCGCAGCTGTAGTTCAACCCTGCAGAGTGGACACTCAGTAGCTGGGTTAAGTCCCAATGACCTCTGCCACTTTACTGAAGCTCAGAGAGGAACAGAGGCAGCATGAGAAGAATGAGGCAGAGTGGCTGTTCCTCAAACTCCACCTCTAAACCACTGCCTCAGAACTAAGAACTGAACTGACTGATGCTCTCCCTGAACCCCAGTTATACAGAACACCAGACCCCTTCCCCCTGTGCGTTACTGTTGCTCAGGTAGTGCTTTTATGAATCCTACCACTAGCTGTCAGATAATGCTGGTATCTTGACTTGGAACCTACCAGATATCCTGCCAAAGACAGATGCAGGATCAAGGATCAGATAGTGATGGATCCTAGTTAGGATCCAGGTATCCTGATTAGACTCCACAGATCCTAGGGAAGATTGTTAGGATCTGGGGCCAGATAGTGATGGATCCTGGTTAGGATCCAGGTATCCTAGTTGGTAGGATTCATGATCAGATAGCACTACTGTCCTACCACAGCAACTATCTGGCCAAATTGGAGGTATCTGTTGATATCCTGATTTCTAGGATACTATCTGAGCAACACTACTGTGCACGTGTACCAGAGCACATGCCAGAAGGGGAAGGAAGGAAACCTATTCAATTCAGTGCTTTAGAGTAACTGGTAATTGCTATTTTTCTTTTAAACTTAGATTGTGGGCTTTTAGTAACATTGTACTTTCTTTGTTGTCTTTACTTATAATTGTTTTTGGGCTGTTGAAAATTTAAAACATAGTGGTGGTGTAATTCTGTGCTCTCTTTAATTGCTGCAAATTTATCTTGGCTTGTCTGACTGCCCTGTAGTTGGGTGAAGGGTGTTAATTGTCTGGCCTCTGACCTCAGCTACGTGATAACTGGAGGTGGGCTTAGTCAGAGTTGAGGTAGCAAGTAGAGTTTTATTTTCTCAGAAGAAGCCAGAAGGGGAAGGAAGGAAACATATTCAATTCAGTGCTTTAGAGTAACTGGTAATTGCTATTTTTTCTTTTAAACTTAGATTGTGGGCTTTTAGTGACACTGTACTTTCTTTGTTGTCTTTACTTATAATTGTTTTTGGGCTGTTGAAAATTTAAAACATAGTGGTGGTGTAATTCTGTGCTCTCTTTAATTGCTGCCCTCCCTCCCTTTCCCCCAACTCTTAATTATATGCCCTGTTAAATCTGATTGACAGGAGCTAAACACAGGGTATAGTAAGGGGTGTGAAGTAGGAGGGGCATAAGGGGGAAGAAGCCCACCCTCAGCACGACAAGTGTTTTGACTCATTTATTTATTTATTGGTTTCTTGTTTTTTTTTTTAAGAAAATTATCTGAGGATCAGTGGCAGGATTTTTAGGACAGTAAATTAATAAAAAGGGAACTAGGAGAGCTTCAGTAGCAGACAAGTGAGTGAAATTGCAGTATAATGTGGGAGTGGTGCAATGCAGTGGCTGTGGGAAGCCATATTCAAGGCAGACCTTCTGGACACTGAGGTGCTGCCCTATCTGCATGCATCTCTCTGGACTCGGGATGAGGTAGCCAGACTCAGAGCGGAAGTAAACTGGGTCAGGAGTACCATCAACCCTATCCAGAGATCACCCAGTCCAGTGCAACTGCCTCAAAGGATGCAGAGAACGAGGAGCACTTGGATGACAGTGGGCTCAGGGAGGGTTGGAGCGGTCAGGCAGAGGCACATCCCAGATCCTATTCCGCTCAAGAACTCATATGCCACACTGGCAAATGAGGACAACCAAATAGAGGTACCCAGAGAAGTGGAAGGAAAGGATGTGGAGGTTAGCCAAGGAGGTGACCTCAGCGGGGAAAGCAGTGGACCCCAGAGGAGGAGGAAGCGAATCCTGGTGGGGGACTCCATCATAAGAGGGATCCAGCTAGGAACACAGGAGGGGGAGTACAGGGAGGTGAGGTGCCTACCAGGTGCCACAGCATGGAGGGATGGAAGGAAGATCCTGGGGATCACTGGGAAGGCAAGATGGGAGGGTGAGCTGGATGTCATTATCCACCTAGGTACTAATGACCTGGCAAATGGGGAGCCAAAGGAAGTTCAGGAAGAGTTTAGGAAATTGAGGAGGGGTCTCAAGCAAGTAGCTACTTCTGTCACTTTCTCAGAAGTACTACTACGAGAGGCAAGGGAGAGCATAGAGTGCATGCACCAGGAACTTTAACTCATGGTTGAAGAACTGGTGCTGTGAGGAAGGGTTTGGATTCATTGGTGACTGGGGACCCGCCTGGAGGGATGGAGGTTTGTTCAAGCCTGACGGCCTGCATCCATCCTGGAGAATCAAGCACTCAATGATAAGTTTAAATGCTACATTGACAAGCATTTAAACTAGCAGGGGGTGCAGGCCAGCAAGGAGGGTACTCCATTGTCTCACCTCCCACAGCTAGCAGTGGAACCAGTGAACCAGAGGAGTGGCTATCTCTGCAAAGCAGTGCAAAAGATGGAGATTAGTGCCCAAGAGGTGGATAGGCAGAAAAGGGCAAAATTCAGCAGAAGGGCAGACAGCAAGGAGAACCAGGGATAAAGGACAACCAAGGAAGGGCAGGAGTAGAACAGTGAAACAGTCTAGGAGGTCAAATCATGGAAAGCCATGTGTGCAAATGCCAGGAGCCTTAGCAACAAGATGGAAGATCTGGAGGCTGTCATGGTGCAGTCAGACCTGGACATTGTACATCACTGAAACTTGGTGTAATGATAACCACGACTGGGAGATGGCCATACCTGGCTACAACATATTCAGAAGAGACAGAGCAGGCAGGAAGGGAGGAGGAGTGGCACTGTATGTGAAAAATGACATAAGGGCCACAGAAATCCAGGAGGAACAAATGGGAAGAGATACTGTGGGTTAAGCTGGAAAGGAAAATGGGAACAGCCATCTGCACAGGTGTGGTCTAGACCACCAGCCCAGGAGGAAGAAACAGATAGGAGTTGATGCTAGCCATCCAAAGGATGGCAGACAAGGGTGAGGTAGTACTGGTTGAGACTTCAATATTCCAGACGTGGACTGGAGCATCCCAGCAGCAGCATCAACTAGGAGCAGATTTATCCTGACTCCTTCAGGGTGCCTTCTCAAGCAACTGGTCATGAAACCAACTCGGCAGAAGGCAATACTGGACCTTGTGCTCACAAACAGGGACAGTGTGATGGGGGTAACAGTGGGGAGCACCTGGGAACAGTGACCACCAGTCATTGTGGTTTGAAATCACAAAAGAGCAGAACCAAACCACACAAAAACACGATCCTGGATTTTGAGGGGCAGACTTTGGGAAAATGGGGAGATACTTGAAAGAGGCATTAAGGGAATGGGACAGGAATCAGGGTTGAGGAACAGTGGGCAGTATTTAAAATGGGGATTACAAGAACAACAGAATTATGCAGTAAGCAGGTTAGCAAAAGGAAAAGGAAGAGGAGACCATTATGGTTTTCCAAAGAGGTAGCAAAGAAAGTGAAAGCCAAAAAGATTGCATTCAGGCAATACAAAAAGACACAGGCAGAAGGGGATAGGGAGAAGTACCAGGAGAAGCAAAGGGAGGCAGGGAGGTCAGTAAGGGAAGCCAAAGCTCAGACAGAAGAACACATTGCAAAATCAGTGGGTAGAGGGGACAAAACCTTTTACAGGTACATAAGTGAAAAAGAAAGACAAAGGGAGGATAGTGAGACTGAAGGGGAGGATGGGGGCGCGGAGGATGACAACAGTAAAGCTGACATATTGAACAGGTATTTCTGCTCAGTCTTTACTGAGGAAGAGGAGGGTAATGGGTCTGAAGGGAGTACAAGGGGTGAGAATGGTGCAGAAATGGACACAAGTTCCTTTACACAAGAAAGAGTCCTGAAGGAACTGGAAGTAATAAGAGTTGATAAAGCAATGGGGCCAGATGGAGTGCACCCCAGGGTCCTTAAAGAACTAAGAGAGGTGGTGGCTGAACCTCTGGCTATCCTGTTTAGCCGATCACTGGAAACAGGGGAGGTACCCAAAGACTGGAGGACTGCAGATGTAGTCCCCTTATACAAAAGCGGGAACAAAGAGGAAGCAGGGAACTACAGACCAGTCAGCCTCACCTCGGTAGTGGGAAGATCATGGAAGCACTACTGAAGGAGAGATTGGTGAACATCTGGTTGTCAATGGACTACAGGACCCAAGGCAGCATGGTTTCACTAGGGGAGGTCATGTCAGACCAACCTCGTTGAATTTTTTGACTGGGTGACTAGAGAGGTGGATCAGGGGAGGGCAGTGGACATGACCTATCTGGACTTCAGCAAGGCCTTTGACACTGTGCCACATAGAAGACTATTACACAAACTGGGGAATATGGGTGTGGGCAGGACAGTAGCGTGGTGGGTAGGTAACTGGCTGGGTGGCAGGACACAGAGGGTGGTGGTAAATGGCTGTCACTCCACAGAGGGAAGAGTGACCAGTGGGGTACCACAGGGATCAGTGCTGGGACCGGTTCTATTCAACATCTTCATCAGTGACATTGCACAGGACCTAGAAGGCAGAATTTCACTGTTCGCTGATGACACAAAGCTCTGTAACAGAGTAGACACACCAGAGGGTGTAGACAGAATGAGAAGGACCTGCAGAAACTTGAAGAATGGTCAGGGTTTGGCAGTTGAAATTCAATGCGAAGAAGTGCAAGATAATGCATATGGGGCACAAAACCCTGGCACAATATCTCAGTTGGGGTGAGGATATAGCATGCACCAAGCAGGAAAGGGATCTTGGGGTTATCATCTCTGATGACCTCAAGGCAGGGAAACAGTGTGACAAGGCAGCAGGTAAAGCAAATAGGATGCTGGGATGTATAGGCAGGGGCATCACCAGCAGGAAAAGGGAGGTCATAATTCCGCTATTCAAGACACTAGTGAGGCCCCACCTGGAGTACAGTGTACAGTTCTGGAGACCATACCTACGTAAGGACATAGACAGGGTAGAGAAGGTTCAGAGGAGGGCAACAAAGATTGTGCATGGATTGCATCACAAGTCCTATGAGGACAGGTTGAAGGAACTGAACATGTACTCCCTGGAAGAGAGGAGGGAGAGAGGGGATATGATAGAGACATACAAGTATCTCACAGGGAGGAACAGGGTGCAGGAATACACTATTTTTAAGCGAAAAAGATGTTCCAGGACTAGAGGGCATGGGATGAAGTTGGAGGGAGGACGATTCAGAGGAAACGTGAGGAAGAATTTCTTCACAGAACGGGTGGTGGACAAGGGAACACCCTGCCAGAGGAAGTGGTGGGGGCTGAGACAATCACGGGATTTAAGAATGCATGGGATAGACATAAAGGAATTCTGGAGGTCAGGGGTAAGGGGCAACAGACTTCTAGGAAAACAAACTGAATTTACAAGCTCAAATGGGCAGACTGGGTGGGCCATAGGCCCTTATCTGCCGACACTGTCTATATATCTATGTATGACAATAGGAGCTCTCAACCTTAATCCCTGAGGTGCCAGTGGCCAACCTCACAGAATTTTAAGCACCCATCAGGGTACCTGAGGGTTACAAAGGACTACCATTCAGCATGGTTTATTTCAGTCACATTAAGCTCAACTTCCTCTCTTCTTCCTTTTCCTGGCACTACAGTCCCCCCAATCCGTTTTAAAACAATTGTTTATTTTCCATGTCTTCCACTCTTCTGGTACGCCATGGCTGTTTATTAATGTGTTTATTACCTTTTAGACAGATTGAACTGTAAGTTTCATAGGTTTCCTTCCATTGGGACCCTTGTAAATAGGTCTACAAAATGTGTCCAGTCTAGAAACCTGGTCTTTTGTCTGGGCCACCAGTATTGGCAGTCCTAGCCTCTGCATCATTTGGCTAAATATTTGGATAGTTGGATCTCAACAGTAGGTCCTCCGTGCCACAGGATTGCACTACCAGACTCTAACCTTGCGCTGAACATATAGTCAGTTGGACAGCTGGACCCCTCAAGACAAAACACAAAGCCTCTAGACTAAAATGTGAACTACTGTAACAGACCACTGAACTTCTCGGAAGTGAAACACCTTCAAGGTCTACTTGAATTTTCCAAAAGGGATAATGTACAGGACTCCCTTCTAAACTTTGGATGGGTGTATCATTTCCTGCTGTATTTCACACCAGTTCAGATTTGAACCCAGAAACAGTTTAAAGGGTTCTTGTTTCCAAGTCTGTCTTTTCAAACCAAGTGATTTGCACATAAAACTGCATAGTAATTAAGTTCCAATTACTTGAGGAATAAGGAGCTCCAAAGTGTACATAATAAGGCTGTACTACATCGAGAGGATCTGGTGACATTTAGAAACCACGAGTGCAACCTCGTTTTGATCCTCTATGACAGTCTGTCAAGTGTCATTCAGTGGGATGATCAGCACCATTGCAGTGGTCTCTACCACCAGTCAGCTATACTGCGTACTTTGTAAGTTTCAGCTATGTATTTGTGTTCGCCTTTTGTACTGTGTTTTTATTTATTTAGATTTTTTTACCAGGTAAGCCCTCTGAGACCAGAGATCCCTTTTTCAGGGGCAACCCGGGGTTGAGTACACCAGCCACTTTACATTAGGATACAATAAGACAGCTTCAAAAATACATATACAGTTTGTACATACATACACAGTTTGTACATGAGGCAAGGGAACAGTAAGACAGTGGCAGAGAACATACAGTAAGAAGCTGTGCCAGAGTACATTCATTGGCAGTGGGGTACATTTGCCTACAGAGATATTAGCATTGGAGGTTAGCTAGTCCAGAGGGAGCAAGAGTAGTGTTGGGAACCAATTTAGAGGGATGAGGTTGGGTGCATTATCTAGCGGTTGCAGCAACAGAGGCTCAGTTCAATAAGGTAGACTTTAAGACCAGCTTTGAATGAGGAGAGGGAGGGTTTGTCAAGCAGGGAAGAAGGGAGCGAGTTCCAGAGGTGAGGGGCATTGAACTGGAAGGAGCGCTTTCCTTGGTTGGTCCGGATGCGGGGTATGTTCAGGAGCCGACTGGAAGTAGACCGAAGGTTACGGATGGAGACTTTAGGGGTGAGGAGGTCGCTAAGGTGAGGCGGGTGGTGTATGGAGAAGAGTTTGTAGGTAAGGCAGGCGGAGGAGTAGGATAATTTATATCTTAGTGTCGGTCAGTGAAGGTCATTGAGAGCCTCACAGTGATGCCTCCCTGGGGAGGAGTGGGTTCCGAAGCGAGCAATGCGGTGGTAGAGGATGGAGAGCTTGTTTAGCTCAGTCTCTCTGAGGGACTGCAGTAGTGGGGAGCCATATAGCAACGAGGGAAGGAGGTTGCAGTTTGCAGTGGCTCGTTGTGCTTCTCCAGAGGGGGAGTTTCCGAGGCAGTAAAGGAGGCCTAGCCTCTGGTGGATGGATTTTGTTAAGGCATCTATATGGGGTTTGTAGCTCTTGGTCGAGGATAACCCCAAGATACCTAAACTGGTCAGTGACCTCGACACACTTTCCTTGGGTTGACAATAGTTGGAGTATACCGCTTCGGTCATTGCCCAGCCGCCGGGTCCCGAAAAGGACAGTTTTTGTTTTCTCCTCGTTTAATTTTAGGTGGTTGGCAGTAAACCATGCTTCAAGCTTTGCAAGGCAAGCTTGGAGTTTGGCTGAGATGACTGAGGGTTGGGGGGTCACTGAGGTAGATTACAGTGTCATCCACGTAGAGGATAAGGTTGCAGGTCGCACAAACCTTTTCAAGGTCGTTTACAAATAGTGAGAATAGTAGGTGGCCCAGGATGGAGCCCTGGGGAACCCCAGAGGTCACAGGCCTAGGGTTTGATTGGACAACCTGCCAGCGGACTGTTTGCGATCGGTTCGTTAGATAGCTTGTGGTCCAGGAGAGTGAGAGCTGATCCATGCCAAGCCGTTGAAGCTTAGTTAGGAGCAGTTTATGATTGACCAAGTCAAAGGCCTTGGAGAGGTCGATGAATAGTGCACCCGTGGGGATGCCTTGGTCCATGGCATTGAGTATGTCCGATGTCAGCCTGATAAGGGCAGTGTCAGTGCCATGGCCTTTCCGAAAGCCATGCTGGACTTTGGAGAGGAGCAGGTGTTGTTCAAGGTAGTCTTGAAGTTGATCATAGACTAATCTTTCCTGAATTTTTCCCAGAGGGCAAAGAAGAGAGATGGGCCTGTAGTTCTCCACCCTGTCCTGAGTTCCTTTTTTGTGGACTGGGACAATGGTGGCAACTTTCCATTTACTGGGGACTGTCCCTTCTAGGAGGGATCTGTTGATAAGTAGGGCAACGGGGTAGGCAATGGCCGGTGCTGCAGCCTTCAGCAGCCGGGGTTCTAGCTGGTCATTCCCAGTGGACGAGTCAGGGTTTATTTTGCAGAGAAGTGGCAATACTGTGTTGAGATCCACTAGTTTCAGGTGGAATAATTGTCGAGGAGGCACTGTGTCTGGGCGGGTGAGTAGGGTGGTACGGGCACTATTGGGAGGCAGCCAGTAGGGTTTGTAAGGATCATGAATGCTTCAGCCACTTTGGTGGGTCATTGGTAAGTGAGTTTCCAGCTATGACCGAGGCATCGTGGTTCCCTTGTGCGGCCTTTAAGGAGAGTGTTTATATGGTCCCAGAATTTCTTTGGGTCTCTTAGATTGCCTGCTTGGAGGTCCCTGAGGTATTTTGATTTGGCCTGTTTTGTGGCTTTTTTACATTTGTTCCTCAGGCACCGATACTTCTCCCAGTCCGGATTAGTACCGGTAGATTTGTAGAGCCACATGATGTGTTTTAGCTCAGGGTTTAGCCATTTGTGGCACTTTCCCTGAACCCTGAGTTTTTTCCAGGGGGCATGTTGGTTAGCTATGCCCAGGAACGTCTTGGTGAAATATTCAAGGGCCATGTCGATTGTGGGAAGGGTGACAGTGGGACCCCATTCCACCTTTAGGAGGTCAGAGCAGAGGTCAGCTGGGTCAAATTGGCTGTAGTTTCTTGCAACAATCACTCTTGCGGCAGGCCTGGGGGGTTTATTGGACCAGATACAGTAGATAGGGCAGTGGTCGCTCAAGGAGTCAGACATAACCCCAGCAGTCAGTATCCGAGAGGGATATAGCAAAGACTGGATAACTGGTGATCTCGGAATCCTCATGTGTACAAGGTTCTATGCTGTTTGCTGTTTGACATTTATATTTTTAAATCAATAAAATCATTGCAATATATGGGTGTAATTTTTCCCCGTAAGGAATTAGTGACATCAGAAACTCTTAATACCATCACTCTAATATCAGAACGTCATAATAGTGTCATTTCTGTATCGCACCATGTTGCCAGTGGGAAGTTAATACATATGGGTAATGAACTCTCCCACTGGGGTACAGTGGTACAGCCAAAGCTGTCAGCCAGCATAGAACCTTGTACACATGAGGATTCCGAGATCACCAGTTATCCAGTCTTTGTTATATCCCTGAAGGAGTAGGCAGCATAGGAAGAGCTCTCTCTGAAAAGTGTCTATTCTACAATCAGTTTGTTATTTTCTGGCAAGGACTGTGCAACTGATAGGTGGTTGGAGCTACCGGGTGACAAGGAGCACCCTCAAATTTAGAAATTGTCCCTGTTGAGCTGCAGCTTTCAAACTGACGAATCTGACATACATTTTTCTTTTGTGCGTGAAGGGAGGACCACATGCCTTTTCTTTTGCTTAGGGTATGTGCAGTAGAGATCTCTGATTCCACAGCCTGGTCTCTCAGGCATGTGAGTCATTTATTCTGTGGGAGTGGGACATAGTCACCTAGATTGAGACTAATTAATTTCTCTCTTTTTATTTCTTTTCCCATAGTGTGCTGCTGACGACGGACCCTCCCACTTCCCTCAGTTTTTGGTTTAGATAGCCTGACCCTCCCTAGAGCAGCGCCAGTATTAAAAATAGTAAAAGAAAAGAAAAAAGGACCTGTGCAAGTTTTTGACAGTTTTTCCTTTGGACACTGTGAGCCTCCTTAGAGTAGTGCCAGTAATAAAAGAAAAATGGACCTGTGCAAGTTTTGGCAGTTTTCCTTTGAATAGTCTGTCTCCCTGTATTAGAAAAACACGGGGCCCGATTCCAAGTCCGCTTATGCCGGTGCAAGCCGAGATATGCCAAACCCCTTGGCGTAACCCACGACTTGTGCCAGGTGTTATGCCAGCCCCAGTTCCAAGGCAGCCTTTAAGCGCTGTCGGCTGCGGGCTATGCCATTCGTGAGTTATGCCACCCACTATGCCGCAGCCTGCAATGACATGGCGCAAGGGCAGGTTAAGGCGGCAGCCATGCCCTATTCCAAGAGGGCGGCTGCCGTAACCCGCTGCCACAATTCCAGGAGCCACATTGGTGGAGCAAACTTAGAGCAGCTCGGAGCTGCCCACTCTGCAGCCCCGAGGCAGTGGTACCAATTTGCTCTCTGCACCCCCACAAACACAGCCATGCCCCTACCCCCAACTGTCAGGGACCCCGAGTCCATTCTGCATTGTGCCCCCGACACCTGTGCCATTGTCCTGCCCCCGCCTCCTGGTGCATGCTGTGGTGTTCCAGGCTGGGGGCGCCTCTGGAGGCCTCAGTTGCAGGCTGCAACTTGCAACATCTTGAGGATATTCGCCATGCCTGTGGCATTAACGTGTATAGCACAACCCGCATGTTGTATGTGCCAGGACCCTGCCGATCTTGGAATGCGGCGCAGGGTCCCTGGTGTAGTGGCGAATGTCGCAGCTCGCATACGCCGGTGAGTTGCAACATTCTTCCTGGAATCAGGCCGATAATGTGCAGAAGTGGTACTGAAAGTGGAGTTTGCAAGTACTGGAGAAAAGAGATTGTTGTTAACACAGTGCTGTGCCCTCCGGTTCCCTAAAGTATTTCATTTTGTGAGGTGTATCTGTTAATTCTTTTTGTGAAGTGTATTTGTTAGGCAGAGTGTTTCCTCTGTGCCATTGCTGACAGCTTGCCAGTGAGGCAGCCTTAAGGAGGAGTAGCAGCTTCACGCCTTTTTCTTAGGCGCTTCAGTGGTTTCACCCTGCCATTGCTGGCAGCTCACCAGTGGCAAGGCATCAAGAAGCAGCTATGTTTCTTACTGCAGAGTACTTACCCTCATGCCCTACAAGGTCTTCTAGCAATGCGTGATGTCACGTGCATTGGCATGACATCTTCCTGCAAAGGAAGCCTGCCCAGCACAGGTAGAATAGCTTAGCGTTTGTTGTTCGCTATTGGCAGGTTCATTTTCAATTGGGGGAGTCTGAGCTGCCATTCATACTCTGAGGACCTTGAAGTGTGACAGCGCTGGGCGGATGGGGGTGAGTGTTTTACTTGGGAGGCACAGTTCTCAGCTCGGGGTTGGGGGCTCAATCCTAAGTAACAGCACTCAACTTTTGAGGGAAAACTAGCATATCACTTTGCCTTCTAAACTAAGTTTTGTTCTCAGTTTTCCCTATTAGGAGTGACATCATGGCTTATCAGAGGCCAGTAGCATTTAAGAGATGTAAGACCTGCAGGAAGATGATGAGACCCTCACCTGTGGGGTCTTACTGCTCTAACTATGTGACACAGTCTAACATGTCTTTCTAGGGATGTGGATATGTTGTTCTAGCCACATGTTCTGGCATTGTCCTTTCCCCTTTAAATCTTGCCAGAAAGTCTTCAAGCTGGCTTCTCCCACCCACCCGGGTGGTATAACCCTTGGTTCCACCCCGTGATGCCAGATCTTCCTTTCTGCTGGAAGAAACAGGTTCTGTCCTTACCGCTCCCACATAAAATAGGCCCTAGTACTCAAATCTTTGGATTTACTTCCAAAACTTACAACTCTTTAGAGTTTCATCTTCAGCTCGATCATCGATCGAGACCACGATGGAGGAAAAGTTCTCGCCCGGATTTCGCTGGTGCTCGTGCGAGCAGAAGATGTCGTGTACTGACTCCCACGCCACGTGCGTTTACTGCCTGGGCCACGAGTACAATCCCCAGGCCTGTAATTTTTGCCGATTGTTTCACGTGTCAGTCATCGAGGACCACCTCCCCCTCCTGAAATTGGGACACCCGGAAAAATGACATCCGCCAGTCAAATCGAAGGACACCCATTGCGTAGCCTCTACGGCTGCAGGGTCCACTGAGCAGTTGGAGCAACTTATGGCTTTCGAGAAGGAGGTGGCTCAGGCTGACGCGCTGTCCTCTTCAGCATCAGCCTTTATTCCACTGAAGTTGGGCTCCACTTATTCGGGCTCATTCAAGGAGTTGTGCCAGTGTCTCACTACCAAGGGACAGGGCCCTTCAGGTTCGCACAGCTCCCGCAAGAAGGAGTCCAAGAAAGAAAAGAAGACTCACTGTCGACATTCTTGGGACCAGGAATGTTCTCGGTCGTAGGAATCGCAGGTTTTAACCTCTGTCGAAACCGCAGCCTTGGCTCCTGACTTCACGGAGACCCCATCAGGCCAGTTGGTCAAGGTGCCAGCCGACGATGTGGTTGAGATTTTTCTCGACCCTGTCAACCGGTTGTCATCAGAAGAGGCCGACAACTCCTTGTTCAGGACTCTGGTCCTGCCGGGTGACCACTGAAGGGGCAGTTCAGCCTGTTGAGCTGTACCCTCCAGTTACCGACCTAGACCAGGAGGAGCTGCGGCTCTCTCAGGCTCCCTCCGAGATTCCCCTGTCAGCACCCCTGGTGGCCATGGTCTAGTTCTTCCTCATCCTCTGGGTTGAGCAGGTTCTGCTGGGATCGGCAGTCTCGCTCTCGGCACCATGGGAAGCAGTGCTGCCACTATTTGTCTTTGTCCTCCTCAAGTGAGGAGAAGCCGTGGCACAAGTTGTGTCGCCTCTACGAAGACCTCATGTGGCAACAGATGGTGTTGGCCAGTCCGAAGTCAACCCCGGCTCCCACACCGGCCATCACTTGGCTGTCACCCGACAGGCTGACACCAACGCCCCCGGCGGGACCGGTCAACACCGTTCCTCCATCAGCAGAGCCAGTTCAGCTGGCCTCTCCACCGATTGTGATCAAGCCACCGCCCAAACAGCCGCCAGCCGGGGCTCCATCCAAGGAGCCTCAGTCGGCTCTGTGGGCTTCCTCATCGGCTGTCGATCATTCTTGCACCTGACCGCCTGCGGCGGGTCGAAAGTGACTTGGGTGGTCAGTCACTCTATGTGGACTCTTCTGAGTCCAAGGATTCCGCACTGCACTCCCGTCTGGTTGACATGCAGTTGGTTGGGGATCTCTCGATGGAGGAAGGGCCCCCTTTCTTCATGGACATCCTCCGTCTCATCTCCCGGGGTCCACAGAGATGAAATTGGAGCCCGTCCAGAAGCGGGCTGCTATCCTCTCACGGAGATTCTGGACAAAGGGGACTCTCCATTGGAGGCTTTTCCAGTGGCCAAGGCCATTGCCGGCACTGCCCTGGAGCTTTGGCAGCGCCCAGCCTCATGCCCTGCAACCTCGACTCAGATGGCCCGCAAACCCCTGGTGCCCACCGGTACCCTCTCGGGGTTCATTGAGCACCCCTCAGCCGAGGGGTTTTTGGCGGATTCCATGTTTCGGCACTCGGACAATACCGGGGATGTTGATAGGCTGCCGGATAAGGAGTCTAAGAACTTGAACCACTCTGCTAAAAAGGTCTACGCTGCTTCCTTGCTCGGCCTCCAGACTATGGTCAAGCAGGTCCAAGGCCAGGGCCTGGCTGTGGCCAAACAGCAACTTCAGATGGCTCTGGACATTGGAGATTCCTGTGCCCGCTCATGGCCAGCTGCAGTTGCCGTGCACCGTAGGGCTTGGCTGCGGATCTCAACATTCACAGCAGACACTCAGCACGAGCTAGCAGATGTTCCATTCTTAGACACCGACCTGTTTTGACGCAATGTAGAGGGTCACCTCCATTGTATTGAGAAAGTCCAGTGCCACCTTGGACTCAAAGGGATCTCAAGGGCCCCAAGCAGCAGAAGCATGAGCCTTTTTGGTCCTCCACTCCTGTGGCTAAACCTCAGCATCAGTCTTGCCAGCAGGCTCAGTCTTGGCGACCTAGGCCCAAATCCATGGCCTCAGAGGTCCGAAAGCCTGGAGGGAAGGGTCCTGGTGGCTCCTCAGCCGTGTCCTCCTCCTCCAGGCCTGCTCAGTGACGGGATGGGGGATGCCACCTTCATGCCCGACACACCTACCCTGGGTCCTCCTGTAGGGGTCCGGCTCTACCACTTTCTTTCCTCCTGGTCTGCTGTCACCATGGACAGGTGGGTTCTGGAAGTGGTTGGTCAGGGTCTGCCTCTCGAATTCGAGCAGTGCCCTCCCAACTGAGCCCACGCCCCATGGGAGGATTTGGTATCTGCAGACACAGTCGGCTCTTCGAGACGACATTGCCCAGCTCCTCCGCAAGGAGGTCATGATCAGGATTGCAGATCCTCCGGAACACCCAGAGTTTGTCTCCAGGTATTTCTTGGTGTCAGAGTGGATGGGAGGTGCCCCATTCTAGATCTGCACATCCTGAACAAATTCCTCAGGTCCCGCACCTTCAGGATGGTAACTCTGTCCCAGATCATACCACCTCTGGAGCAAGACATGTGGTTTTGCTGTCTGGATCTTCAGGACGTGTTCCTTCATGTCCTGATCCGTCATCCCACCGAATGTCCCTCCGCTTCTATGCTGAGGGAACCCTCTACGAGTTCCAGGCCATACCATTTGGCTTCTCCTCAGCCCCCAGGGTCTTGACCAAATGCACAACAGTAGTGGCAGCTTAGCTGAGGTGCCGAGGGACCCAGGTGTACTCTTACCTGGATGACTGACTGATAGCAGGTCCCTCCAGGCAGGAGGAGGAGTGGTCCAGGAACCTGGTCCTCCAGACCTACATTGACCTTGGTCTCCTAGTCAGCGAGGCCAAGTTGGAATTCGTGTCCTTACAGGTGATCAGCTTCATCGTGACAGAGCTCGACTCTTGCTGAGCCAGAGCCCGGCTCCCGGCGGACAGGGCGGAGGTTCTCTTCGCCTTTGCCTGATTATTTGTGGTTGGGTACTTGCGGCCTGCCCAAGACTTCCTGTGTCTTCTGGGTTACATGGCGGTCTGCATCAGCGTGGTATGGTAGGCCCGTTGGCATATGTACTACCTGCAGTGGGAGCTGGTGAGTCATTGGTTTCTTAACTTCGACCAGCTGGTCACTATGACCCAGAAGATGTGGGATGCCCTCCAGTGGTGGCTAGTCTCAGAACATCTGCAAGAAGAGATCCTGTGTGTCCACCCCGAGCCGACAGTCATCCTGATGGCTGACGCCTCTCTCATGGGCTGGGGTGCCCATGTGGGTGAACAGAGTCCGTGGGCTCTGGAGGACCCCTGAGAAGTCCTGATACCACATCAACCTGCTGGAGCTCTGAGCAGTCCGGCTGGCACTGACTGCCTTTGTTCCATTTTTTCGGGGTCAAGTGGCCCAAGTCCAGATGGACAATACCGCGACTGTGTACTACCTCAACAAGCAAGGTGGGACACACTCTCTGCCCCTGTGCAAAGAAACGCTCCATGTCTGGACTCTCTTGCACAGTCTGGAGGCAGATCTAGTCATCCATGTGGCAGGAGCCTCCAGTCAGCTGGCGGACGCCCTCAGCAGGGTGGGAGAGGCATCTCACGAGTGATCTGTCCATCCGGAGGAAGTTCACAGTCTCTTCTCCCAGAGGGGCACCCCTCAGGTGGACCTGTTTGCCTCCAGGGAGAATGCAAAGCTGAGGCTGTATTGTGCCTGCCCCCCTCAGCAAGGCTCGTGGACCCCAGGCCTTTTCTGTGCCTTCCCTCCACTTCCTTTGATCCACAAGGTGCTACTCAAGGTAAGGAGGGACAAGGCACAGGTGATCCTGGTGGCTCCAGACTGGTCCCTCCAGTTTTTCCCGATCTCCTCTGCCTCAGCAACAGGCTCCCGAGGCATCTTCTCATACGCCCAGACCTGCTGTCGATCAATCAGGGGAAGGTACTCCACCCGGACCTTCAATCCCCGCACCTGACAGCCTGGTTCCTGAGCAGCTAGAGTTCCAGGCTTTGGGTCTCTCCAAAGGTGTCTTCACTGTTGTGGAGGCATCTAGAAAGGAATCAACCAGAAAGTGCAGAAAGAAGTGCAAGATCATGTACTCTTATTATCATGTTGGTTAACTAGGATCTGCAGCTTATTTGTTAGGTAGGAAAATGGGCAGACTAGGTGGGCCAAGCAGCCCTTATCTGCCGTCAAATTCTATGTTTCTATGCACATAGGGAAGAGAAACCCTGAAGCCACCTATAGGTTGCTAGGGGAGTTGCTGACAGTCACAAGGGAAGAAAGAGACTTGGGCATCATCATCACAGATGACCTGAAATCATCCAAGCGGACCACTAAAGCAGTAGGTAAGGCTAGGGGTTGGGGTGTATTAGTAGGGATAACACAAGTCGTAAGAGGGAGGTAATAATCCCTCTTTACAAGACACTGGTTAGGCCCCATCTGGAGTACTGCGTGCAGTACTGGAAGCCACACCTTCACAAGGACATTAACCAAATTGAGGCAGTCCAGAGAAGGGCAACCAAAATGGTGCAGGGACTGCATCAGAAAACATATGAGGACAGATTAACGGAACTCAATATGTAAACCCTAGAGCAAAGGAGGGAGAGAGGTGATACGATTGAAACATTCAAACACCTTAAGGCCATTAACAAGGTGAAAGAGTCTAACATGTTTCAATGTAAGAAAAATAGCAGGACAAGAGGACACAGCATGAGATTAGAGGGAGGTCAATTAAGGGGTAATGTGAGGAAGTTCTTTTTCACAGAAAGGTGGGTGGATGCATGGAACGGCCTACCTCAGGAAGTGGTGGATATGAATACAGTGCAGGGCTTCAAACATGCATGGGGTAGGCATAAGGGAGCAATACAGATGAGTATGAATAGATAGGCCATTGACAGAGCAAAGGCCAATGGCACATTCATAAGGTAGAAAAAGAAATGGGCAGACTGGATGGGCCTTGCGGTCTTTATCTGCCATAAACATCTATGTTTCTATGTTAAGTGCTGTGCTTTCAAATGGAAGAGATTCTCCATTTGGTGTCAGGGCAAGGGGCTGGACCCTTTGTCATGTCCAGTGGCTAGCATTTTGGACTACCTGTAGTCTCTCTCCAAAGGGGGACTTTGATCGACGACCCTTAAGGTGCACCTGGCAGCCATCTCAGCTTACCGGGCTCGTCAGCAGTCGGTGGCACAGGAGGTCTGGTGCTTTTTCAAGGGCCTTGACCACATTTCCCCTCCTGTGCGTGAACCACCACCACTGAGGGACTTGTTGCTGGTTTTGGCAAAGCTCATGGGCAAGCCATTTGAACCGATGCACAGGTGTAAGGTGTCTCACCTATCATGGAAGACCATCTTCCTGGTGGCTAACATGTCAGCCAGAAGGATCAGTGAGCTCCAGGTGCTTTCAGTGGAGTCTGCTTACCTGGTCTTCCACAGGGACAGGGTTGTCCTGCACCCCAACCCAAAGTTGCTCCCGAAGGTTGTCTCGGAGTGTCATCTTAATCAGGTGATGACTCTTCCGGGTGTTCTTCCTGAATCACACCTCGGAGGCTGAACACAGGCTCCATACTGTGGACCAGAGGCGAGCACTCGCTTATCACAAAGAGCGCACGACTGGAGTTCGGGAGAAGTTCGCCAGCTGTTTGTCACCTACATTGAAGCCGCACCTAGCAGACCTGCAGCCAAGTGGACAGTTGGCAGGTGGATCACATCCTGCATTGATCTCTACTATCGGTTGGCAGGTAGGGAGCCTCCCCCTAGGGCTAAGGGCTCATTCCACCTGCCATACCGCTGCAGCAGTGGCTGCTTCTAAGGATGTCCCTATCCAGGAACTCCGCAGGGCTGCTACCTGGAAGTCAGCACACACCTTCATTTCCCATTACCATATTGACCTAGAGCCATGCCGGGATGCTGGTTTTGGGGCCTCAGTTCTCCAGTCCTTATTTCCTAAGTAGGGGGTGTGCACCATGCCTCCCTTCTCCCGGAGAACTGCTAGGAGCCTGCCAGAACGTGTGGATAAAGCAACATATCCACATCTCTAGAAACACAGATTACTCACCTGTAACAGTAGATCATCCACGGAATGGTCTCTTGCAGTAGGTAATTACTTCTGGGAGATTCCAGCAGAAGATGCTGTTGCATGGCAGCTCTTCTAGCAGTTTTAACCAGGGACCACCACACATGACGTCATCTTCCTGCTTCCTATGTAAGTGTGGGTGGTCCCTGGTATCCTCAGTTCATTTTCCCACTGTCTTCAGCTCATGCAGCAGCTAGTTCAACTTCTGTGTAGCAGTCATCTAAGAGAAATTGGATTATAAAATGAATGTCTAAAGATTCTTCAACCAAACAAGCTGTATTTCGGTCCTGCCATTGCGGTAGGAAAATATACTGCTTTGACAATCACTCTTCTTGTGTAAGGTGTCTGGGACCCACATACGACACAATTCCTGCAGCACCTGTCAGGAGTTTAATAGAGCAAGCCATCGACGACAGTTGCTAGAGATTCAGCACCTTCTTATCGAGCAGAAAATGTCTCTGTTGGAGAACCAGGGGGGCTCTTACCAAGGGCTCCCCCAGTTCTGGTTCTCGTTCTCGGCAGGGTAAGGAGCAGGATAAACCCTACTCTCACTCCCGGCCGAAACGCTTGTCGACGGCAACTGTTTCTTTACCTCTCCCATCGACGGAGCATCTTTTTACAGCTCCCGCGTCGATGGGGGCTCACACCTCTCGTCGACGACACTTTCCAGCACTTTGAATGCTGTGCAGGCTTTGTCTGCTCCGTTGACAGGGGCATATACCCTGTCGTCAACAACACTATCTAGTGTGTTTAATACAGCCAAATACACGGCTGTTCCATCGACGGGGGCTCCTCTTCCATCGACGACGTCTGATATCTTTCAGGATAATCGTTCCACGGGCTCGTTAATGATGTCCCGTGTTCCACAGGGCAAACTAATGGCTTTTGCCTTAATGAATGCCCCCCTCTGCCCACACAGGTGGAATCTCATAGAGGGCATGCGGACAGAGACCGGGACCCTGGTTTATTCTTCCCAGGGGTGAGACCTGCGCACACTGCCCAACCCATCCCCTCTATCACCCCATTGTTTCTCATCTTCCACTTCTTACCTTCCCCTTTCTCCCAGGAATGGGACATCACCAAAATTGTACCACAGGTCTTGCATACCATGCGGTGTACCCAGCCATCCGACCCAGGAGAGCTGGAGGATACTTTCCGGCCTCACTCACCTCTGCCTAAAAGATTTCACAGTGACAGGGGATACACTGTCACCCTGGTCGCCTCCTAATATGGAGAATTATTTGTTAGATGAACCTGACTTACCGGTGACTTTCCATGGTGATACTGATGAGGAAGAGTTCCAAGATCTGGACTTGCAGAACACGGAGTCCACCTACTCGGAAATCTCTTCCTTGGATGAGGACCTGCCTCTGCCAGTTGCCACCTCTCCTCCTGATGACCCATCCTTTAGCAAAATAATGGTCCAAATACAAAAAGTTATGGGGTTCTTTACCACACAACATGACAAACAACGTAAGGATATGGCAGAATATCTGGAACTGCTAGAGGAGCTGGCTCTAGTGGTGCCCCCACAGATTCTGACCTATCAAAATGCCATGCTGGCTGCCTGACATCAACCGTCGGTGATTACTGCTGTCCCACGAAAAGCAGATTGCTTATATCTGGCTCCCCGGGATCATCCCTTCAAACAACATGAAGTCTTGCTATATTATGACATATGCAGTGAGTCCCAACCTTCGAACTGCTCCGGAGGTGAAAGAGTTAACTTTCCATGCCAAGCATGGAACGCCGAGCTCGAGCTCGGTTGAAAACTCTGTCTGTTCTTCAAACTCAAACTGTCAGATTCTTTACTCCGCCTCACTGAACAGACGCTCCGGAGATTTTCTCCTTCTGCTCGGTTCATTTTGTCGGTTAAAGTATTATTTTCGCGTTTTTTTGACCGAATTTAAACCGCAACCGGTCGGTTCAAGCTCTGTCTGTGGTATTGTAAGTACTAGATAGCTTTTACATTTAATTCTTCTGTGTGGAACTTGTAAACAGTTATAGTTTCGGTTTGAACCGATCAGGTTGTTTTGAAATATATTAATCTGTCTTTTAGAGTGTGGTTACTGGTTCTTATCGGTTCTAAAAAAAACGGATTTTATTATGGTTTTTTCCACGACCCGTGACACGGTTGGGAACCGATAAGAGGGTCTTGCTTGGCAGATTGCCATAAACGGTTAAGTTTGGTTAGGACTGGCACTATGTCTGAGAAACCCAAAAGAAAAACCGGGCCCACTGGGTTTCAACACTGCAGTGTCTTTGGGGAAGCCTTTGCCAAGGCTGACCCCCATACCACCTGTGTTTATTGTCTGTGGTTTGACCACCTCAATGCAGACTGCCAGATTTGCAAAAATTTTCCTGCAGCTACCCTGGATAAGAGAGCTGGTAGGCTCAGGGAAAGGGAGGCCAAGAAGTCCGCTGACCGATGGCCAGCCCGGTTCGGTTCCAACCGAACTGAGGGAGTGCCCTCTGACCAGGCGAGACTTCTCGGGCAAAAGGAGAGCCGACTCGGAGGAGTCGGTTCCAGCAAAAAGGACAAGGAAATCAGCTGGTGTGGAGCCAAAACTTTCCTCTCCAACCACTGAAGAAATAGCCAAAGCGATTAAAATTGTCCAGTCGCTTTCCCCGGTTCCAACCGAACCGGCACCATCAGGTAAGCGTACAGTTCGTCCGGTTCCACTGGTTCAAGAGTATGATTTAGAGGAATTTTATGAACCGGTGGAGATGGGGTAAGAGGAGTACGAGGACTGAGAGAGTGAATGTGGATGTGAAAGTCTGGATGTGCCCATTGAACCGGACATCTCCCCAGACAGACCTTCAGGAGTGTCTCCTCCTAGGCTTTCTGAGTCCCCTTCTCATTTTATGTTTTATAAAAAAGTGGCTGAAACCCTCCAGCTCCCTATGGAGGAAGCTGTGGATGATCAAGAGGAACCTGACTATGTGGAAATGATGGATTTCCCAGAGTCCAGGAGACTGTCTATTCCTTTGCATAAATCTTTTGGGAAACAGACAGTAAAAATTCTAAACTCCTCACACTATACCTCCTGTTGATAAGAGAATGGACAAGAGGTACACATTGTCAGGCTCTGATATGGAGTTCCTTACACAACAATGCAGCCATGTTGGGGTAGTGCAGGCTGCAGCCTGTGACAAGGCAAATATTCCTTGACCTCACACCCCCTGACAAGGACTCCAGGAGGATTGATGCCATGGCAAAGAAACAGTACATGGCAGCATCCTTGGGACTCAGACAGGCAAATTATATGGCTTATGTTGCTAGATACCAGAAATCCAGATGGGATACTGTTATGGCTCTAGCAAACAGGTCCCTGGCCAGCTTGCCAAGGAGCTGGAACAGGTGGCTGCTGATGGTATTGAGGCATCTAAGGTGCAATTCCATGCTGCAGTGGACTCTAATGATGTGTCATCAAGAGTCATGGCTACATCTGTGGCACTTACGCAGAATGGCTTGGCTCAGATGTACTAGCCTGTCTGGGATACCCAGACTAAGGCCATGGATTTTCCTGTTGTGGGTAATTCTCTGTTTGGGGAGCAGACAGAGAGTTACATGAAAGAAAATGGATGAGTATAGGACCACCTATAGGGTGCACAGGCCAGGAAAGGCAGGCCACTCCTCAAGGCAGCTTTCCAGGGGCAGGGGCTGGCCTTTTCATGGGCCTTTTGCAAGCCCAGGCCTCCTCTTCACGCTTACCCAGAGGGGGTTCTTAGAGGAGAGGCAGAGCGGGTACAAGCAGGCCTGCTTCCACCCCTCAGCCTAAAGCCCCTGCCAAGCAGGCACCCTGATGGGGTGGCCAGGGCCGATTCTCAACTACCTGTAGGGGGCAGGCTGGCTTACTTTGTCCAGGACTGGAAGTCTCTGACATCAGACAAGTGGGTCCTGGAAGTAGTAAGCCAGGGACTGGTTCTCAGCTTCAAAAAATTTCCAAAGATGAGAACCAGATCCTTTCCACCTGCAAATCCATCAGAGGCACTTGCCCTAGAGGCAGAAGTCTCTACCCTCCTGGCTCTCAGAGCCGTGGAAAGGGTTCCACCCCTACACCAGGGCAAAGGATTGTACTCCAGGTACTTCCTTACCCCAAAAAAGACAGGAGAATGGCGGCCCATCCTGGATCTCAGATACTTAAACAAGCACCTTTAAAACCAAAATTCAAAATGGTGACTCTGGGAATTCTTCACCTCTCTAAGGCCAGGGACTGGCTAGCGTCCCTGGACCCTCAAGGATGCCTACTTCATATTCTCATCAGAAGCTCCCATCGAAAGTACCTCAGGTTCGAGCTGCCCTCAGGCCATTACCAGTTCAGAGCAATGCCCTTGGCCTCACCTCTGCTCCAAGGGTATTCACAAAATGCCGGCAGTAGCAGTTGCCCACCTAAGAAGGCAAAAATTTGCCATCTTCCCTTACCTGGACGACTGGCTCATAGTAGGCCTGTCTCCAGACCAAGTCAAGTTACATCTTCAGATAACTCAGCAACTGCTTACCTCTCTAGGTTTCCTTCTGAATCTTCCAAAGTCAGTTCTAGAGCCTGTCCAGCTCCTCACCTTCATAGGTGCAGAACTGAACACAGAGGAAGCCAGAGCCTTCCTTCCTTTGGACAAGGCAAGGACCCTGGTCTCTCTGGCCTCCTCATTCACCCTGCAGGTCTCTCGACCAGCAAGGCATTTTCTACAGCTCCTAGGGCACATGGCTGCTTCTACAGCAGTAGTGCAAGGAGCCAGATTGCAGATGAGGGACATCCAGTTCCATTTGAGAGCCTTTTGGCCTCAAAGAAAGGACCCTCTAACCAAATTGATCCCAGTGACTCGAACCCTGATCCAAGCCCTACAATGGTGGCAGGATCAGAGCAATCTGAGACAGGGGGTTCCCTTTGTCACGCAGTCTCACTCTTTAATCCTTACTACAGATACATCCCTCTTGGGGTGGGGAGCTCACATGGGTGACCTCACTACCCAGGGACTGTGGTCCCCTCAGGAATCTCTGCTCCACATCAACCTGTTGGAGCTCAGAGCAGTTTTTCTAGCACTTCAAGCTTTTTCCAAATCTGTTCAGAACAAAGTTGTACAGGTCAGAACAGACAACACCACTACAATGTGGTACATCAACAAGCAAGGAGGCACTCGGTTCACGCCTTGTGCAATCAAGCAATGAAGTTGTGGTCTCTGGCTTATTCCCTGAACACCTCCCTTATGGCAGTTCACCTCCCAGGCAAGGACAATGTCCTGGCAGATGCTCTCAGCAGGATTTCCCAGGGCCATCACAAATGGTCACTGGATCCCCTGGTCCTGGAGGTAATATTTGCCAGGTGGGGCACCCTGCAGATAGATCTTTTGCAGCCCCAGACAATCACCAACTTCCCCTTTTTTGCTGCAGGCCCCCAGTGTTGGGCTCAGTCCCTCTGGATGCCTTAGTTCTCAATTGGAAAGGGAAGTTTCTCTATGCTTTTCCCCCCTTCCCTCTCCTGTTCAAAGTGTTAGTCAAAATCAGATCTCAATCCTGCAAAGTGATTCTGATTGCTCCAGATTGGGCCAGACAGCCCTGGTATCCACTCCTACTGTCCTTAGCAGTCCATCTTCCCCTGTGTCTTCCCAGGAATCACAATATGTTAACCTGTGCTCAGGGAAGGGTTTGGTACCGGAACCTCAAATCTCTCAATCTCTAGGCCTGGCTCTTGAAGAGTTAGAATTTGCTGATCTACACCTCTCCCAAGGTGTAGTGGATATATTGAAGGCTTCTAGGAAGCCTTCCACCAGGTCTACTTACAATTCCAAATGGAAGAGGTTTTCCATATGGTGCTCTGGGAAGCATATTTCCCCAGAATCTGCTGATTTACCCACAGTCCTGGATTATATGGTCTATTTGAACACTTTGGGGCTCAGACCAGCTACCCTAAAGGTGCATTTGGCAGCTGTGTCTGCTTTCATTTCAGCAGGTAAACCCTCTTCTCTTTCAGCTCATCCTGTATTCTCTAAGTTTTTTAAGAGTTTGCTTCACACCAACCCTCCATTCAGGGCCCCTGCTCCTGCCTGGGATCTTAATGTTTGCATTGCTCAGCTTATGCAACCTCCATTTGAGCCCTTGTCTTCAGCAAAGCTCAAGTATTTGACTTGGAAGACTGTGTTTCTGGTAGCCATCACTTCTGCCAGACGCTTAAGTGAATTACAAGCTTTGTCAGTGGAGCCTGGTTTTATCTCCTTTCATAGAGATAAGGTGGTCCTCAGGACTAACAGGACGTTCTTGCCTAAGGTGGTTTCAGATTTCCTCCTTAATCAATCTATTTCTCTTCCAGTGTACTTCACTGACCATTCCTCCTCTGGCGAGAGGAGGCTGCACAGCTTAGATGTGAAGAGAGCCCTTAGTTACTACATTGAGCGTACCAAGGGTCACAGGTTTGACTCCCTCTAACTGTTCCTCACTTATGGTGAGGTTGGTAAAGGGAAACCTGTCACTAAAAGATCCATTGCCAGGTGGATTGTCTCTTGTATTCAATTCTGTTATGAAAAGCTGGGTAAGGTTCCTCCCTCAGGCCTGAGGGCTCACTCTACCAGAGGTACAGCTGCTTCCCTGGCTGCTGACAGTAACATCCCCATTCTAGAGATTTGTCAAGCAGCAACCTGGAAAACAGTTCACACTTTTACCAAGCATTACTCTTTGGACACCCAGGCTAGGAGTGATGCTCGGTTTGGCACAGCTGTGCTTCAGAGCCTATTTCCTAAGTAGGTTCTGTCCCTCCTCCATGGAGGTACTGCTGTGTAGTCTGCATATGTCATAATATAGCAAGACTTCATGTTGTTTGAAGAAAAATTACTCACTTTAGTAATGTTGTTTCTTCTAATGGAGTCTTGCTATGTTATGACTCCTCCTCCTGCCCCTCTCAGAACCTTTGTTTTGGGATGTGGGTGGGCAGTGCAGTGACGCACTTAGTAGATGCCCATCTTGTTTTTCACCCTCCTTTTTGGGGTGACTGGGTGTTGTGTTTTTCATTTTTGGGTCTCCTGACTTGAGTCTTTGTTTTGGGACCAAAAATGTGTTGTTATATTTAGTAGCCAGTTGGCTAGTGTAGGTTTACAGCTTCCACAGGACCTTAGTGAGTTTAGCTCAGAAAGATCTGACAGTTTGAGTTTGAAGAACAGACAGAGTTTTCAACCAAGCTCGAGCTCAGCGTTCCATGCCTGGCATGGAAAGTTAACTCTTTCACCTCCGGAGCAGTTCGAAGGTTGGGACTCACTGCATATGTCATAATATAGCAAGACTCCATTAGAAGAAACAACATTACTAAGGTGAGTAATTTTTTCTTTCTGTCCACCATCCCAGAAGCAGATTCAGTGGTCATTATTGCCACTCATGATCGTACTAAAAAAAACAAACACAGGAGTTCCTCACCATCTAATAAAGAATCTCAAAGGATTGACTACCTGAGGAAAAAGGTTTTTGCTTCAGGTACTATGAATATTCGAATTTTGAACTATATGGGACATATGGTTAAATACCAATGTACCCTTGGGGCTTCTGCCATAGACATTATCAGTAAACTTCCCCCTTCCCAGGAAAAGGACAAGTTATTGGCCACAGTCTCCAATAGCAATTCTATTTCCCATCCCTACTCAGGTTGGGATATGATGCCATAGATACCTCAGCCCTAGTCTCAGCTACTGGAGTCTCTCTGCATCGCTATGCTTTGCTTTGCATTTCAGGTTTTTCTCCTGATGTACAGCATAAAGTAGCTAATGCACCCTTTAACAGGTCCAAATTATTCAGACCAGGTACTCAAACATTGTTAGACGACCTGCAGGCATCAGGCAGAACCCTTTGTATGGTACATGGCAAGTACCATACTCCGCAGCCCACCTATCGTACGCAATATTCCTCCTATTCCAAAAGGGGCGGAAAATATAAGGCCTCTAACGGAGGTGGCTTTTCAGGTCGTGCCCAAGCAGCAAGAGACAATACCTCTGCCACATGTTGCTCCCGTGCCCATCTCTTGGTAGGGGTCGGGCAACCCAGTACCTAGTGACCTATCAGGACTTTCCCCTCGCCTCCTCGACCATGCCTCAGAGGCAGTAGGGGGTCGCTTGGCCCTCCATCTGGAGGCCTGGAATACGATCATTTTGAACAAATGGTTACTTCAGATCATCCAAAGGGGACACACTCCCGAATTTCTCTCCGTCCTCCCCCCCCCGGTAGTCCATTATCCTCCAGATCCTGTCCCTATCCTTCAAGAAGAATTAAAGGCACTGTTAGCCAAACAGGCTGTCCTTCCAGTGCCCCTTCAGTACATAAAATGGGATTTTACTCCAATTTTTTTTTCTGGTGCCCAAGCAAATCAGAGATCTCAGACCGATACTAGACCTGAGACACCTGAATTGATAAATTCAGTACAAACATTTTCGTATGATGATGCTACCCGCCATCATGCCTATTCTAAAACAAGGAGACTGGCTGTGTGCCCTGGATATGAAGGATGCCTGCTTACATATCCCCATTCATCCAGCCCATTACAAATTTCTGTGCTTCCACCTTCTGGGTCAAAACTATCAGTTTTGAGTACTCCCTTTCGGCCTCTTATCGACCCCAATAGTTTTCACCAAATGCCTAGTGGTGGTAGCAGCAGCCTTACAGAAAAAAGGGCACTTCGTCTTCTCATATCTAGATGATTGGCTAATCAAGGCAGAATCCAGAGAAGCTCTGCTTGCCTCCCCAGCTGCTACTCTGAGCATGTTCAACAATCTAGAGATAAGTCAGCTGGCCAAAGTCCAGTCCACAGGCGATGTAATCTCTCCAATACATCGGAGCTGTTCTAGATACAGTCATAGCCAGGGTTTACCTTCTGCCTGCTTGTCAGGACACTTGTATCTCTGGCTTCGCAAATACAGACCCAGAAAATAGTCACGGCCAGACAAATACTGAGACTTCTGGGTCACATGTCTGCAGCCATCCCAACGGTGGCATTTGCCCACCTTCGCATGAGACCTATCCAGTGGACCCTCCAGAATCAGTGGTCTCAAAGAACTGGACAATTCGGTGACAGAATCAGGGTCACTCCTCTGAAGTCATCCCTGAAGTGGTGGACAATCAAAACCAATTTGTGTCAAGGGATGCCTTTCCGCTCCCTCCCTCCCATGCAGACGTTAACCACGGATGCTTCCCTGGATGGATGGGGTGCACACTTGGATCCTTATTAGACCCAAGGCCGGTGGACCACCTCTTCTCATCACTTTAATATCAGTCTCCTTGAAATGAATGCGGTCCATCTCGCCCTTCAGGCATTCCGGCCCTACCTCAAGCCAGGACCATTGCTGATTCAATCAGACAACACTGCAGTGGCGTTTTACCTTAACAAGCAAGGGGGGGCACAAAATTGTTCACCCTCTGCATGGAGACCCTTGCATTCTGGCAGGAAGCTATCAGACAAGACCTAATGCTAACGGCCGTCCACCTACCAGGAAGGTGCAATCAGTTAGCAGACCGGCTAAGTCACTAGTCATCTGCTCACGAATGAACTCTTCACAAAGAAGTACTCCGAGAAATCTTTGACCTATTGGGAACTCCACAGCTGGATCTGTTTGCCTCCCCAGTCAATCACTGGCTCCCCAGTTACTTCTCCATTATCTCAAGCAACAAGGGACGATCTATAGATGCCCTGTCCCGACCTTGGATGGGACTCTACTTGTATGCCTCCCCCCCCCTTCCCTCTCTTGCAATGGACCCTGTTGAAACTTCAAATGGAACTGGCCACCATGTTTTTCATAGCACCACTGTGGTCGCGTCAACCATGGTACCCTCTACTCCAACAACTGTCAGTAAGGGAACCCATTCAGTTGCCAGTCAGACTCGGTGTAATGGATTCCTCCTGCACCCCAGCCTGAAAACCCTTCATCTTCAAGCTTGGCTCCTGAGGATGCATTCATAAATATACTCCAGGTATATTCTCCTGTTGCCAACATTTTCCTGGCTTCTCATAAACCAGCGACAAGAGAAACATATACAGTCATCCCTCGCTGTAGCGAATGTTTCTGGAGCCAAGCAGTACGTTCGTTATAGTACAACATTTTTTATATCGAGGGACCCGAAAATAAACTCGGACAGTTAAGCAGCTAACACAGAACAGTAAAAGTGTGCTCAGGATCAATTCAAAATACAGTCTTTATTGATTTATAAACATACAAAAGTTAATTAGATGCCAACAAATTCACACAGGCTAGTTTAAAATTATTGAAATTGATTTCAGTACAGTACAGCATTTAGTGGGCAATCGGAGTTACTTTGTGCAGATACAGTACTGTACCTATTCATTAGGTTTAAAAAAAAATCAGTGACCTTAAGCCATTTAGCCATTTTTTAAGAATGTAAGTCTCTGGCATAAGACAAAATCTGTCTTTACTGAATTACTTTCATGGGGTCTGCATCTTTGCATTCTAGCCAGGCGAGGGTTGTTTCCAGATCACAAACTGCTTCCCCAGTACTCTGCTTCAAACAACATGAAGTCTTGCTGTATTCTGACAAATTGCAGTGAGGTCCAACCTTCGAACTGCCCCAGAGATGAAAGAGTTAACTTTCCATGCCAGGCATGGAACGCTGAGCTCGAGCTCGGTTGAGACTCTGTCTGTTGCTGTTTGAACTCAAACCGTCAGATTCTTTACTCCGCCTCACTGAACAGTCGCTCCGGAGATTTCTCCTTTGCTTGGTTCAATTTGTCAGTTAAAGTACCGTTTTTCTCAGTTTTCGACCGAATTTAAACCGCAACCTATCAGTTCAGTCTCTGTCTGTGGTATTCGTGAGTACTAGATAGGTTTATTTTTGTTATTATTCTGTGTGGAACTTGTAAACGTGGGATCGGTTCGGTTTGAACCGATCAGGTAGTTTAAAAATCTTTATTTCTACTTTTAGAGTGTGGTTACCGGTTCTTATCAGTTCTAAAAAAAAAACTGATTTTATTATGTTTTTTCATGACCTGTAACATGGTCAGGAACCGATAAGAGTGTCTTGCCTGGCGGATTGCCAAAAAAAGGGTAAGTTTTTGGTTAGGACTGGCCATGTCTGAGAAACCCAAAAGAAAAACCAGGCCCACTGGGTTTCAACACTGTAGTGTGTGTGGGGAAGTCTTTGCTAAGGCTGATCCCCACACCACCTGTGTTTATTGTCTGGGGTTTGACCACCTCGATTCAGACTGCCAGATTTGTAAACATTTTCCTGCAGCTACCCTGGAAAAAAGAGTTGGTAGGCTCAGGGAAAGGGAGGCCAAAAAGTCTGCTGACCCGGATGGCCAGCCCGGTTAAGGAGTGCCCTCTGACCAGGGCGAAACTTCTTCGGGCAAAAGGAGAACCGATTCCGAGGAGTCGATTCCGGTTAAGAGATCAAGAAGGGATAAATCATTCGGTGCGGATCCAAAAGTTCTTTCTCCGACCACTGATGAAATAGCCAAAGCGTAAAAAATTGTTCAGTCGCTATCCCCTGTTCTACCCGAACCGGCACCATTAGGAAGGCGCTCGGTTCGGTCGGTTCCACCGGTTCCGGATTATGATTTAGAGGAATTTTATGAACTGGAGGAGGAGGAGGAAGGAGAGTATGAGAAAAGTGAGTGTGATTATGAAAGTGTGGATGTGCCCATTGAACCGGACATCTCCCTAGACAGACCTTCAGGAGTGTCTCCTCCTAGGCTTTCTGAGACCCCCTCCCATTTCATGCTTTACAAGAAAGTGGCCGAAACTCTTCAGCTTCCTATGGAAGAAGCTGTGGATGACCAGGAGGAGCCTGACTATGTTGAAATGATGGATATCCCAGAGTCCAGGAGGCTGTCTATTCCCCTTCATAAGTCTTTTGGGAAACAGACAATAACAATTTTAAAGATTCCTAATTCTATACCTCCTGTGGATAAGAGAATGGACAAGAGGTATACTCTTTCAGGCTCAGATACGGAGTTCCTTACCCAGCAATGCAGCCATGTTGGGGTAGTGCAGGCTGCTGCCTGTGATAAGGCAAATATACCCTTGGCTTCACACACCCCAGATAAGGACTTTAGGAGGATTGATGCCATGGCAAAGACAGTACATGGCAGCATCCCTGGGACTCAGGCAGGCCAATTATATGGCCTATACAGCTAGATATCAGAAATCTAGATGGGACACTGTAATGGCTTTAGCTAAACAGGTCCCTGGCCAGCTTGCCAAGGAGCTGGAGCAGGTGGCTGCGGATGGTATAGAGGCATCCAAGGTGCAGTTCCATGCTGCAGTGGACTCCAATGATGTTTCATCTAGAGTCATGGCTACATCTGTGGCCCTTCATAGGATGGCTTGGCTCAGATGTACTAGCCTGTCTCAGGATACCCAGACTAAGGCCATAGATTTTCCTGTTGTGGGTAATTCTCTGATTGGGGAGCAAACAGAGAACTACATGAAGAAAACGGATGAGCACAGGACCACCTATAGGAGTGCTCAGGCCAAGGAAAGGCAAGCCACTCCTCAGAGGCAGCATCCCAGGGGCAGGGGCAGGCCTTTTCATAGGCCTTTCTACCAAGCCTAGGCCTTCTCTTCTGCTTATGCTCATAGGGGGTTCTTTAGAGGGAGAGGCAGATGGGGTACAAGCAGGCCTGCTTCCACCCCTCAGCCTAAAGCCCCTGCCAAACAGGCACCCTGATGGGTTTGCCAGGGCCGATTCTCCACTACCTGTAGGGGGCAGGCTGGCTTACTTTGTCCAGGACTGGATGTCTTTAACATCAGACAAATGGGTCCTGGAAGTAGTAAGCCAGGGACTGGTTCTCAGCTTCAAAAAATTTCCAAAGATGAGAACCAGATCCTTTCCACCTGCAAATCCTTCAGATGCACTTGCCCTAGAGGCAGAGGTCTCTTCCCTCTTGGCTCTCAGAGCTATAGAAAGGGTTCCACCCCTACACAAAGGGAAAGGATTGTACTCAAGCTACTTCCTCACCCCCAAAAAGACAGGAGAATGGCGGCCCATCCTGGATCTCAGATATTTAAACAAGCACCTTTTAAAACCAAAGTTCAAAATGGTGACTCTGGGAATAATTCTATCCTCTCTAAGGCCAGGGGACTGGCAAGTCTCCCTGGACCTCAAGGATGCCTATTTCCATATTCTCATCAGAAGCTCCCATCGAAAATACCTCAGGTTCTTTTTTTTTTTTTTTTTACTTACATTTTATTCAGTTTTCTTGTTTATGCATTAACATTACTGTCAACCCAAGCAACTGTTTACAGGTACAGCTCATAACACATTAGTTAGCCATTTACAGATATCAAATATACTGTTATTTACTTCCATTAAACAGAAAGTAAAAAAAAAACCAAAAGTTAAATAAAATATTTACTAAAGAGATAAAATTATTAAGAACCAGGGAGACAAGTTCATAAACAAAATGAAACGAGTGCTGTCAGTTGAATTAATTCTTGCTGCAGTCATCACAATCCAGTCATCCAAGGGGAGGGGGGGGCAGAGCATTGTTCGGGGCGAACATACATTCCTCTCATTCATTCCTAGAAAAAACCAGGAGTGTCTTGGAGAAAGTAAGGAATTTAAGAGACAGAAAGTACCAGTAGGGATAGGAAAAAAAGGTGGGGAGGGAGAGTGGAGGGAGGGAAGGAGAGGGGGGAGGGAGAAGGGTGGGGACATAGGAAACTAGCCTCCAACCATTCCGTCTGTATATAACTCCCATCTATCATCATAAGCACTTCCACTATGATTTATACTATATGTTATTCTTTCTATTTGCCGAATCTGATTTTTTTTTTTTTTAACCAGGTATAGCACACTAAGCTGAAAGCTTTTTTACAGGAGCGACCTGGGAGCACAAGGAGGTTAAGTGACTTGCTCAGGGTCACACAGTATGCAAGTGGAAGCTGTGGGATTCAAACCCAGGTCTGGTCTGCTGGATTTCACCAGATTTGCAGCTCAGAGCCTTAGACCACTGTGCTATACTGCCTCCTAACTATTAACTGATTAACTATTCCTAACCAATCCTGCACAGTGGGTGGCAATTTCTGTAGCCATCTTTTGGTTATGGATTTTAGAGCAGAGATTAACATAATGGACCAAAGGTATCGAGCAGCCTTATCCCCCGATTTCAGCTGGGCGGAAGCCAAGTAAGCAGTGCTCAGGACCTACTGTCATTGTCAGACCAAACAAGGCAGCCAAATGCTTAATTATATGTGACCAAAAGTCACGAATTCCCATGCAATACCAAAACACATGGGCTTGATCCGCTGTCGTCTCCCCACACCCACGCCAGCAGGTTGCCTGTGCTTGTGCTCTCATTTTACTGAGCTTTTTCGGTGTATAGAAGTATCTGATCCTCACCTTCCAGGCGTATTCCCTCCACCCTAGTGATGATGTTGTTTTCCAGGTGTTCTGGAATACTGTGCCCCATATTTTAGAGCTTAAGACCATCCCCAGTTCTTCCTCCCATTTCCCCTGTGTCTTATTTATATTATGTGCTAAGTCTGCATTCCGGTTCCCATATAGCATAGTAATTGCGCCCTTCCCATGGTCTCCCTCCCATATTTTCTCAAATACACTTGGGAATGGCCGCTCATCCAGCCATGATATGGTGTGTCTTCATTTTTTAGATATATAGTCCTGTAACTGAAAATAGAAAAAACGATCCCCTGTTAACCATATAGCCTGTAAGGTTTCAAAAGGCAAAATATCTGCTCCTCTAAGGATCTGCCAGGCTGCAACGATCCCCCTTCTCAGCTGCTCTTTATACCAGGTATGCAAGTTCGCAGGAGCATATTCTATGTCATAATACCACCACCTGTATTTCCATAAACTTTTGGCTGTACAAACCTGCCTTGTACCCTGGATCCATCCCTGTAGTGTTACTTGTACTGTGTAACTTTTGAAAGAGGATATTCCAATTTGTGCAGGTGGGTAAAATAAAACAGCTTGTAAGGGAGGGGAGTTTGCTATGGAGAGCTCCATTTGTTGCCAGTGGGCCTTGTATGAAGGATGGGACCACAACAATGCATTTTTCATTTGTGCTGCCAACCAGTATCCATATAGGTCCGGGCATGCCCTCTTCCTTTCTGCTTAGGTAGTGTTAGTATTTTTTTGGAAATCCTCGGATGAGACTTGGCCCAGAGGAATGACATCATTCTTTTTTGCCATGCACCAACAATCTTTTGTGGGATAGAGCATGGGACCACCTGGAATAAATAGAGAAATCTGGGTATTATATTAGTCTTAATTGTTTGAAGTCTGGAGTAAAAGGGGAGCGGCAAAAGCTGTCCAAGTCTGCCACCACTCTTTTCTCTAAGGGCGGAAAGTTATCTTTAAAAAGGCTCTTGGGGGACAGTCCAGTATGCACCCCCAAATATTTAATAGTCTGGCAGTCCCATTTCATTGGGTATTTAAGTTTAGGTTCCTGGGGCACCTCTGCATTAATGGCTAGGACCTCCATTTTTGCCCAATTAAGCCTGTAGCCCGATAATTTAGAGTAGGTTTCAATTTGTTGAAATACCTTCTGCAGTGAGTCTTCTGACTGGGTCAGATAAAGCAAGATGTGATCCGCGTAAAGTGCGATTTTATGCACCGTGTTGCCCCACTTAAACCCCTCTATTCCTCCATTCAATCTGATGCTTTGAGCAAGTGGTTTTATGTAAAGGGCGAAGAGGAGCGGCGACAATGGGCAGCCCTGACGTATGCCTCTAGTAAGATTGAAAGATGTCGAGATGTAGCCATTAGCTCTCACATAAGCCACTGGAGATGTATACATCTTACCTATTATATTAAGGAGAGTCCTCGGGAACCCGAAGCCGGCCAGGGATGCCCGCAAGAATTCCCATGATACTTGATCAAAGGCTTTCTCAGCATCTAGACTCATAATAGCTGATTTTCTTGTATTCTGCATTTTTTCTATTATGTTAATTGTTCTACGGACATTGTCCAGGGTCTGTCATCCCAGGACAAAGCCCGCCTGATCCATATGAATCAGTTTAGGTAAAACCCTCTCTATTCTTTTAGCTAGTATTCCCGCCATTATCTTATAGTCTACGTTTAGTATAGATATTGGGCGATAAGACCCACAGATAGTTGTGTCCCTGGCCGGCTTCGGGACCACCGAGACAATCGCCCTTGTCCATGAGGGGGGCATTGAGCCGATATCTCCAGAGAGATAGTTACATGCCTTACATAGCAGGGGGGATACATTATCCTTAAATCACTTATAGAATTCACTAGGTAGTCCATCTGTACCAGGACATTTACCGGTTTTGATCCTCCCAATCTCAGATTTGATCTCAGCTTCCGAGAAGGGGCGGCTCAGCTCTTCCCCTTGGGTGTGGGTTAATTTGGGCAAGCCCAGAGGAGTCAAGAAGGAGGAAATCTCCTGTTCTGTTGGCTTAGGGCCCCCATTTTACAACTTTGCATAATATTTTCGAAATGCCTCAACTATGTTTTCAGTCTTGTACTGTAAGCTTTCTGTCACAGGGTCTTTAATTTTGGAAATCGTCGTTCAACCCCTAAACTGGCGTAGCCGGCTAGTTAGTAATTTCTGGGCATGTGGGCCACCCTCGTAATACCTCTGTCTCAAATAGATGAGACGCTGTTCTACCTGATAATCCAGTATCTTAATGTATTCCTCCTTTAATTTTTGTAATAGTTTACCTCTCTCTCTCTCTATTAATGTTCTGATATTGTAGTTGCTCTAAACTATGTATTTGTTCCTGTAGCTCGTTACGCCTTTTCTCCCTATTTCTCTTCAACCTGGACGAGATTTCCACCAGTGTCCCTCTGACTACTGCTTTAGTTGTGTCCCAGAGTATCCCAGGGGATATGTCAGGGTGTTGATTGGTTAGTATAACCTGCTCAATAGCGTGAATTATTTTCTCTTGCACTTCTTTCACCTGAAGGAGAGAAGTATTTAGTCTCCAGAACTTTGAGCTTTTAGGGGGGCCTATATTCAATTTCATATATACCGGGCTATGGTCCGAGAGCGGGGACACCCCAATCTCTGAGGATCTACATTTGTCAAGAGTATCCCTGGCTGTTATGAAGTAGTCCAATCTAGAAAACGTTTGGTGAGGAGGGGAAAAATAAGTATACTGTTTACACTTGTTGTTCAAAGTACGCCAAACATCCACTAAGCCCACCTCCTCCAAAAATCTGGCAACCTTCTGGGCTACTCCTTTTTCCTTTCTTGATAATTGGGCTGAGGAATCCAATTTAGAGTTTAGTCTCAAATTAAGGTCTCTCCCCCACCACCACATGGCCCTCCGCCCATTCCATGATTTTAATAAAGAAGTCACGGTAAAAAGTGAAATCTGAGCTCGGTGGGACGTACAGTGATGCCAGGGTCATCATTCCCCCATCAATCCTACCTTTAGCAGCTACATACCTGCCCTGCGTGTCTACCAACTTGTCCGCTAGTTCAAAATGTGTGGAATTAGAAATAAGTATCGCAGCGCCCCTTCTTCATCCACTAGAATATTTGGCTGCTACCACCTCTTTATATCCAAACTTCAGTAATTTACTATGTTCTGTTTTATTCATATGAGTTTCCTGGAGCAAAATAATATTCGCTCCGGTTTTCTTTAACAACGAGATGACTCGAGATCTTTTGATAGGATGTGTTAGCCCATTAACGTTGTATGTTAAGATTGTTAATTCTGAGTTAGCCATTTTGAAGGTTTGTTTTTAAACCCAGTTATAATACCTATATTGTGTGTTTCATGCCTCCCCTTACCCCCCCCACCCATATCAGGTGTCCTGACAGCACAAAAATCTCCTTGTCAAACGAAATTAACAACCAACTCACAGACATTTTCCAAAACTTAGAAACTTTAAACAGTTTAACTTCCACAGTGGAGGTCATCCTTGCTCCAGGAGACCTCTGTGTGTTCAGCCTTTCCACCAAGAAAAGGCGGGAATAACCGAACAGGGGAGTTGGAGCAATCTGTACTCCGAACTGCTGATTAGCAGTTCTCCCAAAAAGCCTTAGTTGGAAAAAAAAATAATAGAAGGCTCCTCTTTAGCTGTAGTCCGCCAGATTATGACTCAACAGCTATTGTCAATTTACCTTTAGCAAGCCCCTACAGAGACCCTCCTTGCAGTAATTATGCTGGTATCTGCATAAGTGATCCCCGAGGCAGGCCTTTTGCATTTTAAGTATCCCCCAGCCAGCCTACCATTTGTAACAGGTTATTACAGAAACAAAACAATCTCTTCTTTCATTTGTAGGCATAAGTCCTAAGGACTAATCGAGGAGTTCTGCTATGTCCAAGAACGCCTAACCTGAGTGGTTTCAAAGGCAGACCTTTTCCCTCGTGTTATAGTTCAAAAGGCATTGTATGCAGTCGCAAGGCACAGGGTAGTGATGGGCGATTCCTTCACTCCATGCACACATCCTGTCTCCAGGCCGAATATCTCTCAGCAAGTCCTGGACAGTACGTGCTTCAGTCCTGAGCTGGCTTTGTGTTGCTGCCTTTCGAGCGCCGTGGGATGTCCTTATTTCCGGCAGCTCTCAAGGTTGTCGCAATGGATCCTCATCCTCTTCTCCTTTTATTCTGCGCCATAAGCCATTCCATAGGTGCCTTCCACAATGTGAGCTGCCTCTGCTCGGCCACCGCCTCCGGTACTGCTTCCATCCATCCCCTTTGCACTAAGGCTTTTCGCGCATCTTCCGCAGAGTCATATGCTTTCATACCTTCAGACCAAAAGATGTGAATCCGAGCAGGGTATGGCGTGTTGAACCTTATATTTTTTGCTCGCAAGATTTTCATAATAGGGCCATATTTCAGTCTTTGCTTCTGGACTTCAATAGGATATTCGTGGTCAAAAAATAGGCAGCTGGAAAGATATTTAATCTCCTTCTGCTGCCAGGCTTTCCGGAGAATGTCATCTTTTGTTTTAAAACTGTTAAATTTAAGCACTACTGACCTGGGCCTAGCTTCTGGTGGGGGTTTCATCTGAAGGGCCCTATGTGCTCTTTCGATACCCAGCTGATACCCTGCAGGCAGCTGCAGTACGTCCATTATGAGGTCTGAAACAAAATCAATCATCATCTGCCCGGTTTCAGCGCCTTCTGGAAGGCCATGTATTCGTATGTTCTCTCTTCTCGAATGGCCTTCAAGGTCAGTACATTTATTCTGGAGCTGTTCAGCTTGTTCTACAAGGGCTTGTAGTATTAGGCCCATTTTGGTAGTGTCATCCTCGGAGTTACTTATCCGACTCTCCACTTCCTCCAGTCTCGTCTCCAAGCCTTTTAAATGTTGGTTCAACTGCTTAAATTCAGCCCTGTTCTCAGCCCTCATTTCTTTAATCTCAGTAAAGAGCTTCTCAAAACGTGATCTAGATAGCTGGTCTGTTTCCATGTCTGTGTCTGGAATATTCCCGGGGGAAGGGCTCCTGCTTTCATCTCCGCGCTGGGATTTGAATCCTGCTGCATCGGGCGTTTGATTGCTTCTTTTAGTTTAGATCTTCCTCTGGTGTCCTTAGTTTAATACTCGTCATTTCTGTTATTTTTTTTGCTGGTTTCTGATATTTAGGTAGCTTTTTAGGCCTCTGAGAGGGAGAGCTCTCTCTCTAGCAGGCTGCTATCGGCTCCGTGACATCACCGGAAGTCGAAAATACCTCAGGTTCGAGCTGCCCTCAGGCCGCTACCAATTCAGAGCAGTGCCCTTCAGCCTAACCTCTGCTCCAAGGGTGTTCACAAAATGCCTGGCAGTAGTAGTTGCCTCCCTAAGAAGGAAAAGGATTTCCATCTTCCCATACCTGGACGACTGGCTCATAGTAGGCCAGTCCCCAGACCAAGTCAAGTTACATCTACAGATAACTAAGCAACTGCTTACTTCTCTAGGTTTCCTTCTGAATCTTTCAAAGTCAGTTCTAGAGCCTGTACAGCTCCTCATCTTCATAGGCGCAGAGCTAGATACGGTAAGGGCAAAAGCCTTCCTTCCCCTGGACAGGGCAAGGACCCTTATTTCACTGGCCTCTTCATTCACCCTCCAGGTGTCTCGACCAGTAAGGCATTTTCTACTGCTCCTGGGGCATATGGCTGCTTCTACAGCACTGGTGCAGGGAGCAAGATTTCAGATGAGGGACATTCAGTTCCAATTGAGAGCCTTTTGGACTCAGAAAAAGGATCCTTTGACCAAACTGATTCCAGTGACTCGAACCCTGATCCAGGCATTGCAGTGGTGGCAGGATCAGGACAATCTAAGACAGGGAGTTCCTTTTGTCACTCAGTCTCGCTCTCTAATCCTTACTACAGATGCCTCCCTCTTGGGGTGGGGAGCCCACTTGGGAGACCTGACCACCCAAGGGTTGTGGTCTCCTCAGAAATCTCTGCTTCACATCAATCTGTTAGAACTCAGAGCAGTGTTTCTAGCACTTCAGGCTTTTTCCAAGTCTGTTCAGAACAAAGTAGTTCAGATCAGGACAGACAATACCACCACAATGTGGTATATCAACAAGCAAGGGGGCACTCGGTCTACGGCCTTGTGCACAGAAGCAATGAAGTTATGGTCTCTGGCCTATTCCCTGAACACCTCTCTTACAGCAGTACACCTCCCAGGCAAGGACAATGTCCTGGCAGGTGCTCTCAGCAGGACATCTCAGGGCCATCACGAGTGGTCACTGGATCCCCTGGTTTTGAAGGTGATCTTCTCCAGATGGGGCACCCCACAGATAGATCTTTTTGCAGCCCCAGACAATCACCAACTTCCCCTCTTTTGCTGCAGGCCCCCAGTTTTGGGCTTAGTCCCCCTGGATGCCCTAGTTCTCAATTGGGAAGGGAAGTTCCTGTATGCTTTTCCCCCTTTCCCTCTCCTGTTCAAGGTGTTAGTCAAAATCAGGTCTCAACCCTGCAAGGTGATTCTGTTTGCCCCAGACTGGGCCAGACAACCCTGGTACCCTCTCCTGTTGTCCTTAGCAGTCCACCTTCCCCTGTTTCTTCCCAGGAATTACAACCTGTTAACCTGTGCTCAGGGGAGGGTTTGGTACCCGAATCTCAAATCTCTCAATCTCAAGGCCTGGCTCTTGAAGAGTTAGAGTTTGCTGATTTACACCTCTCTCAAGGTGTTATGGATATCCTAAAGGCTTCTATGAAGCCTTCCACCAGAAGCACTTACAACTCCAAATGGAAAAGATTCTCCATATGGTGCTCTGGGAAGCATATTTCTCCAGAGTCTGCTGGCCTGCCCACAATCCTTGACTATATGGTTCATCTTAATAGCTTGGGACTCAGACCAGCTACACTAAGAGTGCATCTGGCAGCTGTCTCTGCTTTTCTTTCAGCAGGTAAGCCTTCTTCCCTTTCAGCTCATCCTGTATTCTCTAAGTTTTTCAAGGGATTGCTTCATACCAATCCGCCATTCAGGGACCCTGCCCCTGTTTGGGACCTTAATGTTTGCATAGCTCAGCTTATGCAACCCCCTTTTGGGCCTTTGTCCTCAGCAGAGCTTAAGTACTTGACTTGGAAAACTGTTTTCTTGGTGGCCATCACTTTTCTGCCAGGCGCATAAGCGAGTTACAAGCCCTATCAGTGGAGCCTGATTTTATCTCTTTCCATAGAGATAAGGTGGTCCTCAGGACTAACAGGAAGTTTTTACCTAAGGTGGTTTCAGACTTCCACCTCAACCAGTCTATGTCTCTTCCTGCTTTCTTCACTGACCATTCCTCCTCTGGTGAGAGGAGGCTGCACAGTTTGGATGTGAAGAGGGCCCTTCGCTACTACATAGAACGTACCAAGGGTCACAGGTTTGACTCCCTCCAACTGTTCCTCACTTATGGTGAGGTTGGTAAGGGCAAACCTGCCACTAAGAGATCCATTGCCAGGTGGATTGTCTCTTGCATTCAATTTTGCTATGAAAAACTAGGCAGTATTCCACCCTCAGGCCTGAGGGCTCACTCTACCAGAGGTACAGCTGCTTCCCTGGCTGCTGCCAGGGATATTCCTATCTTAGAGATATGTCAAGCAGCTACCTGGAAAACAGTTCACACTTTTACCAAGCATTACTCTCTGGATATCCAGGCTAGGAGTGATGCTCGGTTTGGCATAGCTGTGCTTCAGAGCCTATTTCCTAGGTAGTTTCTGTCCCTCCTCCATGGAGGTACTGCTTGGTAGTCTGCAATATGTCAGAATACAGCAAGACTTCATGTTGTTTGAAGAAAAAATTACTCACTTTAGTAATGTTGTTTCTTCTAATGGAGTCTTGCTGTATCCTGACCTCCCCCCCTCCGCCTTCCCCTCTCAGAACCTTTGTTTTGGGATGTGGGTGGGCAGTAGCAGTGTTGGCACTCAGGAGGTGCCCCACCTTTTATTTATCACCCTTTTACTTTGGGTGAGTGGGTATTGTGTTTGTTTCATTTTTTGGGTTTCCTGACTTGAGTCTTTGTTTTGGGACCAAAAAATCTGTTTATTATATTTAGTAGCCAGTTGGCTAGTGTGAGTTTACAGTTTCCACACAGGACACCCAGTGAGTATAGCTCATAAAGATCTGGCAGTTTGAGTTCAAACAGCAACAGACAGAGTCTCAACCGAGCTCGAGCTCAGCGTTCCATGCCTGGCATGGAAAGTTAACTCTTTCATCTCCGGGACAGTTCAAAGGTTGGACCTCACTGCAATTTGTCAGAATACAGCAAGACTCCATTAGAAGAAACAACATTACTAAGGTGAGTAATTTTTTCTTCTGTGCGTGGTGTAAACAGTGAGGATTTTTAAATTTGCCAATGCACAGAGGGCGCCATTTGCATTAGTGCTGAACAGGAATGTCAACTTGTTCTTTGCAGTTTTAAATCCTTTGCTGGCATTAATTTCTGACCTAGCAGCCAGCGTTACATTGGGGAGATGGCACCAAAACAGACCTGTCTCATCCCCATTGTAAATTTGTTCAGGGGAGTACCCGGACAACATGTTTTTTAGTTTGGGCAGAAATGCTTCTGCTACCATGTTGCTGCAGGATCGAGCCTCACCTGTGATAGCAATGCAGCGTATTCCATGTCGGCGCTGAAAGCGCCGTAGCCACCCAGTTGAGGACTTGAAACAATTTTCCTCACCATGAATCTCACAGGCAAATTGAACTGCCTTTTCTTGGAGGATGGATCCTGAGATTGGGACCCCACTCGCACGCTGCTGGGTAAACCAGAGCTGGGTGGCACGATCAATTTCGTGCTTGTCTGCCTTCCTAATCTTCTTTCTCTGAAGCCCCTCAATTTCCATGTACTCTACTGCAAAGTCACGGAGTGAAGCCTCTTGCTTTCGTCATGTACAGATCGTCGACTTTGAGTAGCTAGTCTCCTGAGACAGTTTGGTGAGACTCTCGCCGGCTTTCAGCCTCCAGGATTCGAAGCTTAGTGTCCACAGAGTAACTGGAGCGTTTCATTGTGATGTAATAGAATACAGCTGCACAATGCAGCTTTGAAAAGGTCAGTGAATTTAGAAAAAGGGGCTTGCCAGAAAGTGTACCTAAATAAAGAAAATGTTTACTCGATGCACCTGATAGGAATCTGCCTGTACTGTACTTTAATTAAACAATTATAATTAGACAATTAACCAATTGACTGTTACAGTAACCATGTCAACAAATAAGACTCGCAGGATGACACCAGAGCTTGCGAAATGTAATGGATATTACTGTGCTAACAAATTGTTTTGTGCTAGCGTGTACGTGTGCTGTCAGAAAGTGACAGTTCTGGGAGCCACCGTGGCTATTCACTATAGCCGAGCATTTGTAATAATGAGGTTCATTATAGCGAGGAACAACTGTAATTCCAAATAGAAACGCTTTTCCATATGGTCTGCTCTCAGTCCCTGGACCCTTACTCTTGTTCACTGGTAAAGGGTTTAGATTATCTGGCAGCACTATCAGAGTCAGGCTTAAGTTACTCCTCCATCAAAGTCCACCTGGCTGCCATATCGGCATTCCATGAGCCTTTCGATGGCAAACCTCTGTACCAGCATCATTCAGCCAAGATGTTTTTAAGAGGAATGATACATATCAAACCTCCTATTAGACGACCCACTCCTCTGTGGGATCTCAATTGCATTATAGAAAAGCTGACCCTCGAACCGTTCCAGCTAGCAGCCACCTGTGATATCCATTTCCTTTCATGGAAAATATTGTTTCTAGTGGCTATTACTTCAGCTTGACATATTTCCAAGCATCAAGCCCTCATATGTAGGGAACCTTACTTGATTTTCCACAAGGACAGGGCGGTCCTACGTACCAACCCATCCTTTCTTCCTAAAGTAGTCTCCAAACGTACTCTAAATCAGTCCTTGGAGCTTCTGATCTACTACCTTGACTACTCCAATCCCAGTGAACATCTATTACATACCTTAGATGTCCATCGTATCCTATGCTACTACACTAGTCGTACTCGGTCGATTAGGAAAACACCTCAATTATTCATCACCTTTGCCTCTGGCAGAGAAGGGCTTCCTATTGCTAAACGAACCCTATCTTCATGGTTGGCGAATTTTATTACCTTCTGTTACAAAAAGTACGACAAACCTCTACCTGGACCTGTCCAAGCCCACTCCACTAGAGCTATGGCTACTACTGTGGCTTGCTTTAAAGGAGCATCCATTTCAGATATCTGCAATGCAGCTACCTGGTCCACAATCCATACCTTCACAAGGCATTATAATCTTGATATTGCTTCACGACATAGGATGGCCTTCGGCCGTGCAGTCCTACAAGGTTTACTATCATAATTGTCCTCCCATATGGACATAACTGCTGGGGATGCTCCCAGAAGTAATTACCTACTGCAAGAGACCATTCTGTGGAAGATAGTGCAGTTACATAAAGTCTTACTGTACAGTACATCTTCAGGAATGTCTCTTGCAGTAAATCTGATCCCTTCCCGTCCCCCTCCTTGTCTAACAGAGCAAATTCTGATCCAGTGACTTAGGTGGGGACTCTTTGGTACCACGGCTTCCCTCGGTCCTCAAGGCTATGCAGTTGGATCATGGAGATTGAGGATGCTCAGGACCGCCCACACTTACATAGGAAGCAGGAAGATGATGTCGTGTGGGTGGTACCTGGTAAAAACTGCTAGAAGAGCTGCTGTGCGACAGTACCCTCTGCTGGAATCTCCCAGAAGTAATTGCCTATTGCAAGAGACATTCCTTGAAGATCTACTGTCATGGTAAGACTTTATGTAACTGCACTTTCTAGGAGTGGTATATATTGTTCATCCACACAGACCCACCTGACCTCCCCTGGCTCAGGCGCACAACACTGCTTCTAGCAGGCAAGATCTGGCATCACAGGGTGGATCTGAGGGTTATACCACCCAGGTGTGTGGAAAGAGCCAGCTTGAAGACTTTCCAGCAAGATTTAAATGGGAAGGACAATGCCAGAACGTGTGGATGAACAACATCTATTACATACCTTAGATGTCCATCCTAGAACTACCGTTACAGGTGAGTAACCTGTGTATTTCAGTCCCTCCAGGCAAACCACCGAGCTGGAGGGATGTACCTAGGGCACCAACTGAGAGTGGTAAGACTGAGTTGTGCATATCTTTTTCAGGGTTCCCCACTGTCTGAAAATATAAGGTGGTGGCAGTGATGATCGAGTCCAAAGGTGCATTATTTTTCTGGACCTCCTATATGCACTGTACATGTGCATAAGTGGATTTTAAGTAAAATATAGTGGACTGGTATCAGAACAGGGGTAGTAATGCAATAAAGGATGAGAATAAAAGACGATTTTAGAGGATTTTATAACAAACAATCAGTAATGGATAAAATTATAGGGTGGTGGTAAAAAATATAGAGTGGTGGTAAAAAAATATAGGGTGGTGGCCCACCGTGCAAAAATAATGAATGGGGAACACTGCTTTTTTGCTTCTCTTTAATTAGTTGCCAAGTTCTGATGCCTTGCAGGGCATATCTTCCAGCACACCTGAACCCATGGTAGGCCCCTCAGGTCAGGGAGACCCATACATGCACCCCAGCTGCGTCAGAGCAGGACAGTCCTGCTCACCGGGATCAGCAGGCAGTCCCCGACCTTGACAGCATGGATGGTGAAGATGATAATGCAGGGTGGCATAGGGAAAATCCTGACCCAACAGTACCAGAGCTGTCTGATGATGAAGATCCTTCAGAAGAGGAGGGGGAGTGGAGAGAGCCTAAGAAAATTATTCTGATCTCCGCTCTGTTTGATGCCAAGTCATTATTCTGTCTTATAACAGGCACATGTCAGATATTGCATCTTAAGGAGGTGCAGGTCATAGAGATCTTCCCTTGTCAATCTTCACGTTCATTACTGCTGGGTGTAAGCCAGAAGCACGCACCTGCTACAGGAGGGTTTTTTTTTTTTGAGGGAGGAGTCGGCGTTGACGGTGCCACCCACAAGGGTGACGCACCACGTGGTGTGCGAGAGGCGGCCGTCAGGCGCTGCAGACTCCTCCTCCATCCCAGTTCTGTTTCTCCTGCCATCGAAGCTGTACCTGCTGCACAAGTTAGCATTTTGTAGTACGCCATTAGGCCTACCTTTGTCGACACCGTCTTTTTCGATGACTTCTCATCCCGGTTCTCCATCCCGATGCCATTACTGGCCGGTAAGTTCGTTCCAGTTATTTGTTTAATGGCACCAAGATCTTTTACTGTGTTATATTTTATTTCACATCATGTCTGGTTCAGGAGCCAAGCGTAAATTGAAAGCGGGCTGCACCCCATGCGTCAGTGCTCCTGTGGCCGGCATTTTTCCGTGATGGACCGGCATGATGTTTGCCTCCGGTGCCTGGGACCTAACCATGATATGGATAGATGCGACGCCTATTTTTCCGTGGATTGCCATGTTCTGGAAATCTGCACGTTCAAAGTCGGCAGGGCTCTGCCGACTTTCGGAGGACGACGTCGCTGTCAGGCCTCCCAGGCCAGGTCTTTAGACTCTTCCTCTGAGTCCCCTTCCAGATCTATACAGTCTGGTGAGGAGGAGGCCTCCTCATTTTCTAGCCTTGCCGAGGAGAAGGCTTCTTTTGCAGCGTCTGAGGAGCTGTGCGGCCCCTTCCAGGGTCACGTTGTCGGCGCCGCCTCGGCAGTCACCTCTCCTGAGGTGCAGGCTCCCTCAGTGTCACAGCCCATGGTTGCTGGGTTCGGCAGTGGCGGACCCTTGACACTGCCTCCTGGTATCGTTTTGGATCCTGGTGCCGTTCGCACTGCCGGTTCGGTTCTTGGCACCACTCGTGGCACCAGTGCCCTGCTCTGCTCCGTCAGTGGCTCTGTTTTGGGTTCCAGCACTGTGCATGGCACCAGGAGCCCGGCCAGGGCCTTGGATGGGTCTGCATTGGGTTCCGGGGCCATGGGTGGTGTGGTGGAAACGGCTGGGGACACCGGCGCCATTCACGGCACCATCCCTCAGGGTGTTCTTGGGGTGGCCAGTATTGAGGTCCTGCTGGTCGACTCCTCTTTGGAGGGTTTCGACTCAGATGTGGACCCGGACTGGCTGCCCGGTTCCTCAGAATCAGAGATCTCTGTGGGACATGGTTTCAGGCAGCCCTGTACCCCCATTTCTGTATCTCTGGAGCGGTCTGCCTCTGAGGATTCCCCAGCCAGGGGTCCATTGGGGAGGACAGCTCGGGGGTTGGGGAGGGGGTTGTCGTCTCTGGAGGGGCCATGGCAGCTGCCAGTCTTGGTGCTGCTGCGCCCTCCCAAGTGGGGATCGGAGGCCTTAGCTTCAGTGGCCTCCCTCGGGAGGTCTCTGGATCAGGGGACTCCTTCGCTGGGGTCGAGGAGGAGGAGGAGGGCGTCCTTGGAATTTGAGGGGTCAGGGCGAGGGGCGGTGGCACTCCTCTGCTACTCCACAGGGTGCAGGGAGGAGCCATAGCACTGAGCCCCGCCGCTCCTTCTTGGGCTCCGGAGTCCCCTCCGGTGGCATCACCGAGGGTTGCCCTTCTGGACTCATGCAACCCCAGGTGCGTCACATGGGAGATTCCCCATCTGGGCTGTTCCGGAGTTCGCATTCTCAGGGTTCTGCCATGTGACCTGGTTTGATCTCAGGGATCCCTCTAGCTCGGGCACCATTCCCTGGATTCCAGAGCCCTAACAGAGGACAGTCACCTCCTTGCAGGTGCCCTTCTCCCATTCCTGTGCAGCCACCCCCCCTCTCTCCCAGGCCACGTGGGTCCTACAGGGTCTTTATTCTGAGAGATGTTCAGAGGCACTCCGGCAGCCTTCCCGTCATACGTTAGGTACCTGCACGAGCGGGTCTTTCGCCTGTCCCCACTGCCACAGGAGTCTTCTGGACATTCGAGTTCCCCATCCTCCTCAACTCCCTCCTCGGAGGGAGAGGAACCTACTATTCATCTCTCTTCCGACACTGATTTCACTGAATATCAGAGCTTCCTGTCGAGGATGGTTCGGGATCTCCATATTTCTTTTGTCAGATGGGACAATACCAAGCGGGAGACACGTGAATTCCTCAGTGAATTCAGTGCCCAACATCTGGTGGTGCCATCCTGGCCTATTCCCTTCCAGGAAGTGTCTATCTGCACTTGGCAGTCTCCAGCCGACCCTTTCCCAGCCCTGGCAGACTGCAGGAGGAGGTATTGTGCTCCATTGGAGTCTCTAGGTTCTCTCCCTCACCCTCCTTCAGGCTTGGTATTCCTAGGGACCCCTTCCGGGCATTGGCACCTGGCGCATGACCGACCACCGAACTCAGATTCCCTACAGTTCAACCGGTGGGGGCGAAGAGTTTTCTCTTCTCGTGCAGTGTTGTGCATTGCATCACATCAGGCACACCATGCTGCCTATAACAGGCACTTGTGGGCAATGCTGGCTCAGGTGCTAGCATTGATGCCTAATTCAGAGCAATCTTGGCAAGCCATTGCCCTCTCCACCACAGGCCTGGAACTGGCAAGGCACCAAGCAAGGGCATCTTATGACACCAATGAGGTGGCTTCCACGCTTGCGGGGACAGCGATTTGCGTTAGACGGACAGCGTGGTTTCATCTCTTGAGGTTGTCACCCCTGGCCTGGCACAGGGTGATTCGCTCCACCTTCCGAGGGACCCGCCTTTTTTCCACCAGGGCTAGGAGGCTTCTGCAGGGGCTTCCTCTGTCCCCTCGTCTTCAGGGGACACCTCCTAGCTCTCCTTAGCCTTAGGCTTCCAGTCTAGTATGGCCAGGGTCTCTTCTTCCTGTTTCCCACCAGCAGGAGGCTGAGGGTCCTGTTCCCTTAGGGTTGTGCTAAACTCCCTTTGGGGGGCTTGGTACTCATCCAGCAATAATGAATGGTGGAGATTGACAAGGGAAGATATGAAAATTACATACCTGCCGTAATGCTCCACTTCTTCCAATTCTCTTCTTCTCCACACAGCCTCCCCTCACCCCACCATTTATCCCTATACCTTATCACCCTCCTTCCCCCACCCTTCATCTCCACCGCATTACATACCTCTCTCTCGTACCTCCTTCTTCACCCCACTGCAAGCTAACCCCGTCCCTCTGTACTACTGACAAGGCACCCTGTGGCTGCTTATTCCCCTCTCCCAACCTTCATAAAGTGTTTTTCTTGTTATTTTAACTTGTACCTATGTTTTGAGTTATTCTGTAAGTTCTAAATCCAAGCTGTAGCTTTCATTGTAATGTACCTTTGCTTTCTCCTGTTGTTCTTTGTTTTGCAATCTATGACGTGGAACCTTTGTAAAAGAGCTTGCGCTCAATGGTCTTTTCCAAATCACTAAATAAATAAATAAATAAAATTCTTGATCTTCTCTGGTATCTTCACCATTCATTACTGAAACCTGACCACCTTTCCCCCATGGGCCTCATTTCTTGGGCATCTCCCCCGCCCTGCTCGCCCTCCTCCCCCTTGCCCTCTTGAAGCCATTTGGGGGTTAAAGCCCCTGGTCCTTGGGACCTTCTGTTCTTCTCTACAGAGGAGCAGTGAAGGATTTGGAAAGGGAGGAGAGGGAGTGGAGCTTCGTCCTTTCCTTCTGAGGGAACTCTTTCTGATTTTCCTTGAAGGTCTTCCCTTCAGGGACCTTACCTTTAGGCCAGGTTAGTTCAATCACCAACCAACAGAGCTAGTTTCTTAAGACAGTCCTCTTCCCTTGGTCTGCGGATCTAGCTGGTGTCCCTGAATCTTGTCTTGTGTATGCCAGATGTCTGTTGTAGCCTGATTCGAAAATTGCCTTTTTGAACTGGTGGTCTGGTTTCTTTTGGCCCCTGCCTCCTCCAGGGAGTGGGAACGAGCTTCCTTCTCTGTCCACCTTACCAAGAGGTTGCCCTCTCTTGTTTGAAGGGATCCTTGCTCCCTTGCTTTTAAGTCCGAGCTGATAAGCCTTAAAGCCAGTTTCACTCACAACTTGTGGCAGAATTTTTCCCTCCTCCCAATATCCCCTTCTCTTCTTCCTCTTCCTTCTTTCTTCCTCTCCCTTATCTGTTCCTTCCTCGGAGCTGCCCTAGGAGTGCGGTCCTGTGGTCCCTTAGGTTAGGGTTCTCCTCTTTCCTGTCCTTTTTCAGCATATTGCTTTTTCAGTTTGTTTCCTTTCCTTTGTCTATCCCTCTGCTCTCTTGCCTCGCTCTTATTCTCCAAAATCTTTTTATTTCGCTTCTCCGGCTCACAGAACTGGGATGGAGAAGGAGTCTGCGGTGCCTAACAGCTGCCCCTCGCACACCACACTGTGCGTCACTATCATGGGCGGCGCTGTCAGCGGACTCCTCCCTCCGAAAAAAAAAAAAACTCACATAGCGGGTGCGCACTTCCAGCTTACACCCAGCAGTAATGAATGGTGAAGATCCAAGAGAAGATCAAGAATTACGGTAGGTACGTAATTTTCATTTCTTGGGTGAGAATTCTATCCTGTCCACCTCAGCATCTTCACCAAAGTTTTTCCTAACTTTGTGCCCTGTGACCTCATTATTGAACAGGAATGGGCCAGGATAGATCAGCGCAAGTGGCTTCCTAGGCCAAGGTTGAGATGTTACCCGTAAATGAGAGGGTCTTCCATTGGCAAACAAGGCTGTGCATAATTCTGTCTAGCACACAACTACTACTGAAGGTTCAGTGGCCTTAACTGACACTAACAATAACAGAGTGGATACTTCTTGCAAAAGGGCATTTGCTTCAAAAGGGGTACATCTTTGAACATAATATCCGTCTTTTATTGTTTCTAAAGCATTAAACTTGTGGGTTACTGCTTTGGGCAGCTATGTCCCTCCAGAGTCATTGGGACAAATAATTTGTAGCTTGTGTTCATGGCTTCCACCTTTCTGGGGGATGCAACGGTGGACAATTTACAGATGTCAGTCCACTCTGCTTATCATATTGTGGCAGCTATGCAGGGTGTCTGACTGAGACACTGGGTTGCAGACCAGACATCCAAGTCAAAGCTGTTTAACCTGTCCTTTGCCACAGGATTATTATTCAGACCTGACTGTGTCAATGTTCTGTAAGACGTCCAGGGTAAGAAGGGGCAACAACTACTGTCCACACACCAACAGAAGGCAAATCCAGTGTTGAGAGGGCATGGGTTTCCTCGGCAGTGACAGACCAGAGGTGGTTTTTGAACCTTTCAGAATTTCGGAACCAGAGGAATAGGTGATCTTATTCTGGATTCAAGGGTAACAGTAACAGGGGATTTTTTGCCTGCAGATGTAATGGAAATGCAGAAAGAAGAAGAGGTACCTCCCAATGAAGGGATGCGACTCATCTCTGCTCCCCCCCCCCCCCGGTGGAATACTGTAGCTTTTTTATCAGTGATGTGCCCATCTAACGTCAGATGTGTGGGTGGGTGCTGGACATCCTGGCTGTGGGCTATGCCATAAAGTTCTCCATGGTACCCACAAGAGGTAGTTTCCTACACTCTCCAGTACCTCAAAATCAAGTGAGGAGGCAGGCCATGTCTCAGTCCTTAAATCACTTGATACTTAATTCTCTCATACAGATCGAGGCAGTTGTGCCAGTTCCCCAAAACAAGGAGGGACTAGGATTCTACGTGACTTCTTTTGTGGTCCTTAAGAAGTCGGGGGTTGGGGAGGTGGGCAGCCCTGAGTACGGATAGTCACCGAGTACTCCTGAGGAGGTACAGTACTTGTACCGCCCTAGCATTCACGGCTCATTCTGTGAAATAATTACTGATATTTTCAATAAACTGTCCTTCTTATAGTGACATTCTGTGTTCACTTGTTCAGCTTACTTATTTACGAACATACGAACATTCGAAATTTGCCAGCAGATAAAGGCCTAGAGGTCTATCAAGTCTGCTCGAATGTGCAGCTAGCACCCCTTATTCTGCAGCTGCCCCTTCCTTCCACCCTTCCCCTTCATTAACCCTCCCCCTTGTCCTGTCCCATCCTCGTTTGAAGCAGTCCACTGTTCTACTGCATACCACTTCAGCAGGTAACGCATTCCACCCAGCCACCACCCTCTCTGTAAAAAAGTGTCTCCTCATCTCCCTCCTGAACCTTCCTTGCTCCAGTCTCATATCATGGCCCCTAGTGGCCCTCCCCTCCCTTACTTTGAACAGCCCTCTGTATCTGTCTTGTTTATTCCTTTCATGTATTTAAAGGTTTCAATCATGTCACCCCTGTCTCTCCTCTCCTCCAGTGAGTACATGTTCAACTCCTTCAACCTCCTCTCGTATGACAAGTCCCCAGCCCCTTGATCATCTGTGTCACTCTCTGCACCCCCTCCAGTAACTTAATGTCCCTCTTCAGATATGGACGCCAGTACCACATAATTACTCAGGTGTGGCTCTAACTAATGACCCTATACAGTGGCAGAATCGCCTCCTCCTCCTCGAGGATATACCCCTTGCACACAACCCAGCATTTTGTTGGCCTCTTGCAGCTCTTCTCCCATATCTGCCGAGTTGTTCATTGACCCTGTAATGAGCACACCCAGATCCTTCTCCTCCTCTGTCTGGGCTAGCTGTACTCCCCCTAGCTGGTAACTCCTCCTTGGGTTCTTCATCCCAAAATGCAGCACCTTGCACTTTTTGGCATTAAAGCCCAGTTGCCAGGTGTCTGACCAGGTTTTAAGCTTTGCCTGATCATCCTGAAACCCTTGCCATCCCCCTAGGTCATCCACCACCGCGCCTACCTTGGTATCATCAGCAAACAGACTGATCTTGCTCTTGATGTCCCATGATATGTCTGCAATGAATATCCTAAACAACACTGGTCCCAACACCGAGCCCTGTGGAACACCGCTTGTCACTGCCCTTGGGTGTGAGAGCTCCCCACCCACCACCACCCTCTGTTGCCTTCCCTGCAGCCAGTTTCCTACCCATCTCACCAGCTTTGTACCCACCCCTGTGCCTACTAACTTCCTTCCCAGCCTTCCATGTGGCATTGAGTCGAATGCCTTACTGAAGTCCAGATACAGGACATCAACTGCATGGCCCCTGTCCAGTTGCCTAGTTACCCAGTCATAGAACTTGACCAGGTTGGTTTGGCAGGATCTGCTACATATGAAGCCATGCTGTCTGCTGTCCTTTGGCCTCTAGGAGGGCCACCAGCCTCTCCTTCAGGATAGTCTCCATTAGCTTACCCACGATGGATGTGAGGCTCACTGGTCTGTAGTTTCCCTGTTCATCCTTGGGGCCACTCTTGTGGAGGGGCACCACATGAGCCATCCTCCAGTCCTGAAGTACACACCCCGAATGTAGTGAGGCATTAAATAGGTCTGCCAAAGGTCCTCTGCCAGCTCCTTCAGTACCCTGGGGTGGATGCCATCTGGGCCTGGCACCTTGTCCACCCTCAGTGCCTTCAAACCCTCTCGAACTCTGCTCTCCATGATTTCCCCATCTGTTACCACTTCCCACGCTGCTTCTGCCATTTCTCCCACCTTGGGTGTCACCCTCCTCTTCTCTTTAGTAAATACTGAGCAGAAGTACTCATTTAGTGCTTCCGCCTTATCGCACCCTGCTTCCACCCAACCCCCTCCTTCCTAATCCTTACTATGTGGTTCTTACAGCTCCTTTTCTCCCTGATGTACTTAAAGAAGTCCTTCTCCCCCTTCTTAATGCCTTGTGCCAGCCTGAGTTCCGTAGATGCTTTGGCTCCCCTTACTGCCCTTGTCACCTCCTTCGATTCTGTCAAGTACTCCTCCCTGTCCTCCCCCCTCCCTGTTTTCTTGTACTTCCTAAAGGCAGCTGTTTTCCTCCTTACCTTTTCCATGGCCACCTTGCTCAACCAGATCGGTTTCTTAGCCCTAGCCTTCTTGCTCTGGGCTTTGCAGCAGGTTTTGGTTGCCTCCACTATCCCCAGCTTTATGAGCTCCCACCTCTGGTTAGTGTCCATACTAGATTGAATTCTGGCCAGGTACCCTTTTATCACTTATTTATTTAGTTAGTTGGTTAGTTCAATGGTTTTACCAATAAAAGACATGTTAAGCTGGTATCGTCTACTTTCCAGATGTGGGCTGGGGAGATGGAAAAGGAGAGAACAGTGCAAATACAAGAACAAAGTTCAGAAATTACAATGATGTAAATAAATATGACAATATGAGCTGTTACAGGCAATGTTTCAGAGCATACAGTAATGCCTCTTCAGGTCAAATTCTCCAGTCACCTTTTCTTCACTAAGGACTAATATTTTGCATCCCACCCCTGTACAGCTGTAAAGAGGGTGGCAGGGTGGGCTTTTAGTGGATTTCATAATCTCCTTGGTTTCCTCTTTTGCATTATGACCTTGTGTTTGGTTGGTTCTGTCCTCCTTCATGCATAGTTCAGAGCAGGTTTGTTTACTGTTTGGGGTTAACAGCCATCATGAAAGTGATATTTGGAATGTGAGCAGCAGTCTGTCTCCACCTGCCATGATGGTCTAGCTCTTGCAGCAAAACAGCACTGCTGAGAACTTAAGACTCCACAAGCAGGATTTTACTTGCTTCTGCTGACTGGTAGATGTTTTGACATGTTGTTCAGTTTCTGCCAAGCTGTTGTTTCTGGATGATTTACAGCTGGAACTCAGTAGTTAAGAATGGATCAGTTGTGGTGAAGCTTAAAATGGTCAGGTTTTGTTTGGTGTGTTTATGTGTGTGAGAGGTGCCTGCTATTTTTACCCTACTTCCTGTGCTCACTGACACCCCATTCCTTTGGGCCCCAGATGCCACCCACCACTGCCCATGAGACTCGCCCCTTCCCTTTTCATCTCCAAGAACTTTCCATACTTCAGTTTGTCGTTCCTGGAGTCATTGTGTCCCTGCCAGAGACCCCTTCAGGTCATCATGGAGGATCGTGGACATCTGGATCCACTGCTGCTTCCATCCTGTTGGCTGACTTGTCTGTGCCAGGGGCCTTCCAGTGACCTGCAGGGGGAGCATGCAGTTGCCGGATGGTGGCTAAAGGGTTCTCTGATGGAGCAATGGAGGGTCCATTGGCATGGGGTGGGATTGCAAGGCAGTCATCCAGCTTAGCAGTGTGGCATTTTCACCTTTTCCTGTCCTGCCTTCTCATGACCTCGCACATCCAGCGGCTGGCAAGGGGGCGGCGCTTGATGATGTGTGACCACTCACTCCATCAAAGGCACCTCCACCACCAGGAACTACTACAGAGCAGTGCAGTGAGACCTTCCCTTCCCTTCAGGGGGACCCTCTCTTCTGTTCTTTGCATCTGACATCCCATGCTTGTAGTGTGAACCTACATCACCAGCATGTCAGGGCAATCCTCCATCACTCGGCATCATGGAGTCGGCTGGTCGCCCTGTATAGAACAAGTCTAGCACTTTCCACCAATGAATTAATGGCAAACAGTCTTGCTGTTTTCTATCAAGGTATTAAAAGGAGAAGTTTGTGTTCCAATAGATTTTTTTAAATGAATGTGTTTTAAATGGTTCTTTTCCTGGGCCCATTCCTTCCCCCTTGAATGTATTGAGGGCAGCTGTGTGAGAGTTACTGGCTGGTGAAGAAATTGTGCTTTTCTTATGATCACCAGTGAAGTTTTTAGGACCTGGCCTCTAAGCGATGGACATTCCTTTCTTGGTCTCCATGAGAGAAGTATGTTAGCAGAATATGTTGTCTAACAAATTGAAATAAATAATTCATCAGCATGTATAGCTGGCTGGTGAATTCTTCTTCTTATCTGACTCTCATTGTTCTCCGAACATTTACTGCAGAAGGCACCAAGATTACCAGCTGTGCAGGTATCTACACCACCCCATGGTTGCCATTGTCTGAAGTTCTGTTTTTAGGAGGTCAGTCTTCTCAAAATACCATGTCTAAGAACCATTATCTGATAATCAAAACAGCATACTGTAGGATAGTGGTGACAGGGCCCACCCGAAAACTAGGTACAAAGGGTCAACCTTGAAAATGAAACCGTGCACCTAATCGCTGACACACTCATAGCAGCATTTTATGTTTGCATCCAGTGATCCAAAAATGTAATTAGAAAACAGAAATAAAAGAATTTACATTGTTTCAAATTAGGGGATTTGCCCACCTGATGGGAGGGTGAAATCTCTAAGTAACCAGATGGCCCAATTCAACACTGATGTCAAGTATATTTACTGCCCAGTAAAACCCAATGGGCATATAAATTGTGGTTTCTGAGTTGTCAAATGTCACATGATTTGTATAACTTCCAGATCTGGATCCAGCAGACTGTGTCCCAGATGTTTTGGATGTCAAGAATATCAAAGCTGTACTTTCTCAGGCAAGTTGGCCTTCATATTGGCAAACTACCGTAGATACCACCCTATATTCAGGATATATTCTGACAGTTTATCCAAAACAAAACACCATCATACATTTGGGCAGGACTCTTGGCTAGAGACAAGAAGACCTACTCTGTGTGAGATCAGGACTGTACCCCCACCCCACCCCCCACGGCCTGTCTCTGCTTGACTCTGCAAATCTTAGTTGTTTGTGACTTGACTCTGATTTGACCTACTCCAGACTATTTACTAGGTTCTGATCTGCAAGTGATCCGTTTTTGACCCATCTAGATAATGTAAATCATTTTGAAGCTATATTATTACGCAAATGGAGATGCTGGTGGAAAGAAATACATAAAATAACTATTTTGAAAACGAAATGACATGAAGAGAAAACTTATAATAAGGGAGTAGAGGCAACCTTCAGCAATTCTGTCTTTGATGTGGTCCAGATCTGCTTCTGATCCAGTTCTGATTCAGTCTAAAAAGATTTACCAGTTTTGGCCAACCAGAGTAAATTAGAACATTCAGGAAACAAATACGAGTCAGCATCAGAACCAGGTCATATTTGACGCTCCACCCCTACTCTTGACTCCATAAAACATAAAGTACAGTTCAGTTTGTGGCTCATTACTCCACTTTTTACCAATTATTTCCTTCCATATGGGAGCTTGGAGTAATTTGCTTCACATCTGCAAACTGAGTGTCCTGTTTTGCTCACCAAGTAGCGCTATAGAACAAGAATTTGCCAATGCCGAATGTAACCCCTAGGTGGCGCTATCCCAAGGGCTACTATCCCTGCCTGCTGGGCTAGTAACAGGTTAAGGGGTCTGAGTTCTGAAATGGGTGCCTCCACCCGGAGGTCAGGGTTGGTAGTGGTCAAGCTAACCTGGGCACAGCCCTCCGGGACACTGTAACCCCCCTCTTTCCTTACTAGTGGCTGGAACAATACACAATAATCACTTTCACAATACCCCTGATACACCACACAAGCACCTACACTGTTTGCACTTACCAGCAGGGCTTTCCTCTGGCTCAGCCCTGGGGACCCCTGTAAAACAAGGTTATACACAGCAAATAACAGCAGTACAGTACTCTTGCACAAACTGGAACCACAGTCAGGATAACTGCAAAAAAGAGTTAGAGCTGATCAAGGAAGGGGCGTAATCAGGTTAATTTGCTTAGAGACTCTATCATTCAAATAGTTATGCATGCACTTCAGGTCCATAAACAGTCACACACTTTGGGTACCCAAATGGAGAATGGTGGGCTAACCAGGAACGTTGCAGCTGATTGGGGCCCTGTGATAGAAGAAAACAACATACACAACACACATTATTTGTAATCCGGAGCCGGAGGGCTTAGTTCGTGAAAAGAAAACAACAAGACAATCAGATGACACACTTTTAGATTAGGTTGTAGTTGCAAGGAGCTACCCTGATGATTACTCACAATACCCAAGACTGGACACAGGCTGGATGAAAATCGAGACAACAGGTGGTTACTCTGGAGTACCAGGAGAAGCAGGGCCCACCTGAATTGCCGAGGTGTCGTTCCTGTTCAAGCATGGGGCTGATCCCCAGGCAGGTCTCTAGTCGATGGCTTTCTCTCTGCAGTGGGTGGTCTGGCTGGGCCAGTGTGGCAAGTCCCTGGCCAAATGGAGACAAATTCGGATACAGTCCATTTTGGGCTGGATACAGCTCCCAGCAAGCAGAACACAGTTCACACAGTGGGGAGCCAAGTCACGACCCACTTTCGATACACAGCACATTTACGTGTAAGGAAATTCTACTCTACCAGGCAAACCACTCTCTGGTCATGATCGCAAAGTCTCTGCACAAACCGGGGATTCAACAGCAGCTGGAAATCCTGACGGGCTGATTGCATTCAGCAAAATCTTCGGTCTTCTTCAGGTATGAGCCTGGTAGAAAATCAGTGGCTTACTTCGTTCTCACAAACTCTGATTTAGTCCGAAATAATTCTCTTTTCTCCCTCTCAGGGGCAGCAGGCAGGCATGCAGGCCAAAACTGAACCCTTTCACAATTCTTCCATGCGAATCTACTCAGGATTGCTGTTCAAAAATCACTTGAGCTCTTCTCATTTCATTTCCCAGCTCAGAACTAACTGAAAATTGCAAGCAGTCTGGGATTTCCCCAAGATCCAAAAGGTTCAGTTGGCTGATTCGGCTGTCGGTCAAAGCAAGAGCTCCCCCTTCAGTTGCAAAAAAGGCACCAAAAGCCCAAAACTACAGTTCCTACAGATTTTGACTCCAGACAACTCCTGAAGTCCGTCTTCATTTTAGGTCCCACCAGACTGATTGATCCAATTCAGTAGTCCACGACCAAGATAGTGGAGACAAACAAAACGGTCCTTGCTGCAAAGAAGGCAGGTTAGACAAACTACATTATCATTATCACTCTAAATGATTTTCAGCAAATAGTTACATCTTTCAACAAAGCTCCCTCTCAGATTACTTATGACTGCAGTCTAAGCATCTCTTAAAGAGACAGTACACAGAGGCTATACAGGCACTCTCTGGCAGTCACGTTTAAACTGCTAAAATGCAAGATACCAACCTGGCAGTGAGCATTTAGGCAAGCTCAAGGAAGAGTTTCCGGGAACCCCCATTTGTGGGGGGCGGGTTACTCGAATGTTTGCTTCTAGTCTAACAAGGCTTTAAAGAACTCATGATGTTGTTGGGACAACTTTGAAAAACATAATATCTACACGCAATTAAGCTTATATTTCACCCTTGTTTTGTAATTGTCGCCCATACTTGTTTATTACTAAGGGTATTTGCATGGAAACAGGATCTCTGCCCTGTTTGCTCTGTCTGCTTGTCTACTTCTGCAGTCAGTTCTGTTTATGACATCCCGATCTGTTGCTGTAGAGATAGTTATGATGTCATAAACAGAGCATCATGATGCCATGTGTAGATAAGCAGCCAAAGCTAATAAAGTCCAAGGGACAGTAATCTTATTTTTATGCCACTTCCCTCAGTGATAAAGAAAAAGGGAAGAGAATTTCACAAAATATCGTTCTGGCTGAATGGTACAGAGTGTAAAAGCACAAAACTGTAAAACAGTGGGTTGCAGGTTCAGGCCCTTCAGGGCCACAAACAGTGCTGTCTAAAGAAAGCTGCACTGCAGTGAACTTCCAGCTGGGCCAGTAATGTGGAGGGTTGAGGCACTGGACGCCTCATTGGCAACCTGGGTTCAGGAATGGACCAGGGTTGCTCGGACGCTGGGGGAGGGATTTAGCATCCATCGTCGGATCTTCACCTCTGAGGTGAGGGAACGTTGTGTAGTGCTGCTTGGCTGCCACCTTGTGAAGAGTAGGTGGCACACTAGTGGTCATCAGAATTAAAAGTTAGTGGCAGGCATTGCAAGTATACACTTCCTTAACGGTCTACGTGTGCGCTTTTGTACGCCACTAGCTTTGACTGAAGGGGAGTAACAGGCAGAAAAGAACACCTGTCTGCAGAATGGGTGCTGTGACCCTAAAGGCACTGCATCACCACCATCCACAGCATCCACTCTCACAGTGAGGTAAGGAGTATATGGGGTAAGTCCTGGAGGTGGGATGAAGGGGCTGAGGTTCAACAGCAGAAGGGGCCCAATGGGAAGGGGCAGGAAGATAAAGTCCATATGGAAAAAAAAAAAGAATTTCAAAAATAATTTGAATGCTTAGCTGAATTGTGTCTATCTCCCACAAAGTTATCCAACTGGTATGAGTGGCTCTTTAGGGAACATAAACAATACGTAGTTTAAATCAGCGGTTGCTGTTGTTTCCTTTTATTTATTTATTTTTTTATTTTAGTCTTTTGTAACCGGCTAAGGCCCACATACCTGTTTTCAGGGGCGACCTGGGAGGTTAAGTAACTTGCTCAGAGTCGCAGAGTATGCAAGTGGAGGTTGTGAGAATCAAACCAAGGTCTGGTCTGCTGGATGTACCAAGCTCGTTCCCAGGTCGTTACTCTAACCTCTAGGCTGTACTGCCAGCCCTGCCACTATTGCCATGCTGTTAACATATCTTAAGCTATTATATTTGCATTCTGCATATTGTTTTTCCACCAGACCTGTTTAGTGCTTTCAGCTAGGTGCTTCCAACACACACACACACACACACTCTCTGAGGCTTGATGTTTCTCTTTAAAGCTTGATAGCTGGCTGATGGACAGAAAAACAGTCTGATTGGTGGGACTTTCTACTTTGAACTACATAGAGGATTGTGTATGCGCAAGCATACACAACAAGGCAGTTGCGATCGAGAGGTTTCCGTGGTAACCTGAGACCTCAAGAGCGTAGCTGGAGAGGTCCGTTACCCCGGAAACCTCAGGTAGCACAACTCCTGTTTGTGTATGGTTGCTCATACACAATCTTTTATAGTGTATGGGCAACTATAAATAGCACTCGTGAACACTCAGGGGAGCTTACTTCTGTGTCTGCCGCAAAGGCTTCCTTCCGTGTTGCCGTGCGCTCGCTCTGTGCGCATGCGCGGTGTGTTCAATCTTGTTGTGCTGCACGGTGGCGCACTGGGTGCAGCACAACAAGATCATGACGCACCGAGTGAAGGACAACAACGCTGTCCCAGGCATGGATTTCCATGCGGAACAGCGTTCCACCATACACTATAGGAGGTTTGTGCCCACCATCCAGCTAGACACTGTCATTATCAGTCTTCTAAGCAATGGCTTTTGAGGGGCAAGCCTCCTACATCCATTGGCTTATACAGTATACACATACAGTAACAATATGTTTGCTTTGCACATGTGCACACGCAAACATAAAAACTGGTCCTCCTCAAAGGAGCAGAGCCTGAATCCCCCCACATGTCAGTTGTGCCCCTTTTAAACTAGTGTGGAGAATGATAATGCCATAAGCATGGAATTTCATTTAATATTGAAGTCCTCTCAATGAGGTCTGACTTAAAAACAAAACAAAACATTATTTTCAGTGTCATCCCAGATTCACTTACTGCTGGGTTATAAATGCTCACCTACTAGGGAGCAAACTCCAAAGCTGTTACATCATAAAACCCTGGCTTCTCCCAATTCTGAGGCAGATTTTTCACTTTGTGATTTGAATCGTCAGTCTTCGTGTGTTGGCCGTAAGGACAGACAGCATAGCTACTGTAGAAGTTCCCCTGCTTGAATCCTTTCTTTGAAACTTTTATTTTATGGATCTTGATATGATGCTCTATCCACAGTCTTGCAGATGCCTTTCCCCTTTAATTCTTGCTGGAATGTCTTCAAGCTGGCTCCTCCCACCAACCCGGGTGGTAAAACCCTTGGTTCCGCCCCTAGACGCCAGTTCTTCTTTTCCGCTTGGAAGGTTCAGGTTCCCTTCTTACCGCTCCTGCGTGTAGTAGGCCCTGGCAGTCAAATCTTTGGATTTGCTTCCTAAACTAACCTTAAAACTTGGCCGGCCCGGTGGCACTGAGGGCTGAGGTGCTGGACGCCTTGCTTCATCGCGCCCGTGACCCATGTTGAGAACGGACATGGGGTGCCTGGGAGTTGCAGAGGCGGAGAAGGATCGGCGTCCCTAGGACTGTTCTCCTTCTCCGGGAGGGGATTGCAGGGCTCAGCGATTGCCTGCCACCTAGCGGAGACTGGGAGGTGCGCGTCAGCACTGCAGACCGTGAGCAAGAGTTGTGGCAGGTTCAAGGGAGAGACGGGGTGTGCGTGCTACCGCCATTGGTGCCATTGCATGCCACAACCTCGGGAGTACAGCTGGAAAATGGAGAGTCCTCTCGAGGATGACGATGGTCCCCTCTGCAACGGCCCAGGAAGGCACCTCCCTGAACACTAAATCTGGTCCAGTGGGTCGAGTCGCTCCCCACCCCCTGCCACAAAGGGTAAGTCGTGGGGTCAAGTGGAAGGGGTCTCATACCCGGTGCCTGAGTGGGGGTACGTCAGATGCAGGGCAGAGGACTCCAGGGGGACAAAATAAGTAACTGTAAAAAAAAAAAACTTACCTTAAAACTCATATGAGTTCCAACTTCATCCTTCTCTTCAGTCATTCCCACGATGGAAGACTCGAACTCTCCCGGGTTTCGCTGGTGCCTGTGCAGGCAGAAGATGTCACAAACCGACCCTCACGTCACGTGCGTGTACTGCTTAGGCGACAATCATGATCTGCAGGCCTGCGACTCTTGTTGGTCCTTCCACCCAGCTGTGTTGGACGACCATGCTGCCCGACTTCAGCTGGGGCGACCGGAGAAGCGTTACCTGCTGGTCAAATCCAAGGATGCCTGTTGGGTGGTCTCCGCGGCTGCGGGGGTCTGCCGAGCAGCTTGAACAGCTCAAGACCTTCAAGGAGGAGGCGGCCCAGGCCGCCGCTTAATCCTCTTCGGCTTCAGCCTTTGTTCTGCACCAGTTGGGCTCCACTTACTTGGCTTTTTTCAAGGAGCTGTGCCAATCCCTCTCAACTAAAGGAGAGATTCCTTTGGGATTGCACAGTTTGCACTCTCGCAAGAAAGAGTCAAAGAAAGACAAGAAGACTCATCGTTGAAGCTTCTGGGATTGGGAACATTCTCGTTCTCAGGAGACTTCGGTTTCGACTTTGATCGAAACTGCAGCTGTGGGCGCTGGTTTCACGGTGACCCCGTTGGACCTGTTGGCTGAGATGCCTGGTTGACGATGCGGACGATATTTTTCTCGACCCAGTCAACTGGTTCTCATCAGAAGAGGTTGATAATTCTCTTTTTAGGACTCTGGTCCTCCCAGTGACCTCTGACAGGTCGGCCCATCCCATTGAGTCGAAACCACCAGTCCCAGACCCTGGCCAGGAGGAGCCGCGGGATTAACATAGAAGTTGACGGCAGATAAGGACCGCAAGGCCCATCCAGTCTGCCCATTCCTTTTTCTGCCTTATAAATGTGCCATCGGCCTTTGCTCTGTCAGTGGCCTATCTATTCATACTCATTTGTATTGCTCCCTTATGCCTATCCCATGCCTGTTTGAAGCCCTGCACTGTATTCATAGCCACCACTTCTTGAGGTAGGCCATTCCATGCATCCACCACCCTTCCGTGAAAAAGAATTTCCTCACATTCCCCCTTAATCGGCCCCCCTCTAACGTCATGCTATGTCCTCTTGTCCTGCTATTTTTGTTATATTTAAACATGTTAGACTCTTTCACCTTGTTAATGCCCTTAAGGTGTTTGAATGCCTCGATCATATCACCTCTCTCCCTCCTTTGCTCAAGGGTATACATATTGAGCTCTGTTAATCTGTCCTCATATGTCTTCTGATGCAGTCCCTGCACCATTTTGGTTGCCCTTCTCTGGACTGCCTCAATTTGGTTAATGTCCTTGTGAAGGTGTGGCCTCCAATACTGCATGCAGTACTCCAGATGGGGCGTAACCAGTGTCTTGTAAAGAGGGATTATTACCTCCCTCTTAAGACTTGTGATACCCCTACTAATACACCCTAACACCCCCCTAGCCTTACCTACTGCTTTAGAGGTCTGCTTCGATGAGTTCAGGTCATCAGTGATGATGATGCCCAAGTCTCTTTCTTCCTTTGTGACTGCTAGCAACTCCCCTCCCAGCCTATAGGTGGCTTCAGGGTTTCTCTTCCCTATGTGCATGATCTTGCACTTCTTTGCATTAAATCCCAGTTGCCACTCTTCTGACCATTTTGCTAGTTTATCCAGATCTCTTCTCATTCTGCCCACCCCATCTGGATCATCTACTCTGTTGCAGATCTTGGTGTCATCTGCAAACAGACAAGCCTTACCCTCTAGTCCATCTGCAAGGTCACTAATGAAAATGTTGAAGAGGACTGGCCCCAGGACTGATCCCTGAGGTACCCCACTTGTGACTTGCATCTCTTCTGACTGTATACCATTTACCACCACTCTCTGTTTTCTGCTCGTCAACCAGTTTGCCACCCAGTTGACCAACTTCTAACCCACCCCGAGCCTACCCAGCTTATTTATCAATCTTCTATGTGGAACAGTGTCAAAAGCTTTGCTGAAGTCAAGGTAGGCGACATCAACTGCTCCCCCTTGGTCCACCACTCTGGTTACCCAGTCAAAGAAATCTATGAGATTAGTTTGACAGGACCTTCCTTTTGTAAACCCATGCTGTCTTGTATCCTGTGCCCCTATGGATTCCAGGTGTTGTACTATCCTTTCCTTAAGGAGTGCCTCCATAATCTTGCCCACTACTGAAGTAAGACTGACTGGTCTGTAGTTCCCTGCCTCCTCGCTGCTACCACTCTTGTGGAGCGGGATCACATGAGCCCTTCTCCAGTCTTCTGGGACCTCTCCTATGCTCAGAGACTCATAAACAGTTCTGATAATGGCTCTGCTAGTTCCACCTTTAGCTCCTTAAGTACCCTGGGATGTATGCCATCAGGTCCCATTGCCTTATCCACCCTGAGCTTAGCAAGCTCTTGTAGGACCCTTTCTTTTGTGAAGGGAGTAGTGCTCACCTCCCTCCCCCCTGTGTCCATGGTGCTGAGCTGTGGGCCCTGCCCTACCTTCTCTTCAGTAAATACTAAGCAAAAGTATCTATTTAGGATAGATGCTTTTACATGGTCCTCCTCCTCACATGCTCCCTTTTCTCCATTAAGCTTAGCAATACCCCTCTGGACTTTCTCCTTTCACTAATGTATCTATAGAAAGTCTTGTCACCTTCTTTTTACTGTTCGGTACTAGTTTTCCTCAGTTTGGACTTTGCCTGCCCAACTCCTTCCCTGCTTCCTTAGGCAGTTTGGTATGCCTCCCTGTCTTCATCCCGCTGTGTCCTTATATTTCCTGAAGGCCAGCCTTTTGGCTCTGACCTTTTCTGCTACTGTATTTGAGAACCAAAGTGGTTTCTCTTCTTTTGCACTTCCTTTTCTGTCTAACACAATGGGATGTTGCTTCAAGTATTGTATCCTTAATGTTTTCCCTCTTTGTCTGTACCCCTCACCTGTGTTCTTTTGCCAGGGCTAGCTTAACTCTGTTGGCCATCTTATAAAAGTCAGCTCCTCTGAAGTCCCATATTTTTGCCTTGGAATGGGATGATTTAGATGTAGTAGCCAAATTGAACCATACCATGCGATGGTCACTGGCCCCCAGGTGACCTTCTACCTGGAGATCTGTGATTCCTTCCCTATTAGTCAGTACTAGATCTAGGATAGCCCTGTCTCTTGTGGGTTGTTGTACCAGTTGTTTCCCTGGCTTCCTCTGAGGCTCCCTGTCGGCTCCACCGATGGTCAAGATTGAGGTCTCGGTCTTCTTCTTCTGAGTCGGGCGGGTCTCGCCGTCTTAAGTGATCTCACTCCCGGCATCACGGAAAGTGGCGCCGCCGCTATTCTTCTTCGTCCTCCTCAGATGAGGAGAGGCTTTGGTGCAAATTATGTCGATGCTACAAAGATTTAATGTGGCAGCAGCTGGTCTTGACTGGACCGAAACCGACACCGGTTTCTACTCTGGCCATTAAGTGGCTGTCACCCGAACAGCCGATGTTGATTTCCCCATCCAAGTTGGGTGCCACTGTCCCTCCCCCAGCAGAGCCAGTGCAGAGCCGAAGCAGGCTTCTCTGCCCATCATGGTGGAGCCGCCACCTAAACAGCCAATGACCAGGGCTCTGACTAAGGAGTCTCAGCCAGCCAAGGGACTTTCCCATCGGCTGCCAGTCACCCTCACTTCTGACCATCCTAGGTGGGTTGAGGGCGACACTGGTGGCTGCTCACTCTATGCAGACTCCTTGGAGTCCTCCCTGCGCTCACGTCCCATTGACAGTGAGTCATTGGGAGGCATCTGCATGGACGAAAGTCCTTCCTCGTTCATGGGCATTCTTCAGCTCATCTCTGAGTCTACGGGGATGGAGCTCGAGCCTGTCCAGAAACAGGCTCGGTATCCCCTCAGAGATTCTGGACAAAGGGGATTTTCCCAAGGAGGCTTTCCCAGTGGCAGAGGCCATTGTTGGTCCAGTCCTGGAGCTTTGGCAGCATCCTGCCTCTTGCCCTGAGCTCTTGGAATGGCTAGCCCACAAGTATGCGGTGCCAACCGGCTCCTTTCGGCATTTTTGGAGCATCCCTTGGCCAATGGATTGGTGGCTGACTCAGTCTTCTGGTACTTGGGCAATACAGGGGACGTCGATAGACCGCCGGACAGAGAGTCCAAGAAGCTGGACCATTCAGCTAAAAGAGTCTATGCTGCCTTTTTGCTCAGCCTTTGCCAGGCTAGTTCAGCAGTGCTGATGGCACACTTCTCTCACACCCTGTTGGGCTCCCTGGATGAGGTGATCCCTCTCCTCCCGGAGGACCTCCAGACTACAGTCAAGCAGGTCCGAGACCAGGGGAGGACAGTGGCGAAGCAGTAGCTCCAGATGGCTCTGATTGTGGGCGACTCTTGTAACCACTCAGTCGCGGCTGCAGTAGCCATGCGCCGTAGAGCTTGATTGAGGATCACGACCTTCACGGCGGATACCCTACACAAGCTGGCGGATGTCCCCTTTTTGGGCACCGACTTGTTCGGGCCCAGTGTGGAGGGTCACCTTCAGTGCATTGAAAAGTCCAGAGCTTCCCTGGACTCTGTGACATCCCCCCAGAAGGACAAGGGCCCTAAGCACCAGAAGCACAAGACCTTTCAGTCCTCCCATCCTGCAGCAAAACTGGCCCAGCAAAAGCAGGCTCAATCCTGGCCACCTCGGATCAAGTCAGTGGCCTGATCAGTCAGAAAGCCTAGAGGGAAGGGACCCAGCAGCCCCTTGGCTGGCTTCTCCTTTTCCAAGCCTTCCCAGTGACGGGGGGGGTCGCCACCCTCATACCTGTCACTCCTCCCCATGGTCCTTCTGTGGGGGGCCGGCTCCTCCACTTTCTTTCCACCTGGTCCGTTGTCACCATGGACAGGAGGGTTCTGGAAGTGGTTGGCCAGGGTCTGCCTCTGGAGTTCGAGCAGTACCCTCCCAGCCAAGTCCACGCCCCACGGGAGGACTTGGTTTCCACAGTCACTCAGTTGGCTCTTTGAGATGACATTGTCCAGCTCCTCTGCAAGGAGGTTGTGGTCAGAATTGCGGATCCTCTGGAACACCCAGGGTTTGTCTCCAGTATTTCCTTGTACCAAAATGGACAGGGGGCTGGCACCCCATTTTAGATCTGCACGACCTGAACAAATTTCTCAGGTCTCACACCTTCAGGATGGTGACTCCGGCGCTGATCTTACCATCTCTGGAGCAAGGCATGTGGTTTTGCCTCCTGGATCTTCAGGACGTGTTCTTTCAAGTCCTGATATGCCCATCCATCCATCCGTCCCATCGAAGGTTCCTCCATTTTCGGATGGAGGGAATCCTTTATGAGTTCCGAGCCATGCCCTTCGCCTCTCCTCAGCTCCCAGGATCTTCACCAAATGCGTTGCAGTGATGACAACTTACCTGAGATGCTGAGGGGTCTGGGTGTACCTCTACCTGGATGACTGGCTCATAACAGGTCCCTCCAGGCAGGAGGTGGAGCGGCCTAGAGACCTGGCCCACCAGACTTGCTTCAAGCGTGACCTCCTTGTCAACGAGGCCAAGTTAGAACTTGTGCCCTCGCAGGTGAAACATTTCATCGGGGCAGAGCTCAACTCTTGTGGAGCCAGAGCCCAGCTCCCAACGCACAGGGCGGAGGTCCTGTCCTCCTTTGCCCAATCATGTCTTTTCTTTTTTTTTTTTTTTTTTTAAATATATTGTTTATTGGTTGAAGCATCACATACCAGTTAAATAATATCATCATAGTACATTAGTTTTCACCATTCATTTTCATAATTTTATACAGTTGAAGTAAGAGGTTATTATTCTGTATCTCAGTCAATCGTTTAGGTTCATCTTTAGTTTATGATGTTATATTAGTGTGGAGAGAAAGTCATGCTTCTCCTAGAGACATTCACTTTATATCTTTCTGTTCCTGTCTTTAAATATATCTATATCGATATCCTCAGTACCATTTAATATCAGTCTCCCTACAAGGAGGGTTATGTTTCTTGTCAGTGGCCCTGGAGGCACCCCCACTCTGTCCCCCCCCCCCCAGCACTTTAGGGAACAAAGTTCTCGTCCATTTGTGCCATGTACCAAATCTACATCTGCCATTTGGTTCTAGATAGCTTAAGCTTATCATGGTGTGCTGCTGTTAGGCCTTCCAGTCGATATATGTCCCCAACAATTTGTCGCCATTGCGTTAGGGTGGGGATTTTAATGGACATCCATTTTCTTGTTATAGCCTTTCTGGCTGCTAAGAGGGGGACCATGGTTTTGTTCCGGGGGGATGATGTTTGGGAAATATGGACAACAGAACCATTTCTGCTGTTAGCTCAACCTGGTCTACCAAACAGTCTCTAAATTCCTCCTGTAGGGAGCACCAGAAGGGTGTAAGCATGGGACATGACCAAAAGATGTGACCGAGATCTACTAATCTGCACTCGCAATTCCTCCAGCAGGCCCAGTAAGAAGCTGGAAGGTATTTTGCTAGAACTAATGGGGAACGAAAAAATCTACGACATTTCCATGCAAATTCTCTCCAAATATTGGAGTGTGTTATTTTAACAACTGTTATTGTTGTTTCCGTCCAGGAATCCTCAGTCACCTCAAGGTCCAGATCTTTTCTCCAGACCTTCAAGATTGTTTGGGTGGTGTCTCCTAAATATTCCCTTAGGGTTTTATATACTGAGCCTATTATGTGCTCCCCTGTTGAACCCGCCGTAAAGTCTCTAAGCATGATCAGAAAGGTGGGTAAGGGTGTGGGAAGTTATGTTACATTTATTCTCTGATGGAGGACATACTTTCTGACCTGTAGGTATCTAAAGAAATCATGGGTGGGGAGCCCATACTCTCTTTGTAATCTTTCAGAGGGGGAGGATTCCACTCTGCTCTAAGAATTGATGATAATATGAAAGGCCCATTCTCCTCCATGAACTGAATCCCAGATCTGAATGTATTGGAATACAGCATTCATCCTCTAATATCAGTCAGTTTCAAAGAATAAGGGCTGTAGGGCTAGGTGTCTTTTAATTTGGTACCAGATTTTTAAGACATTAGCAGTGTATTTGGTGAACACACCAAGCCGTGGAAATCTTCCTCTGGTAGCGAACATTATTTTTTCAATATCAAACAGGTCGTTAATATTAACTTATGTATTTTTCCAGGGTGTTATAATGGAAGGGGACAGCCAAAGAAGTGCAATTTTCAGGAAGGCTGCTTTGGCGTATAATTCTAAGTTAGGCAGATTAACTCCCCCCTGTGTCATGGAGAGCTGCAGGATGGAGAGGCGCACCTGTGGTCTCTTGCTCCCCCCATATGAAGTTGGTTACCATCCTGGTCCAGGATCTAAAATAAAAACTTGAGGGGTTTGTGGGTTTGTTCTGGAAGAGATGCATCAAGCGGGGAAGAATGTTTATTCAAATTATTTCCACCCTTTGAAAGAAAGTGAGATAGAGCTTTTTTTCCCCTTTTATTCAACTCATCTTGTATTTATATGGACAGCGGTTCATAATTAATCACCTCCAAATTGTCTAAGCTCTTAGGGATATGTATACCTAGGTATTTTATTTTGGTTTGTTGCCATTTCAGAGGGTAGGTTTTCCTCAGTGACCCCGAAGGGATGAAGTTCAAGAGAAGGACTTCTGTTTTAGATAGATTGTTTGAAATTGGCTATCTCTTCGAAGGTATGTAGTTTTGCCCAAATGGCGGGTATTGATATTTCAGGGGATGTTACTGTCAAGAGGACATCATCTGCAAAGAGAGAGATTTTGTATTCCTGTTGCCCTAATGGGATTCCCTCCACCTCTCTTTCGAGCCTAATGGCTGCAGCCAGTGGCTCCATATAGAGAGCAAAAAGGAGTGGGGAAAGAGGGCATCCCTGGCAAGTACCCCTCTGCAGTGGTATAGGGGTGGAAAGGGTTCCGTTTGCATGGATATATGCTTGGGGGTTCTGATAAATATTTTGCAGCCATTTTATAAAGGATTCAGGGAATTAAAATATCGACCAAGTGGCCCATAGAAAATCCCAGGACACCCTGTCGAATGCCTTCTCGGCATCTAAGCTAAGGAGGGCTGCGGGGATCTTCCTTGTTTGAATATATTCCATGAGCAGTAGTGTGCATCTAATGTTGTCCGTGGCGCTTCTATGTTTAATGAACCTGGTCTGATCCGAATGTAGTAATGTAGGTAATGTATGTTCCAAGCGGGAGGCCCATATTCCCATGTAGATTTTGTAGTCGACATTTAAAATAGAAACCGGTCTGTAAGATGTTGTTTATGTTGGCATTTTTATCCGGTTTAAGGATGGGAATTATAACTGTGTATGCCCAAGGTGGGGGGACTCCCCGTCTGCTACTGCTCTATATATCCCTAACATAGGGGGCAATAATAGTTTAGAAAATGCTTTATACCATTCAGCTGTAAAGCCTTATGGCCCTGGACACTTCAAGACCTTTGTTGCCTGGATATGCTGTAAGACCTCCTGTGTCCCCACTGGCACCTCAGGGGCTCTACTCTGTTTCTCTGTGACTTTCGGTAACCGTAAACTAGTTAAAAATTCCCTTCTGGTAACTGCCGTTGTGGGGGGTGGGGGGGGTAGGATGTGAAGGCTGAGCGGACGTGGTCTTCATGGTGAAGCATCCGTTTGGTGACGGGATGTTTAATTTTGAGGATGGTAGCTCCCTTTTTGCAAATCCTTATTTTCCAGGCCAGTGTGCGGGTACCCCCTAGTTCCACTTTCACAGTTAGATTGCCGTAAATAGATTAAGGCCTGCCGTATTTTATGATCCTGAATCTTCTAAAGTTCTGATTAGATGTCTCTTATTTTTTGTTGCAATTCTTTGTCCCCTTCCCTATATAGTAGCTGATAGTTCTGTAATTCAAGGAGCAGAGAATTATATTTTGCTTCTTGTTTATGTTTCTTTCGTACAGCATACGCCAATGTTTCACCTTTTATCACTGCTCTCAAGGTATCCCAGATAATGGGATCAGATATTTGGGGGTCTTAGTTTTCTTGAATTATCTGCGGTATGCGCGTTGTAATATATTTTACATACTCCGGGTCTTTTAGTAGTTGGGGATTAAAGCGCCAAAGTGTACTTTTTTTTTTTGTTTTCCCAGGTTAAGTTTCAATACAAGAGGGTGGTGGTCCGAAAGTAGTCTAGGGCCTATTGTAAGATCTTGAACTTTAGTTAGGTGCTCACATGTTGTAAAAAAAATAATCTAGTCTGGAGTAGGTGTGGCGGCGTGCTGAATAATAAGTGAACTGAGCCCCTGAAGGAAATAGCGTACACCAAATATCTGTCATACCCAAATGTTCCAGTGTCTGCTTGAGATGTTTAACTGCATTGTTGGTCCTGTGGGACAGTGAGTTGGAGTAGTCCAATTGGGGATTAAGGGCCATGCTAAAGTCCCCTTCCCATATTTTTTTTTTTTTAAATTGTACTTTTCCCCCTCCTACTGCCTGTCAGCCCCGACCTTTCAGGGCATCCAAGGGGTCATCCTCCTACCACCTGCTCACCGATACTTACCTTCCAGTCCCCCATGTAGCTTCGGCTTGCCCCCTGAGCGGGGACAAGGTGGGGCGGACCCCCATAATTCTATCTTTCGTCGGGTCTGGAGGTAGTCAGCGAGCAGCGGTAAATCGAAGGCATGCCCCAGGAAGCCCGTCCTCCAGGGGATGACAGGAGTTTTTCCACTTTTTCTCCTCCCCCACGCAGCGTTAGCCTCTGACGCCAAGGCGCTTAGATGTCAAGGACTCATTGCATGCCTGGGCTGCCCATCTCCCTTCTATTGGGGCTTGCATTCCCCGAGCCTCTGCCCGGAGCGTCGCACAAGAGTTGCGGCATCAACCCTCCTTGGAGACGGCGAGCTGTCGGGACACTCAAGTCATGCTTCCCCCCCAGCCAACCCACTAGTGACCTGAGTCCTCTCCCAAACCCGGGTCACTGGCGTGAAGCAAGGTATGGCGTCCAGCGCCTCAACCCTCAGCACCACTGGGCCGGCCCTCTTCCCATAATTAATTGACCTTGTAGCATGTCGAGGACCTTTTGAAGAAAGGCTCGCATTACAAGGAGTTTGGACTGAGGAGGCAAGTAGACACTCACTAAGGCGACCTCTTGTGAGTAAAGCAGCCCCTGAAGAATGATGTTTCTGCCCTGAGCATCTATATGCATTTCACAAACTTCCAGTGTGGTAGTAGCTAGGATCAGAATAGCTGGTCCCCTTCTTCTACCACTAGCGTGGGAAGCTGCATATACAGCATAATGCTGTCCCCACCTCAGTTTAAGATGTTCTGCATCAGAGGGATGAGTCTCCCGGACGAAATATACATCAGCTGACTGTTTTTTATGGTTGTGCATGAATCTTGTTCTTTTTATGGGGTTATGGAGCCTGTTAATGTTCAGGGAGAATATCTTTACTGGATTTGTCTCCATCATAGGATCAGGAAATGGGGCGTACCTCTCTCTAATATAAGCCAAGATTTTCTTTCCATTCCATTGACAATCGTCAAACCAAGGAACTTCGAACCAGCCCCAAATTTCCCATTTGCTGCATTAACAAGGGGCCAGCAAAGGAACCGAGTCCCAAACCCCTCTTCTCCAACTCAGCTGTTCTCAAAAGAGCAAGGCAGCAGACCGGACGGGTAGCAGGAGGACTCAGCTCGAGGACCTCTCAAACACTACAGGGAAATTTGTATCCCATGACCACAAAACAGAAAATTACTAGTGACCAAGTGGGTAATCGTGTGCTTTATTTTTTCCCTAATGCAATTAGATATCTATTTAAAATAGACGCTTCAGTAAAACAAATAGTATCCTTCCCTCCCCCTTTCTTCGTCATCATCCCAAATATGATAACGAAGTAAACTTTTCTCCTGAATCCCCCCCTCCAACAATATTTTATACATGAACAAACAAAAGCCTCCTAATGGGGCTTTAACTCTTAATCTCCTTATAAAACAAAAACTTACATACATTTCAACTCCCATGTTGAAGGTGGGAACCATTTTCCACCTTCTTGGTCTCGGGGGTATTTGCCCAGGAAATGTGGGTCCCCCTGGGCTAGGGGTGTGGACCATGTAGAGCGTGGTGGGGGCCTCCAGTGGAACTGTGAGGTTCCAAAAGAGAAAAGACAACACAGCCAGCAGTCTAGCCATGGAGCCGGATGGTGGTTTCATGAGTATGAACAACGTGGTCAACGAGAGGCCCCCCTTTCTCCTTGTCAGGCTTATCTTGCGAGAAGGCCTAGAGGGTCACTGCTTCCCCTCCCCACTTCTGTATATAGCCTTTCAACATCCCGTAATGGACTCTATTCTTCCCTTCCCCTTTTCCACTTCAGAGTGTACTAGACGGGGTCCAAATCTGTTGATTCCCCCCTTCTCTCCCCCCAGAAGGTCGGGAGACGAGGATACATATTCGACACCCAACCCAATAGGAGATAAATTCTGGGTTTTATGGTCCAAATCAGACATTGGGATGGGGGTGGAGGGTGGGAGGTGGTAGCAAGAGCAAGTCCATGTTAAGAGGCCCAGGGAGAGCCGTCTGTAATCCTCCAAGCTTGGTCATGGTATGCCAGCTTTAGTGTCAATGGGTTCTTTATTGAGAGTTTAAATTAGAGTTGGAATTCTAAGGCTGGAGAGAGATCCTCTCTCTCTGTATATAATTGTACCCTCGGGAATCCCTCGAAATGAACCTCTCTCCCCTGCCATCTGAACTCTGTCAGTGCTCTCCCTCGAACTGTCAAAACCTATATTAGGGTCTCCAGGTTGTTTGGCTTCCTACCTTCCCCAAGAATCTCCAGGATCCCAGGACAGGGGTCACTGAGTTTCACACACCCAGAAGGCAGGGGCAAGGGTACCTTCCCCAATCCCATACCCAATCCTCTGGGATCTTAAGCTCCCCTTGACCCCTTGACTAAAACATTGTATTGTAAATTGCCTAGGTAGGACGCCTATAGTGGGGGACCTTCTATATCCCAAGGAGAAAAAAAGAGAACCAGACAATTGATGTAAGAGTCGGGGAAGAAGTTCCCCACAGGGCTTCGTTGGCCACAATGGGAAGGGAGAGGCAATAGTCAGTGTTAGCAGTCTCTCTGATGTATACACTCTCTCTCTCCACAGTCCGATTGCCAGGAAAAAACAGTCTCGCCATCTAGCCAGATCCCGCAGAGGGGAGAGAGGCCATATGTATTTTCCCGCTGATTGTTATATTAACAACTTTCATGGTAGTTTGTATTTAAGATAAATTACCCATCTTTGGGTGGTAATACAGCATACTTTGTATTTAAAAGGATAAAACAGTGCCCTTCCCTGGACGAGAGCGGCCTGTTGTCCCAACTTCAGAAAGCCGCTGCTTAGCATTGTAAGTTGTAAGTTGCAGCGAGTTAGGTGGAAAGCAGCCATCAAGGTGCCCAGGGCAGGAGGGACAAGTTAGGGGGCAGGAGGTCCAATCCCCACTCCAGACAGTGTGATGCCCGACAGTGCCCCAGCAATCAACCCAATTCCTGGCCGAGCTGATGAAGCCCTACCACCTGGAAGAAAGCCGTTGATGCTAGGGGATCCTCATGACCCAGTCAGTTACGGAGTTCGGGGACTGGCACCCCATCCCCCCATCCTCCCCACTAACCTGAGCATCCCACTACCTCCTTCTCATCAGGGAAAAACGGGTGTAGGATGTAGTTCAAGTGTCTCATTTCTTCTGAAGCAGAGATAAAGATCACAGTTGCTGAAGTTGTGGTAAAGGTAAAAGTTTGTTTCCTATTCCTCACTAAAACAATGCTTGTGGGCGAAATTGCTGCAGGCATTGGATGATTTAGTTGAGAGGGAGATCTGGAGCCTGTTGTCCCCTCCTTTTCGATCCTTTATCAGGCCTTTTTGGGAGGCCTCTTTCTCTGGGAGCTGTATTACGGCCCTCTTGATCCTCGATGAGACCCCGAGCCTGAAGATCTGATCTGGCCTCCTCTGCTGACAAGTAGGTCTACTGACATGTGGGATACTGTACCACCAACTTATCTGGGTAGGGTGTTTAAAATTTTAAGTTATTGGAACGAAGATGAGGAAACTGTGAGATGTATTCCCGCACCAGCTTCTGAGTGGTGGGTGCGTAGTCGTTATCGACAAAAATCCATTTGGAGCCAAAGTGTAGTATTTTTTGTCTCCACGCTCATCAGTGTCGATCAAAGTCGAGCATCAGGATCATTTGGCTTTGGGCCCAGTGCCCGGTGGGCCCTCTCAATGTCTGTTGGGTAGTCAGGTCCCAAATCTAGGACCGATCTCAATAAATTGTCCAGACATGCCAGCATATCATTGCCTTCTTCGCCCTCAGGAATGCCGTAAATTCTTAAATTTTTGCACCGCATCCTATTGGTGGAGAATGATCTCTAGTTGGGCGTGTGCTATATCTGTTACGGAGGTTTTCAGTACGTCGAGGTGGGTCACATTTGATGATATTTGCTGATCCCCCTCGTCCATTCGCCCATGCAAGGTCCCCATGTCTGTTCTCAGGTCCTGGATAGATTCTCTCATCTCAACTGTAAACTCCTGTATTTCCATCAGGATAGAGTCCAGCTGAGTTTTGCCTGGAGTTATTTGGCTGTGTGACCCTTCCTGCCATCGTGGTTACTTGAAATCACTGCTTCCAAGTCTAGCAGGCCGCCATCTGGGTCTCCTTCTTCCGAGAGTGTTTGGAACTGATTTATGGGGCTTCTCGTCATAATGCGAAGGTATTCAGTACCGTCGGGATTCCTTATTGATCCGATGGTTTTTCAGGTGGCTTTTATGCCAAAATAGAGCTGTTTTATCGTTATTTCTCTGATATAGGGCTGGAGCTCTTATTCAGGTGTGTCTGCTATTCTGTTACATCACTGGAAGTTGCCCATTCATTTCTGGTTGGGCAACTGCGCCTTGCCCGTGACTTCCTGCGCCTTCTGGGTTACATGGCGGCCTGCACCAGTGTGGTCCATTGGGCCTGCTGGCATATGCGCTTTCTCCAATGGGAGCTGGCCAGTCAGTGGTCTCAGTGCAAAGGCCACTGCAACCAGCTGGTCACTGTGACCCAGAGGATATGGGATGCCCTCCAGTGGTGACTCGTCCCAGCACATCTGCAGGAAGGGTCTTGATGATCAGTGCCTCTCTGATGGGCCGGGGTGCCCACCTGAGGGAGCAGAGTCCACAGGATCTGGTCTCCTCATGTCACATCAGCCTGCTGGAGCTCCAAGCGGTTCGGCTAGCCCTGACCACATTCGCTCTGTTCATTCGGGGTCAAGTGGTCCAGGTCCAGACAGACAATACCACGACCATGTTCTGTCTCAGTAAGCAGGGCCGGACATATTCCTTGCCTCTGTGCAAGGAAGCTGTCCGCATCTAGACCCTTGTGCACAGCTTGGAGGCAGATCTCTTCACCATCCATGTGGCAGGAGCCTTGAATCAGCTGGCGGATGCCCTCAGCCGAGTAGGCGAGGCATCTCATGAGTGGTCTCTCCATCCGGAGGTAGGACACAATCTGTTCTCATGGTTGGGCATCCCTCAGGTGGACCTGTTCGCCTCAAGGGAGATCACAAAGCTGAGGCTGTTTTGTGCCTGCTCCCCCCTGCCCCCCAGCAGGGGGATGACTTCCCGAGGTTGTGGACCTCAGGTCTCTTTTATGCCTTCCCTCCACTTCCTTTGATCCACAAGGTGCTTCTCAAGGTCAAGAGGGACAAGGCACAGGTGATCCTGGTGGCTCTGGACTGGCCCCACTAGTTCTGATACCCTGATCTCCTCAGCCTCAGCAGCAGGCTCCGAGGCGTCTTACAGCATGCCCGGACTTGCTCTCCATCAATCAGGGGAAAGTACTCCATCAGGACCTTCAATCCCTGCACCTGACAGCCTGATTCCTGAGCGGCTAGAGTTCCAGGCTTTGGGTCTCTCCGATGAGGTCCTTACGGTTGTTGAAGCATCCCGTAAGGAATTGACCAGAAAATGCTATGCCTTCAAATGGAAGAGATTCTCCATTTAGTGTCAGGGCAAAGGATTGGACCCTTCAACCTGTCCAGTGGCTAGCATTTTGGACTACCTTTGGTCCCTCTACCAAGGGGGACTTCGGTCGATGACCCATAGGGTGCACCTGGCAGCCATTTCTGCTCACTGGGCGTAGGCCAGTCAGCAGTCGATGGTGCAGGAGAAGATGGTCTGGTGCTTTTTTAAGGGCCTAGATCATAGATCCACTCCAGTGCGTGAACCACCACCTCCATGGGATCTACTGATGGTTTTGGCAAAGCTCATGGGCAAGCCATTCAAAAGAATACACAGGTGTGACATCTCACACCTGTCATGGAAGACTGCCTTCTTGGTGGCGGTCACGTCAGCCAGAAGGATTGGAGTCTCCTTACCTGGTCTTCTACAGGGACAAAGTTGTCCTGCGCCCCACCCGAAATTCCTTCCAAAGGTGGTGTCTGAGTTTCACCTTAAGCAGGTGTTGACTCTGCCGGTGTACTACCCCACTTACACTTCGGAGGCAGAGTACAGGCTCCATACTTTGGACTTGAGATGAATGCTCGCACTACCTACAGAGTGTACGGCTGAAGTTCTGGGAGAGGTTCGCCAGCTGTATGTCACCTATACTAAAAGCCACACCTGGCAGACCTGCAGCCAAGTGTACGATTGGCAGGTGGATCGCTTCCTGCATTGATCTCTGCTACAGGTTGGTGGGTAGGGAGCCTCCCATAGGGCTAAGGGCTCATTTCACCCGCCATACCGCTGCATGCGTCAATGGCTGCTTCTAGGGATGTCCTTATTCAGGAAATCTGCAGGGTTGCTACCTGGAAGTCAGAAAACACCTTCATTTCCCATTACCACATCAGCCTTGAGTCACGCCGGGATGCTGATTTTGGGGCCTCAGTTCTCCATTCTCTTTTTTCCAAGTAGGGGGTGTGCACCTTGCCTCCCTTCTCCCAGGGAACTGCTAGGAGTCTGCCAGACAGTGTGGATAGAATGTCGTATCCACATCCCTAGAAACACAAGTTACTCACCTGTAATAGTAGTTCTAGGAGTGATATATGATGTTCATCCACACAGACCCACCTGACCTCCCCAGGCTCAGGCGCAAAATCTTGCTTCCAGCGGCTAAGATCTGGCATCTAAGGGTGGAGCTGAGGGTTTTACCACCCGGGTGGGTGGGAAGAGCCAGCTTGAAGACGTTCCGGCAAGAATTAGAGGGGAAAGGCATCTGCCAGACAGTGTAGATGAACATCATATACCACTCCTAGAACTACTGTTACAGGTGAGTAACCTGTGTTTGTCCCCTCCCCAACATTGGTAACTCTCAGCAGAGAATACCATTTGTTTTTGCAGACAGTAGTTTAAATGCAAATCATGCCTTTGTTATTTGATTAATTGGATCCTGTTTTAAACCCAGATTCCTGTCTGATGCTGGGTATTTTGCCATTCTGCCTGAATTCCTCAAAGGGCGACAGATAAGTATTAGAGAAAGTGTATTTTGGTCTGGAGTTAGCCTGGTGCCTAGGTAAACTTTTTTAACAAATGTTCTCTTTTCAGGACTGTTTTTTTCCTTCCGGCTCTGCATTGTCTGTTTGGCTGTATGTCTTAGCATAGACTTGCTCAGGGTGATTTATTTTAGTCAGCATGAGTGTTTCTGTACACCTACAAGGGTTTTTGGCATTGCTGAAGTTTAATTCATTTATTTGACAAATATTTTCCTACCGATTGTCATATCTAGTGCTGCCCTTCCGGCTCTCCTACCTGCAAATTAAATAAAACTTCAAGGAGTCCAATTCCCCCAATGACCACAAGTATCAACAAACAGTAGGAAAAATGCACCTTTAAAAGCCATAGTATTTTCAGTAGTTTTATGTATCTTAGCTCATTGTGCCCAGCCTGTTATGTGCTGTCAACAGGTCGGACACAGAGAACTAAGAGAAAATACTTTGCTTGAGAGGGTAATTTTCCTTGCTGATTGTTGTTCCTACCAGTCATCACTGTCATGTTTTGATGCAATTTGCAGCATTTTCCAGTGGTTACATAATAATATGAGAAAATGATGTGTCAGCATCCTTTAGACACCGTAGTATGCCTGTCTACTTGCTTAGAATTTAACAAAACAAGTTGCAGCAAGGTGTGAAATATCACATTTACTTTCAATTAGCTTTACAGACTGCCTTAGATATAATGCAAGATTTTTCCTTTACGAACATAAGTACATACAGAAATGCCAGCAGATACAGGTCATAATGGTCTATAAAGTTTGCTCGAGTGTGCAGCTCCCAGTTTTATTTTGCTGCAGCTGTCCCCCCACCTGTTTCCTGTCCACTTGATTTATCCTTCCAGTCTGCCCTCACCCCTTCCCCAGCATCCCCTCAGTTTTGACCTTTCCTTTGACTCTGTCCCACCCCCTCTTAAAACTGCCCACAGTCTTCAGTGATATCACTTTCTCTAGCAGTTCATTCCACTTTGCTACCACCCTTTCTGTGAAAAGTGCTTCCTCATTTCCCTCTTGAATCTTTCCCCCTCCATTTCAGACTGTATTCCCTCGTGTTCCCTCCCCTTTAATCTGAACATGTCCTCTGTACGAACCCTATTCATGCCTTTTAAGTATTTAAAAGTCTCACTCATATCCCTTCTCTCCCTTCTGTCCTCTAGGGAATACATGTTGAGCTCCTTCAGTCTTTCCTCATAGAGTTTGACCCCCAGACCTAAGATCACCTTTGTCGCACTACGGTACACCCCCTCCAGTGGTTTGACGTCCTTTTTATGTTTGCACACTCAGCACACAAGAAACATATATTGAGGTTAGTAGAGCATTGCAGAGGTGTGGCAGTGTTGTGGCCAATGAAGGGGATGCTTTAATGGGTGTGTCCCTCAGCCACCAATCAACAGGGAAGCTGACGATGATGGCAGTTTCAGAGTGAGCGCCACACTTGAAAGAAATCTGCCACTCCAGTCAGGGACAGTTTCATCATTGCAGTGGCAGATCTCTCCCCCCTCCACTTCCCCACAGCCGGGCACATTCCAGTCATGTACATTACAGTGCACAGTAATTGCAAGGCTGGAGCTATGAACAACTCATTTGCTCAGTGTGCCTTTCCTGGTGAAACATATTAATAAACAAACATAACAAATAAGCCCTGCCGCGGCTTTGCATAATTGGCAGCTCCTGCAGCCCACCACACACTCCCCCCAAAGTCGACATCAGGGCACCCAGTCCCCATGTCGGCATGTACCCCCCCTCCCCATTAATGTGGCACAGTGTCAGCTCCTACTTAGTGTGCCAAACTAATTACATTTCCGACACCGGGATGCCCAGTCCTGGTGTAGGATGACTCCCCCCACAAGCCCAAACATATCTTTTGTTGACAATGAGGTGCCCAGTCCCTGTGTCACCATGCCCCCCACCCCCACTATTGTGGCACGCTGGGAGCCCACCCCAGTCTTCCAAAGTTTAATTTCATACTATTTCACCAGTAAAAAACAAAACCATCCCCCCCCCGAGGAAAAAAAGAAAATGGTCCCTCACTGTCCCTCCCCCATCCTGACCCTTCCTCTACGCACACCACCTCCCCGCACTCACCCATACTTACCTCCGGAGGTCCAGTGTTGTGATCCTCTGTGGACCGGGAACACGTCTGCACTCTTTAAAAGCCGACCTCAAACTGAAGGAAATCACAGTAAGCCCTATAATGGCAATCAGTGTGGGGGGGGGGGTTCAACTTAAGTTGATATCTCAGCCATTTTTGAGAGTTTTGGACCCACATTTTCAACATAGGTTCTTGGGACCCCACCTCATGAACACTGGCACTGTCATTTCGTTTCTTAGTCCCGAAACGTGATTTTGCGGCTGCTGCGCAGAATCTCCTTTCAGGATTGAGTAACGAAATGACAGTGCCACTGTTCATGAGGTAGTTGTCCCAAAAAGCGCATGTTGCAAGTGTGGTGAAAAAACTTCAAAAAATGACTGTTTTGAGCATGCGTTGTACAGTTTGTATGCATGCTCATAACATTACCAGTTTTTAATATTTGCACTCCAAATTTCCAACATTACCATTTTTTCACACCTCCTTATGAACAGTACAGCTGTCATGTTTTGCATCGTGCCTAAAATGTGTTTTTGCACCTGTTGCACCGAATGGCGCAGTCACTGTGTGAAATCACCTTTCGGGATTGAGTAACGAAATGATAGTGCCACTGTTAATGAATTGGGGTCCCAAAAAGCCCGTGTTCAAAATTTGGAGCAAAAATACCAACAAACGCCTGGGGCATTAGGGTTTCCAACGGTAATGCCCCACCCTGTACAGACTGACACGTTGGGGGTGTGGCTTGGGATCATCTACTGTAAGGGTCACACCATTCCACCCCACCCCTACCCTGCAGCCACTGACCAGCATTGAGGTGTGCCTTGGGGTCTTCGGCCCTAACAATCACCCCATTCTCCTATACTGAACCCATCTCAGCATAGTTCCTTATGGAATGCGGTAAGTGTAAGGGCCAAGGACCCCAAGGCACACCGTGACACCTGTCAGTGTCTGCAGGGTGGGGTGAGGTAGAATAGCATGAGCGTTATGGCCGATGATCCAAAGGTACACCCCAGCGCCTGTCATTTTCTGCAGGGTGGGGGTGGCATTTGTTCAATACTTCACTGCCATTCCTGTTATGCATCTCTCTAATTCCTGCAGTACCAGTGCCAATACCAGCAAGCAAACATTCGGCATTGACAAATGCCTGTTTAAATGGGGGCACCAGAACTGCACACAGTACTCCAAATGTGGTCTTACCAGTGACCTGTACAATGGCAGGATGACTTCTTCACTCCTTGAGGCGATTCCTCTGGCTATGCACCCCAACATTTTACTCCTTTAAGCTGCATTCAGTCTGTGTGTTTCTAGAAAGTGTTTCAGGATATTTGTAATTTCACCATAGAAATTCATGGTGTAAATGGGTGCTGTGGCATCATGTTCTGATATGCTAATGCAGCTCTCGGGGACAATGGGATTTCAACAACCAGAAAATGGATACCCCCAGGCTAGTTACAGGGGCTGGTATGAACAGTGAAAACAAACTAGAGCACATATATCCCCAACAGCTACTCGAAAGGAATTATCCACTGACAAGGAAACAAATAAAATTTACAACATATGACCGTGCACTACTTCTTTAAGAGCTTTGACTACGAGGACTTTGTAATGTTTGCTTCATTTCCCTCTCCTGGGTCATACCTGAAAATAGAACATTTATTGTCTAATGCACCTACCTGTCTAACAAAAACTAAATAAATAAATAGACCTTTTAAAGAGTGTGTAAGTTACCCTTGGTGTAGTGCCAGCATGTTGCTGTAGGACTCTGAAAGGTTCAGGAATGCAAATTCAAAGCTGACTGTATTGGAACTAGGAGCCAAGGTTCTGTGAACACAGAAACATAGATAATGATAGCAGGAAAATACTAAAGGTCCATCCAGTCTGCCCTTCTTGGTGAGCATGCATAGCTCAGCAATAAATGAATGAATGACTGCCAGTGACAACGCTGGAAATAACAGGAACAGAAGGTCTGATAACATTTCTTCTTCTAGCTTGATAGTGCTATGTCACATTACCAGCATTGTCTACATGCTGAGAGCTGCTCCACGCAAATTAACGGGGTGCCTGTGTTCAGGAGTTATCACACCAATATGGCACCCCGTGCCGTTTTAATTTTGTTTGTTTTTAAACTAGATCTCATTGAGAGGTGCTAAATGCAATTCAGTTCTGTGTTCAAGACGTTGTCACCCCCCCACATTACTTTACAAAACTGGCTGGTGGGAGATGGGGCAGTATCCCATTAGGACAGCTTATGGGGTGGGGGGATGAATATGGAAACTAAAGTGGGGCAGAATATGTAACCAGTGGGTTACCCCAGGGGTCGGGCTGATAGTATTTTTGTGTTATTAGCACTGAGCGGTGCCTCCATATGTAACCCCCTACCTGGGACCTGGGTTTGGGGAGAAAACTGTTGCTCGGTATTTTGGCTAAGTTTGACTTCTAGTCAGGGGCACCCAAGTAACTCCGGACATAGGAAGCAATAACTGTAATGTCCAATACCAGAAGTTGGGATTCTGAAGTGTAGCTTTTATTCACAACCAACAGAATAACAAAGCACAGATGGATCCTCACGGGGCTACACTCCTGGTAATGCAGATTTATGGAGACCAGAACACATCCTCATACGCTGTAGCCCACACGCTTAGAAATACACTGGACACTCAGTCCGAACTTGTACTGTTCTCTGGGTTTTCCTGGCTCGGCTCCCTTGCCAGCCCTTGGACTACCTTCCTTCCATGGCTCGGCTGTCATGCCAGCCCTTGGACTACTTTCCATATAGCATGGATCATTTCTCAGTGGCTCCCTAAACCACCTCTGAGCACTTCTGGCTCCATCAGGGAATCTTCTTCAACAATCCCATGTCTGAGTACTTTCCTCAGGCACTGGCCAAGTACCTGAGAGAAAGAAAAAAAAGGTGTCCTAAAGCGAACCCATAGAGGTGACTCTGGTTGCACCAGATGGGGGGTCTCCCACCTCTTGCTCCCATAAATCATACCCGGCCATTCCTCTAGACTTTAACACCTCATCTCTGAAAACACTTTACTGTGTAGATTCTCTTTAAATGTATGTCACGTTTAATTTACTGTTTCTTCCATCCCACATGTGCTGAACTTGAAACATACTTCATGAGTAGCTCTGTCCATTTCTCTAGACGCCCACAGAGTTAAGCAGTCCAATTCCCACAACTTTTAAAAACTGTTCTTGGCTGTCTTTTCCTGACCCCAAAGTAACAGTCACTTAACTTCATCTTGTCTCAGGTGAAAACACATTGGCCCTTTAGCAGAGCAAACTCACCCCTTGGTTGCAGGTGCCCCACAGGCATTTTCTCTTCAAAGAAATCTCAACAAACTTCTGGTGCCTCAGCACAAACCTAGATTTAGGCAGCTTCTTCTTTCTCTAGCCGGTCCAGGGTATTGCCCCTAGAAGTAGGCAGAATCCTTCCCCCCCCATCCCCGCAGGGATGGGGCCCTGAACCTTTGTAAGCGGTCTCTACCACTTCACTTGGCTCTTCTTGTGTTCCTCTTCAGGTGAGAACACACACCTCAACAAAAATATAGCTCTTTGTCAGAGCTGAGGGCCTGCAGCTGCAGCACACCTCCTCCCTTTTCAACGCTCTACTACAGACTGACTTCAAAACCTCCCAACATTCTATCCTAACTTCCCTTGCTGCAACATTCCAAAGTGGCTTATGCAGCTGCGACAGTTCTAAAATGATGTCATCCCTCAGTCTCAGCTGAGACTGAGAACAGAGCGAGACAGTGTGAAATCCATTTAACTGGAATTTCACAAGCTGCCTTCCCTGCCTGCCACTAGGTCTAACTGGGATTCTTGTAACCCTGGGTAACGGGGGGGTTACAAACATATTGTGTGTAGCCATAATAAACAAATTAGAACTACTCACTTTAAAACTAACGAAGTTCTTTTTCACACAAAGGATAGCCGGAACATAGAACAGATTGCCTCAATAGTTGAAAGTGAAATTAAAACTGAGTTTTAATACCACGTGGACAAACTTATTCAGGGTTTGGAGTTCTGCCACAGAGTTGTGGGGAGCAGTTTAAATGGGCTTATAAAATGGGTAAAAGAAATCCTTCACCCTGATTGGTCAAAAGGCGTGTCCTTACCTGTCAGCAAACTGAAAGATGGCACTACTTTACTAATACCTTAACCTCCATAGGTGAAAGAGCAGCAATATCATTGAGCAACTGATATCTTCCATCAGTCCCTCTGCAACCAGAACTGATCTTCCATCACAAACATGGCTGCTACCTTTACACGGTAAAAACCTTCACCTGTGCCTTAAAAATAAAACTACCTTAAATAAAATATAAAACAAATTAAACGTAGTTTCCCTGATCATCACACTCTCCTTACACATATAAACAAATTTGAAACATTAAGTACTGTTTATAGTTTTCATTACAACTGTTTCTTCACTAAAAGTGAAAAATCCCCCTTCTGTCTTTACCTGCTCATCAGGGAAATCTCTTCTGCTTGCCCTGACAGTGAGATAATTGAGTCACTGGCTCAAAAACAGGCCTTTGCTGTCTGTGTGTACAGTATGTTGGGAGAGTAATGTAACCCCCCTGCAAATGGGGGTTCCCAAAAGACTTCCAGGAGCTTGCTTGAATGCTCCAAGCCTGAATGGTGTTTGGCATTTAAGCCATTTATCAGTGAGTGTTTTTAGAGCCTCTGGTACTGTCTCTTTAAGAGCTGTCTGCTTGCAGACATAATTAGTTTGTATGGGGGACTGTGTGCTTCTCTGAGTACCACTCGAGCTGCTGCCAATTCACTTCATTTTTGCAGTCACTAGGAGTGCAAAGGAACCTATCTGAAAGATGTAACTGTTTGCCAGAAATTATTTAGAGTAATAATGAAATTACAGTTTGTCTAACCTGCTTTCTTTGCAGTCAGAACTGTGTCTGCTAGTTCCCCATTCTAGTTTTGAACTGCTGAACTGGACCAATCAGTGTGGGGTAAGCTAGCTCTAAATGATGCCTTGGACGAATCAGAACTTGACTCATAATCTGAGCCAGCCACAAGAGGATTGTATGGGCAGTGACTCTGGGAGATGTAGTTTAGACTTCAGTGCCTTTTGGACCAACAGCAGCAGTCTATTGTGAGTGACAGCCAATCCAGTCAAGAACTGGGAGGAACTCAAAGGAAGTGCCCGGTTTCGTCAGTTGGAGTTCAGTTGAGCTTTGGCAGTGAAGAAGGAAGGAGCCCTGTGCTTTTCAGTGTGCAGTTTTAGTCAAAAACGTGTGTAAGGCCCAGAGTTCGGTCTGCAGCTTGTGTAACAGCTTGTTAGGACTGAATCCGTCCTGGAAAAGAATCAAAGGATCTCTGAAGAGTAGAAACCAGGCTCACCCTGTAGAAGACTGGAAGAATTGCTGAAAATTGCACTCGGTCTGTCAGGAACTGAATCTGCTGTGTTCTCCCGGTATTGTGCAGTAATTGCGATCGGATACAGATGCAGCCTGCCTGGTATAGTACTTTCTTTTATATGGATGTGTGAAGAGGTTTGTGTACCTCAAGTGAGCCCTGCTGACATTGAAGGACCCTATCTTATTTGGAGGTCGTGAGTACTAATTCAGGTTGCTCCCTGTTGAATTGCCACATTAAATCCAAATGGAATTACTGTACTGCTGACTGTTTAATTCTCCTTTTCTCTGTGAAAGGGCCCCACCAGCTGCCACGGTTTGGACTAGCCACTAGGGCTTGGGTACCCAGGGACAGTAACTGATAGGGATAGGCCTGTGCACAGAGCCATAGGTAGATTATTAGAGTGATAAGCTAATTAACCTGATTTCCCTGTCCTTGTTATATCCCCAAATAAATCAGAGCTGCTTGTTTCAGCAAAGTTATACTGCCTGAGGTATTTGTCTATGTTAAAGTACTGTACTGTGATTGTTGCACTGTATCTCATTTCACAGGAGGTCCCAGTGCGGAACCAGACCTGGGGGTAAGTGTATACCGTGAAGGTAATTCTGATATATTGTGTGGGCCACTAGTGGGAAGAAAGGGGTTGCAGTGTCCCAGAGGGCTGTGACCAAGTTAGTTTAACTATTGCAAACCCTGACCTCTGGGTGGAGGCACCGCCATTGGATCCAGGCCCTCAACCTGTTAGTGGCAAATCAGGCAGGGTAGTAGCCCTGGGATAGCGCCATCTAGGGGTTACATCTTGGAGGCACCGCTGGGATTGTGTGTCCTCTAGTGGCCATATTTACGAACCACTGTTAAGAAAAAATGGGTACCCGACAGAAGTGGCTGTGCACCGCTGGTGGAGTGGTGTACTGGGAGGAGATCGACCCCAAATGCTATGCTTATCCTGGACATCCCTCTGGGTATCAATATGGACACTGTGCAGGGAGTACTTTCCAAGGTGGAAGGTTTACAAACCCCTGTGGTGGTGGGTCGGCATGCTAATCTGCTCACCCACACTTTCCTGGCCCTAGTAGAGTTTATGATCCCATAGATAGCTCCAAAGTGCCACAGACCATTACCCCAGAGGGAGCCCTCACTGCTTGGAGAGTGATAACTAAGGACAGTAAAGACCCGGGGAATCAGCCCCACCACTATCTGAAACTTTTGAGGAGAAATTTGCTGAATGGTTGCTGGGAGAGGGAAACTGTGGAGGACTTGAAGAAACTATTCTTGCCACCTGGGGTGTTCCTCCCCAACACCCTCTCCTGCTCCAGTGCCCGTAATGGTGGCTGAACCAATGCAGACTCCTATTTCTGCACCTGCCATTAGTCACGACTCTTACCGAAGGTTGAGGATCTTCTGGCACCCTCCCCACCCCCAAGGAGGATGACTGGGAGACCTGGATAGACTATGTTGCCCCCAAGTGCTAGAATGGCAATGCTCGGAAGGTGAAAGCGAAAGAGGGTTAGTGAGACTCTCCGAGGTCCTGCCCTGGCTACCATCCGTAGCAAACGGGCCAGTAACCCTGAAGCGACTGCACAGGCCTATCTTGAGGCCTTGGAGAATGTGTATGGAGCTCCAGATTCTGATGAGGACCTATGGTGGAGAGTAAGAGATGCACAACAGTACCAAGGGGGTTGTTGTCTGTGTATGTATCTCGGCTGGAAAATTGTTGCAAGAATGCCTCAGAAAGGTAGTTTGCCAGCGATTGAACTGGACCGAACCAGGCTGGACAGGATCCTTAAGTCTGCCCCCTTCTCAGAACTGCTGTTGCTTCAGTTACACCTGGCAGATCGACTGGAATCCCCACCCTCCTATGATGAGTTAATGAGAGAAATTCGAGGAGTTGAGAAAAGACGACCTCGGGAGGGACCTGCACCAATAGCTGCGGCTACGACCCGAGTGACTGAGGGTGACCCATCAAGTGAAGTTCAGGGGCAGAGGTTGGCAGTCAATGAGTGCTCTGACAAGGAAAAAGATATGTCACAATGGGGCGAACTGTTGAGAGAGATCCGGGAATTCAAAAACAGTCCCTTTATGAAGGCCACGCCTGCAAGTACGGGCCCTGACCTATATCCGACTGCATCTGCTATGGGGGTGGGGGTACCCACCCATGTATCTCCTGCTGATAACAGCTCCGAACTCGATTCCTTGACCATGGAAGTGGAGAAACTGACGAGATGTCTCAAATGCTTATCACGCGCAGACAGAGATGGCACAAGGTTTCCAGTTAGTAATACCCCGCCCTGGCTCCCAGTGTGGGCGCTAGCCAGCTCAAACTCCAGAAAGTATGTTTTGCTATAATTGTGGGAAAGATGGGCACATGAAAGGGAATGCCAGTCCCCAAAAGACACTGACAAAGTTGCATATAGGCTACAAGGAGAGCTTGGAGAAGAAATCAGTGGTTAGAGGTGCCGCGACATGATCCCAGTGAGGGCACCAAAATGCTAATTCACGTCCTTTTGTGGCAAGGTCAGTTGCCCAGGCCCCCACTACCGCCTCTCCAGACTGGTCCAGAATAGTGGGTCCTCCATGGAGACCACTGTAAAGGTGAACGGAGTGTCTACAAGAGCTATATTAGACAGTGGCTCCCAAGTGACAATTATGTTCCAAGATTGGTATCAGAAGCATTTGTCAGACGTACTCTTACAACCATTAGAAGGACTGCATGTATGGGGTTAAGTGAGAAGGCCTACCTATTCCGGTATATCCGAATTTGGCTGTCTTTCCCCACCTCCGTGGCTGGAGTGGCCGAACAAGTAGAGACCCTAGCCTTAGTGTGTCCCCCACTGGACTGTATGATGGTGTCCCTTTGTTGATTGGAACAAATGCTCATATGTTCGGAAGGCTGGCACAGTTGTGTTATGAAAAACAGGGGTCAAAGACTAGTAGAGCTTTAAGAGTTCCGGCTTTAATTAAGAAGGCCTATGAGGCACAAGAGATGCTGAAAAACAGAACCAGAGGAACCGGTCGGAATTGTATGGAAGAAGATCCTGAGTCTCTGATCCTGGCGCCAAATGCCCAGTGTACCTTACAGGAGAGGTCCATATCAGAAAGGATGTTAAGAATAAAATATTAATGTTGGATGCACCAGGCGATGGAAAATTGCCAGAGGGACTGCTGGTCAAGCCTAGTATTTTGCCCGCTAGAGCCCATGCTTATGCCAGAAGGGTAATGGTCCAAGTTCATAATGTGTCTGAAAGAGACATTCGAGTAAACAGAGGTTGCATCCTGGCTAATGTGCATTGTGCAGACACTGCAGTGCTACCCAGCAGCAAGAGTTCAAGGAAGAATGACAGAGTAACGCCTGACTTGTTTGATTTCGGCGACTCCCCGCTGCCAGCTGAATGGAAAGTGAAGATCAGTGAGAAGCTTGCCCAGAGAGACCAGGTGTTTTCTTTAAAGGAATGGGATGTAGGATGCGTGCAAGGAGCTGAGCACAATATCCGACTGCATGACGAAAGACCATTTTGAGTGAGGTCTCGGCCTGGCACCTGCTGACATAGATGATGTGAGACGGCATCTGCAAGAGATGTTAGCTGCTGGTGTAATACAAGAATCCAGAAGCCCTTATGCTTCCCCATTGTGGTAGTGAGGAAAAGAATGGAACAGTAAGGATGTGTGTGGATTATGCACCTTAAACGGCGGACTATCCTGATCAGTACACAATGCCCGCATTCAGGATGCTTTGGACTGCCTAAGCGGGGAGCAAGTGGTTCTCTGTGCTGGATCTCCGCGAGTGGGTACTATCAGATCCCGATGGCCCCAGAGGACCGTGAAAGACAGCCTTTATCTGTCCGCTTGGCTTCTATGAATTCATGAGGATGCCTCAAGGGTTTCAGGTGCCCCAGCCACTTTTCAACGATTGATGGAGCGTGCAGTGGGGGACATGAACTTACTAGAGTGCCTGGTATACCTAGATGATGTTATTGTGTTTGGCAGCTCACTGGAGGAACATGAGAGCAGATTATTTAAGGTATTGGACCGACTGGAGGACTTTGGCCTTAAACTGTCCATTGATAAGTGTCAATTTTTTCAAACATCAGTAAAGTATGTGGGACACATAGTATCCACCGAGGAATAGAGACCACCCAAGTAAAGTTGAGGCCTTGACCACCTGGCCACAGCCCAAAAATCTAAAAGAACTGCAAAGATTCCTGGATTCTGTGGTTATTATCGGCTTCATCAAGGACTATTCAAGAGTGATCCGCCTTTACTTAACCTTACTCAAGGGTATCCCCAACCCACAAAAATACTAAAAGTCAGCATCCCTCAAGACTGAAAGAGTGTATTTTCATCCGAGTGAAGTATTTGGGGCCCGCTGGACTCTGATTGTGAGACTGCTTTTCATGAGATCATATATCAACTACCCATGCTCCAGTGCTGGCCTATGCCGATCCAAGAAAACCTTACGTCCTGCACACTGATGCTAGCTTGCAAGGGTTGGGGCTGTGTTGTACCAAGAGACGAGAATGGCCTGAGACCAGTGGCCTTTGCCAGTAGAAGCCTGACCCCATCCGAAAAGAACTATCCTGTACATAAGTTAGAGTTCCTAGCTTTGAAGTGGGCTATTGTTGACCAATTCCATGAGTACTTGTATGGGGCTAAAATACTAGTAAAAACTGACAATAATCCTTTGACCTATGTGCAGACCTCAGCTAAGTTGGATGCCACTGGCCATAGGTGGCTTTCTGCATTATCTACATATGACTATGCTCTCGAATACCGAGCAGGTCTGAACCACATAGATGCTGATGCTCTCTCCCGGAGGCCTGTTCCCCAGAATGATTGGGTCCGACTGGCAGAACCTGACATTCGGCACTCTGCCGAAGTTTGACAGGGAGGAACAATGTCCACGGACGAGTGGACTGTATGGTGGATTGCTTGGGAGCCTCTGAGAATTGCATACCTGCTGCTTATTGCCACTTTTCTGCAATAGACATTGGTGCACTGCCTCAGCTGGACAATGACAGTATTCGGGTGGCTCAATCCTGCGATCCCATGATCAAAGCAGCTTTAGAAGCCCTCTATGCAGGAAAAGATGTGTCCAAATTACGCTCCACTGATTTGAGAACTGCACTGTTATACAAAGAAGGTCCTAAGTTGAAACTGATCAATAAACTGTTATACAGAGAAACAGTAGACAGAGGGGACAAGTAGACAAACAACAACTAGTGCTGCCCACTGCCTTCGAGACTCAGTATTGAGGTCCTTGCACAACCACATGGGGCACCTTGGTATAGACAGAACACTTGACTTGGTGAGATCCAGATTCTATTGGCCTAAGATGGGGGCTGATGTGGAGCAACACATTCGAACTTGTAGTCTGCTTACAGAGGAAAGCTTTTGTCCCAGAGGGCTGCCCCTTGTTAACATAACCACCAGTGCACCCATGGAGCTGGTCTGTATTGATTTTCTAAGTTTGGAGTCAGATCAAAGAAATATCAGTATGTGCTGGTGGTCACTGACCATTTCACGAGATATGCCCAAGCTTTCCCCACCAAAGACCAGAAAGCATCCACTGTAGCCAAAGTACTTGTAGAAAACTTTTTGTTCACTATGGGGCTCCACAAAGAATCCATTCTGATCAAGGGAGAGACTTTGAGAGTCGTCTGATCAAAGAGATGCTTTCTCTGTGGGGAGTGCGAAAGTCCAGAACCACTCTTACCACCCCAGGGGACCCACAGCCTGAACGTTTCAACGCACTTTGCTAGATATGCTAGGCACCCTGCACCCAAAGGACAAGCCTAGATGGAGCCAACAAATTAGCACCCTGGTACATGCTTATAACTGCACCAAAGTGATGCCACTGGATTCTCCCCACCGCCTGATGTTTGGAAGAGAAGCTCGACTACCAGTAGATGTGTGTTTTGGGGTCTCCTGATGGGGTTCAAGCTGACAACTATTTACAGTATGTGCAAAGTTAAAGGCCCAGCTAACTCATGCGTACCAACTGGCTCAAACCATGGCTGCCAAAAGAAATCTGGCCAACAAAGAAAGGTATGATAAAAGGTGAAAGCACAGGAACTCCAGGAGGGAGATCGGTATTGCTAAGAAATCTGGGACTGCATGGCAAGCACAAGATTGCTGACAGATGGCACCATCTCCCTCACATTGTAGTGGGCAAACTAGATGATCTGCCAGTGTACAAAGTAAGGCCTGAGAATAATTCAAAAGATGTAAAAACAATGCATAGAAATCATTTACTGCCCATTGGACAAATCTTAATTGAGTCTGAGCCCCTAGAAGATGCCCCTCTGGACCAGTGACTAGAGCTGCTGCTAAGAAAAGATCAAGAAAGTCTGCACCTCCACAGAAGCAAAGTTAAGTGTTCCCTCCACAAGTCCCAGTTGAGCATGACTGTCAGTCCATATCGGAAGAAAGTGAGAGGACTTTGAATACTATCCTTCTTACGAACTGAGTCAATTGTTTGGGCAATCCCTAGTCAATACTGGAGACAAAGCTGGGCCTTCTGGACTGTCTAAGCCCCCAGCTTCATCCCTGGAGCCAATGCTCCCAGAAAGTGAAGTGCAAAGCATCAGATCAGATGAAATGGAATCATTGTGCATGGTTGAACTGTTTGAGCTTTCAGGGAGGAAAATGATAGATTGGGGCAGACTGGTGATACACCGAACAAGAAGAGTATTTTGAGTGCCCTGACAGTCCACTGCCAGTGTCCGAAAGCTCTCCATGCGAGCCAAATGTTGTGGACTCAGAAACTGTAACTCCTGGAGCTGAAAGTGCCCCAAGTTCTAGCCTCTCTACCCCATGGAGACTCCCCTGACAAGTGAGGACAATGCTGAAAATGAGGCTCAGAGTGCAGAGACTATAACAGTTCCCCCTAGAAAGACTGGTCGAGCTGTAAAGCCTGTGGTGCACCTCAGTTATGATTCACTTGGGAGGCCTGTGGACTTGCCTCTCAATGTTGTCCATAAAGGAGTGTATGTGTCCCCGAGCTCATTGCCCAAACTGAGCATCAGTGCTAACTCCAAGTTACTTGTGTTGCCCTTTAAGTATGGTGCCCTTGCCCCATCCAGCCCCAAGGTAACTGATAGGAAGGGCCCCTCTCTTCAGGTTTCATGTACAAGAGGTAATAACTTGAGTTATGGTACAATGTGTATGTAATACTGTGTAAAGAGTGACGTACTGCAATGTTTCAGAAATGTGTTCTTGGTAAATGATATATTGACTGATGATTACATGTGCGAGCCTAATGCAAATGTATATGGTTGCAGTTGAAACTTATGGGGGTACTTGCTTGACGCGGACGTCAAGCTTTCCCAGGCCAGGAAGGGTGTAACCCCCCTGCAAATGGGGGTTCCCAAAAGACTTCCAGGAGCTTGCTTGAATGCTCCAAGCCTGAATGGTGTTTGGCATTTAAGCCATTTATCAGTGAGTGTTTTTAGAGCCTCTGGTACTGTCTCTTTAAGAGCTGTCTGCTTGCAGACATAATTAGTTTGTATGGGGGGACTGTGTGCTTCTCTGAGTACCACTCGAGCTGCTGCCAATTCACTTAATTTTTGCAGTCACTAGGAGTGCAAAGGGAACCTATCTGAAAGATGTAACTGTTTGCCAGAAATTATTTAGAGTAATAATGAAATTACAGTTTGTCTAACCTGCTTTCTTTGCAGTCAGAACTGTGTCTATAGTTCCCATTCTAGTTTTGAACTGCTGAACTGGACCAATCAGTGTGGGGTAAGCTAGCTCTAAAATGATGCCTTGACTAATCAGAACTTGGACTCATAATCTGAGCCAGCCACAAGAGGATTGTATGGGCAGTGACTCTGGGAGATGTAGTTTAGACTTCAGTGCCTTTTGGACCAACAGCAGCAGTCTATTGTGAGTGACAGCCAATCCAGTCAAGAACTGGGAGGAACTCAAAGGAAGTGCCCGTTTCGTCAGTTGGAGTTCAGTTGAGCTTTGGCAGTGAAGAAGGAAGGAGCCCTGTGCTTTTTCAGTGTGCAGTTTTAGTCCAAAAACGTGTAAGGCCCAGAGTTCCGTCTCCAGCTTTGTAACAGCTTGTTAGGACTGAACTGCCCTGTGAAAAGAATCAAAGGATCTCTGAAGAGTAGAAACCAGGCTCACCCTGTAGAAGACTGGAAGAATTGCTGAAAATTGCACTCGGTCTGTCAGGAACTGAATCTGCTGTGTGTTCTCCCGGTATTGTGCAGTAATTGCGATCGGATACAGATGCAGCCTGCCTGGTATAGTACTTTCTTTTTATGGATGTGTGAAGAGGTTTGTGTACCTCAAGTGAGCCCTGCTGACATTGAAGGACCCTATCTTATTTGGAGGTCGTGAGTACTAATTCAGGGTTGCTCCTCGTTGAATTGCCACATTAAATCCAAATGGAATTACTGTACTGCTGACTGTTTAATTCTCCTTTTCTCTGTGTGAAAGGGCCCCTACCAGCTGCCACGGTTTGGACTAGCCACTAGGGCTTGGGTACCCAGGGACAGTAACTGATAGGGATAGGCCTGTGCACAGAGCCATAGGTAGATTATTAGAGTGATAAGCTAATTAACCTGATTTCCCCCTGTCCTTGTTATATCCCCCTAAATAAATCAGAGCTGCTTGTTTCAGCAAAGTTATACTGCCTGAGGTATTTGTCTATGTTAAAGTACTGTACTGTGATTGTTGCACTGTATCTCATTTCACAGGAGGTCCCAGTGCCGGAACCAGACCTGGGGGTAAGTGTATACCGTGAAGGTAATTCTGATATATTGTGTGGGCCACTAGTGGGAAGAAAGGGGGGTTGCAGTGTCCCAGAGGGCTGTGACCAAGTTAGTTTAACTATTGCAAACCCTGACCTCTGGGTGGAGGCACCCGCCATTGGATCCAGGCCCCTCAACCTGTTAGTGGCAAATCAGGCAGGGGTAGTAGCCCCTGGGATAGCGCCATCTAGGGGTTACAGTAACATTCTGCCAGCGGAACTGAGCAGAATTTTGAATCCCTGCATTCCATGATAAACATTCTGTGTCTTGAACGAGGGAAAAAATAGAGGAAAAAAAAACAGGATGAAGAAAGTAGGCAATACAGTAATACTTTATAAACGAAAAGGTGGGAAAACGGTTAGAGGGAGACCCAAACTGCTCAAATAATACATTGCTGTCTGTCCAACTCACTGGTTTAGCATTTTTCAGTGAGTTGCTGTTCAATCAATTTTACGACTCCTCCGCCCAAGTCTGGGGACTGTTTTTTCACCATATTTAAATAAAATAACATACTATTATTAAATCTTTAATAATGTGTCCAGAGTTTTGTTTGATTGTTATAGAGATAATTGTTACCCATTTTATAAGAGCAATTAGACACTTCAGGGTGTGGGCTGTAGGTTTTTTTTTTTTTTTTTTACTTTTCCATTTGCAAAGTATACTGCAAAGCCACTAGAGGGCAGCAACTCTTGGAAGTTGCATTCCTCTTCCCACTGCTATCACCTAAGCACTTCTTGTTCTGGGTCCTTCTTCCCTAAAGCAGATTATTACGCTCTAACAAACCATAGTCCATCACCCTACCGCTGTGCCATAGAGACCATCACACCAACTCCAGCCGCTATTAAATATGTAGAGTTCCCGACCATTTCTCAAGTCCTCCTCTACCATCGACTGCATACTGATCAACACAGACTTTTTAATTTTTTTTTTTCTGTACCCTGGCCTGTCTCATCTTAAAGCTACACAGCTACCACTCCCTGCTCACTCTTGAAGTAACCGTGGCCCCAAATTTTAAACTCTTACTGAGTGCCTTTCCCATTGTCTTATTTCTATCTTTGCCCACTCCCACAAGCAAGACAAACCAATACTGAAATCTTGAAAAACCTTCACGTCAACAAAGGTTGCTCAACTGGGAAATTTTTAACTATTAATAAAGGACCTTGGTCTACCTCAGTGATCCTGCCCCCTATAAATATTTGGCCCCCAGTTGGATCACATCCCCGTCAACGTGTCCTTAAGGACCACACCATCCTCATTTTATATAGGGAGAAGACAAAACCTCACTGTGTGCGCATGAAGGTTAAATGTTTCTCCAAGGCTCGAAGAGAACTCCTACTCAGGATAGCAGTTATGCTACTTCTGCTATATGGAAACATTCATCCTAATCCAGGTCCTGAAGCACCTCCCACCTACAATGCGCACCCTAAACAAGGCACCATTAAACTGGCCACAATTAATATCTGTAGCCTTTTAAGCAAAATTGACATCCTGAAAGTCTGGGTAACTCAGCACAACCCTGACATACTATCTGTCGTTGAGACATGGATGACCCCCAAAATACCGGATTCTGCAGTAGCTATACCTGGATACACTATATTCAGGCTGAACAGGCTGACCAAACATGGGGGTGGTTGCGCTATATTTCAAAAAAATTCCCTAAAGGTGTATGGTATGCCACCAATTGATCTCAGTGGCAATACCCAGGTACTGGCGATAAAAGTGCTGTTGGGGACTCACCATAAAACAATATCAGTACTCTGTCTACATACCTCCCAAAGACCCAGCCACTGGTGTCCTCAGTCTTCTTGACCATCTCCGCTCACAAAATCACCTAATGGAGACAATTATCATGGGAGATTTTAACATAAACTGGCTGTCACCTGCGACCAGCTCACTAAAGGATGCAATAACAGCCCTTCACCTAACTCAACTTGTTAATACACCCACTGGGATAAACTATAAAATGGGGACTAGCATCACCCTCGGCTGGATAATTTCTAACCAGCCTAACCACCTTTCCAATGTAACTGTGCACCCTGACTCCATCAGTGACCGTTCCTCCATCACATGCAGGTGAACTAATAAATTCCTTATTCCCCCCCTCCCCAAACTATCTACAGCAGGTTTCTCAGAAGGGGCCACCTGGACCTCCTAAAAACAACAGCTTTGTGCCCAAAATTGGAACATCCTGGACTCAACCATTGATGTTAATGTAGCCCTCTGTCACTTTATAAGGGTTTTCAACACTGCTTGTGGCATGCCCCTGTCAAAAAGATTAAGGTCTCTGGCACGGTTAACCCCTGGATCACTCCTGAGCTCCATTCCCACATGAAGTTTTGGGACCATCTCTGGCACTGTGCAAAAGGCACTGGTAAGCAGCAGGACCTACAAGCCTATAAAGCTGCTAGAACCAACTGCATGAGGGAGACTAGCCAGGCAAAAGACAAGTACCTTAGGGAGATGCTTACCAACACCCTGGGTGATAGCAGAAGGTTCTGGTCTGTTATAAATGACATCACTGGCAAAAAATCTAAAGTATCGCCTATAATACTAAACATAAATGGGACCCCTACCGCTAACCCTCTGGAAATTGCTAATGCTTTTAACAATGCTTTTACCAATTTGAGCTGTGTTCTCCCACCTCACGTTTTCGATGATGATGCCCACTCCACAAGCCACAGTGATGAAAATAGTCCTGAGCACCCCCTTTTTTATTTTAAAAGGGTATCACGCAACCTGGTTAGAAAACTGCTAGCTAAGGTCCTAAGAAACGCAAGACGCAGTAGTGACAGACTAGTCCTTAAGCTTATCACCCTAACCCTAGATGAAGTTCTCCTACCTATAACTAATTCTAAATCTTTCTCTTACACTGGGACAATTTTCTAATGCCTTGAAAACGGCCATTGTAACTCCGGTGCATAAAACCAGTGATCGTTCCTTTCAGGGTAACTATAGGTCTATATCCATTCTCCCTCCACTCTCCAAGGTGCTCGAGCAAATTGTTACCAACCAGCTTGGTGCTTATCTAGACACATACTCCATCCAGTGCCCACAACAACATGGCTTTAGAAAGGGGCACAGTACTACCATTATTAGAATTCACAAGATTCATACAACAGGCCATTGATCAAGGCACGATTGTAGGTGCAGCCTTTGTTGACCTAACTCTCTAAAACTGGTGTTACCCCAAACAACCCTGAAATGGTTTGGAAGCTACCTCAGTGATAGACTGCAGAGGGTGAAGATATCGAATGTAGTTTCAGAGCAGAGGGCTGTCTGATCAGGGGTACCTCAAGGATCAATCCTGGGTCCTTTATTGTTCAGTATTTTCCGGAACGACCTTCCAGCTGTCTGCAACCAGCGTATTCTCCTCTATGCAGATGACTCTGTCATCTTTACTAGTCACTTGGATCCCAACCCTCTTGAAAACAGTCTTCAACAAGGCTTCACAGAAGCAGAGAGATGGTTTAATAATCATAACTAGTGCTAAACTACAAAAAACTAAAGTCCAGCTGTTTTCGTCCTCTCGGAATAACTTTAAGGCCCATCAACTCACTGTCACCAACAACCACAGAGGCGCTCTTGAACAAGCTCAGCTTTTCAAATACCTAGGTCTAACCCTGGATAGTCGCCTTACCTTTGTGCCTCACATTGAAAATGTTGCCAGAGATGTTAATACCAGAAATGGGCTCCTCTTCAGACACAGACAGTCTTACCCAAGAAGCCCTGAAGGTTGCAGTTCACAGCTCAGTCCTCTCGATCATTTATTATGGTCTAATCATATACTGTGCTGCGACCTCCACATCTCTTAAACGACTCACGATGGCCCTGAACAAAGCCTGTAGGTTAGTTACGGGTGCTGCGTGCCTCACTCATACATGCGAGTTATATGCTCAATCTGGCTGGCTCCAACTAATTAACAGGATCAAATATCAAACCTGCCTCCTGTCCAGAAAAGCTCTACTTGGATTACTACCCCTGAGCATTGGTTGCCTGCTAAACAAATCCCCTAAGACCCAACACACACATGTCTCAGTTTCTGACCTCCTTCTAGTACCCCACTGTCGGACTGCTCAATACCAGCGATCCTTTCAGTACAGAGCCCCCCCCTGTGGTTTAATAATCTAAGCAACTAACTGTGTAGTATTTCTAGTCTGTCCCAGTTTAAACTTACAGTGGCGTGAAAAAGTATTTGCCCCCTTCCTGATTTTCTCTATTATTACATATTTGTCACACTGGATGTTTTCAGGTCTTTAGACAAAATATAATATTAGATAAAGGGAACCTGAGTGGACAAATAACACTTTTTTTTTTTTACTTATTTCATTTATTTAATGAAAAAAGTTAACCAACACCAACTGGCACTGTGTGAAAAAGTAATTGCCCCCCTAGTTAAATCAACCCAATTAAAGGGATAATTAGAGTCAGCTGATTGAACACAGCCAGGCTTGATTACAGCCAGCCCTGCTCAATATAAACCTCACTTATTTTGGCCCTTACCATCAGAGTCACATTGCCAGGACAAAGATTCAACAAGCACATTATGCCATGATCAAAGGAAGTTCCTGAAAGATCAGAAAAACATGTTGTTGCCCTCTATCAGTCTGGAAAGGGTTACAAAGCTATTTCTAAGGCTCTGGGACTCCATCGAACCACAGTGAGAGCCATAATCTCCAAATGGAGAACACTTGGAACAGTAGTGAACCTTCCCAGGAGGGCGGCCTGCCAAAATTACTTCCAAGGGCGAGTGTAAAATCATCCAAGAAGTCTCAAAGGATGCTAAAACAACATCCAAAGAACTGCAGGCTTCTCTTGCCTCAGCTAAGGTCAGTGTTCATGACTCCACAATCAGAAAGAGACTGGGCAAAAATGTGCTTCATGTGAGAGTAGCAAGGCGGAAACCACTGCTAACCAAGAAGAACATAAATGCTCATCTCTCATTTGCCAAGAAGCACCTGGATGATCCACAAGCCCTTTGGGAAAATGTTCTATGGACAGATGAGTCCAAAGTGGAACTTTTTGGACAACATGGATCCCATAATGTCTCGCGTAAAGCAAACACAGCATTCCACAGTAAGAACACCATACCAACAGTCAAACATGGTGGTGGTAGTGTGATGGTGGGGATGCTTTGCTGCCTAAGGACCTGGATGACTTGCCATAATTAAAGGAACCATGAATTCTGCTCTGTACCAGAAAATTCTTAAGGAGAATGTCCAGTCATCCTTCATCAGCTGAAGCTGAAGCGTAGTTGGGTCATGCAGCAAGACAATGATCCAAAACACAAAAGCAAGTCCACATCAGAATGGTGAAAAGAAGTAAAATTAAAGTTTTGGAGTGGCCTAGTCAAAGCCCAGACTTAAACCCAATAGAGATGCTGTGGTAGGACCTGAAACGAGCAGTTCATGCTCGAAAACCTACCAAATGTTACTGAATTAAAGCAGTTCTGCGAGGAAGAGTGGGTTAAAATTCCTCCACAGCGATGTGAAAGACTGATATTGAATTATAGGAAGTGTTTGGTTGCAGTCATTGCAGCTAAATGTGGCATAACCAGTTATTAAGTGTAAGGGGCAATTACTTTTTCACACAGTGCCAATTGGTGTTGGTTAACTTATTTTCATTAAATAAGTGAAATAAAAAAAAAAAACAAGTGTTATTTGTTCCCTCAGGTTCCCTTTATCTAATATTACATTTTGTCTAAAGACCTGAAAACATCCAGTGTGACAAATATACAATAATAGAGAAAATCAGGAAGGGGGCAAATACTTTTTCACACCACTGTATGCTTCATCAACATCTCCTATCCGAAAGCACTTGTGATTTACACCTAGTTTCCCACTTCTGCAGACACCCTTATACCACTTTTTTCACTCTCTGAGGCTTACTTGGCTTCCTGTTTCGTTTCACCTCTCCTGACAGAACAGTTTCCCCTTTTCCCCTGCCACCTCCTCCCTTACCTCACCCCTCCTTGCTCTTATCCCACTGACCCCCCTCTTCCAGGACCTGTCCAGGCCCTCTGGTATCCACTCTCTTTTATCTTATTTTCCTTCATCCACCCTCCTTTTCCCCCTTCTCCCACCTTAGTCTCCTCTTCCTCTCACCCAACGATAAGGCCTCTGGCTGCCATTTTTTTTTCCTTCTCTATCTAGACTGTGCCCTTTCATCTCCCCAACCCCTTCCTTTCTCTTCCCTTCCCCCCACCTCTGATTAACAATGTTGCTTCAAATGTACCTTATGATTTTCTATGCTTGCTTGTAATCTTGAGTGTGTAACACTGTTCCCACTTGTTTACCAGTTGACTTGTTGTGCTCCGATGATACCAAAAATGTTGTCTGTACCTCCGTTGACACCATGAATGTTGTCTATACCTCCCTACCTTATTGTTACCCGTTCCTTTGACGTGGAACCTTTGTAAATAAGCTGCTTCAAGCTCAAAGGTATTTGTAATCCGAGATTTAAGTAAATAAATAAATAAAACTCGGCGCAAGTGCCTCATGCCTAACAATGCACCTGGGTGCGTGCTCTTATCAGTCAACAACCCACACCCTGTCATGTCTTGTTGCTTTCTTCTGGCCTACTTCTCCTCTATAAACCTCATTGATAAACCTTAGTATAAATCCTATTGCGTCCAGTAGCCTGATTAGCAATCTTTGTCCTACAGTATCAATACTGTCAATTACTATTACTACTACTATGATTAGACGGTAATTAGTTAATGGTTACGTTTTTAATCAGTTTGAGGGAGAATGGAATTAAGGATTACACAGCATGCAGCATCTTCCAGTGTTATTTGGAGATACTGTGCAGTATATTATACTCCAATTTCACCAGCATTCAGGTACTTTTTAAATGTTTGTATGATATTGCCTTTTTTCTCTCAAGGGCAAAAAAAGGTCTTTCCCAGTGCTATGTTAACATTCTTTGTCACACTACCATAGCAGTTTGCTACAGTGAATTACCGCATTGTTTGTCCAGCGTCCATGTCCAGTTATTGTTACTCAAATGCCCCAGCAGCCGTGCATGACCCCAGTTTATGAAGTGGGTGACCTGGAAAGGAAACAAGCCCCGGAAGCAAGCTAAAAGAAAAAAAAAAACATTTTGGTGGACTGCAACTAACACACTGAGAAAAGAAATCTTTAACTAGTTTGTTGGTGCACCTGGTAACATTACCGTTCATGTAGCTGGCGACCCAGGTTGGGGAATGATTCTGGGGCATCAGAGGCCAGCGGGGGGCAGAGGATTGAACATTCCACAAGGCACTTTCCTGTTCCGGGAAGAGAAGACCGCATCTTCCACTGTAGTACCTGTACTTGGGTGACCACAGGTGGGGATGCAGATGGAGGAGCTTGTGGAAAGAAGGACGCAGCCAAGCTTCGTAATAGGGTCATGCAGTTGCATGCACATGCCCACCAGGGAGACCCCTCTGGTGTCATCCTAGGGAGTGGGTGAAATGGAAGGGGGAAACAATAGAGTGCAGCAGCATGGTGCTGGCATAACCGGGCCACACCACTCTGACTAGTTGTTGTCCGTCGCACTTTACGGACCAGAAGAGAGGATTCTTTCATGCCTCCCAATAAATACACCATGGCATGAGGATGCCCTGTGGACCCCAGAGGGACAATGTAAGCATTAGAGAAGACATAAGATGGGACTGGATGGTAGCCGGAGGCAGTGGTGGCCAACTCTGTTTAATGGGGATAAACAAAAATAGCAACTGTTGTGGCACTGAGGCTAACCTGGAGTCCAGATGTATTAGAGGAAATTTGCTTTTAATTTATGACATTAACAAAGACGCAGTATTAAGAAATTAGCTTGGGCTGGAGCATTAACAGGGTGTGCATAACACCAGAGGACAAAAACATGCAGCTTTCTTGTTCCAAGTATAATACTGGAAAATATAAACACTTTTGCACACAAAGAATAGTGGGAGTCTGGAATGATTTACCTACTCATTTGGTCATGATCAGTTCCGAGGGGATAGCCTGGTGGCACGGTGGTGGTTCTACTGCTTACCACGCTGGCAAATTGAGTTCAGGAGCAAGCGCCAGTCGTGTGGGAGCTGGCTGACAGAGAGGACGAGTGCCTGTCTCTTAGGGAAGAGGGAAAACATTGTGGAGACCAGGTGGCAGTGCATTGGGAATGTCCTTTATGGGGACAGCCCTGCTGGAGGGCACCTGTGCATGCATGCTCACACACAATGCATGACTGCACAGCCTGCTGCCTCTGGGGGAAAAATTGCAGAAGTAAATCCCGGACCAGCAGGATGACATTCAATGCTCTGAGCCACTGGCTGGGCCCTCCTCCAGAGAATATGGATAGTGCTCTGGAGTGGCTTGGCTAGGAACAATGGCCCTGCCATGGGCACTTTAATCCATGGGGATACATGGAGGAAGTAGTCGCACATAAGGTGGGTGACAGGACTTGGGGGACTGGAGCAGATAGAGGTCAACTGTTGACCAGTATAATAAATAGAAGATAAATAAAACTGATTCCAAGGTTAACTAAAAAAGAGGTGTATTTATTTATATGGAAGAGGAATGTAAACCTTTACTACTGACGAGTTGTGGGAGGCAATCTGACTTAATGGCCTTCTTCTACCTCCCAGACATTAGAGAGATGGAGCACTCGGCTCCTAGGAGCGAGGGTGCTAGCATCCTGCAGTTCATGTACCCCTTTACAGGCCAACTAAATAGCCACCCCTATTAGAGGAATGGATGCAGGCATGGCTACCCCATTCATCAGGATGGGGCAAGAGGAGTTGGGGGAGGAAATGGAAAAAGCAACTTTACTAGGCAAACTGATGTTTTTTTAATAACTTCAGCAGATAGCTGGCATTTTGGAAAAAAGAATGTTGCACTGTTGCTTTAATGGCTATTTCTGGCTTAAATGTAATTGATTTCTTAGAATAGCTTTGATTTCATACAACAAATCCAGTTTAATTTAAAACAGTGTTAAATTAGCTGGCATGTTATTACCCTGGATCAATAGCAGAGGGCTTGTGGAGTAATTTACACTCCTGCAAAAGCACCGCCAATGGGGGGAAGTCTCTCACTTTGAATAATCGTTTGATACAACTGTATTTACAGAAAACTAGTTTCATTTTTTATAATGACACTGTTAAGATTTAGTTGGCCTTTACGAGCAAGACGCGCATCCCATGGAAGGAAAAAAAAATGAATCATACTGCTGTTAAATTGATTTCACCAAAACAATATTCCTTTTACTTATTCCCAAGCCTAGCCTTTCTTTTCTGGGTCAGAAACTTGCAGTGATGTGAGAAGGTAATCAACAAATAATTATTGTCTATTGATTATCTAGCAATCCTTTATTTCAGAGGCACATAAGGAGCACTGACAGATGTAGACTTCTTTCAGCTTGTGCTAGGCATTTCTTCATAAAGTGTGTGTGTGTGGGGGGTCACGTGCTGCATTGCCTGATGTGTAAGCAGCAGCATGCACTAGCGCTGATATTTTGACATTAACTTTTTTTATTCTATTTGAAATTGTCCCGTCTTCTGTTTTGTATGATACCTTTTTTCCCCCATTTTGAATCTGTTTTAGGACTTTGTTTTACATTTGAAATGATAAAAGGAGTGCTCCTTTTGTGTTTTCATCCATGTATTCTGTTGTTTTTCATCCCCCATTGTTAAATATCCCTTTTCTTTTGGTAAAATGAACTAGCATGCAGGCAGTGCTTCCTGGCCTTATGAAACTGTTGATGTGTAAAATCAGCTGAGAATACTGAAGAAAATCCGGTCTGAGCCATATTAAAAAGGAGCTAAATCACACTCAAGGTGAGCAAAGAAAGGAATTGTCCAAGACAGGATGTAAGGTGCAGTCTGAAATGGAACATAAAGTATAGGTCAGAGTTGTCACCGCTGTCATGCACTGGCTGCTTGAAATACTGTCCCATCCCTGACTTCAGGATTGTAAAAACAGTGTCAGTGGCTCAGCAAGTTGCACACTCAGCTCTGAGGCTGGAAGAGCAGTAGGTTGTGAGTTCAAGCCTCACACCAGGCACTTGGGTTAAAATCCCAGTACTGACACTGTAGTGCATCATAAGGGGGATGCTGCACTCCTGAGGTGCCGCCTTTCGGATGAGACATTAAACCGAGGTCCCATCTGCCTGTTCTTTTGGTTGTTCAGGTGGATGGTAAAGATCCCATGGCACTTCTCGAAAAGAGTAGAGGAATTTCCCCGGTGTTCTGGCCAGATTTCCCTCATTCTCTAAAAATACCACCATCAGCGTAGCCTGGTTCAGTTTCGGTTGGTTACCATCTGTATCTCCCCCCTCCCCCTGGACGAGGCTAAAAGCAGGCAGCATTGTCTATCCCTCCTTTCCCGGTCAACAGAAATGAAATAAATAAATAAACACCAAGGAGAGCAGTGAGGTATAGTAGCTAGAATTGTAATCTGTGACAGGAGATTATGGGTTTGAATCTCATCATAGCTGCCAAATTGCTGTGTGACTTTGAGAAAATCTTGTGACTTCCCTTCCCCATTGTAAAATCTGGTAGAAGTCAGACCCCATTGAAAATTAGATGTTCCATTTCATTTGGGCTAATCTTCCAAGAACCAGTCTTCACCACTGATTTATACTAATGGGTCTGGGACTGGAGGTACTAGGAGGTACCCTGTGGGAACAAATGTTTTGCAGGGAGAAACCAGCGTCAGTAACTGATGGCACCTGTGCACCTCGTATGGTGCAACAAGCACCAGCCAGTAACCGTCCTTGGTTCCTTTTCGCACCTCATTTCTTTTCTCCCTGCCATTGAGTGCACACTATGGGAGCGACAGCGCATCAGTTTGACCAACACTGTTCTGGAGGATGAGGAAAAAATGTACTTAAAAAAAACAAATCTGAAAATTTTCTGTCGGTAGTGCTGTCCTCATTTCTTTGTAATTTTCTGTGATGTTGAAGTCCAAAAAAATGTGAAGGGGCAGAGAAGGTAAAGAAAGAGCATCAGCCTCATGGGAGACCCATCGCAGCCACAGATCAGCATAAGTGATGCTGGACCTGCCCTAACTCATCTCACAACTTGGATATGTATGGCACCTGCTTCACCATGGACTGTCATAAATTAGAGATCTGCGCAATGAAGAGGGGTTGCCCGAGCCTCACCTTCAGAGGCAAGTGTTGCATATGTGAGGCCAAGGAGCGGTCTTTGGGCCCTTCCCCTGGGCCTCTTCCCAGCACTTCTTATGCTGTGGAAGCACAGGGTCCTTTTAACTTTACCTCCTGAGTTGTCGGGAGACCCGGGGGTCTGCTGGACAGCTGGCTTCTTCTAGGGTAACCACTGTGCACCCCTTCAGTCTGATTGCAATGAGCGGCAGATATCCTCTTTGGTGAGACCGAAGCTATATGCTCAGTCTCACTGGTGGACACCTTGGTGTGAGACCCGGTGCTTCCCTAACTCCTGAGGCTGGTCACAGTGTTGGTGAGTGGGGTGGTAGGGGCCATGATGTCAGAGCCCCTCCTGACACCGTTCTTGGTGTTGGGAGAGGGACCGGCACTGAGTCTGTGCAGCCCCCAGTTACTGAGGTGGAGGAGTTGATTTTTCCCCCAAGCAGTCTCATGGTTCCAGGGGTGGGGTCGACGCCACCCCCAGTGTGATGGGTACAGCACTGGCCATGGTGTAGATCCAGGGCTCAACACCGGGCATGCTTACAGTGATGGTGTTGCTCCTAGGTCCATCCCCTGGCACTGGGCTCGCTCCTGATGTCGGGGGTGGGGATGGTCCCAAGGTCAGTGTTGAATGCAGCACCGGGCCCAGCACCTGGCTGTGGCGCTGGAGAGGAACCCACTTCTAGGCCAGTTCCTGGCCCTAGGCCTGGTACAGAAGTGCCACCCGCTTGGGGCCAAAGGATGGCCCAGAAGTGGAATTTCCTCCAGATCCACCTCCTGACCCCCGCAACCAGTGAGGACCAGAGCTGCCCCAAGGGCGATTTCGCTCCTGACCTGGGAGTCCCCCCGGGCACAGACTTGGTTGTTCCTGTTCTGTAGGTCGACCTTGTTCAAATAATCCTGCCAATGCCCTCCTCTTGGGCAGGGTGCTCTGAGCATCCCCATAGCTTGGGTATAGGCCATGGAACCCCACGCTCTCACTTCCCTCTTGGGCCTGTACTGCCTCTGCCAGAACTACTTGGGATCATGGGCCCTTTGGGGCCGATCACCTGGAGTCAGCATGTAAGGGTGGCTGATACCATATCCCAATTCCATAGGCATACTGACCAGATTCAGTTTCAACCCAGCCCCCAGGCACCACCCCTTTTCATGTCAAGTGCTTCCTCTCCATCAAACGTCCTTCTCTGAGGACACAGAGTCATCTCTTCATATGTCCTTGGCCTCTGACTGTCCTCTGTACCAGAGATTCCTGATGGACAAATTGCAGATGTAGGACAGGAGCACAGTAGCTAGCTGCAGTCCCATACCCTTATAACTGGGACTCCTAGGAGTTTTCAGGAATGCAAACTCTGTCATCCTTCCCCAGCCCGGAGCCTTTGAGGATTGTTCAAGGACAGCCTGGAGATGTCCCTTCCCATGCCCTCCAGCTGTAAGGGACACCTAGCTATGGTACTGCCCACTCTAAGACTCTGCAGGAGCAGTGCCTCATTCCATCTCAAGGACTGAGGTCATGCAGACCTCTAAAAGCTTCAGTGCCTGGTGCATGACCAACCTCCTGAAGCTAGTAGTAGTAAATTTTATTTATTTATTTATTTAGAGTGCCCTTCCCCGAAGGCCCAGGGCACCCTTACAAAGCAATTGAAATATAAACATAAAGTAATAAGACAAAGACAATAAAACTAAGAAAAAAACACTAGAAAATAACAATTAAAATCAGCACCTAAAACAATTAAAGCAGTTCTCAATCTGAAGCTGTTAAAACATCTACCTTAGACCCCAAAAAAGGCCTGTCTAAATAAAAATGTTTTCAGTTTACGTTTAAATATTTCCAATGACTGTGCCACCCGTAGATGACTGGGAAGAGAGTTGGAGCAGCAACCTCAAATGCCCGGTCCCCAGAGCTCTTTAGCCTCGCTCTGGGAATCTCTGTGAGGGCACTGGAAGCTGATGTTGGAGTCCGAGATGGGGTGTAGGGGTGCAGGAGATCCTTCAGACAGCTCGGACCCAAACTGTGTAGGGCCCATATAGGTCAAAAGACCTATCTTGAAGATGATGATGCGCCAGCGCACCAGTAGCCAGTGCAGCTTGTGCAGCACAGGGGTGATATGGGTAAATCTACAGTGACCAGACAGCGCTTGTGCTGCTGCGTTCTGCAAAAGCTGCAGGCGATGCAACGTACCACCCCCAACTCTGAGGTAGAGGGCGTTACAGTAGTCAAGTGTCGAGGTCACGAACGCATGTACCAGTGTGGCCAAGTCTTTGGGCGGGATAAAGGGCTTAATCCAGGCATTATTCCAGAGATGGTAGAAACCAGTCCGGACTACAGCCGACACCTGAACGTCAAATGTCAGCTTATTGTCAAACACAGCACCCAGATTTTTCACCCTTAATGAGACTTCCAGTTCCGTTGTGCCAATAAAAAGCCGCGATCTTTCACCGGAAGATCCCAAGCCCACCCTTCAATCCAGCTCTGTCACCAGTACCTCAGTCTTCCCGGGGTTTAGTCCCAGCCAGTTCGACGCTGTCCAGGCCTGTATCTTGGCCAAGCATTTATTCAGTACATCGACAGCGTCAGGTCAATCAGGTGAGAAAGACTAGCAGAGCTGAGTGTCATCAGCATAATAATGAAAACTCAGTCCATACCATCTTATGACCTTGCCTAGGGGTAGCATGTATACTGCAAACAACATGGGGGAGAGGACAGAACCATGGGGGACTCCACAGGGCAGGTTCCTAGGATCAGAGGAGCAATTCCCCAAAACTACCCTCTGAGACCTGCCTCAGAGAAAGGACTCAAACCAGCTGATGACCTTGTCGGCGAGTCCTAAATACTCCCTCAGCCTGTCCAACAACACCTGTGGTCCACAGTATCAAAAACTGAGGAGAGATCAAGGAGGATAAGAATTGTATGTTCTCCCCAATCTCTCGCACTGAGCAGATCATTCAACATCTTGACCAACACTGTATCCATACTGTGCATGGCCTGAAATCCGGACTGGAGAGGTTCATAAATCTGGAAGTCTGCTAGACGCTAATTCGCAAGAACCTTCGCTAGAAAAGGAAAGTTCGAGATAGGTTGGTAATTTGTCAGGATCCAATGATGGTTTTTTTTTTTTTTTTTCAGCAGAGGCCTAACCAGAGCCTGCTTTAAAGCCTCCAGCCGATAAAGTGCTCCCAACTATCCTGGCAAAGACCGGTTCAAGGGCCATGATGCAGCCAACTAGTAGCCGTGTCTGGCCCAGGTCAAAGTTGTAGAACGCTGGTTTAAGCCCGCGGGTGATCACACAGACCTCCTGTGCCATCACCGGCCAAAACTCACCGGGGTGGCCGAATGCGATTGCTCATCCGAGAGATATCACTATTGGAGGCTTGAATTCTGCTAGAGGCGATTCCAGATCTCACAGAGAACACCCTGTCCGAGAAGAATCAAGCAAACTCCTCACATTTGTGAGTTGAAAAAGCTCTAACGGGTTCCAGACAGGCTAGATGTAACAGCCTATCCACAACCTGGAAGAGATGAGCTGGTCGCTTCTTCCTGGCTGCAATCGTCCTAGACATAAAAGCTGCCTTTTTTGGATGATTGTCTTCCGATATTCATGATAATGAGATATCAGAACCAGTTTGTCCTTGAGAGATCCAGTCCTCCTTCAATGCCTCTCCAACCTCCACCCCATTGTCTTCAACTTCCTTGGCTCTCCAGCAGACCAAGGGGCGCCGGGGTGTGAGGCAAGGGACTTACATGGATCAGCGCCAGACAGTCCAGAGCTTCAGCAACAGCACTGTTATAGGCCGTGACTGCATTCTTGGGGCTGCTGGCACAAGCCTCCAACACAGATGAAATGTCCAGTTCTGCCAGTAGTCTCTCTGGCTGAACACCTCTCAAAGAGCAGAACTGGACCATTTCGACAGGAGATGGGACCTTCATGGGGGCTGTAAAGCTAAACTCAGTGGTGCAGTGATTGGACCAAACTACCCAATCAGTCTTGAAAGTATCAATTTTAAACCCCATCGAGAACACCAGATTGAGCACATGGCCAGATTGGTGGGTCCCACACATGGAAAGCAGGGGCAGGCCCAGAGCCTCCATACTCAACAGGAAATCTCTGGCCCCAGGTGACATCACATCGTCCACCTAGGTGTTGAAGTCACCAAGAATAATCCATCTTAGAGACTCCCAAACATCCTCTCAGCGACAAAGTACATCCTCTCCTGCAGGAAGCCCCGATCAGACTCAGGTGGACGGTAAATTAGGAACACTCAAAATTCCACGCCAGGACCCATCCCCCCTGCCACACACTCAAAAAAACTGGTGTCCCCGACTGGGTGCATCATCAGGCCCAGCTCTGATCTAAAACAGTTCACAACCCCCTTCCCCGCGGTCCTTCCTCGGGCAGTGAACAACAAAGCACCCTGCCAGGACAGACCATCAAGCACAGGGCCCGAGGTATCGCCCAGCCAGGTCTCCGTAATGCAAGCCAGATTGACTGACCCCATAAGGTCAGCCATAATGACACTTATTGGCCATCAACCTAGCATTGCACAGCACCACCCAAAGAGGACGAGAGGTTGGGGTCAGTCCATTGGCTACCTGTCCTCTCGCCCTGGAGTATACCCTGGGCACAGGGACAAGGCACAAGGGACCTCGCTCCAACTGTCTCCTGGTCCCTACAACCCAAATCGGCTCTTCACAGACAATATTCATATCCTTCCCTCTCCGTCTAGCGTCCTTCCTCAAAATATTAAACTCCTTTCACCTCCGCCAAACCACGGCATCCAGCAGAGTGGTGAGGTAAGAAGGAATTTACATCAGCTCACACCATAATGTGGATTTCTGCACATCAGGTATTACCAGGCAGCTTACAGCAACCACCTGTGGGTGCAGCTACGTCATCTCCTAGCTGCCATGTCACACATGGAGTTAGGCAAGCCATCTGCCTTTCTGCCAAGGGCTTAGAGTTGGTGAGGCCCTAGTCAAGAGCATCGTACAATGCCAATGAGGTGGCGGCCTGGCTGGTGTGAACTGCAGTCTGCATTCAGCAGATGGCATGGCTTCGCCTTGCATAACTGGCACCTGTGGCCCACCAAAAGGTGCTTAACTCCCAGTTCCGGGGGACTCACTTCTTCTCCCGCAGGTCAGACAAGAGCAATCAGGGCGCCCTTCTGCTCATCCAGCTGATGCCGATCCATCTCGGGTTGCACTAGGCCCATGAGTAGCCCCTGCACTCAAGTGTTCTCTACCACACAGAGGGCAGAAGGCAGTCTTATTTTCTGGGTGAGCCAGCACCTTGCCGCTGTTTGAGAAAACTTAGTGCTTGGACCCATTAGTATGAATCAGTGATAAAGATTGATTCTTGGAAGAAATGAAAATTATGTGCTCACCTTATTTGTTGATCTTCCAGAATATCTTCACCATTGATTCATATGCCTGCCACCATCCCCCACTCAACTAGGAGCCAAGGCCCATGGCAGCTCACCGTGTGGGTATTGGCATCATATTTACCTGCACTAATCCTCTGCCATAGTCCTGGTTTGATGGCTGTGTTTTGGTTCAAGAAAAAAGAGGGTTGAACATCCGAGGCCAACCCTCACCTAAAAACCAACAAAATTGGTAGTGGAGGGCACTTGTGGCCCCCTACCAACCAGAATAAAAACTGTGGTTTCCTATGGAGTGAGCAGTTGGCTCCTTCCCTCCATTTTTTCCTTATCCTAGTTCTTCCTGCCCGGGGTATATCTCCTCTAGGATATATCCGTGTTAGTTGCTATGTGCAGCAAATGCCCTGGGCACTATCCAGTCTACCTCCACTGAGCAGATGCTCTGCCTATGGAGAGGGGCAGTGTGCTCTGCGTTGGATCAATATACTTACTTCACACAGGGTTCTTATATCCCTGTGGTTGCAGGGAGAAGCAGAACAAGTTTATTTTATTTTATTTATTTGTTTATTTGTATTTCGGATGACACCTTTGAGCCGAGGGCTCTTTTACAAAGGTTCCACATCAAGGAAATAAGGGCAATAAGGTACAAAACATAACATGATCATTACAATGGAACTTACCAAAAAAAAGACAAGTAAGGTTACAATAATAGCAGCCAAAGGCATTGTCAAGGAGTTGTGTTGCGAGTTAATTATACAGTACAAGTCATAGGCGGCTTAGTGAAGCTTTGTTAGGAGTGGGTTAGTGGGAAAAGAGAAAGAAGAGTGGTGTTTAGGGGGTGGTATGGGAGAGAGAGAGAGAGAGAGAGGGAGGAGGGGAGAAATTGGGAGGGTATTGGCTGGGTATGTGGTAGATGGAAACAGCAAGGAGGAGGAAAGTGGGGATGAAAAAGAAAAGGAGATAGATTCATCCTGTACCTAGTAATGGGGGGGTAGGAGAGGAGGAGGAGCTGAGGCAGTGAGGAGGGATGCTTGAGGGTAGTATACCTGGAGGGGATTATAAGAAGCAATCACAGAAGGCACTAGCCACGAGGTGTTGACGCAGTTTACACTTAAAAGCACCAATCGTGGCAATGTTGGAGATTTCTGTAGTTAGCAAGTTGAATCAGGTGGAGGCTCTGACAAGGTAAGAACGCTGAACTTGAGAGGTCCAACAGCGAGGTATTGTAAAGGTTAGACTGTCCGATCTTCTAGTTAGGCGGCGGACACGCTGCGGGGTCAATATTGATTGGACTCCAGGGGGCATAAGGCCCAGTGATGTCTTCTTAGCTAGGATGTAGGTCTGGTACTTTAGCCTGCCAGATAGCTGGAGCCAGTTAGCCTGCTCGTAAATGTCACACGTGTGAGAAAGGCTCATGTTGTAATTTATGGTTGGTATCCCTTGTTACTTCTCTCTGTGCTTTGTGCTTTCACCCACTCCACCTAGAGCATGCCAGAGGAGATAACCACAGCTTGACTCCCTAGGACTGCTAGTCCTGCAACTCCTATGCTCCTCATCCCTACTTTTCTCCCATCTGTCATGGAGGAAAGTGGGTTATGGGTTTACTCTTAGATTTACTCAACTTATTTCTGGTAGAATGGAGATTTCCTGTTTTTGAAGAGTCCAGATGTAATTTTTCCATGTTGGCACAACTGGCACCTCATTTGCAAAGGGGTCCCCATTTGGACTTCACCTTTTGCTACTTCTGCCAGAGCCATCTGCTTGAGACAGCTGCCCTGCCTTTTTACCTATCACTATCCACACTCTGGATAATGGTAAAAGGCTCTGGCTCTGTTTAGACCCACTACCTTTGTGCCACCTTGTAGGCCCAACCCTTAGGCTCTAGGTTGGTAGTTGGGTTTTATTTGTTCATTTTTTTTCCTAGATCCTTTTCCTGTCCCTTTGGGCTAGAAGCATCTAGCCTCTTTTATTTCTGTCCACTTTGTTTCTCTCCTGGCGAACAGAACTGAGGTGCATGAGGGAGCCCATGACAGTTATTGGCTGGTGTGTGTGTGTGTGACACCACTTGAGGTACGCAGGTGCCGCCAGTAACTGTTGTTGGCTCCCTCCCTCCCTGTAAAAAAAAAATGTGCTCCTGTGGGGTCTTAGTGCCTCCAGCCCCAGACCCATTAGTATTAACCAGTGGTGAAGATATTCTGGAAGATCAGCAATTATGGTAAGCGTGTAATTTTCATTTCTGGGTAAACTGTCCCCCCCCCCCCAAAAAAAAAGAAAAGAAAATCACCATTTGCAGTTGTCCAGGTTGTACCATAACAGTGCTTTGGCCTCAGTATCCCTGGGAGGGGGTTACTATCCCATATGATTTAATTCTTCTTAATCCATCATATCACAAGCTTCTTTGGAGAGATGGGACTACTGTTGCTTTGGATAAGGCACAGGGTGGTCCAGCTGACCGGATTTGAAATCTGATTTGGGTGACCTGCATCTACACATAGTTGCCTCTAGACAAGATGAGCAAAAAGTTGGCAGCTCAGGAAAAGCCACCACAAATGGGTATGAACTGAAACGCTATAAAGGCCCAAGCCTGTTGGTTTTGATTTATTAGTGACGCATTGGCAGGCCCAGCTCTGGCTGTCTGCCCAGTGTTCACGGCCCATCACAAAGAATGATGGACTGCTTCAAAACTGTGAAGCATTCTGATTCTTTCTGCATGCATCAGCTAAATGGTTCAGGCTCTTTCTCTCTCTGGTGGCCATCTATCTTTGGTAACTCAGAATAACATTTTAACTATTTCAGCTGGCTGTGATCCCAACTTCGGCAATATCTGCATGCAGTTTGCAGTGATCTTTCATTTCCTAGTCTGCCTTGAAAAATGCTGCCATAGCAAGGTCTCTTCTGGCACTCCATAGTGACAGTCCACTTCTGTCTTTGTAGCTACAGTATAAACAAACATGCTGGTTGTTATGTGCTTTGCCGATGTGAGCAGTAACACATGACAGGGTGTGTGATCACACTGTGATGTATATACATGCCTTGGGTGCATTGTTAAGCAAGAGGCAAAGCCAATTGCCTCCAGCCCCCCCACCCCAGAATTGCATATATTAAATGTAGCTGCACATCCTAAAGTGTGTTACCAGAGTTCTCAGTATATATTTATTTAGTTTTTGTTGACCGGGAAAGGAAGACAAGACAATTCTGCCTATTTTCAGCCTCATCCTGGGGAGGAGGATACAGATGGATGCCAACTGACATTGAACCAGATTAAGCTGTTGGTGGTATTTTTAGTGAATGGGGGAAATCTGGAGGGAACACCAGGGAAATTCCCCTGCTTTTACTGTACTATACTACAGGTGGAGACTATGCAACATTTATTTTTTGACTGTCCATATATTTCACAGTTTTGGAAACTTTTGGCAAACAAATGGGGAACTCTCATGATGGCTAAAATGTCATATACTGAATTGGTTTATGGGAACTATGAAGGGGCATGGAGCTGTTTCCATCCAGGCACACTGAGAGTCTTCAGTGCAATTTCTAAATGGTGTTTACAGCAAAATAGATGTCATTTCATCTTAAAACAAAGAAATGTAACTCTAATGGATCTATTAGAGAAAGTAACTCATGAATGTAGCATTGTTTTTTAAACAAGAATGGCATAAACTACCCAGACCAGTGGTTAATAACTGGTGGAGGGCCTTCCCTATTTTAATTTCTGAGGGTATAACCTGTGTAACCGAGGGCTGGTCTGCCGTTAGCTATCTGACAGCAATACCAGGTGGGCTGGGTTCGGGAAGGAATACGTCATTCGGCACTAAGGCTAGGTTTGGCTACTCTGCATAGGGGCACCCAAGTAATTCCGAACACAGGAAGCAATAACTGTAATGTCCAATACCAGCAATGGGATTCTAAAGTGTGGCTTTTTATTCATGTTCAAACAGAATAAACAAAGCATAGATGGACCACCACGGGGCTACACTCCTGGTAATGCAGATTAAAAGAGTCTAGAACAATTCCTCAACACTTTAGCCCTCAGGCTCTGAACCCACTGGGCACACAGCCCGGACTTGCATGCTGCTTTGGGTTACACAGCCCGAACTTGTACACTGTTCTGGGTTTTCCCTGGCTGGGCTCCCTTGCTAGCCACTTGGACACCTTCCATACTTCATGGAAACATTTTCTGGTAGCTCCCTAAACCACATACGAGCACCTCGGCTCCATCAGGGAATTCTTCCATTCAATCCCACGTCTGGGTACTTTCCTCAGGCACTGGCCAAGTAACTGAGAGAAAGTAAAAGGTGTCTCATAGCAAATCCACAGAGGTGAATTTGGTTACTACTGATGGGGGGTCTCCCACCTCTCGCTCCCACAATTCATACACGGCCATTTCTCTGGACAGTAAACACCTCATCCTGTAAAGCCTTGCAATGTAGATTCTTGCTAAATGTATTTCACATTCCATCTACTTGTCTTGCTTCCCATTTATGCTGGACTTGAACATACTTTTAAGTGGCATTGTCCATTACTCTAGACCCCCCACTGAGTTAAGCAGTCCAAGCCACAATTTCCTTCACTCTTTGTGCTGGACTTGAACATACTTGAATTAAGTTGCAATGTCCATTACTCTAGACCTCCCACAGATTAAGCAGTCCAATCCCCACTTTCCAACTGTACTTTTCTGTCTTTTCCTGGCCCCACAGTAACAGTCCCTTTAGTTTCTTTCTGTTCAGGTGAAAAACACTTGGCCCTTTTTCAGAGCGAACTCATCCTTTGGTTGCAGGTGCCCCACAGGCATTTCCTCCACAAGGAATTTCTCTCTCAGAGCTTCTGGTGCCTCAGCACAACTTGAACAGGCAGCTTCTTTCTCTTAGCTGGACCCAGGGGGGTTGCCCCTGGAAAACAGGCAAAAACCTTCCCCCCATCCCCTCAGGGATGGGGCTCTTGAACCATTGAAAGCGGTCTCCACCACTTCAGTTACCAGTTCCTGTGTTCCTCTTCAGGTGGAAACACACACCTTCCAACAGTAGCTCTAAAACAGAGCTTAAAGCTCTGAGAGCCTGCACACACTCAGCTGTGCTACTGTCTCTCACTCAGACTGCCCACATACGGAATTCAAAATCCCCAATGTTCTATACTAACCTCCAACTGCAACATTCCAGTGTGGGAAAGAGTGGGAACAGAGATAGAATGATCCTAAATGGTAAACATATGTACGTGCCCACAAAAGATGGTGACAAGGCGGGATTATAGAAATGTTGTGGGGTAATATACTGAAGATGGGGAAATAATAGTATTATATTAGAATGTAATAGTTTTCTTTCAAGAATGCACAAAACCTTGAATGTATCAACTGAGGGACAAGATGGCGGCAGTGCCGTGCCGCGATCTGTGAGCGCGTTATGTTGCTCCGTTTTTTGCATTTTATTTTCTTATTTTAGTGTTTTGGTTGTTTTGTTTTATTTTGTTTCGTTTTTATATTTTATGTCTTTCTATTTTGTTCTGAATCACACTTAGCTGTGCTACTGTCTCTCACTCAGACTGCCCACATATGGAATTCAAAATCCCCAACGTTCTACACTAACCTCCAACTGCAACATTCTAGTGTGGCTTATGCAGCTGCGAAAGTTCTATAATGATGTCATCCCTCAGTCTCAGCTGAGACTGAGAACAGAGTGAGACAGTGTGAAATCCATTTAACTGGAGTTTCACAAGCTGCCTTCCCTGCTTACCACGAGGTCTTACTGGGATTCTAGTAACCCTGGGTAACAGGGGGGTTGCACCTGAATATATGAGATATAAAACTCAGACATCAGAGAAAGAGGAAGAAAGTTTAAAGAGGGCAATGGTACCACACTGAGTCTTAAGTATATGAGTTAAGATAGTGATGTTTTAGCAGGAAAAGAAATTATATGTAAGTATGTAAGAAGAGAATTAAGAGGTACTGTATTAAATAAAATAATAAAGAAAAAGAGAAGAGGAGGAAAAAAGAGAGAGTACATATTCAGGTGGGGGATAGAGTGGAAACAGAGATAGAATGATCCTAAATGGTAAACATATGTACGTGCCCACAAAAGATGGTGAAAAGGCGGGATTATAGAAATGTTGCGGGGTAATATACTGAAGATGGGGAAATAATAGTATTGTATTAGAATGTAATAGTTTTCTTTCAAGTGTAACCCCTAGATGGCGCTATCCCAGGGGCTACTACCCCTGCCTGATTTGCCACTAACAGGTTGAGGGGCCTGGATCCAATGGCGGGTGCCTCCACCCAGAGGTCAGGGTTTGCAATAGTTAAACTAACTTGGTCACAGCCCTCTGGGACACTGCAACCCCCTTTCTTCCCACTAGTGGCCCACACAATATATCAGAATTACCTTCACAGTATACACTTACCCCAGGTCTGGTTCCGCACTGGGACCTCCTGTGAATGAGATACAGTGCAACAATCACAGTACAGTACTTTAACATAGACAAATACCTCAGGCAGTATAACTTTGGTGAAACAAGCAGCTCTTGATTTATTTAGGGGATATAATAAGGACAGGGGAAATCAGGTTAATTAGCTTATCACTCTAATAATCTACTTCATGGCTCTGTGCACAGGCCTATCCCTATAAGTTACTGTCCCTGGGTACCCAAGCCCTAGTGGCTAGTCCAAACCGTGGCAGCTGGTAGGGGCCTTTCACACAGAGAAAAGGAGAATTAAACAGTCAGCAGTACAGTAATTCCATTTGGATTTAATGTGGCAATTCAACAGGAGCGACCCTGAATTAGTACTCACGACCTCCAAATAAGATAGGGTCCTTCAATGTCAGCAGGGCTCACTTGAGGTACACAACCCTCTTCACACATCCATATAAAAGAAAGCACTATACCAGGCAGGCTGCATCTGTATCCCGATCGCAATTACTGCACAATACCCGGAGAACACACAGCAGATTCAGTTCCTGACAGACCGAGTGCAACAGCAATTCCTCCAGTCTTCTACAGGGTGAGCCTGGTTTCTACTCTTCAGAGATCCTTTGATTCTTTTCACAGGACGGATTCAGTCCTAACAAGCTGTTACACAAGCTGCAGACCGGAACTCTGGCCTTACACGCTTTTTGACTAAAACTGCACACTGAAAAAGCACAGGGCTCCTTCCTTCTTCACTGCCAAAGCTCAACTGAAACTCCAACCGACAAAACCGGCACTTCCTTTGAGTTCCTCCCAGTTCTTGACTGGATTGGCTGTCACTCACAATAGACTGCTGCTGTTGGTCCAAAAGGCACTGAAGTCTAAACTACATCTCCCAGAGTCACTGCCCATACAATCCTCTTGTGGCTGGCTCAGATTATGAGTCCAAGTTCTGATTCGTCCAAGGCACCATTTTAGAGCTAGCTTACCCCACACTGATTGGTCCAGTTCAGCAGTTCAAACTAGAATGGGAACTAGCAGACACAGTTCTGACTGCAAAGAAAGCAGGTTAGACAAACTGTAATTTCATTATTACTCTAAATAATTTCTGGCAAACAGTTACATCTTTCAGATAGGTTCTCTTTGCACTCCTAGTGACTGCAAAATGAAGTGAATTGGCAGCAGCTTGAGTGGTACCAATCAAAGAAACACACAGTCCCCCATACAAACTAATTATGTCTGCAAGCAGACAGCTCTTAAAGAGACAGTACCAGAGGCTTTAAAAACACTCACTGATAAATGGCTTAAATGCCGAACACCATTCAGGCTTGGAGCATTCAAGCAAGCTCCTGGAAGTCTTTTGGGAACCCCCATTTGCAGGGGGGTTACACAAGAATGCTCAAAACCTTGACTGTATCAACTGAGGGACAAGATGGCAGCAGTGCTGTGCCGTGATCTGTGAGCGCGTTATGTTGCTCGGTTTTTTGCATTTTATTTTCTTATTTTAGCATTTTGGTTGTTTTTGTTTTATTTTGTTTCGTTTTTATATTTTATGTCTTTTTATTTTGTTCTGAATTTATTTATTTTATGCGGGCAGTAGAAAGTCCGATTATCGTCCGACTGTCATCAGGAGTCTTTGGGTTCCGTCTCACTCAATTTTTAGCATAGTTCATTTGGGACTTGCTACAGCAGTGTGGAGTGGAGGACTGGAACGGTGAATACGTCTGTTGACCGAGGACTGAGGATATCACCATAGGGCACTGTCTAATAGAGGGGAGCGGAGGTTTTAATCGGAGAAACGAATATCGGGGATTGAGGATTTATAGCCCCTGGAGATTTTGTTGACTGTTTCTGTTTGCTGGTTGTTGACGTTCTGGTTTTGGCTGTGCCTGAAGAGCACTGGCTCCCGGGATTAAGGAGATAAGTGGTCTTTTCCGGGCCACTGTTCATTGGAGTGCAGCGGAGGAGCCCAGGAGTTGTGCGTTAGGAGGCTTTGCCACCTCCTGGATTTTCCCAGATTTACTTATTCCCGAGCGGGGTTTTGTTTATCCGGCACGTGGACCTGCACTCCACCTTTTCATTCTGGGAAAGAAGAGAGTCTGCTGAAGTAAGTTTTTGGACCTGTTACATTCTCTGTTTGTGGCCAGTGGTCTTCGCTTCGGACATCTGTCCTCTCTAGGGTGGTGGGCTGGGAGACTGCTGCTATTTGTCGGCAGTTCCCTCAGCACTTCTGACCCACACTGGAACTGCTGGAGAGCTGACCAGGTGGCGGTAAGGTCCGTGGCGAGGCGGGTTGGTCCATGAAGTAAGTCCCTGGCGCAAGCAGTGGTTTATCCGGTCCTTTCCCTCCTTATTGATTCACTCCTGGACGATGACAAGAAAGTAAGACCTCTGCTTTTTAATTCTTATTTGCTGCTGCTACCTTATTTTTAAGTGGTGGAACTGATCCTGGTGGGGTTCTTTGAAGGATACAGGTCAGTGTACGTTACGTTGTGGTGGTGAGAGCCCTCGAAGGCTTGCTACTGACATTGTATTCTGATTAACTGCTCCTGGATCTGCCTGCCTTAGTTTATTAGTGTGTCTTGGAGGGCTTCCTACCTTTACTGTCCCCCCTTAGATGGTGAGAGCTCCTTGAGGGACTGAACTGGGGGTGCACCTCTGGGACTCTGGCCTTAACTTTAATTTGTGTCCCCTTGGTTACTGATTCCATGGAGTGAGAGTCTGTGGCTTCATAGTTGGACATTCTGGCGGTGGAACGTGGGAGCTCCACTGTTTGGAAAAGACTTTTTAAAAATAATTTGGACTGTATATTGCTTGATTAATTAATTTTGCTGTTGGTTTGTGTTGTCTAATGTATATTAAGTGGATTTTGTTTAAGTTTTTGTTTTATTTATGATTTAGTTTTCTTTTTAATTTGATTTTTAATTCTTGTATTGTTTCTTTGATTTTATTTTATTATAGGGAGCTTAGTTATTATTACCACCGGTGCCATGTTTGTGGATGATGATATCTGTTGTCATTCTACCCCCCCCCCCCGTCTTGCACTATACTTCTGCCACTCTTCACGCCTTCTGCCCTTTCTTTTTTCCCCGTCCTTGCTTTTCCCTGTATACCAACGTTGTAGGGCCTTGGGAATAGCTCGTGGGAGGTGTCGGAGAGGTGGGGGGCGTGAACAGCGGCGGATGGATGAGTGGGGTGCTCGCATCCGAGAGGTTAAGTCCAGAAGATGCTCTGGGGTGAAATGGAGTGCTGAACAGGGATTTCCTTGTTTGGTCTCCATACCCAAGGGCACCACCTTTGTAAATGGTGGGCAGGTGGTTGGGGCGTCCCAGGAGTCCTATCCAACTCGGGCGGTGCTCTGCAACGCCAGGTCCATCGTGAAAAAGACTGCCATTATAGCAGACTTGGTAGGCACTGTGGACCTGACTTGCATCACTGAAACCTGGCTGGACAGTAATGCCGGCCCAGTAGTTGAGGCCGCAGTCCCAGCCGGGTATTCTGTGATACACCGCCCGAGATTGGATCGCGGGGGTGGTTGCGGGGTCTGTTTCAAGACCGAATTGGATCTCACTATTGTTCCAGTAGAGGAGACCAGATCCTTTGAATGTGTTGTTGTGGCAGGTGGGGGCTATAGGATAGCAGTCGTTTATCGTCCACCCGGTGACGAGAAGCTATTCCTTAAGGAAGTGGCGGACTTCGTCATCGACCTGGTATTTGAATTGCCCAGGTTGATGGTGCTGGGTGACTTTAATGCCTGGATCGATGCCGAACTCTCACAATTTGGTCAGCCCTTCCTCCAGTTGATGTATTAATTGGGCCTCACACAGGTGGTTACCTCTGCCACTCATAAACATGGCCATTCGCTAGATCTGGTCTTCCTGCTGGGGATGGAAGCCTCCGATGTGGGGGTGGAACCTGGTGGTTGGTCTGACCATCACACTGTGAGATTCAATTTCTGCACCCACCTGCATAGGCCTACTCCCTGTGGAGATAGTCAAGTTCCACCCTTTACAGGATGTTACTCCCGAAGGCCTAACTGTGGTTCTTGACCTTTCAGAACTTCCTGGGACGAGCTCTAATCCTGAAGAGTTGGTGCTAGCCTATAATAAGGCTGTTACCGCTGCTTTGGATTTAATTGCTCCCACCCATGTGCGCCCTCTCTCCCTTCGCCCTCGATCCCCTTGGTTTGATCAGGATCTGATGGAGAAGCAGCAACTAGGACGCAGGTTGGAGAGGTGCTGGCGAAAATCCGGCTCAGATGCTGACCATCATAGACTCTTAGAGCATTATAAACTCTATCAGTCAGCAATTTCTCATAAGAAGGCAGTATTCCTGTCCGGAGAAATTGCTGCTGCACAGAATCGACCAGCCCAGCTCTTTCGAACCATGGACAGGCTGTGCAACCCAACCTGTCTGCAGGTTAAATCGAGCCTTTTCACAAATACAATGTGAGGAGCTTGCTCGATTCTTTGCAGATAAGGTGGCTGACATCAGGGCCGAGACTCGCACAGCACTCGCCATGGGAGTTGCCGTGGTTCAGCCTACAGTTACAAGTACCCCATTCGCCTGGAGTTCCTTCGAAAGGCTGGAAATCGATGATGTTATGAGGATTGTCCAGGGTATGCATGCCACAAGCTGTAGTTTAGACCCTGGTCCCACTGGCCTGATTATGGGCTGTGGTGAGGTTATCATTCCGGTTCTGGCTAGGATAGTCTGGTGCTCCTTAGACTCTGGTGAATATCCCCGCTCCCTAAAAGAAGCGGTGACACCAGTGTTGAAAAAGGCTTCTTTGGACCCAGACTCCCTAGCTAACTACAGACCCATCTCGAACCTCCCCTTTGTGGGGCAGGTTATCGAGAAAGTGGTGGCAGCCCAGTTGGACAACCATTTATCCATCCATAACATCTACGATCCTCTTCAATCAGGTTTTCGAAAGAGACATAGCACTGAGACTGCGCTAGTTCGGGTGCTCAATGATCTCCTGATGACGAGAGACCAGAAAAAACGGTCCATTTTGGTCCTTCTGGATTTGTTAGCAGCATTTCACACCGTAGACCATGGGGTGCTGCTCGAGCTCCTGAGATCCATATATGGGCTGTCGGGTTTGGTACACAGATGGTTTTCCTCCTTCCTCACAGGTAGAACTCAGAGGGTTGTATCAGGGCTATTTTCTTCTGATCCTACCGCTCTGTCCTGTGGGGTGCCTCAGGGCTCTGTGCTGTCCCCCATGTTGTTTGTGGTGTACATGCTTCCCCTCGGAGACATTGTAAGACGATATGGGCTGGAGTTTCATTGTTATGCCGATGATACCCATCTCTATCTGTCTTTTGCACCTGACCAGAATAGAGCACTCTCAGTGTTTAACAACTGTCTCAGCGAGAGCCAGGGTTAGATGAGGTCCAGCTGGTTGAAGTTGAACTCTGGGAAGACGGAGGTGATGGTCGTGGGTCCTGGCCGCCGGATTGAGGGGCCGGGGCAAATCAAACCTCAGGTTTATAGCTGGGGGATGTGAAGCTCCCTGTCTCTGAACGGGTGCGAGACCTGGGGGTGATCCTTGACGATCAGCTGACATTGCATGTGCAAGTGTCAGCGGTTGTTAAGGTATCCTTTTACCATCTGAGGAACATCGCTAGAATCAAGCACCTTGTTCCATCTGGCGACCTGCCTACTTTGATCCACGCCTTTGTGACCTCCCGCTTGGACTGCTGCAACTCCCTCTACTTTGGGCTTCCTGGGGTTGATATCCGCCGCTTGCAGCTAGTGCAGAACTCAGCAGCCCGGTTGTTAATGGGGACCTCACATTTTTCCCATATTACACCGGTGCTGCGGGATCTGCCCTGGCTGCCAGTTCAGTGGCGGTTCACCTTTAAAGTCGGATTACTGACATATAAAGTCCTACACAGTTTGGGCCCTGATTACCTGAAAGATCTGGTGCCTTACCTTCTGATGCGATCGCTCCGCTCAGCCAATGAGGGGTTGCTGGAGATTCCGAGAGTAGTTTTAAAATCTTCCGGCGCCCTGCACTTTTAGTTTTGTGGCGCCGACCCTCTGGAATTCTCTACCTCGTTGGATCAGAGAGTTCACGACGGTGGAGGGTTTTAAAAAAGGCCTAAAATCCTTTTTATGGACAAAGGCATTTGGTGATGACACATATTTTAATTAATGCTGTATATTTTAGCTTGGTTTTTAATTTGTTTTATGATGTCATTTTGTAATGCGCCTTGATTTTAGAAAGGCACAAAAGAAATAAATTTTATTATTATTATTTATGGTCTTGATGGTTTTTTGTTATATTATTTTACCAATAAAAAATTCCCCTACTCTTTTCGAGAAGTGCCATGGGATCTTTAACATCCATCTGAACTACCACCAGAACAGGCAGATGGAACCTCAGTTTAATGTCTCATCCAAAAGTGGGCACCTCAGGAGTGCAGCACCCCCATGCTGCACTACAGTGTCAGTATTGAGATTTAACTCAAGTGCCTGATGTGGGGATAGTACCCACAGCCTTCTGATCTTCTGGCCTCATAGGTGAGTGTGCAACCTGTCGAGAAACTGACAGTAGGGTACACAGTTAATATTTATGGGGAAAACACTTGAAAAAGTGTTGCTGGTGTGTTCATTGGGGAATAGTTTTAAAATAGCTGTATTCCCCTATCTCCTGTTGATGACACTTTCTATTTTGTCTGAAGAGCCCCCCTTGCATCAGTACTATGTCGTTGTTCTATGTGCTGACTATACAGCAGTTGGTATGCTTTTCTGTTTCAGCTGACTCTGGACATCTTTTTTGTCATATAGAGACTGCTTTGTATTATTGACCTGATCAGTATTCTGTTTTTCACATCAGACTCCATTATACTGTATATGGATGGCTCCCATAAGCTGTAACCCCAGAGGGTATCTTCGGCCTTCCAGCAGCTGTTGCACATCTGTACTGACTTGTAGTCTTGTGTGGCCAGGATCTGCCATCTTCCTGTATTGGAACATATTGCTTTTTTTTCTTACATTAAAATTGCAGTTATTAAAAAAAAAAAAAAAGTTGGAAATAGGAATATGTTTTTGATACAGTTGCTTTCTACTTCAAAGAAATTTAATTAAAAAACAATTGGAAGTCCGATTTTTATCTTGACTTCCAGATGATCAGTCGGAGTTGATTCACTTGGCAGTTGTCTGACATTTACAGTATAAGTGTAAGAAAAGTACAGCATGACAATGCCTTGAAGATGTCACAGGAGCCAGACGTCAGGTGTATGATTTTGGGACTTTTACCAAAAGGTAGAATGCCCAACCAGAAAAAATGTTTTGCAGGGCTTTTATTAGCAGCAGTGCACACAGTAATGACTAGAAAATGGCTCACTCCACAGGGCCCCTCTGCAGGATTGGCTAATTTTCATAAAGTCAATATGCCAGGCAGATTAAAATGCAGCAGAGTTACGTTTACAAAGTAGACAAGTTCTATGGGATTCGGTTACCCTTTATGGATTACATAGAGGAAACAGAGGGCCGATCAGTTCTTTCCCAGCAACTAGAACGTTATTAGTGCAGGGGCCTGAGTAATTCCACTCCAGATGACTGCCGTTGGATCTATTTCAGTTGCTTTGCACAATACCTTTTGGTTGAATATAGGCATTGTCAACCATAGACACAACACCAGACAAAGAAAGTGTTACTGACAGCTGTATTATAGGGACACGGTAGCACCCCTATAGTTAGGGTTGAGTACGGTGTTCAATGTCAAACCCCTAAATTTGCATCTTAATAGCTCTGGCAGCGTTTGACAAAATCAGCTGGAAGTTTGCAGGTGTTCTCTAGGAGGCAAGGTGTAAATCTCTGGAAAGTTTGGTGACGGAAGCTTGTGTGGTTTTTGAGATCTGCATATGTCAATTTTCTGTAGATGTTTAACTTTGTTTCTATAGTTAACATGTTGTTTTTTTTTTTTTGCCATCATCTACAGCCTACATGGAATGCAGTTTTTTCCCCCCAAACATTCAGCGTAGAGGCATCATATCCTAAGGTAGTGCTTCTGAAAGGTTTCATAAAAAAAAATATTCAATGGTTCCAGAGTAGTACAGCTTTAAAGTTTTGTGTTTTTCCATTCTAAGCATGCTCAGTAGGGTTCTTGGGTTAACCTTCTGATATGACACCAAAAATTCTGTGTGGCAGGGCCGTTGTGGTTTTTCACCACTTGCATCTAACAGCATGAAGCATTTTATTGTGTCGTGAGATTTGCCATCTTATTTCTTTTCTCCTCGAACTAATAAGCATGGAAATTACATAAAAAAGCATCATTTAAAAAAAAATGAACACCAGAATCTAGCTAAACGGAATTTGTTTAGTTAGATTCTGATGTATGTTTCTTCAATTAATGGCCACAAATACTTTTTCTGGGCACCCCAAAATCCTGGGTGCCCAGCTTAGTGAGAGGAGCCATTGAGGGTTCCATGTCATAACGGTGAAAATTAAAAGGCGACTTACCTTACAGTAAGTGCACATCGCCGAAAGCCACAAACAGTGATGTGCACTACTACCATCAGGAAAATAACAGGGAGTGGTGCCTATAATTACCCATGGATGCCACGATATAATCTTAAGTTTTATGTAGGGGCCCCCCACACACACCCCAAAATAGATATAACCAACTCCAGGGGAGCATATTTCCAGGAGGGGAGATACACTGGGAAGGCAGTCCGGGGGACAAGATGTTAGGAAAAAAAAAACATTTTTATAACTTAAACAACACCCCCCAAACGAAACACACAATAGTGGATCATACCAGTTCCAAACCTGGGTCTGCCAGCATCGGTGGCGGTAGCTGTAGCCACCACACTGCAACAGCGGCTCAGAACTGGCTCACAAAACAATGCCCCATAACCGTACATAGCTAACTCTCCCTCGCCACACATCGCTCACTAGTCGCTCTCTTTCACCGTTCCCCATACACCATCGTTATTCCTTCTCTGTCGCTCTTCTGACAGGCGCTCAAATTGAATTGCTCAAATGTGAGTCTCTCAATTTGAGTTGCCCACATAATGGTATACCACCGTTGAGCCATGTTCTCTTTATGAGAACAGCGGGACTTTCTTGAGTTCTGCAGCCTCAGCTGACACTCATGCTGCGGGCTGCTCTGAGAGCAGTGAGCCACTCTTTTCCTGGTGTCTAGTGGCACCACACCCTCCAGTCACTGTTCCATTATGTATGTTATGTTTCCTGGGTGTCTAGTGGCACCCTCCACCCTCCGATTGCCATCCGCATAGTTATATAGTATTTCCCTGGTGCCTTTGGCTCCCCGCACCCTCCGATCGCTGGCCTCATGTTTATATAATGTTTCCTGGTGTGTAGTGGTGCCTGGATTTGGTGAAGTGTCCTCATTTCCCTTTTGGAATATGTAAGGTAATGGGGGCGCCACCAATGGAAACAATAGACCAAGTATTTAAAAAAAGGGAAGTGGTCCTCAGCCCCCAAAAGCAGGAGACAGACGTCTATTATTTAAAATCTTCTGTGTATTTTTTATTTCTTGAATATTATTTCTGAGTCAGATTAAACAATCTTTTTCTTTTTCCATGTATATATAATGTGTTCATATTCTTATAATTCTCTTTTGTTCAAAAAAGCTGCATCATAAAGCATATCCACATCCTTGTTACATTAAGGAATAGCCTGTTATTCATCTCTTTTTTGGCTCTCTTTTATTCCATCAGTGCTGCGTTATGTTTCAGGGCCTTCATGTCCCTTCATCAGACTATTGAATAGCACAATATACAGGCTGAAAGATTTAAATCAAAACAGAATATTAATATTGCTGTTCTGCTATTTTTGTATAAATGAAATATATTCAATATATATTCTAAATAATATTCATTTGGTGGAAACAAACCTCTATATTTAAATCTTGGTTTATTTCTTGCACAATGAGTGCTTAAACATTGTATCAAGTTGGACCCCTAAAATCAAAATAACACATTATCAGTTTTTCAAATTAAACCAAAATGCCTCATCCATCCTCTTATAGTAAATTCCAAGCAGCTCAAAAAATCTTTCTACTTTCAGCTCACACTCTTTTTGCATACTATTTAATCGCTGCATTTCAAAGTAAACTTCCCTTTGGTTACATTTTGTTTTACTTCAAAAAAAAAAAAAAAGTTAGTACACTAACTCCCATTAATTCACACAATCATACTATTTCTAAACATTTCGTGTAGCACAAGGACTTACTTAAACTCCATAAGCCAGTAAACTCAAGTCAAAGTCCAAATAATTTTGTATCCCGCGCCATTGTGCAAGACGCTAGCACTCTCATTAAGGAGGTCCTTCTTCCTGAAGGCATGGAAGGGGCCTGGCTATCTAGGGAACACGTTTGAGGCGCAAGCAACTTACACCCCCACGTTCACCCTAGCAAGAAAGGGCGAACATGGGGGTGTAACTTGCTTGATACAATGTTTAAGCACTCATTGTGCAAGAAATAAACCAAGATTTAAATACAGAGGTTTGTTCCCTCCAAATTAATATTATTTTGAATAAAAAAATATATTTCATTTATACAAAAATAGCGGGATAGCAATATTAATGTTCTGCTTTGATTTAAATCTTTCAGCCTGTATCTTGTGCTACTCAATAGTCTGATGAAGGGACATGAAGGTCCTGAAACGTAACGCAGCATTGATAGAATAAAAGAGAGATAAAAAAGAGTTGAATAACAGGCTATTCCTTAATGTAACAAGGATGTGGATATGCTTTATGATACAGCTTTGTTGAACGAAAAAGAGTTACAAGAATATGGCTACATTATATATACATGGAAAAGGAAAAAGATTGTTTAATCTGACTCAGAAATAATATTCAAGAAATAAAAAATACACAGAAGATTGCAAATAATAGAAGTCTGTCTCTTGCTTTTGGGGGTTGAGGACCACTTCCCTTTTTTAAATATTTGATCTAGTGGTGCCTCCCACCCTACCATCCTCTCATCACCGGCCCCATATTTATAGGTGTCTCTGGTGTCCAGTGGCATCCCCCCACCCTCTAGTCACTGTCCCCTTATGTATTTCATGTTTCCCTGGTGTCCAGTGGCACCCCCGCCCTCTGATCGCCGCCCCCTTATGTATGTTTTTTCCCTGGTGTCTAGTGACACCCCCTGCCCTCCGATCACTGTCCCCTTATGTATGTTTTTTTCCCCTGGTGTCTAGTGGCATCCCCCACTCTCCGATCGCTGTCCCCGCATTAATCTTACCTGTAATAAAGGAAACAGTCCCTCAATTTTTTTTTTGGTTAATCCTGTAAAACAGAATATGGTCCCTTGCTGATCTGACCTCCCGCTGAGCACCCACCACACTGTACCCCCCACACACATACACACCCGCACCCTGACTCACCTGAACACGCCCCATGGCAAAGATCCACTCTCCGATCAAAGACATGTCTTGCTGCTGGCACCACCGACTGCAGTATGAGAAACTACGGTAAGTGCGGTTCATTGTATTTCAATGGGGATTTTAACTTTGATGCATAACTTAAAGGGTGTTACCCAAGGTTCTGTTCTGGGTCCTCTTTTGTTTAGTTTAGTTTTAAATACACTGCTCTTGGTTTGTGTTAAATCTCAAATTATTTTGTATGCAGATGATGCGGTGATCCTCACGAGCGGATCTAGTTTTGAACCTATACAATCAGATCTAGCTAGTGATTTTTTGGCAACTCAGACTTGGTTCTGTGATCACAGGTTGGTTTTGAATGACAAAAAAACACAAACACCATGATTTTGTACAATAATAGAAAAAAATTGGAATCAGAACTGATTTTGTCACTATATTCTGTCACAGGCACAGAGATAGAGCAGGTTAGCAGTTTCAAATATTTGGGCCTGATTCTTAACTCAAAATAAGTTGTGAACATCATATCTTAAATCTGGTTAAAGTTGTACACCAACGGTTGGGAGCGCTTTATAGATTGAATTCTTTACTTATTCCCACAACCAGAATACTATTGGCACAGAGTTTTCTTATGTCAACCATGACTTATGGGCTAATTTTTTTATAACTCATCTTGTGATGGGCTACTTTCAAAGGTCAGAACACTTATAGACCAGGTGGTTAGATCTGCCACTCAGCTTTCCTTAAGTACACATAATTGTGTTCTTCTCAAACAAGCAGGGGTACTTTCCTTGGAACAAAGATATAAATTACAAATACTGTAGGTTTGCTAGCAAAAAAGATTACAAACTACCTGTTAATTTTCACCTTCTTTTTGAGAAATATTCAAACCCTGTTTCTACTAGATCAGGTCACTGTTATTTTACTGTACCAAAGAAGCATTCTGCTCTAGGACAAAGGACTTTGTTGTATAAGTTACCAATGTTCTTTCATAGTATATTGACCAAATTGGATTGTCTTGGAACATATAGATGTAAGGTTTAAAAAAGTACTTAGAAGTTATCTGATAAAGGAAAATGAATGTGAATGTACTGCTTGAGCCCTACTCAGGATGCTTACCATGAGATGATTATTCTAGTGTGTATATTAGACTGTACCCTATTATTATTATTTCCATTTTCTTTGTTTTCATGGTATGTGAATGTTGAGTCTGTATTTGTTATGTATTATGTAAATGGCACTCTGGTCGACCATGAAAATGGGTCGTTTGGCCCATGGACTAAACAGAATAAATAAACAAATCAAATCAAATCTTCAACATGGCCTTTTTGGGATCCCATCTCATGACCAGTGGCGGTGGAATTATGCAAATCAGGCCCGGAAGGTGATTTCGCAGTTGCATGGTGAAACCACCTTTCAGGCAGGATTTGAAAATGTTCGCCACCCTTGTTCATGAGATGGGGTCATAAGAAGGCTACGTTGAGTCGGTCCACCGATGCAGCGGCAAGGCGTCCACTTGCGGTGCCGACATACCAGGTTCGGTGACAGACTCGGGAGTCGGAGGGCTGGCTTGAGGGGGAGGAGGATCAAGCATCCTGGGGACTGCTCTCCTTCTCCGGGGGGAGGGGGAGTAGAGTGTCCAGTGTTTTACAGATCCCTGGAGGAGGTTGGGGGTACCTTTGAGGTCAGCGCCATCTTCTGAGGGGGGCTGGTGGAAGCTGGCTGTCATTGCACATCCCGCCCCCAAGGGGAAGCATAAAAAAAAAAAAATGCTGCCGTCTTTCCGTGATGCCCACCTCCTGCGCCAACAGCCCCAAAATGCCTGACCACCACCGGAACAGTATCCTGCTGAATGGCTACCCCTGCGGCCCCACCCGGGGGGGGGTAAGCCTAGGGAGCCCTGCCACTTGCTGTGATATTGCCGATAACCTGGATATGTTTTCGTTTGGGGGGGGGTCTTGGTGGCTTCGACTTGGGGAAGCTGGGGTGGATCGGGGGTTGAGCGTGGAGGGATGGCGGTGGTCAGAGAGCAGGTGGAGGTTCACAAGACGAAGCAGTGGCAAAAGACATGCTTGAAAATGGGTCAAAATATGTAAAATGGCAAAGTTATGCACGTATCTTGGAAATTTTTCTTACACTCGCTTGTAAATTTGGTAATTTTAAATATCTTACCCCAAATTTTTAACATAGCTATTTTTTCACGCCACCTCATGAACATGACAGCTGTCATTTTTCAAATTCTGGCCAAAATGTGTTTTGACACCTATGACACGGGAGGAAGTTTCTGTGATGTGGAAAAATGTTTTGGCTGAGATTTGAAAATTTTCACTTACCAGATTCATGAGGTGGGCTAATAAGAAGGCTGTGCTGAAAATGTGATGTATAAGTACGGTAAAATGCCCAGGATATGAGTGAACGTTGCACTATTTCGATATTCACTCATAACTTCACTAATTTAAAATATTTTGACTCCAAACTTTCAACAAAGCCATTTTTCCACACCACCTCATAAACCTGATGTGTCATTTTTTAAATCCTGGATGAAACATGTTTTCAGACTTCTGATGCTAAATGACATTCCGTCCAATATACTATAAATGGTACATGGCATGTTTATAAGGTGAATCATATAACAAGTATCTTGAAAATTTAGGGTCAAAATAAAAAAAAAAAAGGTAAGAAAAGTAATTGTTAAACTTTGTGTGTAGTGCCAGTCTTGACCCCAGTGGGTATGCTTTGTGATTCCGTGCTGGTGAGCTGAGTTTGATGGTGAGATCAGTGACTCAGTTGGATGGGGTGAGGATGGAGGGACGGCACTGTTATGTGACATCCCTCCAGCTAGAGAATGAAAGGTGCAGGGTTGTTTGCACAGGCCGGCAACCATATAGTGCAGACAGTGGTCCTCTTGGCATACGGCCCTGCACCTCTCCCCCCTTTTGGTGGCAGAGGGCCCTGTGCATCAGCTGAAATGCACTGCCCTGTGCATCTGTAGCTGCGGCCACCTAAAAGTGCAGGGACCACAGGGCCCTGCACTTCCACAGCCCACCAGACAACCCCATGAATTCTTCACATCCATCGTTGCATAGAACTGCCAGGCCCACAAGGGCCCTGCACTTCTGTAGGTGGATGGAGTCTTCTCTTCGCGCAGGGCATCTGCATCTGTTAACGCAGGTCCCAAATGGACCTGTGTGAATGAGGATATGATTCCACTATCTCAAAAAGAAAGGAAATTCTTTGCAAAAAACTTCATTAATGCACCAATTAGAGTAACTTAACACCACAAAAGTAGGGAAATGTGGTGTTAGTGTTTCCAACCCTAGCTCCCCACCTTCCCAAGCAGGAAAAGGAAAAAAACATTATGGTTGTGGGTCTCCGGTGTCTTGGTGAGTCAGTGATGGGGTCTTCCTTGGGGTTGTCAACCCTAATGCCCACTCTGTTTCCTGAGCAAACAACATTGTACATGATTTCCTTTCTTTATGCAGGGCACAGGGCCCTGCATGAAGAATGCTACAACAAATTGTGTTGGCAACATGTGGCAAGACATCATTCTCTACCTTTGAGGAGTGTATCCATATGTCCAGCCCGGTGGCGCTGAGGGTTGAGGCGCTGGACGCCACACCTCGTTCCACGCCGGTGACCCAGGTTCGGGAATGGACTCGGGTCGCCGGGGGTCGGCAGGGGTGGGGAGGGATTGAGCATCAGTAGGATTGCTCTCCTTCCGGGAGGGGTTCTAGGTGTGGGCGCTCCGGCGACCTCTGACGGAGGCTGGGGGGGCGGTGCGCTGGTACCTCATTGGGGCGGGTGAGTTGGGGCATGGTGCCGGGAGGGAGCTCGTGTGCGCTCCCCAACCTTGGTGTCATTGCACGCCCCTCTCACGCACAAGAAAATAGGGAAAAATATGGCGCAAGGTTGCGGCGGCTTGATGGCCGTCAAGGGATGCATGGCCTTGGGGACACCACTGTGGCTACTGGATCCTGGTTCGGTGAGGAGTAAGGGGGACTCTCCGCCGCCCCACTGCGGGGAGCAAGCCACGGGTGTAATTAGCAGTGGGGGCGCTACGGGGATGTGGCAGACCAGACAGCGGGTGGGATGGATGCCAGGACGTGAAGCAGACCGAGTGCCAGGTAAAAAGGATTATCAAAAAAAAAAAAAAAAAGTATCCATATGAGGCACTGGCTTGGAGCTGTTCCTTGTGCTTTTGACTACAGGCTGGGGGAAGGGGGGACCATTAGGGTTGACAACCCCAAGGAAGTCCCCACCACTGATTCACCAAGACGCCGGAGACCCCAAATCCTATTTTTTTTTTCCTTTTGCTGCTTGGGGGTGGGGTGAGGAGTTAAACCCTAATGCCATATTTTCCTACTTTTGTGGCATTAAGTTACCCTAACTGGTGCATTAATGAAGTTTTTTGCAAATAATTATTTATAGTTTGATTTTATTGTAAGTTTTTTTATTCAATAACAAACTTTATTAATTGCATTGATAACATATTGAAGGAATGGCATTACTCTTGAGTTAGAAAATGGGCTTTAAAATGTAAGTAACCTTATTGGCTGCCAGGGGTACATTAACTAACAGTTAGAGCCCAGTAAATAATAAGTGCCAGGCATACTGACCCCATTACTGGTATCCTGGTGCGACCCGGATTTTGAAATGTTAGCCGCCATTTTTTCTCTCGCTTAGCGAGAACCGAGATAACCCACCTTTCCTCTTGACACACTCCCTCACTTCAACTTTTAAATAATTAAAAAATGCTCTGTTCAGCATAGCACATTCTACACAGTCATGTCACGATTGCCCCGCCTCCTCCATCACTCCATCCGGCTGCTAACTCACCTCTGAAGAAGCGCTTCTCCCTCAGCTCTCCATTCCCCATGACCCCCGAAAACCCTGCTGTTTCAGCACAATAACACTGACACTGCTTGCAGTCGCAGTAGGTTTCAGCATGTTTTAAATTTCAAACTGTAACACAGCTCTTTTAATGTTAGACAAAAAAAAAACATTTAGTCCGCTGTCCACTGCCTTGCCATCTCATAGTTCCCACTCTGTACTTCCTGCTTGCACTTGACAGGGCCGCGCAAGGTCGCAACTTCCAAAAGGACAAAAAAGAAGGACTCTTACCAGGAAGGACAGATTAAGAAAAATGTGTTTTATTTTTTAAGAACTGCAAGTATTTGGGGGGGACTGTACCAAAAATGTCATGCATTGGCAGCCTTGCTCAGGAAGTCATGGAGGGGAGGGTGGGGAGTACAACAGAATGGCTGTGCTGGGGGGAGCAGGGACAGGGGACAGAACAGCACAGAAACATAGGGACTGCTTTACTACAGAAACACTTCATCATTTTTTCCCTATTATTTTTTTTTTATTTCTTTTTAATTAAATCCCATATAAAAATGCTACAGGTAGCCATTTTCTAAGCCATAATAATCTCTCAGGGTGGGGTATGGGCAATACCACCACCCTGTTGGGTATTATTGCTTGCGTAATGCATACTATTTTATATAGACTAGATACAACCATAATCTGTTTCTCAGAGTCAAATAATTCATTTCTGCCCCTGGAAATAGATATAGACTAATAAAGATTGAAAATGAAATTCTAGGTACATGGATATGTTGTTCATCCACACTGTCTGGCAGGTATCCTTGCCGCTTTAATTCTTGCCGGAAGGTCTTCAAGCTGGCTCCTCCCACCCACCTGGGTGGTAAAACTCTCAGCTCCGCCCCATGACGCCAGATCTTCCTTACCGCTTGGAAGCTCAGGTTCCCTCCTTAGCGCTCTGCGTTTTAGACTGGATCTTAATTCTTTGGTTCGTCCGAAATTGATTTTGAAGTTTTCTAAACTTCGGTCTTCTTTCCCTCGCAGCTTTCGATGGACAAATCTGTTCCCAGCTTTCGGGTGCCTTGCCGGAATGTCAGGACAGATCCGCACTCACGTGCGTCTACTGCTTAGGCCTAGATCACGACCCGCAGGCTTGCGAGTTGTGCCGTTCTTTCTCGGCCAATGTTCTGGACGATCGCACTGCCCGTTTGAAGCTTGGGCGCCCCGAGAAACGTTTTCCGCCGGTAAAATCCAAAGAGGCTCGCTGGGCAGTGTCCGCGGCGGCTGGCTCGGCTGAGCAGCTTGAACAGTTGATCGCCCTCGAGGAGGAAGCGGCCCAGGCCGCATCTTCTTCCTCCTCTGCTGTGGCATTTATCCCGCTCTCTCTGAGTTCCTTGTATACAGCTTCGTTCAAGGAGCTTTGCCAGTCCCTTTCCACGAAAGGAGAGGGGCCTTCAGGACATTCTTCTCGGCCCAAGAAAAGGGAATCAAAAGGTAAGTCCCATCGTCGGCGTGAGTGGGAGAGGTCCTCCTCCCTGGGCAGCCGACTGTCGACCTCGGTCGAGGTTGCGGCTGAGGCCGCTGGCTTCACAGTGCCCCCGTCAGGCCAGCCTGCCGAGACTTCCGTCGACGAAGTCGAGATTTTTCTCGATCCGTTAGACGGGCTGTCGATTGGAGAAGCCGACAACCCTACTTCACCGTTCCCCGGTGGATACCGAGATCTGCCTGCTCCGGGACCGCAGTTCCCGTTAAAGTTCCGAGCCGAGGAAGAGCGGGTATCCCCGCCTTCCCAGACCCACCCTCAGTCCCTCCGGGGGTCTCGGTCTCGGACCTTTTCTCGGTCCAGCCGTTCCCGCTGACTTCGGCGGTCTCGGTCCCATTACCGAAGTAAGCGGCGACGCCGTTCTTCCTCGTCCTCCTCCTCGGGTGAGGAGAGGCTACGGCGCATGTTGTGCCGGTGCTATGAGGATTTGATGTGGCAGCAGTTGCTGTTATCCGGGCCTAAGCCGACCCTGGCCAAGACCCCGGCCATCAAGTGGCTGTCGCCGGAACAGCCGAAGCAACCACTCGTTCCAGTCGAGTTGCCCGCCCCAGGGCCGGTTGCTAAGCCGAAACCAGCTGGTCCACTGATTGTGGTGGAACCTCCGCCTCCACAACCTAAGTCGGGGGCACCGACCAAGAATTCTCGGTCAGGTCATGGCCTGCCCCACAGGTTGTCGGTCACCTTCACTTCCGATCGTCCTCGGCAGGTGGAGAGTGGCTCAGGGCCGAGGCAGGTCTTCGCAGACTTTTCGGAATCCGACGACGATTCCTCCCTGTCTCCAGGCAGTGCGATCTGGAGTCCTCCGGGGGCCAGTCAGTGGACGATAGCCCATCGTCGTCCTTGGGTCTGCTTCGACTCATCTCCGAGTCCACAGGGATGCAGCTCGAGCCCGTGTCCAAACGGGCCAAGTATCCCCTGACAGAGATTCTGGACCGAGGGGATTCTCCAACGGAGGCCTTTCCGGTGGCTGAGGCCATTGTCGGCCCAGCCTTGGAGCTTTGGCAGCGGCCTGCTTCCTGTCCTGCGCCCTCGGCCAGGATGGCCAGGAAGTATGCAGTCCCTACTGGCTGTTTGCCTGGTTTCTCGGAACACCCCTCTACTGAGGGGTTAGTCACCGACAGCGTTTTCCGGTGTTCGGGTAACGCTCGGGATATGGACAAGCCCCCCGACAAGGAGTCCAAAAAGCTGGACTTTGCCGGGCACAAGATGTACGCTGCGTCCTCCCTCGGCCTCCGACAGGCCAGCTCGGCCGTGCTGATGGCACACTTCTCCCACGCCCTCATGGGCTCCCTGGATGAGGTCGTTCCTCATCTCCCGCCTGACCTGCAGAGCACGGTCTGCCAGGTGCGGGACCAGGGTAGGGCGGTGTCGAAGCAGTAGCTCCAGACTGCTCTGGACATAGGTGATTCCTGTGCCAGGTCAGTAGCGGCCGCAGTGGCCATGCAATGCTGGGCGTGGCTGAGGATATCTACCTTCACGGCGGATACCCAGCACAAGTTGGTGGACGTTTGCTTCTTGGGGACTGACCTCTTCGGCCCTGTTGTGGAGGGACACCTCCAGCGGATCGAGAAGTCCAATGCCACTCTGGACTCAGTCACCTCCGCCCAGAGGGACAAAGGCCGCCGTCAGCAGCAGAAGTCCTTTCGCCCTTCGGTCCCTGCTCCTCAACCGGCCCAGCAGCACCGGCAACAGGGCCAGCAGGCTCCGCTTGGCATCCCAAACCCAAGCCGACGGCTTCCTCCAACAGGAAGCAAGGAGGTAAAGGCCCAGGAGGTCCCTCGGCCGGTTCTTCCTCCAAGCCTGCCCAGTGACGGGTTGAGGGGTGCCGCCCCAACCTTGTCACTCCCCCCTGGGTTCCCCCGGGGACGGCTCCGCCACTTCCTTTCCTCCTGGTCCGCTATCACCACGGACCGCTGGGTGTTGGAGGTGGTAGGAAAAGGCCTGCCTCTGGAGTTCGAGCAGGTTCCGCCTTTTCGAGCCGTCGCCCGTCGGGGGACCACGGGGTCCGCAGCCTCGCTGTCAGCCCGCCGGGCCAATATTGCCCTGCTCCTGGAAAAAGAGGTAATCAGGAAGGTGGCGGATCCTCCTCCAGACCCGGGGTCTGTGTCCCGGTACTTTCTGGTCCCAAAACGGACGGGGCCATTCTCGACCTGCACGACCTGAACAAGTTCCTAAGGTCTCGGACCTTCAGGATGGTCACTCTGGCTCAGATAATCCCATCCTTGGAACGAGGCATGTGGTTCTGCTCCCTGGACCTCCAGGACGCGTTCTTTCACGTCCCAATCCATCCGTCCCATTAGAGGTTCCTCCACTTCAGAGCGGAGGGATCCCTATACGAGTTCCGTGCCATGCCCTTCGGCCTCTCCCTAGCCCCCAGGGTCTTCACCATATGCATGGCAGTGGTGACAGCATTCCTGCAGGCGCCGAGGGGTCCGGGTGTACCCTTACCTGGACGATTGGCTGATAGCAGCCCCCTCCAGTCTGGAGGCGGAGCGGTCCAGAGATCTGGCCCTCCAGGTTTGCTCTCAGGTTGGCCTCCTCATCAACGAGGCCAAGTCGGAACTCGTGCCAAAGCAGGTGATTCTGTTCATCGGGGCAGAGCTCGACTCTCTGTGAGCCAGAGCACGGCTCCTGGCGGATAGGGCCGAGGTTCTTTCCTCCTTTGCCCAATCATTTCTGGTTGGGCAATTGCGCCCTTGCCGGGACTTCCTGCGCCTCCTGGGCCTCATGGCGGCCTGCACCAGCGTGGTCCGTTGGGCCCATTGGTACATGCGTCCCCTTCAGTGGGGACTGGCCAGCCAATGGTCACAACGCCACGATCTGTTGGACCGGCCCGTGACAGTGACCCAGGAGATGTGGAATGCTCTCCAATGGTGGATCGTTCCAGCACATCTGCAGGAGGGTATCCCGTTCGTCCACCCCAAGCCGACGGTCTCCTCTCGACCGCGACGCATCTCTGATGGGTGGGTGCCCATCTGGGGGAACACCGAGCGCACGGCCTCTGGTCCCCTTGGGAGTCCCGATGCCACATCAACCTGCTGGAGCTCCGAGCGGTCTGTCTAGCTCTTACCGCCTTCACTCCGTTTCTACAGGGTCAAGTGGTTCAGGTCCAGATGGACAACACCACGACCATGTTCTATCTGAACTGCCAGGGCGGGACGCGCTCCTTGCTGTTATGCAAGGAAGCTCTCCGCATTTGGTCCCTAGTGCGCAGCCTGGAGGCAGCTCTCCTAGCCATTCACATGGCAGGAGCCTCCAACACCCTGGCCGATGCCCTAAGCCGGATAGGGGCTGCGTCTCACGAGTGGTCTCTCCTGCCGGAGGTAGTACAAGATCTCTTCTCCCACTGGGGCACGCCTCAGGTGGACGTGTTTGCCTACAGGGAGAATGCGAAGCAGAGTCTGTTCCATGCCCGCCCCCCTCAGCAGGGCTCGCTGCAGGGGGATGCCTTCTCGAGGCCGTGGACCCCGGGCCTCTTCTACGCCTTTCCCCCATTTCCCTTGATCCACAAGATGCTTCTCAAGGCGAGGAGGGACAAGGCGAAGGTGATTCTGGTAGCCCCAGACTGGCCCCGCCAGTTCTGGTATCCAGATCTCCTCAGCCTCAGCTCCAGGCTCCCGAGGCAGCTTCCAGCCCACCCGGACCTGATCTCAGTCAATTAGGGGAAGGTATGCCATCCGGACCTTCAATCCCTGCACCTGACGGCCTGGTTCCTGAGCGGCTAGAGTTCCAGGCCTTGGGTCTTTCCGACAAGGTCCTCAACGTCATTGAGGTATCCCGTAAGGAGTCGACCAGGAAATGCTATGCCTTCAAATGGAAGAGGTTTTCCATTTGGTGTCAGGGGAAGGGCTTGGACCCTTCCGACTGCCCCTTGGCAAGCATTCTGGACTACCTGTGGTCCCTTTCTCGGCAAGGGCTTCGGTCGACGACCCTTAAGGTGCAACTGGCAGCCATCTCTGCTTACCGGGCGCAGGCCGGGAAGCAGTTGGTGGCACAGGAGAAGGTGGTCGGGCACTTTTCAAAGGCCTTGACCACATTTCCCCTCCGGTGCGAGAACCTCCACCTCCGTGGGATCTACTGCTGGTATTGGCCAAGCTCATGGGCAAGCCATTCAAACCAATGCACAGGTGTGATCTTTCACACCTGTCGTAGACCGCCTCTTGGTGGCTATCACGTCAGCCAGAAGGATGGGAGAGCTCCAGGCGCTTCCATCAGCCTCCCTACCTGGTCTTCCACAGGGACAGGTTGTCCCGCGCCTCCACCAAATTCCTTCCAAAGGTGGTGTCGGAGTTTCACCTTAACCAGGTGCTGACTCTGCCGGTGTTCTACCCCAATCACCTCGGAGGCCGAGTATAGGCTCCATACTGTGGACCCTAGGCGGCGCCGCTTGCCTATAAGGGCAGGCGGCTGAAATTCGGGAGAGGTTCGCCAGCTGTTTGTCACCCACGCTGAAGCCGCACCTGGCAGACCCTGGCAAGCGGACGATAGGCAGGTGGATCACCTCCTGCTTAAAGCTCTGCTGCAGGTTGGCGGGCATGGAGCCTCCCAGAGGGATAAGAGCTCATTCTACCCGCCATACCGCTGCATCGTAGCTGCTTCCAGGGACGTCCCTATCCAGGATATCTGCAGGGCTGCTACCTGGAAGTCGGCACATACCTTTATTACCCACTACCACATCGACCTCGAGTCACGCCGGGATGCTGGTTTTGGGGGCCTCAGTTCTCCAGTCTCTCTTCCCAAGTAAGTATTGGGGGTGTGCGCCTTGCCGCCCTCCTCCCGGAGAACTGCTAGGAGTCTGCCAGACTGTGGATGAAAAAAAATATCCGTGTCCCTAGAAATACAGGTTACTCACCTGTAACAGGAGTTCTAGGAATGGTATATGTTGTTCATCCACACGACCCACCCGACCTCCCCGGCTTCGACGCACAACCTGAGCTTCCCGCGGGCCAGATCTGGTGTCATGGGGCGGAGCCGAGAGTTTTACCACCTGGGTGGGTGGGAGGAGCCAGCTTGAAGACCTCCTGGCAAGAATTAAAGCAGCAATTAAAGCAGCAAGGATACCTGCCAGACAGTGTGGATGAACAACATATATTTTAATTTTTTTTTTATTTATTTAGTTGTTTAACCAGGTATAGCACACTAAGCTGAAAGCTTTTTTACAGGAGCGACCTGGGAGCACAAGGAGGTTAAGTGACTTGTTCAGGGTCACACAGTATGCAAGTGGAAGCTGTGGGATTCAAACCCAGGTCTGGTCTGCTGGATGTCACCAAATTTGCAGCTCAGAGCCTTAGACCACTGCGCTATACTGCCTATATACCATTCCTAGAACTCCTGTTACAGGTGAGTAACCTGTATTACCTGTCTGATAAATATTTTGACACTTGGCATGTTATAACATTAAGTCTGTATGTACTGGATATTGGTTTAACTGCAGTAAAGAAGTTTAGAAAAGAAAAGTAAAGAATGGTAGTGTTTACAGAGAGCCAGTTAGTGGCACTGGCTCCAAAATGTAACTGAAAGTCTTTTTCTCCACAGACCAACCATGACATATGGTTGTGCTGAATATGGCGGGGGAGGGTGTTCCCCAGAGTGATAAACCAAAAGAGCCGATCTGTCAGTACTCTCGCTAAGCCTCTGATGTGCAGGAGCATTGAGGAGGGAATATAATCTACCCCTCATGTTCTGATCTGTGTTAAATACGTGACTTTTTAATTCCTTTTTCATAGGCTGACAAGTGCATACAGGTATTATAGTAGCCTCGGTATGTGTGCAGCCATAATTTATGGCTATTATCTGCTCTGTATGGGCTTGTAGAACCCTAGAAAAAGAACAAGTAAGAAAGGTCTGTAATTACCTTGGGCTACCACTGCCAAGCATTTGCCTAACCCACCTCACTTTGTCTCCTCCAATATAAAATATTGGTTGTTTTTTTAATGTTTTCCCTGGTTTCTTGCTTTCTGGTTATTCTTTCTTTGGTGTCCAGTGGTTGGGGGTGCAGGGTGTTAAAGGTTTGCCATGCATAAGGACTTCACTGTCCCTGTTCCATTAGGCTGCAGCATACTGGACTAGCAGGCTAGTGCACTCTCATGATTCAAGTATCACCTGCAAAGTGTGCGACCTTGAGCCTCCCCCCAAGCTAGGACATTCGGGTTGACACCTTCCACCTTCGGGTATCAAATCCGACTTTCTCCCAAGCAATGAATGGAGACCCAAGAGTACCCAGGGTATCATCCGACAACGCCAGAGTATTTTTAATTTTTCCTTCCTCACCCCAACAGGATGCTGACTAGTGGTACTCAGATTGTATTCAGTGGAATCAAATACCATTGGATATCTCCGATACCGTTAGTGTCCAACTGCTGGATCCTAGCCCTTTTGATCCGTTAGGATACCAGCTATCCGATGTGACTGTCTGAGATCCGAGGGATCCCAGGCAGACATCTGACCTCAGAACCTACAGTGCAACCTCTGATCCCACTATCTAACCACAGATCCAAAGGATCTGAATCAGATATCCAACCTCAGATTCACTACCCAACCTTGGATATGAAATCTGAATGGGGTTGGATAGGTTCTCGGATCTAAAGTCGGATAGATGGGCTTTCTGCTAGATCCAGTTAGGATAGTTAAAGGCACTATCCAAGCATCACTAATGCTGACCGTGTGGTTCCAGGGCACGTGAACACAGACTTCGCCTCTGTGGAGCTAGTCCATGTTCAACCTCCCTGAAGCTGCTCCACCTGCATCACCTCCACTGGCCACAAGCTGGCAATGTCACAACAGAATCTGTTGCCATACAACCCCAAAAGAGAAATCTTCCATGGCTGCAGGCGGGGGTGGGGGGTGGGAGGCACTCTCCTTCATGGGAAGGGGGTTAAAAGCAGTCTCATAAGGTCAGCAAATAACTTAGTGCAGCACTGAGGAGGTGGAAGGACACAGGGACAGAAGGGTAGAAAAAAATCCAAAATAGCATGCTCAAACCTTTTATGTTACTCCACACTGGAATTCACATTTCTTCTAAGGGGTGCTGCTAGGTTGTGGCAAACAACATGCAATCCAAAGATACTAGCCCCCCCCCCCCCAATAGCATAGCATAACATATTTAAACTTTCCTCTGCCAAAGCTGGCTATATTTACTTCAAGCTCCATGTGAGGAGAGAGTCCTCTTAGTTTCAGACTGGAATGCCAATTTGAGTAAGCTAAATCACCAATGTCAGGGTGGGACCCTTCGATTTAGTCCCTAACTTTCCAGTGCCTCAATGACTACTAACTGATTCCTTTTATACTGTGCTGCCTGAAGGGATTTTACACAACAAAAACAACCCTGGCCATCTGAATGCTCGTTGAGTTGTTACTGCTTCCTTTCAGCACCGCACCACATTTAAATGACACTGTTGCAAGTGGTAGTTGGGATGACAGTCTGCTGGAGCACCTATGGAGCATCTGTTGGGAACAATGACCTGTATGGGGGATGAAAGGGAGTTTTCTGTTCAACTTTTTTTCATTAAATTGATGCATCTCAGACCCATTTGTGCATTTTGAGTAGGATGCACAAAATTGCAGGCATTTTCTTTCCTCTTAAAGGAAATAAAAAAAAAGTCAGCACTTGATGCTACAAAATCTGTCAATGTAGAACAAATGGGGCCTCTTTTGACCAGTTTAGAGAATAACAGGTGTCTATGCCATGTGGATTTCCTTATCTGTGCTGCTGGTTTGAGATACATTCTCTTGACGAGACAGGTAAATCTTAGCATGTGATAGTGCTATCATGAAGGAAGGAGCCAAAATATTGTTAGTGATCAGATAATATTTTAAAAAATATATAAATAGGGTCCTTTATTGAATTCTGCATGTTTAAAAAAAAAATCACATTTCATATAGTCAGTGAATACGTTTGCAGTATTCAAAGTGTGTAAATTAATATAAAACCATCAATAAAAGTTTTGGGAAGATGTTTTGGAAGAAAAGGTTTTCCTTTAATGCCCTGCTTCTGTATTCATGGAATAATCCATGAATTTCCATAAATGATCCATGGTTTATACTTCAGATATGTGCTGTGCTATTCACGACAATAAAAGTTGAGTACTTTCCTGTTTAGTTTTCAGTTTAAATGGTTTCTTTTGGGGCAGAGCTGGCCACTGAGTTGAAGGCAGCAGACTAGACGATTGTGTTGGATTCCTTTATTTGCCTAATAACATTTTAATCATCTCTGCAAAGAAAAAACACATTTTGAAAGAGACTGTAATCCTGTTCGTGTAGATACCAAATTCGGCAGTCTGGACTAAATAATGTACTGTTGTGGGTTGACACAACAGAATGGTGCCTGGGGTGAAGGAGCGCGGCCTAAAGATGTAAAGCAGCTGGCCACTTCAGCAAAGGAAACGGGACACACCACCTCTGCAGTAGAACAAAATCAACCATCCAATGTAGCTCTCCTAAGAGCCTTACAGGCAGTGGAAAAAAAATCTAGAGGATTTTACCTCCGAAATGCTGGTATTCGACACGCAAGCTGAAGCTGTGGAACATGAAGTCAGTTCGGCGACAGAAACAGTAGATGGATCCCTGATTATGTTGACTGATCTTATGAAGGAAAGTGCTGTGCCATGAAGGCAACTTGAAAATTCGGAGAACGGAGGCAGAGCGTCAAATATCCATATCATTGTCTTGCCTGAGGGTGCGGAAGGGGACACACTGACTTTTTCTCCACCTGGCTCCCCGAGATCCTCCAGTTGGAGCGAAGATTCACGGTGCAGCAGGGCTACTGCATCACTTTTTGGGGAGCCAGGAACAACATGGCATTGGTACAGGAGAGAATCTGGACAGTTTTGGTGGAACTGGGTTCAGAGTTGGAGTGCGATGAAGTGCCTTGGGAGGCACAGCAAAAGTGCCCATTGTCCTGGAATGATTTTTTAATTTTACTTATTTTTTTATTTATTTAAAAATTGGTTACTGAGAAAGGCACACTGAGCCGAGGGTCGTTTCCAGGTGTGACATGGGGAGGAGGAGAACACAGATCTTACTTCGAGACACAGCTCTTGCAGCAGGTTACACCATTAGGACCGAAGCCGGCAGGCGTCAGGACTCCACGGAAAAATTCTAGCTAGCTATCTTCAGCGAGGACCGCCCAGCGTCGATCCGGCGTCAGGCGTAATACATAAGGGCGGTCCCCCGATTCAGTTCTTTCCCGCCGTCGACTTGCATGTCTCGACCCTTCGGTTCAGTCTCTAGCGCGCGACGCATGGTTAAGTTCTTTCCTACGGGAAATTCGATTCTCTACAATCAAGTTTTTCTCTGATGTCCTCTCCGACCTCCGGTCACTCCTCGAAGTGTGCTTGTGGGAAGCAGATCCCCTTCAAGGACCCTCACTCGGCCTGCGTCCGGTGCCTAGGCCCAGACCACGACACCCGGGCCTGCTCCTTTTGCCAGGGGTTCAATAGCAGAACCCGGATCCGTCACCAGAAGGCCCTTCAGGCTTTTTTGCTGGAAGAAAAACTCAAGACCATGTCTTCCAAGGGGGACTCCTCGAAGAAGGCCCACAAGCACCCTGAGAAATGTAGGGAGAAGGCCCCTTCCAGGTCCCCGTCTAGGGCCACAGACTCGCGCAGCTCTGGTTCCAGGTCCGACCGCTCCCCTTCCCAGGCCAGCTCTCAACCTCCCCCTACTGCGGTCAAGAAGTCTTCATCCTCTTCTCAGGTCAAGACTGCCAGACCTTCCTCGTCCTCCAGGGCCCTGGTCAAGTCTGGGGATCGCCACCATCACCATAAGTCGGGTTCCCGCCTTTCTGAACCCGACGTCAGGTCGGCTTCCTTGCCTCCTCGCAAGACTATGGAGCTTACCTCTCTGAAGAGGCCGCAGGACCCAACGCCGGTGCGCCCGTTGTCGTCCTCTCGCCACAGATCCTCGGAGCCGCCGTCGGCCAGACGACCGTCGCCGGCCAGGCCAACGCAACATCGGACACCGGTAGGGGGACTGGCGCCCGCTCCTATTGAGAAGAGAACCCGACGCCTCCGACCGACGTCGGTCAGGAGACCATCACCGAGGAGGAATTGACTCAGCCCGAGGACCAGACGGGCGACCCCGGTCCTGTCGAGACGCCCAGGGAACCCTCGCCATTACCCGAGCCCCCTGTGGAGCCGACGCCGGGACCCGACGACCATCCACCGGCGCCCGGACCGTCGTCGGGCCTTTCCATGGTAGAAGTGAAGGAGCTGTTCACTTACTGGTGGGACACCATAAAGAAGGACATGGTTCCCACTCCACCTCCTCTTCCTCCTACACCGATTACTCCTCCGGTTCCTGCGCCCCCCTCTCCATCGGGGTCGGCAGGCTGACTACCTCCTCCCCGGGAGCACAGAACACCTCCAAGGGGGAGACCAGACAAATGGAGACCTCTGTCCAAATCCTCTTCCAGGTCACCCAGCCCTAAGAGACTCAGAAGCATGACGGCGCCCTGACGGAGGACACGGATCAGAGTTCTCAACATCCAGATCCCCATCTCCCTCTCCATCCCTTCTCCGGATCCACGAGGTGCCAAAGTCTCCTCGGATGACCCTTCGTTCTCGGATATTATGAGATACATCCAAGAGAACATGGGATGGGATCTTGGAATAGCTAGACCCGAGCTCCCTTGCAAAGTATCTTGACAGAAGGACCCCAAGCCTGTGGTGGTGGTGCCACCCTTGGTAGGTGCCTTTCGTGGGCGTCACCAAGGCAGCATGGAAGCATCCACATTGGCTCAGCGATGCCGAAAAGCTGATAGCTTGTATAAGGCTCCCAGGGAAGACCAGTACTTGACTCAGCATCCTCAGGCCAGCAGGTCTGGTCATAACAACCTCACATGACCGGTCCCAGAGACTAACATCTGAGCACCCTGCCACCAGACCCAGAGTCCAAACAGCTGGACGCTATGGGTAGGCGCACGTATGCTTCGCTACCTGTGCCATCAGATCCTGAATTACTTGACCCACATGGCGCAGTTCAAAATGCCTTGTGGGAACAGGGTCTGGATGCGGCTGAGAAACTGCGGAAGGTGAGCAGAAGGAGGAGATGCTTCCAGCTCCCGTGCGGGTTCGGACGTGGGAACCCAAGTGCTACGAGCCGCGTATGACTCTGCGGACTCCTCGGCCCGAGCAGCAGCTTCAGGCGTATGCATCCGGAGACACTATTGGTTATGCGTCTCCGGTTTTACCCCGGACGTCCAGAAGAATATCGCGGACGCCCACATTTGAGGGAGAAGTCTTGTTTGGTAAGCCCTCAGAGAAGATTATTACCAAACTCCAAGAGGCCGGGAAGGTGGTGAGGTCGGTTCAGGCCATGTACCGACCCAAGCTTAGTTCCTTTCGTAGGAACCAAAGCCGATTTCGTGGACGGACGCAGAGGCAACAGTCCCGCCCCGCTCCACAACAGAGGGGCTCCGGCTTTCGCAGAGCCAAGGGGAAACAACCCGCAAGCCGTAGCCAGCGTACTTCCAAGCCGGTCCAGCCAGCGGGACCCTCAGTCGCCACAGCCTGACTCCTTTCCGGCCCCCACCCCTTAGGATCAACGGGAAATCATGGTCGGAGGTCGCATTGCGAACTTCCTGCCGGGATGACAGGCTATAACCACCGACAGGTGGGTTCTTCAGTTGGTCGGAAAAGGCCACTTTATAGAATTCGCAGAAAAGCCACCCTCGAGGCCTCCTTTGCTCTCCCGGTACCCGGGTCAGCACAAGTCACTGATCTGGCAAGAAATACTCGTGCTTGCAAAAGGGAGCGATAGAGTACGTCCCGGAGAACCAGAGAGGACAAGGATATTATTCCCACTTCTTCCTGGTTCCAAAGAAAACAGGGGACCTCCGTCCAATTCTGGACCTCAGCGACCTCAACGTGTCGGTCGCCTACAAGAGATTCCGCATGGTGACTCTTCCGGGTCTCATTCCCATGCTAAAGCAAGACACCTTCTTAGCGTCTCTAGACATGCAGGATGCATACCTGCACATCCCTATAGCTCAGGAGCACAAGAGGTTCCTGCACTTCGAGTTTCTTGACCACCACCTTCAGTTCCGAGCCCTTCCATTCGGACTGTCATCCGCACCCAGGGTCTTTACCAAATGCATGGCAGTCGTGGCAGTGTCTCTAAGGAGACAGGGCCATTATGTGTTCCCGTACCTGGACGATTGGCTTCTCATGGCCGCCTCCAGAGAGGCGTTGTTACGAGCGATCCAGAGCTCCCAGGACCTGTTCAGATCTCTGGGCATCCTAATCAACCACGAGAAGTCTCTCCTGGTACCGTTGCAGAAACTGCAATTTATAGGCGCAGTACTGGATACCGTTCAGGGAAGATCATTTCTTCCAGACGACAGAGCGGAGCGCATCAGATCCCTCATCAGGGAGTTTTCGTTGAACAAGACCGTCCCTGCCAGGTCAGTCCTGCGCTTGCTTGGACACATGGCTGCGGCCATTCCTACTGTCCCTTTCGCAAGGCTCCTCATGCGGGTAACTCAGTGGATGCTCAGGGTGCAATGGGATCAAAGGCAAGACCACATGCAGCATCCGGTCAGAATCACGAACACCGTGATTCGAGACTGGCAGTGGTGGCTAGACCCAGGGTCACTCTCCACGGGTGTCCCGTTTATAGCGCCATCCCCGGAGGTAATCCTCACCACAGACGCCTCAGGTCTAGGGTGGGGAGCACACCTGGACGGGGTGAAGTCCCAGGGTACGTGGACCCCTCTGGAGGCTCATCTTCATATCAATGTCCTAGAGATGAGGGCGGTCCTTTATGCCCTGCAGGCCTTTCAGTCAGAAATCCCGCCGAGTACTCTCCTGCTTCAGACAGACAACACGGCGGATGTATTACCTCAACAAACAAGGAGGCGCACACTCTAACCCCCTTTGCAGGGAGGCCATGAGGGTGTGGGATTGGGTAATCTGACACGGCGCGAATCTGATCACAGTACATGTTCCCGGAGTGGACAACATGATTGCAGACGGCCTGAGTCGCTCCCAGGCCAGAGTCACAGTGGGAACTTCTTCAAGAGGTAGCAGAGGATCTGTTTCTTCGATGGGGAACTCCAGAGTTGGACTTGTTCGCATCCCCATCCAACGCAAAACTGCCCAATTTTTGCTCACTAGATCCAGGGCCTGGTGTTTTCTGGCGAGACACGTTGTCCCTCTCCTGGGCGGACAGATTCCTCTACGCTTTCCCTCCCTCCCCGTTGATCCAGAGAGTTCTTCTCAAACTGTGCAGGGAGCAAGCAACCATGATCCTTGTGGCCCACTTTTGGCCCAGACAGATATGGTTCCCTTTACTGATTCAACTATCCCGGGAACCTCTGCTCCCGTTGCCGTTCAGCTCCCACCTCTTGTCTCAGGAGGAAGATTCACTGGTCCACCCGGATTTAAGCTCACTGAACCTGCATGCATGGCTCCTAGAGACGTAGCCATCTTACGTCATGGGGTCTCTCAAGAGGTTGCGGAAGTTCTTTCTGCAGCCAGAAAGCCGGCAACGCATGCGACGTACGCCATGAAATGGCGCCGTTTTGTTTATGATGTCGCTGAACACTTTTCCCCTTTAGGTTGCCCAGTGAGAGTGGTGTTGGACTACCTGCTCTCCCTTTTCCGTTCGGGCCTAGCCTACTCCTCTATCAAGGTGCACCTCTGTGCCATCTCTGCCTACCACCTTCCGGTGGGACATCGCACAGTGGCACAATTAGACGCCTCTCGGGAATTTTTGAGAGGGGTGTTACATCTTAGGCCACCCATTAAGGACCCAGTGCCTCCATGGGATTTGCTCTTTGTCCTGGAACAACTCACGCTTCCCCCTTGAACCTGCTGCGGATTGCAAGCTCGTTTTCTGTCATGGAAAACGCTGTTTTTGGTTGCTGTTACTTCAGCGAGAAGAGTTTCTGAGCTTCACGCTCTCATGTGCAAAGAGCGTTATTTAGTTTTCAACCGGGACAGAGTATCCCTGAGGACGAATCCAACATTTTTGCCTAAGGTGGCTTCTACACTCACTCTCAATCAGGATATTGACCTGCCGGTCTACTTCCCGAATTACTCTAATAGAGGAGAGGCACTGCTCCACACCCTGGATGTTCACCGCAGCTTGAGGTATTACCTCAACAGACCTAAACAACTCCGTAGTTCAGAGCAACTTTTCGTTTCCTTTTCTAAAAGGATGATGGGCCAACCAGTATCCAAACAGTCCCTGTCTCGCTGGCTTGTCCAGTGTATGTCATACTGTTATGATATCAAACATAAGCCTCCGGGAACAGTCGGGGTCATTCCACTAAGGTGTGGCCACCTCCTTTGCAGCACTCCGAAGCGTCTCCACCTCTGCCATATGTGCTGCAGCCACTTGGAGCTCTGTGCATACATTTATCAGGCATTATAGCCTGGACGCCGCCCTCTTGGCGAAGAGCCGACCGTCCTGGCGGTGCTACAGGGACTCCTGTCCTAGATTCAGGACCTGGAAGGTAATTCCTAGTTTCCTCCTCCCAGAATGTTGGCAGCGTTACTGCTTGGAATCAGTCTAATGGTGTAACCTGCTGCAAGAGCCTGTATCTCGAAGTAAGATAGTACAGTTACGTAAGAACTTACCGTAACAGTAGAATCTTCGAGAACAGTCTTCAGCATCGCACTCCGCCCACCTTCCCCTTGGAGGAGGCATGGCTTAGGCCTTTACTATCAGGGATTTTCCTTTGACTTCTGATGGTGGATCCTCGGTCTCCCATTTGATGTCAATACGGCCCGGAAGTCTCCAGTGGGAGAACTAGGGAATGGTAGGGACCGCCTATATGCTAAATCTGGCCGTAGGACGCCGAGGACGGACCGACGCTGGCGGGTCCCCGCTGGAAGATAGCTACCTAGAATTTTTCCGTGGGGTCCTGACACCTGCCGGCTTCGGTCCTAATGGTGTAACCTGCTGCAAGAGCTGTTCTCGAAGATCTACTGTTACGGTAAGTTCTTACGCAACTGTACTTTACAAAGAATACAGCAAGTCAGAAGACGTGGCTACAGTGAAGTACAGTAGCAGAGTGCAGAGCAAACAAGAACGCAAGATTGTTGCATACAATAAAGGACAAATAAATTGGTATGCAAATCAGCTGTGCAGTTGGACATGATCAAAAAGTGCTTTGTCCCTGAATGAGGGGAGACTGACCTAATCTTGAGGGGGTTAATGAAACAGGCAGATTAAGTGACACACAAAATTGCCAAAACCATGCAGTTATGGGGAAGGGAAAGGTAAGGTGAGAGCAGAATCGCAGGGAAAGGTTAGGAAGGGTTCGGATAGAGGAGTGGCTGGAGCAGGGGGGAGTGAGGAGAAGTTTTTGGGTGCATGATGGAGGGAAGGGAGGTGGACAGACGGATGGAGGAAGGTATTTGGTTCCAGAAGGAGGGGAGGTAATAGGAGAATGCAGATTTCCCAACTGAGGAGTGAGAAGGAAGGAAAGAATTAAGAATTCATATTTTCGGGGGGCACTGTGGAGCCCGAGCAGAACGGCAGCAACTTGCAACAGCTCCTCGACTGAACTTTAAAAATATCAGAAATATCCTTTGACCACCAGAAACTGATTTTAATAAATAGCACCATCTGAAAGAGGATCCCTCTAAACATAAAAATGGGTAATCTTCGTAAGGACAGAGGCAGAGGCACAGCCGCTAAAACAGCCAGCTCATCTCAGCATCTGAGACATGTTAACGAGGGACAGGCCACGCCACAACAGGAGTCGGAAGAAACAATGGCTTCTATAGGCCTTAAATTGAATAGGCTGATTACATCAGTATCTGATTTAAATGGCAAGATAGACTCTTTTGATACGAGAGTTACAATCATCGAAAAGACGGTAGAGGAAATGCAGACTGAAGTTGGGGAAATTAAGAAGCAGACAGAATCAGCGTCGGCAGCAACAACACTGCTCGTGAAGGAAAACACGCAGTTGAGGGCCAGACTTGAGACTCTGGAAAATCAGGCCTGCTCTTCACATATTAGAGTACTAGGCTTGCCGGAAGAAATTGAGGGGGGATCACCCTTTGATGTTCTTGAAGGAATGGCTGGTGGAAAAACTGATCCCAGAAGGACAAGAAACTTCTTTTGACCTACAAAAAGCATACAGAATTACCCCCTGAGGATACCGAGAAGACATGGAAACACCTCGTACTCTAATTGTAACAGACGGTATAGGCACCAGAGATAAGATCCTCCGCTATGCCCGTCAAGCAGGCCCCATCCTACAGGACGACCGAACTGTCTATCTATTCCCAGACATTAGTTACGCCACCCGCATCAGACGGAAAAGGTTTGATGGAGTTAGAAAACGGCTTAAGCAAGCGAATATTACCCATTCGATGGTATTTCCAGCCCGATTAAGAATAATACACAGTGGGAAAGTGTGGGTTTTTTTCAGACCCTATTGAGGCCGGCAAGTGGGCCACACGCTTTGCTGAATCCAACCGGAATCGACGACGAGACCGTGGAGAGGAGAGTAGCGAGGCAGAAGACCTTGAGGACGACTGAGGAAAATATAGACAGGCCAGAAATCGAATTTATTTTTCCAAGACATTTTAAATTTAAATGACATTCTGAATAAATAATTCTCCCAATGGCCCATCTTGTTGAAGCCATAGAACTGATTATTAGGCATACAAGGCTCTCTATTGCTTTTATAATAACTATACCTGATTGGGCGATTTATCTAACTTTTATATTGCCTATTCCTGTGTTACTGAGCTGTTATAATTACTTAATACAGTATAATCAATATCGTTGGTGATAGTGTTTCTCCACCTGTTTGAAGGGGTGTATTAGTTAATAAACCAGTTGAGGCTGGGGTAAATGCTGCCTTTATTGTTTTATTTTAGTAGGACTTGTAGTTATATAGTGTGACACCAAATAGTCCCAGTATAGGGACACCTTATTGGATGGACATTAAAATCCTAGCCTTTAGTGTACGAAATAGTCACACTGCTCATGGGCTTATATAGGCAGCTTTAACATACTACAATACTTGTTAGTGAAATGTTTAGTATACCTCCCTATGTGGTATCAAAATATTTGGGAATCACTAATCCTAAGATTAATGTGAGAGGCATCTCCCTCTCTGCGATTTGTATCAGTGTTACTGGTATGTCCTAAATATGGTAATATTGTCTGTATGATGATATAAGATAAAATAAAAAAATACAGTATATATAAAAAAAAAAAAAAAAGAATTCATATTTTCAACGGCCGGTGGCGTTGAGGTTGAGCTGGAGCCACACCAGCGACCTGGGTTGGAGCGAGCCAGTTCGCTGGGCGGGCGGGAGGAGAAGGATCGAAGGTCCAGACTGCTCTCCTCTCCTGGGGTGGGCATGGGGACAGTCTCGCGGCATATAGTGACACCCAGCGATGGGTGGGGTACCACAGCCAAGGACCTAACGTGAAGGGTTACATCGTTGGGCGACGCTGTCTGAACATGTATCGGGCGTGCACGTTATGGGCTAGGCAACATTGCACTGCTCCCTCGTTGGGAGTGAATAAAGAAAATACCTCTCCCTCCAGTAGGTGGGCGGGCCAGTGGCATTGGCCCCACGCCCACCATCGGGTGTAAGGTCACAGGATCCAGATCCTCCCCCCACAGGCTGCCCACCAATTCTGTAGATAGGGTGCTGGAGGAGATGGCGGTCCTTCCCTGGAGGATATAGACCCAGGAGGGTTCGGGCAAGCCGTGTGGGAGACGAGGGGGGATAGCCTCTGAGCGGAACCGTGTGGCCTCGCTTCAGACAGGACTGGAGACACCAATGACCGAGTTGTCCACGCTGGAGAGAGTCTGGAGGTAGGGAGTGTAGAAATAAAAGTGTAAAAAAAAAATTCATATTTCCCCGATTTAAGTTTCACCACCTAACAACACAGGGAGCGCTCAAAGGGGGTGCGAGTGAAGTTTCATGCATTGGGCATTCCTCATCTGTTAATGCCAGTAAGCCTTATAGTCACCTATGGAGGGAAAATGTTGGTTTGCAGATCCAGCAGATGCCGGCAATCTGCTACAAATAAATTTAGAGTTTTCTATGCATCTGGAGGACTCCGAGGCAGGGGGAAAAGGTGATGATGACTGAGGTACTGTGCTTTGAGGGAGTGGTGCTAAAACCTAATTAAAAAGGAGGTTGGCAGAGAGCTTCTAATAGTTTACTGACTATTGATTTTGGTACTGGCTTCCCTGGTAAAGGCACCAAATGTTTTATTGTTAGCAGTTTGTTTTAGGCTAACATAATTTAAAGATAATGCTCCAGGGTAAGAAACAATTGTGCTGATATGGAGCAGTGTTCAGTTTGCCTCTCCCACCTCACTCTGATTATAAAAGTCTTTTTGCTGCACTTTCCGATGGTTTGGATGCTCTTGGTTTGTGTCACTCCTGTGTCTCCAGAAAGTCTCATGATCCAGTAGAAGGACTACTGCAGAGGAGATTATTTCTGTAAGTGGTTGTGGTTACTATGGACAAATGGGCACTATATTTTATTTATTGAAAATCAGATTTACAATCTTTGAGTCAAAGACTCATTTACAAAGGCTCCACGTCAGAAAACGGAACAGATCACAAGTAAGCAGCATACAACAATACAAACGCGTATTCCATGGAATTAACAGTACATACGGTAGATACATAAAGAGGAGGAGTGTAAGGTCTGTACAATTAGGTAGCTAGTCAGGCCTGGCTAAGGAGTTTGAAATTGCCATGATTCAAGCAGTCGGGATACCGACATTGTCATTAACACAGTCAATCTTGAATGGAGAATTAACAGCATTAGGACACAGAGCATTTTAGACCATACTTAATCCAAGTGGTATAGGTGATACTGATGGCTTAATGCAGCTGCTGATATCTACATTCCAGCTTCACTACGGAGACAGGACCAAGCAGGCCTAGCCAGGGTCCGGTAGCCAGGTATTGGTGGAAGCTATGCAGCAGCCCATACTTAGCCGGTGCACTGGCAGCGACGTGCACATAGTATGTGGTTTTTGAGAGTTATTTTGAATGGGCTTAGACTGGTGATGGAGGTAACAGCTGGTGAAAGATCATTGTACCATAGTGGTGCTCTGTAAGAAAAGGACCTTTGGGCAAGTGAGGTTGTAACCTTGGGAACAGTCCATATCTGTTTGCCGAGCGGGTGTTTACTGAGGCATGGGCGGTGCATAGGGAGGCAGAAACTCCAGGGGGAGTAAGGCCTAAATTGATTTGTTTGGCGAGGAGATTTGTTTGATAATGGACTTTCGTCAAAAGTGAGGATATTTGTTAGGGCATACTAGGTGCAGCTGTTGGTACACCTGTCTACCCCGGCAAGGAGTCTGCATGCTTTGTTGATGGCTAAGTGGATTTTATTTAGAGCAGTGTGGTCGGCGGCCGAGTATACAGTTAGTCCATAATCTACTACAGAGAGAACAGAGGAGGTAACAGCAAGGTTAAGGGCCTCTGGCAGAAGGCAGGCTCTGTGCCGATAGAGTAGTCCAGTGTGAATATTTATGGCCGAGGAGAGATTATTGATATGTGGATGAAATGAGAGGCTGGGATCAAATGTAAGGCCCAGGTATTTATAGGTATGTACCTCTTCAAGAGGGAGGAGGGCTTTGGAAAAGATTTTTAGTTGGGCATCACAGTCCTTGCTCTGCCGGTGGGGAAAGAGCATTGACTTAGTCTTTTTTACGTTGCCCACCAGTCTGTGGTCTGTAAACCAGTTTTCGATGTGGTTGAAGGCAAGTTGCAGGGATGACTGTAGGATTGTGGGATCTGAGTGGGAGGCAAACAGTACCGCATCGTCTGCGTAGAGTAAAAGATTATTTGGGCAGGATTTTGGTAGGGTGTTCAGGAAGATGCTGAAAAGTAATGGACCAAGGATAGAGCCCTGGGGGACCCCAGAGTGGACTGGCAAAGGAGACGAGAGAGCGTTGTTTATCTTAACACATTGGGACCTATCTGAGAGGTAACTTGTAAACCACGAGATGGGTCCAGGGGACGGCCAGGTTGGAGATCAGTCAGTGGGGAGAGCACAGGGTCAAGCACCAAGTTAAGGATTTTCATATCAAAGGAGTCTTTGCAGTAGCTAGAGCCCCCGAGGGCATTCGCAAGGTATGGCCTTGCTTCATTCATTGTAATAACCCTCAGGTGGAAGGGGGAGTAGGCATTGTTTGGCTCAGGGGTCGTAGGATTGGGGTCAAAGAAATTGTTTGGAAGGATTGCACTCAGATCAGAGAAAGCAGCATTTAGGCAGTTGGCGATGGTAAGGGGGTCCGAGGTATTGTCATTGTTGACAGTTAGCTGGGAGGGGGGTGGCGTCCTGGATTTTCCGTTCAGTTCTTTTAGATTGTCCTAGAACAACCTAGCATTCCCCCAGGAGGAGGCGAGGGTAGTTTTATAGTAGTCTGATTTGGCTCTCCTTATGGCCCAGGTGCACCTATTGCGAGCCACCTTGTAGGCAAGCCTGTCCGCATTATATACTAATAAAAGGACATATCTGTATGTTGTTCAAGTCTGCTGTCTATATTGCACAACAGTTCTTGTAGAAGCAATAAATTGGAAGTAGTTAAATGTGGGGCCAGTTAATCAGTGGCTCAAGGGTTATTGTAAACTCGTAGTTACCACTGTTCATTTCTATCTGTGCAAGTTAGGGAACGCTGACAAGTTATGATGGTTTATGCCATTAGTTAATGGTTTACAAAATATGTTTAACAGTTTGGATGAAGAGGGGGGATTAAGGTGGGGACTTCTCTGTACTGTTAAAGTCTCTGCTCTTCTTATTCATTTATTGCCTTATAGACTGTGAAGATGTTATGACCACTGTATGACGGGTGCACTATGTTTTATATTTTTTATTTTGTAGGAATCTTCACTCATGGTGGCAAGGGCCTTTTTAGGTTATATATATATTGAAATAACTATTAGTTTAATCCCCAAGGTGTAGTAACATAATGCAAGGGTAAGAGGAATCCTGTTTGAAAAAACATAGTAAATGCATTCTGATATATTGCCTGCTTTTTGGATGAGTGTGCCACTTTAAGACAAAATGAATAAAATCTAAGTAAAAAAGATAGTTTCTGAGAAGCTTGAAGTGGAGCTTCGTGGGCCGGGCAGTGCATGGCTTTACAAATCTGGCCAGACTCCCATCTCTAGCAGCTCTGAAGCATGGGCGTGGGCAGGCATACTCCAAGCACTCCATGGTGTGCAATTTTATTTAAGGGGGGTAGCAAATAGGCTTTGAACTGCTTCCTTTTTCCATGAAAACTAACAACGAAAATACTGAACCTTTCCGTAATTTTATTCATAGGAGTCGAAACTAGAAGGACTGATCACTAATACTCTCCTTGCATCCAAAGGACAATACAACTTTACAGGCTCTGGGCTGGTATGTGGGTGTCTTAGGGAACAATGCATGGCATTTGTATTTACCTATGCATGGCAACAACCATTGTCATGAGATACAAAAGTTGTATTTATTGTGCCAAATGAGGCAACAAACATGGTCTTGATGTACATCTGTGTGTAACCCCTAGATGGCGCTATCCCAGGGGCTACTACCCCTGCCTGATTTGCCACTAACAGGCTGAGGGGCCTGGATCCAATGGCGGGTGCCTCCACCCAGAGGTCAGGGTTTGCAATAGTTAAACTAACTTGGTCACAGCCCTCTGGGACACTGCAACCCCCCTTTCTTCCCACTAGTGGCCCACACAATATATCAGAATTACCTTCACAGTATACACTTCACCCCAGGTCTGGTTCCGGCACTGGGACCTCCTGTGAAATGAGATACAGTGCAACAATCACAGTACAGTACTTTAACATAGACAAATACCTCAGGCAGTATAACTTTGCTGAAACAAGCAGCTCTGATTTATTTAGGGGATATAACAAGGACAGGGAAATCAGGTTAATTAGCTTATCACTCTAATAATCTACCTATGGCTCTGTGCACAGGCCTATCCTATCAGTTACTGTCCCTGGGTACCCAAGCCCTAGTGGCTAGTCCAAACCGTGGCAGCTGGTGGGGCCCTTTCACACAGAGAAAAGGAGAATTAAACAGTCAGCAGTACAGTAATTCCATTTGGATTTAATGTGGCAATTCAACAGGAGCGACCCTGAATTAGTACTCACGACCTCCAAATAAGATAGGGTCCTTCAATGTCAGCAGGGCTCACTTGAGGTATACAAACCTCTTCACACATCCATATAAAAGAAAGCACTATACCAGGCAGGCTGCATCTGTATCCCGATCGCATTACTGCACAATACCCAGGAGAACACACAGCAGATTCAGTTCCTGACAGACCGAGTGTAATTTTCAGCAATTCCTCCAGTCTTCTACAGGGTGAGCCTGGTTTCTACTCTTCAGAGATCCTTTGATTCTTTTCACAGGACGGATTCAGTCTAACAAGCTGCAGACCGGAACTGGGCCTTACACCGTTTTTGACTAAAACTGCACACTGAAAAGTACAGGGCTCCTTCCTTCTTCACTGCCAAAGCTCAACTCAACTCCAACCGACAAAAACCGGCACTTCCTTTGAGTTCCTCCCAGTTCTTGACTGGATTGGCTGTCACTCACAATAGACTGCTGCTGTTGGTCCAAAAAGGCACTGAAGTCTAAACTACATCTCCCAGAGTCACTGCCCATACAATCCTCTTGTGGCTGGCTCAGATTATGAGTCCAAGTTCTGATTCGTCCAAGGCACCATTTTAAGCTAGCTTACCCCACACTGATTGGTCCAGTTCAGCAGTTCAAAACTAGAATGGGGAACTAGCAGACACAGTTCTGACTGCAAAGAAAGCAGGTTAGACAAACTGTAATTTCATTATTACTCTAAATAATTTCTGGTAAACAGTTACATCTTTCAGATAGGTTCCTTTGCACTCCTAGTGACTGCAAAATTAAGTGAATTGGCAGCAGCTCGAGTGGTACTCAATCAAAAAAAACACAGTCCCCCCATATAAACTAATTATGTCTGCAAGCAGACAGCTCTTAAAGAACAGTACCAGGGTTCTAAAAACTCACTGATAAATGGCTAACGCCAAAACACCATTCAGGCTTGCAGCATTCAAGCAAGCTCCTGAAGTCTTTGGGAACCCCCATTTGCAGGGTTACACCCTTCCTGGCCTGGGAAAGCTTGGCGTCAGCGTCAAGCAAGTACCATCCAAGTTTCAACTGCAACCATATACATTTGCATTAGGCTGCACATGTAATCATCAGTCAATATATCATTTTACCAAGAACACATTTCTGAAACATTGCAGTACGTCACTCTTTAGACAGTATTACACACATTGTACCATAACTCAAGTTATACCTCTTGTACATGAAACCTGAAGAGGGGCCTTCCCTATCAGTTACCTTGGGGCTGGACGGGCAAGGGCACCATACTAGAGGGCAACACAAGTAACTTGGAGTTAGCACTGACGCTCAGTTTGGGCAATGAGCTCGGGACACATACACTCCTTTATGGACAACATTGAGAGGCAAATCCACAGGCCTCCCAAGGAATCATAACTGAGGTGCACCACAGGCTTTACAGCTCAAACCAGTCTTTCTAGGGGAACTGTTATAGTCTCTGCACTCTGAGCCTCATTTTCAGCATTGTCCTCACTTGTCAGGGGAGTCTCCAAGGGGGTAGAGAGGCTAGAACTTGGGGCACTTTCAGCTCCAGGAGTTACAGTTTCTGAGTCCACAACATTTGGCTCGCATGGAGAGCTTTCGGACACTGGCAGTGGACTGTCAGGGCACTCAAAATACTCTTCTTGTTCGGTGTATCACCAGTCTGCCCCAATCTATCATTTCCTCCGAAAGCTCAAACAGTTCAACCATGCACAATGATTCCATTTCATCTGATCTGATGCTTTGCACTTCACTTTCTGGGAGCATTGGCTCCAGGGATGAAGCTGGGGCTTAGACAGTCCAGAAGGCCCAGCTTGTCTCCAGTATTGACTAGGGATTGCCCCGAAACAATTGACTCAGTTCGTAAGAAGGATAGTATTCAAAGTCACTCTCACTTTCTTCCGATATGGACTGACAGTCATGCTCAACTGGGACTTGTGGAGGGGAACACTTTAACTTTGCTTCTGTAGGTGCAGACTTTCTTGATCTTTTCTTAGCAGCAGCTCTAGTCACTGGTCCAGAGGGGGCATCTTCTAGGGGCTCAGACTCAATTAAGATTTGTCCAATGGGCAGTAAATGATTTCTATGTATTGTTTTACATCTTTGAATTATTCTCAGGCCTTACTTTGTACACTGGCAGATCATCTAGTTTGCCCACTACAATGTGAGAGAGATGGTGCTATCGGTCAGCAATCTTGTGCTTGCCATGCAGTCCCAGATTTCTTAGCAATACCCGATCTCCTCCTGGGTTCCTGTGCTTTCACCTTTTATCATGCCTTTCTTTGTTGGCCAGATTTCTTTTGGCAGCCATGGTTTGAGCCAGTTAGTACGCATGAGTTAGCTGGGCCTTTAACTTTTGCACATACTGTAAATAGTTGTCAGCTTGAACCCCATCAGGAGAGACCCCAAAACACACATCTACTGGTAGTCGAGCTTCTCTTCCAAACATCAGGCGTAGGGGAGAATCCAGTGGCATCACTTTTGGTGCAGTTATAAGCATGTACCAGGGTGCTAATTTGTTGGCTCCATCTAGGCTTGTCCTTTGGGTGCAGGTGCCTAGCATATCTAGCAAAGTTGGTTGAAACGTTCAGGCTGTGGGTCCCCTGAGGGTGGTAAGGAGTGGTTCTGGACTTTCGCACTCCCCACAGAGAAAGCATCTCTTTGATCAGGCGACTCTCAAAGTCTCTCCCTTGATCAGAATGGATTCTTTGTGGAGCCCCATAGTGAACAAAAGTTTTCTACAAGTACTTTGGCCACAGTGGATGCTTTCTGGTCTTTTCATTGGGAAAGCTTGGGCATATCTCGTGAAATGGTCAGTGACCACCAGCACATTACTGATATTTCTTTGATCTGACTCCAAACTCAGAAAATCAATACAGACCAGCTCCATGGGTGCACTGGTGGTGATGTTAACAAGGGGCAGCCCTCTGGGGCAAAGCTTTCCTCTGTAAGCAGCTACTACAAGTTCGAATGTGTGCTCCACATCAGCCCCCATCTTAGGCCAATAGAATCTGGATCTCACCAAGTCAAGTGTTCTGTCTATACCAAGGTGCCCCATGTGGTTGTGCAGGACCTCCAGTACTGAGTCTCGAAAGGCAGTGGGCAGCACTAGTTGTTGTTTGTCTACTTGTCCCCTCTGTCTACTGTTTCTCTGTATAACAGTTTATTGATCAGTTTCAACTTAGGACCTTCTTTGTATAACAGTGCAGTTCTCAAATCAGTGGGCGTAATTTGGACACATCTTTTCCTGCATAGAGGCTTCTAAAGCTGCTTTGATCATGGGATCGCGGGATTGAGCCCGAATACTGTCATTGTCCAGCTGAGGCAGTGCACCAATGTCTATTGCAGAAAGTGGCAATAAGCAGCAGGTATGCAATTCTCAGAGGGTCCCAAGCAATCCACCATGCAGTCCATCGTCCGTGGACATTTGTTCCTCCCTGTCAAACTTCGCAGAGTGCCCGAATGTCAGGTTCTGCCAATCGGACCCAATCATTCTGGGGAACAGGCCTCCGGAGAGAGCATCAGCATCTATGTGGTTCAGACCTGCTCGGTATTCGAGAGCATAGTCATATGTAGATAATGCAGAAAGCCACCTATGGCCAGTGGCATCCAACTTAGCTGAGGTCTGCACATAGGTCAAAGGATTATTGTCAGTTTTACTAGTATTTTAGCCCCATACAAGTACTCATGGAATTGGTCAACAATAGCCCACTTCAAAGCTAGGAACTCTAACTTATGTACAGGATAGTTCTTTTCGGATGGGGTCAGGCTTCTACTGGCAAAGGCCACTGGTCTCAGGCCATTCTCGTGCTCTTGGTACAACACAGCCCCCAACCCTTGCAAGCTAGCATCAGTGTGCAGGACGTAAGGTTTTCTTTGGATCGGCATAGGCCAGCACTGGAGCATGGGTAAGTTGATATATGATCTCATGAAAAGCAGTCTCACAATCAGGAGTCCAGCGGGCCCCAAATACTTCACTCGGATGAAAATACACTCTTTCAGTCTTGAGGGACGCTGACTTTTGGTATTTTTTGTGGGTTGGGGGATACCCTTGAGTAAGGTTAAGTAAAAGGCGGATCACTCTTGAATAGTCCTTGATGAAGCGCCGATAATAACCACAGAATCCCAGGAATCTTTGCAGTTCTTTTAGATTTTTGGGCTGTGGCCAGGTGGTCAAGGCCTCAACTTTACTTGGGTCGGTCTCTATTCCCTCGGTGGATACTATGTGTCCCACATACTTTACTGATGTTTGAAAGAATTGACACTTATCAATGGACAGTTTAAGGCCAAAGTCCTCAGTCGGTCCAATACCTTAAATAATCTGCTCTCATGTTCCTCCAGTGAGCTGCCAAACACAATAACATCATCTAGGTATACCAGGCACTCTAGTAAGTTCATGTCCCCCACTGCACGCTCCATCAATCGTTGAAAAGTGGCTGGGGCACCTGAAATCCTTGAGGCATCCTCATGAATTCATAGAAGCCAAGCGGACAGATAAAGGCCGTCTTCTCACGGTCCTCTGGGGCCATCGGGATCTGGTAGTACCCACTCGCGGAGATCCAGCACAGAGAACCACTTGCTCCGTTTAGGCAGTCAAAGCATCCTGAATGCGGGCATTGTGTACTGATCAGGGATAGTCAGCGGTTTAAGGTGATAATCCACACACATCCTTACTGTTCCATTCTTTTCCTCACTACCACAATGGGGAAGCATAAGAACTTCTGGATTCTTGTATTACACCAGCAGCTAACATCTCTTGCAGATGCCGTCTCACATCATCTATGTCAGCAGGTGCCAGGCGTCGAGACCTCTCACGAAATGGTCTTCGTCATGCAGCGGGATATTGTGCTCAGCTCCTTGCCGCATCCTACATCCCATTCCTTTAAAGAAAACACCTGGCTCTCTGGGCAAGCTTCTCACTGATCCTCACTTTCCATTCAGCTGGCGAGGGAGTCGCAAATCAAACAAGTCAGGCGTTACTCTGTCATTCTTCCTTGAACTCTTGCTGCTGGGTAGCACTGCAGTGTCTGCACAATGCACATTAGCCAGGATGCAACCTCTGTTTACCCGAATGTCTCTTTCAGACACATTATGAACTTGGACCATTACCCTTCTGGCATAAGCATGGGCTCTAGCGGGCAAAATACTAGGCTTGACCAGCAGTCCCTCTGGCAATTTTCCATCGCCTGGTGCATCCAACATTAATATTTTATTCTTAACATCCTTTCTGATCCGGACTCTCCTCCTGTAAGGTACACTGGGCATTTGGCGCCAGGATCAGAGACTCAGGATCCTTCTTCCATACAATTCCGACCGGTTCCTCTGGTTCTGTTTTTCAGCATCTCTCTGTGCCTCATAGGCCTTCTTAATTAAAGCCGAACTCTTAAAAGCTCTACTAGTCTTTGACCCCTGTTTTCATAACACAACTGTGCCAGCCTTCCGAACATATGAGCATTTGTTCCAATCAACAAAGGGACACCATCATACAGTCCAGTGGGGGGACACACTAAGGCTAGGGTCTCTACTTGTTCAGCCACTCCAGCCACGGAGGTGGGAAAGACAGCCAAATTCGGATATACCGGAATAGGGGTGGCCTTCCATAACCCCATACATGCAGTCCTTCTAATGGTTGTAAGGGTACTTCTGACAAATGCTTCTGATACCAATCCTGGAACATAATTGTCACTTGGGAGCCACTGTCTAATACAGCTCTTGTAGACACTCCATTCACCTTACAGTGGTCTCCATGGAGGACCCACTATTCTGGACCAGTCTGGAGAGGTGGTAGTGGGGCCTGGGCAACTGACCTTGCCACAGAAGGACGTGAATTAGCATTTTTGGTGCCCTCACTGGGATCATGTCGTGCACCTCTTAACCACTGATTTCTTCTCCGAAGCTCTCCTTGTAGCCTATATGCAACTTTGTCAGTGTCTTTTGGGGACTGGCATTCCCTTTCATGTGCCCATCTTTCCCACAATTATAGCAAAACATACTTTCTGGAGTTTGAGCTGGCGAGGCGCCACACTGGGAGCCAGGCGGAGGTATTACTAACTGGAAACCTGGGTGCCATCTCTGTCTCTGCGCGTGATAAGCATTTGGAGACATCTCGTCAGTTTCTGCACTTCCATGGTCAAGGAATTGAGTTTGGAGCTGTTATCAGCAGGAGATACATGGTGGGTACCCCACCCCATAGCAGATGCAGTCGGATATAGGTCAGGGCCCGTACTTGCAGGCGTGGCCTTCATAAAGGACTGTTTTTGAATTCTCGGATCTCTCTCAACAGTTCGCCCCATTGTGGCATATCTTTTCCTTGTCAGAGCACTCATTGACTGTCAACCTCTGCCCTGAACTTCACTTGATGGTCATCCTCAGTCACTCGGGTCGTAGCCACAGCTGTTGGTGCAGGTACCTCCAGGTCGCCTTTTCTCAACTCCTCGAATTTCTCTCATTAACTCATCATAGGAGGTGGGATTCCAGTCGATTTGCCAGGCGTAACTGAAGCAACAGCAGTTCTGAGAAGGGGCAGACTTAAGGATTCTGTCCAGTCTGGTTCGGTCTAGTTCAATCGCTGGCAAACTACCTTTCTGAGGCATTCTTGCAACAATTTTTCCAGCCGAGAGACATACACAGACAACAACTCCCTTGGTACTGTTGTGCATTTCTTACTCTCCACCACAGGTCCTCATCAGAATCTGGGCTCCCATACACATTCTCCAAGGCCTCAAGATAGGCCTGTGCAGTCCTTCAGGGTTACTGGCCCGTTTAGCACGGATGGTAGCCAGGCGCAGGACCTCGGAGGCTCTCACTAACCCTCTTTCGCTTTTCGCCTTCCGAGCATTGCCATTCTAGCACTTGGGGGGCAACATAGTCTATCCAGGTCTCCCAGTCATCCTCCCCTTGGGGGGTGGGGAGGGTGCCAGAGAAGATCCTCAACCTTCGGTAAGAGTCGTGACTAATGGCAGGTGCAGAAATAGGAGTCTGCATTGGTTCAGCCACCATTACGGGCACTGGAGCAGGAGAGGGTGTTGGGGGAGGAACACCCCCAGGTGGCAAGAATAGTTTCTTCAAGTCCTCCACAGTTTTCCCCTCTCCCAGCAACCATTCAGCAAATTTCTCCTCAAAAGTTTCAGATAGTGGTGGGGGCTGATTCCCCCCCGGGTCTTTACTGTCCTTAGTTATCACTCTCCAAGCAGTGAGGGCTCCCTCTGGGGTAATGGTCTGTGGCACTTTGGAGCTATCTATGGGATCCTTAAACTCTACTAGGGCCAGGAAAGTGTGGGTGAGCAGATTAGCATGCCGACCCACCACCACAGGGTTTGTAAACCTTCCACCTTGGAAAGTACTCCTGCACAGTGTCCGTATTGATACCAGGGGATGTCCAGGATAAGCATAGCATTTTGGGGTCGATCTCCTCCCCAGTACACCACTCCACCAGCCGGTGCACAGCCACTTCTGTCGGGTACCCATTTTTTCTTAACAGTGGTTCGTAAATATGGCCACTAGAGACACACAATCCAGCGGTGAGCCTCAAGATGTAACCCTAGATGGCGCTATCCCGGGGCTACTACCCCTGCCTGATTTGCCACTAACAGGCTGAGGGGCCTGGATCCAATGGCGGGTGCCTCACCCAGAGGTCAGGGTTTGCAATAGTTAAACTAACTTGGTCACAGCCCTCTGGGACACTGCAACCCCTTTCTTCCCACTAGTGGCCCACACAATATATCAGAATTACCTTCACAGTATACACTTACCCCCAGGTCTGGTTCGGCACTGGGACCTCCTGTGAAATGAGATACAGTGCAACAATCACAGTACAGTACTTTAACATAGACAAATACCTCAGGCAGTATAACTTTGCTGAAACAAGCAGCTCTGATTTATTTAGGGGATATAACAAGGACAGGGAAATCAGGTTAATTAGCTTATCACTCTAATAATCTACCTATGGCTCTGTGCACAGGCCTATCCCTATCAGTTACTGTCCTGGTACCCAAGCCCTAGTGGCTAGTCAAACCGTGGCAGCTGGTGGGGCCCTTTCACACAGAAAAGGAGAATTAAACAGTCAGCAGTACAGTAATTCCATTTGGATTTAATGTGGCAATTCAACAGGGCGACCTGAATTAGTACTCACGACCTCCAAATAAGATAGGGTCCTTCAATGTCAGCAGGGCTCACTTGAGGTATACAAACCTCTTCACACATCCATATAAAAGAAAGCACTATACCAGGCAGGCTGCATCTGTATCCCGATCGCAATTACTGCACAATACCAGGAGAACACACAGCAGATTCAGTTCCTGACAGACCGAGTGTAATTTTCAGCAATTCCTCCAGTCTTCTACAGGGTGAGCCTGGTTTCTACTCTTCAGAGATCCTTTGATTCTTTTCACAGGGCCAGTTCAGTCCTAACAAGCTGCAGACGGAACTCTGGGCCTTACACGTTTTTTTGACTAAAACTGCACACGAAAAGTACAGGGCTCCTTCCTTCTTCACTGCCAAAGCTCAACTCAACTCCAACCGACAAAAACGGCACTTCCTTTGAGTTCCTCCCAGTTCTTGACTGGATTGGCTGTCACTCACAATAGACTGCTGCTGTTGGTCCAAAAAGGCACTGAAGTCTAAACTACATCTCCCAAGTCACTGCCCATACAATCCTCTTGTGGCTGGCTCAGATTATGAGTCCAAGTTCTGATTCGTCCAAGGCACCATTTTAGAGCTAGCTTACCCCACACTGATTGGTCCAGTTCAGCAGTTCAAAACTAGAATGGGGAACTAGCAGACACAGTTCTGACTGCAAAGAAAGCAGGTTAGACAAACTGTAATTTCATTATTACTCTAAATAATTTCTGGTAAACAGTTACATCTTTCAGATAGGTTCCCTTTGCACTCCTAGTGACTGCAAAAATTAAGTGAATTGGCAGCAGCTCGAGTGGTACTCAATCAAAGAAACACACAGTCCCCCATATAAACTAATTATGTCTGCAAGCAGACAGCTCTTAAAGAGACAGTACCAGAGGTTCTAAAAACACTCACTGATAAATGGCTTAGACGCCAAACACCATTCAGGCTTGGAGCATTCAAGCAAGCTCCTGGAAGTCTTTTGGGAACCCCCATTTGCAGGGGGGTTACATGTGTATTGTCTGGCTACACCCTGGGGTAGCTCACCCTAATAAGGGGGGGTGGGGTAGCAGTGAGTCCACTTGGTGTGCAGATCTGAAATCCCTGGCTACACCCCTGCCCTGAAGAGCCACTTTCTTCCTGTGCTCCACTTTAGCATTCGTGCTTGTCTAATGCCAGCCTAGACATGAGCTAAGGACTGCAGGGACCAGAGCATTTCTTTTCTGTGGTCCCAGAATATGAATTCTAATCAGTGTCAGCGAAGCTGCAGAGCCTATGGCAGGTTTGAAAAAAACAACTGGCAGTGTTTTTGTGGGTTTTTTTTTTTTTGCTTAGCTAGTTTTTTGATGGACCCTGTAGATCTGCAGTGCTTACTCTGTTCTTGTTCAGTAGCCTCAGATGTATGGAAATTCATAGGACACTTCTGAAATGAGGTGTTACAACTCAGTGCCCTACCCTGTATAAATCACTTTAAATAAATAAATGAATGATAATGTGTGATGGTGAAGGTCACATAGTAAATGTACAGCATTTTAGTTTAAAGCCAAGATGAGCAGTCAACACTGGAATGGGAATAGGAGTGAGTAGCTCTGGGGAGTTGCTGGAAAATTTCAGAATGGCTTCACTTGCAACACTAACAGTGCTTCCATATTTGTATCTTCTGTTTTAATTGTTACCCCTTTACCTGAAAACTTTCTTTTTGAGCAGAAAACTGACATAGTTCTAATCATTTCAACTCCAGTCTAATACTTTTGAGAGCAGCTTGCATTTCATTAGCTACAAACTGTCCCCTCAACTTTGATGCATCACAGTCAGCTTCTGGCTCCCACAGGACTAATAGGACCCTGTCCTGCAACTGCCACTGGATCATTTTGACCTTTTAAAGAGCACCATTTTCAGTGCTTCCATCAAGTCTCTCACTGGTGCCTTACCCCCTCTGGACTTGCACAGTCCATATCTTGCAATTTTCTGAGCTTAAGAAAATGAAGAGGAAGGGATCGTGATTCTTAGCTCAGAGGAGCCGGCCTCTAGATTCCTTCACCTTCCTGGTTCTTCTCACTGATGGCTCTGCCTGTGTGCCACTTCTATGCTCTGATGTTTTGTGACAAAGTTCCTTTTAGAGCACAGGGGCGCGCTACATTGAAATGAATATGGGAGAGTTTTAAAATTCTTTTTGCCATATTTTTGAAGTACACGGGGTCAATCCAAAGCCACAAAGTCAGCAAGGCATATGTCTATGGAACACTAAAAGACACATTTCAGCCGACCCCAGAAAAAAACAGAACAGCAGATAGGAAAGCACTGCATGTGCCAATAGCCAAAATGGCACAAAGTGCTGTATTTTGAAGACTACACACACTAGACCTTATTTCAACTGGGTTCCTGCAGTAGGTCTTCACAGATAGGACTGCACCCTCTAGCATCAGGACTGCACAGCAAACTTTTAGCTAGCAATACATAGTGGACAACCACCCCTGGCGCTACATGATGGGACATCAGCGTGACAGTATATAGGAGGCGGTCCCCACGCCCACCCTCCAGTTCTTTCCTGCTGTTGACCTGTATACGTCTGACCTCGCAGTGAACTCAGCTAGTCATCCGCCATCTTATAAGTATTTTGTGTTTATTTATCATGTCTTTTTCTAGTTTAATGCATGTCTTCGTGTAAAACCAAGATGACGTGCTTACAGTGCGACGCTTAGATTCCGCGTGGGGATGATCACTTTCGCTGCATCCTCTGCTTAGGCCCAAAACACAGAGTTGACGATTGCAACATCTGCCAGTCCTTCAACCAGGACATGCACATCAGGCACCAGAAAGCCCTTGATGCCCACCTTTTGAAAAAAAATGCCTTGCATCAATGGAAAAGGAGCTTCAGGAGCTGCGAGAACATTCCTCTTCACCCACCTATGAGCACAAGAAAAAGAAGCGCCAGGACCGGTCCCCCTCTACCCAGTGTCACAATGCAGTCAACACTACTTCAGGTGGGGCATCCACCTCAGTGAGTACTCCTCCTCGGTCTCTGTCCACTCCGGCGGATCGGTTGCCACCCCCCCTTAGTCAGTGGGCAACAGGGGTGTTCCTCCCAGGAGGATGTTGTTTCAGGGCCTGTTGATAGCTCTCAGGTCGATAAGTCACCCTCCGGCTTGGCCGACAGGTGCATGGCCTTGGTTTGTAAACCGGACTCCAGCTCCGCTATTGCCCGCTCGACCACGACTGATAAGTTGGACGCTGGCTCCTCCGACGTCCGCTCAGTCGAGGCTGATAAGTCTGTCGCCGGCCTGCCCAACGACGGCTCAGCAGAAGCTCTCCCGTCGGGCCAGTCTGTAGTACCTGACGTTGTGCAGAGCCAGCTTCCAGGCACCCTCTTGTCCCACGAGGGTTCTCCCTCTCAGGATTCTCTGACTCAGCCGGACCCCTCATTTTCTCTGGACCTCCGGGACATGAGTGCTTCTGGCCAGGGAATCCTTTATCCTATGTCAGGCCTACTTTCTGAGCTTCCCGCTTCACCAGCAGACCCGTCGATGGGGGTCTCCATTCCTTTACCCCCTCACCAGTCTCAGATCAGACGTCCGGTCCTCTCAGGCCCCTGACGCCAGGCCACTCTCCCGTCTGTGTCCCTCCCAACTCGAGGATGGCCTCTGGATTTCTTGCTCTGATGTGGAGCCCCCGCCTGGCCCTTCAGGGATTCCAACCAGGACCCCAGGCCTGCCGACAGCCCTACATGTTAATAGTGGTCCCTCGGCGCCACCGCCTTCAGCCCCTCTGCCATCCAGTCCTACAGGCAAGAACCCCGGCTACCCGCCGCCACAGTTCCCTTTTTACCTGGCTCCAGGGGGGCCATTGCCGGATTACCCGTCACATGTGCCAACACCAGGGTACCCAACGCCGGGCCATATGTACCAGGAGAACCTTTATCAGCCTTACCCCTATGGTACCAGGCTCTTGGTTACCCCCTATATTCTCCTTTGGAGTTTCCAGGCTATCAGCCTCCACCGCCTCCTCATCCTCAGCGGGAATCACAGGGGACAACTCCGGCCTGGTGGAAGGACGCCAAATTGCAGCTCCTGCAGGAGCTGGGACACCCCCATCTGGTCGTGGTTTCCACCTCGACCCACAGGGTAGTTCCTAGGAGCCCATCCCCAGTTGACCATTGGTCGTCGGATAGGGACTCTAGCAGGCGCCCAGCTGGGGCCCTCTCGGGACTCAGGGCCACAGAGGAGGTTCTGGACATAGTTTCTCTCTACCCAGCAGACTGGAGTCTTCCAACTCAGATACCGACTCTGACTCTGCAACTCATTCAGAGCCTCATTCTACTATGGAACCACAACCCAAGCATTCTCCCAAATTTCCACTAGAGAACCTGTCATTTGCAGAACTCCTTAGCTCCATCCAGCAGGCTTGTGGCTGGGCATCCCAGGAGATGGATCCAAAAAGGAAGAAATTTGCGGAGCACCTGGATTGGACCAGTGCGGAGCCCCTACCCATCCTACCTTAGATGGGGCTGCACGAGGACCTCACGTCCACAATGTGGCAACAACCATCCACAATTCCTGCGGTCTCTAAAAAGGCCGACAGGACCTATCATCCCCCGGAAGGGGCAAGCCACCTCATGAGTCAACCTAGGGCCGACTCGATAGTCATCACAGCGGCCCACAATAGGTCGGCTCAGCCAAAGCATCTGAGTGCCTCACCTCCGGACAGAGTCCAAGCAAATGGACCAAAATGGCCGCAAGGTCTCCGCTTCTTCCACCTGTGCTATCAGGTCTCTTAATTATGTGGCCCACATGATCTCTTTCCAGAAGTTGGCTTTGACTGACTTAGAGAAAGAGCTACAGTCTGTCCCGGATGAGGAACTCAGAAACAAGCTGTTGGACAAGGCAAGACTTAACAAGTCTTCCTGCCACCACGCATTGCATGCCACCTATGACTCGGTGGCCTGATGCACTGCTTCGGGCATTTGCCTAAGACAGCTGGCATGGCTCCATCTTGCGGGACTGGTGCAAGACATCCAAACCACTCTCCTGGACGCCCCATTCAGGGGTTCCATCCTGTTTGGCTGCGACACAAAGGATATAATTACAGATCTACAGGAGAGTGGCAGATCCCTGCGGGATGTCCGCTCCTTGTACCACTCCAGCCAAAAACCCAAGCAGCCTTTTCATTGCCCGCAAAAAAGATGGAATAGACAGAACCAGAACAGATGCCAGAGAAAGCGCCACGCCACTGGTTCTGGCGCCCAGACCACTCAAGCAAAAGCCCAAAAGGCCACTGGAGGCAGTAAAGTGGCCCTCCCCTCCGCCTCCTGACTCGAGGGGATTCCCTACACCCCCTCCCATTCTTGCAGTGGAGCCAGTGGGGGGAAGGTTTGCCCTCCACCTAGATGGGCGGGAGTTAATAACTGCAGACGCTTGGGTCCTCCAGCTGATCGCAAGAGGGCACTCAATCAAGTTCCTGGACAGGTCTCACTACCTGTCAGGCCATCTACACCTCATTCAGCAGGAAATCCAGGCTCTATTAGCAAAATCAAACATAGAGCTGGTTCCTCTCAGGCAGACAGGAAGGGGGTATTACTCCCATTTTTTCCTGGTGCTCAAAAAAGACGGGTGATCTGAGGCCAAACTTGGACTTCAGACTGCTCAGCCTTTTTGTGGAATACAAGAGGTTCCGCATGCTAACTCTCCAGGGACTCTTATCCCTGCTCCAACAGAACCAACAGCTGTGCTCACTGGACATGCAGGATGCTTACCTGCACATCCCTATCCTCCAGGCCCAGTGCCATTTCCTTCAGTTCATTTTTCAGGAGAACCAGTATCAATTTAAGGCCCTTCCTTTTGGCCTTTCTTCAGCACCTCGGGTTTTTACCAGGTGCCTGGCGATGGTGGCTGTGGCCCTGCACTGCAAGGGGATTTGGGTGTTCCAGTACCTGGATGACTGGCTGTTGTCGGCCCCCTCTCAGGACAGTCTGATGAAGTCTCTCTCCACCACCCTGGACCTCTTTTCCTGGCTTGGCATCACTGTGAACTATCCCAAGTCTCAGTTTTCACCCTCTCATCGCCTCCAATTAATTGGAGCATGCTGGATACAGTTCAGGGCAGGGCCTTCGTTCCTTTGGACAGGGTGGAAACTCTAATTCAACAAGCTTCATCTGTGTCCAGCTCTTGTTGGACCACAGCATGTTTTGTCCTTTGCCTGTTCAGTCTAATGGCGGCAGCCATTCCCACATTTCCATTGGCCAGACTGCATATGAGGGTGACCCAGTGGACCCTCAGTGTCCAGTGGGACCAACGCTCTGATGACCTGGACCACAGGGTCTTGGTCTCCGACAGTATGAAGAGGGATCTTCTCTGGTGGCAGGAGCTGCCCAACCTCACCTCGGGGGGCCCCATTTTATCCCCCATCTCCTTCCATGACCCTGACAACGGATGCCTCGGGTCAAGGTTGAGGAACCCACCTAGGAGACCATCAAACTCAAGGGAGATGGTCTCCACAAGAGGAACACTTACACATAAGTGCTCTAGAGATGAGAGCTGTGCTTTACGGTCTCCAGGTGTTTTAGCCCCTCTTACAACTGGTAACACTCCTAATCCAGACTGGCAACACTGCCATGGTCTGGTACATAAACAAACAGGGAGGCACCCCATCGTACCCCCTCTGCAGGGAGGCGATGCGGGTGTGGTACTGGGCAGTCCAGCACGGCCTGTCTCTGACAGCAGTCCATGTCCTGGGAGTTCACAACATCATGGCGGACAGTCTCAGCCACACCGTCGCGTGGGCACACGAGTGGGAACTAAAGCAGGAAGTAGTGGAAGATCTCTTCAATCAGTGGGGATGGCCAGAAATAGATCTATTCACCTGCCCATCAAACGCAAACTACCGAACTTTTGCTTGCTAGTTCCCAGGCGTTGTGTTTTCTGGCGAGACATGCTGTCTCCTTGTTGGACACGGAGGTTTCAGTACGCTTTCCCTCCCTTTCTAATTCTGCAGAGGGTTCTGCTGAAGCTTCAAGCAGAGGGCGCTTGCATGATTCTCATAGCTCCCCTCTGGCCTCTGCAGATCTGGTTCCTCCTGCTACAGCAGCTGGCATAGGAACCCCCAGTACCTCTTCCTCTCTTCCACGACCCTCTGTCACAGGAGCAGGGCAGCCTGGTGCATATGAGTCTCAGGTCTCTCCACTTGCATGTGTGGCACCTTTGTACGTAGTGGTCTCACATTTTGGCGTCTCCTTGTGAATTGCCCAGGCCCTAGTGGAGGCCAGAAAACCATCCACTAGATCTACATATGCCATGAAGTGGAAGAGATTCACCATTTGGGCCATGGCCAAGGGCCTGGACCCCTTTTCTTGTTTGGCGCCCCAGGTCCTAGAGTACCTCTTGCACCTGTCTGATTCGGGCCTCAGTTACTCTTCCCTGAAGGTCCATCTTTCAGCAGTTTCCGCTTACCACCTTCCATTAGATGGCAAAACTCTAGCGCAGCTGGAGGTCTCAAAAACCTTTCTCAAGGGGATCCTCCACTTAAAACCTCCGCTCCATAGTCCAGTTCCCCCCGGGACTTAAATTTTATTTTAGAGAAACTTAGTTTGCCCCCTTTTGAGCCAGCAGCAAGTTGTGACATGTGCTATTTGCCCTGGAAAGCACTCTTTTTAGTTACTATTACCTCAAGCTCAATGGGTTTCAGAGCTTCAGGCCCTCATTTGCAAGGAGCCTTATTTAATTTTCCACAGAGACCGGGTGCCTCTGTGGAATAACCCTTCTTTTCTACCGAAAGTGGTATCGGAATTTACGTTGAACCAAGATGTTCAACTGCCAGTTTATTTTCCTGAGTATTACAATAGGGGAATACCTTTTGCAGATGCTGGATGTGCATGGGATCTTGAGATACTATATCTCTCGGACCAAGGAGATGTGCAAGTCTGACCAGTCATTTGTTGCTTTCGCACCCAGATATCTGGGTATGGCTATCTCTAAACAGGGCCTGTCCAAATGGTTGGCTAATTGCATCTCGTTCATCTATCAGAAGTACGAGAAACCTCTTCTGGGGGAAGTGAAAGGCCACTCAACCCGTGGCATGGCTGCTTTGATGGCCTTCTTACGGAACGTGCCCGCTTCAGATATTTGTGCCACGGCCACTTGGTCTTCAGTCCATACTTTCACCAAGCATTACAATCTGGACATCGGCTTTAGGAATAGGGCTGGTTTTGGACTTGCTGTCCTGCAAGGCCTCTTATCATAACAGGCTCTGTAGTTGGTAAACATTCCGCCTCCCAGATCTTAGTCTCCAACTTGCTTTTCTTAACTGCTTGGTATTCAGTCCTATCTGTGAAGACCTACTGCAGGAACCCTCTGGAAGTAAGATATAACAGTTACATTAGAACTTACCGTAACAGTAGATCTTCGAGAGAGGTTCCTGCAATAGGTCTCATTTTCCCTCCCACCTTCCCCCAGCTCCTGTTTTCCTATCCTTTTTCAGGGCAACTACCAGCAGATTCAGGCTCTATGAGTTACGCTCCTTTCTCCCATCACCCTTACAGGGATCTTCCGGTGGGTGAACTGGAAGGCGAGCATGAGGACCGCCCCCATATACTGTCACGCTGACGTCCCGTCATGTGACGCTGGGGGCAGTCCCCCGCTATGTATTGCTAGATAGAAGTTTGCTGTGCGAGCCTGACGCCAGAGGGTGCAGTCCTATCTGTGAAGACCTACTACAGCAACCACTCTCGAAGATCTACTGTTACGGTAAGTTCTTGCATAACTGTTATTTGTGTTACATGTGTTGTGTTGTGATCCAAAACAGACACAGTGTAAATGAGGAAATCCCTTACTGCCTGAGCTGCTGCGCTTCACCAACAAACCCATCCCGCCGGTTGTGTCACTTCTGGTTTTGGGAGGTCAGAGGATCGGGAAAATGGTGGAGGAATGGGCACTATAAGAAATTCAGAAAATAAAGGTAATGCATTACTAAAAAATTGATTACTTTGCGAATCTGCTAGTACACCCGATCCTGCTGGCCACGTGGGGGTTGCAGGCAATATTTAGTTCCCCTTTAAGACCACTTGAGGTCTAGTTGTTTGATATTTATATGTAGATTATATAAATAAATATATTATTATATTTGATCATATCTACACTATATATACATATATATATATATATATATATATATATATATAATATATATGTATTACAAAAACTCTGTTAATGCTCAGTTAAGGACAAAGCGACAAATGTTGAGAAATGAGGCGTTAGAGTTGTGAACCCTAACACCCCACCCTCCCAAAGCAGGCAGGAGGTCAGATGTGGGGTGTACCTTGGGCTTCTCAAGCCTAACACTCACCCCATTCCATCGGTAAATAAGGTCGGATGTGTAGACTTTGAGAATTGGGTGAGTGTTAAGCTTGAGAAGCCCAAGGCACATCCCACACCTGCTCTCCTGCCTGGCTTGGAAGGGTGGGGTGTTAGGGTTAGAAAAGCTAATGCCTCATTCCCCAACTTTTGTCACTTTGACCCTAACTTGAGCATTAGCAAAGTTTTTTGCAACTTACTTCCTTGCTTTTTGTGATAGTATAATGGTATCCCTATTTTACTGTGGTTGGACCCTGTGCTCCAATCTCTCCGTAGATGCGTGTATATATGTAACTGTGGAAGCACAGGATTGTCTGGGCCCTGCACTTCCATTTATAGGACAACAGTGACCAAATTGTCAGCATAGCCACCTTATAACCCCACCTCATGTACCTGGTACAGAAAATTTTCGAATCCCCACCAAAACTTGATTCTGCGCAACTGCAATGCCATTACATGCCACAGGTGCGAAAACACATTTTGGGCAGGATTTGAAAAATGATGGCTGTGACATACATAAGGTGGGGTAATAAGAAGGCTATGTGGAAAACCTGGGGTTAAAATATTTAAAATATCGATAACAAAAATTTTTATTAAAGAGTCTTCAGGTGGCACTGTGGAGTAGCAGGCAGCGGGGTGAAGAGAGCTGTCCTCCTATTTCAGATTGAAACTACAGAAATTAATATTTAAGTTTGAAATTCAACATAAAAACAAATTCAACATAAAAACAAAGTTTATAGTGAAGCTGACGTCTTTACTGCTTCCAATGTCCAGAAATACCAACAATCGCTTCCAGGCCCTGGCGGAGGAGGGTGACGGAGGTGAAAGTGGCTTCTCTGATACAATCATAGCAATGGGACCTGAGAAGGCCTCTAGCAGTGATGACGGGGAAAAAGGTGAGAACCCACAAACCGCAACAGAGTAAAAATCATTTGGAAACTGTACTCCAGGCAATACAGGAATTTTGGGCCGAAATGAAGGAATCCATCAGAGAGCTCCGGTCAGATTTGGGAACGCTTCAAGAATGCATGGAAGTGGCGGATGACCAGATCACTATCAGTGCGGCCCTCTTTGATCACATTGAGATGATGGTAACCAGCTTGGCCCACACTCTGCTCCAGATTGTACTCTGTCAGGAAGATGTGGAGAACGGCAGTAGATGGAAAAATCTGAGAATCTACGGAGTACCGGAAAATGAGGAGGGCCAAGATATGCCAGCTTTTATTGATCAGCGATTCTGGTCCACTTTGGATCTGGGTCCTGAATATCAAATTGATATAAAAAGGGCCCATAACCCACAGTGCCCATTGCACACCCTCATTCAATAGTAGCCTGCTTTTTGAATTATGGTGTAGAGGACTATTTACTGCAGAAGGCTTGAGCAAAGAAGAAACTGTTTTATGGTTCTAACAGAATTTTCATTGGTAATGATTATGCCCCCACAACACAAAAACTGCGAAGAGAATATATGCCTCTGTTTCCTCTTCTCCGAACCAATAACTTAAAATTCAAAATTCCCTATCCAGCCAAACTGGTGGTCCAGTTTCCTACAGGACAGCAGGTGTATGCTAATGCTGAGGAGGCTAAGAGAGACTTATAGACATGAGGAATCTACAGTAAATGTGGCGGTCAAATTCAGGAGGGCGGAGAGTGGATCCCAAGCGGGTGGACAGGACCATGCAGTGAACAGACAAGGGCCCCAGGACTCTGACCTGCCTCTGATAGACATTATGAAGCAGCTTCAGTGGTACCGTAATCTACCGATCTAAGTAGACTTTTCCTGCTGCTTGAACTTCTTTATGAGAGGCACTTAAATATACAGGTTGGTGGAAGCGGGATCGGGTAGGGGTGGGTGACAGGGATTTGGGGGAGAGCTACACGGATAGTTTTGGCAAGCACAGCGGCCCATTGGGCCAGTACAGTTTCTATAAGGATACTGATCCCTGGTCTCTCCGGGTGGTAGGGCACAAGTGGCCTGGCTGGGAGAGCCTGGAACTGACTAGGAATCTTGGGCTTTGTGGCGCAGCAGGCCTTTGTGGGGCCAACTCTCTCTCCCTGGCTTTGTTGCTCCCGAGTCTGTAACCTAATGACCTGAGCAAGCCTGGGCTGGGAGAGCTATCTTCTCAGCTTAAAAGCCCTTGCCGGATTGCCGTCATGGTGGTAATATCAGTATGGAGACTTTAGAAATGGGCTCAGCATGCTTCCAAGCCATACAGTAAAACAACTGGGGATGGCAGCTGGACAATAGGGATTATTTATAATATGGGACACTCCCCAGGCTTACTTTTTGACTCCCTAGCATGAAAACAGAGCCCATCAGATAAAGAGGGGAGATTTTCTTATTAAAATGCTACTGGGACTGAGAGCTCTTGGAAGTTGTCCTATGCATAATGCTCATATTTTTTTTCATTTGTTTACAATGTAGGATGGGTCCCCTAAGACCAACAAATAACTATGGGGTTACTATTAACTTCCTGAGTGGTGCCTCTGGATGCAGGGGCAATAGGCTCAGACCCAGTAGCCACCAATTGTTCCGCTACTTACTAACTTGTTCCCACTTTAGATTAATACTGATTTAATTGGCCTAGCAAGTCTGAGGTCCATGAACTGGCGACCCACCTCAATGGAGAATGGAATTCTCATGGATTTGGTGGGCAGTTGTCTGTCCCCGGGCTACACTCTTCAGTTTTACTTGCTTTGTCTTTACGTTGCTCTCCCCCATTCCATTTATTAAAGCAGAGCACAGTGGAGAAGAGATACTGGTTTAAACTGTCTATAGTCTTGAGCGCTACCTAAATCAGGAAATTTTATTTTCACTAGAGGGTTACCTTTGTTTACCTGAATGGGCTCTTCTATATACTGCTTAACTAATGGTTTTATCTTATTTTAGGGGCACCTGAAGGGTGGGAGGGCCAAATGAGGTTGTATCCTCCTATTTACCCTGGTCTAGGGCCATGCCTCCAACACAGAACGTGCAGTTTGAGTGCATGTAACATAGGGCCCCACGGATATCAGTGGCATTGACTACTGTCTATAGATTTAAAGAAATGAAAAATGGTCTGGGACATGGCAGCTGAAATTTAATGCCAAGAAGTGCGCTGTGATGCACTTGGGGAATAGGAACAGAAGGTCAGGGTACACCCTAGGTGAGGAAGAAATTATAGTAACAGAACAGGAGAAGGATCTGGGGATCATAGTCTCCTCAAACCTTAAGGTAGGAATCCAATGTAGCAGGGCAGCGGGAAAGGCCAATGGAATGTTGGCATGCATAGGCAGGGGCATTACTGTCAGAAAGAGGGAAGTACTAACGCCCCTTTACAAAGCCATGGTGAGGCCGCACCTGGAGTATGGGGTTCAGTTCTGGAGGCCACATCTCCGCAAGGATATAGATACATTGGAGAGGGTTCAGAGAAGGGCAAACAAGATGGTGCAGGGTATGCAGGGAAAGTCATATGAGCAGAGGTGTAAGGAGCTGGATCTGTACATGCTGGAGACAAGGAGGAAAAGGGGAGACATGATTGAAACTTTTAAATATGTAAAGGGGTTCAATAAAGTGGGAGAAGAGGGTTTACTTAAGAGGAAGGAGAGGGTCAAAACTAGAGGGCACAGCCTCAGACTGCAAGGAAAAAGATACAGGGGCTATGTGAGAGGGTGTTTCTTCACGGAGAGGGTGGTGTAGCCCTGGAACAGACTACCAAACAGAGTGGTGGGGGCTAAATCAGTGGAAGAATTCAAGAGGGCATGGGACAAGCATATGGGGCTGAGTTTCGGGGGAGGGTGGAGCCTGGCGGGGAGTGTGGGGGAAAAACAGGGCAGACTAGATGGGCCGGTATGGTCCTTTTTCGTCAAGCTTCTATGATTCTATGATGTGGATAACCCCATGCTGGCCTGGGGCACCAGTTAGCTTGCGGGGGGTACTTTATTGGCCTCTGAAGGGATCCTTTGGATTTAGTTGATGTTTAATTATTTTTTTATTCCCCCTAATTTCATACTGGCAGCTAAGTGTCTCCTGTCCTCGGACTAAGAGAGAGGGGAACTCTTATTCGGTACTAATTTTTGCTTCCTGTGAAGGTAAAGGGGATCTATACATAAACAAACTGAGAGGTAATACTTAAGACACGGGGTAACTTTTACTTTTTATTATTTATTATTACTGTTATGATCACAGGGACCTCCACAGGGGGTATGGACTTCCAATTTACATTTAAACTATTCCCCCTGTGGGATGGAATGGGATGAGTACCCATAACGTCTGAACAAAGGCAATGTGGGGTAAGGGGGGGTCCTGTGATCCTGGTTGGTTAAGAATCAGGACATTAAAATCTGATAAATAACACGTGGGTATTAAAGAAAGGGCATGGGGGGGTTAAAAGAATATTTTGGAAGTTCTGTTTAAAGTAAGGATGTATATACTTCTTTAAATTAACATTGTCTTAAATGGGGGGGGCTCAGAGCTTCTGCTGGGTTCCGGACTCGTGGTGCCACTACTTACGTTTTTGTTTTCTGCCTGTACGGCAGTGCTTATCCTTTTTTGGGACCTGTTGGTCCCTGAGGGGGTCTTGCTCACACTTTTAGTCGTTTATACTCTCTGCCCCGAGGAGGCCTCCACATCAGGATCCACCCTTCAGGGAACATGGAGGTGGAAGATAGTTCTCACCTCCAACTTAGAAGTCTTACTGTGTATATGTTCTGGTTATCAGGGGATGTTTTTTCTTATCCCTTATAGCTGGGAAATCGAGTTGTTACAAGGGGGTGGGGCTGGAGGGGAGTTGGGTGGGTTTTATTTTACAAAAAGTTGTGGCCTGATAAAAAAAATGAAGCACACACGGTTTTGGTTGGTTATAGAGCATTCTTTGTTTCAAGATGATAGTGGAGGGACTCCTCTGTGGGATGTGGGGCCTCCTGGATGGCAAGTTGTGTCCTTCTCCTGGTCCACTGCGTTGGGTCCTTCGGAACAGCTGGAAGTAGATCGAGATCCTTGGGAATCTTGCTTGAAAGAAGCAATCAAGGAAGTGTCATTCTGGGGTGGGTTCCTCCTCCGTGGGGGCAGCACCTTCTACTTCAGGGTATATAATGTCATCGGTTCCTGTAAAGATATTTTCACAGAACATTAATGGATTAAATAATCCTATTAAGAGAGCAAGTTTCAAGCAATATTTAAAGAAACACCCAGCAGATCTATATTTTATTCAGGAGACACACCTACAGGGGTCAACTTTAACATTCATTTACTAGCCCGGGTACTAGTGCAGATTGCCGCGGGCTAGTGCAGAATCTCTGTTACTTGCCCAGCTAGGCTAGTGCAGTTCCTCCTGTGGAAAGCTGCAGTTCCATTCTCAACCTAGGTATCAAATAAATACAGAAATATAACTTATGTAATTTAAAGCCAGGTCCTTTTCATGGAGGTTTAACTATGTGCTGCCTTAGCATTAGTGAAATGAAAAAAATAAATGTCTTTGTGTAGTGCATTTACAAATTGTTTCATTTTATACCAACTACTGCTTTTACTTTTTGCTGGTAAAGATCCTTTCTCCTTTTCCTTTCTTTGTTTAGCTCAGTACTCATGGCAGGCAGATTTGTGACTGTGTACAGGAGCAACACAGTTCTAGGGTTGCCACCTGTCTAGTTGTAGACCGGATAATCTGGTTTTCAGGGTCCTTATCTGGTCATCCAGTTTTGATTAAATGTAGTCCAGTTTTTGGGCCATTTTGAGTGCTCAGATAACATTTAACACTGATTGTATCAAATCATTCACTGTTGCATGCATGTCCAGGTTACAAAAAAAGTTCTGATGTCTCTAGTCACAGGCCTTTGTTTGGTAAACCAGTCTGTCTAGGAGGTGTAAAGCATGGCCATTAAGACCATTAGCAGTAAATCAACCTAATTTTTTCAACTCGGAATTTTAAGTATGGTCATTTACTGCCAAGATAGGAAACAGTTTTTACACCTTTATATGCTGTAATGGGTTCCTTTTGGTTTTTCTTATATTCTCATATGTTTTAGACCCACTTTTTCAAATTAGATTTCACATTTTTATTGCCTTTGTCACTGTGTTGAGTATTTCTTTCCTAAGTCTTCAGCAGCTGCTGCTCTTATTTTTCATACTACCAACCTGAACATTCCACGATATTAGCAACACCTTTACATGCCATTGGAATAAATAGCATGGAATGGTGTGTCTAAAATTGTGGCATGTGATGTCTTGGACATTTGAAAAGAAACAGCAGTAGCCGATGAGGTAAAGGGAACACAATGTAGTATTGAAGATACCACAAGCACTGATGGTTCAATTATCAAAAGGTGGGCAAAGCATATCAGAATACATGGCTGTCATGGAAAGGAAAACTGGAGTGTTTAACGGAGAGAGAGCAACAGGTTGTGAATGGGCTTTGTACATCCAGCAGATCTGTGTTTAAATTCCCACAGCCTCCACTTGCATACTGTGTGACCCTAAGCAAGTCACTTAACCTCCCTGTGTTCCTGGGCCACCACTGTAAATGGGTCTTGTGCCCAATGGGAGTTATCTGGTTGCCAAAAAAATAAATATAAATAACTGTATGGGTTGATGCTGTTGAATTTATCCTTACTTTTTGTTGTTGAACATGTTTTAATAGAACTGCGACAATCGAGCATTTGTGAGACCTGTGGATAGGGTGGGAAAAGAAAGGAAAAAGGGAACAAAAAGACACACACTTTTCACGACACAACTTTATTAACTACAGATCTGAAAATGTGGAAATGTATTAAAGAAGTCATTAACTCAGCTGATATTAATGGAAAGCATGCTGACGAAGACAAACAAATAAAACGTCACGAGTATGAAAAGACAAAGCGAAATTGTCAGTTCCAGCAATGTTGGCTAAAAAATTATGACTGGTTGGGGTATGATGGTGCAAAAGATCTGATGTTCTGCCGTGTATCAAACATGAAATACAGTTGGGTAAGGTGGGCAATAACAATAATTTTCGTTTCGGAACAGATAACTTCCAGCTTCACTCTGTCTTGTCCCATAATATCAGTGAAGCTCCTGCTAGGGCAAAGGAAAAGGAGGATGCCAGCACTGCTACTCCAGGGACAAGTAATGCAGAGGAAATGCTGAAGAACATGAATGAAGCAACGCTTAATCGTCTGGATAAACTGTTCCGCACATGCCATGCAATTGCTAAGAAAGGACGCCCTTTCACAGACTTTGTGCGGATGTGCAGCCTTGATGATATGAAAGGGCTAGATATCAGTTCAGCATATCAGAAGGACAAATATGCCTGCAACTTTATCCACTACATAGCAGAGGTTGAACACATGGCGCTACGATAAAAAATTATGGGAACAAAGTTCATTTCAGTCATCAGTGACAGAACCACTGACTCTTCAGCCACAGAAGCTGAGGCACTGTATGTGCGGTTTGCAGTTAAAGGCACAGTGCAAAATCAGTTGGTAGGTGTCCAGGCTGTTGGTAGTACAAATGCAATTTTATTTGCCTGTCGTTTAACAAATCACTGTTAACCAAAGCAAAAACATTGGTTAAAAAAAATGGTCAAAAACAGTGGGGGAATTCAAGAATGCATGGGACAGACATAAGGCAATTCTTGTGGGGGGTAGAAAGAAGTAGACAGTTGGTTAAATAGGATCTGCAGCTTATCCTGTAGGTAGGGAAATGGGCAGACTAGGTGGGCCAAGCGATCCTTATCAGCTGTCGAAGTCTGTTTCTATGTAGCCATACTGATTGCATGCTACTGCAAACTTCTGTGGGCTAGTGCAATCTCTGCTTCACTAGCCCAGCTGACTAGTGCAAAAAAAAGCTAAGGTTGACCCCTGCACACTTATCTGAAGCTAAACATTTAAAGTTAAGGAGGGGGCAGCGATATGAAGACTATGCATCTTCCCATCCCAGTGGTAAACGACAGGGAGCAGCTATATTGGTTTCTCATGTCACCCTTCTGGATATACAGTGTAGTTTTGTGGATGCACAGGAAAGATGTGTTATTTTACAAGGCTCTCTATTCTCCCAGGCTGTTACCCTAGTAAGTGTTTACCTTCCACCACAAGCATCAGTCCCCATGGTTAGAACCTTTTTAAACAAAGTTCTAGACTTACTGAAGGGGAAGTTGATAATGGCGGTGGGTGGGATTTTAATGTGACCTGGCCAGTGGACCTAGATTCCATGAATCCACAGTCGCATAGAGTAACTAATGCACTCCACTTCTTACAAGGCTCATTTGAACAACTGGGGTGGCAGATGTCTGGCGAAAGATGTTTCCATCTCAAAAAGCCTATACATACTACTCAGGCAGACACCATAGCTACCCCAGGTTGAATTACTTTTTTGTCACTTGTGAGGATTTCGCTATGGTTTGGGATATTTCTATTGGCCCACAAATTCTTTCTGACCATCATTCGATACTGTTAAAGATAGACATGGGCAAAACCAAACAGCAAACACTATGGCACCTCTTTTAAAATATCCCCAATTCAATACATATATCCAGGAATGGATCCCTCAAATTCTGCAGGATAATAACTCATTAGAGGTGCCGGCAGCTATTCCTTGGGACACCCTAAAGGCAGTTATTAGAGGGGACATAACTGCATACTCAATAAAGAAAAAGCACCATCTGGAGGCCAAGTACGAAACATTTATGCAGGAGTTACAGTCATACCAAATGCTATATAGGGAGGGAGATGGGGAAGTACAAATAAAGATAAGGGAAACTCAAAAACAAATCAAAAACTTTGTGGACTCCAGAGTCCAACAGGCTTTAATGTGCTTAAAACAAACTAATTATGAAGGGGGTGCTAGAGGAGCTTGAATGTTAGTCCGTAGGATTAGGATGCACAAAAGATCGGCAGTAATTTTAAAAGTAAAACATCTACAAACAAAACAGATGATGTGCAGAGAGGAGGAGATCAAGGCCATTTTCTCAGATTATTATCAAACACTTTACAGGGCGGGGGCCCCATCCACAGTGGAGGAAAGACAACTCTTTCTTGAACCGTTTGGTCTGCCCCACCTTACGGAAGAGCAGCAAAACATAGAAACATAGACTTTGATGGCAGATAAAGGACCGCTTGGCCCACCTAGTCTGCCCATTTCCCTGCCTACAGGATAAGCTGCAGATCCTAGTTAACCAACAGCCTATTTCTTCCTACCCCCCGCCCCCATTGTGTAATCTTCCCCTGGGTTTTTGTTTCCCAGGTGCATTATTTTGCACTTCTTTGCATTGAATCCAAGGTGCCATACTTCTGACCATTCTGCCAGCCTTGCCAAGTCCCTTCTCATCCTTTCCACGCCTCCTTGCATATCAACCCTGTTGCAGATCTTTGTGTCATCTGCAAAGAGGCATACTTTTCCTTCCAGTCCCTCTGCAATGTCACTTATAAAGACATTAAAAAGGACTGGACCTAGTACTGAACCCTGCAGTACCCCACTAGTAACCCCTATTTCTTCAAAGTGGGCTCCATTTACAATTATCTTCTGTGTCCTGTTGTCCAGCTAATGTTTTACCCAGGCTACCACCCTGGGACCCACTCCCAGGCTGGTTAATTTGATTATTAATCGTTTGTGTGGGACTGTGTCAAATGCCTTGCTAAAGTCTAGGTAGGCCATGTCCACAGCCCCTCCCTGGTGTATAACTTTGGTCACCCAGTCAAAGAACTCAGATTCATCTGACATGACCTTCCCTCTGGGAACCCATGCTGCCTTGGGTCCTGTGCCCCACTGGCCTCTAGGTACTCAACAATTCTTTCCTTCAGAAGTGATTCCATCTCTTTCCCTACCAAAGAGGTCAAACTGACAGGTCTGTAGTTTTATGCCTCTGTCTTGCTTCCACTTTTGTGAAGGGGAATCACATCCACCTTCCTCCAGTCCTCAGGTACCACACCATCCTCCCATGATTTGTTAAAAAGCGTAGTCAGTGGTGTCACTAGTTCTCCCCTTAATTGTTTTAGAATTCTGGGGTGAATTCCGTAAGGCCCCATTGCTTTGTCCACCTTCAGTTTTAGGAGTTCTTTCAGAACCCTTTCTTCTGTGAGGGACTGGGATCGACCCCCCCTATCCAGGGTGCTTCTGTTTATTGGATTAGGCGCCTCCCCCTCCTCCTCTTTTGTAAATACTAAGCAGAAGTATTCGTTCAGTATCCCTGCTTTTTCACTGTCCCTCTCTGCCCACCCACCGTCCATTCTATTCAGCCTCACTATCCCTCCCTTTGCCTTTCTACATTCCCTGATGTACCTATAAAAGGTTTTATCCCCCTTCTTAACCTAGTTGGCTATCTTTTCCTCAGTTTGGGCCTTTGCTATTCTGACTTCCCTCTCTGCTTCCTTCTGCCTTAACTGGTACAGTTCTTTGTCCTGCTCCTTCTGTATTTCCTTATACTTCCTAAATGCTATCTTTTTCTCCCTAACCTTCCCTGCTACCTCTTTTGAGAACCATAGTGACTTATTCTTTCATTTTGATTTGTTTATTTGCTTCACACAAAGGCTTGTTGCCTCTGTGATGGCAGTTCCGATGTTTCCCCAAAGTTGCTCCACCCCTCCTTCTAGCCTGTTTGCTAGTGCTTTTCTAAGGCACTCTCCCATCTTGCCAAAGTCAGCCCTCCTGAAGTCCAGTACCGTCACTTTTGTATGGCTTGACTCTGTAGCTGAGTTATCGTGAACAACATTGTTTGGTGGTCACTTGTTCCCAGATAGCTACCCACTTCTAGATTTGAGATTCTCTCACTGTCCCCATTTGAGAGTACGAGGTCTAAGATTGCTCCCTCACGAGTGGGTTCCAAAACTAGCTGTCTGAGGCATGCCACCTGTAGGGCATCGAGAATGGCCCTGCTCTTGTATCTGGCTGCAGCAAAGGTCCCCATCCTGGAGGCTCCTATTCAGGCTGAAGAAATTCTTAGACATATTCAGGCAGCAAGTTCCCAGAAATGTCCGGGGCCAGATGGCTTCAGTGCAGAATGGTACAAAAATGTTCTGGGTTGCTCCTTCCTTCTATGTTACAGACATTTCAGGATGTGGCGACCGGACAGCCCCCTCCACCCTCGTGGGCATACGCAGTCATTGTGGCCTTACCTAAGCCAAATAAAGATACATCTGACCCCTCTTCCTACCGAGCAGTCTCCATCCTAAATTCAGACTTCAAGATTTTCATGGCTATTTGGGCCTCTCATCTAGAACGTATTATGCCTTCTCTTATACACTTAGACCAGGCGGGATTGATAAAATCTAGAAATACGATGGATAATATCCACCGCGTAATGTTATTGGCAGAACATATTCAAGCCAGGCAAGTCCCGGCAGCCCTGTTAAATTTAAACACTGAAAAGGCATTTGACAGGGTGCCATAGGACTTTCTCTTGGACACCTTGTCGGCCTTCTGGTTCCCTGACACTTTTCAGGTATGGCTAAAATACATTTGTGATAGCCCAAAGGCATATATTCGAATCAATGGCTCCTTATTTTCCCCTGTATCCCTGCAATGGGGCACACGGCAGGGGTGCCCTCTCTCCCCACTTCTGTTTGCCTTGTTCATGGAGCCCCTTGCCACAGCTCTACAGAGAGAGAGAAGGATATAGAGGGTATTCTTTTAGGACAAACTGAATACAAAGTCTCTTTATTTGTGGACAATGTTCTTTTGACTGTACTATCACCGGAGACATCCATGCTGGCTGTTTAGGAGATCTTGAACAAATCTGAAAAGGTGCCGGACTTTAAGTTGAATGTATCTAAAACTGAGGTCCTTACGTTTAACTTTGCTCCTTCTGAAGCCTTAAAATGCAAACTCCTTCTTCGTTGGTTATATACCAGAATTAAGTATTTGGGTATATACATTACTAAAGACGTATACAATGTAGATCTAGTAAAATATGAACCCTTAACTGTGTCAATTCAAGATGATCTGTCCAAATGGAGCAAACTGGCCCTATTATTTTTCAAAAAATGGATATCATTTGAATGAATATTTTACCCCGCCTAGTGTATCTTTTTCAGACCATCCCAGTGTCACTTTCACGTTTCTGTTATGCTTCCTGGAACATAATGATGTTAAATTTTATATGGGGAAGGGCAACGTCCCAGTGTTCGTTTATCCATTTTCCAACTACCTTTAGCCCAAGCAGAGGTTAATTTGCCCAATTTGGAATTATATGTGAGGGCTGATTCTCTTGAGGAGTTATTTCTATAGTTAGCTCCTACATACAAAGCCCCATGGAAGGACGTTGAATTTACTATAGATGATCTCTAGGACCTTGACCCCATCCTTTTTGCTTCCGGGGAAATTCTCCACAGCTCCGCTACTTCACTGAATTTACTTCCAGTTTCTTGAAAGTACGGAACCAGATGAAACTCTATCCGAAGTTCGAGGATATTTTTTACTACTGTAGGTTAGTGTCGGCAGATGAAAATTTTAGGCCCTCTCAAATTGATCTTACCTTTAAAAATTGGCGACAGTTGGGATTACATTATGTTTACGAATTTTCAACTCCTACGGGTATTAGCCCTTTTGAAACACTGCAAAAGGACTATGGTCTTATGAACAGAGATCATTAGAGATATTTGTAATTGCAGGATTACATTCAGCATCTACATCCTGCCTGGGCAAAGTTACCTAATCCTAAACCTCCTCTATTGGCAATGCTAATAGACGGTATCAGTGGTAATATCTCGGGGCACCTAATAGACCAGTTATATCAAATCCATAGGGAGGTATTGGGGGACTCAACCCAATCAACCTGACTTCAGTCTCGGAGAGTGTTTTCACAAAGTAAGTGTGATGAGTTTGCTCGGTTCTTCGCGGATAAGATTGCCACTATCAGGTCCAGGATCCATTCAGTGCCCTATAGTGGGTGTAGTGGAGGTCAGCAAGAGATTAAAATCACCCAGTTTGGCTGTTCTGACTTAGACTGGCTGGCAATCACTGATATCGTGAGGATCATCCAGGGTTTGCGACCAACCTACTGTAGTCTGGACCCGGGCCCAACACTTCTCATTTTGGGGTGTGTTGAGATGATTGGCCTGGTCTTGGCTGAGATAGTCTGGTATTCATTTGAGACAGGAGTGTTTCCGGACCCCCTGAAGGAGGTGGTGGTGATACCTCTCCTCAAGAAACCCTCCCCTGCCCCTGATTGCTTAGCTAACTACAGATCTGTCTCTAACCTGCCCTTTGTGGGCAAGGTTATTGAGAAGGTGGGTGCGTTGCAGCTGGAGGATCATCTTACCATCCATGATATCTATGATCCTCTCCAGTCCTGATTTCGGAAAAGGCATAATACCGAGATGGCACTGGTTCGGGTACTTAATGATCTCCTGATAGCGAGAGATCAGAGGAGTCATTCGATCTTGGTACTCTTGGACCTCTGTGCAGCATTTGACACTGTGGACCATGCAGTGTTACTTGAGCGCCTGCGGTTGATCTGCGGATTGTCGGGTACAGTCCTCAGGTGGTTTAGATCTTTCCTCACAGGCAGGACTCAGAGAGTAGTGTCAGGGATTTATTTCTCAGCTCCTCTCCCCCTGTCCTGTGGGGTTCCGTGTTGTTCACCATGTATATGCTGCTGTTGGGAGATATTATAAGGCAGTATGGGCTGAGCTTCCACTGCTATGCGGATGATACTCAGCTATACATGTCCTTTGTGCCTGAACAAGATGAGGCCATTTCACTTTTTAATGGCTGCCTCTCCAAGATTCAAGACTGAATGAGTGCCAACTGGCTGAGGTTGAGCCCTGATAAAACCGAGGTGTTGGTGGTGGACCCAGGTCGGCAGGGTTTGGGGTTGTTGGCCGAACAGCCATCCAGGCTTTGGCTTGGCAGAAGCCAGCTGCTGACCTCAGACCGGATGCGGTATCTGGGCATTGTGCTTGACAGTGGTTTAACTCTTAAGGCTCAGGTATCGGCTGTAGTGAATATCTCTTTTTTTCATCTGAGGAACATCACCCGGATTAAACAGTTGGTTCTGCCCGCCGACTTTCCAACTTTGCTCCATGCCTTTGTGACCTCCTGCGTTGACTACTGCAACGCCCTGTACCTAGGCCTTTCGGGGGCTGATATCCGCCCCTTGCAGCTGGTGCAGAATGCAGTGGCCAGGTTGTTGACTGGCTTATGAAGAGCTTGTCATGTCACACCTGTGCTCCGAGACCTGCACTAGCTGCAGGTACAGTGGCGGATCTACATGGATGGAGACCCCGGTATTTGCAAGATCTTCTTTGCCCTTATCACCCCCTCTGCTCACTCCGCTCCTCAGATGAGGGATTGCTAGAGGTTCCCAGGGTTCGATTAAATTCCTCGGGGGCCTGTTCTTTTGCTTCTGTGGCCCCAACCCTGTGCAACTCCCTACCTCATCAGGTACGAGAGTGCCCGACTGTCGAGAGCTTTAAATCTGCTCTTAAAACTCATCTGTTTGGTATGGCTTTCCCTGATTTCGATTAATTGGTTGTCTTTTAATAATTCTAGGATTTTACTGTAATTGTCTGTAATTAGATTATAGTTTTTAGGATTATTTAATTGTACAAGTACTTTGATCTTTCTGGAATTGCACTTTCTATAAATAAACGATGGATTGATTGATTGAATCGGTCTTAGATACTTGGAACAAGGACCTGGGTCTCATGGTGTCATTTGAATCTTGGTTAAAATCCGCACTCCCAGCAGTAAAAATTACTCTCTCCACAGTTTGGAGGGAATACACATGGAAGTGCTGTTACAGGTATTTTAGGTCACGTGCTGTTCTTATAAAATACTTGCCACCAATATATGGGGTTTGCTGGAGGGGTTGTAGGTGTCAGGTGGCAGATCTGGGATATATATTTTGGATGTGTCCATTATTAACTACTTTTTGGTGCACTTTGCAGGAGGAATTGCGGGAATGCCTGGGAGATCCAGTTGAATTATCTGTTGAAATGGTGGTGGTGTTAACGATTATGCCCCGACATCATCCCTCCTGGCATAAAATCTTATTACCATTGTACATCCTGGTGGCCAAAACAGATATCACACGATGGTGGATGACCCCTGTTATTCCCTCAGTTGCTGACTGAAGGACAGTTGTAATGGATATTTGTCAATTAGAAAGGCTGATGACTGTCCTCCATGATAAGCTGGGAGATTTTAATATAAAATAACAAAAATGGGTATGGGATATGGCCCAGATAGATTCTGGCTTTGTTCCTTGAATGTTTTTCTGCAGGGTGTAGAGAGGGTGCTGTCCCTACTGGGGGATGGATATGGGGTAGGTGTGGGACGTTTTCTTTTTACTCTTGGGAACCTCCCTAAATGGAATTTTGTTTTGTGGAAATGTCTGAAGTCTTTTAAGGTAATGTTTAAAGAATGTAAACATCACTGAATACAATATAACTGTCTCTGTAGCCTCCATAATGTTGATATATTAATTCCTTTATAAGTGGTATTGGAGATGATTGTTAAGATGTGCTTCATCTAATTAAAAAAAGATATATATTTAAAATATCCAGTTACGAGTGTGCATAGCAAAATTGCAATGGATAGTCATAACATTGGCATTTTTTCATATTTTGACCCCAGATTTTCAACATAGTCTTATGACCCCACCTCATAAAACCCATAGGTGAAAATTTTCAAATCTATGCCAAAACACCAGTCCGCACTACAGATACGAAAACACATTCTGGACAGGATGTGAACTATGACAGCTGTTGTGATCATGAGGTGATGTAAAAAATGGCTGTGTTGAAAATCTGGACTCAAAATATTGAAGATTACAAAAGTTTGCGTGTATGTAGAAAAATTTCAACAAACACGCATAACTCGGCCATTTTTAGAAATTTTTTTACAAAATTTTCAGCATGACCTTTTTGGAACCCCACCTCATGAAGACGTGGTGAAATTTTGTTATTCAGTCCCGAAAGTTAATTTTGTGCAACAACCGCAAAATCACCTTCTGGGCCTGATTAATGAAATGACAGTTGCAATGTGTATGAGGTGGGGTCCCCAGAAAGCCATGTTGAAAATTTGGTGAAAATATTCCAAAAAAATAGCAAAGTTATTAACATAAGTTAAAAACGCCATTGAAATAAATTATACAGCACTTATCTTTATTCTTAATTTCGGGGTTCGGCTTTAAAGAGTGCAGACATGCCTTAGATCACAGAAGATGACAGAATTGAACAGCGGCTGGTAAGTGTAGGGTAAAGGTGGTGTAGGGAGGCAGCGGCTGATAAGTATAGGGTAAGGGTGGTGTGTGGGGAGGTGGGTGCTCAGTGGGAGGGTCGGGATGGGGGGAAGGGGTCTGCGGTGACGACGAAGGACCATTTTATTTGTTTCAGGTGAAAAAAAGATGCTGAGGGATGGTTTTTCTACCAAGAAACATATCAGGATACTAGGGTGGGCTCCTCAGTGTCCCACACTGCTGGGGTAGGTGGGTCTCTAAATGCCGACACAGGGATAGGGCCCCATGTTGGCTAAGCAGTTTAATAAAATAGTGGGCCATGGGGGGCAATAAATGAGAATTATGGGGACGGTAATTGGAGGGTGGGGGTGACACTAGACACCAGGGATCATTACAAAAACAATGGAAACGGCGAACAGAGGATAAGGTGTGCCACTAGACACGAGATATTATAAAAATCATGGGGACGCCGATGGGGGGCACTATTTCATTTCATTTATTTTGAAATTGTAGGTAAGTACTCTGGAATTTACATTCCGTTTTCAGGTATGACCTGAAGTCAAGTAAAGGTACAACATACAAATATACATGTTTTAACAATCTAAAAAAATACAGAAATAACAGTAATATAATACGTTCATTTACATACACATTCGTTCAGACTTTTAGACACTAGACACCAGGGATCATTTAAAAAAAATGGGAATGGCAATCAGAGGGTGGGGGGTGCTACTAGACACTGGGGAATATATTTTTTATGGGGACAGTGTGTGTGTCTGGGGGCGGTCACCCCCCCAAACACCAGGGAAATGGCAAGGTGGCTTACAGCTCATACTGCAGCCGGCAGCAGGAGTTCAGCTGCAGCTGCAGAAGTCAAGAAAATCTGCTGTTCTCATACAGAGAATGCAGGGGAAGGCTCCTGTCGTTAAGCTGGGCACCAGGGATTTTGGGTGCCGACACAAAGTATTTCTGGCCCTAATTTTGAAAAAACAAACATCAGAATCTATCTAAATGGGGCCCATTTAGCTAGGTTCTGGTGTTCAATTTTTAAAATAACATTTTAATGTATTTTCCACAATTTTTAGTTGCTGAAAAAAAAAACAAGATGGTGGCTCATGAAAAAGGAGTTTTCTCTCACAAAAAAAGGAACTGATCTCATGAGAATAAACCCTTTTTCACAATATCAAATCCGTTGTCAACCCTTTTACCCCTGTCCTGAAATATGAACTTCTCTTAAGAAATAATGGGAACTTAAAAACTGAATAACTTTGCAACACATTAATATTTTTGCGCTAAACAAACATTGGCAGTTCTGTTACCCAGGTTCTTTCTGCCATAAAACAAATCACTACAAAATTCCACACCATCTGGGCACAAGGCGATGAAGAGAAAACTGCAAAAAGTGGTGACTTTTAACTTTTTGTACACTATCTGGATCTCAGAATCTGCACATCCAACCGAAACAAAACTTGCCAGATCAAGAGATCTACCACACAGGACAGCACATACCAAATTATGTGCAAATTTGTTGAACGGTTGCAAAGTTATTAAAGTGCAAAATTTGAGGTTTAACATTAAACAAGCTCCTCAACGGTGCAGCACCCCATCCTGCTGGACAGACTCAGCCTCATCTGTCTATATCTCTGGAACTTATGTACCTTCATTCATTGTCCCTAGGGGCTTACTTCCTCCCTTGTGGTGGGGTATGACTATACCCAGACAGTGTCACCCACCCTGCTGCCATGGTGGGAGAAGCCTCAGTGGGGTCAGAGTGGCCAGTAGCAGAGAGTGGGACCCAAGCTCGTAACAGCTTTTTCTTTCTTTTTAGAAAGTGCCCCCCCCCCATCCCTGGCACACAGCCTAGGAGCTCCTGCAGCACTGACCAGGAAGCAGGGAGCTGCCAATGCTGTGTGGTCATCCACAGCGGCAAGATTTTGTTTATTTATTTAACATTTGGTAATTGGGAAAGGCACACTGAGCCAAGGCTCGTTTCCAGGTGCAACCAAGGGGATGGGGAGAAAATACAAGGATACTTAAGAACTCGTAGATACAGGAAAACACCATAATATACATGTGATACATACATAGTTTACAGGTGATATAAGATACATTTGATACAAGAGAGCACAATATGATACATATATAATTTGCATATGATATAATATACATTTGATACAGGAGAGCACAATGTGATACATTAATAATTTACATATGATATAAGATACATTTGATACTGGAGAGCACAATGTGATACATACATAATTTATATATGATATAAGATACATTTGATACAGGGAAGCGCAGTGGTGTATTAGGGTACTAAGGAGAGGACAATGCAGTTTGCAGATTAGAGCAAGAAGGACAGAGTGAAGACGCAGTTGTGCACTGGTGCAGTAGTGGAGTTAGTCGCAGGATAAGGAATTAAAACAAGTAAGCGCAGGAGTTGGAGCAAGGGAAGAGCAGGAATGTTGGGGTTTGAAGGTGGAGGGAGGAGCCAGAGGGAAGTGCGTGCAGCTAAGGAAGGAGGTGGCATAGGTGGGGGGAAGGGGGAGATGGCTGAAATACTTTTTGATGGCTACTGCAGTTGGTAGGCTGCGTACATTGAGGGGTAGTGAGTTCCACTGGGTGGGGAGCCTGTAAGTGAAGGCTTGTTTGCTGACCTGCGAGTTTGGAGTGGCTAGGGAAGAGGAACGTTGATTGCAGGAACGCAAGGCATAGCCTGTACTTGGGGCGGGCATTACAAGAGAGGAGAGATAGGAGGGAAGAGTGCTGAACCAGAACTTCATGATGAAGGATGCACAATGAGCAAGGTGTCAGCTTGACAGAGGGGGGAGGGAGACGGAGTGGTAGAGGAGGCGGTGGTGAGTACGATATGGGAGGTTAGTGGTGAATCGACAGAAGGCATGAAACAGTGGGTCAAGTTTGGTGAGGGATAATTGAGGTGCGGCGCTGTACACCACATCTGTGTAACTGAAGGAGGGGAGGATAAGCTTGGTGATTAATTCCTTCCTGATGGAGAGGGAGAGACGGTCCTTGTGCCTATACAGCATGCCGAGTTTGGGACGTAATTTGTTGTGCATGGCATCGAGCTGCAGTGAAAAGTCTAATTTGGGGTCGAGCCAGACACCCAGGTATTTCAAGAATTCGACTGCCAGGATTTTAGACCCGTCAAGGGTGTAGAAGGAGGGAGGGAAGGTAGTTTGGCCAGTTTCTGGGCGGAGCCGAAGGCCATGGCAACTGTTTTCTTGGTGTTGCACTTGAGAGATTTAGATCAGAGCCAGTGCAACGTGTTCTCAAAGTCGGCTTGGAGGATGGATTCAGTGTGGGCCATGGAGGGGCTGGAGGTGAAGATCATGGTGTCGTTGGTGTACATTTGCATGTGGGAGCCAGAGCTGACAGAAGGGAGGTTGTTGATGAATACTGAGAAAAGGGTGGGGCCAAGGATCGAACACTGGGGTACTCCAGCATGGATGGGGAGAGGGGGTGATTTGGAGTCTCCAAGATAACCCCCACTTCCCACCTACAGGTGATGCTCATAGAGCGGGACACTGCACACCCGCTGTCTGGGGTCTGCGCATAATACCAGCGCACCACACTCCAGACCCCACCAGCCAGGGGCGAGAGAGTCGGACTTAAATCACAAACCTGGATTTCCCATGTACCAGCTACTGCTACCAGGCTGCTAGCTGTTCTATTTGGAATTTATTTCTGTGAATGATATAACAGCTCATTACAGACATTCTTTGCACGCCATGCATGTGCTCAATACAGTTGAATGGGGTGCCTGTGTTTAGTGTCTTTCTTTTTTTTCTTTTAACAGACTGTATTCAGAGATATTAAACATCAGATTTACTGAAGTTCTGGGATAAAGCACTTTCAACACTCACACTGTAGTTTAAAAGGCAGTGAATTTGCCCTTGCAGGAGGAAGATGATGTCTTTACAAGTCTGCTTGCTTTATGAGCAATGAGCAAATTAAACTGATTGCCTCCAGTAGCTCCATGTGAAATCCGAACTATCCATTGTCTACTTGACACAAAATGGCTGCCCAGGTAATAATGAGTTAAATCTATACCACCTACTGACCAGCAGGGCCACAGTTAGAACCTGGAGCCACTATCAGATATAGAGGCTTAATGTGCTGACACACTGCTTCATTAAGCCACTTTGCCTGCCTCACACTTCTTGTATGTGTTCTGTTTACACTGTCTGATGAAGCTCATTTCAGTGTCTCTTAGCATGGTGACTATACTTCTCCCTCCGCATTCACATTCATGTAAAAACTGCTGCAGCAGGAGTGGGCTAGGAGGAACAGCAACCCCACACAGATAGGACCAGTCAGTCCAGAGATCTAGTCCAATCAGATCCCATTGTAGATCTTAAGTTGGTGAGCATTCCTCACAAGAAACCAAAGATAGTAAATGGGAGTGACATCATGCCAGAAATCTCATTTTTATAAGGTAACTGGCAGGCTTGCATTAAGCTAGTTTGTAGGTCGTGCCCCTTTGTCAGCATGGCATGCATATACTGAATGAATACCATAGGAGAGTTATGATGCCATCATTTTTGGTATGTACTCATCTCCTTCCTTTACTCCTGATTAATCTGAACTGTTCTAGAAGACATAATGGTGCAACCCCATTTCCCTTTTTGTATTAGACTTTTATAGCTGTTTGGGTACTTGAGACTGATGCACATTACAATGGCATTCTTTCCTAGAATTCACAGAAACTGCAGTCTCAGTGTAGTCTCGTGATACTAAAGAAGAGAACATACTAGGAGTCGGTCTGTCCAAGGAGCACATGGAAACCGTACAGAAAAGGGGGTGACAGACTATGATTCACCAAATTAGGCCAACATTTATTGTACTATATGTTGTCTAATACAAGCATTTGTCAATGCCGAATGTTTGCTTGCTGGCATTGGCATTGGTAGTGTAGAAGTTACAGAGCTGCATAATAGAAATGGCATTGAACTGAAGCCAACCCCACCACCACCCTGCAGAGAGTAACAGGCATTGGGGTGTGCCTTTGGGTCATCAGGCATAACGGCCACGCCATTTCACCACACCCTACCCTGTAGACACTGACAAGTGTCACGGTGTGCCTTGGGCCCTTATGTGCACCCCATTCCATCAGGAAATACGGTGAGATGGGTGTGGTATAGGAGAATGGAGTGAACTTTGGGGCCGAAGAGTCCAAGGCATACCTCGATGCCTCTCACTGGCTGCAGGGTGTGGAATGGTATGAGCATTACAGGCAAGAATCCCAAGTCACAGCCCTGATGCCTGTCATTCTCTACAGGGTGGGGCGTTATGGTTGGAAACCCCTAACACCTCAGGCATTCATTGGTATTTTCACTCCAAATTTTCAACATGTTTTTTTGTGACCCCACCTCATGAACAGTGGCAATATCAGTTTGTTAGCCGAAAGCTGCTTATGCACAGCGACTACGGCATTTAGCACCACAGGCGCAAAAACACATTCCGAACAGGATGTGAAAAATGACAGCTGTACTGTTCATGGGGAGGTGTAAAAAATGGCAATGTTGCAAATCTGCAGTAAAAATATAAAAAAAAACTGGTGAAGTCACCAGCGTGCATAGAAACTGTGCAACGCACACCCGTAATGTAATTAGTTTGGGGATTTTCTTTACAGCAGATTGTCAACACAGGCATTTTGGGACCTCTGATCATGAACAGTGTCACTGTGATTTTCTTTATCTGTCCCAAACAATGATTTCCAACAGCGACCACGCATCTCTGCGCTGAAAGTGTGAAAACACATTTCGGCCATGTTGTGAAAAATGACAGTTGTACTGTTCATAAGGAAGTGTGGAAAAATGCCACTGGTGAAAATCTGGACTGAAAATATTACAAAGTCATGAATTCACGAGTGCGTGGAAACTGCCCCAATGCTCACTCGTAACACAGTCATTTTATGGACTTTTGTCACAAATTTTCAACATAGCCATTTTAAGACCTCTGCTCATGAACAGTGTAACTGTGATTTTCTTAATGTGTCCTAAAATTGATTTCGCACACCCACGCCATTGTGTGCTACATGGGTGGAAATATCGCTTTTGGGCAAGATGTGAAAATGACAGCTGCACCGTTGCTCATAAGGAAGTGAATAAAATGGCAATGTTGAAAATCTGGAGTAAAATATTGAAAATTCGCAAACTTACGCTGCGTGTATAGGAACTGTGCATGAATTGTCAGAAAGTCATTTTAGGAATTTTCAATAAATTTTCAACATAGCCATTTTAAGACCTCTGCTCATTAACAGTGTCACTGTGATTTTCTTAATGTGTCCCATACATTGATTTCTTGACATCACTGCCCATTGTGCGCTACCTAAGTGGAAACATGTTTTGGGCAAGATGTGAAAAATGACAGCTGTACTGCTCATAAGGAGGTGTGGTAAAATGGCAATGTTGAAAATCAGGAGTGAAAATATTGAAAATTCGGAACTTACGAGGGTGCGTGAGGAACTATTTATTTATTTATTTATTGAAAATGTTTCACCAGGATAGGCATGCTGGGCAAAAGATGCTCGTCTCACGGTGCGACCTGGTGCGAACTGTGCAACGCATGCTTGTAAAACAGTCATTTTTAGGAATTTTTCCACCAAATTTTCAAAATAGGCTTTTTGAGAGCCCACCTTATGAACAGTGGCAGTGTCGTTTCGTTACTCAGTCCCGAAAGGTGATTTCGTGCAGTGACTGTGAAATCACCCTTAGGGGCCGATTAACGCCATGACAGTGAGAGCATTCATGAGAAGGGGTCCCAAAAACCCCATGTTGAAAATTTGGTGCAAAAATTCCCAAAAATGCCTGAGATATGCTGCAAAGTTGAAAAAACCCTATCTATCCCATTATACAGCTTACCGGCATTTCCTCCGTTCGCGGTCGGCTTTGAAGAGTGCAGACGTGTTCCAGTCCACGAAGATCCGTCAGCGCCGAGTCCGGAGGTAAGTATGGGGTGAGAAGAGGTGTGGGGGCGGAGTGCGCAGTGGTTGGCGCGTGAGGGGCAGACACAGTGAGGACCGTTTTTGCGTTTCAGGTTTTTTAAATGAGAAGCGACAGGGGCGTTTGCCACGCTAGGAGTGGCTCTCAGCGGCACAAGGGCGGCTGTTGAGGCGTGGAGCCGATGGGGATTGGCACCCCGTCGGCGATAACATGTGTTGCCACGCTGGGTGGGCTCCAGCATGGCACCCTGTACTCTGGGGGACGACCAGTGGAGCCGGCGAGGATTGGGCACCCCGTTGGCTATACATATGTAGCCACGCTTGGGTGGGCACCATGGGCATAAGGAACTCTGTTTTGGTGGGGGCGCAGCACAGCCGACGATTGGGCACTTGTCGGCTACACAGTGTGCGTGTGCGAGCACGCAGTATGCGTGCCTCTGTGTGTTTGTGGGGCGGCAGCAGGCTATTATTCATCGCTGCTCACTGAAGTGTAGCTCCCCTTCAACTGTACGCCATCAGATTTTGGAGCTGTCATAGACAGCTCCAGCAGGCATTGAGAACTGCGGCCGTGCCTGCAAACACACTGCCTGAATTGGAAGAGGGCTGCCACACCTCCGAAAACTCAGATGATGGCACTATGTTTCTTGCACATGCATGCAAGCAAACATAAAAATGAGGTCCACTAATGCACAGTCCACCCTGAGCGATACATAGGTGGACCCATTTGATTTGTCAGCATATACAGCATTGTAATATGCAGTATTTGACCTAATTTGGTGAGTTTGTGGTCCTGCATTTTACTCTTTCCCAGAAACCATGGAGCAAGATATTGTTTTGATATTTTGCAGATGATTCAGGAAACCATCCCAAAGTTTACTCTGAACTCCATTTATATTTATTCGGCTAGTAGAGCAATGAATAATACAGATAATGATGTGGCATCCAGTGCCATTGTCTTGTTTCCCTTTTATAGCAGTCGCATGCTTTGTATCCAGTTTCAGTACTTATATGTAGCCTGTGTCAGTGTTTAAACTGTTAAGAACTTAAGAAGCAAAGCATCTCATGTGATGTGATCAACTTTTTTGAGCTTTTGCTGCTTGTTTTTCCCAGAGTTGATAAGTAGGCCAAACGACAGTGCTTAAATTGTAAAACCTATCATTTGTGAGTGTCAGGGCCCCAACACCCAAGCAAAATCCTCACCCATGTTAGCTGAAGAAAAACGCCCCCTTTTCTAAATCAACTCTCTCTCTAATAATATGCTCACGGCAACCATTTTCAAAAACAGTAATAGTTTTTATAGGGGGACATAGGAGTTAGGATGGGGAAACAGGAGGAGTAGAGGTCATGCAATGATTATTATTTACAAAATATACAATTGATTTGATCTGTGCTGGTGAAACCCTCCAGCTGGCTAAGTAACAGATTAAGCAGAAAGAAATCACCTTTTAACAACCAGAATGATACCCAGAGCCCTGGCTGTCTAAACTGCATTTATCAGATGGAACACATTTCATTTCCCCACCACTGGTACCAGTTCCCAGACATATATGAAACCCCACAATTTCATACTATACCCTGGGTACCCAGTTACCAAAGTCCTGGATGGTTGCAGGCCTGGTGGATGTTGCAGCTAGTGGCATTGGCTGGCTTTGATTTTTTTTTTTCTTCAAACTTTGTTTCTTCTCCTGCGCACCAAGGCATCTGTCGGAGGTACCTACTCAATTCTGACCCCTGCTACTCCCCACCGTGACACATCACTTCGCCTCTCACTTCCATCGAGAGACTTCCCAGTGCCCCAGATCACTCCCCGGGGCAGGGCCCGCCACCCCTACCTTGGCGGCGTCTTTCTGAGATTAGAGGATCCATCCCTTTCTAGAAGTTAGCCATGGATCGTCGACATGGCTTGTCCGGTGTTGGGGATGTGAGGGAGGTCCCTGAGGCCCTGGTTGCCTCCTTGGCACGCCGGGGTATTTCTTGATTGGTCTCCCCCCCCAGATGTGGGTTGTGCAGTGCTGCCCAGCCCGTGACGTGGATGCTCCCACCCGTGTCCGGAAGGCAGCCGCCCAACATTTTCCCTGTGTAGTCCCGACATCTGTAGTACACCCAGTTGCCACCGGTGTCACTATCTGCGCGGGACAGGTCTCCCCCTCCCTCCCAGGAAAAGAGAGCAGTCCTCCGGATGCTCAATCCTTTCCTTCCCCTGTTGACCCCCATTGGCCCGGGCTCGCTCCTGTAAACCTGGCCGGGCGCAAGATGAGGCCGGCTTTGATTTTTAAAAAGGAAAAGAGTAACTTGGAAGACAAATTAACAACAACAACTTTCAACTTTTGGCAGAAGTGCAGGGGTTGCCCTGCTTGTCGCAGACTGAACAATTCAGGTGGAGGTAACCAGCCTGGTTACATTGGTTGGAACATGAATTGGCAATCCTGAATATTCAGCACATTCATATGGTTGTTACATCCAGTACATTTATATCTTAAGACATAATCAAGAAAGGTGGAAAACTGTCATTTCCAGATTTTATCAGCCAGTCTGACTTAACTCTGAGGTCTCAGTCCATCAATGTGGCATTGCGGCTATGGCTGGTGGCTCCACAGGATATCTTGACCAGGTCAACAACATAAGTACATTTATAAGATAATTTTGGGCTCACTTGGGTCCCCCAAGTAGTTACGATGTGTGGGCTGACTTGGGTCCCCCAAATAGTTGCGATGCTTGGGCTCACTTGGGTCCCCAAAGTAGTTACGATGCGTGGGCTCACTTGGACCCCCCAAATAGTTGCGATGCTTGGGCTCACTTGGGTCCCCCAGTCACGGTCAGCAAATGTACTACTCTGTCCTGGGCTCACTAGGGGTACCCCCAGAACAGACATGATCAGTAACAGTTCCACTAAAGGATCCACCCTCGCTGGGCTAAGGTTATACGCAGCAGTAGGGTGCCAACCCATGAATGATATTACCAAGAACAGTCACTTCGGCAAGGCTGCCCCAATTCAGCATGGTTACTTTCTCTTTTGCACCGGGGGGTACAAGAGTACTCACTCAGGCTCCTCACGGTCGATCCCCGATATGAAGGCTCCTGATACTCTTCAGTCCTCTCACAACTGAGGTTGTTCAGCTGTCTCACAGCTGCTTGATGTCATCTGGTTCAGGTCCACATCTTTCCCTGATGTGGAAGGGAGGGCTAGCACCTGGGGACATTCTGGCAACCCCCAGGCTAGCAGTTACTACAAACTACATCACTTTAAACTTTTAACTAAATAAAGAAGGCAGCACCCTCTCCAGGATGGAGAGTATTAGCTGGATCTCCAGGCTTGGCTGCATGGCTGGGTGCCAGAGCCCCCACCCCCGTGGGGGTTCCTACTCGAGTCTGGCAAAATGCTGGAAAACACAGTCTCTTATAGGGCTCTCCTGAGCCTCCTGATTGGCTGAGAGTTTTGGGTGCAAGGCCTCAGATTGGCTGGAAAACCTGACAAACAGGAAAATGAATAATGCATGTACCTCAATCGATGCAGTTGGTTTGGTGTTTTGATGCCTAGAATTAGGTCCTTGCAGATCCCCATGAGCACTTGACACTTACCCATGAGCTTTGGTTAACGTCCAACAAATCCTGGTTTTGTTATCCTGGCTATCCGATTGGCTGTGGCTGCTTGCAATGACTGCTTAACCCACTGTGCTTTAAGCAGATTAGGTACAGTCTTAAATTAAAGATCTGGTGCAGCTAGAAAGAATAAAATATTTGCCCCAATGGCCCACAGTCCATTAGCCCTGAAGGTGTACTTGCTGTCACTGCACAGATTTAAATGATTGCTCAGTCCACTTTCCTGTCGCTGCTGCCAATATTTAGGGATCCTGATTTGCAGCAGCAGACAGGCTATTCCTCTGAGTTCCATAGTTGCTGGTGCAGCCAGGAGCAAAGCATTTTATTATTTTAAACACTTTTCCCCCATCAGACATCTTCCCCACACATACATTGCAATTACATTATTTTTTGTTGCATTTATTTTCCTTTTCAACCGCAGCCGAGAACAAGCTGCCCCGAGGGCAGAACATGACCCTCATGAATATTCAAATAGATGAAGGCTCCAGCTGATTAATATTCATGAGTCCCGATCACACACACACCTTGTGGATCTCTTTAAATTTTTAAGTAAGCGGGTACTCGGGGCCCTGTCTGTGGTCAGCGGGTCCCACTCAGCACATGGGGATCCCGGGACCGATGGAATACTCTCCGGTTCGACCGCAGTCTCAAGCAGTTGAGGATCAAAGGCACTGCTCATGCCTGTGCAATCCCCGCTGCCCAGAGGGCATGCTTCAAGCGGGAGATCGTGGTTTGAATTTGGAAAGCCCCGCAGGGCTGGATTCACACTTCGGGCTGAAACTGGGGCACCAGAGTCACAGAATTTGAGCCAGGACCGGGGAGACCAAAAAACAAAATGCAGGCCAATCCTGGAGGAGAGCAGGAACAAGAGCTGCAAGGTGGCAGGTAAGCCCCCATTTGGCAGTGGGTTACAAACACACCCCCTGTCATGCATTATTACTTAATTCACGCAATGTTGCCACTCCTCTCTGTTTCTTCCTGTGCTGCTGCAGCTAGAGGCTCTAGATTACTTTCCTTCCATCAGGGTATTAGTTCTCTTAGCTCTCATCTTCAAGTGAACCAGTGTGATATTTCATTTGTGCTTATGCATCCTGGACTTTTTGTGATGCAAACGCAAGGAAGAATTAAGTTTACATTTCAGTTCTTCATACCAAACTGCAAGAGGTTCAGTTTTACCTTTAAATATACTCAACAAAAAGGAACTACTTGCCACACTGGTGACAGAGGGCTCATTCCCAAACCTGGGAAAGTCACATTGAGCCAAAAGGAGAGAGAGGTAGCAACCCAGAGGATGCTCTTCAGCATGCTGTGGTAGGGAAAGATTCCTTCCCCTTGCATGCTCCTTCCGTGGTGACCCAGGTAAGGAATTTAACTTAGAGGCAGAGATGGGTATTGTCCAATCTTAGGGTTCAGGAAATACATTTCAAATTTGAGAGAAGGCTGATCAGGAGGCATTACTGATCACACCAGAATTGCTAGGTCTCAGGGTCTGGATGGCATTGATATTTTTTGGTCCCTCAAAGATATCATTTAAGACACCTTCCAAACAGAGATAGTGCCAGAAGACTGGAAAACAGCCAGTGTCCTTAGTCAAGGGGGCAAAGCCAGGTAATTAAAGACCCATGGCTTTTACCTCGATGCTTGGCAAAGTATTTGACTCAGTCATGAAAGATGTGGTGAGTCCGCACATGGAAAAGGATGGGTTGTACTCTAGCGCACAACAGGGTTCCACAAAAGGTGTAGCCTACCAAAACAACCTGAATGCTGTGAGGGGGTTGCTAAGGATCTAGATAGGGGCCAGGTGGTGAATGAAGTGTATCTAGAAAGCAACAAGGCCATTGACAGACACTGAACCACATGGAAACCTCATGGAGAAAGCAGTACAGTATGGAATCATAATCTGTATATGAGGTAGATCTCAAATTGACTGGCAGGCTGGAGGCAGGGAGGGGTCCTGGATGGTCATCATTCTGAGTGAAAGGATGTTCTGAATGGAGTACTGCAGAGGTTGGAGCTGGGTCTGTCGGTATTTAGCATGTTTATAAATAACCTTCAGTAGGGAGTCAGCCACAGGCTACTGAAGTTTGCTGATGATACTAAATTGGCAAGAAGGGTGTACACAGCTCAGTGGGTGGGGGGGGTGCTGTACAGTGGGATCTGCACACATTGGGGGTGTGGGTCAAGAAACAGGGAGTTACTGTAGATTTAATGTCGGAAACTGCAAGTTACTACAACTGGGAATGAGGTATCAGGGTTGCATATATACCGAGTGTGGTTCAACAGAGGACAGCACAGCTGAGGGCAAGGATCAAGAGGTAATTGTGGACAGTAAGCTGAAGTTGGACATTGTGCTGCCACAGTCAAGAGTAATGTTGAAATACATTCAGAGGGGTAATAAGCAGGGCAAAGGAGGTGATTCTTCCCCTGTGCAAGGCCTTAGTTAGACTGGACCTGGAGTACTACCTCCAGTTCAGTTCGCCTCAGTACAGAAAGAACATTTGAAGAGCTTGGTATTATCCAGCGCAGGACCACCAAGCTCAGTAGCAGCTTAGTGGGCATGAACAAACTGGAGAGAGAGATCAAACATAATCAAATTAGGGGATCTTGAGGTTGGGGGGGGGCTTAACGGGGGGTCAAAGGGGAATCTGACAACTATCGGAGGTGGGAAAGGGGATGCACATTAAATAATGGGTATCATATGGCAGACTCGGTGGGCCATGTTGGTCCTTATCTGCCGACAGATGTATGTATGTACTTGGTCTAGAGAACAGTCGTCTGAGAGGAAACATTATCATGGTGTTTCGAATGCGGTGTACAGTGTGGAGTATACCCAGATGTTCTAGCAAGTGAGTGCAAGCAGAGCCACAGGACATGAACTCAAATTAAGTGTGAGGAGCAGGATGAAGGGAATCAGTAGAAAGCATTACTTCACACATAGGGTGGCTAACTTCTGGGGAAGCCTATCAAGTGAGGTTGTGGCACAGTTCAGGCTTTCAAACCAGGGTAGACAGATTCCTGTATAAGAAAATAATTTATTGTTACACCGCAGTTCCCTTTCTAACGTGCCCCTGTGCCTCATCATGAAGCAGTTACAGGGGAAAAGCACACAATTTCTGAGATACAGCTGTGAAGGCATGCTTTCACTACTTTTTATGGCTTCAGAATTGGTGGCACATTACCATCAAATGACACATTTCCATGGTGGAAAACCATTATAATAAGCACTTATTATATGCCTAAATCCTACAGACTTATATTTGCAACTAACATATGCCATTTATACTTCAGACATTGCTTTAGATAGCATTCAAGGGTTATAATTTAGATAATTTACATTTTATTTAATAAAATATATATTGTTTACAAGCCTAGAGAGTGAGCAGAAGAGGTTGAACTTGTCACTACTGCCCCATGTTGCTACAGGGGAGCCTGTACTTAATGAGCCTTCTGCTGAGTCTTTATTTTTTTTTTTCCTTTACATTTTCATGACGGACATGTGGAGTGACAGGAAGAGTGGCTGCAGCCAATGAAAACTGTTTTAAGGTGTCCTTAAACCAAAAGACTGTAAAAAGCTTTAAAAAAATCTGCTAAAGGCTGAGAGGGAGGGAGGGACGTAAAAATAATCAAGAGAGCATAACATAACACTGCCAGTGTAGGGAAATTTATCAGAGACAAGTGACTTTACAGTTTATAACTGTACAAATATCAAGGCTGAAAGAAAATTTACCATGTGTACTGTATGTACAAGAGAAAATAAAATCAAAACTGAGGAACAGATATACAGCTCCCCCTGCTTGAGGTTATTTTCCCTGTTGTCTGAGTCAACATTCCACTTCCAATAAAATTAGTTCATGCAATTGTCGAAGGCTGTGCATTGGTGTGTTTGTGTGAAATGGCTCCCACTGTGCGTTTACTGTCATTTTGCTGCCAGTCTCTCACTGTTGTAAAGCTGTTTGGGATACACAGTGTATAAAAAGCACTACATAAATGCTACTGTAGATCTTCCCTGTATGAATCTTCACCATTCATCACTGGATGGGTACCAGCCAGAGGCGCAGGACCCCGCGGGAAGCTTTGCTTGTGAAAGCTTTACTGCTTTAAGAGAGAGGGATGACATCGGGGATGGCTCTACCCTTGAGGTTGACGCACTGCTTGGCGCTTGTGGATTGGCCAGTAACCAACGCGTCTCTTCCACTTCCTCAGTTCTGCTCTTCCTGCAGTCAAGGTAGCAGGTGCTTGCGGGACAGCGTTCTTTTCAACTGCTTCACTCCAAAAACCTCTAGTTTTTTTCCGTTCTGCTCATCTTTACCATCTCTTGACACCGATTTTTGTCATCAGTCAGTTCAGCATCGTGCTTTTCCTGTTTATAATGTTTTGTTGTTCATGGCCGAGTCATGTCAGGTTCAGGACATAAGTCTTCAAAGGTGGGGACCTCCCCTATGCGTCGATGCCGCTGTGGAGGGTCTTGTTACCATTATGGACCCGCATGATCGGTGCTTCACCAGCCTGGGGCTGGATCACAACATGGACAGATGCGATGCCTGCTTCAGCATGGACTTCTGCACTTTAGAACTGCGTGTGGCAATGTTGGGACATGAACTCCTGACCTTTGGAGGCAAGCGACGCACACAGGCCGCCAAGGTAAGGTGTTTAGGCCTGGCCCCCAGGCCTCCCCCCCCAAAATGGCTACACGCACCGGGAGAGAGCAGGCGGCTGAGGGCTCGCATCCTGCTGAGCCTCAGCGCCTGGGTGAGCAGTCGGGGGCGTGGTCAGACCCTTCCCGGGGGGCTGGCTGCAGACCGCTCCAGGCCTGGTTCTCCATTGGAGAACCAGCAGACCCCACTTTTGAGGCCTCAGCTGCACGCTGGGCCTACGCCAGCGTTCCCTTCATGGGCTTTCGGGTGGTGGCCTCGGCTCCAGGGCTGGTGAGCGGGATCCTCTTCCCACTGCCGCGGAGTCCCTTCCCGACACCATTCTTGGTACCAGGACGGGCAAATTGATAGGTGTTGCTTCTCTTGGCGTCTCCGTTGTTTCCTCCTCAGATTAGAGGAGTGACTCGGAGGGTTCGGAGTGGCTACCTGGCTTTTCGGAGCAGTCGCCCACCAGACTTCATTCGGGGTCTTCTGGAGGATCTGACCTGGACATCAATGTCGAGCTTGATGCCATCCGAGTCTCTGTCAGTGCCACACTCGGCACTGATGGGGACTCCGGTGCCGCTCTTGGTGCCATCCAGGACACTGACGCCGCTTGCAGTGTCATGCCTGGGGACGGCACCGGGGATGGCACTTTCGTTGGTGCCTCCTTTGGTGCCACTCCTGCTAACGGTGCTGGGGTCAGGGACAGCACCATTCCCAGTGCTGGCGTCGATGCCGACTCCGATTGTGCCACGACAGGTGGCGGTGCCGCAGTGATTGGTGCCGCGGTCAGCTGTGTTTGGAGTCAGCCCCAAGGTTGGGGCCATGGAGGGGTCCGGTACCATCTTGGGCACCGCTCTTGGGGATGATGCCACCCTTGGGAACGTCCCCGGTGGTAGGCCTGAGGGGGCCACCGGCTCCCTTCTTGGTGCCGCTTCAGAGTGGGAGCAGTCTGAGGCCGATCTAGGTGTCGGCTTCTCTTTGCCTTCCTCACTTAGGTCTTTAGCTACTAGACAGCCTCACTCAAGGGGCAGGTCTCTGTCCTCCCTGGGGAGGTTGGGGGGTTGAGCCTCGTCTTGCTCTGCCCAGGGGGCTTTGGGTGCCCGTGGGCGGAGCCAGTGTGGGTCCAGCCACTCCTTCTTCTCGGGGGAGTCCTGTGTTGGGTGGGGACAGGGGCCTCCTTGTTGGACACACTGGGCTCCAGTCTCCCCACTAGGGGTCTTCCCCTGTAGGTCCCCCCTGCTGACCTTGAGGTTTTTCAACAGCAGGAGAACTTTAGGCAGCACAATCCTCTCACAATAGAGGGATCTCTCGTTCATGCCCCTGACCCTAGCAGAGCGGATCAAGTCCCTCAGGACAAATCTTCCCAGCCTGCATCCATTTTGCATCCTCTTCCTCTTCTCCTGGGTCTCTCTGGTCCCTTTGGGTCCCCTCACCTGGGAAAAGTATAGGGCTGCGTCGGGCTTGTTTCCCCAATTTTATAGAGCTATGGACGAGATGGATTTCTCATCTCAAGATATGGCTCCATCGTTCCCTATGTGGAGCCCCTCCACTTCATGGCTTCCTCCGCAGAGGGAAATGGAGAGGACCCCCCCTTTTCCATTCTGGGACACTGATTTCACTGCATATCAGCAATTCTTGGCGGCGATGATGGCGAGCTCAACCTTACCCCATGAATACACTCCAGTAGTGCGGCTTTGAGATGGGTGAGGTTGAGCTCCATCGGCATCAAACTCGCTGATATGCAGTGACCGACGATCGCAGAATGGAAAACAGTCAGCCAAGGAAGCAAGAACGAAATCACGCAAAAACCAGATAAGCCTCTGAGAAATCCATCTCGATGATACCTGGCTCTCCATGAGAAAAACTGGGCCCCCTGGAAAGGTTCATGGGGTAAGGTTCAAGGGGTCTGGAGCTAGCGAGACACCAGGCGCAGGTGTGTTGTGATGCCAGTGTGGTAGCTTCCAGACTGAAGGGATCAGCGGTCTGCATTAAGCGCACGGCATGGTTTCATCTATCCCGGTTGTCACCCCTGGCCCTGCATAGGGTGACCACCTCGCCTTTCCAGGGGACCCAGTTTATCTCATGGAGAGCCAGGTAGGAATCATCGAGATGGATTTCTCATCTCAAGATATAGCTCCATCATTCCCTATGTGGAGCCCCTCTGCTTCATTGGCTTCCTCCGCGGAGGGAGAGTACGGAGAGGACCCCCCCCTTTTTCCATTCTGCAGACGCTGATTTCACTGCATATCAGCGATTCTTGATGACAATGATGGCGGAGCTCAACCTTACCCCATCTCAAAGCCGCAATACTGAGTGTGCGACTCGTGTATTCCTGGGAGAATAAAGCCCGGAGTCCATAGTCATTCCTCCGTGGCCACGACCATTCGTGGAAGAGTCGTACAGTGCCTGGTGGTCACCCGCCTCCACTTCCCCAACCCCAGGGGACTGCCAGCATCGATGTTGTGCTCCCACGGGGTCTCCAGGATCCTTGCCCCATCCCTCTTCAGGCCTGGAGTGGCTGGGCACCCCTCTGGGCATCTGCACCTTTCAGGAGACCGTCCAATGGATGTGGACTCTGCGGAGTTAGTTCACTGGGGCAGGATGGTGTTTACCCTAGTGCGTCTCCTGATAGCTATAGCAGTACATCAGGCACACATCGCATCCTATGTAAGGTGTCTGTGGGCCATAATGGGTTCCTTCCTTGCAGCCTTGCCTGATTGTGAGGTGACCAGGTGAGTCATTGTCATCTCTTCAAGGGGTCTGGAGCTAGCGAGACACCAGGCACAGGTGTGTTGTGATGCCAGTGTGGTAGCTTCCAGACTGAAGGGATCAGCGGTCTGCATTAACCGCATGACATGGCTTCACCTATCCCAGTTGTCACCCCTGGCCCTGCATAGGGTGACCGCCTCGCCTTTCCAGGGGGCCCAGTTTTTCTCATGGAGAGCCAGGTGGGAACTGTTGGGGCACCCTCCCTCACTTTCAGGGCAGGAGACCTATCCTGACTCTCTGCAGTAGTGGGTCTGGCCGACCCGTGATGGGCCCTACTCCCTTGTGTCTCCCCCACAAGGGGCTGAAGGTGATCCAGCCTTCAGGGAGGTACTGGTCCACTTTGTGGGCTTGGTACTCACCCACCAGTGATGAATGGTGAAGATTGATGCAGGGAAGATATGTAAATTACATACCTACTGTAATTCTTCATCTTCCTGTATGTCTTCGGCATTCATCGCTGCTTCCCGCCCTCCATCCCCTCATGGGCATCAGCCTTTGGGCAGTGCCTCCTCCCTGCTTGCCCCCCCCCCAATTTGAGGCCAGTTGTGGGCTCAGTCCCACTGGAACCTCCAGGTCCCCTGCCACTTCATGGAAGCTACAGGGAGCCCACCATGGGGGGGGGGGGCAAATAGGGAGCTATGGCCCTTCCTCAGTTCCCCGGGGTCCCTTCTGGGCAGTGCTAGGGTTGGCTCTACTGTAGTGTCCCACCTTTGTGGGATACTTCCTGGTTGCTGTCGGGGTTGGGACCCTGGGGACTCTGTCTGTCTTGAGGTGGGCGCCAAGGCCTAATTCTTCCCTAGTGGACTAACTCTTTTACTGGCAGTGTTCTCCCCACCCCTTTTTCTGGCAAGGAAAAACAATAAAGGAAGGCACCACTCGTCTTGAAAGATATCACAGTTCCGCTTTTTAATTTAGTACAAACTTGGACAAAAGGGCAATTAGTGGTACAAGAAAGCTGAACTCACCGCACCACCAGGCACAATGATCCAACCGGTTTCACTCAAAAGAACCTCCTCAGGGATCTAGAAGTGCTGCAATTAGTGCTCCTTAAATAGCAATTAATGTAAAGTGACATAACCACCTAAAACACCTTTAGCAATAACATAATTGCTATATTATAAGTGCATAACAAACCATTAAAACTCAAGAGCTACTACAATCAGGCGTATTTTCCTAATCAAAACATACAATTTGTACCTCATATGTTTAAGATACAATATATAGTATATAATGCAATGTCTAGGAGAATAGCTAGAAAGCTTATATCCCCTATACTTAATTTGTATGTTAATTAGGACACACCAACATCCTACATGTCATTGTACATGCACTGTTTAAATATTATCATTAAACATAAAGTACATAGCTAGAACTCATTTCTCTATACTATTGCTTCTAACAGAATAGAAAACGGTATAATAAAAAACATGGACACTCTCTATATACACATAGAACCATTATTACAACACAACAAAAGCAGAGCACGGACAGGAGCAATAGATGCTATATACAACATCTACACAAAATTCTGTCATACCATGATATAAATCAAATACCATCTATTTCACTACTTTGTAAGGTACTTAATAATCATAATGACTATCTCAGAAATACACATTTAAATAGAACGTAATCAATTCATTTTTTATTTATTTTTTATTCAAGAAGGGGGATATATCAAAGGCATCATTCAATCCTGATACTTTAGTGCTCCCAATTCATATATCCAAAAAGCCTCTCTTTGTAATATTTTAACATTAATATCCCCACCTCTAGGCCCCAAATTAATTTTCTCAGTCGCACAGAATTTAAATCTGTGTGATGTACCAGCTTGGTGGATATGTAAGCATTAATCCCCACTGAAGGTGGCATCTAATGGGCAGTTAATGCATGATTGGGACCATTGTGGCACGAGGCCAGAGGCTGAGGGCGTGCAACGGACCAACCATGCATTAACTCCCCATTAGATGCCACCTTCAGCGGGGATTAATGCACTTGTAACACGACAAGTGCAATGCAAGTAAAAATTACACTTCAAAACTTAGCTCTTCTGATGGTCTCTTCTACTGCTGTGTCTCCGTTTCTGCATGTGATTCCTACCGTGATGGCTTCTGCGGAACATTTACTAGGTGCATAGTGGAAGGCAGTCAGCTGGTAGAACAGCAATATGGCATTATGAGACGATAATGCCATGTTGAGCTCGTGAACGCGCTTCCCACAACAGCAACACGGCATTATGAGACGATAATGCCGTGTTGAGCTCATGAACGTGCTTCCCACAACAGCAACACGGCATTATCGTCTCATAATGCCGTGTTGCTCCTGCACCACGTGATGCCGTCTCGCCTATCGCGTGGCGCCCTGACACAGTTCTCAATAATGCCGTGTTACAAGTCTATATAGTGCATTTTTTTCAACATGACACCTAATATCACTTAAATGATTACAAATTCTCTCTCTAAGCTTCCTAGATGTTTTTCCTACATAGAACGCATTGCACATACATGTTGCCAAATAAACATTTTCAGAAGTACAGTTAAACTGTCTAATATCATAAATCTTGTTTTGATTCACTGTAGAAAATGTGTTTGTTGTACACAGTGTGTACAAAACATACAGTGACCACAGGTAAAAAAAAAACTTTTGGCTGCTGAGGTAACCAATTGCCACTACGTTGCTTCACCACTGTCGGTTGAAAGGAATGCACTAACATATCACCCAGGCTTCTTCCCCTCTTGTATACCTGACGGGGATATACTTGACTGATCTCTTTTAATGCTGGTTCTGCCTTCATTCTTTTGTGCCCTCAGCAGTGGGCCTCGCTGGAAGCCCACAGCTGATGGTTAAATTCTGATTTCAACGAGATCAGGACACCTGCATTGTCCTGCCTTGTCAAACCTCCTATTCTGTGTTAGGGGATACGGTCTCCCTTGCTACCCTGAGTCTTTTGGGTTTTAACTAAGGTAAGGGCTTGGAGGGAGAGAGGATTTTATTGGATCCCCTTCTGTATCCCCCTTCCCAGCCACACACTGGAGGGAGGGGGGGCGCCAAGGTGTAATTCTCCCCTGGTGGACCAACGCTTTTGCTGGCAGTGTTTCCCCCCACCCCTTTTTCTGGCAAGGGTGGCTCCTCTCCCGAGTACAGTTTCAGTCTTGGGATCTGCCATGGGTAAAAAAAAAAAAAAAAGTGGTGGGGGAGCACCGTGGCTCCCCATCTTGGAGTCCGGACTAAGCACCTCAGTTGTTAGGCCCACAGGGGAAGACTGTTTCTTCATCCTTTTCTTCTTCCTCTGCCAGAGGTAGGGGCCCAGTCCACACCCTCTTAGGCCCAATACAAAAAAAAAAATCTCTCTGTCCTCTTCTGTCGGCTTATTCCTTTTTCAGTTTATATCCTTTCCATTTACTGTCCCTTTGGGCTCCCATGCTCACCCTCCTCCCTTATTTTTTCTTATCTACTTTCCTCCCCAGTGAGCAGAACTGAGGGAGTGGAAGGGACGGCGTCTGTTACTGGCCAACTCATGAGCGCCACGCAGTGCATTGGCCTCGAGGGCAATGCCATCCCCGACATTGTCACTCCCTCTTAAAGCAGTAAAGCTTTTACAAGCAAAGCTTCCCGCGGGGTCCTGCACCTCTGGCTGGTACCCCACCAGTACTGAATGGTGAAGATATACAGGAAGATCAAGAATTACAGTAGGTATGTAATTTATATTTCTAAGTACTACAGCCGAGATTAAAAACTAAGGGAAAATTCTTGTTAAAAACTGGTCTGTGTTGGCCCACTGGTGCGGTGGGCTGAGGTACTGGGTGCCACACCACCCATCACACTGGCAACCTTGGTTCAGGAATGAACCAGGAATGTCAAGGGCCTACCAGGAGAGGAGAAGGATTCAGCGTCCGCAGACAGCTGTCCTTCATGGGGGGGGGGAGTGCACGCCACTGCTTGCCTGCTACCCAGTGGAGGCTGGCTGTAACAGCATCAGTGGCTACTTCTCAAAGAGTCTTCATATCATCTGACCGCACCATGGCACGTGTTGCCGACCCTAAGGGACAGAGAAGGAAACTCAAGGAATAACCTCAAGCAGCAGACTCTGCTACACAGCTGTGGCACCTACTCACCCACAGCAGTAAGTAAGTAGCGGGGGATATGTCCCAGGATGGGGATGACAGAGCTGGGGGTTGCCACCAGAAGGGGTCTGCTCAGTGACAAGGGATAAACACATGACTGGGAAAAAAGCTCTAGTCTCCATCAGCAGGGAAGTGAAACAATAGAAATAGAAATAAACAAATAAAAGTACACCATAAGGGATATCGTAGTGCATTTTTTGGCTGGTTACAAATATTCTAGACCCTAGCCCAGGGCCAGAATTCAGTTGCAAAGTACCAGGGCATTGACATATATTCTGCACAGGCACCTTTACCGCACAAGATCTGTTGTGTAAAGTCCAGGCCTAAAGATGGTATCAGTAGGGCCAGGGGGATCCCTGAGAAAGCAGCAGGGTGGCAGTCAATACTCTGTCAAGGCTATCAGACCCTGTGCCCGCTTCATGGGTTTGCAAAGAATCACTGGACCTCCACATGGAATTTCTTCTTTTTTCCCCATAAAGCTTTTTGCCTTATGGTAATCACAGACCTGCTTCTCGGCCCTGTCCCTCCCCCATCCAACATCCACCTCTCCTAGATTAACCTGACCTGCTTGCTTCCATAGCAGGGCGGAAAGGGTGGGGGAGAGGCAACTTCTGGTCAGTTGTTGAAATGAGAGAAAATGGGGGGTTACTAGGATGATTCCACACCCTAGAAATATGCCTGTCCCACATGCTGCATCTTGCTGTGGAGGGGGGCCTTCCCAATAACAGGAGAATTAGCCACAGGAGACTAGCTGGGCAGTAAGGGAACAAGTGATTTGGGAGGTAGCCAGAGAAATATGAGACCCAGCCAGGAGGATAAACACCTAGTGTGTGTGTAAACATGTACTGTATGTGATATACGTATTCTTTGCAAAAACTGCATTAATGCACCAGTGTGGGTTCCAGTTAAAGCTACAAGTAGTGAAATGAGGTGTTAACGTTTCCAACCTTAACTCCGCACCTCTACCACCCAAGCAGCAAAGAAAAAAAACTTTAGGGTTTTGGATCACTGGAGTCTTGGTGAATCAGTGGTGGAGTCTTCCTTGGGGTTATCAACCCTACTGTTCAGCCATCCCCCCAGCCTGTAGGCTCCTGTCCGAAGCACACGGTACAGCTTCAAGTCAGTGCCTCATAGTGATATACATTTCAAAGGTAGAGAAATATGTCTCCCTACATACAGTATTGCCAATACAATCTTGTTGTAGTTGTCTTCATGCAGAGCCCTGCAGGCCCTGTGTGAAGAAAGGAGATCTTGTCTTACCTTGTTTGCTCAGGGAACAGGGTGGCCATTAGGGTTGACAACCCCAAGGAAGACCCCACCACTGATTCGCCAAGACTCTGGAGACTCAAAACCCTAATTTTTTTTCCTTTGCTGCCTGAGTGGTGGGGATGGGGAGTTAGGGTTGGAAACCCTAATGCCACATTTTCATACTTTTGTGGCATTAACCTGAACCCTAACTGGTGCATTAATGCAGTTTTTTGGAATGAATTTCCCTTAATCTTGACTGTATCAGTCTTCACCATTCATCACTGGTGGGTTCAAGCTGAAGGCACTAGGACCTCACGGGAGCTTATAGCTTTTTCTCTAGGAGGAGGGGCCGGTGCCGAGATGGCGCTGCCTTCAAGGCCGACGCATTAAGTGGCGCTCGCGGGTTGGCCAGTAATCGCTGCTGGTCCCTCCACCACCTCAGTTCTGTTTTTCCTGCCATCGAGGTGCATCACCCTGTAGGAGCTACCATTTGTCTCTGCGTACGCAAGTGAAGTTCGTAACTGACCGCCGAAAGTTCTTCCTCTACCACTACTCAACACGATAGGAGTCTATAGAAACCGGTAAAACCATTTCATATATTTTTCTTATTTTCTATGGCACCAAGCCTTTGCTTTAGTTTAATTTTTAGTTGTTCGTAATGATCATGTCCAGTTCGGGGCCTAGTTCAAAATCAAGGGAGAGGGTGCCCCTGTGCATTGGTGTCCCTACGGCAAGACGATGACTGTATTGGACTGTCATGATCATTGTCTCCCCTGCCTGGGTCCCCATCACAATATGGATAACTGTGACGCCTGCTTCTCCATGGACCACCGGGTCCTCTACGTGTGTGCGTTCAAGGTGGGTCGGGATCCTCCCACCTTCAGAGGGTGGCATCAGTCCTGGGATGCCAAGGTCAGGACATTGGGCCCTTCCCCTGGGTCTCCCTCCGGTACTATACATACTGAGGGGAGAAGGCATCAGCTGGTTCCGGTCTCGCTGAGACTAGAGGCCTGCATGAGAGGTTGTGCGGACAGTCGATCTCGGGGTGGGGGGGAGTCGACTGAGCACCCTTCACAGTCTACCGCTTCTTCAGAAGCATGGACACCCCCAGTGTTGCAGCTGTATGCTGGGCCCAAACCAGTGGAGTCCACGGTACCACCTGTTAGCACCGCTTTGGCTCCCAACTCCACCCTTGGAGCTGATGAGCGAGATGGTGCCACAGTCAGTGCTAGGCCAGCTTCTGATGCCGCCATTGGCACCGGGAATGGGAGGGTTGTGGGGGTTGCTTCTCTGCCGGTCTCCCTGATCTCCTTTTCAGAGGAGGATGGGTGGGATGACCCAGAGTGGCTGCCCAACTATGAGGAGTCCCGTACCCCGGTCAGACCTAGCCATTTGGTTTCACTGTTAACAGATTTGGTCGCTTCTCCAGTGGGCCCTGCCCTTGGGGCTGACTCCTCTGTCTCCTCTGGCACCACCTGCGGTGCTTGGAACACCTCTGTCACCATTTCCAGTGCTGGGGAGGGTGTCGGCACCGAGGAACGGCACCATTTCTAATGCCGAGTCTGGTACTGCCGCTGCACTCGGTTCCAGGTTGGACTCCAGTGCTGAGTCCGGCTCTGGCATTGTGTGCAGCACTAAGTTGGATTCTGGAGCCGGGGTGGGATTGTTTCTAGCACCTTGTCTGGTGCTGGGGCCATCTCAGAACCCCCAGTTTTGGGCATGGGAGACCATCCAAGGAGTAGGTCCCAGTCTGGGGAGGGGAGTTTGAGGAGGTCAGGAGTGGTGTGCAGACCCACTTCCAGAGCTGCTGGTGGCTCTGGGAGGAGTCGCAGTGCCAACCCCTCTCTTCTTTGTTCTCCAGACCAGGTAGGATCTTCAGCAGGTGAGGCTAGGGGCCGCCCACATGGGCCAGACTGGCTCCAATCACCCCATCGTGGGATCCTTTCTTTTGGGCACCACTTTGGCCACTCCTGTATGGATGTGGGTGTGTTGCACAGGCCCTCCACTCTCGGGAGGAGTCCCCTGCTCGTTCCTGTAGCCCTAGCAGGGATCCTGCTCTGACTCACCAGGCTTCTCCTTCCCTTGCGGATCCTCTGCCTCCTCCCTGTGCTCTACCAGGCCTCTAGGGACCTATGACCTGGGACCAGTTCAGATAGTTGACGGTTGCTTTTCATCACTACCTAAGAGCCCTGGACCAGGTCATTTTTAGACCAGTACACCCAGCAACCCCAGAATCTGAGCCAGGCTCCTCTGTCTCCTCATCTTCCTCCCCAGAGGAAGAGGATCCTTCGGTCCACCTGTCGTCAGACGCTGATATCACCAGCTATCAGCAATTACTGTCAAGGCTGCTGGAGGAGCTCCACATATCCCATTTCGCAAGTCGCAATCCTGACCACGGGACGCGGGCATTCCTTAGAGAGTTCAGCCCTGAGAACATTGTCATCCTTCCGTGGTCTGTCCCTTTCACGGAGGCATCGCATCAGGTCTGGCAGTGTCCCTCTGCACCTTCTCCAGTCCTTAGGGACTGTCAGCGCAGGTATTGCGCACCCCAGGGGTCTCCAGGTACTGTGCCCCACCCCTCTTCTGGGGTAGAGCTCCTAGACACCCCCTTTGGGCATCATCGCCCAAGACACAACCACCCCCAGAGTCTGACTTGGCTGAGTGTGACCGCTGGGGTCGGAGAGTCTTCTCCTCAGGGCATCTCCTCCTGTGCATCTCAGCGCACCAGGCACATAAGGCTGCCTACACTAGGCACCTGTGGGTGGTGCTTGGACAGCTCCTGGAGACCTTGCCTGAGACAGATTCAACAAGGCAAGCCATTTGCCTTTCTGCTCAGGGCCTAGAGTTAGCAAGACACCAAGTCAGGGCATCTTCTGATGCCAGTGAGGTAATGTCTAGGCTAGCACGAACCGCAGTCTGCATTAGGTGGACAGTGTGGCTTCGCCTCTTGCAGTCATCACCTCTGGCCCGGTGTTGGGTGTATGCCTCTCCCTTCCAAGGAGCCGGTTTTTTTCTCCCCAGGGTGAGGTGAGAATTGTCGGGGGGGGGCACCTTCCTTCTCCCGTGAGGGGGCCTTTTCCTTCCTGTGTCTCCCCCCCCCCCCCACAGGAGGCGGGGGAATTTTCCATCCCTTGGGCAGGGGCCAACGCCTTTAGGTGTTTGGTATTCACTCACCAGTGATGAATGGTGAAGACTGATACAGTTAAGATATGAAAATTATGTACCAACCGTAATTCTTGATCTTACTATATATCTTCACCATTCATCACTGCTTTCCACCCACCTTCCCCTCTTGGGGCTCAGCCTCTGGGCATTTGCTTCTCCCTACTTGCCTGCCCCCCATTTGAGGCCAGTTGTGAGCATAGTCCTGCTGGCACCTCCAGGTCCACTGACCCTTCGCTAAAGTGACAGAGACCCACCTCTGAGGGAGCTTGCCCTCTCTATACTAGGGGCTTCTCGGGACCCCTCATGATCCTGATGGGGACTCTTCTGAAGGGCTTTCGAAAGCCCCTCATTTACTTTTTTAAGGGGCTCTTGTCTCTCTGCCAAGGCATCAGGTTCAAGTTGCCCTCTTCTTGGGTCCTCATCTTCATTGTTTGGGGGGGGCTGCAGGGACCTCCACCCCATCTTTTTGGAGTCTTGTTTGCTCCATTTTACTTCTCAGGCAACCCACTGTGGGTTGCCATGGGGCAGGGTCCCCTCTGACCTTCTTAAGAAGTTTGACCACTTCTGGAGACTTCAGACCTCCACCTTTGCCACTTCTAGCAGTGCTAGTCATAAAGGGATCTCATCCCTCTCAGGTTCTGGGACCTTCCTAATTGAGGAGGTCTACATCTGAGAGGATCCTGCCTCAGGGGGGGTCCAGTCCCCACCTCTGATTTGCAAAAGGGACACCTTGGCCTGCCTGGTGGTTGGGGCCCCCCTCTTCCAGACCGCCTAGTGTCCTTCCCCTCCTCTTGGGGCCAGCTGATTCCTTTTTGAGTTTATATCGTTTCCTTTTTGTTATCCCTCGGGCTCCCTTGCCCCACCCTCCTCTTTCTTCTTCTGTCCCTATTTTTCTCTCTCCAGCGAGCAGAACTGAGGTGGTGGAGGGGCCGGCAGTGGTTACTGGTCATCCCGCGAGCACCATGCAATGCGTGGGCCTGGAGGGCAGCACCATCCTCGCGCAGGCCCCTCCTTCTAGGAAAACAGCTATACGCTCCTGTGGGGTCCTAGTGCCTCTGACTTGAACCCAGCAGTGATGAATGGTGAAGATATACAGTAAGATCAAGAATTGTGGTAGGTTCATAATTTTCATTTTTTGAGATAGTGGATTCATGTCCTCATTCACTCAGGTCCCGGTTAGAAAGAATTTCCTATATTTTTCATATTTAGTGGAATCATATCCTCATTCACGCAGGGTCTAGAGGGTCCTGCACCAGGAGAAGACTCCTTCAGCCTATTTCCGTGCAGTGACGGCTGTCAAGAATTCATGGGGCTGTGTGGTGGGTTGTGGAAGCACAGAGACACAGGGCAAAGAGTCCCATCTGTCAGGCAATGTACAGGTCTCTCTGCCACCCATGAGTGCAGAGGTCCAGGGCCCTATGCCAAGTGAAGTGTTGTATTCACTGTATGGTATTTGCCGGGGCCCGTGTGGGCAACCCTGCAGCTTTCATTCCCTGGCGGGGGGGGGGGTATCGCATAACAGGGCTATCCCCCCACCCCATCCTGCTGGGTCACTGAGCTTGCCCCTGAACTCAGTTCATTGGCACAGGATCAGAAAACATACCTGCTGGAGTCAAGACTGGTACTACACACACAGTTTCTGAATAATACTGCTTTTTTTTGTTTTGTTTTTTATTTTGACCCAGGATTTTCAAGATAGTTGTTTTATGACTCGACTTGTAAACATGACATGTGACATTTATAGTATATTGGTTGAAATGTCATTTTGCACCAGAAGTGCGAAAACACATCTCGTCCAAGATTTTAAAAGTGACACCTACCACATATATGGGGTGGTGTAAAAAAAATGGATATGCTGAATGTTTGGAGTCAAAATATTGAAATTTAGTGAAGTTATGCGTGAACATTGAAATATTGCAACTTCATTCATAACTTGGTCATTTTACCATATATTTACACCAAATTTTCAGGATAACCTTCTTATGAGCCCACCTCATGACACTGTAGGTGAAAATGTTCAAATCTTCACCAAAAGGTAATTCCATGCCACAGGTGTGAAAACACAATTTGGCCAGAATTTGAAAAATAACAACTGTCATGTTCCTGAGGTGGTGTGAAAAAAATGGCTACAGTATGTTGAAGATTTAGGGACAGAATATTGAAAATTACCAAAGTTTTGAGTGAGCCTAGAAAAATTTTATTGTATGCTTATAACATTATTTTTTTAAATATTTTGACCTCGGATTTTCAACATCACTTTCGTATGACCCCCTCTCATGAACAAGAGTGGTGAGAATGTTCAAATCCCACCCAAAAGGTAATTTCACAAAGCGACCATGAAATTGCCTTTTGGGCCGGAGTTGCATAATTCCACCATAATTGGTCATGATGTGTGGTCCCAGAAAGGTCATGTTGAAAATTTGGTGTAAAAATATTAAACAAATGACCAAGTTATGAATAAAAATTCAAACCCCATTAAAATACATTAAAACAGACTTGCCTTATTTTCTCACATCACAGCTACAGTGTCCAGCAGCAAGACATGTCTTTGATGGGAGAGTGGCTCTATGTCATAGGACATGTTCAGATGAGTGAGGGTGTGCGGTGGGGTATAGGGTGGTGGGTGGTGGGAGCTGGTGGGAGGTCAGGGTGGGATGGGTGGGGGTTGGGGTTAGATCAGAAACAGACTGTTTTCTTTTTACAGGTTAAAAATCAGTGAGGGACAGTTTTCTTTACTGCAGAGGAGTTTCCGACACTAGGGATCGGGCATCCCGGTGTCAGGCTACTGTTTAGTGGCATCAGGGTGGGCACCCCAGAGCAACCATGAATATAATGGGAAAAAGGGGCAGGTGACCTGTTGGGGAGGGGAGGTGAAGAGAAGTGGTCACCCTGGTTTTCTTATTCCTATTAAATAAAACATGGGAAGGGAGGGTGAGCAACCTGGAGGGAAGGGGGGAGAAAGAATCGGTACTGGTGGTGGGTACCCCAGTCTGCTGTTAATTTAGTGTACGCAGACAGACAGAGAAAGGGAGACAGAGATGGAGAGAGCAGGGGATCTCTGGATGGTTACTTCAACTGAAGCCAGCAGCACGACTCCAGCTGCAGTTTCACAATTCAGGAAAGTACAGCTGTTCTCACACTGCAAATGTGGGTGAACACATTGCATCCTGGGATGTGTTCAGGTGAGTTAGGGTGTGTTTATGTGGGAGGGGAGGGTGCTGAGTGGGAAGTCAGGATGGGGTCTGTTGGGGGGTCAGATTGTTGAGGGACTGTTTTCTTTTTTGCAGGTTAAAAAAATCTATGAAAGACAGTTTTCTTTATTGCAGGAGACTTTCTCACTGGGGATTAGGCTCTCCAGTGTTGTGCTACTGTTTGGTGGCACCAGGGGTGGCTCCTGGTACTGTCATATGTGTATATATATATATATATATATATATATATATATAATGGGAATGGGGAGCGGGTGACCTGGAGGAGAGGGGTGAAAAGCGGGGGTGGGCATCCCCATCTGCTTATTCCTGTTACATAAAACATGGGGAGGGGGAGAAAGAAGCAGTAAGAAACACAGAATCTGATGGCAGATAAGGACAGCTTGGCCCACCTAGTCTGACCGGGAGGTAGGCACCCAAGTCCACTACTAATTTAGTGTACATTGATAGCTTGAGATAGATAGATAGATAGATAGATAGATAGATAGATAGATAGATAGATAGATAGATAGATCCGGATCACTGCTTCAACTGAAGCCAGCAGCACGACTTCAGCTGTGGCTTCACATTTCAAGAAAGCCCTGCTGTTCTCATACTGAGAACGTGGGTGAACATCTTGTCTTGCTAAGCTGGGCTCCCAGGATTTTCAGGTGCCTAGAAACGATGTTTCAAGGCATATTGTCAAAAAAATAACACCAGAATTTTGCTAAATGAGTCCCATTTACCTAGGTTCAGATGTTAGTTTTTTGAAAACATAATTCTGTTAGGGGTTTGTAACTTTCTTTTTTGTAAAAAAACAAAAATAAGATTGCAGACATACAAAGGAAGAATTCTAGCTCATGAAGGAAGAATCTCGGCTCACGAAAGAAGATTCTTCTGTTGTGAGCCGAAAATTCTTCTTACGTACCAAACATATGCAGTATAACCCCAATTATCCGAAACCCTATTATCCAAATCTCTGCATTATCTGAATTAAAGTGTTATCCCTCAGTGTCTAGCAGGCTGTAATTAAGCATCCTTTGTTGCTTGTGCAGAGCGCGATTAACTTAAGTGGTTTGCTCGTTACCACTATTAGCAGCTTGTTAACGTGTGCACTGTTCCTTATAAAACTGCTAACTCTCAAGCTCACTCAAGCAGGCTGGCTCTCAGAACAGTGGGTATGGGAGCTTACTGATGACAGCATTGTCAACACCGCGCAAAATACCCCTGATGTTATGGGGGCGACCGAAGAAAAGGAGGAAGACAGCAAGCAAGCCTTATCTATCTAGGTACCAACTGCCTCTGAAGCCGTTGAGGCTTTTAACAAATGTGTGCATTGGCTCGAAAGTCAGGACAATACCGACTACCTGCACATCTTATTGGTGTGCAAGTTAAGACTGCAGGCATTGGAAAAAATTAACAGTAGCAAAAAACAGTCAGCTATAACACAATTTTTTACTGTTTGTGATCTTGCCAAAACTTGCACTTAACACTGAAATGCTGCTTTAAATGTTGCACTGCTGAGATTCTGATGAGATTCTAGATGTTTTTAATGCCGCATTGTTTCATTCATTGTGAGTGTAATACAGTACTTCAGAAGCTTTTTAACATACTGTTTTGTTTGTTGTTTAAGATTAAATGCAAAAATGCAGATTGCACTTTTTATACAGCACTGTACTAACACATTTTAAGTTTTTTACTGCTAAATGTTCAGCGTTTACCATTAGTTTACTCTAGCTGCATCCACTATTATTTTCAGTGGCCTCTCGATTAACCAAACACCCAATTATCCGAATAAAACTGATGTCCCCCTGGACATTTGGATAATTGGGGTTATACTGTAAATGAAACATCCTACTATGCATGCTCAGAACCAAAATGTCAAATCCTTATAACTCGGGACCAGATTAGTATTTTTTCACCAACCCAACAAAAGGCAGCATTCTAGGGCAAGACCTTTCTACCACTAAAGTTTCAGAACAAAATTCCAAGCAGTCTGGGCCGTATATGAGAGTTAAAAAAAAAAAAAAAATCCCAGATTTTTCCACTTTTTGTCTTATTTGGATCTCAGAATCTGGACATGTGACCATCATGAAACTTGATGGATCGAGAGACCTTGCCCGCCCAAACTGTGCATGCAAAATTTCATGCAATTCTGTTGAATGAGAACAAAGTTATTATGGTGCAAATTTAAGGATTTAACATTAAATACCCTACTCAACCATAACTTTTGGAGCACTACTGCACCCCTATATATATATATATATATATATATATATAGTACAGGCACAGTAGCACCTGTATAGTTGGGATTGAGTTAAGTGTTCAATTTTAAACCCAAATATTTGCACCTTAATAACTTGGGTGGCATTTAATGAAATGGCCCAAAATATTGCATGTCCAGTCTAACTGGCAGGGTCTCGAGATGTGAAACATTTCGTGATGGCATCTTGCTGTATCTTGTGTGGTTTCTAAGATACAGAATGTCGATTTTTAATGAAGTGCGGTGCTTTTTCCTACACTTAATACACTTTTGTGTGCTTTAACTTACAGCCTAGACAGTATGGATTTATTATTTTTTTTATATCACTCTATAGTTCCCTACATCATGCAGACCCGACCCTTTAGGACCACCAAGGAGTCATCCTCCTGCCTCGCTCGCCCTACCTCGACCTACCTCTCCAGTCCCCATGTAGCTGTGGCTCCCCCCCCCAAGGTGGGGCTGAGGTGGGGCAGGCAAGCACCCAGATACTCACGTTTTATCAGACCGGAGGTAGCGGGCAGGCGAGGGCATATTGAAGGCACACTCCGGGTGCTCCTTCTTCCCAGGTACTGCAGGTATTTTCACGTTTTTCCTGTGTGGGAGTGGCACGCATCCTACACCAGGGCATCACTGCTGGCATCGCCACTCCCTCTTCCCTCTATGTCTACTCTGCGCTTGTCGTGCCACTGGCTTCCGACAGAGGCCAGTCAAGCGCCGAGCGTAGACTCCCCCCTCCCGGGAGAGGAGAGCTGTCCTCCAGATGCTCAATCCTCTCCTTCCTCTGCCGACCTCCGCTGCCCGGCCTCACTTCCGAACCCGGGCTGGATTTTTTTTTTTTTTGTGAAACTTTTAGGGTGGAAGCAGCCTTTGCCAAGGTAGTGCCTTTCAAAACTTTTGTGAGAAAATATTATTCAGTTACAGTTATAATTGAAGGTTTTTTTTTTTTTTCCGAGCATGCTCAGTAGGGTTTTGAAATAACCCTCTATGAACCAAAAATGTTCAGTTTGTGAGAGCATTTTTGGTTCGCATTACTTATGTGTGTCAAACCAAAAATGGTTCTTGTGAACCATAAATTTTTTTGGTTCATGTTGGCCACCATCTTATTTTTTTTTTTTTTTTTTCCAACTAACAAATGGGAAAATATCTAAAAATTATATGATTTAAAAACACCTGTACCTAGCTAAATGGGACCTATTTAGCTAGATTCTGATGTTTGTTTTTTATATTATACCCAGAAATACCTTTTCTGGGCATCCCAAAGGCAGCCGTAGGCACCAGTGAGGGAACTGTGTTCTCTGTATGAGCACAGTGGGACTTTCCTCACTGCTGCAGCCACAGATGGAGACATGCTGCTGGCTTAAGTGCCAGCAGTGAGTCAGCAGACTCCTTCACACATTGTATCGGTCTGTCTGTCTATCTAATCTATCTGTCTATCAGTGAAAGCGGAGCAGGATGGGGTGCCTAATCCCAAGTGTCTGCTATAGTCTAGCTGTCAAAAAAGAAAACCTTCCCTCATTGATCTTTTTAAAATTTATTTGTAAAAAACCTGCAAAGAAGAAAATACCCTGTTGTCGATCTGACCCCCCACCCCCCACAGAGCACCTACAACCTCACCCCAACACACACACCTTCACTCACCTAAAACTGTCCCGTGGTGTAGATCCACTCTCTGATCGAAAAGATGCCTTGCTGCTGGAACTGTTGAATGGGATATGAAAAAATAAGGTTAGTCCAGTTAAGGTATTTCAATACGTTTTGAACCTTTACTCATAACTGTCATATTTCAGTATTTTTTACACCAAATTTTCAACATGGCCTTTTTGAGACCCCTACCTCATGAATAAGATGGGTAACATTTTTCAAATCCGTCTCAAAGGGTAACTCTGCAAAATTACATTTCAGGTAGACTTTTAAAAATTTCACCTACTGGCTTCATGAGTTGGGGTCATAAGAAGATTATGTTGAACATTTGGTAGAACAGTATGGTAAAATGACCAAGTTATGAGTGAATGTTGAAATATTATAACATTCACTCATAACTTTGCTAATTTTCAATATTTGTCCTGGGACCCCACCTCATGAACAAGATAGGTGAAATTTTCCAAATCCGGGCCAAAAGGTGATTTTGCAGTTGCTCCACGAAATCACATTTTGGACAGGATTTGAGAATTTTCACCTGGGGGAGTCGTAAAATGACTATCTTGAAAATTTGGGGTAAAATGTAGGTATCATAATTTCAGCAGTGTAGCAGTTTTGCTTAGGGGTACCACGTTCCCTGAAAAAGTAAAATGTTACCTTTGAAAGCTCAGATTAGGTTAAAGCAGCTACTTTTTCTTGGCCCAAGGGGGTAGCAGGTGCTACCTTGCTACATAGCTGGATCTGTTAGTGCATGGTTTTCTGTATGTAGCTATGTAAGTGCAGGCCCCATAGGGCCTGCCCTTCTGCAGTCCGAATTTGGTGTGTGTGTCTTACACCTGTGGCTGAAGAGGTGCAGACCCCTCAGGGGCCTACACTTCTGCAGATAGAAGTACTGTTGCAATTTTGGTATCATCCATTACGTGGCACTTGTGCCTCTACTGCCAGAGGTAGATGTGTATGTCTTACACCAGTGGCTGCAGAAGCGCAAGCCCGTTAGGGGCCTGCACTTCTTCAGACAGAACAGTATGCATGTCTTGTAGTATGAATGAGAGGCTCTGGCTATAGTAGCACTAGCCCCATAAGGGCATGTGCTTCTGCAGACAAAAGAACTCTTGTCATTTGGGGATCGTGAGCTTGTATCTGTGGCTGCAGGGGTCTGTGCTTCTGCACACCAAAGCAGTGTTGTGATTTTAGTATCATGGAGGTCTTGCTGCAGCCAGAAGTGACTGCATAAGCCTTGCAGTGTGTGTACCACAGATACAAATTCACAAAGGTATCACATCATTGCTGCTGCTTTTATGTCATCTGGAAACCATTGTGTATTGTTTGCCTTACCTGATAACTGTCTGTGGTTGCTTACGTGGTCTTATCTTTTTGCTGCTTGGGGAAGTGGGGAATATGGTTGGAAACCGTAGTGCCACATTTCCCTACTTTTGTTGCATTAATTTGAACCCTAACTGGTGCATTATTGCAGTTGTTTGCAAAGAATATATATATATATATATATATATATATATATATATATATGTATATGTATGTGTGAATGTATAATTTATAAAATGGGTAAGAAACAAATCGGTAAAAATGCAGCCCACTGATTGGGCGAAACATACCACATGACCATGCATTATCCCACAACAACTGCATACCTGCACTTCTTTTTATTTTTCACCCTCTCTGAAACAATTTTGGCTATTTTATAAGAGAGATAATACACTACAGAGCATGCAGTTGTGCTCTGATATACACATGCCTTGGGTAGTTGAACACACTCAGGCTGCAGCCTTGTGCCTCACAACATGCACCAAGGCATGTGTATATCAAAGCACAGCCACGTGCCTTGTAGTGGATTACCTGTTACATAATTGATATGACACATTGGTTAATGGAACCTTGTGGATTACTAGCATATTGCAGGTTTTATCACTGGTATTGATTTATTCTTCATGTAATGGTGAGTCTAATTTATTCTAGGTGAGTTTACTCAGAAGGGCCCAATATATTTTAAGTAAATTTAATGAGTTTATTTTTGGAAATTAGTTTTCAGGTTTCTTTCTGAATATCCAAAAATAACCTGTGGCACCATATTTGTGAGCTACCACAGTAATGCAACACCTCATTTAACTGCATTGAGTATAGTCCCACTACCAGTTAGATGTGGTGGTAAAGTGGTAATTGTATAAATACATACAAAAATGAGAAGTCACAGAATTAAAGTCTTATGTTTTAAAAATTGTCTCATCCCCATTTTAGTTAAAGCAGCAGTACTTGTTAATCGGCAAACATTTAACCATGTAGGTTTTTAGAATTCATATTTTTCTGACATAATAAAAGTATATTTTTATTTCTCTCGAGTGTCTTTAAAACAGCTTTTTTTGCTAATTGTATAATTAATGGCTAAAGTCTTTTAAGATGTCTGCCACTAGCAATTTTTTTTTTGTTTAAACTCAGCTTTATTAACAGCCTGGTAGCCACAGTTATACAGTAAAGACCCAAACAGGGCCAATCTTGTAGTAATGAACAGCATGAGTAAATGACATGCAGATTATACCTAAGGTCACATATACTGTCCATCAAGACTGTGGCCATTTATATTGGGGTTATAAGTGAATCTAGGCTTTCTGAAATTATTCATGAATGTATCCCCAAAATGCAAACCATTAATGTATAAGCTAGCATTAAAAAGAGTAACTGTATTAAAAGAAAACATTTGTGGCCTTAACCTAGGCCTCAACAAATAGGCTGCGCGTTGCACAAACTCTCCTCCATTCCATGGGGTTTCTGTAAGGTTGCTTAACTTGACTGTAGTGTACCATATGGAGAGTAACCTCAACACCACCAAAAAGGTGAGGGGGCTGTCCAAACCTGTCCCACCCATTGTAGCAACCAAGATTCTCATTGCTGCCATCGCTGCAAGTGACTGTCATGTTGTAAGCAAAGCTTTGCCGTTAAAGACTCCATCAACACCACCCCTTGAACCCTAGTGATCTAATCAGCAAGGGTGGGGGGTGCTGGTTTAACCATTTAGAGGTAATACATTTGAGTCCTACTGCTAGAAGTATGAGTGCTACTTTTCGGGTGTCTCCCTTTAAACCGACCACCATAGGGGTCCCCAACACACAGTCCTCAAAAGTGTGGAGAATCACCATGCCCAGGATGTGCTCCACTGCCACTCCCAGGTCTCTCCAGAAGATGGCGAGTCTTGGACAGTCCCATAGCATATGCCAGTGACTGCCCTCCCCTCCGCATTTCCTCCAGCACCAGACATCCCCCCAGTGTAATGCTTCATGATCAAAGGTGCTTTAAAATACCGAATGAGAATTTTCCAATAAAACTCATGCCACACTGGGAGGAGGTCACCTCAGCCAAAACTCAGTCTGCGATTCCAGTCAGACTCTTTGATTGTGATCCCAGCCTCCTTTTCCCAATGTGCCTTGTGCTCATCTAGGGATATTCCCCAAAATAAAAGTTTGTATAAGGCTGTCACAGGTTTAACCTTGGCAGATATGGTCACCACTCCATATAAAAATTGTTCCCAGCTCGAGTACAGTCTAGTTAACTTTAGTAAGTGAGTTGGGGAGTTAATAAAGTGTCTAACCTGCACATATCTAAAGAATTCTTTATTACCCCAATCAAACTTGTCTTTCGCTCTCTGAAACGAACTACGGTGATCACCTTCAATCAGCTGAGTGAACCTTGTGACTCCTCGTCTGTCCCACCCGGCATAGCCCAAATCTAGCATGGGGGGAAAGAAGTTCAGCTCATGTCGGATGAGGATCACGGGCCCACCCCATCAGGAGTGTCTGTCAATGTCCTAACCTTCCGGAGGATATATACGCCATGTTTTCACCCATCTATCTGTAATAAGTCTGGCATACTCCAAGGAAGGTGGGGCTAATGTCAGGGTGTATAGGGGTTGCCACTAGCAATTTTTTAAAATCCCTTCTCTCGGGGTTTCTTTTTGACTTTACATACTGAATTTGTAATGTGGATATATTAGGAAGTTGTTTGCACACATTGCTGATGGCAAACAGCACTGCACCGCACCAGCATGTTTTATTTATTCATAGTGGATATGGCTAGAGAGCAGAGCTTTTAAAGACTTAAATGTCTCAGTTCAAGAGTAAAACAGAACAAAAAGAAAAATGAATGTATTGATGTTTGGCCAGAAATGCATCATAACTAAAAAAACTATATGATATTTGTTTCTGCTTCTTTACTGCTGCTTCAAAGAAGAAGTCCCAACACTGGTCCATCTGAAGCGGCCATTGCAAAATGGAAAATTAGTTTTCTGTTCAAAATTGGTCATATGCAGTGCCCTTCTGAGGTAGATACATGGACTATGCTTCTGTTCCTGTCATACAGGTATACTTGTTAGTAAGCCTGCATTGCTGTACCTTCCCATTCACTGACCTTTCTGTATCCATAGTTTTTTGAATCTCAAGAACCAAAATTACCATTGTGGAGAAGAGTAGTCACCAATTTAGTAAATGCACTGTCTCGCTCCATGACAGAACAGTTTCGGCTAAACACAGTAATTCATGTTGATAAATTGCAGCTGTCAGGTTGTCCCGATCGGTTCATGGAAATGGATTTTGTAACACGTATTTGCAGTCTGCATCCTGCTCTGCAGGAAGTGGCCCAGAAAGCAGAATACGATTTTCATCTGACCCTTCCAGTAGTTATTCTGTCCTGGCTGCACACAATGAATAGAGGAGCTGTGCATTACTGACACTTGCTTAGTATTCTTTCTCTCTTCACAAGCTGCAGTGTTAATTGCAGAATTTGGAATTTTTTTTCATGTTAGGAAAGGAATATTTTTGACTGAAAAACTTGTTCTTTCAGAATTGTATAAAAGTAGGCTGTATCCAGAAAAAAATTACCTTGATTTTTAGTCCAGTTTTGCACAAAGCCAATTTTTATTGTTTATTTATTTGTAAATTAAGCCCTGGGAAGGCACACTGAGCTGTGACAGCTCATTACCAGGCACCTCCTAGTGGGAGGGTGAACTGCATTGACCTGTTTTATTGACATGGGGCATGTTCTCCAGGAGACTGGTGAAAATCCCCTACTTGTACACTTAAGTGCCATGGGATCTTTAACTTCCACCTGGACCGTGAGAGCAGTTGGGCAGATGGGACCTCACTTTAATGTCTCTTCCGAAGGACAGCACCACAGCAGTGCAGTACCCCCTTCCCCCCTAGTGATGCACTGCAGTGTTAGTATTGGATATCAGCCCAAGTTCCTGATGGGGAACTAGAACCCAGGAAATTTGCACCTTCGAGCCTCAGAAGTGAGTGTGCAACCTACAGTACTGAGTTACTGATGCTGATACTTCTCATTCTTTCTCACATTAGTTTTATTTGTGTTGTGGAAATAACAAAGACTACATCATGCCCTGACCCACTTCTGTTTTTATGAGGAAGGAGAAGAAATAGCATTAATATAGTCCTTTTCATACATATTGTATCCCAAAGCGCTTTACAAGCAATGAGAGGTGGTAGTGAAGGGAGGCATGCGCCATTTTCCATATCAACACAGCACACATAGCTTTGGACAGTTATGTGAACCTGTTGTATGGAACTGGAATGTGGCCATTACACTTGGGAAAATCCTCATCTCTTGTGAAAAGTACATTGGGTTCTTTTACTTCTACCTGAACACCCACCAGGACAGCATTTGATATGGACACAAGGATCCTTGGTTTAACATCTTATCCGAAGGATGGCATACCCCAACAGTACAGCATCCCAATAGTACTGTACTTGAGTGCCAGTGTTTTTATAGTATGAACCCAATCCCGTTGGGGGACTAGAACCCATGTCCTTCTGACCCAGAGGCAGATGTGCTACTAAGTCACGCTGACACCTAGGCTAAACTAGGTAAAAGGCCAACAAGAATGAGCAGAAAAATGAAAAAGCCAGTCAAACTCAAAGCTGTATTTAATCTTTAATAACAAATTACTGCTGAGCTTAGCAGTTAGTTGCCATTTTGTAAAACATAAGGTCCACTTCTTTGTCACTAACCTGGACCTCAACATTTGCAACCCTGTCATGCTTCATGGGCACCTATAAAGTAATATAAGAGAAAAACAGCAAGGGCTGCAGTGTTAATGGACAGGCTTCATCTGTTACACCAGCTATGTATTTGCTAGTTTTTGAGCATTTTAGCCCTTGCTAATGGGGCCAGAGGCTTCAGCAGACATTCGGAGTTACCCAGTGAGATTGCTTGCACCTGTGGAGCCAGGGGATGACTGGGCATGGGCCCTAACAGGAAGTAGAATCACTCAGCACCAGTGAGTACGTGGTTGGACTGGGAAGTTGGGGGGAGGGGCTAGATCGAGAGAGGGGTTGCATTATTTGGGAGTGCTTCTGGAGGTTGTGGAGATTGCATTGGTATGGTGTTGCACTGGGAGCCTGGGGTGAGATGTAATCATTAATAGGGAAGTAGTTTAGTAGACCAGGGAAAAATTACGTCCCAGACCTCCTGCTCCTCCTCTCCCTCTCCTCACCTTCATCTCGTCTGTCCCTCAATCTCCATTTCACCTCAGACCACTCTGAAACCATTCTATGAAACTGAGTAGTTCAAGCCAGCCAGTTGGTAGAGCGGTGGCATTACTGTTCGCAGTACCGGCAACCCAAGTTCAAGAATGGGCTTGCATTGTCGGGGAGGATTTGAGTATCCCAGAGGACACTCCCCTCAGGGATGCTCAGTTCTCCTCTGGGGGAGGAAGGGGTCTGTCCTCTGCCACAGTACTGCCACCTGGGTGACCACAGGCAGTAGTGCAGCTGGGAGGAGAGGTGGATTGGGAGGGCAGGGATATCGCTGATATCGGCAGGCGGACTCGCGTTCAGGCAGACATGGGCTAACATTGGCGTCCACACAGGCGACATCCCCTGGGGAGAGGAACTCTAAGGAAAATGGCCCTAGCATCTCTACAGTGATGGCCCGCATGAGTTCCCTGGGCCTCCATCACCCGCTGGATCGTGGCGCCCACCTGACAAGATGAAGAATTTCAGGGAACTGACCCTGCCCGGGAGACATAGCTAGAGCTCCATGGAGATGGCTGACTGGGGGAGGGGCCGGAGATGAGGGCATAAAAAGAAATTGGGGGAGAGAGAAACTGGGTATTTCTACAGTGATCCCTGCCCCTTCCCATATCATCAGTTGAGCCTTCCTAAGCTAACACTCTACATCACAGTTAGCATTGACAACTCTATTTAAATTTCCACCATCCCTCATGTCTTAAACAGCAAGTATCCACTTACTGTATGAAGTTTCAGCCGTTATTGCTAACCATATGTTACTTTTTTATTTGTTTTCCTTTTCAAGATTTAGAGAACGTCCTAGTAAGTTGCCAAAGATCTCTCTGTAAAAATCATTTGACTGTCCCCAACTGACCTCATAGTACCTGTTTATGAAATCATAGTGCTTACTATGGCATCCGTCTGATGTTTTGAACAGCATCTGTTAAATTAGTTGGGGACAGTCAGATGCTTTATGAAGGAGAGACAGTGAAAAACTGCTGCATAATCTGAAATACTTAGGAACAGGAGAAAGTAACAATACATGTAAAAATTAAGCCTTAATGTAACCGTAAATATAACCATTTGAAATATTTATTGTAGTACATACCTACTTTATTTCATTTTGATCAATCATTTGATTGGTCAGTCTGCTGAGCATCATCAGTGATGCTGCCAGCTCTGCCCCTTCCTCCCAGGAGGGTGCTCAGTAAATGAATGAAAGAGCAATTGTACCTCACGGCTTAGTTAGGGAAGAGGGGACTGTCACTGTCTGACCCTAGCCAGCAGATTTTCTGTTCCTCGCCCCTTAGATTTGGGGATCAAGGAGGAGACCTTATCTAAACCAAAAGGTATGTTCGCTCTAGGGGATACTAGATGGTGGTGGGGATTACATGGATGTACACTGCAACAGTTTACTGTAAAAACATATAGTACTACTGTGTGTGGGGGGGTGCATCTGCACAAGCCTGGCCTTTCACACTGAAATCAGGGATTGGGAGGAAACTACTGAATTACTGTATCTAGGTACAGTATATTGTGTTTGATGGGTGTCAGCTTCTGTCGTCCATCTGTTGGGAGGTTCATCTGGTTCATGCCAGTCAAACCAAAAGTTTGAGTTTAGTTCCAAATGTTTGCAGTGAGTCTGCAAGATTCGGACACCTGAAAGTTCAAGGTGTTAAATTCTCCAGTAGAACCCAATTGGCAGTGGAGGAGTATTGGGAGACAAAGCAAGCAAGTAAGGATCATTTCTAAATCAACCTTTCCCTGAGGCTCAGGGTACTGTATAACATACAGGCAATGAGGAAAATAATTAACGCTAACTTATGTAGCTCAGGCGCCATGTGCCAGTGGGCTACTACCCCTGCCTGCTGACTACTATACAGGTTAAGGAGCCTGGGTTCTGTTCTGATGGCAATTGGGGGTTCTTTCCCAAAGGTATTAACAAATAGCACGGTGCCTCCACCCAGAGTAAAATAATAGTGGGCCAGGTGTTTGCGTAGTACAACCCCCTGGGATGCTGTACCTACCCACCTCCCCTTCTAGTCACCCCACACACAGGATACCACTCTGTTTAGCAATACTGTGAAACACATGTAAATAATGACTATAGCTAATAATATGCTGACGACCACTTTTAACAGTAACAACCAGATTCTTTTATTTTGAGGAAAAGGGAAACGAAAGAGCAGAAGAATGATTTCACTTAGAATATGCAACAGTTTCAACAACAATGCCCACCTCCCATCCACGCATTGACCTTCCTCCACACTGGTACCAGTGCCCCCCCCTTTAGTCTATCTGGGTACCCAGGACTGGTGCTGGCCTGTACGTTGCCACGTGTTGGACAGCGTTAGGGTCCTTGAAACACTTTGGGTTAGTAGAAGTTACCAGCTTTACACTTGCAGAAAACTTTACTCTAGACCTCGTGGTCAGGGCAAGCCCTGAGTTACTCACAGTTCTGTAGACACTGGTTACCAGGTTCTGGTTCAGTGGGTGCAACTAGGAGGAATAATTTTGCCATGGGGCGGCAGGCAGATGGACAGTAAAACTGGCTGGATGATGTGGCCGAATCTAGCAGCTTGTCACCTTCTGACTTGCTTGCAGAGTCTGGCAGCTTGTCACCTTCAGCCTGCAGGCAGACTGGAGAATAGGAGCACAATGCAAGGCTTCCTGATGCACAAGTGAGCCCAGACCTAGGAGTGACCCCACAGTCCAGCTCCCCAACTGGGTCCAGAGTGCCCTAGCACTCAGGCATGTGCTAGTGGCACCCTGCAGCCCAATTCGTCCCACTCGATAGAGGATAGCAGTTCCCCTACCTGGCTCCAAGTTGTAGCTGTGCTGGTTGCAGACTCTGTCTTCCACCTGAACTGGAATTAGCAACTCCGTGGTGCAGCAGTGGTCCCTCTGAATTCCACCTTGCCAGTGGCTATTGGCTAGCAGCATGCAGACTCTTAGGTGACACTCCACCTTTACACAGCCAGATTTCAGCAATATATGCAGATTCCCAAACTCTAGAGCTCTGCAGTCCTTTTCCACAATTTTCTTCAGCTTAAGGACCAAATTGGTCAGTCTCTGGCACTCACAGTTCCAACAACCCTTTCGCAAACTAAGGGTTCCTTAGACCGCTGCAGGTTCAGCTGCAAACTGATTCTCCAGGCAGAAGAAAACATTTCCAAATCCTCAGGCATTTTGCCACAGAAGCCCTAGGCTGACTTCCAAACTTGTCTCCACATTCAGAATGGGCCCTCTTGATTCACTGAAAGCCCAAGCCAGACTCCTCAAACTCAAAAATTCCCTGTGGTTTCACACAGAAAATCCTAGTCTCCAGTTGGCTAGAACATGCTGTCCATCAGTAAAATTCACACTATCTTTGGATGCCTTGATTGGCTGGAACTGGGGGTCACAGTGTCAAAGATGGCTGCTATCCCAACAGTGCCATACAGTTTATACAGCAGTCCTAGCGTTAAAGTTTTCTTGCAGCCAAAGTAAATGCTTTTAATTAACAAACACCCCCACAGTCTTCTAGCAGCCTTTGCAGACTATCACCTGGCTGCAGAGTTATGTTTTAAAAGTCCTTAGATTGCCTTTCGCTGGCTCCGATATGCAGTTCCCCCAGGAGTAGCAATCTGGCTCATTAATATTCATGTCCAGCTCCATAAATGTGCAAATATGGCCCCTATCTACAGTGCTTATAAGCGCTCTTTAAGTACTCTGGCCACTTTTGGGGCATCTGCTCCGTGTGTCCAACCCCTAACTTAACATATCCTGGGGGTTGAGACCACCGGAGAGGCAATTAGGTGGCTGCTAGAACAGCCCGAAAAAACACTAGGTGCTACTGTGCATGCGCGTCAGCCGCTGGTACTTTTAAAGGGCCAGGCAATGCGACAATCCTGCGACCTTTGGTCCTCCTGCCCCAAATAGCCAGATAGCCACACGGGGGCCAGAGGGAGACCTCAGAGGACCACTACAGGTCCTGGAACTGTGCCAGTGGACAAATGGAGGAGAAGGAGGAAAATGGAAAACCAGCAGCCCCTGGGGCCAAATGGAGGTAAGCTCCCACCTTCTGGGAGTGGGGGGGGGGACTTCACTTAAAAGCTTAATAACATCTGGAATAAAAAACAGTGTACTAAGCCCTGAAGGCTTCTCTGAAAAGGGGACTTTGATATTCAGAACAGGGAAGACTGCATCAGAAATGGTGTGGGACTGACTCGGGTGATTTGAAGAAACTGGACTGGGAGATCAGTGGGACTAAATTACTTGGAGTATTACTTGGAAAGTAGAACATTTGGGGGCAAATGTGCCCATCATGACTGTCCCACACTTCTCAGTTGTGATGCCGTGTAAGTTGTTCTCAGTCATATATATCTAGTTTTTGTTTAAAGGTTGAAGAGTTTGATTCTTCTGGTAAGCTATTCCAGATACCAATCACTCTTTGCCTATAAAAATATTTGTACACATCCTTTTTTGATATAGCACTATTTGAACTTTATGATTACACAAATTGTAATTTAATACCCTGAATGCAAGGCCCAGATCTTCACTTAGCTTATCACCATGTATGATTTTACAAAGCAGCAGTATGTCCCCCCTCATTTTTCTTCTCTCCAGTGGTAGTGAGTGAAGTCCCAGTGCTTCTAACCTTTGTTCATAAGATTTGTCTTATAAACTAGAAATGAGGTTTGCTAACCCAATATTGGGTCATTTCTATTAAACTTATACTTTTATTCAGATAGGGATTCCAAAACTGCAAATAATAATCCAACTGGGGTCTTCTGTAAATTCTAAATTAGCAGAGGAGGACTTGAATCAGGTGGATGGAGGAGAAACATGCATCAGGTAAACAGGTATCTGTAAGAGGAGACTTTCATTAGGCAAACAATTGGGGTGGGGGACCATGGGAAACCAGAAAAAGAAATTGAATGGGTCAGTGGTGGGAGACTGGACATAATCCTCATGAGATATGGTGTTATGTTAGACACCAAGAAAAGAGATCAGGCATTTTGGAGAGTAGCAGGTGACTTGGGCAACTCTACAACCTCTGGATGCCAGGGAGTTGCACAGTGTGGTCCAGAAGCGGGAGGAGGGACTACCACAGGATGCAGTAAAACCAGAAAGTGGTACAGGAATTTAAGAACAGGTAAGATGACTCAAGGAGAAGGTAAGAGAGCCAGGGGAGAGGGGGCAGAGCACCATGTAGCACAAGATGCATGAGCTCTGCATTGAACAGACCCAGTAGACCACAAGGCATTCTCCTTCTGGTAGTTTTGTATGTTTGTATGATCAGCCATGTTGGGAGACAGTATGCCAGTGTTTGGTGGGGGGTGGAGAGTAGTAGTGGATTTTTCTCCATAACCTCCCAGGTATCCAAATGGGTTCCCAAATTTCAGTGAGATGGCACCTTAAGGGCTGAAGCTTAAGGGCTCCACTTGCTGTGTTCTCTGGTGCAGATGCAGGAGGAGGGGCCTGGTATTGTGTTTAATTCCTGATCAGGGGAGCATCAATCTGTGTGTGTGTGTGTGTGTGTGTGTGTGTGTGTGTGTGTGTCTGTGTGTGTGTTGGACAGTTGAGTTGGTATCCGAGATCAGAGAAGAGCTGCTTGTGCCATAACTGTGAGGGAGGTCCTGTTGTCTCATTCCTCACGCTACCTGTGTTCCTCTCAAAGCTTTTGTGAAGTAACAGGGGTTGTTGGGATTTCATCCAGCTATCAGGTGTCTTCCCTGTGGTGTCAGACTCTGACTTTGCCTGCTGGAGTCTGCCAGGATTGCCCTTTCGGCCACAGATTGCCTCTTTTTTACCTGAGACTATTTGCTTTTTACATCTGACATCACCTGTGACCAGAGATGTAAAGTAACACTTTTCAGCTGCTAGCTTAATGCTGATGTTCTTCCTAAGTTTTCAGTTGCAACACCAGGGGAACCATTATTGTTATTAATGTTTTAGAATAGTGTTCTGGTAGATCGGTACACAACTTCTGTTACTGATGTCACTGCTGTTTGAAGTTGTCATTGCATCTTCCTCACCCAGAGCTGTAGTGTAGATGCTGCACTGTTTACTTCTAGCCTAAACAGCATGTTTGGATGGATTGCTGTGATGTGATATGGTTGCCTCTGTGAAGATCCATGGTCTCTGCTACAGATGATGGCAGGAGGGTTGTCCTGTTTCCTGGTTGGGTCTCATGCTCACTCTCTGGTTGGAATACTGCCCACAGGTTCCATTCATTATGCATGGGATAGAGGATTTAGGTATTGTACCCAATTGGGCCCAGGCCATCCCTTTGCATGCTCGTGGTGAAATTACATAACCAATGCAAATTACTGTTGTCTTTTCTATATGCAGCTACCTCAGTTACTTGCTGTGACTGGTCTGTGTCATTAAAAACTCCTAACTTTGAGTGTTCGCAACATGTTGCAGATGCTATCATCTATCTGTGTAATAATGGAATATCTAGGCTCTGCAGATGTTGCTAATATTACTTTCTGTAACTGTTAATGCATCTTATAGTACCCGGCTCATCGCTAGGTTCCCGTCCCTAGACCCAGGTTTCCATTTATTATAACATACAAATGCATTCATGGTGTGCCAACCCTCTTTGAGAGCCATGTGTCACCCTTCAAAAATCCCCTAGACCAAAACGGGAGCATACATCTGGCTTACAGTTTTCAGGGGAGCTGTCTTACATTGGCCCCCAAGTACTGCTCCAAGCTGCCACCACTGACTCCAGCAAGTTTAACAGGAGCACTGGCTGTGTCTGATTAACAGACACCCCCCCCCCGCACCCTCCATTTCCTAGGTGATTGGAAAAATACTAGTAGGAGCTAAGGTGAACAAGTTCCTTTTTAGGTCTGCAGGTAGGCAGCCCTGTTGTGTCAGCTCTAAAAATGAGCTACAGGATTCAGACTGAAGAACACTTCCTTTGGAGTTTTCAAATGATCCTTCCACTACTTTGCAGCCCTTCAATTTAACCCTTGCAGTGCTGCAGACTAAACATCTGTGCAGAGCTCAGTCAGATTAATTCTAGTTCTTCTGGCAGCCTTGTAGTTCTTCAGTGACTGCAAGAAACACTTTTTCTTTTCAATCCAACTTGGTAAGCAGCATTTGTAGAGCTACTGCAAGACAGATAACAGCACCTAACTGAATTACATGCTTGGTCATCTCTCCCAGAGTGTGTGTGTGTGTGTGTGTATAGTAATGATTTACAGTACAACTGAAACATAACCGAAGATTACGTCAGAGAAGCTAATTAACACCAGTATGCTTTCAGCTGAGAAGCACCTGAAGGGCAAAGTTTATCAAGAATTATCAACAAGTAGAGAGCTCTTCTCACATAAATTTTAAACTGTCTCAGTAAGTTTCAAAAAAGCATTCTACTGATAGAAAAACCTTGGGGTACTATTCTCCCTAATACATGTAAGATGAGCTTACAACTTTTATTGCAAGTGTCCTTGTGTTTTAAAGAGCACAGTCAATGAAAGACAAAATGCTGAAATGAGGCCTAATTGCAAGTCTAAATTAAAATAAAATTATATATATAATGTGTGTGTGTGTGTATATGTGTGTGTGTATATATGTGTGTATGTATGTATATATATATATATATATATATGTATGTATATATATATATATACACACACATACATACACAGATATACATTATACACATACGCATATATACATATACATCTATCTATATATAATATGTATGTATACACACACACACATACCCACAGATACACACACACACACATATATACACATATATATATATATATATATATATATATATATATATATATGCATACACGTACACATACATACACATATACCTACAAATACACACATATATGTATATACATACACACATACATATTTATTTTATTTTATTTATTTGATAATTTGGATATAGCCTTTGAATATACACTCTTTTACAAAGGTTCCACGTGGGGATGTAAAACAGCAGAGACATAGCAAAAACTTGACAGTTAACATAAAACATAAAATTTCTATGTAATATAGAATATAGATAAATACATCTGAGTAACCTAGACAACTGAAATTAAACAGCGGGAGGAGATTCCCAGTTAGCAATGTATGGCATAGCTGCCCGAGGGGGGGGGGATTGTCAAGGTAGAGTCTCAGAAAGCGTAGGAGAAAGAAAGGGGGAGAATATGAACAAGGTTTCCCAATTAGCAATGTGCGGCATAGCTGCCTCAGGGGGGCCTGCCAGGTAAAGTATTGGAAAGGGTAGGATAAAGAAAGGGGGAAAGAGTGCAAACAAGGGGTAGATTAGAGAGAGAGAGAGCGCGGAGGAGAGAGAGGGGGAGAGAGAGAGTGACTGAAAGGGACTGGGAGAAGGAGAATATTTAGGGGAGAGTGGGTAGAAAGGGGTGGTGTTGGGGGTAATGGAGGGAGGGGTTGGAGGGAGCTTGGGGGGGTGGCAAGAGATGGCAGGTGGGGGTCCAGGGTAGGTAAAACAGTAGAAAAGCTCAGACAGACAGAGAGGTATCCGGGTTGAGGATATGGACTCAGGTAAAGGAGGCAGAGGTGTTTAAGAGCAGGTATCCGGGTTGAAGATATGGATTCAGGTAAGGCAGTCGCAGGCATTTGAGTTTAGCAGGTATTGCTTCAGTTCTGTTTTAAAGGACCAAACATTTGTTGTACAGTATTGAGAGCTGCAGCAGGGATCTCATTTAGCCATAGTGGAGCTCAGTACATGAAGTATCTTTGTCCTAGGGAAGTTCTACGAAATGGGACATCAGGCTGTGTTGTCACTGTTCTTCGTGTGTTGTATTTGGAGCTTGCTTCCTTTACCAGGTCTGCAGTGCAGGTAGGGGTTAGGGAAAGCGTGGCCTTTCTCCCTAGCAGGCAAGTTTGGTATCTGATTCTGGATTGAAGCGATAGTATGTGGCCAGACCATACAGGGTACAAGTGTGCATGAAGCGGTCAGCATTTAGCAATAGTCTGCAAGCCTTGTTAAGGGCAGTGGCAACCCTTTTGAGGGCCGTATCAGTGGCAGCGCCATAAACCATCAGCCCGTAGTCGACCAGGGAGAGGACAGAGCTGGAGACTGAGAGCCAGAGGGCTTCAGCAGTTAGGCTTTTCTTGTGCCTAAACAGGATCCCTAATTTAGTGTTCACAGCTTTCACCACCATGTCAATGTGCTGAACATACGAGAAGGTAGCATCCACAATGACACCCAGGTACTTGAAGCAGTGAACCTGTTCCAGTGGGGCAGTCAGGTGATTTGTGATTGTTAGTTCTGAGCATCTCCTTTTTAGTTGGGGACTAGAGAGGAGCATCGTCTTGATTTTTTTTTTTTGTAGTTTAGTAGCAACCTTTGTGAGTAGAACCAGGTCTCCAGTTGCTGGAAGGATGATTGTAGCTCAGCCTGTAGGTGCTCTATGCAAGAGTGACAGCTAGGTAGGACAGCATCATCGACGTCTAGAATGACTTTGCTAGTGCAGGCATTGGGTAGGTTGTTCAGGAACATGCTGAAGAGCAGTGGACCCAGGATGGACTTCTGAGGCATCCCTAGCAAGACTTCCTTGGATGCAGATATGGAGTGACCTATCTTGACCCTTTGAGACTGGGAGTTTAGGTAGTCCTGGAACCATAGAGCGTCATTTGGGGAAACACCAACGTACCTGAGGACTTTAGGAGGGCAGATGTGATTCCCCTTTACAAATCTCTGAGGTAGTGGTGGTGGCCCTGGTGCTGTCTGGGTGGGGGAGGTTCCCTTACTACTGTCCAGTGTGGCCTGAAGACGGGCAACCTCTTCCCTCAGGGCAGAGAGTTGCCTGCAAATGGGGCAGCATCTCAGCCTCCAGAAAGACTCCCGGAAGACTGCTGCCCCACAGCCAGTACATTGCACTACTCCCTACATGTCTGTCTACCTTCCTGTTTATCCTGTGTAAGTTCACCCCCCCCCAGTTATTGTTTTGATATATAATGTATACGCTTATATTGTCAGTGCAGTGTGCTCAAAAGTATATGACAGTGTTATGCACCTTGCCCTCTTAAGGAAATGGTACTAGGGGTGGGTGGGGTAAGGGAAAGGGGGGGTTATGGGCCCAAACTGTGCCCTCTCGAAACAATCTGCTAAAAGCTCTGATTCACCACTACGATGAGGGTTGACATTCCTTTCAGCAAGATGACCTACACAACAATTTAACAGAGAAAATACCCTGCTAAACAGAGAAAAAAACAAACAGCTGAGTCAAACACAGGTAACCTCCCCAGCCCCAATACAGCCTGGTGATTTGTGCTCTGAAAGCAATCAGCCCCAAAACAAGTCAGCTGTGCACAAGGAAAAACACAGTAAACAATTATTTAAAAATAGTTTGATGCAAACTGTCACAGAATACTAGTAGACAGTCCAGTTACCCACAAGGGAAAATCAAATATGAAGTTATTTCAACCCTTCTGAAGTTACTCACAAGATAAGCAGTTTTGCAAAGCCCCTTCCTGATTTAAAAACTAAGATAATTAAACATAAAGCGATACCAATGTAAGAATGTAAAGTAAGGAACACCTCCCTCAGATTTAAGCAAGACTGAGATTTGTTGCAGATTTCTAGTCCAATATATTCAAACAACATGAAGTCTTGATGTATTCTGACTATATGCAGTTAGCCCCAGCACTTGAACTGCTCCGGAGAGTAAAGGGTTAACTCTATGCAAAGGCATAGAATGTTGAGCTCGAGCTCGGTTTTCAAACCTCTGTATAAGGTACTCTGAAGTGTAACCGTCAGATTTTTTACTCGGCCTAACTGTGAAGTCGCTCCAGAGATCCCTCCTGCGCCTCGGTTCGGTTACAGTATGACTCGGTCGGGTTTTTCAAGCCATTCATTCAAGAATACCGGTATTCTTTCCTCTGTCTCGGTACCAGTAAGTGGTAGTTGTAGGTAGTGGTGTTTTTCCTTAAGAAATTGTTTTATTTTCGGTTTCTTACTGGTCGGTCCGGTGTGGAACCGAAACCTATTCTGTTTCTGTAATAATTTGTTGATTGTGTGGGGTTTTTTTCCGGTACTTATTTCCTAAAAAAATCCAACTTTTGGAATTTTTTTTAACCAACCTGTGACACAGTTGGAACCGATAAGTTTGTAGTCACCTGGCTTAACTGCTGTTTTGGGTGACCTTAAGTTGAAGGCATGTTTGAGAAACTCAAAAAGAAAACCAGGCCCACTGGGTTTCAGCACTGTACCGAGTGTAAGGAGGCCTTTGCCAAGGCCGACCCTCACCTCATATGTGTGTACTGTCCGGGGTTTGACCACCTCAAAGAAGACTATCAAATATGCAAAAACTTTCCCAAAGCCACTCTGGATAAACGTTTGCGTAGGCTAAGGGAGAGGGAGGCCGAGAAGTCCGCTGACCCGGATGGCCAGCCCGGTTCGGGTGCGACCGAACCTGAAGAGATGCTCACTGACCTGGGCGATACCTCTTCGGGCAAACGGAGAGCCGATTTTGTGGAGTCGGTTCCGAGTAAAAGAAAAAGAAAATCTGCTGGTTCGGATCCAGCTTCCCATGGTCCGACCGCTGAGGAGATAGCGAAAGCGATTTGCATAGTTCAATCGCTTTGTCCGGTTCCGACCAAACCGGTTTCGGTTCAAAGCAGACCGGTTCGGTTGGAAATGTCTGCTTCGGACATAGATCCTGAAGCTTACTATGAGTGCAATTGGGAGGAGGAGGAAGATTATGATGAAGAGGATGAGGGCCTAGATGGGCCGGTAGAGCCTGACATCTCCCCAGACAGGCCCTCTCAGTTTTCTCTTTCCAGGCTTTCTGAGTCCCCTTCCCATTTCTTGTTTTACAAGAAAGTGGCTGAGACTCTTCAACTTCCTCTGGAAGAGGCTGAACAGGATCAGGAAGAACCTGACTATTTAGAAATGATGGATGCACTGGAGTCAAAGAGGGCGTCTATCCCCTTACACAAATCCTTGGGGAAGCAGACACAAAACATTTTACAATTTCCTACATCCATACCCCCTGTGAAAAAGAGAATGGACAGGAGGTATACTTTGTCAGGTCCTGGGATGGAATTCCTTACGAATCATAGCAGCCATGTTGGGGTAGTACAAGCTACAGCCTGTGACAAGGCTAATATTCCCCTGGCATCTCATCCCCCAGACAAGGATTCCAGGAATTTGGATGTCATGGCGAAAAAACAGTACGTCATCCTCTTTGGGACTCAGACAATCTAACTACATGGCATATACAGCTAGGTACCAGAAATCTATGTGGGATACTGTTCTGGAGCTAGCTAAGAATGCCCCCTCCCAGCTAGCCAAGGAGCTGGAGCAGGTGGCTGCAAATGGTATAGAGGCATCTAAAGTGCAGTTCCACGCTGCTGTTGATTCTAATGATGTTCATTCCAGGGCCATGGCTACATCTATCTCCATGAGGAGATTTGCTTGGCTTAGGTGTACCAACCTTTCACAAGATACCCAGGCTAAGGCCATGGATTTTCCTATAACTGGTAATTCTCTCTTGGGGATCAAACAGAGAATTGTATGAAAAAATGGATGAATACAGGACCACCTGTAGGAGTGCTGCAGCCAAGGAAAAGCAGACTGCTCCTCAGAGGCAGCAGTTTAGGGGCAGGGGCAGGCCTTTTCACAGGTCTTTTTACCAAGCTCAGGCCTCCTCCTCTTCTTTCCAGCAGAGGGGGTTCTTTAGGGGAAGAGGTAGATGTGAGGTGACTAGGACCCCATCAGCTACTCAGTCTAAGCCCCCAGCCAAGCAGACACCCTGAGGTGTCAGTCAGAGTCGCCTCCCCAATCCCAGTAGGGGGCAGGCTGGCTCACTACTCCCAGGCCTGGGAGTCTGTTACTTCAGATAAATGGGTCCTGGAAGTAGTGAGCCAGGGACTTGCTCTCAGTCTCAAAAGGTTCCCAAGAATGAGAGCAAGGTCCTTCAGTCCTCCCTCTCTCTTGGAGACAAAGGCCTTGGAGGCAGAAGTCTCCTCTCTTCTCCTTTTGCAAGCAATAGAGAAGGTACCTCTTTGTCACAGGGGAAAAGAACTGTATTCCAGATACTTCCTAACCCTAAAAAAGACAGGGGAGTGGCGACCCATCTTAGATTTAAGGTACCTGAACAAACATTTGACAAAACCAAAGTTCAAAATGGTGACTCTGGGAGTAATTCTTCCCTCTCTGAGACCAGGAGACTGGCTAGCATCCCTACATCTCAAAGATGCCTACTTCCACATACCTATCAGACATTCCCACAGAAAGTACCTCAGGTTCGAGTTGCCCTCAGGCCATCATCAGTTCAGGGCCATGCCCTTTGGCCTAACATCTGCTCCAAGGGTGTTCACCAAGTGTCTTGCAGTAGTGGTGGCATTCCTCAGGAGGCAGGGCATCCTTCTGTTCCCATACCTGGATGACTGGCTCTTAGTGGGCCAGTCCTCAGACTAAGTCAAGTCAGCCTTAGAGGTCACCCAAAAACTTCTAGAATCCTTGGGTTTCATTCTAAATCTAGAGAAGTCTGTTCTCAAGCCAGCCCAACTTCTCACCTTCATAGGGGTGGAAATAAATACTGTTCAGGTAAGGGCGTTTCTCCCTCTCTCAAGTGTTCAGTCATTGGTCACTCTGGCCTCCTCTTTTCGTCCTCTAGTGTCTCGTCCAGCCACTTTCTACAGCTGCTGGGCCACATGGCAGCTTCCACAGCAGTGGTTCAGGGAGCAAGATTTCAGATGTGAGATATTCAGTTTCATCTCAGATCTTACTGGTCTCAGAAAAAGGACCCTCTCTCCAAACTGGTTCCAGTCTCTCAAACCTTAGTCCAGGCCCTCCAGTGGTGGCTGGAGGAAGACAATCTTCGACAAGGGGTTCCCTTTATCAGTCAAGTCCCCTCTATGACTCTCACCACAGATGCCTCCCTGCTGGGCTGGGGAGCCCACCTAGATCGTCTTACAGCTCTGGGCACCTGGTCACACCAGGAGTCCCTTCTACACATAAATCTTCTTGAATTGAGAGCTGTCTTTCTAGCACTTCAGACATTCTCAACTGTGGTTCAGGGGAAAGTGGTACAGATCAGGACAGACAATACCACAACCATGTGGTACATCAGCAAGCAAGGAGGCACTCATTCCTCGGCCTTGTGCACAGAGGCCATGAAAGTATGGTCTCTAGCTTATTCCCTTCAGGCTTCCCTGATGGCTGTGCATCTCCCAGGGAAGGACAACATTCTTGCAGATGCTCTCAGCAGGATTGCTCAGGGCCATCACGAATGGACCCTGAACCCTCTAGTTCCAGTCATTTTCAAGAGATGGTGCACTCCAAAGATAGATATCTTTGCAGCCCCGGACAATCATCAACTTCCTCTTTATTGTTGCAGACCACTCCTTCTGGGTCCTGTCCCTCAGGATGCTCTTCTACTGAATTGGACAAGCAGGTTTCTGTATGCATTTCCTCCTTTTCCTCTGATATTCAGGGTCCTGATAAAAATCAGGTCTCAACCTTGCAAGGTGATTCTGGTGGCTCCAGACTGGGTCAGACAGCCTTGGTATCCTCTGCTGTTGTCACTGTCCGTAACACTGCCCTTGTGTCTTTCCAGGCAACACAATCTCCTCACCTCCTCTCAGGGGAGGATTCTGTATCCCAACCTTCAGACTCTCAGGCTCAAGGCCTGGCTTTTGAAGAGCTAGAATATGCAAGTTTGCATCTCTCCCAATCAGTCCTGGATATTTTAAAAGTTAGCAGGAAACCTGCTACTAGGAAGACTTACAACTCCAAATGGAAAAGGTTTGGGTTTTGGTGTTCCAGGAGGCATACTAAGCCAGAACTGGCTGATATTGTCACTGTATTGGACTATTTAGTGCATCTTAACAGTTTAGGCCTCCGGCCTACTACTCTCAAGGTACATTTGACAGCTGTCTCTGCCTTCCTTTCTGCTGGTAAGGGGTCCTCCCTAGCTTCCCATCCAGTTTTCAAGAAAGTCTTCAAAGGTTTGGTTCATGTTAATCCTCCCTTTAGGGAGCCTACGCCTTCTTGGGATCTGAACATTTGTATTGCTCAGCTTATGCAGCCCAATTTTTGAACCTTTATCTTCAGCTGAGCTGAAATACTTGACTTGGAAAACGGTGTTCCTGTTGGCCATTACCTCTACCAGGAGAATCGGTGAATTACAGGCCTTATCAGTGGAACCTAATTTAATTTCCTTTCATAGGGATAAGGTGGTCCTCCGCACCAATAGCAAATTTCTTCCCAAGGTGGTGTCAGACTTTCATCTGAATCAGTCTGTATCATTGCCTGTGTTTTTCACTGATCATTCCTCCTCTGGGGAGAGGAGGTTACACAGTCTTGATGTAAAAAGGGCTCTTAGTTACTATATTGAGCATACTAAGGCCCATAGCAAGGACTGCTCTCAGTTGTTCCTCACTTATGGTGAAGTGGGAAAGGGCAAACCTGCTACCAAGAGGTCTATTGCCAGGTGGATTGTCTCTTGTATTCATTTCTGCTATTCTAAACTTGGGAAGGAACCTCCCTCAGGCCTGAGGGCTCACTCTACCAGAGGTAGAGCTACTTCGGTTGCAGCAGCTAGAGATATACCCTTAGTGGACATATGCAAAGCAGCTACCTGGAAATCTGTTCACACCTTTACCAAGCATTACTCTTTGGACATCCAGTCACGAAGTGATGCTAGGTTTGGCACGGCTGTGCTGCAGAGCCTGTTCCCAAAATAGGTTCTATAACTCCCTCCTCCAAGGAAGTACTGCTTGGTAGTCTGCATATAGTCAGAATACAGCAAGACTTCATGTTGTTTGAAGAAAAAATTACTCACCATAGTAATGTTGTTTCTTCTAATGGAGTATTGCTGTATTCTGACCTCCTTCCCTCCCTGCCTCCCGTCCTGGAACTTAGTAGTTTGGGGATGTGGTGGGACAGGCACAGTGCTGCACCCCAGAGGTGTACTGGACATGCCTCCATCTCTTAGGGGGTTTCTTTTAGTTTGTTTATTAACCATTTTTGATAAATCACTACCTGTTGGGTTCTTTTTGGGTTTTCTCGACTTGAGTCTTCTGACCCTAAAACCTTGTTTTGCCATTTTGCACAAAATTTTGGAAACAATTTTTTCTCTGAGTTGGTTTACTGCTCATAAGAATCTGACAGTTACACTTCAGAGTACCACAGACATAGGTTTGAAAACAGAGCTCAAGCTCAACGTTCTATGCTTTTGCATAGAGTTAACCCTTTACTCTCCAGAGCAGTTCAAGTGCTGGGGCTAACTGCATATAGTCAGAATACAGCAAGACTCCATTAAAAGAAACAACATTACTATGGTGAGTAATTTTTTCATATCTCCCATGCAGCTCTCAGTTGTTTCAAAGCACACCCTGTTACAACTTCAAGAAGATGGAGTTCTGTCTGAAACTGTAACACACCAGTAGTTTATAGTAATCTGATCAATTCTGGAAGACTCCACCCAGAACAATTGGCTATGATGCAAGCCTCCCTGACCCAGTGCAACACTTTGTGCAGACAATTTCCCCCAGCTGAGGCTCTGTCTGGATTCAAATAACAAACTGCAGCCTTTGCTATGAGAACTAAATCAGCCACCACCACCAGTAAATTATTTAAAAATACTTTGATGCAAACTGTCACAGAATACTATTAGACTGCCCAGTTACCCACAAGGGAAAATCAAATATGCAGTTATTTCAACCCTTCTGAAGTTACTCACAAGATGAGCAGTTTTGCAAACCCCCTTCCTGATTTAAAAACTAAAATAAACACAAACCGATACCAATATAAGAATGTAAAGTAACGAACACATCCCTCAGATTTAAGCAAAACTGAGATTTGTTGTAGATTTCTAGTCCAATATAGTATCTCCCATTCAGCTCTCAGTTGTTTCAAAGCACACCCTGTTACAACTTCACGAAGATGGGCTTCTGTCTGAAACTGTAACACACCAGTAGTTTACAGTAATCTGATCAAATCATCATTCTTCATCCTTTTTTTTTTCTTCTGTTTTTCCCCACATTCAAGACTTAGAATGTTTATCATGGAATGTTTACCATGGAATACAGGGATTAAAAATTCTGCTCGGTTCCACTGGTAGAATGTTACTCTCCTAACATACTGTACACACAGACAACAAAGGCCTGTTTTAGAACCAGAGACTCAGTTTTCTCACTTTTATAAAAAGGGTAGGCTAAACCAGCCAATCAGAGTTTGAGCTCACCATGCATGAAATATGTTCCATGCATGGGTAAGAAAAAAGTTGGCAGTAAAGAGGCACAAATCAGTGCATGTTAGAAAGCTGGCATTTAAAAATGCCGCCATTGTGGTCTCCTCACTAACATTGTGCCATATTTTTCCCCTCACTATAGTTTGTGTCATGCAGTCTTGCTAATACCCCTACACTGCGTCTTGGCTTCTGATTAAATCACAATCTGTTTAAAAGCCCCACGAGAGGAAACCACAGCTTGGTTCTTTAAGGCGGCCCGCTCCTCCGACCCATGTCGTGTTCCCTTGCCCTCGACAGCAGACATTCAACACTAGCAAAGGGATCAGCTTTGGATTCAGTTCATCATCCCACGGAGTCTCAAGAAACTTTTTTTTAAATTTTTTGTGTGTGTGTGTGTATCCTGAGGAGGGCCGTTGGAAGTGTTTCCCGTTTCTTTTAGGAACAAGTTGTGTAGAGGGACATGACCAACCATCTGAACTATGCCAGAAGACAGCAGCAGCAGGAAACCTGCTGTGTTGTGAACACTGTACCGGTGCTGCTTGATTGGGAAGACTCGAACGCTGCCCTTCTAGAGGTAAAGAATGTGCTTGCTGAAAGGAAGTCAGGTGTGTTTTTGGAAAGGATTAAACTCACTAGTTTCTCAAAGTGCCTTTTGCTGACTTGGAATATAGGAGAAGTTGTTTTGGCAAGCACTTACTTCAACTGCAAAATATAACTCCAGACCCCGCTGCAGTTTCCTAATCAGAATGAACTGTACACCACAGCAAACCGGCTCTGAAATGCTGCCTGCCTCCCACTATTATGTCTGCTAGCCTGCTACCATCGTTGCCATTTGTTTAAAAAAAACACAAAAAAACACTTCAGCACTCGTTTGCAGCACAGGCGTTGTGCACATTACACATAGCAACCTGGAGTCACATGAATGCAAATGACCTCATGAATATTAACACAATGTCTGCGGAAGGACTATTTTATCATAGAATAGCAGCATTAAATGTTTTTTTCTACATACAAGCAATATTTTTGTAATTGTAAAAAGTAAAATAAATATAGGAGCCCATTTTATAAGCACAATAAGACACTCCAGGGTGTGCATGGAACATATTTTACCGCACGCCAGGGGCTAAAGGCACTCGGCCAAGGCCCGTGTCTTAATACCCCCCTGGCTGTGTGGTAAAATGTGTTCCATGCACACCCTGTCGTATCTTATTGCTTACATCAGGGCAAGCAGAAGAGATTTCCCTGATGAGCAGGGAAAGATAGAAGGGGGATTTTTCGCTGTCAGTAAAGAAACAGTTGTAATGAAAACTATAAATAATACTTAATGTTTTTAATTTGTTTATGTGTGTAAGGAGAGTGTGATGATCAGATAAACAACATTTAATTAATTTGTTTTATTTTTTATGTAAGGCAATTTTATTTTTAGGCAACAGTTGAAGGTTTTTACAGTGTAAAGGTAGCAGCCATGTTTGTGATAGAAGATCAGTTCTGGTTGCAGGGGGACTGATAGAAGATAGTTCTGGTTGTAGGAAGACTGATTTGCTCATTGTGTGATGTGGTTTAGGACCAGGATGACTGTGCATATATAGCTGATGTCTCTTGGCCAATGAGATTTCTAGATTTTTTCCTTGCCATTTTATAAATATATATGTGTATGTATATGTATATGTGTGTGTATGTATGTATGTGTGTGTGTGTGTGTGTGTGTGTGTATATATATATATATACACACACACACACACACATATACACATATGGTATACAGAATGTTTAAAGTGAAGTTTACTCAAAGTGAGCAAATGTTTCACACAACATATACTATAGAACTTAGTTTGAGACATTTTCTCAATTATACTCTCAACCAGTTAATGCACTACATAAACTTTAAAGCCTTCAGTGTTGTAACAGCATTTAATACATGATAATATCAATTGTAAGTATAAGTGCTGAATAAAAAAAACAAAACTACTTATCAAGGACCCCCAAGAAAATGAGACCATGAGCCTGATATGTACAGATTTGAATACAGTGTCAATGTATAACAAACATGTACAGAACCAGTCTAAGGAATCTAAACAAAAACTCATAGGAATAAAATCCCACAGACCCCCCCCCTTCCCTGGGAAAGGTAACTAGTAGGAATGAGATATATGTACACGAGTCCTAATCATCATCATTCACACCAATCTTTGCAATATTTACCCGAAGGAATTGAAGAGTTGATTTATGTTAACCTTTTCTGGACCTATGTAATTAATGGCATTGGAACTCACGGTTTTATACTTGTAGGAAGGGTAAATAAATGTTAGGCAGCTAATGTTTTAGGCGTTTCTGAGGTTGCAAGGGGCATCCTAGGGAATTACAAAGAATCATAGAGGTGTCAACTGCAGTGCTCCCAGACTGAACAAAGCATTTCCCTGTAAGGCAGCCTCCTTTTCCCTGCATTTTCCATGTAAAACTGTTGGAATCTCTCATGCTTTGCTCTCAATGTTCTTATAGCTCCAGAACCTCTTGATGGTATTATAGCATTGTTACAATATACTGGCACAGCCGGATAGCCTGGCTGAGATGCAGTATGTCATATTCAGTGGGGTCATACTTTTATCCATTTTGGCAGTGTACTGACACAGGATAGCATTGATGAGATGCGGGCTCTCATTTTCAGAGGGGTCCTAATTTTATCCATTTCTACAATGTAATGATACAGGTTATCCTGGCCATGATGCAGTATCTCATTTTCAGTGGGGTCTTACTTTTACCCATGTTTGAGTTCCAACAGAGGATACAGCATCTAACTGCAGAGCAGTTCCAAATTACATCCTTGGCCATCTCTTCCAATGTGTGTATGTGTGTAGCAATGATTTACAGTATTTTCTCTGAAGAGTTGATTTATGCTAACCCTTTCAGGGACCTATCTAATTAGTGGCATTGTAACTCTTATGGTTTTATATTTGCAAGAAGGGTAAATGCTAGGCAGCTAATGTTTTAGGTGGTTTTAGAGGTTGCAAGGAACGTCATAGGGGATTACAAAGAAATCATAGAGGTGTCAACTGCAGTGTTACCAGAATGAACAAAGCATTTCCCTGTAGGGCAACCTCACTTTCCCTGTGTTTTCCATGTAAAACTGGGACAAAACTCCTGTACATTTTCCTGTATGCACAACTCAATACATGCACGCAACTAACTCAATTGTGCCTGTCAGTAAAATTGCTATAACAAATGTTAAGGCTGTGTTATGTGCTCTTTAGCCCTGTTACAATGTACTGACATAAGATAGCCTGCCTGAAATGCAGTATGTCGTATTCAGTGGGCTCATACTTTTTATCCATTCTGGTATAGTACTGACACAGGTCAGGTTTGTTGAGATGCAGTATCTCATTTTCAGGGGGTCCTAATTTTACCCATTTTTTACAATGTACTGATACAGCTTAGCCTGGCTGAGATACAGTATCTCATTTTCAGTGGGGTCTTACCTTTACCCATGTTTACATCTGCGTGCAATGTACTGACATAGGAAAGATTTGCTGAGATACTAATGGCTGCTGTGTGCAAGATGGTGGTGCTGACTTAAACTATGCATATGTAAGTATCGCCCACATGTAGTCATGTCAGTGCTGCCATGATACGGCTGACTCTGCAGCAAACTGCACATGTGCGAGTATTAGTCATGTGCAGTTCTGTAATCACAGCAGTATCAGTTACATCTGACTCTGGTGTGGCGAGAGAACGGCATATTCTTTTCAACACTCTTGCCACTCCTAAAAGCTCTCCACAGCTGTATTGGCTCAGTGCTGACAAAGGCTAATGGATGGGTAACACTGGGGACCACTCAACTGTCTTCATGTCCACTGGCTCTTTTGGCAGGTCATTTTAGAAGGCCACCACCTTCTGGAACAAAATATGCTTCCTAATGTTACCCCTAAACTTGCCATCTGTTACCTTCTGAGCATGTCCCTGTGTTCTGCTGGAGAACATATCCATATGTTCAATCCTGTCAATAACCCTGAGATTGGGAAGACTGAGCTCATGTCCCATCCCAGTCTGCTGTTCCAGAGGGACAACAAGGTTGAAAGCTTTTCAAATGTAGAAAGCACCAGGACCAAAAATATTATTCAAAGTCCTTTATTTAACCAAGTCAGAGGCACCCACATAGTGAGCATAAGTGGGCGGCTGAGACTTTCTGCATCTATCATTTCTCCTGACTTCCTGCCAGGCATCATCAGAGTGATTCACTTTTGATGACTGGCAGTGGGGCCAGAGGTTACTACTTTCAGAGCGACTCAGCCATCTCTTTTTATGCTCATTATGTGTGGGTGCACTATGTACTTTACTTAAATGAAGAATTCTGAATATGTTTGTGATCCTAGTGCTTTCTGCATATGTGGGTACTCCTCATCCTTTTGCTTGTTTCAGTTTTTTCATTGCTGGGCACCATATTACTTGTTCTGCCGCTCCAGATCCATTTTTGCTTTGTTCCATATGGAGAGGACAGTAATAACTACTAGTAAACATAAATGTGGATATTATCTGTTAGACCCTTCCAGGTATTCCTGTTTTGAAAATGCAGCTTCCCCTTAACAACGGTATCCAAACAGAAAGCCCGCCAGCAAATTTATTTTCCTTTTTAGTACTGAACTGTCAGTTGGCATTTTACTGCATGGGACTGCATAAATATGCAGAACTAAAAAATGCTGCATAAATTTACTGCCACTAAGTAAGTGGCAGATGGTGATGGTGGGGGGGAGGGATTTGTCAACACAAAAAGGGGGCTTGGTTTGCACTCAGAGAGGAGTGAGAAGATCAGTTTTCCTATGTGGGACAGTGACCCACAGGGTGTAAAAAGTTGAGGTTATTGAAAATATGATGGATCATAATGATCTACATAGCCCGTTTTCTTAACGCAGTGATTTTGTCATCAAGGAAGAAAAAAGGTGGGTTGGAACGACAACTATCTGACAATTTTCACAATCCCCCACTCAAAAAAGAATACAGACACCAACTTGCTGCTCTATAAGACTGCACCAAAGAATTTAGCATGTGTGCCAAGCTCCATGCTGCGTTCTTTCAGCAGGGTCTTTATAGAGTACAGTACCACAACAAATTTCTTTACCTTATCCTCACTTTCATCTGAATGCACCCTGACCCACTTTCTGCCCTGATGATATGATATTTAGGGTGTGATTAAGTCAAGCTATTTCCAAAGTTTCTCCCCATGGACCAAGTTAAACTTTTTCAGTGCCAAAAAAAGACTAGCAATGCATTCCATGGCTTGGAATAAATGTAATATGTAAGCAATAACACATGACGAGGTGTGGGTTACGTGCTGATAAGAGCACGCCTAGGGGTGTATTAAGGCACGAGGTGCTTGCGCCGAGTGCCTTATGCTCCTAGGTGTGCTCTTATCAGCACGTAACCCACACCTCGGAGTGTGTTATTGCGCTTATAAAATGGGCCCTTTGTAAAGTAATTTTTTTTAATGTGTAAAAAAAAAATAAATAAAATAGAGAAATATAAGAATAGGTTTAAAATTCTGAAAACAGTGAAAAAATAGTCCCTTGTATATAGTTTCTGTGCAATGTATTTATTGTGTCCCCCCCACAGAAAAAGTTACTCATACATTAACAGTATGTCTTTTTTTTATTGTTTTTTTTTTTTTATTTCTATGTTTGCCTGTGTTTACTTCGGGAATTGAGGTGTTAACAGAGGACCGTGTCTGTTGACTGGGAGCGAGCGTGTCCCTCAGCAGACACCGTAGAAAGCAGTGAAAGTATTTTTTTCGGTTTCCTGGTTTCGATATTTGGATCGTTATTTATTTTAAAATATTAAAGCGAGTGGCTGCTCAGTGTGTGAAGAACACTGCTTCGTTGCATTGCTTCTTTGCTGGTTGGAGATGGTGCGTCGGGTAGGTGGCTTTCGCTTTTGAGATTTGCCGCGGTTTAAAAAAAAAATACCGTTTCGGCTTTTTCGCCGTTTGTCGGCGGTCGTTTTCAAAAGGTGGTAATGGTGTCAGGGGGCAGACAAGAGAAAGACACTCATATGTGAGGTACCAGTTTTTTTTGCTTCAGATGGAGTACTATGTCGTATTTAATGTACAGTGCTGTCCACGAGTGATGTTCTGTTGGCGCTTCAGTGAGCTCTGCCAGTTAACGTTTCTGTTAATGCTTGGCAGAGCTCATAAATTTTTTTGGTCATTTGCCTTGTTGGTGGGCAGTAGTACCGGTTGGCTACAATATCATCTGATAAGGACACGGCTCAGATGATGTTGTAGCCAATCAGTGTCTTGGGATTTGTTAGCCCATTTTATAAGGGGTGGTATTATACGTTGTGCATTCTTGCATTCTATGATTCTAGTATGTACACCTATTAATTTATGAGGCTATGTTGAATTTTGCAAATGCGGGCTCATAACTTTTGTAATATTCAATATTTTTACCACAACATTTCAACATAACCATTTTGAAACAGCGACTCATGAATGTGACAGCTGTCATTTTTCAACTCCTGCCCAGTATGTGTGTTTGCAGCTCAAACTCCGATTTTGCAGTCCCTGCACAATATCGCCTTTATGCCAGGAGTTAAACATTTTATCTGCCCTTCTTTATGAGGCAGGTTCATCACAAGGCTGTGTTGAAAATTTGGTGTAAAAATATTTTAAAAAAAAAATAAATAAATAATTTTCAATATTTTAAACCCAGATTCCTCTCCTGTAGCCCCACTGGCTCTGGCCAGAGTTTGTTTTAAATAATCGGCAAGTTTCACAGTCCACACCCCCAGATACTTAGTGTTTGGTACCCTGGCCAAGAATGAACAAAACATTTTAAATCCTCTCTAGCACCCCCCCCCCCAAGTGGCCAGATCTAGTTCATGGGCCACACCTACTCACTTCCGTCATTCCCCCTCCTCTCCCACTTTTTCCTATAGTCACACAGTTATAGTATTAACCAAAAATGACAGTGGTTCCTGGGATACTCAGTTTCATTCTGGGGATGGCCTGTCCCTGCTGGGGGCCTCCCCTGACCTAGAAGATGAACTGCATGCTGAACCACTCTGACACTGGCTGAAGGGGCTCTCTAGTAGTGTGTTGTAAGGATCTGTTTGCATGGAGGATGATGTAAGCCATCTGGTGCCCTGGTGTGGCATTTCTGATGCTTTTCCTTGCCGCCTCCTGCTAACAAGTGCATGGGCTAACCAGGGGCTGTCCAGTGGTGTGTGGTGGACCACACTGTCAAGGGTACCTTTAACACGCCACCTATAGAAACCACTGCAAGACTGGTGTGGCAAACACCCTCCTTCCTAGGAGGAACACATCCATCAGATGATCTGCACCCTTCCTGTGTGTCTCTGCTTCGCTCGGAGCATGAACCCGAGTCACCAACATGCCAGAGCAAACCCCCCATTGCTTGGCACAACAGAGCTGGCTCAAACTAAACACTTCTTTTTATGTAGTCTCCCTTCACCTACCCCCGATCCCCAGATTACTATAAGTTATTTCATGGACCCCTATTCAGACCGCCGTTTCATGATTCTGGGGAGGCATTCAATGAGATACAGGCAAACTCAGTGGTCCTTCTCTCACAATGCTCTTTCTCTATTTGGGTATATGAATAATGAACATAGAGCAAGCAGGTATGTGACCAGGAGAAAGAAGATGAGTATTCTGCATCATTGATGACCCCTGTTCCATGATTCTTGGGGTTGGCAATATTTCATGAAACACTGGCAAACTCCATGCCACTCTTCCCATAGCGCTCCCTCTCCATTAGGTGTATATTTATTTATTTATTTATTTAGCTTTTGTTTACCGGGTAAGTACACTAGACAAGTATTATGCCTATTTTCAGGAACGACCTGGGAGAATACAGCATCAGGAACAACAGTCAAGGAGATATGGCAAAGAGAGTACAGTTTTTTGTCACAGTAAACAAACATGTGGGAAATGCATCATTTGACGCTGGGGAAACATATAGTAGTAAGCACATTTTACACTCTAGACTAGCTAATTCAACTGACAGATATATACAGGTCATCATACATAGGAGTGGAGCATAGCTCTTATTAATAGTTATCACAGAGTGAGCGGGTGTGTGACCAGGAGAAAGGGGATGAGGAGCATTCTGCATCATTGATGGCACTAGGAAATTAGACTGACTTGCGTCATGATTGACATAGAATGCTTCCCCTCCCCAACCTCTCAGTTGCATGCCTACTTGCTCTAGGCTGATTGTTCATATACCTAATAGAGTGGGCTAGTTGTGGGACGGGGTGAAACTAAGATAGCCAGGTTTTCATGGAATATTGTCCCTCCATAAAATGCTGGAGCAGGAATCAGGAGGGGGCCCACAAAATAATGATGACAATTCGGGGAAGAGGAATCTATAAAAAAGATGGTGTTGGCGCTTGGCATGGTGTCAGTAGCCACCAGCATCTGTTGTAATACTGCAACTGTGGGACAGTGGGGTTGGGGGATGGAGGATGAGACATAACTGGTGTGGGCAGGGGGTGGTCCATGGGCTAGTTCTGGCCACCAGCAGAAGACTAGAGGGTTTTGTTTATTTTTTATTTTATTTTGTATATCGGAATATTTTTCCTAAATAGTCACAGACTGTGAAAAGTGCTCAGTATTCGGTCCAGTAGTGGCTTGGTGGGTGAAACTTGCTCAGAGAAAGCTGGGAGGGGTTTCCTGACAGTTGTTAAGGACTGCTGCCTTCTTCAGTGTGTCAGGCATGTGATAAGAAGGGATGCAGAATAATAGCCTACTCAGTAGTTGTGGATGACATGCTTCAGAGCAGTAGGGGTTGGAGACCCAGTGGCAACAGTGACAATATACAGTAATAGGAATGAATTTGAAGTGATTGGGAAGCTACAGCACCAAAATGAAGACCAGGACACTAAACTTCAGAAGAGTTGATTTTGATGAAGGCAGTGACTAGATACTTCCCTGTGGTCAACAAGGCCATGAAGGATAAGTGGAATCCTCTGTGGTTGTCCAAGAAACTCCAGGGAAAATTAAGGGAAAAAAGAGGGTATATGATATGTGGAAGGGTTCTGGAGTCAGAGTGAGGAAAGTATAGTATAGAACATTAAAGAAGGAATGCAGGGCCATTATTGTACATGATTGAAGCCTGGTCTGAAAGACAAGATTTTTCAGGTAAAGAAAGAGAATCATAAACCCAGTTTTCAATAATACATAGAGAAGAAAAGGAGAATTAGGCATACACTGGGGTCGCTGATCATCGAGGAAGAAATGTTAAGTAAGATAGGGGAACTAGAAGGGGCTATGGCCAGTTGGGCATGGAAGTTATGGGAGAGCTGTTGGCTCAACAGGAGGCAGTGCTCATCATGCCAGAATTAGTAGGTAAGTATCTAGAGAGTGTCTAGCTGGGAGAATCCCAAGGTTCAAATGGTATCCACCTAAGGTTAATAGTGGAGTTAAAAGAGGTTCAGGGTGGGCCCACTGCTGGTATCTTTTAAGACTCCTTACAGGGAGGGATCGTGTTAGCGGACTGGAAAACAGCCAGTGTTGTATCACATTCAAGAAGGGAATTAGATCAGACCTAGGTAACTACAGTTCTGTGAGTCTTACCTCACAGCTGAGGTTCAGTCCATAGATAAGAATGCATTGTTCTTTATTATACAATGGCAAGAAAATTTCATGGACTCTGATTGGTCAGTATGTGCCTGAGACAGTGATGATATTACACAATAACAGCACTGTGCTGATTTTATGGATGAGCATATGGCTGATATGGCTTTTTTTTTTTCAGAAACAAAGATATACTGCCTCACTAAAAATCTACTAAAAACATTTTTACTTTTGTTTTGTATAACATCGAGCCATTGTATAATTGTAATAAGGCACTCAAGGTGTGTGTTATCTTGTGTAATAACGTCACTCCTGGGGTGGGTGGGCACTACGGCTTAAGCCTCGTGCTTCAACCCACTAGGGTGACGGTGTATGATACTACACACCTAGTCATGCCTTATTGCCTAAGCATACAACATGGGGCCATATATCAGGTAGATCTGCCAATATAGCCAGATCGCCTTATTCAGGGAACAACATGGTAAGCAAATTGGGATCAGGTACTGGATGTAGTCTTGTCTGAACTGCAGCATGGTGTTTGACATTATAAAATATGAAAAACCCATGGAGAACAGCACAATATGAAGTCTGCAAAGTGCATAGGAAGTGGATAGCAAATTGGTTGACAGATGGAAGCAGAGAGTGATAGTTGATGGGTCACCATTCAGAATGGAGGGTTGTTCTGAGTGGCATATGCCAGGGATCAGTGCTGAGTCTGTTGCTCTTTTAACTTTTTTATTAATGACCTGGGGAAGGGATGGTAGCAGGCACACTAATGAAGTTTTCTGACTACACTAAATTGGTAAGAAAAATGGACACAGCAGTGAGTGAAGGTGCCACAGGACCTGCACAAAATAGGAGTGTGGACTAGGAAATAAGGTCTTAAATTTAATTTTGGGAAGTACAGAGTCCTTCGCCTAGAGGAGAGGTATCTGGGTTACACATGTACCATGTGTGGTGCAGTGGTGGACAGCGTAAGTGATAAAAGGATCTGAGGGTAATTGCGGACAGAAAGCTTAACCCAGTCAGAGAGTGTGCTGTTGCAGTTAGGAGAGAAAATGCAATGTTGGGATGCATTACTTAGGAGGAAGAAAGGATCGTGTCCTTGGAGGTGGTCGTCCCCGAGTACAAAGCCTTGGTTTGACCACATCTGAAGTACTGCATCCAGTTCTGTGCACTACAGTACAGAAATTGACACTGAAATTGAGAAGGTCTATCACAGGGCCACCAAGTTGATTAGTGGTTTTAGAGGCAAAAACTATGAGAAGAGCTTGGTCACCCTGCTATGATCCAGCCTAAAGAAGAGAAACCGAGAGGGCATATGATCACGATGTTTAATAAACAATAAGGTATGGACCAGGTTGAGTATTCACAGATGCTTGAGCCGGTAAATGCAACAGAGCCAGAGGACATGCACTCAAATTGGAGAGTGGGGGCAGGATAAGGAGAAACATTTCTTCACACAAAAGTAATTTAAGGTCAGAAGGGACTGTTGTTCCATCGTGCCTACCCTTTTTTGCACAAGCCTTTAGCTTCGGGCAATATACTGTATAACAATCGTCAGGCAATAGTTCATCCCTTGGTGTCAGTAATATCCCATTGTACCCCTCAAGCCAGGTCAATACTTGCATATTGCAAAAAACTGTTAATGCATCTGTTAGGGTTACATCAGACAAAATGAGGAAATGAAAAATTAAGGTAAATGTCCATGGAACTTTGGCAGATATGTGCTGTAGTGTTCCTCAATGTTTGAACGATCATGTTTGTTTGTTTATTTAGCTTTTGTTAGCCAGGTAGGTACACTAGATAAAACATATGCCTATTTTCAGGTACGACCCGGGAGAGTACAGGAATTAAAAGAACATACCGAGTACAACTTGAAGCAAGTAAGGCAGATAAACTGAAATAAAAAAAAGCTTGACATACATAGAAGATAACTCAGGTTTCAACAGTGGCACTGTCAAATATAAAATCAAATCCAGAGTCATAATGACAATGTTCAAAGCAGTATATACACACATTGTGGATGTGGTGACCAAGATCAAGCTGAGGGTCAAGTGTTACCCCAAGGTATTTGACGGAGTCAGTGATGAGAACGGGAGCACCATCATTACCCAGGATACACAGAGGGACAGGGGAGGCCTTTAACTTAGCCAGGTATCCAAACAGCATGGCCCGAGTCTTTTTAAGATTTAGGACCAGCTTGTGAGACCATATCCAGGATTGGATACTCCTGAAATCCTCACTCAATTGGTGATTAATGACCCCAATATCCTGAGAATGAGTGAGAATAACCAGGTCATTGGCATACAGTATGGACCTGCAGGAGGCAACAGAAGAGGGAAGATCGTTGATTAATATGGAGAAGAGCAGGGGTCCAAGGACTGACCCCTGGGGAATCCCTGAGGACACTGCGGTGACCTCCAAGAGCACCTTACTATATTTGGCAAGTTGCTGCCTGCCCTGAAGGTAATTGGAGAACCAACTGAGCATGGGAGGGGACAGGCCCAGGGAACCTAAGTTGAGTGCAAAGCAGTGCATGGTCAACTAGACCAAAGGCCTTAGAGAGATCAATAAAGATAGCCCCCAGAGAGTCTGCCTTGGTCCATAGCAGTCCTTATCCCAGAAGTGACAGTGACCAGGACTGAGGTTGTACTGTGCCCTTTTCGAAAGCCATGCTGCAAGAGAGACAGTAGCTCGTGAGACTGAATATAATCCTTAAATTGCTCCGCCACAGCTTTCTCAAGAAGTTTACTGATAGCAGACAAGATGGCAATCGGCCGATAGTTGTCAAGAATCCTAGGGTTGCCCTGTTTGAATACAGGGACAGCCCTTGCCACCTTCCATAGGTCAGGGATAACCCCAGAGGCTAAGGATAGGTTGACGATATGTGCCACAGGAGAGGCAATGAAGGCAGTAGCAAGGCAGAGAAGCTTGGGTTTCATACCATCGTGGCCAGCACTAGAAAAGGGGGACAGACCAGAGAGCAATCTCTGCATCTCTTGTGCCATGACAGCCTCGAAGTAGAACAGAGGACGGGAGGTAGGTGCCAGTTGAGGTGGCCTATCACAACCATTGGAGGAGAATAGAGAGGTGAAGGCGGTCAGGTCAGAGAAATGTGAGTTAAATGCATTGGCGATGGTTAGCGGATTATTACAGCTAGCACCATCGATAACCATATCAGGAGCCTCACAGGTGGAGGAGCCACTCGCTATATTTTTAATATTCCTCCAGAAATTCCTAGGGTCCTTAGCTGAAGTCCATAAGGCAGCTTTGCAAAATTCACTTTTTACAGCCCTGATCACCTTCTTGTATTCACTCCTGAGCCTTCTGTAATGCAGAAATATAGCCTGGTCCATCGAGATCTTGAAATTGGCCCAGCACTTGTCTCTAGCCCTTATGAGAGCAAGGAGGCTCCCATGCAACCATTTTGTAGCAGCCCCCCTTACCCTCCGTCTATCCAAGGGGGCATGCTTATCCTGTAGCACCCCAAAGGTACTAAGGAAATGACTGACTGCAGAGGAGGCAGTCTGGGCATCCATCACTTCAGATTAGTCCGTGAGCATAAGATCCCCTTGGAAAGACCCCAGGTCGAACCTGGAGATGTCCCTGACTTGGATGATTTTAGGAGGGATCTTTGGGGCAGAGACCTTCCATATGCAGTACACAGGGGCATGGTCAGAGATGGAGTCTGAGAGGGTGCCGGAAGAGCTAATCCTCTGAGTCCTATTGGACAGGATCCAGTCCAGGAGAGAGCTAGTTCCACCAGTAGATGACCACCTGGTGGGATCCTTAATAAGTTGGGACAGTGAAAAACCTGCTAACAGAGGCTCATACTGCTTGACATTACCTACAAGCCAGTTTAGATTAAGATCCCCTAGGATCATTAGTTCATTATTCCCAGTCCTAGAGCCAACAGAGTCAAGGAGGGAGGATAAACCCAGTATACCCCCCATAAGGGGATTGTAGGTACACACAATGTGTAGCTTTTTTGCTTTACCAAGTAGCAGCACAGTGTGCAATAGTTCACAGGAACACTGCACAGACTGTAGACAGGTCAGGTTGAAGTGACTCCTGTAGTAGGCAAGGATACCACCCTCCCTCTTTTTTCCTGGATGGTCCTGTCTAACAAAGTCAAAGCCAGGGAGCGCACAGGCTGTGTCTGGGATGGAGGGTTTAAGCCAAATTTCAGTTATCCCAAGGATGTCAGGCTTTTAATGGGTGACCCAGGCAATGAGCTCAGCCAGGTTGGGCAGAAGGCTGCAGACATTAAGATGAGCTATTTTTAACCCTTTGCCAGATAGCCAGTCCACAGGAGTGGAGAAAGCTTGTCATGGAGGACCAAGGTTCAGCACCACGTCCCCTGCAAGGACTATTGTCAGCAAGAAGAGCCAAAGGAGATGCCTCAAAAGGGGGGAGCCAGCCCTAATGGACAGCCTGCGACCAGGCCGCCTGACCAATTTGACAGGATACCGGAAGCTCCGCAGATTAAGACAGCAGATGGGCTAGGAGGACTGTCTGTCACTGGCTATTAGGTTTGAGAAAATAAAATCAAACTCATCAAATAGTCCTGATGAGACCCGGGAGCATCCCAAGGGGGGGAGCACAGTCCACAATGAGAAAAGGAAGAACATGGCAGAGAACAGCCCAATAGTGAGTACATTAGTGAAAGTGAAGGACTCAGCCCTGCTCATGCGATGCTTAGTAGCCACCATGATTCTGCACACCCTCACTGAAGTCAGGTCACTGAACTGCAATGGACCACCCAGAATAGCAGGAGATAGGGCTGTCCAGACCCCACTAGGCATCCAGAGAGCACAGAGGAGCAGACAAGTAGGAGGACAGCTAGACCTGCTGTTGTCCCACCTACCAGGAGCAGAGTACCACAGGGTTACCTGTGTACACTATAGATGCCGTGAACCACAAACAGTTTCCAAGCAAGTACAACAAGCCGAGCAACCAAGATGAAGCGGCCTCTAGTGGCAGCAGCTAATAAGCTTCATATGGAGAAGTGAGCCGATAGGTTCAGACGCCCACGTGATCTCACCAGTACAGCTCCGAGTCGACCAAGGGTGGTGATGGGGTGGTGGGGAGCTGACGCAGAGCGTCGGTGGGGATCCGCTGTGGCCAGCTGAAAAATTCTGTGGCCCACACCGTGATCCTGCTGTTCCGATTCACCATACCTGCAGTAGCTGCTCTGTGAGGGAGGGCTCCCGATGCTGGCCCTCTCTACCTTCCTCCCAGCGGGGGTGGGGGAGACATCTGCTTGCTGTCTGAGCCGAGTCAAGTCTGTGATGCAGTGTTGGAATTACCCTCATATTGGCACTCTCTATGGAAGCATTACTGTGTCATTTACTTTATGTAACACAAATGCCACCACTGCATCACATAATCGTTCCAGTCCCAAGTACTACCACAGTGTTGGTTTGCAAAGGTTCCATGAAGTTTGTCATCATTTTTAATTTCTCTGCTTTGTACCCTAAGAGATGCATTAACATACTGTAGTTCATTTCCTTACCTTTTTGGAAATGATATATAACAACTGATACCTTTAGCTTATGTCCTTCTTACACCTCATGATGGACACTGCATAGTAATACTCTGTGTGCCAGAACTGTAGCTTGCTACATCAATGACCCTGTGAGCCGCTCACAATGCACCTGCACAGTGCCGTGCACTGTACCACACCTGCACCTTGCCTTATGAGTGCAGGCCACTCACAGAGCAGCTGCGTAATGACACTTGCTGTAGAAGGCCTGCAGCTTGCTTTACGAGCGACCCTGCAGGCCACTTACAAAGCAGCTGTATCATCACATGGCACCAGACCTGTAGTGGGCCTAGGCCATGGCCCAACAGATTGCTCACAAAGGAGCTGCATCACCACAAGTATTGCTCCTGACCTGTCACTTTCTCTGAAAAATGTCCCTATAATGTCATCTGTATTTTTTCTTATTTTAAGACAAAGTGTCATGAAAGCAGAAATTATATCTCACGAAAACAGGTTTTTGAGTCACAAAAACAGGTTTTGCTTTCCTGACACTAAACAACCTAATTTCATTAATAATTTAAAAAGTATTGGTTTTCTCAATAAACCACACTTTCAGAATCACCCTTACACCCTACTTCGTCAACCACACAAGTTTCAGACTATAGAATAGCTCTAACCATTTTTTTTTTAATGTGCACATTCTCTTTTTTTTGTACCCACTTTTGAGACCCCTAACATTTACAAAAATGGGTTCGGTTGTCATGAAAAGAGGTTTTCCAGTTATGAAAACAGGCCCTGTTTTCATGACTTGCAAGAGGCTTTTTCATAATTTTAAAAGTAGTGCTTTTTGCAACAAAGTAACACTTCAAGAATCCGCCTTACGCCCTGCTCTGTTGACAATACAAGTTTGAGTACAGATCCAAGCCTTTTTCATTCTGACGGGCAAGTTTTCCCTTCTTTTACCCATTTGCTTGCATTCTTTGACTCACAAAAAATTGAAAGCCTTACCCAAAAAAAAAACGGCTTTTGCCTCACAAAACTGGAAAGCACTGGTGTTGTAAACAACACCTTATGAAAAATTCATGAAAAAATGAACCCACATAAATGGGATTTTGTTTTCATAATTTATCATTTACAAAGTTCTCAGTAAAGCCACCTATCAAAGAATCATCCTTGGGCCAAATACTAAGTAACATGAAAATTTCAGGTTTGAACCTGCATTTTTGTGCTATCGGAGAGCAAAAACCAAAGTCTTAAAAAATATAACTTCAACCTTCTTGAATTTTTAAGTTGCTGACTCAATCATTTCTTCATTTTCAGGATCCAGAGGTACTGGTATTGACTATGCCCTTGCTAAATTTTAGTTTTTTCCATCCAGGGGCAGCTACGTTGGGGCGCTAGCATGCCACAACTTTTTTTTTTACTTTACCGTTATAAAATGTGGGGAAATAGCTTACAGAACCCCCTGTGAGAAATTCTCTGTGTTCTGTGATACTGTCCTCAGCCATAGTCCATTGCAACAGGAGGGGGGCAGAGAAAGGGAGAGATTGGTTTCATTTTCATTGGAGTATTGAAAGAAGTGGAAAAGAGAACCCAAAATTGCTTACTTGTGTCATCAAACCTATTTAAGATTAATGATATGCTGCTTTTTGTTCATAGAAGGGGAAAATGCAAGGACCTGCCCTTTAAACCCAGCAAAGCAGTTCTATTCAAAGGCTTTGAGCCCCATCTACTGAGCATTTGCACTAAGTTGATGTTCCTTTTTTCTTTACAGTAAGATACTGCTGTTTTGTGCAAGACATATTTTGGTCCAATAAAAAATATCAGAGTATCCAGTGACTCAAAATTAATTTAATAAATATAAAAATATAGTAATGTTGACCTATACTTTATGCCATTTTAGAGTTTCCCTTGCCTCCTATCTTGTACAATACCATTCTTTCCCAATTTTAAGTCTGCTTTAGTACTTTTTGTTGCGATCAGTATTCTTAGCTGTTTTTGAACACTCATTGTTCCATTTGGTCAGGGAGTACTGTCTGCTGCACACTAGTTAATTGTAGTTACAAGAAAAATGATGTTAAGCAATGGGGGCTCGATTCTCGAAGGTTTCCGCAGGGCTTTCACAAGTCCTGCGTCAAACCCTGTGCTGCCCGGAACACCTTGTCGCATGGTGCACCTGATTCTAGTAGGTGGTGCGCCTTTGCAACAATGTACCCTTTTTATGGTGGCTTGCGCCAAATACCTGGCGCAAACCCAGTAAAGGTCTAACTCACTGCATGTGGCGCAGGGGTGGCTCGAGGATTGAGAATCCCGATTGCCACCCCGGGAATGCTGCAAGTCCCATGTGTTCAGTGCACCCGGGGCTTACGCATTCAAAACCATCTGAGAATTAAGTCCTGGGTGTTCAAAAATAGCAGTGAATGCTGATAAAAACCTGGACCAAGCCATAGTAAAAGCAGTGCTCCTTTTACTATTTTAAATGTTAAAAAGCACTAAAACAAACTCGGAATGAGGGGGTGACTGTTGCAAGATAAGAGGTTTGACAGTCAGAACATCCTGCAGTCTCCAGTGGGCCTCTTTCTTTCTCTGCCATCAGGGTCCCATCTTTAGCAAGAGCTCAGACCCTGGTGTTTTGATAAGCTTTTCCCACCATCTTCTACCATTTAGACTCCTCATAGCTAGGGTCTCTGCTCTCTAGGACACACACTACTACCTCAGAGACCTTTTACAACGCTCCCCCCCTTTATCCAGCTACCTTTCCCTCCAAGATGCAGTCACAAACAACCAGTTACACCAGTCTTTAGAAAAATAAATGATTTATTACTAAACACTGCTTTTCCAAATACAGCATTTATATTGTTATTTACATTATTTACATATAGTCAAACGACTTTACACATAACGGGATTTTAAAAGAAATCTTGCACATTTCTGCAGGTAAATGCTTCTATCTTCACTACCAGTTACAAGGTGTTCTTACTTTACTGTCCACACTACTCTTTGTTACTTACAAACATACAGTCTGACTCTCTTCTTGGAACAAGCTCAAACAGAAACCCCAGTGAAAAGGGACAGAAGAGTGTACTGCAGAATTTATGCACCTCTCTCTCTCTCTCTCTCTCTCTCTCTTCACCAGTGCTTTGGTCGAATGAGGCTATGGCATCACTTCCCTAGACCCAAATTCATCTGATTGGTTGAAGGAGATTTATACCTGAGATTTCAGTGATGCCTAGCATGCAATATTATCTGTCACCCTGAATCTCAGGAAGCAACTTCCTCTCAAACAGAAGTCAGCATCTGAAAGACTTGGGCTGGCTTATGTCAAGACAGGATGCCTTCCACCCATTCAGCACTAACGACCCCATCCTCCCTTTCAGGAGGCCCTCCACAATTAATGCTTAAAGGGACACTGTCAGGGAAAAGCTGACTTTAACATCCCTTTAGGATAAGCACCTGAAACCATTTATAGTCATAGTTTACAGGTTTGTGCCACCAGACATACCTGTAATGCCACATTGTAATCTTTTAATTACATTTCTGAGTCTTTGTAGAGCTGTGGATGACACACTTGTATTTCTGGTTGCCAATCCTGACGCATGTTCACATTGCCAACATGGCCTCCAAAGCACAGGTAAAGTTACCCATGAATGAGTCTGACAAATTTCAGACGTTCTAACAGTACATTTTATAAAGCAGCTCAGTGAGCTGAGCTGAGGAAAGTAGCTTACTATGTGCTGGCCCAGCGGTTGGATTTCCACTTTCGACACCAGCGACCCAAATTTGGGAACAGACCCGGGGAGTCGGAGGGCCGGCTGGCGGAGAAGGATTGAGCATCCCGTGGACTGCTCTCCTTCTCTGGGGGGGAAGGGAGGGGTAGAGTATCCGATGCCTGATGGGCCTCTGGCGGAGGCTGGGGGAACCACAGGTGACCAGTGTCAGCATGCAAGAAGCACAGGGTGGATGCTGGACATCATTGCATGTCCCCGCCCCTGGGACAGCCTAGAAAACACTTGCCGGCCACCACGGATGAAGCCCGCCGGCACTTAGCCTTCATTGCTCTCTGCCTCCCTGACAACCAAATACAGCCCTACGGCACCACTGGGCCCTGAACCCCACCCCGGGGGGCAAGCCAGAGAGCCAGTGTTGATTCACGACACCTTCTCCCATCGTAGATGGGTCTGTTTGGTGCCGCAGCTCCGCCCTGGGGGGTAAGCCAGGGTCTATCTGTAGGGGTATGGCAATCGGAGAGCAAGGCAAGTGCATGGGACTGGCGCTGATGGATGGGAGGCTGGCAGCCAAAAAGTACAGTAAATAAAAAAAGGAGCTTACTGTAAGAAATGAAGGTTGTTTCATACTGATATTTGGCTTTAAAAAGTCCAACTGTGCTGGCCCAGTGGCACAGAGGGCTGAGGCATCTCTGACTTACCTCATGCTACATCGACGACCCGGGTTCGGGAACGACCGTGGGTCCTCAGGTAGCCGGGGGGGGGGGGACCAGGATTGAGCTGCCTTGTGATGGCTCTCTTCTCCCGGGGAGAAGGCTAACCCTCCCGTGGTCCCTCCATCACTGGGTGGAGGTCCGGTGGTGGTGCAGGCGGGCATGGGTGACCGGTAGGGTGGGGCATCCTGCAGTGCATGGCATGCACGTGCCTCCATACATGCATGTTCACACCAAGGGTGGGGGGGTCAAAAACCAGGGGGATAAAGCGATTAACAAATAATAGAGGGGAAAAAAAAGTCAAGCTGTGACACCAGGCATACGTATAAGTGGGACGGTTGTGTGTATGCCTGGTGTCACGACTTGACTGTTTAAAGGTATGATCAATGCACTGCTAGAATAACATTTGAAATTTTTCAGACTCATTTATGGATGAGTTTACCTGCGCAATGGAGGCCATTTTGGCAGTGTAGACGCACTTTCGGATTGGCCACTAGAAATATGAACAGGTCATCCACAATACTACACACACATGGCTTCCAGGAAAGTTTATGCTTCAGTGGCCTGTGATGGAGTATGGATAGAGATAGCAAAATTTAATTTCGCCAGCAAAATTCCAGTGAAACTGGGAATTTTGCTGCACAAAATGTTTTGCGACATTTGCGCATTCCATGAAATATTCTGCGGGTGCGAAATGCAGAATTTTGCCTGTGAAATGCGGTGCATGGGAGCAAGCAGCACATGTCGTGGCACCATTGCATGCCACGCCATACAGGGAGAGAAAGGAAAATCATACCAACCGGTAGGATGACATCGGTCTCCTGCAGGCTCTGCACCCAGCTATCATGTACTGTCCTTGCAAACCGGATCCTGGTTCTGGTGGATTGGGGAACCCCGCTGACCCCACCAGGGGGAGCAAGCCCATGGGGAAGAGCCAAATGAGGTAAGTCCTGAGGATGTCAGGGTGACTGGGCTGGGGAGACTGGTGGAAGGGGGCCGGTCGGCGCTGGGGAGAGGAAAAAAAAGACACTGTATGTCCCACCATCTGGAATGCTAACACAGTGATAGAGCACCAGGACAGTATTTGGGAAACCTGGGTTCAGTTCCCAGTGGGACACTTTTCTTTCTTACTACAATTTATGTTGTAGGAGAGAAATTGTTAGACGTTGTTGCTAATATCTGTGATAGAGGTTTCAGGGCTTGGAGTAGCTTTTCAGACCACAGAACTGTTAGTGACCCAGGAACCAAGAATATGGAAAACATTACTCTTCCACTTCATAGAGATCAATTAACCATAAGAGGGATTAGTGGAGGCACTTCAGTCACAGCTCACGAGACCTTTTTTTCCTTTTTAACAAAAAATCATTCTGACTCGAGGACGTAGTGCAAAAACTGATCAGGTTAAAAGTTCACAGTTTATGTATTTTGTGGGGTATGCTTGTTGTTTAGCATCTGTATGTACATTATTTACCATGTATATGTGTCTTTTACTCTCCAAAAGTGACGCATCCATACCTTGGAGCCGTGCAGTACCCTTGGCGGTCTGAATAATGATGGTAATTCATGTCTGCTTCTGCAAAATGTTATATTTTTCTGCTCATTGTCAAAGCTGTATTTTGAGGATCTGTCTCTCCATTGAGCCACACCTGTAGAACACAGAAGCTGTCGGCATCGGGGCTGCTCAGAAACTTTTGCCTAGCTAAGACCACCCATGATGACATGCATCATTGGCACCTAAATGTCATGGACAACATCTTAATCCTCAGTTATTTCTGTTCCAGTATTAGCTCAGTGTTGGACTGAAGGAACACTCCTTTGCTACTGGAATTCGCACTGTGTCGCTGTTTGTTTTTTTTATCTTCAGTTGTCGATGTTTAAGTCCAACATTGTCTGGGGCTTGGCTTTTCCATTTCCCACTTTAAGATGCATGGGGGCTGCAGGCTTTCTTCTCTGTATGCTTGTGATGGGGCGTCACTCTCTGATTTTCTGCAAATGCTTGCTTTTCCATGGCTGCTGTTCTCCCGTCCATGATTTTGTGGTCTCCTGCCTGTGGTTGCTATTGGTCTCCTAGCCATGGTTCCTGTTAGTCTCTTGCCCTTGGTGCCTCAAGTATTAGCTTCCCTGCTATCTGGCCCATGCTGCCTCCATTGATGATTTTCTGGTTCTGTCCCTGTGGTGCCATTGCTTCAATGAAAAGGGTGCATTCTACACATTGTATCTGCCTGTGTCACAGTTCCAACCATTCAGCTGGGCACCAAGGTCAGTTCTTGGCATTTTAGCCTGGCGTCCCATTTCCACTGGGCCATGGCTCCTTTTCAGTTCCATTGTCTGGCTTTCTCTATCAGCTTTCTTGCTGTTTGTGTTTGCATCACGGTTTACACTATCTCTGCTAGTCACTTGGCTTTGCTTCATCAACATTTTTGCTTTGTCTTTGGTCCTCTGTCTTGTTCAGTGGCAGTACGGTGTTTCATTCAATGGGTTCCCAATTGCCATTTGCTTCGTTTTGCCTCGTTGATGTCCGGGCTGTCTGGCTGGATCTCTGTTTTCTGTGTCATCTGTATAGGTCCTCACGTGGCTTTTTCCCATCGATCCTTCTGTTTTCTACGCTGCCCTCTGTTTTTAAACAGTAGCTTTGTTGCATCTTTGTTACCGCCTATAGCGTCGTCTGCTCTAGTTGCCTGGCTTTGTCTTATTAAAGTTGTGACTGCTTGCTCATGTCTCTGTTATTTCAGAGTCTTTCTGTAGTTTGTAGTTGCCTTACTGTATGTGGCATTCACCGCCTGTTGTGTTCGTCGATGGCTTTTGTCTCATCAGCATCCTTTTCTGTTGACTGTCTTCCTGTTGCTTTCTCATTGACGTTTTCATCAATGTTTGGCACAGGCATGTTCTTCCTCTCCGACCTCAGGGTCTCCATCTGGTTTTGTGCTGTCAACACTCCTATGCTTTGGCTTCTGGCCTTGGTCCCTGCTTTGTTGTAGTGCATCTGGCCTTTCAGCTGCTTCTTGTCAGCATTGTTTCTGGCATTGCTTGCTGCAGTGTGTCTCCTGTTATTGTCTTTTTGCTCTGCCTTGCCCTATCATGGGTGTTCTCTGCTTTTCCCAGTAAATACAAAGGTTCACACAAAGGTCAAAAAGGATCTGTGAGGCAGGATGCCAATTATTGCTCCCTAGTAGTAAACTAAGCAACCTCCATTCATGACATATTGATCCTGTTTGAATTTTACTTTTCTCTTGCTTTTGCTGATTATTACATCAGTTGGAAGGGAGTTCCATGGATTAACAGCTCTGAGTGAAGTAAAACCTTCTCTTCAAGTTATTACATTTTTGTCCAGCTATTTGCAAATGAAGACCCCATGTTGTCAGTATGAATTTGTTTGAAATCAAAATTCAGTTCGTTAAACAAGACAGGGTTCCTTGTTTCTAATAAAATTAATGCAAGTTTATTTAACCTCTTTTCATATGGGTCATTTCTTTTAATGGGCATTACATGTGTAATCTTTGTACCCTTTCCAGTTGCTTTCTATCACCTTTTGATTTTTGTGTTTTTTGGGGGACTAAAAATTGGTTACCATAGTCAAGCCATGGCCTGACATACTGTATGCCCTATATAGGGGAATAATTAAGTTTTGTATTCCTAGACTGTATGTTGTTGTTAATGGCTCATATTATTTTGTTAGCCTTTGAGACAGCATCATTACACCGCTCCCGCTGCTTACTGATATGGCTTGTGGCCTGTTGGCCTGCCTGGTTGGGGTATCATCTACTATATTTCTTGGGCCTCCCTCCTGCATGTTGTTGTGGTATGGCCTGGGAATCATTCTAAAGTGTGACTCAATGGAAGGAGATCGCCTCCATTAGGCCACACCTTTTGAACTATAGCCAGCAGGCACTAGGACCACACAGAAACTTTTGCTAGCTGAGGGCCACCCACATTGATGTCATGTGTCAGCATCTGTATAAACATGGGTGTCCCCATCACTCTCAGTTTTTTGGCCGCCGTTGATCATCTTCATCGGACCTGCTGAAGGAAATGTCATCAACTAGCCATTGCCATTTATTCTTTTTACTTTTAAGTAACAGCTTAAAAAAAAAAAATAACTTGTCTCTACATGCTGCCAAAATCCTTGAAGACCCCTTTTTCAGTATTGTGACTTTGGAGATAAAATTTACAAAGAAGATGCAGACGAGGTCTGCCTGTGCTGTTTGGGCCTGTCTCACCACGTGCGGACTTGTGAGATTTGCCAGAGCTTCAATCAGGCTACAAGGTGACACCGCAGGAAAGCTTTAGAAAATGTCCTCCTCACTGAAACTTTTAACAGCCATGGAAAAAGAACAGGGCCCAAAAATCTGTTGCTCCCTCACCATCAGCTAAGTCGAAGGGCAGGGCAGGGAAGGGTTGTGTCATGGCCCTTCTCATCATCTGGCCACAAGCATAAACACAGAGATAAAGAGAAATTTACTTCGCTGGTGAGGTTCTGGTCACTGGTAATTCATGGTAATTCTAATGCACCTGCGGTGTTGACTAAAGCCCTCCCGACCATCGATGAGATGCCAAGGTCAGGGTCTAGCTTAGGCTCTGCCATACCTACTACTGCATAGATGGTAGCATGCCATAGAAGTCGGGCCACAGCCTGTCATTGGCACAAGTAGTCACAGACCCTGGCCAGGGTGTCATTGACTCTCAATTGTGCTGGCATCATTTTCAGAGATGATACAATGCATTTTGCCTGGCTTGCCTATACAGGCAGTCATCTTAAATGCTCTGAGGCCCCGTTGATGCCTGCTACCGGCACATCATAGAATCCTCCTTCTCAGCAGCCACTGGCATCACTGGTGCCCTCTATAGCTCCTGTCATCAACAGGGACAGCGACGATGAGCTAGAATAATATCCTGACCTCATAGTGGTAGTTGAGTATTTAGAGGAGAAGTTTAAGGGAGAACAATATATGGCACCTCAATCTAGTTTTAATCTCTCATCCTGCAGTGAGGACTCTGTGGTATACAGTATACCCCGAGGTTACCTCCTGAGGATTCTACTTTTCAAGCCATGATGCAGCAAATGCAAATTGCCATGGGCTTTGCTGTGGAAAAGGAAGACTCCACAAAAATAAATCTTACAGAGTTTCTGGAGGTGCCCTGCTTCCCCTCCAGTATAATTCCACCTGTTTATCCTGCATTAGAGGATGCTACCTTTGCTGCATGATATGAACCAAACTCTCTATCTACAGTACCCATAAAGTCTGCTACGCAGTAATCAGCCGAATCTGCTAAGCCTTATTATGTTAACCAGCCAGAAACTGACTCTGTAGTCATAATGGCTTCTCTTGATAGGTCTAAAGCACCTAGACACATGAGGACTTTTCCTCCTGATAAAGAATCTAGGAGGCTGGGTGTGATGGGCAAGTATACATATTCCTCTGCCTCACTAGGCCTTAGAATAGCAAATTACCATGCCCATATGAAGAAATATCAAAACAGACTATGGAAAGCTTCAAAAGCTGCAACATAGACTTTGCCTGATGGCTCTGCCAAGAATGAGTTACTTAAAACTTTAACATTTGGTGCTGAGGTTGGCAAGCATTTGCTCTGCACAACCTGTGATGACTCTGATGCCTTTGTCAGGGCTGCTGCTTTTGGCATTTGTATGAGAAGATATTCTAGGCTCAGGGTTGCTAGTTTTGGCAAATGATGTGCAAAAAGCAGTTTTGAATGTCCCTTTTAGGGCAACAAAACTGTTTGGTTATAATGCTGAAGAAGCCCTAAGAAGTCTTTAGACATCAAAAATTACTTTAAGGTCTAGTCAAATTCCTGTATCCCACTCCTGCCAGGTGGCATGGGAGGGGATCCTTTCATCAGCCTGCTGACAAAGGTGGACGAGCCTACCATCAGCAAGGCCATGGCAGAGAAGGTAACCTTTCACTGGTAACCCTTCTCCCAGGAGCACATGCAAAAACACCCAAAGCAGTCAGTACTGGTGACACTGCTACCACCAGATCCACAAGACTGTCTTCCGGAGATACCCCAACCCCACTGTTACCTCCAGGGGTGGTTGTGGAGGGCAGGCTCTCCCTGCATCTCAAGACAATGAAGGGAGATCACAACAGAAGAGTGGGTACTGGAGATGATTGTAAGTGGCATGCTCTGGAGCTGCTGGAACCCCTTCCAGGTCATCATTCTTCTCCTTCCTGGTATCCTCCTGGTCACTTGTCCCTTCTGAAGGAAGAAATCCAGTCATTATTTCAGAAACGTGCTAAAAACCAGTTCCTCCTCAAGAGAGAAACAAAGAGTTCTATTTAAGATACTTCCTGGTCCCAAAATGGACAGGAGATCTACGTCTTGTGTTGGATCTCAGGGATCTCAATTTCTATATCAAATACAAGAAGTTTTGAATGGTATCCTTGCAGGGTCTGATCCCCTCTCTTGCAAACAGGGGATTGGATTTTTTCTCTAGACATGAAGGATGCATACCTTAATGTTAAAATCAGAAAATCACACAGGCAATACCGTCACTTTGTGCTGGAGGGGGAGCACTATCAGTTCAGAGTATTACCCTTTGACTTATCTTCTGCACCACGGGTCTTTACCAAATGCTTGGCAGTAGTGGCAGCATCCCTTCGCAAGGAAGGCTAGTATGTGTTCCCCTGTCTGGATGGATGACTCTTGAAGGTCAGCTCCAGGGAAGCTCTACTACATACCTTGTCTCGGACAAGGCAGTTGTTTGAAGATTTTGGGGGTCACAGTAAATGTGCCAAAATCTGTAATGATTCCCTGCTAAAGACGGCAGTACATAGAGGCAGTCTTGGACACAAAGAAGGGTTGTGCTTTTCTTCCTCAGGACAGGGCAGAAAACTTGATTGCTCATGCGCAGTTGGTATACAGGAGTCAGTACGTCTCTGTGAGAACAATTCTATGTCTCCTGGGGCTCGTGGTTGCGGGCATTGTGACAGTAACACTGGCCCGTCTACATATGAGAATCCCTTAGTGGGCACTCAGGGTCCAGTGGTATCAGCTGACAGACAAGCTGAACCAAATGGTTCTCGTCACATCCCCGCTTTGTAGAGCATTGCTATGGTGGATGGATCGCGAAAACCTATTAAAAGGTGTTCCATTTCTTTCTTTATTTTTATTTATTTATTTATTGAAATTTTGGATTAATACCTTTGAGCAACAGCTCTTTACAGAGGTTCCACATCAAAAGAAAAACATCATCATAACAATTACAATAACAGGGACATTGCAAGTGTCACCAGGCCTGAATTTTCTTGTACCAGCTGCTGTACAGATCATCAGCATGGATGCTCCAGGCTCTGGCTGGGGTGCTCACCTTGGACCTCATCAGATGCAGGAGTCTTGAAGCAAGGTGGAGGCCAGGTTTTACATAAATGCCCTGGAGATGAAAGCTGTCCTATACAGCCTTCAGGCATATCAGGAGCATCTGTGCCCAGGTCCACTGTTAATACACATGTAACCCCCCTGCAAATGGGGGTTCCCAAAAGACTTCCAGGAGCTTGCTTGAATGCTCCAAGCCTGAATGGTGTTTGGCATTTAAGCCATTTATCAGTGAGTGTTTTTAGAACCTCTGGTACTGTCTCTTTAAGAGCTGTCTGCTTGCAGACATAATTAGTTTGTATGGGGGACTGTGTGTTTCTTTGATTGAGTACCACTCAAGCTGCCAATTCACTTCATTTTGCAGTCACTAGGAGTGCAAAGGAACCTATCTGAAAGATGTAACTGTTTGCCAGAAATTATTTAGGTAATAATGAAATTACAGTTTGTCTAACCTGCTTTCTTTGCAGTCAGAACTGTGTCTGCTAGTTCCCCATTCTAGTTTTGAACTGCTGAACTGGACCAATCAGTGTGGGGTAAGCTAGCTCTAAAATGGTGCCTTGGACGAATCAGAACTTGGACTCATAATCTGAGCCAGCCACAAGAGGATTGTATGGGCAGTGACTCTGGGAGATGTAGTTTAGACTTCAGTGCCTTTTGGACCAACAGCAGCAGTCTATTGTGAGTGACAGCCAATCCAGTCAAGAACTGGGAGGAACTCAAAGGAAGTGCCCGGTTTTGTCGGTTGGAGTTTCAGTTGAGCTTTGGCAGTGAAGAAGGAAGAGCCCTGTGCTTTTTCAGTGTGCAGTTTTAGTCAAAAAGCGTGTGAAGGCCCAGAGTTCGGTCTGCAGCTTGTGTAGCAGCTTGTTAGGACTGAATCCGTCCTGTGAAAAGAATCAAAGGATCTCTGAAGAGTATAAACCAGGCTCACCCTGTAGAAGACTGGAGGAATTGCTGAAAATTGCACTCGGTCTGTCAGGAACTGAATCTGCTGTGTGTTCTCCCGGGTATTGTGCAGTAATTGCGATCGGGATACAGATGCAGCCTGCCTGGTATAGTGCTTTCTTTTATATGGATGTGTGAAGAGGTTTGTGTACCTCAAGTGAGCCCTGCTGACATTGAAGGACCCTATCTTATTTGGAGGTCGTGAGTACTAATTCAGGGTCGCTCCCTGTTGAATTGCCACATTAAATCCAAATGGAATTACTGTACTGCTGACTGTTTAATTCTCCTTTTCTCTGTGTGAAAGGGCCCTACCAGCTGCCACGGTTTGGACTAGCCACTAGGGCTTGGGTACCAGGGACAGTAACTGATAGGGATAGGCCTGTGCACAGAGCCATAGGTAGATTATTAGAGTGATAAGCTAATTAACCTGATTTCCCCTGTCCTTGTTATATCCCCTAAATAAATCAGAGCTGCTTGTTTCAGCAAAGTTATACTGCCTGAGGTATTTGTCTATGTTAAAGTACTGTACTGTGATTCTTGCACTGTATCTCATTTCACAGGAAGTCCCAGTGCCGGAACCAGACCTGGGGTAAGTGTATACTGTGAAGGTAATTCTATATATTGTGTGGGCCACTAGTGGGAAGAAAGGGGGGTTGCAGTGTCCCAGAGGGCTGTGACCAAGTTAGTTTAACTATTGCAAACCCTGACCTCTGGGTGGAGGCACCCGCCATTGGATCCAGGCCCCTCAACCTGTTAGTGGCAAATCAGGCAGGGGTAGTAGCCCCTGGGATAGCGCCATCTAGGGGTTACACACAAACAATGCCTGTGTGATGCACTACATCAGCAAATAAGGGGGCATGCATTCCTATCCCCTGTGCAGGGAAACAATGAGAGTATGGTACTGGGCTCTATCCCACAGCCTACAGGTGTCAGCCGTGCATCTTCTGATCTCCAAAGCATTATAGCAGACCAGCTAAGCAGGTCACAGTCCAAAATGCATGAATGGGAACTGTCAATCTCTGTGGTAAATGACCTGTTCACAAGACGGGGTCATCAAGAGTTGGACCTTTTTGCATCTCCACACTACACAAAATTGCTGCATTTCTGCTCACTTGTTCCAGGGCCTGGAATTTTCTGGCAAGATGCATTGTACCTCTCTTGGAAAGGGAAATTCCTATATGCATTTCTCCCAGTTCCTTTAATACAGAGGGTGCTGCTCAAACTACTATGGATGGTGCCATTCTGGGTGAGGTACTGCTCAATACTTTAGATGTACACAGAATACTCTGATACTATGTGAATTGCACCAAGAACTGCAGAATGTACTCTCAGGTTTTTGTTTGATTAATCCTGGGAAAGAGAGCACTCTTGTGTATAAACAATGCTTGTCCAAATGGCTGGCACAGTGTACTGAATTCTGTTATAGGAAGTACGTCAAGGAACTTCCTGGCGTGGTTCATGGTCATTCCACCAGGGGAATGGCCACTTATGTTACTTGTTTCAGAAATGCTTTTGTTGCTGACATTTGTGCTGCAGCAACATGAAGCACTGTCTTTACCTTCCCTAAGCATTACAGTCTGTACATTGTCTCTTATAGATGAGCTGATTTCAGTCTTGCTGAACTGCAAGACCTACTATCATGAATATACATCAGATTGTAACCACCTCCCAGTTGGTTGTTTTGGGACCACTTGGGAATTATTCCAAAGGTGTGGACTAACGGAGGAGATATCCTCAAAGAAGATAGAACAGTTATGTACTTACTGTAACAGTAAATCTTCGAGAGAATGTACTCCATTATTCCATGACGTCCCTCCCTCCCTCCATCCCACTTCTGCTTCAGGGAAGGTTGCAACAGATATTGTGCAACTGAACCCAATATATGCATTATATATTCAGTCATATGCCTGGGGTGGTATTATCTCCTGGTTCCTCACAGTTGAAAGTCTCCCAAGTCTAATCTCTGGTGGGGAACAGAGAACTGATGGGACAGCCCCTGGCTAGCAAACATTTCTGTGTGGTCCTAGTGCTTGGCAGCTATAGTTTCAAGGGTGTGGACTAATGGAGGAGATGCATAGATACTGTCGGCAGATAAGGGCCTATGGCTCACCCAGTCTGCCCATTTGAGCTTGCAAGTTCCCTTTACGTTTTTCTAGAAGTCTGTTGCCCCTTACCCCTGACTTGCAGAATTCCCTTGTGTCTATCCCACGCATTCTTAAGTCCCGTGATTGTTTCAGCCCCCACCACTTCCTCTGGCAGGGTGTTCTACTTGTCCACCATTCTTTCTGTGAAGAAATTCTTCCTCACGTTTCCTCTGAATAAGATGAGATTCTCTCAAAGACCTACGGTTACGTTAAGTATGTAACTGCTCATTACTTACTGTGACAGTAGATTTTTCGAGAGAATCTCCTCCAGTGAGTCACAGCTCAGTCTCCTGTCTTCCCCCTTTCTTGCGGGTGGCATCATTTGGGTGGGGAACTTTTCCATTTGTCCTTTCTTTTGTATCCTTTCCTGGGCTCACTGTACAAAAATCTCTTGCCCTGTCACCACACTAGTTGATCTGTTGACAACAAGGAAAAAGGTGACACCATGCTTCCTATCAGTTTGGCACAACACTGTGTGTGTCTCTTGGTGGGTAGAAAGAACTTACAAATATTGGGGCAACTCACGGTATGTAGGCACAAACGATATGCATCATCATGGAAACCTCAGCTAGGAAAACGTTTCCAAGTGATCCTGACACCAACGATAACTATGTTGTACATATGTGGCTCAATGGAGGAGAGTCTCTCAAAGATCTACTGTTATGGTTAGTAACTGCACTTTCCTCGTTAAAGCTGAGGGTAGAGTTCAAATTAGACTAGTTATTGTGAAAGCTAGTGAGCACGTACAGTGTAATAGCAATGATCAGACTATTTATTTAGCAATATATGAAAGCCATCCTCCTCTGATACCACAAATCATGTGACTTTGTCATCGAATAGCTAGGGTGAGGCTTAGTTCTTTTAATCTTTGTGGGAAGGGGCCTGAAATCAGGTTTTATTAATGACATGATGTCTCTACCTAGGGAATCCCCTTGATATACAGTACCAGCTGCTCTCTGATAGTCCCAAGTAGCAGTCCCAACCTGCAGTACAATGACCCAATACCCAGAGCAGGGAAGTAATCCTGCAACTTGACAACGCCCTGGTTTGACCCAATCATTGCATCGAACCTCAAACCTAGGTGATATCTAAATTGTGCCTTGTCTCATCTCTGCCTCCTCAGAGATTACAACTTGCTTCCCCAGCACTGCAGCCATACTCCCCCAACACAAATAGCTAGCCTTCCCCTTACATATTCACAACATCCTTCCCTGTCTCCTTGATTCATTGGTCTATGGCCTATAAGGGTATAGCTATAGCAGCAATGTATATTTTATTTTCTATCTGCATAGACTACTTTGTTATGGGGATATTAACCCCAAGATACACTTGCCTACAGAATCTCTCCCAGCCTCTGACAGAGGCATTTTATAGAGAAAGGGGCCATGTAGCACCCATACTTATATTGCATGGCCTATGCAGAAACAGAAATGGCTTTAAACTGTTTGGGGGCCTTCGACAGTGCAGCATGCTGAAATGGCCTGCTCCACCCCAATACCTAATCCCCTGACTTCATTGTATATTACTCTTACTACTAGCAGGAGATGCTGAAACCAATCCAGGTCCCATTCCCACCAATATCAGTGTCCTCAACCAGGGCCCCCTCTGGTGCAACACTAAAGGTTTCAAAATAGATCTGAATGCCAACAACCTGCATCCCAAAATACATGAGCTTGAAGCCTAGTCCAACCTGTACTGTCCTGACTTATTAGGTATCTTTAAGACTTGGCTCAAGCCTTCAGTACTGTTCCGTGAAACAGACCTTCCAGGGTACAGTACACAATCTTCCGAAAAGACAGAATAGATAGAAAAGGAGGTGGGGTCCTCCTTTATATTAGGTCATCCCTTATAGGCACTGCATTGGCCACACTTGCCCTTAATAACTCACCCTGTGAAGCCATCTTCTTGACCACTACCTTCGGGGGAGGTGCCAAAAGCCTGCATATTGACTACATATACAATCCCCCTAATGCGGCACAAACTGCACTATCCTCCTTGACTAGCTGTCTATCAGACAACCCTTTGGGTGACTTAATACTGTTAAGGGATTTTAATATCAGTTAGATGCATAATTATCACTCGGGGAGTAAGTCAGCTCTGACTGACATGAACCTCTCTCAGCTAATTGATGAGCCCACCAAGATAAATGATATAACAGGTAATCACTCACTCCTCGACTGGATTCTAGTTAACCGACCAGACTGGATCCGTGCAGCTGGTATCCTCCCAGACTCACTTAGTGATCACTCCCCTGTGTTCTGCATCTGGAAAAATAATGTCCCCAGCCCTTTATTTAATAGCTAGGATTACAAATACCTTTGAACCAGGGGTTCTTCTGCAAAGGTTCCACGTCAAGTGAGAAAAACAGTACAAAACATAATCAAAGGAAGGATCAAAATAATACAATCTGAATAAATAACATAGTAGAGAAATCGATGAGCAGAAAATAACACTGATGATATAATCAGAGAAAACGGAGAAATACAGAAATTACCAGTAAAGAATAACCGTATCAACAAAGCAAGTATGCAGTCTAATGTATAGCAGACTTTGTCAGTCTAGGAGCTAGGCAAGGAGAAAGCAGGATAGAAAAATCTCAGTAGGATTGATGCAGGGGAGTTAGAGGAGGGGGTGGGTGAGGGGGATGAGGGAGATAATATAGCAGCAGGTGAGGAAGGAGCAATAGGCTGCTAGCGGAGGCAAGTAGGGAGGCCAGGGGCAGAGCTGGGGTCCATAGGGCACAGTCACATTTACTTAGGGTTGCAAGGTGACCCCGTAGTTTGGCTTTGAAAGTTCTGAATTTGGGTTCTGAGAAGACTTCAGGGGACAGGTCGTCCAGCCAGGTAGGAGCTCTACAGCTGAAAGCCTGCTGAGCTTGTGAGGTTCGGTACTGAGGGACGTGGAAAGCCAGCTTGGCTGAACTATATGTATTACGTTGGCTTGCTGAAAAGAGAAGCAGTGATTGGGTAACTGGAGGAGTTAAGGCAAGGTATATTTTGTCGCGAAGAGACAGGTTTGATATCTTATTGTACCATGAAGGTGAAGCCATTCAGTTTGATGATAGAGATCACAGGTGTGTGTCCGTTTGCCAGCACCAGTTATTAATCTACATGCCTTAATAAACAAGATCGTAAATCGTCACCCGCTTGAATGTGGTATCTGTTGCAGCACTGTAAATTATCAGGCTGTAATCTATAACATACAGTATGGAGCTGGTGACTGCTAGTCTTAGTGTTGTGGGTGTGAGTGCCTATGCCTGTAGAGGACACCAGTCCTACCGTTTACAAGCTTGGAAATATGGTTAACATGGAGGGCATAAGAAAGGGAGCCGTCCAGCGTAATACCTAGATATTTGAAGTCGTACATCATTTCCAGGGGTTGATTTATGTTATTATAGATAGTAAGGTGTGCAGATTTGTATTTGTTATTGGTGCTAGCAAAGGGCATTGTTTTTGTATTTTTGTAGTTCATTAACAGTTTGTGGTTGGCAAACCAGGAGTCAACTTTTGTGAAGTTGATTTGCAGATTGCTAGTGAAGAGGAGTAGGTCTGTGTGGCTGGAGAAAAGTACTGCACTGTCCGCATAGAGGACAAGGTTGCTGTCACAGGCTTTGGGTAGTGTATTCAGGTATAGGCTCAACAGTAAGGGCCCAAGGATGGATCCTTATGGGATACCAGAGCGGACTGGCAGACAGCTCGATAGGGAATCATTAATTTTAACCTGCTGTATTCTGGTTTCAAGGTAGCTTTTGAACCAGTCTGCTACAGAAGCAGTCTGCTACAGCGGGGGTGACTCACAGTATCAAAAGCCTTGGTAAGGTCAATATAAATTTACCCAATAAAGTGACCACGATCCAAGGCTTTGTGAATACTGTCTGTGTATTCAAACAGGGTTGTAGTGGTATTATGTGCCGAACGGAAACCATGCTGCTGGGGGCATTGGATATTATATTTGGAGAGAAATTCAGTCAGTTGGTTAGCCACCATTCACTCTTGGACTTTGGATAGAGGTGGGAGAATCGAGATGGGGCGGTAGTTTGAGACTAGTGATCTGTCACCACTTTTGTGCACAGGCATGACAGTTGTAGCCTTCCACTGTTTGGGAAATTGCCTAAGGGACAGGGAAAGGTTCAGAATGGTAGTGGGGGTTTCAGCATGACATCTAGTGATAGATGAAGTAGTTTCATGACAAGGGTGTCACTGCTGTACCTGGTTTTACCTAGCACCTTAAGTAGATATTTGTTGGCCTCCGCAAGTGTGATTCTCCTGAAATAGAATGGGGGGTGTGGACTGGAGGGACAGCAGCGACCGAGGTGGCACTAGTACTAGACATGTCAAAGAAGTTTGGTGGAAGGATATAGTTGAGATATGTGAAGGCCATGTTGAAAGCTTCAGCTATGGAGTTAGGGTCCTGCACAGGGGTGTTTAAAACAACTACTGTTGTGGGTGCTGCCTTATTTGGCTTACCAGTGAGGTCCTGGATTTTTTGCCAGAAATTCCGGCTGTTACCCCACGAGTTTGTAAGCTCGATTTGATAGTAGATCTTTTTGGCCCTGCAGATTTCTTTGGTGCAAGCATGTCTAGCAGCTCTATAACACTGCTTATGAGCTGGATTACCTGTGGCCTGCGCAAGGTGCCATATGTTATTTCTGGCTTTCATCTTGCGCAATAGGTCAGCAGTGATCCAAGGGTTAATTACCCCCTAATCAGATTTACCAGCCGGGCAAACATATCGCATGCTTTCTTAAAGTGTGTGAAGAGGTAGCTGAGCGGAAGGTCAATATTGGAGAAACAGCCCAGTGGTGACCAGTCACATTGTGCAAAGAAGGGCCGGAATTGATAGAGTTGCCCTTTTTTCAGCATCCGCTGATATGTGATTTTAGGAGGGGGTTTGGTGGCTCTATTTGACCAGAAACTAACGACAGTCGAATGGTCACTCATTGCGTCTGGTAGCACCAAGGTGCTTATATGTCTTTGTGGGTGCGTGGTGAGAATTGGGTCCAGAAGGGTGTTGTTGCCTGTTCTTAGGTTAGTTCTTGTGGGAAGGTTACCAATTGGGAGATGTTATGTGCAGCAATGGCATCTTTGAACTGGGCGCTTCGAGGCCAACCAGTTAATGTTGAAGTCGCCCATGACAACCTCTGATTGATTTGGTAGGCTTTCAATTAGTTCAATTACCAGATTTATGCCTGATTTGTTTTCCTTGGGGGGAATGTAAATGAACAATACGTATAGGGCTTTGCCATGCTGACTGAGGAGAATTTTAATACCAAGAATTTGGGACTGAGTAGCTAGGGAAGAATGGGGAAGTACCTGACCCTTCATGGAGTCCTTCAAGTAAATGCACATCCTCCTCCCCTTTTGCCTAACCTATCTTGCCTAAAAATTGTATAGCCAGGGAAAGTTAATGCAGAGTCAGGTATTTTATTTGAGAGCCAGGTTTCAGTCAGCGTGAGCACATCAGGGTTGTGTTGGGACACCCAGACTTGGAGGTCATTGAGTTTTGGTAGGAGGCTCCAAATATTAAGAGATGCTAGTTTAAGGAAGCCATTTTTTGCAAGTCTAGGCTAGGGGGCATGCAAAGGACTAGGGTTAGGGTGCACATTACCAGAAATAAGAAGTAGCAGCAGTGTGACCCTATAGAGGTAGGGTCTGAGGTGAGTGAGCCAGGCACCTCCAGCCCGAGGGTCCTTTTTTTGTAGTTGCGTGAAGGGGGAGGAGGAACAGGGGGAATGTGGATGAGAGAGCCCAGTAGTAACTAGAGTGAAGGTGGAGGCCCGTGATAAGATTAGCAAGCCCTGCCGGTCTCGAAGTTAAGGGAGCAGTGCCCAGGGTAGAAAGGGTGGTGGCGAACTGGACAGAGTTTTCTGAGTCAGAGGGAGTTTTGAATTTGATGAGCATTAGATATAGGAAAAGAGGGGTGAGAGTGGAGGTAGAGTGTAAGGACACCATGTTGGTAGTATGTGGGAGGAGTCTGCAAGGACCCTAGTATAAGGGTAATTGAAAAGACAGGAAGTCGGATGACAGAAGGTGTGGTGGGAGGTGGAGAAAGGGGGGGAAGTCTATAAAATATAGGACCAGCAAAAAACCTTGGAAAGTAGGGCTGCTGCAGTGGCGTAGTGGTTAGGGTGTCAGCCCTTAGTGTAGAAGGTCACAGGTTCAAAGCTGACCGGGGCAGAAAGGGAGAAAACAGGAACGATAGGGGTGCAGTGAGTCAGGACGCAGGAAAAGGGGGAGTAGATACACAGGCAGCAGTGAGGAAGCAACAGTATGATGGAGAGTAATAGGAGGCTCAGCAGTGACTCCTGGTGGCAGTTCAGCATAACGAGCTAATGGGAAACGGGGGTGTTTGACTTCGGCTGTGGGAGGTCACGTGACCACATCATTTGATCATTATGACCTAGAAAGCTAGGGGCGGACCTGGGTGGATGAGGTAGTTGCCGCAGAGCGTCGATGGGCTAACACAGTCCAGAGTTAGCTCCTTCTCTCTGATGTTGGACAGGAATTTTCGTTACCTCACTGGTGGGCAGGCTGCCGTCCAGGGCTGTAATGCAGACAGGGAGATTCCATGGGGTGTTCTGCTTAATGGTGAAGCCTGTTGTGGGGGAAAAGAGAAGCGGTAAGGGAGGGATTCAGCAGGAACAACAGAGGAAAGGGTAAGGTGGGAGTAATCACAGAGGATGGGGGTGATAGCTTTGGGGCACCCCCTAATAGGCTTGCCTCTACGGAGATGGCTCAGTATCGCCCTTTAAGGGGAGTTGCCCCAGAGGGTCTATTAGCGGTACTGGACCTATCGGGTATTTCAGGCGAGAGCATGGGTCCAGGAGACCTTGTTCTTGCCTATAACAAGGCGGTGAGCGAGCCCTGGACCTGGTGCTCCTGTCGTGTTAGCCCACTCATCAGCGCCCTAAGACTCTATGGTTTGATGAGTCTTTGAAGGAACTGAGAAGAGTGGGCGAAGGCTAGAGAGGGCCTGGCGGAAATCGGCCTGGATGTGACAAACTTAGGTTGATGGATCATTGTGATACCTATCAATCAGCAATCACCCGTAAGAAGGCAGAATTCCTGTCCAGGGAGATTGCTGCTACAGCAGTAAAATACAGCTCAACTCTTTTGGACTGTCGGCAGACTGTGCAATCCAGTCTGTCTACAGTCTGGAAGAGATTTTCACAAATAAGGTGTGATGAGCTTGCTCGATTTTTCTAGATAAGATTGCGGCATTAGGTCGGATATCGGCCAGGCTCACTCTTTAGGGTTTGCGGTGATGGGTGAAGGAAACAAACACCTGTGTCACCTGGTGTGACTTTGTGAAGCCAGAATTCATGGATATTGTGAGGATTGTCCAGACTGTCACGTCCAACCAGCTGTAGTTTGGATCCGGCACTCGTCACTATTATTAGGTTGCGAGATACCATCTGCCCGATCCTTGCTGAAATTATCTGAAATCTTTGGAGCAGGGGTTTTTTCTGATCCCCTAAAGGAGGCGGTCGTTCGACCACTCCTAAAAAAGCCTTCACTGAATCCAGACTGTCCAGCTAACTACAGACCTGTCTCTAACCTGCCCTTTGTGGGCAAGGTTATTGAAAAGGTGGTTGTGCTACAACTGGATGACCATCTTACAGATCACAATATCTCTGATACTCTTCAGTCCGGATTTAGGAAAAGACATAGTACTGAGACTGCTCTTGTTCGGGTTCTAAATGATCTCCTGACTGCGAGAGATCGAAAGGCTCGTACTATTCTAGTCCTTCTTGATCTCTCTGCAGCATTTGATACTGTGGACCATGGTGTGCTTTTGGAGCATACTGCAGCTTTAATGCGATCTGTCTGGTACAGTTCTGCATTGGTTCGATCTTTTCTCAGGGTCGGGAGACAGAGTGTTATCACCAGAATTTATTCCTCTGATACCATCTTCCTGTCCTGTGGGGTACCGCAGGGTTCCATTTTGGCACCCATGTTGTTCGCTGTTTATATGCTGCCATTGGGAGACATTATTAGGCAATACAGTCTGGGTTTTCACTGCTATGCAGATGATACCCAGCTGTATTTGTCCTTTAGTCCCGGACAGGAAGATGCAGTCTTTATACTTAACAGCTGTCTATCCGAGATCAAGGACTGGATGAGTGCTAGCTGGCTGAGGTTAAACCTGGATAAAACTGAGGTGTTGGCGGTGGACCCAGGTCACCTTGAGGCAGGTTGTAGGGCTGGGCTTCCTTCGGGCATATGGATTGATGGTGCCCAGCTCTCCACCTCAGACCGGTTGCGTAATCTGGGCGTTATTATTGACGACGGTTTGACCCTAAAATCGCAGGTGTCATCCGTTGTCAAATCTTCCTTTCACCATCTTAGGAATATCGCCCGGGTGAAACACCTAGTTCCTCTGGCTGACCTTCCTATACTGGTCCATGCCTTTGTGACCTCTCGCCTTGATTACTGCAATGCCCTATACCTAGGGCTACCGGGGGTTGATATCCGCCGCTTGCAGCTGGTGCAGAACGCAGCAGCCAGGCTTTTGACCGAGACATCTAGAAACAGTCATATTACGCCTGTGCTGCACGGACTGCACTGGCTGCCAGTTCAGTGGCGGATCACCTTCAAGGTCGGCTTACTGGCCTATAAAGCCTTACATGAACAGGGACCGCGGTACCTGCAAGATCTCCTCATTCCCTACTGTCCCTCTCGCTCACTCCGATCCGCCGATGAGGGATTGCTAGAGATTCCAAGGGTACGTTTAAAAACATCTGGGGCACGTGCATTTTCTTATGCTGCCCCGACCCTGTGGAATTCTCTACCTCGTCGGATACGTAGCTGCCTGACCGTCAAGAGTTTTTAAGTCGGTGTTAAAAACCTATTTATTCCAAAAAGCATATGGAGAGTGATTTTATTGTGATTCTGTGATTTTACTGTGATTTTTATTGTTATTTATTTCTTGTCATAATTTGTAAATCTTAATGTTTGCTAAATTGTGCAGCGCTTTGGTTTTGAAAAGCGCTTAAAAAATAAAATTTACTTACTTACTTACATTCATGAAAATAAGGGGAATTGAATGGAAGCAGTGTAAAATCAAAGAAAATCCAAATTTACAAAAACAACTTAGTCAAGTAACAGAGGTAGGACTGAACACTTCTAAACAATACAGCAAGTAAATCTGAGGCTTAAATGGGCCAAATAGATCTTAAAGCTCCGATGTAAACTGGCAGATACATGCAGTTCAAATTAAAACAGTTTCAAAGTGCAAGGAAAATCAGGCTACAGTGCAGTAAACAGAAGACCAGATACTGAGGCAGCAAAAACTGTTGAAACTGTTCTGGCAACGAAAAAGTGGCAGTGGGAAAAACACTTCCCCCAGAACTATCAAGATTAGAAACCTCTCAGACGTTGATGCGAATTCCTTCTTCTCTAGACACATTGAAGTAGAAACATGGTGGACTGAGAATTCAAGTTGGAACGAACATATACCCAGATATCACTTATTTAATAGTAATAGGATACTTAGAAGGGGGGGGGAGGGTGGCCCTGTATGTCAAGGATGATATAGAGTGCACTGTGAATAATGATAGTAACAACTATGGCAATATAGAGGCCCTCTGGGTGGATGTGCTGGGACTAATAGGTAAAACATTTAAAATATAAATTTTTTATAGACCACCTGATACAAATGCTGAAGAAACAGAGGCATTTATAGGGCATGTGGCAACTGTGGCTGAATGTGCTGACATATTAGCAATAGGAGATGTAAACATCCCAGACATCGCTTGGGTAAGTAATAGTACTCGACAGGGTGGGCAGTATTGGGCAATACTGGACTGCCCAGGGGCGTAGTGAGGCCCAATGCCGCAGGCGGAGGGCCTTATAGCCCCTGAAGATCCAGTATTGCCCAATACCGCCCACCCTGTCGGGAATATTATTGCTTAGAAAATGGGCAACTGCATTAAATAATATTTTTAAATAACATTTTTATTTTAAGTGTTTCAACTCTTTGCTGTTTGATTTCTTTGTAATAAAATAGTTCCTTTCTGCAGGTAGCAGTTTCAGCTGGTTGTAATGCCCCCAAAAGCAGCAAAACAGCCTGTTATGTACAGGTAAATTCTGATGTTTTCTGTGGACTTACCTTTTGTTTTGAGCTGGGTTACTGTCAAGGAGGGCTGCCATTTAAAAGATGAACTAATTAATTAGAAATGAGAGGAGCAGAAGTGGCTGGCAAGCGGTCACACTGTGGAGCAGATAAATGCATTTAAAATCGGGAGAGGAGCACGATCCCAAGTCAGGGCAGTTTCTGTTTTTTTTGCAACCGCAGTCAGAGATGCCACGGAGCTCCTGCTTGTAAGTCAATACATACCAGGAAGACCGTGGTTATTTGCTCCCCAGCAATGTTTGTTCCCTCAGCAGTATTCGGTGGCAGTAAATGTTGGAAGTGGCAGAGCAGCTTATATCAGGTGAGCAGTCCCATTCCATGGCTTTCACTTTCTTCATTTCTTTCTTCCGTGACCTGCTCGACCGTTAGATCCAACTACCAACTTGCAGTTAAGTTCATGGCACTTGGAGCTCTACTGGAAACAGAGCAAGCTGGGACGAAGCGGTCTGTAGTAAAACCTAGCACGCAACATGGTGGCACTACAAGTTTAAAAGAAACTGTTAACGTAAAAAAAGGGGGTATTGAATAAAACCGATACAGAGCCTGGTTGGGAAGCAAGAGCTTTTTGGACTGTGACTGCCGCCTGCTGTACCTCCCGGTGGCTCAGTTTCCTTTCCCTGTCCCACCCGTGTGGAGCAGGCTACCACCTGAGCTCCGTACAGGCTGGGAGCTAGAAGTGCCCCCAGGCACTTTCACTTCAGGGCGATCTCGCAGCGTGGCTGGCTGCAGCCTCAGCATAATCTCCACCTGCCACTGTTCGAGATCAGTAGCACATAATTCAGGAACTCAGGGAGCCCCCCACAAGACCCCAAGAAAGACAATTCATTTATTTTAAATTGGCGACAGCCCCAGTGTGGTAGCCCACTAGTCCACCACGGCTGTAAGCTTTGAGGGAGCTGAGTCATGACTAGCTGTGTCACAATTTTACAGTGGCCTTAATAAAAGGAAAAAATTTTGCTCTGTGTGCTGTTATTATTTTAATTGTAGGAACTGGTTTGATTACTGTGTGTGTGGTGGCACCTCTCGCTAAGGGATGAATAAAATGGCGGCATTTTGAAATTGTGTGCCCAGTGCTTCAGCCAGTGATGAAGCAGGCTGGGAACAAGGATACTTAGCTGGGCATAAGGCAGGATTGGGCTGGGACTTTTTATTTGGTGGGCATCTACTGAATGTTAATGTACCCCTGTGGAATGGGTACTAGCCAGTCAGATGCCTCCAAATAAAAAGCCCATTTTCTAAGAAGGTTCAGACACTGTGCACAGTTCTATAGCTGATTGGATTTTAAGGAGATTATCATCAGTAGGGGTGGAACAGTGTGTGCAAGAGGGAAAAAAATTCTAGATGTGCTACTAACCAGTATACCAGAGGATATTTCTAACATCAAAATAATACCCCTGTTGGGCTCCAGTGATCATGATACTGTTACTTTTCAAATTACTAATGCCACAAGTAAATGTGAAGGAGCTACTACGCAGATAATGTTTAACAAGGCAGATTATGTAGTGATAAGGAAGGATCTGGCTGAAATGGAGTGGAATAGTTTGACTAAGGACTTATCGACTCAAGAATGCTGGGATCAGTTTATTAGAATAATTAGGAACATGGAGAACAAACACATCCCCAAACGAGTTGTGCATAACAATAGGGGTAAGAAGCCACCATGGTGTAATAAAAGAATTATTAACCTGAGTCATAAGAAACGTATACAGTATTGGAAAATGAAGAATATAAAGACTGATTATGTGAGGGCCAAATATAAGAAACTATTGTGTTTATTAAAGAATAAAATCAGGAAGGCCTAGAAACAATTGGAATTCAGGCTTGCTATGACTAAGAATGATACGAAAGGACTGTTTGCCTATGTAAACAATAGGAGGGATAATAATAGACACATTGGATCACTTAAGATTGATGGCACAGTTTTCACCAAACCAAAGGTGTGGCCAGAGGTTTAACAAAATCTTTGTATATAGTATACAGGCGGGGGTCGACTACAAACTGAAGTTATTACAGCCAACAAAGATCTTGTTAAATTAAGAATTTAAAGCCTGATAAATCAGCAGCCCCTGACGGCCTTAACCCTAAATTCATTAAGGAATTGGGTGCGGAACTGGCACCAATAATTGCAGATATAGGTCGAAAATCTATGGAAGGGGGTTATGTGCCTGGGGACTGGAGGATAACTACAATGGTTCTGATTTTTAAGAAGGGTGATAGGGCTGTGGTAGCCAATTATGGACCGGTAAGCTTGACCTCAGTGGTGGGAAAGCTGACTGAGGGGATCATCTCTGATGAAATTAAAAATGTCCTGGTAGACATGGGCCTCCAGGATACGTCACAACATGGCTTCACAAAAAAACAGATCATGTAATACTAATCTGGTCAATTTTTATGGTTGTGTGGGAAAACTAGTCAATCAGGGCAAATCAGTGGATGTGGTAATGTTGGATTTCAACAGAGCCTTTGACAGGGTGTCACATGGGATTCTGCTTTCCAAGTTAGTTAAACTAGGCATTGACTGTACTGTTATAAACTGAATAAGACACTGGTTAGTGGAAAGGTCACAAACCGTCAGAATTCTGGGTCATGTTTCTGAGGAGGTGGAGGTTGTTAGTGGTGTGCCACAGGGATATCTGTATTGGGGCCACTATTGTTCAATATTTTTATAGGTGATTTAAATATTGGAAGTGGGAATAAATTAAGTAAATCTGCGGATGACGTGAAACTTAGGGGGGTGGTGGATACCTTTGATGAGAGGCTTAAGTTGGGACAGGATATAATATTAATAAGCGAATGGGCAAGGATGAATAAAATGGATTTTAGTCTAAGCAAATGTGTTGTGATGCATATGGGTAGGAACAACATTAATCAAGAGTATTATATGCAGGGGATTAGACTGCGTAGCTCAGTAGGTGAAAGGGACCTTGGGGTTTATGCTAGTAATAATTTAAAAAGTGGATTGCATTGTACAGGGGTTGCTTATAGGGCGATCCATCTCAAAAATTGCACCAGAAAGAGTTTTTATTCACGAGATGAGGGTATACTCTTGTCGTTGTATAAATCATATATAAGGCCGCATTTGGATTATTGTTCCCCTATATGGAGCCCATTCCCTAGGGACGACCTGACTATGTTCGAAAGACCTCAAAGATCATCTACTAAGTTAATTTCAGGTCTTAAACATGTGCTATATGAGGCCAGGTTAAAAAAGCTAAGATTATGGCCATTGGAGGTTCAAAGAGCATGAGGTGATTTACTTTTGTTATACAAGATTCTCAGACAAAAAAGTCTAAGGGAAGACATGAATTTCATGTTGAGGGAACAAAAGTACAACTTAAGAGGGCATGACCATCAGCTGTTCGAACCACAATGCAGAACTGAATTGTGGCGGAGTAGTTTTATGCCAAGGGCAGTTAGATTATGGAATAAACTACCAGCTGAAGTTGTAGGAGCATCATGATTTGATAGTTTCAAGGTCCGATTAGATAAGTATATCTTGGTTGGTAATCTCAGTTACCGCCACCGAATAGTGGGGACAACTTAAATGGGCTCAGGCCTTCTGTTGTCTTGTAACTTCCAGTATGACTTCCAGTAAGTCAACTGGGGGGTCAGTAGCTGACCTGCCGGATATAGGCAGTGCCCTAGGCTTCTTCATACACAATTTACTAGTGTTTTAAATCAGCATGCCCCATTTAAACTGCACAGAGCAAAAGGTCACTGCTCAAGGTGGTTGAGTAGTGAACTCCAAGCTGCTATGAGACAGAGAGACAATGCTTGGGAGAAATACAAAGAATCTGGTTAAATGTCAGATTGGCCATCCTATCAGAGACAATGAAACACCTGCAAGGCTAGTATTAAACTGGCCAAGAGAAAAATCTACGAAATCTCCAGGTCAGAAACCTATCCAACCCATAAAAAGGTCTGGGCCCAGATTAACCTACTTTAAAATAGTCAGCCTAGCCCCCATACTCATGACATTCACACTGATGGCCACACTATATCTGATCCTCTTGCAGCAGCCTCCTCTTTCAGTACATTTTTCACTGTCTTGGAGAGATTTAAATCCACCTTTCAGGCTAACTCCCAGTGCCCTCCTGCTCCCTCCTTAACTGCGGTCCAGCTACACTGACCCAATTTCCACTTCAGACTTGTCAGAAGAAAGGAAGTCTGTGTGCAGCTACGACAGGTCAATATGGATGGACCCCCCTTGGATATGACATGCTGGATCCCCAATTTCTATGAATGTCGGCCCCTGCCATGCCACCCCCCTTACACTCCTAATAGACAAATCACTCCTCCTGGGAGCCATCCCAGAAAAGTGGAAAACAGCTGTGGTAGTTCCCATCCGTAATGGGAAAGGGGAAATTGTTTAACCAGGAAAGGCACGCTAAGCTGAAGCTTGTTTCTAGGTGCGATCTGGGAGCATAAGGAAGTTAAGTGTCTTGGTCAGGTCACACAGTATGCAAGTGGGGGCTGTGAGATTCAAACCCAGGTCTCCAGGTTTCAGCTCAGTGCCCTAAACCACAGTGCTATACTGCCTCCTCTGCCACCATCAACTACATAAGCCTAGAGTTGGGAAATGACTTCAGGCAGCTCGAAGCTTGGCTTCAGTGAAGTAACCTGGTACTAAATGTCAAAAAAGTAAAAGCTATGCTCTTTGGCCCCAAAAGGCTGGTTGCAGATAGAATTAACCTACTCAAATTAACAACTATGGGTGGTTTGCAGCTTGAGGTAGTGAGCTCTCTGAAATACCTTGGGGTAACACTTGACCACGATCTAACCTTTACTAGTCATGTAGAGGTTGTGTCCAGAACACTTCATCAAACACTGGGTCTAATGTGCAGGTGTAACCCCCCTGCAAATGGGGGTTCCCAAAAGTCTTCCAGGAGCTTGTCTGAATGCTCCAAGTCTGGGCGGTGTTCGGCGTCTGAGCTGTTTAAATGTGGTTCCAAGTGAGTGCTATTTGAGCCTCCACGTACTGTCTCTTTAAGAGCTGTCTGCTTGCAGCCTTAATTAGTTTGTATGGGGGACTGTGTATTTAATGCTCGAATCCCGGCCAAGCTGCTGTCAGTTCACTCCGTCTCTGCCTTCGCTACATGTGCAGAGGGAGCCTTGTTGAAAGATATAACTGTTTGTCAGAAATCATTTAGAGTGACTGAGAAAATGTAGTTTATCTAACCTGTCTTCATTTCATCACAATCTGTTTCAGTGTAGCTTTTTCATTTTGGTCCTGAATAGGTGACTTGGACAAATCAGGATGATAGGGAGATCCTAAAATGGAGCCTGTGGACAAATCAGAACTTGGACTCTCAATTTTGAGCCAGCCACAAGGGGATTGTTTGGGCAGTGACCCTGGGAAATGTAGTTTTGACCTTGGTGCCTTTTTTCACCAACAGAGAACAGAGGGAGTCTTATTGTGAGTGACAGCCGAACCAGCCAACAGAATGGTGAGGAACTCAAAGGAAATGTCCTGCTCTGTTACTGGAAAGTCAGATCAGTTGTGACAGTGAAGAGAGAAGGAGCTCTGTGCTTCTGCGGTGTATAGTTTTGCGCATGAAGCGCGTGTGAGGCCCTGAGGTTTGGCCTGCAGCCATTGTAAGTGCCAGTTCGGACCGAATCCAATTTGTGAGGAGAAAGAAGGAAGTCTGAAGAGTGGAAACCAGGCTCACCCTGTAGAAGACTGGAGAAATTTCTGAATCGCGCTTGGTCTGTCAGGAACTGAAGCTGCTGTGTGTACTCCTGGGTATTTTGCTGTAATTGCGATCGGGATCAGGGAGCAGCCTGCCTGGTATAGTACTTTCCTTTTACATATGAATGTGCATAGTGCTTGTGAGGAATCGCTATTTCCAATCCCCCGTGCTGTGTGCTGTGTGTTGAAGCTGGAAGCAAACCCCAGCTTGTCCCGGACTAAATCAGGTTGCTATCAACTGCAGTGGGGTCCAGTCCCAAGGACCTTGTCTCCATGCCCTGTTGTTCTGGCAATCCAGAAGAACATCCACTATCCGGTCCTCAGCTTGGGTATTGTGAGTACAAATCAGGGTATTTCCCTGCAGCCTGTTTTCAATCACAAGTGTGTCATCTAATTCTTGTTGTTTCTCTGCTTCATGGACTGAGCCATCCGGCTCCAGATTACAATTGGGTATTGTGCATATATTTTCTTCTACAGGGCCCTATCCATCTGCACCTGCCGGCCAACCCCGGGCAACAGATCTGGCTAGCCCCCCCCCCCCTCCAACCTGGGTACCCAGAGTGTGACTTTTCAGACCCTGCATGTGTGCACAGTACTGTGATTTAATGCCACCAATTAACGGTTCCCCTCCGTGTTACTGCCCCTAAATAAATCAGATTTGTTGTTGTTATACTATATACTGTCTGTGGTGTTGGAACGTATGGAAACAGTATTGTGTTTTGCCGTGTATGTTGTTTAACCTTATTTTACAGGGGGTCCTCAGAGACATGCTGCAGAATCAGTCTCAAGGGTAAGTGGTATCTATATGAGTGAACTGTGTGTATACGTAGGGTATTGGGGCTGTAACTCTGGTGTACTGTGTGAGCCACTAGAGGGAATAAAAGGGGGTCTCAGTGTCCCAGAGGGCTGTGATCAAGCTAGTCTAACCACTACAAACCCTGACCTCTGGGTGGAGGCGCCCGTCCTGGAACCTAGGCCCTTTAACCTGTCCGTAAGCAAGCAGGCAGGGGTAGTAGCCCTTGGGATAGCGCCAGCTGGGGGTTACATCTTGGAGGCACTGCTGGGATTAGCATCCTGTAGTGGCCACATTTACGAATTACTGTTAAAAATAAATGGATACCCCAACAGAAGTGGCTGTACACCAGTTGGTGGGGTGGTGTACTGGGCAGGAGATCGACCCCCAAAATGCTATACTTATCTTGGATATCTCATTGGGTACCAGTATGGACACTGTAGAGGGAGTACTTTCCAAAGTGGAAGGTTTACAAAACCCTGTGGTGGCGGATTGACATGCTGATCTGCTCACCCACACTTTCATGGCCTTAGTAGAGTATAAGGACCCCATAGATGGCTCCAAAGTGCCACAGACTATTACCCCAGAGGGAGCCCTCACTGCCTGGAGAGTAATAACTAAGGACAGTAAAGACCCGGGAGAGAATGACCCCCTCCATCTGAAACTTTTGAGGAGAGATTTGCTAAATTGCTGCTGAAGGAAGGGAAAACTGTGGAGGATTTAAAGAAACTGTTATTGCCACCTGGGGGCGTTCCTCCCCCAACACCCTCTCCCCCTCCCGCACCCGTTATTGCCCCTCCTTCTGTGCCAGTGCTAGCCCCTATGTTTGTACCTGACATTAGTCATGACTCTTACCGCAAGCTCAAAGTATTCTCTGGCATCCGCCACCCTCCAAATGGGGAGGTCGATCTGGAAACCTGGATAGACTCTGCTACTCTTGCGGTACAAGACTGGCAATGCTCTGAGGCAGAAAAAATGGCTCGCCTGGGGGAGAGCCTCCAGGGACCCACCCAACGTCCTTTTTGCTCCCTGAGGGTCTCTGACCCTGACGCCAAAGCCCAAGAGTACATAATTGCCCTTGAAAATGTGTTTGGGGGCACCACTAGCCGGGAGAATTATCTGCCTATATGGATCGATTAGAGAGAATCTTGCAAACCATTTTTCGAAAGGGGGGTTGGACCCGTAGTGAAGTGGACTGGGTAAGACTGGATCATATACTGTACTCTGCCCGGCACTCTAGCTGGGTGTTGCTCAAATTGCAACTGCATAAAAGGAAATCTGGTCCCTTGCCTTTCTATGTGTTGATGAAGGAGGTACGGGAAGTTGAGGAGGAGGATGGTTTTTCAGAGTCCTCTGCAGTCGTATCTGCTACATCCCCTGCCCCAGGTGTGGGGTCAGACGCTGGTGGTTTGGAATCACCTAAATCACATGACAGAACCCGAGACCCATATGTCAGCCAAGGGGGGCCCAGCCAGAGAGGGATGGCTACCGATGTTCTGCCATGGGATGAACTGCTGAGGGAGATTAGGAAAGCAACAGACAGTATCATCATGAAGGTCACTCCTATGAGTACGGGCCCTGACACTTGCCCGACTGCTTCTGCTATGGGGTTGGGGGTGCCCACCCAGGCACCTGCTGCTGACAACAGCTCAAAACTTGATGTCTTGTCTATGGAGGTGAGGGGACTGAAGCGATATCTCCAAATGTCCAACCCACCGCTGGCTGAGGTGGCACTAAGGCTTTCTATTGATAGTACCAATGCCGCAGCCCCCAATGTGATGCCTCGGTCCCCCCAAACTTCAACAGACATATTTTGCCATTATTGTGGGAAGGATGGGCACATGAAGAGGGAATGCTGGTCTCGGAAAGACTTAAAGTGGTGAGCCAGCTACAAGGAGAGCTTTGGAGCACAAAACAGTGGTTAAGAGTTGCACAAAATGACCGCAGTGATTGTCCCAGAAATGCTAACTCACGTCCCTTTGTGGCTAGATCATCTGCCCAGGCCCTTGCTACTGCCTCTCCAGACTGGTCCAGAATAGTGGGTCCCTCCATGGAGACCACTGTGAAGGTGAATGGAGTGTCTGCAAGCGCTGTATTGGGCAGTGGCTCCCAAGTGACAATTATGTTTCAGGACTGGTATCAGACGCACCTGTCTGATGTACCCTTACAACCGTTGGAAAGACTGCATGTCTGGGGGTTAAGTGAGAAGACCTACCCCTATTCCAGGTATATCCGAATTTGGTTGTCTTTTCCCACCTCCGTGGCTGGAGTGGCCGAGCAAGTAGAGACACTGGCATTAGTGTGTCCCCCTACCGGACTATATGATGGGATTCCTCTACTAATTGGGACGAATGCGCATATGTTTGGACGGTTGGCACAGTTGTGTTATGAGAAACAAGGGTCAAGGACTGGTAGAGCTTTGAGAATCCCTGCCTTGATCAAGAAGGCTTATGAGGCACAGAGAGATGCTGAAAAAGTGGACCCAGAGGAACCGGTTGGAATTGTCTGGAAGAAGGATCCGGAGTCTCTGATTCTGCTGCCAAATGCCCATTGTACCTTACAGGGGGAAGTCTGTATCAGAATGGATGTCAAGAATAAAATCCTCATGCTGGATGCACCAAGCGATGGGAAATTGCCGAAAGGACTGCTGGTTAAGCCAAGTATTTTGCCTGCCAGAGCCCATGCTTATGCTAGAAGGGTAATGGTTCAAGTTCATAATGTGTCTGATAGAGAGATTCGAGTAAATAGAGGTTGCACCTTGGCTAATGTACATTGTGCAGATACTGCAGTGCTGCCCAGTAACAAGTGTTCAGGGGAGAATGACAGAGTGATGCCCGACTTGTTTGATTTTGGGGACGCCTCGTTGCCAGCTGAATGGAAGATGAGAATTAGTAGAAAACTTGCCCAGAGAGACCAGATGTTTTCTTCAAAGGAATGAGACGTAGGATGTGTGCAAGGCACTGAGCACCACATCCGGCTGCATGATGAAAGGCCATTTCGTGAGAGGTCTCGACGCCTGACCCCTGCTGACATAGATGATGGGAGACTGCATCTGCAAGAGATGCCTGCTGCTGGTGTAATGCAAGAATCCAGAAGCCCATATGCTTCACCTATTGTGGTAGTGAGAAAAAAGAATGGGACAGTAAGAATGTGTGTGGATTATTGCACCTTGAACTGGCGGATTATCCCTGATCAGTATACAGTGCCCCGCATTCAGGATGCTTTAGACTGCCTGAATGGTAGCAAGTGGTTCTCTGTGCTGGATCTTCGCAGTGGGTACTACCAGATCCCGATGGCCCCGGAAGACCGTGAGAAGATAGCCTTTATCTGCCCACTAGGTTTCTATGAATTCACGAGGATCCCTCAAGGGATTTCAGGTGCTCCAGCCACTTTTCAATGACATATGGAGCGTACAGTGGGGGACATGAACTTATTAGAGTGCCTGGTATACCTAGATGATGTTATTGTGTTTGGCAGCTCACTGGAGGAACATGAGAGCAGATTGTTCAAGGTGCTGGACCGACTGGAAGACTTTGGCCTTAAACTATCCATCGATAAATGTCAGTTCTTCCAAACCTCTGTAAAGTATGCGGGACACATAGTATCCACCGAGGAAATAGAAACAGACCCGAGTAAAGTTGAGGCCTTGACCACCTGGCCGCAGCCCCACAATCTAAAAGAACTGCAAAGATTCCTGGGATTCTGTGGTTACTATCGCTGGTTCATCAAGAACTATTCAAGAGTGATTCATCCTTTACTTAATCTTACTCAAGGTTGCCCTCCTACTAACAAAAAATATAAGAGGTCGGTTTCTTCTGAGCCTGAGAGAGTGTATTTCCATCCCATGAAGTATTTGGAACCAGATGGACACTTGAGTGTGATGCTGCTTTTCATGAGATTATATATCAACTTACCCACACTCTTGTCCTTGCCTGTGCAGATCCAGCAAAACCCTATGTCCTGCAGACTGATGCTAGCCTGCAAGGCTTGGGGGCTGTAGTGTACCAAGAGCACGAGAATGGCCTGAGACCAGTGGCCTTTGCCAGCCGAAGCCTGACTCCATCCGAAAAGAACTATCCTGTACATAAGTTAGAGTTCCTAGCTTTGAAGTGGGCCATTGTTGACCAATTCCACAAGTACTTGTATGGGGCTAAGATACTAGTAAAAACTGACAATTATCCTTTGACCTATGTGCAGACTTCAGCTAAGTTGGATGCCACTGGCCATAGGTGGCTTTCAGCATTATCTATATATCACTATGTTGTTGAATACAGAGCAGGCCTGAACCACATAGATGCTGATGCTCTCTTCCAGAGGCCTGTTTCCCAAAATGACTGGGTCAGACTGTCAGAAGCTGATATTCGAGCACTTTGCCAGAAGTTTGACAGAGAGGAACAAGTGGCCACAGACACAGTGGACTGTCTGGTGGATTGTTTGGGGCCCTCTGAGAATTGTATACCTGCTGCTTATTGCCACTTTTCTGTATTAGACATTGGTGCATTGCCTCAGCTAGACAATGACAGTCTTCAGCGGGCTCAATCCCGAGATCCTAGGGTCAAACCAGTTTTAGAAGCCCTCTACGGTGGGAAAGCTGTGTCTAAGTTACGCTCCACTGATTTGAGAAATGCATTGTTATACAAGGAAGGTTCTAAGTTGAAACTGATTAATAGACTGTTATACAGAGAAACAGTAGACGGAGGGGGACAAATAGGCAAACAACTAGTTTTGCCCACCGATTTCTGAGACTTAGTTCTGAGGTCCCCTACACAGCCACATGGGGCACCTTGGTAGAGACAGAACACTTGACTTGGTGAGATCCAGATTCTATTGGCCTAAAATTGGGGCTGATGTTGAGCAACACATTAAAACTTGTAGTCGCTGCTTACAGAGGAAAGCTTTGCCCCAGAGGGCTGCCCCCCCTTGTTAACATCACTACAAGCGCCCCCATGGTGCTGGTCTGTATTGACTTTCTGAGTCTGGAGCCAGATCAAAGAAGTATCAGTAATGTGCTGGTGGTCACTGACCATTTTACGAGATATGCCCAAGCTTTCCCCACCAAGGACCAGAAGGCAGCCACTGTGGCAAAAGTACTAATAGAAAACTTTTTTGTTTACTGTGGGGTGCCACAAAGAATCCATTCTGATCAAGGGAGGGACTTTGAGAGTCGTCAGATCAGAGATGCTTTCCCTGTGGGGAGTGCGAAAGTCCAGAACCACCCCTTACCACCCCAAGGGGGACCCACAGCCTGAATGTTTCTACCGCACTTTGCTAGATATGCTAGGCACCCTCCACCCAAAGGACAAGCCTAGATGGAGCCGACAAATTAGCACCCTGGTACATGCCTGCAACTGCACCAAAAGTGATGCCACTGGGTTCTCCCCCTACCGCCTGATGTTTGGAGGAGAAGCCCGACTACCAGTAGATGTTTGCTTTGGAGTTTCTCCTGATGGGGTTCGAGCTGATAACCACTTACAGTATGTGCAAAAGTTAAAGGCCCAACCAAATCATCCGTACCAACTGGCTCAAACCATGGCTGCCAAAAGAAATCTGGCCAACAAAGAAAGGTATGATAAAAAGGTGAAAGCACAGGACCTCCAAGAAGGAGATCGGGTATTGCTAAGAAATCTCAGACTGCATGGCAAAACCAAGATTGCTGACAGATGGTACCATCTCCCTCACATTATAGTGGGCAAACTAGATGATCTGCCTGTGTACAAAGTAAGGTCTAAGAATAATTCAAAAGATGTTAAAACAATGCATATAAATCATTTACTGCCCATTGGACAAACCTTGATCGAGTCTAAGCCCCCAGAAATTGCTCCTTCTGGACCAGTGACCCGAACTGCTACTAAGTAAAAGCAAAGAAAGTCTGCACCTACAGATGCTGAGTTAAAGTGTTCCCCACAACAAGTCCCAGTTGAAAATGACTGTCAATCTATGTCAGAGGAAAGTGAGTGCAACTTTGGGTACTACCCCTCTTACGAACTAAGTTAGTTGTTTCAGGGCAAGTCCTTAGTCAGTTATGGAGAGGAAGCTGGGCCTTCTAGACTGCCTAAGCCCCCAGCTTTGTCCCTGGAGCCAATGCTCCCAGAAAGTGAAGTGCAAAGTATCAAGTCAGATGACATGGAATCACTGTGCATGGTGGAACTGTATGAGCTCTCAGAGGAGGAAAATGATGAACTGTAACAGACTGGTGATATACCAGAACAAGAAGAGTATTTTGAGTGCCCTGACGGTCCACTGCCAGTGTCCAAAAGCTCTCCATGTGAGCCAAGTGTTGTGGACTCAGAGATTGTAACTCCTGGAGCTGAAAGTGCCCGAAGTTCTAGCCTCTCTATCCCAATGGAGACTCCCCTGACAAGTGAGGACAATGCTGAAAATGGGGCTCAGGGTGCAGAGACTGTAACAGTTCTCCTTAGAAAGACTGGTCGAGCTGTAAAGCTTGTGGTACACCTCAGTTATGATTCCCCTGGGAGGCCTGTGGACTTGGCTCTCAATGTTGTCCATAAAGGAGTGTATGTGTCCCTGAGCTCATTGCCCAAACTGAACATCAGTGCTAACTCAAAGTTACTTGTGTTGCCCTCTAGGTATGGTGCCCCTGCTCCATCCAGCCCCAAGGTAGCTGATAGGGAAGGACCCCCTCTCTTCAGGCTTCATGTACAGTAGGTAATAATATGAGTTATGGTACAATGTGTGTATAATACTGTGTAAAAAGTGATGTACTGAAAAGTTTCAGAAATGTGTTTCGGGTAAGGTGATATGTTGACTGATGATTATATGTATAAGCCTAATGTGATACTGATGTAAATGTATATGGTTGTATCGAAACTTATGGGGGTACTTACTTGACGCAGACACCAAGTTTTTCCAGGCCAGGAAGGGTGTAACGCCCCTGCAAATGGGGGTTCCCAAAAGTCTTCCAGGAGATTGTCTGAATGCTCCATGTCTGGACGGTGTTCGGCGTCTGAGCTGTTTAAATGTGGTTCCAAGTGAGTGCTATTTGAGCCTCCTCATACTGTCTCTTTAAGAGCTGTCTGCTTGCAGATTTAATTAGTTTGTATGGTGGGACTGTGTATTTAATGCTTGAATCCCGCCCGAGCTGCTGTCAATTCACTCCGTCTTTGCCGTTGCTACATGTCCAGAGGGAGCCTTGTTGAAAGATATAACTGTTTGTCAGAAATCATTTAGAGTGACTGAGAAAATGTAGTTTATCTAACCTGTCTTCATTTCACCACAAACTGTTTCAGTGTAGCTCTTTCATTTTGGTCCTGAATAGCTGACTTGGACCAATCAGGATGATAGGGAGACCCTAAAATGGAGCCTGTAGACAAATCGGAACTTGGACTCTCAATTTTGAGCCAGCCACAAGGGGATTGTATGGGCAGTGACTCTGGGAAATGTAGTTTTGACCTTGGCACCTTTTTTCACCAACAGGGGGAGTCTTATTGTGAGTGACAGCCGAACCAGCCAACAGAATGGTGAGGAACTCGAAGGAAATGCCCTGCTGTTACTGGAAAGTCAGATCAGTTGTGACAGTGAAGAGAGAAGGAGCTCTGTGCTTCTGTGGTGTATAGTTTCGAGCGGGAAGCGCGTGTAAGGCCCTGAGGTTTGGTCTGCAGCCATTGTAAGTGCCAGTTCAGACCAAATCCGATTTGTGAGGAGAAAGAAGGAAGTCTGAAGAGTGGAAACCAGGCTCACCCTGTAGAAGACTGGAGAAATTGCTGAATCGCGCTTGGTCTGTCAGGAACTGAAGCTGCTGTGTGTACTCTCGGGTATTTTGCAGTAATTGCGATCGGGATTGGGAAGCAGCCTGTCTAGTATAGTACTTTCCTTTTACATATGAATGTGCGTAGTGCTTGTGGTGAATTGCTATTTCCAATCCCCCATGCTGTGTGCTGTGTGTTGAAGCTGGAAGCAAACCCCAGCTTGTCTCGGACTAAATCTGGTTGATATCAACTGCAGTGGGGTCCAGTCCCAAGGACCTTGTCTCTATGCCCTGTTGTTCTGGCAATCCAGAAGAACATCCACCATCCAGTCCTCAGCTTGGGTATTGTGAGTACAAATCAGGGTATTTCCCTGCAGCCTGTTATCAATCACAAGTGTGTCATCTAATTCTTCTTGTTTCACTGCTTCATAGACTGAGCCATCCGGCTCCGGATTATAATTGGGTATTGTGCATGTATTTTCTTCTACAGGGCCCTGTCCATCTGCACCTGACGGCCGACCCCGGGCAACGGACCTGACTAGCCCACCCCCAACCTGGGTACCCAGAGTGTGACTTTTCAGACCCTGTTTGTGTGCACAGTACTGTGATTTAATGCCACCAATTAACCTGATTTCCCCCTCCGGTGTTACTGTCCCCTTAATAAATCAGATTTGTTGTTGTTATACTATATACTGTCTGTGGTGTTGGAACTTATGGAAACAGTATTGTGTTTTGCTGTGTATGTTGTTTAACCTTATTTTACAGGGGGTCCTCAGAGACATGCTGCAGAATCAGTCTCGAGAGTAAGTGGTATCTATATGAGTGAACAGTGTGTGTATACGTGGGGTATTGGGGCTGTAACTCCGGTGTACTTTGTGAGCCACTAGAGGGAATAAAAGGGGGTCTCAGTGTCCCAGAGGGCTGTGACCAAGCTAGTCTAACCACTACAAACCCTGACCTCTGGGTGGAGGCACCCGTCCTGGAACCTAGGCCCCTCAACCTGTCCGTAGGCAAGCAGGCAGGGGTAGTAGCCCTTGGGATAGCGCCACCTGGGGGTTACACAGGCTTATGCCTTTCCTCACTAAGTCTGCTCACCTTGCCATTGCCAACAGCGCTTTGTTGCCCACCTTGTAATATGGGACTCCTATCTTACACTCCTTGTGGGCTGTTGACGTTAATAAGCTTAACTGCCTATGCAGCAAAATTGATCACTTCGCTGCTAGTCCCCACCCCCTCCCAAAATTAGGATACACCACTGTGATGTATCAACTTCCCTGGGTTGGCTCCCTTTTGCTGCACATTTACAACTCATCCTGCTCTGCCGAGCCTTGAAATTGGTAAAAGACACCCCCCCACACACCTTACAGAAGTCTTCAAGTTTAAGCAGCATACCTGACACCTCCGATCCTCCTCCAACCCCCTACTCGAAATTTACAGAGCTCATTCTGCCTCCGGTAGGTGTGCCTTCTTCTAGACTGCCCCCTTCCTCGGGAACACTCTCCCGAAGGAGATTATATTCTGTGACTCATTGGTTACATTCAAGAACAAACTAAAAGCCAATGCAATGGCGGCAGCGCACTACAGATGTAACCGGACAGTGACTTCTAAACTGCATCCCTAATAACCTCCTGATTTTTTTTCACACTCAATCCAGGTTATCTGACAAGCTGCTTCTTGTCGTGAACCTATACCTAGCTAACGGTCTTGACATATCCGCTGTCTCAACTATAGTACTCTGGTGCAATACTTTATTCCTAATGTTACTGCTTCTGTATTCAACTGCATTGTACTTGTCTCCCTGTTGCATTGTTTTGTTTACTAATGTCAGCTGTCCCCTACTCTGCTGTGATGATGTCCTGTTGATGTTACACTGCACCATGAATGACTTTGTATGTTATCTGCTGCATGGATTTATCTTTGCCTACTATACTTGTATGACTTTGTATATTACCTTCTATATGGGCACAAATTTGCTACTGTATGTCTTATTAACTCCATATCACCCCTGAATAAGGGACACTGTTTCAGTGGGCCTACCTGGTTAACAAAATTCAAATAAATAACTTCTGGGCTTCTCAATACAAAAATGACATAGAGACAGTTGAAAGGAAGCAATTTGGGGCCACCAAAATGATCAGAGATATAGGGGACAGAAACTTTGAGGAGAGGCTGATGACCCTTGTAATAACACTAGGAACTTTAGAGTTGGAACTAAAATTACTTTTGTAATTGTCTGTAGCGGAACTGATTACTTATATACTAAAGTTGATGGAAGACAATGTGGTCAGTGGAAGCCCGGATGCTTAGAAACTACTGTATCTATATATTGTGAATAGTTTTGGATTCAAAACACCATATCCAGGACTTCTTTACAAACAACTCTTAGCTCAATTAGAACATTTCTTGTAAAATAATATTCAAACCCCAGGATCCCCTCAGTATGCTTAAACTAATGCAGTCAGCCTCCTGTGTTGAACTGCCCCAGAGAGAATGAAATGTATATAAATGATGGAACACTCATTGGCTCATGCTAATTTCAAACTGCTACCTCTAGTAACTGTTGCGTTCTGTTAACGCTCAGATTCATTTCTCCTCCTGCCTAGCATAGATGCCTCAGAGAGCTCTCCTCAACTTCCACTAACCATTATTGTTTTCCGGTGAGGTAAATGTTTTATTACTTTATTTTTGATTGCTGCCCCATTCCTCTCTTTTTCAGGCTAGTCAGCGTAGTTTAGTTGTTTTTTTGTTTTGTTTTCTTTAGCAGTTCTTCAGCAGTTCCTGGAAACAAGGTGGAACCGCTGTTTTTACACGAGAAAGGGTCCTGAAGGAACTGGAAGTAATAAGAGTTGATAAAACAATGGGGCCAGATGGGGTGCACCCCAGGGTCCTTAAAGAACTAAGAGAGGTGGTGGCTGAACCTCTGGCTATCCTGTTTAGCCGATCACTGAAAACAGGGGAGGTACCCAAAGACTGGAGGACAGCAGATGTAGTCCCCTTATACAATAGTGGGAACAAAGAGGAAGCAGGGAACTACAGACCAGTCAGCCTCACCTCGGTAGTGGGAAGATCATGGAGAGCACTACTGAAGGAGAGATTGATGGAACATCTGGTTGTCAATGGACTACAGGACCCAAGGCAGCATGGTTTCACCAGGGGGAGGTCATGTCAGACCAACCTCGTTGAATTTTTTGACTGGGTGACTAGGGAGGTGGATCGGGGAGGGCAGTGGACATGGCCTATCTGGACTTCAGCAAGGCCTTTGACACTGTGCCACATAGAAGACTATTACACAAACTGGGGAATATGGGTATGGTCGGGACAGTAGTGTGGTGGGTAGGTAACTGGCTGGGTGGCAGGACACAGAGGGTGGTGGTAAATGGCTGTCACTCCACAGAGGGAAAAGTGACCAGTGGGGTACCACAGGGATCAGTGCTGGCACCGGTCCTATTCAACATCTTCATCAGTGACATTACGCAGGACCTAGAAGGCAGAATTTCACTGTTCACTGATGACACAAAGCTCTGTAACAGAGTAGACACACCAGAGGGTGTAGACAGAATGAGAAGGGACCTGCAGAAACTTGAAGAATGGTCAGGGGTTTGGCAGTTGAAATTCAATGCAAGGAAGTGCAAGATAATGCATATGGGGCACAAAAACCCTGGCACAATATATCAGTTGGGGTGAGGATATAGCATGCACCAAGCAGGAAAGGGATCTTGGGGTTATCATCTCTGATGACCTCAAGGTAGGGAAACAGTGTGACAAGGCAGCAGGTAAAGCAAATAGGATGCTGGGATGTATAGGCAGAGGCATCACCAGCAGGAAAAGGGAGGTCATAATTCCGCTATACAAGATGCTAGTGAGGCCCCACCTGGAGTACAGTGTACAGTTCTGGAGACCATACCTACGTAAGGACATAGACAGGGTACAGAAGGTTCAGAGGAGGGCAACAAAGATGGTGCATGGATTGCATCACAAGTCCTATGAAGACAGGTTGAAGGAACTGAACATGTACTCCCTGGAAGAGAAGAGGGAGAGAGGGGATATGATAGAGACATACAAGTATCTTACAGGGAGGAACAGGGTGCAGGAATACACTATTTTTAAGCGAAAAAGATGTTCCAGGACTAGAGGGCATGGGATGAAGTTGGAGAGGGGACGATTCAGAGGAAACATGAGGAAGAATTTCTTCACAGAACGGGTGGTGGACAAGTGGAACACCCTGCCAGAGGAAGTGGTGCGGGCTGAAACAATCACAGGATTTAAGAATGCATGGGATAGACGTAAAGGAATTCTGGAGGTCAGGGGTAAGGGGCAACAGACCTAGGAAAACATAAACTGAACTTACAAGCTCAAATGGACAGACTGGGTGGGCCATAGGCCCTTATCTGCCGACACTATCTATGTATCTATGTTTTCAGTGGTTTTTACACAACTTTATTAATTTTAAAGTACTAGTGTTCTGGTTCCTTCCCAAGCACTAACACTATATACTGTGTATATGTGTGTGTGTATATATATATATATATATATATATATATATATATATATATATATTCGATGTTATTCCTATTTTTGCGGTTCCTTTCCTGTCAGGAACCAAGAATATTCATCAGTTCCCTGTGTTTAAATCCAGTCGGGGAACCAACCACGTTGTTATATTTTGGAGGATCTTTACTGCATTTTTTTCAGTCTCGGATCCGACTGTTTGTTTTTTCTGTTTTTTGTTTCCCCTGGAGTTTCTGACACTCATGTCAGAGACACCAAAAAAGAAAAACAGGAGAGGACCTAATGGGTTTAAGAATTTCATTAAGTGTGGACAAATTGTTGCCAAAGCTGACTGGCACGATTTGTGTCTTCTGTGTCTGGGTACCAGTCACATTTTTGCCAGTTGTGACATTTGTAAGACTTTTTGTCCTAAAAGTCTAAAAAAGAGGGCAAAAAAGCTTGAGGAAATAGCCACATCTTCCTCTCCTTCTCCTAAGCTTACTGAAGAGGCTTCCTTCTGGCATGCACAAAAAGATAAAAAAACAAAGAACCAGTGGACCCTAAATCCACTGAGAAGGCTGAGACTTCAAAATTTAAGAGACCGGTGGAACCAGCTGCTGAACCGGTTCCTGCTAAGAGGGAACATAAAGATAAACACATCGCTGCACCTCCTGCCAAAAAGGCAAAGGAGCTCTCAGCTGACAGACTGATGATGCCCTCAGCTGAGGACATTGCCAAGGCCTTACAGATTTTACAGGCCCTCCAGGCTGTTGGTCCCCTGGTTCTTTTCTCAGTTTCTGCTTCAGCTTCCCCCACTCAGGCACCATTGAACCTATATGACGAATCAGAGGAGAGGAGTAGTGGGAACCCATCGAGCCTGAAGTTTCCCCGGAACAAGATTTCGCCCCCCACCGGGACTGAAGAATTACTCTTCTCACAACTCTTTTGTGAGACAGATGGTTGACACCCTCAGTCTCTCTATTCAAGAAACAGTGGAGGATGAGGAAAAAGATTTTCTGAATACAATGGGTCTCACCCCCACTAAAAAACTTCTGCTTCCAATCCAAAAGTCCCTGAAGAAAGCCATTTTAAACATTCTGCAGAACCTCACTACTGTGCCAGGGGTAGACAGGAGAAAGTTGATAAGAAATATCAGCTGGACAGAACCAGTGCTGATTTTCTGTTTGCATACCCAGATCATGAGGGGGGTGGTAGAGGCAGCTGCCTGTGATAGAGCCAGAGTGCCTTTAGCTTCCCATCCACCTGATAAGGAGTCCAGAAAGATTGATGCTATGGGGAAGAAAGGGTATCGAACAGCCTTTCTTCTCATCAGAGAGGCCAGCTGTATGGACTGTGCAGCCCAGTACCAGGAGGCCCTTTGGTCCACTGTCCTGGCCATGACGGACAAGATTTCTGGGGATGTGGCAGTGGACCTGGCTGAGAGAGACAGTACAGCCCTGGATGCCACAAAATACCAGTTTCATGTGGCTGTGGACACCAGTGATACTGTAGCCAGGTTTATGTCCATCACCATATCTTTGAGGCGGTTTGCGTGGCTCAAGGCTACAAATCTCTCCCAGGGTACCCAGAGTAAGGTCATGGATTTCCCCTGTGAGAACAATTCTCTCTTTTGGGATAAAACAAAAGCCTGCATGAAAAAAGTGGAAGAGTACAAAACTGCGTGTAGAAGTAATTCTGCACAGGACAGACTTTCCATTTCTTACAGTTCTCAAGCTAGGGGAGGCAGGGGTAGGGGCTCCTATTCCAGGCATTTTTTTGAAGCCCAAGCATTGCCAGACTACCAGTAGCCCAGAGGGTACTTTAGTGATAGAGGCAGAAGGACTGTAAGAAGGTCTGAGCCAGCACCTAAGGCCAATTCCCAGTCAAAGCAGAACCCCTGATATGCTTGCCCAGGTCATCTCCCCCTTCCCTGTAGACGGCAGGGTGGCTCACTTCCTCCAAGCATGGCATACCATTACCACAGACAAATGGATCTTGGAGGCACAGTGAGCCAGGGTCCGTCCCTCAGTTTCAAAATACTCCACAGGCTGAGAAGCAGAATTTTCGTCCCGGTAACCCCAGCAGAAAGGACTGCTAGAATCAGAAGTTGCCAGCCTACTGCTCACCAAAGCCATGGCGCCTGTCCCCTAACCCAGAGGGGCAAAGGCTTCTATTCCAGATATGTCCTTACCCAAAAGAAAAATGGGGACTAGTGACCCATTCTGGATCTGAGACTCCTGAACAAGCACTTAACAAAGTCAGAGTTCAAAATGGTCACTTTGCCCATGATCATTCCAACCCTCCAGCTGGGGGACTGGTTGGCATCCTTGGATCTCAAGGATGCCTATTTTCACATTCAAGTCAGTCCCAGCCACAGAAAGTACCAGCAGTTCAGACTTACCTCAGGTCACTACCAGTTTTCAGCAATGCCCTTCAGCCTAACCTCAGCCTCCAGGACATTCACCAAGTGCCTAGCCATAGTTGTGGCTCACTTGAGGTGGCAAAGGGTCACAGTGTTACCTTACCTGGACAACTGGCTAGTTGTAGGGCAGTCCCCACAGCACGCCAGAGACTCTCTTGCTGGCACTCAGAGCACCTTGGAATCTCTGGGATTCCTGATAAATGCCCAGAAGTCCCAAGTGGAGTCTATCGGGTCCTGGACTTCATAGGGGCAGAGCTGGACACCCTGCAATGAAGGGTCTTCCTTCCACAGGACAGGGTAAACAGTATCCTGGAGCTGGCGGACTCTTTCATACTAAACAGACCTGGGCCAGCAAGGCACTTCCTGCAGCTCCGGGGCAGCATCCTTTTGCCTAACTGGTGCCTGTCACATAAACCCTATTTCAGGCCTTGCAGTGGTGGCAAGACAGAGAGAGAACCTCAGAGAGGGAACTCCTTTCGGCAGGAAGTTCCCATCAGCGGTGCTTATCGCAGATGCCTCCCTCTTATGTTGGGGGGTACACATGCATGACCTCACAGCCAGCAGTACATGATCCTCTCAGGAATCACTTCTGTGTATCAGCCTTTTAGAGCTCAGAGCAGTTTACCTGGCTCTGCAGTCATTTTCACCTCAGCTTGTTGTCAGGAAGCATAGGAAAACCAGGAGCAGTTGGCAAGTAGCATTTTTTTATTTATTTTATTTATTACTTTTTGCCCCTGCAGTTTGGCCGCCAATCATCCATCATTCACTGAGCCTTCTGGCTTCCACTTCCAGCCGCACTCTGCCCCGAGACCCCTGGCTTGCCCCCCGGGGGTGGGGTCGCGGCACTGGCCCTAGGTGCCGCGAAATCTGTGACTGACTTGGGGAGCTGGCTGAGAGGCTAATTGAAGCCAGAGGCTGGCTTCACTGGGGCAGCCCACTACGGCATATTTTTCCCGTATACGGGAGCGTGGACGTGCAATGATGGCCAGCATCCGCCCAGCCCCGACGTGCTGACATTGGTACTGTGGTGCACCCGGTTTCCGCCAGGTGTCCCTAATGCACCCAGTGCACTCCCACCCTCCCCCGAAGAAGGAGAGCAGTCACGGGACGCTCTATGCTTCTCCCCTTGCTGGCCCTCTAGCAACCCGGGTCCGTTCCTGAACCCAGGTCGCCAGCGCCGCAGCTCGGCACCTTGCTCCTGCACCAGCGGGCCCGGTGGCAAGTAGCATTTTATTATCTATAACAATAGAATAAAAATAAAGTTGTTCAGTATCACTATTTCCAAAGGCAGTACAAATGGAGAAAACAAAGTCCTTCATCTGAGATATCTCTAATTCCAAGTTTCAGTCGCTGTCTCTCAGTCCCTCTAGCAAAAGCATTACTGCTCTTTTTGTAAGTCTTTGCCTGGGAACTCGGTAAGAGGCGTCCTGTTTCTCACAAAATGTTCTTGTCGGTTTCTTTACAGGTGCAACAAATAGAATATGGTGATCTAGAACTTGCCTCTTGTTGACAGGTCTGCAAAAGAATTTGCAAACAAGCCTGAGAGGAGCTCAAACTGCATCTCAGGTTAACTGCCTAAATTCCAAATAGCTGCTTGCAATCATTTCAACAGCATAACTACTGTATAGACATTTCAAACAAAGAGATCCCAGTATCACTTACAGTCTCACACAAAGATTCACATATATTTTTATAATCACAGAAACAGCAAGTGAAGGCAGAAAAATAGTGAGAGGCAGAGAATTGCAAGACCGTCAAAGTGATCAGTTCCTAGGTCTCACGAGAACATTTAGTTACATAAAAAGACAGACAAGAGACAGAAAAGGAAAGGATAGAACAGATCCTTGCGTTTAACTCTTACTGCATAACAAATGAAACATAGCCTTATTCAGCCCTGTCACACAGCTCAGGGGCAAGATGGTACAGGTCAGAACAGGCAACACTACCACCTTGTATTACGTCAACAAACAGGGAGGTGCCAGATGGATCTCACTGTGCACAGAGGCCATGAAGGTCTGGAACCTGGCCTAATCCCTGCAGGTGTCTGTCTGCTGTCCACCTACCGGGAAGGGACAACATTCTGGCAGACTCCCTCAACAAAATCAGTCAGAACCACCACAAGTGGCCTTTGAACATACAAGTGCTGGCATCAGTTTTCAGAAGGTAGAACACACCAGAGATAGATCTGTTTGCCTCCACAGGCAACCACCAGCCGCCACAGTTCTAGTTTAGCCCTCTGACCTAGGGGACTGTGCCAGAGGATGCTCTAGTGCTGGATTGGTCAGGCAGATTCATTTATACCTTCCCCTTTTCCTGTTGCCCAGAGTTCTCATAAAACTCAACTCACAACCAGCAACAATGATCCTGGTGGCACCAGAATGGTACTCCCTCCTGCTAGCCCTAGCAGCGTCACAGCCAATCCACCTCCCTCAGAGGCACAATCTCCTGACTTCTTTGCAATGTAGAATATTGTATCCCAGTCTCCGGTCTCTTTGCCTGAAGACCTGGCTCTTGAAGACTTAGAATTTGCTAGCCTGCACCTCTCTGAAGTGGTCCTGAACGTCTCAGGGGTTTCTTGGAAAACCTCGACCAGGAAAACTTTTGCTTTCAAATGGAAAAGATTTTCTATCTGGTGTGGACACAGCAGTGTCAATCCCTCTCATGCTGGGTTACCTGTCTTGGTGGATTACCTGACCCGCTTGCACTCACTGGGCCTTAAGCCTTCTACCCTGAAGGTACATCTAGCTGCAATTTCAGCATTATATTTCAGCTGGTAAGGACATGTCTATGGCATCTCATCCTGTCTTCAGGAAGTTCTTTAAAGGACTCCTTCACCTCCACCCCACCCCTTTGAGAACCAGTCCCATTTTGGGACCTGCACATTTGCATTGCCAGACTTATGGAATCCCCCACTGAGCCTATGGCAACTGCAGATCTAAAGTATGTGATCTGGAAGAGTGTCTTCATGGTAGCCATTACTTCAGCTAGGCAAGTAAATGAGCTACAGGCCCTGTGCACAGATGTGAACTGCATCTCCTTTCACAGAGATAAGATGGTGCTCAGGACTAATAGGACATTCCTTCCTAAGGTGGTTTCAGATGTTCACCTCAATCAGTCCATAACACTGCCAGTCTTTTTCACTGTCAATTCCAGCTCAGGTAAGCAAAGGTTGCATAGCCTGGATGTCAAGAGGGCACTTGGCCACTACCTTGACTGGACCAAAGTCTCCAGGCCAGAGCACACTGCTGTTCCTTACCTGTGGGGAAGTAGGTAAAAGTAAACCAGCTTCTAGGAGAACTGTTGCACACTGGATAGTGGTCTGCATCCAGTTCTGTTACAGTAAAGTGGGTAAACAACCTCCCCTGAATCTCGGGGCACACTCTACCAGAGGTACAGCTGCATCAGTAGCTGCTGTGAAGGACATCCCCTTACTGGAGATTTGCAAAACAGCTACATGGGAAACTGTTCACACTTTCACCAAGAACTGCTGCTTGGACATACAGTCCAGAAGTGATGCCACATTTGGCACTGCAGTCCTGCAGACCCTTTTCCCTAAATAGGTTCTGTACCCAGCCTTCAAAAGTACTGCTTCGTAGTCTGCATTAGTTTAAGCATACTGAGGGATTCCTGGGGTTTGAAGAAAAAATTACTTACCATAGTAATCTTGTTTCTTCTAGGGGATCCATTGGTATGCTTAAAGTTCCCACCCTGCCTCCCCTTCTAGAATCTTCTGTGTCCCTTCTTACAGGGACCACGATTTGGAAGGTCTTCTATTGTGGGACAAGTTTTTTATTTATTTAGATAAGCTAGTTAGAGGGTCTTCACCATGTTAGGCTTCGTAATGAATCTGAGTGTTACAGAACGCAGCAGTTACTAGGGGCAGCAGTTTGAAATTGGCACAAGCCAGTGAGGGTTCTATCATTTACATACGTTCCATTCTCACCAGGGCAGTTCAACACAGGAGGCTGACTGCAATAGTTTCACCATACTGAGGGATCTCCTGGAAGAAACAAGATTACTATGGTAAGTAATTTTTTCAACTTGCATCTTCAAACCTGAGATGATTCCTGCGGCAGTTTTTTTTTTTTTTTTTGTTTTTTTTTTTGTTTGTTTACTAATTGTACAACTGGTAATAAGGGCTATGAGGAGAGGCTGGTGACCCTTAACATACTTACTTTAGGGGAAAAAGAAGGCAGAGAAGGACATGGTCTCAGTGTTTAACATGCAAGAGATACATTTCTGCAACAAATGTTGTCTCTGAGGCAGACCTGCCTCTGAATCAGACACTGTGGATAGGGCTGCCTCCAAAGCAGGGCTTTGTCCTCTACTGCTAAAGAGCTGAACTTCATTGTTGTGCCAGCTGTCTCCGAGGCAGACCTGCCTCTGAATCGGACATTATGGATAGCGCTACCTCCCAGCAGGGCCCTTGAGAGGGTGAGGGAGCAGGGGATAATTCCCGGGGCCCAGCACCAAGAAGGGCTCAGACCTCCCAGCATACTGTGTGCAGTGAAGGGGCTGTGAGCTGGTAGGGTGCCCCAGGGTCTGAACCTTCCTGGAATTCCTCTCAAGGGGCCTGCCTCCCTCCCAGACAAGTTTTTATCCTCTATAGCTGAACTTCACTGCTGTGCTAGCTTAGTGTCATAGTGGACCGGTCTACAGCCTGATAAACAAGAGGTCACAGATTTGAATCCAGACTCTTTTCTCTTTTTAGAATTTCGCTACAGTGGTGATCTACGACTATGACGGCACTGAGTTGGAATGTGAAATATATAGGAAGAGGGACTTAAGTGTGAGAAAAAATAAGTGCTTCAGCAAAATGGAGCTTCAGAGGCAGATTTGCATTGAAGCCAACTTCCAGTGCAGAAATGTGTCCCTTGCCTTCTGCATACTCAAGGGTATTGGCAAGTTCGATCAGACATAGACAAATGCTCACAGACTCTGTTACTACCCCAGAAAAAATCTTGTGTGTGTTTTCTGGCTTAACAAATGGGAACACTAAACAAAGGAGAGACCAGACAGCACACCACAGCTACATGGGGTGCATCTTGATTCATAAAGCGCAAATTCATTACCTATTGAGAGAGGATCAATCGGAGAACCATTTATCATGTTCATTTGCTTGTTTAGTTTGATTGAGTAGATCTTTCATGCCTTCTTATAAATCCCTTGAGGAGTTGTAGTTACGGACCCTAAAAGTGACATAATGAGTGGCTTTAGCATTTATTTCTACTGTAATAGTACAGTTGATGACATGTTTAGCTTTATCATTTCTCAAGTTGCTGAATGTCATCCAGGCTTCATACTGTCACTCCAACGTACCAAACAATTTAAGGTTCATCCACGGGTGCTGAGCGGCGCGAGCTCCAATCTGTCACAGTGTCACATGTATAGCACAGATGACTGAGAACTGTGACAGAAAATACAGCCATCCAAGTTCAGTTAAATGCAGTCTAAAATTACTCACACCAGACAGTTTTGTCAAGGAACCTCTCCTGATTGAAGTTTTCCTAATTAATCAACTATCAGTTGAACTTCTGTACGCAGTTCTTTTTGTCAGACATAGATTAGTCAAGCAAATTTTAGTTATAGCCCCAAGAACAAATTTAGTTTAGCTTTTCCACATTGTGGCAACAATGTGTCTTCAGCAGTGTTGAAATTACAGGGGGACTAGCCAGGGCTTGGCCCCTTGCTCTGAAGTGAGCCTCTAGCTCACACACCACTGTCATTGACTTATAATGGGAAGGGGGGCTCAGTTTAAAGATAGTCATTATGGGATTCCCTAGCTCCAAAAGCATTTTAAAGATAGAACCATTATGGGCCCCTACCTCCCAAAGTTCATAAAGTATAATTCCAACACTGGTCCTCAGGGCTTCAAATACAGTTTTTGGGGGGACGAGTACTGTATTCCTCATTTCAAAAGTAAGGCGAGTAAAACCAAATTCTTATGAGTACAAATGGCTCGATAAGACTGAGTGATGAGTACATCTGTGAAAACAACATAGTTTTTTAAAGATATTAAAAACACACCAGTAGTAACGCATTTTATGTCTTGTCTTTGTTTGTGGTGTATTAAAGTAGAACCAGTACTGGCATGTGTATGGCAGCTGTTGGCTATGCCACAAGAATGGGGGGACCAGGAGCTCCATGCTAACAGCTGCTGCTGCCGTATCCTGTCTAGCAGCTTCAATACACACATATGCAACATGCATAGTAACCAACAGGACACAACTGGATGTGGATAGTTGTGTGATAAACTTGCTCCCAACTGCATTGTGAAGTTCTAGGCATTTATGGTGAGTGCCTTCAGCACCTGAGTGCACTTATCACATAACTACCCACATCCTGACGTGTCTTATTGCTTATGCTGCATGCATGCATAATAAAGCTGCAGGACTGGATGCAGTGGGGAATTTGAATAGCAGAAAGCAGCAGCATGGAGCTCCTCCCCCCAATTTGATGACATGGCCCATTTTGAATAGCAGAAAGCAGCAGCATGGAGCTCCTGCCCCCACCTTCTGATGACATGGCCCACAGCCGCTTGACACATGCCACCAGACCAGTTCTCAGGCAAAAATATAGCTAATCTGCACAAACCTCTGCTCTATCTCAACTCAAAATAGAAAATCATAATCTTTATTTTCTGCCTCAGCTGCAGTCAACAAACCTTCTCCAGTGCCCATACAGAATATGTAAACCAAAAAGCATTACAGTATTCAAAATGAGTTTGACTAATGTTCACAGTCACATCCATGGTCCATCAATTCACAGTTCTCTGTGCACACACCATACAAATCCTGCTGCTGAGTATGTACTGTTGGCAGCAGGATTTATATGGTGTGTGCACAGAGAACAATGAAAGTTAACTTGCACTTCCAAGGTACCAAGTGTTCCAGTATTCAATGCAGTTCTACTCAAAAACCTCATTATTGTTTGTGCAGGCATTTTTTAACAATGACAAATACAATCCATTTCAAGGAAATAAGCTATGAGTCTGACCCCCCCCCCCCCCTTCATGTGTAAGCGTGACTGTCCTCTTACAGGCAGAACTCAGCCATTACCTACATAAAAGACAAGTCCACAGATTAAACTGCCACCAATCCAATTACCTCACTGGTGATGGGGGGGTGGGTGCACGGAAAAGGAACAATTGCTACGTATGTGAACTTGGATACAGCTTCTGGGCTAGGCCAACCAATCAGGAAGAGTGAAAGCTACAAAATGGTAAAGTGGATTTCCCGCTAGTAAACATAATCGGTGAGGGGAACAAAAACAAGGTGGTGCACACAAGTCCAGGCATACTTAATATGCAAATCAAACATAAATGCCCTTTTCGGAGGCATATTTTGGGTCTGTATACAGCTTATCTGGAGCCCTGCTGGCCCTCAGATTCCCTCTAGTGGCAGTGATTAAACATTTTGTGTCTTGTAAACGAACCAATCAAAAAGGGATTTAATGTCAGCCAGGTAATGTGGGAAGGGTTGTTGGTAGGACTAACACTGAAAAACTGACCAGGCAACTGTATATAAGTATTTATTTATTGAAATTGTTTTACCAGATAAGGATACACAGATGCACAGAACTCTCATTTACAGGTGTGACCTGGGGAGGGGGAACAAGGGGTAGTAAGTAACAATATTCAACATATCTTTCTCAACGATATTTCTTCCATCAGGCCACACCTATGGAACTTATAGCCACGTGGACCACACAGAAACTTTTGCAAGCAGTCAGCCAGGGGCTGCCCATGACTACATCAAACATAAACGTGTACATAAATGTGGGTAGCCCCTCCTGTCCTCAGTTCTCTTCCCACCGTCGATCAGACTTGTCGGACTGCTGTGGAAATGCTGCTGTAATAGCTGCCATTTTATGTTTTAATATCCGTGAAAGTAATCACTTTTACAGTGATTTTCAACAACCTGTATGCCGTTGAAAGAATCATGAAAAGTCTTCCGGTGCTGTGAGTACGAAGACAAGATCTATGCTGGAGACTCCCATGACATCTGTGTTTGCTGCCTAGGCCCAGACCAGAATGTGAAAACCAGCAAAATTTGCCTGGGGTTTAAGTCCACAACCAGGCAACCCCTTAAGGGACTTTGGAGAAACATCTCCTCCAGGAGAAGGTAGCCAGAATGGTGAAGGAGCTCCGGCAAAAGGCAGCTGCATCGCTGGCCCAGTCAGCCATATCGCAGTCATCTAATTCATGGGACAAGCGTCAGGGAGTCAGAAGCGATAGAGACAAGGAGAAAGCCTCTCCGGTATGTTCCAGGTCACACCCTCCATTCTTTAGGTATGACCTCCTCTGTGCCATTGTCCGCTTTGGCAGTGATGCCAACTGCCCCCCAAACCTTTGACATGACACTAAGGGCTGGGCTTGGCACAGGCACTACCAGGCTTATTACAGCTACCATGTCACCGTCAGGGACTCAGCCTCCTCCATCGACTCCTTCAGTTGCGCCTGCCTATCTGCGCTGACATTCAGGCAGTTCTCATTATTTTCTTATATGATAAGACACCTACTACCTGGCCTCCCTGTTCCAGGGGGCCCATCGACAGGGCATGTTACTAACCCCCCATCCATGCCGCAAGGTACTCCCTTGCCACAGCCACCTTCTATGCCACCAACAATGTCACCGGCTTGCTCTCTTCTCCCCCTCGACCACAAGTATGAGTATGCTGCAGACTTAATAATGCAGGAAAAGGAGGATGAGGCTCAAGATTATGCTGAAAGTCACTATGAACATGTCACCAGCTCTGCTGTCTCCATGTGTAGTGAGGATTCTGTGGTGAACACACCATGGTCCCCTCCAGAGGATGGCACCTTCCTTACCATGATGCAGCAGTTGCAAGCTGCCTTGGGTTTTGCCCTGGAGGAGCAGCACAATTCCAAAAGGAATTAGAGTTCCTGGAACTGCCAGTCTTCTGCCATTGTGGTGCCTCTTCTGCGTCCAGCCTTAGAGGATGCCACCTTTGTTGCCTGGTACAGACCACACAATAATGCAGCTGCCCCCAAAAAGGCAGATAAAATGTATTTGGCACCTTCTGAGAAGCCTTTTAATACCATGCAACGTGAGACTGACTCAGTGGTGATTAGTGCTGCCCATGACAGGTCTAGGGCACTTACGTACCTTAGTTCCCTCCCTCCTGATGGAGTCAAGGAGGTTGGAGGTTATAGGCAAAAGGACATATGGCTCATCATCATTGGGCATTCGTATTGCCAATTACCAGGCCCACGTGATGAAGTATCAGAACACCCTCTGCAGGAAGCCCAAGGCAGTTGCATGGGACTTGTCTGAAGGTACCCCGAAACAGGAGCTACTAAAACCTCTCACGGCTGAGGCTGATGTGGACAAGCATTTGCTCTGCACAGCCTATAATGTCTCAGATACTTCTGCTAGAGCTTTAGCCTTGGGCATCTGTCTCAGGAGATATTCTTGGCTTAGAGTAACAGGCTTTACGAATGATGTACAACAGTCAATTCTTAATGCCCCTTTTAGAGGGCAGAAATTGTTTGGTTACGAGGTCCAAGAGACTCTGAAAGATCTTCAGGCCTCCAGTAGGACTTTGAAGTCTATGTACTACTACTCCCTCTACCATTCCCAGCCCAGGGGTAAGAGCAGGAGTCCCTTTCGTCCAGCTGGCATTAAACAGTACCCAGCCACCAGACAACAGGGCAGGGGCAAAAGATCAGGGTCCCAAGTTCCACCCCAGCTGCCCATTTAAAAGCTCCTAGAGGTGGTGGAGCCGCCCCTGCCGGCTCAACCTAACTCCTTATTTACACCCCCTGAGCACCTTTACCTCCAGGGATGACTGTAGGGGGTTGCTTTTCCCTCCACTTAAACCAGTGGAAGGAGGTGACTACAAGTCCATGGCTTCTGGAGATCACAGAAAAAGGACACGTTGTGGAACTGCTGAACAACCCTCCAGATCATCCCCCACTTGTGACAATGTATCCTGCAGGGGCATCTGCCCCTGATATTGGAGGAAGTACAGACTCTGCTTCAAAAACAGGCCATTGAACCTGTACCTCTAGAACAGAGGCACCCAGGTTTTTAATCCCGGTACTTCTTTGTCCCTAAGTGGACGGCAGACGTACGCCCTATTCTGGATCTCGGGGATCTCAACTTCTTTATAGAGTACAAGAAGTTCAGAATGGTCTCTTTGCAGGGTCTCCTCCCATTGCTGCAAACAGGGGATTGGAAATGTTCCCTCGATATGAGGGATGCCTACCTCCATATTAAAATCCGGAAACCTCACAAAAAATACTTGCGGTTTCTGTTCCAAGGGGAACATTACCAATTCAGGGTGTTGCCCTTTGGCTTGTCCTCTGTGCCACGGGTCTTTACCAAATGCTTAGCACTGGTAGCAGGAGAGCTTTGCGTTTCCCTTACCTGGACGATTGGCTATTGAAGAGCTTAGCTCGAACCAGACAGCTGTTCTATGCTCTGGGGGTAATCATCAACATACAAAAACCAGTGTTCTAGGGCCATGGATATGTTGTTCATCCACACTGTCTGGCAGGTATCCTTGCCGCTTTAAATCTTGCCGGAAGGTCTTCAAGCTGGCTCCTCCCACCCACCCGGGTGGTAAAACTCTCGGCTCCGCCCCATGACGCCAGATCTTCCTTACCGCTTGGAAGCTCAGGTTCCCTCCTTAACGCTCTGCGTATAAGACTGGTTCCTAATTCTTCGAAAGTTCGAAATCAAAAAGTTTTTTGCTAAAAAGACTTCGGTCTTCTTTTCCTCGCGGCTGCGATGGACAAATTGACTCCGGTTCTCCGGAGGTGCCCTTGCGGCAGAAGATGTCTAGGACGGATCCGCACTTCACGCATGCCTACTGCTTGGGTCTTGAGCACGACCCGCAGGCCTGCGACTTGTGCTCTCTTTTTTCGCCTACTTCCTTGAAGACCGTGCTGCCCGATTACAACTGGGGCACCCCGAGAAAAGAATTCCACCGGTAAAATCTAAAGAGGCCTGGTTGGCGGTGTCCGCGGTGGCGGGCTCGGTTGATCAGCTCGAGCAGATGATCACCCTCGAAGAGGAGGCGGCGCGGGCCGCTTCTACCTCGGCTGCGGCATTTGTCCCGCTCTCTCTCGGTGCCTCGTACTCGGCTTCTTTTAAGGAGCTTTGTCTGACCCTCTCAACCAAAGGTGAGGGTCCAACTTCTCCTGGACCCTTTTCCAGGTCCAAAAAGAGCAAAAGTAAGTCTCTCCGTCGACACTTTTGGGAGCGGGAAAGATCCCCCCCTTCTTGTCGACAGTCGACTTCGTCAACCTCAGCTCGCCACTGGCTTCACGGTGTCCCCTGGCCAGGCCAGTTGATCGAGACTCCGGCCGACGCCGTCGAGATTTTCTCGACCTGCTAGACGGGTTGTCGGCTGGAGAAGCTGAGAATCCCTCTCTCTCGTTCCCGGTGGGAGTTGAGGATCCCATCGGCTTGTCCGTGCCTCGTTCCGGAGCCTTCGTGAATCGTCTGAGCCGAGGAGTGCCATTCTCGACACTTCCCTCGCCGCCTCGGCCTAGCCGAGACTCTCGGTCTCGGACATCCTCGCGGTCCAGCCGATCCCGCCCGTCATAGGCGGTCTCGGTCTCCGGCACGCGGCCAGCCGCCGCCGCTCTTCCTCCTCCTCCCGGACGGGGGAGCGCCAGTGCTGCGTCGGAGGTATGAGGAACTCATGTGGCAACAGCTCCTTTTGACCGGGAATAAGCCGACCCAGTCGTCTTCCCCGGCCATTAAGTGGCTGTCACCGGAGCGGCCGAAACAACCCCTCGTTGTAGCCGAGGAGCCTGTTCCCAGGCCGGTTGTTCGGCCAATTCCAGCTGCCCCACCGATTCTGGGTGGAACCTCCGCCTCAACAGCGTTAGTTGGGGCTCCGACCAAAAATTCTCGGTCGGCTTTTGGGTTTGCCCCATAGGCTGTCTGTCACCCTCACTCGATAAACCTCGGGCAGGTGGAGGGTGGCTCAGCCCGAGGCAGCTTTTTGAGGACTCTTCCGAGTCCGAGATGATTCCTCCTCTTCTCCAAGCGATGGACTTGGAGTCCTCGGAGGACAGTCAGTGGACGATAGCCCCTTCGTCCTTCTTAGGGTTGCTTGCTCATCTCGAGTCCACGGGATGAAGCTCAAACCCGTTCTAAATGGGCCAGGTATCCCTCACGGAGATTCTGGACCGAGGATTCTCCCACGAGGCCTTTCTGGTGGCCGAGGCCATAGTGGGTCCGCCTTGAGTTTTGCAGCGCCCTGCTTCCTGCCCTGCGCCTTGCCAGAATGGCCAGGAAGTATGCGGTCCCCACTGCCCCTGTCCGTTCTGGAACACCCTCTGCTGAAGGGTTGGTTATCGACAGCGTTTTCCGGCATGCCGGGAACGCATAGGGATGTGGACAAACCTCCGACAAGGAATCCAAGAAATTGGATTATGCCGGTGAAAAGTCTATGCTGCGCCCCTCTCGGCCTTCGCCAGCCAGTTCGCCGTCCTCATGGCACATTTTTCTCATGCCCTGTTGGGCTCTCTGGATGAGGTCGTCCCTCATCTTCCCGCGGATCTGCAGACTACGGTCAGGCAGGTGCGGGACCAGGGCAGTGGCCAAACAGCAGCTCCAGACTGCTTTAGACATCGGGGACTCATGTGCCAGGTCGGTGGCGGCCGCAGTGGCCATGCGTCGTCGGGCTTGGCTGAGGATATCCACCTTTACCTCGGATACCCAGCACAAGTTGGCGGATGTTCCCTTTTTGGGGACTGACCTCTTCGGCCCTGGGGTGGAAGGTCACCTGCAGAGGATCGAGAAGTCCAATGCTACCTTGGACTCGGTCTCTTCCGCTCAGAAGGACAAAGGCCGCAAGCCACAGCCTAAGCCCTTTCGTCCTTCTGCACCTGCGGCGCGCCCGGCCCAGCAACGTCAGGGCCAGCAGGCTCGAGCTTGGCATCCCAAACCCAAGCCGTCGGCTTCCTCCAACAGGAAGCAGGGAGGTAAAGGCCCAGGAGGTCCCTCGGCCGGTCCCTCCTCCAAGCCTGCCCAGTGACGGGCTGAGGGGTGTCGCCCCCATCCCCGCCACCCACCTCTGTTCCCCTGGGAGACTGTCCCACACTTCCTTTCCGCCTGGTCCGCTGTTACCACGGACAGGTGGGTACTGAGGTGGTGGAAAGGCCTGCCTCTAGAATTCGAGCAGGCCCCGCTTCAGAGCCGTCGCGCACTGGGGCCTCGGGTCCGCAGTTCACTGCTGCTCATCGAGCCGACATCGCTGTCCTCCTCCAAAAGGAGGTGATAAGGGAGGTAGAGGACCCCCTCAGACCTGGGGTTCGTGTCCAGGTATTTCCTGGTTCCGAAACGGACGGGGTGCTGGCGCCCCATTCTCGACCTGCACGACCTGAACAAGTTCCTAAGGTCTCGAACCTTCAGGATGGTCACTCTGACGCAGATAATACCATCTCTGGAACACGGCGTGTGGTTCTGCTCTCTGGACCTACAGGACGCGTTCTTTCACGTCCCTATCCGTCCGTCACATCGGAGATTCCTTCGCTTTCGAGCGGAGGGATCCCTCTTCGAGTTCCAAGCCATGCCCTTCGGCTTATCTCCAGCTCACAGGGTCTTCACCAAATGCATGGCAGTGGTGACAGCATTCCTGCGGCGCTGAGGGGTCTGGGTGTACCCTTACCTGGACGATTGGCTGATAGCAGCCCCCTCCAGACAGGAGGTGGAGCGGTCCAGAGATCTGGCCCTCCAGGTTTGCTCTCAAGTCGGCCTTCTCATCAACGAGGCCAAGTCGGAACTTGAGCCGAAGCAGGTGATCCTGTTCATCGGGGCAGAGCTCGACTCTCTTCAAGCCAGAGCACGGCTCCCAGCGGACATGGCCGAGGTTCTTACCTCCTTTGCCCAATCATTTCTGGTTGGGCAATCGCGCCCTGCCCGGGACTTCCTGCGCCTCCTGGGTCTCATGGCGGCCTGTACCAGCGTGGTCCATTGGGCGCGCTGGCATATGCGCCCCCTTCAGTGGGGACTGGCCAGCCAGTGATCACAATGCTGCGATCCATTGGACCAGCTAGTGATAGTGACCCAGGAGATGTGGAACGCTCTCCAGTGGTGGACCCTTCCATCTCATCTGCAGGAGGGCATCCCGTTTGTCCGCCCCGAGCCGACGGTCTCTCTATCGACCGATGCCTCTCTGATGGGTTGGGGTGCCCATCTGGGGGAACACCGAGTGCACGGCCTCTGGTCCCCATGGGAGTCCTGATGCCACATCAACCTGCTGGAGCTCCAAGCGGTCCACCTGGCTCTCACCGCCTTTGCTCCGTTTCTCCGGGGTCAAGTGGTCCGAGTCCAGACGGACAATACCACAACCATGTAGTACCTGAACCGCCAGGGCGGGACGTGCTCCATGCTTCTATGCAAGGAAGCTCTCCGCATTTGGTCACTCGTGTGCAGCCTGGAGGTGGATGATCTAGCCATTCATGTGGCAGGAGCCTCCAACACCCTGGCCGATGCCCTGAGCCGGATAGGGGCTGCATCTCACGAGTGGTCTCTCCTGCCGGAGGTAGTAAAAGATCTGTTCTCCCACTGGGGCACACCTCAGGTGGACCTGTTTGCCTCCAGGGAGAATGCAAAGCTGAGGCTGTTTCATGCCCGTCCCCCTCAGCAAGGCTCGCTGCAGGGGGATGCCTTCTCAAGGCTCTGGACCCCGGGCCTCTTTTACGCCTTTCCCCCATTTCCCTTGATTCACAAGGTGCTTCTCAAGGCGAGGAGGGACAAGGCGCAGGTGATTCTGATAGCCCCAGACTGGCCCCACCAGTTCTGGTACCCAGATCTCCTCAGCCTCAGCTCCAGGCTCACGAGGCAGCTTCCAGCTCGCCCGGACCTGCTCTCAGTCAATCAGGGGAAGGTGTTCCATCCGGACCTTCAATCCCTGCACCTGACGGCCTGGTTCCTGAGCGGCTAGAGTTCCAGGCCTTGGGTCTTTCCGACGAGGTCCTCAGTGTTGTTGAGGCGTCCCGTAAGGAGTTGACCAGAAAATGCTACGCCTTCAAATGGGAGAGATTTTCCATTTGGTGTCAGGGCAAGGGCTTGGACCCTTCCTCCTGTTCTGTGGCAAGCATTTTGGACTATTTATGGTCCCTTTCTAGTCAAGGGCTTAGGTCGACGACCCTAAAGGTGCACCTGGCAGCCATCTCTGCTTACCGGGTGCGGGTCGGGGAGCAGTCGGTGGCACAGGAGAAGGTGGTCTGGCGCTTTTTCAAAGGCCTTGATCACATTTCCCCTCCGGTGTGAGAATCTCCACCTCCGTGGGATTTACTGCTGGTACTGGCAAAGCTATTGGGCAAGCCATTCGAACCAATGTACAGGTGTGATCTCTCTCGCCTGTCGTGGAAGACCGCCTTCTTGGTGGCTATCACGTCAGCCAGAAGGATGGGAGAACTCCAGGCGCTCTGCATTGAGTCTCCTTACCTGGTCTTCCACAGGGACAAGGTTGTCCTGCGCCCCCACCTGAAATTCCTTCCGAAGGTGGTGTCGGAGTTTCACCTTAACCAGGTGTTGACTCTGCCGGTGTTCTACCCCAATCACACCTCGGGAAGCCGAATACAGGCTCCGTACTCTGGACCTAGAAGATGCTCGCTTATTATAAGGGCCATACGGCTGAGAGTGGAGAGGTTCGCCAGCTGTTTGTCACCTACGCTGAAGCCGCACCGCAGACCTGCAGCCAAGCGGACGATAGGCAGGTGGGTCACCTCCTGCATAGATCTCTGCTATAAGTTGGCGGGCATGGAGCCTCCCAGAGGGATAAGAGCTCATTCTACCCGTCATACTGCTGCATCGGTGGCTGCTTCCAGGGACGTCCCTATCCAGGAAATCTGCAGGGCTGCTACCTGGAAGTCAGCACACACCTTTATTACCCATTACCACATCGACCTTGAGTCACGCCGGGATGCTGGTTTTGGGGCCTTGGTTCTCCAGTCTTTATTCCCTAAGTAGGGGGTGTGTGCCTTGCCTCCCTCCTCCCGGAGAACTGCTAGGAGTCTGCCAGACAGTGTGGATGAACAACATATCCATGTCCCTAGAAATACAGGTTACTCACCTGTAACAGGAGTTCTAGGAATGGTATATTTTGTTCATCCACCCGACCCACCCGACCTCCCCGGCTTCGACGCACAACCTGAGCTTCCAGCGGGCCAGATCTGGCGTCATGGGGCGGAGCCGAGAGTTTTACCACCCGGGTGGGTGGGAGGAGCCAGCTTGAAGACCTTCCGGCAAGATTTAAAGCGGCAAGGATACCTGCCAGACAGTGTGGATGAACATATACCATTCCTAGAACTCCTGTTACAGGTGAGTAACCTGTATTTGTCATCCTGTCAGCAATTGCATACTTAGGGGCAGTCCTGGACATGGCCCAGGCCTCGGCTTTCCTGCCCTTGGACAGGGCTGATCACCTGATTGCCCAAGCTCAGTTATTGCATGACAGCTGTTGTGTCTCAGCAAGGATGCTTTTTTTTTTTATATACTTCTTTTATTGAAATATAATAAACAAAAGCATCCATAATCATAGTATCATCATTACATTATAGTGCATTTAAAATGAACAGTTGAAGGATATAACCTGAAGTATCATGTCTCTGGTTAAATATAAACAATTAATAAAGACTGTTATCTAAAATTAACATTAAAATCGAAGAAAATAAACCAAACCAATATAAACAGTAACATGGGTGAAACAACTGGGTGTTACATAATCTATGATTAAATAAAGACTTTATCATGTGAGAAAATGTGGAAAACGGAACAATTCCAGGAGAGGGGAGTTCCTAAAAAGAAGGGGGGGATAGATGACTATCTGATCCAATTATATTTGTTGCTGATAGAGTTCCCACATAGTCCATCGCTGGACAAAGGTCTCAGTTCTATTTTGTATTGAAAAGGTTAACTGTTCAAGGTGCTGTATATGTGACAGTGTCACTTTCCATTCTGGAATGGTGGTGGGGGGGGGTCTTTCTGTAGCCATTTCCAGGATACTGACTTATAAGCAGCTGCTAAGCAGATTGCCCATAGGTATAGGGCATTGCTCCCCCCCCCGAATCATCTTTAAGGGATCACCTAGCAGGAGCTGAAGGGGGGTTAAGGGGTTGGTGGAGGTCAAGAGCAAGGATGTTTTTACGCCTTCTGGAACTCATGGCAGTGGCCACTGTCACTGTACCTTTGGCCAGCCTGCACATGCAGATTCCCCAGTGGACCCTAAGAGTCCAGTGGGATCAGCTCACAGACGACCTAGAACATGTGGTTCTAATCATGTTCCCTGTATGCAAAGTGCTCAAGTCAAAATAAAATGAGGAAAAGATTATGTTTTTGCAGGGTTTTATTTAACTCTAAAAATTGATTAGCGTTTTGCTCATAAAAGTTCTAAAACATTGTGAAAATGCATACCACTTGCCTCACTGTGTTTAACAAACATAACACTTCTAGAAAACCTATATAAATGCTTTCTGTACGGTTAGTATTGTCCCAAGAAAAAAACTGCTTATCAATTATTTAAAACCCTGTTTTGAGGTACTGTGTGTGTACATTTGTACAAAATAGTTCTTTGTGGGTTGTGATTAGCATTGTGGTCAGCAGGTGGCACTGTTGCTATAGGAGGTAATAATAGATAAGGCAGCGAGGTCTTGATATATGTTTTGTTGGTGCTGGTACTGCTGAAAAAAAAGGCCTGTTTGCATGTTTATTTTGTACTCTGTAGCCAGAGTAAAGCCTCTGTGTCTGGGTTACACGTCACCCCCACCCCCGAAGCAGGGAGGAGTGTTTGCTGTTATTATTGAAGTGGAGTAAAGCTGCTGTATCTGGTTTTGTGTCCTTCTGTCGTCATCCCCCACCCCACCCAAACAGGCAGGAGTGTTAAATAATGCTGAGGTAAGTGACCTTGACCGGTAACTTGAGGAATGTGGATATATGCCATTTATTGGTACTACTCTTGTGTTATGAATGGGTATAGGTTTACTGCGAGCGGTGTGTTGAGTGTGAGCAGGAGGAGCGGAGCATGGGTGGCTATCAATGGCACAATAGATACAAAGTGAAGGTAGAGAGATGGCGGGTGATGGGGTAAAATAAAGTATTGGTTGCTGTGGCAGCGAGGGCAGCTTGTTTTAGCAGTTTGAGCTGGTAATTTTTTTCATGCAAGGCTGAAGAGTTGCTTCTACTGATTGTGACTTCAGCCCCACTGTCTGGGTGCTGAAATCTACAGGTGGACAGATAAAATGCCCTGTTGGTTGGCACCTTTGCTTGTCCGTGATTATGTTGTGGATGTCAATCACAAGTAAAAGTGCTCAGCCACCCAGGCTGCTGGATTTTTGGCATCCAGTTCATAGTCAGTATTTTATCATTGGTGAAGTTTCAGATTATAGACTAATAATCCATGTGCAGGACTGAGCATTGGGGCAACTTGCTTTCTCTTCATCTCACGCTTGAAATCGCTTAGAACAGGAACTATTGCAGCTCTTCAGCGCTGGAGAAACAAATGCTCAAAATGGCCCTCCCTGCATTCTGAATTCAGAAAGTAAAAAAAAAAAAATCATTTGAGGAAAACAAGTTATTTTTAACACGACGCAGCTGTCAGGCTTCACCAGCGCTAATGTAGACAGACAGCCCTCAGTAGTACTGGAGACATAGTGATGCAAAATATGGCAAAAAACGCAGTGAGAAATATTGCTAGACCTTTTATAAGTGTGACATTTTGTTGGGGAGCTGTATCATTAAGCAAACTAATGTCCTTTCTGCTCAAGGGCTGAGTCTGCTCAAGGGCTGAGTGTTCCTTTGTTTATGAACAGCTCCCATTTATGCAGAATTTAATGTGGTGTTTTGTTTTTTAGTGTGGACTTCTGTACCCTAGGTACTGCAAATATCACCTAATCCATTTGATTTGTGGCCTCTGTTACTTGTACATTAACATATATCCCTAAGGCTGTGACAAAACGTACGTTGATCCTAGTGATTGCCACGGCTTGGTTTGTAGAAACATTTTTTTTACTCTGTGTAAAGTGGTCAGAAGAGTTTTCTGCATTATCAAATCATGCATGACCAGTCATAGATATTTTGACCCTGCACTCCTCCCAACTCACACACATGTATACAGTATAAATAATATAAAGTATAAGCAATTATGTTATTAGAACTAGCACATTTAAGCCTGAGGAAGGGTAAATGGTCTTTTCTCACCACTCTAAGAAAATGTCCAGGAAGTTCTTTGGAATTGGTATATTTAGATATCCTGACCAAAAGGTAAACTCATCTTTAAACCTTTATTTTTATTTTAGTCTTTTGGTAACCAGGTAAGGCCCACTAGGCACAAGTGCCTGTTTTCAGGGGCGACCTGGGAGCACTGGTAGGTTAAGGGACTTGCAAGTGGAGGTTGTGAGAATCAAACTCAGGTCTGGTCTGCTGGATGTACCTTTATTGGCATAACTGTGAAGCACTTTAGACATCAGTTCAGTAAATCAGTCTATAAAATGAACATGTTCATTCCCCGTGTATCCCCCATTCTAATTGCATTAAGAAGATGGCACTATAATTTTTTTTGTTTCGTTTTTATGTGCAGAGGTTCAGTTGGGCTGAAGCCTTCATGGAACCTTTAAATGAAGAGCTTCTGCTCAACTGATATAACTGGGTTCCAGAACTGCTAAGTAATTAGAAAGGGAATATTGGTGGGGTAAAAAAAGGCAGCAGTAGCAAGGGGCCTAAATAAAGAAAAAATAGGACTATTTTAAAAAAAAAAAAAAACACATGAAACAATATATTGAGGCTGTTTAACAGACTTCACACATGCCCAAATTTACAATTATATTAAAAATGACAAGCATTTGTCAATGCCGAATGTTGCTTGCTTGTATGTGCTGTTTAGGTATTTGGAAGTGATAGTTCCATGCCTTCCTCCCAAGACATCCACTGTGTCTTTCCGTTCAGTATTCACAGAAGAGTGGGAGGGGCAAGGGCCACAGCAGTACAGCAGTTGCCAAGGGGGTGAAGAGGTGGACAATAGTCCATTCAAAGGCAAAAGAGTCCTGCAGGAGCTCACTAAACTGAAGGTGGACAAAGCAATGGAACCAGATGGCATACGCCCAAGGATATTAACAGAACTGCGAAGGGAGATAGCAGTACCTCTGGCAGCCATGTTCACTGAGTCATTCAACATGAGTGAATTGGAGGAGGGCACATGTGGTTCCTCTACACAAGTCCAGCAGCAGGGAGGAGGCAGGGAACAATAGGCCGTTCAGCCTCACCTCAGTAGTGGGGAAGATCATGCAGACATTGCTTAAAGAAAGGACAGTGGAGCATCTAGAAGCCACCAGAGCCCAGGACCATAGACAACATGGATTCACAGTGGGGACATCATGTCAGACAAATCTGGTTGATTTCTTTGACTGGGTGACAAAGGAAGTGAATCAGGGTGGGGCAGTGGACAACGCTTACCTTGATTTCAGCAAAGCCTTTGACACCATCCCATATAGGAGGCTGATAAACTAGCTGGGTAGGCTGGGCATGGGGGAAAGGGTGGTAAACTGGGTTAGAAACTGGCTAACAGACAGAAGGCAGAGAGTGGTGGTAAATGGTGTGCAGTCCAGGAAGAGGGGGCGACCAGTGGGGTGCTGCAGGGATCGGTCCTGGGGCCAGTTCTGCTCAATGTCTTCGTTAGTAATATTGCAGAATGTCTGAAGGGAATTTTTTCACCAAATTTTCAACATAGCCATTTTAAGATCTCTGCTCATGAACAGTGTCACTGTGATTTTCTTAATCTGTCCCAAACATTGATTGCACACACACCGAATGCACCATTGTGCACTACATGCACGGAAACACATTTTGGGCGATATGTGAAAAATGACAGCTGTACTGCTCATAAGGAGGTGTGGCAAAATGGCAATGTTGAAAATCTGGAGTGCAAATATTAAAAATTTCAGAACTTTGGAAAGGCGTAGGAACTGCGCAACCTGCGCTACGTAAAAGTCATTTTTAGGGAATTTTCACCAAATTTTCAACATAGCCATTTTAAGACCTCTGCTCATGAACAGTGTCACTGTGATTTTCTTAATCTGTCCCAAACATTGATTCGCACACCGACTGCGCCATTGTGTGCTACATGCACGGAAACACATTTTGGGCAACACGTGAAAGTGACAGCTGTACTGCTTGTAAGGAGGTGTGGTAAAATGGCAATGTTGAAAATCTGATGAAAATAATGAAAATTCCGCTGAACTTTCACAGTGCATAGAACTGTTACAGCGCGCTCGTAAAACAGTCATTTCTGAATTTTTCACCAAATTTTCAACATAGACTTTTGAGAGCCCACCTTATGAACTCTGGCAGTGTTGTTTTTGGTTAATCAGTCCGAAGGTGATTTCACGCAGTGACCGTGAAATCACCTGCTCGACCCTGATTAACGCCATGACTAGTGCAAGAATTTATGAGGAGGGTCCCAAAAACCATCTTGAAAATTTGGGCCGAAATTCCCAAAATGCCTGAGATATGCAACAAAGTTGAAAAACCCTATCTATCCCATTATACAGCTTACTGGCATTTCCTCAGTTCGCGGTCGGCTTTGAAGAGTGCAGACGAGTTCCCGGTCCACTGAAGATCGTCGCGCCGAGCTCCGGAGGTAAGTATGGGGTGGGGGTGTGTGGGGAGGCAGGGTGCGCAGTGGGTGGGTGCGGGTTGTGCGAGGGGGGCAGGGAGAAGCTCTGAGGGACAGTTTTTGTATTTACAGGTTTTAATTTTTTTTACTAAGACTACGAGGGACGAAGACTACGAGGGACATTTGTCATGCTGGGGTGGGCTCCCAGCGTGGCAGCTGGAAGGCTGTTGGGGGAGGGGCTGGAGCCGACGGGGGATTGGGCACCCCTGTCGGCCATAACATCAATTTGCCACGCTGGGGTGGGCTCCCAGCGTGGCACCTGGGTGCTTTAGGCGTGCAGCCCGGAGGATTGGGCACCCCTGTCGGCCATAAAACATTTGCCACTGCACCTGGATGCTTTGGAGGGTGGAGGCACGGGGATTGGGCACTCCCGTCGGCTGTACAGTGGGCGCATAAGGCATGCAGTGTGCGTGCATGCGTGCGCATGTGTGTGTGTGGAGGGGGGAGCTCTGCTCACTCAAGCAGAGCTTTCCCTTTCAACTGTATGCCACTGCATTTTCAACTTGTCATAGACAGCTGCAGCAGTGATTGGGGAACTGGGGCCGTGCCTGCAAACACACTGACTGCATTGGAAGACGGGTGCTACACCTCCGAAAACTCAGATGATGGCACTATGTTTCTTGCACATGCGTGCAAGCAACATAATAACAGCTGCCTGGCCCAGTGGCGCTGAGGGTTGAGGCGCTGGACGCCACACTTCGCACCACGTTGGCGACCCTGGTTCGAGAACGGACTCGGGCTTCCGGGGGTCGGTGAGGAGGAGGAGGAGTAGGATTGCATGTCCCAACGGATGCTCTCCTCCTCCTGGGGTGGGTTCCTGGGGTGCTTCGAGCACCCAACACTCCTGTGCCTGTGGAAGCATGGGCATTGGGGCACAGGCGGCTCTCTGGAGTCGGGGAGGACGTCGTGGGCACTTGACAACTGCATGCGTCGGCACGCTGTCTGTCTGGACATCAGTCCTGTGTGCTGACGTCCTCGGGATGGAGGGACCAAGGGAAGAAAAGCAGAAAAAAACCCTCTTGGTCCAAAATGACCGATCTCAGCCCCGATCACCTACCCACGAGCAGACCCCATTGCGCAGGTGCTCCAAAGAGAGGAGTAAGGTAGGGTGGATAATGGAGTAAGTCTGACACTCTAGAGGCAGACATCGTGGGAGGGATCTACGAGGATTGATCAGGTCTGAAGGAATGGACTAAGAGGGTAGTAAGACAGGGTAAAAAGAAATTGAAAAAAAATGATAGCTGGGTTTGTGTTACCTTTAAGAATGGTTAAAAAAAGAGGTACTGTTGTGTATGCATCAAAAGCAAAAATGCACATGAAAGCTCCTGAATGGATTTTTAAGTTTGAGTCTCCATCCTCCATCACTGGGATAAAAAAGTAAAACGTGTGAAAGCTGGTTATCCTGTTGCACCACCACCACACACCAGCAGCAAGCACATTGCTGGATAGCCGAGTGCTTAGGGCAGGAGAGAGAGTCACCCTGTGACAGAGGTGCACTGCAGATGAGGTATAAGGGTTGCGCCCCCTCCCCCACTAACGAGCTGGACTGCTACTGGATTGCATCATGTGACTGTGTCTGGTGCATGGCATAATGCTAATGGTAATTGCTCCTCCCACAAGAGCTGCATTCTTGCTGATCTACCACCACCACCCCATATCAGTCATCCTTCTAGCCAGTGTGACAGGTCACAGCACTGCACCCCATTTTCCTTCAGGTTATAAAAGGTTGTAACACTTGGGGAGCAGAGGAAACTGTGGCTAGGCTTGTGAAGGCCACCATGCCACTGTGGAAGTCATTGTGTGCCATTTTCATGCTGACCCCCTTTTCCATACAGATACAAACACTGTAGTGATTGCTCAGGAAGGAGTTACAATCTTGTTAATCATAGAATGACATGGTTGCAAAGTTGCTGGAGACAGTAAGTTGTTGCACTGTCCACTTAGTGCCAGTGATACTGACTGAGGCTGAGAATGAGACCAAACATATAGAGGATTATGCATAAGTGCCTGTGAAGGACAAGGTTGTGATTTAATTAAGTGAAGGATAAGCCCCATAAGGCTGAAGGCCAAGAGGCTTTCGCTGTCCCCAGCTTCCAAATATGATATTTCTAGTAAGATCTGATGTCGACGGGGGGGGGGGTATCTCTTGCAGCAAGCCACACCTAGGGAACTATAGCTGCCAAGCACTAGGACCACATGGAAACTTTTTTAGTTAGCAGTCTACCAGGGGGCCACCCACTCCAACGTCATACTCCAACCTGTCCTATAAGAGTTGGCAGCTCCCGCACCCTCCTCAGATCCTTGCCCCCAAATAAGGAGTCACAGAGGCTGGATCACATTGGCAAGGACTTTTGCCTGTGCCACACTGGCCATCAGGGTGTTAAATTACATTGCCCATATGACATAGTACCAAAACCAACTCTGAGGCCAAACCCTAGAGTCTACCCAGGCCCTCCCAGAAGATCCATTGAAACAGCAGCTGCTGCAGTCTTCTAAAGCCAGATCCGATGTTGACACTCTCCTCCTTAGGGCTGCCTATGATGCTGTAGATGCCTCGGCTAGGGCTGCCGCAGCTGGCATTTGCCTTCATAGACACTCTTGGTTGAGGGTGTCCGGCTTTGCAGAGGATGTTCAATTGTCCATCCTGAAAACCTCCTTTAGAGGCTACAAGTGTTTCGGCTGAGATGTCAAGGACATACTGTCTCAACTGCAGGCCTACAGTCGGTCCACTGCATGTACCACACCAACCAGCCTAAAAGTGGTCAGCGAGTGCCGTTTCGTCAGTCTACCCATAGACCCAGCCCTCCAGCAAGCCCCAGGGTAAGTGCCGGCAAGCCCTGGCCATGCCCATCCCTTCCTCTACCACAGGAAAATCCTCCAGAGGAGGAGAGGCACCTGCATCCGCTCCAGCTGGCTCAGCCTGACTCCATGCCCAGCCCCAACCCCCCAAGGCAGGAGGTGGTGGTAGGGGGTCGCTTCTCCCTACACTTGAACAAGTGGAGGGAAATCACCAGAGATGCTTAGGTACTGTAGAGCATAGAAAGTGGCCACACTCTGGAACTTCTGTAGTGGCCTCCAGAAAAAAAAAAAAACAATTCTGTCCTCTTACCCTCTAGACCACATTCCACTGCTCCGAGAGGAAAGTTACTCTTTGTTGCAAAGGAACCTGTGCTAGACACTCAAAAGAGCAGAGGCTTCAGTCTCATTTCTTCCTGTTGCCCAGATGCACAGGAGCTCTCCGGCCCATTCTGAACCTCCAGGAACTAAATCTGTTCATCCAGTACAAAAATTTCCATATGGTGACACTCCAGGGTCTGCTGTCCCTTCTGCACCAGGGAGACCTGCCCAAGTCAGTTCTGACCCCCTGTCGGTGCCTGCCGTACATGGGGCAGTCCTGGATACCTCCCAAGGCATGGCCTTCCTGCCCCAGGACCGGGCAGATCACCTTATAGCTCAAGCCCGCCTGCTGTACAACAGCCGTTATGTCTCAGCCAGAACCTTTCTCCAGCTTTTGGGTCTGATGGCTGTGGCCATAGTCACAGTGCCCCTAGCCAGATTGCACATGAGGATTCCTCAATGGACTCTAAGGGTCCAGTGGGTCTTAAACATAGAATCTGTCGACAGAAAAGGACCGTCACACCCATCCAGTCTGCCCTTTTTCCCTACCTGCAATAGTGGCTGGTGCCTCAGTAGTTGGGCACCTGCTTAAGGTATTCCTTCTCATCTCTATGGTCCCCTTATTCCTATCCCATGCATGTTTGAATCCTGCTACAGTGTTTGCTCCAACCGCCCCTTGGGGCAGGTCAATTCCATGCATCCACTAACCTTTCAGGCAAAAAGAATTTCCTTCCATTTCCCCTTATAGGCCCCCCAATCTCATGTCATGCCTTCTTGTTCTAGTACTCTTCTATACTGGAAGGTGTTTTCCCCTTTCACCTTATTTATGCCCTTGAGGTACTTGAACGTTTTGATCATGTCCCCCTCACTGCTTCCTCCTCTGTTCCAGTGAATACATATTGAGGTCTTTTAACCTATCCTTGTATGACATTTGCTGTAATCACTGTAGTCTTGTGTACCAACAACTTGGAACAGAGGTCTCCTCTCCACTGAGGAAAGTTCTACTTTGGTGGATGGAACCTGAGAGGTGTTCCTTTCCTCATTCCCTCCTCTCAACAAATCCTCACTACTGATGCTTCGGAGTGGAGGTGAGGAGTGCATCTAGGGTCCCACCAGACACAATGGACCTGGTCCCAACTGGATTCCTCTCTCCACATCAGTGTCTTGGAGATGCGGTTCATTCTTGATGCCTTGCAGATATCCTTGAGTCTGCTGCTAGTGCAGACGGACAACATCAGTATAGTCCACTACATCAACAAATAGGGGGGTGCTCACTTGTACCCCCTCTGCCAGGAAGCAATAAGAGTTTGGTACTGGGCTTTGGATCACAAGCTCGAACTGTTGGTCGTCCATGTTCCAGGTGTCCAAAATGTCCCGGCAGACACTCTAAGTCAGTCACAGTCATAGGCGCATGAGTGAGAGCTGCTGGCCTCAGTAGTAGAAGACCTGCTCAACAGGTAGGGTCATCCAGAGTTGGATTTTTTTGCGTCCCCACTCAACACAAAACTGCCGCATTTTTGCTTGCTTGATCCAGGGCCTGGAGTTTTCTGATGAGATGCATTGTTCCTCTCTTGGAAAGGGTGTTTCAAACAACATGAAGTCTTGCTATATTATGACAATTGCAGTTTGTCCCACCATTAGAACTGCTCCGGAGGTGAAAGGGTTAACTACCATTCTAAGAATGGAGTTTAGAACGCGAGCTCGGTTAGAGAAGCTCTGTCTGGATAATTTCAAACTGAAACTGTCAGATTCTTTACTCCGCCTCACTGAACAGTCGCTCGGAGATTTCTCCTACTGCTCGGTTCATTTCTCGGTTTAAACAGTATTTTCTCGGTTAAATTCAACATGAGTATTATTATTTTTAACCTAACGATCGGTTCAAGCTCTGTCTGTGGTATTGTAAGTACTAGATAGGTTTTTATTTCTGTGTGGAACTTGTAAATGTTTATCGGTTCGGTTCGAACCGATCAGGTTAGTTAAAACTTTAAAGTTTAAGCATTTTAAAGCTTTTAGAGTCGCGGTTCCGGTTCTTATCGGTTCTAAAAAGCAGTTTCATTACAGTTTTTTCCACGACCAGTAACGGTTGGGAACCGATAAAGGGTGTCTTACCTGGCACTGCGTTAAAAGGGCAAGTTTGTTGGTTAGGCTGGCATCATGTCTGAGAAACCCAAAAGAAAAACCGGGCCCACTGGGTTTCAACACTGTAGTGTCTGTGGGGAAGCCTTTGCCAAGGCTGACCCACACACCACATGTGTTTATTGTCTGGGGTTTGACCACCTCAATTCAGACTGCCAGATTTGTAAGAATTTCCCTGCAGCCACCCTGGATAAGAGAGTGGTCAGGCTCAGGGAACGAGAGGCCAAAAAGTCCGCTGACCTGGATGGCCAGCCCGGTTCGGTGCCAACCGAACCGGAGGGAGTGCCCTCTGACCAGGGCGAGACTTCCTCGGGCAAACGTAAAGCTGGCTCTGAGGAGCCAGTTCCAGCAAAGAAAACTAAAAAATCAGCAGGTATGGAGTCCAAAATTCCTTCTCCAACTGCTGCAGAAATAGCAAAAGCTATACAAATTGTACAGTCACTTTCTCCGCTTCTGTCCGAACCGCCACTGTCTGGTAGGAGGTCGGTTCGGTCGGTTCCAACAGTACAAGAATATGATATTGGAGATTTTTATGAACCAGAGGAGGAGAGGAGGATTATGAACAGGGTGAATGTGACTTTGAGAGTCTGGATGTGCCCATTGAACGGACATCTCCCCAGACAGACCTTTAGAATCTCCCCCTATGCTTTCTGAGTCCCCTTCTCATTTTTTGTTTTATAAAAAGGTTGCTGAAACCCTCCAGCTCCAATTAGAGGAAGCTGTGGATGAGCAGGAGGAACCTGATTTTGTGGAAATGATGGATATCCCAGAGTCTAGGAGATTATCTATCCCCTTACATAAGTCTTTTATGAAGCAAACAATAAAAATTCTAAAAGCCCTAATTCTGTGCCTCCTGTTGACAAAAGATGGACAGGAGGTACACTTGTCAGGTCCTGATACAGACTTTCTTTCACAGCAATGCAGTCATGTTGGGTTAGTTCAGGCTGCAGTCTGTGATAAAGCTAACATTCCTGGCTACATCCTCCTGACAAGGACTCCAGGAAGATTGATGCCATGGCTAAAAACAATACATGGCAGCGTCCTTGGGACTCAGACAAGCAAATTACATGGCTTATGTGGCAAGATACCAAAAATCTAGATGGGACACTGTCATGGCTTTGGCTAAACAGGCCCCTGGCCAGCTTGCCAGGAGCTGGAGCAGGTGGCTTCTGATGGTATTGAGGCTTCCAGGTGCAATTCATGCTGCTGTGGATTCTAATGATGTATCCTCTAGAGTCATGGCTACATCTGTGGCCTTTCGTAGGTTAGCTTGGCTCAGGTGTACTAACTTGTCACAGGATACCCAGTCTAAGGCTATGGATTTTCCTGTGGTGGGGAATTCTCTGTTTGGGGAGCAAACAGAGAATTTCATGAAGAAAATGGATGAATACAGAACAACTTATAGGAGTGCACAAGCCAAGGAGCGGCAAGCCACTCCTCAGAAGCAGACCCCCAGGGGTAGAGGTAGGCCCTTTCACAGGCCTTTTTACCAAACCCAGGCTTCTTCTGCTTATGCTCAGAGGGGGTTCTTCAGAGGCAGAGGCAGACGGGGTGCAAGTAGGTCTGCTCCCACCCCTCAGACTAAAGCCCCTGCCAAACAGGCACCCTGATGGGGTGCCCAGGGCCGGTTCTCCACTACCTGTAGGGGGCAGGCTGGCTTACTTCGCCCAGGACTGGGAGTCTCTAACATCAGACAAATGGGTCCTGGAAGTAGTAAGCCAGGGTCTGGTTCTCAGCTTCAAAACATTTTCAAAGATGAGAGCCAGATTTTTTCCACCTGCAAACCCTCTAGAGACTTTTACCGTAGAAACAGAAGTCTCAACCCTCCTAGCTCTCAGAGCTGTAGAAAGGGTTCCCCCCCTACACCAGGGCAAGGTCTGTACTCCAGATATTTCTTACCCCAAAAGACAGGAGAATGGCGGCCCATTTTAGACCTAAGATATCTGAACAAGCACCTTTGAAACCAAAGTTCAAAATGGTGACTCTGGCAATGATTTTACCTTCTCTAAGGCCAGGGACTGGCTAGCTTCCTGGACCTCAAGGATGCCTATTTCCATGTTCTAATCAGAAGCTCCCACCGAAAGTACCTCAGATTCGAACTGCCCTCAGGTCACTACCAGTTCAGAGCAATGCCCTTCGGCCTCTCCTCTGCCCCAAGGGTATTCACAAAATGTCTGGCAGTAGCAGTTACTCATTTAAGAAGGCAAAGGATTGCTGTTTTTCCCTATCTAGATGACTGGCTCATTGTAGGCCAGTCTCCAGAACAGATCAAATCACACCTGCAAGTTACCCAGCAGCTGCTCACCTCTCTGGGCTTCTTGCTCAATCTTCCAAAGTCAGTTCTGGAACCTATTCAGGTGCTCACCTTCATAGGTGCAGAATTGGACACAAAAGCAGATAGAGCCTTCCTACCCATAGAGAGGGTAAGGAATCTGAGTGGCCCTGGCCTCCTCCTTCACTCTGCAGGTCTCTCGACCAGCAAGGCACTTCTTACAGCTCCTAGGACACATGGCTGCTTCCACAGCTGTAGTGCAAGGAGCAAGATTCCAGATGAGGGACATTCAGTTCCACTTGAGAGCCTTTTGGTCTCAGAGAAAGATCCCCTTTCCAGTTGGTCCCAGTGACTCGAACCTGATCCAGGCCCTTCAGTGGTGGCAGGATCAGAGCAATTTAAGACTGGGGTCCTTCATCCCTCTGTCGCATTCCTTGACCCTCACTACGGATGCATCCCTTCTGGGATGGGGAGCTCACATAGGCGACCTCTCCACTCAGGAGTGTGGTCCCCTCAGGAATCTCTGCTCCACATCAATTTGCTGGAACTCAGAGCTGTCTTTCTAGCACTTCAAGTGTTTTCTGCATCTGTTCAGAACAAAGTGGTACAAGTCAGAACAGACAACACCACCACAATGTGGTACATCAACAAACAAGGGCACTCGGTCTTCCGCCTTGTGCAGAAAGCAATGAAGTTATGGTCTCTGGCTTATTCCCTGAACTCTTCCCTCATAGCAGTTCACCTCCCAGGGAAGGACAGTGTCCTGGCAGATGCTCTCAGCAGGATTTCCCAGGGCCATCACGAATGGTCACTGGATCCCCAAGTACTGGGGATAGTTTTTGCCAGATGGGGCACCCGTCAGATAGATCTTTTCGCAGCCCCAGACAATCACCAACTTCCACTGTTTTGTTGCAGACCCCCAGTGATGGGCTCAGTCCCTCTGGATGCCTTTCTCCTAGATTGGGAAGGGAAGTTTCTATATGCTTTTCCTCCCTTCCCTCTCCTATTCAAGGTGCTAGTCAAAATCAGATCCCAGCCTTGCAGGATGATTCTGATTGCTCCAGATTGGGCCAGGCAGCCCTGGTACCCACTCCTTCTGTCCTTAACAGTCCATCTTCCCTTTGCCTCCCCAGGAGACACAATCCTGTTATCTTGTGCCCAGGGAGGGTTTAGTATCAGATCAAATCCCCTCAACCTCAAGGCCTGGCTCTTGAGGAGTTAGAGTTGCTGACTACACCTTTCTCAAGGTGTTCTCGACATCCTGAAGGCTTCCAGGAAGCCTTCCACTAGAAACCACTATAATTCTAAATGGAAAAGGTTTTCCATCTGGTGCTCGGGAAGCATATTTCCCGGAATCTGCTGATTTGCCCATTGTTCTGGACTATGTGGTCCATCTTAATTCTTTGGGCCTGAGACCAGCTACCCTGAAAGTTCATTTGGCAGCTGTCTCTGCTTTTATTTCAGCAGGAAAGCCCTCTTCTCTTTCCACTCACCCTGTTTTCCAAGTTTTCAAGGGATTGCTTCATACTAATCCACCTTTCAGGGACCCGGCCCCTGCCTGGGATCTTAATGTTTGCATTGCTCAGTTGATGCAACCTCCCTTTGAGCCTCTGTCTTCTGCAGAGCTCAAGTATTTGACTTGGAAAACTATTTTTCCAGTAGCCATCACGTCTGCCAGGCGCATAAGTGAGTTACAAGCCTTGTCAGTGGAGACTGACTTTATTTCCTTTCACAGGGATAAAGTAGTCCTTAGGACTAACAGGAAGTTTTTGCCTAAGGTGGTTTCAGACTTCCATCTTAACCAATCTATCTCCCTTCCAGTGTTCTTTACTGACCATTCCTCCTCTGGTGAGAGGGGTTACATTTAGATGTTAAGAGGGCCCTTAGTTACTATATAGAGCGTACCAAGGGTCATAGGTTCGAATCCCTCCAACTTTTTCTCACTTTTGGTGAGGTTGGAAAAGGTAAACCTGCCACTAAGAGATCCATTGCCAGGTGGATTGTCTCTTGTATCCAATTTTGTTATCAAAAACTGGGAAAGGTTCCCCCTTCAGGCCTGAGGGCTCACTCTACCAGAGGTACAGCTGCGTCTATAGCTGCTGCCAGAGACATCCCTATTTTAGAGATAGTCAAGCAGCTACCTGGAAAACGGTACACACTTTCACCAAGCATTACTCCTTGGATATCCAGGCCAGGAGGGATGCTAGATTTAGCACAACCGTGCTTCAGAGCCTATTCCCTAAGTAGGTTCTGTCCTCCTCCATGGAGGTATTGCTGTGTATTCTGCAATTGTCATAATATAGCAAGACTTCATGTTGTTTGAAGAAAAAATCACTCACCTTAGTAATGTTGTTTCTTCTAATGGAGTCTTGCTATATTATGACCTCCCCCCCAGCCTGCCCCTCTCAGAACTTCTACTTGGGTATGGGGTGGGCAGTCCAGTATGGGCACCGGTTATGCCCATTATATGTTTTTCACCCCTTTTGGGGTTTTAGGGTGTGGTGTTTTATTCTACCTTATTTTATTATTTTATTATTTTCTGGTTCCCTGACTTGAGTCTTTGTGTTGGGACCAGGAATATGTGTTAATATTTAGGTAGCCAGTTGGCTAGTGTAGGTTACAGCTTCCACACAGAACCTTAGTGAGTTTTTGCTCGTAAAGATCTGACAGTTTCAGTTTGAAATTATCCAGACAGAGCTTCTCTAACCGAGCTTGCGCTCTAAACTCCATTCTTAGAATGGTAGTTAACCCTTTCACCTCCGGAGCAGTTCTAATGGTGGGACAAACTGCAATTGTCATAATATAGCAAGACTCCATTAGAAGAAACAACATTACTAAGGTGAGTAATTTTTTCTTCTGTATGCATTTCCTCTCTTCCCCCTGCTCCAGAGAGTTCTGATCAAGCTCCAGATAGAAGGGGCCACAATGATCCTTGTAGCCCCATTCTGGCCTAGTCAGATCTGGTTCCCCTTACTGCAACAGCCAACAGTGGAACTCCCAGTGCCTCTTTCTCTTTGCACTGGCTTGCTCTCCTAGAACCGAAGTACCCTGGTCCATCCAGACTTCAAATCCTTGCATCTTCATGCCTGGCTCCTGAGGACATAGCCTTGGCTCGATTCAGGGTGTCACACAAGGTGGCCGCTGTCCTAGTGGTGGCTAGGAAGCCTTCCACTAGGGCCATTTATTCTATGAAGTGGAAGCGTTTTGCGTTTTCGGCAACTTCCCATCAGCTGGATCCATTCACTTGTCCGGTGAATCAGATTCTGGGTATTTACTGTCCCTTTCAGACTCCGGTCTGAAGTACTCCTCTCTTGAAGTGGACATGTCTGCCATCTCTGCCTTCCACATGCCTATTTGATGGACATACATTGGCACAATTGGAGGTGCCCATACATTTCTGAGAGGCATCCTTTACCTGAAGCCTCCTATCCACAATCCAGTCCGCCTTGGGACCCGAATTTTGTGTTGGACAAATTTACTTTGGCTTCTTTTGAGCCAGCCATGACATGCAAGCTATGCTTTCTGCCGTGGAAAGCATTGTTTTTAGTTGCTATTACTTCTGCTGAAAGAATTTCAGAGCTACAGGCACTCATGTGCGAGCAGCCTTATTTAGTTTTCCACACAGACAAGGATGTATTTGTGTACTAATCCTAAGAGTCTTCCGAAGGTGGTGTCTGAGTTTACTTGAAATCAATCCATCCATCTTTCTGTTTATTACCCAAAGCATGCCAATCCAGGGGAAGCATTACTTCATACCATAGATGTACATAGAATTCTGCATTACTATTCCCATCATGTGAAGGACTTTAGGAAATCCTCTCAGTTATTTGTTTCTTTCGCCCCAGGGAAAGAGGACATCCCTACTTTTAAACAGTGCTTGTCCAAATGGTTGGCCAGCGGTATTACTTATTGCTACAGGAAGTATGGCAAGGATCTTCTTGGTACTGTCCATGGCCATTCCACCAGAGGCATGGCCACTTCTGTTGCCTGTTTCAGGAATGTGTCGGTTGCAGAGATCTGTGCGACTGCTACTTGGAATACTGTCCACACATTTGCCAAACACTACAGTCTGGACATTGCCTGTAGGCTTAGGGCCAACTTTGGCCTAGCTGTCCTCTAGGGCCTACTTTCTTAGGCTCAAGGTTTCCTCCACCCAGACTGCGCTGTCTTCTGATGGAACTGATTGGGACTCATTCCATAGGTGTGGCCTGCTGCAAAAGAAGCCCCCGATGTCCGATAGTACAGTTACATAAGAACTTATCATAACAGTAGATCTGCAAGGGGATCTCTTGCAGCAAGCCATGCCATCTCTCCCTTCTTCCCCCTGGACCTGGGAGGCCCTTCTGTGCCTTTACCTCTTTCCATTATTTTCTTTTGGCAGGTTCCTTTAATTTCTCCTCGATTCCCTCAGCTAGGAATGAGTAGCTTATGGTCTCCGGCGGGAGAACTGAGGAGGGTGCGAGGGGAGCCCACTCTTATAAGTCAGTGTTGGCATATGACGTCGGAGTGGGTTGCCTCCTGGTAGACTGCTAGCTAGAAAAAAGTTTGTGTGGTTCTAGTGCCTGGTAGCTATAGTTCCATAGGTGTGGCCTGCTATAGTTCCATAGGTGTGGCCTGCGGCAAGAGATCCCCTCTCAGATCTATTGTTATGGTAAGTTCTTACTTAACTGTACTTTCTTACTCAGGCATCTGTGTTTTTTTACATTACCAGGTACAGAAGGAAATATTGTACTACAGAACATGTTCACTTCATTTAAAGTTCACTCTTTTGTCTATGGTAACATATTCACGTCCGTTAATTTTAGCACCCTGCTGATCAGCTGTAATTGTACACCATTGCAAGTACAGTCTCTCTTTCTTCACTGTCTTTTTAATTTAGTGCTTTTTTTGGATCATCAAACATATTACTTAGTTTAATAAATCATGTTTATATTGCACTAATTTAATGTAAAATTAGTTGCCCAGCGTCCACTTCTGTGTAAAGGTAAAGTCCATCACACACCATGCAAATTTTTATTAGTATATTATGACTATGTACTAGAACCCAAACCGGGCCTTAAACTGTGTTATATGCCCCAGCCCCCATTATCTACCCTAATATAGACATCCTAGTCCTCGTATCCTATTGTAGCTTTTACATTTTTAAGTTTGTTTAAATACCACATTGCAGAGACGGGGAGTGACGTCATCAGTGACGTCTCACATTAACTCTGCTTGTCAGTGTTGCTTCAGAGACCTGTGTAGATGCAGCTCATTGTGTGGACACCATGGTGTAGGGGAAAGATTGATAGAGGAACACCCCACACCCATAGTGTCCCATGCGACAGACCTGTATATAGCAGTGGCAGTTGGGCAACTGATTTTACATTAAGATGGTGCAATATGTATCTGGTTTATTATACTAAGTAATGAAATGAGTTCTGAAACTCATGTATGTTAATAATGGGGAACTGGATGAGTTTTATAAAATATGACATGTGATATGGTTTAGGTCTGACACAATGGTGAAAGTACTTCAGCACTGTTTTGGGCTGTAGAGTGCACTGTGGTGCTTCAAAGTAATGTATGAAAAGATTATTGATTACATTTTGTAAAAATGTTTGACAGAATTGAAACACAGTGGGCCTGGACACAAAATGCTGCCTGATGTTTTTGTGGAGTTAAAAACAAAGATTGTACAATTTTGGATTATATATATGGTGTCCATCTGGTGGGTGATATTTCAGATATTTTCTCTCGGAGGGGGTGGAGAAGCAGGACACCTTTGCTGTGCATGGACTCCCACAAATACTGCAGCTGGAGGTGAATAAGTCTTTTTGGTTTAAAAAAAAAAAAAGATGCACCAGATCACCCCTCCACAAGTCTGTAACGTACTGTACCAGCAGGGCCATGAATCCCGTTATTGAGGTGCTTAAGAGTGGGAGATGAGGGTTGACTGCTGCTTAGAAATATAGAAACATAGAATTTGTTGGCAAAAAAACGACCATTTGACTGACCCAGTCTGCCCAGATGGTCCTTGCCTAGTCTGTCCCTGCAGACCCTAACTGGTATCCACTGATCCTCCATGCCTATTTAATAATATCCCACACATGCTTGAAGCAGTCTACTGTTTTTGCTTCCACCATTTCTGCTGGCAATCTGTTGCAGGCATCCACCAGTCTCAGTGAAGTAGTACTTGCTGTGCTTGCAGCAAGATGGCTGTAATCTATTCAGTATGAAGACACAATAGTTGCATTCTTGGTAACCCATTGCCGCAATAGATAGACCAGAAGAAAACAGTTGGATTCTGTCCATCAGCTTCTTTGAGAGCTATGAATCCATCACCAACCCCTTCTTTCTGTGAAGCTCTGAGACACGCTTTACAACAAAACCTACATTTTTGGAGACCGTGAAGATGCAGGCAGACTCACTTGCAAGCTGGAGTGAGACAGAGCAACAGCAAGCATCAGCAAAGAAGTAGATTCTTAAATAAAAGGCTAGAGGTTCCAGTATTGTGATGGGGGTTAAGGGATTTGGGGTACTTTCCGTAGGTTTAATTTCACATGCATATGGTTGTATATATATTTTATTTTACCTCTTATGAAGTGTCTTCCTAGGTAGCTTGGCAGCACTCAAGCTCTTCTCTTCAAACATGTCAGATTCACTACACTAAGCCACAGTTGGGGGTGAGCTGACTCTTGAGGTTTTTTACCACTTTCTTTGCTTGCAGTTTCTAATGTTCTGTGTGCCACAGTGAAAGAGACATAATTGACTTGTACTACACTGTGATTTGTGCAAATAAGTCTGCAAAGCACAGGAGATTATAGGGCCAGCAATACCTAATTAAAAGATATATGTGTAAAGGCCCGGCAATCCTTTCTGTCTAGGGATATATGGTGGTACTTCTCATTAGAAGGGAGCCTGCCTTATGCCATGGAACACTGTACCTCTCTCCTTTACCTTTGCCACCACAGGTCAAAGCAGATGGGAACCTGGGGCACCATTAACAGGAGAGCACACACAAACAAACGTCCATACTGGTAGCTTGGGTCAAGCAGGCTGCGTATTTCTTTTTGCTGCACTGATAGCACACAACATCTAAGGGCATTACTCTTGCCACTTCTGATCAATCACCGTACCATAACTGCAGCGTTCAGGCTTATGCAATATCAGTACTATCTCACGTTGACTGGGTATACTACTGCTGCTGCTTCTGTTGCCATAACACTAGCTCCCATTTTCGGGGTCCCCTGGGCATTTCCACCAACAGGATCATTTGTGCATTAGCAAACTCCCAGGCAGGGCGAGCACTACCATGGGGGTAGCTGTACCAATGCTTGTCTCACATGCCAGCTGGTGGCATCACACAAATTAACAACTGGCATTATGGTTTACTCCTAAATAATGGATAGTTGGTCCGCCATGCATGTCTCCCTTCCAACATTACATCTGATAGCCCTAGTCACCTAAAGCAGTGGGCTCCCATTCCTGGCACACATCATGGTACTTAAATTACCCCAACTCTTCCCAGGCCCCTCATCCTGTCAACTTATTGCCATTTACCATTACCAAGCATTGCCTCAGGGTTAACTTTTTATATCTTCAGGTATCCTTTCTCCTCTGGAGCATTTCATTAAAGGTTTACTTACATACTGTACTGCTTCCTCCCTTGCATACTTCTAGGTGGGAGTGGATGTGCAACTCCTTGGTGCCATATGGGTTACTGATCTTCCTTTCTCCCAGGGCAGGATTCCTGTCTGGTTACCCTCCCATGCTGAACTCTGGGGGTGTGACACCCCACCCCAAGAAAAATGAGGCATGACAGAGGTCCACTCCTGGGATTTTCCTGTACCCAAACAATGTAATCTTGGATGGGATCTGGACCTCAACTCCCAGCTAGTAAGTCACTGGCACTCAGCTAGCGTTTTCCTGTTAAAGTGCAAATGGAGAAGGGCAGGGCCATGTATTTTCATGCCGACACTGGGTCCAAAGAGTGCCAACAATAATAGCATCGGCATGGTGCGCATGGTGAAAAAAGCGCCATTTGGTTTTTTAAGCCCCCCCGCACCCCCATCTATAGGATTCTCACTCCAAGGTGGGGGCAGACCCCAGGGAAAAATAAAATTTGTGGGGCCGTGGAATGCTGTTTCCACAGCCCCATGTAAAAAAATTCTAAGTCTCAATGCACTAAAAAGTTCAGAGACTAGGATTAGAACCCTGGTCTCCACTGCTACTGGCTGAGCTGTTTTGTGCCCCAGCCCTCCACACCACAGGAGCAACTCTGCCAGCCTCCTGTTCCCTGCAGCCCTTGTCCTGTGTACAGGACCACGGACAGTGACCAGGGGAGTGCCTATAGCTAGCACTGTAAAACCCTACTCGCTGTCTGTGTGGGCACTTACCAGACTAGCGCCATATAGTGCGGCGCTATTCTGGTAGCACTCACTTGATGGGGTACCATTCAGGCTTGGCTTTCCCACTTCTAGCTGAGCCAGGAAACTTGGAGCACAAACTCCTGACACCCTGTCTCCTAGCTGAGGCCATCTAGAGAACATCTCTCGGGTCTGGCTTAACCCTTCAAGTGCTTTGTAGTATCCTGCCTCAAACCTGGAAGAAGAGAGAGGCTGGTAACATACTGTATGCAGATGTGCATAGAATTAAAATATATGCAGTACCCAATTTATGCCACCTTGCATATAACCAATATCAGTGGCTCAGTACCAGTGTCAGTAGGTTGCACTCTGGCCTCTAGAACTGGATAATTGGAAGGTCATGGGCTCCAGTTCCACACCAGAAACTTGGGCCTATACCCAAAGCTGTACAGATCCTATGACAGTAAGAGCAGACGATTTTCCCAGTGCCCCGGCCAGCCTTCCCCATCCATAAAATAGTCCCATGTAACCCACCAGGACACACCAGGAAACAAGCTATCACAGCTTAGTGTGCCTTTAACCAAGTGTAACCCCTAGGTGGCGCTATCTCAAGGGCTACTACCCCTGCCTGCTTGGCTACTAACTGGTTGAGGGGCCTAGGTCCAATGGCGGGTGCCTCCACCCAGAGGTCAGGGTTGATAGTGGTTAGACTAGCTAGGCTACAGCCCTCTGGAGCACTGTGACCCCCCTTTGTTTCCACTAGTGGCCCACACAATGCATGGGAGTTACCTTCCCAATACCCCACAAATGCACACTTCTTACACATACAATAACACTTACCCTCAGGACTGATGTCTTGCAACACGTCTCTGAGGACCCCCTGTAAAACAAGGTTAGGCAATATAGACAAACACAATGCAATGCTTTTTCTACATATACTGACACCACAGACAACATATAGCTCAATAACAACAAATCTTATGTATTAGAGGGGGCAGTAACAAGGAGGGGGCAATCAGGTTGATTTGGTTTGGAAAAATTCAAATCACAGTACTGTGCATGCATATAGGGTCCAAAATGTCACTCTCTGGGTACTCAGGATGGTGGGGAGCTAGCCAGGTTCGGTGCAGCTGGTTGGGGCCCTTTGATGTAAAAAAACACATGCACACACAAATTGTAATTCGGAGCCCTGGGGCTCAGTTCATGAAGAAATGAAACAGCAATAATCAGATGACACACTTGTAATCAGTAAAAGGCTGTAGGGAGATACCCTGATTTGTACTCACAATACCAAAGCTGAAAGCTGGATGGAGGATGTTCTAGCTGGATTGCCAGAAAAACAAGGTATGGAGACAGGGTCCTTGTGGCTGGACCCAACTGCAGTTGACAGCAAGTGGATTTAGTCCGGCTAAAGCTGGGATCTGCTTCCAGCTTTAGCACACAGCTCACAGAAAAAGGGGAAATAACATTGCGATCCCCCACAAGCACTACGCACATTTATATGTAAAAGGAAAGTACTATACCAGGCAGGCTGCTTCTTGATCCCGATCACAATTACTGCAAAAATACCCAGGAGCACACACAGCATCAGCAGTCCCTGACAGGCCGATCGCATTCAGCAAACTTTCGGTCTTCTTCAGGTTAAGCCTGGCTTCCACACTTCTGGATCCTCTTTCTCCTCACAAACTCGGATTCAGTCCGAACTGGCACTTACAAACGGCTGCAAGCCGAACTTCAGGGCCTCCCACGCGCTTCCCGTGCGAATTACACACCGCAGCAAGAGCAGGGCTCCTTCTTTCTTCATTGTCACTACTGATCTGGCTTTCCAGCAACAATGCAGGGCATTTCCTTTGGGTTCCCTCCAGTTCGGTTGGCTGGTTCTCCTTGTCAGTCACAACAGGCTCCCTCTATAGGTGAAAAAAGGTGCCAAGGTCTAAACTACATTTCCCAGAGGCGCTTTGCTCATACTATCCTCTTGTGGCTAGCTCCACTTTAGAGTCCAAGTTCTGATTTGCCAGCAGGCTCCATTTTAAGGACTCCCTCCCCACTGATTGGTCCAATTTGGCAGTCCGGGACCAAAATGAAAGAGCTACACTACACAGTCCTTGCTGAAAGGAAAGCGGGTTAAACAAACTGTGTTTTCATTATCACTCTAAACAATTCCTGGCAGACAGTTACGCCTTTCAGTAAAGCCCCCTCTGCGCGTTTAGCGATGGCAGAAATGGAGCGAGTAGCCAGCAGCTCGGGCGTGATTAGAGCATTAAATACACAGTCCCCCCATACAAACTAATTAAGTCTGCAAGCAGACAGCTCTTGAAGAGACAGTACGTGGAAGCTCAAATAGCACTCACTTGGAACCACATTTAAACAGCTTAGACGCCGAACACTGCAAAGACTTGGAGCATTCAGACAAGCTCCTGGAAGACTTTTGGGAACCCCCATTTGCAAGGGGGTTACACAAGTATATTCTATATGTGAGCAACAGCACATAGTAATAGCAATACATACAAAGTAAAATGTAGTTGAAGGCCAAAAGGGACTCTATGTCCCTCATTCCCCCTTCCTAAACAGGGATTGACAAGTATGCTGTGCAAACATGTACTAATATTAAGGGACTCCCTACCCACTCTACTACCAGGAAGACCATGTGATTCTCTTAGTAATCAGAAATGTGTTCAGAGATTCCTTCAAGCCTATACAGTCTTCATGCCAACTGTCTCCACTGGCAGTCTGTTGCATAGGTTCACCATCCTCTGGGAGAAGTGTCTTCTAACGTTACCCTTGAATTTGCCACCTCTGATAAACCGGGCATGTTCCCATGTCCTGCTAGAGCACACCCAATCGAACATCACTGTCTGTCTGATGATGCCAGTACACTTAAGTGTGCAGCAGAGTGAGATCATGTCCTTCTCAACCTCCTTGTCTCTAAGGTGAACATGTTAAGGGGCGACTTGCTTCTCCTTCTAGCTTTTGCCCTGATACCCCAATTCATTATGGTAGCCCTGTATTGTGGTTCACCCAATATGCGGCAACATGAATCTGGTCACTGTAAATTAGGGCACCAGAGACATGTCACCAACAATGACTGCTTCCCCTGGCAACAAGGCGAGCAGGGGAGAAGAGTTGGTTCTAGGGACGTTATGTTCATCCACACTTCTTGGCATGTCCATTTCCCCTTTAATTCTTGCCGGATCATCTTAAAACTGTCTTCTCCCACCTACTCAGGTGGTATAACCCTCGGCTGTGCCCCATGACGCCAGATCTTCCTTTCCGCTGGAAGATACAGGTTTCTTTGCTCCCGCATTCTGTAGGCCCTGGCTTCCTTTCCTTCAAATTCTTTAAAGATTAAGCTCATTTGAGCTAGTGATTGCAATCGTTGTTTCTTGATCATGGAAGATAAATCTTCCCCTGGTTTCCACCGGTACCCATGCGGCCAGAAAATGTCGCGTACAGATCCACGTACCGTGTGTGTCTACTATTTGGGTGTCAGCCATGACGCCCAGGCTTGTGATATTTGTCTCGCTTTCAACCCGAACGTCCTCCACGATCATCTCGCATGGCTCAAGCTGGGCAGGCCTGAAAAACTGAATCCACCGGTGATATCGAAGGAGGCCTGGTGGGCAGTCTCCATGGCTGTGGGGTCCACCGAGCAGTTAGAGCAAATGCAGGCCTTCGAGTAAGAGGCGGTGTGGGCTATGGTGCTGTCCTCTTGGACAATTTTTGTTCCACTCAATCTGGGCTCCACCTTCTCAGGCTCCTTTCGGGAGATGTGCCAGTCTCTCCCCCCTCTAAGGGTGAGGGGCCCTTGGGCGTACATGTCTCCCAGTCCTGTAAAAAGGACAAGGAACCGAGAGAGTCTTCATCTCGGTGCAGATGTTCTTAGGATCGAGAGCGATCTCGGCCCCAGGAATCTCCAGTCTTGACCTTGGTTGAGATTACAACTTCAGCCGCTGGCTTTTCGGTCCCACCGTCTGGTCAACTGACCAAAGTCTCAATTGAAAACACTGTTGAGATAACTCTCAACCCTGTCGATCTGTTGTCGCCCGACGAGGCCGACAACTCTCTTAACAGGACCCCTGTTCTGTTTCTTCCCGACGAGGAGACCCAGGCTGCTGGCAGTCCTATCAAGGAACCGGTCCCTGATCCGGGAAAATCACGGTTCCCCGGTGTCTCGAGGACCCAATCGGCCAGTCCAATCGAGGTCAAGGTCGCGGACCCCCTCGACTGATAGGCCGAGGAAGGCGCATAAGCGCTCAAAGAAAAGGCGATGCTGACATTCGTCTTCATCCTCCTCGGATGAGGAGAGGCTTCGACGGAAACTCCGTCAACACTATGAAGATCTCATGTGGCAACAGCTGATTTGGTCCAACCAGAAACCAGCTTCGGTTTCCTCACTGGCCATTACCTGGCTTTCACCTTCTAGGCCGAAGCCAACTCCACTGAAACCGATCATCTTGGTTCCTCTGCCCGCGGAGCCGGTAGAACCTGCCCCTTTTCGGCCAAAATCGACCTCTCCACCAATAGTGGTGGAGCTGCTGCCTAAACAGCCCATGGGAGGAGATCCTTCAAAGGAAGCTCGGACTGTTCCGGGTCTTCCCCGCAGGATTTTGGTCCCTCTTATGCCTGATCGCCCCAGGCACGTAGAAGGGGAACTTGGTGGCCAGCCGATTTATCCGGATACTTCAGATTCTGGTGACTCTGACCTACACTCTCGTTCGCTTTTGGGGATTATCTGCCTCATCTCTGAATCCACGGGGATGCCCCTGGAGCCTGTCCAGAAATGGACAGAGTACCCTCTTACAGATATTCTTAAGAGAGAGGATACCCCTACGGAAGCCTTCCCAGTAGCTGAGGCCATCATTGGTCCGGCTTTCGAGCTTTGCAGCACCCTGCCTCCTGCCTAGTGCCATCTGCCAGAATGGCCCACAAGTATGCGGTGCCCATTTGGTCCCACTTGTGGTTCACGGAACACCCCTTGGCTGAGGGGCTGGTGACCGCTTCTGTGTTCAGATGCACAGGCAGTTCTGCTGACACCGATAGACTTCTTGGCAAGGAGTCCAAAAAATTGGACCACTCTGCCAGAAAGGTTTATGCTACCTCATCACTAGGCCTCCGTCAGGCAAGCTCGGCCATCATCATGGTGCACTTCTCTCATGCCCTTTTGGACTCCTTGGATGAGGTTCTCCCACACCTCCCCATGGACCTTCAGACTATGGTCAAGCAGGTCCAGGATCAGGACCGGGCTGTTGCCAAGCAGCAACTTCAGATGGCCCTGGATCTCAGGGATTCATGCGCCCGTTCGGTGGCAGCCACGGTTGCTATGCACCGCAGGGCTTGGCTGAGACTTTCTACCATCACAGCGGATACCCAGCACAAACTCACTGATGTTCCTTTCCTGGGCACCGATCTCTTCGGCCCAGGTGTGGATGGTCACCTTCAGCGAATCGAGCAGTCCAGTGCCACCTTGGATTCAGCTACTTCTGCTCAGAAAGACGCCCCTGGTGCCAAGAAACAGCAGAAGAAGAAGAAGCCATTTCGGCACCCTGCTCCTGCTGCGGCCAAACAGCCCTCCATCCAGGGTGGGCAGCAACAGCAGGCAGAGGCTTGGAGCCTTTGTCCCAAGTCCAGGCCTCCAGCGGCCCACAGAGGAGGTCGAGGTTCAGGCAGTTTCCAGTCTGGACCCTCTTCCTCCAAGCCTGCCAGTGACGGGATAGGGGCTGCTACCCCATTCCCATAATGCCAGCTCTGGATCCTCCCATGGGGGGCCCGGCTTCACCACTTTCTTTCCGCCTGGTCTGCTGTTACCACGGACAGGTGGGTTCTAGAAGTGGTCGGCCAGGGTCTGCCTCTGGAATTCGAGCAGTACCCTCCCAACCGAGCCCGTGCCCTATGGGAGGAAAGGGTATCCGTCCACACTTGATCGACTGTGAGAAACGACATGGCCCAACTCCTCCTCAAGGAGGCAGTGGCCAGAGTGACAGATTCCCCAGTCGACCTGGGGTTTGTTTCAGGTACTTCCTGGTCCTGAAGCGGATGGGGGGCTGGCACCTCATTTTAATTCTGCACGACCTGAACCAGTTTCTCAGGCCATGCACCTTCAGAATGGTAACTCTGTCCCAGATCATACCATCCCTGGAGCAGAACATGTGGTTCTGCTCACTGGATCTCCAGGACACATTTTTCCATGTCCCAATCCGTCCATCTCATCAGAGGTTCCTCCACTTTCAAGTAGAGGGAACCCTTTACAAGTTCCGAGCCATGCCATTTGGCCTGTCATCGGCCACGTGGGTCTTCACCAAATGCATTGCAGTGGTGGCAGCCCACCTCAGGCATCGAGGGGTCAGAATATACCCCTACCTCGACGATTGGCTCTTAGCGTGTTCCACCCAGCAAGAGGTGGAGAGGTCCAGGGACCAGGCCCCCCAAACCTGCTCTCTGCTTGGCCTCCTGATCAACAAGACCAAGTTGGAGCTTGTGCCCTCACAGGTGATATGCTTCGTCGAGGCAGAGCTCGACTCCTGCCGAGCTAGAGCCCAGCTCCCGGTGGACAGGGTGGAGGTTCTCTCCTCCTTTGCCCAATCATTTCTGGTTGGGCATTTGCACCCTGCCCGGGACTTTCTGCACCTTCTGGGGTACATGGCGGTCTGCACCACTGTGGTATGATGGGCCTGGTGGCATATGCCCCCCCTTTCAGTGGTTGCTGGCTGCCCAGTGGACTCAGCGCCAAGGTCATTTCGACCAGCTGATCACTGTAACCCAGAAGATGTGGGATGCTCTCCAGTGGTGGACCATCCTGAATCATCTGCAGGATGGGATCCTGTTTGTCCATCCAAGCCGGCGGTCATCCTCACAACCGATGCCTCTCTCATGGGCTGGGGAGCCCACATGGGGGACAACAGGGCCTACGGGTTCTAGACCCCCAAGGAATCCCAATACCATATCAACTTGCTGGAGCTCAGAGCGGTCTGACTGGCGTTGTCAGCATTTGCTCAGCAGCTTCAGTGTCAAGTTGTTCAAGTCCAGATGGACAGCACCATAACCATGTACTACCTCAACAAACAGGGCGACATGCACTCCGACTGCTGTGCAGGGAAGTGCTTCACATCTGGACACTCATGAGATGACTGGAGGCAGATCTCCTAGCCATCCATGTGGTAGGTGCCTCAAATCAACTGGCTGATACCTTCAGCCACATAGGCAAGGCATCCCACGAGTGATCTCTCCACCTAGAGGTAGTTCACAGCTTGTATTCCCACTGGGCCAAAGCGATGGTGGACCTGTTTGCCTCAAGGGAAAACACCAAGCTGAGGCTGTTTCATGCCCCCCCCCGCCCAGCAGGGCTCGCTGCAGGGGGATGCCTTCTGCACCTTCCTTCCAATTCCCTTGATCCACAAGGTGCTTCTCAAGGTGAGGCGGGACAAGGCGCTGGTGATCCTGGTAGCCCCAGACTGGCCACACCAGTTCTGGTATCCAGATCTCCTCAGCCTCAGCAACAGGCTCCTGAGGCGTCTTCCAGCACGCTCGGACCTGATCTCAGTCAGTCAGGGAAGGTATTACATCCGGACCTTCAATCCCTGCACCTGACAGTCTGGTACCTGAGCGGCTAGAGTTCCAGGCTTTGGGTCTCTCTGAGGATGTGCTCATAGTAGTGGAAGCATCCAGAGAGGAGTCGACCAGAAGGTGCTATGCCTTCAAATGGAAAAGGTTTTCCATTTGGTGTCAGGGCAAGGGCCTGGACCCTCTGTCCTGTCCAGTGGCTAGCATCTTAGACTACCTTTGGTCTCTGTCCAAAGGGGGTCTTCGGTGTACGACCCTTAAGGTACACCTGGCAGCCATCTCTGCTTACCAGGTGCAGGCCAATCAGCAGACGGTGGCACAGGAGATTGTCTGGCACTTTTTCAAGGGCCTAGGTCACATATACCCTCCGGTGCATGACCCTCCACCTCCGTGGGATTTACTGCTTGTTTTGGCAAAACTCATGGGAAAGCCATTCAAACCGATGCACAAGTGTGAGATGTCACGCTTATCATGGAAGACCGCCTTCCTGGTGGGTGTCATGTCGGCCAGAAGGACTGGGGAGCTCCAGGTGCTCTCGGTGGAGTCTTCTTACCTGGTCTTCCACAGGGACAAGGTTGTCCTGCACCCCACCCGAAATTCCTTCCAAAGGTGGTGTCGGAGTTTCACCTTAATCAGGTGTTGACTCTGCCTGTGTTCTACCCGAACTACACCTTGGATGCTGAGTACGGGCTCCATACTCTGGACCTGAGACAAGCTCTCTCCTATTACAAGGAGAGAGCGGTGGAAGTTCAGGGAGAGGTTCACCAGGTGTTTGTCACCTACGCAGAAGCCGCATCTGGCAGACCTGCAGCAAAGCGGACGATTGGCAGGTGGATCACTTCCTGCATTGATCTCTGCTATAGGTTGGTGGGTAGGGAGCCTCCCAGAGAGCTAAGGGCTCATTCCACCCACCATACCGCTGCGTCAGTGGCTGCTTCTAGGGATGACCCTATCCAGGAAATCGGTCAGGCTGCTACCTGGAAGACAGCAAACACCTTCATCACCCACTACCGAATCGACCTTGAGCCGCGTCAGGATGCTGGTTTTGGGTCCTCAGCTCTCCAGTCTCTGTTTCACAAGTAGGGGGTGTGCGCCTTGCCTCCTTTCTAATGGAGAACTGTTAGGAGTGTGCCAAGAATTGTGGATGAACAACATATCCACGTCCCTAGAAAAACAGGTTACTCACCTGAAACAGTAGTTAAGGAGTGGTATATGTTGTTCATCCACACTGACCCACCCAGCCTCCCCGGCTGTGGTGCACAAACCTGGCTTCCAGTGAGCTAAGATCTGGTGTCATAGGGCAGAGCCGAGGGTTATACCACCTGGTGGGTGGGAGGAGCCAGCTTTAAGACCTTCCAGCAAGAATTAAAGGGGAAAGGGACATGCCAAGAAGTGTTGTTAAACAACATATACTACTCCTTGAACTACTGTTACAGGTGAGTAACCTGTTTTATTTTTGTCTCCCGCACCCCCCCAACACTAATATAACATCCTTTGTGTCCGAGCATGATTGTACCAGAGGAGAACACTGTCAGCGGCAGAAACGATTGTACATGCGAGGTGCTGCAAAATCCATCATGCCCCTATCACTCACAACTTTTTCCCATTGCCCTGATTGCGTCACCCACCTAATAGTATACCCTGTATTGCACCCTTTCAACTGCCTCAGTGCCCTTTTTGTACTAAAGAGCCCACAGCTGCAAATGGTAATCTGGGTAGTGCCAACCCAGACCATGGCCTTGTAAAGTGCCAGAATTACTTCCCCTACCCTATTGCCCCCCCCCCACACACACCTTGAAGGACCCTTAGAATAGTGCCAGGCCTCTTGACAGCAGCTGAACACTGCTTGTTTCATAATACTGGTCATGCAACCACAGACCTACTGTATGTCTACCAAGTTTGTACAGTAATAGTTTATTTATTTATTGAAATGTTTCACCAGGAAGGCACACCGAACAACAAGTTGCTCGTCTCACGGTGTGACCTGTTTGGGGGGGGGGGTACATGTGAAGTTACATCAAGAGAATAAGCATACAAATACAGTGCACATACATAATGGTAAGGTGCATCCCGAAACCAACAATATCACCAACACAGTGCTGGATAAGCGTTACAATTAAGATCAGGTAGACAGTACAGTTATAGACATAAAGTGCAAGATCTAGGAGCGGTGGGACCGGGGGGAGGGGCCCCAAAGAACAGCATAAGGATAAATCAGCTTACTTAAGTGGGACATAGTGCAGTCTTGGGAAATCAGTAGCAGCAGCTAGTCAGTACAAAAGGATTGGGCAAAAGGGGAAGGGGAAGTTGCATACAGTGATAGTGGGTAAGGGGCTACCTGTTAAGTGCTATGCAGTGGAGTACAGTGGAAATGAGGGGATGAGAGGTTAAGTAGAGAAAGAGGAGGCATACCTAGGTCTGTACTCTCCAGGATGCTAGGGAACCCTGCCAGGGACAAATCCAGGCAAGGACAAAGGAGTGAGAGCAGGGGGCAGGTGTTGGAAGAGGATTATTAGGTTGGGAAGATAGGAAGAAGAGGGGGAGAAGGGAAGAGAGGGTGACTGCAGGACTGACCCCTCCAGGGTGTTAAGAACCCTGCCAGGGGGCAGAACCAGGCGGAGGTGTTGGATGGAGAGTAGGGAGGGGTTGGGGGAAGGTAGGACCTTAGTACTGATCCCTCCAGGATGCTGAGGACCCTGCCAGGGGACAGGACAGGGTGGAGATGTTGATAGAGGAAGGAGGTGGATGGGGAGCAGGTGCAGAACAGAGTTAAATGTGGGGGGATGAGAATAGGCGAGGAGCTTGGGAGGCAGGTCTTATAAAGCCTTAGAACAATGGGGAGAACTCGTTTTGAACTTTGGAAGCTATATATCTTCAGCAGTTTTAGTAAAGTGTTATTGTCCCACCATACCTAATAATGTAGCAATTAGTAGATGCATTTGTGTGCAGGCATGTAAAGATTTAGCTGTCGGGAAGGGGGGCACTAGTTAACTGACAAACAAGCATTCCCACCAGCTGACCCAGTCGCATTGATGCCAGCTGCATGGGGGCACTTTACCCTGCACTTGTGCTAGCAAATCAGCATGACTTCAGTGGCGAGCTTGACTGACGACATGCCAGTGGTTAATGGTAAAATAATGCAGAGCCAAAAGGAAAGTCTGACCGATCACTGCCAGATTTTCCCAGACCCTGAGTTACTGCTGTGAGAAAGGGAATCAGTAGCATACATCTTGGGAGGCCATGATGGTGACTGACTGGAGAGGGAGCCCACCCTGGATACTGGGTGTCATCAGAAAGTTAAGAAAAGCATAAATAGTTCTGGGGTGTAATATGTAATGGCCCATCATAATGATCAGAGAAGTATAAGTAATAAATAGGAAAATTAAAAATACATCATTCCATCCCACCCACTCCTTGCTGTGACACCAGTTGTAATGTGTTTTTTTAAGCTGTTCCTTTTTTACTTCCCTACAAAAACAGAGTATAAACATATAATGTATGATCTGTATGAAGTACGACTGGGTGCATTACTGTTCCTTTATGTTTAGGACATGAGGCATGCTGTTGAAAGGTTGTGCTGTGATTTATCAGAAATAAGACATTCTGTGCAATAGCGTAGGCCACTGAATGAGTTCTTTATCAGAACTAAGTCATTTGGCTGGTCTATCAGTGCAGCGGTAGCACTATCACGCCTGACACCAATGTCCTGGGTTCAGCAATGAGCCAGAGTCATCAGAGGCTGGCTGGGGGAGGAGTGAGGGTTCCAGAGGATGCTGTCCTCCATGGTGGGGGTGTCTCCTTCCTCGCTGCAGTACTGCTGCCTGGGTGACCACAGGTGGCAGTGCAGCAGAGAACACTGCCGGAGGGACTGACACAGGACGAGGATCTGATATAGAATGCACACTTTGCAAGCACACATGCCTAGGACCTCCCTTGAGTGCCAGCATCAGTGGGGACAGGAGGAAAACAAGAAAATGGCCTTATGTCCTGGAAGATGATGGACCAAAGGAAGACTGGTCCTGGACCCCGTGCATGGCAGCCTGTCAAGAACTACACAGGTGGGGGATGGGGAAGCCCCCTCCCCCGCGAGGCTGATCCAAGGCAGCATGGAGGTGAGCCATTGCACAGAGCATACAGGGTCTGGCTAAGGCAAGCACTTTGGGTTCCTGAGGAAATCCAGGTTTGCAGAGAGCAGGGGGTCTTAAATAAAGAATATATATAACAAGAAAAGAAGTCATTCAGTGGCCTGTCTTATTGCACAGAAGTAAGAAAACAGGGAGTTAAAGCAGTCCCAATGCTTATTTCTGCTCTTAGTGCTGACGGTACGTAATTATACAGCAAATGGAAATAGTTATGCTTCAGTCTGGCGAGCTGTAAAATTGAGCAGAAGTAGGAGTCGGCTGAAAACAAGATGTTACATCTCAGCAGGGCTTTGACTGCATAACACAAAAAAGCTTTTACTGGATCAAAGTAGCTGTATAAATAGACTAGCAAAATCATTTTGATTTTCATCCAAAAAATTTGAACAATTGTGGTTTCAGTATTTCCTGAACATTTTGAACAATGTAAGCTATTTTGATCTTTAAAAAGGATCAGAAAACAATGCTACTTGTGGGAGACCACCAGGAAGGCCCAGTGGTTTGTCACATCACTGGTTTCAACCCATCTTATATGAGTACTGGCCAAAAGCCATCATCATCTGATTGTTTAGTAGCCGGTGTGAAATGAGTGATGTCTGCCTCAGTCCAATTCCTTGTGGGCAAGTGTCCTCATCACAGAATACACCACCACAGTTAGCAGTAATCAACATCTTATTGGCAGCCCCTCGTGAGAGGCCAAGGATTGTATGGGGATGGAGTTTGAACTGCCGTCTCAGCCACTGCACTGATCCCTCTGTGACTGGGTTGAAGCACACTGGCAGACAGCATTGCTGAGTTTGCCATGTGAGCCCATTGGTGCTGTACTACTCGAGTGGATAAGTAGAGAACCTCGGTCTTCAGTGCTAGTACTTTTCATGAACCCTTCCTCTTATAAATCAGTTATGATCCTGTTGTTACTCTTATGTATCGTGTTCATTTGTGCTACTTATTTTAATGTAAGACTTGAAATGTTTAATCCGTTTTATTCTGTAAGGCGCCTTGGTTTTATGAAAGGTGCCATAAAAATAAAGTATTATTATTATTTATTATTATTTTGTTTGTACTGTCTTTATTATCAACAAAAACTAACAAAATAAATAAATGGTAAACCTCCCGGGTCGTACCTGAAAACAGGCATTTAACTGTCTAGTGTACATACCCGGTCAATAAAACCTAAATAAATAAAATTCACTATAGCACAGAAACTATTTAAAAAGCAGCTCACCAGGGAGATCCAGTTTAATTGCTAACAAGGGGCTCCCCTCCTCTTGGGCCGGTGGAGCTCTTGCAGCTTTGCAGAAACTCAGTCTGAAGATTTTGTCCAGGCACATGCATGCATGAACTTTGCAAACAAAATACAACTACAACACAACTACAACTACAACTGGACAGGGGCCATGCAGTGGATGTCCTGTATCTGGACTTCAGTAAGGCATTCGACTCAGTGCCACATGGAAGGCTGGGAAGGAAGTTAGTAGGCACAGGGGCGGGTGCAAAGCTGGTGAGATGGGTAGGAAACTGGCTGCAGGGAAGGCAACAGAGGGTGGTGGTGGGTGGGGAGCTGTCACACCCAAGGGCAGTGATGAGCGGTGTTCCACAGGGCTCGGTGTTGGGACCAGTGTTGTTTGGGATATTCATTGCAGACATATCATGGGACATCAAGAGCAAGATCAGTCTGTTTGCTGATGATACCAAGGTAGGCGCGGTGGTGGATGACCGGGGTTGCAGGATGATCTGGCAAAGCTTGAAACCTGGTCAGACACCTGGCAACTGGGCTTTAATGCCAAAAAGTGCAAGGTGCTGCATTTTGGGATGAAGAACCCAAGGAGGAGTTACCAGCTAGGGGGAGTGCAGCTAGCCCAGACAGAGGAGGAGAAGGATCTGGGTGTGCTCATTACAGGGTCAATGAACAACTCAACACAATGTAGGACGGCAGCTGCAAAGGCCAACAAAATGCTGGGTTGTGTTGCAGGGGTATATCCTCGGGGAGGAGGAGGTGATTCTGCTACTGTATAGGTCATTAGTTAGACCACACCTGGAGTACTGCGTGCAGTACTGGCGTCCGTATCTGAAGAGGGACATTAAGTTACTGGAGGGGGTGCAGCGCAGGGCGACAAAGATGATCAAGGGGCTGGGGGACTTATCATACGAGAGGAGGTTGAAGGAGTTGAACATTTACTCACTGGAGGAGAGGAGAGACAGGGGTGACATGATTGAAACCTTTAAATACATGAAAGGAATAAACAAGACGGGTACAGAGGGGCTGTTCAAAGTAAGGGAGGGGAGGGCCACCAGGGGCCATGATATGAGACTGGAGCGAGGAAGGTTCAGGAGGGAGATGAGGAGACACTTTTACAGAGAGGGTGGTGGCTGGGTGGAATCGTTACCTGCTGAAGTGGTATGCAGTAGAACAGTGGACTGCTTCAAACGAGGATGGGACAGGACAAGGGGGAGGGTTAATGAAGGGGAAGGGTGGAAGGAAGGGGCAGCTGCAGAATAAGGGGTGCTAGCTGCACATTCGAGCAGACTTGATAGACCTCTAGGCCTTTATCTGCTGGCAAATTTCGTATGTTCGTATGTTCATACAACAGAGTTTGGAAAAATGGACATAGCTGTGTCCTAGGTTCAAAAATTGGGCACAAGGGCAATTATGGTTACAACCAAAGTTGAGCAATAGAAAACTGCATATAGACGCAGGCTTTGAAGTTTCCCCCAAAGTTTCCATTCTCGGATGTTCTCCATGACAAAGCATGAGGGGGAGAGAAATATCAAAACTACATGACATATAAGTTGAATTGTGTTTAGTATAATTTCGTAAGTTTTCCCTCAAGCACCAGCAGCCCCAAAAACTTGTTTTCAAAACTGGTTTACCATCAATGTACTCCCTAAACTATGTTTTTCTTGCCTTTTAGCCAACCATGTCCTCAAATTTGGAGTCCTCGTGAGTACCTCGAATACCTATGATGGGAGTGGCACCGTGACTGTCGAAACGGACCAACCTTTGATCTGGACTATGGGTATCAAGAAAACCCAAGGAGATTAACTTGAGAAACTTGAAGGAAATGGGCCCTATTCTCAGAGTGATGCACCACGTGCCAGTGTAGAAGTATATAATTTGCAAATATAATCAGATTACAACAGATAAAGAGGCATTATTTTAGGATTTGTGTATTTATGGAATGGGACAATGAAGGGCCTCCCACATGTACATTTTCAAAAGTGACGAGGCTGTGCAGGCCCTAGCAGAGGGTGCATGAACCATGGTGAATGATATAAACTCTCCCTTTAAAATGCGTTTGCTTTAAGTGTCCAGTCAAAAATCCAGAGTCACGTGATAAACGTTTAATCAACTTACATATGAAAAAATCCAAAATTTTAAATAAAATCAAAAACGGACATTGCCAACACTCCTATGCTGCAATTTTGACTAAAGCGGGAGGGGGTGCTGAACGTGTTTTCAACCCACAGTTAAATTTTATGATTCCAATTCCCAGAATTAAGCTACTGAAAAATGAAAAGCCATATTGGTGTGACAATACACTGATGTGTCAGTTTCAGTTTTCTTGAGTGCACTCCTGGCAAGTAAACAGTGGTGGTAGTATTCTGTAGCTGTAGTGTGCTAAAAACTTTTTTTTTTTTTTTTTTTTTTAAAGAAAACCAGACCTCATTTAGAAGTATTACAATTCTATGTTGTATCTTGCGTTGAGCTTTCCTCATCACCAACCCCCAAAAAAAAAATTAATTTTAAAGGACTCACATTCTCCCCTGGTGGGTTGCTGTGTTGTTGGTGTCTCCTTAAATGAGTTGCAAACAGTTTTCTGAAATCTTCACATTGGTAGTTTCAAACTGGATGATCAGTCTTTGAGTGGCATTAATTTCTTGAACTTGCTGCCAACTGTTTCATGTATAAAGCTGTCTGCATTTCAAGTGATGTAATCCAACACAGACCAGAATTAATGGTACTGTAGTAGTTAATCAACAAAAGTGGTGAGAATATATTTTAGAATCCTAAAGCCAAATTCTTATCCAGTTTAGTTATTTTTGTAATCGTCAGTAATCACCTCAAGAGCTTCATCAGTTCTCTAGTTCACAGTGACAAACCACACAGCTAACTGATTAGCTGAACAGTACCTGTAGATTCCAGGTTAACTGATTGTCCTGGAACCTAGCCAGCGTGTACATTTTCAAAGATGGCAGCAGCTGTTCAGTCCCCAGCAGAGGGTGCATGAACCATGGTGAATGCTACAAACTCTCCCTTTAAAAGGTATTTGCAGCTGCCTGTCCAGTGTGCCTGTAGCTGACTATGATTTGCAAGCTACAGTAGCTTCCTGCTCCACAAAAAGGCATGTTGCAGTCCTCAGTTTCTGTTGCAAGTGAAAAACCATTTCACAGTAAGGGGTTAACTTACAAGTGGTGGGATGCAGGGTATGGTGCACTCCCAGGGACTGGTTGTACACTCCAGGCTGCAAAGACAGTCGGCTAATGCCTAGTGGCTTCCTAGTATCAGGAGTGTGCATTCAGTGCCTGGAGCTTGCATTGCTTTACTGTATTGCAAAGCCAGTTGTGTGTTAACTTCTTGTTAGAATGAACTGTTCCATAATACAGTCTCAAAACAGGGAATACTTGAATGTTTAATATCCCTTTAAAATATCCTAGGCTGCGTTTTCAGATTGCTTGATTGGTAAGCTGTCTGCTTGCAATATACAGCTTTTCTTTTCACGAATGTGAAGCATTTTTTATCAGCTAACATCAGGGGCTAGCCTTAGTGATACTCCAACCTAGGAGTAGTTTACAAATCTATAGCTTTAGTTACACACATTGAAATCCACTCTTTTTAAGCACAGAACTGTGTGGGCATTAGCATAAAAGCTGTCATTTCATATGGGGGGTGAAAACTGGCCAAGGCCCCCACAAGCTGCTTTCGTCAGGATGGCAACCATGGTTAGGGCTGTAATTATTTTACGGTAAAATCCGACCAATTTCACAGCACTTCATGGGGGAAAAAACAATTTTGCAGCACTTCACAATCTGTTCCTTTCGCAGTCCGATCGGTGTTCGGTACAAGTTTGGATTTCTGCCACCTCCTCTGTCTCTACTGTCAAACAAATATTCGTTCAGACGACTTCTGAGACCTCTGTACTCTTCCTGAGCCATTAGATTTTAATTTAAATGTTCAGAATACAGGCCTGGTAATGGCAGCACAGTCAGCCCCCGACCACATCTGCCCCCTGTCCTACCTTCATTCACCTGAACTGCTTCGCCCTTAATGTCTCTTGTTCCAACCCCCCCCCACACACACTTTGTGCAGCATTAGAGCTGTTGCCCTGTGCCCCATGCGGTGATTGGCTCACTCCAATGTGCTGAATGTAAAAGTCTCTGAAATAGAATGTTAAATTGGCTATTCAAAAGCGACGCTGTCACAGGTGCTCTCTTCCCACCAGAACAAACTGTCCATGCAACAGGCAGCCGATGAAATTGTTCTCTCCGTGCCAGTGGGGAGAGATCAGCATGGTGGGTATAAAATCAATAAATGGAACTAAAGACTAAGCAAGGGAGAAAAAGGCATCTGTGGTTACCAACGTACAGGAGAAATATAAAGTATACTGTATCTGTGGGAGGGTTGAGGATTCAGAAGGAAGGTGAGGACACAGATTAATGTCAGTTCTGACTGAAGAAAAAGGCGGCTGTCTGCGTTTTATTGGGGATTTTCATGGGGGGCTACCGATTTCACGGTGTTGAGAAAATTTGCAAATTTCACGGTTATAATGAAATCCGTGCCCCCCCCCCCCATGGAATAATTACAGCCCTAATCATGGTGGTTTTCAAGTCAACTGTTCTTGCTTACAACCTAGATATTTTAAATGCAAAAAGGTAAGGGACTATTTTTGCTGCAGTAGAGAGAAAAAGGGAATTCACCATTTGAAATGTTTTACTAACATATTGCTTCAGATATAAATTGCTACTTACTAATATACTGTACAGCAAACAGCTGTCAGAATCACCCCTGGTTACATTGGTGCTGATTTATACCACTGTCAACTATTTTTGTACTTGTATTGAAATGTTTCCCTGTATTGTTGTTCTGTACCCTCCCGGGTCGTGCCTGAACATAGTCATTGCTATGGCTAGTGCACCTACCCGATAAACAAAAACTAAATAAATGCCAAACCATCTGTCTGTTGCGTTATTCTTCAATCAGTGAATTAAATAAATAATTTTTTGGCAATCTATGTGTGGATGTCTTTGAGCATGGGTGTTATTTTATTATTGAAGGATTGCAACTGGTAGACTTACTGTAGGTAGCTCACACCTATTGATGTTTGTAAGGGAACCATTTTGTGGGTGACATCTTTAGAAATAATAAGTATAATCACAATAATGGTCTTACTCACAAATGTTCTTAAGACTATGCCATGTTAGCCTTTATAAATCACAAAATTAAAAAAAAAATTTAAATAGTTTAGTTATACAAGCTTTTGAAATCTTAAAAGTCTTGTCATCAAGTACTGTACAGTATGTTTATGTAATGAAGAAAACAGAGGCCGTGAAAGCTTATATTCCTAAACTGTTTGTTAGCTTACTCTGGTTATCCCTACCCAACACAAAATATGTGATTTATTTTGGCAGTTTTCTTTAGAGGTGATCCAGTGGGCCTGCCCATCGGCGTAGCAGTAGTGCTACCGCTCGCGGCCCCGGTGACCCGAGTTCCTGAATGAGCTCAAGTCACTGAGGGAAGATGCACTGAGCATCCACAGGATGACGACTCCTTCGGAGTGAGTGGGCATCAGTGTCCCACACCATGATCACTATCTAGAGGAGGCTAGGTGGCCTGACAGTTGAGACCAGCACAGCAAGGCAGGGATGCTGCTGTACACTAGCAGGTCATGAGCAATCTCCCTTCAGACCGACAGTGGAGGAAAATGGCCCCGGTGGAGGGGATGCCGGCGCCCAACACAAGCTTTCGCTATAGCTATCTGGCATCCCAGCCACCACTTGTGTGGTCCTGGGTAAGTTGTGGCCGAGTAAGCTCAGGAGAAGAGGTGATGTCGCCCGGAGGCCTAGAAAATATATACCTGAATTGACAAAATAAAAAACAAAAAATGAAATGGTCCAGCAACGACAGTCTGCTAATTTCAACAACTAGTTTAACACAGACCTCCTGGTATTTTACAGAATCAAAGATTAACTTTTTTATGCTGTTTTCATTTTAATATTGGGCAGTTTATAATAGCAATAATGCCACTCCATCTAAGACCTTTACAGTATCCTTCTGATAAAGACTGGACAAATGATTAGTTGCCCCTGCCAGTCCTCATCCGATTGAAAAAGGCCCACAGAATCAGGTTGTATTGATAGCTGTGCATTCCCAGCTTTTGTGACGGTCAACATTTGGCGTTGCCAGTTAATATGAACTGATATTTAGTAACTGGAGGAAAGTATCAATAGTATACATGCCTGCAGCTCAGCCTTGGGTATGATATGAATGTGTATGGTGATTAAAAGCAAATGCTGCTGTAAATGCATATTGCAGATATTTTTTATCATTCTTTTTGAAGCCCCTTTAGGAGGCTACATACCTTTACCAGGGTTTTTTTTTTTTACTCTGTTTTTATCCTCCCCCTCTCTCTCCACACTGACCCCTCTCTTCAGGGTCTCAATGTAGACCTGCCTCGGAACCCTTCCAGGACTATCCGCGCACATAGGTACCCCACTCCATAGACCCTTTATACTGGATTACCCCCCTGGTGGGGTGGAGGAGCCACTCCCTTAACTCCCCCTTACCTTGATGTGGAGCAAGCACCCTGCACGAATGTACCGGAGCCCTCCAAGTGCCATCCCCTGAGACCCGTCTGCCCGTGCCAGTGGGAGTTTTTCTGCCATGCTTTTTCTCCGCCCCCCCCAGACGTCAGCGTGCAGTGAGGGCCAATGAGCCAGGAGACACGCTGAGACATGCCTCCTGCTCCAGCCTTCTTGCCGACATCTGACCCTATCCCATGCTGCTTCCCCCTATACCGCACCAACCACCCAAGCTCCCCCAGGTGGCGCTATTGCGGCAGGAGCTTGCTGATTCTCCCCTCCCCCCGCCCGGAGAAGGAGAGCAGCCATCAGGCGCTCCATCCTTCTCCATCCCTGCCGGCTCCCGGTGGCCTGTGCTCATTCCCGAACACGGGTCACCGGCGTGGAGCGAGGTAAGGTGTCTAGCACCTCAGCCCTCAGCTCCACCGGGCCGACTCCTTTACCAGGGTTTGAACACCACCAGACTTCCTCTGATTTCTGGTTCAGTGAACCCTCACCTCTACCTTCATACAGACCTGGTGCAGGAGGTGAGGCAAAGCAATGGGCAGGCCATTTGAACAGGGGAGAGCCTGGACATTGTGCTGCCACAATGATCCCAGCACTCCCCGAGTAAGACCCTTTATTTTTGCTGAAGCAGTTACTGCAACACCAGACCAAACAGTGGGGGTGCATAAATACATTGCATGGTCCCCAGCATCATCAGTGCTCCCCTGCAGCCCAATGCCGGAGGCACATAAACAATGGGAAATGCAGGCCCTCACCTGGATGTGGACTGCCCTACCTCCACAGCATGGCTAAGACTCCATGGACCTTGGACTGAGAGTCAGGACTGCAACACAAACCCAGGTCCCTGGTCTCCATGGTAGCGTAAAGCACTACCACTGATGCTAGCCTTTTGGGTGCTCAGTACAAATGCTTGGCGGTTCACATGAAGTTCTTTTTTAAACCCACAGAGGAGATAATGTGAAGGCCGTTGTATGGGTGTTGTACTTTTTCTAGCACGCACGCGCGCGCACACACACTATATTTAGCAAACCACATGCCCAGATATGATCATACCTGGTTTAGATATACATTGGACTCACTTTTTACAGCATCCCACTCATCACTGTGAATTTTGACTTGAGTCACTGTTTCATATTTTGGCTACATAAAAACATAGAATGTGATGGCAGATATGGTCCACTGGGCTTTATTTTTTTAACCTTTATTTTTTGCTGCAGACCCAACTTCATCTACAGCGCCATCTCTTCTTTCTTCCTTCCTCCCTTACCCTTATTTATTTATTGAATTTTGTTGACCGGATAAGCCCACTGAGACTAGAAGTCCCTTTTTCAAGGGTGACCCGCAGGTGGGGATACAGATGGTAACCAACTGAAACTGAACCAGATTAAGCTATTGGTGGTATTTCTAGTGAATGGAGGAAATTTAGCCAGGACACTGGGGAAATTCCCCTACTCTTTTTTCGATAAGTGCCATGGGATCTTTAACATCCACCTGAACAACCACCAGAACAGGTAGACAGGACCTCGGTTTAATGTCTCATCCGAAAGACAGCACCTCAGGACAGCACCTTATGATTCCCTTGTGCCATTTTTGAACCCCATCACTGCTTTCGCCTCCACTACCTCCTCTGGAAGGCTGTTCCAGGCAACCACCACCCTTTCTGTGAAGTAGGACTTCCTCACATCCCTGCTGAATTCACCCCTCCAGTTTCATAGCATTCCCCTTATTCTAGAGCATCTTTTTCTCTGAAAAATAACTCCCTCCCGTACCATATTTACCCTGTGAGGTATTTAAAGGTCTCTGTCATATCCCCCCTCTCCCTTCTCTCCTCCAGGGTGTGCATATTGAGCTCATTAAGCCTCTTCTGGTAGGGTTTTTGATGCAGACCCTGCACCATTTGGGTAGCCCTCCTCTGGACCGCCTGCATTCTGTGTCTTTCCTGAGATGTGGTCTGTAGAAGTGGACACAGTAGTCAAGGTGAGGTCTTACCAGCAATCTATATAGGGGCAGTGCCACCTCCCTTTTCTTGCTGGCTATACCCCTTCTTATGCAGCCCAGCATCCCACTAGGCCTTCCGAATGCTTTGTCACACTGCTTGGCCACTTTTAGGTTGTCCAATATGATTACCCCTAGTTTTCTTTCCTGCTTGGTCTTTGTCAGTATCACTTCGCTGATTTTGTACTCCACTCCCAGGATTCTATGGCCTAAGTTCATTATTGTGCAGTTTTTTTACATTACAACCCAGCTGCCATACTCTTGACCACTCGTCCAGTCTTTTCAGATCCCTACCTATCCTTTCCACCCCCCCCCAGAGTATCTATTCTGTTGCAGATCTTGGTGTCATCTGCAAAGAGACAGACCTTTCCTTCCAGTTTCTCCACTGTGTTACTTATAAAGACATTGAAGAGGACCCAGCACTGATCCCTGGGGTACCCCAATGGTCACCCTCCCTTCCTCTGAGCAAATTCCATTAACCACTACTCTCTGTGTCCTGTCCACTAACCAGTTTCTTACCCAGGTTACCACCTTATTTCCTACCCATAAGTTCCCCATCTTACTTATCAGTCTCCTATGTGGAACAGTGTTGAACGCCATGCTATAATCCTGGTAAGCCACGTCCACTACTCCTCCCTGATCCAACTCCTTGGTCACCTAGTCAAAGAAATCCATCAGATTTGTTTGGCATGACCTTCACTCTATGAAACCATTCTGCCTTGAATCCTGTAATCTGCCGGATGTAAAATAATCCACAATCCTTTCCTTTAGTAGTTATTATTTACTCACCACTGATGTCAGGCTGACAGGGCTGTAATTGCCCGCCTCTTTCCGCTACCACTTTTGTGAAGTGGGACTACCCCTGCCCTTCTCCAGTCCCCCAGGACCATGCCGGTCTCCAGTGATCTGTTAAATAAGTCTGGCAGAGGTGCAGCCAGTACCACCCTGAGCTCCCTCAGCACACTTGGATGTACTCCATCTGGCCCCATAGCTTTGTCCACCTTCAGGTTAGCAAGTGATTTCTGGACTTTCTCCTCAGTAAAGGGACTAGTATCCATTACCTTCCCCTCAAAGCTCCTGGCTCCTTTCATGGTCCCTCCCCTTTCCCTTCTACTGTGAGTACTGAGCAGAAGTATTTGTTCAAGATGTTTGCCTTTTCTTGATCCCGCTCCATACAGCTATCCCCCTCCCTCTTTAACCTTACTAGCCATCCATTTGTCTTCCTTTTCTTGCTAACATACCTACAAAATGTCTTGTCCCCTTTTGAAACTCCCTGAGCTATTCTTTCTTCAGTTTACGCCTTTGTGTTGTTTACACCTTTGCCTGCCTCCCTTTATTTTCCTAGCTATACTTCCCTATCCTCCCCGGGTCTCCTTGTACCTTCTGAATGCTACCTTTTAAGCCTTTATCTTTTCCGCTACCTCTTTTGAGAACCAAAGCTGTCTTCTGTTTTACTTCTCCTTGCCTGCTTGACACAGAGGTTTGTTGCCTTTACTATGTCCTCTCTTAGTTTGGCCCACTTTTCCTCCCCCCCAGGTCCTCACTGCGGTCTCCTGAGATATGGGTGACTCCACTTGAGCGATTCAGTTTGAGCGCCTAAATATCAGCACCTGTGACTAGAGCGAGTATGCCACAGTAGCGATTGTGTGAATAGCAAGGGATGCTTGACAAGAATAGCGAGTGTAGGAGGGACCTATGACACGGAAGTCAAAGCAGGTAGTGTGGGCTGTCGGTTTTGAGTTGGCCATCTCATCTGGTGGAGACAGTGTATGCCTCTGGTGCTGCAGGACCCAGGTTCTAACCTGGGCAGCAGCTCTGTAATTTTATGTTTCCTTTGTTTGTGCACTTGCATTTTATTTGTGTTTCCCTCCACATGTGTGGTTCCCTCCCGAACATTCCCTGTACCCCTATATCAGGCTTCCCCTTGCAGTTAGTTAAAATTAGTAGGGGGGGATGTGGGTGGCGGGGTGCAGCACTGTGTTATATGCATTTTCATGTGGTGTGGACCCATCGCAGTTTGTGGTCCCGCTATTGTGCACATTGCCGGTGCCGTTTTTCGGTGATGTACACTCATGTGGCGGTTGCTATTTTGCAGTCGCTCATATGACGCAGAACCCCCTCTGCCAGGTCATTCCTGAGGCATTCACACATCTTAGTAAAATAAGCCCTTCTCAAGTCCAGGACTCATGCCATTGTGTGGTTAGATTCCGCAGCTGTTCTTATGTTGAACCACACTGTACGATGATCACTGGTCCCCAGGTGGCTTCCCACCTTGATGTCCGCAATACTGTCTCTGTTACAGTGGCGTAGCAAAGTCCCAGAGGGCTTGGGTGTAACGGTATGTTATAGCCCCTCGCCCAGTTTGGAAACAGACCCCCGATTTTGCCCCTGCCTTCATTTTGAAATGCACCCCTGGTGACGAAGTATAGCATGAAAACAGCTACAACTAGAACTCTCTCTTGATAATTTTTTTGTATATCGAGACTGCCTGGGTCAGAGAAAGTAGGCTGCAAAAATGACTTTAAACTTCTTCCTAGGTTGATACCAACACCAGTAACCAAATATCAATCACAAACCACCACGGACCACCTGTTGGCCATCAACAGAGCTAGTAATAGACACTCTATACTGTCAAAATCTTAATTTTGCTCTATCAGAACTGAAGTGTATTTGTATCTCATAATCTCACCATATTAATAAATTGACAAAATGTTTGAAAAAGAAACCACAGTTATGGAAGTTAAGCTCATGCAGACAGGAAGGTCCACTGTTTTTTTTTTTTCTGCTCTCGTCATTATATTTCTCTGAAACTGCAACAAACCTTGTGAGTAGAAAGGTGTGACAGGAGCACAAGAAATGGGCAAAATCACCATGGTGAGTTGTTATCTGATTCTCCAACAATACTCTTTAGCTTGAAATGAAATGACGCAAGCACCAGATAGATACTATGCTCTGCTCTGCTCTCTTCTGACATGGTGATCTTTGTTCTTTGACCCGGTGACCCCTCACCCCATCATCCACCAGTCACCAATGAATTGTTAAATGAATAGACAGACTACTCTGCTCACTGTAGTGTGACTACACAACCCCCCCTAAAAAAAGTACTCTACCATCCTACAACAACGTTCAAACACCACCAGAAATGTTATTGTAGTAGCTCTGCCTCTGCTGGGCTTGTCTTGTTCTGCCCTGAGTGCTCTCACCTGTATTTTTGCTCAACTCATTGCTGCTAAGCTTTGGACCGACCGTAACCACTAACTAAATAATATATAGTAAAAGAATGCAAGACTGCATCAGCTAGCTTTAAGCAAGCTCCTCTAGCCAAGCCCTTTATCTTGGCTCAATGATCAAGCAAGCAGTTAGCGCCCAGTAGTGACAGTCACAGCATTGAGCACCAACTCCAACAAAGTCAGTGACACACCCTGACCCTGCTGGCCCACCCAATCAATCCGGAGATGGCAGTTTGAATCTGGGCAAGAATTAAATCCGTGACCATCCACACTTTTCAGCAAGAAAGTCAGTCAGTGGGTGTCTGTTTCATAGTGTATGTTGACTGTGAGTCTGAGAAAGAAAACAAACACTTATTTTAAGAATTATTAATTTTAATAACTTCTTGACTGTCTCCACCAGTCACCTGCTGCTGCAGCCTGCAGCTACTCTGCTCAAACCTGGCAAATGGATCAGAACTAAAGTTTTTTTTGGGGGGGGGGGTCGCTGTGGAGCAGCCTACAGGCAGGACGCACACTTAAACAGCTCTGCATCTTATTGAGATAAAAAGTTTATTTTTTTAGATTTAACACAGAAACAGCCTTAAACTTTTGCTGATACTGAGAAGCCAACTTCACCAGGCACCGTTTGATACCACTCATAAACATGGGTCGCAGCCAGAAGACGAGTGGCAGTGGATCTAAAACAACTCAGGCCGCTGAGCTCCAGGCCGCCACCACTAAAATGACAACTACCGGTGCGGAACCTCTGTGGATTTCATAGACCTAAAAGTTGAGTCAATTCTCCAAAGATTTGCCAAGCAAGACACAAAATTGGAAGTGGCTACACAGACCGCAACATCAGGAGAGAAGATTGCTAACCAAGCAATGGCCACAACTTCTAAATTGGTGCAAGAAAATGCACACTTGCAATATCGCTTAGAGGCACTGGAGAATTCAAGCAGGGCATCGCATGTCAGAATCATCGGTCTCCCAGAGACGAGTGAAGATGGACACCTGCTCTCCTTTTTGCAAAATTGGTTAAGGGAAGTACTGGACTTATCAAGGGAAGTTACAGCAGATTCTTTTTGTAAGGCTTACTGCATAACCCCTCGAGCAGCAGGTCCACGTGGTGAGGCCCTGAGAGTTATTCTGTTGACAACGGCAAATCCATCTGTTAGAGACATGCTGTTACATGCGGCTAGATTGGCGGATGGCATGAGCTTTAACGGTGCTACTGTTCATTTATTCCCTGACCTATTGTTTGCCACCAGGGCAAGGAGAAAAAAGTTTGATGCGGTCTGGGCATGGCTTTGCAGTCTGGGAATAACACATTCCTTATTAATGCTGGCCCGGCTCTGCATTCACTACGGGGGTTGCACGTTCCAATTTAGTGACCCTGTGGAAGCCGCCAAAAAAGTCAAGGCCATTAGCTGGGAGTTTCAAGCAACGGATAGCCAGGACATGCCTGATTCTGAAGAGGAGACCTAAACCAGCTAATCTGAACTGAGGAACAAGTAAAAGGTTTTATACCTTTATTCATGAAAAATGATATAAGGTGTTTTACTGGATTACTGTTTTTTTTTTTTTCTGCTTTGTTGGTTCACATTAACAGCTGATTCTATTGCATTAGTTGATGATGTAATGAGAATTGCATCAACCAATTCAATTTATTGTGTTATGGTTTCATATTTGAAAGGGTGCATCTGTATTTCAGTGTGTTACAAATGTTTGGACTACGTTTTTCTGGACTTGGGGACACACCAACACAGGCGGTTGAGTACTGAAGTATTTCTGGACTTTTATATTTAGAACTCGCTTCCCCAAAAGCCTTAGTAGACTGTAGCTTTATGGGATAAACATGTTGTATACTGTTTAAAATTGTGCTTTCCCCCTACTCCTAATGCAAGACTGTGTAGGCTTCCAATCCTGAATATTCATTGGATGTATATGCTTACTGTGTTAACCTGGCAGGAGATTGTGCAATATGTATTGTTTTTTATGTAAAAAACAATAAACATAGTTAAAAAAAAACAACTAAAATTTTAATTTTAAGTCAGTCTGTCGTGATGGGACTGGAAGGCAAGCGGCAAGGCAGCCCACGCAGCCAGCGGCCCACTAGCAATGCCGATGATGAATAAATAATTGGAATTATTTGTAACTTGTGTTGCAGCCATGGCCACCCAATGCCAACAATATTTTTATTATGAAGCGAGTGGGGGTAATGTGATGGAGGTTGGGTGCACAACTCCAGAACAAAAAACAAACAATAATTACAGTCTTGCTCGGCACAACACTGCAGTCCTCACTCTCTTCTCTCATCGCTCACACCACACAACCACAATATTTTCTCTACTCGCTCACACCACATGACCATGGAGATTGAGCTGAAAGGCGCAATTTCAAACAACATGAAGTCTTGCTGTATTCTGACAATTGCAGTTAGGTCCAGCACTTGAACTGCCCTGGAGAGTGAAGGGTTAAAATTCTATGCCAGGCATAGAACGTTGGGCTCGAGCTCGGTTGAAAACTCTGTCTGTGACACTTTGAAACCAAACCAGCAGATTCTTTACTCCGCCTCACTGAACAGTCGCTCCGGAGAGTTTCTCCTTCTGCTCGGTTCAAACGTGGTTAAAAGTGTCAGTTTTAGTTTGCATTACGTTTCGTTGGTCGGTTCGAGACTCTGTCTGTGATACCATAAGTACGTAGGATGGTTATTGTGGATAGTTATTGTGTGGAAATTGTAAAGTTTTCCGATCGGTTCAGCTGAACCGATCCTTTAGACAAAAATCTTTCTGAAAATATTTAGTATGTGGTTACTGGTCCATATCGGTTTTTATAAAAAACGTGAATTGAACGTTTTTTTCCAACACCCGTAACACGGTGAGAAATTGATAGGGTAGTCTTGCCTGGCAGTTGCCTTATAAAGGATTAGTTTTGTTAGGTTGGCCATGTCTGAGAAACCCAAGGAAAAAAGCGGGCCCACTGGGTTTCAACACTGCAGTGTGTGTGGGGAGGTCTTTGCTAAGGCCGATCCCCACACCACTTGTGTTTACTGTCTAGGGTTTGACTACCTCAATTCAGATTGCCAAATTTGCAAGAATTACCCCAAGTCTGCATTGGATAAAAGGTTGGGTAGACTTAGGGATAAGGAGGCCGAGAAATCCGCTGACCCGGAAGGCCAGCCCTGTTCAGTTCCTACCGAACCAGAAGAAGTGCCCTCTGACCTTGGCGATACTTCTTCGGACAAGAGGAGAGCTGACCCTGAGGGATCGGTTCCTACAAAGAGAAAACGTAAGGATAAATCGGCCAGTTCGGATCCAGAACTTCATGTTCCAACTGCCGAAGAAGATAGCCAGAAGCGTTGGATTGGCCAAATAACCGTCTGGTTCCGACCGATCTGGCGCCTCTTCTGGCAGGGGTTCGGTTCGGTCAGTTCCCCCGGTTCAGGATTATTCCCCTGAAGATTTTTACGAACTGGAGTTTGATGAGGAGGGGGATTTTGAAGAGGATGATTACAATGGTGAAAGTCTGGATGTGCCTGTGGAACCAGACATCTCCCCAGACAGACCTTCTGGTGTTTCCCCTCCAAGGCTTTCTGAGTCCCTTCCCCACTTTCTGTTTTACAGAAAAGTGGCTCAAACCCTCCAACTTCCTATTGAGGAGGCTGTGGAGGATCAAGAGGAGCCTGATTTTGTAAAGATGATGGATATCCCAGGGTCTAAGAGACTGTCGTCTGTTCCCCTCCATAAGTCCCTTGGGAAACAGACACAAAAAATTCTTAGGTCTCCCAACTCTATACTTACTGTTGACGAGAGAATGGACAAGAGGTACACCTTGTCATGCTCAGATACAGAGTTTCTGTATCAGCAATGCAGCCATGTTGGGGTAGTGCAGGCTGCTGCCTCTGACAAGGCAAACATCCCCTTGGCTTCACACCCCCCAGACAAAGACTCCAGGAAGATAGATGCCATGGCAAAGAAGCAGTACATGGCATCATTTTTGGGACTCAGACAGGCTACCTATATGGCCTATACAGCCAGGTACCAGAAGTCCAGGTGGGACACTGTACTGGCACTGGCTAAACAGGCTTCCCCTCAGCTAGCCAGGGAGCTAGAGGAGGTGGCTGCAGATGGGATTGAGACATCGAAGGTGCAATTTCATGCTGCTGTGGACTCCAATGATGTGTCATCAAGAGTCATGGCTACATCTGTGGCTCTTCGGAGAATGGCTTGGCTCAGATGTACTAGCCTTTCGCAGGATACCCAGGCCAAGGCCATGGATTTCCCTGTGGTGGGTAATTCTCTGTTTGGGGAGCAGACAGAGGAATTACATGAAGAAAATGGATGAGTACAGGACCACTTACAGGAGTGCCCAGGCCAAGGAGAGGCAAGCAACTCCTCGAAGGCAGCAAGCTAGGGGCAGGGGCAGGCTTTCTCACAGGCCTTTCTACCAAGCACAGGCCTCCTCTTCCTTTTCTCAGAGGGGCCTCTTCAGAGAGAGAGGCAGAAAGGAGATGAGCAGGGCTGCATCCACCCCTCAGCCTAAGGCTTCTAAAAGCAGACACCCTGATGTGTCAGCCCGGGTCAACTCCCCCATTCCGGTAGGAGGCAGGCTGGCTTACTTTGTCCAGGACTGGACGTCTGTTACCTCAGACAAGTGGGTCCTGGAGGTTGTAAGCCGGGGGCTGGTTCTCAGTTTCAAAACATTTCTGAAACTAAGACCTAGATCCTTTCCACCTGCAAATACATCAGAAACCCTTGCTCTAGAGGCAGAGGTTTCCTCTCTATTGGCCTTAAGAGCCATAGAGAGAGTTCCTACCCTATACAGGGGCAAAGGTCTGTACTCCAGGTACTTCCTTACCCCAAAAAAGACAGGGGAGTGGCGACCCATCCTAGATTTAAGATACCTAAGCAAGCACCTGCTAAAGCCAAAATTCAAAATGGTGACTCTGGGAACAATTATTCCCTCTCTGAGGCCAGGAGACTGGCTAGCCTTCCTGGATCTCAAGGATGCCTATTTTCACATTCTCATCAGGTGCTTCCACAGAAAGTACCTCAGGTTCGAATTGCCCTCAGGCCATTATCAGTTCAGAGCAATGCCCTTTGGCCTAGCTTCAGCTCCAAGGGTGTTTACAAAGTGCTTAGCAGTAGTGGTGGCCTTTTTAAGAAGGAAAAGGATTTCTATTTTTCCATACCTGGATGACTGGCTCCTTGTGGGCCAGTCCCCAGACCAAGTCAAGTCAGATCTGCAGGTCACCCAGCAAGTTCTCACTTCCCTGGGGTTCCTTCTCAATCTTCCCAAGTCAGTTCTCGAGCCAGTACAGCTCCTCACTTTTATAGGAGCAGAGCTGGGCATGCTCAAGGCAAGAGCTTTCCTTCCTTTGGAAAGGGCAAAAGCCATCTCTCTGCTGGCCTCTTCTTTCCTCCCTCTGGTTTCTCAACCAGCAAGGCATTTTCTTCAGCTTCTGGGCCACATGGCAGCCTCCATGGCAGTGGTCCAAGGGGCCAGGTTTCAGATGAGGGACATTCAGTTCCATCTGAGGACTTTTTGGTCCCAAAGGAAAGATCCTTTTACCAAGCTAGTTCCTGTTACTCAGACCTCAATTCAGGCCCTTCAGTGGTGTCAGAACCTGGACAGTCTGAGGCACGGTGTTCCATTTGTCACTCAGACTCACTCTGTGGTTCTTACCACAGATGCTTCCCATTTGGGGTGGGGAGCCCATCTGGGGGCTCTCACGGCCCAGGGACTGTGGTCCCTTCAGGAATTCCTTCTTCATATCAACCTTCTGGAGCTCAGGGCAGTACTTCTTGCCTTCCAAGCTTTCTCTGTCAGTACGGAACAAGGTGGTTCAGGTCAGGACGGACAACACTACCACCATGTGGTACATCAACAAGCAGGGTGGCACTCGGTCCACGGCCTTGTGCACAGAGGCCATGAAAATATGGTTCCTGACTTATTCCCTACAGACCTCTCTAGTAGCAGTCCACCTCCTAGGAAAGGAGAATGTGATAGCAGATGCATTGAGCAGGATTTCCCAGGGCCATCACGAATGGTCCCTGGATCCTTTGGTGTTGAAAGTGATTTTCTCAAGGTGGAACACTCTGGAGATAGATCTCTTTGCAGCCCCAGACAATCCCCAACTTCCTCTGTTTTGTTGCAGACCCCCAGTCTTAGGCTCAGTCCCTCTGGATGCTCTGAATTTGAACTGGGAAGGGAAATTTCTTTATGCCTTCCCTCCTTTTCCTCTACTGTTCAAGGTTCTAGTCAACCGTACAAAGTGATTCTGATTGCTCCAGACTGGGCCAGGCAGCCTTGGTACCCCCTGTTACTGTCCCTAGCAGTCCATCTTCCCCTGTCTCTTCCCAGGAATCACAACCTGTTAACCTCCTTTAAGGGGAGGATTTGGTACCCCAGTCTCTGGTCACTCAATCTCAAGGCATGGCTCTTGAAGAGTTAAGAGTATGCAGACTTACATCTGTCCCAAGGGGTTCTGGATATTCTCAAACCTTCTCAAAAGTCTGCCACCAGAAAAACTTAAAACTCCAAATGGAAAAGGTTCAGTATTTGGTGTTCCAAGAAGCATATATCCCCAGATACTGCTGAGTTGTCTACAGTTCTGGATTATATGGTTCACCTTAATGGCCTAGGCCTCAAACCAGCTACTCTCAAAGTTCATTTGTCAGTGTTTCTGCTTTCCTGTCAGTGGGGAAGTCTTCCTCTCTGTCATCTCACCCTGTATTCTGTAAATTTTTCAAAGGATTGCTTCATACCAACCCCCCTTTTAGGGATCCTGCTGCTGCCTGGGATTTGAATATTTGCATTGCTCAGCTTATGCAACCCCCCTTTGAGCCTATGTCCTCAGCAGAGCTCAAGTACTTGACTTGGAAAACTGTGTTTTTGGTTGCTGTTACTTCTGCCAGACGCATCAGTGAATTGCAAGCCCTGTCAGTGGAGCCTGACTTCATTTCATTCCTTAGAGATAAGGTGGTCCTCAGAACCAATAGAAGGTTCTTACCTAAAGTGGTTTCTGATTTTCACTTAAACCAATCTGTATCTCTTCCTGTGTTCTTCACTAACCACACCTCCTCAGGGGAGCGGAGGCTACACAGTTTAGATGTTAAAAGGGCCCTTAGTTACTACATAGAATGTACAAAGGGTCACAGGTTTGACTCCCTCCAGTTGTTCCTCACTTATGGGGAAGTAGGTAAGGGAAAACCTGCCACCAAGAGAACCATTGCCAGGTGGATTGTGTCCTGTATCCAATTCTGCTATGAAAAACGGGGAAAATCTTCACCCTCAGGCCTGAGTGCTCATTCCACTAGAGGTACAGCTGCATCTCTGGCTTCATCCAGGGATATTCCTTTGTTAGAAATTTGCCAAGCAGTCACCTGGAAAACAGTTCATACCTTCACCAAGCATTACTCTTTGGATATCCAGGCTAGGAGTGATGCTAAGTTTGGCACAGCAGTACTTCAGAGCCTATGCCCAAAGTAGGTTCTGTCCCTCCTCCTTGGAGGTACTGCTTGGTAGTCTGCAATTGTCAGAATACAGCAAGACTTCATGTTGTTTGAAGAAAAAATTACCTTAGTAATTGTGTTTTTTCTAATGGAGTCTTGCTGTATTCTGACCTCCCTTCCTGCCTCCCCTCTCAGAACCTGTTTTGGGAAGTGGGTGGACAGGTGCAGTGTTGCACCCCAGGGTTGTCTTTAGCCCACTTCTGTTGTGTTGTGTGCTTTGTGTTTGATTAGTTAAGAGTTTTTTTTTATTTCTTATTGCTTGGTTTTTGGTCTTTGGGTTTCCTGACTTGAGTCTTTTGGGAATCTAAAGTCTTTGTTGCCGGTTGGCTAGTAGGAATTTTACAATTTGCACATTATATAGTCAGTGAGTTTTAGCTCGTAAGAATCTGACGGTTTGGTTTCAAAGTGTCACAGACAGAGTTTCCAACCGAGCTTGAGCCCAACGTTCTATGCCTGGCATAGAATTTTTAACCCTTCACTCTCTGGGGCTGTTCAAGTGCTGGAGCTAACTGCAATTGTCAGAATACAGCAAGACTCCATTAGAAGAAACACAATTACTAAGGTGAGTAATTTGTTTCTTTCCTGTCGACATGCGCACTTGTACCTTCCTTGCTTATACCACATGACACTTTCTAATGTACACTAACACTTAGAGTCATGTGGTTGGACAGTCACGGAGCATACTGTGAGTGAGCAGCCGGTGGATCTCTGAGTCTGTAGCCCCCTGCTCCATGCTGCACAGTCATTCACTCTCTAGTCTGTTGGAAAAAATGGAAATCCAGGCATTCTCCAACCCGCTGACCATTGCTATTTGCACAAGTTACAGATAGTGCAGGACAGCTGCTGCTCATCAGACTGGAAACAAACAAAAAAAAGAAATAAAGAGCAACGTGGGCAGCGTTTTTAAAGGGGAATAAACGTAATCTTTTAGTCCAACCATTTGGGGCCCCTAAACTCTATTGGGCCTGGGGGCCGCTGCACCCTGGTAGCTACACCCCTGCTCTGTTAGTAAGCACCAGATCCAGTATTGCCCCATCATGAGTGTATTCACTGATCAGTGCCTGAGGGACATCTCCTGCAGGGAGTCCAGGATGTCCCTGCTTCTAGCTGAAGCTGCCACAGGGAGGCTCCAGTCTACATCTGGCAGATTGAAGTTCCCCAACAGCAACACCTCCCCCTTTTCAGCCATCTTGCCAGTTATTTCTAACATTTCCTTATCTAAGTCCTCCCCCGTGCCGGCCTGTAGATCACCTCTGTCCGAATAGTGGCCCTGTTTCTCAACTCGAGAGTAACCCACAGCACTTCTGCCCCCACTGACTACCCTGTATTTCTGTTGCTTTTATATTTTCCTGTATCATGACACCTTCATATCCAGCCATAATCAGACCTGATAGACATTTAGGGTGTGGTATTACTATTGGCTTATTTGCCCCAGACTTGTAGAAACTGAGTTACGGGCAAATACATTGAGCCCCTTCCAATAAGGTAATTCCTTGGGTACCAGTAAACTAAGCAACCTTCCATGCCTCTCATTATCTCAGATTTATAAATATCTGTGGCTTTGACTTCAGGGGTATCTCTTGCAGCAGGCCACACCTATGGAACTGTAGATGTTGGACACAACTGTAGATGATGGGCACTAGGACCGCATGGAAACTTCTAGCTAGCAGTCTACTGGGGGCCGCCCACTCTGACATAATATGCTGATGTCACCCTAGCCTGTAAGAGTGGGTGGCCCCCGCACTCTTCTCAGTTCTTTTCCTGCCATCAACCATCGCATGTTGGACTTCACGGAGATACGCCAGCTTCAGTCGACTGCCATTTCACTGAATTTCTTTGTCAAACCTTTACTTTTTTGCTTTTCTCTCCCTAGTCTGTATCATTTTAGCAATACAGTGATTTTCTCTCTACGTTTCTGCTGAAATCTGTTTTCAGGAACCTCTTCAAAAAGTGTGCCTGTGGGCAGAAGATCGCTGAGAAGGACAACCACAAGGCCTGCGTCTGCTGCCTGGGCCAAAAACATGACACCCAGGCTTGTGTGATGTGCTGTGGCTTCAACCAGGCCACCAGGAAGCACCGAGAGCATACCCTCAAAACTTTTGTGCTGAAGCAGAATGTCGCCCAGATGGAGAAGGAGCTTCAGGCTCGAAGTTCCACCGCTTCCCCCTTGACGTCTGCGGGCTCGCTGCATTCCAAGGCCCGGGACAAATCTACAGGGGAAGCATAAATATTGGGACAAGGACCATCCCAAGGACAAAACCCAGTCCTCTCATCTCGATCCCAGTTGCCACTCCATACACTTACCACAACTGGGCTGTCCTTGTCATCTGTAGTAGTTCCCTCTGCCTCGCATGCCCTTTCTCCTGTAGGGCGACCATTGGCAGCTCCCCCCACCACTGTTTCGGTGGTGCGGGTCTGTTCTAGGGGCTCTGGTACCCATCGACTTCGCAGCCACTGCTGTTCAGGACCTTATTTTCCATGGGCACTCAGTCAGGTGGCTGTGCTGCTTCGTTGTTGATGGGCTCAGCATTGGCAGTTGCGGGGTCACAGCCAATACCCCTGCTGCCACCCACGACTGTTTCCTCAGTTGTCGTTGCAGGCCCGGAACCTCTACCTTCTCTGGAGTCACCCAGGCCTGAGCCCCGGTCGCCACCCCCAATGCCAACCCGCGCTGAGGAGCTCCCCTGCTGGCCCCAGCCTGTGCAGCCATGTTTCCCTTCGTTGACCCCTGGTGTTTCCTCTACCGATGTCGATGGGTCCGACATAGATATCGGTGGACTTCCACTTATGTTTACTGCCTTATGGGATTTCATGCAGGCTAAGATTGGCCATCCCCACATTGCCCCCTGCTTCTCCAGCAGTGCCATGGCCCATGCCCCAGAACCCTGGGCCCTCGCTCCCCCTCAGGATTCGGGGGGGGGGTGAAGGTGAGTGCCATCCGGACCTCATTTCTCCTGATGAGGGCGATGTCAGCAACGACAAAGGAGCTACTCCTTACAACTTCTCCTCCACAGCATTGTCCAGTGGTGAGGAGGCCCCAAGGTATATCCCTCTATCCCCCCGGGTAATCCCTCTTTTGTCTCGTTCATGACAGTTACAGTTGGCCATGGGCTTCGACACCAAGAAGCAAGATCCTGCCAGATCTCGACAGGCCACTTATATAAGGCTTCTGGATGCCCCTCCTTTGGTTATCACACCCTTATTTGGGCATTTTGAATATGCCACCTTGGCCGCCTGGCATCAACCCAATTTGATATCTGCTGTGTCAAGGAAGGCAGACAAATTATACCAGGCTCCAGCAGGAAGGCCTTTCTTCGCTGATCAGGCTCAAGCAGATTCAGTGGTCATCAACGCTGCCCATGACTGCACCAAGAGGCCCAAGCACCTCAGTTCCTTACCCCCGGATAAGGAGTCGTAGAGGCTAGATCATGTTGGCAAGAGAACCTTCGCCTCTGCCACACTGGCCATCAGGTGTTAAAAAGCAACTTTACAGCTATTCTCCCCAAGGACACTATAGAAGCTCTACCTGGCCCCTACTGATATGTTGCTGGTATTTTCATTTTTAAGTCTCCCTATTTTGGGAGGGAAGGGATCATATTTTGGCTCCATGGAGCCATGCCACACTGATCCCTTCCACTTCCTGCTGAAAGTCTGATCCACCCCTATGATAGCGCATTTGCTGATGTCACTATAGTATACGGACAGCACAGGGTGCACTCCATAGAGATGTATGGGGCCGTTTTCAGAGTCTGTTTTTGGTATTTCAAATGGTCATCATGAACAAATCAAGGACACTGCTCAACTAACAAGGACATTGTTAGTTGAGCAGTGCCTTTGATTTGAGAGACTATGTCCTGCACATCTGCACCAAACAACTTGAGTGCCTATAGCTCTGAAATTCTTCAGCAGAAGTAATAGCACCTGCCACTCAGAGTACTATCCACACCTTTACCAAGCACTACAGTCTGGACATTGCCTCTCGATATAGGGCCAGTTTTGGCCTAGCTGTTCTATAGGGCCACTTTCTTAGACTTTTGATCTCCTACCACCCAGACTGCATTTCTTAATGTCAGAACTGCTTGGGACTTATTCCATAGGTGTGGCCTGCTGCAAGAGATACCCCTGAAGTCAGATAGTACAGTTATGAAAGAACTTACTGTAACAGTAGATCTGCAAGGCAATCTCTTGCAGCAGGCCACGCCATCCCTCCTTCCTTTCCCTGTACCGGGGAGGTCTTCTTGTGTCTGTACCTCTTTCTCCATTCTTTTCTTTTGGTGGGACCTTTGGTCCCTCCCCGGTTCCCTCTGCTGGGACAAAGTGACTTATCTCTGTCGGGAGGGCACAGGGGCTGCCCACTCTTATAGTATAGGTTGATGTCCGCATATGACGTCGGAGTGGGCATCCCTCTGGTAGCCTGTGAGCTAGGAGTTTCCATGTGGTCCTAGTGCCTGGCAGCTATAGTTCCATAGGTGTGACCTGCTGCAAGAGATCCCCTCACAGATCTACTGTTACTGTAAATTCTTATGTAACTGTACTGTCTCTGATTTGCTCATTGGCAACTAGTTTTACCCTGTAAGACATTTTTACTGAAACAGGACAGATATTCACTAAGGGTGTTGTAAAGGAGTGAAAAGACTCCAGCATCAGGTTCTTGTTAGAGATAAACAAGTGGAAGGAACGACAGACAGTGGTAAATCATGTAATAAACAAGTTTATTACAAAATGACTTATAACCTACAGTAGTAAATACTGGGAGAAACAAGTTCCCCTACGTCGAGACGCAGCAATTCTCAGCAAAACTTTCTAGAACCATGCTTTTTATAGTAAGATAAGGAAAAAGGTGTGACAGTTCTCATTGACTGAAGCAAGTGGTACCATTACATTACTGGATAGAAAATGTCTGGTCAGCAGGAAGAATAACATTACATTATACAGAAAACGTAACATTAGTTAGAACAAAGACGGCACAGAACTTGTAGCAGATGCAAGGTCATTATGGTGCAAAGCAGTGTCAGCAGAAATACATGTGCACAAGAATACTTTGGTAAAAAGATATGGTAAGGCCCAAAGCACATATGCCTCATATAAGCAAATAAACGTTACATCTAATGTAAAAATAAGAAATAATACTGTAAAATAAATGTATACTGTATAGTGTATACACTTAGCAAGCATGATCCCTAGTACCCACACTTGTACAGTGGATACCCATTACTGCATATTAGTGCAATACAGCAACATCACAGTAATAATAAAACACTTGTCATTGGCGTTTGCATGAGGGTGCAAGGAGTGTGGGACCCACGGGCAACATTGTACAGGTTGAATTTTCCAGATCTTCAAGGATATCTCCTCCATTAGGCTACAGCTTTGGAAATGTAGCCATCAGCACTAGTACCACACGGAAACGTTTGCTATCCGGGGACCACCCACAATGATGTACTACATTTGCATAAATATATAGTAATAATAAAAATAATAACACTTTATTAAGTGCCTTTCAAGCACTAAGGTGCTGTACAAAATGAAGCACTAAAACCAGAAAACAAAAATCAAATCAAATCACCACAATGTAATTAACAATAAAAAACAAATATATGTAAAATCAGAAAACGATCATCTTAAGTAATAAAAGCATGATTCCAAAGATGGGTCTTAAGTTCACGCTTGAGCGTCTCCAGATGTTCAGAGCGGGTCACCCATATATATATAAGTGTGGTGACCCATCTAACTCCGTTCTTTTCTGCCATAGATCATCCTTGTCAGGCTTGCTGCAGGAAATGCCATCAGCTTAGCCATTGTTGTTTATTCTTTTATTTGACTAAAGTGTTTATTTTGTCATCTCTGCATGCCACCAAAGACGAAAGAGCCTTTATTTTTGTATTGTAAGTGCAGAGATAAAATTTACAGAGAAAACACACACATGATCTGTGTGCGCTGTCTGGTCCTGTCTCACAACATGAGGACTTGTGAGACTTGCCGGAGCTTCAACCAGGCTGCAAGGTGATGCTGCAAGAAAGCTCTAGACAGTTTTCTCCTTCTCAAAACTTTGATAGCTGTTGAGAAGGAACAGTGCCCAAAGTCTGTGTCTCCCTCACCACTGGCCGAGAAGTAGTCACCAAAGTCAAAGGATCTGGATGGGACGGTCGTTGTTGCGGCCCTCCTCATCATCCGGCCACGATAACAAACCAAGAAAAAGAAAGGTCTGCTCCACCGGCGAGGTCCTAGTCACTGCTGAAACAAGGTAAATATACTATGTCATCACCTGCTCCTGCGGTGTTGACAACAGCCGCCACCCCGATCATTGATGAGATACCAAGGTCAGGGCTTGGCTTAGGTGCTGCCATACCTACTATGGATGGTAGGACACCATTGTCATCAGGCCAAGTCCTGTTGACGCAAGTAGTCCTGGCTCCTTTACAGGGCGCTATCGACTCTCGGGCTATGCTGGTGGTGTTCTCAGAAATATTTAGATTCATTCTGCCTGAACTACCAATACAGGTAGTTATTCTGCTGAGTGGGCCTCCTGGTACTCAGCCCTCAGTGACAGGTTCATCTAACATGCCACAGATTCCTCCCTCTCAGCCACCACCGGTGTTGCCACTGCATTCTGTGGCTCCCATCATTAATAGAGATGTAAAAAATGAAAGAATAGAATCCTGACCTCATGGATTTAGAGTCGGATTTAGGGAGGAATATGAGGAAAAACAATGTAGCACCTTGCTCTAGTTTTGCCCTTTCATCCTGCAGTGAGGACTCAGTGGTTTATTCCCCGAGATCTCCACCTAAGGATCCAACTTTTCAAGCCATCGTGCAGCAAATGCAGTCTACCATGGGCTTTGCTGTGTAAGAGGAAGATTCCTCAGAAAGAAGTCTAATGGAATTTTTGGAGGTACCCTGCATACCCTCCATTATAATTCCATCTATATATCCTGCATTAGAGGATGCTGCCCTTGCTGCATGGTACAGACCAAACTCACTGCATGCATTTACTGGAGAGGTTGACAAGCAGTATCCTGCACCATCTGTTAAGCCTTAGTATGCTAACTAGCCAGAAACGGATGCTCATGATAGGTCTTGGGCACCTAAACATATATTAGCACTTTATCATCTGAGAAAGAATCTAGGAGGCTGGATGTGACAGACAAGCATACTTTTGCCCCTGCCTCACTGGGCCTTAGGATTTCAAACTACCAAAATAATCAGAACAGCCTGTGGAAAGCTGCTTGTACTGGAGCCCAGGCTTTGCCTGATGGCTGTGCCAAGAATAAGTTACTTAAAACGGTATTCTCTGGTGCTGAGGTTGGCAAGCATTTGCCTTGCTCAACTTATTATGTCTCTGATGCATCAGCCAGAGCTGCTGCTTCAAGCGTTTGCATGAGGAGATATTTTGTAGCTCAGAGTTGCTGGCTTTGCCAATGATGTGCAGCAAGCAGTTTTGAATCTCCCTTTCAGAGAGACAAAACTGTTTGACTATGATGTTGAAGAGGCCGTACATGGCCTTCAGACCTCAAAAATGACTCTTGGGTATGTAAAGTCCCTCTATCCTACTCCTGCTAGGGGTCATGGAAGGGGATGCTTTCATCAGCCTGTTGCAAGGTAGCCGTGCCTACTATCAGCAAGGCCAAAGTAAGGAAAGTGGCCCCCTGCCGGGCACCACCCCCCCAGTGCCCATACAAAAGCACCCAAAACAATTGGTGCTGGTGGCACTGCCTCCACTGGTTCCACCTCTGTCTTCCAGCTACAACCCCACTTTCACTGTTACCTCCAGGGGTGGCTGTGGGGGGCAGACTCTCCCTGCATCTGAAACAATGGTGGGAGATCACTACAGATGAGTGAGTTCTGGAGCTAATTGCAAGGAGGTATGCTCAGAAGCTGTTTGAAACCCGTCCAGATCACCCTTTGCCTCCTTCCTGTTAGCCACCTGGCCATTTGTCCCTTCTGAAGGATGAATTTTGGTCATTATTCCACAAAAATATGCTGTAGAACTGGTTCCTCCTTGTCAGAGGAACAAACGGGCCTATTCCAGATGCATCCTGGTCCCAAAATGGAGAGGTGGATCTGCGTTCTGTGTTGGATTCCAGGGATCTCAACTTCTGCATTGAATACAAATAGTTTTGACTGGTATCCCTGCAAACTCTGATACTTCTGCTACAAACAGGGTACTGGCTTTGTTTTCTGGAGGATGCATACTTTCCTGTCAAGATCTGAAACTCCCACAGGAAGTACCTCCACTTCAGAGTATTGCCTTTTGGCTTGTCTGTTGCACCACAGGTCTTTACCAAATGCTTGGCAGTAATGGCAGCAGCCCTTCTCAAGGAAGTCCTGTATGTGTTCTCCTATCGGGACAACTGGATAGCTCCAGGGAAACTCTGCTACATTCTCTATTTCGGATACGACAGTTGTTAAGTGACTTGTGGGTCACAGTGACTGTGTCAAAGTCTGTGTTGACTCCGTGCCAAAGACTGCAGTAGATGGGGCTGTCTTGGCCACAGAGAAGGGATGTGCTCTCCTGCCACAGGACAGGGCAGACAATCTGATTGCCCAGGCACAACTGGTATACAAGAGCCATTATGTCTTCATGAGGACAATGTTACGTCTCCTGGGTCTCATGGCTGCGGCCTTAGTAACTGTGTCATTGGTGCACCTTCATATGAGAATCCCTCAGTGGACACTCAGGGTCCAGTGGGATCAGTTGATGGATGAGCTGGATTAAATGGTTCTCATCACATCTCCACTTTGCAGAGTATTGCTGTGGTGGATGGGTTGAAAAACCCTATTAAAGGACATTCCATTCCTGGTACCAGATCTTGTACAGATCCTCACCATGGATGCCTCAGGCTCCTGCTGGGTTGCTCGTTTTGGCTCTTACCAGACACATGGGTCATGGACCAGGGTGGAGACCAAACTGCATTTAAGTTCCTGGAAATGAGGGCTGTCCTGTACAGCCTGCAGGCATTTCAAGAGCATCTTTGCCCTGATCCTGTTAATCCAGATGGACGATGCCAGCTTTGATGCATTAGATTAGTAAACAAGGGGGCACTCACTCCTATGCCTTATGCAAGGAAGCAATAAGAGTATGCTACTGGGGTCTGTCCCACAGCCTACAACTATATGGCATGCATCTCCCAGGTCTACAAAACATTTTGGTAGACAGGCTCACAGTTCAGTATTCATGAATAGGAACTGCTGACTCTGGTAAATTACGTCTTTGCAAGATGTGGTTATTTAGAGTTGGACCTTTGTGCGTCCCCATGTAATGCAAAACTGCTGCATTTCTGCTCACTCGCTCCAGGGCCTGGAGTTTTTTGGTGAGATGCGTTGTCCCTCTTTTGGAAAGGGAAATTCCTGTATGCATTTCCCCAGATTCCTCTAATACTGGAACTATTAACATCTACTGCAGTACATAAGCTGTAGTTCGGTAGATTCAAATAGCTCCGGTTTGGAGTCGATGTGTGTCCATGCTATACTGAGACCAGGTACAGACTGATAGGCACCCTGGTATTGGTGTTTCACGGGGCATGCAGGCTCCAAACTGGAGCTCTTTGAAAATACAGCAGTATACTAAGCAAATGGAGGTGCCCCGGCTGCTTCCCGCCTGACATGTCATCATGGGGACAGCTGTGGGTGCTTGTGGGCACGCCAGGGAGGGCTTTTGCTGCTAAAATGCCAGCGGGGAGGGCGCAGGATCAACCAGATACTTTTTTAAAATAAATAACAAACAAGTAAATGAAATATTATGTTCCACTTATGCAGCTTCTAATCGGGCCCCACGACACACGGAGGTGGGGCCAGATGGGACTTGGACATTTCACTTTAAGGTGCATTTGGCTGCTATATCAGCTTTCCATGCCACTGTTGATGGTCATACAGTTGCCCAATTAGATGTGTCCAGTATGTTTCTGAGAGGTATCCTCCATATGAAACTTCTTATCCATAACCCAGTCCCACCTAGGGACTTAAAGTTTGTTCTTGAGAAACTGACATTGGCTCCTTTTGAGCTGGCCACAAGAGAAAGGAAAGAATATAGGTAAAAGGGATCAATAGCATGATTTAAAGGGCACTGCAATTATGACTGAAAATACTTCTGAGCAGATTCAGATGACCTCAACTCCCCAAATTATAAATTTAACAGGGAAAGGACAGGTTGAAAAAGATAGATTGTCCCTAAATCTGTGTTTCATAATTTACTTGGCTGTTTGGAAAAATCCCCAGATTTTCTAAGGACAGGGCAGACCTATCTGCAGATGAATCAGTAGATAGGTCTCCCTCTACATAGATTTTTGGGTCTACCTGACCCATGTTCATCAGATACCAGTAAGCGAGGGAAGCTGGTTCTTAAAGCTGTCTTAGAAGAAAAATAAAAGCAAACAGTAGCTTGGGTGAGGAGAGAATTACATAAAGCATTTACTGGATTCAAACAGCTTGAGAAATTGAACCAGAGAAAATGGGGTGAGACCCATGGTTTGGGATCAACATGCTCCCTGTTACTCTGTAATCCAAGAGTGTATCTGATAAAAAAAAAAATCACATTTGGAAATGGAAGAACAGCAAAAGCAGCCACTCACTTTCCCTCCTATCCTAGCAAAAATATTATAAATATTAGGAATAGCCAATATACTGCTAACTGAATGTTAATGAAGCTACTTGTCATTGTTAGAAATGATTTAGATACCATCAGGAAGGATCTAGCTGTTAATGGGGCAAGAATGGATGACATCATTAGAACAGTTAATAATTCCCACCCTCTCAGAGTCCTCATCCACAGTAATAGAGGAACTAGAATTAGAAAAGGAAGGGGCAAGACCATATTTTAGTTTAATAGTATTTACTGAGGAGGCTACTGAGCCCAGACTGGAGGAAAAGAGAACGAAAAAGAAAAAAAGGAAAAGCAAGTCCCCCAGTCAGATCAACTCTGATCCCCCTGTGCAAATACCAGCATCTGACCCTGTTTGTAACACAGCAGAAACAGACGTTAATACTGTTCATGAAACAGTAAAGGATATCACAGAGCTAGATAACGACCCACAAGAAGAGTGTCAAGGAGGAAGGAGTCAGTGGCCAAGCCTCAGGCCAAATGGTCTAATCTGCTCTCGTTAAAAGCAGAGTGGAAACAGCTCCTATGTAAAATAGTTAAGCATACTGATGGGAGTCTTGAAAATCTGAAAGTGAGAGAAGTCCCTATTTTATTTATTTATTTATTTTTTGTTGACCGGGTAAGTGCACTAGACAAATCCTGCCTATTTTCAGGCACGAGCCGGGGGAGGGGATACAGATGAATGCCAACTGACTTTGAACCAGATTAAGCTGTTGGTGGTATTTTTAGTGAATGAGGGAAATTTGGCCAGGACACCTGGGAAATTCCCCTACTTCCTGTAGGTGGGATGGAGAGACTCATTTCGGAGTCGGACACAGGAAGAGGAGGAAGTGCTGATGTGGCAGGGGAGATGGCCTCCTCCCCTGTCTCTCTTCTTACAGAGGCTGAAAAAGACAGAAACTCTGCAGAAACAGTTATGGATTTGGAAGACTTGATTATAGAATTCAGCGAGGAGGATGGTGCACCTGATCCTACCTGTGTAGGGGAAATAGTGGAGAAAAGCAACAGAGAGCTGATGCAAAATAAAGATGGTCAAACAACAGATAATGTGCAGGTACTGGATACTGAATTGAGAGAAAAAGTTAAAATGCTTCTGTTAGAAAAAGAAAAGATCATGCAAAGAGCTGCAGAGCTAGAGAAAGAGCTTGAAACTCTGGCTCAAGTACCTGATAAATCCTCTGTAATGAATAACACAGAGATGAGTCATCCAGCTTCTGACTCACAGTCAGGCCAAAAAGACAGGGCCGCTGCTTCTGTCATAAACATGGTGGTACAAAGCAATGCTAAACAAACAGCTGGCAGTTTAAACGGCGTAGAACTGGAGTGCCGAGAGCCAAAGGAAAAGGAATCGGAAAGTGTTTGTCTCACTAAAAACATCAAAATGAGACTTGGAGTTGGGAAACAGTTGCGTTTACATGACTCACTACGAACTGAAACAACGGAGAAACCTTACTCCTTCAGGGACAGGCAGAAGGAGAGAGAGACTGGGGCTCCAGAGCTCCTGACTTTTGCAATGAAGATTCAGTACAGCATTCAATTGCACAAGTATTAGAGAATGCTGGTTGGAAACAGGGACAGCAGGGAGCCTGGGTTCCTGATTCTGAGGACCCTTCATATCAGGGGATGATAGAGCGTATACCTTCAAAAGTGGCCACCATCAATGAACAAGACATGAGCTCCAACAAACCCCGGGGTAACACTTTTTCTATTGTATCTGGTACCAGTAATATTGATGCATGTGTTGGGGGAAATATAAATGAAGGGGAATCTATGGCAAACGGAGATATTTCTGAAGGTGTGAGTGTGAATGGGACAGATATTTCATTACGGATGGGATCCAGTGAGGAGGTCATACATGGGTCTGAAGATAGGCCAGCATTGGAGCCTATATTTAAATTATCTGATTTGTTCTTAAACAAAGGGGAGCCTGCTCCCAGACGGAATGCTGTTAGGTTAGTATACAAGGGAGGCTTAGAGAACCCCCGATAGGGTACATATAGCAAAGCAACTTTTTAAGGATTCTATGAAATTTTTTCATCAGAGATTTTAGCCCTAATAGGGTTGGGAAACAGGAACTATGACATTAGCTTTAAAAATGTGTCAAGTCTAGACCGCTTCTGGGCCCAGTACCAGGTGTTAAAAAATACTCCTTTTATCGATTCCTTTTTTGGTGGTCCCTTTAATGAAACCCCTAGTCAAATTAATTACAGTTTTTTTTTTTAGGAATGAAGGGGTAAACATTGAGGACATCCTCTTTTGGCTGAAACAAAGGTGTGAAATCTTAAATAAACCTACCCCAAATGTGGACAGTGAGCAAATATGGGACGGGAGTTGAAGGGTGAGAGTTTAACTAATTTCCACAAATACAGGTCTCTGCTCATCTCCCCAGTTCCTTTTTAGGAAAGACAGGGATCAATATTCTATAGCTGCCAACCCAGGTCATGTTTCAAGTGTGGGTCAAGGGCCCATTTAAGTTCTGCCTGCGACTCCACAAGATGTAACCACTGTTTAGAGTTTGGACACAGTTCTGCTAATTGCCTAAACTTGTTTCATTGCAACCTTTGCGAGAGAACAGGTCATGCATATGATAGGTGTCCCTGGGCATCCCATAATAGGGAGGATTGTCCTTCACATGAGGGACTAATCAACATGGCCCAGCAACAATGTGCAAAAAAGGCAGCCTCTGCAAGCATTGTAGTGGCTACATCACCAGGGCATTCAAGCTCTCTAGAACAGAATGTTCCTACAGACCCTCCTGCACCAAGGGACCCTCCAGGGCAGGATTTGGAGGGAATACAGGCCACAGAGGAAGTAATGGGAATAGAAACAGGTGAAGAAGCCCAGGGTATGAATGGAGAGTCAGGTGAAACAGAGCTGGACATGCCCCCACCCCCAGGAGAGAATGATCCACCTTTTAGAATGGTATCTCATAAAAAAAGAAATAGACAAGGGAAAGCTGTGTCACAGGGGAACAGGAAAGTTAATATGAAGGAAACTGCCTCAGTACAGACTGTAAACAAATATGCTTTATTAAATTCAGAGGGAACCGATGGCGAGTCTGAAGGGGACAGACGGTTCTTCAGTAACATCCATTACAGATTCTGAAGGAGGAGGGGGAGATTCAATAGCAAAACGAACAAAACAGCGAAGGTCACCCAAAACGCCATGAAGCAAGTATACTGACACTTTGCCTTTTTTTATATTATGGGGTCATTAAAAATCATTACTCTAAACATCAATAGTATTAAAAATGATAGAAAGAGGGCTGGGGCCCTGCTTACTCTGGACAATTTACACAGTGACATCATTTGTATTCAGGACACTCGTCTTAAAACCCATGCTGAATTGCAGTCTGCATCCAGAGCCTGGTTGGCAGGGGCCCCCTTTTGGTCCTCAGGGACCAAACCCTGTGATGGGGTAGGCATTTTACTAGCTAGCCCCCTCCTAAAAGTATCCAGATTAGTTGACATACATCCAGGAAGGGCTTTGATGTTAGATATCTCCTACATTTCAGAAAGGTTTTGTATAATAACAGTGTACGCTCCCCAAACTAAAGCACAGAGAGTAGCCTTGTTTAGAGAGATTCAGCCTTATCTACATATATCCAGACTTGTAATCTGGTCAGGGGATTTTAACTGTGGACTCTCTACAACTGATAGAGGCCTTCGAACCTCAAAGTTGTTTTGTGACACTACAGCATTACAACAGATAGAACAGCTGGTTTGGTGGATACCTATAGAAGGAAACATCTAAATGGGCGGGGGGTTACATATTTTAGGGGTACCTTAAGGACTCAGATAGATTTTACCTTTGCATTACAAGTGTTAAACATTCTTTCTGCTTCCACAATCCCTAATGAATTTTCAGACCATATGGCAGTTCAGATTCAGGTATCATGGGAGGGAACCCCACGATGTAAGAAAAATAAATGGCGTTTAAATGAAACACTTTTAGAGGATCCAAAAATGAAAAGGATTTGGAATCAGGACTGGATAGCCAGGCTCTCAGTAGCGGAAATGTATGAAAACATTACAGAATGGTGGGAGGACTCTAAAAAGAACTGGCAGAAACGTTTTCAAAATAGAGCTACATATATAGCCAGTAAGGAATATATGCAATACCTGCAATTAAGACAGTATTTACAGCATCTTATTTCCCAGGCTGAATTGTCTAAACAGGATTATAGTGTAATCATTAAAAACACTAAGGGAAAAATGTCTGACATCCAATATAATAGGGCCAAGTCCCTAAACCAGGACTTGAGATTTGGGACTCAGGTAAGGCAAAAATTGTTAAACCGTTTCAAAGAGTGTAATAATAAGAAGGTTGAAAACAGATTTATTGCAGAACTAAGCACACCAACAGGACAGTTAGTAAATTCTCCACAGGAGATTTTGAATGTGGTAGAAGAATACGTGGCAGGTCTATTTGGTACCACCACTCTGGATCATGATCCCTCTGATTTATTAAAATCATTGGGGTTAACACAGATATCTGAAATAGAGGTCCAAGATTTGATTAAAGAGGTATCTGTAAAGGAAGTGACAGCAGCTATTTTACAGCTAGCTCCACATTCTGCTCCAGGTATGGATGGATTAGGGTCAGGATTTTATAAAACCTTTTGTAGAGAATTAGCCCCTGCTTTGATGATTCTGTTTAATTATGTTTTAACATCATCAAATTACGCCCCTTCTATGCAGGAAGCAGCTCTTGTACTTCTCCACAAGAAAGGTCCGAGACAGATAATAGGTAACTGACGTCCATTAAGTCTGTTAAATACAGATTTGAAAATCTTAAGTAAAATCCTGCAGACCAGATTATTGAAAGTAGCTCCAAAACTAATCTGTCCTTTTCAGTCTTGCTCAATACCAGGCAGGAAACAACAGAACAATCTTATGGTTCTGAGGGAATTGCTCTTTAGAGGGCAGGCAGGGCAAGCACAGGGCTTCATCTTAAGTATCGACCAGAAGAAAGCTTTTGACAGGGTTTCTCACAAGTTTTTGTTTAAAACTCTCAGGGCATTTGGGATTCCAGAGGTTTTTGTAAACTGGATAAAACAAATGTATAAAGGGGCCACGATCATCCCTAGTATAAATGGTTGGGAGGGGAAGAGGATAAAGGTTGAACAAGGCGTTAGACAGGGTTGCCCTTTGAGCCCCCTACTTTACACCTTTGTCATAGATATTTTTATTAGAATGTTGTTAAAAGAACATAGGATCACAGGAGTAGTAACTAACCCAGATTGTCCCCCGGTCAAGGTGCTAGCATACGCAGATGATTTAGCTATAGCAATATCATCTTCTAGTTCTGCAGAGGCTCTAAGTAATATATTTCAGCAGTATTCCAAATGTTCAGGTTCTAAAATTAATGTGGGAAAGAGCAAGGGGGTTACAATAGGAGATACTCAGGTACCACAGTTAGGGCATACAGGTGGCATTCAAATGACTGATCAGCCCATCTCTATATTAGGTATAGAGTTTGGTCCAGGGGACATGGCTATGTTAAACTGGAAGGGGAAGGGGAAAGTGGAGAAGGCAACAGGATTAGTCAATAGTTGGAAGGGACAACTTTCAAAGAAAAAAAGAGTGGTTTTAATTAAAACACTACTAGTCCCCATATTTCACTACTTAAGTTATATATACCTTCCTCCAATAAGTATGTTTACTGTCATTTACAGCATCTTTTTTCAGGTGTTCTGGGGATCTAGATTAAATCCTGTTAAGAGGGAATATACATATCGTCCTGTTTGCGAAGGTGGGGTGGCAATGATCAACCCGATCGCATTCTTTTTTAGTACTTTTCTGTCAAGTAATATTAGCCCAGCGATGAGACCTGGGGATCCACCATGGAAGCTAATGTTAAATGCATGGCTAGAGCCATGCAAAAGGGTATGGGAGACTAAGAACCCCAGAGGGTTGAACAGATTGGCGTACACTCCTCAATATGGAGTGGAATGTATAAAAATGCTGGTGAAATGGAACATTAGTATAGAACAGATAGTAATATTAGATAGGAAAAAAATGTATGGTTTGATTATAGATGCAGAATGTAGGGCTGAAATAGTGTTCCCAGAGTGCCCTGACACACAGAAAAAAACAGTACTCCAACAGTTGGTGAATCCAAGACTTCCCCATTTTGTGTGGGATTGGGTTTGGTTAGGCAATTTTGGGAGATTAGGAGTAAGGGGTAATAACAAGCATAAACAGCTTGAAGAGAGATATTGCCCCAGAGTGACATGTGGGCAAATTGTGGAAACCCAACAACACTTGTTTTTAGAATGTTCATATATAAAACCATTTTGGACATATTTGGCTAGAACATTGAAGGAGCCTTTGTTCAGAAATTTGAATTATACGACTGTAATGTATGGTCCTGTAGGAGGGCTATTTGGGAAATACCACAAAGACACTATGTACATAGTATTTGCAACAATATAATATTTTATTTGGCAGGCTAGGTGCATGTGGGTTCTGCAACAGAGAGAAGTATCTCATCTGGAACTTTTTCAGAATATTGGGATATCGCTAAATAAAACCATGAAATTTTTATATGATGAGATATACCCCTGAAAGAGCTAGGCTTTTTGGGGTCAATTGCAATGACTGGGTAATAGACATTTTTGGGTCAATTGCAATGAATGGATAATCAGTGATTAGGATATCATTTTGTAGAATATTGGTAGATTATAGTATGCAGGACATTGACAAATGCAGAACAATATGTATAAGGTTTTCTTTTCTACCGAATCTTTTTTTTTTCTGTTTGTTACAATTGGTCAATAATTTTGTTTAGAATGTATATATAATGTATTTGTATTGTAATGAAATCCAATTTTCAATAAAATTCCCCTACTCTTTTCGATAAGTGCCGTGGAATCTTTAACATCCACCTGAACTACCATCAATCCAGGCAGATGGGACCTCGGTTTAACGTCTCATCCGAAAGACGGCACCTCAGAAGTACAGCACCCCTCTCATGCTACACTACAGTGTCAGTATTGGGATATTAACCCAAGTGCCAGATGTGGGAACTGAACCCACAGCCCTCTGATCTCCCGGACTCAGGTGAGTGTGCTACCTACTGAGCCACTGACACTGCAGTGTCAGAAGCTATAAGTCCAGGAAATGGAGGGAAGGAAGAGAGCTCTGTACCTATAGTGCCTCCCTTGAGACATCCAGATTGTTCAGCAAACGATGTTACTCTTAACCTTTATGGGTTAGATAGGAAAAGAACAAAAGACAGATGAGATTTTTCTGGAAGATGTGATTTCCCTTTTTAGAACAGAAATGGTTGTGATTGTGGACAGTAGGGATATAATTAATACTACAATAGAAAGTGATAAACTGGAGTTAGAGTGTAAAAATAATTTGTGCTGCTCAGAAAACTGCCAGCTATTTTTGGAATACTGGACATCAGTTAGAGAGGTTGAAACTTATACTTTTTTCTAATATCAATTAGGAAGACACAGAAGGGAAACATCGATGTTGAGGAAGCCTGTAACTGTAAGTATCCTTGGCTTAGCTTGTCCTCCAAGAGAAGTTGACAAAAAAGGGCTAACAAGATCTATATGCAACATTTTTCAGAAACTATTAGGTAGGGTTGGGAGCATGAGGGTCCAAAGGAGAGAAAAAGGGATTGATGGGGGCCAGGCAGATTCCGTAGTAAAGAATTGAGAGCTAGCTAACAAAATACTAGCAAAAATGTCAGTGATGCATGCCATGGGGATTTATGTTGTAGAGAAGAAATGTTGCTCAGTCAGTATACCAGCTAGCTTAACAGTAAATAAAGAAATCTCTCAGAATACCCAGTATATCATAAGCACTAGTAATAGGTACATGCTTCTTGCCGAGTATCCGTGACTAAAGAAGGAGATTTCTCTAATGATATGAGAGATCATGCTAAAACTGTAGCAGTAACTAATAATTCATCAGATACTTACCTATGTTTGATACTATCATGGAAAATTGCTGGTTTAACGATAAAATTTGCTGGTGTGGATTGGTGCAATTTTATGAATAAATCCCCCATAATTTTATTCCAAGAGACATGGCACTTGAGTGTGCATGATATCACCATTAACTATGAACTATTCCATTCCTGCACCCAAAAAAAATCTGAAATCTGGAAAGGCATTAGGCAGCTTAGTCTTGTACTTTAAAATAGGTACCTCGCTTGTACCATCAATTTTCAAGGAACATGAATATTTTTTTGGTCTGAGCTCTATCTGTAGGTAAATCCTTGAATTTGATTAATGTCTATATGCCCCCCACCTCCTCCACCTCTGCTTTAATCTAAATATTATAAAATGGAGGTTTGGGATAAATTGAGAGAGTCAATCGATATCCATACTCATTTTTCAATGTCTATATTTTTGTAATGTATGGCCTGACTGTGAGAATACGCCTATATATTGGTTTGTCTGATAGTAATGTTGCAAATTGTACATATAAGGATGTATATAGACCGCTGAGAAAATCCACAGATACAAACATGAACACTGCTGGTCATAATCTTATTAATAGTATGAATGAGTATAATGTATATCTTTTGAATGGCCACCTTATTGATGACATAGTGGGACAACCAACTTATTTTTCCTCCAATGGTCCATCAGTCATAGATCATGCACTATGGGATGGACCTCAAATTATGTGGGAAAGTTTAGAAAATGTGCTCAGAGGAGAGAGTGATCACTTTAATTTTAACATGAAATAAAGAACATAATAATACTTCTGGAGCCAAAAATACCATCTTGACTACTTCATCGCCTCTTCAGAAATAAAAAAAGAGTCTGTGATAGTGGGTTTCTGGAGTAAAAGCACAGACACAGGAGTAAGGTGCAAAAATCGCTCAAAGTGCAGATTTATTAAGTAAACAAAAAGAAGTCACATAAGAAAATAAAATAAATCCAAACAGCAACACACAGTTAAGACCAAGCTTTGGTCACTCATCTGTGCTTCCTCAGCCCTCTCCAAGGCTGAACTGATTTACCTAAACTGAAAAGCAGCTCTCTTTTATACAACGAAATCATATGATCAAAGAGACTCCGCCCCCTGGACTAATACAATTCATTTCTAAGCTGTATAAATAAAGCATACTACAACAAACAATATACATATTTCTCTACGATTTTGGCACACAGTAAGAAAAATAATGCAAATAGTTATTTTGTAGCTATTTCATACCTGTAGCCCCACCCACCTCTTGTGATTGACAGGCACACCTGTATTTAAGTAGAAGGAGAAAGGGTTGCGGGCCCTAAAGAAACACCCAGAACAACAGAGCAAGGAAAGTATATGTATTTTTGTTGCAATTCCTTGTGCACCAGAAAGAGAACAAAGCTACCACACTAAAGAAACTGCTCACAATCTTGCAGAATTGCAAAGGTGCAGGGCTAAATATTACAACATATATTTATTTCAACACTGTCAAACTGTTTAGATATTTCTAAACTCGTGGTAAAAGCAGCCATTTGAACCCTAAGGGAACACTACCAGGCTGAGGGAAATGTACATTGCAACAGTGTGTTTTAATTACAGCTTGGTCAAAATTATTGTTCAAGCATACAGCTGCAGGAGCTTCGATAATTTAGTGTGACTATATGCTTAACCTGGGCTTTCTCCTAGCCTACTCCTTTATTTCTGTATTTGTCTCTTTTCCTTTCTCTTGCTGGCAGAGTTAGAGCTATTTCAGAGCTAGCTTGTGCTCTTAACAGCGGTCACGGAGGAGAATTTACATGCTTTCTGCAGCAATGGCATGTAAATCCCTCCGTATCCCCGCTTGCTTTTATTTATAAACATAAAGTTCAGATTTGCGACTCTGGGGGCACTTTTTGGCGCCAAGTGGGGGAACTCTGTCTGCAGAACACAAACAGGAGCTAATGAAAAAGGCTAAAAACCCTGGAAGTTATTGTTTTTATTTATTTCTTGCACTACTCAGCAATTCATGGGGAAAAGGGAAAAAAGAACAAACAATAGCACTTAGCAGAAACCCCAGGAACTAGGCACAGGGCTGCATTTAAACCACTTGCAGGGCAGAGCTTATTAAACAACAGCGGCTTTGCTTCGCTAAGGGCACCTTTTCTAAGGAGTGCACCTACAGGGAAAAACAACAAAGGTTGTCTCAGAACAGAGAGCGCACAAATCAACCAGCTATTGCTCTGGTTCACAGTCCAGGTTTTGTTTTTAGCACACGTCAGCGACTCAACACTGCAAGCTTGCACACATTAGCTGTGCAACACTGTGATCCTGCGCACATTCGTGCAGGATCATAAACGAGCGCTGTTCTACAGAAAAGCAGCTCATACAGAGCCAAACAACAGTGCTAGCAGTCATGCCTGTATTTTTACAGGAGAAATCTGGCATAACCAGTGCATGGCAGCAAGGACACCCACGTAGAGGGAGAGAGAGGGAAAGGAGGAAAGAGAAAAAGGAAGTTTAAATAAGTAAAGAGACTGTAGGTGGCCATCCTACAGGGGAAAAAAGGCAGAAAAAGTGCTATTGTGCAACAGACCAACAGAAAAGATAGAGAGCTGAAAGAAAATATACTCTGCTCAAACCCATGGGGGGGGGCAGTACTACCACAGAGTCATCTGGGATATTAATTTGGTAATTAACTTGGATCTGCTAGAAAGTAATGGTTTTGAAGATTTAACTGCAATAACTGTCAGAAAGGTTTTGAATTTTATTTACTCACACTAGTAGTCGGCACATGCTCCCCATAAGCTCCAGATGCTGCTTGTTTTTGGAAGAAATGATGCTGAACTCCAAGAAGATATAATCCAAAAACGCTTTATTCATAGTTAAAATCAACCAAAAGCAGGAAAAAAAAATAGAAAGAAGTAACCACAGTGGTGGCCCCTTCCCCCATGACTGGTTAATTTTAACTATGAATAAAGCGCTTTTGGATTGTATCTTCTTGGAGTCCAGCAGCATTTCTTCCAAAAACAAGCAGCATCTGGAGCTTATGGGTAGCATGTGCCAACTGCTAGTGTGAGTGCATTTCAGTTTATTGTTGGCATTGTCCCTTACTGCATTGTAGCCATCTTGATTTTCTTTTGGAATTTTATTTAAGCATTTCTGTGCAGTTATTTATACCAAAGGTAAAAAGTAATAAGCATATTATGGATGTGAGATTTGATGCTCATTGTGAAAAAGAGAAAGCCAAATTCTAGGGACATGGATATGTTGTTCAATCCACACTCCTTGGCAGGTTCCTTGCCACTTTAAATCTTGCCGGAAGGTCTTCAAGCTGGCTCCTCCCAACCACCCGGGTGATAAATCTCTCGGCTCCGCCCCATGACTCCAGATCTTCCTTACTGCTTGGAAGCTCAGGTTCACTCCTTAGTGCTCTACGTTTTAGGCCTGGATCCAAACTCGTCGGTTAAACTGAAACTTGTTCTTAAATTTTCTAGACTTCGGTCTGTTTCTTCCTTCGCGGCTGCGATGGATAAATCGACTCCCGGATTTTGGTGGTGCCCATGCGGGCAGAAGATGTCTCGGACCGATTCACACTTCACATGCGTTTACTGCCTTGGGCTCGATCACGATCCGCAGGCCTGTGAATTGTGCAAGTCCTTCTCTGTCAACGTCTTCGAAGACCATGCTGCCAGACTTCAGCTTGGGCACCCGAGAGACGATTCCTCCGTGAAGTCAAAGGATGTTGCATGTGTCCGTGAGCGGGCGGACTTGGCTGAGCAACTTGAGCAGATGATCACCCTCGAGGAGGAGGTGGCCCAGGCCGCATCTTCGTCTTCCTCGGTCGCGGCATTTATCCCACTCTTCTTGGGCTCCTCCTACACGGCTTCTTTTAAGGAGCTTTGTCAATCCCTCTCTACAAAAGGTGAGGGTCCATCAGGACATTCCTCTCGGTCTAAGAAGAAGGACTCAAAGGGTAAGTCCCACCATTGGCGTTCGCGGGAGCGGGAGAGGTCCCCTTCCCCGGATAATCGACACTCGACTTTGGTCGAGGTTGCGGCCAAGGCCGCTGGCTTCACGGTGTCCCCGTCAGGTCAGCTGGCCGAGACACCCGTCGACGCGGTCGAGATTTTTCTCGACCCATCGGACAGGTTGTCAACTGGAGAAGCCGACAACCCTTCTTCACTGGTTCTCCCTGTGGAAACCGAGGACTTGCCTGCGCCGTCTGTGCCGGAGTCCCCGGTTAAGGTTCCTGAGCTGAGGGAAGAACGGGTTTCCCCCGCTCCCTCCCAGACCCACCCTTGGAAACACCAAAGGTCTCGGACCCCTTCTCGGTTCAGCCGATCCCGCCGACATCGGCGTCTCGGTCTCGGCACCGAGGAAAGTGGCACCGCCGCTCATCCTCGTCTTCTTCCTCCTCAGAGGAAAGGCTTTGGTGCAAATTGCGTCGATACTACGAGGACTTGATGTGGCAGCAGCTCCTTCTGACCAGGAACAAGCCGACCCCGTCACCTTCCCAGGCCATTAAGTGGCTGTCACCGGAGTGGCCGAAACAACCCCGCGTGGTTATCGAGGAGCCGAAGCCGGCGCCGGTTGTTCGGCCCAAACCAGCTGCGCCACCCATTGTGATGGAACCCCCGCCTCCACAACCTAAATCTGGGGCTCCGACCAAGGATTCTCGGTCGGGTCAGGGGTTGCCCCATCAGTTGTCGGTCACCCTCACTCCCGATCGGCCTCGGCAGGTGGAGGGTGGCTCAGTCCCTCGGCAGCTGTTTGCAGACTCCTTGGAGTCTGATGATGACTCTTCCCATTCTCCAGGCCCCTCGACCTGGAGTCCACTGGGGGACAGTCAGTGGACGAGAGCCTATCCTCGTTCATGGGTATGCTTAGGCTCATCTCAGAATCTACTGGGATGAAGCTTGAATGCATGTCAAAGCGGGCCAAGTATCCCCTCACGGAGATACTGAACCGAGGGGATTCTCCCATGGAGGCCTTTCCGGTGGCTGAAGCCATTGTTGGCCCAGCTCTGGATTTATGGCAGTGGCCGGCTTCTTGTCCTGCTCCTTCGGCCAGGATGGCCAGGAAGTATGCGGTCCCCACCGGCTCACTCTCCGGATTTTCGGAGCACCCCTCTGCGGAGGGGCTTGTGACCGACAGCGTTTTCCGTCATTCCGGAAATCCTAGGGACGTGGACAAGCCTCCCGATAAAGAGTCCAAGAAGCTTGACTATGCTGCGCGTAAAGTCTATGCTGCATCCTCCCTAGGCCTTCATCAGGCCTGTTCGGCCGTACTGATGGCACACTTTTCCCACGCCCTTATGGGCTCCCTGCATGAGGTGATTCCTCATCTCCTGGCTGACCTCCAGACTACGGTCAAGCAGGTGCAGGATCAGGGAAGGGCGGTGGCAAAGCAGCAACTCCAAACTGCTCTTGACATTGGAGACTCTTGTACCCGGTCAGTAGCGGCCGCAGTGGCCATGCCCCACAGAGCTTGGCTGCGGATCACCACCTTCACAGCGGATACCCAGCACAAGCTGGCAGACGTCCCCTTCCTGGGTACCGACTTGTTCGGTCCCGGAGTGGAGGGCCATTTGAAGAGGATCGAGAAGTCCAGTGCCACCTTGGACTCGGTCATGTCTGCCCAGAAGGACAAAGGCCACCAGCAGCAGCGTAAGCCCTTTCGGCCTTCTGCCCCTGCAGCACATCCGGCCCAGAAACACCAGCAGCAGGGCCAGCAGGCTCGCACTTGACACCCCAAAGTCAAGCCTGCAGCTTCCTCCAGCAGGAAGCCGGGAGGGAAAGGCCCAGGAGGTCCCTCGGTCGGTCCCTCCTCCAAGCCTGCCCAGTGATGGGTTGAGGGGTGTTGCCCCCAGCCTGGTCGCTCCCCCTGGGTTCCCCGCGTGGGGGGACGGCTCCCACCACTTCCTTTCCACCTGGTTCGCTATCACCATGGACCGCTGGGTGCTGGAAGTGGTAGGAAAGGGTCTGCCTTTGGAATTCGAGCAGACAACGCCCTTCCGAGCCGTCGCCCCATGGGGGGCTGCGGGGTCCACGGCGCCTCTGTCGGCCCGCTGAGCCGACATTGCCCTGCATCTCCAGAAGGAGGTGATCAAGAAGGTGGCAGATCTGCCACCAGACCCAGGGTTAGTGTCCAGGTATTTTCCGGGTCCCAAAACGGACGGGGGGCTGGTGCCCCATTCTAGACCTACACAACCTGAACAGGTTCCTAAGGTCTCGAACCTTCAGGATGGTCACTCTGGCTCAGATCATTCCATCCCTGGAATGAGGCATGTGGTTCTGTTCTCTGGACCTCCAGGACGTGTTCTTTTACGTCCCAATCCATCCGTCCCACCAGCGATTCCTCTGCTTCAGAGTGGAGGGGTCCCTTTACAAGTTCCGGGCCATGCCCTTCGGCCTCTCTCCAGCTCCCAGGGTCTTCACCAAATGCATGGCAGTGGTGACAGCATTCCTGCAGCGCTAAAGGTTCTGGGTGTACCCTTACCTGGACGACTGGCTGATTGCAGCCCCCTCCAGACCGGAGGTGGAGCGGTCCAGGGATCTGGCCCTCCAGGTCTGCTCTCAGGTTGGCCTCCTATCAACGAGGCCAACCAGAACCTGCGGCTTATGCAGGTGATTCAATTCATTGGGGCAGAGTCGACTGTCTCGAGCCAAAGCATGGCTCCCGTCGGACAGGGCCGAGGTTCTTTCCTCCTTTGCCCAATCATTTCTGGTTGGGCAATTGCGCCCTGCCCGGGACTTCCTGTGCCTCCTGGGCCTGATGGTGGCCTCCACCAGCGTGGTCCGTTGGGCCCATTGGCACATGCGTTCCCTACAATGGGGACTGACCAGCCAATGGTCACAGTGATCCGGTCCTTTGGACCAGCCAGTGGCAGTGACCCAGGAGATGTGGAATGCTCTCCAGTGGTGGATCGTTCCAGCTCATCTGCAGGAGGGCATCCCATTTGTCCGCCCCAAGTCGACGGTCACTCTATAGACCAACGCCTCTCTGATGGGTTGGGGTGCCCATCTGGGGGAGCACAGAGCACACGGCCTCTGGTCCCCTCAGGAGTCTCGATGCCACATCAACCTGCTGGAGCTTCGAGCGGTCCGACTAGCCCTCACCGCCTTTGCTCCATTTGTACAGGGTCAAGTGGTCCAGGTCCAGACGGACAATACCACGACCATGTACTACCTAAACTGCCAGGGTGGGACGCGCTCCTTGCCTTTGTGCAAGGAAGCTCTCACTTGGTCCCTCGTGAGCAGTCTGGAGGGATCTCTCAGCCATCCATGTGGCAGGAGCCTCCAACACTCTGGCCGATGCCCTAAGCCGGATAGGGGCTGCATCTCACGAGTGGTCTCTCCTGCCGGAGGTGGTACACGATCTGTTCTCTCATTGGGGCACACCTCAAGTGGACCTGTTTACCTCCAGGGAGAATGCGAAGCTGAGGCTGTTTCGTGCCCGCCCCCCTCAGCAGGGCTCGCTGCAGGGGGATGCCTTCTTGAGGCCATGGACCCTGGGCCTCTTCTACACCTTTCCCCCATTTTCCTTGATCCACAAGGTGCTTCTCAAGGTGAGGAGGGACAAGGCGTAGGTGATTCTGCTAGCCCCAGACTGGCCCCGCCAGTTCTGGTATCCAGATCTCCTCAGCCTCAGCTGCAGGCTCCCGAGGTGGCTTCCAGCCCGCCCGGACCTGATCTCAGTCAATCAGGGGAAGGTACTCCACCCAGACCTTCAATCCCTACACCTGACGGCCTGGTTCCTGAGCGGCTAGAGTTCCAGGCCTTGGGTCTTTCCGACGAGGTCCTCAGCATGGTTGAGGCATCCCGTAAGTAGTCGACCAGAAAATGCTATGCCTTCAAATGGAAGAGATTCTCCATTTGGTGTCAGGATAAGGGGTTGGACCCTTCCTCCTGTTCCTTGGCCAGCAATCTGGACTACCTGTGGTCCCTTTCTCAGCTAGGGCTTTGGTCGACGACCCTTAAGGTGCACCTGGCGGCCATCTCTGCTTACCGGGCACGGGCCGGCAAGCAGTCGGTGGCGCAGGAGAAAGTGATCGGGTGCTTTTTCAAAGGCCTTGATCACATATCCCCTCCGGTGCGAGAACCTCCACCTCCATGGGATCTACTGCTGGTATTGGCTATGCTCATGGGCAAGCCATTCGAACCGATGCACAGGTGTGACATCTCTCACCTGTCGTGGAAGACCGCCTTCTTGGTGGCTATCACGTCAGCCAGAAGGATGGGGGAGCTCCAGGTGCTTTCCATTGAGTCTCCCTATCCGGTATTCCACAGGGACAAGGTTGTCCTGCGCCCCCACCCGAAATCCCTTCCGTAGGTGGTGTCGGAGTTTCACGTTAACCAGGTGCTGACTCTGCCGGTGTTCTACCCCAATCACGCCTCAGAGGCCAAATATAGGCTCCATACTTTGGACCCTAGAAGAGTGCTCTCTTATTATAAGGAGCGGACGGCTGAAGTTCGGGGAGAGGTTCGCCAGCTGTATGTCACCTACACTGAAGCCACACCTGGCAGACATGCAGCCAAGTGGACGATAGGCAGGTGGGTCTGTCACCTCCTGCATAGATCTCTGCTATAGGTTGGCGGGCATGGAGGCTCCCAAAGGAATAAGAGCTCATTCTACCCGTCATACCGCTGCTTCAGTGGCTGCTTCCAGGGACGTTCCTATCTAGGAAATCTGCAGGGCTGCTACCTGGAAGTCAGCACACACCTTCATTACCCACTACCACATTGACCTTGAGTCATGCCGGGATGCTGGTTTTGGGACCTCGGTTATCCAGTCCTTGTTTCCTAGATAGGGGGTGTGCACCTTGCCTCTTTCCTCCCGGAGAGCTGCTAGGAGTCTGCCAAGAAGTGTGGATTGAACAACATATCCATGTCCCTAGAAATACAGGTTACTCATCTGTAACAGGAGTTCTAGGAATGGTATATGTTGTTCATCCACACAACCCACCTGACCTCCCTGGCTTCAATGCACAAACTGGCTTCCAGCTAGCTAGATCTGGCGTCATGGGGGGGAGCCGAGAGATTTATCACCCGGGTGTGTGGGAGGAGCCAGCTTGAAGACCTTCCGGCAAGATTTAAAGCGGCAAGGAACCTGCCAAGAAGTGTGGATGAACAACATATACCATTCCTAGAACTCCTATTACAGGTGAGCTGTATATACTGTCCTTGGTCAAATATACAAAAACGAATCCATCCAGGGAGAATTTTTCAGTGTTAAATTTAGCTAGAAAGGCATACAGACTGTACCTGTTAGGAAAGAAAGAGAGTATCAGAACAACCTATGTGAAAAATGATTAAACCAGGAGTGGATGAATGTGGTGAAAATTTTAACCTATACTTTTTTTTTTTTTTTACTTTATTTATTCTCCCTTCACACACTGGACTCTCTCCAGCGAGGTCGGGGGGCTTATCTGGCTGTTTCCGTCCACCTGAAGCTCGGACTGTCCCCCGGTGGAGGCCATTCCCCACAATCCATCTCTGAACCCCCTCCCCGGATCTGCTTCCCCCGGGAGCAAGGACCACCAACTCCAACTGGCGTGCTATCTGTGTCTGGCGGACACAAACATGCAGAGACCAGGAGAGGCCCCAGCCCGACATTGGACGTGGTGTCAGCACCGCTAGACCCTCCTTTGCATACCAATGGGAAGGGGGTATTTCAGGCTTTCTTTCCCCCATTGGCTTGGTGGTGCAATGCACGCCCGCAGAAGTGCCACCATAGCCTATCCCCTGCAAGCTGGTTCCCGACTGGTGAGAGCCCCTAGTCTCCACTAGTGCCTGCTAGACAGCGAGAACAGAAACACCCTCCCAGGAAAGAAGAACTGTCCTCCGGATGCTCAAACCTTTCCTCCCCTGCCAACCCCGATGAGCCGGTTCCGCTTCCGAACCCAGGTCGCTGCTGTGGTGCGAGGTGTGGCGTCCAGTGCCTCAACTCTCAGTGCCACCGGGCTGGCTCTTTTTATTCTATTTTTGATTGCCCTTTATCTCTTAACTTGTAGGATACCCTTCTTTCTCTATTTTTAGTGTGTTTTAGCAGTTTTTTTCACATTTGAAATAATAATAATGAAAGGAGCACTCCTTTTAATATGGCTCAGACCAGGTTTTCATCAATATTTCCAGCTGTTTTTGAACACCTATTGTCCCATAAGGTCAGGGAGCACTGCCTGCTGCATAATTTTTTTTTTGTTGTTGTTTAACCAGGAGTAGCACACTAAGCTGAAAGCTTTTTTACAGGAGCGACCTGGGAGCACAGGGAAGTTAAGTGACTTGCTCAGGGTCACACAGTATGCAAGTGGAAGCTGTGGGATTCAAACCCAGGTCTGGTCTGCTGGATGTCACCAGATTTGCAGCTCAGAGCCTTAAACCACTGTGCTATACTGCCTCAATAATAATAGTTATGAATAATAGTTAATTGTTGTCACAACAGACATGCTTTTAATCAACTGATATACAAAAACAGCTGCAAAAACTGATAAAAACCTGGCCCAAACCATATTAAAAGGAGCGCTGCTTTTATTATTTCAGATGTAAAAAAAAGTACTAAAGCAGACTCAAATTATGGAAAGAAGGGTATCGTACAACTCAGTAGATAAGGGGCAATCTAAAATGGAAGAAAAAAGTATAGGTCAAAATTTTCACCACTTAGATGCACTGCTGCTTTAACATTCTAGAAAGAAACAATACCAGAGCTAATGGAACGAGTAATTCTAATAATACATTGGATACTTATATTACTCCTGAACTGCCGTTGAATAATTTTTCTGCTTTATTTTTTTAAAAGAAAGTATAGAGCTTGACCTTGTATCCCAAGAACAACTTCAAAGTGGCAAAAAACTAGATCCCCTGAATATTTTTTCAGTCAAATCAGCTATTTTAATCTCTTCGGGATTACTTGCACTACTTAAGGAGGTTGAGCATGCGATGATTACCATTTCGGACCATGTTCCTGTGATAGCCAAATTGATGTGGGTAGTCGTGCCCACTATCCGCGGTGCTTGGAGGCTGGATCTCACTCTATTGACCAGGGCAGAATATAAAGAATTAATTTCAAACACCCTTAAAGGGGTCTTAGAACTTAATTAAAAGGCAATGCATCTCACTCGATTTGTTGGCAAACCCTAAATGTCTGCTTAATGGGGGCCATGATATTGTTTGCTAACTATCAAAATTGGATAGAACAGGCTAGGATAACAGCATTGGAAGAAAAAATAGCAATTGTGAGAAAGGCCACATGGCCCTGCCCATCACAGGAACTGTACCACAGCCTACAAAAGATGAAATGGGAATTTAATTATATTACTGCAGTAGAGTGCTCAATTCCTTGTACTCATGTGGGTCAATATTTTGAAGGGGACAGGGGAGGTAAACTCCTGGCCTGCCAGTTAATGAGCAGAGAGGGAGCAAGAAGCAAAACTCAGATTATAACCCCAGGGGGAGACGCGATATATCTGACATGGGAGAGAGAGGGGAATGCTTCAGAACCCTCGTATACAGAACTGTACTGCTTGGAGGGGGATCCCCCTCAGGAAGAGCTGGAGTCTTTCTTTACTGAAGCCCAGTTTCCTAAATAAGTGGAAAAAAGGGCTTGATTTGGATGCCCCGATGGAGTGGGAAGAAACAGAGAGGGTTGTAAAAATGCCAGATAGTGAGAAGGCCCCTGGGCCTGTTGGCCTCCTCTCAGATTTTTATAAGATCTTTATGCTCCCCTTAAAGAACCCTGTGAGTAATATAATAGAAGTAAGTTTAAACGCTGTAATCCTCCCTCTTCCATGCGATCTGCCACTATGACAATCCTACCCAGGCCAGAGAAGGACCCGAGGTTCTCCACTTCATATAGGACGATATCCCTGCTTACTGCCAACTGCAAAATAATAGCCAAAATCATTACTTCCAGGCTTGAGGGTGTCCTCCTCCTCCTCCTGGATGTTCTCCATAAAGACCAGTCTGGCTTTGTGAAAGGGAGAATTCTGACAGTGGGTGAGGGATGCTGCAAGGCCTGGTGCTGCTGTCTTAGCTCTGGACGCCGAGAAGGCATTTGACAGCGTTGATCTCTGGTACATGTTCGAGAGACCAAGGAGGTTCGGCCTGGGGGATCAAATAATAGGATGGATTAAGGCATTTTATTCTGGACCCACACCACAGATTTTATCAGACGTGATGCTGTCCAGGCCTTTCAAACAACATGAAGTCTTGCTATATTATGACAATTGCAGTTTGTCCCACCATTAGAACTGCTCCGGAGGTGAAAGAGTTAACTCCCATTCTAAGAATGGAACTTGGAGCGAGAGCTCGGTTAGAGAAGCTCTGCCTGGGTTATTTCAAACCCAAACTGTCAGATTCTTTACTCCGCCTCACTGAACAGTCGCCCCGGAGATTTCTCCTACTGCTCGGTTCATTTCTGTTTAAACAGTGTTTTCTCGTTCAAATCAACCGAGAATATTATTATTTTAACCGCAAAACCGATCGGTTCAAGCTCTGTCTGTGGTATCGTAAGTAATTACAGTTTATTTTCTGTGAGGAACTTGTAAATGTTATCGATTCGGTTTTGAACCGATCAGCTTATTTAAAACTTGAAATTTAAGGTTTTAGAGTGCGGTTCCCAGTTCTTACTCGTTCTAAAAAAGGATTTCATTCGCTTTCAAGACCCGACACGGTTAGGAACCGATAAGGTGTCTTGCCTGGCACTGCCGCTTAAAAGGGCAAGTTTTGGTTAGGGCTGGCATTATGTCTGAGAAACCTAAAAAGAAAAACCGGCCTACTGTTTCAACACTGTGATGTCTGTGGGGAAGTCTTTGCTAAGGCTGACCCACACACCACATGTGTATATTGTCTGGGGTTTGACCACCTCAATTCAGACTGCCAGATTTGTAAAAATTTCCCTGCAGCCACCCTGGATAAGAGAGTTGGCAGGCTCAGGGAACGAGAGGCCAAAAAGTCCGCTGACCCGGATGGCCAGCCCGGTTCGGTGCCAAATCGACCGAGGAGTGCCTCTGACCAGGCGAGACTTCCTCGGCAAACGAAAGCTGGCTCGAGGGGCCAGTTCCAGTAAAGAAAACAAGAAAATCAGCAGGTGGAGCCCAAAATTCCTTCTCCAACTGCTGCAGAGAGCAAGAGCTATTCAGATTGTCCAGTCACTTTCTCCAGTTCCGTCCGAACCGCCACTGTCTGGTAAAGGTGGTTTGGTCAGTTCCACTGGTTCAGGAATATGATGTTGAAGAGTTTTATGAACCAGAGGAGGGGGAGGATGATTATGAACAGTATGAATGTGACTTGAGGGTCTGGGTATGCCCATTGAACGGACATCTCCCCAGACAGACCTTTTGAATCTCCCCTTCGCTTTCTGAGTCCCCCTCTCACTTTATGTTTTACAAAAAAGTTGCTGAGACCCTCCAGCTCCCATTGGAGGAAGCTGTGGATGAGCAAGAGGAACCTGATTTTGTAGAAATGATGGCTATTCCAGAGTCTAGGAGATTGTCTATTCCCTTGAATAAATCATTTAGGAAACAAACAATAAAAATTTTAAAAACTCCTAATTCTGTGCCTCCTGTGGACAAAAAGATGGACAGGAGGTACACTCTGTCAGGTCCTGATACAGAATTCCTTTCACAGCAATGCAGTCACGTTGGTGTGGTTCAGGCTGCAGCCTGTGATAAAGCTAATATTCCCTTGGCTTCACATCCTCCTGACAAGGATTCCAGGAAGATTGATGCCATGGCTAAAAAACAATACATGGCAGCGTCCTTGGGACTCAGGCAAGCAAATTACATGGCTTATGTAGCAAGGTATCAAAAATCTAGATGGGACACTGTCATGGCTTTGGCCAAACAGGCCTCTGGCCAGCTTGCTAATGAGCTGGAACAAGTGGCTGCTGATGGCATTGAGGCATCTAAGCTGCAGTTTCATGCTGCTGTGGATTTTAATGATGTATCCTCTAGAGTCATGGCTAGCCTGTAGCTTTTGTAGGTTGGCCTGGCTCAGGTGTACTAGCTTGTCAGAGGATACCCAGACTAAGGCTATGGATTTTCCTAGGTTGGAAATTCTCTGTTTGGGGAGCAGACAGAGAATTATATGAAGAAATGGATGAATATAGGACTACCTATAAGAGTGCTCCAGGCTAAGGAGCGGCAAGTCACTCCTCAGAGGCAGGCCCCAGGGGTAGAGGTAGGCCTTTCACAGGCCTTTTACTAAACCCAGGCCCTCTGCTTATGCTCAGAGGGGGTTCTTCAGAGGGAGAGGCAGACGGGTGTGGGCAGGTCTGCTCCCACCCTCAGCCTAAAGCACCTGCCAAACAGACACCCTGATGGGGTGCCCAGGGCCGATTCTCCTTACCTGTAGGGGGCAGGTTGGCTTACTGTTCAGAACTGGGTGTCTCTAACTCAGACAAGTGGGTCCTGGAAGTAGTAGCCAGGGTCTGGTTCTCAGCTTCAAAAGTTCCCAAAGATGAGAATCAGATCTTTCCCACCTGCACACTCTTTAGAGACCTTTTCTTTAGAAACAGAAGTCTCAACCCTCCTGGCTCTCAGAGCTGTAGAAAGGTTTCTCCCTACACCAGGGCAAGGGTCTGTACTCCAGATATTTCTTACCCCAAAAGACAGGAGAATGGCGCCCATTTTAGACCTGAGATATCTGAACAAACACCTTTTGAAACTAAAGTTCAGAATGGTAACTCTGGCAATGATTTTACCCTCTCTAAGGCCAGGGGACTGGCTAGCCTCCCTGGACCTCAAGGATGCCTGTTTTCACGTCCCAATCAGAAGCTCCCACCGAAAGTACCTCAGTTTCGAACTGCCCTCAGGTCACTACCAGTTCAGAGCAATGCCCTTCGGCCTCACCTCTGCCCCAAGAGTATTCACAAAATGTCTGGCAGTAGCAGTTGCTCATTTAAGAAGGCAAAGGATTGCTGTCTTTCCCTATCTGGATGACTGGCTCATTGTAGGCCAGTCCCCAGAACAGGTAAATCTCACCTGCAAGTTACCCAGCAGCTGCTCACCTCCCTGGGCTTCTTGCTCAATCTTCCAAAGTCAGTTCTGGAACCAGTTCAGGTGCTCACCTTCATAGGTGCAGAATTGGACACAAAGCAGGCCAGAGCCTTCCTACCCTTAGAGAGGGTAAGGAACTTGGTGGCTCTGGCCTCCTCCTTCACTCTGCAGGTCTCTCGACCAGCAAGACACTTTTTGCAGCTCCTGAGGCACATGGCTGCGTCCACAGCTGTAGTGCAAGGAGCAAGATTTCAGATGAGGGACATTCAGTTTCACTTGAGAGCCTTTTGGTCTCAGAGAAGAGACCCCTTTCCAAGTTGGTCCCAGGACCTGAACCCTGATCCAGGCCCTCCAGTGGTGGCAGGATCAGAGCAATTTAAGACTGGGGGTCCCCTTCATTCCTCTGTCTCATTCCTTGACCCTACTACGGATGCTTCCCTCCTGGGGTGGGGAGCCCACATGGGCGACCTCCCACTCAGGGAGTGTGGTCCCTCAGGAATCTCTGCTCCACATCAATTTGCTGGAACTCAGAGCTGTCTTTTTAGCACTTCAAGTGTTTTCTCGTCTGTTCAGAACAAAGTGGTACAGTCCAGAACAGACAACACCACAACAATGTGGTACATCAACAAGCAGGGGGTACCGGTCTCTCTCGCCTTGTGCACGAGGCAATGAAGTTGTGGTCTCTGGCCTATTCCCTGAACACTTCCCTCATAGCAGTTCACCTTCCAGGAAAGGACAATGTCCCTAGCAGATGCTCTCAGCAGGATTTCCCAGGCCATCACGAATGGTCTCTGGATCCTCAAGTACTGGGGATAGTTTTTGCCAGATGGGGCACCTCAGATAGATCTTTTGCAGCCCCAGACAATCACCAACTTCCACTGTTCTGTTGCAGGCCCCCAGTGTTGGGCTCAGTCCCCTGGATGCCTTTCTCCTAGATTGGGAAGGAAGTTTCTTTTATGCCTTTCCCCCTTCCTCTCCTATTCAAGTACTAGTCAAAATCAGATCCCAGCCTTGCAGGGTGATTCTGATTGCCCCAGATTGGGCCAGGCAGCCCTGGTACCCACTTCTTCTGTCCCTAGCAGTCCATCTTCCCTGTGTCTCCCAGGAATCACAACCTGTTAACCTGTGCCCAGGGAGAGTTTGTATCCGAACCTCAAATCCCTCAACCTCAAGGCCTGGCTCTTGAGGAGTTAGAATTTGCTGACCACACCTTCTCAGGGTGTTCTTGAAATCCTAAAGGTTTCTGGAAGCATTCCACTAGGGCTACTTATAATTCAAAGTGGAAAAGGTTTTCCATTTGGTGTTCTGGGAAACATATTTCCCCGGAATCTGCTGATTTGTCCATTGTTTTGGACTATATGGTCCATCTTAATTCTTTGGGCATGAGACCAGCTACCCTGAAAGTACATTTGGCAGCTGTCTCTGCTTTTGTGTCAGCAGGAAAGCCCTCCTCTCTTTCCGCTCACCCTGTATTTTCCAAGTTTTTTAAAGGATTACTTCATACTAATCCACCTTTTAGGGATCCGGCCCCTGCCTGGGACCTTAATGTTTGCATTGCCCAGTTAATGCAACCCCCTTTTAAACCTCTGTCTTCTGCAGAGCTTAAGTACTTAACTTGGAAAACTGTTTTCCTAGTGGCTATCACTTCTGCCAGGCGCATAAGTGAGTTGCAAGCCTTGTCAGTAGAAACTGACTTTATTTCTTTCCACAGGGATAAGGTAGTCCTCAGGACTAACAGGAAGTTTTTGCCTAAGGTGGTTTCAGATTCCATCTTAATCAATCTATCTCCCTTCCAGTGTTTTTCACTGAACATTCCTCCTCTGGCGAGAGGAGATTGCACAGTTTAGATGTTAAGAGGGCCTTAAGTTACTTTATAGAATGTACCAAGGGTCACAGGTTCGAATCCCTCCAACTTTTTCTCACTTATGGTGAGGTCGGAAAAGGGAGACCTGCCACTAAGAGATCAATTGCCAGGTGGATTGTCTCTTGTATCCAATTTTGTTATCAGAAACTGGGGAAAGTTCCCCCCTCTGGCCTGAGGGCTCATTCTACCAGAGGTACAGCCGCGTCTCTAGCTGCTGCCAGAGACATCCCTATCTTAGAGATATGTCAAGCAGCTACCTGGAAAACGGTACACATTTTCACCAAGCATTACTCCCTGGATGTCCAGGCCAGGAGAGATGCTCGGTTTGGCACAGCTGTGCTTCAGAGCCTATTCCCTAAGTAGGTTCTGCCCCTCCTCCATGGAGGTACTGCTGTGTAATCTGCAATTGTCATAATATAGCAAGACTTCATGTTGTTTGGAGAGAAAAAATTACTCACCTTAGTAATGTTGTTTCTTCCTAATGAGTCTTGCTATATGACCTCCCAGCCTGCCCCTCTCAGAACTTCTACTTGGGTATGGGTGGGCAGCCTTGTGTGGGCGCTAGTTATGCCCATTATATGTTTTCCACCTTCTTCTGGGGTTTTGGGGTGTGGTGTTTTATTTTATTTTATATTATTGCTTATATTATATTATTACTTTGGTCCCTGGCTTGAGTCTTTGTGTTGGGACCAGGAATATGTGTTAATAGTCAGGTAGTCAGTTGGCTAGTGTAGGTTACAGCTTCACACAGACCTTAGTGAGTTTTGCTTGTAAAGATCTGACAGTTTGGGTTTGAAATAACCCAGACAGAGCTTCTCTAACCGAGCTCGCGCTCCAAGTTCCATTCTTAGAATGGGAGTTAACTCTTTCACCTCCGGAGCAGTTCTAATGGTGGGACAAACTGCAATTGTCCTAATATAGCAAGACTCCATTAGAAGAAACAACATTACTAAGGTGAGTAATTTTTTTCTTCTCACCCACAAGAGGAACCAGGCAGTGGTTACCCTGTTCCCCTACTTTGTTCTCATGCATGCTGGATCTGTAACAACATTACAAGGGATTTGTGGCTGAAGGGATTCACCATAAGGTCTTACTCTTTGCCAATGACCTTTTTACTGTACCTGTGAGACCCAGAGAGCAGTTTAGTGGAACTATATAACCTGTTTCAAGAATATTGGGCATTGGTTGGACACAAAGTGAACTGGCTCAAGAGTGAGGTCTTCAAAACTGGGTTGAAATCCAAGACCTTTCCAGAAAATGACATTTTTCAGCTGAGGGCTGTGGACTCTCTAAAACATTAGGAAATTAATACTGTATTTCCAGGAAACTGTTGAAATTACATGAGTAAAACTGGGCCCCTCATTGCTTGGGTGCAGTTGGAATGTGAGAGGTGGGAATCACTGTCCCGGTCCCTAACTGGCAGAGTTAACACCATTAAAATGTGCAAACTACCAAAATGTTTATACCTTTTCTAAACCCTTTGAGCTATACTTCAAGCACCTAGCCCTGCCTAATTTCAAATGTCATTATCAGGCAGCTCAATTGGCATTCTTTGTAGGAACGGTGGTGGTGGTGGTGGGGGGGTGCCATTGCCTGGCTGGGAATGGAGGACAAAAGTCTGGGAACTGAGTTTCTTGGGTTTAAACTCTCATCTATCATCAGAATCCATATTCTTGACAAGATTGCACACCCTTTCTCCAGGAATACTGCTTGGGTATGGTTACTAGCACACCATCAAATAGGCCATAGGCAGTTATTTCGTAACTCTCTGCTTGATGCTGCCTTTAAAGGGGTTGAAGGATCATTTTCTATCAGGCTATTCTACTGTGGCAGTGTTTAGGCCAACCAAAGGTGGAAAATCCTTATGAAGGGAGAACACTGAAATCCTTTATGGATCTGCAAAGATTGTAGCCTGCAGCTGGGTGACTTTTTAGCCTATTTATGCACTTGACAGATGTTTCAGCCTTGTGACCCCTGGGCATGGTGTGCAAGAATGATCTCCACTAGAATCTGTATTATACAACCCCCAACCAAAAACAAGTAATATCACAGCTTTTTATACACTTTTAATGGCCAGTTGCACCCCCCCCGGCAACTCATATACAGCAGCGCTGGGAGCAGGATTATGATATTTGTTACCCTTAAAATATGGAATGCAAAGGTTTCACATGTGTCATACTGTTCAAAACGCAAGAATTTCTATCTGGTACAACTACATTTTTTTTTTCTTCTTACTTTTTTCTCCTGCCCCCCACCCCCGGTCAGCTCTTTCTCCTCTCCTCCTCCTTCTCCATCTGCCCGCACCGATTTCCTTTCGAACCACCACCTTGTACTCCCACATGGCTTACCCCTGTGACAGGGAGGCAAGGGAGGCCCTCAACTCACCCATCAGGCATGGATCCAGATCAGGTGGTGTCTGTAGAGGAGACAGTGTGCACTGGGTGGACGGCCATCAAGCCGCACGACCTGGCTGTCACTGTTTTCCGTTTTTTTTCCCCTTACGGGAGTACGGAGTGCAATGACGCCTGGCGGGGGTCGCACGCCCCATGCGTGCCCACGCTGCTTCTGCCACGCCTCCCACCCCACGCCTGCGGCTCCATGCCATCAAGCCCCAGCCTCCTTAGGGGTCAGGTGCACCAGCCACTGGTCTCCCCTCCCCAGAGATGGAGAGCAGTCCACAGATGCTCGATCCATCTCCTCCCTGCTGACCCATAGTGGCTTGTGCTCGTTCCTGAACACGGGTCACCGGCGTGGTATCCAGCACCTCAACCCTCCGCACTACCGGGCCGGCTAACTGCATTTTTTTTAATATCAGATCTGTTACAGACCAGAGAAAATGCATAGCGTACAACCTGGAAAAGACCCGGCCTGCCCAATATGCCTGGTAAAGGTGGTGTATTTCTTTCACATGATCCCTCTGTGTACTAAAAATGCTCCCTTTTGGCACGAAGTTCCAGATGTGATGGAGTGGGGTTTTATGAGTCACCCTCCCTAGCACGCCTCTTGAGCTTCTTTGGAAGTAGATATACCCCAAAACAATCTAGAGGGAAGTGTAATCTCTGGAGCCTGGTTCTAATTAATGCAAGAAAAAATATCATACAGCAGTGGCTAAGTGTGGATCTGACATCTATAGCATTGTGGGCATAAAACCTACAGCTGTGTCTTAAAATAGAACTTAACTCAAATGTATGCCAGTGCAGATAGGATCAGATTTTCTCAAATTGAGAAACGGTTTATAACAGCCATTGAACCCGGTGTGTTCCCGACGTAATATGCAACTGGGAAATGGGTAAATGTTGCGCAAGTTAACTTTCTTGCTTCACTATCATGTAACTTAATTGTGCAAAATTAATTTCACTCTCCGACACCTAACAGTTTTGCTGTTGTCTGAAACGGCAGACCAAGGAGGCAAGTCACGAAGCTGTTATAGTGTTATCTGCTACCATGTAAGTCGGCTTTTCTTGTTTGTTCTCTCCCTCCTAGCTCATTTGTTCATTTATTCATTCATTCTTTCTCTCTCCCCTCCCTCCCTCCCTGACAATCAGCTGTTCGACAGCAACTCCAAATAACTGACTCACAACTAATCAGCTGTCACTCTGTTTTCCTGCTTATATCTTCTTACTGACAATCAGCTGGTAGGTGGCGACAAAACAATTTTCTTGACATGTAATCAGCTGGTCCACCATTGGTTTTTATTTTCACTCCCTGATAGACATATTCAGTCAGCAAGTAAGTGTTGTACTGTAGTTAGCTGGGTGGATGGAGTATCTACTTAAATGTCCTACTTACTTATGCATGTTCCTCCGAGTCTGCTACAGTATGCTACTGTCTGCTGCTGTGTCAGGTCAAAATGTCCTTAGTAAAGGACTGAAATGGCAGCTGTCTATTAATACATGAATGTAACAGCCCCTTGACTCACCTTGGCTGTTTCCGGGGCCCTCAGAGTCCACATTGCTTCCACCTCCAAGGGGGCTGGCCTGGGTTCAGTGATGGATGAAATACCTGGATGGAAAAATGGCATGGTGCCTCCACCTGGGGTAGTGATATGGGATACCTGTAGACAAATTGCAGGTTACCACCCCAAAGAAAATACAAGCACTACCCCCACAGGCACTTTCCCAACTAATAGCAATCCCCACTTTGCAGTAATTCACAGTGACAAGATATAACATGAACCAAAAACAATATTTATTTAAGGGAAGGGGGTGTGAAGAGGGAGAACAGCACAACACAGCAGTTCAAACAGTTTACTGTAACCCCACTGACTTCCACACCTCCCATTTGAGGGTGCACCCTGTGTAATAAGACAGTCTGTATACAGTGGGTACCTCACTGGGGCAATATCTTAACAAAAGCTGGGATGTGGTGGCTTGAAGTCTGAAGAATTAAATGAAACCCTTGTGTTGGGCCCAATAACTTTAAACAGTAGAACACTTGAGAATTCAGGCATGGGCTTAGCTTAAATTGCAGAGTCCTTTATAGGAGCTAACTCCCTGTCCCTAGCTAGCTAAATAAGAGCTCTTCTGTGCCGCAGCCCAGAGATACTTACAGCTTGCTGCAGGCTTTCAGCAGGCTGGCTTTGAACTATACCGTGGAGGTATCACATTGGTGGTGCATCACAGCAGCAGAGCTGGCTGAAGTATTGAAGAACGCTGAACTTCACCGGTCAGGTCTTTCCAAGCTTTGTCTCTCGGGCCTTTGTAGACAATGTTCACCTGACAGGCCTCTCGATGTCTTCCTCTCCCGCGCCTCTTCGGTAGTCTGGGGACAGGGCAAGTTAAGTCCCCTAGACTTCTCTGCTTGGCTCACAGCTTCTACGCAACATGCTTTCAGCTGGGCAATGGCTCAGTCTGTAGCCCCAGCACACACTTGCTCTGGCTGGATGCAAATCAACTGTCTCTAGGCACCCTAGCCCCCACACGGGGGATCACAGGCTTTCAGTCACTTTATTCTTTGCTGCAGAACATTTATTGCAAGGCTGCACAACTTACAGTCTCTGATGTCATGCTGCAACACTGAGCTCTCTCTCTCTGTCTGGCTGGAGGCTCCAAATTCTCTTTCTCTGGCACCCAAACTTCAAAATCTCCCAGTTCCAGGCAGCAACACTTTAAAGTTGTTCTTTCCGCAACAACCTTTAAATTCTCTCTCTCTGCAGCAAATCTCCAATGTCTCTCCCCTTCTCTCCAGGTGCTGGCTCTTTCAGGCATTTTGCCTATTTGTACCACGCTGGGGCCAAGTAGGCTGTTGGGTTCTGGATGCAGGCCTAGGGATGGGTAGCACACACAAGTCTCTCCTGCACTCTACGTCCCTCTGGACTCTGGGGAATCTCCCCATTTGGTGGGCTTACTGTCCCTTTTATAATTTTCTCCCAGTCCTCTTTTGATTGACTGCAACAGTCCCGGGCTTTTTTTGTGCCCTCTGACATTACCCAGCTCCCTCTGTGGCTAATATGTCCCTGGGCACCGCCATATTTGTTTTTATTCAGTCCAAAAATAGATTCACTCCCTCCTTTATTTAATATTTGCCCTTAAGAGGGCTGAGAACCATTTCCCGCACACTGGAGGCATTCGGGTAGGGATCCCTGGCTCTTCTGCCTGTCCTGAAGCCGGGGAAACCTTTTGAAATCTGCCCACATAAAACTACATTTACAGAGCCGTGGCTCTGTTAAGCATGATGGCCACACCTGCGCATATGGCTTATTGTGGCCATGTTTTTAATTTACCTTTTTTGTGGTCCACTTCTCGGCATCTCCTCGGACTGCACAGTCTCTACTCACAGTGCCCGGTGGCACAGAATACACCACCGGAGCTTGGCCCCCTTCTGCACATAGGGCCGAGACATGGAAAATTGGCAGCGAGCACATGGGGCACACTGGCCGGAATCCCACCCTGGACCACTAATGGGATGCCTGCGAGGCCAAAGCCCCAATATGGGTAAGCCCTTAAAGTGGGGGGAGGGGCTTGCACACTCCTCTTGCCAAATGCTTGGCATCTCCGATAAGCCATGAACATTCTATCACTATATTATGTACAATAAAGCATATCTATAGACATTTGCTATCTAGACACCTGATTCGTGTCTGCCAAATTGTGCAATCACATTGATAAACACTGTCTAACTAGACAACTGATGCTGACTATACACATGGCGCATTAGGCATTAATACTCCACATATCCCCACATTGAAACGCACCATTGAGTTGAACCTGAGAACACTGGGTATGGCATGTACTTTGGGCACTATATGCTTATGGGCAACATAAAGAGGGGTATTGGCAGAGGCATGAAGTGTGGAGGTGAGTTTGATGATTGGATCTGGTTCTCATACAGACCTTCGGGGCAATGGTGCATTTTCCATATAAACAAGTAGTACTACATCCTGTCCCAGCTTTGTGTCCACCACATGGACCCTTTCAGGAATATCGGCATTTACTGCAGTATCTGGGATTTGTTCACCACAGGAAAAATCTATTGCATTGTCCATATCAGTGTCCATCACTGGCTCTGGCACTTGGTCAACGGGCCCTCCCTCAGGGACAAAAGGAACTGCGTTTGAGTTCAAATGTTACACAGGCTCAATGGGGGCAGTACTAGTGGAGGGCTATGAGTTTCTAGTCCATTTGCCATTGATACACACTTTGATTTGTCTCAGGCACACATTGATAATAGGACATGTCTTCCTCATTATCCTGTTCAGATGAACTGAATGCAGACTCTGTTGCAGGTGCAGTTACCAGGTTGTCAGATTTCTGAGGTACTCTCTCGCTGGTCATTTGAACTGTTTGACTTCTGGTTTTAGGTTTTCTTGCCACTGGGCACTCATTTTCCAGTTCGGGAGCAGGTGCAGTCTCTTCGATGGGGAGCAGGGGATTCCTGTGCACAGTCTTTTCCAAACCACTCCCATGCTCTTGACAAATTTTATAAACTGACAGGTTTGGCATTTGTTCAGCTACAATGTATGCCTCTGGTGCCCAATGGTCCTGAATCCTGTGTTTGCCTTGAATGCCCAGATTTCTCAACAAGACACGGTCTCCCACCTGTAACACCTGATATCTCACTCTTTTGTTGTATTTCTGTTTGTTGGCTTGGCTGATTTTAACTGCTGCCTCAGATGCAAGTTTGTAAGCCTTTCTTACCTGGTCTCTCAGCTTTTGGGTATAGTCTCTTCAGATGTACCATCAGGGAATACACCAAAACCTAGGTCAACTGGCAAGCTTGCTTCACGTCCAAACATGAGATAGAAAGGAGATCTCTGGGTGGCATCATTTTTTTCTGCAGTTGTATGCATGTACAAGGTAACTCACTCTTTTACTCCAGTCAGCTTTATTGGCTGGTTCCAGGGTACCCAGCATGTGTAGGAGAGTTAAGTGTTCAGGCTGAGGGTCCCCCAGGGGCAGGGGGGGTGATACGGTGTGGTGCGAGATTTCTTGGTGCCTTAGGCCACTAGGAACTCTCTAACTAGTTGACTCTCAAACTCCTGGCCCTGGTCAGAATGGATCCTTTGCAGGATACCATAATGGTTCATGAACTGTTGCAACACTTTCACCACTCTACTAGCCTTCTGGTCTTTTGTTGGATATGCCTGGGTGTTCCTGGTATAATGGTCAGTGATTGCCAGAATGTTGGCCTTGTGTTTTTCTGTCAGGCTCCAAGGAGAGGAAGTTCATACACACCAATTCTAAAAGTCCACTAGTCTTGATATATGCGAGGCGTACAGGTCTTTTCAGGAGGGTCTTTCTCTTAATATATGTCAGACAAGATTTACAGTGTTTTTCAATGTTCTTCATCATCCTTGGCCAGTAAAATCTTGTTCTTGCCAGGTCTACAGTTCGCTCATAGCCCAGATGACCCATCTCATTGTGTAGGGAGGTTATGACGGCTTTACAGTATCTCCATGGTAACACCAGTTGCATTTTAGAGTACTCAGGATGTCACTATCTTGTATTCGATGTATCAACAGTCTATCTTTCAAAGCTAACTTGTTCCACTCTCAACATTAACTTGGCATCAGGGTGATTAATGCACACTTGCTCTGCACTGAGCCCTTTCTCTAAGGCTTTTATTATGTCTCTGAACACAGGGTCCTCTCTTTGCACCCATTGCAGCTAAGGTTTGCTTGGTTGAGGTATAGAGGAAAAGTCCAGTCTGGTAAAATTCAAATATGCAGCAGGAACAGCATCTGGCGAGACTCCTAGTATATCAGTTGCTCTGTCCAGGTTTACTGGGATAACTTTCTTGGTGACCTGGAACTTAGAACAGATTGCCTTTACTGTGACACTTGTAATCTGAACAATTTCCTCTGTCTGATTAACATGAAGGTGCCTTGAGAGGGCGTCAGCATCTATGTTGCTTTTTCCACTCTGGTATTTCAAACTGTAATCATATGTTGAGAGTGCAGATAACCACTAGTGTCCAGCGCCATCTAATTTTGCCATAGTGTTCACATAAGGAAGGAGATTATTGTCCGTCCTAACTGTACAATGAACACCATACAGATAGTCATGGAATTTCTCGGTCACTGCCAACTTGAGAAGCCAGAAATTAGTTTATGCACTGAGTAGTGCTTTTCTGAGAGTCACAGTCTGTGACTGGCAAACGCCACAGGCTGAAGTCCCTCTGGATGCTCTTGGTACAACACTGCTCCTAACCCGTTCAAGCTGGAATCAGCTTGTCAAACAACATGAAGTCTTGCTGTATTCTGACAATATGCAGTTAGCCTCAGCACTTGAACTGCCCCAGAGAGAGGAAAGAGTTAACTCTGTGAAGAAGCATAGAACGTTGAGCTCGAGCTCGGTTTTCAAACCTCTGTCTCTGGTATTTAGCAGTGTAACCGTCAGATTCTTTACTCCGCCTAACAGTGAAGTTGTTCCAGAGATTTCTCCTCTGCTCGGTTCGGTAAAGTTTTAAAAAGACGTTCGTTTTTTCTGACCGTTTATTATTTTCAGATTTCCAGCCTTTGTCTACGGTACAGGTAGTGTGGTAGATAGGTGGTGACTTGTCTTTTATTTAAAAATTTTGTGGAAATTGTTTTGTCTCGGTTTCTCATCAGTCAGTCCAGTTAGGAACCAACCTTTTTTGCTTGTTTTTGATTGTTTTTATTTTCTCTGGGATTTAGTGTGGTGTTCCAATGCCGATCGGTTTCAAAAGAACTGGACTTTTTCTGGTTCTTTTACAGAACCCGTGACATAGTTTGTAACCAGTTGTTTGTTTGCAGTGTCAGTGGCTCAGTAGGTAGCACACTCGCCTCTGAGGCCGGGAGATCAGGGGGCTGTGGGTTCAGTTCCCACGTCTGGCACTTGGGTTAATATCCCAGTACTGACACTGTAGTGCAGCATGAGAGGGGCACTGCACTTCTGAGGTGCCATCTTTCGGATGAGACATTAAACTGAGGTCCCATGTGCCTGGATTGGTGGTAGTTCAGGTGGATGTTAAAGATCCCATGGCACTTATCGAAAAGAGTAGGGGAAGTTTATTGAACAAGAAACAAAACATCACATAAAAAAAAAAAACTTCATAATACAATCAATAAAGAAAAAAAACATATGCTCAAAAGAAAAATTCCTCATATACACAACAGAAGGTTATGACATCAGAAAACAGGAAAATACTTCCATAGATTAACAAATTTATCATTCAAATAATTCTTAACATCTCTTGATCTAAGTGCAGATAAATCAGTTTCCACATAAGTGATAATAACAGAATGTGCTGTCTGCTGTTGTTGTAAGACAAACTGACAGCGAGCCTGCCAGAGAAAATATTGCAATAAGGCAAAAAAAACATTTAAGGTACTCCTGTGATACTTATTCCAGATACCTGCATAATCACCCAGAACTAGTGTACTATATGTCAGGGAAGCCAAATGTGGCATATGCCAATGTGATGCTGCAGCATTCCAAAATGCTCTACTCTCCATACAATCTAGGAAAAAATGGGATTGACTTTCTTCTACATTAGTACACGTAGGTCTCAAACAATATCTGTCACTTAAAGGTTTATATTTCATATTACCCCTCACACCCAACCTCCCATGTGCTGAAATCCAAATTATATCCCATGTTTTTACCGGAATTCTAAAATCTGTCAATTTATATAAAGCAAAAGTCATTTTTGTTTGGGTACAATCAGGAAAAATAAGAGTTACATTCTGAATATCATAAACAACATATTCATAAAGGTTTTCTAGTTAAAACCGCATAATTTCTGTAAAGGCACCTTCCATTGATACAGCTTTTTTAAGGTGGAAAGTCCATATTTTGGCAACTCATCAGAAACCAATACCTTGGGGGGAAACATAGACCATTTAAAAAAATATTTATGCCAAATAGATTGTACCCAAAAATGCCATGGTAAACAAGTCTCATGCCAAATAAAGGGAAAGGAAGAAAATAAAAATATGGAATGGAAGAAAACAGGATTTACCATCTGTAAACCCCCTTTTTTTTTTGGAAGATAGGTGAAATCTCTTTTAACTGGATTAAGCCTATTACCCCAAAGCATCTGGAAAAAAATACTGTATAACCTAGTTTCAACAGATATTGGTGGAGGAAAAAGGTGACTTAGGTAAATGAATTCTGGCAATAAAAAATTTTTGATAATCATAATCCTCTTTTGTTTTCCAAATTTCCAGTTTTTCCATTGATTGACGTTAGATTCCCCAACCAATAGTTGCTTCTCCCAATTATAGACTGTCATATCATCAGTCCCAAACCATATCCCTAAAATTTTTGGGGTGAATTTGAAAAAGATATACTGAAACAGTTAGTTAAGTCTGGGGGGGTTGAACCTAAAGACAATACAAAACTTTTCTCTATATTAAGAGAAGCCCCTGAAAAACAACCAAAAGATATGAAAATGTCTAAAGCCTTCTGTAATGATAAAGTGTCTGCCAATAAAAGAGTAACATCATCTGCAAAAGCGGTAACTTTAACCGTTTCTAAATGTGGAGAGGGTGAAATACCTATGATTTCCTGATCCGAGACAATGCGTCTGATGACTGGATCTAATACAAAGGTATATAAAAGGGGGCTCAGGGGACATCCTTGCCTGACACCCCTGCCAATCCTAATTTCTGTACCCATAAAACCATTAACAAGTGGGATAGTAACAGCCTGACTATAAAGTCTAGCTATCCATTGAACAAAAGTCCGTGGAATGCCATAATGCAATAAAATAAAATAAAGATAAGAATGACATACAGCATCAAAAGCTTTAGCTTGATCTAACGCTGCCACTAAGCCAGAATAAGAGCTAGATGTACTGATTGCAAAAAAGATCTCTTATTAAAAAAAGATTATGCTGAATTTTCCTAGTGGGAATAGAACATGTCTGGGAAGGATGTATAAGAACATCTGCTACCTTTACCAGGCGTGTATTTAAAATTTTGGTCAAAATCTTATAATCACTGTTCAGAAGACTGATTGGTCTCCAGTTAGTTAAAAGATTTTTATCACCCTTTTTATAAATGAAATTCATAAGAGATATAGTAAAATCTTTACAAGATACAGCCGTGGACAAAATGGAATTAAACACCAAAGGTAAGAAATACCCCATATACTGTATGCAAATTTTGTAAAATTCATTAGGGATCCCATCCAAACCTGGAGAAGATACGGTTTTTTAACTGTTTAATTACCTCTATAACTTCCTGTGTAGTAATAGGTTTTGTCAAAAGTGTTAACACACTTTCTGGAACCTTCGGTAAAGACCTTAAAGTCTGTATTGGGAAAGAGTCAGTAGGAGACGTTAAATGGACTGAGAAATACTCCTGAATATGTTGTTGAACAATAGATAACATACCAATATCAGTATTAATTAATTCCCCAGTTGAATTATAAAGACCTGACATTAGTGTATGTGCCAAACGTGATTTGCAGGCCTGATAAGGATCAGACATAGAGCTCTGTTTAGTACGAATCTAAATTCCAGGTCTAAAGACTTGGCTCTATCATACTGAAATGCCTTCATCTGTTTTTTATTTCCAAAATTTGAGAAGTGTAAAGCGAATGGTCTTTAGGAGGAAAAGACATCAATTTATATAACTGGTTTCTGTGTAATAAATATTGCATATAATCTGAATCAACCTTAAATTTACCCCAACTAAGGAACAGGTTTTAATTTCCTGTTTTGTCTGCAACCACCAGTCATACAGGAATTAAATAAATCCATAACAGAAAATTTAGCAGCAAAAAATTCTAATTTAGAAAAGAAAACCGGACTTTCTAAAAAAGGTATTCAATCTCAACGTTGAGTTGTAGTGGACAATTTAGGAGGCATATTAGTTAAAGAAAGAGTACAAATTAAAATAAGGTGATCTGAAAATTCAGTGGTGTAACCGTACAAGATGTAGAAAAAGATAGTGGAAATAAAAACATATCAATGCTGTAGCAAAGGTATACCTATAGTAATTTGCTCCAGCCTGTGAATGCATGCTCCTATAAACGTCCTGAAGACCAGCATCTCTAATAATATTATTAAGAGAGTTTGTATCACAGTATATTTTTTTCCCAAAAGCTCTACAGAGTTTCACATCTAATGAACAATTAAAATCCTCCCATACCACATGTCTCTAGTAAAGAAAAAGGTTTAATCTCCTCAAATAATTCTATGCGACTCAGCTTTGTTTGGGGGCATATAAAGTAATAAAACAAGTAATAATCTCCCAAAGAACAATCTAAAATTAAAGCTCTGCCTGGCCTAACATCAATTAATTTAGAAACTCTAAAGCAGAATTCCCAAATAATATGCCAATGCCATCTGCAACATCTGTCCCGAAAGTCCAAAGAGGCCCTAGATCCACCTTTTTATTAATTGCTCAACTTCAAAGAGAAATTCTGGTTTCTTGTAAAAAATTATATCCAGGTTCAAAACCAAGTACATTAATATAGAGATCTGTTTTTGAAATGCTTTTAAACTACAAACATTATAAGATGCCAGTAAGTAGTAAACCATATAATCAAACAAAAATTCAAGTACCATGCTTCGACTAACTTTCCTTTTTTCCTTTCTTTTCTTTTGCTAATTCTGTGGCCTTACTATCCTCATCTTCTGTAACTAATTCCGATATATGGGATGTATCAGATTCAAGGTCTGAATCTCTTATTTCATCCTGTAAAGGTAGGAAAAAATTATCAGTGGGAAGTGGACTTATAACAGGCTGTTTAAGAGAGGCTCTAGTAAGATGCCTACTCTTAACTGTCTCAAAAGGAGGGGGCATGGACAATCCAGAATTCTGCTTACCAGATACTGAAGGCCTAGGAATAGGTTTATCGACTGGGTTCTGAGAATCAGTGATTCCTGCAATCCCTTCCTCCGCCTTACTAGAGTCAACTAACCTACTCGATACCTGAGAAACCAGAATAATGGGTATATTGGGGGGATTAGTCCCAAAAGAGCCCCTTCTTTTAGTTTGGGCTTTACGTAATAAATCATCTTGATCCCAGCCTTCTGTACAATTACGTCTTGCCCAAGGACACTGATGAAAGGCATGACTTTTTTCATCACATAAGTTGCATTGAAATATGTTAGTACACATATCTATGGCGTGGCCAAACCCCCCACATAAGGGACATTTCAACATCGCATACACTGCTAATATGAGTCAGGCTCACATTTATAGCAGGCTCTAGGTTGACCCCATAAAACAGACTCCCTATCTTTACCCAGAAAAAACTATTGGGGAGGTGCACAATGTCAGAGGTAACTGGAAAAGTTTCACCTTAAATTTCCAGCCCCTGTCCAAATACCCTCAGTATCAAGTAATGCTTCAGGGGACCTAATATATCACATTTAGACTGAAGCCAGTGATATATGTCCTTACATTTACCCCTTCATTCCAACATAATGGTAACAAAATGAACTGAGGTCTAGTAAGTGGAATGGCAAAAGGAGACCATAAAGGGGTATTTTAAGCAAAGCATATTTTCCCAAAACTTTTCTAGATGTAGATTAGTTTGAAAACTCACATCAAAGGAGTCTTCCCCTGAAATATGTATTAGAGCATACACTTCAGTGGAAAGAAACCCCATGGAATGTTTTAAGAGCTGTTTAAACACATAATATCTATCAGGGTGTTCCGGAAGACCCCCTTTATATCTCAGCCGCACTGCGTTGCGACATGGAGCTTGCTCTAATTTATTTTTAAACAACTCTGACATGGGAAGCTTCTTTCCATGAAATTGAGAATCAGTTTCCATATTATTTTGCAATTGAGCTCCTTCTTGATTTTTTGGACTATTGATAACTTCAGCCGTGGAGGTACTCGGCTTAGAAAAAGCCAAATCACTCTCCCCACCCTCAACAACCTTTTTACCAGCATTAACAGAATTAGTGTGCACAAAGTCTGTACCTGAGCTCAGGATTGAAGTTTTGGTGGCATGTATAGACGAAGGAGAAGTAGCAGAAGACGAAGTCCATGAAAAATCCGGAATCCATTGACCCGACACAGTTTGTTTCCAGCCAGAATCAGATAATACTGCAGATTCTGACCAATCCTTCAGAAAGTCATCCTGGGTTGTATCCCGAAGCCCAAACTGCCATCGCGACAGCTTATGACGCGCATGTCCATCCACTAAAGTTTTCCCCGAAGAAACGTTCCCTGAGGCAGGCAGTTCCTTTAAAGAATCTGTTATAACTGAGCACGATGAACTGACGCAAACAGCAGGCGTCGAAATAGGAAGTAAATCAGAAACAGGGCAAACCTCTACAGTGGATATACTCTCCATCGCTGGAATATCACCAGCCAACTCCGTTAAGGTAGAACCTTTCTCCGTTGCTGTTTCCAGCGTCATAGCGGTCATAGGTAAGCCCCGAACCATCCTCCGAGACAACTTTTTGCACTATTTCAGATACCGCACTTTCTCCGACCTCCATCTCGTAGCAACGTTTCAAATCGTCTGCCATAATGCAGACTGACATCAGCAGGATCCCTACCGGCCACTAAGCAGCAGCCAGTAGGGGAGTTTCCCCGGTGTCCTGGCCAAATTTCCCTCATTCATTCAAAATACTACCAACAGATTAATCTGGTTCAAGGTCAGTTGGCATTCATCTGCATCCCCCTCCCCTGGGTCGTGCCTGAAAATAGGCAGGATTTGTCTAGTGCACTTACCTGGTCAACAAAAACTAAATAAATAAATAACCGATCGGTTGGTTATTACCTGACTTAAAAAGCTTTTAAGGGTAATTGTTTAGATTGGCCATGTCTGAGAAACCCAAGGAAAAAAAACAGTCCTACTGGGTTTCAACACTGTTCTGAGTGTGGGGAGGCCTTTTCCAAGGTCGACCCCCACCTTGTCTGTGTTTATTGTCTAGGGTTTGACCACCTTAAAACAGACTGCCAGATTTGTAAAAACTTCCCTAAAGCCACTTTAGAAAAAAGGTTGAGTAGGCTGAAGGAAAGCGAGGCCGAGAAGTCCGTAGATCCGGATGGCCAGCCCGGTTCGGTTGCGGCCGAACCTGAGGAGGTGCCCTACTGACAGCGTTACCTCCTCGGGCAAGAGTCTGACCCCGAGGGGTCGTTCCATCGAAAAGGAAGCGTAAGTCAGCCGGTTCGGATCAAGCATTACATACTCCAACTGCTGATGAGATAGCCAAAGCGATTAGTATAGTTCAATCGCTGCACCCGGTTCCATCTGAACCGGTACCGCTGGTTAGGCAGTCGGTTCGGTCAGATCTGACTCCATCGGATTACGATCCAGATGCATTCTATGAGGAGTGGAAGGGAGACGAAGAGTATCCCGAGGATGAGGATGAATATAACGACTTTAAAGGTCTGGATGTGCCCATTGAACCGGACATCCCCCCAGAAATACCCTCCAATGTCACCCCTCCCAGGTGTTCTGAGTCCCCTTCACACTTCTTGTTTTACAAGAAGGTGGCTGAAACCCTCCAACTCCCAATGGTTGAAGTTGCTGAGGAGGAGGAAGAGCCTGATTTTGTAGAGATGATGGACATCCCAGAGTCCAAAAGATTGTCTATCCCTCTTTACAAGTCCTTGGGGAAACAGACAAAAAAGATTTTACAAACACCTAACTCCTTACCTCCTGTGGATAAGAGAATGGACAGGAGGTATATGCTATCTGGCTCAGGTACAGAGTTTTTATACAGTCATTGCAGCCATGTTGGGGTAGTGCAGGCTCAAGCCTGTGACAGGGCTAACATTCCTTTGGCTTCACACCCCCCAGACAAAGACTCCGGGAAGGTCAATGCCATGGCCAAAAAACAGTATTTGGCATCTTCTTTGGGACTCAGGCAGGCTAACTATATGGCCTACACAGCCAGGTACCAGAAGTTCAGGTGGGATACGGTTCTGGAACTGGCTAAACAGGCCTCCCCACAGCTAGCCAAAGAGCTGGAGGAGGTGGCTGCTGATGGAACTGAGGCATCCAAAGTGCAATTTCATGATGCTGTGGACTCCAATGATGTGGCATCAAGAGCCATGGCTACATCTGTGTCTCAGGAGACATGCTTGGCTCAGATGTGCTAGCCTTTCACAGGATACCCAGGCCAAGGCTATGGATTTCCCTGTAGTGGATAACTCTCTGTTTGGGGAGCAGACAGGGGCTTACATGAAGAAAATGGACGAGTACAGGACCACCTACAGGAGTGCACAGGCCAAAGAGAGGCAAGCCACTCCTCAGAGCAGTAGTCTAGGGGCAGGGGCAGGCCTTTCCACAGGCCTTTCTACCAAGCTCAGGCTTCCTCTTCCTTCCCACAGAGTTGGTTCTTTCAAGGGAGGGGCAGGAGGGGAATGAGCAGGGCTGCATTCTCTTCCCAGTCCAAAGCTCCTGCCAAGCAGACACCCTGATGTGTCAGCCCGGGTCAATTTCCCTCATTCCAGTAGGAGGCAGGCTGGCTTACTACTTCCAGGTTTGGAAGTCTGTTACCTCAGACAAGTGGGTCCTGGAGGTAGCAAGCCAGGGATTGGCCCTCAGCTTCAAAAGGTTTCCAAAACTGAGGGCCAAGTCTTTCCCACCTGCATCCATCTCAGACACCCTTGCCCTAGAGGCAGAGGTTTTGTATCTTCTGGCTCTCAGAGCTGTAGAGAAAGTTTCTATTCAGCACAGGGGCAAAGGCCTGTACTCCAGGTACTTCCTTACCCCCAAAAAGACAGGGGAGTGGTGACCCATCCTAGACCTAATGTATTTGAACAAACACATCTCAAAACCAAAATTCAAAATGGTGACTCTGGGAATAATTCTTCCCTCTTTAAGGCCAGGGGATTGGCTTGCATCCCCAGACCTCAAGGATGCCTGTTTCCATATTCCTATCAGTTGCTCCCACAGAAAGTACCTCAGGTTCGAGTTACCTTCAGACCACTATCAGTTCAGAGCCATGCCATTTGGCCTAACATCAGCTCCAAGGGTGTTCACAAAGTGCCTTGCAGTAGTAGTTGCCTTCCTCAGAAGGCAGGGTATGGCCGCACCTGGAGTACTGCATGCAGTTTTGGAGGCCACACTTAAAGAGGGACATTAACCTCCTGGAGGGGTCCAGAGGAGGGCAACCAAAATGATTTGGGGCTTGGGGACAGGACCTATGAGGAGAGGGCTCAAGAGCTAAATATGTACACATTGGAAGAGAGAAGGACCGGGGAACATGATAGAGGTCTTCAGGTACATGAAGAGGGTAAATAGGGAGGAACAGTCAGGGTGCTTGAAGGAAGGAAGGAGGAAGGGCCACTAGAGGACATCGGTGGAAGCTGGAGGGGAAGATTCAGGGAGAAAGGAGGAGGTGCTACTTCACTGAGAGGGTGGTGGAGCCATGGAATGCACTACCTAGGGGCTGGTGGAGGCAGAGACAGTGGAGGGGTTCAAGAGGGGTGGGACAGGTACAGGAAGGGTTCTGGAAGCAAAATCCAATGCAGCAAGAATATCCGGAACTGGGAAGGGAGAAGCCAGAGAAGGTGAGGGGGACAGCAAGGTCAGCACCCAGGGTGGGGGCTGACCAAACGAGCAGACACGAAAGACCGTTAGGCCTATTCTGCTGGCATTTTAGTATGTTAGTATGTATTTCTATTTTCCCATATGTGGATGACTGGCTAATTGTAGGTCAGTCATCCGACCAGGTCAAGTCAGCTCTACAAATCACTCAAGACTTGCTCAGTTCTCTGGGGTTTCTTCTCAATCTCCCAAAGTCTGTTCTCGAACCAGTACAACTTCTTACTTTCATAGGGATAGAATTGGATACTATCCAAGCAAAGGCCTTCCTTTCTCTGATAAGGGTAAAGTCCCTAACAGATCTTGCTTCCTCTCTTCGGCCTCTGGTCTCTCATCCAGCAAGGCAGTTTCTTCAACTCCTGGGCCACGTGGCAGCTTCCACTGCAGTGGTGCAAGGAGCCAAATTTCAGATGAGGGACATTCAGTTCCACCTAAGGTCCTTTTGATCTCAGAAAAGAGGCTCTCTCACCAAATTGATTCCAGTGACTCAGAATCTGGTCCAAGCTCTCCAGTGGTGGCTGGACCAGGACAACCTCAGACAAAGATGTTCCATTTCTCTCTCAAGTCCCCTCAGTAGTCCTAACTACAGATGCTTCTCTCCTAGGTTGGGGAGCCCATTTGGGAGCCCTAACGGCTCAAGGGGTCTGGTCTCCCCAAGAGTCTGTCTTTCATATCAGTCTCCTGGAACTCAGGGCAGTTTTTCTAGCCCTTCAGGTCTTCTCAGAGTCGGCCAGGGGCAAGGTGGTCCAAGTCAGGACAGACAAAACCACCACAATGTGGTACATCAACAAGCAGGGGAGCACTCGGTCCACAGCCTTGTGCACAGAAGCCATGAAACTGTGGTCTCTAGCCTATTCTCTTCAGACTTCTCTGATAGCAGTTCACCTTCCAGGAAAGGACAATGTACTAGCAGATACTCTGAGCAGAATCTCCCAGGGGCATCACAAATGGTCCCTGGACCCTCTCATACTACAGGTCATCTTCTCCAGATGGGGCACTCCAGAGATAGATCTCTTTGCAGCCCCGGACAATCACCAACTTCCTCTGTTTTGTTGCAGACCTCCAGTCCTGAGGACTGTTCCTCTGGATGCTCTCATTCTGGATTGGAAGGGCAGGTTTCTCTATGCCTTCCCTCTGTTGTTCAGAGTCCTGATCAAAATCAGATCTCAACCCTGCACAGTGATACTGGTGGCTCCAGATTGGGCCAGACAGCCTTGGTATCCTCTGCTACTGCCTCTGGCAGTGTCATGTCCCCTGTCTCTTCCCAAGAGATACAATCTCCTAACCTCCTCCTAGGGGAGGATCTGGTACCCCAATCTCCAGTCTCTCAACCTCAAGGCCTGGCTCTTGAAGAGTTAGAATATGCAGGCCTGCATCTTTCTCGGGGAGTCCTGGAAATTTTGAAGGTTTCCAGGAAACCATCCACTACAAAAACTTATAATTCCAAATGGAAAAGATTCAGCATTTGGTGTTCTCAGAAGAGCATTGTGCCTAATTCTGCAGGCATTGCTACAGCCTTAGATTATCTGGTTCATCTTAATGGTCTAGGCCTTAGGCCTGCAACTCTGAAGGTTCACCTAGCAGCTGTCTCTGCATTCCTTTCAGCAGGGAAGGGCTCTTCCCTGGCATCTCATCCTGTTTTCAGTAAGTTTTTCAAAGGTCTGGTTTATATTAACCTTCCCTTTCAAGAGCCTACTCCGGCTTGAGATCTCAATGTGTGCATTGCCCAGCTTATGCAGCCACCCTTTGAACCTCTGGCTTTGGCCGAGCTGAAGTACTTGACCTGCAAAACTGTGCTCCTGGTAGCTATTACTTCTGCCAGATGGATTAGTGAATTACAGGCCCTGTCAGTCGAACCTGACTTCATCTCCTTCCATAGGGATAAGGTGGTCCTAAGAACCAATAGGAGGTTCTTACCCAAAGTGGTATCAGATTTTCATCTGAACCAGTCTGTGTCTCTTCCTGTGTTTTTCACTGAACATTCTTCTTCAGGGGAAAGAAGATTACACAGTTTGGATGTTAAAAGGGCTCTTTACTACATAGATCATACTAAGGCACACAGAAATGGCTGTCTTCAATTGTTTCTCACTTATGGCGAAGTGGGGGAAAATCAGCCTGCTACTAAAAGAACTGTTGCCAGGTGGATTGTCTCTTGTATACAATTCTGCTATGACAAATTGGGCAAAACACCCCCTCCAGCCCTAACGGCTCACTCAACTAGGGGTACAGCTGCTACTCTGTCTGCGGCCAGACATATACCCTTGCTAGAAATCTGTAAAGTAGCCACCTGGAAAACAGTCCATACATTCACCAAGCATTACTCTCTGGACATCCAGGCTAGGAGTGATGCTAGGTTTGGCACAGCAGTACTGCAGAGCCTGTTCCCAAAGTAGGTTCTGCCTTCCCTCCTCCTGGGGAACTGCTTGGTAGTCTGCATATTGTCAGAATACAGCAAGACTTCATGTTGTTTGAAGAAAAAAATTACTCACCATACTAATATTGTTTCTTCTAATGGAGTCTTGCTGTTTTCTGACCTCCCTCCCTGCCTCCCCTCTCAGAACCTAGTTTTTGGGAAGTGGGCTGGCAGGTACAGTGTTGCACTTCAGGGGTGTACCTTGTACCCTCCCTCTTAAGGGTGGGGTAGTTTTATTGTTACCATTGTTATGTTTAATATATGTATTATATTGTCACTACCTTTTTTTCTTGGGTTCTCGACTTGAGTCTTTTTGGGACCCAAATTGTTGCCTTTTCGCCATACAATAAACAATTTCCATAGTTTACTGCATAGTTAGTTTGCTCGTAAGAATCTGACGGTTACACTGGTAAGTACCAGAGACAGAAGTTTGAAAACTGAGCTCGAGCTCAACATTCTATGCTTCTGCATAGAGTTAACTCTTTCCTCTCCGGGACAGTTCAAGTGCTGGGGCTAACTGTATATTGTAAGAATACAGTAAGACTCCATTTGAAGAAACAACATTACTACGGTGAGTAATTTTATTTTTCCTTGTCATTTGCTGTTTCATTGTTTGTACCTCCCTGACGTGGAACCTTTGCAAAAGAGTCTTTGACTCAAAAGTTTGTAATTCCGATTAATTTAATAAATAAATAAAATGCGTAGAATGTACGGCTTGTGGGGATTGCGAAAGCCAAGACAGGTGCTTCAGTTAATCTCTTTATGATTTCTCTAAAAGCTGTTTCACACTCTGCAGTCCATCTATCACCGAAAGGTTCATTTTTTTTTTTAATACTTTAATCTTTATTCATGCTCTGCAGAAAATGTAATTACATTTTCAGAAATCATTGGTACACACATTAAAGTAGTATATACAGTTGCGACTTATTTCATTGTTATTCCAATAATGTATAAGACTGAGGGATTCCATAACCTCAAGCAGTGGGGGGCGCACAGGAGAAATCCTTTAGCAACCTACCCTTTTCCCTACTACAGGAAGAGGGCCTGCTTCTGACATTTAACATTGCCTGGTCTTGGATTTTACATTCATCAGTACTGGTACAGATCGCCCTAGCCCAGGAAGAGGGAACCCTGCACCTCCTCAATTTTCTGCCCTTGTTGATCCGACTGGCTGTTGCCATATTATCCACCTGGACCATCTTTGGACATAAAGAGGAGTCTTCTGATTTATTTAAAAAGTAAAAGTAAGCTCATCCAGGTCAGCCAGGCGTTTGATGATCGAGATCCAATCTTGTTTTTGTGGCACAGATGGACTAAGCCAGGCTTTAGTTATCGCTTTGAGGTCTGCTGTTATTAAGATTGCCCAAAGATACCGCGAGTCTGGTCCCCTGATCTCCGGTGGAAGCACCCTCAGGATCAGTTCAACTCAATTCAATGACTGGGTGATAGCAAACATTTCTTTTATTGCTGATATAATGTCTGCCCAAAACCCAGTAAGCCTAGGACACTCCCAAAAAATGTGTAGGTAGTCTGCTTTACCTTCCCCACATCCCTTCCAACAGCCAGACGGCAGGTTTGGATTTCTTTTATTTAGCATCTCAGGGGTGAAGAAGAAGCGAATCCTTACCTTCCAGGCAAATTCTTGCCAGAGAGGTGATCCAGTTGCTGATTTGGCTATACCGAAGATCAATTTCCAGTTAAGAGGTGGAAAACCGGGCCCTGCCTCCTCCTGCCATTTGTTTTTAATTTTAATTAAGGGGTCTGGCCTAATGGTCCTCAGAGCCTTGTATAGAACAGAAATCTGTCCCTTTTGGTCTGTTGATGACTTTATTTGTTGAATAGCTACCAGTAGTGGGGTTACCCTCTCCGGGTCTAACACTTTCCTCTGGAGAGAGTTTATGTATGTTCGTACCTGAAGGAACCTAAAATGGTCTGTGTTCCTGAGACCAAATCTACTCTTAAGGGAGTCAAAATCCAAGAGCAAGGCTCCTTGGGTAAACTGCCCCAAGTAAATCAGACCTATCCTAGACCATTGTTTTTATGTAAGGTCTATTCGGTTCGGGGGACATCTTCAGCCCAGGCCAGTCTTTTAAGGGTCCACAATGAAGGTAGCAATTTATATTTTAGCCATAGTCTCTGTACCGAGCGGAGGGTCTCACCCACTGAGTTTAGCCTGCGCATAGGGTGATGACGGGCCAGCAAAGGAGTCACCACCCGATCCTCAAGAGGCAGCCTTCCTCCCCCCCCCCTCCCCCTCCATTTCCCTCCAACCCGAGGTGGAGCTGGGACCGCATCACTGAAGAGATTGTTTCAGTTGCACCACGAGGAAGCAGTCCTCCAAATCAGGTAGAGCTCTACCCCCTGACTCCCGCCGGACCTGTAGTGCTTTCAGTCTGATTCTTGGTCTCTTATTTGACCAGATAAATCTGGAAGTCATCTTATGCCAGTCCTGGAATATAGATTTATGTATGTAAAGGGGTATGCATTGAAACAAATACAAAAATTTAGGTAATACATTCATAGTTATAGCTTGAATTCTGGCATACATAGGGAGATTTATCAGGGACCACTTCTCAAAATATTTCTTAAGGGAATCAGTCAGTGGTGTGTAGTTTGCTTTAAACATCTTGGATGGGTGTTTAGTAATATGAATTCCTAGGTATTTCATCCCCTCAGCTGCCCAGTTTAAGGGAAGGAGTTGGCGGATACATTCCGGTGGATCGAAGAAGAAACTCAAAGCCTCTGTTTTCGATTTGTTAAGGGAGTAGCCCGAGTGCTTCCCAAAGTTCACCAGGATAGGCCATATTTGTTCTATGGATTTATGTGGCTGGGATAGGGACAGCAGTACGTCATCAGTGTACAATAGAATCTTCTTCTGAACCCCCCCCAACCTCTATTCCCGTAACTTCCTGCACCCTCCTGACAGCCTCAACCAATGGCTCAATATAAAGGGCAAAGAGAAGGGGGGAAGGGGACAACTCTGGCGGGTGTCCCTGCCCAGTTGAAACCTCTTAGACAACCTCCCATTAACTCTGACATATGCTTGAGGCCCTGTGTATAGGGATCTCTTGGTTTCAATGAAAGATTCAGGGAACCCCCTGTGTTCAAGGACCAGAAACAAAAAGTCCCATGAGACCCTATCAAAGGCCTTTTCGGCATCCAAACTCAGTAGGCAGGCCGGTACCCAGGTTTGTTGAATCTTATCTATCATATCCAGGGCAGAGCGCACTCCGTCAGGTGCTTGTCGACCCATCACAAAGCCAGATTGGTCTGGATGTATTAATTCCGGCAGTATGGGATTAATTCTTGAGGCTATTATAGAAGTAAAGATCTTGTAATCCTGGTTTAACAGGGATATGGGGCAATAAGATTCACACTTCGAAGGGTCTTTACCCTCTTTATGTAGGATTGTGATGGTTGCATAGTGCCAAGGGGGGGGGGTCCACCCTCGGACCAAATGTTCGAGAAGGCCTTGTTAAGGAGGGGCACCACCTCCGGAGCCAGGGTTTTATAGAATTCGGGGCCGAACCTATCTGGGCCTGGACATTTGGCTGGCTTAAGCTTTTTAATAGAAGAAATCATTTATTCTTGAGTAATAGGCCTGATCAATGTTTGAGCTATATCTGGTGGCACGGGAGGGAGTGCGATGGAGTTTAAGTAATCAAGTTTATCCTGCTTGGAGGTATTCTCCGCTGAACTATGTAGGTTGGACTAATATTCCACAAATGAATCCGCTATCTGGGTGGACTGCCTAACTAGTTGGCCTGTGCGAGGCGAGACTATCTTGGTTATTGCAGCTTTTCCTGCATACTGGCGCAGGCGACACGCTAGAAGTTTAGTGCTTCGAGGCCCCGCCCTCATAGTATCTTTGTTTTAAATAAAATAAAGCTTTTTCTACCTCTGTTTTTTGGATTTTATGTAGCGACTCCCTGCATTTTTGTAATTCCCTGCCGCTAGATTCCTCCCACTTAATCTTTTGGGCGTCCTCAAGCTCTTTAATCTGTGAGATTAATTTCTGTTGATTTTGTTTTAGCTCACACTTTTGGCGGGATGTTACTGCTATGACTTTGCCTCTGAGAGAGGCCTTGATAGTATACCAAAGTATCTGTGGTGAAACCTCTGGTTTCATGTTTTCATCTAGGGTAACTTTCAGGAAGTCTCTAAGTTCCCTCAGTGCTCCTTTGTCCTGGAGTAAGGAGCTATTCAATCTCCAGTGCGTGGTTCGTTTAGGCAGTCCCAGCTCCACCTCTAAGAAAACAGGGCTGTGATCTGAAAGGACGGTTGAACCCACCCAAGTAGATAGAAAAATCTATTCAAGCCTCCCTTAAATGTAAAAAACATGTCCAACTGGGAAAATACCCTGAACCCGAGGGAGGAACGTGTACTCCCGTGCTCTGGGATATTTTTCCCTCCAGATGTCACACAAGCCCATCTGCTGCAGCTGAATTCTGAGAGATCGGGCTTTAGCCACATCTAGTTTTGTTATCTGGGAGGTTGAGTCTAGTGTCCTGTTTAGGACTATGTTCCAGTCACCTCCCATTATTAGTATTCCTCTGGCCTTTTCCACCACCAGCTGTAAGATATTCGAGTACACTCTGAGTGGGGAGCCCGGGGGAACATAAATATTAGCTAAAGTTATAGACATATCTTGGATGGACCCCACCACAATGATAAACCTGGCTTCCGGATCCTCTATCACTTCCTGTTGTCGAAACTGTAGTTTTGCTGACAGTAATATCGCCACCCCCCCTCTTTCTGCCCTCTGGGAGGGAAGACTCATATATCACTGGAAAGGACTTAGACTTAAGCTTTTGGGCCTCCTGGGGGGAGAGGTGGGTCTCCTGCAGGAACACTCCCTCACAACCCTGAGATGCAATAAAATGCTGAATCCTCTTCCTCTTCACTGGGCTGGATGACCCGTTTACATTCAGAGACATAAACTTCGTAGTGCAGCTAGCCATAGTCCCTCCATCCAAAATTAGCATTCTTTGTCTGTAGCATAGATTCTCCTAACAGTAGTAATTTGCATGTGTAGCAGGTCTGCAGAGCTTTTTTTTATAAAATAAGAACCCTTAACACAACTGTATGAATAACTTTTTACTATTTTAACACAGTCAAACGTTTGCTCCGGCCTCATTTGGTTTCGAGCCGTGAGCTGACTTAAATGATGAGTTACCTCGGCTGGGACTCCTCTCGGCCTGGTTACCCGAAATTTGATGAATCGACTTCCAAGGGAGAGCTGACTGATGTTTGTCAGAGAAGGGGTGTCTGAAAAAACAGACCAGTATAGAGCACTCAGAAGTACAATGAGTGTACTCCACAGGGTCCTGGTACAACCAGGAGTATAGACCCTTCCCCTTCTGTCAGTGTAAGTCTGCATAACTACAGAAAAGGCAAGACCCCAACATGAGCCCAGTGCCCACCCACCTGAACTTTCAAAACAAAAGGATCTCGAAGGAGGGGAAATATCTCTCCTCGAGGACTAATTATGAGTAGCACCAAGTTCTATTCCTAAAGTAATCTGTCTCTATTATTATTCCCCACCCTTCTTGTTCCAATGGTCCACCTCTACCCTCCAAATCTTCACATCATATCCTCCCTGAAAAAGAGGGTACACCTCATCAACAGCACCCAGCCGTGGTCCAGTCCCTCTCGGAAAGGGGGGGGTCCTCAATATCCGGGCTTCAACTCCTACTGGGCGATTAAGCTGACCCAACTAAAGGGAGCGCAATTCACTCTGATGTGAGAAGACCCTGTACCCGTGTACAACACCCCCATACCCGACTGGAATCCCGTCCTCAGACCACCCACTGACTAATCTGTCAGTCGAGGCTGAAGTAAGAAACCCGGAGGGCAGCACAACAATCTAATCAAAAGGCCCAGTCGCTCAAACTCCTAATTTATAGAAAGATCAGTTGCCACTGGAGCCAGAGTGCCTCCCCCCACCAGGTCAATGGCCCTTAAGCGGCGCTTCTATAGAGGTGCATCTATATTTTTACAGGGAGATACACACTCAAAGGGGCAGAAGCGGTTCGCAGAGCCAGTGTAGATGTGCCAGGGCCTCTGAGCGCTCCGCGGCAGGCCCCTCCCATCCGCATGGCTACATTACAAATCAAGGCCCGGGCAAGCCACCCTAGCGGGAGGCTCACTCCCCGACCGCACCCCACCACCTATTGGGGGGTCAAACCCTCATAGGGAGGCACCGCCAACCCCATTGTACAATAGTCTCCCAGATCCTTCCCTCCTCTCGAGCTTCTGTCTATGTCAGTCCGGAATAACCATCCCAAAGGAGGAGGATTAGAGCCTTCAGGTGTTGTGGATAGTCATTCCAGACCAAGTTTCAGGAGCTCTCTGCCCGCAAGATGCTGCCGGTTGTGGGGATGAGTGCCTGAGTGGGACAGGCGAGACTGGGAAAGGAGGAGAAGCGGGGCCCCCCACCCCCACCCCCCACAGACCGATTAGGCAATAAAAATAGGTAAATACAAGCATTATGAGCCCAAATCGCCCTCCAGGCCAGTCAAGCTGGCTCGTTTAAGTTTATGAGGCTCCTCTCCCCCTCAGGGTGTTAAGCCAGGTCAAAGCTGATCTGTGCAGTGATGAATCAGAATTAAAGTAAGAAAAAACAGCATCGTCCTCTGAGTCCATGAGTGCCTGCACCAAACAGAAAGTCATCGGGCAATAAGGTAGTCAGGCCACCATATTCATTTAGGGTTACTCACTGCGGACCCAACATCTGGAAGGGGGGGATCAGGAGGGTCGGAAGAGGACTGCAGGCGAGGGCACCTCGAGGATGCAGTAAGATCATGTCAGCCTAACAGTCACGGAGTTTAGTCCGTGGGATGATTCGGGAGGGAAGAGACATCCACAGTGTGTTCTACACTTCATTGTTGCTTCAGGTGATTGGAGAGCATGGGGAGCTGGTACCCTCTGTTTCACTTGCCACCAATGCCATTTTCAAATGAGAAGCATTTTTATTTATCAGTGTGGGATCGCCAAGTCTCCGGAGCATGGATCCGATATCTGCACGCAGGGAGGTCCATGCCTGTCGATCTGAAGAGCCCGATCTGGAAATTCCCTTCTGTGCAACAGACCACGCCGAGGCCAGTAAATCTCTTTCAAGCCTTTCTTTAATTAGGGGGGGAGTCGTGATCCCCAGCTCCTCCAAATAGGTAGAGGCAGAAAGCAGGTCCTTAAAAACTTTTGTGCCCAGATAAGATGTGCTTTTCAACCTTGCTGGGTATAGAATTTGGGCCTTGATATTTTTAGCTCTCAATGACTTCACAATCGGCCAGATCGTCCTCCAGGCCTCCTGAACCTCCGCAGAGTAGTCATTATCGACAGAAATCTTGTGGCCTTTAAAATCTAAAAGGCTCTGTAGCCAAGCTTTTCGTAGTTCTTCTTCTTTGCTGGCATACCTGGTAAACCGGACCACAAAAGATCGGGGCCTAGCCTCCGGGTTGCTTGGTCTTGGAGCCAGGGAGTGGTACGCATGGTCGAGACTCAAGTCAAGGCCCTCGGGAAGATCAATAGCCAACCTGAGTAGCCCCTGGATAAAATTTATGGTGTTAGTTGCTTAGCCTTCAAGCCCTTCGGACATCCCATGGATCTTAAGGTTCTGTCTTCGGCTTCTGCCCTCTAAATCGTTCAGTTTGTGTGTTAGCTCGCGATCCTGGGCTAAAAGATATAGTAAAAGCCGGTCTTGTCTGTCAGATTGTTCCGAGACCGCTGTAAGGCAGAGTTCCATCTGGTCAGTTTTGTGTTCTGTTCTACCCAGATAGGACCGAAGTTCAGAAAGAGTTCGATCTATTTTAGATACCGTGCGAGCTGTTTGTTTTATTGTTTCAGTAAGCTCACTCCCTTGCAGGCTACCATGCGGCCCGGTCTGAGGCGCTTCCTCGGAGGTCTCCATACCGACAGAGTTTTCTCCTTCCTCCTCTTGCAGAAGGACTTTAAGCTTTTGCGCTGGTGTTAAAAGCAGCTTCCCTGCTTTATTTCTTTTGGGTTTGGCTGGGGATGACATCTTCTTTCGGGTGATTAAATTGGATTACGTTTGGTGGGCAGCAGAGCTAGCGAATCAAGCCACCATGTCGGGTTCTGACATCACCGGAAGTCACCAAAAGGTTCATTGACTTGTAGGTACTCTTCTGGGGAACTGTCTCTCTCAGACTAGGTTTTTTCTTTTTATTTGTAGGCAGGTATCTTTGCGTTAAGTCATTCAGTGGGCACACCACCATGGAATAGTCCTTCACAAAGCATCTGTATACCCACAGAAACCAAGGAAGGATTGTAGGGCTTTCAAGTTGTGTGGACTGGGCCAGACGGTGAGAGTCTCTACTTTTGTCAGCTCAGTCTGAACTCCATTTGCCGAGACAATGTGGCCAATGTACTTGATTGAAGGCAGGCAAAACTGGCATTTGTCAATGGTAACTTTTAAACCAAATTCCTCCAGCTGATCCAATACTTTCATCAGGCATGCTTCATGCTCTTCTAAAGTCCGCCCAATTACAATCAGGTCATCCAAGTACACTATGACCTCTAAAAGGTTCATGTCACCTACGGCCTTTATCATCAGCTGTTGGAATGTGGCAGGTGCTCCTGATATGCCCTGAGGCATCCTTTCAAATTGTTAGAAACCTAGTGGGCAGATGAAGGCGGTCTTCTCCTTGTCCTCCTCTGCCATGGGAATCTGGTAGTAGCCACTACGAGATCTTGCACGGAGAACCAGTGGCTCCATGACAAGTTAGCCAGGGCATCTTCCACCTGAGGAACTGTATATTGGTCTGGAATCGTCTTTATTCAGGCTCCGGTAATCAATACACATCTGAACTGCACCTTTTTTCTTGCGTGCCACCACAATGAGGGACGTGTAAGAGATCCGTGACTCTTTGATTATCCCTGCTGCAAACAGCTCTTGGAGATGCTGCCGTACATCCTCAGTGTCCCCAGGGGCCAGTCTCTGGGACCTAAACAGGCATTCATTTTGCAGACAAATTCAGTGCTCTTCACCTCGGACACACCCAATGTCCCATTCATGTAGTGAAAATACATTGGGCCTCTCTTCTAGCTTCTGGCTCAAACTCCATCTGTAGTTATCAGATATAGATGAGTTTCCAAAATCGAAGTGTGCTGGATCTGTGTCTACATCAGTGGCTATGCAAGAGTACACCTTGGTGATGCTATCTGCTCTGAAAATGTGTGCCAGCATGCAGCCCTTTCGGATTGTTATGGGCTTTGCTGTCTCATTCCTTACACTCACCATTACGCATCTGGCCAAGGGGGTCTTTGGAGGTGGCACTGTTACTTGCTGTACCATTAGTCCTTCTGGTAAACTGTGCTCTGGTGGGGCATCAATCAGGATTGCTGGTTCATTTGGCTGTTGTGAAAACTCTGCTATTCCCACTACCCAGCAAAGAGAGCTGGGAGGCAAGATCAATTATTTTGCATCAGTTCTTCAAATCACTCCAATGGGTCCCTCGTGCACATTGAGGGGTTGGAGCAGTCACTGTCAAATTCACTCTTTTCACTATGGTTTTTACTGAAGGGTTCACCAAACTCTCAGCTCCCCCTCTGTCTTGGCAAAGTCTGGCCAATTGGCCAAACATGTTCGCATTTATCCCAGTTAGCACTGGAGTATCCGACATACCTTTGGGCTCTGAGTAAATCATCACAACAGCATCATTTTTGTGCAGTTTTGCTTGGCCTTCTTCTGGGAACACAAACTGTGGTGTTATACAAAATCTATTGTATGGACAATTGGACTCTCCTAACCCCCACACTGAAAGTCTTGTCAGGGAGTAGAGTGGCCAATGTTTCAAAAAGCAGTCATAGAAGGTTCGGTGGATAATGGTGACTTGGGAGCTGCTATCCAGCAGTGTCATTCACAAGACTCCTTCGATCCTTCAGAGGGGACATGAGGAAGTACTTCTTCACAGAGAGGGTGGTGGACAAATGGAACAGCCTGCCAGTGGAGGTGGTGGAGGCAGAAACAATTACAGGATTTAAGAATGCTTGGGATAGGCATAAGGGGATCCTGGTAATCAGGGGAAAGGGACATCCTAGTTCTAGGGAAGCTTGAAGCTTAAAGTAGCACAGTTACATACATAAATGGGCAGACTGGGTGGCCCTAAGGTCCTTATCTGCCGTCAACATCTATGTATCTGTTATCACCACTTCAGCGTCAGCTGTTGGACCTTTTAATCCAAGTGGCATGTCACTCCCAGCTGGAATCTTTAGCTCTGCCCATTTGGTAGAGCTTGACAAACTTGGAGACCCAGGTCACTCCCTCACTGGGCTCTGTGGTCGTTTCCCTGGTCCCCTTGATCTTTCTTCAGCTAACTGCAGATTTTGTGGATGAGCACATCCACGAATGAAGTGTCCATTATCCCCACATCTGTAGCAAAATAAACCTTCTCTGGGCACAGGGGGTACTTGGTGCCTGACCCTGGGAACAGCAAAAGGGGCCATCTGTCATACCTGTTCTGGCATTAGGCTGTGATTGGGACTCTTGGGCCATCTACAGTGTCTTCATACATTCTCTGATTTCTCTGAGTGCAGAACCTAGGTCAGATGCGGTGTTTGGCTCCACGCGGCTGGCTACTTGATGCTGTAGGGCTCCAGCTGTTGCAACAGGTGCCTAGAAAGAGTCAGCAATGTCTTCTTGAGCTTCCTCCTTTTCTGCCTCATCAAGCAACTGCTTAAAGGTTGGTGGGTCTGTTCTGCATTCTGTCATCCTGAGGGATATCAGGGTTAGATGGGGACGTACAACACCTCTCAGGATTTGATCTAATCTCATCTAGGCAGTCTGACCCAAGGTGACCCCTCCAGTCTCAGCAATCTTCTGTATCACTGCCTCTACTCTTATATTGTAGTGGGACAACATCTCCTCTTTGCATTGCATGGTGCTCCACAACTGAAAAATAATGGCCCCCTTCTTTTCCACAGTCCCAAAGGTACTTTTCAATATGGCCAGGTGGTCATCTGCAGTACATGTAGGCTGGCTGGCTTGCAACAAATTGCATCCAACACCATACCCCTCAAGCTCTCCACAATCCTTTTGCATTTCTCCTCACCCAAACACCTCCACACTTGCACCATCTGTGAGGCTTGACTTATTCAGCTTTCATAATCATCTTCTCCGGCGAGAGTTGGGATGGCTCCCAAGAAGGTTTGTAACCTTTTGTACTGTTCATACAGTGCCACCATTAGGGGGTCACTCCATTGGGTAACACTATCGAGGCTGGTGCTCCCTCTTGAAACAGGGCCTGTACATCTTTCTCAGTCTTGCCTTAAGCGGCCAACAACATCTTAATTTTCTGTACCACATCTGGTTCAAGTGCTGGTAGGGGAGAAGGATCAGAGTGCAGACTGCTCCCCTTGTCAAACAGGTTCCAAGTACCCTCAGTCCCTTCTGCGGTGAGGGTGCTGGGTAATTTACTTGCATCTACATCTAAATTACTCTAGCAAGACAGTTGTGCTTTGACTGGCATGGTCATACCTCATGCCATACACCAACTAGGATAGTCTCTAGTACTTCTAAAACAGTAGACCTCTCATTGCCCTCAGGGATCCCTGTGACCAAAAGAACCTTTTTGGGGTCCAGGCGCTTCCCTCAGCACCAGTCTTCCAATTCCTGTGGCACCATACTGATTTTCACAAACTTTCTTTTCTTTGGGGGGTACCAAAAACATTCAGAGTTCAGTTTTGGGGGGCAACTAGGGGGCAGCAAATCCCAGTGGTGCCTCCACTTTGTAACAGCCCCTTGACTCACCTTGGCTGTTTCTGGGGCCCTTGGAGTCCACACTGCTTCCACCTCCAAGGGGGCTGGCCTGGGTTCAGTGATGGATGAAATACCTGGATGGAAAAATGGCATGGTGCCTCCACCTGGGGTGGTGATATGGGATACCTGTGGACAAATTGCAGGTTGTTACCTCCCCCCCGGAAAATACAAGAACTACCCCCACAGACACTTCCCCAGCTAATAGCAATCCCCATTTTGCAGTAATCCACAATGACAAGATATAACATGAACCAATAACAATACTTATTTAAGGGAAGGGGATAGAAAGGGAGACTAGCACAACACAGCAATTCAAACAGTTTACTGTAACCCCACTCACTGCCACACCTCCCACCTGAGGGTGCACCCTGTGTAATAACAGTCTGTAAACTGTGGGTACCTCAGTGGGCGATGACTTCACGAAAGCTGGGATGTGGTGACTTAAAACAGTCTGAAGAATTAAATGAAACCCTTGTGTTAGGCCCAACAACTTTGAACAACAGAACACTTAAAAATTCAGGCCTGAGCTTAGCTTAAATTGCAGAGTCCTGCGCAGGACCTAACCCCCTGTCCCTATCTATCTAGCTAACTAAGAGCTCCTCTGTGCTGTAGCCCAGAGGTACTTACATCTTGTTGAGGGGTTTCAGCAGGCTGGCTTTTAACTATTCTGTGGAGGTATCACGTTGGTGGTGCATCACAGCAGCAGGGCTGGCTGAAGAATTGAAGAACGCTGAACTTCACCTGTCAGGCCTTTCCAAGCTTTATCTCTAAGGCCTTTGTTGACAATGTTCACCTGACAGACCTCTCAACGTCTTCCTCTCCCACGCCTCTTTTGTGGTCTGGAGACAGGGCAGGCTAGGCCCCCTAGACTTCTCTGCTTAGCTCACAGCTTCTACACAACACACTTTCAAATGGGCTATGGCTCAGTTTCTAGCCCCAGCAGACACTTGCTCCTACACGCTCCCTTTAAGGCACTATGCCAAGGCACTAGGGGCTCTCACGAATGGTGGAATAAAATTCAACAGTAGTTGATTTACTTGGAGTTAGTCATTCTTCTGTGGAAGTGCAGCACATTTTGGAATTATCATAAACTTTTGGTCAGTTGCTCTGCTGCAGCACTTCGCCCTCATTCCTTGAGCGCAGGTTGTGCACAGCGTGGAACTTCACACACTTGCTCTGGCTGGACGCAAATCAACTGTCTCTAGGCACCCTAGCCTCCCCCCCCCATGGGGGATCACAGGCTTTCAGTCACTTTATTCTATGCTACAGAACATTTATTACAAGGCTGCACAACTTACAGTATCTGCTGTCACACTGCAACTCTGAGCTCTCTCTCTCAATCTCTCTGGCTGAAGGGCTGGCTCCAAATTCGCTCTGTCTGGCAGCCAGGCTTCAAAATCTCCCTATTCCAGGCAATAACACTTTTAAGTCTTTCTCTCCACAGCAACCTTTAAATTCTCTCTCTGCAACAAACCTCCAATGCCTCTCTCCAGGTGCTGGCTCTTTCAGGCACTTTGCCTATTTGTAACATGCTGGGGCCGAGCAGGCTGTTGGGTTCTGGGTGCAGGCCTTGGCCTGGGAAGCCCACACAAGTCTCTCCTGCACTCTCCCTCCCTCTGGACTCTGCGGCATCTCCATGTATAGCAGGCTTACTGTCCCTTTTATAATTTTCTCCAAATCCTCCTCTGATTGGCTGCAACAGTCCTGGACTTTTTCTGTGCCCTCTGACATTACCCAGCATCCACTGTGGTAAATATGTCCTTGGGCGCCACCATAATAGTTTATATTCAGTCCAAAAATAGATTCATTCCCTTTTTGATTTAATATTTGCCCTTAAGAGGGCTGAAAACCATTCCCCCCACAACCAGAGGCATTCTGCTAGTGATGCCCGACTCCGCTGCCTGCCCTGGAGCCGGGGAAACCTTTTGTAATGTGCCCACATTAAACTACATTTACAGAGCCATGGCTCCTTTAAGCTTGATGGCCATGTCTGTGAATACAGTGCATGGTGGACATGTTTTTTATTTACCTTTTAGATCTGCTTCTCAGCGTCTCCCTGGTCTGGACAGTCTCTCCCCACAGCACCAGGAGGTGGAGAATACACCACCAGAGTTCGGCCCCCTTCTGGACATGGGGCTGAGACACAGAAAATTGGAGGCCTGAGCTGCGAGGAGAACATGAGGTGTGCTGGCCCGAATCCCAACTGAGACCACTGATGGGACACCCCCAAAAAGCCATAGCCCTGATACGGTAAGCTCCTAGAGTGGGGGGGCTTACATGAAATAACAGCAAATGCACTCAATGACTGTGTCTGTGTCCCCCTCAAAACTGCTGACAGTACTGTTTCTGAGCTGCATACAGAGTGCTCCCAAAATGGGGAAGGATAGACAATGCAAACTACACACCTGAGTTGCATTTTGAGGCAGTGAAAGTATGCAGCTTTACATGGGGTTATGAATGCTGTTCATTATTGTTGTGTTAAATCTGAAAAGACGATTAGCGAAAGCACTATATGGAAATTTAAGTCTGACTACTATTATAAAGTTAAAAGTGTGTCCAATTCTACACTTCTGACTCTCCCTACCAAGTCTCGAGAATGACCAATATTACTGCTAGAGAAGGTTGAAGTGGAACTAAAAAAAATAGTAGTCTCTGCACTGAGGAAGCTGTAGTAAATACCGGCACAGTTGCTGCAGTTGCCCTGGGTGTTGTGAAATCCCAGAACCATAGAGTTCTTGAAGAGTTTGGGAGGGTAGTTAACCTTCAAATGCCAGTGGACCTGAATGTTCCTAAACTGACTTGGCAATGCAAAAAGAAAGGGTACAAAGGCTGGAAGAAAGACCCCTCAAGACTTTGAGCAGCTTAAAGAAAATATTCTGGAGTGCATAAGCAATGCTGCTAGGTAGCAGCTTGTACCCAGTGAGTTAATTAAGGAATAATCCACATAAGGGTGTGGGTTGGGCTGGGATTTACCCACGCCTGGCAAGGTTGGTCGCTCGGCCTTAAGTATTTTGATTGGTCGGCTGTAACTTTATGCCATGGGATAATTTTTGCATAACCACTGCATAAAGTACCAGCCGACCATAGATTAAAAAAAAAGTAAAAATCACTCCACACACAAATCTTTTGCATTCCAATACACTCTCGCAAAGCTAACATTTTTTTTTCTCCCACAAAGTGCGTCGTTCTGCAAAATCAAAAGACCTTCAGGAAAAGTGAAAACAATATAAAATGTCAGATCTAAATTGTAGTTTTTGAAGTGGGAGACAGCCGAGAGCTAACCAGCACATTTTCAGTTTTAATTGCTGTCTCTCGATGCTCAGCCCATTCACCTTGCTGCCAGCTGGCTTCAGCGGCATTAGAGTGCTTCTGCCCAGCAACAACTAACTATTTTGTGTAGGGGGAAGGATATTTTATTAACATCAGCATATAAATTATAAAAAGACTTTTCCTTCTTTTTTTGTTTAATTCTCATGTCTCCTAATTGTATAATTGGAATAATCCATGATAGAGTGTGGGTTAGGCTGGGATTTACCCATACCTGGCATGGTTGGTCACTCGGTCTGTGGGCCAGATCCATGCGGTCTGACAAGAGATCTGTAATTATGACCTTGAATCAACCACCAACACCACAGGCCATCCAGTTGGGCTACTCCTTGCCATTGGATCTCCCAGGTATCTACCTAATTACCACTGTAAAGCAGTCCAGAAGAGACAATCCCATAAAGTAACAGGGATTAACAGGTCACATAATCCTGCAGCCTGTGTATTAAAATAAGCCGAAAAAGTGATTAGCAGTTTCAAGCATGAAAGTGCTAATCAACTGGGAAAATGCATAGCATATGGCACAGACTGATTGGCAAAGTGAGAAAAATGCTTCGTTTTTAATGTTTTATATGTATAAATCTGAATAAAGATATAAAAATGTTCAGCAGTGTAGTCCTATGCAATTCAGAAAATGGTTAGCATTATCCTCTGATATGCCTAGCATTTTGCTATGCTGTAGCAGCTATTTAACAGGGCTCACACACAGTCTAAAAACTATATGAACTGAGAGTCCTATAGTGGATATGACAGGAAGCAGGAAGAGATTGTCCCAGAGCTTTGAGACAGGCCCTCACCAGAGAGAGAGATCACAGGGAAAGCAAGCAGCTAGACCAGCAAAAAACAAGACACTTGAGCGTGCTCTCTTATGTAGGGCTTGGTGGGGAGCATGGGTAACCTGCTGACATATCGAAATCTGGGCTTAGCCCTAAAACTCAAAGAAAATGCAGTTCAACTGGTTAAACAAAGTCAAATGTGGTGAAAAGACTGCATTTTCCTGCTCCAACCAGCAAAAACAAGCTACCACTTAAAGCCTGCAGTAGTGCAAACCTAAATAAATTTGTCTACTGTCAAGCTCTTGAACTCGCTGTGCCCCTTTTGCTATACCAACTTGACTATGCCCTCTTCAACTTGTGCTATTTGACGTGAAGCCCAGTGGCTTTATCACTGACTGTAAACCATATATATTTATATTTATATCAGGGCCAAACAGAATGCATACAAATGGTTCCGGCAACATAAAGGGGACAGGGAGGATTACACTCAGAAAAGTACGGAGGCCAGGAAAATAGTGAGGGAGGCCAAGGCAGCAAAAGAGCTATAAATTGTTTGTGGAGTCAAATCGGGGAAAAAACCTTTTTCCGCTATATCAGTGAAAAAAGGAAGAAAGGGGGAGGAATTGTAAGGTTAACAGTAGGGGATGAGGCTCTGGAGGTCAGCGGACAAAAAACAGAGGCCCTAAACGAATACTTTTGCTCGGTATTCATGAGGGAGAATCGAAGCCCACTGCCAGACAGTGGTATCAGAGCCGAGACCAGAGGCGTTCAGAGAATGTGCCTCCAGGAGTTCACCACAGACAGTGTCAGAAAGGGCCTTTTAGACATCAGACCCGACAAGACCCCTGGCCCTGATGGTGTACACCCTAGAGTGCTCCGGGAGCTTGCAGAAGAACTGGCAGCACCTCTTGCACACCTATTCAACAGGTCACTGGAGTCAGGGGTAGTTCCAGGTGACTGGAACGTGGCTGACATGGTGCCACTGCACAAGAGTGGAGACAGAGGAGATACAGGTAACTATAGACCAGTTAGCCTCACATCAGTAGTGGGTAAACTTATGGAGGTCCTTATCAAGCAAGATCTAGTGGAATACCTTGAAGTAAATGACGTCCAGAACTACAAACAGCATGGGTTTGTGACAGGCATTTCATGTCAAACAAACCTTATTGCGTTCTTTGATGAAGTGACCAAGGAGTTGGATGGGTCATGCAGTGAACTTGCTTTACTTTGATTTCAGTAAGGCATTTGACACAGTCCCGGATAAACACCTCTTAAAAAAGCTTGGGGTAGCAGAACAGACAGTAAAGTGGGTACAGAATTGGCTGAGGGACAGAAAACAAAGGGTGGTAGTAAATGGTGTGAAATCTAACGAGAGGTCAGTCATTAGTGGGGTGCCTCAGGAGTCAGTCCTGGGGCCAGTCCTCTTCATTGTATTCATTAGTGACATCAACGAGGGTATAAATGGCAACATCGCCCTGTTTGCAGATGATATGAAACTTAGCGGAAGAGTGGATCGTATAGAAGGAGTCAGACAACTGCAGGAGGACCATAAGAAGTTGGAAAGGTGGTCACAAATATGGCAATTAAACTTCAATGCTAAGAAGTGTAAGGTGATGCACCTGGGTAGGGCCAACCCCAAGGAAGAATACTAGCTAAATGGAGTCCAGCTGAGATCCTCTGCTGAGCAACGTGATCTGGGAGTCCTCATTAGGGACAACCTCAAGCAGCAAAGTCAGTGCAATAAGGCTTACAGCAGGGCTTGCAGGGTGTTAGGATGCGTTGGCAGGGGGATAGACAGCAGGGACAGGGAGGTGATACTACCACTTTACTGGTCATTAGTGAGGCCTCATCTGGAATATTGTGTGTACAATTCTAGAGGCCTCACTTAAGATAGGACATGATAGATTGGAAGTGGTCCAGAGAAAGGCAACAAAAATGATACATGGCCTTCAGGAAATCACCTGTGAAGAGAGGCTTGGGGCTCTGAAATTGTACTCGCTAGAGACTAGGAGGGAGAGGGAGGATATGATTGAGACCTTCAGGTTCCTTAAAGGCATCAACAAGGTGCCAGAAGTGCAGCTTTTTACCAGGAATGTCAATTCTACTACAAGAGGGCATGAGTGGAAATTGAAGGGTGGAGTGTTCAAGAGGGACATCAGAAAGTAGTACTTCTCAGAGAGGATGGTGGAACCTTGGAATAGATTACCTCCCGAGGTGGTGGCTGCAAAGTCAGTATTAAGCTTTGAGTACAGGTCGGACAAGGACTGGGAACAAACACATGGCACTGGCAAGGGCTAGGCTGTGTGTCTAGGAGGACAGAGCACAGTAGATCCCAGGATACCTCCCTTGGGTAGACTCGATGAACCACAGGTCCCCGTCTGCCGTCATCTTCTATGTTTAGAGAGAGATATATATATATATATATATACACACACACAGTATATCAGTCCTGTAATTGTGTACCTAATGCTTTTGTCATCCTAATCTTTGGGATCCTCTTGGAAATTAGGTGTTGTACCTAAAATAGGCCATTCCATTGTGTGCATTTTTAAATAAACAATCTTTATGTAGCAACCTGGTCCCCACAGTAGGAGGCAGTGTTGTTACTATCAGTGCCCATCACAGAACTGGGTGCCTTGGCACCACTGCTCTGTCTTTAGTGAGTGGGGAGCAGACTAGGGATGGGGATAAAAGAAGGTTTTGGTGGGAAGTTCAGTTCTTTTAGGCTCTGAGTTGGTATAGTGCTAGAGGGTGTCAGAATCTCTACATAAACTGAATTGGGGTGGCTGGAGATGGCTTGTTAGGTCAGGGTTGGTGGAAGGGTCCCAGGTGTGGGGTGGTCCAGGAGCCCTCCGGCCCCTAACTGCTAGTACCACCAGGATTGGTTAGTCTGGTAACTTGTTCTGAGGATCCTATATGGTTTCATGCTTAGGGGGACTTGATGCCCACACTTTGGGTTGAGACTAAGTTGGCTTGGTGCCTAATGGTGGAAAGGTGTGGAATTGGGATCCTAGTGCAGGCATCACCAGTTTAAATGCTAGGTGCCAGGGGAACTGTGTAGCAGTACAGGGATGGGTACAGGTGGTGTACCATTGAGTAGCTGGCTGCAGGACTCAGGCTAAGGAGGCATAGTTCCTCATTGTGCAGGATTCTCACCCTAGAACAGAGCATAGCAGCTTCCAAGAAATGTGCACATGAGTTGCCTTGTCCCAGGATACTGTATGGGGAATGAAAATGACATAGGATTAAGGGGAATCAGGATAGCATTGGATTCCTGGTTAGCTACCCCTTCAAGGAGTGTGCACTGATGGCTTTCAGGCTTGGATAGATTCTCTGAAGGCAGAGATCAAAAGAAGGGGAGCCAGAAGGTGATATATTTTCACAGTCTAAGGTTGAGGTAAAGAACATGATTCAGGAATGCACCATTTCTGTGAGTCAAGGCCATCTGGCTGCAGTGCTCCACTGGGTGAAAGATTATGGAGGATGAGTCTGCGATGATGGTACAGTACCTCACCCTAGTGGGTCTGGCTGTGGTGCCCAAAGTGGCCAGTGGTTGCCTGAGATCCCTGGCATGGTAAGGTATGGGAGTAGAGGCCAGACTGGTGGTCATGTTAAAACAGTAAAGATTCTGGTTAGGATGCTTTTCTGGTGTTCAGTTCTGCACATGCCAACACAGATCAATGAGGCAGACTCATGCCTGAACTGTATGTGAATAGCTTGGCATAAAGTAAGGGAAAGCAAGGGATACCCTATGTCTGCTGTAGCTCTTCAAAGCCCCATTTTAATCCAGAGACAAGAAAATCCATAATGGTGATTGGGGTGGGGGGGAGGTCAGAGCCTCGAGAGAACTGCATGCTGTGGACCTCAAGCACCGGTAATAATGCAAGTACTATACAATGAACTGCAAGAGTCTCTGGGCTCCAGGTAAACATGAAGAGTTGTACCTAAATTAAATACTGTGACATCTCCTCAGTAAAGAAAAACGTTAAACTGCCACTGTTGTGGATTTGATCATTTATGAACTTGTGTTATCAGTCTCTGTCTCAAAGGAAGCATAGAGAAATTTGGCAGTTGTGGCATAACTGCTACAAGGGTCTCCCAGCGAGCCACAACATCAGTATACCCCTATATATGAGAGGCACCTTGGGCTGTGCCCACCCACATCAGGGCATACATGGAATCAGATGGCAGGCCGAAGTGGGGGTTATACTCTGATAACTTGGCAGTGTCAAACCAATAGATGGTCCAACAGGCAGTGATTCTTGTGTTACCAATCTGCATGAACAGACATGCTGTACTGCTGTGCTCACCAGCTGTGTCCTACAAATAACTGACAGAATATCTAGCGGATCAGCATTTGATTAAGCTTTAGGGAGAAAAAGATAGCATTCAGGAAGTATAAGGAATCACAGAAGGAGGAGGACAGAGAACTGTACCAGTTGAAGCAGCAGGAACTGTATCAGTTAAAGCAGAAGGAAGCAGGGAAGGCAGTCAAAATAGCAAAAGTCCCTACTAAGGAAAAGATAGCCAACTCAGTTAAGAAGGGGGATAAAACCTTTTATAGGTACATTAGGGAGCAAAGAAGACCAAGGGAAGGATAGTGAGGCTTAATAAAGGGGAGGGGAGGTGGGCAGAGGGTGACAGTGAAAAGGCAGAGATACTGAATGAATACTTTTGCTCAGTATTCACAAAAGAAGAGGGGGAGGTACCTAAACCAAACAATAGAACCACTCTGGACAGGGTGGTCGATACCAGTCCATTCACAGAAGAAAGGGTCCTGAAAGAACTCCTAAAACTCAAGGTGGACAAAGCAATGGGGCCTGATGGGATTCACACCAGAATTCTAAAAGAACTAAGGGGAGACCTAGTAACACCACTGACTACCCTTTTTAACAAGTCATGGGAGGATGGTGTGGTACCTGAAGACTGGAGGAGGGCGGATGTAATTCTCCTTCACAAAAGTGGGAGCAAGTCAGAGGCAGGAAACTACAGACCTATTAGTTTGACCTCAGTGGTAGGGAAAATAATGGAATCACTTCTGAAAGAAAGAATTATTGAGTACCTAGAGGCCAGCGGGGCACAGGACCCAAGACAGCATGGATTCACAGTGGGAATGTCACATCAGATGACTCTAATAGATTTCTTTGACTGGGTGAACAAAGTAGTAGACCAGGGAGGGGCTGTGGATATGGCCTACCTAGACTTCAGCAAGACATTTGGCACAGTCCCACACAAAAGATTAATAAACAAGTTAGCCTGCCTGGAAATGGATCCCAGGGTGGTAGTCTAGGTAACAAATTGGCTGGACAACAGGACGCAGAGGATAATAGTAAATGGAGTACACTCTGAAGAAAGGGGGGTTACTAGGGGAGTACCGCATGGTTCAGTACTAGGACCGGTTCTCTTTAATGCCTTTATAAGTGACATTGTGGAGGGGCTGGAAGGAAAAGTATGCCTCTTTCCAGACGACACTAAGATCTGCAACAGGGCTGATACACAAAGGGGGGGAGTGGAAAGGATGAGAAGGGACTTGGCAAGGTTGGAGGAGTGATCAAAAGTATGGCAGCTTAAATTCAATGCCAAAAACCCAGGGGAAGAGTACACAGTGTGGGGGGGAAGGGGGCTGGGTACTAACAAAAATGGAAAGGGACCTGGGAGTAGTTATATCAGATGACCTTAAAGTAGGCAAGCAATGTGAGAAGGCAGTAAGGAGGGCTGGGGATACTTGGATACATAGGGAGAGGCATCACCAGAAGAAAACAGGAAGTTGTTATCCCTCTGTACAGACAGTTGGTGAGTCCCTATCTGGAGTACTGCATGAAGTTCTGGAGACCCCATCTCCGCAAGGACATAGACAGGATGGAGGCAGTCCAGGGGAGGGCAACAGAAATGGTGCGGGGTTTGCACCAGAAGCCACACAAAGAGAGACTAAAAGAGCTTAATGTGTATACCCTTGAGAAAAGGAGGGAGAGGGGGGACATGATAGAAACTTTCAAGTACAGTACCTCAAGGGAATCAAAAGAGTAGCATCTTTCAGAAAAAGAGTTGCGCAAGAACAAGGTGGCACAATTTGAAGATGGAGGGGGACGGTCTAGGGCAACATGAAGTATTTTTCATGGAGAGGGTTGTGGATGCATGGAACAGCCTTCTGAGGAGGTCATGGGGTCAAAAATAGTGGGGAATTCAAGAATGCATGGGACAGACATAAGGCAATTACAGTGGGGTTAGGAGGAAGTAGGCTGTTGGTTAACCAGGATCTGCAGCTTATCCAATAGGCAGAGAAATGGGCAGACTAGGTAGGCCAAGCAATCCTTATCTGCCGTCAAAGTCTATAGGCCAGATATTCAAACCGCGCCTTCTTAGGTGCAAGCCCTTGCGCTATGCAAAATAGTTAGCAAGAGGGTGTGGTCGGGCATATTCAAAGGAGTTGCACTATTGAGCAACCTTTGAATATCACCCCGCCACACCATTGTGCATGGCGCAGTGGAATGCGCCCCACCGCAAGTTGCCAGAGGGAGAATTCAACTTGGCGGTGGTGCAAGTACCACTGCGCCATGTGCAAAATCCCGATATTCAAAAGGTGACATGCAAATGGGGCCATAATTCATGCAAGGCGCGGGGGGGCCATTTGCATCTGATTATGGCCCCATTTGCATGCCATTAGCATGCAGGTGCGCCGATCCCCGAGGACTTGCACCTGGCACTCTGCCAGGCAGCAGCCATCGGGGACCGACACCCCCTGCAGCCCGATCGCGGGCAAAAGAGTGAAAATCCCCACCACCACCCCCCACTGGCCCGATCGCAGGCAACAGCAGAAATGTCCCCCCACCAGCCCGACCGCAGGCTGCATTAGTTTAAAACAACCTCTCGCCAGCCCGATCAAGGGCATAGTTCAACCCCCCCAACCAGTCCGATCGTAAGGCAATGTGTCTCCTCCCTCCCGAACACACCCTGGTGGTCCAGTGGACCGTAGATCCCGATCAAGGGATGTAATCATCAAACACCCCCCAAACATAGCCCTGGTGGTCCAGTGGACCGAAACTCCCGATCACAGGATGTAATCATTAAACACCCCAACACATCCCTGGTGCCTAGTGTCCCCCACCCCACCCACCCATGAAGCCCTGACCACCCCGCTCCCCTGGCAGCCGGGCGGAGGCAGCATCCCACCTCGCCTGCCGCCCCGCCGCCCGCCGACTGACTGACTGCACGCCCATTGGTGCAGAGCAAGAGCCAATGGGCGTGCAGCCCATACCGTACAAGACAGTCCAGTTTTGTGAATGAATGTGAATGAAAGGACTTAACTGCTGTGAGGTTTAAATTACTTGTAGAAAGATCTGGTAAGTAGGGGGAGTGGCTTAGCTAGAAGGAAGCTACATTTAAAGACTGCCTTAGAAAGTTTCAGCTAATAGCTTGGCAGAAGACACCAGGAGAAAGGACTGCTGTGTGACTGAACTTCTCTGCTGGGACTAAAGTAGAAGAACTTTTGTATTTGGACCTGTAATTTAGGGTAAAAAAACTAACATACAAAAAAACAAAAAAAGTGTGTGTTTGGGTTAACTGAACTGAATGGGTATCTGAAGAGTTATCTAGGTGTAAATCTCAGGTGACTGAAAGGACTTAACTGCTGTGAGGTTTAAATTACTTGTAGAAAGATCTGGTAAGTAGGGGAGGGCTTAGCTAGAAGGAAGCTACATTTAAAGACTGCCATAGAAAGTTTCCAGCTAATAGCTTGGCAGAAGACACCAGGAGAAAGGACTGCTGTGTGACTGAACTTCTCTGCTGCGACTATATTGCCCTCCTTCCGCCCCTACCCCCACCCAAAGCTAGTTCTATTTTTATAGGCACAGGATTTGACTGACAACAGGAACTTCCTGTTTAGGGGCAGGAAGGAGTGATCACAGAACCACCAAGGGCCCACCATCCTAGAAGGGCAAGAGTAGCTCTCCTGCCCCCTTTAGCTGCTGGAGGTCTGCCTCTGAGCAAGTAAGTGGTCTACTGAGAAATATAGGATATTCTTGTCTCAGAACAGGACAATCAGGAGCTTAAAGGGCACACAGGCAGAAAGTAAGGAGAGAGAGACAAAAAAACAGAGGAAAGAGTAAGGATTGCAAACAGTTAAGGGGCCAGAAATAAGAAATGATTGGAGTGGTGCAGTGCAGTGGCTGTGGAGCAGCAGTCTTCCAGGAGATGTTCTGGAGGATGCGGTGTTGTCCCATCTGCAGGCACCTCTCTGGGCTGAGGGAGGAGGTTGCTCATCTCCAGGCTGAGTTGGCCAGGATTTGTGGGACCTCCCTTCCATCCAGGGACCACCAGTGCCACTGCCGCTGCCTCAGAGGTTGCCAAGAAAGAGGAGCGGTTGGACCACAGTGGGCTCAGGGAGGGTGAGGGTGGTGGAACAGAGCGCATCCTCCAGTTGTACCTCTCCACACCCTATGCCATTCTGGCAAAGTGTGGTTCCTCTATAGAGGCACCCACAGTGGAGACCAAGGAGGATGCTGGGAACCTCCACAAAGGAGACCCACAGGAGGGTGGCAGGGGACCCTGCAGGGGAAGGAAACAACTCCTGGTGGGGGACTCCATTGTTAGGAAGGTAGAACTGGGGGAGGAAGGGGAGAGGGAGGTAAGGTGCCTGCCTGGCGCCATGGCTTGGAGGGACAGGGAGCGAATCCTCAGGATTGCCGGAGGAGCTGCACAGGGGAGGGAGCTGGATGTCATTGTCCACCTAGGGACAAATGACCTGGCTAAGAAAGGGATTAGAGAAGTGCAGGAAGAGTTTGTGGAATTGGGGAGGGGTCTTAGTCAAGTAGCACGCACGGTAACCTTCTCGGAGGTGCTACCCATCTATGGCATAGGAGAGGCTAGGGTGTTCCACACCATGGGATTCAATCAGTGGTTGAAAACTGGTGGAGCTCAGGGATTTGGCTTCATTGGGGACTGGGGGTCCACCTGGAGTGATGCAAGCCTATACTGGCATGATGGGCTGCATCTGTCTGGGAGGGGAACCAGGATCCTAGGTGATAGGTTTAAATGCTTCATTGGCAAGCTTTTAAACTAGCCAAGGGGGGAGGCACTGGAAAGGAGCAGGAAAATCCTAGCCCCCCCAAATAATCACGGTAGTAAGTGCGGCAAACACCAACATAGAGGTGTCGATAGGGAGAAGGGCAGGGGTAAATGGAGAAAGTGACAAAGGCAAGAAGGACAGGGATGGGGCAAAAGGGAGTAAGGCCATCAGGAAATGGAGGGTAATGAGTACCAATGCCCATAGTCTGGGCAACAAGCTCCCTGAGCTGATGGCCTTAATGGAAGAGGGATGCCTGGATATCGTAGCAGTCACAGAAACATGGTACACAGAGAACCATGACTGGGATGTTAACATACCAGGGTACATAACCTACAGGAGAGACAGGCAGGGAGAAGAGGGGAGGAGTAGCTCTATGTAAAGGAAGGGATAAAAGCAACTGAACAAAAGAGTAAACAGGGAGGAGAGGGAGGCACTGTGGGTCACCTTGGAGACTGGAAAGGGCACCACAATCTGCACAGGGTTGTGTACAGACCCCCATGTCAGGGGAAGAAATGGACAAGGATATGATAGAAGGCATTCTTAGAATGGCAGAGAAAGGAGATACTGTTGATGGGAGACCTGAATATGCCAGATGTTAACTGGAGCACATTTGCTGCAGCCACATCCAAGAGCAGGCCATTCTTGATGCCCCAGGTGGCAGGCATCAGACAGCTAGTTTTGGAACCCACTGCGTGAGGGAGCAATCTTAGACCTGTGATTCAAACGGGGCAGTGAGAGGATCTCAGACCCAGAAGTGGGCTGCCATCTGGGGACAAGTGACCATCAAACAGTGTGGTTCACGTTAAACCAGCTACAGAGTCAAGCCATACAAAAGTGAGGGTACTGGACTTTAGGAGGGCTGACTTTGGCAAGATGGGAGGGTGCCTCAGAAAAGCACCAGCAAACAGGCTAGAAGGAGATGTGGAGCAACAATGGTGAATTATCAAACTGCCATCACAGAGGCAACAAGCCTTGTGTGAAGCAAATAAACAAATCAAAACGAAATAAAAAGCCACTATGGTTCTCAAAAGAGGTGGCTGTGAAAGTCAGGGAAGAAAAGATAGCATTCGGAAGTATAAGGAAACACAAAAGGAGCAGGACAGAGAGCTGTACCAGTTAAGGCAGAAGGCAGCAGGGAGGGAAGTCAGAATAGCAAAGGCCCAAACTGAGGAAAAGATAGCCAACTCAGCTAAGAAGGGGGATAAAACCTTTTATAGGTACATCAGCGAGCGTAGAAAGACAAAGGGAGGGATAGTGAGGCTGAATAGAATGAATGGTGGGTGGGCAGAGGGGGACAGTGAAAAAGCAGGAATACTGAACGACTATTTCTGCTCAGTATTCACAAAAGAGGAGGGGGAAGTGCCTAATCCAATTAACAGAAGCACTTTTGATAGGGGAGTCGATCCCAGTCCTTTCACAGAAGAAAGGGTTCTGCAAGAACTCCTAAAACTGAAGGTGGACAAAGCAATGGGTCCTGATGGAATTCACCCCAGAATTCTAAAAGAATTAAGGGAGGAAACTAGTGAAACCACTGGCTACTCTTTTTAATAAATCATGGGAGGATGGTGGCACCCGAGGAGTGGAGGAAGGGATGTGATTCCTCTCACAAAAGTGGGACCAAGACAGAGGCAGGAAAACAGACCTGTCAGTCTGACCTCTGTGGTAGGGAAAGTGATGGAGTCACTCTGAAGGAAAGAATAGTTGAGTACCTAGAGGCCAGTGGAGCACAGGACCCAAGGCAGCATGGGTTCACAGCGGAAGGGTCACGTCAGACAAATCTAATAGATTTTGACTGGGTGAACAAAGTAGTAGACCAGGGAGGGGCTGTGGACATGGCCACTGAGACTTTAGCAAGGCATTTGACACAGTCCCACACAAAAGATTAATAGTCAAATTAACCAACCTGGGAGGGACCCAGGTGGTAGCCTGGGTAAAACATTGGCTGGACAACAGGACCAGAGGGTAATTGTAAATGAGTCCACTCCAAGAAAGGGGGTTACTTAGTGGGGTACCGAGGGTTCAGATTGGGTCCAGTCCTTTTAATGTCTTCATCAGTGACATTGCAGAGGGACTGAAGGAAAGTATGCCTTTTGCAGATGACACAAAGATCTGCAACAGGGTTGGATACACAAGGAGGCGGAAAAAGGATGAAAAGGGACTTGGCAAGGCTGGAGGAATGGTCAGAAGTATGGCAGCTAGATTCAATGCAAAGAAGTGCAAAATAATGCACCTGGGAAACAAGAACCCAGGGGAAGAATACACAATGGGTGGGGAGGTAGTAACAACAACAAAAAAGGAAAGGGACCTGGTGGTAATCATATCAGATGACCTTAAGGTTAGCAAGCAATGTGAGAAGGCAGTAGGGAGGGCTGGGGTATACTGGGATGTATAGGGAGAGGCATCACCAGCAGAAAACAGGAAGTTGTTATCCCTCTGTACAGACAGTTGGTGAGACCCCATCTGAGTACTGTGTCCAGTTCTGAGACCCCATCTCCGTAAGGACATAGACAGGATAGAGGCAGTCCAGAGGAGGGCAACTAAAATGGTGCAGGGTCTGCAAAGAAGCCGGTGAGGAGAGACTAAAGGAGCTTAATATGTATACCCTTGAGGAAAGAAGGAGAGGGGGACATGATAGAAACTTTTAAGTACCTCAGTGAATCAAAGTCCAAGAGGGCATCTTTCAGAAAAGAGACTTGCAAGAACAAGGGGACACAATTTAAAGATAGAAGGAGGGGTCTAGGGGCAATGTGAGGAAGTATTATTTCACAGAGAGGGTAGTGGATGCATGGAACAGCCTTCCTGAGGAGGTTGTGGGGTCTAAAACTGTGGGAGAATTCAAGAATGCATAGGACAGACATAAGGCAATTCTTGTGGGGGGTAGGAAGAAATAGGCTGTTGGTTAATTAGGATCTGCGGCCTATCCTGCAGGTAGGGAAATGGGCAGACTAGATGGGCCTAGCGGTCCTTATCTGCCATCAAAGTCTATGTTTCTGAATAGGAAGGAATCTGTAACTTTAATATTTAACATTATTTTATGCTTACAATCCCCAGTGTTCTGTCACAAATATACAATTGTTATGAGGGACAGAGACAAATTCTGAGGCATAATCAGGGATGTCCCTGAAAATCAGGGACAGTTGAGAGGTATGGGAAGGGCACAGGGAGTGGGTTGGGGGCCAGCCACAGGTGGCAGCTGCTGTGTTGTGCCCTGCAATGCAGCAGCTCACCTGTGGGTGGCCCTCAACTTAAGCCTTTTTTTTTGCTAAAGTGTGTGCAGGCGCAGGTTGGGGGTTGGCACAGACATCTCTGCACAGCCCGGCTGAATATCGGGCTGTGCAGTTTATGCATGGTTCCTCCCCCACCAGTTCAGCATGCATTCATTTGCATTGCGCTGTTGCTCAGCCTGTTTTCAGTGGCGCAACTGCCTCCTGCTGAATATCGCAGAATAGAGCAAGTTCGGACATGCGCAGGCGCAACCCCATTGCGCATGGCGCAACCCTTTTGAATATCTGGCCCTATCTTTCTAAACTGCTGCATGTTTTGAGTGCTGTTGATCGGGTTTTGGGCATAATACGCTTTAAAATGATCAGACAAGCAAACAAGATCATCAGGATTTCCCAACTGGAACCAGGCAGGGGTACCACACTCTAAATTTAGTTTGAGTGCTGCAAGACAGAAGGAAACTAAACTACTGCCATAGTGATTAATTGATTTGTTGTAACAATATTATAGTACTTCAGCATCTTATTAATCAAGGCTGGCAGTGGAGCATAGGAGAACAAAAAGCACATCAGAAGCCTGGAAGGGGGAAAATTCAGTACAGCTTTATAAAACTGCCCTAAAATGTTTTAGAGTAACAATCAACAGTATTAGTGGCATACCTTGGTTCTATACAGTATATCATGAATACTGCTGAGCCGGCCTGGTGACACTGAGGGTTGAGGCACTGGATGCCACACCTCATGCCACGCTGGTGACCCGAGTTCAGAAGCAAGCTCAGGCATCAGGGGTCAGCAGGGATGGGGTGATGATCGAGTGCCCATAGGGCTGCTCTCCTCCCTCAGAGGGGGCGGGTTGGGGCTTGTCCAGTACATCTTAGGCTCCAGGTGGAGAACGGGGGTGCTGCAGTGCGTCGGCTGCACGTCAGCGTGACTGACGCAGGCAGGGTTGCCATGTGCCTTAGTCAGAGTGCACCACAAGGGGAGGGGAGGGGGAGGGGAGAGGACACCAGAGCAAGGAAAAGCCCGGCTCCATGGGGTAGGTGATGGCACCTGACCCCCATGCCCACCACTGGATCCACCTCGCTTGGCCTTCCAGTTCCTCCACCCATGCCCTCACCTGCAGCCAGAGTCTAAATGTAAAAGCGCCCAAAGAGGACGGGCCATCCCACCCCAGAGGGGTTAAGCCTGGGGTGCTAGCTGTGGGGGGGAGAGAGGAGGCTTAGTGTCGAGGGGACCTCAGGTGGGCAGGAACAGGCAGGATGCCTGAGAGAGACTTTGCGGGCCGTGACTGGAGTGACAAAGAGCTGGAAAAAAAAATCATGAATACTGCATTCAAGTGAACATGATGTCAATGATATATCATGAAATATCACAACTTATAAAACGTGTAGAAAATTTTGTGCATTTTGATTGTTAAAGAGGTACTATTTGCCGTGTCCTTATCAGGACATATACTGGCAACTGGTACTACTTAAGCCAACCAAAACACATCACACTGATGTATCAATGCTTGCCTGAAATGGATCTCCTGGTGCAGCTCCCTACGTAACATCTGGAACAGTAACAACTGCACTGGGAGAGCACACTGCCACCAACACAAAGCAGTTATTCCACCTGAGCCCCCTCCCCACCACCATTTTCAAGTTTCGTAACTTTGCAAGAACAATCTGACCTTAATTTACATTTCTGCGCCGTTGAGATATTTATCACTGATCCACATCTTTCCTGCAGACTGTCGCTGCTACAGTTCTGTTCCATCCCCACTGTGTTTCTTCACTCCCAGTCCCTGCAGTCTTCACATCGCACTTTGTTCCTCGGCCTCCCCCGACCCCAAGACAGAAAGTGGGGAAAAATGTCCATTCTCCTGGGAAGGTGGCTTTCCAATCGGGGATCAGAAACTGACCCCTGCTAACTGTGCTGCTGAAGTTGACAAAGCCAACCGCGATTAAACAAGCGTCCCGCGTGCTGCTAGAACACGGCGTTCAGATTACAGACCCTCACTACTCTAGAAGGTATTTGAATTATGAATGTACCTCTTGCTTATTTTTAAAAATAATGATGACCCAACTGTGACAGGTAATGGAAATACAGGCGCTGCTGTCTGCTGGCTAAGCTCACTCTGAGAGAGGTCCTGACAGGGAAAGCCGTGTGAGCTAAGGTAGCAGCAAAGGGACACACACTCTCTCCCCGTAAAAGTGGTCTATACAAAGACAAACTGAGAGAAAAAATACATTAGTCAAACAAAAGAACATATAATCTCTGTGAGGGGGCTAGCCTAATTAAAGTATATGTGTGTTGGGGGGGGGGGTGTTGCCCTGCACTGTTGACCAAGCCAATATAAAACACAGTACAGTAATGAGGCACTATTTTTTACTATTTCACCTATAAAAAATCTCTTTTCCTCCATATTCATGGCTCTGCACCTGTGCCAACACCCAGCCACCGCTGGGTGTCAGTCTATAGCACACAGTGGTTATCCCCCCCCCCTCCCGAGGAAGGAGAACTGTCTAAGGATGCTCATTCCTTCCTTCCTCCCCCAGCTGACCCATGAGCAAGTATTCTCAGCTGTTACACTTGTCCCATAAGGTCAGGCAGCAGTGTTTGTGGCATGCTAGTTCATTGTAGTCACAAGAAAAGTGATATTAAACAATGGGTTAAAAAACATTATAAAATGTTTTTGGTTTTTTTTTCCACTTTGTCCCGATTGACTGAGGGGGTTCAGAATGCAGTGCCATAAGCAGTGACAACCACTGAGTAAGGAACCCTTTTGGCAACCAAGACGCTGTGCTTAATTTTTGCCAGGGCTGAGCCCTGGCACTGCTTTTCATGCCAGGGCTGAGTCCTGGCACCTCTTCTATCAAGCTGTAAATGTATTTTTTCCAGCCCTAACCTTTAAATAATTTGTGAATTGGCTGCAGTGGCTCACTGCTGGTCATGCGCTCAGCTGCCTGTTCCTGAGAGACAGCAGGTCATCATCTTGCCAGCATTGCCATTTGCCTTGGTAACAGAAAATAAAAAAATATTAACTGGCAGGCGTAAACTGTCTCTGTGGTTCCTCCTCCTCCCGGCTGGCTGCCAGTACAGAATGTATGCTGTTGCGCATGTTCCCGCTCCATCCTGCTGGTTGCTCGCTGTCTAAGCTTTGCGGCTGTCTCAAGCTCCTCATTATGTGGAGGGGAGTGGGGGCAGCTGGCAGTGGTGAGCCCGTGTGCTCAGTGCACTACTGCGCTTGCGCCATTTGCCGGTCAGTGCCACATCACCTGACCAGCTGCTTTGTGGTCAGGTGGTGTGCTGAAGGAGAAGGTCAGAGTGAGGAGGATTCCGAGTCAGGACAGAGTCTTGAAAAGAGTTCTTTCCTTCACTGTGCTGGTGCTGTATTGCTTGTCGTCTTGGGCAGCTAGTCTAGTCTCTCACAGATGATCGACTCTCTGTGGAAAAAAAACACAACACTTAATAAAATATACTGGCTGAACCACAGGAAAAAAAAAAAAAAAACAATGAAAAAGCTATAGGGAAAAAAACAAACTCTGGCCAGAGCCAATATGACTGTGGAGAGCTTTTAGGAGTGGTAACTGCATTGAAAAGAATATGTGGTGCTTTCGCTGCACTGGAGTCGGCCATAACTAATACTGCAGCGATTATAGTACTGCACATGCATGATACTCACGCATGTGCGGTTTGCTCGAGTTAGCGAGTGCAACATGGCAGTGTTGACATGATTGCGCATGCACGTATACTGCATTCACAGTTAAGTCAGTGCTATCATGTTGCACACAGCGGCCGTCACTTCCACAGTTGTGGAAAGGAAAAATATTGCACTGGGAAGGGGGTGTATTTATTTGGCCCATGGAGGGGAAGGGCTGCATAAATATAATCATTGGAAACTGTGCTGGAGCACTGTGGCAGCACATCAGACAGTAGTCTGGTCACATGGTTCCATGATTCTCTTACACAAATCTGATAATGGCATAACATCTGTGGAGCTTGGCCCATGCAGCCATAAAAATCAGACTCAGGAGGAGACAATTAACAAATTAGGGATCTGGTCTGAAACTTGCTCGTCATCACAGTCACTTTCTCATTCTTTTCTAAACGTAATTTTTGGTAAATGTGCCTTAACCATTTTCATCTCAGTGCTGGTAGACTACTTCTGTTCCCCCCCGATTGAAGTAGGCGGGGGTAGTAGTAGTCTTGAAGTGGTAACTGCCGGTGGTGGCACTCTCTGAAAAAAGTGGTCCCCATGCTGATTTGTACATTTAAAAAATGACCCTTTTCCTTGTTTTTGCTGTAGGAAAACTGATCCCCTGTAACAAAAAAAAGGAGTCAGTTCTAACCTTCACCCCCCTCCCCTTTGTTTCGAGGGAAAAATGAGATTATGAGTTTACATCAGATCTACAGTGGTAGCCGCAGACACTTAATATTGTTAAATAGCAATCAACTGTATGTAAAAGCTTGTTTTTTCAGAATGTGTGCTTTCTTGTTGTTGTCAGTACCACTCTACCCATTTTGTACTCTACCCCTAGATTTCTGTGCCCCAAGTGTATTATTGTACATTTTTTTTTTATTTGTAATTTCTGCTCCTCCGTGGAGCTGACAGGAGGCTCCGACCCTTCCCTCGGAGGGTTCTTCCTCAAGGCTGGACATTCCCGCTCTGCCAACCCCCCGCACCCCTTCCCCATGGTGGGGCCAGGGTGAGGAGTACCGGCATACTTCTCCCCCCAGAGCACAAATCCAGAATCAGGAGTGGCATCATAGAAGAACAACAGGGCCATAATCAGTCCTGTCAGCTCCTCGCCTTTTCCTCCATTTTCTCCCAGACCCTACATCTGTGCAATGGGCAGGGCTGCTGTTCCCACCTCTGTGGAGGCAGCCTATTGCCCTGGATGTGGGCCCTTCCTGTACATGGCTCTGCATCTGTGCTGACACCCAGCCACCGCTGGGTGTCAGTCTACAGCACACAGTGGTTATCCCCCCTCCCGAGGAAGGAGAACTGTCTAAGGATGCTCACTCCTTCCTCCCCCAGCTGACCCATGAGCAATCCAAGTCCGTTCTGAACCTGGGTCATCAGCATGGTGTGAGATGTTGCATCCATGCCTCAACTCTCGGCGCCACTGAGCTGGCTTTTATTTTACATTTTTGTGTTGAAACTTAACTACCATTCCTCTGACCGCTGTTCAAGTCTTCCAGCATCTCTGCTCATATTTTTCCATCCTGATGCAGATCTTGGTATAATCATGCAGAGTCAAACCTTCCCTTCCTGCTTCTTTGTAGTTTTACTTATAAAGACATTAAAGAGGACTGGGTCAAGCACTGATCCCTGAGATACACCCCCCCCCCGCAATCACACTCCCTTCCTTGGAATGAACTCCATTTACTACCAGCCTTTATCACCTATCTCCTAACCAATCAGTGACTAACCAGCACATTGGTAGCATGGTGCTGCAGTTTTAATATCTACAATAAAGCATTTTGTATCCAGCTGAGGAGTGCGGTCTTTTGCTTGTTTGCTAATCAAACAACCACGGAGACTTATCGAAACCTGTTAAAATGCCAGCGACTAAAAACATGTTTTGTGTATTTTAGGTACTGCATAGCTGCATCTGTCTTATCTGTTTATCTTATATGTAAACCAGTTTGCTGTTGCCTAGGATTCAGATAGCAAGTCAGGTATAGAGAGTAATCCCCTCTCATGCTAGTCAGAACAAATACTGTTGTAAGTGGAAAGACATACTGCATGCTATCAGTATAATCTATTTACAGTGCATGAATATAATAGACTACAAGTAGAGGAGATAGTGTATGTTACTAAATAATAAATAGAGGACTTCACAATAACCTCAGGTTAGTACGTATTTGTTTAGTCTTCTGTTCTGTTTTTTTTTTTTCAGAAAACGGGATGTTCTGTGAGTAAAGGGTTAATGACTGTTAGCTGTAGTAGATTCCTAGGAAAGCTGATACAGGCTAGCTCCAGCAGGTCAGTTCGAGATGAGACTTCAAGGCAGGCACTGTCTGTTAGGACTGTTTGATGCTACATGGCTAATGATTACTACTTGTTCTAGTAAATCCGTTTGCCTGATTTACTAAACAAGACAGTTATTTTGGTGCACCTTGAATAGTTTTAAAGATATTTAGATTTGTTTGGAATGTGTGCACATGTGCTCTCAGAGAAAAGCAGCTTGGAGTTCTATCTCCAACATGCAAAACAGAAAGAAGGGAGTATTTTATTTAGCTGTTATAGTGATTTGCAGTTATGGAAGGATACACTGAAAAGTGCAAAAAATGTGTTCCACAGTATCCCATTTTTCAAGCTGCAGACTGATTTGAGTCTGAGCTCTGTGTGTGTGTGTGTGTGTGAGCATGGTTCATCCAGCAGAGCAGACTGACCGGTTTGATTCCCACAACTGCCACTTGCATACTATGTAAATGTCTGTCTTTAAGCAAGTCACTTAACCTCCCCAGTGCCCCTGAAAACAGGTACCTGTATCTAGATCTGCCCATTTAACAAACAATAAAATAAATGCTAAACTAAAATAACAAAAAACTAAGGCTAACACAGAGGTGAGAGTAACGAGCTATGTGAGCTTGCTACATCCAGCAGCCTGACTGGTGTTTGATTACCCTAACCTCCACTTACATATTGTGTGATTGTCTCTGAGCAAGTCCGTTACCCTCCCCAGTGCTTCTGGGTCACTCCTGCAAACAGGCACTTGTGCCAGCTAGTGGGCCTTATTACCTGGTTAACAAAGAAGAAATAAATACATAAATAAAATCAAACCTGGAAAAAAACATGCCTGAAGTATCAGGTTATGTAGTTCACTGATTCAGAGTCTGAGAGGGTTGTTCTTGAGAAAGCAAGTCATCCTAAAATGCTCTTTTCAGTAGACTCACCTTTCAACTTTTATTTGCCAGTAAGTACTTTGTTTTTATTTATTTCTCATTTCTGCTATTTTTTAGTTTGTTTAGAGTAGGTTAGTCAGTTCCTTTACTTTGCAGCAGCATTATTCCGTTCCTTAGGGTTGAAAATGCAGCTAAGTAAAGAACCACAGCACAAGTAAAGGTTTTTCTCTGGTTCCTGCTGTCTGAGAATCAAACAGCTTCAGTCAGGCATATTATAAATGCACTGAATGATGTTTTAACACAGTGTTTCCATTCTGCAAGTTCTTGTGTGTGGGGCACTAAAGATAAAGATGGTTCGCTGTCAGAAACGTTTACTTTTAGAACTAGGCAGCTAGGGTTGCCACCTTTGGATGAGATGAAAAACGAATACTAAACCACACCCCCAAACTCCATCCCTAACCCCGTCCCTTTTATGACTACTGACTGCATCGCTTGGACTCTGATTCGCTTGATTTATTCAGAATTGCTGCTGATATTGCATTGTGTACAACTTCTTTGAATTACATCATGATTATTATTTTTGGTTTGTTTGATTTAGATTTAAATATTTAAAATTTCAGTGTGTGTGTTAACATTTGGTGGAGTTAGAGAGGGGGGTCAGGGGACTTTGCATCCTGTATACACAGCCTAGCTCACACATGGAGTGACTACAAGAATGCCACTGGCAACCGGCTATTTTGGATCAGGTGGCCTTTTCTGGTAAAACTCTTTCAGTAAATAAACAAACTACACCAGTAATGGTGGATGAGATGTAATTACAAATATCAACTGTCATTTTAAGATGTGCTACTGTCCCTCCCATTGCTCCTACTCTAAAGTTATTTGTAATATCAGAGAAATTTTTAAAAGTGGAAGGAACTATTCTAAGCTGTTAAATACCTTATTTTTTTCCATGTCAGTCATACATAGCAGATAGCATGATATGTGATATGTAGTGTGGAGGCAGTATAGCACAGTGGTTTAAGGCCCTGAGCTGGAGACCTGGGATTGAATCCCACAGCCCACACTTGCATGCTGTGTGACCCTTAGCAAGTCACTTAACTCCATTGTGCTCCCAGGTTGCACCTGTAAACAAACTTAAGTTGCTGTAATTGTCTGTGCTTTTTATTTTGTGTTATGTATTTAACATTGTGATATATGTATTAGTTAAATATGAATGCTAGGTTTTGTGTGATTATTGTGTACTGTAGCCTTTGGCACTTGAACTTTTGTACAAACAGGTACGCCTTGTAAATAGGGATTCTTTGAACCCTAATGGTTGTAATGCTGTCTAAATAAATGTTTACATACATACAGAATGTGTCTCTTATGGTAAAAAAATAATATTTTGAGAAATTTTTGATAAATTACCTAAATTTGCAGTGCCATCAACTACTTGATGAGAAGGACTTTACTTTCTCTAACCTAATAGCCAGAGACAGACAGCCTCCCTGGCCCATCTGCTGCCTTAACCTGCGGTGCTTCCTGTACCCTGTCAAAGTGGTCAGGCGAATCGGTCGCAGAACGTCCACTAAGGCGGGCACTCCCCCTTTGAGGCATTTCCTCTGGCTCCTACTGATGACAGTAGTCCTGGCAGGGGACGTGGAGTTGAACCCAGGTCCTCCATGCCAAGCCCTCTCCTCTCCTGTGGGCTAGCAGTCAGTGAATGGGCTAAAAATAGCTCATCTTAATGTCCGTAGCCTTCTGCCCAACCTGGCTGAACTCCTTGCCTGGGTCACCCCCTACAAGCCTGACATCCTCGGGATAACCGAATGTTGGCTTAAACCCTCGATCCCAGACTCTGCTTGTGTGCTTCTCGACTTTGACTTCCTCAGGCAGGATCATCCAAGAAAAAAAGGGAGGGGGTGGTATTCTGGTTTACTACAGGAGCCACCTTAACCTGTCGGTGCTGACCTGCCCTCAGCCAGAGCAGTCTTCCTGTGAGCTGCTGCACACTGTACTGCTACTTGGGAATGCAAAGAAACTGCACATTATATGTACCTATAATCACCCCATGGGTGATGTACTGGGCGTATCCTCCCTTCTTGAATCTGTCGGTTCCAGGACAGGAAATAATGAGGTAATAATCCTAGGGGATCTCAACTTAAACTGGCTTGGAGGCAATGTCAAGCAGTATGAAACTCTGCTAGCTGGCTTCTCAATGTCCCAACTCATTCAGGAGCCCACCAGATGGTCGTCCATAGGTGGTAACAGCTCTGTCCTGGACTGGGTCCTGACCAACAGGCCTGAGCGGATTAGCTCCTCAGGTACCCTCCCTGACTCCATCGCTGACCATGCCCCGGTGTACAGCATATAGAAGATCTCTGCCCCTAAGATCCCTCCCAAAATCATCCAGATCAGGGACTTCTCCAGGTTTGACTGGGGGACTTTCCGGGAGGATCTCATGTTCCTTGGCTGGTCTGTAGTGATGGATGCCCAGAATGCCTCCTCGGCAGTCTGTCACTTCACTAGTATCTTCGGGATGTTACAGGATAAGCATGCCGCTTTCGTCAGATGGAGGGTAAGGGGGTCTGTTACAAAATGGTTGCATGAGAGCCTCCTTGCTCTTATGAGGGCTAGAGACAAATGTTGGGCCAGTTTCAAGGTCTCAATGGACCAGACCATAGTCCAACGTTACAGGAGGCTCAGGAATGAGTCCAAAAAGGCTATCAGGACTGCCAAAAGTGACTTCTGTTTAACTATCTTGCAGACCTCAGCTAAGGACCCTAGGAACTTCTGGAGGAATATTAAAAACATAGCGAGTGGCTCCTCCTCTTGTGAGGCTCCGGACATGCTCATTGATGGTGCTAACTGTAATAATCCACTAACCATCGCAAATGCATTCAATGCTCACTTCTCGGACCTGTCTGAGTTCACCTCACTATTCTCTTCCACTGGTCATGATAGTCCTGTCCAAGTCCCTCTGCCTCAAATGGCTCCTTCCCCCCATCCTCCATTTTATTTTAAGGCTGTGACAGCAAAAGAGATGCAGAGATTGCTGTCTGGTCTCTCATCCTTCTCTAGTGCTGGCCTTGATGGCATGGAACCAAAGTTTCTCTGCCTTGCAGCTGCCTACATTGCCTCCCCTGTGGCCCATATCGTCAACCTATCCTTAGCCTCTGGGGTTATCCCAGACATGTGGAAGGTGGCACAGGCTGTCCCTGTGCTCAAACAGGACAACCCCAGGATCCTTGACAACTATCATCCGATTGCCATTCTGCCTGCCATCAGCAAGCTCCTTGAGAAAGTTGTGGTGGGACAATTCTCGGATTATATCCAGGTTCATGAGCTTCTGTCTCCCTCACAGCATGGCTTTCGAAAAGGGCACAGCTCCACCTCTGCCCTGGTCTCTGTCACTTCTGGGATAAGGGCTGCTATGGACCAGGGCAGACTCTCTGGGGCCATCTTTATTGATCTCTCTAAAGCCTTTGACCTTGTTGACCATGCCTTACTATGCTTTCAACTTGGGTCTATGGGCTTGTCCCCTCCGGTGCTGAGTTGGTTCTCCAACTACCTTCAAGGAAGGCAGCAACTGACCAAATAGAGTAAGGTGCTCTTGGACGCTACCCCCGTGTCCTCATGGGTTCCCAAGGGGTCAGTCCTTGGGCCTCTGCTTTTTTGTATATTCAGCAACGACCTTCCCTCCTCAGCGGCCTCCTGCAGGGCTATCCTGTATGCTGATGACCTTGTTATCCTCACTCATTCCAAGGATATTGGGGTCACTAACCACCAACGGACTGAGGGTTTCAGGAGTGTCCAATCCTGGATATCGTCCCACAAGCTGGTCCTAAATCTTAAAAAGACCCAGGCCATGCTGTTCGGTTCCCTGGCCAAGTTAAAGGCCTCCTCTGTTCCTATGTGCATCTCGGGTATTGATGGTACTCCTGTTCTCACCACTGATTCCGTCAAATACCTAGGGGTGACACTTGACCCTTAGCTCGATCTTGGTCACCACATCCAAAATGTGTGCAGAGCTGTTAACTGGAAATTGGGTCTGGCTTACAGGGCAAAGAATAACCTTACTCCGGCTGCTCGCCTAGCACTGGCTAGAGGGGTGTTTCTACCATCTCTCTGTTATGGGCTCCTTTTAATTTGCCCATACCTCCAAGATCCACCTTTCTAGGTGGACTGTTGCCTACAACAACATCTGCCATTTTGCTCTTGGAGTCCCTCGTCTCACTCACCACTGTGATCTGTACAGTAAGCTCAACTGGCTCTCCCCGCCCAATTATATGAATTTTGTTGTGGGCTATTTCACGGGTAAGGTTCTGGGTACTGGCACCCCCCCCAGACTGGCTGAGCTCCTTGTGCCGGCGGCCCCTGCTACTCACCCCCTAAGGTCACTGGGCCCTGCTATCCTTAAGGTCCCTGCTACACGTACTAAAATGGGGGACAGGAACTTTGCGTCATGTGCCCCTAGACTGTGGAACTCATTCAAACAACATGAAGTCTTGCTATATTATAGACATTAGCAGTTTGTTCCAGCTCTAGAACTGCCCCGGAGTGAAATGGTTAAAATTATTCCAAAATAGAATTTTGGCACGAGAGCAGCTCTATCTGTGTCATTTCAAACTTGAACTGTCAGATTCTTTACTCTGCCTCAGTGAACAGTCGCTCGGAGATTTCTCCTTCTGCTCGGTTCATTTCTGTTTAAAGTGTTTTCTCGGTTGGATTTAACCGAGAATAGTTTTATTTTAACCGCAAAACCGTTCGGTTCAAGCTCTATCTGTGGTAACTGTAGGTAAATGAAGGTTTTGTCTGTGTGGAACTTGTAGTTATCAGTTCGGTTTTGAACCGATCAGTGGGTTTAAAACTCATTTAAAACTAAAGTTACTATTTTAGAGTGCGGTTCTCGGTTCTTATCGGTTCTAAAAACGGATTTATTATGTTTTTTTCAATACCCGTGATAATGTTAGGAACCGATAAGGTGGTCTTGCCTGGCACTGCCGTTAAAGGGCAAGTTTTTGGTTAGGCTGGCATTATGTCTGAGAAACCCAAAAGAAAACTGGCCCATTGGTTTCAACACTGTGATGTTTGTGGGGAAGTCTTTGCCAAGGCTGACCACACACCACATGTGTTTATTGTCTGGGGTTTGACCACCTCCAGTCAGACTGCCAGGTGTGTAAGAATTTCCCTGCAGCCACCTGGAAAAAGATTGGGCAGGCTCTAGGGCAGAGAGCCTAAAAAGTCCGCTGACCCGGATGGCCAGCCGGTTCGATGCCAACCGAACCAGAGGAAGTGCCCTCTGACCAGGGCCAGACTTCCTCGGGCAAAAGAAAAGCTGGTTCTGAGGAACCAATTCCAGTAAAGAAAACAAGAAAATCAACAGGTCTGGAGTCCAAAATTCCTTCTCCAACTGCTGCAGAGATAGCAAAAGCCATACAAATTGTCCAGTCACTGTCTCAGGGTCTGTCCGAACCACCACCATCTGGTAAAAGGTCGGTTCGTCCAGTCCCAGTGGTTCAGGATTATGATATTGAGGAATTTTATGAACCAGAGGAGGGGGAGGAGGATTATGAACAGTATGAATGTGGCTGGGAAGGTCTGGGTGTGCCCATTGAACCAGACATGTCCCCAGACAGACCTTTAGAATCTCCCCCTATGCTGTCTGAGTCCCCATCTCATTTTATGTTTTATAAAAGTTGCTGAAACCTCCAGCTTCCTTTAGAAGAGGCTGTGGATGAGCAAGAGGAGCCTGATTTTGTAGAAATGATGGATATTCCAGAGTCTAGGAGATTGTCTATTCCTTTACATAAGTCTTTTAGGAAACAAACAATTAAAATTTTAAAGCTCCTAATTCTGTGCCTCCTGTAGATAAAAAGATGGACAGAAGGTATACATTGTCAGGCCCTGATACAGAATTCCTTTCTCAGTAATGCAGTCATGTTAGTAGTTCAGGCTGCTGCCTGTGATAAAGCTAATATTCCTTGGCTTCACATCCTCCTGACAAGGATTCCAGGAAGATTGATGCCATGGCAAAAACAGTATATGGCAGCCTCTCTGGGACTCAGGCAAGCAAATTATATGGCTTATGTAGCTAGGTATCAGAAATCTAGATGGGATACTGTTATGAATTGGCCAAGCAGGCCCATGGCCAGCTGGCTAGTGAACTAGAACAGGTGGCTGCTGATGGCATTGAAGCCTCTAAGGTTCAGTTTCATGCTGCTGTGGATGTTAATGATGTTTCCTCTAGGGTCATGGCCACATCTGTAGCTTTTTCGTAGGTTGGCCTGGCTCAGGTGTACTAGTTTGTCACAGGATACCCAGACTAAGGCTATGGATTTTCCTGTGGTGGGAAATTCTCTGTTTGGAGAGCAGACAGAGAATTACATGAAGAAGATGGATGAATATAGGACTACTTACAAGAGTGCCCAGGCTAAGGAGCGGCAAGCCACTCCTGAAAGGCATGCCCCAAGGGGTAGGGGTAGGCCTTTTCACAGGCCTTTCTACCAGACTCAGGCCTCCTCTGCCTTTGCTCAGAGGGGCTTCTTCAGAGGCAGGGGCAGACCTGCTCCCACCCCCCAGCCTAAAGCTCCTGCGAAACAGGCACCCTGATGGGGTGCCCAGGGCCAGTTCTCCTGTACCAGTGGGGGGCAGGATGGCTTACTTCAGTCAGAACTGGGCTTCTTTAACCTCAGACAAGTGGGTTCTGGAAGTAGTAAGCCAGGGTCTGGTTCTCAGCTTCAAAAAGTTTCCCAAGTTGAGAAGCAGACTTTTTCTACCTGCAAGTGCTTCAGAGACCCTCGCTCTGGAAACAGAGGTCTCATCCCTGTTAGCTCTCAGAGCAGTAGAAAGGGTTCCTCCCCTGCATCAGGGCAGGGGTCTGTATTCCAGATACTTCCTTACCCCAAAAAAGACAGGAGAATGGTGGCCCATTTTAGATTTCAGATATCTGAACAAGCATCTTTTGAAACCAAAGTTCAAAATGGTAACTCTGGCAATGATTTTACCTTCCCTAAGGCCAGGGGACTGGCTAGCCTCCCTGGATCTCAAGGATGCCTATTTCCATGTCCTAATCAGAAGATCCCATCGAAAGTATCTCAGATTCGAACTGCCCTCAGGTCATTACCAGTTCAGAGCAATGCCCTTCGGCCTTATCTCTGCTCCAAGGGTATTCACAAAGTGTCTAGCAGTGGCAGTGGCCCACTTAAGGAGGCAGAGGATTACTGTTTTTCCCTATCTAGACGACTGGCTCATTGTAGGCCAGTCCCCAGAACAGGTAAAATTTCACCTGCAGGTCACCCAGCAGCTTCTCACCTCCCTGGGTTTCTGCTAAACCTACCAAAGTCGGTTCTGGAACCAGTCCAGGTACTCACCTTTATAGGGGCAGAATTGGACACAAAGCTAGCCAGAGCCTTTCTTCCCCAGAAAGGGTAAGGAATTTAGTGGCTCTGGCCTCTTCCTTCACTCTGCAGGTCTCGACCAGCAAGACACTTTCTGCAGCTCCTGGGGCACATGGCTGCATCCACAGCTGTTGTGCAGGGAGCCAGATTTCAGATGAGAGACATTCAGTTTCACTTGAGAACCTTTTGGTCTAGAAGAGACCCCTTTCCAAGTTGGTCCCAGTGACTCGAAACTTGATCCTAGCTCTCCAGTGGTGGCAGGATCAGAGCAATTTAAGAGCGGGGCCCCTTCATTTCCTCTTCACGACTTGACTCTCACTACAGATGCTTCCCTTCTGGGTTGGGAGCCACATGGGCGACCTTTCCACTCAGGAGTTTGGTCCCCAGGAATCTCTGCTCCACATCAATTTGCTGGAACTCAGAGCTGTCTTTTTAGCTCTTCAAGCTTTTTCTGCATCTGTCCACGACAAGGTGATACAAGTCAGAACAGACAACACCACAACAATGTGGTACATCAACAAACAGGGGGGCACTCGGTCTTCGGCCTTGTGCACCGAGGCAATGAAGTTGTGGTCTCTGGCCTATTCCCTGAACACTTCCCTCATAGCAGTTCATCTTCCAGGGAAGGACAATGTCCTAGCGGATGCCCTCAGCAGGATTTCCCAGGGCCATCACGAATGGTCCCTGGATCCTCAAGTGCTGGGGATAGTTTTTGCCAGGTGGGGCATCCCTCAGATAGATCTTTTTGCAGCCCCAGACAATCACAAACTTCCTCTGTTCTGTTGCAGGCCTCCAGTGCTGGGCTCAGTTCCCCTGGATGCCCTTCTTCTGGATTGGGAGGGGAAGTTCCTCTATGCTTCCCCTTTCTCTCCTATTCAAAGTACTAGTCAAAATCAGATCTCAGCCTTGCAGGGTGATTCTGATTGCCCGGATTGGGCCAGGCAGCCCTGGTACCCACTCCTTCTGTCTCTGACAGTCCATCTTCCCTGTGCCTCCCCAGGAATCACAATCTGTTGACTTGTGCCCAGGGAAGGGTTTGGTATCCGACCTCAATCCTCAACCTCAAGGCCTGGCTCTTGAGGAGTTAGAGTTTGCTGATTTACACCTCTCTCAGGGTGTTCTTGAGATCCTAAAGGCTTCCAGAAAGCCTTCCACTAGGGCTACTTATAGTTCTAAATGGAAAGGTTTTCCATTTGGTGTGCTGGGAAAAATATTTCCCAGAATCTGCTGAATTACCCATTTTGTTAGATTACATGGTACATCTTAATTCCTTGGTCTCAGACCAGCTACCCTGAGAGTTCATTTGGTAGCTGTGTCTCCTTTGTGTCAGCAGGAAGATGTCCCTCTTTCCTCTCATCCTGTGTTTTCCAAGTTTTTTAAGGGTTACTCCATACTAATCCTCCCTCTGAACCGCCCCTCCTTGGGACCTTAATGTTTGCATTGCCCAGTTAATGCAACCCCTTTGAACCTCTGTCTTCTGCAGAGCTTAAGTACCTAACTTGAAAAACTGTTTTCTAGTGGCTATCACTTCTGCCAGACGATAAGTGAATTGCAAGCCTTGTCAGTGGAGACTGACTTTATTTCTTTCCACAGGGATAAGGTAGTCCTTAGGACTAATAGGAAGTTTTTGCCTAAGGTGGTTTCAGATTTCCATCTTAATCAATCTATCTCCTTCCAGTATTTTTCACTGATCACTCCTCTTCGGTGAGAGGAGGTTGCACAGCCTGGATGTTAAGAGAGCTCTTAGTTATTATATAGAGCGTACTCAAAGGTCACAGGTTCGAATCTCCAACTTTTCCTTACCTATGGTGAAGTTGGGAAAGGCAAACCTGCTACCAAGAGATCAATAGCCAGGCGGAGTGTCTCTTGTATCCAATTTTGTTATCAGTGGCAGAGCCCCCCCAGGTTTGAGGGCTCATTCTACCAGGGGTACAGCTGCGCTCTAGCTGCTGCCAGAGATATCCCTTTATTAGAGATTTGCCAGGCTGCTACTTGGAAAATGGTACACACTTTTACCAAGCATTACTCCTGGATGTCCAGGCCAGGAGAGATGCTGGTTTGCACAGCTGTTCTTCAGAGCCTGTTCCTAAGTAGGTTCTGCCCTCCTCCATGGAGGTACTGCTGTGTATTCTGCTATACGTCTATAATATAGCAAGACTTCATGTTGTTTGAAGAAAAAATTACTCACCTTAGTAATGTTGTTTCTTCTAATGGAGTCTTGCTATATTACAGACCTCCCCCCCAACCTGCCCCTCTCAGAACCTCTACTTGGTGGGGTGCGGGCAACTTAGTGTCAGCACTACTTATGTCCTGTTAGCATTTTGTCCCCTTTGGGACTTTGGGGGTGTGTATGTGTATGCATGTGTGTGTTTTATTATACTTATGTTCCATTTTCATATTATTAGAATGGTGTTAGTATTTCTGGTCCCCTGACTTGAGTCTTGGGTGTTGGGACCATCAATGGTTGTTATTATTTAGGTAGCCATTTGGCTAGTGTAGGTTACAGCTTCCACACAGACCTTAGTGAGTTTGGCTCGTAAAGATCTGACAGTTCAAGTTTGAAATGACACAGATAGAGCTGCTCTCGTGCCAAAATTCTATTTTGGAATGGTTTTAACCATTTCACTCCGGGGCAGTTCTAGAGCTGGAACAAACTGCTAATGTCTATAATATAGCAAGACTCCACTAGAAGAAACAACATTACTAAGGTGAGTAATTTTTTCTTTCTGTAGCTTAACATGTTCCTTATAAGCTGTTTTAAGTTTATTTAATTCCCTTAAGTTTTCTCTAGAGGGTTGCTTTTTAACTTTTCTAGTTGCCTTAGCAAGTTCTTTCTTCTTAGGCAAATAAGTTTTATGAAACCAAATTTTCTTATTTTAAAGGAAGTTGTTGTTTCACAGGATTATGATTTGACGTGATCTCATTATATTTGTTTAAGACAGAAGTATATATAATTGCTGGATCTAATTCACCTTCCACTACTGGTAGAAGATTTGGGGGTGGAACCAGTCGGATGGTCAGATCACTACACAGTGTCCTCATGTCTGGATTATTGTAACTCCCTTTACCTAGGGCTACCTGGGGTGGATATCCGCCACTTGTAGCTGGTGCAGAATGCAGCGGCCTGGTTATTGACGGGAATGTCCCAGTCCTGTCATATTTCTCTGGTGCTGCGTGAACTGCACTGGCTGCCAGTACAGTGGTGGATCACCTTTAACGTTGGACTTCTGACTTATAAAGCCCTACATGGACTGGACCCAGACTACCTGAAAGAGCTTCTGGTTCCTTACTGCCTTGGGAGATCACTCCGCTCATCTGACGAGGGGTTGCTAGAGATTCCAAGGGTTTGTTTAAAATCTTCTGGGGCCCGGGCATTTATGCATGCAGCCCCTGCCTTTTGTAATTCTCTACCCCATCAACTATGGGAGTGCATGACTGTGGAGGGATTTAAACAGGTGTTTAAAACCTATTTGTGGAAAAAAGCATAAGATAACTGATTTAATTATGGTTCTATCTGTATTAGTTGCATTTTATATTATTTATAAATGTGTGGATTTTATGATTCATTCTGTTTTAATTGTTAGGTGCCTTGATAGTTGAAAGGCACCATATAAATAAAGATTTATTATTATTATTATTATTATATGCTTTGAAAACAGGCTGCTAATGTAAGTCTGTCTTCTAAATTAAACTTATTCCATCTTAGCTTTTTATTATTGATTATTTCTATATTTGGTTCCTGTATATCTTGAGATTTGATAGCCATCTTTCTTACAGTAATTATTATAAAATTGTCACTGTCAGATCTCATCACAATCTGTAAATCAAAATAATTTTGATAATCATAGGGCGAGATCAAAACATAATCAATTAGAGATGTACCCCTATAGTTTATATAGTAGTACATCCCCTTACTACCTGAACAAGTTCTACCATTTAATATTATATGATCCAGCTCAGTGAGAAATTTCTCCATTCTATGTTCTCGATCTGAATTTGATCGGTTGAATCTCATGACTGTATATCTTAATTGTTTTTCCCTATTCAGAACACCTTTATCCAAATGGGATTCTAGAGGGGGGCATCTAACGTTAAAATCACCTGTTATATATATATATACTTCTGCATTTTTATAATTTTTCTGTGAAGAAGAAACCTCTACAGAAATGTTATCACATAGTTCCCTATCATAATTGAGTGATTTCTTTGGGGAGTTATACACATTCACCATTATAACCAGTGTTTTATTCAAGGCCACTAATACCATAATATAAATACTCTGTACCTTAGATTGAATAAGTTTATTATTAGAGACTTTTAGAAATATAATAAGGCCACCAATCAGTCTACCCTTCCTTGAATGCTTAATTGCATGACTGTGAAGAATCTGGTATCCATTAAGTTGAATAACATCACCCTGTTCCTTTCCATGCCATGTTTAATAAAAGTTACATAATCAGAATTGGTTAGCTTTTTGTAATGTGTCTGGCAAAATTCCAGGTTATACTTTTTAAGTCACCTGAATACTTCTTAATAAGTTCATTTGGTTCCATGATGCACCCAGTATTTAACATGATTGAGATACCATTATCTCTTTCTATAGTTTTTTCATTTCGACTACAGCTTACCAGAAGTCAGTTACAATCTTCTGTTAAGAGCTGGAATCTATTATAAACCTCCACATTGTATACAGTTGTTTGATTATCTTTTGTATCATCTTTAAAGCTGATGTCCTCTTTACAGTCCAAAGTTTTACTGGAGAAGTCTATTATCAGAATCCCTAAGGAATCAAGTTTATGTACTACTTCCAAAATTGTGGAGGTCATTTTGTTATTTATCAGTGTAACATCAATTTGACTTCATTCTGAACCAGATTTGAACACTCTTACAACATTAACTATGTCATTTTCATGAAAGTTCAGCCCAAGGATGTTACAAAAAAGCTAGGCAATTATAGTTTTCAATTTTTATTTTCCAAGCCAGCATAGACTAATCCAAAGATTGACAAAACCAACTCCATTGAATTAGTTACATTCTCATTGTGGTACACCAGGTCCTGAATATTATGATAATTGGACAGCTCAGAAGCCAATCCATCAGTTGTTAATTGAGACCATTTTGTATTTTCCAGCAAATACTTTGTTAATACTTGATAATCCATCTCTAGATCATAGTAATACAATTGCTGTGAGTTTCTCCACACATACTGGGCAGCATGATCATTTTTAGAGAATATCAGTAAAACATCAGTGTCCCTGGCATATTCATAGGACCTAATCACATCAACAGCATCATCAGTAGCAACATCCAACCCCAGGAATTCATTACAAAAAATGTTCACCAAAATTGTAAGGACTTCCCTGTTTTCATTGGGATCACAAGGTATTCCTGTCAAGGTTACAATTGCCTGATCATCTGTCAATAATCTAGAACTTGGAACGACTGCTTCTACATTGTTAACCTGATGATGAAAGTTTTTCTGTTGAGTTAAAGTATCAGGTAGTTCCAAGGGTGAGGGGGTCTAATTCTCCTGATGGGCATCAATAATTAGCAGCTCCTGGTCCTTTTCAGAACCCTCTTTCATCCCTTCATCATGCACTGTTGATTTGGGTAAATTTCCCTTAACAACTTTGCCATTTACTTCTCCCTTTAATTCTCCCACTACAGATTTTTTTTATTTTTAGTGGAAGCATTCTTGAACTGATTACAAGGTTTTTTCTTTTCTGAATCTAGATTTTTATTAGACTTGATATTTTTTTTTACTTTTTTATTTTTAGAGGGAATGTGAGTTTCAGTATGGAGTTCTTCACCTCCATTGGTTGTTTAAGTATTGATCTCAATCTTTTCATTAATATTAGCTTTTCAGAGTTCCAGACAAGTATCTTCCAGATTCAGAACTGTCTGAACAGGGTCTCTACATACTATGGAGGGAGAACCAGGATGCTTTTGATTCTGATTTATTTTAGTAATAGCTAGGAGTTCTTCCAATCTCATAGCATTTACTGTAACCTCACCCCTTAGATCAGTGATCTCATTTTTAATCACTACAAGTTGTTCCATTATGGCAACATTTGCTACATTGGGGAGGGGGTTAAAACCTCAATCAGTTTCTCATCTATAAATGGAGAGTAAGTAAGATGATAGACAACTTTCTGTTCATCTATACAAGATTGTTTTGCTAGGTCCACTTGTTGTCTCTTCCAGTTCTTCCACTATTTCTCCAACTGCCTTATTTTGCATTATAAATTCACCTTTATCAAGGTTTATTATTTTACTTTGAGAGGTAACATCTGGGAGGCTGTTGTAAGATAGCGAGATAACTGGAAAATCTTGTGTCAAGCTAAAACTATTGCTTTCCACAGAAGTGACTTTTTTTATGCGTTATATCCTGCAGAACAGGAGATACAAACTCAGGCAGACTGTCATACACTAAATTAGGGAATCTATTGATTGACTCTGTACTAAAATGATACTGAATCACTGTCACTTCTTGTTCCTTATTTCCTCTTTCAGCAAACTTTGCTATATCTATCCCTGTAGCCTGACAAGGATTAGAGGTGAGCCTGGTATCGCTTTTATCTAATGGTACTTCAACCCTTGTCAGGTGAGGGATTATCAGATTCTGCGCTCTCTTTCTGACTTGAGTTTTCATATTTTGTTTTTTAACTCTACCCACATTTTTTCCTGAATGAATATCTTCCTTTTTACCTTTGTCAGTACCTTTATTACTGGTATTCTTCCCCTTTTTACATTTTTTTAAATTTCCTTTTGTTTTATCAATTTCATCAGGGGAATCTGGAATGAAATTAATAGACCCCTGTAATGCTGTTTTCCTGGTTCTCGTTTTTAATATAAAATATCCTAACTTTGTTAAAATGCTGCTTATGTAAAGTGCTTTGCTATAGCTAAGCTATACAATGTAGAAATAGCTAAAGATAAAAAAAACTTTACCCACATAAGACAAAAACATAAATGATCACAAATACATATAACACTATGACACTATAAAGCTATAAAATGAGAACTTCCAGTAAAACAGGCCCAGTAGTGTTTTAGGCGATTTGTCAGTATCTTCGGATAGTAGTTCTGATATAAGGTACTTTTATAGTCCTCACTTCCTTTCTTCTTAGAGAAGTAGCTAGTGCCCTTCAATAGGAATATACTATTCTTGTAGCCAAGTGCCTAAAAAGATAACAAAAATGACACTAAATAACTTCCTCTAAAATAATTGTGATAAAGCTTCATACCTTAAAAGTGCAGAATAATGTAACTGCCAAGCAGTGTTTTTCCACACTAACTTTTATAGTAGACATCCAAGTACAGTACCTTGTATCAAGGGCAATATATTTTACACAGACCCTTTATATAATTTTAAACTAATTTTTAACCTGATAAATAATAAATAAAATCTTAGTATACCTTCGTCCTTAATAAATGAATGTTTTTAATATTCAAACCCAGCCAGCAACGATCCAGGGATCCCAAAACGCCTGTTCCAGATTTATCTTTATGTTTTCTTTTCCAGAAAATATCACAGTATTTTAGTGCAGGGCTCTCAGTCTGAGCAACACTGTTTTTTGCAGAAAAAAAAGGAAAAAAACAGCTCTATATAAACTCAGTAAACTTGATAGACACTATGGGCTAATTTCTAATGGTTGACAAGAAAAGCTACTTCTAAATATATGCTTCCAATACAGCCACGAAACAAGTAAAATATAAAGTTTGGAGCTTAACCTTTACTTTTTTAGCCTTGAATTCATGTTTTAAAATAGAGATTGAGCACAAGCAGTCAGTTGATATAATTACTTAAATATATCCTGGTAGCTGTTATCCGTTTTTCACAGTTGTTACTTTAAAAGAATTTAAATTTTTATCCAGGCAGCATTTAAAACATCAAGGTAAAACTCATCTAAACGCAGGGTACTACAGGCACACCATGAAAAGTAGCCAATACAAAGGAGTTTCAAAACTCGCACCACCAAACACTATCCCTTCTCCGAGTCACTGTGTCTGGAAACACAACTAGTCTCAACTGATAAAACGTATTGCCCAAGTATCCAGAGTCAGCTAGCGCTTATATAGCTCTCTAAGAGGGGATCAATTATAATATGCAGTACTACTATCCTGTGCTCACCTAATTACGAGTCCTTAAGGTCCTTGAACTCGTGCGAGTAAATGAGCCCCAAGAGCTCCCAGATATAATGTGTAGACATTGATCTAGTCAGCCGGTCAGAAGCGAACTAAATAGACTAACTGGCTGAATAGTTTTAGTAACACGAAGAAAACGTGCAAAATGGCCACTATGCACGAGGCGGGTAGTTAACCAAGAGGCAAATAATTAATTGAAAGCAATCGGTGATCACCAGAAGTTATCAGCTATTGCTGGCAATCAAGAGCAAAATAATCGTGGGAAGTGTGTTTCAGGTAGCTTGCTACCAAGATTTAAAGGTATACATGTTACCTGATGAACTTTAATCACAGCACAAAACTCTTAACTTTTTTGGATCCAAGGCTTTTAAAAATACCAACGTTCCTATGCACCAAAGAACATAAATCTCCCTATCCCTATAATACAGCAAAAAAAAAAGCACTCCTGAGATTTGTTTAGAAAGCTTAAGAAGCCACTCGCTTATGCGCTTGTATAATCTAAAGAGTTTAATCCAAAGAATCCCAAGTTTTAAATTTTAAAAGAAGAATCTACATTGTATTACTATTGGCTCATACAAAAAGAAGAATATTATAGTATAAGAGCAGAGAGATCCTCACTCTAATTTTAGCTTTAGACTAGTAATTCAAAAAACAGAGGTCAAAATAAATGAAGAAATCAAAATTCCTGTAGCGAATGTTTTTTTTGTTCTCTGCTTTCCACTTTAACTCTGCTCTAACTGTCCGATAAAAGCATATACAGAATTTTAACCAGCTCTAGCACAGGTCTTTATAGATTTTGTAGACTCCTTTTTACTCCTTTAATCCTTTGCTCAGTACTTCAGCGTTTTCAGTGTTTTTCAATGTTTTTCAGTACTCCTGGACTCCAAGGGACCAAAACTTCTGCCAATACCAGCCCCGGCATAGTACCTTCCAAAAGGCACCCTGCTCCTCCAGTGGGATTCGAACAGCTCCTTCACCAAGGACTCCGCTCATTGCACGACACCTGGGGGAAACAGAAGCACACAGGGCAGACTGGCAGATCAGGACAGCCACACAAGAAAGACTGGAAAGCTCACTTGTAATAGCACAGGCAACGGTGGTTTACCTGTTATAGCTATATAAACAGCATTAAGCAGCTCCTGCTCCTGTGCCTACTCCACAGCCACATAGCACTCAGCAGCCATCGTGGATATCCTCACTTCCCTTCAACAAAGCCAGTGTTCCTGTTCAAGGAGATTGCTGAGGCAACTAAGAGACCAGCTCAGCTCTTCCGTACTGTCGATAGGCTGTGCAAGCCAACCTGTCTTCAGTCTTGGGGAGCCTTTTCACAATCTAGATGTGATGAGTTTGCTCAGTTCTTTGCCGATAAGATTGTAACTATCAGATTGGAGATCCAGTCAGCGTCCTCTAATGGACCTTGCAGTGATGGACTTGAAGTCACAAGTACTTGGGCTGTTTGGTCTGATTTTGGCCGGTCGGATGTTGTGGATGTGTGGATCATCCAGGAGTTGTAGCCGACCTAATGTAGTTTGGACCGAGGGCCAACGTGCCTCTTTCTGGGGTGCTTGAAGGTTATCAGCCCAGTCCTTGCTAGGATAGTCCATTGTTCTTTAGTGACAGGAGTTTTTCCAGAACCCATTAAGAAGGCGGTTGTGAAACCACTCCTGAAAAAATCTTTGCTAGATCTGGACATCCTGGCAAACTACAGACCTGTCTCTAACCTGCCCTTTGTGGGCAAGGTTATTGAGAAGGTGGTGGCTATAAAACTGGACAATCATTTAACAACTCACAACATCTATGACTCTCTCCAGTCTGGTTTCAGAAAGAGGCATAGTACTGAGACTGTCCTTGTCCTGGTGCTGACTGATCTTTTGATGGCGAGGGATCATGGCAGCCATTCCATCTTAGTGCTCCTCGATCTCTCTGCGGCATTTGACACTGTGGACCATGGGGTATTGATGGAGCGCCTGTGGGTATGCTGTGGACTGGCTGGTACAGTCCACAGCTGGTTTAAATCTTTTCTCATGGGCAGGACGCAGAGAGTAATAGCAGGAATTTCTTCCTCTGCCTCTCTGCCCCTATCATGTGGGGTCTCGCAGTGCTCGGTCTTATCCCCCATGTTCGAAGTGTATATGCTACCATTAGTGGACATCATTAGGTGGTATGGGCTGAGTTTTCACTGCTACACGGATGATACTCAGCTCTACATGTCCTTTGCACATGTGCAGGAGACAGTCTCGGTTTTTAACAGCTGCCTCACTGAGATTCAAGACTGGATGAGGACCAACTGGCTGAAGTTAAATCAGGACAAGACCGAAGTATTGATGTTATAACCCAGTCACCAGGGGAGGAGGGTACAGGCTGGTGAGACCTCAGAAGTCTGGCTTGGGGATTTTCTACTGTTTACCTTGGATTGGGTGAAATATCTGGGTGTTATGCTCGACGGTAGTCTGACACTGGCATCACAGGTGTCGGCTGTGGTCAGGGCCTCATTTTACTATCTGAGAAACATCACCCGGATCAAACACCCAATCTCACCTGGTGACATGCCAACTTTGGTTCATGCCTTTGTGACCTCTCGTCTAGATTACTGCAACGCCCTATACCTAGGGCTGTCGGGGGTAGATCTTCACCGATTGCACCTAGTGCAGAATGTGGTGACTAGGTTAACTGGTTTGCCCAGATCTTGCCATATCACAACTGTGCTCTGCTATCTACACTAGTTGCCAATAAATTAGCGGATCTTCTTCAAGCTTGGTTTGCTGACCTATAAAGCCCTACATGATCAGGGACCCAGCTAACTGCAAGATCTTCGTTCCTACCATCCTTCCCACCCTCTCCCCTCCACTGATGAGGGATTGCTAGAGATTCCCAAGGCTAAATTAAAGTCAGCTGGGGCCGGTACGTTTGATTTTGCAGCCCCATCCCTGTGGAAGTCTCTGACTTATCAGGTTAGAGTGTGCCAGACCATCGACCATTTGAAAGTATGGTTGAAAACCTTTTTATTTAGCCAGGCCTTCCCTGATGAGAATTAAGTGAAGATTTTATCATTTTAGTATTGCTGTTTTTAAAAATGTTATGTCTTTTAAAATTGTGATAGTATGTAAAGTGCTTTGACTCCCGGAAATTTGTGCTGAATAAATAAAGTATTAATTGATTGATATATAAATAAATACACCTCTTGGGGGGAGTTGTAATACCAAGAGGGAGATCCTGAAGAGGCATACAGTAGTGGAAGTAACTATGTATTCAAGTGGGCAGCAAGAAAAATAGGGAAGATAGAAGCAACCATGGTTGTTGATGAGCTAGTAGAACCAGGAACCACAGACTTGCAAATAATATAAAGTTTTAGAAGTAATCACTTAAAACTTTTTTTTATTTCTGAAGTATTTTTCTTTCTCCTTTTTTCCTTTTGCTCATTAGAAAGTTTTCTACTGTATGTGTTAGTATTAGGCTGGATGTGTACTCTGCATGGCAGCTGATGTATATGGCTCTGGTCTCTCCACTACATCATCAACACTGTGACCTCACTGGCAGCGACATTGTAAGCAACAGAGCTGGCTGTTGCTGAGTGGCTCTTTCTGAACAGCTGTGATGTCACATTCAGTGAGGTCACAAAGTCAATGATGTAAGGAACAGAGCTATGTCAGCTGCCAGACAAAGTGCTGCTCCATACATCACACCTACTAACATTAAGTTAAAAAAATCTTCTAATTAACCAAAGTGAAAGGAAAAAAGTACCTCTGACAGAGAGTTTGTAGTTGACTCCTTTTAAAAACTAACCTTAGTTTTAGGCAGTAAACTATATCTTCAATGGATCTGCACAGTAGTTAAGGAAGAATATGAAGATGAAAACTACAGTATGTTGAAGGATTCTGGGAATAAAAAAAGAGTATAGGGCATTACAGATGAAATGAAGGCCATGTTTGTGCAGACCTACAGGTCTGGAAGAGAGGATTACACAGGTAATGAAAGGAAGTAATAAACTGTATGTAACCTCATGTGTATTAAGGTTTTAACCAAATGGTCCAATCCTTTGGCTTTCTGCATGGACTGAGACATTGCCTGTAGGTAATAAAAGGGGTGGAGTCAGTTCTAGAGAAAGAGTTAAGATCAGCTCTAGATTGAGATGCTGTGAGCAGGGCTGCTAGTGCTCTGTGGCACTTTGTCCTGATTTGTCGACATCTCATGCCGAGCATAGTGGAGGGGCTTCAGGATCAACAAGATGGGAAGAGAACTGGGCACAATGGAAAAACTGTGTGTTTGAATGAAAATTCACCAAGAACAATGGACTGTATAACACTATGTATATGTAACCCCCAGGTGGTGCTGTTCCAAGGGCTACTACCCCTGCCTGCTTGCCTACTGACAGGTTGAGGGGCCTAGGTTCTAGGGCGGGTGCCTCCACCCAGAGGTCAGGGTTTGTAGAGGTTAGACTAGCTTGGTCACAGCCCTCTGGGACACTGAGACCCCCTTTTATTCCCTCTAGTGGCTCACACAATGTACAGAAGTTACAGTCCCAATACCCCACATGTACACACTGTTCATTCATAAAGTACCACTTACCCTCGAGACTGATTCTGAGGTTCGTCTCTGGGGACCCCCTGTAAAATAATGTTAATCAATATACACAAACCAATGCAATGCTTGATATGTAGGTACTGGCATTTCAGACAGTTTAAAGTTTAACAACATCAAATCTGGTTTATTTACCGGGAATAAAACACAGGAGGGGGAGATCAGGTTGACTGGCAGAATTAAATCACAGTACTGTGCACACATACAGGGTCTGAAAAGTTACACTCTGGATACCCAGGTTGGGGGGGGGGGCTAGCCAGGTCCGTTTCCCGGGGGTTGACTGGCAGATGCAGATGGACAGGGCCCTGTAGAAGAAAATATATGCACAACACCCAATTGTAATCCGGAGCCAGATGGCTCAGTCCATGAAGAAGTGAAACAACAATAATTAGATGACACACTTGTAATTGAAAACAGGCTGCAGGGGAATACCCTGATTTGTGCTCACAATACCCAAGCTGAGAACTGGATGGTGGATGTTCTTCTGGGTTGCCAGAACAACAGGGCATGGAGACAAGGTCCTTGTGACTGGACCCCACTGCAGTAGATAGCAAATGGATTTAGTCTGAGACAAGCAGGGGTTTGCTGCCAGCTTCAACACACAGCACACAGCACAGGGGATTGGAAATAGCGATTCCCCACAAGCACTACACACATTCATATGTAAAAGGAAAGTACTATACCAGGCAGGCTGCTCCTAGATCCTGATCGCAATTACTGCAAAATATCTGGGAGCACACACAGCAGCTTCAGTTCCAGACAGACCGAGCGCGATTCAGCAATTTCTCCAGTCTTCTACAAGGTTCGCCTGGTTTCTACCTTTCAGACTTCCTTCTTTCTCCTCACAAGTTGGATTCAGTCTGAACTAGCGCTTACAACGACTGCAGGCCGAACCTCAGGGCCTCACACACGCTTCCCACGCTAAACTACACACTGCAGAAGCACAGAGCTCCTTCTCTCTTCACTGTCACAACTGATCTGATCTTTCCAGTCACAGAGCAGAGCATTTACTTTAGCTCCCCACCATTCTGTTGGCTGGTTCAGCTGTCACTCACAATAAGACGCCCTCTGTTGGTGAAAAAAGGCACCAAGGTCAAAACTACATTTCCCAGAGTCACTGCCCATACAATCCCCTTGTGGCTGGCTCAAAATTGAGAGTCCAAGTTCCGATTCATCCGCAGGCTCCATTGTAAGGAACCCCTCCCCATTGATTGGTCCATTTCAGCAGTTCAGGACCAAAATGAAAGAGCTGCACTGAAACAGTTCGTGCTGAAATGGAGACAGGTTAGACAAACTACATTTTCTCAGTCACTCCAAATGATTTCTGGCAAATAGTTATATCTTTCAACAAGGCTCCCTCTGCATATGTAGCGACGGCAGAAACAGAGCTAATTGGCAACAGCTCGGGCAGGATTCGAGCATTAAATACACAATCCCCCCCCATACAAACTAAGTCTGCAAGCAGACAGCTCTTAAAGGGACAGTACGTGGAGGCCCAAATAGCACTCACTTGGAACCACATTTAAACAGCTCAGACACCGAACACTGCCCAGACTTGGAGCATTCAGGCAAGCTCCTGGAAGACTTTTTGTAACCCCCATTTGCAGGGGGGTTACATATACATATTCTATGGCATAATACAAATTCTGTGGAAAATTCCACAGCTGCAGAATTCCATAATTTCAGGGGCTGTGGGTCCAGCCCATCCAATCAACACAATAGGTCTTTGGTGAGCCAGGGTCTACTTCCATTTTCTTGAGTCTGAATCTAAGTATACGCATTCCTGGGTGAAGTGCCAGAAGCTGTCAATCTGTAGCTCCTCCAGGACAAATAGGTGGGTCATCCAGCCCAGTGTAACTTGGTCTAGCATCCTTGCAGAGTAAAGAACCATCTGAAAGGCATCCATTGTGGGGAGCAGCTATGCTGAGAGACTTAAGAGATGTTACAGTGAAGAGAAAGGTGTCCCCAAGGGATCTTGTAAATATTGAATTAATTTAATCCTTGTAGATAGCAAGAAAGGGTACATGTGTGAGTACCCATGAGTGCCTCTGAGGGCTGGCCCCCAGATGATGCGGTCTTAGAAACATAGAACATAGAAATATAGAATTTGATGGCAGATAAGGACTGCTTTGCCCACCTAGTCTGGCAATTTCCGTACCTAATGGCTAAGCTGCAGATCCTAGTTAACCAACAGCCTACGTCTTCCTACCCCCCACTAGAATTGCCTTATGTCTGTCCCATGCATTCTTGAATTAACCCACTGTTTTTGACTCCATGACCTCCTCAGGAAGGCCATTTCATGCATCCACAACCCTCTCCGTGAAAAAATACTTCCTCACATTACCTCTGAGCTGTCCTCCATCTATCTCAAATTGTGCCCCCTTGTTCTTGCATATCTCTTTTTCTGAATGATGCTACCCTCTTGGACTTTGTTGATTCCCTTGTGGTACTTGAAAGTTTCTATCATGTCCCCCCCTCTCCCTCCTTTCCTTGAGGATATACATATTTAGTCTGTCTTTGTATGGCTTCTGGTGCAGACCCTGCACCATTTTAGTTGCCCTCCTCTGGTTTGCCTCCATCCTGTCTATGTCCTTGAGGAGATGGGGTCTCCAGAACTGCACACAGTACACCAGATGGGGTTTCACCAACTGTCTGTACAGAGGGATAACAACTTCATGTTTTCTACTGGTGATGCCTCTCCCTATACATTCCAGTATCTCCCCAGCTCTCCTTACTGCCTTCTCACATTGCTTGCCCACATTTAGGTCATCTAATATGACAACCCCCAGGTCCCTTTCCATTTTTTTGTTGTTAGTATCTCATCCCCCATTGTGTACTCTTCCCCTGGGTTTTTGTTTTCCAGTTGCATTACTTTGCACTTCTTTGCGTTGAATCTAAGCTGCCATACATTTGACCATTCCTCCAACCTTGCCAAGTCCCTTCTCATCCTTTCCACCCCACCTTGTGTATCAACCCGGTTGCAGATCTTTGTGTTATCTGCAAAGAGACATACTTTTCCTTTCAGTCCATCTGCAGTGTCACTTATAAAGACATTAAAGAGAACCAGTCCCAGTACTGAACCTTGTGGTACCCTGCTAGTAAACCCCCTTTCTTCAGAGTGGATTCCGTTTACTAGTACCCTCTGTGTCCTGTTGTCCAGCCAATTTTTTTACCCAGCCTACCACCTTGGGACCCACTCCAATGCTGGCTAACTTGTTTGCCTCGAGGAAAGGAGGGAGAGGGGGGGACATGATAGAAACGTTCAAGTACCTCAAGGGAATCAACAAAGTCCAAGAGGGTAGCATCTTTCAAAAAAAGAAGTGTGCAAGAACAAGAGGGCACAATTTGAAGATAGAGGGAGGGCGGTTCAGAGGTAATTTAAGGAAGTATTTTTTCACAGAGAGGGTTGTGGATGCATGGAATGGCCTTCCGGAGGAGGTTGTGGAGTCAAAATCAGTGGTGGAATCTGCATGCATGGGACAGTCATAAGGCAATTCTAGGGGTTGGGGTAGGAAGAAGTAGGCTGCTGGTTAACTAGGATCTGCAGCTTATCCAGTAGGTAGGGAAATGGGCAGACTGAGTGGGCCAAGCGGTCCTTATCTGCTGTCAAATTCTATGTTTCTATGTCTGTAGTTTCCTGCCTCTGCCTTGTTCTCACTTTTGTGAAGTGGAATCACATCCACCCTCCTCCAGTCCTCAGGTACCACCCCATCCTCCCACGATTTGTTAAAGAGGGTAATCGGTGGTGTCACTAGTTCTTCCCTTAGTTATTTTAGAATTCTGGGGTGAATCCCATAAGGCCCCATTGCTTTGTCCACCTTCAGTTTTAAGAGTTCTTTCAGAACCCTTTCTTTCCTTTCCTTTCCTTCCCTTCCCATATGGAAGCCAATCAGGGTTGTGCCAGCACTAAGACTCAGTGTGCTAGAATGCAGCCAGCAAGATTTAACCACCCATATGCAAAAGAGCGAAGGTTCCAATGTACCATCTAGAATGTAGTTATAGTGAATTGACTGAGGTTTCCACTCCAGGGACCAGTAGCGTCTGAAGTCCGAGGTGTCTTTACTGTGTCTAACCAATGCCTGGGAACAGCCAGGGAGCACCTCCCATGTATAAATGAACTCTTACTGCTTTACTGAAGACATTTGTATGACAATGAATTCGGTGATATGCTGTTGAAAGTGTTTGTTGCCTTTTGTGCCTCTTGCACTGTGGACCCACCAAAAAACCTAGAAGAACACTGATTGGCCTCAGCTATAGCAGTTGCAGTGACAGTAGCTGTTACCTAGGCCCACCCACACTCACCATATAACTCTTTCCAGCACTGTATATACATTCATGCCCTACTGTCCAATCCCTAACTGTTACTAGTGTAAACCCATTCTCTTATGGAGTTCCTTGTAAAGTTTCTGGGTATCAAAAATGTGCTAATCTGCGGGTGATAATACTTTTGAAATAAAGTCACTCAAACCACTGAGTGCTTCTTCCAAAAGGATTTTTATTTTTATTTTAAGATTCACCCCAATGTTTCACTGAGTCTAATATGCTTTTTCAAGGGGAGTTAATTATAAATTCTATGAAAAAGAAGAAAAAACATGTATAAATATTTATATATACAGACGGTTTTGGTTGTACAAAAATAAATTTACAATTTCTTGAATAGATATATTGCCTTTGTTGCAAACATGTGCTTGTAAGCAGAAAAAAAACTTATTTCATTTGCTCAATAATTTTTCTGTAATGGCAAATTATGAAGTTTTTATAAAATTCCATTTTAGAAAGCCCAGATGTCCCCCGTGTTATGTATTTGCATAAACACCCCAAACAGTGTTTTTAAGCCCTTTATCTCAGATATTCCAGCTGATATTCTCTTATCTTTTATATTTTATAAATTGTTAAAACTGTTTCCTTAATATACAGTGCATATGCAGGTGGTGCTGTGCTCTATTTTATACCAAGGATTCAAAGAAAAGAGTTTCCAGCCACTCTATGTATTTATCAATCCACTGGTTTATTTGTGTAGTTAATGCTTAATTAACAAATAAATCTCCTTGTGTCACTCAACGTGGGCTTCTTCAGGGGACAGGAATCTAAATTTAAATAGAATTCAACGTAAATATACTGTTGTAGACATTGGGCTGGATATTCAAACTGCGCTATTTTGTGGTGCAAGCCCTTGCGCTGCACAAAATAATTGCGCAGGGGTGTGGCCAGGGTGATATTCAAAAGGAGTTGCGTGAACGCTCGCGAATATCACCCTAACCACAGCCACTGTGCATAGTGCAGTGGAACTTTGCCACCGCAAGTGGTCAGAGGAGCATTCATGGTTATGTGGCTATACCATTGTGCCATGCAATCTCCCATATCTAAAAGGGTGACATGCAATGGGGCCATAATTCATGCAAGGCACTGGGGGACCATTTGCATCTATTTATGGCCCCATCTGCATGCCATTAGCATGCAGGTGCACCGATCCCCGAGGACTTGCGCCTGGTGCCCTGCCAGGCAGCAGCCGTTGGGGGACCGACGCCCCCTGCAGCCCGATTGCGGGCAAAAGTGTAAAAATCCCCTCCCCGACTGGCCCGATCGTGGGCAGCAAAGTGTCAACCCCCAGGACATATCCTGGTGGTCCAGTGGACCGTGAAGCCCGATCATGGGCTAAAGTGTACAATCCCCCACCAGCCCGATCGGCGGGCAAGCGTGTACAATACAACCCCCATCAGCCCGATCGTGGGCTGCAAAGTGTTCCAACACCCCCAAGAACATATCCCTGGTGGTCCAGTGGACCGCTAAGCCCGATCGCGGGCTGCAAAGTGTTCCAACACCCTCCCAAGAACATATCCCTGGTGGTCCAGTGGACTGCTAAGCCTGATTGCAAGCTGCAAATGTTCCAACACCCCCCAAGACCATATCCCTGGTGGTCCAGTGGCCCCCACCCACCCACCCACGAAGCCCCCACCCGCCTCCCCGTCAGCTGGCGGGCAGCAGCATCCCACCTGCCTGCCGCCCGCCGCCCGCCGACTGACGCCGAAGCTGCACGCCCATTGCCGCAGAGCAAGAGCCAATGGGCATGCAGCCCATACCGCATAAGCGCAGTCCAGATATGTGAATAACACCGGGCTTAGCGTCCACTGGACCACCAGGATATGGTCTTGGGGTTACACTTTGCGCCGCGATCGGGCTGGTGGGGTGGGTTTATTTTCACTTTTTGCCCGCAATCAGGCCAGTCGGTGGGTGAGGGGGCTACGACATATGCCCGACCGGGCCAGTCGGGGGAGGTTACTATATGCCCGCTGACAGCTGCAGGGGCACAGGGAGAGTTGAGGGCCACCCACAGGTGGTGGCTGCTGTGTTGCACCCTGCAATGCGGCAGCTACCTGTGGGTGGCCCTCACTTACTCCTTTTGTGTGGCTCAAAGCTGTGCAGGCGCAGGTTGGGGTTTTACCTATTAACTCTGCACAGCCCACTGAATATTGCCGTGCAGTTTATGCATGGTTCCTCCTCCGGTTCAGCATGCATTCATTGCATTGCGCTGTTGCTCAGCTTGACTTGGGGGGCTCAACTGCCTCCTGCTGAATATGGCAGAATGGTGCAATCTCGGACTTGTGCAGGCGCAACCCTATTGCGCATGGCGCAACCCTTTTGAATATCCAGCCCCATGTCTACTATCATTTTTTACATTTTTTAAAAATTCCATTTTGGCATCCATTTTGGGTGAGATTCCCTAATTTGTCATTCAGTACACTTCGATACACTCTTAATAATTTTCTTAGTAAATACTTCTTAATCATGAACCCATTTGTTATAAACATCCATTGTTATGCCTTGTGCACCAGTGTCTCTATAAAAAGAGAAACGGTAATGGCGTTCAGTACTCTTACACAGAGACCTAGGGACACAGCTAACACCTGTAAGGTAAGCCTGACTATATTACTCCAGTTTCGCTGAGAAGCATTACAGTTTTTGGAGAAGCCCTAAAAGTAGAACATGTTTGCAAATTGAATTGTTTATCTATCCAACAGATACATCCTGTAACTAAGGGATTGATATACCAAATTGCAAGAGACAAAAACACAGCCACAAGGGCAGGGACATACCGAGGGGGGAGTTTGGGAGTTGACCCATCTCTCGAAATTAGAGCAAGCATCCTATTTAACTTTCGACGGACTGCACCGCGCATGCACAAGTGGCATTTCTTTCCCCATCCATGGCCAGAGAACTGTGTGCACGCAACAGTGCGTGTCCCCGAATACCCATGCTTGAATGTGGAGGTGGAGCTGTGGGTGGGCATCAGGTGATCAGGATCTGTGACAGGCTGCCAACCTGGGCTGGTCACATGGCTCAAGACTTGGGGAGAATGCAGGTCACCTTATGTGGAGGGGATGGATGGAAGTTGCAGGTGAGACAGGTAGTCTGTTCAATGGCAACCCACCATCCCACCACAGTCCTGAGCACTGACTGACAGTTATTGTGACCTGCAGTACCTTGCTGCAGCCAGCCCACAGCAGTCAGAGTCCAATCAGAGTAGTCAGCTCTGTGCCCCATCCCTCCTCCCACATAGAGCGCACATCACTGAGCTACAGTATGAGCAGTATCAGCCTGAACTGAAGTAAGACATGTACAGTTCGCCTCATACTGCTGCTGCTCTCATCAGCAACTTCTTCTGAAAAGCTCTTGTTGTTAAATAAATTAATTCTAATCTACACTCAGTAAATAACCTAAACCACGCACTGACTGAAGACCATATAAAACAAGCATTTGTCAATGCCGAATGTTGCTTGCTTCTATGTGCTGTTTAGGTATTTGGAAGTCATTGGAGTGCAAATATTGAAAATTTGCGAACTTACGAACGTAAGGAACCGCGCAACGACGCTCGTAAGAAACAGTCATTTTACGGTTTCATCATCCTCAACACAGCATTTAAGACCTCTGCTCATGAACAGTGTCACTGTGATTTTGTTAATGTGTCCCATACATTGAGTTTGTACACCGACTGCGCCATTGTGCGCTACATGGGCGGAAACACATTTTGGGTGAGATGCAAAAATGACAGCTGTACTACTCATAAGAAGGTGTGGTAAATGGCAATGTTGAAAATCTGGAGTGAAAATATTGAAATTTTCAACTTACGAGCCCGCGTGAGAACCGCGCACGCACGCCAGAAACAGCGTCATTTTTTGATTTAGATATCAATTACGGCGATTGACTTCAGAATGTCACTGTCATGGAGACTGGCCGACGGCGTTATTTTGCAGTCACTGGCGCCGAAATCACCCTTCGGGCCCCGGTCAACGCCATGACAGTGACATCATTCATGAGAAGGGGTCCCAAAACCCCATGTTGAAAATTTGGTGCAAAATTCCCAAAAATGCCTGAGATATGCAACAAAGTTGAAACCCCCCTATCTAGCCCATTATACAGCTTACCGGCATTTCCTCAGTTCGCGGTCGGCTTTGAAGAGTGCAGACGTGTTCCCGGTCACCGAAGATCGTCGTGCCAGAGTCTGGAGGTAAGTATGGGGTGAGGGGGTGTGGGGAGGCTGGAGTGCGCAGTGGGTGGAGTGCGGGTTGTGGGGGGTCGGGAGATGCTCCAGCGGGACCGTTTTCATTTTCAGGTTAAAAATAAAAAAAGACATCGTGGGACCGTTTTCCACACTGGGTGGGCTCCCAGCGTGGCACAAGGGCGTTGGGGCGTTCAGCGGCGGGGATTGGGCACCCCGTCGGCCTATGGACTGATTGCCATGCTGGGGTGGGCTCCCAGCGTGGCACCTAACTGGAGGAGATGCAGCTCAGCCGGCAGAGTTGGGCACCCGTCGGCTACACAATGCGTCTTGATTGCGCTGCGCCCTGCGTGTGGGGGGCTCGCTTCTTATCTCTGCTCACTGAAGTGTAGCTCCCCTTTCAATCAGGGAGAAGCACTGCATTTTGGAGCATGTCATAGACAGCTCCAAAATGGCTGGGTTTACAGGGGCCACGCCTGCCAGCTCACTGACTGAATTGGAGGAGGAGGTGACACACCTCTGAAATCTCCGATGATGGCACTATGTTTCTTACACATGCGTGCAAGCAACATAAAAATTATAGCACACTGGAGGACTGAGTAGAGTGTTGAGAGAGTGAGACTTGCTCATGCTACAGGAGTAGAATGTGGGGGGCCGGGGTCAAGGGGGGGGTCGAGTGTTGGGTTGGGTCAGGGGACCAGCTGACTGGGAATCAGGACAGGCAGGGTTACCAGCTGTCCTGATTTTCTCAGGGCAGTCCTGATTTGGGCAGCTGTGTCCTGCAAAAATACATGAAAAATACTACATGTCCTGATTTTATAGTAGAGAAAATATTTTCTGACTTTCCACTAAATGTTGCAGAAAACTACAATACCTTAACATGACAAGAAACAATAGAAGCAACTAAGAAACTACAATACTCAGCCTTAATTCTGATTATCTAGAGAAAACAAGTCTGTTGCGTTGGTCGAGGTTACATACTGTCCTGCGAAAAATCATGTTTCAGTAAGAAATGTCCCACTTTGGGCTTCTTAAAAGGTGGTAACCCTAAGGACAGGAGAGCTGCTGCTGGGACTGGGAGGATCTAGTTAGGCTGGCAGGGACTCTCTGTGAGCACTGGAACAGTGAGAACAATTTACAAATATAATTCAAACCTAGACTGGCAGAAGCATGTGTGACTACTAGACTGTGTGTCAGAGTGTGAATTTCTTGATTGATCCCTTTAGTTCCTTCTTGCCTGCAGTAGTGCTCAGTCACCTCAGTTCATCCTGCCTGAGTGCCTGACTTGTTTCAATTAGTTTTTTTTTTCTTTAAGTTAGCACTTCTGTAGAGAGAGTAGCCATCAGGCAGAGTCAGACAGAGACTGTGTGCTGCTGCTTGAACTGCTTCTGTCTGTGTGTGATGGGACTCACACTGACTAATTTAACTCAACTCTGACTCACCACACAGTCACACAGCCCAGACAGAAAAAGCTCTGCCAAAGCTAATTGCCAAACAATCAGTGGCATTAAGCAAGCGTAGGGAGGGAGGTGTGTATATATACTGCTAGTCTGCAGCTATTACTAGCGGCACTAATTTAGACTCCAGGCAGTACCTGGCAGTTTTTTCTTTACACTACAACAGTCAGCCAGCCAAAAACTCAAACTCTCCCTGGCACAGGGAGGGACTGTCTTGTGTTGTATTGCTGGCCTGCCTGGTGGTACAGTGTATAGTCAACACAGTGGTCCAGAGAAGAGAGGTCTGAGAGAGGAGGCTAGAAAGACTGAGACTCGGAGAGAGCTGCAGAGCTGAGCTGACCCTGTTATCTGTGTCATGTGGTGCATAGTAGGCCCTAAATCCCACAGCACGGGCCCTAAAGATTGTTTCCCAAATTCCTGAATCCCAGACTAGTAAAAAACAATCATTTGTAGTTGGACTTGGTGGTATTATCTTTTGAATCTCCTTAGCAGCCAGCAAGAACATTAGTGACTATTTTGTATTAATTTTATGTTGGGCTGAGAAGAGTCGGCTGGGCTGCTTCCTTCAGATTCTTTGCTTTGGCCAGGGTGGGGGAGGGACTGAGTATGCAAATACGTCATGTGACATGACTCATTTGCATACCCTGGGCAGCCCTCCCCCTAAAAGAAATGACAGTCTCAGTACGTCCTTGCGCAAGGAATATGTTTGAAGATGGTGTGGTGCAGATAGAATACAGTTTAATTTAATCAGAGTTTCTATCAAATACAGCAAAACCTTCTTCTAAATGTGATGAACGAGCAGTGCATGAGGATGCTTAGAGATTTTATGGCACAGCTAGGATACAGTTTAGAATTCCCTGACAAACCTTGTAAAACTGTCTTCTGAATATGATAAACAGGGAGCACATGAGAAACTGTTTTGTACAGCCTGTAGCCACAACTAAGAGAGAAAATGCCACATATTCATTGCAGCTAAGGAGTTTAGATAATCAGAATTAGATAGTGCCCATGAGCAAGAGTGCACAAAGTAAAAAAGAAAAAGTTCAAGAAGAAAGAAAGAATGTTTATAGGCCATTAGATATAAGTGAGAATGTAGGACAAGGACAAGGATGTCTGATTCTGCTTATTGTTCATGCTGTCTACAATAAGAAGAGAAAAAGAAGAAAAAGAATGATTATTAAGCAATTAAAATAGTGATGTGTTTACTTCACTAGAGGAAGGGACTCAGATTGTGAAACCATGTGAGTGTAGCAGCATAAAGGACAGTCTGTAGAACATGTTTCCCAATGTGATTACACTAGGCACAAATGAATGTTTTATAGATACAGCAATTTAAGGACATTTTAAAAAAACTGTAGCACTTTTTGTAGGTGGTTATATAACAACAAAAAGGAAAAATGAACAAATAAATCACTTTGAAAAACAAAAATTAAGAAAAAACTGAGAAATAGGGATGTTATTTAAGTGATACTAACATCCAAGTTGAGATGTAAATGAATTGTAAAGAATGCTTATATTGCCTTTAGAAATGAAGAGACACCTGAACCTAAACAGTCAGAATGTTCCTGAAGGAAATAAATAAGACATAGACATGTAACATTTTCACATAAATATATTATGACAAACATAAATAGGCAAGACTATTTTTGGAATAATTTTAAGTGGATTACATAAATATTTATAGCCTGTTGAATATGTTTTCGAGTTCGGGGGTTGCTCAGAGACACTGGTGTACAAGGCGTAACAATGGATGTTTATAACAAATGAATTAAGAATTAAGAAGTATTTACTAAGAAAAATATTACGAGTATCTTGAAGTGTATTGAATAACGAAATAGGGGATTGAGCCCAAAATGGATGCCAAAATGGAATTTAAAAAAAATTGAAAATGTGGCCTACAACAGTATACTTATGTTGAACTTTATTTAAATTTAGATTTCTGGCCCCTGAAGAAGCCCACATTGGGTGAAATGTTGAGCGACACCAGGGAATCTATTTGTTATTTATGTATGAACTGCACAAATAAAGCAGTGGATTGATAAATACATACAGTGACTGGAGATGCTTTTATTTGAATTCTTGCATGAATACACCTTGGCCTGCTCCAACGTATGAACATTTGTTGAAGGGTACCCAGCCATCTCCTCTTTTCTGTCTGAAACTATTTTATACTAAAACTTATATAGATCATATACAGAAACAACGTGCAGCAAGACCTGTTCTTTGCCATTTAATGCATTATCTTATATGCTAAATAATGTATCCTCACTGTGTTAAACTTCTCCACAGAGTACCTCACAATTTATATATAATGCTAAACCACATTTAAAATAAATTCCTAAGTAATTCCTTTTCTTTGGTTAATGAGTTTTTTCATGCATATGTACATGATTCACAAGACATGGTTAATACACTGGAAAATTTAAACAGACAAGGGTTAAAAGAGGGGTGTTTTCTAGTGGCTTGTGACATATCAGATTTGTACACATCGATGCCACATAATGAAGGAGTGGAAAGTATGGGAAAGATACCAGACCAGAGGGTGCCAAACCCAAGACTAAATTACTTCAGGTCATTAGAGTATTAGTTAAGTATAATACATTATATTTTGTATGTACCTGTTTAAAGTGCCTTGTCCCTTCGTGAACCTGTATATCATAATAATAGCAAAATAAAAGCCACTTAGCAACCAACAATCAGTTGTCTCGTACCTCTGAATATTCATGCCCTCATGTGCCAGAGAACCCTTCCCCATCCCATGCACTTCATTTTCGGGGAAACTCTCATTCTGTTAAACGAAATTAACAGCACCACTGTTTAGTTTTCATACTTTAAAAGCTCTCAGCAAAGTACCCATTCACACAGAGAATACGGAACTTACTGTGTCTTTGTTGGGAAAATGTACTGCACGCTGCTGACTCCCACAGACATACAGTATAGCGTGGTTAGGGCAGCCAACAAGTGCGGTATTTATACCACAATGCAGGGAGGGAGACATCATGTGGCATCCCACAGTGATCTGCCTATCACTGTTGCTACAGGGGGACAGACAACTTAGCCTCTGCAGACCAGGTAGTTCAGAGTGATCGGGCAGTGTGACGGAAATCACCCAGCAAGTCTTTTCTTTTTTTATTATATTTTTTTCAGCTGCCCGGTGCTTCCACCAGGTCATGGACCCCCGCTTCCACTCCCACATTGGCTGCAACCCCTCAATACCCCCTGGCTTACCCCCCAGGGTGGGGTTGCAGTACCGAACCCCTATAGTGTCGCAGATGACGGGATAGATCGAGGGGCTGGCCTGGGAGCTGATGGAAGCCAAGGCAGGCTTCATTTAGGGCAGCCGGCAGCATTTCTTCCCCAATATGTGGAGGGCGGGGACGTGCAGTGATGTCCAGCATCTGCCCTGCCTCCCTGAACTATTTGGTGCTAGCATGATCAGTACACCCAGCCTCTGCTAGGTGTCTGCATCGCACCGAGCACTCTACCCCCTTCCCCCCCGGAGAAGGAGAGCAGTCATTGGATGCTCAATCCTTCTCCCCCAGCCGACCCTTTGACATCCCAGGTCCATTCCTGAACCCTGGTCACCGGCATCGCAGCAGGTAGGCAACCTGCCTCTGCGCCAGTGGGTCAGCATCCCCAGCAAATCTGGCTGCAAGTTGCAGTGGCTCCACCCCACCAGGGCTTCTGAGTCCCCTATTATTTTTAGTGTAAAAGAGAATTTGTTTTAATAGCGTGTTTACACTCCACCATTAATTTTGTTCTGAAGTTAAAATGTTGTGATAAAAATCTGGGGCTTGTGTTACCAGGTCATAGCTAATGTCCTTTGTTATTTTCAAATAATGCCTATTACACATATCTTATGGAAACAGTATGTAAACCTTTACATGTTTAACCTGTCTCAATACTCACCGTATAATCATTAATATTTTACAAGACCAATGCAGTGCGACCCCAAAGAATCTACAGTAGTCCAGTACTAGAGTTTAAGGAACATGGGGCCAGATATTCAAAATTTTGCATTAGGTGCAAACCGTTTGCACAGGGTTTGCGCCAGGTTTGCTGTAGTCCACTATATTCAAAAGGTCAAATAGCGCGTGCAAACTGCTCCAGGTAAAAGTATAATGTATGCAAGGGGCAAAAAGAGGGGGCATGTACATGAATACAGGTGCAATGCTATATTCAGTGCATTAGCGCCACTCAAAGTGGTTTTGCGTGACTTTGCGCAACATTTTGCACAGTGAAAATTACCGCCCAGGAAAAGGTAGTCTTAAATCTGGGCAGACCAGTTTTGCGTGACTTTGTATGACTTTTGCATGGCTTTGCACGCCCCTAACCAGTAAATAGTAAACAGAAAAAACAAGACATGGAAGAAACATGCTGCACATGGATGGCACCTCCTATGATGCCATCATCTGCCACTGGTTCCAGCCATGCCAGGCAGTAAGTGGTGACCCAGCACCCAGTGGACACCATGACAGTGTGTCCATAGAGCACACACCTGCAGATCACCCTTCAGTGGACACCAACAGAATCTAGCACACAAATGCACCACTGAGGGCATGGATGATGTTGAGGGGAAGGTGTACAGGTGGCCAGTCTGCACCACATACTGGGTGCTGCCACAAGGCTGGGACAGTCCATGCAGTGCAACTGGTCCAGTGTTGGGAATACCCCAACACCAGTGTGTCTGTCTGTGGTATGTGCCCTCCCCAGCCACATACTGCACTTTTGCACAGACACCACAGCACACACAGCCAGCCATGTATATGTCACTGTGAGTATCCCATGCCAGTGTTGCAGCATCTGTGGGTCACACAACAGCATCACAGTAATGTCCACTGTCAGTACACACCTGCAAGATGGGCCTGTCACTGTGTAAGGTGAAGCAGTCATTGATGCCCTACACACCATAGGCATTGACATGTCCCTCACACTACAGGCCCCTGTGTTACTGTAGTGTCTGCTGTGCACTGTAGCAGGAACTACAGTTTGACAACTGCAAGCAGCACCACCACCTGTGCCTGTGCTGTGTAGTCCCCTGAACCACAATATTCTATGCGGTTCTGTACAAATGTAGCCTATAGCTACCACCATGCACTTCCAGACTGACCTACAGGTGGAGCTCTGTGCAGACCCAGCCAGCCCCTGTACTTCCAGACTGACCTACAGGTGGAGCTGTGAGATCCTGCGATAGCGCTGGGCAAACTGCATGCAAATCAGTACATAATAAGATGCTAATCTGGATGTTTGCCCAGAGACTGTCTAAGTAGGCTCCTTTGCATGTCACTTCTGAATATAGCAAATTTTTGCTCTGGGCAAACGTTTGCACCATGCAAACGTTTCGGAAACATAGTATATTTCTGCAGAATTTCACTTGCACCGGTGCTTGCAGCTTTAATGAATCCACTCATTTGCTAGCACACACATTGACAACATGGTTCACCTTTACCTTCCTTCACGTCGCTGTACACTGGGCCGCTGTTGTGGTTTGCACTTCTTGGTTGCTATATTCAGAGCTGTCTTATTTGCCAGGCTATTTTTGCACTGCACTCCCAGCCCTGTTTGCCCGGCTTCCTTAGCATGCTGTATTAAGCAGGTTTAACACCGGGGCTATCCCTTTTGAATATTTATTTAGCTTTTGTTAACCAGGTAAGTACACTAGACAAGACATTTGCCTATTTTCAGGTACGACCCGGAAGAGTACAGGAAATACAGTACAACTACATAGGCCAACATAATACTGATACAATCAGATTACAGATTCAGGAAAAGCATTACACATACAAAATAGGAACACATAGTAGAACATGTCTGTAGAGATACAAGCAGTACAATTTATACAGTTAGAGGTGCAATAAGTATTATTATCTACAACTATAGGAGCGGCTATTGGTTCTGGGCTAATTTAGCATGCCGGGCAGTGCTAATGTAGCCACGGGGCAAAGTTTTGAATTTCTGTCCCATGAGCTATCTATATATGTGAACAATGTGAAATTGTAATCAACCCCCTCTCCCATCCCCCTTGCCACATACCTACATTTAAATGTGCAGCATCTACCATCCACATCATATCTGACCTTTGTGATACAAACTGTTTAGTTAAAACAAATCTAAGAATGAGTCCATAGAGTCTAGTAGGTAACAAAGAAAAAAGTGCAGATCCAAATTACCAAAATAAGGATGAATCACAGTCTTCATTAAGTCCTCTTTCAGGATTTAAGGTGTTCATAATATAAGTCCAAAAAACGTCCCTTTTTTGTAGGGTTAAGTTCTAGTCATTACTCTTTTTGGGTTGTTGTACTTTCTCCAGTCCCCAGAATCTGAGCGAAGTGACTGAGTGTCCGGCGGAGCTGAAATGTTTTGCCACCACAGAGTTGTATCATTCTTTCGAATATCACTTTTATGTTCACTGATCCTCACACATAGCTCTTTTAGTTTTTGCAAAATAGAGTTTGCCACATGGACATTGTAAAAGGTAAATAACATGATGGCCCAGATATTCAAACTGCGCTCAAAATGAGCGCAACAGCAGGAGCAAGCACAAACCAGTTGCGCAAATGTGCAACAGGTGCGATATTCAAACATGGAGCAGAACAAATTGCGCAAGCAACCAAATCTGAATATCGCACATACTGCTCCATAGCGCAACCAGGAAGGAGAAGCTGAGCCGAAATGTTGCGCTATGGCGCAACCAGGGCAGCCCAGCTGAGCATTCCAGAGGTGCCATAGCGCAAGCAGAGCCCCCCCCCAGAGCAATGGAACTGCACATCCAGGGAGGCAGGCTGGGGCCCACTGCCAGCCATGCCACACATGGGCACAGGAACACACTGCAGAACCCACACCACACCTGCACACCCCAAGCACAGCATCACTGGGGGTGGGACGGATGCTCTACTTGCCCATGGGGACAAGCCAACAAAGCATAGCAGAGCCATGACACCCCAGCACAACCACTGGCAGGCTGAGAGTGCCACACACAGGGGGTTGACAACCACAGTGCACATCAGCCCCCCGTACGCACAGCACACCCTGCACTGTGACCCCAAGACACCACCTATGTGCAGTGACTGGCACCGCAGGAAACCATGCATCCCCAGCACACGTCAACCCCGTGCAGCACAGAAGCCTACAAGCCAGACACACCCTGTGCACCCAGCAGTGGGTGGCAGCAGACGGTAAGACCAACCGAAAGTCACTGCCATGCTGGAGATACCTTCCCATGCACACACACACACGCACACACACACATGCAGGACCATACCACCCCAGATGGCATGTACACCTGCAACTGAGCACCCATAGGCAGCTGCAAGTCAGAGACCAACACATTATTAGTATAAAAATATAAATGTATATTAACACAACAACATGAACAAGAACAATTACAACTATTTACAAGGGGGACGGGTACAAGGTAGGGGTGGTCAAGGGGTAGGGATGACAAACTTGGAGGGAAGGCAGGGTGGTAGGGATGGGAGAAGTGGGAAGGAAGAGAGCTCATGGGCCAGCTGGCCGGCCGTCCCCTCTGGCTGGTGTCTGCAGTTCCCTGCCGCCTCCTCCGCAGGCCATGGCGGTGTATCGACTGGAGGATAGTGTTGTTGTCAGCCACAAGCTGTCTGATGGCCCGGACATCCCTCACCAGGTGATGGAGAACCTCGAGGCCTAGGAAAATGGGAACACAGTCAATGGCTGTGACTGACCACAACCCTGAACACCACCCAACCTGCAAGCCATATAGCCCAGTGTCCCGCACCTGTGATGGCATGCACCCACCCACAGTGAACATGCACATGGCCATCACAAACAGGCAGCACCAGCTATGCACACCACTGCACACACACACTGCCCATGTCCATCACAGCACAAACAAGGCTGGCAAGTGACGTGGCAATGTGGTGCTATGCCAGTTATACAGCTAAGTGCCCAGTGCATGCATGGACCACCAGTAATGCATACACAGACGTGCTGTGAAACTGGACAGTGATGCATGTCACCTGTGTCGTGCCTACAGACATAGATACATAGCCAGTGTCGGCAGATAAGGGCCTATGGCCCACACAGTCTGTCCATTTCAGCCTGTAAGTTCACTTTGTTTACCTAGAAGTCTGTTGCCCCTTACCCCTGACCTCAAGAATTGCGTTATGTCTATCCCGTGCAGTCTGAAATCCCGTGAGTGTGTCAGCCCCCACCACTCCCTCTGGCAGGGTGTTCCACTTGTACACCACCCGTTCTGTGAAGAAAGTCTTGCTCATGTTTCCTCTGAATCGTCCTCCCTCCAACTGCATCCCATGCCCTGTAGTCTTGGAACATCTTTTGCACTTCAGAATAGTGTTTCCCTGCACCCTGTTCCACCCGTAGTGTATGTCTCTATCATATCCCTCTCTCCCTCCTCTCCTCCAGGAGTACAGGTTCAGTTCCTTCAACCTGTCTCCATAGGAGTTGTGATGCAAGCCATGCACCATCTTTGTTGCCCTCCTCTGAACCTTCTCTGCCCACTCTCGTCCTTACGTAGGTATGGTCTCAGAAATGTACACTGTACTGCAGGTGGGTCTCACTAGTGTCTTGTATAGTGGAATTATGACCTCCTTTCCTGCATGTTTGTATTGTGCAGGGCTACTGCCCCAGCATGCAATAGCATCCATGAAGTCATGATACTCACACTGCTCAAGCAGCTCTGACTGCCGCTGTTGCTGGCGCTGCTGCTGCTGGTGGTGCAACCCTGCTGGCACCGTGTCCTGGCACGCCCCTCAGCAATGTGGCCCTGCATCCACATCCCGGCCTGTGGGAGACATATGTTGAGACAAACATCAGTGTGACTCAAAAGCAGACTGCCCCCTGCCCCAGTGACAGTGCCTGCCCACACAGCCATACCCAGTCATCTCACAGCTGCACACACTGACACAGCCAACCGTGGCCAAGCCATCACCTATGCACAGCCACCAAAACACACACACACCCCTACAGATAATACAGGTGCATAGATGGCACACCCACCTGGCCTAGGCACCACGCCCCACCTGGCACGTGAACGCAGCCGCGTTAACAGCTCTGGCTCCCTCCGGCGGAGGTCACTGTACCGGTGCCGGCACTGCTCAGCAGACCGGCACTGTCCAGTGACCCCCACCAGGTCAGTGGCCACTTGCTGCCACACCTCAGTCCTTGCACTGGTGAGGGGCACCTCACCATAAAGGCCATCATAGTGTGGCTCAACTAGGGCCACCAGGTTGGCCACTTCAAGCTGGCTCCAGGACACCGCCCTCCTCCTAGCCATGGCACCAACTTTACAGCAGGCAATATGGCGCCCAGCTGCACCGTAACCCCACGTGGAGATGTTGCGCAATAGACCACCACAGGCTCCAATCGCGCTGTTCGAACAGCGCCACTTCACATAGCGCCGTCACCAGAGAGCGCAATAGGGACGTACACATGGCAGGTGAACAGTGCCAGGGGGCAAAGGTCATACACAAGGTCATGGGCACTGACGCAAGGCTACGCACAGCGCCATCTGACGTATAGGCATCCTGCGCGACCGACCAGCTGCGTACCAGTGCCACAGTGGAGTATTGCGCAGTAGTGCCATAGCGCCATATAGTGCCCATTGCTGTAGCGCCACTGGCACAATGGTGGCCATGGCCTGAATTGCCGATCGTGCTCAGCATGTCAGCAGCGCGACAGACACCTGTGTAAGCTATCTGGGCATGCGCAATGCAGTGTACCACACAGGCACAGATCTGCGCCATTGGCTTAGCCGACTCTTCCGTATTGCGCAAAGCGCAGATTCGCGATATTCAGCCGACACATGCAAATCATCTGATCAGCCATTCAAGGGTGCAATGGCGCAATTTGCATGTCATTATAGTTGCTCCACTCCTAATTTGCATGTATTGCGCTATAAATGTCGACATTAGGCTGCGCTGGCCAGATTCGGTTACTGCAGGTGAGAGGTGAGTTGCATGCTGTGTGATGTTCAGGACGATGGTCATGGGAAAATGCTGTAGACTGCACAGTGACAGGTGTCCACTTCCCCATACAGATCACCATGACCGAGCAGAGCCAAGGTGAGGGTGAGGATGGTGAGTGAGGAGGAGGCCCAACTTTACAGCAGCAGAGACGGAGCCCTCTTCCAGGCCTACCTGGATGAGGAGCCAGTGCTGAGTGGACGGAGGGCACCCCTTGTCCCCTGCAGCTGCAGGGAGGGGGTAGCTCTGGCATAACCTGCACGGAAGCCACCAGTGCTCCATGCAGGAGTGCAAGAAAAGATGGGGACAGACCGCAGGGAGGTTGAAGGGAGAATGTGGCAGCCTGGGGCGGGCACATGCTGGCACTGGCGGGGCCCGCCAGTGGTGTTGGAGCCGACCCCAACTGAGGAGACACTGGTCGCAGCCATGCAGCCGAGCGCCATTGAGGGCGCATGGCTGGAGGATTCCAGACAGGTGGAAGCCCATCACTGCACGGTATGACATGGTGGTGGTGTTTGCCGGGGGGGCGGTTGTTCACATGCACTCACATGTACTCTCTTTCTATTACAGATCCTGTTCGTCTTCAGGAGACGGTGGTGCTGGGTCCAGACAGTGATGCTGACCTGCTGGACATGGAGGAGGGTCCATCCACCTCCACCACCAGCTAGCAGGCACTGCAGCAGCATGCACGCTGGGCCACCAACTCTGGTGTCAGTGATACGGGTGCGGGGGGTGCACAGCCTGTGTCTCAGCAGTCTGGCATGCAAGCATGCCAGCACGCTGTGACCATGGCAGTAGCACGTACCTGCACCATTGATGATAGAAGGCCTGCAATGGGCAGTGATGGTTGTGTGTCCCATGACGGACACACGGCAGGCCAGCACGTGCCCCTGGGCCTTTCTGGTTCCAACTTGTGTACCAGCATGCTGGCACGGTCCCAGGCTGTGCCTGTCAGCACCGGTGGGGCAGCACCGGTGGCTGTGCAGGTGTCTGGCACTGTTGCCAGCACAGCGGTGGAACGAGTGGACCCGGGGGTACAGCGGTTGGAGGGGCAGCAGCAGCAGTCGCCCACCAGGTCTGGGGGTACAGTGTCAAGCAGTGGCACATGTCCGCCGCCCTTTGATCCGCCCATTCCTGGTCCTGGCGAACAGCGCCCACCCTCAAGGGGTGTTGTGCATCAGGACCGTCCACACCCTGGGGGTCAGGATGCCGTTGGGGCACAGTACCCATTGGACGAACACACCCGCCTGCTGCAGGAATCAGTACAGCTGCAGAGGCGGGTTGCAAGGTCCGTGGAGGCACTGTCTGTGTCCGTGGAGTGGCACAGCAGGGAGTGTGCTCGGGACCGAGCTTAGCTGGTCTGTATGCGGACGGATGTGACCGCCATTGCTGACAGGCTGACCCAGGCAGTGGTCTCTGTTTAGGGACGTGATTGGGCACACAGTCAGGTGCCCCTGTACCACACTCCCACACAGTGCACTTCCACTCCCCGTTCCCGGCATCATGCGACACCAGGCCTGTTGATGCCAGGTTCTGCTGTGGGCATCCCGAGCACCCCTGGTGCAGGTTTGTTCAGCATACTGCAGACCCCTGTGCAGGCAAGGTCTCGTTCGCTCAGTGGGACCCCTGGTGGTGCAACAGTGCCACCCCATGTGGCCCCTGCTCAGCCTGCCCATGCTGTTGGGTCACGGCGGGGCTGCCCACGCATCCGCGGTGGCCGTGGGACAGTGCTACATGACTGAGCTGTCTCCCAGTGCGGGCCCTGTCTGGTGCTGCCATGTGTGCAATGTGTGTCATGGTGGGCAGTGCACTGCTGGGTGCTCTACTCACCACGCGTACCGGACCACCTGCACCCTCCAACTGCTGTCCACAGAGTGCGTGCGCATGATGATGCCTGCATTGTACTGTACACCAAGGTGCAAGGGTGCCCAGCATTCGAACACATGCATTTGACAGCACGGGTGGTGGGGTGTGGTCGGTGGTGCTGTGTGTTAGCAATGTCAGTTCTTGCAGTGCTGCTGTGCATCTGCCCATGTCGCTCTGTGCCTGGTGTGTGTGTGTCCATATGAGTGCTCACCCTCCTGATGGTGTGTCTGTATGCCTGGACCGCTCCACTCCCCTGACCGCTGGCACCCCTGGTGTGTTCCCCTGGTGTGCCTGTGGTTTGCGCGATGGACCGTGTTGGTTGCACATGTCCCTTGACTTACCTGTTTGTGCGTAGTGCTCCTCTGTGATGGTGTCCCGTGCAGCTGGGCCTGCCGGTTCAGTCGGGTCCCTCCGTCCTGGGGGGCTCATCACCATCACCACACACGCGCCACTGGCGTCCCCATCGCTGTCCCCTCTTCGACCTGTCACGGCTATCCCATGGTCTTTGGCCATGTTGTGCAGGATGCAACAGGCCAGGAATATCCCACAGGCCTTTTGGGGGCTGTACTGTAGGGCACCGCCGGAGGTGTCTAGGCATCGGAAACGTGCCTTGAGCATCCCAAACACCCGCTCTATGATGTTGCGTTGCCGCGCATGTGCCTCATTATAGCATAGCTGCGCTGGGGCCATGAGGCGCCGGACGGTGTGAGCAGCCAGGGACGGAGTGGGTATCCGCAGTCACCTGTGTGGGAGATAGTGGAGATCAGTGTCATGTTCAGGTCCATATTGGCCATCTCCTGTGTGCCACTACCATGGCACCTGTGGCATTCCCACCCTTGCCCCGAGTTTGCATTCCATACATTGTACTCACCCACTAGATGTCCTGTGGGATGTCCCCACTTCTCGAATCGATGGCACAGTGCAGACTGATACATATGAAGGCATCATGTGCTCCGCCAGGGTGTGTGGCACAGACATTGATTATGCGCCCAGTGGCATCACACACCACCTGGCAGTTGACACTAGGGAATCCCTTTCTGTTCCGATATGCATGGCCATCGGGGCCAGGTGGCGTGTGGATGGCCACATGGGTGCAGTCTATGGCCCCTAGCACGCTAGGCACACGTGCTACCCTGTGGAACTCCTGCATGTTTTCTGTACGCTCTGCCGCGGTGCTGGGGAAACGGATGTACTCCACAGCATGTGGCAGCAGTGTGCTGAGGAATTGGGTGAGGATGCGTGACGTGGCCGACTGTGTGATGCCTGTGGTGTCCCCTGTCGGCCTCTGGAAGGTGCCCGTGGCGAGCAGGCACATGCAGGCTGTCACCTTGGTCTCCACCAACAGAGCGTGACTCCATCGTGAGGGTGCCTGCATCACATCACTGCACAGCTCACAGAGCCGTCTCAGTATTGCCCTGTTCAGGCGGTACCGGCCCACGATCTCTACATCTATGTACAGCTCAAAGTTGATGTGGGCACGGTACCGCCTGTTGTGGGCATACCGCCGACGGGTCCTTCCACGGCCATGTCCCCCTGCAGCATGCATTCTCACCCCCCTCATTACAGCTTCCATGTGGAAACTGGCACTGTCCATCTCCCTGGCTTCTGACCCCCCTGGCTGGTGTTGCTGTGTTACCCCCGCTGTCCTGACTGCTACTTCCACTGCACCGGGCACCCCCCACTGGCCTCTACAGACTATGGACCACACTTTCCTTGCCTGCCCTTTGCTGTCTGTTTGTCTGTCTGTCTGTCTGTCTGTCTGTCTGTCTCTCCCTCCCCCACTTGGCAGCCTGGTAGCGTTCTTGCGCCGCTTCCTTGAGCCTTTTTATTTTGGCTTATTTCCGCTTAGTGCGCAATTTCCGGTTGTGCGCGCTTCTTGCGATCGCTGCAAGTCTTTGGAATATCGACATGGTCTTTATGCATGATTCACCCCCTCTGCTATGCCTTCATTTTCATTGCACTGTTGCTCAGCATGTTTTCGGGGGCGCAACTGCCTCCTTCTGAATATCGCTAAATGGTGCAGTTTTGGACTTCTGCATGCGCAACCCTTTTGAATATCTGGGCCGATGTGTTTTAGAAGTAATATGCTGTTTAATAGTATAATTCACATTTGTATATGGGTGCCCATAATGGGTCTTTCTGGAAGTGTTGCCACATTGATAACATATGCTACATGGAAAGTTCCCTGCTGCCAGTGGGCCCAGTAGTAACTGTCCCTTATCTGTCATCCTAGTCCCTGGAATATTGTGTTCTGTGTGGACTAATCTATCCCAATTTGTTGGCTTTTTTTGGATGTAAATAAAGGAAAATCTTTAAATCTCTTGTTAATGTTACCAACGTGTAAAACTTGCCAATTCCTATTCAGAATGTTTAATCTTCCCACTAAATTCAGTATATGCAGTTGAGAAAACATTCCTATCTGCTGCATTGTCCATGGGTTGACTGGTTAGTTGTTCCTCCTTTCTCATGATACTAACCTCTTCTGTCTGTATCCTTCCGGTATAGGGTAGTCTCTAGTTTGTCTTTCCCTTTATAAATAAGTAGGTCCAAGAATGTATGTGGCAAAGTTCTCCCATCTGGTCCAGTCCCGGTGGCATGCAGCTAAGAAAGATCAGCATGAATCATAGTGATAGGCCTGTTGTTGAGGTTACTCTTCAAGAGATTCAACTGTATGGCTGCACTGTTCGTCCTGATCCCAAAACACTGGAGGTTGGAGGCTCCAGTCAGTTCTTAGCACTTGGCAGTAAAGTAAAACTCTTCCCCCTTGCACAGGAGTCCATTCATGGATATAAATGAGCCATAGCAAGGTTGCTGTCTGGGAGCAATGAGCTGATGTCCATCGGAGCTGTCCTATGCCTGTTTAATGTTTGCCTGCATGATGAGTCATGGGAGTAGGACAGTGAGCAGGAACCAAACACCGAGGAGTGAGTGCGTGAACCAGAAAGAAGGGAGGTACTGGGTGCTAAATGTGCCACACAAGAGGCCCTCTGTGGAACTGGAGATGGGTTCACTCAGCTACCTGCTTGCTACGATGCACAGTAGAAAAATAAAGGTATCCAGGATTTTCAAACGAAAGGTGCCCTGAACCTTCAAGTGACTGCAGGTTTATGTTTTCTCCAGTCTCCAGTTCAGAGAGATGTGTAGCCCCCTAATGGTTTGTATCCTAAGAACAATTTAACTTTCATTAATAATAATATGACTTAATTTCAGGCAACATATGTACACCTTTGGGGTACAGGGACACTGCTGTGGCAGGATCATAAATTGTAAACAAATATGTCCATCTTCATCCTGAGCCTGCACTTTGATGTTTGGCTTTCTGTCAGAGGCAATGAATTGTTGCCTGCAAACTGTATCCAGTAAGGAGCTTGGGTTTTGTTCACTGTTTGGTTGCAGCCACGGGGAATGGTTTGCCTTGAACCTGACACCAATCAAGCAATCCAGGAAAAACCCTTATAAAAGAGAAGGGGTGCCAGCAATCTGGGCTCAAGAACCAGAAATCTGCTGTTGTTCTGTGCCATTGATCAGGGGCTCTGTGACACCATCTTGAGAACATCCACCTGGAGAAAATGATTGGCAGTATAGCGCAGTGGTTTAAGGCTCTGAGCTGCAAACCTGGAGACCTGAATTTGAATCCCACAGCCCCCACTTGTATACTGTGTGACCCTGAGCAAGTCACTTAACTTACTTGTGCTCTCAGGTTGCACCTGCAAACAAACTTTCAGCTTAGTGTGTCTCTCCTGGTTAAAAAAAAAAAAAGCTTTGGTTGGCTGTACTGTCATAGGTTTAGTAGGTCAGTAAAGTGTACATTACTGTTTTTCAATATTTGAGAACGGGCGTGTTGCTGCAGTAATATTACATGCCAAAAAAGGCACTGTGTTGGCAGTCAAGATGAATATGCCTAATTTGATCCATATTGGGAGCCAGCCGACTTGCAGGACTCAGTCTGTAAAGGACAGAGCCTAACTCTGGTTCGACGGGAGCCAAAAATGAGCAGCTGGGAGGCAGAGCCTGCTTGCAGTCCACTATCAAAAGATTACCCCTAGCTTATAGGCTCAGATAAGGCTGAGGGCCTAGGTCAATAACTCCTGATTGGGGTTACAACTCTATGGGATGCACAGCCTCATCTACTTCCCCACAGGATCAACTTCCACAAAGGTCCATGCACAAAAAACTGAAGAAAAAAAATGTTGTTGCCAGTAATAAAGCAACGATTTATTGGTGATTGCAAACAAAGAATAGGTGCAGCTCCCTGATGTTTCAAACCTTTAATGGTTCTTCCTCAGGGGGCAGGGACTGCCGATCCCACCATCCATTTTATAGAGTGGCTCTTTTTTTAATTTATTTTATTTTTCATTTTTAAATACAAACTGTACAATGACAACAAATAACAGTGCTGCATTATTACAAGGATACAATAAAGGTTTGGATACACTTTTCATTTAAGTTAGCATAACTGTAAGTTACACTTAATGGTAAGTTTTATGTGATTTATATTCATTGTACAAAGTCAGTATATTTGTTCAATTCATATATGACCCATCTTCTCCATAATATCTCAAAATTTGGAAGGTTTTGAGCTATTTTAGCAGTTAATCTTTCCACACTATCCCACATCTCTACAGTTAATGCCTTGTTAACCAATTTTTTGTGATGGTCGTTTTAGTTGCAAGTATACATATTTGGCCCTATGCACTAACAGAAAAGTTGCCGACATGCCGCATGTCTGAGGCGTATAGGCAATCTTAAGTGTAAATGCCACGCAGTGGGAGTCCTGCGGACCCCTGGCAGCATTCACCAAGGGTGCACAAGGCACTGACATGCCCGCTGCCCAAGCCACTCTAGGAACACTGCACAGGGTGTGTGTCAAGGGGATGTGCCTGCACTACGTGGCATTCATTAAGCCACATAGTGCCAGGCTCAGGGGGTGCCGGGTGTGCCAGCCAAGACCAGGTGTAACCTGGTATGCGCCCCCATGTTCCTCGTCTTCAGGGTGTGGCGGCACCAAGCAATGGACATCCATGCTGCCCCAGCCCACTAGGCTTCAGGGGAGGGCTGAGACAGCGGCCGGGTGAGTGCCCGGCAGGCGTGCAACTGTTGCTGCTTTATGCGGCTTGCTCCAGAACTGTGTGTCTGCCACATGGGCACAAGGGATCCACTGAGGGACCCGATATGGGCATTCAATTGGATGCCCACTTGGGTCTGCTGCTCTGCCCCTGACCACCTGCGCAACCCTGCATGCTGAGGGGGCATGGCTATGGACAGTCATGCATACTGTGCACCCTGTGCCTGTCCAGGGCTGCATAGGTACGCATGCAGGGTAAGTGCCTCAGGTGCATATAACCTGCCCTTTAGTGCATAGGGCCCAATGTTAGCAACTTCCTGATATCTATTGATCTAAACTCTTCTGGCATATCTAAAAACAGTACAAACATAAAGGGTCGCTGCCAAAGAAATGGTGCTGTAAGTTCTTAACTGTGACAACAAAAAGCAAAAAAGGACCAGCACAAGCTGGTTAAGCTTGAAAAAGCATCCGGTGTGGGTGTGAAACGTTGCTTGTGGGTAGCCTCCCTGGGCTACACCATCCTTTTTTAATGTCCGCCATACTACATGCAATAAATTAAGAAGACTTTAAAGACTATTAGTCTGTACAGCGTACTTTGTTGCACTGAGTGCTGGTCTTTTTTGCTTTTTGATATCAGAAGACAGGATGGTTCTTTCTGTGAGATTCAAAGTAGGTGAAATGATATCCGTCCATTCCTGTTGCATGCCAGCTCAAAAACCTTGTGCCCTAGGACATAACCAAAAGATATGAGCGTGGCTGGCTCTGGGCTCTCCACATCCTTTCCAACATTGAGGGGATATCTTAGTATCATATTTATTTTGTTGTATTGGAGTTTTGAAAAATTGAATTATATTTTTCCAGGAGCATTCCTTCCACATGTGTGTGGAGGTTGGTTTAGGGGTATATCTTGTATTGTTATTCCATTAGGTTAGTGTAATTTCTAATCCTAGGTCCTCTTGCCATTTTAGTCAGACATAGTTAGTGGAATGTCTTCATATGTCTAATAATCCTTGGTATACCCTGGATATCAATGAATTAATTGAGTCTCCTATCATTATTGATTGAATTAAGATTAATATATTTGGAATAGGTTGGTCTTGGGCGCAGTTCTTCTTCACTTTTTGTATATATGCCTTTACTGTGTATATCTATAAATATCTGTTGGTTTCAGTTCAAATTTAGTTGCCAGTGTTGGGAAGTCTATAAATTTTAACCTTTGTTTGAACTGGCAGGAGACCTAGTCTTTCCCACTGCCTATATGTATGATCTAATCTAGATGGTAGAAAATTGTTGTTATAGGCCAATGGTGTTATTAGATACCTATAGGGTTTTAGGGTTGAGTGTTTTAATATTTTATTCCAGTGTTGCAGTGTATTAGCAGTAAATGGATTCTCCCCATTCTGATCCATAAGGATGTCTCCATCTGCCAATACTTGTTTAGTAACTGGTAGTAAGTCTCCTATTAATTCCAGATCTTTTCAAAGTGCTGAATAATTTGTTGCAACCCAGTGTAGGGCAGTACAGATTTGTGCTGCTTGATGTTATTGCTTAAAGTATGGTAATGCTAGTCCACCTTTTGCTTTTTGGTAGTTGGAGTGTGACATATTTTATTCGTGGCCGTGACCATCCCCATATAAATTGTGAGATATATCTATCCCATTGCCTGAACTTGAGATCCTACCGGTGTCATTGGTAGGGTCTGGGCTAGATATAAATTCTAGGTAGAATGTTCATCCTGATACAATCGATTCTTTGTATCAGTGATAGATCAATAGCCTTCCATATATGCAGATCTTCCTGTATATACTGTGTAATTGATTTGTAGTTTAAGTGACCTATGGCATTTAGCTGTGTTGATAATTTGAGCCCCAAATATCTTTATTTGGTAAATCCCATTTAAATTGAACATTTTTTACTATTTGAGGGAAGGGATATAGTTCATTTGAAGAACCTCTGTTTTTGTTTTGTATCCAGCATATTCTCCGAATTCTTGTAGCAGATCCCAGAGGTGTGGAAGGGATTTGTCTGATGGTGTTAGGTATATTAATAGGTCATCTGCGTACAGGGCAAATTTGTGGTGTTGACCTTCTAATTCCATCCCTGGTATTTGTGGGTGTTGTCTTAAGGCTTGTGCCAGTAGTTCCAAATATAGTGCAAAGAGCAATGGGGAGAGAGGGCACTCCTGCCTGGCTCCTGTATGCAAGTTAAGTCTCGGTGATCTCTGGTCATTCATTTTTATATATGCCCGTGGTGTGGAAAATAAATTCCTCAGGGCTGCTATACAAGAAAGTGGAAATCCCATTTTTGACAAGACCGCATACAAAAAATGCCATGCCACCCTGTCAAGTGCTTTTTCCGCATCAAGATTTAATAGGAGAAATGGGACTGTCTGCTCTCTTGCATGATGAAGGACATGTGGGGTTCTTTTGATGTTATCTTGTGCCTGTCTCTCCCTAATAAATCCTGTCTGTTCTTTCTGAACTACCTGTAGTGATGGTAGCATACAATCCTAACTCTGTGCCAGTATGGTGGTATATATCTTATAGTCAAAATTAAGCACAGATATTGGCCCGTAGAAAGAACATTGTATGCTGTCCTTGTTTGGCTTTAGTATTGCCGATATCGTAGCTAAGTGCCATGTTGTAGATATGTTCTCTTCCTCCAACACCCAGTTGTTAACTGAAGTGAGCAAAGGTCGAATGTCTTCAGCAAAGGCTTTATAAAATTTTCTCATATAGCCACCCAGTCCTGGGATTTTATTATTTTTCAAGGTCCTAATTGTCATCATTATTTTCTCGGGTAAAAGGGGATGCTCCTAATTCCTCTATGTTTGCCTGTGACAGGGTTGGTAATTTTATTTTCTCTAAGAAAGCCCTAATTCTAGTGGGGTCAGTGGTTTTCTCTGGAGTATATAGTGATTCACAGTATGTCCAAAATACCTCTTACATTTTTGGGGGTCTGTAAATTTAAGATTTGATTTTAGGTCTCAAATTTGTGTCACTGCAGGATTCTATTACCTTTTTCCTAATGCAATATGCCAGAACTTTGGATGCCTTTGCTCCCCCTTCATAGTATTTATGTCTAAGAAATCTTAGGGCCTTCTCAGTTTATTGTTCAATATTTTTTGAATTTATTGTTGTAAAGATTTGGGGGTGGGGCCTACAATGGTTTCTCCTTACATATGTTATTTTTGGGTTTCTACCATTTGTTTTTCTGCAACTGATCTAGTTTTTCTTCTCTTTGTCTTTTTAGTCGAGAGGAATAACTTATAATCTCCCCCCTTGAAACTGCTTTTATCGTATCCCACAAGATGCTTGTTGTAGTGTATTGTATTCTCTCTCATTATGGTTTACATTTTATCTTGCAAAAGTGTCTTAAACTCTTCTATATTTAGGAGCATGTTATTAAATCTCTACAATGTATTAGGTCTCTTCGTGCACCATCTCAGGGTAAGCATAAGTGGTGCATGGTCAGAGAGATAAATAGGTAATATGTCACACTTCATGGCTAGGTATGCATGTTCTTTGGAGATATGCATATAGTCTATTTGAGTGTATATCTTATGTAGACTCGAGAGATGATGGAACAACCTAATACAAATTAATGGATCCTACACATGCCAATCCAGCAATGTGGTTTACCTAATTCAATGCAAGAAGTGCACAAATGGATGCTATATTGAGGAAACTAGTAAACCACTGAAAACCAGGATGAATTACCACCGTCACACAATAGTAAACCAGATTAGCAGCACACCTGTAGGAAACCATTTTTCACAAACAGATCACTCTATCTCTTGGATTTATTTGTCTTGATACTAAGAGGCAACTTCAGAAACACACAGGACAGAAGGACATGGGAATTGAAATATATTAAACAATTTAAATTGAACATTTCTGGACTGAATTGGGACATTGGTTTCATGACACACTATGGTAAACTGTAATTATTGTTTATTGTGAATTAAATCATGTCATTATTTATCACACTTCAGTTCTGCATTTCTCTTATTATTTTTTCTGAGTTCTGCCTAATCTGCTTTTTTTACCTATACTTCACATCCTCCCTGCCTCTCCTACTAACACTGTAGCTCAGTCCCACCCATTCCCTATTGTTTTCACACCTCTGTTTTTACTACCTCATACTCTGTTCATCTAGGCCTTCATTCTTTTGTTTCTCTTACTGTAATTTCTTGACTTCCTTGTATCTCTTAGGCATCTCCTGTCCATCTATTCTACCCTTATAGCCAGCCTCTGATCTCAGATGCTATCTGTGTGCTGTTGTCTTTCCTTTAGCTTCCTTTCATCTCCTACTGACCTGTTCCTACTTAGCTCCCTCCACATTTCTTCTAATTTTTTTTAATTTGCATCTTAGACTTTCATCTCTAGTCCCCTTTATCATCTTCCTACTTCACTTCCTGATTTTTAATTGCTCCACAGTAGATATAAATACTGCTTATGTGGCTCAGCTTTGCTATTCACCTGAAGAAGGGACCTATGAGGCCCCAAAAGCTTGTATATAATTCCATCTTTGTACAAGATACTTGTTGGTTCAATAAAAGGTATCAAACCTTCCAACATCTCCTGTTTTCCAAGGACCAGTACATCTGGAATCTCTTTTTACATGTAGACTCAAGTAATGGGTATATTCTCTGTTTGACATGTGTAGGTAGTGCCAGGTGTCCAGTCATTCATTTTGTTTAAGCCACCATTTGCTTCTTTTTGTAGCACTTGATTGCTTATATTGGGCAGTGCTAGTGGAGTCCATTGGGTTATACACCATATTGTGGTCCCCCTTATTAGGAGTATCCCTTTCTGATATTGTGTAATTTTCCCTAATATGAAGTTGAGTGTTGCATTGTCTATTGCTGGAGGGAGGTATATACTAACCAATGTAACTGTCTTACCCATATATTGGCCTGTAACTATTGCCAGGTGTCTTTGGGGGTCCGAATATTTAGTTTCCATTTTGAACAGTGTTGTCTTTGGGATCAAAATGGCTGTGTCTCTGTGCTGTCCCTTGCTATAACTAGAGGCCACCACTAGGGAATAACCAAACCCCATTGGTTTATTATGCTCTGTTTGTGAAAGGTGAGTTTCTTGTAACAGAACAAAGGTTGGTCTCCTTTTTTTTTGAGGTAAGTACTTTATTTCTTTTCACCAGGTTATTTAGTCCATTTGCATTTTGGGAGTATATAGTAGTTGGTATTAAGGAGGCTGTAGATCTAGGAGTGTGGAGCAATTTTGTTCCTGTGGAGTCACCTGGTGGGACCTATTTCCCTGTGGTTCTTGTTCAGATATTCTATTAGGTAAATTGTTTTTAAGTAACTCCTGTCATTCTAACACCTTTTCTCTCCTTATCGCTCTCTCTCTCTCTAAGTGTCACTCCTGTGCGTAATATTACATTTCGTTCCTGTGTCCCTAATTTAGTTAAGCAGCTATAACATATAAGCATTTAACAAATAACAAGCAGTCAAGCATAACTTTTTGGCACAACAGGTACCTACAAATATAACATACATCTACATTTGGGTGGATGGAATCTTTCTTCACCTTCCCTTGCACTTTTTTCAGGTGCAGGTGAGTGAGAACCCAGATTTCTGAAAGGGAGAGTAGCCAGCTCTCCTCCTCCGTATAGAGCAGAGGAATGTGACTTCCAAGGTGGGGGTACCATCTGAGTGGTTCCCTAGTTCTTTGTGAAAGCTCACCTCAAACTGAGGTGAGAGTCAAGAGAAGGAGAAAAATGAAACCCAATTGAGGGTTTAGTTCTCCTGGGGGTGGATAAACCCTCCCCATGTGGCTAAGGAAAAGTGGGAGGGATTGTCATCAACACTATGGGCTAAGGATAAACAGAAGGGTTTTGAGGACAGATTCTCTTAGTACTCCATTAAGTTTCCCTTTAAATTGGTCTGTTTGTCCAGCCTAAGGGATAATCATAATTATAAGGCTAAAAAGGGTGCCCCTATTCTAATGTCTTTTTTTGCAGACATTCCAGTCCATTACCAGCTGATCTTATATCTGAATTCAATATTTTCCCCATGATATGTCAGGTCCTATGTATCCCCCTCCCCGAGGGGAGGAAGGAAGGAGGGGACAAGGGGAGAAAAAACAGAGTGCCATCATGAATTGCAGTGTCCCTCTCTGTATCCTATCACTTTTTAACCTCTCTATTATGGTAGAGCTGGCTATACATCCACGCTGTCCCCCTCTCTCTGAAGTTCTCCAGATACCATTAGGGGCTCACGGTTGGATGCGGGGGTCCCTGAGCCATGCAGGGATCATTTTTCCTTCAATCCTCATCCCCCTCCCATCCCTATCTGTCTATGAGGGTCTGGCTAATTACTAGCCATGGTACTTGCTTATCAGTTCCTCTTTTTAGGGGCAAGAAAATGGAGACCAGGTGGAAGAGAGAGCAATAGGGAAGAAGCTATTTTAAATTATATATAGAAATAACAAAGTTGGGTGGGGGGCTTACCACTGACCCCGTGTGGTATCCCATGCCCTGGGGTAGAAAGGTGAGATGCTGTCCCTAGGCTCACGACCCCGGCCTCCTCATGCTCCATGTAATGTTGCCCTTTCCCAGGTCTATTTATTTCAGCACTGTAGCCAAAACCTTCAACGGCTCAGCGTATATCCCCCCACCGATTACCAATGTAGTATTAATCAGCTACCTCCCCTCTGTATGCTCTCTCTCACCTCCCTGTCTTGATCTCTAGAACATGTCTATTTGGGCAGCAAACGAGGGAGCGGGAACAATTTTAAGGAGGAGAACACTGATTTAAGCCTCCTCTACTGTTTCATCTCCCTTCTTCTTATATTCCTCTGTACATTAAGATTTTTTCGAATGATTATTTTTATGTCAAGCTGGTTTGGGGTAAATGAAAATCAGTGGTCTGTCCCATATTAATCACCCCCTCCATGCCTGCCACATTATTGTTTTTCATTCCCCCCCAACCCAGAGAGGAGACAAACACCATGGGGTCCATCTTTTTGTGTTTCATCAAAAAGCAGAGTGAGCCTACCACTCATCAGCCTCTATATTTAATTATTGCTGATGTTGGGGCTTATTAATTAGTCCTCTAACCGGGAGTAAAGTAAGCTTGTTTCTGGATCTGTGTACTGCTAATCGCCTCAGTCTGGGGCAGTCAATGTTTCTGCAACTTTTCAAAATTTATGAGTTTGTTTTGCAGTGCATCTCCTCATCAGTGTCAGTGAAAAAAACATTCATTATAGATGCGAGCATTTAAATTTCCAGGTTCTATCCAGAGTGACTCTCCTGTTGCATATAGTTCCCTTCCTCTCATTTCCTGACTGTAACCCCCTCCAGCTTCGTAACATGTCCTCTTGTTCTTGAGCACATTTTCTTCTAAAAAAACACTCCTCTTGTGTACCTTATTTACCCCATGAGGTATTTAAAGGTCTTTGTCATATCCCCACATTCTCTCTTATGTTCCAGGGTGTACATATTAAGGTTCTTTAGTCTCTCCTCATAGGGCTTTTGATGCAGACACTGCAATATTTAATTGCTCTCCTCTGGACCATCTCCACTCTATGTCCTTCCGGAGATATGGCTTCCAGAACTGGAAACAGTACTCTAGGTGTGGTCTTACCAGTGATCTAGGAAACTATCAAAGCAACACAGAATTTTACAGGCAGAAAAAGACCTGTGGCCATCCAGTCTGTTTGGTCCCTACCTTGGTCTTGATACCATTCTAGTACTGGTGAGACCATGCTTTGCTTACATGCCTACCACGTTACTCTCCTATTCATCGCATTTCCAGTCTCTACACAGAGTCCCCTGAATCTGTCCCACCCATGTTTAAATGCATTAACTGTTTGAACAGTAACAAGCTCCTGTGGTAGTTGATCCCATTTATCCACTACTCTTTATGTAAAGAAGGGTATTACTAGAGTAAACACAGAGGGGGTTTTCAAGACTGAAGGGGGAAGGGACCACAGGAGGTCATAGCCTGAAACTGGTTGGTGGGAAGTACAGAAGAGACCTGAGAAAGCATTACTTCAAGGAAAGGGTGGTGATGCCTTGGAATGCGCTACCTGAAGAGTTGATATCAAGGGAATCAGTGGGAGGTTTTAAGAAGGAATGGGATAGTTACATAGGCAGGGTACAGGCAGGGAAGGTAGAGTCCATGGGAAATCAAAATGGAAATCGGGAGGGATGGAACGGTGAGACTGGGGTGCAGCAGCAGTTATCAAGCTTGAGCTGCATCTCGAGCAGACTAAGTAGACCTCATGGTCTAATCTGCTGGCATTTTTGTATGTTCATATGTTCTAATATCCCTTTTGAATCTACCCCCGCCAGCTTCATGTTATGCCCCATAGTGGTGTCACTTTCTTTGAGGGTAGACTACCCTTGATATTCTACCTTATTGAAACCTTTTTGGTACTTGAAGGTTTCAGTCATATCACCTCTCTCTCTATCTCTCCTGGCCTTGAATAAGTGCATTCCTGGACCCTCTAATCTCTCCTCATAAGATCTCCCCAGCTCACCATGGGTCATTGTGATAAGTCATCTTTGAACTGATTCTAGATGGTCCTCTTCTTTTTTAGGTGTGGATTCCAAAACCGGACAGAGTACTTTAGGTGTGTCCTGACCAGTGATCTATACAGTGAAAGGATCACTTTCTTCCTCCTGCTAGAGAAGGCCCACCCTATGCATCCTAGGTATAGCATCCTATTTGCTTTACCATATGCCATGTAACAGTGCACAGACATTTAAAGATTGTCACTGATTATGACTCCTAAGTCCCTTTCTTCTGAAGTTTGTGTCAAGCGAACCCCCACCATCCCATATTCAGATTTTGAATTTTTATTACCCAAGTGCATAACTACATTTTTTGGCATTGAATTTTAATTTCCAAATACTGGACTGTTTCTCCAATTTCATCAGATACTCCTGGGATGGATAAGGAAGGGGCTGACCAGAAGCCCTTTCCTCCAGATGAGGGGAGTAGCTCAAACCCAAGGGGGAGGGGAAACAGACTGTGGGAGGAGGTTTCAGGAGGAGCAGAGGAGGATGAAAGTATAAGGAACCTGGGTGGGGTTTGACAAAGGGGATCAGGGATGGGGGGTGGTGTTAGTAAATGCCAGGAGCTTAGGAAACAAGTTGCCAGAGTTCCAGGCCATGCTGGTTGGGGGGGGGGGGTGGATGTGGTGGTGGTCACGGAAATGTGGGCCAACAAAAACCATGACTGGGACCTAAACGTGCAGGGGTACACTATGCTTAGGAAGGATAGAAAGGAGGGCAGAGGGGGTGGAGTGGCTATGTTCATTAGAGATGACATAAAAATTGCTAGGGTAGAAGAGGCAGAGGGAAATGTTGGAGGCCTTATGGTTCACCTTACGAACCCCAGCAGGAGGTAAGGACAAGCTGGGTGTAGTATATAGGCCCCCTGGGATGGGTGATGTTCTGGAGGATGGTTTGCTGGACAACATCATTGCCCAGTGTGGACCAAAAGGGGAAGGAGTGGTGTTGATGGGGGACCTTAATATGCCAGGTACAAACTGGGGAACCATGTCCTCTAAGGTGGCCAAGGAGCAGAGGCTGCTGGATGGCTTCCAGGATGTGTTCTTAACACAGCATGTGATGGAGCCCACAAGGGAGGGGCATGTCCTGGACGTGGTTCTGGCAGATGGGGATCTGATAAGGGACCTGGTTGTAGAGGATCCCCTGACTGAGAGTGACCACAATACTGTCTGATTTCAAATAAGCATGGGGGGGAGAGATCTAGGACACTGGCAGTGGACTTCAGGGAGGCAGACTTTGTGGGCATGGGAAATATTCTCAAGGATCACTTGAAGGGGATTACATCAATGACAAATGTGGAAAAGAGATGGGAGGTCATAAACCGGGGACTTCATGAGGCAGTCAGGACCTGCGCTAAGGTGAAACGTAAGGGAGCAAGGTCACATAAACCATGCTGGCGGTCAAGTGAGGTTCAGGTAGCAGTCAGAGAAAAGAAGGCGGCCTACAAAAAATATAAAACAACAAGAGGGGATAGGTAAAAGGAAATGTACCATCTTGCATCTAGAAAAGCCACCCGGATAGTGAGGGGGGCAAAGTTCAGTAAAGAGCAACGGCTGGCACATGGGATACATGGAGGGGAAAAGGGGTTCTTCCAGTACATTGGGGAGTGGAGAAAAACTAAGGGCCATCTTAGCAGATTGAGATCAGAAGGAGGGTGGGTGGAAGAGGCGAGGGACCAGGCAGAGGTATTAAATGAGTACTTTGCCTCTGTGTTCACTAGGGAGGGGGATGGGATATCTACAAAGCAAGGCACAATGGGGATAGAAGCAGTAGTGAGTGGGATCAGGGGAGCAACAGAAGTGGAGCAAGAGGGAGGGAGAGGTACCCCAGCGGTGTCACATCAGGATAGGGATAAAAAGGCCAGTAAGATGGAGGGGATGGATGATGCTATCTCCACCAAAGGGTGTGGTTAGCCCTCAAGGCCCAAAGAAACATAAATCTCCTGGGCCGGATGGCATTCATCCAAGAGTACTATGGAATTGGTGGACATACTGGCTGCACCCTGGCAGAGCTCTTCAACTGGTCGCTTGAGACAGGGTGGGTATCTAGGATTGGCGAGAGGCACATGGTGCCAATCCATAAAGGGGGGTCGAGGAAGTACCAGGTAACTATAGACCCATCAGTTTGACCTCGGTGGTGGGAAAATTAATGGAGAGTATACTAAAGGAATGATTGGGGTGTACTTGGAGGAGGTGGGAGGTCTGGATAGTTGGCAACATGGGTTTGTGCCAGGTAGATCATGTCAAACCAATCTTGTGGAGTTCTACGAATGGGTAACATCAGAACTGGACAGGGGAAAGCCTGGTGATGTATTAGTCTTGAACTTCAGCAAGGCGTTTGACTCTGTCCCCCACAATGGTCTGGTGGAGAAACTGACTGGGTTGGGAGTAGGCCCTTTGATGGTCAGATGGATTGAAAACTGGCTAGCTGGATGCACCCAGAGAGTAGTGGTCGGTGGAGAGCTCTCGAACCCTAGAGAGTTTGGTAATGGGGTATCGCAGGGCTTGGTCCTGGGTCCGATCCTGTTTAATGCATATATATCGGACATCAGAGAGGGTATAAGGTGTGAAACGAGTCTGTTCGCTGATGACTCCAAGATGGGAGAAGTAGTTGAGGGGGGAAGAGGGGAGGGTGGCACTGCAAGGAGACCTGGACACCCTGGAAAGCTGGGCTCACACATGGAAATTAAATTTCAATATCACCAAGTGCAAGGTGTTACATCTTGGGTGGAGAAACTCTAAACACAGGTACACCCTGGGAGGGGAGGCACTGGAGGCCTCAACAGGGGAAAAAGACCTAGGGGTCATGGCGGATGCATGTATGAATAACTCTGAGCAGTGCAGGAGAGCGGCTAGCAAGGCAAACAGGATGTTGGGATGCATCGTAAGGGGGATCACCTCTAGGAGCAGGGAAGTGATTCTGCCACTGTACAATGGACTGGTTAGACCACACCTTGAGTACTGTGTACAGTACTGGAGACCACACTTGAAGAGAGACATGCAGCTCCTGGAGAGGGTACAGAGGAGGGCAACTAAGATGATGCGAGGACTAGGGGATTTGACGTATGAGGACAGACTTGAGGAGCTCTGCCTGTTTTCATTGGAGGAGAGGGAGAGACAGGGGGACATGATTGAGGTCTTCAAGTACCTCAAAGGAATAAATATGGTAAACATGGAGGGGATCTTTAGACTAAAGCAGGGAGGTATCAGCAGAGGGCATGGTTTGAAGTTGGAAGGTGGAAGGGTGAGGGGAAAGAGGAGGAGGTTTTTCACTGAGAGGGTGGTGGACCCTTGGAATGCACTGCCTGGCGAGCTGGTTCAGAGATCCACAGTGGAGGGCTTCAAGAGAGGGTGGGACATACACAGAAAGCGGATGTATCAGATGATGGCCTGGCCCAGGGGGTGTGGGGATGGATGATAGGGGTTTCTGGAACACAAGGGGGGGGAGAGCCTCAGCACCCAACTAGGGATCTGAGGTTCGAGCAGACTTGATAGACCGTAAGGCCTAATCTGCTGGCAATTAGTATGTTAGTATGTTAATTCCTTTACTCATTCAACATTGTCCACTTTGCCAGGAATCTCTGTATCATCTGCAAACAGTGACATCCTTCCTTTTATTCCCTCGCCAATGTCACAAATATACATGTTGAAAAGGCACTGGGCCCAGCACTGGCCCTTGAGGCATGCTACTTGTCACTTTCCTTACCTCTGATTTGACTCCATTAATGACCACCCTTTGTGTCCTATCATGAAGCCAATTTCCCAACCAACATTAAAGTACATCTCCAACTCCTATATCACCCACCTTCTTCACCAGTTTAATATGAGGCACTGAATGGAAAGCCTTAGTGAAGTCAAAATGCAATACATCCAGCAGCGATTTGCCATTGTGGTCTTGTAAAACATCGCTGAAAAATTCAGTAAGGTTAGTCTGGCATAACCTACCTTTTACAAAACCATGTTGCTTATTATCCTGGAGGCCTGTAACTCCAGAAAGTCCCAAAGTCTTTCCTGTATGATAGTTTCCTGGAGGTTGCATAGTATGGATGTCAGACTCATTGGTCTGCAGATGCTTGGGTCTTCTCAATCTTCACTCTTATGAAGCGGTATGACATCCACTACCCTCCAATCACCTGGGATCACTCCATGTCCGTAGATCAATTAAATAGATTTGTTAATGGCCACACTAGGACTTGTGGCAGTTCTTTCAACACCTCAGGATGCAGGTCATTTGGTCCAGGTCATTACTCAACCTTTCCAGATGTCCCTCCCGAAATAGAACCCTTGGGCCAAACTAGTTTCTCCTCTGCATGGAAATTACAGTCCGAGAGTTGTCCTTCCTTTTCAACTGTAAAGCTGGGGCAAAAATATTCATTATGTACCTCAGACATTTGTCCATCCCCCTCAACTCTAGAGTCTCCTTTTCTTAGCCTTCCTATGTCCCTTTTACTTTTCTGTCTCTGTTATGTATCTATAAAAAGCTTTGTCATTATCTTTTACACCTTCTACAATCTTTTTTCTTTCATAAAGGTTTTTCTCCCTTGGGCTGCAGGCAAGTGGATATCACCCATGCCTCCACTCCCTCCAACCATCACTTGCCTCCCTGACTGCCAGAAAGTCAACTGCATATTGCCCCTGCAGTGGGGCCAGGAGGAGGGCCATCAACCCCCCACGTACAGATGTTCAGCTATCCAGCAGCCAGATAGTGGTGTGGGTTGGAGGAAAGTGGGCATGAATTCATTAAGCCTGCCCCAGTCCTTTTCCATTTTCTCCCAATCCCCTGGCCATAGCAGTATGTAAACGTATGTGTGTGTGTGGAGGCCTGCACACACTACGGAATCACGGCCCTTCCCATTGAGTTGCTCGCAACCTACAGTACCACAGGGCATCAACCTGGTGGCAGTCAAAGGCTGAGACTACCTGCTACTCCTCCCCATGAGAGGAGAGGAGAGCAGTTCCTAGGATACTCAAACCTCTCCCCTGCGGCCAACCCCCAGGGACCCGAGTCCATTCTGGAACCCAGGTCACTGGCGTGGTGGCAGCTGAGTCACAAGCATCTCAGCGCTCTGTGCCACTGAGCTGACATCCTCTGCTGTCTTACGTTCTTCATATACCTTCAAGTTTCAAGTTTATTTTATACTGGAAAGAGTGTGAACAAACATGCCCGTTTTCACAGTTGTCCAAGTTACGGAGTATCACAACATATACAGCAAAAGAAAAATACAAGAGCAGAAATAACCATATTTACAACAAATTTAAATAAAAATTAAGACAGTCATAAATATTGGTGAGGATGAGGGAGGGAGGTAGACAGTGGGAGGGGAAGGTAAAGATGAGACAGTAAACATAGATCGGGGAGGGGAGACTGGGGTGTGGATGGAGAAAAAGGAGACGACATAAGGGATGCTCTTAAGGGAGAGGAGCGGAACCTCACAACTGCTATATGAAACTTACTGCAGGGGGCACTTACAAGAGTAACTCTCCAGGAGTAAATTTTTTTGCGGAGACAATAAATAGGGATAGAGCCACAGGACTGGGTGCCAAGAGGTAGGTTGTTGTAAAGTTTCACACCCTGATAGCAGATAGAGTTTTGCGTGTGTGTGGTATGAAGTAAAGGAACCTCAAAAAGTTGACTGGTGCTCCCTCTGGTGCCATGCTTGGGGGCAGATTTGGGGAAAAGGTCCAAAACACTTAATGGCAATAAGTTAAGATTAACCTTGTGTAGAAAAAGTGTTTCAAGTTGAAACCTTCCTTCCAGGGGTAACCACGAGAGAGGAGGGTAGAGGGAACAGTGATGGGTGGACCAGGGAGGCCAGTGACGAAATGTGCAATGTTGGTGTAAGATGTTCTCAGAGTGGAGAAAAGAACAGACGGGGGGGGGGGGTGGAGTACACTGTGGATCCATATTCAAGAAGGGGGAGGAGCAAGGAGCAGGCAAGGCGAGATCTCGAGGCTGGAAGAAGGAATTTTCTGATCCGGAATAGCAGTCCTAACCTCTTGTTTATTTTCTTGATAAGATTAGTAATGTGTACTTGGAAAGTGAGGTGTCGGTCAAGAACCAAGCCCAAATATTTAAAATCTTAGGCTTTTATCGATACTGTTCCCATGAAGGTCTGAGAGGGTGAGGTTTAATTCTACATTTTTTCTGGGGCCTGCAAAGAGCATGTACTTAGTTTTTTTAGAGTTAAGGACTAGGTTTCTGTGAAGAAACCAAGAGTGGAGCCTTAGGAAGTCAGTTTGCAGGTTAGAGAACATGGTGTTAGGGTTTTAATCACTGCAGTACAGAGCTGCATTATCTGCGTAGAGAACTATCATGGTGTTTTGACAGATTTTTGGGAGATTATTAATGAAGAGAGAGAAAAGCAGGGGGTCTAAAATAGAACCCTGCGGGACACCACAATTAATTTGGCAGACATTTGAAAGTACTCCTTTTATGGTTGTCCTGTGAGATCTAGTTGCCTTTGCCTTTCATAGAGTTTTACATGTATCTCTGGTACAACTGAGGTATATTTCTTTACTGATCTCCAACTGAGAAGACTAATACTTTCTAAATGCAGTTTTGTTTGCCTTTAATGCCTCCTTGCTATCTTTAGATAACTAAATTGGTCTAGTCTTCTTTTTATTCTTTCCAGCCTGTCTAAGGCACCCCTTAGTAACCTCAGTGATTTTGCTGTTGACATTTCTCTTCAACACCTATGTACTGGTGATAACCTATGAGCCCTGTCCTAAGTTCACCATTCATCTTTCTAAAGTCTGCTTTGTGGAAGTCTACAATCAATGTTTTTGTATCATGTATTTGCACCCTTTATGTTAACTAAGACCAAACTATATAATGATTACTTGTGCTGAGAGGTTCATCCATTGATGCTGTACTCTCACTGTCACCATTTGTCAGGACTAGATGTAAGATGCTTCCTTCCCTAGTATGATCCTCCACATACCGGGTCAGGAAAAAAATCCTGAAATAACTACAGTATTCTTGTGACTCCTGGTAGTAAGTGCAACTGGAATGCTCCAGTCCACATGTGGTAAATTGAAGTCACCCACCAGTACAACTTCACCTCCTCTCTTTGTAGCTTTCTTGGTTTCCATTGCCAGTTCATCATCTACTATCTCAGTTTGGTTGCTTGATATATACTACACCATTCCCATACAAATAAGGCTCCCTTTGTCTGGAAGTAGTTGAACATGTTTCAGTTCCCCCACCTCCTCTCCATTCTTTGTCCTTCATAACCCTTATACCCTCTCTAACTTATGGTGCAATCTCTCCATCCCTTACCTTTCACCCTATCTTTTCTGAATAAGACATAACTTGGGATAGTTAGGTCTTAGTCATTATGTTGTGGGGCCTATGTCACCATAATTGCCATTATGTCAGGGTTACCCTCTACTGCTAAGGCCTGAAGATCTCCCATTTTATTGCCAAGGCTTCTGGCATTCAAATTTTCCACCCTCCAAGTGTCTTGTTTCCCAGTTTTACCTCTCTTGTTTCTATTTATGTTAACTGTTGCACTTCCAGTAATTTCACCAACCCCTTTCTATTTAGTGGGCAACTCTTAATTCTGACCTTCTCCTTCCCTATAACCTCCCTGATTGTTAAGGTTTGGGGAGCGCTTGCTAGATTATCCAATCGCAATTTAGCTTTTAGGGTCCCCCTAGCCTAAACCTCTCAACCTGCTAGTTTAAATGCCCTTGTATATAAGACTCACATTTTTATCCCAGTGCCATTTTCCCTTCCTTATTGGGGTGAGGGCATCATGCTTAAATAATCGATCTCCCTATAAATTCCCCCACTCCCCAATGAAATGAAACCCCTTCTGCACACCGCATTTTTAGCCAGTTCTTAAACCTATGGATTTTATGATTTCTACCCTCGCCCCTTGCATGTATTTGGAGTACCTCAGAGGAGGTTACAGATTTTGCCAGACTCTAAAGCTCGACCCCTAGAGTAATAAAATTATCACATACTGCATCAAGATTATGTGATGCCAGGTAATTTTTTTGTACATGAGGAACGATATCTAGCTTCACACCCACTTCGCAAACAACCCCATCTAAATTACTATGAAGCCTTCAGCTGTTGCCCCTGACAGACAGAAACCATAACACCTTTCTGTTCCTTTGCACACACAACAAACTCTGTCCCCCTTACAATGGAATCATCCACCACAAGCACCATTTTCCCTTTTTTGAGTATCTCACTAAAATCCCTAACTTTAAGATTAGTCAATACATCCATGTCAGTGAGAGAGTTGCAATTCTTCTTCCATGATGAGGAATACACTTGTCCACACTGTATTAATGATGACAATCTGTTGCATAATGAAATACTAGCATTGCAAGTACTCTGGGGCTCAGATTCTTTCTTGATCTTTCCTTTCCCAGCATATTCCATCTCCTATCCTTAACATTTTGGTGGTTGTTGGAGCTGTGCAGAGAGTATAGGACTCATCTGCTCCCACTCAAGCTTGCATAGCAACTGTCTAATCATGGACAATGCTACTGATAATTCTGCCTACAAAGCACCCAGCCTCTTACAGAATTGGTCAACCCCCACATTTCCATGTTACTTCCCTTCTAACTGTTGCTCCAGAGTTTACAAATCTAATTAAAGCCCATCCCCAAATTCTCCCTCTCTGACCATTGTCCCCACTTAGCATAGGACCCTTCATTCTCCCACTAACACTTTCAGGGTGTTGCATTTCTCTATTGCATATTGCAGGTAATAGTTTGTACTCAGTCAATGACTTTTATGAAAAAAAGTACAGTTACACAAGAACTCATCGTAACAGTAGATCTGCGAGGGGATCTCTTGCAGCAGGCCACACCTATGGAACCATAGCCGCCAGGCAATGGGACCACATAGAAACTTTTATAGCTAGTAGTCTACCAGGGGACTACCTACTCCAATGTCATACACCAATATCAACCTATCCTATAAGAGTGGGCGGCCCTGCACCCTCCTCAGTTCTCCCACTGGAGACCGTAAGCCTTTCAGTCCCAGCAGAGGGAACCAAGGAGGGACCTAAGGTCCTGCCCCCAAAAAAGAAAGGAGAAAGAGGTACAGATACAGGAACACATCTCAGCTCTAGGATGAAGGAGGGAGGGATGACGTGGCCTGCTGCAAGAGATCTCTTTGCAGATCTACTGTTACAGTAAGTTTTTATGTAACTGTACTATATGATGTTGGCAGGTATCTCTTGCAGCAGACCACACCTATGGAATGAGTCCCAGGCAGTTGTGAAGTCAAGAGATGCAATCTGGGCAGTAGGAAACCAAAAGCATAAGATAGTAGGCCCTATAGAACAGCTAGATCAAAACTGGCCCTATGCCTAGAAGCAATGTCCAGACTGTAGTGCTTGGTAAAGTTGTGGACAGTACTCCAAGTGGCAGCATCACAAATCTCTGCAGCTGACACATTCCTGAGAAAGGCAGTAGAAGCGGCCATGCCTCTGGTGGAATGGCCATGAACAACGCCAGCAAGATGCTTGCCTAACTTCCTGTAGCAAAAGATGATACAGTTGGCCAACCATTTGGACAAGCACTGTTTTGAGACAGGGGCACCCTTTTTTCCAGGGACAAAGGAAACAAAGAACTGTTTGGACTTCCTACAGCTCTTTGTACGATGGGTATAGTAATGCAGAATTCTGTGCACATGTAAAGTGTGGAGCAATGCTTCTCCTGGATAGGCATGCTCTGTGTAGTAAACAGGAAGGTGTATGGATTGGTTTAATATGAAGTCAGACACCAGCTTTGGAAGAAACAGGATTAGTACGCAAAGACACCCATTCATTGTGGAAAATCAAATAAGACTGCTCTCACATGAGCGCCTCTAGCTCTGAAATTCTTCAAGCAGAAGTAATAGCAACTAAAAATAACACTTTCCATGGCAGAAAGAGTAACTCATATGTCGTGGTCAGCTCAAAAGTTTTTCCAACACAAAATTCAAGTCCCAAAGTGGGATTGGATTGCAGATAAGAGGCTTCAGGTGGAGAATACCTCTCAGAAAAGTATGTGATAACTCCAGTTGAGCCACCGTATGTCCATCAATAGGTACATGGAAGGCAGAGATGGCAGACATGTGCACCTTAAGTGAGGAGTACTTCAGACCAGAGTCTGAAAGGGACAGCAAGTATTCCAGAATCTGATTCACTGGACAAATGAAGGGATCCAGCTGTCATGAAGCAGCCCGCAGAGCAAAGCGTTTCCACTTCATAGAGTAGGTGACCCTAGTGTAAGGCTTTCTAGCGGCAACCAGGATATCAGCCATCTTAGCAGACACTCCCAAACTGAGCCATAGCTATGTCATCAGGAGCCAGGCATGAAGATGCAGAGATTTGAGGTCCGGATAGACCAGGGTGCCCTGATTCTGGGAGAGCAAGCCAGTGCACAGAGGAAGAGGAACTGGAGGATCCACTGTCAACTGCTGCAGCAAGGGGGACCAGATCTGATGAGGCCAGAAGGGGGCTATGAGGATCATCGTGGCCCCCCTCTATCTGGAGCTTGATCAGAACCTCTGAAGTAGGGGAAGGGAGGAAATGCATACAAAAATCTCCCTTTTGAAGAGAGGGACAACGCGTCTCACCAGAAAACTCCAGGCCCTGGATCAAGCGAGTAAAAAAGTGTCAGTCTTGCATTGAGTGGGAATGCAAAAAGGTCCAACTCCGGATGACCCCACCTATCAAACAGGTTTTCTGTTACTGAGGACAGCAGTTGCCACTTGTGTGCCTTTAACTGCGACTGACTTAGGGTATTTGCCAGGACATTTTGGAGGCCTGGAATTTGGACGGCCATCAGTTTGAGACCATGATCTAGAGCCCAATACCGGACTACCATTGCTTCCTGGCAGAGGGGGTATGAAAGAGTGTCCCCCTGTTTGTTCATGTAGTGGACTACACTGATGTTGTTTGTCTGAACTAGCAGAAGACCTGGGGATAGCTGAGTCTGGAAGGCCTGCAGGACATAGAGAATGGCCCACATCTCCAGGATATTGTTATGGAAAGAGGATTCCAGATGGGACCAGGTCCCTTGTGTTTGGTGGGGACCTAGATGTGCCCCCAACATCTCAACCCTAAAGCATCAGTTGTGAGGATTTGCTGAGGAGGAGAAATGAGGAAAGGAATCCCTCTTAATAGGTTGCTGGGTTCCATGCACCAAAGTAGAACTCTGTTCACTGGAAAGGAGACCAGGACCTGCTGTTCCTGACCGTCAGTACGCTGGTCCCACTGGACCCTCAGTGTCCATTGAGGGATCCTTATGTGCAGTCTGGCTAGGGGCACTGTGACTATGGCCACAGCCATCAGACCCAGAAGCTGGAGCAATGTCCTGGCTGAGACATAGCGGCTGCTGTAGAGCAGATGGGCTTGGGCTATAATTCAATCTGCCCATTCTTGGGTAGGAAAGCCATGCCTTGAGTGGTGTCCGGGATTGCCCCTCTGTACTGGAGGTGCTGACAGGGGGTCAGAACTGACTTGGGCAAGTTGACCATAATGCCCAGATCCTGGAATAGGCTGGTGGTATGTTCCAGAGTCTGTAATAGGTGCTCCCTGAACTGGGCTTTAAGAAGCCAGTCATCCAGGTAGAGAAAGACATAGAGTCCCTCCCATCTGAGTTCAGCTGCCACCACTGCTAGGCATTTGGTATACACCTAAGGGGCTGAGGATAAGACAAAGGGTAAGGCACGGAACTGGAAATGTGCCCCCTGGAAGTGGAACCTCAGGTACTGTCTGTGGGAGGCATGTACCTGGACGTGCAGATAGGCATCCTTCATGTCGAAGGAGCAAATCCAGTCTCCCTGGTGTGGAAGGGGCAGCAGACCCTGGAGAGTGTCACCATCTGGACTTTTTTGTACTGGATGAACAGATTTAGGTCCAGAATGGGCCTGAGATCTCCTGTGCATTTGGGCACAGGAAGAAATGAGTACAGAACCTATTGCCCTGTTGAGTCTCTGGGATGGGTTCTATGGCCCTGTTTTGCAACAAGAAGTGAATTTCCTCCCAGAGCACTTGAATGTGGTCTGGAGGGTAAGAGGACTGAACTAGATGTTTGTCTGGAGGCCACTGTAGACTTTTAGAGTGTGGCTGTTTTCTGTAATCTGCACTACTCAGGCATCTCTGGTGATTTCCCTCCACTTGGCCAAGTGTAGGGAAAAGCGACCCCCTACCACCAACTCCTGTCTGAAGAGGGGGGGTTCAGGCAGGGAGTCAGACTAAACCAGCTGGAGCTGCCAGGGGTGCCCCTCCTCCTCTGGGGGATCTTTCTTTTTTTTTTTTAACCCTCCTCTTTATCCTCCTATCCTACCCCGGTGTTCACTCCTTCAGACTGCTCATCCCCCCTTACGCCACTTACCCAGGATCTGCCCCTAGAGTGCCTCTCTCCTCCCTCCTTCTGCACATTGGGGTCTGTTCTGGGTTCGGTGGTCTTGGGTGGAGCCATCTTCATCTAGGACCACCGAGGGTTTTTCTGTTTTCTCCTCTACCCACTGAGGACGTCGGCATGCAGGACTGATGTCCCATACAGGCCAGCCCGTGCTGGCCTTGCCTTGGGTGTCCAAGTGCCCTGGCGTCCTCCCCTCCCGGCTCTCGACGCCTGTGCCCGGTGCCCATGCTTCCACCGCCCCGGAGCCAGGGTGCATATAGCACCCCAGGAACCCACCCTGGGGGAGGGAGAGCATCCGTTGGGATGCTCGATCCTCCTCCTCCCCTCCGACCCCTGGCAACCTGAGTCCGTACCCGAACCCGGGTCGCCGGCATGGCGCGAGGTGTGGCGTCCAGCGCCTCAACCCTTAGTACTACCGGGCCGGCCCTCTGGGGGATCTTTCTGTCATGGAGGAGGTGGTGGAGAGGGCAGGGGCTGCCCAGTGCTTAGCCAGAGGCTTGCTGGAGAGTTTGGGTCTATGGGTAGACTGATGAAAGGGCACTCACTGACCACTTTTTGGCTGGTCCGTATGGTACATGGAGTGGATGACTGTAGTGTGCGGCCAGAGGCTCGCAGCTGAGACACTATGCCCTGCACATCTGAGCCAAATAACTTGTAACCCCTAAAGGGGACATTCAGGATGGACAATTGAACACTCTGAGCAAAGCCTAACACCCTCAACCAAGAGTGTCTACAAAGGTAAATGCCCACTGTGGCACCCTAGCCAAGGCATCTACAGCATCGAATGCAGCCCTATGGAGAGGAGTGCCAACTTTGGACGTGGCTTTAACTCTTTCTAGCTTGAGTGGCCATACTGGGTCAGGTTAAGCAATGGATGGTTCTGACGCCATATGGCATTACTGGTAAGAATGAGCAGGTGCTGCTTTAGGAGGTTCTCTGGGAGGGCCCGGGCAGAATCAAGAGCTTGGTCCCAGAGCTGGTTTTGGTACTGGACCATATGGGCAGTGTAGTTCAGCACCCTGATGGTCATTGTGGCAGAGGCAAAGTTTCTCTTGCCAATGTGATCCAGCCTCTGTGACTTCTTATCTGGAGGCAAGGAACTGAGGTGTTTGGACCTCTTGATGCAGTCATGGACAGCATTGACAACCACCGAATCCACTTGTGACTGATCAACAAGGAAAGGCCATCCTGCTGGAGCCTGGTATAGTTTGTTCGACTTCCTTGGCACCGCTGGGATCAAATTGGGTTGATACCAGGCTGCCATGGTGGCATCTTCAAAAGGCTGAATTAGAGGTGAGATGACCAGAGGAGGGGCATCCGGAAGCCTTAAATAAGTGGCCAGTGGACAACAAGCAGGATCTTGCTCCTCAGTGTTGAAGCCCATGGCAAACTGTAACTGTCTCATGAATGAGACAAAGGAGGGATCATCCGGGAGAGGGGGGAATCATGGGATATACCTTGGGGTCTCCTTTTCATCGGACGATACTGTTGAGGAGGAGTTATAAGAAGTATCTTCTCTTTCATCACCCTTGTCACCCTCATCAGGATGGATGAGGTCCGGATGATCCCCCCATCATCCCCCGAGTCCTGAGGGGGGATCAGTGTCCCAGGGGTCTGCAGCATGGGCCAAGGCCCTACTGGTGAAGCAGGGGGACAATGTGGGGATGGGCCTTAGGGAGGAGCAAGCTTAGCCTGCATGAAATCCCACAAGGCGGCAAGCACAGAGTGGATGTCCACTGCTATTGGTGGCGGACCCATCAGCGCCAGGGTGGGTGCTGAAGTCGGCTTCAGGGAGGGCGGCTGCATAGGCTGGGGCCTGCGGGGGAGCTCTTCGGCATGAGTTGGTGTTGGGGATGGCGATCTTGACCTGGGCTCAGGCTGGGTGACTCGGGAGAAGATGGAGGCTCCTGGCCCAAGACTATAACCAAAGAAATGGCCGTGATCAGTGTCAGGGATTGTGGCTGTAACCCAGCAACCGCCAACTCTGAGCCCATTGATGATGAGCCAGCAGGGCCACCTGACTGAGTACCTGCAGAAATTGGGGCCTGAACAGTAGGGGCTGTGAAGTCGGTGGCGTGCTAGAGCCCCTGGAACTGACCCCTGCCACTGCAACATTGGTGTGGTATGGGGGGTGCTGTCAACAGTAGTCCTGCAGGGGAAAGGGCATGCAAGGCAGAGGTTCTGCCCCCGATGATGAAGATGGCCCTGCTGTGGTCGGCGCACGGAGTGGTGACCAGGATCAAGATGAGGAGAACAGGATTCTATCTTTGAGATGGTCCTTATCCCAATGTTTATGCTTCCCTGAAGATTTGTCCTGGACCTTGGAAGGTTGCAAGTCACAGACATCAAGGGGAAAGTGGAGGAACTGCGAGCCTGACTCTCCTTCTCAAGCTGGACATCCTTCTGCTTCAGCAGTAAAGTTTCGAGGGTTTGTTCTTGACACTTTCTTGTGGCCTGGTTGAAGCTGCAGCAGATCTCACAAGCCTGGTGTCTTGTTTTGGGCCTGGGCAGCAGACGCAGGCCTAATGGTCATCCTTCTCAGGGATCTTCTACCCGCAGGCACACTTTTTGAAGAGGTTCCGGGAGACAGTTTTTGGCATAAACGGAGTGGGAAAATCACTTTATTGTTAAGGTGATACACTTTATGGTGAGAAAAACAAAAAGTAAAATTCGATGAAGAAATTAGATGAAATAGTGGTCAGCTGAAACTGGTGGATCTCCATGCAGTTTGACGTGCAATGGTTGATGGCAGGAAAGAACTGAGGAGGGCACAGGGGCTGCCCACTCTTATAGGATAGGTTGACATTCGTGTATGATGTCAAAGTGGATGGCCCCTGGTAGACTGCTAGTTAGAAAAGTTTCCATGTGGTCCTAGTGCTTGGTGGCTATAGTCCCATAGATGTGGCCTGCTGCAAGATATACCCCCAATGTCAGATATCATATTTCTCTTAGTAACACAGCTGTTTTAAAAAGATGGGTAAAACAGATAACTTACATGCACGTACCTCATAAACTAGTACAACATATTTATTTATTTATTTAACATACTTTAGGATTACAACCTTTGAGTCAGGGTTTCATTCACAATGACTCCGCGTCAGAGTACAAGAAAACAGAAGTTACAGAATACATAGTAATAGCAAGATGGAATTATACTAAGGTTACACACACAAAATTATGGTAACAGCAATTGTACATGATTATAGTTACATACAGCCATGTTTCAAAGCAGCAGTTTGAATAGTTAGACAGAATTCGGTAGTTGTCTTTAACAGATATCAAGCTGTTATCATTATACGTTAGGCACTGGCTAGCTCTGACTGTACTTTAGTGGAGTGAAAGACTAGCACAGCTGACTGATGCAAGCAGCCCAACAAAGGCATTGTTCGGAGGATTGACAGTGAGGTAGCCGTAAAATGGAGCCTAATTAGAGGGTACATATGCATCGCCGAGGGGCAAGTATATGTTCTTTGAGTGCTACTTTGAAGGGACCTAGGTTGGAGATGGAGGATATATCAGAGGGGAGTTCATTGTACCAAGCTGGTGCTCTGAAGGAGAAGGACTTTTGTGCTAGTGAGGTCCTAACCCTTGGGATTGACCATACCTGTTTGCTGGTGGAGCGAGTTTTTACCATGGTGTGGGAACATTGGAGTGCAGCAGATACCCCCAGTGGGGAGAGCCCCAGGTGAATTTTCTTTGGAAGGAGACAGGTTTGGTAACATATTCTCTCATCCAGGTCTAGGAAGTTTGCAATGGAATACAGGGTGCAGGTGTGGGTATGATTATCTGCCCCTGACAGGAGTTTGCACGCTTTATTTATGGCCAGATGGACTTTGTTCAGCGCTGTATGATCAGCAGTTGAGTAGATGGTTAGCCTGTAGTCCACAAGAGAGAGGACTGATGTGTTGACAGCCAGGTTAAGGGCTTCAGGGGGTAAGCAGGTTTTGTGCCTGTACAGAAGCCCTATGTGGGCATTGATGTCTGACGTCAGGTTATTTATGTGTGAGTGGAAGGAGAGGTGGGAGTCAAAAGTTATGCCTAGGTATTTGTATGTGTTTACCTGCTCCAGGGGAAGGAGAGAGTGGGCGAGTATAGATAGTTGCATATTCTTGGCCTTATCCTGGTGGTGGGCAAAGAGCATGGTTTTAGTTTTTTTCACATTAACTATGAGTCTTTGGTCTGTGAACCAGTTCTCAATTTGGTTATAGGCATATTGGAGGGATGGTTGAAGAGAACACGGATCTTGGTGTGAGGCAAAGAGAACTGCGTCATCTGCATACAGCAACAGATTACCGGTGCAAGACTTGGGCAGGGCATTCAGGTAGATGCTGAACAGCAATGGGCCAAGAATTGAGCCCTGAGGAACCCCAGAGTGGACTGGCAAGGTGGAGGACTGGATATTTACATATGCTAGATAATACAAAGTGATCAACCTGTGCTCCTTGTTAGAGATACAGTAAATTGGGCTCACTTCATACAAGGCAAATAAAACTAACCTGACCATTGTGTTGCCTGGAAAAGGAAAATGAAGTGGCTACTGATTATTGAGTAACTAACACCTAAATATTAAATCCCCCACTAAATTACCCACTTGGTAATATACATAAGTCTCTCTACTGTTTTAACATTTACATAGTATATAACTCTGAACAATGTCTTGCATAAACTTTAGTGAATTTAGTACTTTACCACAGCATTACTGCATAATCAATGTATTATAACAGCATGTTAAAAAAATTAACCCAAGACTGTTGCTACCGAGCAATGCTGGTGTGGACACATCTCCTTGATGACATACTTATCAATCACTGCCTTTGGAAACATAGAATTTGCCAGCAGATAAGGACTGCTTTGCCCACCTAGTCTGCCCATTTTACCCTGCCTGTAGTATCACCACAGATTCTACTTGATCTCCAGCCCATTCACCCCCCCTTCCCTTTCCCTAAGAGTCCCTTATGCCTATCCCATGCATTCTTGAACCCCACCACTGTTTTTGCCCCCATCTGCTCCACTGGAAGACTGTTGCAGGAATCCACTACTCTTTCTGTGAAGAATTATTTCCCTCACATCTCTCCTGAATCTACCCTCCTCCAGCTTCTTATCGTGCCCCTTGTCCCTGAGCACCTTTTTATCTTAAAAATACTTCCCTCCTGTACCTTGTTTACCATTGTGAGATATTTAATGGTCTCTATCATATCCCCTCTCTCTCCTTTCTTCTAGGGTGTAGATATTTAGTTCTTTTAATTTCTCCTTGTAGGGCTTCTGATGCAGACCCTGCACTATTTTAGTTGCCCTCCTCTGGACCACTTCCACCCTGTCTATGTCCTTTCTGAGATGTGGTCTCCAGAACTGGACACAGCACTCTAGGTGGTGTCTTACCAGTGATCTATACAGAGGCAACACCACCTCTCTCTTTTTGCTCTTGATACTCCTCCCAATGCACCCCAGCATCCCGCTCGCCCTCCCAACTACCTTGTCTCACTGCCTGGCCAACTTTAGGTCATCCAGTATGATCACCCGTAGGTCTCTTTCCTGTTTGGTGGTTGTCAGTACCACCCCCCATTTTGTACTCCGATCCTGGGTTTCTTTGCCCAATGTGCATTATTTTGCACTATTTGCATTGAAACCCAGCTGCCATACCCTTGACCACTCCTTGAGATTTCTCAGGTCACTGCTGATCCTTTCTACCCCCGCCAGAGTGTCCACCAGGTTACAAAGTTTGGCATCATCCGCAAAGAGGCAGACCTTCCCTTCCAACTTCTCTGCAGTGTCACTTATAAAGACATTAAAGAGGAGCGGTCCCAGCAATGATCCCTTAGGCACCCTGCTGGTAACCTTCCCTTCCTCTGAGTGAACTCCATTTACCACCACCCTCTACCATCTAGACCTTAACCAATTTCTAACCCAGTTTACCACCTTTGGACCCAGTCCACCAGCTTGCTTACCAGTCTCCTTTGTGGAATGGTGTTGAACACCTCACTGAAATCTAGGTAGGCTGATCTAGTTCCTTTGTCACTCAGTTAAAGAACTCCATCAGATTCATTTGACATGACCTTCTCTATGTGAATCTATGCTGCCTTGGGTCTTGTAACCCATTGGATTCAAGATATTCCACAATCCTTTCTTTCAGCAGTGATTTTATTAACTTTCTCACCCCCGAAGTCAGGCTGACTGGCCTGTAATTGCCAGCCTCTTTCCTGTTACCACTTTCGTGAAGTGGGACTACATCTGCCCTCCTCCAGGACCACTCCCGTTTCCAATGAGATGTTAGATAGGTCCATCAGAGGTGCAGCCAGTACCTCTTTGAGCTCCCTCAATACCCTTGGATGGACCCCGTCTGGCCCCATTGCTTTTCAGATTTGTGGGTCCCTTCAGGAATCTTTCCTCCAAAATGGACTAGTGTCCACCTCCCTCTCTCCAGTGCTCCAGTTACGTTTTTGTGACCCCTCTCCATCTCTTTCTTCTGTGAACACTGAACAAAAGTGTTTGTTCAGGATGTCTGCCTTTTCCTTGTCCCCCTCAGCACAGTCTCACCCTTCCCTTCTTAACCTTACAATCCCAACCCTGGTGTTCCTTTTTTCACTTGCATACATGAAAAAATGTCTTGTCCCCTTTTGTTACTGCCTTGGCTAGTCTATCTTCAGTTTGCAACTTTGCTCTCCTTACTGCTCTCTCTGCTTCCCTCTGGCTTCTGTGATATAGAAGAGCCGCACTAGAAGGTTCGGGTGCTCTGTGACAAGAGTCAAGACACTTAGGCAAAAGTCACACATTGATAACAATAGTTACGTACATTGGAGCCAAGAATCCCAGGATGGAGTACTACCTGGGTGGAGTCCAGATATCTGCATCAGAGGAAGAGAAGGACCTGGCAGTGATGATCACTAGTGACCTGAAGTACTCCATGCAGTACAAGAAAGCAGCAGCAAGGGCAAACAAGATACTGGGATGCATAGCTATGGTGATCAGTAGTAGAAGAGAGGAGGTTATACTACCCTTGTACAGGTCATTGGTGAGGCCACATCTAGAGTATGGAGTTCAGTACTGGTGCCCACACCTCAAAAAGGACATTAACCTGCTGGAGAAGGTCCAGAGAAGGGCTAAAAAGATGACTGAGGGTCAGCAGGATAAGGTATACTAGGAGAGGTTAAGGGCACTGAACATGTACTCCCTGGAGGAAAGGAGAGAGGGAAGGGACATGATTGGGACCTTCAAGGACTTGAAAGGGATATATAAGGTGGATAAGGAGGGTCTCTTTAAACTGAGTGACAACCATAAGATGAGGGGGCACAGTCTTAAGCTGGAGAAGAGGGTTAGGAGGGAGGCCAGGAAGTACTTCTTCACACAGAGGGTGGTGGACACTTGGAGTGCAGTGCCAGAAGAGGTGGTCTCATTGAAGACAGTGGGCAGTTTCAAGAGAGGCTGGGATAGGCATAGGGAAGGTAAGGATCATGGGTAGGGAGGGAGGAAGGGAGGAGTGGGGAGGGGGGCAGGGACAGTAGCTCAAGCTGTGGACCCTGCAATACGAGCAGACTAGATAGACCAAATGGCATTCTTCTGCTGGCTGCTTCGTATAATCATATGTCACGGCACTCACGCCTCCAATTTAAAAAACAGGGAGTCCCATTTACTTCATAGCGTGCAAAACTTCCCAAATGTTATTATTGCAGACACATAAAAGACCACAGCAGAATGTAGACAAATAACCCTGATGTTTCACATATCACATGTTTTTTTTTTAAAAAAAAAAAGCTAAGTGAATAAAGTCCTTGTTTTTTGAATTGGAGGAGTGAATGCCATGACTTTTGCCTAAGTGTCTTCCTTCTGTCTTCCACTGATACACCTTCCTATCCTTTTCCCTCTAAATCTCCTTGTACCTTCTGAATGCTGCCCTCTTAGCTTTTACATTTTCCGCCGCCTCTTTTGAGAATCATAGCACCCAGCCACTTTGGATTACAGTCAGGTCCACCAATTGTAGGGATCAGGACTATCAGACAGGAAGGGGCTATGTGGTAAACAATGCACGTTAAAATGATCTGAGCATAAAGTTCAAGTTCCCCTTGACTGCCAGTTTTCCATTTTATTTTCTTATCTTTTCCTACCCTTCCCTTTAACAAAGTTGTTTGTAAGTTACATTGTTTTGTATGCTTTTATGAATTGTCTGTGGGTGGGGCATAGTGTTAACTGATGGGGTACGCCTGCTGGGGAGCATGGTCATTATTTCCCTGGGAAGGGGGGTAACAGCCCTGACAATAAGATGAGGCCCCTAGTAGTACCCCAGGTGGAGGAATCATGCAGTTTTTAAATATAACATCTGCAAGCCCTGTGAGATAAAGCCAGGAACCCAAGGCAGCCCCCTCGAGAGGTGCACATGTGCCCTAAGAACCCAATACTGCTGTTACAGAAGTATTCAGTATTGTTCCACTTCGATGTCTTGACTTGGGTGTCACCATGGACTCTTGGTTTTGCCACTGAAGCTGTGGTGTGTGGCCTGAATATGGAGTGGTGATTTCCAGTTTCACCGATACAGACAAATGCTACCAGACTAGACACTTACATAGAGTAGGCTGCATTTTGGAGAGAAAAGGTACCTCTAACAACATTTAGTTGACTACGTTTACCATCAGAGGCATGAATGCATCAAAGGGCTGTGTAGTGATTTGTAAATAAAAAATTATTTCTGTTTTACTGCAACTTGGTCTGTGTTCCTTTTTGATGTCTGTCTAGTGCAATGAACAGCTACTCAACAGAGCTGAGGGATGCACTGAAGATTTAATGGTACATTGGGGAACTGTTGCTGAGAGAAGTATAGAGCCAGCCAGTCACTATAGGAGTGTAGTGCTCAACCATATCTGCAGCCACAGAGTCAATAGCAGAGCCCCCCTCCCCCCCACACAGAGACACCCAGAGGATATAAAGAGCCAAGTGCCTCTGTATCACCACACAACTCCTGTGGGACAGCAACTCTAGGTACACCTAGAAAGGATTCACCTTGGGTGGAGGTACCAAATCATTAAAATCAAACCATTCGAGCTATGAGCCCAGGGCTATCTGGACAGCAGCAGCTGGGCTAGGATTGGAACTTGGGGTGTGACTCAGTAGGCAAATTGTTTTGAGCATTTTTAAAGCCTTTATTTAAGCTGCACATTCACATCCTCTGGGGCAAGGCAAAAGAAAATATGATTGCTCCATTTGTTAGAACTAACAGAAGATCATCAGAGTCCGGTGGATGGCTGGGGTGTCAGAATGCTCAGTTGGTATCACATCTGCCATTGGACCAGAAGGTCATGAGTTCTAGTTCCAAACCATGACTGGATTCATACCATAAATGCTGGCACTCAAGTTCAGAATTGGTGGTGGTGGTGGTGGTGGTGGTGGGGGTGCTGTCCTTTGGATGAGATGTTAAATCAAGGTCCCTTCTGTCCATCTCTGTTGCTGTCCTGGTGGGTGTCCAGTCGAAAGTAAAAGAACCCAAGGCACTTTTTGCAAAAGTAGGGGATTTTCCCCAGTGTCCAAGTCATCATTCTCTTTGCCATAAAACTAGTTCTTGCAAAAATCAAGGGATGTGTTTAGGTGTTGGTGTGCAAAATGGCTGCCGCTACGCATTTATGGTCACTTTACTACCAGTCTCTCATTTTTTGTAATGCGCTTTGGGATGTAATCTGTATGAAAAGTGCTGTATAAATGGGACAGACATAAGGCAATTATAGTGGGGGGTTGCAGGAAGTAGGCTGTTGGTTAACTAGAATCTGCAGATTATCCAATAGGTAGGGAAATGGACAGACTGGGTGGGCCAAGTGGTCCTTATCTGCCGTCAAAGTCTATGTTTCTATGTTGGGCAGCATTCTGATTGGTAGATAATATGTTTGACCTAAAATGGATGCTCCTGATTGGCCCAGCTTTTAAGGCTGGCTGCTGCCTGCAAAAGTAACTAAACTCATGGAAATCTGGGTGGGACAAAGATTATCAGCTTGAAGTGCCAGTGGGTGTCCTAGGAAACATGCGTGGGCAAGTTGAGAGAGATGGTCAGCAGAACAAAAAAGAAGTGGCACATTCCTTTGCAGAGAGTGAGTACTGTAGCCTGTCTGCAACTACTACAGAAAGGACTGCGAGGAGGGCATTGAGAAAGTGGAAAAAATGCACTCAGTCACTCTCACACAGCAAAAGGTAGGCATGCTCCTTCTTTATGCTACAGACAGATGTAATATGATCAGCTGTTTACTACGTGGTCTGCTCCACACTACAGCACTTTACTGGTATCCATCTAAGCCAGTACAATTCTGCAGCAACAGGTAAGTTAAGATACGGGGCTGCTCCTCTGCATCTCCGAGATCCAGCACTGCTACCCAATGGACAAACTCTCTTAGGTTGTAAAAATGCATCTTGTGCCAGTGCTTAGCTAACCTCTGTGGCTAGGGATTACATATCAATGACCTTTACCTGAAACAAGGGGGAAGCATGAGGTTACAGATGTTTGCTGACACCACAAAACTTTTAAGAGGAGTGCACAAGGCACAGGTCCGGATGCACTTCAAGGAGATTGACACACATTAGGTGTGCAGGCTGAGACATGAGTGCTTATAATATGGGGATGTGTACACAATGTCATAGTAATTTCCACAACATCCTATTGTGATGTTACAAACAGGCAATTATGACTTAGGGAAGGGGAAAGCAGGAGTAGTAGATAAAGTCTAGGGGACATACATGCAGAACAATTAATGGAATGTAAGCTTAATACTGAGCATCATATTTCAAAAACTTTTTCCATATACTGAAGAATCTGTCTAAGCTGCATTCTGCCACAGATATACAGTAGTAGGCACAAGTCGAACCAATACACAGACAGCGGGTACAACCACATTTTTGTACTTGCTAAGTCATTCTCATAGACCAGCCACCCTCGTTATTAACTCGAAAAGACAATCTCCTGCTTGGCCAGTCTCAATCAAACATGCTGTCAGGACAGTTGTCCCCTGAGGTGAGCTCTCCTGCTCTTGCTAACTGAGCTCAGGCTATCAGGACACAAGGATCACTCTGATCCCAAATCAGCATCTGCCTTTTTTTTGTAAGGATTGTTTGTCACAGTTTTTATTAATCCTGTTAAGAAACCACAAGGAAACAAAAAGTTGCTCTAGTTTTAAATTACCTACCACAGTGGTGGATACTGTATATTTTTCTTGTTCTGTTCCTTCTTCATTGGTATCATGGAGTTTGGGCGCCATCTAGAGGAAATTGTTTTAATGGTCTAGATAATTTCAGGCTGGCCTGCCAAGTGCAGTTCCAGGCACCATAGCAATTAAACACATTCCACACACTATTGAAACATTTTTGCTATTTTGCAGTTTGTCAACCACTGCTACTGTAAATAAAGAAGCAATGAAAAAAGGTGTCTTCCCAGCCATACACTGACTGATTTATACTGTATGTGGAACAGCTAACGTACAGTATGACACAATGCAAGTCTAAGGAAAATAATATTTTTCTCTGCTGCTGCTGTTTCATAAAGAGTCCTGTTGTGACTATTATGACTCACATTTGAAGTATTATAACTGGGAATACATCTCACTGTTGAAATTGTGTGATTATCACGCTTCTTGCTTTGTAATCTTTATTTTCCTTTTCTATAGAGTTTTTTACTCCAAGCTCTAGGTCATCTCGCAGGGATATACCCTGTTCATAGGGATGTACCCCAAGCAGGCCTGTTAGCCCCATGTCCTCCTCAGGACTCCAAGTTCATCCCAGTGTCTCCCGTTGGTCTGCTCCCTGAGGCGCAATTGCTGGGAGGGGCAGTCCATTATGTGGACTAGGATGCAGTGGTGGCTGGCACTAGGACCCAGAGGAGTCCCACAGAGCCCAGAGTGTCATGGGACCCTTACCCCTGTTAGCCTCTGTCAGCCTCAGCTGCATGCAACGTCCTGCAGAGGAAGAAAGCTCCCTTGGACCACCACAGAGGTCAGTGTGGCACCGGTGCTCAGTACCTTCCCACCCCAACCACAGTGCACTGTCGAGCAGCAGCTGCTGTGGCCAGGCCTGCCTTTTGATGTCATACCCAAGCTTGCTCCTGAATTCAGGTTGCCTGTACGGCAGCGTAATGCATTGCCATTGGGGTGGCCTGTAATTTCCATTTTACTGGCAGTGACTGCTATACATGAATTTTCAATCTAAAAGATTAAAGGTGAATGAATAGTAGCCATATTATTTTAAATAGGCTTTACAGTCATCTTGTACAGCTAAAACAAAATGGTCAAAATTTCAGTATTAATAAAAGATGTATGCTGCTAGTCAGGTAGTGCAGAGGAAGGGCCTCAGCTCACTTCTCCTGCAACCCAGGTTCAGGTAACATAGGATTGGCTGGGGAAGGCGTGATCGAGTGTTCCAGAGGATAGCGCTCCTCCTTCGGGGTAGCTGTCCTCCTTCAGGGTGGTGGGAATCCGCTCTCAGCTATTTGCCAGCTGACCAGTGGTGGTACAATGAAGGATGCTACAGGGGACAGAGGGAGGCTACCAAGAAGCCGGCATGTGCTTGCCTGCATTGCATGCACACATATGTCTCATCACTGCATGTCAGCTAGCCCAGTGAGAAAATGGAGGAAAGACCCTGGAGGGCAGCATGAAGATTGATCCCCTATAGGTCCTGCACTGATAACCAGACATCTGCCTCCTGGACCAGATTCTTACCCAGTCAGGGAAGCTACACTCCCCAGGGACTCTGCCACGGGGGCATGTCATGGGGAGCAAACAAGGCAGTATGTACTGTATGTACCTGGAGATGGCCACCAACCGGGCGGGGGGTGCTGGACAGATGAGGGGTCACTTGGCAGCAGGCTGAGAGGAACACAATGTCAAAATTAAATTGATGCTTTAGGAGAAATAATCCAAACAATGAAGGTTTTCCTATAGATTTCCATTCTGCACGACAAGAGTGATTTCAAATGCAATAAACCATATGGTATGATGTCAGCTAACCTCTTTGTATCTTGTTTGTTACAACATTAGTGATTATCAAACTATAAATGCGTTTACCTACCCTGATTGCCAGCCATGTTGCTAAAGCTTGTGAATGTATAGAACAAGGACCATGTTTGCAAAACATTTGCACATCACATCAACTTTGGTTGCTCCAGACAGTGTTTTACAAAAATGTAGAGAAATAGCTGTCTACAGTCTTGAGAGACAGTAGCAGAAATTATACCTGTTGTAAATACAGGGAGGAAATCTTTAAAAATTCTGAGCAATCATTTTTGACCAAAAACGTGTTTTAAAATTTGCTAGAGGAGGCTGGCCAGCTACTGCAGCAGTAGTGCTACCAACTACCAGCCAGGTGACCTGGGTTCACGTACTGAGCCCTGGATATCTAGTGTCGATAGGCAAGGCAGGGTTCCAGCATCTGTCTAGGATGCCTCCTGCTTCAGGAGGAAGGGCACCTCCTTCTGCTGCATGACTGCTCTCTGGTGGCCCATGTGGAAAACGTGTCGTGGGAAAGAACATCATGTTCCATCTGCAATGGCCTTTCATTGACATGCACCTGTTCACCTGGTGAGTAACACATAGGCTTCACACACCCAGAGTTGGGCTAGCAAGGGGGTTCCAAAGGAAGGGTGGGGCTCTCCTGCCTTCTGATGGCCCTAATAGTTTATTGGCTGGGTTACTAATCAGGATGACACCCTAGAGGGTGAGATAAGGGGAGGATCTTAGAGGGAGAAGCACCTCAAAAGCCTCAGGGCAGATGAGGCTGCACCATCTCATCATTGACAACACAGTAGGTTCCTACATTCACTTCTGCACCTTGCTGGATCCTCCTCTTGAACACTGACCATCAAATGAGCATGTCTGCCCTCATTTTGGGAAACCTGGGGGAGTCTTACCCATGGGGGATAAGCTGTGGGTTACAGTTAGAGGTTACGAAGAGGTACTTTGAATGGAGCCTGGCAGCAGTCTGAAAACTCCAAGGACTCCAACTGTACAGCAGGCCGAAGGGCTTGGGTAGAAGAATGGAAGACCTGGTTGCAAGCAAGGAGATAACTGGGAACAAAAATAGATGGCAAATGTTGTTATAGACAGAATTGAAGGGTCAGATAAAAGGTTTGTTTAACAAATGTTCATTTTTTTCATGAACATATTATAGTGAATCCTTTTGTTTTTGCAATGATGCAGGATAACAATGGTTGAAACAGAGTATTTGTGCAATTAGGCCGGAGGAAACAGTGGCAGCCTATAATGGGGCTGTGATTGCAGTCTTGACTCAATTGCACCCATTCATGTCCGCTCCTTGTCTACTCGCAACAACAAGGTATGATGAGGATCTCCAGAGTTTAAAGACTAAGGGGTGGAGGTTAGTGAGGTGCTGGAGGAGATCTGGCCAGATGGAGGACAAATTGGCCCTGAGGTCGCATTATGCTGACTCTCAGGGGGCAATCTCCCGAAAGAAGGCAGAGTTTCTGTCTAGGGAGATTGCTGTAATGAGGAGCAGACCAGCTCATCTCTTCCATATGGCAGACAGACTTTTACATCATGTCTGTCTCTGTGCTGGAGGAGCAGGTTCTAGCACTAGATACAGTACGAGGAGTTGGCTCTGTTCATCGCTGACAAGGTGTCCTCTATCAGGGCTGAGGTCTCCTCGAGTATCTCTCGAAAAGGATACAGTGTCCAGCCTGAGTTGTGCTGAAACACTCCTCCTGTTTGGGGTACACAGTATGGAGACTGCCCTGGCAAGGGTGCTTAATGATCTCCCACTGGCAAGGGGCAGGAGAGCTCGTACCATCTTGGTTCTCCTGGACCTCTCTGTGGTGTTTGACACCATGGACCATGAGGTGTGCTGCTGGACTGCCTGCGGTTCTGGTGTGGCCTGTCCAGTAATGTCATCAACTGGTGCAGGTCATACCTGACAGACAGAGTGCAAAGGGTGAAAATGGAACTTGTCTCATCTAGCCCGAAGCCTCTGAGCTGTGGGGTGCCGCAGGGGTCAGTCTTGTCAACCTTGTTCTTCACGGTGTACATGCTGACATTGGGGGACATTATCAGGTGGTACAGGTTGGTTTTCACTGCTATGCAGATGATTCCCAACTGTACCTGTCCTGTGCACCCGATATACAGGTGTCAGACTCCATATTTAAGAGCTGCCTCAATGAAATTCAGTCATGGATGACTCACAACTGGCTTAAGCTCAACCCAGACAAGACTGAGGTACTGGTAGTGGAGCCAGGTCATCGTGGAGAAGGGGGGAATGGGGGGTTGCCCCCTAATCTAGCATTGGGAGGTGTTTCCCTTGTCCCTTCTAGCCAGGTGAAGGACTTGGGTGTGATCCTAGATGACGGCCTGACACTTGATGCTCAGGTGTCAGCCATGGTCAAAAGTGGTTTCTATCATCTTAGGAACATTGTCTGAATCTGAGCCCTGATCCCTTCTGAGGACCTGGCCACACTGGTACATGCTTTCATAACTTCCAGGCTGGATTACTGTAATGCCCTGTACCTTGGGTTATCTGGAGGCAACCTCTGCAGACTGCAGCTGGTGCAGAACATGGCGGCAAGACTCTTGACTGGTACAAGGAGATGTGAACATATTACCCCAGCCCTCTGCGGACTGCACTGGCTTCCAGTCAGGTGGAGGACTGTCTTCAAGATATGGCTCCTTACCTATAAGTCTCTGCATGATGGGGGTCCTCCCTATCTGTAAGATCTCCTTGTCCCTTACCATCCACCTTTCCACTGAAGGGGTCCTCCTTGGGGTTCCCAGGGTTAGGTTGCAGCATTTGGGAGACAGAGCATTTGCGGTGGCCATGCCAACCCTGTGGAACTCCTTACCTAAGTAAAGGGGGCCCCCCTCAGTGGAAATCTTTAAAAGGGGACTAAAACCATACCTGTTCCAACTAGCTTTTTTAAATTGAGGCCACTTTGAATAGATAGATGGGAGCCTGTATTTATAATTATTTTATTATATGTGTGTTTTTGTTGTTTTTAAACAATTGTGTTTTGTATTATGGTTTTGTTGTACAGTGCCCAGAGTCTCAGGAATTGGGCGTTTCATAAATAAAATATCTCTCTCTATCTATCTATCTATCTATCTATCTATCTATCTCTATTCTACATCATTTGCAAAATGGAAGGAAGGTGTGAACATGAGTGTCTTGATTTTCTGCTCTGATATTGGTTTAGAGACCAAATTTAGTTCAGGAGTTCAGAGTTCTATCAGACTTCACCAGATTTCAATTACAAGTAAAAACGGTGAAAACAAAAATTCTTAAATACAGTATATATAGTAGTTGAGACAGTTTAAAATAGAGGTGAAGATCCAGACTTTGCTAACATATGTTTGGAGTTACTACTACTGTAAGAAGGACTAGGGCCCCAAACGAACAAAGAATGCCTGTACTGCTGTACAATGCTATGAATAGTAAATGAATAATGACCAAATTCTTGCTTGGCCCCTGCCTGAGGAGATCAGTAAAATTTTCAGGTAGCTGTATGATGGATTACCTAGTTCCCGGGTGCCTACCATGACTGATTGTGGCAGGTGCATGGGATTGGGGTATAGACAGACTCTCAGATAACATAAGAGGAGAAAAGCAGAACATGTCTGCACCACTATGTTCTTGGTAGAGCACACCCAAGGACTGCTATGCCTGTGAGGCAGGTTTTAAATATTTTTTTACCAGACAGCAGAGTGTTGTGCAAAAGGGGCAAAACAATTCATGAGGGTAAGACAGTTGTTTAATTAATTTTTAAACTTTTATAATATCTTTGAAACAAACCCGTATGCAGCATAACCCTGGAAACTAACTTCCGTGTCACAGGATATAAAATATAGCAACCCTTAGTAAGTGGGGCAAGCTCGTGCAGGGTCACGTGTGGCGTTGCGTGCAGAGACGCATCCTGAGACAAGCGAGTTTGCATATGTCTGTAGTGTCAGCAGGGGACAAAGGGGATAAAGGCCCAAAAAATAACATCTTGTTGAGGGCAAGTAACTCAGAAACTGAACACTACTACAAACACAGGTTGGAACTTACTTAGTTCACAAATAGTAAAAATACTGGGAAGACCATTACTGTCTCAGGGTTAACCTATAAACACTGTAGTATCTAGTTTCTAGGCACTCTAAGTTGGTGATATTGAGCTACTTAGCCCTTTGAAGTTTGGCTTTAAGATTGTTGTGTTTGTGCCCAGGATATTGATTACAGGCTAGTACCTGTGGACATCAAGCCACAGGTAACGCATAGTAAATAAACTACTGCAAGTGCCCAAATAGAAAGCTACTGCTTTGGAGACTTGTAACAAATATAAAAAATACAAAAAACAAGAATGGTGGACCCACCAAAGGATCTCTTGGAGATCTTATGCAGCACAGGCTCTGCTATTAAGCGCACGAGCTACTGCATGTATATACTGGACCATGGTGATAGTTTTGGAAATCAGTGTATCAAAGTACAGTAGATACCCTAAGAAGTGAGATAACATGATTGAAAAGTCCTCTAGCTGAATTAAATAAAGCAGCAAGTAACAGAAATGGCATGACACGGGCCGAAGTCCAGCATAGGCCCCAACAAGAAAAAAGAAAGAAAACTCTGAGGACGGAGAAGACATCTCCTCTGAGTCTGAAAGTAGTGAGACTAGGGGAGAAAATGAAGACTGGACAGTAGTCACAAATATAAAATCTCCTAAAAAAGAAGAAAAACCCTGAGCAGGCAGGAAGTTTGTCTAGCAAATAAATACTCAGGCTTAGCTAGGTAAGATTACGAACATGTAAACAAATAAATCCACCACCCAAATTGAGGGTCAGTTTGGACTGAAATATGGAAAAAAAAAAAAAAACTGGAAAAGTACTAGTTACAGGGGATTCTATTATTAGAGGGTGTGACTCTAAAATCTGTGATTATGACAAATACAATAGGGAGGTCACATGTCTACCGGGAGCAAGGATAACATACCTGCAGGAGAGCCTCCCCAGACTACTAAGAAACTCCAGGTATACATCAGTTATCATACGTATAGGGATCACCAACTTAGGCAGAGAACATGAAAATGATATAGCGAGTGACATAACTGACTCAAGAAATCAAATTAAACACTCAGGAGCTAACACCATCATATCCAGTATTTTGCCTATGTCTAAATGTCATCCCAAAAAGAACACTATTGAAAGGGTAAATACATGGCTACTAAATAGATGTGAAACTATGGGGTTCAAATGTATCGGCTCTTTGGACAATTTCAATGGCAAAAAAACATCTGTATGCAAATGATGGTTTATACCCAAATGCAGCTGACAAATATATTCTAGGAAGATTATTCATAAAAGAAATTCCAGAACTGATTTTAAACTGAAGAGAGTGAGGGGAGGGGTAACCATGGCAATGTCTGACCTAAAGGTGCTACTAGTAAATGCAAGGAGCATCAGTAAGAAAAAGGATGAACTACAATACATATTGACCACTGAGGGAATACACGTGTGCCATAACAAAAACATGGAGGGAAGCGATAACAAGGGATATGATATGCCAGGGTATAACACCTTCTATGTAAATATAAAAGATGGAAGGGATAGAGGTGTAGTCCTCTATATATTAAACACTATTGAAGCTACTGAAATAAAAATCCAGGAACAATATAACTCTAATATTGAACAATTATGGGTAAGCATCAACCCAAAAGGGGTGGGAAAGATCCAAAGCTGTGTCTGTTATAGGGCTCCACACCAGGCATCTGAAAATGCTAACTCATTCTTGGAAAGGTTGGAGGATATTGACCCTGGGTCCAAAGTGATAACCATGGGGGACTTTAACTTCCCTACGATTAACTGGCAGGAGCTCAAAGCAGATACACAGCATGAAAAGAGACTACTGGACTTAAGGACGTTCCCTGGTGTTTCAGCAACCCCATGTCAAAGTCATAATTTTTTGCCCAGTACATGATGGTCATCTAAACATTTAAAATCCGCAATAAAAAACATGGGTTGCCAGGCTTGTTTTTACTTTACATTGGTGAGACTTGATCTCTCTTTATGGAAGAAATCTGGAAGGGGTCAGATTGTTTTATGTGGTTATGACTTCAATATTTTAGATGTCAGCATGAGTGTGAAAGAAAATGTGAAACACATCATTTATCTTGATGCCTGCTTCATTTTTTCCACAAATGCAAAAATAAAGAGTAAATTGCCAACACTCCTGAACTGATATTCCCTCCAAAAAGGGGGAATATTTGTACATTTTTATACATAAAACCATTTCAAACCCATGCTAGTTTCATAAACTTTTTTGATAGATGTAGAATATAGTTATGAATATAAAAGCAAAAAGAAATATAGGGTTTGCCATGCTTCCTTTGGTTATATCTGCTTTCAAAGTTGCAGTTTCAGAGCTCGTTGGCTCAGGGCAAAAATAATTGAAACATTTGAATAAAAAATAAAACTTGCAAGAATGCTATTTACAATTCAAAAGTACTGTACGTGCAGAATGGCAAGGACTTTAACATAAAATACACAGTGTAACCTATGACAGACAAAGATTTAGGAAAAGTGTCTTGAATGATACCAACTGCTGCAATTGTGGGAGTTAATTTCCTTTCTGCTGTCCTGTATATATTCTTAGCTGGACAGGGCATAATAGGATGCATCATTATTCTAATAAGCTTCAATATATTTACTTGTGCCGGAAAACAACCTTAGAAACTTTTTTGAGAGCATCAGAAAATTGGGAATTTGAAACACCAGGGAACGTCTTTAATGGTTGTCAATAATCTAAAGCAACACATACATGATAGCACTAGAGGGGACAGAGTACTTGATTTGGTAACGAGTAACATGGGAAGGGAGATCACAGAATGTAAAGCCAGAGAAAGACTATGTGACAGTGATCATAACATGGTGCAATTCAAACTAAATAGAACATGGAAACAAATTGCAGGTAAAACCAAAACAAAAACAGTACTTTAAGGCAAATTTTGAAGCAATTAGAGGTTACCTAAACGACTGGAAATGGGAACAGGGTTTTTGTGGGAAAACACTAGAAAGGAAATGGAAACTACTCTACTCCAAACTACACCTCTGCATAAATACCCTAGTTCCTGAGACAACTATATATAATAAAAAGGGTAGGATACCTGTGTGGTTTAACTCACATATAAAGAAGTTGATTAAAAAAAAGAAGGCATATACAACTTAAAAAAAATATATAAAGCATAACATGGTTTGTCTACACTAATGCCAACGAAAAATTTAAAAAGACTATTAGAAAAGCAAAAATGGAACATGAAGTCAAATTAGCTGACAACGCTAAGGTAAATAAAAAATACTTTTTTTGCTTACGTAAACTGCCTCAAAAACAAACCTGGAACAGGACTCTTAGTAAATAAAGATGGAGTCATTAAAAATGAATCTGAGTGGCTGAATCTTTCAACAAGTATTTTGTCAGTACATACCAACCAATGGTCTCTGGAGTTATTACATTACCAACGTGTAACATAAACAACACAGTGATAACTAAACATGAGGTAAAGAAAAAAACTATCCTGCCTACATTCAAATAAATCACCCGGGCCGGATGAATTACATCCAGTGTTGTTCAAGGAAGTTGTGGAAGAATTATTAGGCCCTTTGGCCAACATAATCTCAATCTCACTATCTGAAGGAAAGGTTTGAAATGAGTGGAAAATGGCTGTAGTGATACCTATATACAACTAACTCTAGCCAGAGCTGTTACGGCTGCAGTGAGCTTGAAGGAGGGCTGGGAAATAAGCGCCGCCAAATGCCATTAGCAAGTGGCAAAAACTGTTCTACAATCAGTGTTCTAAATCCATACTCTAACCTTCTTCGGAGGTAGGCTAGAGTAGTTTTATAAAAATGCTTTAAAAGCATGTTTAATATAAATGCCATGCATGTTTATTGACCTTAACCCCCCCCCCCCAGCAGCAGTGGTTTCAGCTTACACATTATCTGCATGTTTGAGGATGTGCCCCAGCCCCACGCATTGATGGTCCGTGGCCCGCATTAAAGTGACAGAGAATTGATTGGGGCTCATGTTAGGGGAGAACAGATGTAAGACTCCACGAACCACAGCTGGCTTCCCCACTACACTGAGCTCCGACAGCTGGTACCCCACCATCCCATGCAACTCCCCTTCCACCCTATCAGTACCTCTCAGCTAATACCACACTCACTGCTCTCAGCCTGTGGCATCCAATCCAGGAAGTGTCCACTGCCACATCAGCACTCCAACCCCAGAACCACAATATGGAAGGTGTGGAAAAATGCCACTGGTGAAAATCTGGATGGAAAATATTACAAATTCATGAACTTATGAGGGTGCGTGGAAACTGCGCAATGCTCACTCGTAACACAGTCATTTTATGGAGTTTTGTCACCAAATTTTCAACATAGACGTTTTAAGACCTCTGCTCATGACCAGTGTCACTGTGATTTTCTCAATCTGTCCCAAACATTGTTTTCGCACACCGACTGTACCATTGTGTGCTACATGTGTGGAAACACATTTTGGGCGAGATGTGAAAAATGGTAGCTGTACTGCTCATAAGGAAGTGCGGTAAAATGGCACTGTTGAAAATCTGGTGTGCAAATATTACAAATTCGCAAACTTGCCAGCGTGAGGAACTGTGCAACGTGCGCTCCTAAAACAGTCATTTTAGGAATTTTTTCACCAAATTTTCAACATAGCCATTTTAACACCTCTGCTCATGACCAGTGTCACTGTGATTTTCTTAACGTGTCCCATACATTGATTTCGCACACCGACTGCGGCATTGTGCGCTACATGGGCAGAAACACGTTGTGGTCGAGATGTGAAAAATGACAACTGTACTGCTCATAAGGAGGTGTGGTGAAATGGCAATGTTGAAAATCTGGAGTGAAAATATTGAAAATTCACGAACTTCCGAGTGTGTGTAGGAACTGCGCAATGTACGCTAGTAAAACAGTCATTTTTAGGAATTTTTCCACCAAATTTTCAAAATAGGGTTTTTGAGAGCCCACCTTATGAACACTGGCAGTGTCATTTAGTTAATCATTCCGGAAAGGTGATTTCACGCAGTGGCTGCGAAATCACCCTTCGAGCCCGAGTAACACCATGACAATGACAGCATTCATGAGAAGGGGCCCCAAAAACCCCATGTTGAAAATTTGGGCCCAAAATGCCTGAGATATGCAACAAAGTTGAAAAAACCCTATCTGTCCCATTATACAGCTTACCGGCATTTTCTCAGTTCGCAGTCAGCTTTGAAGAGTGCAGACGTGTTCCCAGTCCATCGAAGATCGTAGCACCGTGCTCCAGAGGTAAGTATGGGGTGGGGGGTGTGGGGAGGTAGGGTGCTCAGTGGGTGAGTGCGGATTGTGGGAGGGGGCAGGGAGAAGCACCGATGGACAGTTTTTGTATTTACAGGCTTTTTTTTTTATTTGTAAGACTATGAGGGACAAAGATGACACGGGACGTTTGCCATGCTGGGGTGGGCTCCCAGCGTGGCAGCTGGAAGGCTGTTGGGGGGGTTCTGGAGCCAATGGGGGATTGGGCACCCTATGCAGCCATAGCACATCAATTGCCACGCTGGGGTGGGCTCCCAGCGTGGCACCTGGATGCTTTGAGGGGGCATGCAGCTGGCGCTGTTGGGGGCTGGAGCCGATGGGGATTGGGCACCCGTCGGCCAAAACATCAATTGCCATGCTGGGATGGGCTCCCCAGCATGGCACCTGGGCTCTTTTGGGGGAGGCGTGCGGCCCCGATGGAGTTGGGCACCCGCTGACCATAAAGCTATTTGTACGCTGGGGTGGGCTCCCCAGGCGTGGCACCTGGATCTTTGCGGGGCATGCAGCCGACGGAGGATTGGGCACCCCTGTTGGCTATACAATATGTGTGTGGGGCGGCGTCAGCACGCAAATATCGTGCGTGCTGGGGGGGAGCTCTGCTCACTGAAGCAGAGCTCTCCCTTTCAACTGTATATGTCATGGACAGCTGGAGCAGTGATTAGCATACTGCAACTGGGCCTGCAGACACACTGACTGAATTGGAAGAGGCTGACACACCTCTGGAAAACTCGGATGATGGCACTATGTTTTTTGCACATGCGTTCAAGCAAACATAATGATAGAATTCAGAGAAGGGTTACTAAAATGGTTAAGACTATATGAAATAGACCATACGATGAAAGGCTGAGGGAGCTAAATTTGTACTCCTTGGAGTAAAGGAGAATTTGAGACCTCTGTATGGTATTCAAGGTCTTTAATGATGACTATTTATGGGAATGTGTAGGCCTTGAACATAAAGTATCAGATAGGCAGAGTAGGTTCCACTGCCATCAACTGAGAGGAGAATTCTATAAAACAGCAAAAAGTGGAGCATGATTCAGCCAAAGAGTGGCTAACATCTGGAACAGGTTGCCAGCTGATGTGGTAATGAGTGATAACCTTATAGCTTTTAAGACTTCACTCAACAATTACATGGAAAATAAGAAATTTACATATTCGTAAATATAATTGGTCAAGTCAACATGGCCTATGGCTACTGACTAGAAATACCTATGAACTAGAACATAATAAGACCTCTTGTGGCCCAGAACAGAGAAGGACTGATTGATTCATTCAATAGAGAGACTGAAAGTTCTAGAGAGATGGTGCTAGTGAGAAGCTGAGAAAGCAGAGCATCTGTAGGTCACTGCCCCAGATGATGTAGTGGGCTGGTTTAGATTTGCTGGACATGGAATGGTGGCAGAGCTTCTGTTCTGGTATGTGGCACAGTTCACTTGTCAGGTTCTATTTCCAGATGCCCCAGTGAAGCATGCGAGGGAACTGAGAGTTAGCTGAACAACATAGCTGAGAGACTCCAAGAGAAAGTGCAAAAGGTGTTGTGTTAGTTAACAAACTGAAATGGAGTTAGCACAGTAACAACCTCTACTGATGGGAGAGACAGAGAACTTATTATGAGGACCCCACCAAGGGATACTCCCAAATTGGGTAAAAGCACATGTGCACAGATGATAAAGACTCAGATTTGATTTGAGGTAGATGAAGGGCATGTTCTATAGGAGATGTATGCCAATGCAGAAGGCGAGTCCAGGAGAAATCCTCTATCATGCTGTTGATGCCATATGCCCCAGTGTGGTTCTTCCATGTGTGCCGAACTCTGGGATGGTCCTATGTACAGTAGCTCAGCTGCTCACTGAGCCAATGACTTAGAGTAGAGCATTAAAATATAGATCTTATCAGGATGGCAATTGAACGTCATGCCTCTGACAAACTGCATAAGGGGGAATGGTATCTGGAAGCCCCAACACAGTGTATGCTGCATCCCAGAAGGAAACTGCCTCAATAGCACCAAGTAAACACTTTCTGAGAGTATATTATTGGCAAAATAAATTACTGCTGCTTTACTGGAGTACTTTGTGTAGAAAAGGCATTTCTTAAATGCAGTTAAAGTTGTCTGATGCTTGTGAGCATGTTAGTTGCCCAGTGGTTCCACCAAAACTGTTTAAGAACCCTAACTATCCCCTCCCAAGGTGTTGGGCCCTGTGCTACATAACCTCTGAGGCTTAGCATTACACATGTGAACACATGAGCCCCAAGATGGCAGACTGTGCAGTAGCAGCAGCGTTCAGGAGCTCCTGAAGCTTAAATTAATTAACTAGTTTTTGTTTTCATGTAGCCCTCAAGATGCAAGTTTTAACACAGTGTTATTAATGCATCTGTAACCCCCTAGGACTACAATATTTATTTATTTAGTTTTTGTTGACCAGGTAAGTGCACTAGACAAATCCTGCCTATTTTCAGGCACGACCCGGGGAGGGGGATACAGATGAATGCCAACTGACCTTGAACCAGATTAAGCTGTTGAGGACTCCTTTGCTACTTGCACATCAAAGGCATATGCTGCCGCTGGTGGAGCCAACACTGCAGTGTTGTTGAAAGGACCAGGAATCACCCAATCAGTGCAGCAGCAGCCAACCAGATGTGAGTTTGCACCCATGCGGTACTGGTTTAGGCAGTGATTTTGTGATTTAATGGTGGACTTTGTGTGAATAAGGACTTTGGTGCAAAACTGCTTTTGGACTAGAACTTGGCAGCGATTTATTTGCACCTTTGACCATCATGCCATGGCAAGGGAATCAGACGGTATTGGGACACTCAGTTAGGGGATGCTACCTGAAGAGAGAGCCACATGGACTCCTGGACTTGTGATGGACCTAACTGATTCTGGCACTTTTCCAGCCACCAACTGACTACTGAATGACAGAACTCCCAGACTGCCCACAATTGCTGACAGCTCTGTTGATCAATCAGAGCTGTTAATTCTTCAGTGAACAGCAGGGACTGTTCTGAACCCAGACCAGATCTGAGTGAGATCTCAAGTCAGCCAGACCATTGCAAACTGCGGAGAGCTGTGCTACAGGGATGGACTAAGTGGCTATCTGTCAGGAATAAGAGAGAAGTGAAGAAACCTTATTCTCTGTTGAGCTGGGAGGCATTGGTGTGGAGAGCATCACACAACCTCAAAACCAAAAGTTACCAGTCCTAAGACAACTAGACTGCAGTGCTCCCGAAACTGCTGCTGGAACTGTCCAGCCAATACCATAGGCTGGTAGAGGTTATGCCTATCCCTCAGGACTGGACACCATGGCATGTAGGGTGACATGAATCCCAGTGACCGGAAAGAAGAGCAGGATAGCTAAACCCTTCACTACACAATGCCATCCAGATGAAAAGAGTGAAGAAAAGAGACATTAGAGCATCCAGATGCCTGCCAGAGAGAATCTCTGCAAGCTGCAACATCAATCCCCTGCATACCAATGGGGATCCTCTAGTTCAGAACTATGAGTAAATCCAGGGTTAGGCCCCACAACAACTTTGGAGAAATAGTGGGGAAGAGTTTACTGGACTTGACCATCAGGCCAGGAGTACAAATACCTTACTTGGAGGCTTCAGGCCTTTGAGCTGTACTGTAGTCCCTTTCTTCTAGGCATTGCTAACCTTTTACTTTCAGTGCACCCCCACCTACCAGCCATGTGCAGTGTTGTCAAGCTGCTGCTGGATATCCAATGCCACCATGGGTGCTCCCTAGACAGAACTGAGGATTAAAGCACTGCTACCAATGCAGAAAGGGTAGCGCCCCAGTACAGGAAGGCTGGAGTAAGCATACTGTGCTGCACACTGGGGTGGGAGGGCAGGCACAGTTGCAGGACTATGCTTGGTAGGGCATGAAATTGCAGCCCAGGAAAAAGCATTAAGTTGGCAGCACTTCGAAGAGTATAGAAGAGCAGCCAGGATGAGACTTGACTGGGCCTTGTAGGGCATATAAAATCAGCTACTAATTGCTATATTACTGTACCTCAGTTGCTGCTATCCCCATTCTTTTCAATTGCTGTGATTTACTGACCTAAATAAATTAGAGGTTTTAGCACATCGTTTTTCTCCAGTTGTAATTGTAATAACAGAACTATGGATGAAGCTTCATATTCCTGCTGTCCTTTGCTTTTTACCCAGCTTTAAATCAATAAGATTGGACAAAGAAGGAAAAAAGAAAGGAGGAGGTGTAGCTACTTATTTTAAAGAGCATTTAGAAGTATCCAAGGTTTCTAGTAGTACTCCTATGATTCAAGAAACAAAAGGATGTTATAGTCTTGGGGTACAAAACTTGTTTATGTGAGTTGTTTTTACAACCCTTCTCAAATAGATTTGCCTGGGCTTGCTCAGTATCTGGAAAGCTCAGAAAAGGCTTTTAAGAATCATGATTTAGTTATTGTGGGGGGCATGAATTTAAATTGGTTCTCTGAGAAGGGGGATCATTATAAGTCCTTGGTGCAGAAAGTTATATTAACTTAAATTATTTAATATCCGATTAGGTCGAATCATTTAAGTAACAGACACTCTCTATTGGACTGGGTGTTAACTAATAGAGTAAACTAAATTTAATTCTCTGGAGTTATGGAAATATCAATTAGTGATCATTTTGCTACATAATGGGCCAGATATTCAAAACTTTGCCCTTGGGCAAAATTAGTGCTGCCCGGCGGGCAAACTTAGCCCGGAGCACAGAGCAAGCTATATTCAAAAGGAATAGCCCAGGGCAAACAGCTTCCGAATATAGCATGGTAATGAAGCCATGCAAACTGGGCTGGGAGTGCAGGGCAAACATAGCCCTGGAATAAGACAGCACTGAATAAAGCAACCAGGAAGTGCAACCCACAACAACAACACAGTGCACAGCAATGTGAGGGCAGTACAGGCGAACTCGTGGCCAATGTGTGCCAGCAAATGCATGGACTCAGTACAGCTGCAGGAAGCAGCAGATGTGAAAGAACAGTGATCAAAACTGTATAATATTCCCATACCGTTAAGCGCCACGCTAACACATTAAGCGCAACATTAAGCGTGAGCTAAGCAGTTAACCCGGTGCAAACACGTTTGCCCAAGCTAAAATGTGCCATATTCAAAAGTGCCATGCAAATGACCTGCCTACAGGTAGTCTCTGGGCAAACAACTGGATTAGTATCTCATTATACCCTGATTTGCATGCAGTTTGCCCAGCGTTACTGCAGGGTCCCACAGAGCCACCTGTAGGTCAGTCTGGAAGTACAGGGGCTGACCAGGTCCAACCGCAGCTCCACCTGTAGGTCAGTCTGGCAGTGCACGATGATAGCTGCAGGCTACATGTAAACAGTACAGCATAGCATAGCATATTGTACCCCAGGGGACAAGACAGCATAGGCACAGGTGGTGGTGGTGCTGCATGCAACTGTCACACTGTAGGGCATGCTACAGTGCACAGCAGAAACTACAGTAGCAAGGGGGCCAGTAGTGTGTGGACACAGCAATGCCTATGGTGTGTAGGGCAGTGATGATGACTGCACTATACACAGTGAGAGCCCAACCTGCGGGTGTTTACTGACACTGGACATTACTGTTACGCTGTTGTGTGACCCACAGATGCTGCACCTGTGGCATGGATGCTCACAGTGACATGTACATTTCTGGCTTTGTGTGCTGTGGCAGTTGTACAGCTGTGCGGTATGTGGCCGGGGGGGGCATATATTATCCAAAAGGCACACTGGTGTTGGGGTATTCCCAATACTGGTCCATGTACACAGCATGATGTGTCCCAGCCTTGTGGCCACACCTGGTCTGTAGCACAGCCTTGCCACCCATACATGCTCCCCTCAACATCCTCCATGCCCACAGTGCTGCATGTGTGTGCTGGCATCTGTTGGTGTCCACAGAAGTGCGGTCCGCAGGTGTGTGCTGTATGGCCACACTGCCATGCTGTCCACTGGTGGCAGGGTCACCACTTACTGCCTGGCATGGCTGGGACTGGTGGCAGATGATGGCATCATTGTGATGCCATCAGTTATTAACTGTACTTCCTCTATGTTTGGCTTTATCTATATGTCATATTTATTTGTTAGGGTCGGCATGAAACCCGCACAAACACCAGCATAAAGCCATAGTGTCGTAAGCCCCAGTGATTGCCCAGGGTTAAGACAAGCTTTTCCTGGCGGTAATGTGCCTCGCGCTAAGTGTCACGCTAAGTTGCGCCAAAACCATTAGCTGGCGCTTATCGCTGAATATAGCATTGTGCCTGTATTCATGTCAGTTTGCCTTGCATACATTATAATTTTGCCCAGCGCTAATGCAGTTTGCCCGTGCTATTTGGCCTTTTGAATATAGCAGACCCACGCTAATCCCACGCTAAACCTGTGCAAATGGTTTGTGCCCGGTGCAAAGTTTTGAATATCTGGCCCATTGTGTTTTACATTTTTGTCCTCCTAAAATTCCTTATAGGTTTGTTATGTCACATAACTTTGAAAGGGCTGACCTAAATGAAGTTAAACCTCAGGTCAGTCTGATGGACTGGTCTTTTTTGGATGGCATCCCGGTGGTTGACTACGCTGTTGATTTTTTCTATGTCCAACTACTCCCAATACAAATCTCAGAGAGCAAAAGCATAGATCGTTCACAAGTGAAATTGAAAGCATGATTAACCAAAGGGATGGTATTTGGGGAAAAAACACATTAGTTCCCCCTTGTTTTATTGAATGACTATCATCAGTAGAGGTGTAAATTTCACATTGGCCATTGATTTTTATTTTTTACCAGAAAACCTGGTAAAATTCCAGAATCTGGACTGCTTGCACACTGGTGAAGACAAAGAATTTAATGGAATTTATCATTTTAAGCCAAATCAGTAAATCTGCAGAACTTTTTTTTTATATAATTGCTTCCTGTACTATTTTCAGTTTGCTTCAGTTAATGCTCTGTATATTAAGCCTTCTATAATTCTGATTATTTATAAACTCTCTAAAGAAAGACAGTAGAATCCCATTAAAATCTAGAAATTAGACAAGCAATCACCAGTGCAATTCACAGAATTCCAAATCTTGAAATTAGAATTTCATTATTTTATTCACTGTAAATCAGTGGCCTTTATGTCCACGAAGTCCAAGTTTGTAAAAGATCAGCTAGATGACAGCTGGAAAGACCCAAAACATATTTGAAACAATATCACTACTTTGACCTTAAACAAAAAGACACATTAAAAAGCCTGTAGTCCATGAATGAGAAATTAGTGATCCCAGTGAAACTGCAAACTTGTTGAATATTAAATTTTTTGATCTTTAAGTTTTTGATATTCCTCAGTTGACACAATCAGCCTTTTGTCCTTTAAATGACCAATTTAATTTGTTACCATTTGATAGTCATAAAATGTATACTAAAAACCTTAACTGTTAAAGAGCAGCTGACGCCTTTTGTAAAACTTTAGGAAACACGATATTTGGACACAATACAGCTTGCATTTCACATATCTTTGATAGATTTCTCCTCTCCAATATTTATTACTGAAGAAATTTCCACAGAAACAAGATCTGTATCCCTTAGCGTTCATCTGCCTCCATAGCATATTCCCTACCTGAAATTATAATGCCCTGTTGTGTCATCATAATCTGTTGTCATGGGGAGTAATTGTGAAGTCACAAGCAGAGTATTATGACATCATGTTGGGAAGAAACAATAGGAGCTAGGAACCATCAAGAAATAACTATCCTGGTTCCATGCATATGACCTCAGTAATAAATAATGGGACTAAGATGTACTGAGCTAGTAAGAAATATAAGCTGCTTTGTGTCCAAATATTCTGTTTTTCAAAGTTCTCCTCAAGGCGTCAGTGGCTCTTTAAGAATGCTTTAAAATTGATGAATGGACTTCCAAATACAGTAAGTGTGAGACAATGATGACAGTCTTGATTCTCAATTTCTTAAAGTTGTTTGCTCTTCACATTGTAGCTCCTTTGTGTACTATTTTTTAATTTGTCCCTAATAACACAACAGTCCACCTCCAACTGGAAACTGGTTTGTATTGTTCCAGTTCCAAAAAATAGGACACTGCTACTGTAGTAACTTAAATGATTATCAGTCTATTTCTATTTTGAATCCTTTCAGTAAGATCTTAGAAAAGACTGTCAAATCAAATCAGTGCTTAGAAAAAATGTAACTTACTTTGTGAGCAGCAACACAGGTCGAGGAAGGGCAGAGGTACAGGTACTGGCTTGGTCAGGTTCAAGGACACGGTCCTCTGTGGTATGAAAAATGGATGTATGACTAGGGCCGTGACTGTGGACCTGACCAAGGCATTTGATCTTAGTCATCATAAATTGCTTTGTTGTAAATTGGAAACCATAGAAATCTCACTGAATGTTGTGTCTTGGATTGGTAATTATCTTTCAAACCAAGCCCAGTCAATTTGCATTGGTTAAATAATGTTATCTTCTAGTTCTGTTACCTGTAGGGTTCCTCAGGAGTCCATTTTAGGACAACACTTTTTTGTTTCTTTATAAATTCAGACACTGAGGTTTGCCCAAATTATGAGACTATTTTATATGCAGGTAATTTGATTATTTTTAAAAGCTACAAGTGTTCTCTTGAGATTACCACATTTTTGAATTCAGGTTTTTGCACAGTTAGTACTCGGTTTAAAAAAAATAATGTGGTTTTAAAGTCTTCAAAAACAAAGTATGTGTTGTTTGGCAGCCCCATTTCCCTGAGCAATAGTTCACCATTACTTGTCCATGATTTGGACAGCACTCACATTGAGCAGGTTCATTTGTTTAAGTATTTGGGAGTTTATCTGGACCCCTCCCTAACTTATTCTGAGCATATTGGGAGGTTATGTAAGGGTATTAACCAAAGGCTAGGAGCAGTTTACAAGTTCAAAAGCTATTTATCAATGAATACACATAAAGCTGTCACTTTGGGATCTCTTTTTCTGCTTTTTGATTTTGCATCTGTTTCGTCCCCCAGTACTGGACAAGCAGAATTTAACATTTGTCGCTTTGTTCTTCTTGTTGCTAATTGTTTGCTTTATTTTCAATTGAATTGGCTTTCTCTGGTATCTGGAATTAAATATATTTTGGGTTATTTAGTTCATAAGGCAATTTATCCAGCTGTATCATCCCCCTCTTGAGGACTTAATAAATATTTCTCATTCAAAAATAATCTTGCGATTCTCAGAGTATGTTCAGTTATTTACTTCCATGTGTGAAACTAAACTGGGCTCCAAGGTCTTTTCCTTGCCTGCTCCTGGTCTTTGGAACACCCTGGGCTGGTTTCACAAAGGGCAGCACAGGGTTTGCATCAAGTCCCACATCAAACCTGTTTGATGGTGCAGCTGCACCAACAACTTTGCTACACACTGTGCACATTTCTGGAAGATCAAGCGCGTTTACAACACTTTTCCCATTTCACAGCAGTTTGTGCCAGATATTTGGCCCAAGCCCATAAAAAGGGTACTCAGGATTGTCACAAGCTAGACCAGAAAAAGCTGGTCTAACTTGTGGCAGTTGGTGCACGGGATGGAGAATCCCAGTTGCCAGCCGGGAGAATGCCGCAAGCCCCGTGTGCCATATGTTCGGCACACCCAGCACTTGTGGCATTCGCAGCCCTTCGACAGTCTGACCCCGTGTTTGTTCCACTTCATTTTATCACTTCATTTAGATTATTTCAACTTACATTACGGCATCATTTGCTTGAATCTCAAAGCTGAAACTGTTTTTGACCTTTGTACTAAACTGTGTATTTGTGACACTTGTTGTAGGTCACTGTTTTGTAATTTGTAAGTCTGTATGCCTTTGGCCTGGATCAAGCCTAAAAAAGGACCATTGGTCCAGTGCTCCATAGTCTGTTAACAAATTTAGCTAACTAACTAACTAAAGCAACTGTTTTATTCTGTTGAAATCCTTGTGTGCAGTATTCAGTGCATACATTTTGGGGACTACCACTGCATATGGTTGGTTCATGGGTAGGGTGACCTAGTAGAGTGGTGGGTGGGCACTATATCCCAGGCTGTTGTAATGTACTATTACCAGGTCTACTTTATCTTTCTCTGGATGGAGGCATGGTGCTATTTACTAACTCAGACTGGATACAAACCCTTTCATAAAAGCAGATACAAAGGACCAAGGCCCTTTAACTTTGTGAAACTCACAAAGCAGGGATAGCCACTGAGACTGGAGTGCCCCAAGACCCTTAAAGCACCCCAAGTTTGATGCTTTGGGGTCCTGTTACAAATTGGAGGCACCACTAGGATCTTCTGTTAACCAACAAGTCACCCTTAGATCTACAGTGTTGCCAGATGGCAGTCTGGCACCCCAAAAAATAAAAATAAAAAAAATTGCAGTGGTCTTTTGGAAGTTGAGGGATGGTGCTGGGTGGAAGGATTTGATCCTAAGAAGAAGTTCTTATTCCAGAATATTCCTGAGGGACTCGGCAAAAATGACATACTGGGAATATCATTAAAAACATAAAAGGTATTGGAAAAATAAAAGCACTGCATGTGACGTATGATGTGGGCACCAAGAAGATCATTGTTGTACTGAAAATTGATCAGGATATGGACCTAGCTGAATTACATATTACTCTAACACTGGAAGGAACAAAGAAAGACTGGTAAATTATTAGAGGGGGTGCACCCCTGACAGTGACCCTGGGCTAGTCCCAGAGACAGCTTGAGAACACTGAGTGAGGAACTGGCTCACTCAGGAGGGCAAGACTGAGAAAGACCCATGGGAACTACTGTCAGTCCCCTTCCACATTTCTTGTAATGCACTCTAGGGGAAATTGTGAGAAAAGGACAACATACATAAATTCTGTACTCCCAGAATTGTTCTCAGTTACCAGAATAAATACATCAGGCTAATACATGCCGCTACAAGGTGCTGTGCTGTGTGTCAGTCCTCAAGCCACATTTCTTGTGGTGCACTTAAGGGGAGATTTTGAGAAAAGCACAACATGCATAAATTCTGTGCTCTAAAATTTTTTTCTTAACTATCAGAATGAATATGTCAGGCTGCTGCATGCTGCTTTACGGTGCAGCTCTGTCTGCCAGTCCCCCTGTCACATTTCCTGTAACACACTTTAGGGCAAATTGTGAAAAAGCACAGCAGAAAATGTGCTCCCAGAATTTTTCTCAATTACCTGAAAAATGTGCCAGGCTGCCGCATGCTACTACATGGTGCTACGCTGTGTGTCAGTCCCACCACCAAAGTTCTTGTAATGCACTTTAGGGATGAGCTTTAGTGTCCAGAAATCTTAAGTCTAATAAATGTTCCTGTTTGGAAGTTTTCACATAAAGAAACCAAATGAGATGGGCTCCCTGAATTAATATGCTGCTTCTGCACTGTGCAAGTCTTCCATTCACAGCACCAGTCCTGATGAACTGTAGTGACCATAAATTTTGGATCTTTTCTCTTGAAATGGTACTGCCTGTTTGGGGTATAGATCTAGATGATGATCTTTGAGTATTGCTGTGTGCCCTATCAGCAAAGGTAAGTATTATTATTTTTTTTTACTTTTTGATGTAGGCAGGAGGGGAAGTGGAAACAGGGTCTTCCTACTCATTCTTTGTTCCTGTTTCTCTGTTTTTAGGTATTTATTGTTAGGGTGATGGAATCATGTTGCTGTATGGGTCCAGCCCAGACCTGGGTATTTAATTTAGTAGTGTTTCCTACCAGAGAAGGTAAGTATTCATTTTTTTCCATTTTCGTTTTTAAATATTAAATGTTATTCATATGTCACTAAGTGTTTCTGCTCTTGTTTCTCTTGCTTCAGATATTTTTCAGTTGTGTGACAATATAGAATCAAGTAACAGCATTAGGTTGATGACTGGTATTCATGCTGGATACAGAGGATGGATTGATTTTAATAGGACCACACACAGTGATGGAGAAGCGGGAGGAAGAGGAGGTCCAAGCATGCAACACTAACCACATCAGTGATCTGGTGGTGATGGCTCACTTGCTAGAGGAGGAGGAGACATTCATGATAGAATGGAAAGGAACCTGTGAACACAAGAGATAAATTATTTAGACTCTAATACATTCCCTGTTGTGTTGTACCTGGGAAAGGAAATAAAAATTGAAAGAAAAAATAACTTCCAGAAAGAATACTTATCATTACATTGGTGATGGCCATGCCTTGAAACTGCATGAAGAGGCCCCAGACAGAGGAGGCAGAGGAGGAGAAGTCTTGCTTGCTGGATGAGGCTGCAGCAGAACAGGAGACCTATGAAGACAAGGGAAAATTATTTAGGCTCAACTTAATCTTCCAGACTGCAGTTGTCCCCACATGGGAATTTATTCTCCATCTGTGCTTCATCTACCCAGTAGAAGGCAATTTGCCAATGCTGATAACATCTGGCTTTTCAGGTTCTTCTTCACCCCCATTGCCACCTTCATGTAGTAGAAACGCAGACATGATTATGTTTCGTGGAATGAATTCTGCATTCTTTTTAATAAATATTAATATATCAGCATTTCTAGGGGACAGATTTGTATGCATATCCTATGCAATGACCCCTGCTGAAAAGAATGCCCTCTCCACACTGATGCTCAGGGATGGACAGGTCAGGTATTTGACTGCTATGGCAGTCAGTGCTGGCCACTTAGTGCCCTTGCTACTCCAGTACAGCAAATGCTCTTCCGTGATGGTAAGGTGCCTGGTGCCCACCAAATCTACATCCACCATGCATTGCGCTATCTGCAATCCTGCTGCCTCCTCCTTTTCCTTCACATCTTCAATTCCAAACTGGCACAAACCTTCCCAAAGTAGATTTGCGGCTATTTTTTTCTGTTACCTTGGATGTATTATCAGCATGTTTGCCATGTGAGGTGGTAGCAACACATGGGTCTCAGGCAGTATGTCTGTGGCCATCCTGACTCACAGGCATGACGGTCTACATGGGGATGTAGATCCTGTGGGCACACACAGCTAAGTGTGGCAACTAGTGGGGTGGCACCCCAATCAAACTAGGACAGGGAAGTATCAGGGGGGTGGCTTTGTGAAGAACCACCAAGCCACTGATCATATACCTTGGAAATCCTTAAACATTTCCAAAATGTGAAGACTGGAGAATGATGGATTATGCCTTCATGTTAACAGAACCAAGCTGTGCATGAGAATCAAATTAAAGTGTTGAACAAGAATTACACACAGTGCAGGACCCCAGTTAGGACAGTTGGAGGTGGGAGGCAAGTTAAAGTATGGATATGCATCTCTGGATTGAAAAAAGGGACTATCACAATCATTGTCCATGGAACTGAAGAAACTGCAGAGGGAGTCGAGTTGTCAAGTATAAAAGGTAGGTACTGCAACTCACAGACAATGGTGATAGCTGGGAAAAGACAGGGTAAACATGTGCCCTAGTAAGATGCTGCTTTTGGATATTGGCATGGCAGAGACCAGCCTGTGATAGGGGCCAGGAGGTAGCCGGGGGGGGTGCCTGAGAAGGAATATACTGTAAGCTCTGTGTAGCAACTGTCAGGACCCTTGAGGTCCCCCTCATCAGACTGTCCGAGGAGGCTGGCCAGGGTTGCAGAAACTGTGCTACACTGGGCACTAGGGTGCACTAGGGTGTAACAGTGATGTTGTGCCTCCAGCAGAGGCACTTGGATGTTGCACACTAGACTACCACTCCCCAGGAACACAGAAATTACATTTGCACAATCTGCCCTTAACCAAACATGCGACACTGAAACAGTAATTACCGCCAAGCAAGAAAATGCAGTTCCAACAAAAAATTTATTAAAAAGGGAAGGGAAGAACAGGGGAGCAATGGGGAAAAAGTGGGAGCAATGGGGAAGCAATAAAAGTCTTACACTCTATATATTAACAGTCACCCCACACAGGCTGCCTACCCCCCAGCAGTCCCATAAATCCCTGAAGCAGGTGCACCCAGCTTTAATTTCCCCACAGACCATGGGCTTAGTTGCAGTGGATGCCTTACTGGGGATGCAGTGGCTGCTGGCAGTTTGGGTGAATTGGTGGTACATTTAACTGGTGGCAGACAAGCTGTTGCAAGCACAAATGGAGTTGAAACAAACTAACTTTTAAAAGGGGCCCCTATTTGTAATCCAGGGATATATGGCCAGTTTGTCTCCTCAAGTCTTCAGCCTGGGCCTAACAGTTAGTTACACAGTTCACCAGGGCTTTTCTCCCTTTGTCTGAAACACACTTGTTATACCCTCAGTTGCAGGGCTGAAACCCTGTTAGTTACTAATGGTTTTCCTGACTCTCAGGACACTGTAGATAGCCGAACAGTCAAATGCTGGACATGCTGCTGGGTGGAGGGCAAGCTTTTTGTTTAGTCTCTCTCAACAGTCTGTTAAGCTGCAGATGGAGGAGATCCAGAGACACTTTAGTAGGTAGTGGTCTCCACTGTTTGGTGACTTCTTTGTGGAGGTTGCTCCTCTGGGGGAATAAGTCCCAGCTCCACTCTTTGCCTTTCTTTGTCTCAGTTCTGATTAAACTGTTTTCTTAAATTCAGATCAGGTATGCACACTGCACTCACTGCAAGGGACTGCCAGAACTTCATCATTTGGCAGCCACAGAAGCACAGCTCACAGCTCTCTCTATCTTTACAGACACACAGACCGAGCATAGAGTCTAGGTTGCAGACTCTTCTACACTGTATGGAACTCAATGTCATTGGCCAGTCTGTTCCCTAGGCTTGCAAATCTTGCAATCAGCCTGAGGAGCATTGCAAGCTCCCTGTTAGCCCTCATTCAGGGACAGATTCTCTATACCTCTTATACCCCTTCCCAGGATAGCATGTAATTAAGGCAAAGGCAAAATGGTGACGTCAATACGGCGATCTCACTAAGGGTGACCAGGGAGTAATGGCAACCATGAAAGTATGGCAAAAGCACAGGAATAGCAGCCATTACCATCAGTAAGTGCCTCGGAGTCGGGATGTGGGGGCAGAGCCCCCACATTAATAAAGGTGAACCAGGAGTGCCTGCCAAGGGGATCATGCCCTTTGGAGTCAGTGAGAAAAACCGGGGACTAGGAATCAGAATCAACATGGACATGGAGCTGGTGGTCCCCGACGGGCTGCAGGGGACATCCAGGGCTTTGTTGTGTTTGCCAGTCATGTTCAGCATTGAGGAATGTCCAAGAGGGGAACACAGCTCTCAAGCCTGTGGTATGGTGGTAATGCATAGGAAATGCACCATATTTGACTATCACCATATATTGTTGTTGCCATTATTGTATGTGCTGTTATGGAGTCACCCTTTTGGCAGTCACCGTTATTCCATCACCATAATGACATGGAACCCTTCCCAGAAGTCTTTTGTGGTGTCAGAGGGCTTTTGTGCTGCATGGCAGTTGCCATGTTCGTTTACATTTTAGTTTGGGTTTGTCTCTTGCTGCTTTTATTTATGCCTTTGGGGCTAACTTGTTCATGTCCTGGTCTTGCTGCCTGCCCTGGGGCCAGGACTGGTTTTATTTTACTGGGACCATGGCTCATTGCAGAGTTAAAAGGTTTGTTGGTGGGAGGTGGCCTTGTAGCGACTCTCCCCATACTGGGTGTGCAGGTGCACATACCACTATTGTTTCCAGCCCAGCTGCCCACTCTAGGGCCAGTAAACACCATATTGGTTGCCTGTCTGCACATCACCTCTCTGATAACAGATTTGCTGCCTACCTTGGAGCCAGGACCCTTTATCCATGCAAACACATAGGTGATATACTTTACGGAGATATGGCTGTTCTAATTTGTGACTGCATGTGAACAGCCAAGATGGTAGCTCCCACTGGCATCTTCTTTATTCCCTGCCCCCTCTGTTTTCCTGGTGATGAGAAGGCAATTGCTGCTGTACCCGATGGTGCTTGTTCTTGTCCTGGTACTGACTCCAGTGCCAGCTCTGGGGCTGGGATCATGAGACTTACAGGCTGCATCAGCTGTGAAGCTTAGGAGCCCAGGTTTGACTCCCTTCCAGGGCTCCTGAAGGGGCTTCACTGTTGCCCTACTGTCCCACTTGCAGCAATCCGGGACCTCAGGGGAACAGAAGGTGAAGATGGCTACAGAACTGTCTGGCTGGGTAAAGGAGGCAGCTGAGGGCTCATTAGCCCTTATGGTAAGTCTCAGATTTTAGGGGGTTAGATCTGAAAGAGGGACTGGAAATACTGTTGGCTGTACAAAAGGAATAGGAAGTGTTAGCTGTGGAAGAGAAGTGAATGTCTGTAGACATATGCCAGTAGTGAAAACACAGAATGAATTGTGTTATCTGGATGTTAAGTATGAACTTGTACAGTTTGATTATTGTTCAGTAAACCATGAATATGCACAAAGACACCTGGCATCTGTTATATGTTCAATGCGAGTTTCGGGGGATGCAGCACAAATCTTTATAAAATGGGGAGAGAAAATGCTGCATTTTGATTGGGTCTTACCTGTGCATCAAATCTGTTTGATGCACAGGTAAAAACAAGTACTAAACATCAGAACCGCAGTGCAAAAAAAAATCACTCTGCCATTAGAACACTGCAGTTCTCAAATGCTGCCATCCCCCCCCCATCTTAATGAGTACAAACCAGCTTTCTGTTAAAGCCCATGCAGTTAAAAATAAGGCACTTCATTACAATGAAACCTGAGACCCACACAGACCACACATTGAAATGTAATGTAAAAAAAATGTACAGTATTTAAGACTGTTTCTGTTCCTCCCTGTGCTGATCGCACTGTTGCTCTCACAGCAGATCTCTCCATCCCTCTCCAATGGTACTAGCGACTGACTAAATATACAGCAAGACAAAAGAGAAGTTCTGCTACTGTCGTAAAAATCCTGTAATTGCATAGTCTCTGTACTGTGAACCACGGTCGGACCCCCTCCTGCCACCCGCTCTGTACTTGACCTTCAAAGGCTGTTATTGAAATAAAAAAAGCTATTTGAAAATTAACGCTTACCCTTCAGAAAAGATACAAGTGCAGCTAGGCTGTTGATGATTTAAAAAAAGGAGCTGTTTGAAAGATTGTGCTCACCCTTCAGAGAAGATACAGTGCAGCTAGGTTGTTCTTGATTTAAAAAAAAAAAGCTGTTTGAAAGGTTGTGTTCACTATTTGATTAGATATAGCTGCAGCCAGGCTGTTCTTGATTAAAAACAAAACAAAAAAAAGCTGCTTGAAAGACTGCACTTACGCTAATCTCTCCCTCTCCCGCAGTACGCTCATGTTGATCACATCCCTCTCCCCCCCCTCTCTCCCCCCTGCCCATGATAGCAGCTAGAGCTGCATCCCAGTTTAAAAAGAAAACTCACATCAATTCGTGAAGGTGCAGGGACAGTGCTCCTTTATCATGCTGGCAACATCAAACCAGTTCGACTGGTGCCTGTAAAGGACAAACTATGTTCAGCACCTCCACAATTACATAATTTTATAACAGGCGGAAGGATTATTCTAGCTTAAATTTTCATAATCAAATCTGTTTGTTTACATATAAATGTGATTTTTATAACTGAAAAAAGTAAAATAAAACTGTAGCCCATTTTTTAAGTGCAATAAGACACTCCGGCGTGTGCACTGAAAAGATATTACCGCACTTTCAGGGACTGAAGGCACTCGGCCTGCAGCCTCATGCCTTACTATGCCCCTGAGTGTACGGTAATATCTGTTCAATGCACACCCCATCATGTCTTATTGCTTACATAACCTAGGAGGAACAAAGTAATCATTAGTGACTGAGTGTAGGGGTATCCCCTGGTAGGCCAGGTATAACCCCATAATATGGGAGGGTCCCTTTTTCATGCCTGTCCCCCATCACAGGGTTACACTACCAGAAAGGCAGGGACTGGAGTTACTTCATGGCTGATAGTCCATCAGGATTTGAAAGGATCCAGAGCACCCCAGACCTCTCACATTTGGTAGGCCTTTCTGTGCTCCTAGCTGCATTTCAATCAAAATGGGTTTGGTTTCAGAAATGTTTTAGCCTGCTATTGTACAGAGAAAGCTTGGTGGTTTTAGCAGAAAGCTTGTGAAAATGTCAGAGAACATGAGACATGTTATACAAGTGTCTGGATATTTGCATATGGACCAATCAGAAACTGAGAAACCTCTAATGGGAGTGGTGACACGCCAAGGAGATCCCCCATTGGTGTGCTTGGTTTTGGAAGAAATGTTTAGCAGCAAGTGTGAAAATTCAGAACAACTACGGAAAACTTGAGTCATGCTACTACGTAGCGAAGGTATGGAATGCCATCAAACTTGAAACCGGGAATACTAAATAGCTAATAGCTTTTAAGTATGCTCTAAGTGTGGAAATCTGAAACAAGTGCAACTGCTTTCACTCGATATTGCTCCCCTCAAGATCCTCGACTGCACTAAGATCACAGAGCTGTGTATGCAATATACAATCTCGCTGTGGTATTACACTTAATGTGATTTGTAACAGGAATAATCTGACAACTGCATTCTAAGGAATTAAGGTATAGTGGGGTCCACATGCAACTAACATAATGCACTCAAGCAGATGCATGTACAGTATGTATGTATGTATGCACAATATCACCATCTTTGCCACTGTTTATCTTACCTTCTAGGTACAGCTGTGTTTAATACTGTATGCAATGCTATGTATGCTTCCTTACAGGACAGCTTTGTAAATAGGGCTCATCTACCGTAAAGTTCTTATCCTATAAAGAAATATAGGCGTTTTCTACTACGGTACTACTACTTGTGGTCAGATTATCAAGCTGCAGCCAGATACTATGCAGTGGGAAATAGTCCATCTGGGGAGGGGCAGTGTCACTGCTTGCAACACTCTGAGGTGTGAGGTGGGGAAGGTCAGGTTCCCCCATCGCCGTGAAGTGGGAGCAGGTGTCAAAGGTGTTGGCTCCATCCCAGTATGTGATCCCCAGTACCAACTCCAATGGAACCATGCAGCCATGTGTTTGTAAGCTCACCGCACATACAACTGCCTCAGTCCTTCCAGCTGCAAAACTGGGTAGAAGCAGGACTCTAAACAGTATAGACAATTGGTAGAAATCAAGCCACTCACCAAATGTGTAAAATGTTTATAGAAGTATTTATTAAATTATTTTTCTTTTGTCTTCTGAATTCACAAATTACATTGATACAGTATCAATGTATTTCTTAAATGTTTCGGACACTGACCTTCTTATAACTCCATTACAAGCAACAGAGACAGGAGTTGGTGTGTCTGTGATATTTGAAAAAAACAAGAATATTTCCATGAAACACTTAAAAGGGACACCTTTGCAAGTACACAGACAGAAATTGAAAAGGGATACTTTTGTGAGTACACAGACAGGCTTGGGAATTTGAACATGAAAATATAATAAGACCAAAAGAAAGAAGTTGGAATGAATTTATGATACAGTACAATCTTACTGAAGAAGGACAGTGTCCGAAACGTTTAAGAAATATGTTGATACTGTATCAATGTAATTTGTGAATTCAGAAGACAAAAGAAAAATAATGTAATAAATACTTATATAAACATTTTACACATTTGGTGAGTGGCTTGATTTCTACCAATTGTCTATACTATTTAGAAGCCTTATTGGTAGTGAGCTACTCCCTGAAGTTTTTTTTTTATTTTTTTACCGAGGTTGGTTAGACTGGGACTGACTAGTTCGTAGAAGCAGGACTCCACTGAAAATAAGATGCTGTATTTCAGTTGGGCTATCCCGGGTAAACAACATTAAAAAAGAGTTGTTAAAGGATGCTTTGGAAATGTTACACTGCCTGGAATTTTTAAATCCTAAATAAGGGAAGTACATTCTGCAGATGAACAGTTTTAGGAGCCCATCCCTTTAAAGGCACTGATAAGAAACTTGGAAATCCCAGCCTCCCCCCACAAAACTGGGTAGTTAACGAAGTAAACACCAAGGTAGAGAGGTCGATAGGGAGCAGGACAGGGGTAAATGGAAAAAGAGGCAAAGGCAGTAAGGGCAGGGATGGGGCTAAAAGGGGTAAGGCCATCAAAAAATGGAGGGCGAGGAGTGCCAGTGCCCATAGTCTGGGTAACGAGCTTCCTGAACTAGTGGCCTTGATGGAAGAGGGACACCTGGATATTGTGGCAGTCACAGAAACATGGCACACAGAGAACCATGACTGGGATATCAACATACCAGGGTACACAATCTACAGGAGGGACAGGAAGGGTAAAGGAGGATGAGGAATAGCTCTCTACATAAGGGAAGGGATCAAAGCAACAGAACTAAAGGGAAAACAGGGAGGAGAGGAGGCATTGTGGGTCACCTTTGAGACAGGAAATGGCACCACAGTCTGCACAGGGGTTGTATACAGCCCCCCATCTCGGGGAGGAAATGGTCAAGAAAATTATAGAAGGCATCCTTAGAATGGCAGAAAAAGGGGAGATATTGTTGATGGGGGACCTGAATATGCTACATGTTAATTGGAGCACATTTCCTGCAGCCACATCCAAGAGTGGGGTCATTTTCGATGCCCTGCAGGGGGCATGCCTCAGACAGTTAGTGTTGGAACCCACTCAGGAGGGAGCAATCTTAGACCTGGTACTCCCAAATTGGGGATGGAGAGAGGATCGCAGTTTTAGAAGTGGGTGGCCATCTGGAAACAAGTGACCATTAAACAGTGTGGTTCATGATAAACACAGCCGTAGAGTCAAGCCATACAAAAGCGAAGGTACTGGACTTTAGGAAGGCTGACTTTGGTAAAATGGGTGAGTGCCTAAGGAATGCACTAGCAAATGGGCAGAAAAGACGAGTGGAAAAACATTGGGGAAAAATCTAAACTATCAACACAGAGGCAACAAGCCTTTGCGTGAGGCAAATAAACAAAATAAAATGTAAAAAAACACTATGGTTCTCAAAAGAGGTGGCGGGGAAGGTTAGGGAGAAAAAGATAGCATTCAGGAAGTATAAGGAATCACAGAAGGAACAGGACAGAGAACTGTATCAGTTAAAGCAGAAGGAAGTAGGGAAGGCAGTCAGAATAGTGAAGGCCCAAACCGAGGAAAAGATAGCCAGCTCAGTTAAGAAGGGGGATAAAATCTTTTATAGGTACATCAGGGAGTGAAGGAACACCAAGGGAGGGATAGTGAGGCTTAATAAAGGGAAGGGGAGGTCGGCAGAGGGTGACAGTGAAAAGGCAGAGATACTGAACGAATACTTTTGCTCAGTATTCACAAAAGAAGAAGAGGGGGAGGTACCTAATCCAAACAATAGAAGCACTCTGGATAGGGGGGTTGATACCAGTCCAATCACAGAAGAAATAGTCCTGAAAGAACTCCTAAAACGCAAGGTGGACAAAGCAATGGGGCCTGACCAGATTCACAGCAGAATTCTTAAAGAACTAAGGGGAGACCTAGTGACACCACTGACTACCCTTTTTAACAAATCATGGGAGGATGGTGTGGTACCCGAGGACTGTAGGAGGGCAGATATGATTCCCCTTTACAAAAGTGGGAGAGAGGCAGGAAACTACAGATCTGTTAGTTTGACCTGGAAAATGGCAGGGAAAATGATGGAATCACTTCTGAAAGAAAGAATTGTTAAGTACTTAGAGGTCATCAGGACCCAAGGCAGCATGGATTCACAGCGGGAAGGTCATGTCAGACAAATCTAGTAGATTTCTTTGACTGGGTGACCAAAGTAGTAGACCAGAGAGGGGCTGTGGACATGGCCTACCTAGACCTTAGCAAGGCATTTGACACAGTCCCACACAAAAGATTAATAAACAAGTTAGCCAGCCTGGGAGTGGGTCCCAGGGTGTTAGCCTGGATAACAAACTGGCTGGACAACAGGACACAGAGGGTAATAGTAAACAGAGTACATTCTGAAGAAAGGGGGGTTACTAAAGGGGTACCGCAGGGTTCAGTGCTGGGACCGGTCCTCTTTAATGTCTTTATAGGAGACATTGCGGAGGGGCTGGAAGGAAAAGTATGCCTCTTTGCAGATGACACAAAGATCTGCAACAGGGTTGATACACAAGGTGGGGTGGAAAGGATGAGAAGGGACTTGGCAAGTTTGGAGGAATGGTCAAAGGTATGGCAGCTTAGATTCAATGCAAAGAAGTGCAAAGTAATGCACCTCAGAAACAAAATCCTAGGGGAAGAGTACACTATGGGGGGAGGTACTAACAACAACAAAAATGGAAAGGGACCTCAGGGTAGTCATATCAGATAACCTTAAGGTAGGCAAGCAATGTGAGAAGGCAGTAAGGAGAGCTGGGGTGATACTGGGATGCAGAGGGAGAGGCATCACCAGTAGACAATAAGAAGTTGTTATCCCTCTGTACAGACAGTTGGTGAGACCCCATCTGGAGTACTGCATGCAGTCCTGGAGACCCCATCTTCGCAAGGACATGGATAGGATGGAGGCAGTCCAGAGGATGGCAACTAAAATGATGCAGGATCTGCAATAGAAGCCATACGAAGAGAGACTAAAAGAGTTTAATATGTATACCCTTGAGGAAAGGAGGGAGAGGGAGGGCATGATAGAAACTTTGAAGTACCTCAAGGGAATCAACAAAGTACAAGAGGGAGCATCTTTCAGAAAAAGAGATGTGCAAGAACAAGAGGGCAGAATTTGAAGATAGAGGTGGGATGGCTCGGGGGCAACATGAGGAAGGATTTTTTCATGGAGGGGGTGGTGGATGCATGAAACCGCCTTCCTGAGGAGGTCTTGGGGTCAAAAACAGTGGGTGAGTTCAAGAATGCAATGGGACAGACATAAGGCAATTATAGTGGGGGTAGGAGGAAGTAGGCTGTTGGTTAACTAGAATCTGCAGCTTATCCAATAGGTAGGGAAATGGGCAGACTGGGTGGGCCAAGTGGTCCTTCTCTGCCATCAAAGTCTATGTTTCTGTGTTTCAATGGATGTTCGTTCTTCCTTCTATGGTTGCCTGCACATACATGCACAGCAAACATCTCGCTGAAGTAACTGGGTTTCATAGGTGTGTCACTGTTAGGTCCAATACAGCTCAAGCTGCAGTGGGCTTGACAGTGACAAACCAGTGATCAGTGAAGCTGGTCATGACACTGTTCTCTGCTTGCAGAGTGGAAACTTCATGTAGTTGAAGGGAGTGAGACGTTCCTATCACAGAATGGCTGGTTCCTCTCATCTTTGTGATTCAGCCCAGCAAGCAGCTGAGTGGCCTGACAACTGAAGTATTTTCAATTTAAAACACCCAATAAATACTTCTGCTGTAGTGAAACCTCTGTGCCATGGCCTGACTCTTCACTCAAGCCCCTGGACTTCAGTGCCTCTCTCCAATCCCTGCCCACTTTGCAGCTGGAGTCTGGGTTGGTGCAAGCACATTGCTTATCAGTACAGACAGCTCTTGTGGCTTCTCCCCATTGGCAGTTGAATGCCACAATCAGCTCCAGACACACACTCCCCCCCCCACCCCGTTGCTATGTAGAGAGAAGGAGCTGTCACGGTGTGCCTTTAAAACATTCTCACTTAGCCTGGAATATTTAACCCAGATTGCTCATTTTTTCTTGGTATGCCATTTTATATAAAAAAAAAGTCTAAATTCCTTTATTCAGTATCACATCAGTGGTTCTGAATTGTGACCTTTTTTTCTGAATGAGCCAGGATGCAATTACAGTAGGGAGGTTCTTCATGGTGTGTGCACCCTCTTTGTGACACTGGCCCAATCCCCAGTGTCATACTTGGTCCCTCTTTTTTTTTTTTTTTTTTTTTAGTTAAAACTTGAAAAGCAGAAAAGCATTCATTGCTGTTTTTTGTAGCCTTCCCAACCCCCTGACCCCCCACCCACTCCATCCTGCCTCCCCACTCAGCACCAACCACTCCACAGCCCCCAATACCTCTCACTCACCTAAAATAAGTCCAGCACTGAAACGCCACTTTGTGAGGAAAACATGTCCTTCTGCTTCAACACCGACCGGGAACTGAAGAAACGAAGTACAGTAAGTGCATTCAATGTATTTTCAATGTGTTTTGAATGTTTACCCATAACTTTATCATTTTTAATATTTTTTTCACCAAATTTTCAACATGGCCTTTTCGGGACACCCTCCCCCCACCTGATAAACAGAGTAGGTGTCATTTTTTCAAATCTGGCCTGAGAGGTGATTTCGCAGACACCATGAAATCATCTTTTGGGCAGGATTTGAAATATTTCACCTCCCAGGTTCATGAAGTAGGGTCATAAAAAGGCTACATTGAAAATTTGGTGTCAAAAGGCCCCATAATCAGAGCCATCTGGATGAGTGCTCAAATCGATGTGCCGCACAAAAAAATTGGGCCAGCCAGCTCTGACACAGTGTTCAAACAGAAAGAACGATCAGAACAGATCCCGCATTATGTTTGAATATCAGACCATAGATGCGGGTGCATAGCAGGCAGCCACCACGTATGTCACAGTACATCCAGAGCACGGGGCTGAAGACCAACAATGGGGAATGTGTGGTACATAACTGGATGCGCCATGCTCCCCAAGGGAAATATTCAGCCAAAATATGCAAATGAGTTCATTCGGCATTCATGGCACAAAGGGGCCTCATGCATGCCCATTATGGATGCATCGGGCTGCTTGCGCAGAGCCATCCCTCCACCCTCCCCAGCCCCAATCTATGTCAGTAGTAAAAGAATAAACTATCCGTTTGCTGGTAGTCTGGTGGTCCCACTTCCCCAGCCCTGATCACTGTAACATACAATATATCTCCAAGCCCCTGTTCCATAGTGTAGGGACCCCGCTCTCTGCCCCGCTCACTGTGCAAAAAATATGTTAACCAATATCCCCTTTTCCATAGTGTAGGGACTCCCTTCCCTACCTCAATCACTGTGTGAAAACTATGTTAACCAATATCCCTTTTTCCATAGTGTAGGGTCCCCCCTCCCCACCCTGATCACTGTAGGACATACGAACTTATGAAATGCCAGCAGAAACAGGCCTCATGGTCTATCGAGTCTGCTCGATTGTGCAGTGCCCCACCCTCCCCTCCTCATAACAACCCCTCCCTCACTCTGTCCCACCCCTCTTAAATCCTCCCATCGTTCTACATGATACCACTTCCTCGGGCATAGTATGCCACTTACCTACCACCCTTTTTGCGAAAAAGTATCTCCTGATGTCCCTCCTGAATCTCCCCCCTTCCAACCTCAGCTGGTGCCCTCTCATGTCCCTCCCCCTTCTGATCTGAAGAATCCCTTCTGTATTAGTCCTGTTTATTCCCTTCAAGTAATTAAAAGTTTCAATCACATCTCCCCTATCCCTCCTCTCTTCCAGGGAATACATATGCAGCTGTCCCAGCCTCTCCTCATAGGATTTTCCTTCCAGTCCCTGGATCATCTTTGTTGTACTACACTGCACCTCCTCCAGAATTCTGATATCCTTCTTCAGGAATGGATGCCAGTACTGCATGCAATATTCCAGGTGTGGACTGACCAGTGACCTGTACAAGGGAAGGATCACTTCCTTCTGCCTGGAGGAGATTCCCCTCGCTATGTACCCCAGCATCTTGTTTGCTTTTGCAGCCACCTTCCTGCAGTGAGCTGAGTGGTTCATACTCCCCGTTATTAGTACTCCATATCATTTTCCTCCATGGTGCTTTCCAACTGTACCCCTCCCAACTGATACTTTCTCCCCTGGTTCCTCACTTTGGAGTGCCATACCTTGCACCTCTTTGCATTGAATCCCAACTGCCATGTCTCCGACCACTCCTGTAGAATGGTCAGATCTTCCTGCAGCCCCCTCCACCCCTCTATGTCATCTACCACAGCCCCAATCTTAGTATCGTCTGCCATCAGACTGATCCCACTCCAGATCCAGTTTGAGATATTAGCTATGAATATCCCAAACAACACTGGGCCCAGTACCAATTGTCACAAACCCACTCTGCAGGTCAGCCCTCTGCTCCCAAAGTGCCAACCTCTGAGTGCAGACTTGTGAACAGTTTAACAGAACAAAGTAACCCTCTTGTCTGTTTTGTGAGTTCATATCAACCTTTGGTCTCAGTTCTGGAGGGATTCAAACCGTGAACCTCTTGCTAGCATACCCAATGCACAGGCTTAGATAATTCTGTCTTCGGGGGCCATATATCTTTGCCTACGGGCACCTAACCAGGTGTACAGAAATGAATCCTTAAAAACTTTAATAAAGACCTCAGATTTAAAACGCTTCTCTTTCCAGTTTGATATCACCATTCAACCTTATGCCAGTGTCTGCTGTAACCATATATACTCTTCTTGCAAGTGAAGGAAAATCAAAGACAGACCAGGTATGCTCTAAAAAGAGTTTTTACTAAAAATAGATAAAAATATGTAAAACACAAAATACAGAACTATTATATCACAAGACATGCAAATCTCTTAAACAAAACAGAATTTAACAGTGCAATTCCTGCTACAGAACTTACTCTCTAAATACTTGCTTAAAGTGCTCACAGATGTTTCCTTGTCAGAGTCTAGATAAAAGTGACTCTGAAGTCAAACAAAATAATGTTTAAAATCTCGTTTTCCCCACCTACTTGCATGAGGTCACCTAGCTCCTCCCTGTCAGAATATATAAAAAAATATTTATATAAACAGGATGTCTTTTCCAAGTATTAAATTCTGCAACCTCAGCATGACTCATGTTCTCCAAATGACATTTCTTTGATCTTATGATACACTTCCCCCTTCCAGGACATGAAAGCATCTTTATGATTTCACACCAGTTTACTAAACCTGGTTTCGTCTCCTAACATCACAAAATGGATATGCTCAACTCAGGCCTCTTCCAGCATGTAATTAACTTTAGATAGAACAGGATATCCTTGATCAAGGTCTGTTCTACTCTGTCATTGGCTTCTGGCCTGCCATGTAACACCTGGTATCTAAAACCTGTGTGAGTGTGTGTGTGTGTGATCTCAAATGCTGTTTCAGCCTTTTCTCATGGCTTTCATCTTTTCAGCTGAAACCTGGGGGGGGGTGTGAGGTCACTCCAAGAGCACCAGATGTTTCAGCATCTCTCATAACAGACAGTCCATAACCCATTTTGATATTACAAAAAAATGATACTACAGCACTCAGAACTGGCTGTCCACGTCACAATCCTCCCCACCTAGACTGAATTTGGGGGCTGTATCCCCTGCATGGGATGAGCTTCCCAAATCAGTTCACTCCTCATAGACCCTAGACAGCTCATCTGAGTTCTGATTTTTGACTCCAGCCCTATGTACGGTTTTTATATCATACCCTTGCAAAGCAAGACTCCATCTTAGCAATCTGCCATTGTTTTTCCCCATCTGCATCAGCCAAACCAGGGGGTTGTGGTCAGTCTGCACCACAAAATGTTGCCCATACAAGTATGGCTCCAATTTCTTTAGGGCCCACACTATGGGAAGACATTCTTTTTCCACCGTGGAGTACGCTTGCTCCCTGGGAAGTAACTTCCTACTCAGGTACACTACTGGGTGATCTGTCCCTTGGCTGGATGTCTGACTCAGTACTGCCCCAACACCCACATCTGAGGCATCAGTCTGAACTATGAAGGTCTTGCTATAGTCACTGCACAGTGCCTCCCTTAGTTTGGAAAAGGCTTCCTCACAGGCTAGGCCCCAGGTAATTTTCTTTGGCATCCTCTTCTTTGTCAGGTCAGATAGGGGAGCAGAGAGGGCACTGTAATTGGGTACAAATTTCCTGTAGTACTCTGCTGTCCCTAGAAGACTCCTGACCTGCTTCTGGTTTTCTGGTCTGGGCCATGCCTGGATCACCTCTATCTTTATTTGGCTAGGACGGAACTGTCCCCGGCCTACCACATGCCCGAGGTATGCCACTTCTCCCATGGCCACCTGGCACTTCTGGGCTTTGACAGTGAGCCCAGCCCTCTGTATCCTGCCCAGCACTTTCCTAAGGTGGGATAGGTGTTCCTCCCAGCTGGTACTAAAGATGGCAATGTCATCCATGCATGCCACGGCGTACTCCTCAGCACCATTTAACACCTGGTTCACCAACCTTTGGAAAGTGGATGGGGCATTCTTCATTCCGAAAGGCACTACTTTAAACTCAAATAAGCCTATCGGAGTGATGAAGGCTGACCTCTCCCTAGCTCTGTCTGTCAACTCTACCTGCCAGTACCCCTTTGTCAGATCAATGGTCATGAGGTAGGTCGCCCCTCCCAACTTGTCCAGGAGTTTGTCCATCCAGGGCATCGGGTGGGCATCTGACTTTGTGACTGCATTCAATCCACGATAGTTCACACAGAAATGAGTAGACCAGTGAGCCTCACATCCATCATGGGTAAGCTAATGGAGACTATCTTGAAGGAGAGGCTGGTGGCCCTCTTAGAGGCCAAAGGACTACAGGACAGCAGACAGCATGGCTTCATACGGGGCAGATCCTGCCAAACCAACCTGGTGGAGTTCTATGACTGGGTAACTAGACAACTGGACAAGGGCCATGCAGTGGATGTCCTGTATCTGGACTTCAGTAAGGCATTCAACTTGGTACCGCATGGATGGCTGGGAAGTAAGTTAGTAGGCACAGGCGTGGGTGCAAAGCTGGTAAGATGGGTAGGAAACTGGCTTCAGGGAAGGCAAAAGAGGGTGGTGGTGGGTGGGGAGCTCTCACACCCAAGGGTAGTGATGAGCGGTGTTCCACAGGGCTGGTGTTGGGACCAGTGTTGTTTGGGATATTCATTGCAGACATATCATGGGACAGCAAGAGCAAGATCAGTCTGTTTGCTGATGATACCAAAGTAGGAGCGGTGGTGGATGACCTAGGGGATGGCAGGGGTTGCAGGATGATCTGGCAAAGCTGAACCTGGTCAGACACCTGGCAACTGGGCTTTATGCCAAAAAGTGCAAGGTGCTGCATTTTGGGATGAGAACCCAAGGAGGAGTTACCAGCTGGGGGAGTGCAGCTAGCCCAGACAGAGGAGGAGAAGGATTTGGGGTGCTCATTACAGGGTCAATGAACAACTTGGCACAATGTAGGAAGGCAGCTGCAAGGCCAACAAAATGCTGGGTTGTATTGCAAGGGTATATCCTCGAGGAGGAGGAGGTGTGATCTGCCACTGTATGGGTCATTAGTTAGACTGCACCTGGATTACTGCGTGCAGTACTGGCGTCCCTTATCTGAAGAGGGACATTAAGTTACTGGAGGGGTGCAGTGAGGCAACAAAAGATGATCAAGGGGCTGGGGGACTTATCATATGAGAGGAGGTTGAGGGAGTTGAACATGTACTCACTGGAGGAGAGGAGGGACAGGGGGGACATGAAACCTTTAAGTACATGAAAGGAATAAACAAGACAGGTACAGAGGGGCTGTTCAACATAAGGGAGGGGAGGGACACCAGGGACCATGATATGAGACTGAAGGGAGGAATGTTCAGGAGGGAGATGAGACACTTTTTTACAGAGAGGGTGGTGGCTGGGTGGGATGCATTACCTGCAGAAGTGGTATCCAGTAGAACAGTGGACTGCTTCAAAAGGGGATGGGACAGGACAAGGGGGAGGGTTAATGAAGGGGAAGGGTGGAAGGGAAGGGCAGCTGCAGAATAAGGGGTGCTAGCTGCACATTCGAACAGACTTGATAGACCTCTAGGCCTTTATCTGCTGTCAAATTTCGTATGTTTCGTAGAGCCATCTGGCTTAGGTACAAGGACTATAGGTGAGGCCAGGGGCTGTGGAATCTCTGGATTACCCTGATTCCAGCATCTCCTCCACTTCCCTCCTAATGTCTTTTAGACAGCCTCTGACACCACACACATGTCATTCACGATGGGCTGCCTGTGTCCCTTTCTCCGCTGTGTCACTAAGGGTTAGTCCAGGCTTGGCGCTAAACAAGGGACAAAGTCTGCTAAAACCTCCCTTACTTTCTGGATCTGGTCTGGGGCCAGCTGGGAGACAATTTTACTGCCTCCACAGAGGACTCCCGCTTACTCTCTTCCAGCAAGTCTAGAAGGGTGTCTCCTTCGTCCGTCCCCTCCCCATGACTACACACTGCAAACACCATGTCAATCCTATTTGCATGTGGCGTCATCGTGTTGACATGGTACATCCTTTCAGTCTGTCTTCGGTCAGGCAACTCCACAATGTAGTTCATGTCATTTACCTTCCTAACCACTTTGTACGGTCCTGCCCACTCAGCTTGCAGTTGTCTTGCCGGACCTGAATAAGGACCATGACTTCCTGACCCACCATGTAAGAGCGAGCTCTGGCTCTGCAGTCATACCACACTTCCTGGATCAAGTCTAGGGGCCCATGTACCCGGCGTCCATATAAGAATTCACAGGGGGAAAATCCTGTTGACTCTTGGGGCACCTCCCTGTATGCAAACAAGAGATGGGGAAGGTATTTCTCCCAGTCCCTCCCATGTTGTTCAGCAAACATCCAGAGCATTGACTTTAGGGTACCATTGAATCGTTCCACAAGTCTATTGGCTTGTGGGTGATACGGTGTTGTGCATCTCTGCACCACCCCACACTTCTCCCATAAACATTTCATCAGGTCCGACATGAAGGAACCCCCTCGATCGGTGATTACCTCCTGCGGAAACCCAACACAGGAGAAAATCCCAAGTAAGGCATCTGCCACTTTGTCTGTCCTCAGTGAGGATAAGGTGACTGCCTCTGGGTACCAGGTGGCATAATCCACCACAGTCAGGATGAATCTCTTCCCTGAGGAGCTGGGGGTATTTAAAGGCCCCACAATATCCATTCCCACCCTCTTGGAGACCATTGTCTTCCACAAAGGTTACCAGCCTCTCCTTTAGGATTGACTCCATGAGCTTCCCCATGATTGAAGTGAGACTCACTGGTCTGTAATTGCCTGGATCATCCTTCGGTCCACTTTTATGAATGGGCACCACGTGGGCCATCCTCCAGTCCTGTGGCATGCACCCTGTGTCTAGTGATGTACTGAACTGGTTTGCCAGTGGTCCCACCAGTACCTCTGCTAGTTCCCCAAGTACTTAGGGTCAATGCCATCAGGCTGGGGTGCCTTGTCCACCCTTAATGCCCTTAGTCCTTCCAGCATCCTGTCCTCTGTAATCCTGATATCAGTCACCCCCCCACTGCCCACTCCACCCTTCTCCTGGGGTACCCACTCCCCTTTTTCCTTCATGAACACAGAGCCGAAGTACTCATTCAGTACCTCTGCCTGTTCCTCCCCCTTCTCCACCCACCCTCATCCTTCTTAATCTTCACAATCTGGTCTTTGTTTCTTCTTCGCTGGCCAGTGTATCTGAACATACATAACACACAAGATTCCGTGATTTCATTAGTGTAGTGTCCCCCCACCCCTCCCAGCCTGGTAGGCAGTAATCTGCCACTCTGCTCCCCTCATCCCATCCCGTGGCAGTGACTGGCACAGTTCTCCACTCTCTGCCACAGCCAGCCACTGATTGATTGGTACCCGAGCATGTACAGTAAATAGTACATGCTTATTGGTTGTCTAGACATCCAGTGAGCATGTACTATTTACTGTACGCACACAGGTACCGATCATTCAGTGGCTGGCTATGGCAGAGTGTGGAGGGCTGTTCCATTCACCGCCATGGGATGGGATGTGGGGGTGCAGGGTGGCAGATTACTGCTGACTGATGTGGAAGGGGTGGGTGGACACTACACTATGGAAATCAGGGAATCTTGTGTGTTGTGTATGTCCTACAGTGATTGGGTGGGGGTGGTGAACCTACACTATGGAAAAAGGGATATTTATGTAATAGTATTGCACACAGGGATTGGGGTGGGGAGGGGAGACCTACACTATGGAAAAGGGGATATGTATTTAGTATTATTCACACAGGAATCAGGGTGGGGGGACCCTATACTATGGAAAAGGGATATTGGTTAACATATTTTCCACATAGTGATGGGGGCGGGGGACCACTAGGCTACCAGGGAACAGACGTGTTTTTCTTTCAGCACTGGCATGGATCAGGGCTCAGGTGGGGGGAGGGACCACTAGACTACCAGGGTTAAGATGTTTTTTTCTTTCAACACTGACATGGATCAGGGCTGGGGAGGGGGATCAAGTGACCAGCCCTGGACTGTGCGCTGGGCACCACCTGCCCTGGGCATAGTTAGGGTGGGGGTTTGTGAACTTATCTTTGTGCCGGCATGTCTGGCTGTGTCTTCACCAGGGGACAATTGAATATTGTGATGTGGGGAATATGCACGAGGGACACTTTATTTGCATGCCAGCATCACAATATTCCATGTGGTGGTGCAGTTAGGTTTGCAGGGTGTACCAGGGCCTTCTGAATATTGCCATGCCCCGACAGGCATGACAAGTCTGGAGATGCGCGGGCACATCTAGGGATGCACCACACATCTCTCTTGAATATGTGGGCCAAAATCTTAAAAAAATACCAAAGTTATGAAGGGCATGTTGACATTTCTTAACTTTCACTCATAACTTTAGCAATTTTCAATATTTGCGCCCCAAATTTTCAACATAATTTTTTCACCCCACTTCATGAACATTACAGGTGTTGTTTTTCAAATCCTGCCCAAAAGGTGATTTTGTAGTCACTCCACAAAGTCTCTGTTTGAGTGGGATTTGAAAAATGTCACCTACCAGATTCATGAAGTTGTGGTCATAAAAAGACATTTTTGAAATCCGGCCTGGATTGTGATTTTGTAGTCACTCCAAAAAATCACCTTTTGAGCAGGATTTGACATATTTCACTTACCAGGTTCATGAAATTGGGTCATAAAAAGACTGTATTGAAAATTTGGGGTCAGAATCTTAAAAAACACCAACGTCATGAAGTTACATTGACATTTTTCAATGTTCACTCATAAATTTAGTAATCTTTAATATTTTGACCCCAAATTTCCAACATAGACATTTTTTCACTCCACCTCATGAAGACGACAGGTGTCAGTTTTAAAACACTAGCTAAAACATATTTTTGCACTTGTGCTACAAAATGACATTTCAGGCAGTATTTTATAAATGACCCCTATCATTTTGAGAAGGTCGGGGGGGTCATTAAAAGACTATGCTGACAATTTGGGGTCAAAATATGAAAAACAAAAGTTATGAGGAAAGGTTGTATGCAGGGCTGGGCATTGGCAAAGCAGATAGCGAGTTGTTTTTCTGTGCCAGCTACTTGAGTTTGGGGACATGCTCAGAGAGCCACCTGGGAAGCACGAGGATGGGGGTCAATACTGTCGTTTGGCACCACTCTGAGCCTGGGAAGGTATTACACAGTGTTGTGTTGCACAGGTGACACCTTGTGATGGGATGGGGAGCCTTCCCTCGCAAGGGATTGTCATGGCCTAATGGGGCCATGTACTGCATCAGGAGAAGTGGGTTGGCATGAAAAATGAGGCTTGAAATATCGCCACTATTCTGTTTATTCCATTTCTAAAGGGACCTGCATGAGTGAGGATACAATTTCACGGTCACAAAAAGGGAAATTACACTACACTAATGTAGACAATCTCAGTATTATTACTCTTGATAGTAGTTTGTTAATTTGTGCCTCTGTGCTATTGATACTTAACAACTACACAGCAAATAAAAGCAAGCATTTGGCATTGACGAATGCGTGTAAGGATTAGCTTGCATTTTTTTCAAACAGCTGAGTCATTCTGAATGTACTGTTGGCCACTTCCTTGTCTGGGCCTCATGTATAAGCTCCATATGACAGAGCTGTGAGCCTGCCAAGTGTTAATAGTGGCAACTGTGGGGCAGCCAAGTTCATACACAGAAAAGGCACCGGAGACCTAATTGTACAACAGTCACCTTTACAAGGAAAGACATGCAGCAGTGCTCTTCAAAACTATCTGTATTTATGCAAGCAGTCTGGTAGTTGCTGATTCTTGATCTAACTAGGGTTGTTGGGTGGCTGTGGAATAAGCCCTTAGCATTCAAAGAAAATTTAATCACACTTCCATCCTACTAATTCTCACCATTTTATGGTCTAGCGATATTGTAGTGATCTTATTTCACTCATGTTAAGTTTTAAAAATGCATTAATTTCCTCATATCTGTCTCAAACATTCAACATAATAAGCACAAAATGCAAGACGTTCAAAAGGGAAAGAGGAACTTGTTGAACAAGGAAAGGCACATTAAGCTGAAACTTGTTTCCAGGTGTGACCTGGGAGTACAAGGATGTTAAGTGGCTTACTCAGGGTCATGCAGTATGCAAATAGGGACTGATTAGATTCAAACCCAGGTCTCCAGCTTTGTAGCTCAGTGCCCTAAACCACAGCACTATACTGCCTAATTCAACAAGTTCTGGTCAGAGCTGATACAGCTGTGGAGAGTTTTTTAGGAGTGGCAAGAGTGTTGAAAAGAACATGCAGTGCACTCACTGCACTGGAGTCAGCTGTAACTAATACTGCAGCAATTACAGTACCGTGTATGTGTGATACTTGTGCATGTGCTATTTGCCCTGGAGTCAGCCATGCGCAACATGGCAGTGCTGACATGACTACGTATGTGCAATACTTGCGCATGCGCAGTTTGTCAGTGCTGCCATGTCACACACAGCAACCGTCATTTCCACAATTGTGGAAAGGAAAAGCAGTGCACCAGGAAGGGTGTGTGTTTATGCGGCCCACAGAGGGGAAGGGCTGCATAAACAGAATCATTGGAAACTATGCTCGAGCACTGTGGCAGCACACCAGACAGCGGTCCGGTCACATGCTTCAACAGTGCTCTTAAACAAATCTGATGATGGTATAACGTCTGCGGAGCTTGGCCCATGCAGCCATAAAAATTAGACTCAGGAGACCATTAACAAACTAGGGAGATCTGGTCTGGGACTTGCTTGTCATCACAGTCACTTTTGTATTCTTTTCTAAGCAGTAATTTTTGGTAAATGTGCCTTAGCCATTTTGATCTCAGTGCTGGTAGACTACTACTGGTTTTCCCCTGATTGTAGTAGGCAGGGGTAGTAGTAGTCTTGAAGTGGTAGCTGGCTCACTGGCTCTCTGACTGGCTACCCTCTGCTCTCACCTCATGTTGTTTTTGTGTTCCTGGCTTCTTCTTCTTCATTACTTAACTAAGAGACATTCACAGTGGTGCCTGTGCCTGTTGAGAAATAGAAATCACTACTTTTAATAACTTATGCACAGTATTAGTATTACTTTCTTAAATGTCAGAAATAGAAGAGTGATTAGAAAGCATTCTGGGAGTTGCCGGCCCGCCAGCACAAAGAAAAGGCGTCCATCTGCAGCACCGACATCCTGGGTTCTGGAATGGACCTGAGAGTTGGAGGACCGGCTTGGGGGAGAGGGATCGAGCATCCTATGGACTGCTCTCCCTCTCTGGGAAAAGGGGGAGAAGAGTGTCCGGTGCAATGAGGACCCCTGGTGGAGGTAGGGGGTCCCGCATTGCTGACACCATACATTTCAGGGGGGTGGGGTGGACACTGGTATCTTTGCACGACCCACCTCCAGGGAGAAAAACTACAGAAAAATCTCAGTAGCAAATGATGGCCCCGCTCTGCCGCCGCTCCCCACTCAGACCGTTGTCTGCTGGGGTGTCCTTCTCCCCTGACCCCAGCCTGGGGGGCAAGCCAGGGCTTTGCGACCCATGTTCCTGAGGAGGGATCTCCCGCCCGGTGGCCCCATCTGGGGGAAAGCCTGGAGATGGGGGGAGCGATAGGTAGAGTCGGGGACCACAGCCTTTGGCTCCCCTCCAAAAAAAAGAAAGCATTCTGGGAGTTACCTGCCTTTTGACAAAATAGACCCCACAGACAGTATGTGGTGGGTAGCTGTTAGAGTTTCATGGTTCACACTGGTGCTTTAACTACTATGCTATAAGTGCTGGTCAGAGTTATGTGACTTACCTGCCTTTGGACAAAATCATCATCATCATCATCATCTTAGAGGTCGGTGGCAGTTGTACATATTACAGCACTGGCACTTCCAGTAAGCTCTTCCACGGTCACATTGTTCACTTCTTCTCATCTCATTTCACTAATCATGCTGTTTATTACTACTAAACAGTGACTTTTATTTTTGAGTAATCTTTTTTCCCCCTCCGTCGTGCACTGGGACCTGCTCCTTCTTCAAGCCACCTAGTACCACCAGCGACCCCTTCCTGCAATTCCCCCAGAGCTGCCTACCTCATATTTGCAGCCTTCCTTCAGGTTAGCTTGGCATATCCCTTTGCCGGGAGGGTCCCCCTCCTTTGAGAGGGAAGGCACCAGCCGGGGGACTCCAGCACACTATTTTCTTTTTTGCCTGGGTGCTGCTGAGGCAGACGTTACTCTGCCGGGATTGCTCGAGAGCATCGTCAGGGATGGCCGCCGTTATCCAACCAATCCCAGTACAGTGTCTGCTTTTTCTGTGGTGTTCCCCTTAGTGCGATTCCTCTGCTGTGCTCCCAGTCTCCACTGGGGGCCGCTGCAGAGTGACCATGCATCCCCAACCCACCCCAGGGGAGGAGAGCAGTCCCACGGATGCTCAATCCTACCCCTTCCCCTGCTGACCCCTGGTGCCCGAGTCCATTCCCGAACCCGGGTCACCGGTGTGGTGGTCGAGGTGTGGCGTCCAGTGCCTCAGCCCTCTGCGCCACCGGGCCAGTGATTAAACAGTGATTTAATTGTTTTTTTTTCTACAGTTATGCTGATTAAAAGTAGTTTAAAATTATTTTTTTAACATGCAGTTACCATAAAACATTAAAGGGTATAAAAGGTTTGAATAAGGTTTGGATAAGGATCTGAACCTTTGTTTGCTTATCAGAACCTTTTGGAACCTCAGACCCTTTTGAGGTTCTTCCATCCCTATTCCTCAGTCACCTTGGGGAAATAGGTGGCAGTAATGAGTGTGTGTCTTAAGACAAGGTAACAACTGGCTAACAATAGCAAGACTGCAAGTTGAAGCTACAACGCAACTGCCAAAGGTGTGTCTCTCCCCATCCCAAAAAGGCTTCACCTTTGATGCAAGCCTTAACCTGCTCTGCTTTCACAATTTATTTTTTTACTGGACTGCACAAAACAAAAATGGCCTTGTAGTTGCATAGGAAAAGGCTGGTGACACTGTAGACAGGAGGCTACTACGCAACTGCCAAAGGGCTGCCTCCTCCCTCCAAAATAGGTTCACATGTGACACAAACCTTTACTGGCTCTGCTTTCACAGTCTGTTTTTTATTGGACTGCACAAAACAAAAATGGTCCTGTGCTTGTGTGGGAAGTGACTGATGATGCTGAAGACAGGGACTATTATTAAGCAAGTGCCAAAGGGCTGTCCCTATCCCCAAAAAGGTTTCACACTTGAAACAATCCCTTACCGTCTCTGCTTTCACAGTATTTTTTTTGTTTGTTTACTAGAGTACACAAAACAAAAATGGTCCTGTATGTCTGTGGGAAATGGCTGGTGATGTGCCTTTGTTAGTTGCACGATCAGACTGCCTAGTAGTTTGGATTCCCAGTTTCACCTCAACAGCAGAGGTTCGACTCCTGTCATGGGAAAAATGCTTAGATGGTAGTGTTGTTTTGAGAGCGTACTGAAGAGTGAATGAGGAGATCCCAGGTTTAAATCCCATCACAGCCACTTACTACTCATGTGGTCATGTGTGTGTCATATGACTTCCCTGTGCATCATTCCACCCAGAGGTAAAATGGGTTGACAGCAGGTCTCCACTATAAAAAGAAATGTTGCTCCAGCATGTTCGTACAGTGGTAGCACTACTACTTGCGACGTCGGTGTCCCAAGTTCAGGAATGAACTCTGGTCATCAGGGGCCAGCTGAAAGAAGGAGGTTGGAGCATTCAGTGGACAGCTCTTCTCCTTCGGTGGGGGAGGCATGATGGATCCACCACTTGGCTGCCACCTACTGAAGGATGGGTTGCAGCATGGCTGAAGCAGCTACAGCAAGGGAAGGTGGGGAAGTGACTGATGTCAGCGTGACTCTCTACTGTATGGGTACATGCCCTCTGTGTGATTTATGGCTGCTTCCTAGAGGAGGGAACAAAAAAGGGGAAATTGGCAGTGGCTGGTCATATGAAGGCCTACCTGCCCCCCCATGTCCATCTTGGACTCCTTTTCCTGACCACTGGAGGCACTCCCAGGCTTCTCCTCCTGTGTGGGTGGCTGGAAAGTGTGGGGAGGAACCTACCAGGTTGCTGAAGTCAGATGCAGCATCAGGGAGCAAGTCGAGGGGGCAGTTAAGTGGTGTGCTGCATGTGGCTCGTGGTATCACAGTGGATCAGGAAAAGGGATCCTCAAGGGACAGGAGGAGACACTGGCAGCAGGTGGAAAGGTGTCCCAGCCAGAAGGCAAGGCAACATAAAGAGAACTGAAAATAATAAAGAGATGTTAAATTTCAACTGGGCTTATAAATTAATTAAAAAAAATACTACTAATATTATAAATCACTTAAGGGATTTCAGCCAATCAGCAATCAGAGCTGCAGGCCCTCTTATCCTGCATACAGTTGTCATTTCATGCTTGGAATGTAAAAACAGAGTGATACATGAGGCTGAGGTGGGAGGAGGGCCAGCACTAAATGTGTCTTTTAAATTAGACCAAAAACAAACAAACAACAACAAACTGGAAAACTTATCATAAATCACTCAAGGCAAGTTGAATGACTTAAGTTAACAGGTGCTGCAAGGGATGTCCTTTGTAGTTAACAAGATATCATCTCACTCTGGTTGGGGCAGACAGAGTTACTCAGCTTTGCTTCATGGTCCTCTTGCCTAAACAAATAAGCCTGCCCAGGTTTTTCTAGTTGACTGCATGGAGGAGGTATAACAGGGGACTTCCTTTCCGTGACCTAAAATGGTCCTGTCACCGGTAGCAGTTGCAGGAACTGCGGTCAAGTAGGTGCACCTTTAGGCCTTGTTTGAAGACCTTAAGGGAGGAGCTTTCTTGTACATTATCGGGAAGGGCATTCCAGATGGTTGGGACTCCTATGTGAAGGACCTAGACCCTGTTTGGGTCCATGCTAGGGGGGTATAGAGGAGAGTGCATTTAGATGACCTGAGAGGGCGCCTGTCTGGTTTAGTCATTAGCAAGTCTTTGAGACTCGGGTGCATTATTACTCCTAAGTTTATAGGCTAGGGATAGAGCAGAGTATTCCATCCTACTGTCAAGTGAGGACCAGTTTAGGATTTGGAGGACTCTACAATGATAATCTTTTAGGGCATCCCTTGTGGCAAAGCATCTGATAGCATGGTATAGAAATTTAAGTTTTATTCCGCTCTGTGCTCCTGACTGTGTGCAGGATGGGAGAGCCATAGAGTAGAGTGGGCAGGAGGGTACCGTTGGCAATTTTTAGCCATGATTCAGCCAAGATACTCACTGGGATGAACATCATCAATGACAGACTGGAAGTTCTGGAGTCCTTTAACAATCACTTTACGACCACAGGACTAGCATTTGACAACTCTCCTGCTAACCTAATACGATCTCAATTAGGCATACAATGTACCGAAACACTGGTAACCAACTCTACCTTCTCCTTCAAACAGCCACTTTGAAGCAAGTGGAAGACTTAATATCCCAACTGGACATCAAGAAAAGTGCAGGTGCAGACTCCCTCAACCCCTACTTCTTAAAGATTGCTGTACAAGTATTAGCAGTACCGATAACACACTTATTAAACCTTTCATTACAATTAGGAACTATCCCATCGATCTGGAAAACCGCTTAGGTCATTCCACTATTGAAATCAGGGGACCCTTCAGATCTCAACAACTACAGACCGATTTCCATCCTTCCTGTGCTATCCAAACTGCTGGAAAAGATCGTAAGCATACAATTGAGAGGATACCTTGAATCGTCTAACCTCTTAAACCCAGTACAATCTGGATTTAGAGCCAAACATAGTACCATAACAGCCCTTGAAAAAGTAACAGACTGGCAACTCGGATTGGATAAAAAATGTTCGCGCCTGTGTTTTTAGACCTGAGTAAGGCATTCGACACGGTCAACCACGATCTGCTCCGTTCCTGCCTGAAATCCATTGGACTTGATTCAAACTCCCTACGATGGTTCAACAACTACCTTACGGGAAGGACCCAGCAGGTGAAGGCTGAAGGGAAACTGTCCCCACTCAAACCACTACAAAGAGGAGTACCCCAAGGATCTATCCTCGGTCTGATCCTTTTTGCCATCTACATCAACAGTATCGACAATAACCTCACCAAAGCCACTGTGCACCTATTTGCCAATGATACAGTGCTGTATGTCAGCCACCCTTCTCCTGAGACAGCCTGCAAAGAACTACAAGAAGAATTCAACCTACTCCAACACCAACTACTGAAAAAAAAACTTCTGCTCAATGGAAAGAAAACAAAGGCAATGTTTTTCTCTCCCCACACACATGCAGGATATTCTACCCCAAGCACTCTCCCTCACATATCCACTGTCCTTGATGAAAACCTTGAATTTGTCACAAAGTTCTAATACCTGTGTGTCTGGCTAGACAGCAAACTCTCCTTCATAGTACATTTGGAAGAACTACTAAAAAATCTTCGACAAAGACTTGGACTTTTTTACAGAATAAAACATTTTCTCACAAGCGAGGCTAGAAAAAAGCTGGTCCAGGCCACATTTCTTTCAGTAATCGACTATGCTGATTTCTTATATAGTCGATGCCCCATCTCATACCTGGAAAAACTGGATACACTCTACCATAGGGCCCTGAGGTTCATCACAGAACTCCCTTTCAACACCCACCATTGCTCCCTCTATGCTGCAGTTGGATGGACCAAGCTCCACTTTAAAAGGGACAGAAACGCTACACTATGGATCTACAGAACCATATCCAAGAACTTACCAGATATGTTTCAAACTGCTTCACACAGCCACTTCAAGTAAATATGCCTAACAAGCTACAATTTCATCATGCTTAAAAATTGCCCCAAATTCAATTCTAAGCATTAGATCTGCCATTAGTTTTGTGCTATCCTCCTGTGGAACAATATGCAGAAAATATTGAAAGTGAGCAAACCTATATCCATTACATCCTTCAAATCCCTGTACTCCAGGCTTATCAAGGAAGAATGTAACTGTTTTCGACAGTAGTGGAGAATACTCCTCTTCCTCTCCTTCATCTCCTAGTCTGTCCTATCCTCCGAGGCTCTCCGCTACTCCCCAGACTCTGCATTCATACTTTCCTCTCATTTTTCTTTCTTCTTTTACTATGCCTCCATATAGTACAGCACTATTCCCCCATCACGTTCCTCACTCCCCCATCACCAGCCTCCATTTTCCTTCACTGCCTACTTGTAGCCCTCCCCTCTCTCTTTCTCTATCAGTCCTGCCTTCAGTCACCACTAAAGCCACCAATACCACCTATCTCTTTTGCCACCCAGCCCTTCCTGTAATAACCCTCCGACTCACCTCTCCTCGTAAAATCACCTCCTCCTCCGCCCAGACCACACACCATCCATTCCTACACCTCTGACAAACCCCCTTATACCTTATACTTTATGCCTCAATCTCCACATATTCTCACTCTACGACCAAATTCATGCACTGCCTATTCCTTATTTCATGTAAATATGTAAGTTGTTGTTAATAGATCTTGCACAATTGTATATATCTTGTATTGGTATCCTTGATGCTATTATATCCTGTATAATCTGTTTCCTCATTGTGTTGTGTTCATTGAATTGTACTATGTTTCTTATGTAACTGAACCTTGACCTTACCAGGTCCATCTTGCAAATGAGCTTTGCTCAATGATGTTCGCCTGGATAAATAAAGATTTGATTGATTGATTCATTAGAGAGGTATAGGCTTGGCCTATACAGGAACCCAATTTTTTGATGCAAGGTCTTGGTGAGGCTTTCAACGTGGTCCTTAAAAGTGATGTCCTGGTCTACGCGGACTCCCAGGTACTTGATAGGGCTGACAACCTCAATTTGGGATCCATCTGAGAAAGAGGTTTTTAGCAAGTCATGTCTTTGGGGCCTAGGCTTTTCGGTCCAAGGAGAATGCCTTTGGTTTTTTTCCTGTTCAGGACCAGTGTGTTAGTAAGTAGCCAGTTCTCAAGTGTGTGCAGGTCTCTTGAAAGCATAGCATTCAGATTGTTGATATAATTTGAGATGTGGTAAATAACCACGTCATCAGCATATAGCAACAGTTTAGCTTCACCACAATTGTTCGGCAGCTCATTGACATAGAGTGAGAATAACAGTGAGCCCAATATTGATCCTTGCGAGACACCTTTATTGATGGGGCATTTGTCAGAGAGAGCTCCTTTCCATTTAACAAGTTGTGGCCTGTCTGTTAGGTAATCTGAGAACCAGAGTAGCAACAGATTGTTTAGATCTAAAGAGGTTAGCTTTGAGAGGAGTAGTTTGTGGTTTACAAGATCGAAGGCCATATTGGTACCCAGGGATCATGATAGGGACACAGAGTTAAAACAGAGTTAATTTCATTACTACATATACTACACAGTGGAAGGAAATTGGGGATGTGACTCACTACAGCCCCTTTTGAGAAAATAATCTAATACCTGGTTGGGATCCCCTGCTATTGGTAGTTTTCCCTGAATCTGGTGCAAGTATTGTAGGCATATGAAAAAAGCTAAAACCCTTACAAGCAAGACCACAGGGAGAGCATTCTCAATAAGATGGCGGATTACCTTTCATACAGCGGGTGTATTGTATCGGGCAGAATGTATATGCAGGGCTCACTATGTTGGAAAAATGATATGCCTCTTAAAGCAGAGAATAGGTGAACATATTAGAATCACAGAACACAAGAATGTGCAAAGTATAACACCACCCCATATTAAATTTATTCAAGGCCAGGGAATGCATTGCTAGGTTTTTTTTTGGCACTGAAAAAGTTTCACTGGGTCCACAGGATGGATATTTGGATGCAGCTTTACTTAATCAAGCCCTGAATCTCATGATATCAGGGCAGAAAGGGGGTTAGGGTACACTTAGATGGAAGTGAGGAGGTCAAGAAAATTTATTGTGGTACTATACACTATAAAGACAATGCTAAAAGAATGCAACTTGTATAGCAAGCAAAGAAACACCAGCTTGGCATAGATGCTGAATTCTTTGGTGCGGTCTTCTACTGCACCAAGTTAAATTGTGTCGGTATTCATTTTTGAGTGGGGGATTTTGAGAAATGTCAGATAGTTGTCAAATCCGACTCACCTTTTCTTCTCCTTTGATGACAAAACTGCTTTAAGAATATGGGCTCTGTAGACCATTATAGTAGTACATGTTCATATATTTCATCAAATGTTAAATTTCAGCCAATCAGTGCATGCCACACCATTTGACAGGTGGGCGTGGCCTAAAATGGACCAATTAGAACCGTCCCTTGTTAAACCGGAAGTCCCTCCCTAAAATGTGCTAGCCCTGCCCACTTCCACTGGAAGTGACGTAAGCGTGAACTCGTGTCCCTCCCACTTGAGCAGAAAATGACCCGTGCTGAAACCCTGGAAGTGACATAACACCACCATTTTGTAAGCGTCCTATGCCCCTTGTTCTTGTACACTCCTCAAACCTCAGCCACCCACCATTTTGTAAGCATCCTACGCCCCTTCTTCTCGTACACTCTTTGAACCCCCTGCCACACCATCCTGGCTGGAAACTGAGTCCCCTCATCCTAGCTCAAACTCCTGTCCCCTCCTTTCTCCTGCAACCCCACCATCCTGGCTCAACCTCTGTCCCTCTTCACCATGTCCCCACCCACCCACCCCAAAAAATAAGTTAGGGTTTATGTAGTGTTATGTGCCCTCTGTCGGCTTGGGGATATAACTGCAGGGGCATGTGTGTTTTTTGATTAGGAGCCTAATCTTGCAGAGGTTTCTCAGATCTGTTTGGAGGACCCCCCCAGAGGGAAATCCATCTGCCAGTGTAAGTACCCCTCTTTCTGTTTTATAACAAGGTATGACATAATTAACAAGCATCTTTAGGACTGTGTAAAACTTGCACCAAAATGATACCTTTATGTATATACCCTTCATAAGCTAAAACAGGGACCTGCGTGTAAATAAGATGGTTCAACAGTTTTCTCTGGATAGCACTGCAACATGCTGGCTGTGTGTGTTTGTGTGTGTGTGTGTGTAATTATTCTATAGTGATCACAAACTAATCATTTATAACCATCATGAATTACAGAATAAAATACATTTTCCTTTGGAGGGGTTTGCAAGTATATGTTTTAAGACTGAGAAAAAAACATCTGTTTTTCATTTACACACCCAGAATGAATTTATAATCATCATGAATTACAGAATAAAAATACACTGAAATCAGAAAAAAAAGAATACACATACCTATAGTTCTCTCCTCAGCTCTGTGTAGTATCAAGATTTTTGGATTACAGGGTCCCTGTATTTAAAGGGATCTGTAAAAATGTAGCTTTATGCTTTTGTTTCAAAATAAATGTCTATAGTTACACTATCAAAAAATTAAAAGTCATGTAGTAGGTTTGTAACCATTACCTGTATAATGTTTCTGTAATTTGTCTGACTTGGAACCTTTGTAAAAGAGCTCATGGCTCAAAGGTATTAATCTGAAGTTTAACTAAATAAGAAAATAAATAATATGTTACAAAGAAAAGACAGAATGTAGAATGATAATGTTTCTCTCTCAGAATCATTTCAAAGCACACAGTCTTCTTAAAATGTATCTACAGCTTTGCTTAGAGTCGGCTCAAAAGAATACACGCTTTGTGTGTGTGTGTATAATTATTCTATAGCAATCACAAACTAATCATTTATAACCCATCATGAATTACAGAATAAAATATATCAGTAAAAAAGGAAGACTTTTATGTATGTTTTAAGACTGAGAAAAACAAAAATAAGTTGTATCTTTTGAAGGGAAATGTGTGAGCTATGCTACACTAAATTACTGATTTAAAAAGACAGTTATTTAGAAAAAGAAAGAATTTCCATTTTGACTTTTAAAAACATAGCTTAAGCTGTCACGCAATTGTCGTTATTATAAACTGTGTCTTAAGACTGAGAAAAAACATCTGTTTTAATTAGACTGTGATGAAAGTTTTAGCAGAATGGCATTACTCTTTCTAGACTCCTACTGTGTAAAAGAGAAAAACAGGTGATTCTCATTATCAACTTTTTTAGAAAAAAACAAAAGAAGTTTTATGTTCTGATTAGCGAAATGTAAGCTGTTACCCCGAGTTACTAATTTAAAGGATGCAGCTGTTTTAGAAGTCATAATTTCCATTTTGACTTTTAAAAACATTATAACTAAGTTGGGCATGCAACTGACCTTATTATAAAAATGTGTCTCTGTCTTAAGACTGAGAAAAAAACATTTGTTTTAATTAGACTGTGGCCAAAGTTTTATTTATTTATTTAAGAGCTTAACCAGGCAGGCATGCTGAGTGGGGACTGCTCGTTTCCACATGCAACCTGGGGGAATTACAAGGGGTACATCAGAACAGATATTTACACTGTTTTACATACGTGCACTGTTTTTACATAGATACAGATTATAAAACATGACAGAGGCCATTTAGGTACACAGGGAGTGTGAGAGAACCTTCAACTAGGCATTCGGAAGTGGAGCTGAAACAATATTTAGAACTTAATCCGATCCTAAGAGGCAGCAGGTGAGAATACACGATGCAACATGAAGCAGGGGCACATGGGGCTTATAGCTCATGAAACCTAGTAGCAGTTGCATGTGTCAGAGAAGTATGCATGGAGAAATGGGTTGAGGAGTCTTGGGTTAGTGGTAAGCCTAATGTCTGTAGGTAGTTCATTTCATAGTTTGGGTAAGCGATATTTAAAGGTGGATTGTCCCTTGGAAGTATGCATGAATGGGACTTGGAGAAGCCTGGAGTCAGAGCTTCTGAGTGACTAGGCCGGGGAAGGTTGGGCCGATAAGGCTGAGCTGAGGTAGGGAGGAAGGTATTGTGACCAGAATTTAGCTATGACTCTGGAGCAGCGGATCTATCTGTGGGACGTAAGTGAGTGAAGGGCTAGAGAGCTGTATAAGTCACAGTGATGGGTTGTTGGGGGGCAGTCCAGGATGAAGTGACAAAAGGAGTGAAAGAGGGTGTCTAGGCTGGCCAGGTGGGATTAGGGTGCAGCGCCATAAACCACATCGCCATAGTTGAGTATAGGGAGAATCATTTGATGCACAATTTCCCTCAGACTGTAGTGGGCATACACCCCTTGTTGCGATATAGAGCACCCAGTTTAGGGTTCAGTTTTTTGTGTCAGGATTCTATGTGTACAGAGAAATCTAGGTGTTGGTCAAGCCAAACTCCCCAGGTATCTGAAAGAGGTGCAGGACTCCAGAGGGGACCCGTCCAGGGTATGGAAGGTGGGAGGATCAGCTTGACAGGAAAGACATGGTTGTGAACCGAAGGTTAGGGATACAGTTTTCTTTGCATTTAGGAATAGTTGGTTGGACCTGAACCATTGCTGTACGGCATTGAAGTCCTGTTATAGTACATCAGACACAGCTCCTGTGGTGGGGCCAGAGGCATACGGTACGGTATCGTCCACATACATTTGTATGGCTGAGTTTATACAGGCCAGTGGGAGGTCATTTAAGAAAATAGAAAATAGTAACGGGCTTAGGATGGAACCTTGGAGGACCCCCGTGGTGACTGGGAGGGGGAGGGAGAGATAAATGAGAGCCAATTCTCACCGATTGTAGTCTACCAGTCAGGTAGGCCTCAAACCAGCTAGTGGCAAGGCTGGAGAGGCCTGCATCATTAAGTTTTGCTAGTAGCTTGGGGTGGGAGATGGTGTCGAAAGCCTTGGCCAGGTCTATGAAAATTGCCGAGGTGATAAGCACCTTACCCATACCCGAGGAGATGTCATCAGTGAGTCTTAGTAGGGCAGTGTTAGTGGAGTGAGACTTGTGGAAGCCAGACTGATATGGGGTGAAGAAAGAGGTACAGTCAAGGTATTGGGAGAGTTGGTCAAGGGAGAGGTGTTCCTGAAGTTTGGCCAGTATTGGGAGTAAGGAGATGGGGCGGTAATTACCAGGCACAGAGGGATCACCACCCTTTGGGAGGGGGATAACAACCGCCTGTTTCCAAGCAGCTGGGATTTTAGCCAGGGAAAAAGAGAGGTTGAGGAGGCTGGCTAGTGGGGAGGCAATGGTGGGGGCTGATAAGTGGAGTAATTTAGCGTCCAGGCCTGAAGGGCATTTGCCTTTGCTGGGGTCGAGAGCATGCAGAGCATGTAGAACTTCAGTTGGGTGACTGGATGGAAGGAGAATGTGGTGGCGGGGGGAGTTCTGGGATATTGGTGATGAGCTAGGTGTGGGTGGGGTGTGTGGGAGGTTGTGTAGGAGAGATGTAGTGCTGCTGGAAAAGAAGGTATTGAAGGCAGTGGCAATTTCACTAGGGTTTGAGATGGTGTTGCCATTGATTGATAGTGTTGGGGTTGGAGGTTGGGCTGGTGGGAGAGCAGAGATTTAATGGTTTTCCAGAAGTTTGTGGGGTTGCTAAGGTTGGAATATACAGTTGACTTGAAATAGTTCTTTTTGGCCTGCCGTATAGATTTGGTGCAGGAGTTGCAGAGGGTACGGTATCTTTGTAGTGATTCTTGGGAGCTGGATAGCTTGTGTTTTTTCCCAGGCCTGGTCCCTGGAACGGCATCTGCTAATGATGTCGGTGGTGACCCAGGGGAGTTGTGCTTCTTAGAGGGGCGTGGTAGTCCCATACAGCAAGAAGGTTGCTCTTGAAACAGTCGAAAGCAAGGTTGATGGAGGGTGCCTCCTGTATGAAGGACCAGTCAACATGGGCAAGGTCACGCAGGAGGGAAGGTAGACATAAGGATTTAAAGGATCTCGTGAGGAGCATCCTAGAGGGGGGTTCAGCAGGTCTGTGCACTTTCCAGACCATGTATGCCATATGATGATTGCTCAGGGAGTCGGGGAGGAGGCCGGCTTTGATTATCCTGTGAGGGTGGGATGTGAGGGCCCAGTCCAAGAGGGAGTGGTTAAGTGTTTTAGGGTTCAGTCGGGTGGGTTGGTCGATTAGTTGGGAGAGGTTTAGAGAGTTTATTTTGGTCCGTAGCTTTGAGCAGTCACTAGTTAACCAATTGAAATTGAAGTCACCAAGGATATGGAGCTCGCCAGCTGTGGCAAGAGACTTTAATATGGCCAGGTAGTCTATGACAGCAAATGAGGGGGTAGCAGGGGTGCAGTAAGTGCCCACAATGTACACAGGGGAGGAGTGAGGGAGAGCGAGCTTAACCAGTAAGGATTCAAATTGTAGTGCAGGTCCAGGGATCTGGACCAGGGAGAACTGAATCCTGGTGGAGATGAACATGGCAATACCGCCACCTTTTTTCTTGCCATACGGTCCTGCCCGATCAGTGAGTAGCCAGGAATGGCTATTGCAGAATCAACATGATTTGGCTTCAGCCATGTCTCAGATATAATGAAGATGTCTGGGCGTAAGGTAAGGGCGGTGAGTTGTAACTCGGGTACTTTGTCTCAGAATGCTGCAGATGTTGAGATGCAGTAAACGTGAGGCCCTTGGGGAGAGTTAGAGGGGAGGGGGGATTGGGAGGTGTAGGACCTGGGTTGGTTTCAACATCCCCTGCCAAGAGGAGAAGCAGTGTGAGGTAGTGAATAGTTCTATTCCAAGCTGATCTGGACTTTTGATAGGAAAGGGTTGCTTGTAGGGTAGATGGGGTGGCATAATTAGCCAGGTTGCATAGGACAGTTAACCCTGGGGAGAAGGAGAGAGGGAGGATGGTGGCACCGAGCTCCCAGGTAAGGGTGAGTATATGTGGCATTAGGTGTGGTATGGTGGATGATGGGGGAACAGGGGGGTGGGGAGGAAGTAACAGAGGTGGAGGTTCGGTTCCCACAGGGGCTGGGTTGCTGGGAGAGAGAGAAACTAGAGGAAACGCCAGGGAGAAAAATGAGAGGAAGTAAAGAAGCATTTTGCTTGTTGAGTTCAGCAGCAAGCTGGGACTGGGTGTAGCGGCCGCTAGTGGTGGGAACGTATAATCTGCTAATGCTAGAGTGGGCTGATTGGTTCTGGCGAGTCACCTGACAGCGACTATAAAACACAGAGCTGACCAAGGGTGGTGGTGGGGAGCCAGCGCTCAGCGCCAATGGGGCCAAACTCATGCTGACTCCAGCAAGTTAGCAGCTGCAAGCTGCGTCACACTCCGTACCTTTTTTGTGCTCGCGGGGTCTCCAATGTGCTGAATCCGGTGGGGAGGGCAGGCAGCAAGGAGGCCCTCATGGTACTTCTGGGGAGGGCTGGCATCTCCGGCTCTCGCAACCCTGGCTGTGAGACAGAAGAGAGAGGAGACAATCAATTTATGTGTTGCCAGAGGGGTGGGACTGTGTCTCAGGTAAGATTCCCTAGTACGACAATTGGCTTCTGCACAAATCAACTGAGCTACCCTCAAACACTGTAACCGGAGGATAGCTTCTTCTATACTGAGCTAACACCCTTAAGGTACATGCAGCCAACACCCTTAAGGTACATGCAGACAGAGTTACTTTTGCAGACAGTAATAGAATTTCTTCTTATAGCTTCTTCTATACTGGGCTAACACCCTTCAGGTACATGCAGCTAGAGTCACTTTTGGCAGACAGTAGTAGAATTGCTTTTTATGACTGAGCTAACCCTTAAGATAGTAAATTAATTGGCTGTAATGCGTGTAGCTGCCCAATGAAAAAAACAATTAATTAGGGCTGAAATGGCTGAAATGCGTGGAGCAGCACAGCGAAAAAACAACCAGTAGAGGTGTGCCGACTGGAAAGCCAGTGTGCGTACAATTAAAGGCAAGCTTGGTCTGAACAGAGTTCGTTGTTGTTGTTTGAATGTTTTTTTTGGTACCAAAACTCCAAAACTCACGCCGACTCCAGCAAGACCCGGGGGGTCTCCAATGTGCTGAATCCAGTGGGGAAGGCAGGCAGCAAGGAGGCCCTCACAACCCTCGTGGTGCTTCTGGGGAGGGCTGGCATCTCCTGCCCTTGCAACCCTGGCTTTTCTGTGCTCCATGGGGTTTCTCCAATGTGCTGAATCCAGTGGGGAGGGCAGGCAGCAAGGAGGCCCTTGTGACCCTCGTGGTGTTTCTGGGAAGGGCTGGTGTCTCTGGCCCTCATGCCCCTGGCTTTTCTGTGCTCCAGGGGGGTTCTCTGATGTGTTGAATCCAGTGGAGAGGGCAGGCAGCAAGGAGGCCCTCACTACCCTCGTGTTGCTTCTGGGGAGGGCTGGCGTCTCTGGCACTCGCGACCCTGGCTGTAAATGGTATTAGAGAGATGCCTTCCAGCTGTCACAGGAAGTGAAAAAAAAGCCTGTAAGGAGTAGCCTAGGACTTATACATTTTCCCATGGAGAAGGGTTGGGGAGGGGATTTGTGATGGACAGTACTAGATGTTCAGACATTTTTTCAGTACTTGGGGTGGGGTTTTGCACATTTTATATAAGCGTTCAAGATACTGGGAGCTAAAGACAAAGGACAGAGCGAGACTACCAAAAATATGTCTTGAGCTATCCAGTGACTTACAGTATGTACATATCTGAGAAAGAAAACATTTCTATTCAGCACGTGCTAAGGGGTGGTGAATTTAAGGTAGGGCTGTACTTTTTGGATGGCTATTCTGTCATAAATGGAATACCTACAGCATTTGAATTTAATGGTTGTTTTTTTCACAGCTGCAACATCTGTTACTGTGAGAAAGATAGAAACCACATGACAGGGACTAGTTTTGGACAGTTATTCAATAGGACCATGCACACATTTCATTTTCTAAAAAGCAAGGGTTTTGCTGTTAGAGTATTGTGAGAACACGAATGGAAAGCAATGCTGGCTACAGATCAGGGTTTGAATAATTTCTTGAGGGACAGGCAGCTACCACAGCCACTCGAACCTAGGCAGTCACTGTTTGAGGGGAGAACAAATGCCATTTGTCTGTACTATAAGATGCAGCCTAATGAGAAAATACACTATTATGAATTTACCAGCCTCTACCCTTTTGTTAACAAAACAAAACAGTATCCAGTCAGTCATCCTGACATCATTTATGAAAATGTTGATGACCTCACTCAGTACTTTGGTTTAACAAAAGTAAAAGTCTTACCCCCCAGAGGTCTTTTTTTTCCAGTGCTGCCATCAAGGATTGGAAAAAAACTTGTGTTTACATTATGTTGTGCATGCACTGAAAACAAGACTTCAAACAACATCGTGCGCACACAGTGATGAGCAAAGGGCACTGACAGATACCTACTGTACTGTAGAACTAAACCTGGCACTGGAAAAAGGCTACAAAATCATTAACATTTATGAAGTTTGGCATTTTAAAGAATCATGCACATATTTTTTTCAGACTACATCAAGCTGCATCTAAAAGGCAAGCAAGAGGCGTCTGGTTTCCCTTCATGGGTAAAAAATGAAGCAGATAAAGTCAGGTACATGCAACAGTATTCTGAAAGGGAAAATGTACATTTGAACCCTGCGGCCATAGCTGTTAACCCCGCAAGGAGACAGATATCTAAACTGTTTTTAAATTCTCTTTGGGGCAAATTTGGGCAGAGAGCTAATTTGCCGACCACAAGCATAGTAACAGACCCTGGCAAGCTCTTTCAGTACATGTTTGCCCCTTACTACGATATTGCCTCATGCTGTTTCATCAATGATGAAACAGCTTGTTTAAGCTGGAAATACACCAGAGACCATTATCCAAATTCTAATAATATCAACATATTTATAGCTAGTTTTACAACAGCATATGCCAGAGTGGAACTCTATAACCTGCTAGATAAGTTACAGGACAGGTGCCTATAACACGACACCGACTCTGTCATTTTTGTGTCTAGACCGGGTGACTGGGCCTCATCTCCTCGGGGCGATTATTTAGGGGAGCTAACCAGTGAAGTTCCTGCAGATGAACACATCACAGAGTTCATTTCTGCAGGCCCAAAAACTTACAGCTACCGGCTGTCCAAAGGAGAGGTTGTTCTTAAAGTGAAAGGGTTTACCCTTAATTTAGCCAGCAGTAAACACATTAATTTTGAAAGTCTGAAGGACCTGGTCTTTGATTATATGGGGTCACAGATCTCTAAAGAAATAACCGTGAGTCAACCCAGCATTGTTAGGAATAAAAAGCAGTGGTCCCTTGAAACAAAAACACTGTCCAAGACCCAGAGAGTAGTTTATGACAAGCGAGTTTTGCAAGCCAATTTTAAAACACTTCCTTACGGATACTGATTGTGAAAAATGGATATCAGGTTGTAGCATCCCTTTACTTGTCTGTTGGCTGGCCCCTCTAATAGTGGGAAGAGCTTCTTTATAAAACATTGTTGGAACATGCTGATGCCACTTTATCACACAAGCCTGAAAATATTGTCTGGTTCTACAGCTGTTGGCAACCTTTGTATAACGAATTGTTAAAGTTCCCGCAGATTAAATTTGTGGAGGGGCTACCGATGTCACTAGCTGACAATGATCTCCTACCCCCTGGGAAGATAAATTTTGTTGTTATAGATGATTTAATGGACTCTGCCCGTCAAAATAGTGAGGTCGAGTATGGGTTTACCAAGTGAAGCCATCATAAACAGTTGACAATATTTTTAATTGTCCAAAATGTGTTCTGTCAAGGTAAAAAAAAGCAGGACCATCACACTAAATGCCAAATACATGATTTTGTTTAAAAACCCCAGAGACAAGCTGAAGATCATAACTCTGGCAAGACAGATGTATCCTGGTCAGACAAAATTTTTCTTAGAAGCTTTTGAAGATGCCACAAGAAAGCCTCATGGCTATTTACTGGTTGATTTAAGATCCAATACACCAGACGAATATAGACTGCGTAGTGGGTTGTTTCCCCCCTGACTGGCCTGTGGCATATGTCATGAACAAAACACATTCTGCTTCTAAAAATATTTGATACTGTATTGTCATTATGTCTAAAAGACTGCGGAGAAATCTGTCTGTTTTAAAGTTACTAGTAAAAGGGCCTCCGAGCTTAAGAAAAGCTATTTTATGTCGAGCCTCTGATGATCTGATATCAGCTATAGCTGAGATAGCCTTAAACACTCTCAAAGAAAATATTCCACTGCCTGCAAAACAGTTAGGTTTGCTGAAAAAAAATGGAGAGTCATTAAAACTTTAAGCGATAAACAAATAACTTTAAAAAAGGAAAAAGAAAATAGTTAACCAGACAGGTGGCTTTATAGGGACACTGTTAGAAATTGCCATTCCTTTAATCACCAGCCTGCTGGCTAACAGATAATGGATTTTACTCAGAAAATGTATTTGGTACCTCAGCAACAGATGGATCACATTAAAACTAATTACCCTGATCAGGATATGAGAAAAGTTGCAACTAACAGTTTGGACACTGACATGAGAGCTATACTGTCAAAATGTACTCTGCTGTGTTACAGCGCTATCTGACTTTGGTAAGACAAGGGGTGGGATATTCGGACTGCACCAGGCTGTGGTACAACCCTGGGTGCAGTGCAACTGGGATGTGCCAGGATGCTGACAGGGTGATATTCAGCGGTGCTGCGCCATGGCTCAGAACCGCTGAATATGGCTCTGTGGCCACCCGCATTGTGCATGGTACAATGGCACTGCACCAGCACAAATGGCCAGAGAGGGGCAGGGGGATGCGCTAGCGCAAGTGCCGTTGCGCAAGGCGCATCAACTGCAATATTCAAAAGTGAACATGCAAATGGGGCCATAATGCATGCAAGGCGCAAATAGGGCCATTTACGTGTCATTATGGCCCCATTTGCATGCAGGTGCGCCGATCCTTGGTGACTTGCACCTGGCACCCTGCCAGGCTGCAGCCATCGGGGACGCCCCCTGCGCAAGCGGCAAAGTGCTTACTGCCCGATCACGGGCATATGTGAAATAAACAATGCAGTCTATATCCTAATTGTTCCAGTGGACGGTTCCAGTCAATCACGGGCATTAGTATTAAAATAACATGTCCTATGTCCTGGTGGTCAGTGGACGCATCAGCCTGATGCGGGCGATGTTTTGAAATATTAAATACCATTCCATCCCTGGTGGTCCAGCGGTACCCCCTCACCCACCACTGAGCCACCACCCCTGCTCCTCCCATCAGCGGCGGGCGGCAGCTCCCACCCTCAAGCTGCCCGCCGCCTGCCGACTGACTGCGTGCAGTAGGGCTGTACACCATTGGTCCGCAGGCCAATGGGTGTACACCTCACGCACACAGTCAGTTGGTGGGTGGCAGGGCAGCTTGAGGTGGGGAGCTGCCACCCTTCGGTGACGGGAGGGAGCGGGGTGGTGGGGCTCAGTGGGCAGGTGGGGAGGGGGGTACCACTGGACCACCAGGGATGGAATGGTATTTAATATTTCAAAAAGTACGCCCATGTTTGGGCTGGACGTGGTCCACTGGACCACCAGGGATATAGGACAATTTATGTTAATACTTATGCCAGCGATCGGGCTGGAAGCGGTCCACTGGACCACCAGGGATATAGGACAATTTATGTTAATACTTATGCCCGCGATCGGGCTGGAAGCGGTCCACTGGACCACCAGGGATATAGGACATTTTATTTTAATATATATGCCCGCGATCGGGCTGGAAGTGGTCCTCTGGACCACCAGGTATGTAGTAGTGTTATTTTAATACTAATGCCCGTGGTTGGGCATGGGGGGGTGCTACATGATGGATGGTGCTGCCGGAGCTTGGGTGGCCACCCACAGCTGGCAGCTGCCGTGTTGCACCCTGCAATATGGCAGCTCACCTGTGGGTGGCCAGCTGTTGCTTCTTTTTTTCTTGCTCAACTGTGTGCAGCACAAGTAGGGGTTGCGCCTGCATGGGCTCAGCACATCCCGGGCTGAATATCGGGATGTGCAGAGCATGCATGGGCATGCCCCCCTGCTTGCGCCGCATACATTACTGATGCACTCCTGCGCATTGGGATTTGTGCCAGGCACTTTCCCCTTTTGAATATCACATCATGGCACATCAGTGGGTTGCGCATGGCACAACTGTGTTGCGCCATGCGCAACCCTTCTGAATATCCCACCCAAGGAGAACAAGCTAAAACCAGTTTAACATTACTGATGCCTGAAAATGAATAAATTTTTGACCCTCCCTGTGGACACAGCAGAGACAGCTTCTGTACCTGGTACTATGGAAAAAGACATTTTAAGTAGTGCTTCTCATCAGTCTAAAACCAATGCTGAACTTTTGTTAAAGCATATAGAACAAGGAAAAGGCATATGGAACAAGGAAAGAACAAGGATATTGTGTTTTGGAGTGATGGGGGAATTAATGTATAAAGGTACTGTTGTTTCTGGGTCTCACATGCTCGATTTAGTAAGAGTGGCTACAGCCACTCACACAATCCCTGGCCACAGAAAGCCAAAGGGCTGGGATGTTTCTGTCAAAGCAGTGGCTGAGTCTAACATACCCACCTCAGTGTTTGCTCATTCAGCAAACAGGAGCTATGTGGAAAGGTTGAAATTGGCAGCTGGTGCAAAACAGCCACAGCCATCTCCAGTTAACCAATGGTCAGTGACGCCCAAAAGATGAAAGTCTTTTAAAAAACCTACGTGGCTCACTGTGTGAAATTTAAATGCCATCCCTCTGTATGAATGTTATATACCTCAGTGACTGCTGTGTACAACCTATGTTAACTATTTACCTCATATTGACTATGTAATCCTGTTTTTACAAAAAAAGTGTTTATATTGATGCACGTTAGCCTACCTCTTATTGACTATGCAATCCTGTTTTTACAAAAAAAGTGTTTATGTTGATGCACGTTAGCCTACCTCATAGTTAAATATGTTAACATGTTTTTAGAAAGACGTGCTTATCATAATTCTACCTCAGTGCTATGTCATATATAGTGTGCATTTTTTAACAGGAGATGCTTTTGTTTATTATATCTTATCCATGATGTTACCACTGATGTATGTCGTATTTTATTGACATGTTTTTTACAATAAATACCTTTATATTTTATATATTTTTGTGATTATTGAAGACATTGCATTTCTGAAAATTTACCCCCCCAAGTTTAAACACAGGTCCCCAGAAAAAACTGACAGACACGGAATTATGTGTGTTTATATATGATTTTATAAGTGACTGTTTTTGAATAAAATTACAAGCGGTTGCATATTTTAAATTCATTACAAGACAAACAAGTCTGAACATGTTGCCACCTCACTGATACTTGCCCTGACATGTTTAGATGTCTGAAAAGGTGACGTACAAAACTAGTTACCATGGTGTCATTTTTCAGCAAATCATTAGAGTACATTTTTAGAATTTTATCATAAGAAAGTCCTTTGCATCTGTGGTGTAAGAAAAAGATGCAGTGAAATCCACAGGTGGTAGAGAAGGTATCTTGCAACTGTGTGTTTTGGTACAAAATGTTCTTTGCATTTCTGTTTAAAAAAACCTCAATCGTTTGTGATGATTGTCAGGATGAAAACCGTAGCTGTCGAAGAACTCCCCAGTCCCATTTTCTGAAATGTATATAGCTAACCAGTGCTGTCCAGGGAGGTCATGGGGATCAGTATTGATGAGTAGTGCTGCAGGAAGGTTTCTCAGTCTCTCTTTGGGTAGCAGATCACAGGGAAACACACCCAGAAAGCAGTCATGGATGTGGGAGTCATTGGTTACAATTTTTTTTCAGCTGTTTTGTGTTCATTTTTTATGGTTTGTCACATATAATCAAAAATGACATTTCTTCTCTGGTTTATTTCAATGACATTATCAAACACAGCATAGATAATAAGATTAACTGTTTGTGGAAGGGCTTCTGCAAATCTGGTCTCAGCTCTGAGGTTCCCAGTTTTAATTAAAGAGTAATGATTAGCACATTCTTGGTCCGGAGTGAGATCAAAGGCAAACAGGGTGTACCCTTGGGTAAATTCCTGACGGTTAACAACTAGTGTCCGATCTTTCATAGATTTCCCTGCCGCTAGTACTAGATTAAAAATATTCTCTCACAGCATTCCCATTTCTAAAATTGAGCTGCAGAGGTTTAGCTGGGATTTGTTCACCGTCCAGATACACAGCCACAAAATTAATGTTATAATGTTTAAAGTTAAAGGGTTTTTTAGTGTAGGAACTGCTAAAAGCATCATTGTCAACAAATCCCATGACCATCATTTTTGGTAACTGTCCCAAAAACAAATTATCTTGGTTGCAGACCCTGCTGCCTGCAGGGAGGCTGAACACTTTCATTCCCACTCTGTCTATAGGGTATTTAGCGTTGGAGGTCAGCAGGGCTTCTGAGTGTCCCAGATGAACACCGGGGGTCACTTTAACCCTTTTGACAAACAAAGAGGCAGCCATGACTTTTAGCTTATAAGGTTCAGCATCTCCACTCATCAGACAAAAGCTGTCCCTGTTACGTCAGTTTAATTTTAATATCCATGCCATTCGGCATCAGTTTCTCTTGAAAAAACAGGTCTGTGAGCAAGTGTCCCAGCAGTTCTACCCCTCTACTGAGATGTGTGAAGGAGCTTCTTTTATTAAAACCTACATTGTCACCGTCTCTGTCTGTGATTTCATGTTTCCCCGGGGTGTCTTTGTAAAATAACCCTGCGATGAATTGGGTAGAAAGGGTCTCTTCACTGAAGTTCAGCACAGATTCTATGACTGCCCTGTAGGGGTAACAGTTATTGCTCTGACTGATGAGCCGATCACCGACAGTCACATCCAGCTGACTGAAAATGGTGGCCACTGGGTAGCTTATAAGGCCCACTTTGGCCGCTGCTGGTATATCACCACCATCCGCTTCAGTGATTTTGCAAACCAGATAAAGAATCATGTTGTTGAGATCCAAATAGTCTTCACCATTCCCTGATATATAAAATTCAATTGGTGAGTTTTCTAAAAGGGCAGCCAGAGGGGGTATCCCTACATAAATGCTTTTTTCAATGCTTGTCTGTGTGGGAGCAACAGCAAACAAGTCAAGTTCTGATTTTGTGCATTCTTCAGAACCACAGTGCACGAAAGCCATGTTTTTTTTTTAGAACAGGTCTCTGCTTTTTTTATGCCCCCTTGAAGGTCCTTTGGCCTTTGAACGCTTTCTTTTATGTGAAGTTTTGCATTTTGAAACACCTCTTTTAAAGTAGCTGGGAGGTCAGATGAGAAACGAAGGGTGTACTCTGCGTTTTCTCTTTTTACCTCTCTTGAATACAATCAGCCCTGAACCACCCTGAGTAGGCATATCATCCCCGACATCTTTTGAGTGACAGCACTAGTCACATGCCCCACAACATCCTTTGCAACATTTTTAGCAGCTGGCTGTAGATGTGGTTTTGCAATTTCAAACCCCCTTCTTAAAAATGGAACTGCTTTTCTGAACAGACTATGAAATATCCCTCCTATACCAGAACCATACATAGTAGGAAGTCCATGAAAGCCAGGCAGGCTGTATCCTGCCTGTGCCTTGTAATAGCTTCTGTACAAGGCAGGGTCCCCATAATGTCGAACGATCACCATCCTTGTTTAAATTTTAAAGCACTCTCTGGGGGTGAAAATGCAACTTCACGATCACCTTTCCAAATTGAAATGGTACAGGTTCATTTTGATCATTCTTTATTTCAAGAGTGACTGTATCAATCTGATGTTTACTGACTGTTTGATAATGGGGTTTATCATAGGTCACGGTCACTATCTCATTGTCTTGGCCCCTGACGGGTATGCATCTCAACAAAGGCACTAGACTGTCACCCACTATTTCATGTGTGATAATGTCAGTGTAGATATATAATGTGTAAAAGCCCCCATTAATATCTGTAGGATTCTTTGTTAGAGTCTTTCCTACACCTACTGTACCTCAAGTCTGCTAAAACCCAAAAGGTACTGTAACTGCCCGTGCATAAACAAAATGCATTTGATGTCGCTGTCAATGATTATTTCTCTCCCGATGGCTTGTTGTTCCAAAACCACTGGCAGTTTATTTACTTCAAATATGCTTTTATTAATTTGATTAATAACACCAGCCATGTTAGGATAATAGCCTGATGGAATTTTAAATGCTGCTGACTCAGAAAAGGGGCCAGTTGGTGGTGTTTTACTGTGGGCTACGCTTAGAGGCTGATAGAGCATATTGAACCTGTTTTTCTGTGCAGGCACATTGTCCCAGGTATGAGGGTACTGAATTTCTGCTAAGCCCACTTCCCATTCACCAGGTAGTTCAAGCGTTTGTGGTAACTTTACTGTAAAAGTGGCTATAGTATTATTGGGGAAAATGTTGTGCGAAGCATTGCCAGGCAAGGTGATATAAAAATAATTTTTGAGCATTTTAAGCCTTATCTGCTTATAATGTCCTGAACCTGTGTTGCCTCAACCCAGCTATTAAATTTATCAGGCTACCCTAGCCACTTTACCAGATACCAAGTTTTTCTGCCACGTTTTTTCTCTGCCAGGATTTTCTGCACCCTATACACACGGTCATCATCTGGTTCAATTTTTTGCAACTCCTCAGCATAAAAAGTACCTTTGATGTCTTCCCCCGATAGTCTTTTAGCTTATAGGTGGGCCTCTGTGTCTTTAAGACCTCTGTCACAATAAATATCTCATCTGTGTATGTCTGTTCATATCCCTTTTCAAACACCCCTTTTAGCTTAGATAGTCTCACGTGATCATCTTTCTAAAGGGTACCCTTTGGTTTTTTGCCAAGAACAGTATTACCGTAGAGGATCTTCCATATACCCAGGGCATTGGAAGGGTTAACATCCTCAGGCCTGTGTATAATGCTTCTGTGATAAGTATGGTTATAGCTGTGCACCAGGTCTGACAACACATCTGTATATTTCCAAGTATTCTGGGCTGTAAAGTAACGCTACATGTGTGACTTCAGTGTCCTATTCAATCTTTCTACAATGCTGGCCTTAACTTCATTATTCATCACAAAATGGTGTATTTTATTTTGTTTTAATAGGTTCTTTAAGAAGGCATTTAGAAACTCTTTACCCTGATCAGTCTGCAACTTCTGAGGTGTGTGTCCACTTTTAAAAATAGTTTTAAAGGCTTGCGTCACTGCCTTGCCTGATTTGTCTTTTAAAGTCACTACCCAGGCATACTTGGACAGCACATCGATGCACGTCAGTATGTACTTAAACCCATTATTGTACTTTGCATATTGACTCATATCCACTAAGTTGGCTTGCCATTGTCTGTCTATGTCAGAAACAATGACAGGATTTCTCTTAAATCAGTCTCTGGCTGCTTTGTGTAATGAATAGGGGTCCTGCTTTGCAAGCCATTCTGCAACACCTTTCCTGGTGATGTCTTTATCAAGATTTTTTTGCAGCCTTATACAGCTGAGTCACCCCTGTGAAACTACCCACTTTTTTTGCATTAAAATATATATTCTGGAGCAGGTGATCATTCGTCTTCTTTTGTCAAACCCTGATACATCTGTTAGCTAGCAAAAACCGTTGTCACCAGTAAAATAAAGCATTTGATCTTTCTATTCTTTTAAAAACACTATGACAACCACAAAGTGCAATGCAGGATTATATTTTATTTATAAATACACACGTCATAACAGTATTTGAAGGTTTAATTTATATACTTTATAATACATAAACTAATGCATATAGCTGCTACCTACAAAAGGCATAACACATGGCAAGCATGCAATGATTACATAATATCTTGTTTTCTACTCTTCCAGTTTTACACGTTTTACATTACCCAGAGACAGTAACTTTTGAGCTGCATGTTTTACACAAGCATGGGCTTTGTCCACTTCCCCCTTAGTGATGAGGCGGGCACAATACATACACACATATGCCATGCACCACTCAAAATAATCAGTCTGATTTGTAAGAAAATCTGCTACGTCTACAATGTCATTCACCTTACATACTACTCTACGATTAGTTTTTTCCATTACTTCAGTATAGAGTTTCCATATAAAGTGAGGCAACGCTTTAATCAGAGTCAGTGTGTTTTCTGCCACTGAAGCAGCTGTATCTTCAGAGCAGACATTTAATGCAGGCTGCTTTCCAAAGTATACAGGTTCCCTTAAAATGTCCTTTATCACATGGTATTATTGTAGACATCAAGACTGACTGGAATATTGGGAGCATGCCAGTATGTTTCATCTGAAAGTACATTACAATACACTATTTAGGAAAAGCATATGCTAAATCTGATTTATGAAACACAACAAAAGCGATAAAAGAAGCAAAATATATGATGACAGACTCAGACCCCCCGTTCTGCAGACTAAACACTAAAAATTCAACAGCGGTACAGATAAAACCACAAAAGTGTACTACATCATAAGGATCATGCATAGACTCTATAGCAATTTTATACATTGCATCCTCAAGAGTAGCACCCTCATACTTAAAATAATCCACAGTTTCCTTTTGGGGTCCCTCTGTGAGACTGTCAAAAAGGTCTTGGCATGTCTCTAAAAGTACAGAAGTTGCTTGTCCTGTAGGTAAATTTAAACCAGGTTGTTTAGCTCTGTGTCATACTAGTTGGTAAATAAGCCTCTGGACGCACTGACAGGGCCTTTCCCATCATGGTATACTCTGGAAAAAAACATACAGCACTATGTTTTAGTGACCTCTCACTGCATGGTGCAGTTTAGCAAGTGGAAAAACCAGGGTAACAAGTAACAGTTTTTTTTTGGGGGGACTGTTTTTACAACATAAACAGGGTCCCTGAATTTCCTTATAGAATTTTTTTAAAGGGCCCTTTGCTGACCAGTGGATCATTTCAGCAAACAGAGAAGCCAGGTTAACAACACGTACAATATCACAAGGTTTTTTCTGCTTTATAGTACACACACACATAACTATGACGATCATGATGTAAAGTCCACAAAGACATTCATTGTCTTCTGCAAATATATCGGCAAACACTTTAACATTTTCTACAAGTGCCAATACCGATTCATTTATATATTTATCTGTATCCTCCCATACTTCTGAAAGGGCACACATCATCAGTTCAGAAGCTGCATGTATCTCACAAAGGCAAATGTCATATTGAGGTGAACCAAACAGTGATGGATGGCAGTAATGGCTTAGGATCAGATACACAAGTCTTTGGATTCTCTCTGTACTTGCATCCCATATAATTATCTGTAAAATAAAATATGACACTTTTTGGTTCTGAAATGTTTACATGTATCAATTTGGGGGTAATATTTTTACAATATAAACAGGGTCCCTGAATTTCTTTTTAGAAATTTTTTAAAGGGACCTTTGCTGACCAGACATGTGGCCTCTCTTCTAATCTCTCTGTCTGATGGTACATATTTTTAATACACCACTTGGGATCATCAGCTCTTTTCACATCATTTAAAACATGACCGATATGATGTAGTGTTTCGTTAGTCATATTTAAGCCCTGTTGTTTCATTGCTATTGCTAAAATCACAGGCATAAGTTGCCCTATATGTATGGCTTCAGAAACATTTCTGTATAACTCTATAGCAGTCAATTCATTGGTGATACAAGAATAATTTTTCTGACTAGGGTCATCTATCTTGCACCCGGAACAGGCATCAACCAATTCAGCATGTATCACCCTCTCTATCACTGCAGCAATTACGCCATGGATGGTATGATATATAACGTACTTACAATACATATTGTGGTCAGTTTTGGGGGGTTTATTACTGAGGTCTGGTTTTTCACATGAGGGCGACTGTCTAATCTTAGTAGAGGAAGAAGAGGGTTGGGTAGTGATCACAGCCTGTTCTGTGACATTTTGAAACATTCTATCACTTTCTGTATTTCTAACATACTGGTCCTCACACATCTCATTAACAACCACATTTGTATCTTTCACACAGCAAACACAGTCGAGCAGCAGATTTGTGGAAAGTCACGAATCCATGCTGTCTGAATATGACTGCTGCTCCATCGCAAATCCTTCAGTCTATTAAAGTAAAAACAGAAAACAGCATAGGTCCTGTGACTCACTATAGGTAAGATTTAGTTCTACTGCTAACTCATCTCCTCAGTTACACCATGTACGCATGTCACCACTCACACATTTTTTAATGTTAAAATGCATTTACCTCATCAAGGCAACTCTTTTCTTCTTCTTCTTCTTCTTCTTCTTCTTCTTCATTTTTCTTATCTTTCTCTTTCTTAGCCTGGGCTTGATGCTTGTGGCTGCATTATCATCTTCCACTTCATGGGCAGAGGCACCTCTTGGCTGTGTCTTGGATTTCTTTTTCACAACTTTCTCTGATTTTTTTTTTGGCAGTGTCTCACTGCCCATCTTCTCTGGCTCCCCCTTCTTGTCACTCTTTGTTTTGGGTTTCATAGTAACATCTTTTTCTGCATCAGATTCAAACCCCAGCAACTCTTCAAGGTCTTGCAGTGGTGACTCTTCAGAAGGACAGTCAGATTTAGGATTTTCTGATTCACCAAACTGTTCAGTGAGTTTCTTTTTCATGTCAGACATTCTTCCACTCCTCAACAAGACTTGTGTGGGACATTCTTTTTCACACCTCATGTAATACACATATGTTGGCTTGGGTTGTGGGGCCCCAATAGCCATCTTCTTACTTGGTTTTTCATCTCCAGACTTTTCATTCAGTGGTGTGACAGTCTGGCATGATGCTGGGAGGTTGAATTGAGAAGCACTGTGCTGTGCCATCTTCTTCTGGATGTTTTTGATAATTTGCTCCAAGTCTATAAAACAGACTCTGATGAGTCTCTCAAAAAGCTGTGCCTTCTGGCTTCAACTGCAGGGTTTATATAAGGCTTTGTAAGATGGGATGCCCCTTGGTAAAACCATCACCACACCCATCATACTATACATGGTAACGTGTCAGAGACACATCTATTGTAACCCCACCCCCTTTTTAAAAACATTATAAATATCACTCACATTTCATTCAGCCTTCTCCTTGATACTACACAGAGCTGAGGGGAGAACTATAGGTATGTGTATTCCTTTTTTTTTCTGATTTCAGTGTATTTTTATTCTGTAATTCATGATGATTATAAATTCATTCTGGGTGTGTAAATGAAAAACAGATGTTTTTTCTCAGTCTTAAAACATATACTTGCAAACCCCTACAAAGAGAAATGTATTTTATTCTGTAAATCATGATGGTTATAAATGATTAGTTTGTGATTGCTATAGAATAACTACACACACAGACACACACAGACACACACAGCCAGCATGTTGCAATGCTATCAAGAGAAAACTGTTGAACCATCTTATTTACATGCAGGTCCCTGTTTTAGCTTATGAAGGGTATATACATAAAGGTAACCTTTTGGTGCAAGTTTTACACAGTCCTAAAGATGTTTGTTAATTATTTCATACCTTGTTATAAAACAGAAAAAAGGGTACTTACACAGGCAGATGGATTTCCCTCTGGAGGGTCCCCAAACAGATCTGTGAAACCTCTGCATGATCAGGCTCCTAATCAAAAAACACACATGCCCCTGCAGTTATATCCCCAAGCTGACAGAGGGCACATAACACTACATAAACTCTAACTTATTTTTTTGGGGTGGGGTGGGGGCATGGTAAAGAGGGACAGGGGTTCGAACCAGGATGGTGGGGTTGCAGGAGAAAGGAGAGGGACAGGAGTTTGAGCTAGGATGGGGGAGTCAGGTTCCAGCCAGGATGGTGTGGCAGGGGTTTGAGGAGTGTATGAGAAGGAGGGGCATATGATATTTACAAAATGGTGGGCGGCAGGGGTTCGAGGAGTGTATGAGAACTAGGGGAGTAGGACGCTTACAAAATGGTTGGTGGCAAGGGTTCAAGGAGTGTACGAGAATGAGGGGTGTAGGACGCTTACAAAATGGTGGTGTTATGTCACTTCCAGGGTTTCAGCGGGGTCATTTCCTGTGCAAGGGGCAGGACACGGGTTTGAGCTTACATCACTTCCGGCGGAAGTGGGTGGGGCTAGTGCATTTTAGGGAGGGACTTCTGGTTTAACAAGGGACGATTCTGATTGGTCCATTTTAGGCTACGCCCACCTGTCAAATGACATGGCATGCGCTCATTGGCTGAAATTTAACATTTGATGAGATCTATGAACTTATATTACTCATTATGATCCATCATATTTTCAATAAACCCCAACTTTTTACACCCTGTAGGTCACTACCACACATAGGAAAACTGGCCTTCTCACTCCCCTCTCAGTGCAGACCAAAACCCTTTTTGTGTTGACGGATTTCTCCCCCAGTCTGCCACTTGCTTAGTGGCAGTGAATTTATGTAGCATTTTTTAATTCTACATATCTATGCAGTCGCATAAAATCCCTACTGACATCCTTTGTAAGCTTCCTTCTATCAGGTTCTTCATATTTCCTCCAGTGTTTACATTTACTGCAACAGTAAACATAATGTGTTCAGTACTAAAAATAAAAACAAATGTGCTGGTGGGCTTTCTGTTTAGATATCACTGTTAGGAGAAGCTGCATTTTCAAAACAAGAATACCTGGAAGGATCTAACAGATAATATCTACATTTATTTTTCCAGTAGTTCTTACCATCTTCTCCATGTAGAACAGCAGGCTAAGATGGGACATTATCTCAGTTTTCCCATACTCAGGGATATTGACATGATTGTACATATGGATATGTTCTCCAGTGGGACACAGGGACATGCTGTGAAGGTCACAGATGGTAAGGTTAGGGGTAACATTAGAAAGCATATTTTGTCCCAGAGGGTGGTGGCCTTCTAAAATGACCTGCCGATAGAGACTGTGGACATGAAGATAGTAGAGCAGTTCCCAGTGTTGCCCATCCCTTAGCTTTTACCAGCACTAAATCCATCAGTGTGAGAACCCTGCACTGTCCCTGCCCCACACTATCCCTACCCATGTGGATAAACAGAGGGCTTCAGCCTCTATTGCTGTCAGTCTGCCACCTTTCATCAGCACTAAATCTATCACAGTGTGGAAACCCTGGATTGTCTGTTCTACACTGCGTCTGCCGCTGTGCATTTACAGAGGGCTTTCACTAGTGCTGGATAGCAAATATACAAAGGTTTAATAGAAAAAATATTAAAAACAACAGAAGAAAATGGTCTCTGGTCCCAATAAATGCCCATAGGAACAAGGGTTAAAACTTAATTCTGTCTGTAAGGGGGGAGGGAGTGGTAGAGCTTTTGAAAGAGAAAGAGTTGTCAGGAGCTTCTGACAGAGTTCTGCAAAGACACACACACACACATTCTTCAGTGTCAGTTTGCACACATTTCTTTTATACTGCGATGAGTTTCCAGTTTGTAAATACATTCTTTTTTATTACAATATAAAAAAAAATACACAGCATTCTTCCAGGGGTAACAATAGGAAGCATATTTTGTCCCAGATGGTGGTGGCCTTCTAAAATGATCTGCTAATAGAGACTGTGGACATGAAGACTGTAAAGTGGTCCCCAGTGTTTCCCATCCCTTAGCTTTTACCAGTACTAAATCCATCAGTGTGAGAATCCTGCTCTGTCCCTGCCCCACGCTGTACCTACCCATGTGGATAAACAGAGGGCTTCAGCCTCTGTTGCTGTCAGTCTGCCACCTCTCATCAGCAGTAAATCTATCACAGTGCAGAAACCCTGGACTGTCTGTTCTACACTGCATCTGCCCATGTGGATTTATAGAGGGCTTCAGTCTCCAGTGGTGCCAGTCCCTTACTGTTCACCAGTCACACACTGTACCTGTCACTGTAGATAAACAAAAGGCTTAAGTCCCCAGTTCTGGTAGTCCCTCACCATTCATCAGGACTAAATGCAGACAGTGTGGAAACCAAGCACTGTCCCTTCCCCCATACTGTAGCTGTCTCTGTGGGTTACCAGAGGGTTTAAAGCTCAAGTGGTGTCAGTCCCTCACTTTTTGCCAGCACTAAATCCATCACAGTGTGGGTACATTTGCACTGAGCCTGCCCCACATGGTACCTGTGGATAAACTAAGAGCTTTATCCCACACTTGGGGCTAGCAGTATAGCCTGGAGGTTAGAGTAACGAGCTGTGAACCAGCTTGGTTCATCCAAGAGATCGGGGTTTGATTCCCACAAGCTCCACTTGCATACTGTGTGACTCTGAGCAAGTCACTTAACCTCCCCAGTGCTCCCAGGTCACCCCTGAAAGCAGGCACCTGTGCCTAGTGGGCCTGACCTGGTTACCAAAGATTAACCCCCCCAAAAAAACTTTTTACCAGCACTAAATTCATCACAGTGTGTGGGTGGGTGGGGGAAGCCTGCACTGTCCCTGTCCCTGTGGATAAACAAAGCTTTAGTTTACTGTCTAGTGCTGTCTGAGCTGTACCTTTTATGAGTATTAAATACATCAGAGTGGAAAAGCCAGCAGTGAACTTGATTCTGTAGATAAGCAGAGGTATTGTAAGCCCCCACCTTTTACTAGCACTGGATAGCAAATATTCAAAGGTTGAATATAAAAAAACATAAAAAAACAACAGAAGAAAATGGTCTTAGATCACAATAAATGCCCATAGGAAAAAGAGTTAAAACTTAGTTCTGTCTGTAAGGCAGAGGGAGTGGTAGTGTTTTTGCAAGAGAAAGAGTTGTCAGGAGCTCCTGACAGAGTTCTGCAAAGACCCCCCCCCCAACACACACACACATTCTTCAGTGCCAATTTGCACAACTTTCTTCTATACTGCAATGAGTTTCCAGTTTGAAAATGCATTCTTTTTTTATTACAATATGAAAAAATACGCAGCATTCTTCCACGGTACTGAGAGTCTTGATTTTGAATTACAGGAGCAAAGCTGTATCTGGACTGTCTGTAATTTGACACTGTAGTCTGCTTAATGAGACACTGAGAGCTTCAGAGCTTCAGTAAGGGAAACTCACTTGTATGCTTCTTCTTTTCAGCCATAAATAAGTATTTTGCAGCTCCTCTGAAGTTCCTCTAAAAGCTTGTTGTGTTCTCTGTTGGAAATTATGTCAGAGAGAGACAAACAATCTGAAAAAAATAGTGCTGGAAGGAACTGGTCTATTCAAAAGAGAGAAGAGAGTATTTCATTCAACTGGCATAGTGATTTGCAGCTGTGGAAGGACACACTGAAAATTCCAAAAATTTGTGCTTCTGTAGCCCATTTTTCCAGTTACAGTAAGACAACTGCCGTCTCTGCCCACAGCCATAAAAAGCAGCTTCCAACATGTTTTTCCCTCAGTAAAGTGTAAAGACTGCTGTTAAAAGGTTTAAAATGAGCTGATTCATCTTTTGAACCCCTCTCAAACAGATTAAGTAATCTCATCTTCATTTCACTTTGAAATACCAAGTTAAAACAAATCTTTACATTCTAAAATAACATCTACATAAGCAAACAAAATTTGTATGGATGTAGTTGTACTTATTTCTGACCTACATGTAGTTTCTCTATGGTGTTTTAAAATCCCTTAGTTATCTGTATGCTGCTAAAAACTAAAAGTAACAAAAATATACACATATAGAAATGCCCTATTTTTAACCACAGGCTCTTGTATAGAATACTGCATAGTGACCTATACCAGACAAAAGGTATTATGCTCGATCCAGCCAGTTGTAGGCAGCTTTAAGAAATTTTTTTTAATGTTTTTATATCACTATAACCAAAAAGTACTTTTTGTTGCTATGTTACACATCTCTTTTTGTACTGACAAAGTGATGTGTTCTTCTGTAACACCTGAATTGTCTATCTGTGGTATTATGCAAATAATAATTATGAGGGATCTATCTAAGAAGGGCACCTACTGTACCACATCACAAGACAGCATTAGATGTATGCTCTAAATCGTGTACTTTTGAGCGTGGTGAATTGACACTAAGCCAAGCATTCTAACAATGTTGTCTTTGAAAACTACAGCACTTATAATAGAAAGCAAATCATTGATTCTGTAGTCATCATTGCCTGTTAATTTAGTGTTCCAGTAGGAGAATTGTTCAGCAGTGCCCTGTTGGCCCTGAATCAGCACCCTATGCTGGCAGCCCAGGTTTAGGAGTAAGCTTGGGTTTCTGCTTCTCTGTGGTGTAAGGTTCGGGTAGTACTACTGATGCCAGTGCTGCCTAGCCCGCAGATGGAGGGGCTACCTTTCACTTCTCCAGTGACATAGAAACACAGAAACATAGACAGTGATGGCAGAAAAAGATGAAAGGTCAATCTAGTCTGCCCGGAGTTCCCTATCTGCCCCAGAAACTAATATCCATGTGGGGTTCCTTTGAAGTCCAACCCCCCATCCCCCTCCCTACTGCTACTGACTTGAGCAATCACCAAACCCTTCACTTTGTCCCAGCTATGATTAAAACCATTTATGGTTTTGGCACCCACCACCTTTGCTGGCAGACTGTTCCATGGTTCTACCATCTTTTCTGTAAAATAGGACTTCCTCACATGCCTCTTAAACTCCCCCCACCAGTTTTTCACTCATGACCTCACGTTCTTTATTTTGTACTCCTGCTAAATAGTTCCCCACAGTTGACCTTGTTCATTCCCTTCAGGAACTTGAAATTCTCTGTCACATCCCCCCCCTCGCCTGGTCTCCAGTGAGTACATGTTCAGTGCCTTCAGACAATCTTCACAAGATCTGCCCTGTTGGCCCTGAATAATCTTCAACACCCTGCACTGCACCATCTCCAGCCAGTCCCTGTCCTTTAGGTGAGGGCTTCAGAACTGGGCACAGTATTCCAGGTGCAATCTCACCTCTGAACTATATAGAGGTAGTAGTACTTCCTTTTTCCTGCTGCTAGTACCCCTTCCGGTACACCCCAGCATCCAATTAGCCTTACTATAGGCCTTATTGAACAAGGAAACCAAAACACACTTACACAAAAATGAATGGATGCTGAACACAAACAACTGCATGAAGTGAGAAGTACCACAGGCTGCACTCAGAAGTGAAGGTAAAAATAATAAATAAAAAATACTCAAAAAATTTTAAGTGGTATAGCCACAGTTTAAAAAAGAGAACACGGCACCAAGCCCCAGCACTTCACGTCTTAACCATGACAGTTTGAAGCATTACATTTGGATGCAAAGCAGCGGGGCTTAGTGCCATGTACTCTTTTCTGGATTAAACTTTGAGGTTTTGGCTACACCACTTACAATTGTGTGAGTATAGTTTCTTTTACTTTTACTTCTGAGTGCTGTCTGTGGTTCTTCTCTCCACAGACCTTGTTACACTGGCTTGATTGTTTAAGGGAATCACTAATGATGACTCCTGGGTCTCTTTCCTCTGCTGTGGTGCTCAGTTTAACCACTCCCATCCAGTATTGGCATTTTTTACGGCTGCATAGAAGAGCTGTGCTGACATATTGCTGCTACATAGTAAGAGAGGGCAATGTGGCTGATACCGGGACTGTGTCCTTCCACAGCAGAGTTGAAGCACATGCAGTCCTCTCCATTGACTACAATGCTGTCCCCAGCCGGTGCACTATTTTCCTATTCTGTGCACTCTTCAAGTTCACTTTTGGGTTTGATCGCTGTCCCAGTATTAATGTTAGAAATGTGACTTGTAATAAAGAAAACCATGCCTTGCTGTTTTTTTCTTCCTTAAACCTATAAAGAAAATGGTCCCTCGTTGAACTGACCTCTGCCACTCCGACCTCCCACCCTCTGATCACTTAGTCTCTGTTATTTATGTAATATCTCCCTGGTGTCTAGTGACAACCCCACCGTCTGATCACTGGCCCCTTATTTGTATAGTGTTTCTCTGGTGTCTAGTAGCATCCTCTCACCCTCTGATTGCCAGTCCCATATTTGTATAGTGTTTCCCTGGTGTCTAGTGGCATCCCACCCTCTGATCGCTTACCCTCTATTTATATAGTGTTTCCCTGGTGTCTAGTGGCACCCCCCACCCTCTGATCCCCACCCCCATATTTTAATAGTGTTTCCATTGTGTCTACTGGCACTCCTCACCCTTTGACCCCACCCCCATATTAATATAATGTTTTCCTGGTGTCTAGTGGCACCCCCACCCTCTCCCCAATATTGTATTTGTATAGTCTTTCCCTGGTGTCTAGTGGTACCCCCGCTCTCTTATCCCCATCCCCCTATATGTTTCCCTAGTGCCTAGTGGCACCCCATCCTCCTATCCCCATTCCCCTCTATGTTTCCCTGGTGTCTAGTGGTACCCCCGCTCTCTTATCCCCATCCCCCTATATGTTTCCCTAGTGCTTAGTGGTACCCCCATCCTCCTATCCCCATTCCCCTCTATGTTTCCCTGGTGTCTAGTGGCACCCCCAAACTCTGATCACCATCCTGTGACCTGTAATAAAGAAAACCATCCCTCATTTTGTTTCTTTTCTCTCTCTCTCTCTCTCCACACCTATAAAAAACAAAATCAGTCCCTTACCGATCTGACCCCAGTCACCACCCCACCCCCCCAGTACAGCCTCACTCACCTGAACAGGTCACAGGGCAAAGGTCCACTTTCCAATGGAAACTTGTCTTGCTGCTGGTACCGGTGACTGCAATATAAGAAACTAAGGTAAGTGTGGTTTAATGTATTTGTATTGTATTATAAGTAGATGTGTGAAGAATGCATGTGTAAAGAGTGAATGTATGAAGACTGAATGCGTGAAGAGTGAATCAATATGTCCTGAATGTGTGAAGAGTGAATGTGTACTGAATGTGTGAAGAATGAATGTATAAAGGGTGAGTGTGCCAGGCCCTGCACTTCTGTAGGTGGACGGAGTCTTCTCATAGTGCACGGTCCAAAGGGCCCTGCACATCTGCTTCTGTTCACACACCAGCGAAATCTTCAGTTTTCCTCAGGTCTGAAGCAGCCTCTTACTTCTATGCCTGCATCAATACCAATCAGTTTGCAGCCTTATTGGCTCTGACCAGAGAGTTTGTTTTCCTTAGGTCAGAATCTTGCATTTTTTGGCATTGAATTTCAGCTTGATAACGCTGGGGGTAACCAGCAAAATGTCATCAGGAAATTAACACAGTGGCCAAGCTAGTACAACCTTTTCAAATAAAAGAACATTTACTGTAACATGGAATATCTTGTGTTCCCCGGTTGCATTTATCTATCTAATTCCATGCATTTGAAGTAGCTCCATTTTGGAAAAATATCAGTGGACAGTTGAATGTTTTGCAGATCATTGGGTATGACCAATAGGGAATTTTTTCCTTTTCTGCATTGAATTTCAACTGCCAAGTCTTAGACCACCTCTCTAGCCTTTGTAGATCCCTCTACATCTCCCTGATCCTTTTGTTGCTATCTACCCTACTGCAGAGCTTCGTGTCATGTGTGGAGAGACACAGCTTGCCCTGGATGCCCTCTTCAATGTTCCTGGTGAACATATTGAAGAGAAGAGGACCCAGGACAGATCCCTGTGGCATCTCACTTGTGATCTCCCTCTCTTCTGATTTGACCTTATTTACCACCACCCTCTGCTGTCTCTCCTTCAGCCAGTTTCCAACCCACCTAACTTTGTCCCTAGCTTCACCAGGTCCTCCAGCTTCTTTAGCGTGTTTCAACATTCTTCTGCAACACTGAATCAAAAGCCTTGCTGAAACAGAAGTAGAGTAAACCTACAGTGTGGTCCTTGTCTACTACCTTTGTTACCTAGTCAAAGAAAATATCAAGTTTGTTTGACAAGACCTTCCTGCCACAAACTTATGCTGTTTACTATCCTATAGACCACTGCTGTCTAGGTATTCCAAGGTCCTTTGATCAGCGACTATGTCAGTTTACCCACTACAGAGGTAAGGCTAACAGGTCTGTAATTCCCCAGTTGCTCTTATCCCTACCTTATATAGCAGGACTACGTCTGCTACCCTCCAGTCTTTCGAAACTACTCTTGTCTGACTTAAGCTATTGAATAGCCCTACTAAGGGTGTGGGGTTCAACTTGTTTCACAGTCAATCCTTTGAGTACCCTTGGGAGAATCCCACCTGGCCCTGGGGCTTTATCTACCTTTAGGGCTTCAAGCCCTTCAGGACCCTTTCACTGGTAAACAGTGGCTACCTATTTTCAGGAATGCTGACAGCTGCCTTGATGCCACTTTTAGGGAGGGGCCCACTGTCTTCCCTCGGGAAGATAGAGCAGAAGTAATTGATAGGGATAGCTGCTTTTTCTTCATCTTCCTCTAGTACCCTTCCCCCTCTTGTAGCCCCCACTTCATTTTTTCCTTAATATATCATAAGAATTATTTCCCCCACTGTTGAACCCCTCTGCTATATGCAGCTCCATGTCTGCCTTTGCCTCCTTGACCATCCTCTTTGCTTCCCTAGTTTTTATTTGGGACTCTCTCTATTCCTCCTCCTTCCCGCTTCTCCTTGTACCTGGAGAAAGCTTTTTTCTTGACCCTCACTGCTTCTCTGAGCCTTTTTGAGAAACATGTTGGTCTCTTGTACCTGTTTCATTTTGTAACAGTTCTCATGCATGACTTTGTTGCCTCGAGAATGGATCATGGTCCTCTGATGGTATCACTCCAAAAGACAGAAGTGCGAAATACTGAGTGTCAGGATACCGAGACTGAGTGCCCGAAACTTGAAATCCTGACACTGGGTATTCAACCGTGGCAGAGTTTGTTATATTAAGTAGAGGGAGTGCAGGGGGTGAAGCCCCCTGAAACATGCAAAACACCTCTGCCACAGGCGAATACCGAGTGTCGGGATTCCAAGTTTTGGGCACTCAGTCTCGGGATCCTGACACTCAGTATTTCATGTTTCTGTCTTTTGTAGTAAATCCCCTCTGATTGCCCCCAGCTTTCCCCTCCACCTCTGATGCTGTCCACCCTGGTCAGTTTGTCTTGGACCAGCTCCCTTATCTGGCAGATATCTGCTTTTCTGAAATTTAGGATTTCAGTTTTTGATAGGGGCATTCTGGTTCCAAGGGCCAGGCTGAACAAAATGGACTTATGGTCGCTGGACCCCAGTGACACTCCTACCCTCACTACACCCACTGTCTCTGAGTTGGTGAGCACCAAATAAAGAATGGCCACCTGTCTATGGGGTTCCCTAACCAGCTGCACCACCAGGCAGTCCTGCAGTATATCCAACATGGCCTGACTTCTGGTGCACCTGGCCACTGGAATGTCCCAGTCAGTATGCAGCAGGTTTGGATTACCCACCATGACCACTTCCCCCTTCTTCACTCCCCTTGCCAGCTCTTCCTCAAGCTTCCTACCCCTCCCTTCCCCTTGTCCTGGTGGTCCATAGATCACCCCACTTGTGTTTTCTTGATGGAGGGCAAGGTGTCCTGACTCCACTGTGACTTTGTTTCCCCTTTGATTCCTCTGATGTGTCCATCTTTCACAGCCTCTATGCCCTCCCTGACATATAGGGCTATACCCTTTTCTTTTGTCTCTGTCCTGCCTAAACATTCTCTAACCTGGGTCTGTCAAGTCTCAGTCAGTATTCTCTATGGCCCAAATTTCTGTGATGGCTACGAGTCTACCTCAGTGTCTGCCACCAATGCCTGGAGCTCACTGATTTTATTACCCAGACTCCTGGCATTAAGACAAGTCCCATTGCAACTAGCTCTGGATCCTCTTTTGTTGTTTTATGATCCTACAACTGCATTCCTTCTTGTTGTCCTTAAAAGCCTTCCCTCCTTTGCCTCTTCCACTACTCCTTTTTGAACCACAACCTTATTTTTGCTCACCTTACTGCTACCAGTCCCTAGTATAGGGAGCATGCTAGCTAGGTTCTCTGACCTCACTGCCTTTACTGTGGTTCCCTTAGCCTCAGTGTCCCCTGCAGTCAGTTTAACTGTCTAACGTACACTTCAAACTTCTGCCCACCCATGACCCCCTCTCTTGTCAGGTGAAGGCTGTCACCATTGAAGAACCTCCTGTCCTAGAAGTCCCCCCAGTCACCCACAAAGTGGTTCCCTTTCTCCTGACACCATCCCTTTAAATGCCCATTTAATTATTCTGTCTCTTCCCTCCTCCCCACTTCACAGAAGGAGCACTTTGGAAAAGGCCAGGGAGGCCAAATGTGCCTGTAATCAGTCCCCAGCCTTTGAAAGTTCAGAGGCTTCACTTGCTCCACAAGCTGGTTCAACAGATCATTGGTACTCAGGTGTACCAGCACCCCCAGCTCCCCCTCCCTCTCTGCTGTCCTCCTGTTTCTTATCTGTGTCCTGCATGACTGATGTCCCAGGAGGGCACCTGACCACTCTCCATCCCTCCTTCCCCTGCTACCACTACCTCACTACTCCCCTGATCACAGACTCCCTGAGACTCTCCTAGCTACCTTCTTCTTACTCTCACTCCTGGGTGCTACCAGGTTGTCAGTTCCATTTTACCTGACTGACCCAGAGTCTTCCGCACACTGGAATCAGGCACCAGAGTCTCCTCCAGGGGTGCACAGTGATTTGCTGTTTGGATGGTGTGGAGTTGGTTGACCTCCTTGTGGCTATCCCTGGCACCCTTCTTCTTCCTCCTCCCCCTCCCCACCATTCTCCACTCCCATTGACCAGTGGGCATCTGAGGGAATGGGGGTATGGGCTATAGACTCAAGCTGAGTCAGTGCCACAGGAGAGTATCTCTTCCTACACTGCTACCAAGTGAGCATGGAGCTCTGCAAAGGTTCTGCAGAAGGGGTAGTGACCCCACTTCTGGAGTGTAACCCTGGAGAAGAGTACACCACCCTCTGTGCAACTGACTTGCTCCCCACTAAACCTCATCCCTGTACTGTTCCTCTTTCTTATGATAACCCTTAGACTTCTAATTGAAATCTGGCAGAAATGTTCTAGTTACCTCAGTTACCTGCCTCCTTGCTCTGATAGCAAGAGCTAACTAAAGGGACATCTAAATGCAGACCAACTGCTTCACTTCTGCCTATACCTTGCCCCCAATCAACAGCTATCTCCCAGCTAAATGAAGGGATGATTTTCAGCTGCCTCCCCCCAACTCAGATCAGCATACTGCTAATTACTGTGATTTTCATACACTGACTGAAGGTCCCAGTTTATCTTGCACCCTCTTCTGGATCAAGAAAGTATCAGATGCATGTGTTTGCATTCTCCACAGAGTCACTGTTGAGTCAGAGTGAGCTGTGAGGTCAAAGGGTGAAGGGACACTCACCATAGTAATGTTGTTTCTTCTAGAGGGTGTATTTATGAGTCATACAATTTGCATTATTTCAGCCCTGAGATTTTGCCCAGAAGATGAAACTTTACAGTGTTAAAGTTCAAACTCTGCAGTGTGGTTGTGCTCCACCTGACCTCCAATGCCAGATTTGTAGCTGAAAGCTGAAGAGATCAGTGACCTGCTGGCTAGTCTACGCTATGTATCAAGAAATGCAAATGCATTATGAAATGACTGTGACAGTGAAATGAATCCTGCAACTTCTTGGGGGAACAATCAAAGACAGAAATGTATGGGCACCATTTTAGATTAAAACAAAATAGTTTTACTGTAGTAAAACAAAAATAGTTTACAAATAGCTTCACAAAATGTCTCTTGCAGAACAGTTTTGTTTAACTGCAGCCTGCAGATGCTCTGCACTTTATCTTCCATGATACCTTTTAGTGGGGATCAAGTGTTTTTTGACTCCTGGTACCTTGGTCAAAATTATTATATTACATATCCCTGAACATAACTATCTGCATGGTTTAATATTACTACATCAAGAATGCAACCTAAACTGTTCCTGCTGAGGGCTGGACTCACCTACAGGCAGTTACAGCTGTGCCTGCTCAAACTTTTACTTTTGCTGTTACTGTTGTCTGGTAATATTCACCCAGATCCCAGCCCTGGCCTGCCACGTATGGCAACTCCCATAAAACGACTTGGGACGCTCACTTTGGCATCCCTAAATATCTGCAGCCTCCTACCAAAGCTGGACACTCAACAAATATTTGCTACTCTACACAATCCGGATGTTCTGACAATTGTTGAAACATGGCTGTCACCAAAAATCTCTGACTCAGCTGTTGCTATACCAGGCTACAACATCTTCAGACAAGATAGGACAACCAAAAGAGGTGGTGGATGTGCAATTTATCTCAAAGAGTCATTGATGGGCCACCTCTTGCCTGTTCCTGTGGCTGCTACAACCACTCAGTTACTCACCATCAGAATTCTGCTTGGTGCCCAAAATAAGGCACTTACTGTGGCATCCATACACATCCCTCCAAAAGAGCAAGAGAGTGGTTTCATCTTGGTACTGGACTTCACACGTAACCAACCACCTGGGTCAGAGTCAATTCTGATGGGAGACTTCAATATAAACTGGCTTGCACCTGAAAATCAGAGCATTAAGGATGCCATCTCTGCTGTAAATGTTTTCCAGCTGGTTGACTCCTCAACCAGATCTAATTACAAAATGAGAACTAAAAGCCTTTTGGACTGGGTCCTAACCAGTAATCCAGACTGCATTACTAACACTACTGTCCTCCCGGATATGCTTAGTGATCATTTCCCTGTCATCTGCACATGGACAAACAAATTTTGCAAACCACCACCACGGAAAATTATCAGCAGAGTCCTTGCCCAGGGTCACCTGGAACCTCTTAAATCCCTCCTTAGTGTACAAGACTGGTCTCCAATCTACAGAGCAAAGAATGTTGACACAGAACTTAAACACTTCATCAACACCTATAATTCTGCCTGCAACTCTCACACACCCCTAAAAACATGCAAAATCAAAGGCCCTTGCAACCCCTGGTCTCTGTAGAACTCCTAGCTTGCATGAAAATAAGGGACCACCTCTGGCACCATGCCCAAGCCACTGGCACATAATCTGACATCCAGAACTACAAAAGAGCACGAAATGACTGCAGTAAGTCCATCCATCTAGCAAAAATGAAACACTATCAGGAAGTGCTTACTGATACCTGGGGCAAAGCAAAAGCTTTCTGGGATAATATTAAAGAAATCACAGGTAAAACCTCAAAATCACCACCTACCATACTGGACTTAGATGGGATCACTACCCTTGACCCTGTAACTATTGCTAATACTTTCAATAACGCATTCACGGACCTCAGCAGTGTTCTCCCACTGGACTTTTTTGATGCAGATGTCATCTTGTCCACCTCTGATAGCACTCTTACACCTACTAGCCACCCCCCATTCTAATTTAAAGTTATCTCACCGCAGGAAACCCATAAATGCATCCTCAAGGCAATTGGTAAATCTAGACACAGCGGGGATTCCATCGATCTTAAACTGTTGTCCCTCACACCAGAGGAAGTGCTAGTGCCTCTTACCTGTATTTTTAATCTCTCACTTAGCCCTGCTCAGTTCCCCAAGAGATGGAAATCAGCCATTGTAACACTGGTACACAAAAGTGGTGACAGGTCTCTTCACGTGAACTACCATCCCATCTCCATACTTCCGCCCCTCTCCGAGGCACTTAAACACATTGTAGCCAATCAGCTTATAGATTATCTTGATAAACATAAGATCCAATGTATCCAACAACATGGATTCAGAAAAGGGCACAGCACCTCCTCAGCTCTCATGGAATTCACTGGGTTCATACACAGATCTCTGGACCATGGACAGATAGTCGGGGCCACATTTATCAACCTGACAAAAGCATTCAACATGGTCCATCACCCCTACTACTGGAACAGCTAAGCAATGCTGGAATTTCCACTGACTGTAATGCCTGATTTAAAACCTATCTGGAAAACCACATTCAGCAAGTCAAAATTGCCAATGTCATCTTGGACTCTAAACCAGTTCACTCAGGTGTCCCACAAGGGTCCATCCTGGGCCCTCTACTGTTTAGTCTCTTCTTAAACACTCTCCCAAGATCCTGCCCCAACAAATCCTATGATATGCGGACGATGCTGTTATCTACACAAGTCACACAGACCCCACGCCTCTTGAAAGCCAGCTGCAACTCGGATTTGCATCAGTAGAGAAATGGCTCAGTGATCACAAACTGGTGCTAAACTATAAAAAAAACTAAGATCATGCTCTTCAGCAGCTCCCACAATAAACACAGGCATCATCCCCTGACTATCTCTAACTGCCTTGGGACCACTGTTGAGCAGGTACAATATTTTAAGTATCTCGGCATCACCATTGACAGCAACTTATCCTAAGGGATGCATATTGACAACATTGCCAAAACAGTCAATACTTGCATCTGCCTTGTCTACAGACACAGGAACTCCCTTACACCAGAAACCTTAAGGCTGGCCATACAGAGCTGTGTTACCTCCATTATTGACTATGGATTGATTATCTATAGATCTGCCACTGAAACTGCCCTCCAGTGCATTTCCACTGCTCTAAACAAGGCATGTCGCCTCATCTCAGGAGCCCACCGTCTCACCCATTCTTGTGACCTCTATGCCCAGACTGGTTGGCTTCAGCTCAAAGATCACATCAAATATCAAACATGCCTGATGGCCAAGAAAATAACCCTAGGCCTCCTACCACCTGGAATTCAAGGTCTTCTCAGCCCCTCTCTTAATACATGCCATACCTGTGGCTCTGAATCCCAGCTCTTTCTGGTCCCTCACTGCCGTGCCTTCCAGGGACAAAGATCATTCACCTACAGAGCCCCTCTTTGGATGAATGCCCTAAACTGTGACATCTCCTGTGAATCCAAATTGGGCTCTTTCAAATCCAAGCTACAGCGACTACTCTCTGCCACTTGCTCCTGTGACTGTTTCTGCTAAACCCTTTTTAGCAATCTAAAACCCTAGCACTTGATTACTCTTAAATCTCCTTAGCACCATCTCTGACATCCACTCCCCCCTGCTACCCTATCCCCTTCAACTTTCCTCCCCGCTACCTAATGTCACCCCCTGTCTGTCCTGACAAGGCTTGTTGGCTGATTTCAACTTACCTTATGACTTTACCAGTAAGTGACAAAGCTTGTTTGGCTGATTTTCAATTTACTGTATGCATTCCTGTGCATGAAACTGCTTAGTGTTACTCGTTTCTATACTTTAATTCACTGTGAATGTCAATTATTGTTTCTTTTCTTATTTACAGTTATTTTACCATACCCTGTTTAGTCTGTAAAACTGTTGATCTCCTTTCTCTATGTATACTGTTTTGCCATACTTTTTGTTCTGTTAACCCGTTGTATTATACTGCTGACGTGGAACCTTTGTAAAAGAGCTGTAAGCTCAAAGGTATTTGTAATCCGAGATCTAAATAAATAAAAAAAAAATAAATAAAAGTGGGCATTGTTAACACTTTCCCTGGAGGGCAAAGGAACAAATCATGCAGACAGTGCATGTTGTGGGTCTTAAAGGGCGAACCCTAAAACATGCAGTATTTGGTTTGAATACCCCCTTGGCTCCTGCTGATATATGACTACTGGGGGTTCAAGGGTGTAGGAAACATAAACTCCATCACAAAGGCCAGTTACAAAATTATGTACTGCAAAAACTGCAAAGTTTGAATGACATTAAGATAAAGGTAATTTTTAAATGCTCAAGAAAAAACTTAAAACACGAGCTTTCTTAATCTGAAGAATGCTTTTTATGCAGGTTCTGGAAGGGGAAGTAGGGAGGGCTTGTATGACTCACAAATGCACCCACATGAAGAAACCTCATTACTAAGAAATACAAAATCATACATGCCCCCACAATGCAAAGCATCATAACTTGGCTTCCCAGCCAAATGCTCTTTGGGGTAACCATTGCCTCAGTACTTGCGTATAGAGGTTCTTTGTCTCATTACTAAGGTGAATAATTTTTAAGGCTGCCTGACATAGTCAGAGTAGACTTCTTGGGGACACATGAAAAGTGGCATAGCAGAACCAGGAGAGGCATTTTATCCATTTTGCTACTATACCTTTGTTACTGTGAGGGCTATTTTTATGTTAGCTTGCACGCATGTGCAAGAAACATTTATTTTTATTTAGCTTTTGTTAACCGGTTAATTGCACTAGCCATAAAATGACTATTTTCAGGCATGACCCGAAACATAGCGCCATCATCTGAGTTTTTGTAGGTGTGGCACCCAGTCTTCCAGTTCAGTCAGTGTTTTTGCAGGCGCGGCCACAGTTCATCAATGAATGCTGCAGCTGTCTATGACAGCAGTTGAAAATGCAGTGGCGTACAGTTGAAAGGGAGAGCTCCACTTCAGTGAGCAGTGATAAGATAGTGTTAATAGCATATTGCATGCTCATGCGCTCCCCCCCACACACACACACTGTATGGCTGATGGGGGTGCCCAATCCCCCATCGGCTCTGCTGTGCCCCGCCAACAGAGTTCAGGTGCCATGCTGAGGCCACCCAACATGGCGGCATCAGTCTGTAAGGCCGACAGGGTGCCCAAACCCCATCAGTTCCACTGTTTCCCCCCCAACAGACAACCAGGTACCACGCTGGGAGCCTACCCCAGTGTGGCAACAGTCTGTATGGCCGACAGGGGTGTCCAATCCCCCATCGGCTCCACTGCCCCCCCAAACAGCCTTCCAGCTGCGATGCTGGGAGCCCACCCCAGCATGGCACAAGTCTCGCATCGTCTATGAGAAAAATAACCTGCAAGGAAAACGGTCCCTCGCTGACTGTCCTGACCCCCATCCGTGCCCACCCTCTGTGCACCCTGCCTCCCTACACCCCCACCTCACCCCATACTTACCTCCGGAGTCCAGCGCAATGATCTTCGGTGGACCGGGAACATGTCTGCACTCTTCAAAGCCAACCGCAAACTGAGGAAATGCCGATAAGCTGTATAATGGAATAAATAGGTTTTTTTCAACTTTGATGCATATCTCAGGCATTTTTGGGAATTGTTTCACCAAATTTTCAACATGGGGTTTTTGGGATCCCACCTCATGGATTCTGGCACTGTGGTTTTGTTAATCGGCCCCAAAAGGTGATTTCGTGGGCACTGCTTGGAACCACCTTTCAGGACTGATTTACGAAACGACAGTGTCATAGTTCATGAGGTAGGCCCCAAACCCTATGTTGAAAATGTGGTGAAAAAATTCCCCAAAATTACTGTTTTACGAGCATGTGTTGCGTTGTTCCTATGCATGCTGGTAAGTTCACGAGTTTTCAATATTTTCACTCCAGATTTTCAACATTGCCATTGTATCACACCTCCTTATGAGCAGCACAGCTGTCATTTTTCACATCTTGCCCAAAATGTGTTTCCACGCATGTAGCGCACAATGGCGTAGTCGGTGTGCAAAATCAATGTTCGGGACAGATTAAGAAAATCACAGTGACACTGTTAATGAGCAGATGTGTTAAAATAGATATGTTAAAAATTTGGTGAAAAAAGTCCATAAAATGACTGTTACGAGCGACCATTGCGCAGTTTCCACGCACCTTCGTAAGTTCATGCATTTGTAATATTTTTAGTCCAGATTTTCACCACTGGCATTTTTCCACACTTCCTTATGAACAGTACAGCTGTAATTTTTCACACCATGGCTGAAATGTGTTTTTGCAATTCCAGCACAGAAATGCGTGGTCGCGTGGGAAATCACTGTTCAGGACAGATTAAGAAAATCACAGTGACACTGTTCATGAGTGGAGGTTCCAAAATGCTTGTGCTGACAATCTGCTGTAAAAATCCCCAAACTAATTGCATTACGGATGTGCATTGCGCAGTTTCTACGCATACTCGTGACTTCACCAGTTTTTTAAATATTTTCACTGCAGATTTTCAACATTGCCATTTTTTGCACCTCCCCATGAACAGTACAGCTGTCATTTTTCACATCCTATTCAAAATGTGTTTTTGCACCTATGGTGCCAAATGTCGCTGTGCAAAAATCAGCTTTCAGCTAACGAACTGATATTGCCACTATTCATAAGGTGGGGTCACAAAAAACCCATGTTGAAAATTTGGAGTGAAAATACCAACGAACGCCTGAGGTGTTAGGGTTTCCGACCATAACGCCCCACCCTGTAGAGATTGACAGGCATCAGGGGTGTGATTTGGAATTCTCGCCTGTAATGCTCATACCATTCTACACCCTGCAGCCAGTGAGAGGCATCGAGGTGTGCCTTGGACTCTTCGGCCTAAAAGTTCACTTCATTCTCCTATACAGCACCCATCTCACTGTATTTCCTGATGGAATGCGGTGAGCATAAGGACCAAAGACTCCAAGGCACACCGTGACACTTGTCGGTGTCTGCAGGGTAGGGTCTGGTGAAATGGCGTGGCAGTTATGCCTGATGACCCAAAGGCACACCCCAATGCCTGTCAGTCTCTGCAGGGTGGTGGGGATGGCTTCAGTTCAGTACTTCACTGCCATTCCTATTATGCAGCTCTCTAACTCCTACACTACCAATGCCAATGCCAGAGCAAACATTCGGCATTGACAAATGCTTGTTTCATATTGTTATACAGTAAACATGGTAGCAACATCTTTCAATCCAATAAATAAGCAGCTACAGTCATTTATTAGTCATTAGTGCACACTTACTTGTTACCATTTTGTCATCCTCCTAGTAGTGTGATGCTCTGTTGGTTGATGCCATTTCATCTCATGAGACTGACTGTACAGTCTACAACTTGGGATAGTGCATGTTCACATGACCAGAAAAGCATGAAAGAAGGAATGCACATGGGTCACCTTTTAGAGTATAGTAAGGATGGTGGCCCCAATCAAGTCTTTGGGATTATGCCACAGTCTGTTGCTGAAGTCTTGTCTCCAGTCACAATCAGGCAATGAGGTCAAAAACAAGGAGACAGGAATGTAAGCTGGTGGTGGTGGTGGTGGTGGGGGTTCGATTCAGGAGGGATGCAAGAAAGTTTTACTTTACTGAGAGAGTGACTGAGCCACAGAACCAACCATGAATGGATTCAAGCATGGTGGGAACAGAGTAAAGGGCTTAATAGTCATTCAGGGGGTAGCAGTAAGGCAGGGACTGGAGGGAAGAGGAGGGTGAAAACCTCATCTGGACAATAGGTCATGGGGTAGAGTAGGGGTAAAACTGGGCAGACTGCATGGACCAATGGTCTTTTTCTGTCAACATTGTCTATGTTTCTGTGTATCTAATTGGACCTTGAGAATATGCCACATCTGGTGAACGAAGCTGGTGGCCTTAGTCAAGCCTTCAGAGTATGACGTGGTCATCTGTAGCTTGAGATGATGTGAGAGTATATGACCACTAGAGTACGAAAGAAGAAACATGCATGAGGGGTCCTTCAGAGTACGCCATAGTTGTCAGTTGACGTTGGTAGCCCTGATCGAGCATTAAGATCAATAGCCCTGGTCAGACCATCAGGGTGTGAGGCCTGCTGTGGGGGCTGATCTGCTTCAGATTGCAAGGGCTTCTGCTGGGGCTGATCTAAGACACTGCAACTGTCTTAGACAGGCAAGAATGTTAAAAGTTTGAAGGGCTGCAACTGGTGCTGCAAACAGCTGGAACTGGGGCACACAGACCATCACTGACTGACAAGGACTGGAGACCCAGATTGCACTGCCAGACAATCCAGCTGATTTAGATACTGGCTGTACTGTATTCTGATTGTCAGCCTATCTAGACTACAACCTGGTGGTCCCTAGGATCTGGAGGACCACAGATATGGTCCGTCTACACAAGGGTGGAAGGAAGGATGAGCCAGGAAACTGTAGACTAGTCAGCTTGATATCTGTAGTGGGAAAGAATATGAAGCCTTTACTAAGGGCGGAACTGGTGGACTTCCTGGAGGGAAATGAGCTAAAGGACCCCAGACAACAGGGGCTCATGAGAGGAAGGTCTTGCCAGACAAATCTGGTCAACTTTTTCGACTGGGTGATCAGGGCAGCAGATAAGGGACAGACAGTAGATGTGGTATACTTTGCTTCCAGCAAGGCCTTTGACTCAGTCCCACACAAGAGGCTTGTCAAAAAGGTGAGGGACTTAGGTGTGGGGAAAAAATTGACAACTTGGGTGGAGAACTGGCTGAGGGGAAGAACATAAAGGGTAGTAGTTAAGGGGGATTTCTTAGAGGTAAGGGAAGTAACAAGCGAAGTGTCCTTTTCTGAATATTCATTCATGACACGGGAAGGCATCAAGGGCAAGATCTGCCTCTTTGTAGATGACACAAAGATCTGCACAAGGGTGGACATGGAAGAAATGATAAAGGAACTCAGGGAAGATCTGGACAGGTTGGAGAGCAGGTCAAAGATCTGGCAGCTGGGCTTCAATTGTAAAAATACTGTAAAGTAATGCACATTGGGAGGAGGAACCCAAGAATACAATATAAAATGGTGGTGGGGGGAGCGGTGCTGCAAAGCACCATGGAGGAAAAGAATCTATGGGTCATGATGCCAGAGAGCCTAAAAACAGCAGAATATTTTAAAGGAGCTGTAAGCAAGGCAAACAGGATGCTGGGTTGAATAGGAAAGAGGATAAGCAGTAGAAGTTGGGAGGTGATCCTCCCATTGTACAGGTCAGTGCTGTAACCACACCTGGAATACTGTGCAAGGGACTGGAGTCCACAGCTGAGGAGAGACTGAGACAAGGTGGCAGCAGTATAGCACAGGGCAATCAAGATGGTCCTTGGTCCAAGAGACTAGACATAAGAAAGGCTGCAGGACTTGAACATGCACACCCTCCTTGAGCTCAAATACAGGGATGAGATGGAATTCACTTAAAATCAAAAGAGATTCAAAAGGGACGTCCATAAGCACTTTTCCACTTTTTCACAGAAAGAGTGGTGGACAAGTGGAATGATCTGCCAGAGGCAATGGTACATTCCAAATTAGTGAGCAGCCATAAGCAGGGATGGGACAGTCATATGGGATTAGTTTGAAGGGGGGCAGAAACAAATGGGAGGGATAGCCACTAGGGCAGTGCAGAGTAGTTAGGTAGGGTGGGCAGACTGGATGGGCCAACGGGACTTCTTCTGCTATCATTGTTTATATATCTGTGTATCTATAACCTCCACACAAAGCACAGGATGGAACCTGCAGTAGGAGGTCAGTGGCGGAGCCAGGTTTGGGAGCATTTGGGAGCCAGGGCGGCCATTCAGTCAATCATGGGCTCCACAATGGACACTAAATAGTGAATAAAGGTGGTGGTGGCGGGGAGCCACTACTCACACTGGGGCAGCCAGGAGGGGTGACCGCCCCCCAGCCCCCCCTCTAGCTCCACCACTGTTAGGAGGTCAAGATAAGGAACAGTTCATAATACTAAAGTTAGAAACATAGGTGGCAGATGCAGCAGGCTGTTATAATTCTTGCATTATCCCTGTCTCCTGGAACAGACCAGGTGTGAATTTCACCGCATCTGTGTATGTATATATATTAATATGGATACCACACACTATTGATCCTCATCGAGGATATCCCATACATTGGGCTCACCTTTGGAACTGTAAGCCATTGGTGTCAGGACCACTCAGAACCTTTTGCTGGCAAGGGGTCGCTCATGATGATATACAACATCAATGCTTTTAAAAAATGTGTGCATCCCTAGCACTTCTCAATTTCTTCTCTGGCCATTGACCACTCATAGGAGCTGCAGAGAAACATCACCGTCATTTTTTTTACTGTTATTTTCTGTAACTTTTCAAATTTACATTGTCATTTTATGCCGCTGTCAAAAGAACCTTTATTTAGGTTTTTTACGTGCAGCTACATGATCTATAAGGATGATGTTCACACAGTTTGTTTTTGCTGTTTGGGGTTGTCCCACAATGTGAGGGCCTGTGATATATGTCAGGGATTCAACCAGACCACCACAAAACATCGAAAGAAGGTTCTGTAAACCTTAATTACCTAGAAGGGCATAGAATCAGCCACCAAGGCCATGGGCTGTAAACCAGCTTCTCCCTCTCACTCAGTGGCCACCACCAGGAAGTCTCCCCTGTGTTCTGATGCAGTTGTTGAGGTCTAAAGACAAGCAAAAGGAAGAAGAGCAAAAAGAAGAAGACAAGTTGTTGAAAACCTCATCTTACAGTCATCGGCACAAACATAAGGACAAGGTTCCTGTTTCCCCGATGGGGTTAAGGTCTCCTCACTGTTTGGAGGGCAAGTTTTCATTGTCATCCGCTCTGACAGCAGTGATTACAGCCTCCCCAGCCATCCAAGAGACGTCAAGGTCGGGGTCTTGCTCTGGCACTGCCATACCTCCTACTACAGATGGTTTCCAGACCATATCAACAGGTTCTACCCCATTGATGATGGTAGCCCTGTCTTCTTTACAGCACAAGGTCAACTCCCCAGTCATGCTGGTGGCAGTCTTGAAACTGTTTCACAGATTGTTACTGTCACTTCATCTGCTGATAACTGCTGTACTGTTGATGAGGCCTCCCCTGCTGGCACCGTCTTTATTGACAGATATGCAGTGCATAGCTGTCATTCCTCCCATCTGCTGCCATTGTCACCAGCTGTGCCTGTAAGCCCCATCATCATTCCAGATGATGAGGAGGAAGAGTATAATCCTGACCTCCTTAACATGGAGGAGAATTTGGAGGCTGAGGATATGGAGTATAATCCCTTTGAGGATGATCGGGCCTCTGGTTCCACCCTACTCTCTTGCAGTGAAGACTCTGTGAGTCCCTCCTTTACATCCTATCCCTCCTATTTGTCACTTTGCTTTTATATATATATATATATATTATAACTGCAGAGGTCACCTATTTCAGGAGTTAAGGTATCTGTTATCCCTTATTATCCCATGATATCCCTTGGTAATTCTACCATAGATAACACTACTTTACTGGTGTACTTAAATTGTGTTTTTATGCTTACTGTATATGTCACGTTTATTATCTATACTCAATATTTATATCCAATGTAATATGTACTATCACACTTGCTTGTACTAGTGTTACCTCTATTCTACTTATTTATGTGTGTTGTTATTACTTGTATTGCCTATCTCACTTCCTCTCTCCCCCAGGATGCCCCAGAAACAAGCAACCCTGCTCAGCATGCCTTCCTGGTTAAACTTTTAAATAAATAAATAAATTTATATACCCAGGTCTCCACCTGAGGATGCCTCTTTTCAGGCAGATACAAAGTGCAATGGTCTTTGCTGCTGAGGAGGAGGACTCCACCTAGAAACATTTGCTGGAGCTTTTGGAGGTCCCTAATGCTTCTGCCATTATCATACCTACAGTCTCTCCTGCCTTAGAGGATGCTACTATTGTTGCCTGGTACAGACCCAATACCTTGTCTGTAGTGCCAAGAAAGGCTGATGGGCAGTACCTTGCTCTTTTTGCTAAGCCTTTTTATGCTTCACAGCCTAAGACTCATTTGATGGTCTTAATGGCTGATCATGATCATTCTAGGGCACTTAGACATATGAGCTTCTTGCCTTCTCATAAGGAATCCAGGAGGCTGGATGTTATGGACAAAATGGCTTATGTCTCTGCATCCTTAGGCCTGGAAACCTGTCTTGTCCACTATAGTCTTTGCCTGATAGCTCTTCCAAGACTGATTTACTTAAAACTGCTTCAGTTGGTATGGATACTGACAAACATCTGTTGCATTCTGCAAATGATGCCTCCAATGTTTCTGCCAGGGCTGCTGCCTCTGGTGTTTGCCTTTGGGGATACCATGTTTATGTGTAGCATGTTTTGCCACTAACATACATAAGTCTGTCCTTAATGCCCCTTTAAGGGGGATCCAGACTATTTGTGGAATGATGCTGAAAATGCTCTACGTGAGCTTCAATCCTCCAGGATGACTCTAAGATCACTTAAATCCCTGACCCCTCAGCCCAATAGGAGGCATGGTAGGGGTTCTTTTTGAAGCCCTGCCACCCGTGGTTACTGTGCCTCCCATCAGCAGTTCTGTTCTCAGGGTGGAGGTCCCCTCCCAGGTTCTCTCCCAGCTGGTGCCCATGCTAAAGCACCCAAAGTTATTGGTTCCAGCACTGTTGCCCATGGTGCCTTCTGACTTTGCACCACCCCCTCAACTGCTACAGTACCTCTGGGGGTTCAGGTGGGGGAAAGGATCTCCTTTGGTCTAACAAAGTGGAGGGAAATAACTACAGATGAGTGGGTACTGGGAATAGTAAAAAAGGGCATGCACTTGAACTACTGTCTACACCATCCAGTGCATCAATCGCCTCCCTGCCATTATCCTCTGGGTGATTTGTCCCTTATGCTGACAGAGGTTCAGTTATTCATATACAATAGCATGCTGTGGCACCCATTACCCTCAAGAGAGAAACAAGGGATTCCATTTCTGTTACTTTGTGGTCCCCAAGTGGACAGGAGATATATGTTCTGTATTGGACCTAAAAGACTTGCACCTGTTTACCAAATACAAAATGTTTAGAATGGTGTCTCTTCAGGCTCTGATCCCCTTGCTGACAGAAGGGGATTGGCTCTGTGTACTGATATGAAGGATGCATACCTTCATATCTAGATTCTCAAATGCCACAGGCAGTACCTCCACTTCATGCTGGAGGGTTACCATTATCAGTTCAGAGTCTTCCCTTTTGGCTTATCCTTGGCATTGTGGGTATTTACCAAATACTTGATGGTTGTGGCAGCAGCCCTGTGTAGGGAAGGGCTTTATGTCTTCCCATATCTGGATGACTAGCTCCTCAAAGCCCCATCTAGGGAAGCAGTCCTGTACACATTGTCCCGGACACAACAGTTGTTTGAGGAACTGGGGGTCACTGTGAACATTCTGAAATCTGTCCTAGATCCTCATCAATGCCTCCAATATATTGGGATGGTGCTGGACTTAGTGGTGGGCAGTGTCTACCTATATGCAGACAGGGCGAAGGCCATTGTTGCCCTGGCTCAACCAATAAACAGAAGCCATTATATATTAGCTCAGATAATTTGGACCCTTTGGGTGCAGTGTGACCAGCTGACAGATGACCAGGAACAAATGTTCCTCATCATGCCCACTCTCTGTTGCACTCTGGTGTGATGGATGGCTTTCCAGAATCTGTTACAGGGTATTCCATTCTTTCACCTGACACCCATGCAGATCCTGAAAATGGATGCTTCAGGGTATGGCTGGGGTGCCCATCTCTAGTGTTTCCAGACTAAAGGCTCATCAACCAGCCTGGAGTCAGTTTTCCATATCGACGTTCTGGAGATGAGGGTTGTTCTACTTGGCTTAGAGGCATTTCAGCTGTTGTGTGCCCTGTCATTAGGGTGCCAATTCGACAAGTCATCGATCACGTTTCATGTGGGGGGCTGTGCCCCACCCCCTACAAGGATTCCAACTCCGGAGGGACGGACTTGGGGGACTTGCGTGTTTGACACCTAATGACAGGTGCACAATGGCCAGCGCTCCGAGATTGTGCAGTGATTTCAAGCTCATCACAGCCTTGGTCTCTTGCTGATTTGTACAGACAGTGTCAGTGTTATGCACTACATAAACAAGTGAATGGGCATTCATTCTTATCCAGTATCCCGTCAAAAGGGTGACTGAGATTGAGAGACTCAGATATAAGCAACTCAGTCTCAGTGCCTGTGTTGTGGGTTACCCTGAGGGAAGGCGACAGGTGAAAAGGAACCCGATGAGGGTGGCTGGAACCACACTGCAGGGGACAGAAGAGGAGGGAAGATATGTGAGAGGCAGTGCAGCCGAAGGCTGCTGAGCTGGTCATGTAGTGTGGTGGTGAGGGTGGCTGGCTGTGGTTGGGAGGGTGCTGGGTTCGGGTCTGGGGAGCATGATAGTTTTTTGTGTTGCTGCGTTTTTTTATTTTTATTTTACAAGTTCCTCCCCGACATGCACCCCCCTGGAGTTGAGAATCTTTAGTTTGGAGGGGTGTGGTGGGCACAGCCCCCTCGCATAACAAGCAGATCCATGTTGGCGCCATTATTTTTGCTGTGAGTGTACATCGCCGTTTTTATTTTCGCCAATGTACACTCACCTTCTTATCCTCTGTACAGAAATGTGATGAGAGTGTGGTACTAAACATGTCTCGCAGCCTTCAACTATTGGCTGTGTTTTCTCAGATGTACAGAATGTCTTGGCAGACATGCTAAGCAGGTCTCACTCCTTGATATATAAATGGGAGCTGCTGATCTCCATAGTATATGACCTCTTCACAAGATGGGATCACCTGGGGTTGGATCATTTTGTGTCCCCACACAATGCAAAACTGCCGTATTTCTGTGCGCTCACTCCAGAGCCTGGACTTTTTAGTCGAGATGCATTGTTCCTCTCTTGGAAAGGGATGTTCCTTTCCTCCTTTCCTCCTTTCCTCTGATCCCTCTTATTCAGAGCATTCTATTCAAGCTCAGTGTGGAACATGTCACCATGATACTGGTGGCTCCTTTCTGGTCTAACTAGATGTAGTTCCCACTTCTGCAGTGCTTAGCAGTGGAGCCTTTGGTTCAGCTTCCTCTGTGGCAGGGTCTGCTGTTCCAGGATGATGGGATGATGGTAAATCCGGACCTGAGGACCCTGCATCTGCATACCTGACTCCTGAAGGTGTAGCCATTGCCAAATTTGGGGTTTCAACCCAGGTGGTTGATGTCTTGCTTGCAACCAGAAAGCCTTCTACCAGACACATCTACTCTTTGAAGTGGAACTTCATTTTCAAACAACATGAAGTCTTGCTATATTATGACATATGCAGTGAGTCCCAACCTTCGAACTGCTCCGGAGGTGAAAGAGTTAACTTTCCATGCCAGGCATGGGACGCTGAGCTCGAGCTCTGTTGAAAACTCTGTTGTTCTTCAAACTCAAACTGTCAGATTCTTTACTCCGCCTCACTGAACAGTCACTCAGGAGATTTTCTCCTTCTGCTCGGTTCGTTTTGTCAGTTAAAGTATTATTTTCTCGTTTTTTTGACCGCATTTAAACCGCAACTGGTCGGTTCAAGCTCTGTCTGTGGTATTGTGAGTACTAGATAGGTTTTACATTTATTTCTTCTGTGTGGAACTTGTAAATGGTTATCGGTTCGGTTTGAACCAATCAGGTTGTTTTAAAATACATTAATCTGTCTTTTAGAGTGTGGTTACGGTTCTTATCGGTTCTAAAAAACAGATTTTTATTCGTTTTCCACGACCGTGAACTACGGTTAGGAACGATAAGAGGGTCTTGCTTGGTGGATTGCCATAAATGGGCAAGTTTGGTTAGGACTGGCACTATGTCTAGAAACCCAAAGAAAAACCGGGCCACTGGGTTTCAACACTGCAGTGTCTTTGGAAGCCTTTGCAAGGCTGACCCCCACCACCTGTGTTTATTGTCTGGGGTTTGACCACCTCAATGCAGACTGCCAGATTTGTAAAATTTTCCTGCAGCTACCCTGGAAAAGAGAGTTGGTAGGCTCAGGGAAAGGAGGCCAAAATGCGCTGACCTGGATGGCCAGCCGGTTCGATTCAACCGAACTGGAGAGTGCCCTCTGACCAGGGCGAGACTTCCTCGGGCAAAAGGAGAGCCGACTCGGAGGAGTCAGTTCCAGCAAAAAGGACTAGGAAATCAGCTGGTGTGGAGCCAAAACTTTCCTCTCCAACTGCTGAAGAAATAGCCAAAGCGATTAAAATTGTCCAGTCGCTTTCCCCGGTTCCGACTGAACCGGCACCATCAGGTAAGCGTATGGTTTGGCCGGTTCCACTGGTTCAAGAGAATGATTTAGAGGAATTTTATGAACTGGAAGAGGGGGAAGAGGAGTATGAGGAGAGTGAATGTGGATTTGAAAGTCTGGATGTGCCCATTGAACCGGACATCTCCCCAGACAGACCTTCAGGAGTGTCTCCTCCTAGGCTTTCTGAGTCCTCTTCTCATTTTATGTTTTATAAAAAAGTGGCTGAAACCCTCCAGCTCCCTATGGAGGAAGCTGTGGATGATCAAGAGGAGCCTGACTATGTGGAAATGATAGATATCCCAGAGTCTAGGAGACTGTCTATTCCTTTGCATAAATCTTTTGGAAACAGACAGTAAAAGTTCTAAAACTCCTCACACTATACCTCCTGTTGATAAGAGAATGGACAAGAGGTACACATTGTCAGGCTCTGATACAGAGTTCCTTACACAACAATGCAGCCATGTTGGGGTAGTGCAGGCTGCAGCCTGTGACAAGGCAAATATTCCTTGGCTTCCCTGACAAGGACTCCAGGAGGATTGATGCCATGGCAAAGAAACAGTACATGGCAGCATCCTTGGGACTCAGACAGGCAAATTATATGGCTTATGTTGCTAGATACCAGAAATCCAGATGGGATACTGTTATGGCTCTAGCAAAACAGGTCCCTGGCTAGCTTGCCTAAGGAGCTGGAGCAGGTGACTGCTGATGGTATTGAGGCATCTAAGGTGCAATTCCATGCTGCAGTGGACTCTAATGATGTGTCATCAAGAGTCATGGCTACATCTGTGGCACTTAGCAGAATGGCTTGGCTCAGATGTACTAGCCTGTCTAGGATACCCAGACTAAGGCCATGGATTTTCCTGTTGTGAGTAATTCTCTGTTTGGGAGCAGACAGAGATTACATGAAAAAATGGATGAGTATAGGACCACCTATAGGAGTGCACAGGCCAAGGAAAGGCAGGCCACTCCTCAAGGCAGCCTTCAGGGGCAGGGCGGGCCTTTTCATGAGGCCTTTTACCAAGCCAGGTCTCCTCTTCAGCTTCACATCAGAGGGGTTCTTTAGAGGGAGAGGCAGGCCAGGGTACAAGCAGGCCTGCTTCCACCCCTCAGCCTAAAGCCCCTGCCAAGCAGGCACCCTGATGGGGTGGCCAGGGCCGATTCTCAACTACCTGTAGGGGGCAGGCTGGCTTACTTTGTCCAGGACTGGAAGTCTCTGACATCAGACAAGTGGGTCCTGGAAGTAGTAAGCCAGGGACTGGTTCTCAGCTTCAAAAAATTTCCAAAGATGAGAACCAGATCCTTTCCACCTGCAAATCCATCAGAGGCACTTGCCCTAGAGGAAGAAGTCTCTACCCTCCTGGCTCTCAGAGCCATGGAAAGGGTTCCACCCCTACACCAGGGCAAAGGATTGTACTCCAGGTACTTTCTTACCCCAAAAAAGACAGGAGATTGGCGGCCCATCCTGGATCTCAGATACTTAAACAAACACCTTTTAAAACCAACATTCAAAATGGTGACTCTGGGAATTATTCTACCCTCTCTAAGGCCAGGGGACTGGCTAGCATCCCTAGACCTCAAGGATGCCTACTTCCATATTCTCATCAGAAGCTCCCATCGAAAGTACCTCAGGTTCGAGCTGCCCTCAGGCCATTCCCAGTTCAGAACAATGCCCTTTGGCCTCACCTCTGCTCCGAGGGTATTCACAAAATGCCTGGCAGTAGCAGTTGCCTACCTAAGAAGGCAAAAAATTGCCATCTTCCCTTACCTGAACGACTGGCTCATAGTAGGCCAGTCTCCAGACCAAGTCAAGTTACATCTTCAGATAACTCAGCAACTGCTTACCTCTCTAGGTTTCCTTCTGAATCTTCCAAAGTCAGTTCTAGAACCTGTCCAGCTCCTCACCTTCATAGGCACAGAACTGAACACAGAGGAAGCCAGAGCCTTCCTTCCTTTGGACAGGGCAAGGACCCTGGTCTCTCTGGCCTCCTCATTCACCCTGCAGGTCTCTCGACCAGCAAGGCATTTTCTACAGCTCCTGGGGCACATGGCTGCTTCTACAGCAGTAGTGCAGGGAGCAAGATTTCAGATGAGGGACATCCAGTTCCATTTGAGAGCCTTTTGGTCTCAAAGAAAGGACCCTCTAACTAAGTTGATCCCAGTGACTCGAACCCTGATCCAAGCCCTACAGTGGTGGCAGGATCAGAGCAATCTGAGATAAGGGGTTCCCTTTGTCACTCAGTCTCACTCTTTAATCCTTACTACAGATGCATCCCTCTTGGGGTGGGGAGCTCACATGGGCGACCTCACTACACAGGGACTGTGGTCCCCTCAGGAATCTCTGCTCCATATCAACCTGTTGGAGCTCAGAGCAGTTTTTCTAGCACTTCAAGCTTTTTCCAAATCTGTTCAGAACAAAGTTGTACAGGTCAGAACAGACAACACCACTACAATGTGGTACATCAACAAGCAAGGAGGCACTCGGTCTATGGCCTTGTGCACCGAAGCAATGAAGTTGTGGTCTCTGGCTTACTCCCTGAACACCTCCCTTACGGCAGTTCACCTCCCAGGCAAGGACAATGTCCTGGCAGATGCTCTCAGCAGGATTTCCCAGGGCCATCACAAATGGTCACTGGATCCCATGGTCCTGGAGGTAATATTTGCCAAATGGGGCACCCCACAGATAGATCTTTGTGCAGCCCCAGACAATCACCAACTTCCCCTTTTTTGTTGCAGGCCCCCAGTGTTGGACTCAGTCCCTCTGGATGCCTTAGTTCTCAATTGGGAAGGGAAGTTTCTCGATGCTTTTCACCCCTTCCCTCTCCTGTTCAAAGTGTTAGTCAAAATCAGATCTCAATCCTGCAAAGTGATTCTGATTGCTCCAGATTGGGCCAGAGGCAACCCTGGTATCCCTCATACTGTCCTTAGCAGTCCATCTTCCCCTGTGTCTTCCCAGGAATCACAATCTGTTAACCTGTGCTCAGGGAAGGGTTTGGTACCCGAACCTCAAATCTCTCAATCTCAAGGCCTGGCTCTTGAAGAGTTAGAGTTTGCTGATCTACACCTCTCCCAAGGTGTAATGGATATATTGAAGACTTCTAGGAAGCCTTCCACCAGGGCTACTTACAATTCCAAATGGAAGAGGTTTTCCATATGGTGCTCTGGGAAGCATATTTCCCCAGAATCTGCTGATTTACCCACAGTCCTGGATTATATGGTCCATTTAAATACTTTGGGGCTCAGACCAGCTACCCTAAAGGTGCATTTGGCAGAGGTGTCTGCTTTCATTTCAGCAGGTAAACCCTCTTCTCTTTCAGCTCATCCTGTATTCTCTAAGTTTTTTAAGGGATTGCTTCACACCAACCCTCCATTCAGGGACCCTGCCTCTGCCTGGGATCTTAATGTTTGCATTGCTCAGCTTATGCAACCTCCCTTTGAGCCCTTGTCTTCAGCAGAGCTTAAGTATTTGACTTGGAAGACTGTGTTTCTGGTAGCCATCACTTCTGTCAGACGCATAAGTGAATTACAAGCTTTGTCAATGGAGCCTGATTTTATCTCCTTCCATAGAGATAAGGTGGTCCTCAGGACTAACAGGAAGTTCTTGCCTAAGGTGGTTTCAGATTTCCACCTTAATCAATCTATTTCTCTTCCAGTGTACTTCACTGATCATTCCTCCTCTGGCGAGAGGAGGCTGCACAGCTTGGATGTGAAGAGAGCCCTTAATTACTACATTGAGTGTACCAAGGGTCACAGGTTTGACTCCCTCCAAGTGTTCCTCACTTATGGTGAAGTTGGTAAAGGGAAACCTGCCACTAAAAGATCCATTGCCAGGTGGATTGTCTCTTGTATCCAATTCTGTTATGAAAAGCTGGGTGAGGTTCCTTCCTCAGGCCTGAGGGCTCACTCTACCAGAGGTACAGCTGCTTCCCTGGCTGCTGCCAGGGACATCCCCATTCTAGAAATTTGTCAAGCAGCTACCTGGAAAACAGTTCACACTTTTACCAAGCATTACTCACTGGACACCCAGGCTAGGAGTGATGCTCGGTTTGGCACAGCTGTGCTTCAGAGCCTATTTCCTAAGTAGGTTCTGTCCCTCCTCCATGGAGGTATTGCTGTGTTGTCTGCATATGTCATAATATAGCAAGACTTCATGTTGTTTGAAGAAAAAATTACTCACCTTAATAATGTTGTTTCTTCTAATGGAGTCTTGCTATATTATGACCTCCCCCCCGCCTGCCCCTCTCAGAACCTCTGTTTTTGGGATGTGGGTGGGCAGTGCAGTGTTGGCACTTAGTAGATGCCCACCTTGTTTTTCACCCCTCCCTTTTTTGGGGTGACTGGGTGTTGTGTTTTTCATTTTTTGGGTCTCCTGACTTGAGTCTTTGTTTTGGGACCAAAAAATGTGTTCTTATATTTAGTAGCCAGTCGGCTAGTGTAGATTTACAGCTTCCCCACAGGACCTTAGTGAGTTTAGCTCGTAAAGATCTGACAGTTTGAGTTTGAAGAACAACAGACAGAGTTTTCAACTGAGCTCGAGCTCAGCGTTCCATGCCTGGCATGGAAAGTTAACTCTTTCACCTCCGGAGCAGTTCGAAGGTTGGGACTCACTGCATATGTCATAATATAGCAAGACTCCATTAGAAGAAACAACATTACTAAGGTGAGTAATTTTTTCTTGCAGTACTCTTCTCTTAAATTGCATTTGGCAGCCATTTCAGCTTTTCATGCCCCTACTGAAAGGTGCACGGTGGCATAGCTAGAAGTGTCCAGTATATTTCTTAAGGGCAGTTGCACACATATCCCCCGATTTGTAAACTGATTCCTTCTTTGGACCATAATATCCTTGAGAAATTAACTCCTGTCTCGATTTGAGCCTGTGTTAACCTGTGAAACGCACTTCATTTCATGGAAAGCATTGTTTCTGATCGCCATGAGTTCTGCTTGTAAAATTTCTGAGCTTCCGACTCTCATGGCTGAGCCTCCTTATTTGATTTTCCACAATGTGAGGGTGTCTTTGTGGACCAATTCCCATTTCTTGCCAAAGGTGGTCTCTGATTTCGAATTGAATTAGGCCATAAATCTTCCTGTGTATTATCCTGAGCATACTAAAAAGGGTGAGGCATTGCTCCTTACATCTGATGTACATAGAACACTATGTTTCTATGTCAGTCACACTAAAGCCTGCAGAAAGTCTTCTCAGCTTTTTGTTCCATTCGCTTCTGGTAAGGAGGGCATGCCTGTGACTAAACAGTGCATGTCCAAATGGCTGGTCCAAATGCATTACATTTTGTGATAGGAAGTACAGTAAGGAACTTCCTGTTGCTGTCCATGGCCATTCTACCCATGGTATGGCCACTTCTGTTGCCTGTTTTGAGAATGTTTCTGCAGCTGACGTGTGCTGCTGCCACATGGAGCAGTGTGCATGCTTTCAATAAGCATTCCAGTCTGGACATCATCTTATGCAGACATGCTGATTTTGGTCTTGCAAGACATCCTGTCATGAATGTCATATCACACTTTGCTATCCTCCCTGGGTACTTTGTGTACTGCTTGGGAATCATTCCAAAGGTGCGGCCCAGTGGAGGAGATATCCTCAATGAAGATAGAACAGTTACTTACTGTAATAGTAGATCTTCGAGAGAATCTTCTCCATTGGGCCACAGTGCAACCACCCTCCTTCCCCCTTACTGAGATATAAACTGGCAGGCTGTCCACTGCCTTGTTGGAGGTGTCCATATGTGCCTTATGTCTATTATTCTGTCTTTAAATTCTGTGTCGCTCTTTGGGTGCTTGGCCCTATTTTGGTTTCCTGGTTCTTCATGGTATATTATCCTCTGAGCTTGTCTCTGGTGTGGAACTGAGGAGTGATGGGGGCAAACATGTTGTGTAGGTGTTGATGTATGTCATCGTGGGTGGGCCCTGGCTAGAACAATTTCTGAGTGGCCCTGATGCCAATGACTTACAGTTCCAATGGTGTGGGCCAATGGAGGAAATTCTCTCAAATATCTACTGTTATGGTAAGCAATTGTTCTTTTTTGTTCCTTCCAAGAGCCTTCTGGGCACACCACTCATTTGGCCCCTCAAGCCCTGCTGTCCACTGGACTCATTACCAGCTGCCACTCACAATTGCTGAGGTTCCCCTGGGTCCTCTTTCCATCCGTGTCATGCATGATCCCCCAAAGATTTAAACCGTGACTGCTGAATACAGAGGAGACTCAATTCAGTGAACCGGAGAGAACCATTGGGAGCATATGGGACCAGTAAGTCTTTCATGTAGCCTGGGCCCAGACCATGCAGAGCCATGTAGGTCAACAAACAGAACTTGAAACTGATGCACCACTGAACTGACAGTCAGTGCAGCTCATGGAGCTTTGGCTTGATATGCTAAGGCCAGGAAATTCCAGCAGTCAGCTGGGCTGCTGCATTCTAAACCAGCTGTAGGCAATGCACCAGCCTCATGGAGAGCCCTAGCTAAAAGCATTACAGTAGTCTAGTCTACCAGAGAAAAAGACATGCACCAGGGTCACAAAGTCAGCACAAGAAAGGGTTTAATCTGGGTGATGTTTTGAGAGTGGAAAAAGCCACCGCATACAACAGCTGACACCTGATATTCTAGTCTCAGTCTGGAATCCACAGTGATCCCAGAGTTCTTACCCTATCCACAGCTACTAGCGTGATGCTATTTAGAGATGGCATACTGGTACCAATACCATTCATTGCTGAACCACACAGACCTGGTTCCACTAGTAGCAGCTCCATCTTTGTGGAATTCAGACTAAGCCAGCTGAAGGCCAACCAGTCTAGAATTTCCTTTATGAACTTGCTGAGCCCTACAACTACATCATCCTCATCTAGAGCATAAGACAGGTACAACTGGGTATTGTCAGTGTAGGTGTGTAAACCCAGCCCATACCATCTAATAATCTCCTACAGTGGCAAGAAATACATGACTAACAACATGAGTGCCAGGATCAAGTCATGAGGCACTCCACAACAGAAAGCAGTCCTCTCCCAAGATGTAAGACTCTAATGCCACCAGCTGCTCTCTGCCACATAAGTGGGACTCAAACCATTGCAGTACCATCCCTGAGCATCCTGCAAGGTGCCTCAGTTGTACCAATAACATGTCATGGTCCACTGTGTCAAATGGCAAGGAATTGTCGAGCAGGACCTAAATGGAACTCTGACCCAATCCCTCACCAGGAGGCGATCATGTTGCCTCTTGGCAAGAGCAGTCTCAGTGCTGTAATGAGGCTGGAAACCAGACTGGAGCAGAGTATAAATGTCATACTTTTCCAGGTGATACTCCAACTGCACTGCTACCACCATTTTGATAACCTTCCCCAAAAAGTGAAGGTTTCAAACAAGCCTATAGTTTGCAAGAACAGCAGGGTCCAAAGATAGTTTCTTCAGAGGAGATTCACCACTGCCTTTTTCCTAGTAGTGGGAAAGATACCTTTTTTCAGGGAGCACCTGGCAATCTCCATGAATATCAAACTCAATTCCCTTCAGCACTCCAAAAGAAGTCTGGTGGGTCCTGGATGCAGTACACAGTAAGCAGGGCACAGTCCTGAGACCACCTGGAAAACGTCTTTCATTAGAACTTACTCAAACTCCCCCCACTGACACAAAGTGCCTCTGCCCAACATTGACTGGATATTGCTACAGTAGTCCATGGCAGACCACCTGATGATAGTCTGGTCCAAATGTAGGATACCTTATCTAGAAAAAAAATTGACTGAACTCCTTGTGCCTCTCTGCAAAAAAACCCCTCTGCAAACAGATTAGATTTAACAATCTGTCTGGTTCACCCATGTCACGGCGACAAAAAAAACCGCAACTGTCATTAGGGTGCCAACACAATGCTGACAGCGAATGTCGCACCCGGCAGTTGTGCTGCCCAACTCCCATCATGCATAATGCCACGGAGCATGTTCTGTTTGCAAAGGGCTGTGGCCCAGCACCCCCACTGTGGGAGGCTTCACCCCCACACCCCACAATACTTATATATAATCATCTCCAGGTCAGTGTATGGTGCAAGGGGCACAACACCCAGATGGTGTCCCTGCCGAGTGCCACAAAATCCATTTTGCCAGCATGACAGTCGAACTGGTTGCGGCACTCTAATTGCATCACCCATATAACAGTATATCATTGGTCTACAGTGTTAAAGAGTTGAGCTGGTTGTTTTTTTTCCTAGCAGCAATCACCCAGGAAAGGAAATCTGACTTTTCCAGAGAGATAGCCCACTGATACTTACTGTACTGAGTTTGCAGCATTAATCTACATCATCAGACCTGGATCTCCACCAGGAATGCTCCAACCTCTGTCTCTATGTCTTCAGTCACCTCAGTTCGTCATCAAACCATGGTGACCTGCAAAAGAAAATGAAGGAACAAACAAAGAATGGTGCCAAGGAATCAAAGGCAGCCTAAAGAGCCATATTATAGCTCTCCACGGCTCTCTCCCATCCACTGGCACAACCCATCACCATGTCCAAGGTGTTCAGAATCACCTGGAGCTTCTCAAGCTTCACATTTTGAATTGGATAGTATCTGACTGTCTCCACTGGGGAGGTAATTAACTGAGGGCCCTGCAGAGGAACTATATGGCATGATGATCTGACCAGATCAACCTTGACATCACTAATGTCAAGATCTAATGAGAAGATCAAGTCCAAGGTATGTCCATGCTGGTAAGTACTGGAGGCACCCCCTGTATTAGGCCCAGTGATGTCATCAACTAGAGGCACTGAACGTCGTTAGTGAGACTATAAGTCATTAGTGAGGCCCTTTATAGTAGCAAGAAGATGGCAGAGAGGAGGTATGTTATTAGCATTTAAAGCAAGTAAAAATACTGCCCCATTAGAAATGATACATTTAAAATTAAAAGCAGAAATTTTCAAACTAGGGGTCATGGCTTTCGACTGGGGGGTACAACATTTAAATATAGAAAAAAGAAAACATTTCTTTACACAGAAAATGGTTAAAATCTGGATCTCCCAACCACAGCAAGTTGCTGTATAAGCCCCCTGTAGGAAGCTTACTGTTATTGTCCACAAATTATCCCTTGGAATTCTCTGGGATTGCCTGCTGGCAGGTGGGGCTGGGGTGGTCAAGGGTATAAACAGGGGTTTTGGGCATCAGTTTGAAGATCTCTTGTAGGGAGCATGGGTGCAAAGTCAGTCCATGGGGCTGAGGTTCAGGGCTGTGGTGGGGCAATTGCCACCCTGGCCCACCATCCCATTTGCCATGTATTGTCAGGTGGGAAATAGAGCGATGGGGGGGAGAGAACCATGTCAGCTTTGAAGTGCTGCCATATGGACCTCCATGCCACTGAAGAAGGAAAGAAGCTGGGGCCCAAAGCAGAGGAGAACCTGCCCTATGTTCCCCAGCACCAAGATAGAATGGCATGGAGGTGTCCCATCCTGGAAGCCAGTCCATTAGCCACTTAAGTTCAGGGTCGGGGCTGGAAATGAGAGCCTGTGTCATTGGTGAAACAGGATGGCAGTCTTCTCTATGGTCATCCCATATTAGGACTCTTTTGGCACTGAATTGGAGAGCTGGAGTAGGTGGAGACATCCTGGAGATTTGCAAGGGGCCTTCAGTATCAGCCTTATCAAGCAGCCACAGTAATATGTAGCCCTTGGTCCCTGGCCAGTGTGCCAGTGATTGTCTGGCTTGAGTGCCCTTGTGGTTTATGTCTGGAAAATTAGCTGCTATAAGGACCCACCTATTATCCATCATTGCCAAAGGTGAGACCGCCATGAGCAGCAGATATCCACCCAGTTGTCTTCTAGGGGTGCTCACAAGAAGGGCAGTTATAAGGAGTGATGCAATGGCGTCGGAGAAGAAACTCAAGATGTAGGGCAGGTGGAGTTCTGGAGCTGCCAAGGTCTAAAATGTAGAGAGTTTGACCTTTAGTGTTGCTGCCATCATCCTTTTAAAGGTCTGTGCGGCCCGAGGTAAAACCATACAGTGTGGATCTTCTGGTCAACTTAAAGCATTGGAATCTTGGTCTTGTGCCTTGTAATATGAACTCTTACCCACCAAATAATTTCCCCAACGCTTCATGGAGTGGAAGTTTGTTTTAAATTGTTGGACATCAAATCCAGTTTTGAACTCCTACATCAGTGTGGAGCTTGAAATCAATGAATGCCGTTTTGATTTGCACTGACTCACTTTTGCCCCCCACAGCTGTCACCACCAAAAGAGAGAGAGAGAGACTGTGGCATCCCAAGGTAACAACAATCTGAAAGAAGTGAATGCAGCAGCTTTTCTGTGTATGGTACGTTTCTGGCTGTATGTGCCCCCATCCCCATGGAGTTTAACATCAAGCATACCCCTAGATATTCGGGAGGGGTGGGGACTTACACTTGCTAGCAACTCTGTAGACTCATTTGAACACAGCTTGAAGTTATACAGGAATAATAAGGGAATTAATGGCTATGAGTGTTGAGAAACCAGGCAGACTGGCTAAACCACTTAGGTTCCTTTCGTTTGTAATGACCTACTGTATGAACCAACAATTGATTCTTCTTTAACTTAATGTGTAAGGCTTTATGCTTTTTTTGCTGTTGTATTATTGCGGTGACATGTACAAAACTGAGAGGTACTATGAATGTAGGTTATCATAGCCATAACACAACCAGACTGTCTCATTAAATACAAGGAGGATCAAGTGGTGCATTTGGAAACATCTTTGTACTGGTGCCAAAATGGAGTACATAGAAGGATTTGCAGCTTGCAATGATAACAAGCTCTGGCAGAGCCACTATGACTGTGAATACATTAACTAGATAAGGGTGTTTCATGGGCTTAAACATAAATATTTATTTATTTAAAAAATATCAGATTTGCAAACCTTTGTGTCAGAGACTCGTTGAAACTAATACAAAGACAGCACAGTTAACAAGTCAAAAAACAATGGCTTGGAGAACAGACTGTTATAACAATCATTCACTGGAGATGCATGGGTAGCAGTAGATAAACAGATTACATAGTTTAGGCACACAGGCACCACATCAAGAAGACCAAAGCAGTCCAAACAATATACTATAGTTAAAGCAAATAGACATCAGGAGTCAAAGAGAAGCCCAGAGTGTTCACATGAAGGCTGTTGCTTCAAACAACGTGAAGTCTTGCTGTATTCTGACAATAGCAGTGAGTCCCAACCTTCGAACTGCCCCGGAGATGAAAGAGTTAACTTTCCATGCCAGGCATGGAACGCTGAGCTCGAGCTCGGTTGAGACTCTGTCTGTTGCTGTTTAAACTCAAACCGTCAGATTCTTTACTCCGCCTCACTGAACAGTCGCTCCGGAGATTTCTCCCTTTGCTCGGTTCAATTTGTCAGTTAAAGTACCGCTTTTCTCGGTTTTCGACCGAATTTAAACCGTAACCTGTCGGTTCAGTCTCTGTCTGTGGTATTCGTGAGTACTAGATAGTTTATATTATTTTCTTTTCTGTGTGGAACTTGTAAACTGTTTATCGGTTCGGTTTGAACCGATCAAGTTGTTGTAAAATCTTTATCTGTACTTTTAGAGTGTGGTTACTGGATCTTATTGGTTCTAAAAAAAACAGATTTTATTACGTTTTTTTCCACGACCCATAACACGGTCAGGAACCGATAAGAGGGTCTTGCCTGGCAGATTGCCATTAAAAGGGTAAGTTTTGTTAGGACTGGCACAGTGTCTGAGAAACCCAAAAGAAAAACCGGGCCCACTGGGTTTCAACACTGCAGTGTGTGTGGGGAAGCCTTTGCTAAGGCTGACCCCCACACCACCTGTGTTTATTGTCTGGGGTTTGACCACCTCAATGCAGACTGCCAGATTTGTAAGAATTTTCTGGCAGCTACCCTAGAGAAGAGAGTTGGTAGGCTCAGGAAAGGAGGCCAAAAGTCGCTGAACCGGATGGCCAGCCGGTTCAGTTCAAACCAAACCAGAAGAGTGCCCTCTGACCGAGCGGGAACTGCTTGAATAAGAGCCGATTCTCTGGAGTCAGTTCCGGTTAAGAGAACAAGAAAGGAAAAATCAGCTGGTGTGGATCCAAAAGTTTCTTCTCCAACCGCTGAAGAAATAGCCAAAGCGATAAAAATTGTGCAGTCGCTTTCCCCGGTTCCGACCGAACCGGCACCATCAGGAAGGGGTTCGGTTCGGCTGGTTCCACCGGTTCAAGATTATGATTTAGAGGAATTTTATGAACCGAAGGAGGAGGAGGAAGAGGAGTATGAGGAAAATGAATGTGGTTTTGAAAGTCTGGATGTGCCCATAGAACCGGACATCTCCCCAGACAGACCTTCAGGAGTGTCTCCTCCTAGGCTTTCTGAGTCCCCCTCCCATTTCAAGTTTTATAAGAAAGTGGCAGAAACCCTTCAGCTTCTGGTGGAGGGAGCTGTGGATGACCAGGAAGAGCCTGACTATGTGGAAATGATGGATATCTCAGAGTCTAGGAGGCTGTCTATTCCCTTACACAAATCTTTTGGGAAGCAGACATTTAAGATTTTAAAGACTCCTTATACTATACCTCCTGTGGATAAAAGAATGGACAAGAGGTATACCCTGTCAGGCTCAGATACAGAGTTTCTTACACAACAATGCAGCCATGTTGGGGTAGTGTAGGCTGCAGCCTGTGATAAGGCAAATATTCCCTTGGCTTCACACCCCCCGGACAAGGACTCCAGGAGGATTGATGCCATGGCAAAGAAACAGTACATGGCAGCATCCTTGGGACTCAGACAGGCCAACTATTTGGCCTATACTGCTAGGTTTCAGAAATCCAGATGGGACACTGTCATGGCTTTAGCAAAACAGGTCCCTGGCCAGCTTGCCAAGGAGCTGGAGCAGGTGGCTGCTGATGGTATTGAGGCATCCAAGGTACAATTCCATGCTGCAGTAGACTCCAATGATGTTTCATCTAGAGTCATGGCTACAGTACATCTGTGGCACTTCGTAGAATGGCTTGGCTCAGATGTACTAGCCTGTCACAGAGATACCCAGACTAAGGCCATGGATTTTCCTGTTGTGGGTAATTCTCTGTTTGGGGAGCAAACAGAGAATTACATGAAGAAAATGGATGAATATAGGACCACCTGTAGGAGTGCCCAGGCCAAGGAAAGGCAAGCCACTTCTCAGAGGCAGCATCCCAGGGGCAGGCCTTTTCATAGGCCTTTCTACCAAGCCCAGGCCTCCTCTTCTGCCTATGCTCAGAGGGGGTTCTTTAGAGGGAGAGACAGAAGGGGTACAAGCAGACCTGCTCCCACCCCTCAGCCTAAAACCACTGCCAAGCAGGCACCCTGATGGGATTGCCAGGGCCGATTCTCCACTACCTGTAGGGGGCAGGCTGGCTTACTTTGTCCAGGACTGGAAGTCTCTAACATCAGACAAATGGGTCCTGGAAGTAGTAAGCCAGGGACTGGTTCTCAGCTTCAAAAAATTTCCAAAGCTGAGAACCAGATCCTCTCCACCTGCAAATCCCTTGGAGGCACTTGCCCTAGAGGCAGAGGTCTCTTCCCTCCTGGCTCTCAGAGCTGTGGAAAGGGTTCCACCCCTGCACCATGGCAAAGGATTGTACTCCAGGTACTTCCTTACCCCCAAAAAGACAGAAGAATGGTGGCCCATCCTGGATCTCAGATACTTAAACAAGCACCTTTTAAAGCCGAAATTCAAAATGGTGACTCTGGAATTAATTCTACCCTAAGGCCAGGGGACTGGCTAGTCTCCCTGGACCTCAAGGATGCCTACTTCCATATTCTCATTAGAATCTCCCATCAAAAGTACCTCAGGTTCGAGCTGCCCTCAGGCCATTACCAATTCAGAGCAATGCCCTTTGGCCTAACCTCTGCTCCAAGGGTGTTCACAAAATGCCTGGCAGTAGTAGTTGCTTTTCTAAGGAGGCAAAGGATTGCCATCTTCCCATACCTAGACAACTGGCTCATAGTAGGCCAGTCCCCAGACCAGGTCAAGTTACACCTACAGATAACTCAGCAACTGCTCACCTCTCTAGGTTTCCTTCTGAATCTTTCACATGGCTGCTTCTACAGCAGTGGTGCAGGGAGCAAGATTTCAGATGAGGGATATTCAGTTTCACTTGAGATCCTTTTGGTCTCAGAAAAAGGACCCTCTGTCCAAACTGATTCCGGTGACTCGAACACTGATCCAGGCCTTGCAATGGTGGCAGGATCAGAACAATCTAAGATAGGGAGTTCCCTTTGTCAATCAGCCTCACTCTTTAATCCTTACTACAGATGCCTCCCTCTTGGGGTGGGGGGGCCCACTTGGAGGATCTGACCACCCAAGGGCTGTGGTCCCCTCAGGAATCTCTGCTTCACATCAGTCTGTTGGAACTCAGAGCAGATTTCTAACACTTCAAGCCTTTTCCAAGTCTGTTCAGAACAAAGTTATTCAGATCAGAACAGACAATACCACCACAATGTGGTATATCAACAAGCAAGGAGGCACTCAGTCTACGGCCTTGCGCACAGAAGCAATGAATTTGTGGTCTCTGGCTTATTCCCTGAACACCTCCCTCACAGCAGTACACCTCCTAGGCAAGGACAATGTCCTGGCAGATGCTCTCAGCAGGATATCTCAGGGCCATCATGAATGGTCACTGAATCCCCTGGTTTTGGAAGTGATATTCTCCAGATGGGGCACCCCACAGATAGATCTTTTTGCAGCCCCAGACAATCACCAACTACCCCTTTTTTGCTGCAGGCCCCCAGTGTTGGGCTCAGTCCCCCTGGATGCCTTAGTTCTCAGTTGGGAAGGGAAGTTCCTGTATGCTTTTCCCCGTTCCCTCTCCTGTTCAAAGTGCTAGTCAAAATCAGGTCTCAACCCTGCAAGGTGATCCTGATTGCTCCAGACTGGGCCAGACAGCCCTGGTACCCTCTCCTATTGTCCTTAGTAGTCCACCTTCCCCTGTCTCTTCCCAGGAATTACAACATGTTAACCTGTGCTCAGGGGAGGGTTTGGTGCCCGAATCTCAAATCTCTCAATCTCAAGGCCTGGCTCTTGAAGAGTTAGAGTTTGCTGATTTACACCTCTCCGAAGGTGTGATGGACATTCTAAAGGCTTCTAGGAAGCCTTCCACCAGAACTACTTATAATTCCAAGTGGAAAAGATTTTCCATATGGTGCTCTGGGAAGAAAATTTTACCAGAGTCTGATGATCTGCCCACAGTCCTTGACTATATGGTCCATCTGAATAGCTTGGGACTCAGACCAGCTACACTAAGGGTGCATCTGGCAGCTGTCTCTGCTTTCATTTCAGCAGGTAAGCCCTCTTCTCCTTCAGCTCACCCTGTATTCTCCAAGTTTTTCAAGGGATTGCTTCATACCAATCTGCCATTCAGGGACCCTGCCCCTGCTTGGGACCTTAACGTTTGCATTGCTCAGCTTATGCAACCCCCTTTTGAGCCTTTGTCCTCGGCACAGCTTAGATACTTGACTTGGAAAACTGTGTTCCTGGTGGCCATCTCTTCTGCCAGGCACATAAGTGAGTTACAAGCCTTGTCAGTGGAGCCTGATTTTATCTCCTTCCATAGGGATAAAGTGGTCCTCAGGACTAGCAGGAAGTTTTTGCCTAAGGTGGTTTCAGATTTTCACCTTAACCAATCTATTTCTCTTCCTGTATACTTTACTGACCATTCCTCCTCTGGTGAGAGGAGGCTGCACAGCTTAGATGTGAAAAGAGTCCTTAGCTACTACATAGAACGTACCAAGGGTCACAGGTTTGACTCCCTCCAACTGTTCCTCACTTATGGTGAGGTTGGTAAAGGAAAACCTGCCACTAAAAGATCCATTGCAAGGTGGATTGTCTCTTGCATTCAATTTTGCTATGAAAAACTAGGTAAGGTTCCACCCTCAGGCCTGAGGGCTCACTCTACCAGAGGTACAGCTGCTTCCCTGGCAGCTGCCAGGGATATTCCTATCTTAGAGACATGTCAAGCAGCTACCTGGAAAACAGTTCACACTTTTACCAAGCATTACTCCCTGGATATCCAGGCTAGGAGTGATGCTCGGTTTGGCACAGCTGTGCTTCAGAGCCTTTTTCCTAAGTAGGTTCTGTCCCTCCTCCATGGTTGTACTGCTTGGTAGTCTGCTATTGTCAGAATACAGCAAGACTTCATGTTGTTTGAAGAAAAAATTACTCACCTTAGTAATGTTGTTTCTTCTAATGGTCTTGCTGTATTCTGACCTCCCCCCCACCTTCCCCTCTCAGAACCTTTGTTTTTGGGATGTGGGTAGGCAGTAGCAGTGTTGGCACTTGGGAGGTGCCCCACCTTTTTTGTTATCACCCTCCTTCTTTGGGTGAGTGGGTGTTGTGTTTATTTCATTTTTTGGGTTTCCTGACTTGAGTCTTCGTTTTGGGACCAAAAAATCTGTTTTTATGTTAGTTGCCAGTTGGCTAGTGTAGGTTTACAGCTTCCACACAGGACATCAGTGAGTTTAGCTCTTAAAGATCTGACGGTTTGAGTTTAAACAGCAACAGACAGAGTCTCAACCGAGCTCGAGCTCAGTGTTCCATGCCTGGCATGGAAAGTTAACTCTTTCATTTCCGGGGCAGTTCGAAGGTTGGGACTCACTGCTATTGTCAGAATACAGCAAGACTCCATTAGAAGAAACAACATTACTAAGGTGAGTAATTTTTTCATATATACTAACTGAATCAAAGTACAGTACAGTGAGAAAGGGCATATTTAAGCAATAAAGCATGACATGGTGTGTGTCATGTAATAATGTCACTCCTGGAATTGCTTCCACACCCAGGAGTGACAAACTCTGAATAACACACACCTAGGTATATTACCAATTATACAATAAACTTGTTTATATACAGAATAAAAATAAATTTTAAAGGATGTTTTTTGTTAGTGTGGAAAATATTTCTTAAGAGAAAATGCAAGGAATGAATTCCCAAATCCAAAGCTACGGTGATGTTGTTGTGTAATAACATCACTGTTTCAATGGGTCTGCAGCCAGCTTTTTACATTTTCCTTGCCATTGTATAATTAAAAATAATACCACCATCTGTAATACAATTACCTATATGTTTTGCATTTTTATTCTATATGCACTGTTGCAGCAATCAACTCAACAGAACCAGGCCATCATATACATGAAGGTACTGTACCCTAACTGAAAACAGTGCTGAGACAACTGTACGTTGTGACAAGGTAGAAGATAAACACAATGTTGAGACAAGTTTTTGAAGACATTTGATGCATTTCATTGTTTTTTTTAGAAGCTGATATACAGTTCCCACACAAAATTCATATTATATAAAAGTGCATATGCCCAAATGCCACATTTCATTACAAGCTGTTCTGTTGAAGGAAGATATTACTATATAAGGCCTAAAAATGGGCATCAAGTAAATGTAAACTGGGATAGGTGTGTTATTGAGGGTATTGCATAGTTTATCTTTTATTGCTTCTCCATTGGAACAGCAATATCTGCACAAGCTGTGCCCAATCCAGATTTTATAGCTCTGGCCTGGGTCTGGTGATGTGGGTTTTACCCATACCCCACTGCATGTGGCTTAGCAATATACTGTACAGATGGCTACAAAGACTAAGCCATTGAAGGTTGAAGTTTCAGAAAACCATTATGCTAAAAATATCAAGACTCATTCCCTCCCTCACTCCCCAGTCACAATTAATCCTCTACCAAAGTCATGCTTCAATACTGGTGCCCCTCTACATCCCGCCACTAAGCTTTTAATGCCAACATACTTCTTCTGCTGCCTGTATTAATTCAGTGTGTGATCACTACTCAACCTAACTTTATAAATGTATTTAATTATTTTTAAGAGGGCTCCTGGTTGTGACCAATATCAAACAAACAGCGCTGAAGTCAGTGTCCCCCAAACTGCCCAAACAGGCCTGTAGTGGAGGATTTTTCCATCTTTCGTGTCCTAAATAGGGGCTGTTAGTTATCAAACTTTGGCCAAAATGTGAACATGCCAAACCATTACGTCAAAGTGGCCCCAATCAGTTTGGTCCTGCACTTTAAATAATGTAAAAAGTACATTGCTGATCTGAGTTAGAGTCCAGCTGTTTCATTCTCTGTTTGCAAAGACAATACTCCAGCTTCATTGTCTCACATTTATAAAGTGCTGTCTGCTAGGTGTGGCTGGGAGCAAATCACTAGGTAAGTGATCACAGCTTTCCCCTAATCATAAACCAATTCAATGTGTGATCTGCTCAAGCCTGGCTTTATAAATTTATTTAATTATTTTTAGAAGGGCTCCTGGTTGTGACCAATATCAAACAAACAACTGAAGTCCAGTGTGCCCTCCCCAGAACTGCCTGCCTGAGAATGAGTTGGTATATTATTTGGAAAAATGCAAAGGCTGGGTCTCTTAATATGCAGTGTCCAGAAAAGATGGTGTTGTCAAATGGCTTAATGAGGTGCTGTGAAAGTACCTATGGAACTTGTCATATAAAAAGTTCCGAGACACACAGTGGTAAAAACTGGAATTACAGGTTCAAGGCCAGTGAACTCAGGAGGAATGTTAGAAAGTCAACTCCACCATAAACTGAGCTGGAAAAAGTAAATAGGACAAGAAAAAAACAGAATTTTGTTTCTAAAATGAGTTTCTAATTGCAACTGGTATTTTTAACATGTGCAAGTCAACTCCACTTCTCAAACTTAAAAAGAAAAATACACTTCATCACAGGCTGTATTTACCAAGTACTGTGCCCATTTTAGTATATAAATGTTTAAGAAATACCTGAAAGCTGTCTATTTTCCATAGAAGGTGAATCCTTTGTAGTTTCAGACACTAAGGCCTGGATATTCAAAAGGGTTGCGCCATGCGCAACAGGGTTGTGCATGCGCAAGTCCCAAAATGCGCCATTCCTCGATATTCAGAAGGAGGCAGTTGCGCCACCAAAAACATGCTGAGCAACAGTGCAATGCAAATGAAGGCATGCGCAACTGAAGGGGGTGGATCCATGCATAAAGAGCACAATCACGATGTTCAAGACTTAGCATGTCGCAGCAAGCGAACGGCGAGTGCGCGCACCAAGCGAGTGAGCCAAAATAAAAGGCTCAAGGCGGGCGCAAGAATGCTAAAGGATGCCAAGTGGGAGAGAGAGAGAGAGAGAGAGAGAGAGACAGACAGACAGTGACAGAACAGGGCAGGCAAGCAAGCGTGGGCCATAGGCTGTAGAGGCCAGCGGGGGGTGCACGGTGCAGTGGAAGTAGCAGTGAGGACAGCGGGGGTAACACAGCAACAGCAGCCAGGGGGGTCAGAAGCCAGGGAGATGGACAGTGCCAGCTTCCACATGGAAGCTGTAATGAGGGGGGTGAGAATGCATGCTGCAGAGGGACATGGCCATGGAAGGGTCCGTCGGCGGTATGCCCCCAACAGGCAGTACCGTGCCCGCATCAGCTTTGAGCTGTACACTGATGTAGAGATCGTGGGCCGGTACCACCTGAACAGGGCAATACTGAGACGGCTCTGTGAGCTGTGCAGTGATGTGATGCAGGCACCCTCACGACGGAGTCACGCTCTGTCGGTGGAGACCAAGGTGACAACCTGCATGTGCCTGCTCGCCACGGGCACCTTCCAGAGAACCGACAGGGGACACCACAGGCATCACACAGTTGGCCCGTCCGCGATCTCACCCAATTCCTCAGCGCACTGCTGCCACATGCTGTGGAGTACATCCATTTCCCCAGCACTGCGGCAGAGCGTACAGCAAACATGTAGGAGTTCCACAGGGTAGCACATATGCCTGGCGTGCTAGGGGCCATAGACTGCACCCATGTGGCCATTCGCACGCCACCTGGCCCCGATGGGGCTGCATATAGGAACAGAAAGGGCTTCTCCGGTGTCAACTGCCAGGTGGTGTGTGATGCCACTGGGCGCATAATCAATGTCTGTGCCACACACCCTGGTGGAGCACATGATGCCTTCATATGGTATCAGTCCTTCACTGTGCCATCGATTCAGTGGGGACATCCCCACAGGCCATCTAGTGGGTGGCGTACGCATGGGAATGCAAACTTGGGGCAAGGTGGGAATGCCACAGGTGCCATGGTAGTGGCACACAGGGATATGGGCAATATGGACCTGAACATGAGACTGATCTCCACTATCTCCACACAGGTGACAGCGGATACCCACTCCGTCCCTGGCTGCTCACCATTGCCCGGCACCCATGCACCCCATCGCAGCAACGCTATAATGAGGCACACATGCTCCACACGCAACATCATAGGCCGGGTGTTTGGGATGCTCAAAGCACGCTTCGATGCCCTGACTCCTCCGGCGGTGCCCTACAGTACAGCCCCCAAAAGGCCTGTGGGATAATCCTGGCCTGTTGCATCCTGCACAACATGGCCAAAGACTATGGGATAGCCCTACAGGTTGAAGAGGGGGACAGCGATGGGGACACCACTGGCGCCGGTGTTGATGGTGATGAGCAGCCCCCCCCAGGATGGTGGGACCCCGACTGATCCGGCAGGCCCAGCTGCACCGGACACCATCACAGAGGAGCACATGCACAACACAGGTAAGTCAGGGGACATGTGCAGCCAACACCACTCATGCACAAACCACAGGCACACAGGCAACACACCAGGGGTGCATGGCGGCGAGGAGTGGAAGGGTCCAGGCATGCAAACATACCATCAGGGAGGGGTGAACACTCATATGGACACACACACACACCAGGCACAGAAGCGTACATGGAGCAGATGCACAGCACAGCAGAACCGACATTGCTAACACACAGAGACCACCGACCACACCCCCCCCACCACCTGGCCATGTCCAAGTGCGATGTGTCAGATGCTGGGCACCCTGCACCTTGGTGTACAGTACAATGCAGGCGTCATCATCATGCACCGCACCTGTGGACAGCAGTTGGGAGGGTGTGCAGGTGGTCCGATGTGTTGGCATGTTGAGCAGAGCACCCAGCAGTGCACTGCCCACCATGACACACATGTACACAGGGCAGCACCAGACAGGGCCCGCACTGGGAGACAGGTCAGTCATGTTAGCACTGTCCCACGGTCTGCAGGATGCGTGGGCAGCCCCGCTGTGACCCAATAGCCCTGGCAGGCTGAGCAGGGGCCACATGGGGTGGCACTGTTGGACCACCAGGGGTCCCACTGCACGAACGCGACCTTGCCCGCACAGGGGTCTGCAGCATGCCGAACAAACCTGCACCAGGGGTGCTCGGGATGGCCACAGCAGAACCCGGTGTCGACAGGCCTGGTGTCGCATGACGCCGGGAATGGGGAGTGGAGAGTGAACTGTGTGGGGTGTGCAGTACAGGGGCACCTTACTGTGTGCCCAATGCATCCATGACAGAGACCACTGCCTGGGTCAGCCTGTCAATGGCGGAGGTCACATCCGTCCGCACACGAACCAGCTTTGCACGGTTCAGACACACTCCCTACTGTGCTGCTCCACAGCCACAGACAAGCGCCTCCATGGACATTGCAACCCGCCTCTGCAGCTGTACTGATTCCCTGCAGCAGGTGGGTGTCATCCATTGGGTACTGTGCCCAAGCATCCTGTCCCCAGGGTGTGGAAGGTCCTAATGCACAACACCCCCTTGAGGGTGGGCGCTGTTCACCAGGACCAGGAATGGGCAGATCAAAGGCGGCGGACATGGCACACCGCTTGACTGCTGCCCCAGACCTGGTGGGTGACTGCTACCCTCAACGCTGTGCCCAGGGTCCACTTGTTCCACCGCTGTAGCGCAACAGTGCCAGACACCTGCACAGCCACGGTGCTGCCCCACCGGTGCTGACAGGCACAGCCTGGGACTGTACCAACATGTTGGTACACAAGTTGGAACCAGAAAGGCCCAGGGGCAAGTGCTGGCCTGCTGTGTGTCCGTCATGGGACACACACCTATCACTGCCCATTGCAGTCCTTGCATCATCAATGGTGCAGGTACATGCCACAGCCACAGTCACAGCGTGCTGGCATGCTTGCATGCCAGACTGCTGAGACACAGGCTGTGCACCCCCCACACCCGAATCACCGACACCAGAGTTGGCGGCCCAGCATGCACGCTGCTGCAGTGCATGCTGGCTGGTACAGAGGTGGATGGACCCTCCTCCATGTCCAGCAGGTCATCATCACTGCCTGGACCCACCACCACCATCTCCTGAAGACGAACAGGATCTGTAACAAAAGAGAGTACATGTGAGTGCATGGGAACAACCTTCACCCCACCCCAACACCACCACCATGTCATACCGTTGCAGTGATGGGCTTCCACTGTCTGGAATCCACCTCCTGAGTGCGCCCCTCAATAGCGCTCCACTGCATTGATGCAGACCAGTCTCTCCTCAGCCGGGTCAGCTCCAACACCCTGGCTGGCCCCCCCTCAAGTCGCCAGCACGTGCCGCCCTGAGGCTACCACCTTCTCCTTCAACCTCCTGTGGTCTGTCCCCATCTTCTTCTTGCATTTCCTGCGCTGGAGGCTGGTGGCTTCCGGTGCAGGTTCACGCCCGAGCTACCCTCCCATGCAGCCGCTACGGGACTGAGGGGTGCCCTCCATCCACTCAGTAGTGGCTCCTCCTCCAGGTAGGCCTGGAAGAGGGCCTCTGTCTCTGCTGAGGTAAAGTTGGGCCTCCTCCTATGCCCACATCCTCACCTCACCTTGTCTCTGTCCGGTCATGGCGATCTGTATGGGGAAGTGGACACCTGTCACTGTGCAGTCTACAGCATTTTCCCATGACCATTGTCCAGAACATCACACAGCATGCAACTCACCTCTCACCTGCAGTGCCCGAATCTGACAAAGCGCAGCCCAATCCAGCTTTATTTATAGCCCAATGCATACAAATTGGAGTGGAGCAACTATAATGAGATGCAAATCAGCCACTGCACCTTTGAATGCTGATCAGATGATTTGCATGTATCGGCTGAATATCAGCAGTTGCGCTGCGCCATCTGGTTAAGTCGGCTGAGCCAATAAGCAGATCTGTGACTGTGTGGTACACTGCATTGCACATGCCCAGATAGCTTGCACAGGCGTCTGCTGCGCTGCTGACGTGCTGTGCGCGATCGGCAATTCAGGCCATTGCCACCGTTGTGCCAGTGGCGCTACAGCACTGGGCACTATATGGCGCTGTGGCACTACTGTGCAATAGTCCACTGTGGCACTGGTATGCAGGTGGTCAGTCGCGCAGGATGCATATATGTCAGATGGCGCTGTGCGTGGCCTTGTGTCATGGCCCATGACCTGGTGTCCGACCTTTGCCCCCTGGCGCTGTTCGGCTGCCATGTGTACGGCCCTATTGCGCTGTCTGGTGACAGCGCTATGTGAAGTGACGCTGTTCGAACAACGCGATTGGAACCTATGGTGGTCTATTGTGCAACATCTCCACGTGGTTTACGGCGCAGCGGGGCGCCATATTGCCTGCTGTAAAGTTGGTACCATGGCACGCAGGAGGGCAGTGCAGTGGAGCCCTGTAGAAGTGGCCAACTTGGTGGCCCTGGTGGAGCCCCACTGTGGGGCACTGTATGGTGAGGTGACCCTCACCATTGCTAGGACCCAGGTCTGGCAGCAAGTGGCCAGTGACCTGGTGGGGGTCACTGGGCTGTGCCGATCAGCTGAGCAGTGCTGGCACCAGTACAGTGACCTCCGCAGGAGGGATCCTCATCTTCTGGAGTGGCTACGGTCACGTGCCAGGAGGGGCGTGGTGCCTAGGCCAGGTGGGTGTACCATCTATGCACCTGTATTCTCTGTAGGGATGTGAGTGTGTTTTGGTGGCTGTGCATAGGTGATGGCTCTGCCATGGTTGGCTGTGTCAGTGTGTGCAGGTGTGAGATGCATGAGTCTGGCTGTGTGGGCAGGCACTCTCACTGGGGCAGGGGGCAGTCTGCTTTGGAGTCACACTGATGTTTTTCTCAACATATGTCTCCCACAGGCTGGGATGTGAGGATGCAGGCACAGGGTGAGGAGGGCCATGCCAGTGCCCCGGTGCTGGTCAGTGGTGCTGTGGGTGTTGCGCCGCAGCAGCAGCAGTGGCAGACCCAGCTGCTTGAGGAGTGTGAGTATCATTACTTCATGGATGCTATTGCATGCTGGGGGGGGCAAGACCACCAGCCATGCACAACACAACCATGCAAGAAAAGGGAGGTCATAATTCCACTATACAAGACACTAGTGAGGCCCTACCTGGAGTACAGTGTACAGTTCTGGAGACCATACCTACGTAAGGACATAGACTGGGTAGAGAAGGTTCAGAGGAGGGCAACAAAGATGGTGCATGGATTGCATCACAAGTCCTATGAAGACAGGTTGAAGGAACTGAACATGTACTCCCTGGAGGAGGAGGAGGAGAGGGATAGGATAGAGACATACAAGTATCTTACAGGGAGGAACAGGGTGCAGGAAAACACTATTTTAGCAAAAAGATGTTCCAGGACTGGAGGGCATGGGATGAAGTTGGAGGGAGGACGATTCAGAGGAAACATGAGAAAGAATTTCTTCACAGAATGGGTGGTGGACAAGTGGAACACCCTGCCAGAGGAAGTGGTGGGGGCTGAGACAATCACGGGATTTAAGAATGCATGGGATAGACATAAAGGAATTCTGGAGGTCAGGGGTAAGGTGCAACAGACTTCTAGGAAAACAAACTGAACTTACAAGCTCAAATGGGCAGACTGGGTGGGCCATAGGCCCTTATCTGCCGACACTGTCTATGTACCTGTGTATGTATGCACGACACAGGTGACATGCATCACTGTCCAGTGTCACAGCACGTCTGTGTATGCGTCATTGGTGGTCCATGCATGCACTGGGCAAATAGCTGTGTAACTGGCATCACACCACGTTGCCACGTCACTTGACAGCCTTGTTTGTGCTGTGATGGACATGGGCAGTGTGTGTGTGTGCAGTGGTGCACATAGCTGGTGCCACCTGTTTGTGATGGCCATGTGCATGTTCACTGTGGGTGGGTGCATGCCATCACAGGTGCGGGACATTGGGCTATATGGCTTGCAGGTTCGGTGGTGTTCAGGGTTGTGGTCAGTCACAGCCATTGACTGTGTTCCCATTTTCCTAGGCTTCACTGTTCTCAGGAGGATCCAGCGGGAGATACGTGTGCTGACACAAGTGTCCCTAGACAACCAGGCCATCCTCAGTGACATCCGTAGACATGGCCTGCGGAGGAGACATCGCCGGGAACAGTGGCACTGGGTGGAGGAGGACCAGCCTGCTGGGCCTTAGGCCACATTACCCTTCCCACTTCACCCATCCCTACCACCCTGCCTTCCCTCTCCAAGTTGTCCATCCCTACCCCTTGCTCACCCCTACCTTGTACCCGTACCCCCCCTTGTAAATAGTTATGGTTGATTGTTTTGTGCTTTACATTTTGATAATACATTTATATTTTGATATGAATACTGTGTTGGTCTCTGATTTGCAGCTGGCTATGGTTGCTCAGTTGCAGTGGTGTACATGCCATCTGGGGTGGTATGGTCCTGGGTATGTTATGTGTGTGTGTGTGTGTGTGTGTGTGCGTGTGCGCGCATGTGTGTGCATGGGGAGGTATCTCCACCATGGCAGTAACTTTCTGTTGGTCTTGCCGTCTGCTGCCACCCACTGCTGGGTGCACAGGGTGTGTCTGGCTTGTATGCTTCTCTGATGCACAGGGTTGATGTGTGCCGTTGGGGGATGCATGGTTTCCTGCAGTGCCAGTCACTGCACATGGGTGGTGTCTTGGGGTCACGGTGCAGGGTGTGCTGTGCGTCAGGGGCTGATGTGCACTGTGGTTGTCAACCCCTGTGTGGCACTCTCAGCCTGCCAGTGGTTGTGCTGGGCGTCATGGCTCTGCTGTGCTTTGTTGGCTTGTCCCCAGGGCCAGTAGATCATCTGTCCCACCCCCAGTGATGCTGTGCTTGGGGTGTGCAGGTGTCTTGTTGGTTCTGCAGTGTGTTCCTGTGCCCATGTGTGGCATGGCTGGCGGTGGGCCCCAGCCTGCCTCCCTGGATGTGCAGTTCCATTGCTCTGGGGGGGCTCTGCTTGTGCTATGGCACCTCTGGACTGCTCAGCTGGGCTGCCCTGGTTGCACTATAGCGCAACCTTTCTGCTCAGCTTCTCCTTCCTGGTTGCGCTATGGCGTAGTATGTGCGATATTCAGACGTTGGCTGCTTGCGCAATTTGTTCTGCTCCATGTTTGAATATCGCGCCTGTTGCACATATGCGCAATTGGTTTGTGCTTGCTCCTGCTGTTGTGCACATTTTGGGCGCAGTTTGAATATCTGGGCCTTAGTCTTTCCCTTTGAGACACCAGGTGACTCTGATAATCATTTGTTCCAAGGGTTGTTAAGTCAGTGTGAAGGCATTAAGTATTTTCTGTTCTCATACTCCTTAAAAAAATGCAGGGATTCCCCACAGACTTCTTGTGTTCCTAGGTCCAGCTCCCAAACTAGTGAATCTTATTTCAACATCCACCTCATGCTCCTCCCACATGAATAAAAAACAAAGGTGGTCTGGATCTTTAGGAGCTTTTTGGGTGGAAGGGGGTTGGATCTTACTTCCCCAAAAGAAACAATGCTGCCTTCCACTACTCAGGTTCCAGTTCTTGTACCACCCATTTAAGAAAGAAAGTAGTACCCTGCAAAGTAACATGAAAGCGGATTTATTTGAAGGTGGAAAATATTTCTTGGAGGGGGGTAAGGCGGAGGAGACTATTTACACCTTCAGTCAGTTCCACGGACAGAAAACATGACATCACTCCTTTTGTACATGCAAAACTCCTGTAGGCTCTGCCCACAGTCATAAAAAGCAGCAGTCCACCCTTTGTGATTCTGTTTCCAATAGCTTGCTTCTTTTACACATTAAAATACAAATCCATTCATTTAACTTCAGGCACCAAAGTGTGAAATAAATACAGGTCCATAGCCATAATACATTTCTGTTCCCTACAACATAACATACACTTGTACTACAAAAATAAAAAAAAAAACAACTTGCACATCATGCTAATTCCCAGGCCACTGTTGTTGGCTCTAACCAACTCTTGTTTCTTCTTGCAATGACAATGTATTTGTGATGACATACAATTTAAAGGCTTTAAGTAGTACTTGCAACGCAGGATCTAGAACCTAAAAAGGTTCTGAAGCACATACAGTATCAAAGCTGACAACCCTTCTAGCTTGGCTGTCCAGACAGTAATGAGATGTAACGATGTGTACTGTAGATCATGGGGACGATTTTCAAAGAGCCCTTAGAGCGATGCAGGTTGCATGTCTCTAAGGGCTGTGGCAAACTCTAGGTGCACCAGGGACCCAACACCTGATTTTAGAAGCAGGGTCCTGGCGCCAAACTCCCCAGATTTGCCACAAGCTGACAGCTGCCCCGGACAGTTCATGCACCTGTGGGAATTGCCGCAGGAATCTGCCCCCCACCTAGCGTAACACTAGAGAGACCAGAATGGGTGGGGGGTCGTGGTGGTGACAGTGCTGAACAGAAGGGAGCCAGGGGCATAACAGGCACGGGATACCACTACATCTGCTATCTAAAGTCTTAGCGATGTAACCCTTTCTATAGTGATTTATTTTCTGTCTGTTTATACATATTATTCTGATATATTTCGTTCATGATATGTTTAGGTTAATCAATTAATAGTTACAGTAATGGTGATAGCTCGTTACCTTGTTTTATCACCTTGGACCTTTTCTATTCATGTTATTATTTATTTATTGTTCAAAGGCTTTTAACTAATTGTATGTTTCAAATGTTTTACTGTTATGGATATGGTTGAAATGTTTACTTATTTGTTGCTCTAAATTTAAATTGTAGTTAAAAAATTAACTGAAGAAAAAGAAGGGGCATGGGAGGTGGCATGGGGGAGTTGGGGAGACAGACGGGTATTAATGGGAGTGCTGTGGCACCCAGCAGGGTGATATTTGTTATTCTATGTATATGCATATTGTACTGTACATATGCAGAATACTGTATGTGGGGGTGGGGTTCTAGCGACAGAATGTACAGCTGCCAGGGCTGTGCCCTTCTGGTGCTATGTCATGTTCTGTCCCTGGAACCACCCCTCCCATGTATAGTATACTTTGTAGGTACAGTGCAATATGCATATACATACAGTAGCAAACGCACCCTGCTGGGTGCCACAGAACTCCCATTACTGCCCAGCTGTCTCCTCGACTCACTCTGTGCCATCTCCCTTGCCCCTTCTGCCCACCAGCAGCCCATTGTCTGATTCCATCCCACTGGGGCAAGCCACTTAGACCACCTCCTGGCTGGTCTAAATGGTGCCCATGCTGTGTTCATGGCAGGGCTTCAAAATTCCCCAAAAGGGGATGTTGCAGCCCCGCTGTGGTGCAAGCTCCCTTGCAACCTTGTGCACCAGATTGTATGGCGCAACCCTGGTGCAAGGGGGCTTTGCTTCAGCTGCTTCTGATCTGACGCAGGCTGCATTACAAAATCGAGAATGATGCAAGTTGTGACACAAGTCACCCCTTCCATCAGAATTTTTTGATGCAAGTCTCTTACGTCATTATAACGGTTTTGAAAATCGGGCCCCATGGCTCTGCCTTGCTTTGCACACTTCAAGCTAGGGGATACACCTTATTGCTGCCACTGCAGCAGATGCAGTGCTAGTGGAATGTGCCCTTAACACTCTTGGTGGCTCTTTATCTGCCTTACAGTAGCTGAATTCAATACAAGAGACAATCCAACAAGAGGTTGTTTTTTTGCAGCAGACCTACCTTTCCTTTTTGCAGCAGACTTACCTGTCCTACCACACCACACAATACACGATAATAGTTGCCTGTTTCCAGCTCTGGACTGTTTATTGCTTTGCATATAAAACCTAAAGGCCCACTTTTTTTATATATATAGGTTTTTCTCCCTTGCACCATCACACCTTTCCTCCTTGTTCACCCACCCCCATCAACCCCTGTCCCTGGGACTTACCAGGGTGAGAAATCCTCCATGGTGGTGTCAGAAGGGCCATTCTTCCCACCTGAAGCACAATAAAGTAGACCTTCTAGGGTTCTATAGGTGGTGCAGGGGCTGCAGTGACCAAGGGATCATCCAATGGCTGTTTCAATTTTCTCATTTCCTCCCCTGGCCAGGTGGTATGTAGTGATGCAGCCATATGTGTGTGCATAGAGGTGCACAGGTACTGTTTGTGTGCTTCTGGCCATGCCCTCTAAGTCACTCCTGCTGCCCTGTTACTGCACCTCTATGCAGTGGCAGCACTAGAGCGGCGCGGCTTGGCCTTCCTTCCCCAGGAGAGGAGAGATTCTCAATCCTCCCCCCGCTGGCTGACACCCCCCCAGCGACCCAAGTGCTCCCGAACTCAGGCCGCCTGCATGATAGGAGGTGAACATAAGGCCCTCTTGACATCCAGGCTGTGATGTTTCTCCTCACCTGCATTTGAGTGAGTCTTTGGAATGAATCTGAATTACAGATTCATATGAACTGTAGAAACCCCTTTATCTCTATGAATAATAATTTAAAGATTAGAGTTAGTGTGGTCTAGTGGTTAGAGAACTAGATTGGGAGCCAGCAGGTAGCAGGACAGAACCATTCTAGTGCTAAAATACTTCCTGTGTGACCTTTGGCAAGTCAGTTAACCTCTCAGTGCTCCAGTTTACCCACCTCAGGAAATGGGTAGAAGCAGGGCTCCACTGGAAACAAAATGTTTTATCTAAACTGGGCTATGCTGGGTGAATAAATTGGGGAAAAAATAAGTTGGTATGAAGTGCTTGCAATTCACTGAACCTCCTTGCAGAAGTAATGACTACTAGAAACACAGTTTTCTAGAGAAAGTATTTGAGCTTTAAGAAAAACACAGGCTCAAAAGGAGGATTATCTGTGAAAGTGCTAAGTTTTAATCTCACGGTGGGGCCTTTACAGGGGTGTACAAATACTTCAAGCCTTTGAAAAATCTCCTTAAACACTGGGTGAGATGCAAGGGATTTTTTTCCTACATGCAGATTTCAAAGCAGATATACTGTAACTGCCAAGTATACCTTAATGGTGAATCGTTATAGTCCTTGGGTCACTAAGTGTACCAAGTAATCCAAAGCTACATGTATCCACAGCCTTTGATGTGATACAAAACATAAAAATGAAGGCAGAAAAAGACCCAAGATCCATCCAGTGTGCTCAGTTTTTCAACCTATTCCCCAGCGACACACTATCAAATAGGGTTCTTACCCTGAGATATGACCTAGGGAGCTGACTGTAAATTATCCCAGCCAACCCCCTCCATTTTCTACTCCCTCATTCCTTGCTCCCCCTTTCAGTACCACAAGCAATCTGTATCTGTCCCACTGACTTTGAACCCATGTATAGACTCTGCCGCCACCCTCTTTGTTGGCAGTCTACTGTATTTCATTGTTCCACCACTGTTTCAGTGAAGAACTTCCTAATTTCTATCTTAAGTTCCCCCCCCGACTAGTCTCCACCTCCTCCCCTCAACTAGTCCCCACCCATGCCCTCTCGTCACTGTTTCTTTTCCTGGTGAACAGGTCCACACTGTCAACTTTGTTCATCCCTCTCAGGGGCCTTTAAGTCTTGATCATATCAGCTGTCTCCTTCCTGGTCTCCAGTGTGTACATGTTCAGGTCTGCCAGCTGTTCCTCGTATCATCTGCCCTGCTGACCTTGGATCATTTTGGTGACTCTGCACTGTACTGTCTCTAGTCTGTCTCTGTTCTTGCTCAGATGTGGGTTCTAGAACTGAGCATAGTATTCTAGACAGGGCCTCACCAGGGACCTGAACTGGGACAATATCACCTCCATCCTGCAATTGATACCTCTCCCTATTAGGGGTGTGCAGCTCCGATTTTCTAGTTCTGTCGGGTTGGGGCGGGCAGCTCAGAACCAAAAGTGTAAGGAATTGTAAAAATGAGTGTTGCAATCAATAGAACAACACAAAACTAATGTTACACAGCAGGTGTAGATCTGTTGCACTAAAAGGGCTGGTGTCTTCTATTCCCCCTTATAGGACAAACATCTGTTGCACTGACAAGTCTAATATTATACCTATGTGAGACTCTGCCAGTGGAGCAGGGTGGGCGGGATGAAACCAATGGAGATAGAAGCAGAGATTGTTATACTTCTTAGCTTGCCACTAACTTTTCCTGCCTCTGTCACGTCCAGTTATATACTGCTTTGACCAAGCTGTCCACCCCTGAAGGATCATTGCAGTTTATTGTAGTTGTCTATTTTCTCCCCAATAAATTTTTTTCAGTAGTCTCAGTAATTATTATATGCCTCGGCTCGCCACTAACTGTGCCTGTCTCTGTTAGTTTATTTTACTTTTCTATTTTTCATTAAAAAATAAACAATCTGGGGGTATTGGCTTAGCAGCAGAGCTGGGCAGACATTTTTGAACAGAGCTCCTGAGAAATGGAGCCATTGATAGCTTAAAATCACTTTTTTTCAGCATCTTAACATACCAAACAGATCAAAGGAAAGCTGTGGGGCAGAGTAATGGACAAGCTAAGGAGTGCAGTGCCTGCTGTTGACTTCTTTCAGCCAAAAATCTCAAACCCACAAGATACTGTGCCACCACTGCAAGATGAAGTCACGGGCGGTGGTCTCAACAGTGCTAAAGAAGTATCTCTCGACATAGTCAATGCCACCTTGGCACAACTGGCCTAGACCACTTAGGAAATGGATTAAAAGTTAGACTCCCTAACTCTGAGAGTATCCACCCTTGAGACACGGATGGACCTTGTGGAGCAATCACTTTAGAGGATGGATGGCTTGGTTTTAAAACCCATTGATGCCACAACCACGCTGTTAAATAAAATGTCGTTGTGACGGACATGTGACCAGAGTAATCTATTAATTTCCTGTTTGTTGATTTCCTTTGTGAATATAGTCATGCTTGTGTGTTGTGTTGTAAGTTGTGCTACTGGCAAAGTGGATACACAAAACATGGCTTTCAATGTCACATGACCATGCAGGCCTCATGAGAAATAATTAGCCAACTCAGCTGCAGAAAAATGTTCTCATGGGAATCTGTAGCTACAGACCATGTAAGGCAGATGGGAGAGTGCCATTTTGAATGCCTCAGTCAGTTTGAAAGACAGAGGTGTGCTGCTGCACACCTTAGATATCCTGAGAAACCAAATCATAAAATTGGACTGAGAATTTCTGAATGTGTGTTGAAGCCAGCTGGCCTGGATGATGTCATCCCTCCATGCACACATCTGGGGAGGGGGGGAGCAGGGGTAAACTGTCAAAGGGGTGAAACCACTTCCCACAGTCAGAGAGTGAATAAATCAGGGATCTGAGATTCAGCTCGCTCTCTTGGACCCAATAACATCTGAAAACCCAGAGCCCTGCAGCTAGAGGTTTGGTAAGAAAGACAGCTTAGGGAATAGTGTTCTCTTCAGAAACCAGCAGGTAAACAAATAGGCTGTAGAGTGAGAATAGATCAGATTCTTCTTTCTGCTAACTGTCTGGTGTAACTCCCATTTATTGTCATTTCTAGTAAACTGCAATCCTTTTGTCTGACTGTACATAAATCCTGTTGTAAATACTTGAAGTCTTTTAGTAAAGAATCATATTTTGATAGAACAAGTGACTGCCTGTGTATTTGTTAAGATAATTTTGTTATTTTTGCTGGACTAATTTTGCAGTCCATCTCTGAAGGGGCACTCTACCCACAGTTATTGTGTTAACCTTCTTGACCTTGTGCAAAGAAGGAGGTAAGAAACAAGTTTCCTGGTTCCTACTGATTAAAAAACTTGGTGGTGGCAGTGAACTTGAAGTCCCTGGTAAGGGGATTTTCATCACAGTCATACTCAATGTCTAGAAACTGTGGAAAACCAATCATGGGAGTGGAACATGAGGCTAGTGGGCTTATCAGAACAGGTAGAGGTAGAAGTGTCACTTGATTTTATCTTAGCAGTGTCCCTTAGAGAAGGCATACCAGATCACGCCTCAGAGAGTTGCGGCTGCTGGAGTTGGATCTTGGACTGTCGTAATTGTTTGTAGCAGAGTAGGTGTACTGAATCAACTCTTCTCACTAGCAAAATGTAAAAGGGATTTTCAATATGGCAATGCCTTCCTCTTACTTTTTCCAGACATTTCATACTGCACCAGGCAGTGGCACAAGACTTTTGATCAGGTCAGAAGGACTCTTCAAACTTTGACGCTCCAGCACCAACTTTTGATCCTGGTAGAGCTCAAGATTTTTTGGAACAGCCACTCTTACTTGTTCAATGACCTGAGGGAGGCCAAAAAGCTGGTCCGCAGAACTGGGAAGGAAATGGCACGTACTGAGAAAGCTGCCTCAGACAAGTTGATAAAGTCTGAATACTCTCTGGCTTTGTTTCCCTGTTATGTGAATCATGAGTACTGTTAATTGGATTGTCTGGTTGGCCTCTAACACATGTCTTGTGTTTCTTGAACATTTTGTATAAACTAGTGACTTCTACCACGTTTTGAGACATGAGTGGGGTGGCATGTTTATTTTTTCATAGTAGGCTCTTTCTATTACCAACATGTGATGTACTCGATTTGGGTTAAACTTTATTTTCTCCTTAGGATTTGGACTGTTGAATAAATGAACATGCCAGCAGATAAAGGCCAGATGGTCTCTCTTGCTTGTTTGAGTGTCCAGGTCCTCCCTGTGTCTACAGTGGGACCTGCCTCCCTTCCCAAATCCCCCTGACCTCCCATTTCCCCTCCCCCTTCTCCCCCAACAACTTTCCCCTTTATTCTGTCCCATCCTCCCTTGAAGCTATGTACCATTTTTAGGGAGACCACCTCCTCTGGCAACTCGTTCCACTTGGTCACCACTCTCTCAGTGAAAAAGTGCCTCCTCATCTCTCTCCTGAATCTTCCCCTACCAGCTTTAGGCTATGCCCTGTAGTGGACTTGTTCCCACTAAGACCAAACAGGCTGTCCATATTCACCCTGTTAATACCTTTAAGGTATTGAAGGTCTTGTACATATCACCCTCTTCTATCCTCAAGGGAGTATGTTGAGTCCCTTGACCCTGTCTTTGTAGATGTTTCCCTGCTGGCCCTGGATCATCTTGGTCACCTTTCTCTGGACTGTCTCCTGCAAGTTAACATCCTTCTTTTTTTTTTTTTTTTTTACAAAAAATAATTGTATTGTTTTGATGTAATGTGATTTCACCCACACTGCTTAACATTCAGAATATCTTATTCATTTACAGTTATTACAGACAGTGGAGTCAAAATGTATAAAAACCATTGAAAATATTATAATTGGATGGGGTAGGAAAAAAGAATGGCAAAATTACAATAATCCTAAATAAGCTAAATAAATAACAAGTGAAAATGTTGTATTTGGATAGCCTACTACAGTCTTAGATTTAGTTTATCAAAATCTTCTTTGACCATTCTTTGCAATTCTTTTTAAATAAAGACCATGATTGAGCATAATCTAAAATAGACTCATTTTCATACAATGAGCTCAGGAACAGTTTCTTCCATTCAGCAACTGGGAAACTGCAATTTAAGTCCATCGACTTCCAATATTTCAAAATTAGTCTTTTAACTGATATTATGTTAGCCTTCATAATAGGTTTTGATAAATTTAGATTCATATTACTAAGAGAATCTAATCCTAAAAGTCAATTTAGATATGAGTCCCAGTTGTCGATTTGGAAGCCAGCCCCTCTTAGAACAGAGAAAGACTGATCCCACCATGCTTTACTACATTTACAATTTATAAACATATGGAATAAATCAGCATCTGGATGATCACATATCCAACAGTTACTGGAGGTTTTAATTTCATCCTATGAAGCATGAGAGGTGTATAATATGCTCTCATCATAATTTTATATTGGATTGATTTATCCCTGGTTAATCTATACGAATGAGACCTTACCAGGGCCTTTAACCAGTATTGATCTGATAGTGATTATTTAAGCTCTTTTTCCCATTGTAGTTTAGTATTTCTAAATATCTTATAAGGATTAGGGAGGAATTTAGAGCAAATCCAAAAGAATAATTTAATGCCTTTCCCTTTCGGGAACAGGGCCTGATTTAATTCTTGCTCTTTAACATAATTGTTAGGAGCGTGCTTCCATCTCTGGTAATCTTTTTTATAAATAGAACTTATTTGATTAAAAAGTAAAAAATCCAAGTTAGACAAATGAAATTTAACTTTAAATGAATTCCATGATAATTTAGAGCCTGGTGAATATAAGTCATTCCATCTAGTAATGTCGTTTTTAATCCAACTTGAATTATGTAAAGTTTTACCATCCAAAAGAAATCTGGAATTATTCCAAATGGTGTTTAAAGGTGAAAACTAAACTGACCATTTAGTTTTAAGCAGAAATTTCTGCATGATCAAACTAAGATTCTTTATCAGAAAGAACTTAGATTTTATCCCTTTTGATACAGAAAATAGTACATTTTTAATATCTAACTGTTCTTTATAATATGTCAAAATAATCTGATTTTCCCAGTCCAGATCAGTATCCTTAAATGCCCAATTTAATACAGATTTGATGATATAGGAATAATAAACCAAAACATCAGGACAGGCCAGCCCTCCTTTCTCTTTTGTCATACATAATTTAGACCATGAGATGCGGGATGTCTTGCTGTTCCATATAAAATTCTTAAACAAATTATTGAACTTCTTAAACCAGTTTAATGATATTGGATAAATAATAGACTGAAATTTGTACAATAAGATCGGTATTATTGTCATTTTTATTAGTTGAATTTTCCTCCAAATAGAAAGATGAAATTTACTCCACATATTTAATTGGGCCTTAATTTGGCTATACATGGGTCCAAAATGTTTTTCCTGATAGTCTTGAGATTTTTTGGTAATAATTAGACCTAAATAGGATAATCCATCAGATCGAATACTAGCCTGTATTATATTTTGGAAAGTTGCTGTTTTGGGGAATGTTGAAGGTCATTATCTCAGACTTAGATTCATTTATTGTAAAGCCTGATATTTTAGAAAATCTTTTTATCAATTTCATTAGCTCAGTCAGGCTTTGCTCAGGCTCCTGAACCATAATCAACAGGTCATCCACATAAGCGTTATATCTGAGTTCTAAAGAAGCAATTTTGATTCCAATGATCTGTTGATTAATTTGTATTTCTTTTAGTAATAATTCTAAACCACTAATGAATAATGAAGGAGATAATGGAAAACCTTGTCTTACACCTCGGTGCAAACAAAAAGAATCTGTCAGCTGGCCATTGATTTTTAACTGCACCCTTGGATTTTTATAAATTGTCTGAATATATTCTATTAACTGTAAGGAAAAATTGAAAATTTGCATTGCCTGAAACAAGCAAGTCCACTCTAACATGTCAAAAGCTTTGGTAGCATCCAAAGCTAAAAGCAAGGCCTGAACCCCTGAATCCTGGAGGTATTTGATAGTGTATTGTAATTTGATAAGACCTGATTGTATATATCTACCCGGTATAAAACTGGACTGATGACTATGGATTATGGAATTTAAATTAAATAATATTCTTTTATTAAGAATTTTTGTATATATTTTATAATATATGTTGAGTATTGCTATTGGTCTGTAATTCTCTTTTTTGGATGAATATTTACCTTGGTTCAGTAATAATGAAATAAATGCCTGATTAAAAGAATCTGGCAAGGTATTCTGTAACTGTATTTGGTTATAAAGTAACTTTAGCCAAGGGGTTATTGTTGAAGCAAAACCAGCATAAAATTCTACAGAAAACCCATCTGGGCTGGGACATTTGCCTTTTGATCACTTTGATTATTTATTTTTCAGTAATAGGAGCCATCAAAAGTTCCCAGTTATTCTCCTCTATTTTCATTGAACAAAATTGAGCATAATAAGATATTTCTTCTATAGTGGGATTACACTGAGAACTGTATAAAGCTTTATAATATTCCAAAAATTCACCCTAAATCTCCTCCTGGGACTGACAATTGGTTCCATCTGATTTTGTTATTAGTACTATTTCTGATTTTTCTTGACTTTCTTTAAATCTTCTGGCTAACGTTTTTCCAATTCGTTCACTATATTGTTTCCAATTTTTATTTTTCCTTGTCCACAGAAATTTGGTCTGATAGATTTTGGTTGAATCAATAAATTTCCTTAGGTCGGCCAGCTCATCTTTCTTATCTGTATTCTCTTTTTTTATCTCTAGTTCTACAGTATATATTTAAGTTTTGCTTGAACTTCATTTTGATTCTGAAGTCTTATTTTGTTTCTCCATGAAGCTGTGGAAATCAAAATTCCCTGAATCGTTGCTTTCCAAGCATCCCAACTTTTTATAATATTAGAGGAATCTGTCCCATTAACAATAAAGAAATCCTTAATTGCTTTCTGAACTTGCCTAAGAATATCAGTATCAAACACTAGATAAATGTTTATTCTCCAAACAATTGATCTGGGTCTTCTAGCTTCTAAGCCCAGAACTAAAGATACCATGTTATGGTCTGATATAAGCATGGGATGTATAGTTGGATCAATTACCGTACATGGGACCAGTAGATCTCTAGAGACCAAAAGATAGTCTAGACGAGAGTACATTTTGTGACGTGCTGAATAAAAAGTGTAGTCCCTAATATTTGGATTTATTTCTCTCCATATATCTACTAGGTAAGCAGCAGTCAGAAAACTTTTAAGCCTTTTAGCTTTATATCTGTCCCAAGAGAAGAAAGGAGTTGATTTTTACAGCGGATCTGTATTTAAACAATTTAAGTCCCCACCAAGTATAACATATAAGCCGTCCATATCATACATGATTTTATTGACCTCTGCCAAAAAGTTATCATAACCAGAAAACAGAGCATAAACTGAACATAGAGTCAGAACATCTGCTTCAAATTTAATTTTAACAGCTGCTATAAGGCCCTGCAAGTCTGATACTGACTTCTCTACAGAGCCCTTAAAATGTTTTGAAATTAATATAAGAACCCCGGCACTGTTCTTAGGACCAAGTGAGGAATATCTCTTCCCTGGCCATCTTCTTTCAAGCCTTTCTAATTCCTTTTGATTAAGAAATACCTCCTGTAGCAGTGTTATATCCAGCTTCAATTTTTTTTTTAATTCTGGCTAGTATACAATACCTCTTAACAGAGGAATTAAATCCATTTATATTCCATGTTGCTAACCTTAAAGCAGAAGACATTTTAGGAAAGTATTCCTTCTGAGCTTATTAATTCTTACCTCCTCAACAATTGTAAGTTTGACTCCTCCTGCCTGACTACCACTTAACATGTTTATGTTATTTTCTAAAAAATCATACTGGTCTTCACCCCTCTAAAGTGCCCACCCAACCCGCTACTTACCCCCCACATCACCATAGACAATTGCCTAGTGATCAACCACAGCCACTTAAATTGTGCACAAAACTCCGACCTCCCGATCCCCCAGAGCTTAATTAACATTCAGCTTGCCCTTAATAGGTAAAGAAGTTAAATCTGAATAAAGAAGAAAAAAAGAGGAAAAAAGAACCAGTCAAGATTATTTTGAAGAATCGTAATCCATAAAATGTTCTGCGAGTCTTAACTTAAGGTCTCTAAGAGCTTCCGGAAGATTATCATATACCAAAACTTGATGATTCAGAAGCACTTTTAATTTGACTGTAAAGATAATATACACTTTAATTCCTTTCTTCCAAAGATGTTGCTGTAAATTATTAATCGTTCTCCATTTGTTCCATAGAGTTTTTGAAAAATCATTCTTAAAGAATATTCTCTGATCTTTAAAAAGGAAACTCCCTTTCTTGTAATATGATTGCATGATTAATTCGATAACATCAGAAGACAGAAATGTTATTATTGCAAGTCTGGAACCAGAATTTCCCCATGATGGCCCCAACTAATGTTTTCTGTTGATAGCTGGAACATCTGTAGAATTGCCCAATAGTTCGATTAGGATTTGGAGAAAAAACTTATTTTAAGTATGTGCCCTTTTCCCATTCCTGCTGAATACCATAAACTCTCATTTTCTTATGACGAGCTCTATTTTCGAAGTCATCCAATTTGGCCTGAGTTTCTTGCAACTTTTTTTGGCACCCCTTCAAATCTTGAATTAAAGGCTGAAATGTCTCTTCCATTTTAGACTGCCTCTGCTCTAGTTCATTTATCTTCTGTGCCCCTTGTTCAATTTTTTGTTCTATTTTATTCAAAGAGCCTTTCAGAGTATCAATGGCTACCACTACAGGTTGCAGCTTTTCCACCAAACTTTGGATGCTCTGCACATTTCTAATAAGTTGCCTGGCCCACTCGGGGGGGGTCCTCTTGACCTTCAGGTTCTTGAACACCGCTTGCCTTTGTTCCCTCTGGGTCTCTTTGGAGTTCTTTTGTAGTTAAATTACTCTGCTCTTCTTCCGTTATATTATCGGATTCCTCTGCTGTTTCTGTTGCTGAAGATGAACCTATATTGTGTTGGAACTTACTAGTTGACAGGAGAGGCTCTACTGGTTTGCCAGACTTGTCCTTTTTCCTTTCTTGATCCTTTTTAGGAGACATCTTTGTACAGGAAGTACCTGAAATATTGTAACAATTTTTAAAAGGCAATTGTAGTTGAAGTTGCTTATATGATTTCTTTTTATATTGAGAAGACTTTTGGTGAGAGTCTGATATTGAATTATCATCCAATTTCCCTTGTTTTTTTCCTCCCGCCTAAAAATTTTTACTGAGCCTTTTTTGTTTATTATCCTCCTCTTTCATTTAACAAAGCAGCTTTGTCCAACTGCTTCTCAGTAAAAAAAAAATATGTAAAGCTAAAAATGCTTGTCCAAGTACTACTACGTTAGCCCCACATTCCAGAAAACTCCCAGGCCAGAAAAAAAAAAAGATTAGTTTTTCCAAGACTTAGAACTGAGCTGGACAGGTCTGCTTGATACTATTTCAGAGAACTATAAAGATTCTGAACATTGGTTTAACAATTGCCCCAGAGCTGACTGAACAGGGTGCTTTTATTTGCATCAGAACTCAGGTATACTGAGCTGAAGCCAAGTAAGCCCACTTTAATGTTATTAGAAAGAGCCACAAAAGTCTCTGAAAACAAAAGAATGAACTTTGCCACAGTCATTAACTGAACAAGCTGCCTTCACAAACAATGCAGTAATCAGCTGCATGAAGATCCAATGCCAGAAACAAATACTCTGACCCAAAAGAGGTAGGTCCCTCCTTTCACTGTATATAAGCAAGAGAGACTTTAAACACACAATGGCATGCTCTTTACTCCAGCTTCAGACAAACAGTTCTGCAGATCAACAGTGACCATATTCTACTCACAGTTAATATTGCCTTAAACTAATGTGGTCATTTCTGTACAGGTGGTAGCCATGTAAATTGCTATACAGACCTTGCGGAGCACAGTCAGCAGTTCGTCAGCTCAGCAAATGTTACCCGGCCAGTATCATCACTTTTTCTTCCCTCTTCATATGCTAATAGCCCAATTCAAAACAGCTCTCAAGGGAGCCTCCCTGAAAGCCTGCATCACCTTCTTCTCAGAGATAGCAAAAAAAATATTAGTAGCGCAGACCGGAAATGGGCATTTGGCTGAAAAGAAACAAAAACCTCACATGCTTCTTATGGTCTAAAAAAATACTCTGAGAGGAACGACAGCACATACAGGCCTTCAAAAAAACAAAACCATTAGGAACCTGGAGAAACTGTATGACGAAGCTAAAGCTGCTTCATATCGCCATTGCCATAGATGCCAGAGAGGGGGGTGGAGTGAGTAACCGCTTAGCCGGAGCGTGCGCACATCATCCCCTACCAACGTTAACATCCTTCTTAAGATAAATGTGCCAGTACTGCACACTGTACTCTAGGTGCGGTCTTTTCAGTGACCTGTACAGCAGTAGTATGACCTTTGCCCTTCTGCTGGTAATCCCCTAGCTATGCAGCCCAGCATCCAATTTGCTTTTGCTGCTGCTTTTCTGTAATGTGCTGAGTGCTTTCAGGTCACTGTTGATAACCTACAGGTCCTTTTCTTCCTCTGACTTGGTGACCTGCACACCACCCAACCAGTATTTTGTCTCTGGGTTCTTCACTCCAAGTGCATAACTTTGCACTTTTTAGTGTTGAGCCCCAGTTGCCAAATGCCAGACCACTTTTCTAAACTAGTCAGGTCTTCTCTTAGCTCCTATCTCCTCTCCACCATGCCCACCCATCCAAAAAGCTTTGTGCCATCTGTGAACAGGAAGATTTTATCTCGGATCCCATCCGTGATGTCACTGATGAAGATGTTAAACAATACTGGACCAAGCACTGAGCCTTGTGGGACTCCACTTGTCACCGGCTTATCTTCCAGGAATTCCCCACTGACCACCACCTTTTGGCTTCTGTCCTACAACCAGTTTCTGACCCATCTATTGAGCCTGGCACCCACCCCCAGGTCATCTAGCTTCCTGACCAGTCTGCTATGAGGTACAGAGTCAAAGGCCTTCCTGAAATCCAGATGCAGGACATCAGCTGCTTGGCCACTGTCCACCTTCTTGGTCACCCACTCAAAAAAGTCAATCACATTAGTCTGGCAAGACCTTCTTGAAACAAACCCATGCTGCCTCTCATCTTGCAGCCAGTTTTCCTTAAGAAAGCCCACTAGTCTTTCCTTCAGGATAGTCTCCAGCACTTTCCCTGCAACTGAGGTCAGATTGACTTGCTTATAATTCCCTGGTTCATCCCTTGGACTGCTTTTTGTGGAGAGGCATCACATGTGCAGTTCTTCAGTCCCAAGACACACTCCCAGACTCCAGAGAGGTGTTAAACAGATCTGTCAGAGGGAACCCCAGTACCTCTGCCGGTTCTCTTAGTATCCTTGGGTGCACTCCATCTGGCCCTGGGGAGTTGTCCACCTTCAGGACCTTTAGTCCCTTATGTTCCCTGTCTACCTCTAGTATGCCATCACTGACTTCTGCCTTCCCCATCCCCATCTTCCTGCTCCCTTGTGGCACTGATCTGTCCTCTCTAATAAGGATGGGGCAGAAGTGATTGTTAAATAATTCCACTTTCTCTTCACTTCCCTCTGCACAATCCCCCTCCTTTGTTAACCTGAAAATCTCTTCTTTAATATCCCTCCTCTCCCTTATATATTTAAAGAATGCATTCTCACTTGATTTTACTTCCTGTGCCAGCCATACTTCCCTTGCAGCTTTTGCCTCTGTAACTGCTCTACTCACCACCCTTGATTTAGCACTATAGACCTCCCTATCCTCCTCATTTTTAGTACATTTATACTTCTGGAAAGCTGCTCTCATTTCCCTCATCACATTTGCCACTTCCGTTCTGAACCATCTGGGCTTTTTGGCCTTAGATTTCTTGATTTTGATTTTGGCACACTAATTAGTGGCCTCCATCAGCCCCTCCTTTACTATGGCCCGTTTTTGTTTCACCTCCATCTGCTTTCTGTTCCTAGTAAGGTACCCTATCAGAATTTCTCCCATCTTATTAATGTCAGTCTTCCTGAAATCCAGAACCTTTGGCTTGGTCCTGACCATCCCTGTGCCCATGTCTAGGTGGAACCACAACATGTGGTGGTCGCTACCAGCAAGTGGTGCTTCCACCTTTACACCCCGTAAATGCCCACAGTTGGATAGGACCAGGTCCAGTATGGCTCTCTTCCTAGTGGGCTCTATGACATACTGTGTCAGGAATCCACTCTGAAATATTTCCAGCAGTACCTGCTTCCTGATACTGGAGGTAGCCAAGATTTTTCAATCCACCCCAGGTAGATTGAAGTCCCTCATTATTACTGCCTACCCCTTGCCTGCCATTTCCATGATCTGGGACCCCAACACCGTGTCTAGCTCCTCTTCCTGTGAAGGTGGTCTATAAACTACTTCCTTTCTTAGTTTCCTTCCCTTAGTGAATTGGGCCTGCACCAATAACACTTCTGTCTTTCCATCCACCCCTTCCTTTCTGGTAAATGTTATTCGCTCCTTCACATACAAAGCCACTCCCCCCTTCCCGCTTCTCTATTTTTCCTATACATTTTGTACCCATGGACTTTGAAGTTCCAGTCATAGCTGGTGTTGCCCATGTCTCTGTGATGACCATTATGTCCACCTTTCTGTTTGCCATTAGCGCCTGCACCTCAGTCATTTTATTTCTCAGGCTTCTGGCATTCAGAGACAATACTGTCCATTGCGACTCTGGCCCCTTTATCCCTGTCCCACCCACTCTTCCCCCCTTCCCTAGTCCCTCCTTCCCTCTTCCCCCCCTCCACTAGTTCCTTCCTATTCTGTCCTGACTGGGGGGAGGCCTATTGACCTCCTCCACCAGGCAACAGAGGGTATTTTGCACCCTGCTGCTCCCCACCTTGTCAGTTTAACTTGAGTTTTTTCCCCCAGAATTCCTCCAGCTTGTTCTTCAGGACCCTTGTGCTCTTTTACTGAAATGTAACCTGTCTGGTGCATGCAGGTCTTTATTTTTCCAGGTCCCTTCCCAGTCACCAACTATCCCATACCCCTCTGCCTCACACCACTCTCTGAGCCATACACTGAATTTCTCAATTCTAAGTTTCCTCGCAGTGCTAGCCCTTGGGACTGGTAGTACCTCTGAGAAGGCTACTGAACTCTCCATGGTACTGCAGATTTTCTCTACCTCCCTGAACCTCTGTTGCACCCCCGCTTGCATTCTGCATGGTCATTCATACTCAGTTGTGCTATTATGTGAGGTTTCCCACTTTCCTGCCCCATGTGCTTGGCTATCAGAGATCCCACTCTCCCTGCCATCATCCCTGGCATACATTCTGCCTTCCTACATTTTGATCTTGACCCCTTCCCTCCCCACCTCACCCCCTTTACTATTGAATCCCAAGAGATCACCACCCTTGCCCAACCTTACTGGGCCCCTGCCCCTCTGCCCATGCCACAACCCACTCTTGCCTGCCCTCCTTCCCTCCTGCATTCTGTACCTCCTCTCGACCTCACATCAGCTACCCCCATTGCAGCCCCCTCCACCTGATCCTCAGTTCCCCCTGTCACTCTCCAACCTTTCCCTTCTGCTCACCCTCTGGCCAGTCCCCTTGCTCACCCTTTCCCACTGCCCCCTTCCTTATTTCCTCCACCTGCTTCCTCTCACCTTAACTTTTTTCCTCTTGGCCCTTCTCCCTACCATCTCTGAAGTCCTTGCTCTTGCTGCCTCCTTCCCTCCCCATCTCACTGTTCTTACCCATCCCTCCAAGTTCCCCTTCTTATCCTCTGTCCATAGGGAGGAGCCTGTTCTGCACTGGCAGCTCTGGTAGTGCTTCACTGGACACCTTCCCCACCTTGCTTTGCATGTTCCCCTTACTGTAATCCACCCCCCCCTGCCCTGGGCCTTATTTCCTGCTTGGGGAGATGGACCCTGGGGACCTGCCTACTCCCTTCCACCTTCCTTTCCCCCCATGTGGCCCCTTCCTCACCTTGGCTTCCCTCTGGTTCTCTCCTCCTATCCTGCCTCCAGGCTCTGTGGCCCCTCTGCCACTCCCATCCATGCTCTACGGAACCTCTCCCCCACCAGCACTCTTAGCTACTGCCTCAACTGGCACATCTCTGCCCTCAGCTGCCCAATATGCCTGTAGACCAGGCATCTCCCCCATCTCTCACAGAGCTAGAACACTGCTGCTCCACACCCCCTGCACCCTACAACCCTACCTGCCTCCCCTGCCCCCACTGCATGCGCTCTCTCCACTTGTTATGTTCTATGCATTCCTTAATAATGCACTTAGCTATCCCCATTACTCTTATGGAGCTTTCAACCCAGATCTGGATGAGGGTGGTTTAAGTGCAATGGACCTTTATCTCCCCTTTAATCAATTAGGAACTGGATGGAGGTGGCTGAAGAGCTGCACCCCCTTCCTTTCTAGTTGACTACCGCGTTAACAGCTTTGCTGCCCAGCTGCCTAGTTGGCCCAAGGTATATACTGTCAGCATTCCCACTTAGTTTGCATGTTAACTCCCCTATAGGCTGACCTCAGATAAGGAGTAACTGTGACCCATACTAACCTAGGTATGAACTGTATGCTTTTCTGCTGAAATTTCTACCTGCTGACTCCCCTGTAGGTTGACCCTAGAAAAAGAGTAGTTGCAGCCCAGTAGCAAAACTGCTATCCATTTCTATCTGAGGGATGCCTGCCCTCTCACACAATTCCCTTACTGATAGGGATTAGCTGCAGTCCCTGTCAATGTTCCCTCTGGAGAAAGACCCCAGTTAAGTAGTAGCTGCAGTTTCTATTTAACCCCCACCTACTTTCCTCCTTCTCCCCTTGCTTTATCTGCAATCCTTTGAGCTGCATGGCCCGTGGCTTGCGGTTCTCCCTGTGAATGCTCTACCGACATACCCACAGTCACTTAAGTAGATGCCACTCCCCTGCTTCATGGCACTCATGCTTCTGGGTCACTCTCTTGAGGGGTTGCTTGACCCTCTGGGATTTATATATAGACTACCACTACCCTATTGGCTGGTGTGTAGCATGTGGCCTCTGGCATCTCAGCTGACCCTCCCTCATCCTCCCTCTAGCGGCTTGTTCCCTCCTCCCACAAACACAAACCCCCAGTCAACAAAAGAATCAGGCCAGCATTTTATTTTGTCCCAAAAATCAGGACCCTTTGCAATATCCAAACAATACAAGAATTTAGTTCCCAGCCTGCTCCTCCAATCCCTGATGCTCACTCAGCAGCTGCTGGTGGTATGGGGATTGGACTACAGGTTCTGGACTTTTTCCTTTTTTTTCTTCCATATTTGTTTATCTCCTGTGCTGCCCCGACTGCCCCCTTCCTACCAACCCACCAAGCCCCATCACCTGACTTCTCCAGGACTTACTTTCCCAGTGTCTTCCTCTGTCACAGGACTGTGGGGAGTGCCTGGTCAGCGGTACAGGACCTGTGGGGGGTTGGTCATCATCCTGTAGCTGGAGGGTTTTCCACTGATTTTCACCCTGGGCCCACAGATGTGCAGTGGGTGCGATGTGCGCGCTCTACCTCCCTGGAGATGCCCCCAGCACCCTGCTCCTGGTGGCATCACATGCAGTGCCACCCATCTGCCACTGGGTGGCAGTCCAACCTTGAGCCAGAGTAACCCCCTTCCCAAGGAAGGAAAGTAGTCCTACAGCTACTCAATCCTCCCTCACCCGGCCAACTTCCAAGTGACCGACGTCTGTTTCCAAACCCAGGTCACCGGCTTGGCAGGAGGTGAGGTGCATGGCACTTCAGACCTCCATGCAACTGGGCTGGCTTCGGGTTCCAGACTTTAAAACCACTTGAACTACCACTGGCCTATTGGCTGGTGTGTAGTATGTGGTCTCTGGTGTCTTCCTCACCCTCCCTCTAGTGGCTTCCTCCCTCTGCCCACATACAGAAAACCCCAATCAAAAAAAGGATCAGGCCAACATTTTATTTTGTTGCAAAAATATCAGGCCCCTTCACAATGCCCAAACAATACAAGAATTTACTTCTCTGTCTGCTCCTCCAATCAACAATGCTCGCTTAGTGGCAGCTACTTCTGGTTTGGAGATCAGGCTACAGCTTCTGGACTTTAAAATGACTTGACCTATCACTGCCACATTGGCTGGCATGTAGCACGTGGTCTCTGGTGACCTAGCTGACTCTCCCTCACACTCCCTCTAGTGGCTTCCTTTCTTTTCCCACGCACACAAATCCTCAGTCAACAAAAGAATCATCATTTGTGCCAAAATTCTGCTGAATGTATCAGTGAGTTAATAATATAGCCAAATGGGTCTGAACCCTATTTTCTCTTATAGGTTTTGGATGTTTGGATATTAATGTGTTGACTGTACCAGGAAGCTAATAATCTCCCACTATGTAGTGTGTGGAGTGGAGATCATTATACTAAAGAATGTTTGATATTAACTTTTCCTTTTCAGCTTGGATACTAAAATGGCCACCTCCATGTATGATCAGGCATGATGGAGTAATGGCACCAAGATTATTAGTACATGTTACAGGTTGCCCAAGCAAGTTAGCCTATCAAAGCTCCAGAGATGGGAGGTTTGTTTTTTCTTGGGACTCCACACCAGTAAAACTGCTGAAATAATGTATGTATATGTAACATGTTCTGTTTTTCAGTCTCGTGGTGCTGATCCTATTAACATGGCTTACTCTGCTGGGCATGCTCAGGGCGATATTTGAGCTATACGGTGCTCATTGGAGTAAACCTAAGGCAGTTTATAGCATATCAAATGTTTGTTCTTTATATATTTGACAGTATGCCAAGAATCAATTGAGAAAAAATTGTCACTGTTTGATTTTTATTGTAAGATGGCTCCTCCTAAGGGTAAATAGTTCTACTAAAGTGAATATATGAAGAATATGTGGGTTGCATGGCGTGTTAGTGCAAGACGGTTAAAGGGCCATCAACTTTTATGTATAGCATAACACAATCCTATAATACTGCATGCTGTCTGTGGCTGTTTGAAGATTTGTTTTTAAATTTCAAGTCATGTACTTTCCTCAATGATGTAACTAGTGGAAAGGTGTCTGATACATGCCTTAATAAGTAGATATATGATGTGATTATCAATTAATGTATCCTTCCGTGTGACACTTTAAGTTTTGTTTACAAAACCTTACAAATAAAATAAAAAAAAAGGCAAACAACCCAGTGTGCGGTCAGGGAAATATCCTTGTGTCACTCACGGTAGTGTGCCACTGCCCCAACAACAATAAGTAACATTTAAATAGTGGCTCAGATTTGTACTAAAAGTTGGGTTAAATTCATAAAAATAGCTTTAAAAATGATGCTCCATAGGCTTACGTGGAGCTCATCTCCACACTAGTCATATAATGACATCACAAAACAAGGAAGTGCGGGGATGGTGTCGGAGATCAGGAAGTGGTAGGGATTGAATAGCTAGCCCCCTCATGGGCAAAATATGATCCCTTCCCTTCCTTAGGGGGCTTAAAAACTCATTCATTCCTGGTGACGCCATATGGCGTCATAAAAAAACATATCTCTTTTTCCTGATGACGCCATATGGCATCCTAAATCATGTGCTGTAGTGTCTAATGACGTCAATTGGCGTCCATATCTTTCTCTTGGTGCAGCTCAAGCATTTGTTTACATTTGATGAATTGAGTTGTACCAGCTAATAGGGGACATCGTACCCTTACTGATTTTACCTAATATAATATGCGCTCCCATTGGCTATTTTTGAGAAAACAAGCCTTAATACATAAATAAATGTACTTTTTTTTGCATGTGCTGTGAAAAATGTATTATGTTCATTCTGCCATTAGTTTGTATTGTAACAACAAATCATCTTGTTTTAGTGTAACATGTTAAGCTGATCAGGTTGACATGATAATTGATTTCATAACTTATATTTTTTTATTCGAGCAACCTGATTGGCCGTCACCACTTTGGTGTATTTTTTGTCTTTGGGGTATTTTTCACAATAACATGTTGTCACTGATATCATGATTGTTATAACTATTAGTCCATTTATACCACTAAGTGAGCTGAATATTTCTGTATTTAAAAATCGAGCTCTGTGATTGGTCGGCTTTTCTGACATCATCACTTCTGAATTTAATTGATATAAAGGGATTGTCTTAGATGCAGGCACCATCCCCCTGATGAAGCCTTAGTTGTCGAAGCACTAGGGAACCTGCACGCAGATCTTTTGTTGTGCCTTCCATTATTCTATTCAATGTGTGTGCCTGAAGCGTTAGACTAAATCCTTATTTAACATTCAAGCAAGGACTCTGGTATTTTTTTACAACTGTCACTGGAGGGAAAGTGGCTCTCGGGGCTCTGGAGTGTACCGTGATTTTCTTTTTGATGTTTCAGTTAAGGGTCGCAGCCCTCCCCTGCACCCACCCTAGCTCTGTAGTGTGGCACCATTTGGCCATATTGATCCTCACTGTTGCCATGCTTGCTCTATGCTTATTGTACACATCACTATTTCCATTAACCAGTCAGAACGCACACTGGTGCAGGAAGAGCATGGTGACTGGAAACTTAGTTTCAAGATGGAGGTGCTGCTCTCATCCTAAAATACTCACTTCATTTTGGTGCCAAAACCTCGATTTGTAATCTGTATTTACTTTATTTGTTTTTATTTTTATTTATGATAAAAGTTTTCATAGTTGTTACTTTGTTCATTTTGGGATAACTTCTGGTCATCCTGTGTGATCACATCTTATGGATCCGGCTGGCATTCCTGATGGGAGAGTGTTTCTTGTGCATGTACTAGATGTAGTCACATGAATTCAGCACCTTTTATTACTTTTTAAAGAGTTTATGTTCGGATTATGGCTATGTTAAAATCTATGTGGCATGTTGCTCCCTGCATTATGGATGATAAGTGGGCTATGGTCAGTAGCATGTTTGTCTCATGCTCTGCACTTGAGTTTTCTCCCTAATACACAGTTGCTGATTGTTTAAAATGAAAAAATAATGGTGTTGCCTTCAACTTATCTGGCACCAGTCCAGCCCCAATCTCTGATGCATTGTAAAGGCCAAATCAGTTTTGAATTCCTCCACAGTCACCGGTGTTGTCCATCGACTCGTATGACGTCAGTCCAGACTCAACCTCTGATGCACTGTAAAGTATTCTTCAGGTTCAAATCCCTCCACATCCACTTGTAAGATCTGTCTCCTTATCATGTGTCAGTCGAGCCCCAAACTGTAGTGAACAGTGAAGTGCATTTCAGGTTCAGAGCCCTCCATAGCTGATGGTGTTGTCCATCGACTTACCATGTATCAGTCCAGATCAATCCCATAATGCACTGTGAAGTGCATTTGATGTTCAAAACCCTCCACATCCACTGGTGTAGCCCATCAATTCATATGACATCAGTTCAGCCCCAACCTCTGATGCACTGTAAAGTATTCTTCAGGCTCAAATCTCTCCACAGCCACTTGTAAAATCTCAGGCTCAAACTCCTCCACAGCCACTTGTAAAATCTATCTCCTTATCATGCATCCATCGAGCTCCAAACTGTTAGTGAACAGTGAAGTGCATTTCAGGTTCAGATCCTCCACAGCCAATGGTGTTGTCCATTGACTGATCTGGTGTCAGTCCAGCCCCAACCTCTACTGCACTGTAAAGTGCTGTTCAGGTTCAAATCCCACCAGAGTCACTGATTTAGTCCATCTGTTCATCAGTTTTCAGTCTAACCTTTATCTCTGACACTCTGTGATGTGCATTACTGATATGGATCCCTCCTCAGTCACCATGGTGTAGTCTACTGTGTACATCAAGATTCATTCCAACACTACCCTCAGATGCACTGTAATGTTCTATTCAAGTTCGAATCACTCCGCAACCACTTTAGTCCCTTGTGCTCATAATGCTTCAGACCAGCCCTTACCTCTGATGCACTGTGATGTGATCAGTGCCAGTGTATGACTTGTACAGTCCATTCAAAGGAAACATAGCACATAGTACACATGTACGCCAATGAGCATCACTCCATGGTGCAGGCATAGCCACACTCCTTCCCACCCACACAGTGCGCCATACTGAATGCTGCAACATATCACATGTGTATGCAGGCAAACCATGTGATACAGCACATAGTACACAACCTTTACAGGTGCCCATGTCATCACCCTGTATGTGTACCCACAATGTCTCTGCATGGCATATGAACACCATTACCAGATGCAGGCAGCCCCACCTGCTTCCCTATAACTGAGTATACCCCAAGGACGGGTGCCAATTCATGATGCAAAATGACTGCAGTGCCTATGAGCATCATTCCTTGATACAGGCACACCCACCCCCTTCCCCATGACACAGTATACCCCAAATTACCAGTGCCTTTTCAGCAATTTCATCATCCTATACGTATACCCATAATGTATCTACAGTGTCTGTTAGCACCATTATTACATGCATACAGCCCCTCTCATTTCCCCAGAACATATGAAGTGCATCTGAGCCTGTATTATGAATGCAGGACCCCCCCCACCACTAACACACAGTGCTTCATCACAGTCATTCCCTCAACTTAAACCATCCCAAAATACAACCCCTTAAAAAATAAAGTATGCCAGGAAATTAAATAATACACAGATTTATGTAACATGATGTTTACTGAAAGACTGTGAACCTTTACATGAACAACATCATGCTTCATTTACAGTATGATAAAGCAAACAGCACAAATAAAATACAGTTTCCTATACTTATTATGGGATTTTATTACAAAAATAAAATAAAATAGTTTATTTCAATGAAATTACACATTTTAACTACAGCACATATGCAATTAATCATAGAGAAACCTCCAGCACTAACAAATGTCTCCATTTCCTGTGTCAGTTCACTGACCTACGCTGGAAGTGTTCTTCCTATTTACATCACTTGACCTCACAAAGCACTTCCTTCCTGCATCACTTCCTGATATGGCTTTCTGAGGTAATGTGTAAATATGTTCTTACTAAACTAGAGGAAAAACAAAAAAATAGATAATCAGATTCATAAACTAAAATCAGTGGGTAAGAAGAATTAAACACTGCAAAAATTCCAACCTGTGGAGTGGAACAAAAAACTCAAACTGTAATAACAAGAGATTCAGATATTGATTTCTGACTAAAAAATGGTAAAAAACTTGCAAAATTTAATTTTAGACAATGACAGATGTTTATTGTATATTTTAACAATTTTAATCAACAATTTACAGAAATTTAATATTTTGCATGACTAAGTAAACAGAGCATAATTATATTTAGATAAAATCATCAGAATGTATTAAAATATGAAAACAACCTTACACAACATTAAATCCAGTTAAATAGACATTACCAAACCTCACTCATTTTCAAAACCTTTTTGTCCTGAAAAACTTTTCTTTTGACAGTTTTAAAATTGGATGTATGTTTTTTGAGATATGTAGGTTTAAGCACAGTGTGTTTGTATGAGTGCTGCAGATCTAAAATCCCTTCAGGCACACAGGTGTTCTAGCAGCAGGCAGAGGGTACCTGAACATTCCAAGTGACAATAGGATAGAATGAGTTAAGAGAACATTTTACAACTGCTATGGAGGAACTCCCATTCAGGTAAGAGAGCCTCCTTATGATTTTTCAGGCAAGAAAAAAAATGCGGGAAAGGTGCTCTTTAAGGAGACACAAGGTGGGGTTATACACTTTACCACATATATTTAAAGAACCACATTAACTCAGGGGCATATTTCTTTGACTGCATAGTGGGTTCCTTTCTCACCATCACAAAAGCAATCTAATCTGACACCAGAAGGGCAGTACAAGGAAATGGCATTGCTCAGTGCTAGTATTATGGATGATGAACACAGTTTAGTAAACATGCATAACTCCTTAGAAAAACTATTGGAGGAATGAATACTTGGAAATGGATTATGAGCAGGAATGACCAACAGGTTTTATTTACTTGTTGAAATAAATTATTTGTTAGGATATTATGGCTAACATGATAAAGGCTTCAGTTACCGGGAAACGGTATATGTCAATAAGTTTGCGCATACATTAAATTAAGTTGTTTGCCACGATTTAGAGAGGAACATAAGTATCAGCAATCTTATTGTAATGGCATTTGGAATAACTAGTCACTTCCACAGGTCTGTGAAACCAACTGAGGAATTATGGACCTTCCAGCACTAGCAACATTGCTTCAACACTCGTTGAAGTGCACTGTTTTCAGTTCATGTCAATGTAACTGTTCTTTCTTTTTTTTTCCTATTGTACTACATACACTATACCTCTGTAACCTGTTCAGTCTCTTGTAAATATGTAAATAGTTCTGTCACTATTTCCCTGCTTTGTATGACTGTAGACCCTTTGAAAACAGGCCCAGCCTAAAGGGTCTTGTGTGTAATGAATAAATAAATAAAACACTCCTAGATACTGGACATCACTTCTAGATGGAAGTTTACATATTACATCATAGGAAGACTATTGGAACAAAAGATGGCCGTACATGCAATGGCAACATCATGTGTTATTGGTGGAACAATTCATCGCTGGACAACCATGGGCCAACTTTGTCAAATCCTTGCCCCATTTGACAGTAATACTTGAGAACTCAGCAGCAGCAATGACTCTGTTAATGAGGTCGTTCCCATGGTGTGTAATCTCCTCAACTTCACTTCTACTCTTTACAATGATGACTACTCATCTAATTTAATACAGCTGGCACAGACAGTGAATGAAACAGAAACATAGACGTTGTCAGCAAAATAAAGGCCGTTGGCCCATCCAGTCTGCCATATTTTGTTACTGGATCAGATCTTGTGATTTATAGTCTAGATTAGGTTTCCTTCCTCAGCTCCCTACTCCACCAGTTCTCTGCTATACTTCTCACCACTGTGTAACTATAAGAGCCCTTAGTCTGTCCCAACTATGCTTGAACCTGTTTGTAGTTGTTCCTCCCATCACCTCAGCTGGAAGGCTGTTCCATGGCTTACCTACTCTTCCTGTGAAGTAAATTGTTCTCTCATCCCTTCTGAGTGCTCATCCTCTGCAGCTCTGCTTGAGAGAGGCATATTCCTGGATGTTTCAGTATGGAGACTGACACTTGCCACCTGTGCATGGGGGCAAGTGCTAGTTCTCAAGTGCCATGAAGAGCTCAATAGGCTGACAACATCTTGAGAGAAAAAACTGAATAAATCACGAGCTAACAGCTACAGTACTAGATCCTCATTTTAAGGGTGACTTCCTTGTTCAGGATCCTACTGATTTACAGGAGTATACACAAACAGTAGATAATCAGAGAGGTGCAAGTGGCCCAAGCACTTCTGAAAGCTCCACTTCTTCCAGTACCACAGAGAAACTGTGTTCAGGTTTAGGCACAGGATACAAGTGCCAGTTTCCACACTGGAACAACCAGGTGTATGTCTTTCTCTAGCACACCTGCAGAATAGGGGCATCACATGCACCATTTGGACTTAAGTCAGATTAAAAAAACAAGACCACATTTAGAAATCTTGTCTCACAGGGCTTTCAGCACTTCACTGCTGAAACAATGCTCAGAGTATATCTTAATAAACCCAGGGATCCAAACCCAGAGGCAGATCCCCTGTTGTACTGGAAGTCTATGAGATCCATTTGGCAACATCTTGCTCAAGTTGCTGCCTATTATTTTGGTTGTTTCCCCACCAATATACCATTAGAAAGGATATTATAAAATGGGTTTGAAAAACTCTGAAACCTGATTGGCTGAGGGCCTGCTTTACCAGTGCTGTTATGTCAGAGCAACAGTACTAGATAAAGATCTAGGACGCTCTTCAGAAACATAGAATTTGCCAGCAGATAAGGACTGCTTCGCCCACCTAGTCTCCCAATTTTTTTCTTGCCTATAGGGAACAATAAAATCAGTACTAACCACACATCCCTAATTGCCATCACAAACATGGCTGCCAACTTTACTCACTTAAAACCTTCATCTAGGCCCTGACAATAAAACTGCATTAAATAAAAGGAAAAAAAATAGGTAAATGTTATTTGCCCTCATAATCCTCTTCTTATACTCACTCACATATATTTTAAAATTGAGTACTGCGGTACTTACAGTTTCAATTACTGGTGCTTCTTTGCTGATCTTGAAAAATCCCCCTCCTATCCTTAGCAGCTTACAAGGTAAATCTCTGCTGTTTATCCTGCTACATATACAGTACAACAGAAACCCTGGTTCCATCTGAGGCCTTCAGTTTTTTTTTTTTGTACTTAAGTTTTTATTAGGTGAAGCACAATACTTAGGGGACAAATGACTTGGCTGGGGATGAGGTGAGGGCAGTGTAGAGGGAGTTCGCAGAGTTGGGGAAGGGTCTTAGGCAGGTTCTTTTTCAGAAGTGCTACCTGTCTATGGCATGGGGGAGGCCAGGGTACTCCACACCAGGGGATTCAATGAATGGCTGAAGAGCTGGTGCAGAGCTGAAGGATTTGGCTTCATTGGGGACTGGGGGACCACCTGGAGAAATGTGGGCTTATACAGGAGGGACGGCCTGCATCCATCAGGGGCAGGGGGACCGAGACCCTTAGTGAGAGGTTTAAATGTTTCATTGGCACACATTTAAACTAGCCCAGGGCAGTGGTGGAATTAAGCAAGAAAGAATCAACTGCCCCCACAGGTTAAGGTAGACAGACAGATACTAGAGCTGAAAAAGGAACATTTAAACTAGCCAAGGGGATGGCAGAATTAAGCAGGAGAAAACCAACTGCCCCCCATCCCAAGAGAAAGGTAACAAACAGGCTGATAATACAACCATGTAAGCAACAAAAGGAAACACAAAGGGAGGTAATAGCGGGGGAGGCATGGAGGGAAAGCATAGGGATCAGATGGGGGGAGCTGGTACAAGCAGGGGCATCAAAACATGGAAAGCCAGGAGTACAAATGCCCGGAGCCTGGGAAACAAGATCTCAGACCTAGCAGCCTTGATGGTGGAGGAAGTCCTAGACATTGTCGCAGTCACTGAAACATGGTACACAATAAACCGTGACTGTAATGTTACCATTCCAGGGTGCACAATCTTCAGGAGAGACAGGGAGGACAAAAAAGGGTGAGGAGTGGCTATATACATCAGAGAGGGGATCAAGGCGATGGAGTTAGGGGGAAGACAGGAAGGGGAAGAGGCACTATGGGTCACATTAGAGATGAGAAATGGCACCACCATCTGCACGGGAGTTGTCTACAGACCTCCAGCATAGGGGGAAGAAATAGACAGGGTACTGGTGGAAGTCATACACAAAAAGGCAGAGAAAGGGGAGGTGTTGCTGATGGGGGACCTAAACATGCCAGATGTTAATTGGAACACATGCAGCAGACACTACCAGGAGCAGAGACATCTTGGATGACCTGGAAGGAGTGTGCCTCAGACAGTTGGTGAAAGAGCCCACACGGGAGGGGGCAATACTAGACTTGGTTCTCACAAATGGTGACAGAATAACAAATCTATCAGTGGGCAGTCATCTAGGGTCTAGTGATCACCATATGGTGCGGTTTAAGATGAAGACAATAGTAGAGTCAAGCCACTCAAAAGTAAAGGTTCTGGACTTCAAGAAGGCAGACTTTGCAAAAATGGAGAAACACCTCCGGAGAATCCTGGTGAAGGGGGAGAAGGAGTGGAGGAACAGTGGGAGAAATGTAAAGAAGCCATAGCAGAGACACCGTGCCTCTGTGTAAAGCTAGTAAGCAAAGCAAAAGAGAAGAAAAAAACACCATGGTTTTCAGAAGAAGTGGCAGGGAAAGTTAGGAGGAAACAAACAGGTGTTCAGAAAGTACAAGGAAACACAGAGGAAGGGAGACGGAAATGTACCAGGCAAAGCTAGAGATGTGGGGAAGGCAGTCAGGCACGCAAAGGTGCAAACTGAAGAACAGATAGCAAAATCAGCAAAAGAAGGTGACAAACCTTCTTCCGGTATATCAGGGAAAGGAAAAAGACCAATGGAGGGATTGTAAGGTTGAATAAAGGTGGTGGTGGGGGTGGGGGTGTGTGCAGAGGGAGGACCTAGAAAAAGCAGAAATTTTAAACAAATACCTCTGATCAATATGTACAAAGGAAGGGGAAGAGGAGGATCCAAAATTAGGGGATAGAAACACACAAGGGGAGGAGGTGGATACTAGTCCATTAACAGAGAAGAAAGTCCTAAAGGAACTCTCGAAACTAAAAGTGGACAAGGCAATGGGACTGGATGGGATGCATCCCAGAATACTGAAAGAACTCATGGAGGTACTGGGGGCACTAATGACAACCCTATTTAACAAATCAATAGAGGAGGGGGGAGTAGTACCAAAGGACTGAAGGAGGGCGAATGTGGTACCACTACACAAAGGTGGGAGCAAGGTGGAGTCTGGAAATTATAGGCCATTCAGCTTGACCTTAGTGATGGGGAAAACCATGGAACCCAAGTTAAAGGAAAGGATTGTGGCATACCTGGAGGCTAGTGGGGCACAAGACTCAAGGCAACATGGATTCACAGCATGGAGATCTTGTCAAATAAATCTTTTTTTTTTTTGTAGTCTTTGGTAGCTGGGTAAGGCCCACTAGGAACACATGCCTGTTTTCAGGGGCAACCTGGGAGCACTGGGCAGTTAAGTGACTTGCTCAGAGTCATGCACTATGCAAGTGGAGGTTGTAGGAATCAAACCCAGGTCTGCTGGATGACCAAGCTCATTCACAGCTCGTTACTCTAACCTCTAGGTTATACTGCCAATCTGATAGATTTCTTTGACTGGGCAACCAAGGTGGTGGATCAGGGAGGGGCAGTGGACATGGCCTACCTAGATTTTATCAAGGCATTTGACACCGTCCCACACAAGAGGTTAGTAAACTAGTTGTGCAGTCTTGGAGTAGGTCCCAAGGTAATACACTGGGTCTAAAATTGGCTGAGCAACAAGACACAGGGTGGTTGTAAATGGAGTTCAATCCCAGGAGAGGGGGTGACAAGTGGGGTGCCACAGGGCTTGGTTCTGGGGCCAGTCCTCTTCAATGTCTTCATTAGTGACATTGTGGAGGGGCTGGAAGGGAAGCCTCTTTATGGATGACACCAAGATATGCAATAGGGTAGACATTCCAGACAGGGTGGAAAAAATGAGAAGAGACCTAGGCAAATTGGGGAGTGGTCAAGAGTGTGGTAGCTTAAATTCAGTATAAAAAAGTGCAAAGTCATGCACTAGGGCCACAGGAATCCTGGAGAGGAATACAAAATGGAGGGGGGGATACTAACAAAAACAAAACTGGAAAGGGACCTGGGGGTAAATGTAATGGATGACTTAAAGGTGGCCAAGCAATGTGAAGAGGCAGTAGAAAGGGCTGGAGGGATACTGGGGTGCATAGGGAGGGGCATCACCAGTAGAAAACAGGAGATGTTGATGCCACTGTACAGACAATTGGTCAGGTCACATCTGGAATACTGTGTTCAGTTCTGGAGACCAAATCTGTGAAAAGACATTGACAGAATGGAGGTGGTCCAGAGAAGGGCAACAAAAATGGTGAAAGTAATGCACCAGAAAACATATGAGGAAAGGCTGAAAGACCTCAATATGTATACCCTGGAGGACAGGAGGGAGAGGGGGGGATATGATAGAGACATTCAAGTACCTCAGGGGAATCAACAAGGTCCAGGAGGGCAGCATCTTTCAAAAAAAGAGATTTTCAAAAACACATGGTCACAATATGAGGCGGGGGGTCAGGGATAATGAGAGAAAGTATTTTTTCACAGAAAGGGTGGTGGATGCATGGAACAGCCTCCCAGGGGTGGTCATAGAGGCTAAAATGACTGGTGAGTTCAAGAATGCTTGGGATAGACAGAAGGCAACCCTAGTGATAGGAAAGGGAGGGTAAGCTGCTGATCATTTAGGATCTGCAGTTTAAGCAGGTAGGGTAATGGGCAGACTAGGTGGGCCAGGTGGCCCTTATCTGCCATCAAAATCTATGTTTCTATGTTCATTATACATACATATTCATAGTCAATATAAATACAGAACAGTAGAGATGTCTGGTCTTCCGGTCACATCATGGTTGAGTGAGGAACGATCATGAGGAGCTCCCCACTAAATTCAGCATAATCAGATGCTAAAAACAATTTTGCTTTAACCTACTTCAAAACAACTCAAAGATGGAGTTTAGCAGCAGCAGCACAGGAGAGTTTTTCCTTGGGGAAATGTCTTGAGGCTCGAGGAATCGTTTTCAGGCCCTTGTGGCTGAAGATGAGCTGGAGGAGCGGGGTCAATCTGATATGGAGACCAGAAATAAGACAGCAATCCTGGATGAACAGAAAAAGCTAAGGGGCGGTTGAAAAAAGACCCTGGAAAAGCCACATACCAAAGCGATCCTCAGGGCAATAGAGGAATTTTGGGGGAGAAATGAGAGAATCAATAAGAGACTTGCGTACTGACTTGGGCACCCTGTAAGGCCGAGTCGGCAAGGCGGCTCACCAGATCACTACAAATACTACTTGCCTAGACAAACTTGAAACCATGCTCACAGATCTAGCAGGTGAGCAACTGCAGATGTCCTTACGCCAAGAAGATGCAGAAAACCGGGGTCATAGGAAAAACATCTGTATCTACAGTCTCCCGGAGAATGAGGAAGGACATGATCCCCTGGCTTTTTTGGACTAGTTGCTAAGGCTGGTGTTGGAGCTTCTGGCTAGATACTGAAAGGGCTCAGCGTGCGTTAGGTCCAAAGCCCACTCACCATAACGCGTGCCCTTGCTCCTTTGTTATTCATTTCCAAAGCTTTCAGATGAAGGAGCAGTTATTAATAAAAGCCTGGCAAAAACAAAAAGTTCAGTTTGACATATGTATGACCTTTTTTGACAATGATTATGCGCCAGCCACACAGCGCATGAGGAGGGAGTATGTTCCCCATTTCTCCCACCAGAGATCACACAAATTAAAGTTTAGAACCCCATGTCCTGTCAAACTAGTTATTATAGTTTCTGGTAGGACAAAAGAGCTATGCACCTGCGGCAGAGGATAAGGAAGACCTGCAAGAGAGATGAATCTACAAGGAGCAGGCCCTCAGGTTGGAGAGAGAAGGCCAGAGATCCATTACAGACCAGGCCCTTGCTGGGATGAGACAAGAGAAGGACCTTCCTTTGGCTGCAGTCCTCAACAAATTGAGGCAGTTTAGAAACCCAACTATGCTGGTTTGAGGAGACTTCTGGTTGGTGCTGTTTGTCAGGTTTGAGTCTTGGGCTGGTGGTGGTGGGGGGATATGACCTGTGGGGTAGCAGGTGGAGAGGCAGAGTACCCATGCACTGGATGTTAAAATAAGTAAAGCTATAAAACCTGTGGGGTTCCTGGTCCTCCCAATGGTGGGACCTAGTTCTGGCTGGGTAGACTAGCCCTTATATACGGGTCTCTTTCCTCACCTGCGTGGCCCCCGCAGCTCTTCCCTTTCCTCATGGTCTACTGGCCCTGGGATTTACTTTGCTGCAGCCCATGCTCCTTAGTCGAGCAGTGGACAGGAAGCAATTTACTCCTCCTTTAAAGCTCACCATGAGTTTGAAGAGACTGGAACATAAGGGAACTGCTTGATTTAAGTCCCTCATCTTTGTTCTCTTCCTTTGCCATGGCCTATGGCTAAGGCCCCAAGGAACTAATCGAACTATGGTCATGCTTGAGGTCACTCGGGTGAGTTGGATTTGGACTTCCAGACCCTTGCCAGTCCATCAGTGGGACACTGGGATCTATCTAGTGAGCAGTGATCTTTAGCTGTGAATAAGTTTCTGACAGCAAAATGGATGAGGACAATAGGTCTGGTTGCTTTTTACTTACTTACCATTTGGAGTAACTTAACGAAGCATACTAGTTTATCCCCATACAGTGGCCTCCATTGCTATTAACTAAATAAATATGAATAAGATTCCTATGTGGAGGTGGAAGAACCCATCCCTATTCACACTGATTGACCATATATGGGGACAGATTATTTAAATGACTCCTGACCTTTAAAGCGGAGATTTGAATGTCAGCAGAACCTTATGGCAACTTGCATATAACAGTACAGTTCCCTTAATCTAGTTTATCAGGGGGCTGACTAGAAGGCCTATATAGAAACAGATATAACTATAAAAGTTCACAGTTAATTCTGGTTTACTGTTAATAATGTTCACTTTCCCTTCTGGCTTAAGGGGGCAGGGAGTCAGGGATTGACGGCCCCTTTGTATTTACATTGTAATGGACAAGTAAAATCCCAAAAAGATACAGGACTATAAGTGATGGGCCTGGGATATAAGGCATCTTCAATCTGGGCCCTTTACAGCTAGAACCAACAGAAAGTTATCGGGGGTTTTTGGTTTAGTTAGAAAACTCTCTCCGAAACAGGGTGAGTTATTAAACTTATTTAGGATACTACCCTGTTAGGCAAAAACATAAGTGTTCCTGACCACTAAGTTAGGGGGGAAACACCAAGGCCCAGGAGGAGAGGAGGGAAGGGCCTCTTTGGACTTATTAGCTCTATTCTCAGTCCCCTGAGAGGCAGGATCCCTGAATCCAATATGGTTCAGGATCTCTCGGATGTCACATTCCATGGGTCCTTTGCCCCAGGGGGTTAGAAGTATATGGCTTGATGACTACAGGCTGGGAGAAGATCATTTGCCTTGCCTTGGGCACTCAATGGTGAATGGAATATAAGGTAACTGAGGAACTACGCTATAATAGAAAGGGGGGGAGCTCCTTGAACGGAGGAGAACTTGCTATGGAGGCACCAATTTTGGGTAACCGCTATGGACATATAGCAATGATCCTTATAGGGTTACTCATGACCCTGAAGTGGGTTTACACCTTCCATGATAGGTTGGTATGCCACCTCCCCGGGGTGGAGTCCGGTTTTAGGGATCCAATTTCAGGAAAGTTGAGGGTGATCAGAAATCTCACCTCACAGTTGGAAGTCACATTGTATGTAGTTTTTATACTCAGGAGAGTAGGTTACAATGCTCTCTTGTTAAGGGGGGGACAGGAGGGGGTACAGTCATATGGTACATAGTTTTGTCAGTTTGGAAAGCAGGTTATTATGCTCTTTCATCGGGGGAGATAAGAGGGGGTTATATGGTTAATTCTATAGGGGAGGTTGGGGAGTTATAGTAGAGTTTTCCTTTTCCTGTTTCTTGTTTTTTTTTTAAAAAGAGGTACACACAATGGTTTTCAATACCATGGTCAAACTTTGTTGGAAATAAAATGTTGTCTGGTTTTAGTTGGGGGGTTGGGAGTCTTCTGGTATGGGGCTCCTTCTCTGGATCCTGGTCTGCTTCATTGGATCCTACGGGATGGCCAGAACTGGGGGGGGATCTCCACTAGCTTCTCTTTCCTTTCGCTCTTTTCCGGGGGTGAGTGGTCCAGTTCGATGGTCCTGTTCCACTGAATTAATGTCATAATGGTCCAACCTGTCAAAATATTTTCGCAGAATATTAATGGTTTTCATAGCCTAGTCAAAATGTCTCGTTTTATGCAATATCTCAGAAAACAATCAGCAGATTTATTTTTTGTCCAGGAGATGCATCTTTCTGAAGCAGAACACCAAAAATTAAGTTGGGGACAGAGGTATAAGGTCTATGCCTTGTCCCATTCAAGTGGACATAGGTGAAGGGTGGCTATTTTAATCCCCATTACCACCCTCCTAGAAGTGCAAATGTCATACATAGATGGCCAGGGCAGATACGTTATTTTACAAGGTAGGCTATTTTACAAGATTTAACCCTTACAGTGGTGTCTGATAATAGGGGGTGTCCTTAACATGACCATGTCGGTATCCCAAGACTCTTCCAACCCGCCTGATTTTAGGAAGACCAATGTGGTTAAATATCTTAAAGGGTTGTTGGAGCATTTTGGTGTGGTGGATGTATGGAGAAAGGTGTTCCCCAAGTCGCCAGGCTATACCTTTTATTCTGGATGGCATCACACATATTCGAAGCTAGATTATTATTTCATAACTTGTGAAAATTTTTCCCTGATACAGGATATTTCTTTGGGGCCTAAGATATTATCTGACCACTACCCTCTAATTTTAAAGGTTAATTTAGGAAAAAGGAAAAAGCAAACTCTCTGGCACCTTAATCCGACTCTCTTAAGAGACCCGCAATATCTAAATCTTATAAAAAAAAGGATTCCCCAATTTTTGGAGGAGAATGACTCTTCCTCTGTCTCTGATGTGATGCTGTGGGACGCCTTAAAAGTGACGTTCCGAGGTAAAACCATAGAAGAGGAGGGATCTGGAAGTTAAATATAAAGAATTAACAGAACAGTTTCACACTTATCAACTTTTGTATACAGTGGGGGATGCAGTGGCCCAGGCCAAAATTAGGCAGGCCAAGGTAGAACTTCAAAAGATTATGGATCTAAGGATATAGCAAGCCCTTTTATATTGTAAAGGGGAACTGTCAGCAACAGGGTTCCTTAATGTCTGAAAGACCATAAAAAACTAATTTGAGCGAGTGTATATCTGTGAGTCTTTGCAGTCCAGAGTTATTCATATGTAAATCAGTCTGTAATTAAGGGCCGGAGGCAGCCAAATGTTTTAGGCTCCTGACAGGAAATGATGTCACCAAGGATCTTGGCCCTCCATTGACTGTAGGTTAAATAGGAAATTGTCTGTTTTATTAAGTGTGTTTTAAGGTGTTATTACAATGTTTTCTACATTTATAATAACTGTTTTGTATGTGTATTGAAACTAGTGAGTTAACAAGTAATGGTGTTCTAGTTTTTCTTTTCAAGTCAAATCTGGATAGAAAGGGCATACTATTTTGAGAATCATAACACATGCTCATATTGTTTTTACTGTCTTTGTCTAGGAAAGGCACACATCTACAGCTTGTTCCTGGGTGTGTTTTGGGAGCACAGGGAGGTTAAGTGACTTGCTCTGGTCACACAATATACAAGTAGGGCATGATGGAATCAAAACCCATTCTGCTGGATGAATGAAGCTTGTTCATGGCTCTTTGCTTTAACCTCTAGGCTGTAATGCCAGCTGATAATCCAAAACTTCACATTTCAAGGCTGGCTCCATGATGCCAGGCCAGTAGGTACATAGCTACATTTGCATCTTGTTGACCTGAGTTCACACCTGAAATTGTAAGAGAAAAGGTTGTAAGAGAGGGAATGGAATAAGACAGAAGTTGGTGCTGTGGCAGCCCCAGAAGTCTGTACTGCCTTGAACACAGACAGGGTTTAGAAAGCCTGATATGGGGCCCCCATACCCATTGGCACCACAGAGCCAGCCTTGTAATGTGTAGTTTTTGATGATCAGCTGGTAATATAGCCCAGAGGTTAAAGCAACCCAAAAGATGGATTATTTTTACTAACAGTTTGAAATATAAAGGTGATAACTCACTAGTTTCAATGCACATAAAAACAAGTATTATAAATGTAGAAAGCATTGTAATAACACCTTAACACACACTTAAAAAAACGGATAATTTACTATTTAACCTACAGTCAATGGAGGGCTAAGATCCTCGGTGACATCGTTTCCTGTCAGGAGCCTAAAACATATGGCTACCTCAGCCCTTAAATACAGGGTGATTTACATATGAATAACTCTGGACTGCAAAAACTCACAGATAAGTACAATGGCTCACTCAAATTAGCTGTTTATGGTCTTTCAGACATTAAGAAACCCTGTTGATGACAGTTCCCCTTTAAACAAACAGATTCTGGGGGGGGGGGGACCGAGGTACTCAGATGTTGGCACACAGATTAAGGGCTCATAAAAGGACCTCTACTATCCTTAAGATTAAAAATCAAAACACAGGTCAGGTGGTCCGGGGAGATGAGGAAATTAGGAACACTTTTGCTAGCTACTATCAAAATTTATATCAGCAGGGCCCTGAGGGCAGCTCTGAAGATAGATCCAGGTTCCTGATGGGACTTCACCTTGTGAGTCTTCTGGAAGAACAGATTAGTATGTTGGAGGCACCGATCCAGGTGGATGAGATTTTGACCCAGGTTAAGGCCATAGCTACTCAAAAATGTCCCAGGCCAGATGAATTTCAGGCAGAATGGTATAAGAAATTCCTTAAGGAACTATTATTATGTATGCTATCTGTGTTCAGGTCGGTGGTGGAAGGGGAGCCTCCTCTGCCATTCTGGGCATATGCTACTCTGGTAGCCTTGCCTAAACCTGACAAGGATATCCTAGATATGGTATCTTACTCCTCTATACCCATCTTGAATGTGGATTATAAAATCTTCATGGCAATATGGGAGGCTAGGTTGGAAACTATTTTACTGACACTCATTCATCCTGATCAGGCAGGTTTTATGGACAATATTTGGCGGGTATTAATATTAATGGAATATATCCAAACTAGACGTATTCCTGTGGCCGTACTGATCCTTGATGCTGAGAAGGTCTTTGAAGGGTGTCCTCACCCTTTTTGTGGGACACCCTGTCAAAGTTTCATTTTCCTGAGTCCTTCTTGAAATGCATTCAAGCAATCTATTCTGCTCTGCAGGCCTTTGTCTGTATTAATGGAGGGCTTTCTGCTCCTATCCCCTTACAGAGGGGTATAAGGCAGGGATGGCTCTTTTCTCCACTCTTGTTTGTACTGTATATGGAGCTTTTGGTGGCGGCAGTAAGTGGGGCAGTGGGGGTGGAGGATATTCCCGTGGGACAACAGGAATTTAAGATATCCTTATTTGCAGATGATGTTCTTCTAACAATCTTCTCTCCAGAGGAATCCATACCCTGTGCATGGGAAATTTTGGTTGTATGTGAAAGGGTGGCAGGGTTTAAAATTCATGTTTCCAAATCTGAGGTCTTGTTACTGAATTTTGTTCCCTGGGACACTACAACGCTCCTGCCTTTTGAAATGGCGAACAACTAAAATTAAGTATTTAGGTATACACATTCCCCAGAACCACAAAGTAATGGATATGGTAAATTATGAACCAATTACACTAGCAATACAAGCTGACTTTAATTCCTGGGGCAAACTCAATCTTTCTTTTTTTCAGCGCATAGCATAGAAATTATTCACATGAATGTATTACCATGCTTATTATATTTCTACCAAAATATCCCTTATTTCCCAGCTCAATTTTATTGTAACTCATGGGACAGAATGATATCAAATTTCATCTTGGGGGGGGGGGGACACCCAGGATCCAGCTCTAGATCATAAAGTTATCCCTAACTCGGGGAGGGGTAGATTTACCAAATTTAGAATATTATGCGAAAGCGGCTTTCCTAAAGGTGCTTTTTCTTTGGTTATCTGACTCATTTAAGGCCCCATGGAAATGTATAGAATTTAAAGAGGACAGGAAATAATTTCTAATGGCTGCTGTTTATAAAGTTGTTATGCTCAGAGATTATATGCATTCCCCTAAATTATCCTAACTGTAGCTGAATAAAAAGTAGTATGAAAAACTGTATTTTGCATTGTTTTGTTTTCATGGCCAGCAGACTGTGACAGTTCTCTTCATGGAATTAGCAATTTGGAATTTTAACTGTCACGGTTTGTGTACAAAACTCTAAGCATAGTTCTGATAGGCCAACAGCTCATAATTAGTATTGTGTACACAAACCGTGACATAGTTAAAACTCCAGATCACAGGTTCCATGAAGAGAACTGTAACAGAATACTGCCCATAAAAACAAAACAATGTACAACATAGTTTTTGTATCACTTTTTATTCAGGTACAGTTACTTGTGGATAATTTAGGGGGATGCATGTCATTTCTGAGAATAAAAACTTAATAAGCAGCTGCCAATTAGAAATGATTTCCTGTCCCCTTTAACCTTAATGATTTACATGATGTTGAGAGATTTTTATTCACCTCCGAGGGCAAGTCTCCCCCCTTAAAGAACTTTACTCATAGCCGCCTGGTGGCGCTGAGGGTTGAGGCACTAGACGCCACACCTAGTGCCATGCCGGTGACCTGTGTTTGATAATGGACTCTGGCCACCAGGGGCTGGCAGGGGGGAAGGAAGGATTGAGCATCCCATGACTGCTGTCCTTCTTTTGGGGTGAGTGAGGGACTTTCATTGCACTGTAGCAACATCTAGCGGAGGCTGGGTGCTTTACAGAACACGGGCATACACAAGGGGAGGGCCGGTGGGCATCTGCATGTCAGTCGCGCCATTGCATATCTGGCTCCTCAAGGGGTAGAAATGGAGGAAATTGGTGGGGCGAGTTTGGTGACTGCCCCGTGGCCCTGGAGTTGTGTGGTGTCTTCGCCAGTTCTGAGCTGCAGGTCCCTATTAGTAGTAAAAGTTTATTTTTATACAGGTAAAGATGGTTTTTAAACATCATTGGGTCACAGACCCTTTTTCAAGATGTACCTGTTTTCTTCAGAATTTTAAAATAACATAAAAAATACACACCATTCATTATTACAACAAACATTATTACAAAAATTTCACAAAACCAGGTAGTTTTACATAATCCCCCATTCAAAACATCACACATTTGTAATATGACAATATTTCCTCAATTTAAAAGTCCACAGAGTTTCAGGCCCACAAAATTCATGTTCCTTCTGGAAGTTTTTATCACCCATTACACATACATCTTATTTCTTATCCATTTTCAAGTGATCTCATAAAACGTTTAATTTTTTTAATCTGCTTTGTTTCTCAGTCAATAGGTGCCCACAGATTTATAACCTTTATACCAAAGGTCATTTCACCATATTTATTGTTTATTTTGGGCTTTACATATTTACTTCCCACCTTACCTCTTAAATTATATTGATGTACATGCATTAAACATGGAATTTTATCCACAAGATACTTCGGACTTTGTTTGTGAACTACCCCATGTATTTGTTTTAACCATTTTTGATCCCTTTTTTGTTCTATCTGGTCCCATTTTAAGGTCTTAAACATTTCACAATGATAAGTATAATATTCACAATTTAATATAAATCTAGCTAAATTATTATAAAGAACATGTAATGCCCTAAAGTTTGACTTGTTGGCCATACCATATATATGAATTCCATATTCTATACAAGGAATAATCAGTTGATTTATTATATCTTTTCTCATTTGGTAATCTAAGCAATATTTAGCTCTACGAAAAACCCCATGTTTATTATTTGTTTTATGAACAAGATTTTTTATATGGGAGTTAAACTTCAGACTACAATCCACAGTAATCCCCAAATACTTGTATGAGTCAACCTGGTTTAAAAATTCATTTTTAACTGTTTTAATTGAAATTTGAGGGGAATTACTAATAGTTCTTCCATTGCTATAAAATACCACTGAATTTGTTTTTTTACTATTCAAAACCAACCCTGATTTATATAACCATGTTTCCATCCTACTAAAATCATTCTGAAGGGTTTTCTCCATTTCCTGAGTTGTAGCACCACTAGCCAGCAGTACAGTATCATCTGCATACATACTCAAAACTGAGTTCTGTACCATTGTTGGGAGTTCATTTACATACATTAAGAAAAATAAAGGGCCCAAAATCAAGCCCTGGGGGACTCCTCTACTCACTGGGGCTGGTTCAGATGAAATATCGCCAATATAAACTTGTTGAACTCTACCTGTCAAATAGGATTCGAACCAGGGGAGGGTTTCTCTATCTATTCCCAACTCCATCATTCTCCCAATCAATTTAACATGGTCTATAGTGTCAAAGGCCTTGGAGAGATCCACGAACACCACCCCCACTGATCTTCCCCCATTTAACTGGGAAGCAATGTTATCAATTAAATCGGTGAGTGCGGTGTCCGTGGAATACCCTTTACGAAATCCTGACTGATAAGGAGGCAGGAGAGAATTGGTTTCCAAATATCTACTCAACTGCCCCCTTACCAGTCCCTCCAAGACCTTTGACAAACAAGACAATAATGAAACTGGCCTATAATTTGTTGGTTCCACAGGGGAGGTTCCTTTATAAATTGGTACAATCTTTGCCTGTTTCCACAAAGTTGGAAATTTGTTTTACATCAGACTCCAGTTAAAAAGTCTTACTAGTATTGGAGCAATTACCTCAAGAGAATCTTTTAAAAACCTATTTTCTATTTTATCCAATCCTGAGGCTTTTTTTAGTTTAAGCTTCCTTAATTCACTCTTTACTTCTCTACAGGTAATTGCTTTAAACCTAAACCTCATTTTGTTTAATGGCCAATTTTCCCCTTGACCTACGTCTATATGAAACTGCTTTGAAGTTTCTGTATCAGGTAATAAAACAAAATATTGATTTCACATTTCTGCAGATTCAAGTGTTGGCAATAAAGTATCCCCCTCCCTTATCTGGATAGGCTGTCTGTTTTTCACAACAGTTTCAAATGATTTTATCAATTTCCAGTATTGTCTAGGATCAGTACTATGTTCAACCTTATTTTTATAATATTGGTTTTTCAAAATTTTAGTTTTGACTTTAAGCTTATTCTGTTAATTTTTATATTTAATCCAATCATTAAGGTCCAATGTTTTATTAGCTTTTTTCCATAATTTATTTTTATATCTTATATCATGTTTTATCTTATCTGTAATCCAGGGAACATTTACTTTTTTCCATACATAGATACATAGATACATAGACAGTGTCGGCAGATAAGAGCCTATGGCCCACCCAGTCTGCCCATTTAAGTTTGTAAGTTCAGTTTATGTTTTCCAGGAAGTCTGTTGCCCTTACCCTGACCTCCAGAATTCCTTTATGTCTATCCTTGCATTCTTAAATCCTGTGATTGTTTCAGCCCCACCACTTCCTCTGGCAGGGTGTTCCACTTGTCCACCACCTGCTCTGTGAAGAAATTCTTCCTCACGCTTCCTCTGAATCATCCTCCTCCAACTTCATCCCATGCCCTCAGTCCTGGAACATCTTTTTGCTTAAAAATAGTGCATTCCTGCACCCTGTTCCTCCCTGTAAGATACTTGTATGTCTCTATCATATCCCTCTCCCTCCTCTCCTCCAGGGAGTACATGTTCAGTGCCTTCAACCTGTCCTCATAGGACTTGTGATGCAATCCATGCACCATCTTTGTTTCCTCCTCTGAACCTTCTCTACCCTGTCTATGTCCTTACGTGGGTAAGGTCTCCAGAACTGCACAGTTACTCCAGGTGCGCCTCACTAGTGTCTTGTATAGTGGAATTATGACCTCCTTTTCCTGCTGGTGATGCCCTGCCTATGCATCCCAGCATCCTATTTGCTTTACCTGCTGCCTTGTCACACTGTTTCCCTGCCTTGAGGTCATCAGGGACGATAACTCCAAGATCCCTTTCCTGCTTGGTGATGTTATATCCTCACCCCCAACTGATATATTGTGCCAGGGTTTTGTGCCCCATATGCATTATCTTGCACTTCCTTGCATTGAATTTCAACTGCCAAACCCTGACCATTCTTCAAGCTTCTGCAGGTCCTTCTCATTCTGTCTACACCCTCTGGTGTGTCTACTCTGTTACAGAGCTTTGTGTCATCAGTGAACAGTGAAATTCTGCTTCTAGGTCCTCTAGAATGTCACTGATGAAGATATTGAATAGTACTGGTCCCAGCACTGATCCCTGTGGTACCCCACTGGTCACTCTTCCCTCTGTGGAGTGACAGCCATTTACCACCACTCTCTGTGTCCTGCTGCCCAGCCAGTTACCTACCCACCGCACTACTGTCCTGCCTACACCCATATTCCCCAGTTTGTGCATCAGTCTTCTATGTGGCACAGTGTCAAAGACCTTGCTGAAGTCCAGATAGGCCATGTCCACTGCCCTCCCCTGATCCACCTCCCTAGTCACCCAGTCAAAAATTCAATGAGGTTGGTCTGACATGCCTTCCCCTGGTGAAACCATGCTGCCTTGGGTCCTGTAGTCCATTGACAACAGATGTTCCACCAATCTCTCCTTCAGTAGTGCTTCCATGATCTTCCCCACTACGAGGTGAGGCTGACTAGTCTGTAGTTCCCGCTTCCTCTTTGTTCCCACTTTTGTATAGGGGACTACATCTGCTATCCTCCAGTCTTTGGGTACCTCCCTGTTTCTAGTGATCGGCTAAACAGGATAGCAAGAGGTTCAGCCACCACCTCTCTTAGTTCTTTAAGGACCCTGGGGTGCACCTTATTACTTCCAGTTCCTTCAGGACTCTTTCTCGTGTAAAGGGACCTGTGTCCATTTCTGCACCATTCTCACCCCTTGTACTCCATTCAGACCCATTACCCTCCTCTTCCTCAGTAAAGACTGAGCAGAAATACCTGTTCAATATGTCAGCTTTACTGTTGTCACCCTCCACACAGCCCCCATCCTCCCCCTTCAGTCTCACTATCCCTCTCTTTGCCTTTCTTTTTTCACTTATGTACCTGTAAAAGGTTTTGTCCCCTCTACCCACTGATTTTGCAATGTGTTCTTCTGTCTGAGCTTTGGCTTCCCTTACTGACCTCCTGCCTCCCTTTGCTTCTCCTGGTACTTCTCCTATCCCTTCTGCCTGTGTCTTTTGTATTGCCTGACTGCAATCTTTTGGCTTTCACTTTCTTTGCTACCTCTTTGGAAAACCATAATGGTGTCCTCTTCCTTTTCCTCTTGCTAACCTGTAATACATAATTCTGTTGCTCTTGTAATCCCCATTTTAAATACTTCCCACTGTTCCTCAACCCGATTCCTGCCCCATTCCCTTAATGCCTCTTTCAAGTATCTCCCCATTTTCTCAGAGTTTGCCCCCAAAATCCAGGATACGTGTTTTTGTGTGGTTTGGTTCTGCTCTTTCTGTGATTTCAAACCACAGTGACTGGTGGTCACTGTTCCCCAGGTGCTCCCCACTCTTACCCCCATCACACTGTCCCTGTTTGTGAGCACAAGGTCCAGTATTGCCTTCTGCCGAGTTGGTTCCATGACCAGTTGCTTGAGGAAGGCACCCTGAAGGAGTCCAGGATAAATCTGCTCCTAGTTGATGCTGCTGCTGGGATGCTCAGTCCACGTCTGGAATATTGAAGTCTCCAACCAGTACTACCTCACCCTTGTCTGCCATCCTCTGGATGGCTAGCATCAACTCTATCTGTTTCTTCCTCCTGGGCTGGTGGTCTATAGGACCACACCCAGCGGATGGCTGGCCCCATTTCCTTTCCAGAACACCACAGTATCTCTCCCATTTTGTTCCTCCTGGATCTCTGTGGCCTTATGTCATTTTTCATATACAGTGCCACCCTCCTCCTTCCTGCCTGCCCTGTCTCTTCTGAATATGTTGTAGCCAGGTATGGCCAACTCCCAGTCGTGGTTATATTACACCAGGTTTCAGTGATGGCACAATGTCCAGGTCTGACTGCACCATGACAACCTCCAGATCTTCCATCTTGTTGCTAAGGCTCCTGGCATTTGCACACTGACTTTCCATGATTTGACCTCCTAGACTGTTTGCTGTTCTACTCCAGCCCCTTCCTTGGTTGTCCTTTATCCCTGGTTCTGCTGCTGTCTGCTCTTCTGCTGAATTTTGGCCCTATTCTGCCTATCCACCTCCTGGTGCTAATCTCCATCTTTTGCACTTGGCTAACCTCCACATCCTTTCCTTCCATTTTCTGGGTACCTCTATTTGGTTGTCCCTGTTTGGCAGTGTGGCATGTGAGTTCTTGAGTGGAATAGGATCTGGGATGTGCCTCTGCCTGACTGGTCTAACCCTCCCTGAGCTCACTGTCATCCAAGTACTCCTCGTTCTCTGCATCCTTTGAGGCAGCTGCATTGGACTGAGTGGTCTCTGGATAGGGGTGATGGTACTCCTGACCCAGTTTACTTCCACTTTGAGTCTGGCTACCTCATCCCGCAGTCCAGAAAGATGCATGCAGATAGGGCAGCACCTCAGTGTCCAGAAGATCTGCCTGAATATGGCTGCCCCACAGCCACTGCATTGCACCACTCCCCACATTATACTGCAATTATACTGCTATTCCATGACTTATCTGCTACTGAAGCTCTCCTAGTTCCCTTTTTATTAATTTACTGTCCTAAAAATCCTAATACATACATACATAAAAATACACTAATTTCAAAAGGGGCAACCTTATCACAAGCCTGAACAAACAATTTGGAAAAATCCTTGATGGCCCAATCCAGATCAGGGATTAGAAACAACCTATCCCACCTGATTTTTCTTAACTCATACAGAAAGGCATCTTTATTATATCTTTTAAAATTTTGACGCCTAGTTTTTCTTGAACCTAAATTTATAGATGTTTCCCTTTTATTTATCACTTCCCCCACACAAACAATAGAGGAATGATCTCCAAATATAGGTTGCTTCACTTCCATAGTAATAACTTTAATTCCATCTGAAGAGAAAACTAAATCCAATATGTTCCCCTCATTAAAAATATGTGTTTTCCTAGTAGAAACTGCAATATTTTGATGCAGATTTAATGGGTTAAGACTTGTCCTTAGGGCATTACCCCTTAATTTATTCCATGCTGCATTAAAATCACTTACCATTAATAAGTCCAACCCTATTGAATGTTATTGTAATAAATAAGCCAATTTGTCAAAATCCACTGTTTTAACTTTTGGGGGAGAATACACTAAACCCAAAACCATATTTAAGTTCTTTATTAACACTAACAAACATTCTATCATCCCTACTTCTCCTGAGTAAACCATCACAGTTTCACCGAATTCCCATTTTAAATACATCAACAAACCACCCCCTCTTTTCTTTTCCCTATCTCTCCTATACATGGTATATCCCTGTAACTCAATTTCCCCTTCACCTAAACTAGGAGTCAGCCAGGTCTCAGTCATGGCTATAATATCGGGGTTTTCCAGAATCTCTCAAGCTCTGAACATGTCTAGTTTATTTTTTAGATTCCTTTCGTTATCATAAACTACTTTAAATAAACGGGGGGGGGGGGGTGTCCAGGATTTATTTCAATGTCCCCTCCTATCAGTAGAATAAGACAAACGTTAGTTTGTAAATCTTGTTTCTTAAAGTGCATGAATATTTTACATTTATTCATCCCCACTATAGAATCTCTAATAGAGGGAAAAGTATTCATTTTCTTAGAGCCCATATACTGTATTTTGTTATCCTGAAATCTCTTCCACTGGTGTCTTAAATAAACTGTGGGAATCAAATCCTCCTTATCCCCTGCACTATTGTGTTATTTCCAAGTACTGGGCATATTACTAAACATGTTAAAAGAAAACAAAATCAAGCTTTTAACCCCCCGATTTTCTACTGGGGGGGATGCTGCCATTGGCCAGACAGTGCGATGAGGTGTATTGATTCACATGCCTGACCGACTCCAGGGTTGTGGGTGCTGGTGGCCAGGGGTCGAAGGGGATCACTCTGACCCAGGCGCATAAATAATGACATGTTAAAAAAAAAAGAACTTTACTCAAATTTCATCTAATATTTTATAGGTTTGGTATTCACTGAGAAGGCACTTAAAATCTAAACAGTCCTTTTTCTGTTGCAGGATGCTTTCTGAGGATGAATACTTTCCACCAGCTGAAACGAATCTTGTATTCTCCAGATGGAGGAAGGTGGGACTGACTTATGTATTCCAGTTTTTAGGGCTGAATATGTGGTTTTATCCACTACTCATTTTGCTCACTCCCATTGTATATTTATACATTATACATTATTTATACAATGGGGGTGAGAAAAATGAGTAGTGGATAAAACCATGTATTCAGGACACAGTGATATAAAGCTTGCTGAAAAATCACAATGATAATATTTGCCATTTATACACATTGTGCTTACCTCACAGGCAGATATTATCACTGTGCCAGTGTCACGATGGAACCCTGACCAATCACAGCTCTGCTGGCACTACTTTCAACTAATGAGCCCCACACTATCAAACTCACCTGCTAAATTAGCATTGATGTCACCACTCACTCACTACAGCCTGCATTCTAAATGGAAGTGCTTCACAAAACAGTCTCTGTTTTTCACTGCTACTTGAAACTAACTCAATTAGCATTGCAAAGGATGCTCACCTGTGTCCCATAGTGTTTCTGAGACTCCCAGCCCATTACTATGCTGATCTCAGCTTCACTATAGGCTGCATTCTAAATTAAACTGCTTCACAAAAAAGCTTGTTTCTCACTGCTACCTGCAACTTACTCAGTTAACATTGCAAAGGGCACTCACCTGTGTCCCATAGTGTTTCTGAGACACCCAGCCCATTCAGAAAAACTCACACACACTCAGACCACACACAGAAAGAGCAGAAAGCACATAGAAACAGGAAAACATAACAATATGTCTGGAGCCCCAGCCCCATTGTATAAATAGCACACATGATACGCAGATCGTGTGCTATGGAAAATATTCTCACTCCTGCAGAATGAGCTCTGGATACTCTCACTCTTGCCTTTGGCACTTGTGAGTATCCAGAGCTCACTCTGCAGGAGTGAGAATATATTCCATATCACACTCCTGCCCAACATGTATCCCCCCTCTCTCTACATATATATATATATATATAATATATATATATATATATATATATATATATTATTCATTGCAAATAATCCATTAATGCATCAGTTAGGGTGAATAATATAGTGACAAAAGCAGGAAATTAAGCTTTAGGTTTCCAACCAATGACCTACCCCAGGTTCCCACTCCACTTCACTCAATTCCTCCACACTCCACAGTGTCTGGGTGTGTGTTGGGTCAACGGCCTAACTCTTACCCCGTTCCATGTATAAACAAGCTGAGGTGGTGCAGTACAGGAGAATGGGGTGAAAGGTAGGCCAATGACCCCAACACACACCCAGTCATCTGTTGGTGTGTGGAGGGTGGAGTGGTAGGGGTGGGAACCCTGGGGGTGGGGTGTTAGGGTTGGAAATGCTAATGCCTCATTTTCCTGCTTTTGTTGCTATAGTTTTCGCCCTAACTGATGCGCTCCCATCCCTCCACAGATGCACATATGTATCTAGCTGTGGAAACACAGGGGTCTCTGGCCCCTGCACTTCCACACATAAAATTGTGAGCAGGCGTAGTGTAATCACAACAAACAGTCATAACTGTGCCATCTTAAATCATTTTCACCCAAAATGTTCAACATAACCTTCTTATCACCTCACTGCATGTACTCAGTACAGAAAACCTTCAAATCCATGTGGAAATATAATTCTGCATAACTGTAATGCCGTTTTACGCCACAGATGCAGTAAAACATTTTTGGCAGGATTTGCAAAATTACAGCTGTACTATTCATGAGGTGGTGTGAAAAATGGTAATGTTGAAAATCTGGAGTGAAAACATGAAAAACTAGCTGACCCGGTGGTGGTGAGGGTTGAGGCACTGGGTGCCACACCTCGCTCCACGCCAGTGTCCCACATTTGGGAATGAGTGTGGGCCACCAGGGGGGTCAGCAGAGAGGAGAAGGATTGAGCATCCAGAGGACAGTTCTCCTTCTCCGAGGAGGGGGGATTCCAGCAGTCAGAGCTTGCCTGGCCCCTAGTGGAGGCTGGGGGCAGATGCACCAATGCCACAATATGGGGGATGGGGAGTGACGCAGATGCATGATGGTGTCATGCACAGGGAGCGTGCAAGGTGTCATCGTGGGTGTCATTGCATGCCACTCCATGGTGAGAGAAAACCAAAGAAAAATAGCTCCCAGCAGATGATGGAGGAGCTCGCAGGCCATGCACCCGGCCAGCTATGATGCAACATTGGATCCAGTCTCAGTGGAGGAGGGCCCCCTTTGCCACCCCACAGGGGGGTAAACCCTGGGAGCACAGGTGCCAGTTCATGGATGCCATGGTGACAGGGCTAGAGCTCCCCCACATTGCGAGGGCTGCAAGAGCAAGAAGCATAAATAGTAATTAAAAAAAAAATATGAAAAACTGGCAAAGTATGGGGCTTACCTTTGATTCTTCATTTTGCAATTTAGCTTTAAAGAGTGCAGACATATCCCGGTCCTCAGAAGATGACAGCGCCAACCTCAAGAGGTAAGTATGGGGTAAGGGGGTAAAGGGAGGTGGGTGCTCGGTGGGAAGGTGGGGATGGGGACTCTCCCTTCCCCTGGGGGCTGGGAAGATGACAAGGGACTGTTTTCTTTTATTCCAGGTTTAAAAAAAAAAAAAAACATGTCGGGGATGTTTTTTTTTTATTTACAGGAACAAACAATGAATAAATAAATGTGGGCACACTATGGTGGGCTTCCAATGTGCCACATGACTTGGGGGGGGATACATGCTGCCGACAGGGGGATTGGGCACCCTTGTTGGCAAGGCAATAATTAAAAATAAAATAACTTTTGGGCATGCTGGGGTGGGCTCCCAGTGTGCCACATGAGTTGGAGGGATACAAGCTGCCAACAGGGGGATTGGGCACCCTCATTGGCAAGTCAATAATTAAAAAGTAATATAACTTTTGGGCACACCGGGGTGGGTTCCCAGTGTGCCACATGAGTTGGAGGGGATACATGCTGCCGACAGAGGGATTGGGCACCCCTGTCAGCAAGGCAATAATTAAAAATAAAATAACTTTTGGGCACCCTGGGGTGGGCTCCAAGTGTGCCACATGAGTTGGGGGGTACATGCTGCCAACAGGGGGATTGGGCACCCTTATTGGCAAGGCAATAATTAAACCATAATATAACGTTTGGGCACACTGTAGTGGTTTCCCAATGTGCCACATGAGTTAGGGGGGATACATGCTGCTGACAGAGGGATTGGACACCCCCATCAGCAAGGCAATAATTAAAAATAAAATAACTTTTGGGCACACTGGGATGGGTTCCCAGTTTGCCACATGAGTTAGGGGGGATACATGCTGCCAACAGGGGGATTGGGCATCCCCATTGGCAAGGCAATAATTAAAAAGTAATATAACTTTGGGCACACTGGAGTGGGCTCCCAGTGTGCCACATGAGTTGGGGAGGGTCATGATGCCGTCAGAGGGATTGGGCACGCCTATCAGCAATACAAGTGGTCTGGCGGGAAGGGGGACACCAGACTACCACGATTGGACCTGGTGGTAATTAGAAGTTGTACTTCAAATTACTATGGTAGTAATTCGAAATGTCACTTTAAATTACTTCGGGTTCCACAGCGACTTACTGCATGCCTTTTGCAGGCAGTATTTAGCACCACATTACTGGTGGTGCAACAACCTGTAGCATGGTGCTACTATTTTGAATATGCCGGTGCACCGGCATTCATGGCCACTCCACTACCTCCCTCCCCTGCATACATTAACTTTTAGTGTTGGTGCTATCACACAGCGCCGGCGCTAAAAGGGCTTTTGAATATTGCAGTCCAGCACAAATTCGGTGCTATTCCAGCGCTACAGATTTGCACCGGGTGCAAGGCTTTGAATATCTGGCCCTTAATTTACTGTTATATTAAGATCTTTATTCCAACTGTCAAGGATGGTCTGAAAGGAATCACTTAGACAATCCCTTAATGTTTTATAAATTTGTCCTGTTGAATGTTGATCCCACTGTGCATCTAGTATAATACCTAATAAGGGTGAAATAGGATCAGGAAACACAGTATACAGTATTTCTTTTGCTTATGTAACATATATGTCCTGACCTGTAAATACCTGTAATGTTCCTGACCCGTTAAGCCGTATTTAGTTTGTAATATTTTGGACAGGAGCAGTCCATTATGATCCAGGAATTTGTAAATATGTTTTAGACCAAATCTGTCCCAGTAAAAAATACTCATCTGGCACCAATACCATGCAGAAATAAAAGATGTATTCTAACCTAGGGTGGGACCTCAGCTGATACCAGACTTTAAGCATATTTGCCATTAGGAGAGTAAAATGACTCAACAGGGGGTGTTTTCTCGGGGGTTGCAAATAGGATAGGATCCAAGTTATACATATAATTGAGAGAAAACTCAATTGTTTGCCAAGGGGCTGTATAACTAGGAGTGAGCCACATGAAAATAATTCCTAAAAAGGCCACTCTGGCATATAAATCTAAATTCAGTAGGTTTATCCCCCCCCCCGGGCTAATGATAGTTGTAGTTATGAAAAGCGAATTTGGGGTCTGTGTCCCCCCCCCATAAGAAACTAGAAATCATTTTCTGCCATGACTTAAAGTAATATCTAGTTGGGTAGAGTGGGATTGTTTGGAAAAGGTACAGCAGTTGAGGTAATATATTCATCCAGACAGTTTCCTCCTGTTGAAAAAAGGAAACAGGCAATCTTCCCCATTTTGTCAAATCCTCTTGGATTTTAGAAGTCAGGGGTTCATAGTTTATTGATTCTAAATTATTAATATCCTTTGGAAGATAGATTACTAAATATTTAATTTTAGTGCAATGCCATTTTATTTACAGCGTTTGTTTAAATACTCTCCATGGGGTGTTGAGGCCTTCTGTTATGTGAGTGAGGGGGGGGGTGAACATTCTGCCAGTGGAACTGAGCAGAGATTTGAATTCTTACACAAGGTATTCCATCTACATAAACATTCCATCTACTGAGTGTAGGAAAGATGGAGCAGAAACAAGGTGGGGGAAAAAGGAGGAAATAATATAAAGAAGGACAGGGCAAAGTGAGGAAACAGATAAATGGGGCGAGTTTGGGAAAATGAAATGTTTAAGGGTTATTTTGAAAGAAATGTGTTTAGCTGCACATTATATTTTAAACTGAGAGGGCATGCCAAATGTTGGGATGTGCTGGGACTATTTGACTATTCTGTTGGGGTGAATGAATGTTTAAAAAACTCATTAAAATGCTTAGCATTATTTTATTTTTGTGTACCCTTCCCGAAAAAATCTTGGGATCATTTTATAATCACAATAAAACATTCCAGGGTGTGCTTTGTGGTGGGTTAACAACACATCTCAGATAGTTGAAGGCACTGAGCCATGCCTTGTGACTCAAAACACACCTGAGGTGTGCTGTTATCACACCACAGTGCACACCCTGTCATGTCTTATTGCTTAATTCAATACCACTGATGACTTTCAAACCATGCTAGGTGGCAACAAGAAGAGGCATACTACTCTGACCCACTGGTCCTATACATTTTTTGTTTAAGAAAAAATAGAAACGTGCTTAAACTGGGACTAGCCCTTTGGACAACTGTGACAGAGCAATACACATGTGGATATGACAGTAGGCAACCAGGCACACTAGATGGCAACAAGCAGAGGTGTACTGTACCAACAACTAGCCCTACAATTTTTTTAAGGCAGAATAACCAAGTGCTTAAATCCAACTAAGTAGCCCTATGGGCAACTGTGACAGAGCAGTACTCAAGTGGACATGACAGCAGAAACACAGGCACGTTAGGCAGCAACAAACAGAGGTGCACTACACTGACTGGTCTTACAATTGTTTTTGATGGTAAAATTGCCAAGCGCTTAAACTGCAACTTGCTCTTCGGGCAACTGTAATAGAGCAGTACACAAGTGGACGTGACAGCACACAGACAGGCATGCTACGTGGCACCAAGCAGAGGCATTCTACCCTAACCAACTGATCCTACAATTATTTTTTTAATGCTCCAGTCTTCCTCTCTCTCTCTTTCTTTGATTTTTTTTTACGGATATTTTCTTTCAAGATTTTTTTCCAGTGTGGTTTAGCTCTAGCCCTGTCTTGCCCAATGCTCACAGCCTCTGCCTCCTGCCATTAGGCCCTGCAACTGCTCCAGCCTCAGCCTCCATCTCTCTCTCTCTCTCTCTGGATTTTCAGTTTTTTTGGTATTTCTTTCAGTGTGGTTTAGCCTAGCCCTTTGCCTAATGACCACATCCTGGACTGCCTCCTGCCAGCAGGCCTCTACTGCTCCAGTCTCCATCTCTCTCTCTCTTTGATTTTTTTTTTTGGCAGTTAATTTTTTATTGGCATATATGTTTTCTTACAGGTGTGTCACAATCAAAGTAAAAAATACAGGGTACAGTTGAAAATACAGCTCAGGTAGACAAGCGTTGACATATGATGCTGACATACTATATGATCACATATATGCCTAAAACTTCTAAGAAACAGAACAAAGTCAATAAAACTAACATTAACAATTCACTAACATTAGAAAAGAAAACTGAGAGACAACTGAAATATAAGATAGTTTAAAGATTTTTTCAGGTATTTCTTTCAGTACAGTGTAACTGTAGTCCATCTACCCCCAAGACCCAGTGCCCACTGTCAGCCCTGGGCAGCGTGCCAGGCCCAACCTTCTGCTGCTCCACTCTCAGATTTGTATGTTTCCTTGTGCAGGTACAAGAAACATCTTGTGAAGATTAACGGTATTTCAGAGGTGTGTCAGCGCCGAGCAAATAATAGTTTGAGCTACAGTGGGCACGGCAGTGCAGACCAATGACCAGGCAAGTCCATTATGATGCTGGCCACAGTCTGATGGGCAGAAATGTGTCTTGTTAAAAGGAATGAAGCACTCCAGTAAGAGAGAGTGCTTCAGTCCTTTCATTTGCACAAAGACAGCGGTAATCAGCTGAGCAGCTTTAGGAATGTGATCAGCCGCAGTGCCCTGTTATGGACAGTTCCATCTTCACCTCACAGAGGAGGTCTGAGGAGTTATACATTTGGATGCTTGGTGCCTTTACACTGTGTTTATCTCCAATATATTCTAGCCCTTCCATTTAACTATTCTAATAAGTGGGGAGCATTTTTTCCCATAGGGAAACCAGGTGGTTATAATGACGAACATGCACCCGGTTTCCCTAGTTCGGTGCATGCACCAACCGAGATCTTCCTCTTCTCTGCTCAGTTCCCCGCTCCTCAGTGCTGTGAACTTCCCTGACAGAAGAAGCCGATGGTAAGTTCTTTTTTTTTTAAATCACTGGGCACAGCAATCTACATTTTTGGAGTGAAGAAAAAAAATTAAACACTACTTCAGTTTAGGAGCTAAGCTGCTACGAACTGCACTGAAACCCCAGTGGTCCGTGGCTCAACTCCATAGACAAATCCATTTATTTTCTATAACTGCTGCAGTGAAAAAGTGATCCCCAGCAATTACACAAAATAAAGGATGGGTGGATGTATAAAACTCAGATTTTACACACCCCACTGGGTGGGATGCCTTAATAAACCCCTTGAGCTTCGCTCTCAGGGTTTATGTAGCATCCACCACTTTGTGATAAGTGTAAAATCTCATTATAACCACCTACCCATCCATTATCCTCTGTGTTATATACCCCTTCTTGCAGACTCTATTTTATAAGGCATCAACAGAATTCACTATGTTATTTTCTCGTCTCTTTAGTCTGTTACTCCCTCCCGCTTCTCAACTTTATTATTACGTTTTCTCTGTCACACACGCTTTCTTTGCATTTGCCTCAGCATCTTGGCATTTCTCTCCACCCACTCCCCCCTGTATATTCTGCTTAGCTATTGCTAATACTGAAGCCTCCCATCCATTTTCTTCACTTATTTTTTCTCTTTTTTCCCCAACAGTTCTGTCTGTATCGCTCCCCTCCACTCTCTCGCCTTTCTCTCTCCCCCCTCTGGTTTTGAAGACACTGGAGCTCTTCCTCTGCTCTCCTTCTCTTTATCTTCCTGTGTGCTATAACAGAGGGCAGAGGCAGGGCTAAGAGAAGGAGGCAGCAGCACTCCCTGTGATCAGAGTGGCACCACAGAATTGGGCGAGTGGGCAGTGGTTAGCCACTGAGCCCTCTGAGTAGTTGTGGAAAGGGATTCTGTCTGAGGTAGGTTCAACCTAGCAGCCAGTGGAATATGTGTGACTGAGAAATCCTGGAACTGAGAACAGATTTGGGGGAAGGGTGCAGGAAGGATGAGAGATACTGAACTTAAAGGGGGTTATATGGAGCAGACAGAAAGAGAAGGGTGGGGGACAGAAAGAGAGAGACAAGATGCAGATACCAGGCAAAAACACAATACACTTCAATGATACAACACTCTATAGAAGTAAACTTGTTATATATCCCTTCTTGCGAACTCTGTTTTATATTGCATCAACAGAATCCACTATATTATTTTCTCGTCTGTTTAATCTGTCCCTCCCTCCCTCTTCTCAACTATATTAATATGTTTTCTCTCTCTCACATGTTTCATCTACATTTGCCTCAGTATCTCAGCATTTCTCTCCACCCCCTGTATATGCTGCTTAGCTGTTGCTAATACCGAAGCCTCCCGTCCGTTCTCCTGACCTCTCTATTAACAGTACATCTTTTTTCTCCTTTTTCCTCAACATACTATTTCTTTTTACTTTGTAATTGGGAGTTTGGGCAATGAGTATGCACATTATTATTGGGCAAGCAGGTTAGGCTACAGTAGTGTGCATGCTTATTGTCAGAGTAAAAGTAAAGCACTAAGCAAAAACAGGTTTTCAAACACCCCTTTTTAAAAAAATTAATTGATGATGTTGTACAGAACAACTTTTTATATCTGCAGTGGGCGGAGCCTGCAGACGTTTTGCATCAGAAAAGGACCTACTTCATGTTTTCCACCCACACAACATTATTTCTTCCACGGAGAGCCCAAGTACTATGCTGACTGTATAAGGCACAGTAGTTAAGGAGCCCTATTTTTCATGCCGCTTCATGTCTCCAGAGGTGCCCTCCCCCACAGAGTATGTTTAACCCGTCCCAACTCCGCCCCACACGGAGTTTACTAAGGGAAATCCCTATCTAATGGGAGGTGCTTTAGAGGAGTAAGTCACAGCAACAACCATAAATATGGACCCTGGGGTATGAAAGCCTTAAAACTTTCCCCATGCTGAGCCAGAGTCCACTCTTGTGTCTGCGATCTCCTGATATAACATCAATGTTTTCATTTGTAAAGCAGGAAAAGGCAAAGAGCAAGTTAGCCTCACCTGTTTCCATTTAACATTAAAAGAGGAGGATAATTTCCAGAGTCCTCTCATCCCTTTTCCCCGAGACACTTCCATAGCCAAGTCACTTAACCTATGACCAACCCTGAAAGAATCCCGAAGAAGAAAGGAAAGAGGGCATCAATGAGAGAGCACAGCTGTACAGATATCAACCAAGTTTTTACCCAGGATAACATGAGAAAGCAAAGCTTTTTTTTTTTAAATCATCTTACCAATGAGTAGCATTTTTGAAGTTATATGAGCACCTTGTACAATCTTAACGATTTTGGAGTAAAAAAAAAGTAATATACCAGAATAATAACTTCTCAAAAATAAATAAGCCAATAGCTGAAAGTGCTCTCATTTTTGAAATGGTAAAAGTGCCCTCTGGAGTTTGAATATACAATTTTCAAAAAAAGAAATGACCCTCGGCCTTGAATCAACCTTCGGAAATGCTCTCCTGTCAAATGCGCTTTGGCAAATAAATTAACAAGATAATTGTTCTAGTCTATTTAACTCCCTGAACCATGCTCACAAAAAGATTAAAACAAACAAAATATTGCAGATTGTAAAGCCATCACGGATAGAAATAATCTAACAACTATGAATATACATAGAAAGAAAAGCTGAGCCGATGCAGTCTCCTGCTCGAACGTACCCATTCAAGAGAAAATAAAGCTTCTTTATAAAGTTGTTTGGGTAAAATAGGTAATTCCATTATAATTTGGTGAATCCTTTCCTCATACTAAGTCCAGAGAAGAGGTTTTGTAATTTTATGTTTGGTTAATGTACAAAAGTTTAGTACTAAATAGTCCCTCTCTTCCAAGAATGTGCATAGACACAAGAATTTGCAGGACATGTCTTTTAGGTTCGTTAAGTCCGAAATTACCTTTGAAACAAATTTAACTTGTCAAAATTAAATTCAAACCACGGGTATTTTTATTGAATCCTGGTTAAATCTTGAGCTGCACAACTTCAAAATAAATTTACTGTAGAAGCTATTTTACCTGTACTTCTTTAGATGTATGAAAATGAAACGAGGAAAGAGTATGTTTGAATGTTTGGGACCAGTTTAATTACAGTACATACTGGTTTGCAAAAAACAATCCCATTAAACCCAGTAGTTTCCTCTACTGTACTGGAAACATATGTGTGTGTGTGTGTGTGTGTGTGTAGATGGTGGTGGTGCCTGCATTAATTTCCACCAAACAGCAATTACAGTCCAAAGGAGTCCTTCGAGAGGACACCTCTGACTTTGTGGCATCCCCTAAAAAGGAAGTTAACTGACTTGTTCAGTGGCATTCAGCTGTGATGGGGGATTCAAACCTGGGTCTCTTTATTCACTGCAAATAAAGGGACAATGTTCCGCATTTACGGGAATACCCTCCCCACCCCTCTTCCCACACACACACCAGCCCATTCCTATCCTATACCTAAAGCGAAGCTCCAAACAAAAATTTACTGTTTGCAGAACAGGTTCAACGAGGCAGTATAGCACTGTGGTTTAGAGCACTAAGCTGGAGACCTGAGTTTGGATCCTACAGCTCCCACTTGCATACTATGTGATCCTGAGCAAGTCACTTAACTTCCTTGTGCTCCCTGGTCGCACCTGGAAACAAGCTTCAGTTTAATGTGCCTTTCCCGGTTAAACATTTCCCCCTTTCCCTAGATTAGTGCCCTGCCCAATGGGTTGTGCAGCAAAGAAGAACTATAAGGATCGCACTTAGATTTAAACCCCGGAAACTCTGCCATCTTGAGGTGGGAATCCTGTCCAGTGGCTAGCCAGTGCATTCATAGGTCTTTCTCCCAGTGCAAGGCTTGTGGCTAGATCTGGGATAAAGACGTTTGTGCTAGTAACAGTGCCAATGATGATCCATATATTAAAATACAATAGCATGTTGGTTAACTAGGATCTGTGGCCTATCCTGTAGGTAGGGAAATGGGCAGACTAGATGGGCCTAGCGGTCCTTATCTGCCATCAAAGTCTATGTTTCTATGTTTCTATGTTTCCCTGTTTATGACATAATAGTATATAGTAGAACCTTGGAGTTATGGACACCATGGGATGCATGGTGTTCATAACTCTGAAAAGTCTGTAAGTCTGAAAAAGACTGAAATTAGACAGAAAAAGAAAAAAAAGGGAGTTTTAATGTTATTTATATAGAACCAACACATGGCAGACCTGTCTGCAGTCCAACTGTGCCGGCACACAGAAAGCTACTTCTGTACTGTGATTATGCTCTTTCTTCCTCATGGCGAAGTACAGACCACGGACATGGCTCACACAGGTTCCTGCACTCTTCTGTCTCAGCACACAGAAAGTATTGTGACAGCACTCGGCCACAGAAATACACAGATAGAGAGAGAGAGAGAGAGAGAGAGAGAGGAGAGAGAGATGTCACTGGTTTTGCTGCCTACGATCCACCATTTGGGGTGTGCCACAACACAAAACACTGCACTACTGACTAGCCTTTACACGGTCACTCACCAACAGTGACAACAGTCTGTCTCCATCTCTGTCTCCACTTCTGTCGGGTGACACCAAGACGGGGAACACTCAGGGATGCGGACAAACTCTGTGAGGGGTGATCTCTCATGCATGCTGTCTCTGTCTCTCTCTCCACACCGTAAGCACTGTTCACTCTGTTTTTCCCTTGCTGTGGAGGTACACGAGTGAATTATTAGCCAATGCATGGGCGGGAGCGGGCGAGGGTTCGGTTGACCGGTCACTTCGTAAGTCTGGGGTCCGTATCTGTGGGGTTCTACTGTACTTCCTGTGCAAGAGAGAGTGATGTCTCACAGACAGCATTGTCGCATCCGTTTGGCACAGTCAGATTTTTTTTTGGTACACAGCAAGTTTAATGTATGTAAACTGTTGAGACCGTATAATGATGGTTATTATTCTAGGCATAGGTCAGATGATAGGTTTTTTATGATTCCATTTATGAAAACTAAAAGTGGACAGAGACCTTTTGCTTACATTGCTCCATCTATATGGAAAGAAATTCCTTATGATATTAGACAGCTATGTTCTGCCAAAATGTTTGCTGATGCACTGAGGATGTTTCTTGAATCTCAATTTGATTGTAAATGTTTTTCATGAAAAACTTTTGTAACAAAGACATTTTATGTCTGCTATGTTGTATTGTACATGTATGTTTAATTATGTTTTGTATTGTATGTATATAATTTATGTGGGTCGCACCTGTAAAAGGAACTAGTTTCCAGTGTGCTTACCCGTTAAGCGAATAAACAAACAAACAAACAAGTGCTGCATTTTCTGAAATATAGTAGACCAATAAGGGGAGAAACTAAAAAAGCACTTTTAGGATTAACGTAATTTTAAATGCTGGTTTTGAGTGTTTGAATTTATCATCTATCTGCTAGTAAATTTTGAAAAGAAAACAAAACCGTGGCGGGAGGAATATGGCAGGAATTTCTGTTTTTAATACAACTGTTTTTGTAGTGCAGGTGACTTCTCTTCTCCCGCTGTGCCCATCAGCTGCAGCGCAATAATACATGGCGGTGTCTCCTAGCTGTAGTCGTTCTATGTGCAAGTCATACGAGTTATTCTTCACCTTCGGTACCAGTACATAGTCTGCAGGGCCGTGCCTCTCTGGTAGCACTGAATCATTGTGGTCTGTCTTTCGGAGGCAGTCTGAGAGGATATAGGCTGAATAACGCTGCTCAACTCTAGATCTGTAAAAAGAAAATAACCATCGGGAAGGAGGTGAATATTTATTTGCATCACGGCCCTGACCTAAAGAAAGTATGTTTTGTTACTTTAAAGGAAACAATATTTTGATTTAAAAAATTAGCCCTGCATACACACTTGGCCAGTGCAGTAGTAGACGTACAGGAAGAACAATCACTTCCATCCTCCCTTTTGTGTAATTCATGAAAGGTTACTGCACATAACAACAAAGAGTAAAGATGTGAGGCATAAAAGAAACGGAAGTTGTCACACAGACCATTTGGTAATCACATTAAACATCACATACAGTATGGTATTTCAGCTCCGTTCAATGCCTCAGCTGAGAGTAGCGGTCACCTCTCTTATATTGAGGGTTGTTTCACTTGGAGAGTGAGTGGGGGAGCTAGAAGGAGGCATAGATAGTGTGTGTGTCATACCTCTCAACCTTTTGTACCCCAAATGTGGAACATTGCCTATCAAAATGTGGAACAAATAGGCAAACTGTGGAACACTTAATCAAATCTTTACCTAAGAAGCTCGAAACACCATTACAATGTTGCATTTATGTTAAGAAAGCCTGTTGTTAATTGAACAATATATTTTTTGCATCATTTACTATGGATTTTTGCTTTAAAATGTTGACTTTGAATGTGGACCAAGTCCTCACAATGTGGAACAGGGAGCTTTTGTGAAGTAAAATGAGGAACGTTCCTCGTACTGTGGTACAGCTGAGAGGTGTGTGTGTGAGAGACAGAGAGAGAGAAGGAGAGGAGAGACAGAGACAGAGTGGAGACAGAGAAGAAGACAGAGCTGGGAAGGAGACACACACACATCTGGATTGGAAGGGGAGGTAGAGCATTGAGAGAGTCTGGGAGGGCAAAGTGAGAGAGATGGATTGGGAAAGGGAGGGGGAGAGAGATGAGGGCATAAGAGGGAGGGGGAGAGCGAACATGGAAAAGTGGGAAAGTGAGCACAAGACAGCAGGGAGAGGAGCAAGGCAAGGACATTTTATTTATCAGGTGCTCTATCCCTAAGGCTCAGGGCACTTTATAATGGCGGTAAAAAGAGATAAAAAAAAAAGTATAAAATGCAATCCCCTTAACCCTTGACTGCCAACAGAATATGAATGTATTGGAGTTCTGGACAGATATATCAGTCACTGGCCCTGTATGGGTTACAATTCATTATTAAAACTAGATACATGCATAATTAAGCTCTTATAACTAGATATCTTCTTATAGTGCATAGCAGAGCATTGTTCTGTATATAATTTCATCCCTTTCAAAATGCTGCAACACCACAGTTCAAAGGTCATGTAATGTGGCTATAACTGTACCTTTCTGAGGTATAACAGCATTCTGAAACCTCTAGAGACTGTACAAGTCAGTTTCCTTCTGAAAGAGAAAGAACTGCTTTGCGAGAGAATCAGAACCCCTCTGTGGCAGAACACACTAGCTGTGCATAGTTGCCCATCCAGTGTTCTCTATATACTGGGTAGGCCTACTTGAACAGCTATGTTTTACAGGCGGCCTTAAGGGCCTCCATTGTGCAGCAGATCAGATACTCACAGGAAATGACTCACACAGAAATGTAGTGTCAATCCCGTCTCCAACTGCTTGAGATGGAAATGGGGGACCATGACCAATCCTGCATCAGTGGTGCAAATGGGACATATAGGGGAGTAAGGTACCAGGAGATTTTTATGGAAATGAGGACCCAGGCAGTGGAGCACCTAGAATATCAGCTTGCAAATCTTGAAGGAGATGCACCTCACAACTAGCAGCCAGTGTAGAGTTAGTAGGACCAATGTGATGTGTTCACTTTGAGAAGTTCCAGCCACCAGCCAGGCCATCACTTTCTAGACCAGCTGCAGGCAGTGAATCAAGCCAGATGCCCCGATGCTTTACTATCACACAGGTCTTCATCTGAAGGCAAGACCTTAGCTGTAGATACCATGCAAAACCAAGCACACTTTTCACCAAGATATTAAGAGCACTAGAACACCTTTGCATCTTGGTAATGGAAATGAACTGTGAGTCACGCTGCTAGGTACCGATGCTCTTTCAATAGATATCCAGTGTCTGTTGTATGACTGAATCATTCTGGTGCCACAGCACAAATAAATTGTGCCTGATCAGCATCTTATGAGATTTTCTCCGTTGTTCTGAGATCCATGAGCATACCTTGTCGCACTGATGTATTCTGCTTACTTGGGGCTGGCTGTGCCTATGAGCTGCAGAGTCCTACTGTTGGTTTGATCCCTACTCCCCTTTCAGGTTTTAAAAAGCTCCCCTGTTCCAGTACTCACTTATGTTATTAGTTTGTCCAAAAAAATACTAATTTTTACAGAGCTGTAATGCTGATCGTCATTGCAGTCTGCATGCTGTTCACTGTTCTGATATTCTTAGAGTAAATATAGCACAGTTTAGTGACTATTGCTGTGTGCTTTCTGACAGACATAAAATCAGTCTTTAATTTCCATCATACATGAAACAGCTGATTTTGTATGTTTATTAACATATTTTGTCATTGAACAATTGTGTGGGAATGTTTGATGTAGTTTAACTAGCAAAATAATGCTTATAGCAAATTATGCGGAGCCTGCAGACATTTTGCTTCAGAAGAAAAGCACTCATCAGATCTGGAACCGCTCAAACAACCTACGCCTCAGCCTATGATGCCGGACCTTACTTTCACCATGGGACCACCCATGGGGCCACTCACCAGGCTCGGTCTGTCCCCTTTCCCCAGGTCTCACGATGTCTCTGCTGCCATGCACTGCATAAGCTGGTTTACTTGCTGGCTTTCTGGTTGTGTTTGAAGGCGACTTGCGTGTCACTGATGGGGAATTTTCCCTCGTCAGCAGGACAAGGTCTCAGTTTTGTTGCTCCGCAGGTGAGTGGAGAGGGGGCGGTGGGAAGGTGAGACCCGGTGCTAGTCGGTACTACTTGTTTTGCCTGCCTTGCTAACACTGTGCTGAACAGCTTGGAGGTGCTGCTGTTTACTTTGCACCTTGAAACAAACCTGACGGCACCAGAACTGCAGCACAGAGGGCATCACAGCCAGCGTGGAGGTGCTGCTGTTTACTTTGCACCTTGAAACGAACCTGACTGTGCCCCAGCTGCAGCCCAGAGGGCATCGCAGCCAGCAGCAGATCTAAACACACTGTGCACACCCGCACAGGTACATGCACTGAAAGCAGCATCTGGAACCGGCCATGGCAGCCCATGCATCTCCTTGTAATGTGTTGGCTAAAGACATACAAGTGTCTCGCTGCACCGTATGTGTTGTTTCAAACAGACCTCTCCACTGTCCCTGATTTTGCATTACAAATTTCCTGTGTCCTTCCTAAATGTGGCATTTTTGCTACAGAAAAGTAAAGATTTGAATTATACACATATATGCTCCCGTATCTCTACCTACACCTCAGCCTATGACGCTGCACCTTATTGTCACCATAGGACCGCCCATGGGACTGCTCACTAGGCTCGATCCATCCCCTTTCCCCAGGTCTCGTGATGTCTCAGCTGCCATACACCACATAAGTTGGTTTACTCACTAGCTGTCTGGTTGTGTTTCCGTGGAGACAGATGGAATAGGTGTGGCAGGGAGCCTGATCTGGGCAGGCAACTTGCGTGTCACTGATGGGGAATTTTCTCTCATCAGCTGGACAAGGTCTCAGTTTTGTTGCTCCACAGGTGAGTGGGGGGGCAACGGGAAGGTGAGGCCTGGTATTAGTCGGTACTGCTTGCTTTGTCTGCCTTGCTAACAGTGTGCCAAACAGCTCGTAGGTGCTGCTGTTTACTTTGCACCTTGACATGAACCTGACAGCACCACAGCTGCAGCCCAGAGGGTGTCGCAGCTAGCAGCAGGTCTAAACACATCTAGTAGCATGGGCCATGCACACTAAATTTATTCCTTATCAGGTCAAATCCTGCAGACGTTTTGGCTCTGACCAGAACTTGTTTCTACATGCTGGAGTTACTGACACCAGAATTAAAAAAAATCAGATCTTGCCACGTCAGGAGTTAAAATAATTGTCAGCTGAACTATCGGCAGAGCTCATACAACTTAATAGTGTCTCTCACTATAAAAAACAAGTGTTTCAAGTGATCAGGGACTGACTAGGTATCAAATCCTTTTATTCATGCCGCCTTGTTGAAAATGGAGCCCAGGAACAGTTTGCCTGTATATTCAAAACAGACTCTGGACTACCTTGGTGCCAAGAACTGTGTCAACGAAACACTCTTTTGTTTTATTTATTTATTTAGTGATTTGGAAAAGACCTTTGAGCACCAGCTCTTTTACAAAGGTTCCACGTCATAGATTGCAAAACAAAGTACAACAGGAAAAAGCAAATGTACATTGCAATGAACGATACAGCTTGGATTCAGAACTTACAGAATAACTCAAAACATAGGTACAAGTTAAAATAACAAGAAAAACACTTTATGAGGTTGGGGGGGGGGATAAGCAGCCACAAAGTGCCTTGTCAGTAGTTCAGAGGGACAGGGATAGCTGGCAGTGGGGTGAAGAAAGGAGGTACAAGAGAGAGGTAGGTACTGGGTGGAGGTGAAAGGTGGGGAAGAAGGGTGATAAGGTATAGGGAGAAATGGGGGTGAGGGAGGCTGAGCAGAGAAGACATGCTACAGTAAATGGTGGGGTGCGAGGGGCATGGTAGCAGGCAGCCTGCATTAGTAGTGACTGTTAGGGAAACTCATGGAACTGGGGGTTAGGGAGGGGGGAAGTTGGGGTGGCGGATGCTGAAGGAGCATGACGCAAACTGATTGCTGAGGCAAGTCATGAGAAGGGACAGAGGGAGGGGGTACCTGAGGCCTGCCTAGTGCTTGTTTTGGGGCAGAGAGAGCAGGTGTGGCTGGACATAGGGGCAGGTGCACTTAAGAGCGTGTTATTAGGTGTTGTTTGAGGTCAGTTTTGAATTGGGCCAGACAACTGGTGGCCAAGAGGTGCCCGGGGAGTTAATTCATCCACAGGGGGGCTGGTAGGCAATTGAATGTTGTCCAAGTGAGGTGCGACGGAAGGGGATAGCCAAGGCCCCTCTAGTCCTCCCTCTGGTGACCTGTAATGAGTTGACTGCCTTGATCAAATTGCCTACACAAGGTGGTGTTTTACCCAATAGAGCCTTCTTCCCTAGGATGCAAGTCTGGAATTTTACCTTGTTTCTTAATGACATCCAATTTGTGTGTTTGTACAGAGTACAGGTGTGAGTGCCACACTGAGCATCCAGGGTGAGTCTGCAGGCTTTGTTGAGCGCAGTCTGAACCCTCTTGAGCACTGTATCCATTGCCGCCCTGTAGACCACTAGTCCATAGTCAATAGTACATATAATGGAACTGTGGACTGAGAGGTGGAGGGCCCCCAGAGAGAGGTATTGCTGTGCCTGTACAGGATACCAATCTTGGTATTGACTGTCTTGACCAGAGTCAATATGCTGTGCAAACATGAGGGTATCATGTATTATGACCCCCAGATACTTGAACAAGTGGACTTGTTCCAACGGCTCATTGCATGAGTTGGAGATGAGAGGGTGGTGCTTATTTTTGTTGTGGGGGCTGGACATAAGCATGGCCTTGGTCTTCTTGTAGTTTAGTAGCAACTTATGACTACAGAACCAGTCCTCGAGTTTGGAGAAGGAGTTCTGCAGCTCAGATTGTAGGGCAGCCTGAGACATGCTGCTGCTCAGGAGCACAGCATTGTCGGCATATAGTATGAGTTTGGTGTCGCAGGCTGTGGGAAGGTCATTTAAGAAGAGGCTGAAGAGTAGGGGCCCCAGTATTGATCCCGGGGGTACCCCTAATGATACCTCTCTTGTGCTGGATACTGTTTGCCCAATTTTGACACACTGATTTCTCTGTATCAGGTAGTCTTGGAACCAGCAAAGGGTATTGGGCGCCACACCCATGTTTTGCAGTTGGGTCAGTAACAGGGGATGGTTGACTGTATCAAAGGCTTTGTTAAGGTCAATAAAGACAGATCCCACCAGTTTGCCTTCATCCAGGGCCTTATGTATATAGTTTGTGTAGTTCAACAGGGCAGTGGTGGTACTGTGATTTTGTCTAAAGCCATGCTGTTTGGGGCATAGTAGATTATACTTATTGAGGTAGTCAATGAGTTGACCCACGACAATCTTTTCCAGTGCCTCGGACAGGGAGGAGAGGATCGAGATGGGTCTGTAGTTGGCTACCAGAGACTTGTCACCTTCTTTATGCACTGGCATAACTAGGGCCTGCTTCCAAACCACCAGGAATTGGGCAAGGGCCAGGAACTTATTGCAGAGCATGGTAATGGTCACTATAAAAAATGTCCAGGGTGAGGGATAGAAGTTTCATGTCTATCCCGTGACTGCCCAGTCTGGTCTTACCTAGTAATTTCTTGACCATAGTTAGGGCCTCCTTCACCATCACCCTTTTAAAGTAAAAGGTCGAGTGAGAACACTTGGTAGATACGTTGTTGGAATGGTTCAAACCAGGTTGAAAATAGGCAGGTGGTAGCACTGGAGTAAGATTGTTGAAGGCCTTATTGAAAGCTTCGACAATAGCTAGAGGCTCTGCAGTGGGGGGTGTTACTGATACTGAGCAGTTGAGGGTGCTTCTTGTCCTTCTTTCCAAGGATGCTTTTGATGTCATCCCAGAATCTTTTCCCCAAGAATTGCAAAGCTGGGACTTATGATAGTTGGCTTTGGTGAGCCGGATTAGCTTGGTGCAGTGGCTCTTGGCTGTTCTGTAACACTGGTAGTCATGCTTGCTACCTGTGTTTCTGGCCTTCTCCCAGAGTATGTCCCTTTATTTCAGGTGGGAGAGGAGCCATTTACTTGCCCCTGAATTTTTCTTTTCATGAGCGGGGCATAGATGTCACAGATGGAGCTAAAGCCCTTAATGAAGCAGCTGAGGGCCTGATCAAGGGTAGGCACCAGGTCGATAGGAGTCCAGTCATGCAGGGCAAGGGCTGATTTGAGGGCTCCAAGTTTACCCTTCCTGAAGACCCTGCTTTCAATGCGGATGGGTGGGCTTTTGGTAAATTTATTAGACCACAGGAAGGTGATTAGTGAGTGGTCACTTAGCGAGTCTGGGAGAACCTTAATCTCGGAAATCTGGGATGGTGAGCTTGCTAGGACCTAGTCAAGGAGGGTACTGTTTCCTGTCTTATAGTTCTGCCTGGTAGGACAGGTGACAAGTTGCGTCAAGTTGGAGGTGGCTATCAGATCCCTGAAAGGGGCAGCCTCCTCTCCATCCCAGTTTATGTTAAAGTCCCCGGTAATGACAAACTCCATCCCCTTTGGAAGGGTGCTGATAACATCCATAATTGTGGGAAGGCCTGCTGTGGCTTTCTTGGGGGGTAGGTAGATTGTGGCAAGGATGAGAGTTTTGCCATTCTGACTGACCTGTGCCTGTATCACTATTATCTCATGGTCCCCAGCCACCCTGATTCCAGGGAGGATGGAGCACTGCAGAGAGTCCCTGGCATATATGAGGCATCCCCCACCTCTCTTGCCTATTCTATCAATCCTGTATGCATGGAAGCTTTTGAGGGCAACTTTGCTATCTTTAATCCTACTGGTCAACCAGGTGTCCGTTAAGCATAGGATGTCAGGGGTATGGAGGGCCATCCATGCCTGTAGTTGGTCAAATTTTGCAGTTAAACTGCAGATGTTCAGTGAGGCTATTTTGAGGCCTTTAACCCTATGAACACCAGGGCCTGTTGAAGTGAATGGCCTGGGTTCGAGTGAATGTTGCCAGAGAGGAGCAGGAGCATAAAGATGACCTTTCTGGCAGAAAGGTTTATACTAAATTTGGCTCGTACCTTCCGCCACTGAGGCTTCAGACTGTATATTAATATTTTATTCATTTCAAACCACAAAAATACAGTACAATATAAGATTATTGGATACAAAGACATTAATAAAAACAAAGAAGCATTAATCAGATACTAAAAGGTTACATAAACCATAACTTAATCAGACTAATAGGACAGAAAGTTAAGGACTGAGATCAAGTGACAAAACCCTAGCATGCAGTAAAATGATAGCATATAACCTTGCAAGGCAAATGAAAACATACAGGATGTCACACTACCAGTTCTAAACAGGGGGCCCATGTATCTAAAAACTCGGATGACTGATTGAGCAGGAGGTGACAAATTCTCCCATTTTCTGCTAAAATTGACATACCATTCAGACATGGAGGGTACAGCTGTTCTTTCCACTTAGAAAGTAAAAGCCTCTTATGGGCCAAGGTTGCTGACAGAATCCAGTTAATCTGCTTTTTCCGAAGTGGAACTAGTTGTGAGGACAGCCCCAATACAAAAGTCAGCGGAGAGAACAAGATCTGAGACACCGTAACTAACTCACAGATCTTATGAATCTGTTCCCAAAGCTGATACACCTGAGGACAGCTCCACAACATGTGTAAGAGATCAGTGTGAGGCTTATTGCACTTCCAGCATTTACCCCCCAGGGCAGAAACCCATTTTCTCCAGCCTACTCAGGGAATAATAGTATTGATATAAAAGTTTGTATTGTATGGTTCTCACCTGAACCTCTTTGAAAGCTTGATGAGCATTTCTCCAAGCAGAATCCCAATCCTCTAAGGAGATATTCAGACCAAGAGTAGATTCCCATTTAGATTTAGCATTTTTCATTGTGAACAGAACCGTCAGTGTTACTACATACTAACTTGTAAAGCTTTGATACCCCACCCTTAGAGCCAGCTGCTCCACAAATCGGAGACTAATCCTGACCCCCGCTAGGTAGCACAAAATTGAGACCTAAAATGGTATCTGCCAGGGCTTTCCTAACCTGCAGATAGGTCACAAAATGAAACTTAGGGAGATTAAACTCCTGACTAAACTCCTGGAATGACTTTAGTACCCCGGAACTGTGATCAATTAAGTCACCTACCCTGGGAATGCCCCATCTGAACCAATCAGTATTTGCAATACTTTGCCCCCAATCTGTATATTAGGATTAGACCACAAACCTTCTAGATGTGAAAGTAATCTGTCTAGTGATAATCTGGTTTGGAGCAACTTGATTGCTTTTACCGAGCTGAGGATACAAGGGTTAGAAGTATAAAAACTTGAACTTGTTTTGAATAAAAGATCAGTTGGTTTCCCTGGTTTGCATAGCTGACTTTCCACCTCAAACCAAAGAGGGAAATCAGTAGATGGGGGCAAAAGATAAAATTCAGCTTGTTTAAAAAGAAAGGCTAGCTGATATATTTCCCACCTAGGAAGTCCGAAGCCACCTTGTGACCAATGGGACCTGAGTTTTGAAAGGGATAGTCTGGGTGCTGTGGAGCCCCACAGGAAATTTTTAACCATAGATGTAATTTTCTTAAATTTAGAGGCGCCAAATACTAATGGGATATTCTGGAATAGATAAAAAAGCTTGGGGGCCAACATCATTTTGACAGAATTACTCCCCCCAAGAGACAAGGATAACTTGGCCCATTTCCCCAGGTCATCCTTTATTTCCTTCAATAAAGGATCTAGGTTAATATCCACTATAGTGTTAATATTGTTCAGGATTCTCAGTCCTAAGTACATAAGAGAATCTGTCTTCCAAAATTCTTTCTCTAGAATATTATCTCTCTCGTCTAGTCTACCTTCATCATAAACCTGCAACACCTGTGTTTTTTTCAGTTAACTGAAAGTCCAGAAAATTGATGAAGTACTGTTTTAAGTTCTCTGACGGAATTTCCCAAATGCGATAAAGTAAATAGTAAATCATCTGCGTATGCAAAGGTCTTATTAATTACTAGACCTGTTTTGGAGCCCTGAATATTCGGATTTGATTGGATAAGTTTAATAAGTGGCTGTAATACCAGAATAAACAAATATGGAGAGAGTGGGCATCCCAGTCTTGTCTTGACTTGTAAAGTCTAAATGAGGATGAGATTTTCCCATTCGTTATTACTTCTGCCATGGGAGCATTATAAAGGGTCTTAATCCACTGAATGAAACCCTTCCCCACATTATATACCTCTAATACCCTAAATAAATAGTCCCAGTCAAGGGTATCGAAAGCTTTAAAAAAATCTATAGACAGAACAGTTAAGGGCTTTTTGTCTTTCTTAGCTGAAAACATCACATTGAGGAGACACCTATCATTCTCCATGCCCGACCTGCCTGGGACAAAACCCACCTGCTCCTCACCTACCATTTTAGTTACCAGGCTGCAGATTCTAAGGGACAGGGCCTTCGCCAGGATCTTTTAATCTCCATTCAGCAATGATATTGGTCTGTAACTCTCACAGGACAAGGGGTCCTTCTCTTTTTTAGGAATCAGGGTGATAAAAGTCCTGGTGAGAGATTCAGGTAATTTTTCTCCTTTGAATGCTTCAGAAAACACCTTACACAAATACTTAGGAATCAGGGAGCCCATTACTTTGTAAAGTTCCCCTGGTAATCCGTCAGGTCCTGGGGCCTTATTATTAGGTAGGTCTTTAATAATCTGGGAAATTTCTTCGACTGAAATTTGCCTATCTTAAGCCTCTCTGTCTACATCATCTAAGGGAGTTAAATGTGTGGCGCCCAAGAAATCAGCCAACTGATCACACTCTGCTGTGGCAGAGCTAGTGTATAATTCTTTATAGAACTCAGTGAATACTTTGTTAATGTCTTGATTTGTCACTTTAATACTGCCTTGCTTATCTCTTATCCCTGCAGTCAGATTCTGGTTAGAACTTTTTTTAAGTCTATAAACAAGTAGTTTGCCCAAATTCTCACCCGACTCCCAGAATTTTTGTTTAGTAATTGCCAGAGCAAATTCAGCCTTCGTAGAGAATACCTTGTTAACTTCAAACTTAAACACCATAATCTCATGAAGTCTGGCTTGAGTCCTGTTCCCCCTTGTTTAAACTCATGTTCTAACTCTCTAAGTTTCTTCTGTTTAGTTTCCAAATCCTTAAGTGCTTTCTTTTTTTGTGGGATGCAAATGATACTATTTTCCCCGAGATACTCCTTAAAGGCATCTCATAGAATAGCATAAGATACGTGTCCATCATCATTGCTCTCGAAATATTCAGACACAGCCCCCTCAGGAAATTCCCTGAAAGCTTTATCCTGCAAAAGAGATGCATTGAACCTCCATGGCCTATCTGAGCTAGAATCCCTGTCCACGATAAGTTGTGCTGTCACCATGCCATGATCTGAGATCACACCACTTTTAATATCTGCTGAGTGCAAGGCTGTACTCAACCCCTTAGACACCAACAAGTAGTCTATCCTACTATATGAGGAGTGTCTATACAAGTAGAAGGAATAGTCCCTCCCATCTGGGTGAAGTGTCCTCCAAGTATCTATCAAGCCCAGGTCTTCTTTTAAATTAACCAGGGCTCTTCTGGGACTCGGCATCGACTGCTGTATCCTAACACTGGGTCTATCAAGGAATGGGTTGAGCACTTCATTAAAATGCCCCCCACATATAATCTCGAAATCATTGTACAAACTTAACTGGAGAGCAGTCTCATTGAAAAAACTGCTCTGGTCTCTATTGGGGGCATACACATTACAAATTACCACTTTTTTTTCCCCATTTAAAGTACACTCCAGAAACTTAAAGTGCCCTTCTGTAGTGAGCTTGGGGATGTGCTGCCTCAACACGCCCCCGGCATGCCCCACCCCAGGAATACCCTGCTTGCTTACACAAGGCCGAGAACTGCAGTAGCCAGGGGACAGAAAATGGAAAATACACCCCGCTCCGACCGGATGACAAGCGCCTTGGCCCCTGCCACCCAAAGCCCCAGAGCAAGCCTGGATCCAGCCCTGCAGCACCTGGGATGCGATGTCGGCCGTAAGGCCATTCCCCCCCAGAAGAGAGTGACCCTCCTGGCATAGGGATACACTGTGATACCCAAGGTAGGCTGTAACTGGGGCTGGGAGAAGGTGGCAGGAGGTCGGAGGGTGGCAGGAAGGCACTGGGGCTCTGAAGGAGTGGCCAATTGGGGTGTGTGGGCGGTGCATAAAAAAAAAAGACATGGAGTAATCACTTACTAAAATATGTATTTACAGGCTACCTGATCTGATGTGAACACAAAGGAGAGCAAGTTCAATAAATTAACAATATCCTATATAATATATAACTTTAAAGGTTTATGTTTATTAGTATACTCAGATGAGTACAATGGAATGTAGTTTAAAATGTCTAACACTTAGTCTGGTAAGCAATTACCCCCTTACAATATATGCAGCCAACTATTAGAAGTATAGCTGAAAAGGAAGGGGTGATTACGTCAATTAATGTATATAATATCAAGTAACTCTAGTATCAAGTAACCCATATCCAAACAATTAAATTCCTATATCTAACTTAGACTATAAAAAGCACCTCACAAGGATATATAGAAACAAGAAATAAATGTCTAACACAAAAGCACTCAATCAATTAATACTTATTATAACTGGAAAATACGAATCCAGTAGGTAATACACAAACTCATTTCAATGATTTAACTTCAAAAAATCAGTAATAGTTATATGTACCCCAAACGGGGAGAAGAGAAAATTAATTTTCGGGGAGGAGAGTAAAAAGTAGGATGGAAATCTACTTTGGTACTTTAGTTTAATGAGACTAAACGACCAAAAAGGAGGGTAGAAAAGGGGTCCCAGTCTGAAACCATATTATGTAAAAAAAGGGGGGATATTTAAAACAACTTCACAATGACAACTCAATTAACAGTAGCGGGCAACCATTGTTGGCATCATATTAACCATTAATAAATGACTGTATCCCTGTTAAGCCTGCAGAGACTGCCAGATACTGCCAGATGTAACATAGCTTAGCTCCATTATGTATCTATTAGGCCCCTCTTCTCCTGTCTCAGTCTCCCTTGACCATCAGTGACCAGTACTAATAATGCAGGGAGTCTCTAGCCACTCAAGATGCACTAAAATATGCTAAGGCAGTTTGCTGTCAGCTGTATATTCACATCAGATGAACACTCTATTACGATGTCTTTGCTGGGATCTATTAACTGAACCTGGCTCCCCAGACTGGATTGATACTCTTCCCATATAGGAATAGAAGAGTTGCTGGTTAGTGCGCTAATCTGGGTTCTGATGAGGGGTACACCTGACTCCCCAGATCACCCTGTCAACTTACCCATAAATGCACCTGAGACTACCTTGTACAGTGTCTTGCAGGATCTATTTGCGTAAGGCAGGCTCCCCTTGCTCCGACATACTCTTCCCTGACACCTTCCTTCAGTGATCTAATCAAGTTGTTTGTTTATTCACTGCCCCTATAAAGCATGTATCCAAGTAACAGTATGTAAGGGGAGAAAAAGAAGAAGAAGAATCAGCATTTATATAGCGCTTTTCACACATCCAAAGCGCTTTACAAGTAATACTAGACTGGTAGTGAAGTGACTGAATGTGTGGTGGTGGCCATATCACACATCATCACCCACACACAGCCTGGATAATTGCATGAACCGGTTTATGGGAAGGAGAATGTTGGCCAGGACACCGGGAATGTTCCCTACTCTTTGCAAAGAGTGCCCTGGGTTCTTTTACTGCCACTTGGACACCCACCAGGATGGGCAGAAGGGACCTCAGTTTAACGTCTCATCCGAAGGACGGCACACCCCAGCAGTACAGCACCCCCAATACTGCACTCGGATGCCAGCGATTTTTAGGTGCAAGTCCAATCCCAGTGTGGGACGAGAACCCATGACCTTCTGGTCCAGAGGCGGATGTGCTGCCAACTGAGCCACGCTGACAGATCTCCCTAGCATTCCAAAGTTACCTATCACCAAACATGCCTTTAGTAAAATTGAGTCAGACAAAAAGAAAAGGCAGAATCAGCAAATAAAATACTGTATAGGCAGCCATCTGTGAGCATTCCCAGTTCAAGGAAGAAGTTACCAGTCATTATCAACATGTATGGGGAGAGGGAAGGGGTAACCGCAGAACAAAGGGAAATCCTTTAGTACAACCTGAAAGAATTAGCATTAGGTCTTTTGATCACAAATATTTGCAGCATACAAATATAGTTTTCTTTTTATAATTTGATATCTTAAGCTGAGTACATCACTTGCAACAATTTACATTTCTCAGAAAATAGTAATTCTCACAGTATCTAATGTTATATGGATTAATCTATCTGTAGCAGTATTCTGTCTTAAAAAGAGAAAAAAAAATGTATGCATGAAATACATCATACACAATTCAGTGACCATCTCAGTCACTTCCTGCTCCGCTGGTCCACATGGTGAGGAAGCATTAGAGTAAATAAGGCTTTCTCTGCTGCGACTATGTTTTTTAATCGTTTTTACTAGTACTGGTGAGCTTGGAGTAGTTTTGTGATTGCTTTTGAGATGGTCTTAATTTTCTCTGACTCCCTGGAGACCAATTACCCTGCCAATCATTCCTTTGCTTAGATGTTGAAGGGCTCAGGTAAGCAGATGAGCAGTCTGTGTGTTTTTGAGGTGGATTTATTCAAAGCAGGACTTTGGGACACAGTACATTGATTTTTATGCGGTGCTGTGCCTTGTGCTAAATAGCTAGCACGATCACCATTCGAGACGTTGCCCGTGAATTTTGAAAAAAACTGTTGGGGTTTAGAGATCAGTTTTAACTGTTCCTTGTGACTCTCCAGTCCTAACTGCAGATATTCCCAAACATCAGCTACCGTTGAACAAGAAATAGTACTGCCATTCCCTTCTCTTATTACTAATATAGCATGATATTTAAAATGATACCGCACCCCAGCTTTAGATAGTTCTTGTTTTGCTTCATAGAATTCACGTCTCTTCTCCATTAAAGCCCCTGAAAAACCCTGAAAAAAATAGAATTTTCTCCCCATTAAAGAACAAAGACTTCCTTTCCTTGGCTAACTTCAGGACTTATTCTTTGACCGAGAACCTTAAAAAATAAGCAATTATTGGTCGAGGTTTGGCTCCTGTTTGTGGCTTAGGATCCAGAGATCTGTGAGCCCTTCCTATTTCTAAAGGGTATGGCCATTGATATTGGAGTAAATCAGGAATAAACCTTTGAAGAAAACCAGGCATATTAACCCCTTTCCAGCCTTCGAGTACCCCTAAAATCCTTAAGTTATTTCTGTGACCCCTGTTTTCAGTATCATATACTTTGTTGGTCAGGAAGTCAGTCTGCTTAGCCTGAGTCCCGGCTAACTCTTTAAGTAGGGCCACCTCTCTTTGTAATATAAGGAACTGCTTGTCATTACTATTCAGTTTATTCATCATAGTGTCTGTATCTGACCTGAGAGTAGAGGCTCAGGTTTTAATTTCATCCATGCTAAGTTTTAGCTCTGCTATCATCCTCTTTAGCTGATTTGTGTCATCTTTACTTGCTTGCATATTGTTAAAGTTATCTGAGCTGCCCATCATTATTTTGGCCTCTGTCGGTGCTTTCCTTATTGCCGTCAGTGTTTTTTTCCTCGTTAGCCCCATTTGACATTGTGAAAGGTTTTCAATGAATGGCAACTCTCAATTTGTGGTAGAAATGTTCTCGAGGTTTCCGGTGACCACTACTGACTTTTTTCCGTGCTGGGTTTGCTGCGAAGAAGTTTAAATAAATAAAGTAAAGGTTTCAGACCGGGAGCACTCGTTTAAACAACTGCCATTTCTAGAGCGTCATGCACCCACCTCTCGCTGAGGCTTCATATGATTCAGGTGGTTGGACACTGGTTTAATTATTAGGGTGTAGCTAACCATTACTACCCCTATGCTAGGGGAGGCATATGGCCACTGTGTTTGTAGGGTAAGGCTGAGTGAGTTGCTGCCCACAGCCAAGTGAGGCAGTTTCTGAAGGAGCATTTGACAGCCGTGCACTACCCAGTAGTGGTTCAGAGGGGGGTAGCAGTGGCCCGGCTAGGCATCTGGTGCCGGCTGTACCAAGCCAGGCAGCAAGGAGCAGAAGTAGATAGCACCCTTTGATAGGGAACATGGCAGCTTGATTCAGTCAACAAGCCTGACACACTGGTGCCAAAGAGAGGCTGTACAGTTAACCACTGTACTTGGTGGGTTTTAGAGAGAGCTAGAAGGAGGAGTTACACTAGATGGGGAAAGTGCTTCGTAAGAGACAGTGATGCTGTCACTTTAAGCTTGAGCAGCTGACTGGCAGTAGCTTGTAGGAGTGAGCTAGTAAGCCAGGACGGGGTTTAAGTGTATTTAAACCAGACTGGGGGTGGGGAAGGGTGGGGGGACAAAAAATCAGGCAGCTAGGGCTCCCTTCCTGGAGGTAATCAAATCAGGCAGCTAGGGCTCCCTTCCTGGAGGTAATCAGTCCCCAAGGGTGAGTCTGTACCTGAGCTTTTGTGAGGGGCTGGTGGCTTCAGACCTAGACTGCGGATGGCAGTCTGGCATGTCAGGTTCATCAGAGAACCATGGCTGTGGCTGTTGAACTATCTGAAAAGAGAAGGACAGAGGGAAATTAAATAAGAGAGGCCGGGGCTGATCATGGAGCTAAAAAGAAAAGCAAAATGGCTTAAACAGGATGTGTTGCAGACCAAAATGTTAGGTAAGGTGCCACAAGGTCTGAGAGAGCAAGAACAGGGCTAATTAAAGCACAATACCAGAGTAAAAAGGAGAAAAAGAGGGGGAGAGTTCAAAACCTGAGCTGAGATCGCTACTGGGTCTTAAGGGGGAACACTCTACAGGCACATAGATTAAATCAGCAAACTTGAACTCTAAAATGCTAGCAAGACAGTATTAACAGAAATCAAAATCCAGTAAAATATAATTCAAGCATTAACAGTGCAGAGCTATATGGAGCCAATCGGAGTGCTTCTGGGGCTAACTGCAACCAATAGGTCACAGCAGTAACAGACACTGTATTTAAACCCAGAAACAACTGCCCTAATGTAAAAAGTAAAAATCAGGCAGCTAGGGCTCCCTTCCTGGAGGTAATCAGTCCCCGAGAGCAAGTCCGTACCTGAGCTTCTGTGAGGGGCTGGTGGCTTCAGACCCAGACCGTGGATGGCAGTCTGGCTGGTCGGATTCATCAGGAAACCATAGCTGTGGCTCTCGGACTACCTGAAAAGAGAAGGACAGAGGGAAATTAAATAAAAGGGGGGGTGGGGCTGCTAGTGGAGCTAAAAAGAAATGCAAAATGGTTTAATCAGGGGGTGTGTTGCAGACCAAAATGTTAGGCAAAGTGCCGCAAGCTCTGAGAGAGCAAGAATAGGGCAAATTAAAACACAATACCAGAGTAAAAAGGTGAAAAAGAGGGAGGGGGGGAGGTGGAGTTCAAGACCTGAGCTGAGATCGCTACTGGGTCTAAAGAGGGAACACTCTACAGGCACTTAGATTAAATCAGCAAACTTAAACTCGAAAATGCTAGCAAGACAGTATTAACAGAAATCAAAATCCAGTAAAATATAATTCAAGCATTAACAGTGCAGAGCTATATGGAGCCAATCGGAGTGCTCCTGGGGCTAACTGCTGCCAATGGGTCACAGCAGTAACAGACACCGGATTTAAACCCAGAAACAACTGTCCTAATGTAAAAAGGAAAAATCAGGCAGCTAGGACTCCCTTCCTGGAGGTAATCAGTCCCTGAGGGTGTCCGTACCTAAGCTTCTGTGAGGGGCTGGTGGCTTCAGACCTTATTTATTTAAGCGTTTTACCAGGAAGGCATACTGAGCAGAGTACTGCTCGATTACAGATGCGTCCTGGGGGAGGGGAGAATATAGGAAAACAGTTTTACACAGTATAGACAAGAAAATACATAGTGGGAGAAATACTAACATTTGGATCTGATTACAAGTCAGTAGTAGCTTGAGAGAGACAAATTGGTAACCACAGTACGTACGGTATGAGATAAACCCTTGAAGTCAGGATAGACAAGTGAATACATTGTGGGAGATCACTAACATTTGGTTCTGAAACCACGTTCATACAGGATTGAGTGTGCCAGTTGGTAACACAGTTACATACAGCAAGTGTACAACAAAATTAAATTTTGAGCCATATGAGAGACAGTATAAGGCGAGAGGACAATAGTTAGATACTGATGAATTACAAATTTGCTAAGTGCCAATAGTGGATGGCAGCCTGGCAGTTTGGGTTCATCAGAGAACCATGGCTGTGGCTCTCAGACTACCTGAGCGTCTGTGAGGGGCTGGTGGCTTCAGACCTGGACCGCGGATGGCAGTCTGGCAGGTCAGGTTAATCAGAGAACCACGGCTGTGGCTCTTAGACTACCTGCTCATATTAGAGCTTTAGATAGAATCCTAACTTACTAAAAGTACTGATGAAATTGTCTGACTGAAATCTGTTTGCAATTTTAATGCATCTGGCAATCCTGATGCTATGAACTACATTCAACTTACCATCCCTGTGCATATTAAAGAGTCCTAAAAATATATCAAAAACCTGTGACAAAGCACAATGTGGCAGCTTTGAGTGAATATTGGGACTTGTGTTTTACGAATTCTTTATGCTGAGTACTACATTTATTACTAAAATGTTGTCTTGATCTCCATTTGTTATACATAGAATGAGATTTTTTTGTACAAAATGAAAACTTGTTTAGATTTCATTTGTATTTAAGTGCACGTCCAATTATAGTATTCCTCTGTATTTTGTTTTCCTTCACCAACTATCTCAATATATTTTATTTAACTATACCTCTCTCTATATTATATTCCCAACTGTCTCAATATATATTATCTCCCACCATAATATTCCTCAATCTATTATATGCCCACCACATGTTATCTCGATGTGGTCTAGCCCTTCCATTTAACTACTGTTTATATAACCCTTCTTGTGAACTCTATCTATTATATATGGCATCAACAGAATCCGCTATATTCTTTTTTCATCTCTGTTTAATCTGTCCCTCCCTCCCTCTTCTCAACTGTATTAATATGTTTTCTCTCTCTCTCTTACACGCTTTCTCTAAATTTGCCTCAGTATCTCGGCATTTCTCTCCACCCCCCTGTATATGCTACTGCATAGCTATTGCACTCCAGGACACCAGTGAAACTGGGACACTCCTTGATGCATTGCCAGTATGACTCTTTATGCAATGCAAAATGCCAAATACATGATCCAGCCTGGAGGCATGACAGGTTGGATCATGTATTTGGCATTTTGCAATGAATAAAGAGTCATAATGGCATCAACGGGTGTCCATGTTTTACTGGTGTCTGGCATTATTATCTACCCAGTATAACATTTCAGTATTTACACAAAGGAAAATGGGTCCACTACCCAGGCATCTACTGCTTACAGATTATCAGTAATGTTTCCATTTCAGATGATCTCCTGGACCACATTCTTCAAATGATTTACAGACAGTGGAGGTGTGATTTATTATAATGAACTCGTCGGGGTTTCTTTATCTTTTTAGTGTCTGTAAGACTGTGCTGTTGAGATATAAGGAAAACAAAGTGATGAAATGAATTATTTTTCTCATAATGAAATGTTGTGCTGAAGTTGTTGAACAGAGGATGTGATGCTAGCATGTCCAGAATGAAAGAACTGTAAATACTGTGGTTATGATTCATGAAACGTAAGTGTGAGTGTGTGCGCGCGTGTATACGTGTGTGTGCGCTAACAGTAACAACTACGGCTAGTTCATAACCTGTGGAAGATTAATAAATTACACTGTAGGAGGCACAACATAGGAGAACCAAGTACAACAAAAGAGACAGGCTCAGAAACAGCTCACCAGCACAAACACACCCAACTTCGATCACAGGATGACTTAGATATATTTATTGTAGTGCTATCTACTGCAGCAGCCTTGGCGTGGGGTGCTGGACTGCTGCCATGGATATCATTACGATAAAAATATCCAAGTAATCTTACCACTGAACACTAGTCTTTTTTTGTAGGTGAGCTGTTTCTGAGCCTGACTTTTTGGTTTTTCTGGTTCTGTTCCCACCTCTCATTACTCGTGAACTGACACGGCATCCGCTTTACCTCGTGTGACAGGTTTAAATGGGTCAGCAGCTGTTTTCACAAATGAGGCAAGTGCTACCCCATGGTTGGCTGCCAAGGAGCATTTTAGCATACAGTTGCCCATGCCCACCCCTGAGGTTGAGAGTTTTTAAGGTCTCCCACCCACCTCCCCTTTGTCTCACATCCCAGAGAGCCATATTTACAATAGCATATTATGTTGCTGCTGGCTCCTGGCATGAGCCAACACCAAAACTGCATTTTAAAAGCTCCCATTCCCACAAAATATCAGTCCCCTCCCCACATGTCTAAATACCAGTGTTAAAGTGAATTTCCAACATTTTGGAAACTTCGTTTGGGCTTCATAGCCCAATACGTTATGGCAGCATTAACCAATTGCTGCCAAAAGTACGATTTCTAACTGTGTCTTTTTAGGTAGGGAAGGGATTGTAACTGCAGCTGAACCCCCCTGCCAAGTGATCCCTTCCACTTCCCTGTCTGCCAGCCCTGCCCCCTCACTCAGATGTTTTGTGATGTTTAAGCAGGGAGAGCACAGGGGCAGTGAGCCCCATACAAGTGTAAGGGGACATTTTTTAATGCCATTTTACGTAACTTTAAGCAATCTTAAAGGAACATGAAAGCCACCACTCAACTAATATGCTTTCATTCTCTTCTAAGATTGCTTAAACTTATGTAAAAAGGCTGCAGTGCAGCAGGTTTTACTTTTGTTTGCCCTGCACCTGGTGAGTCCCAGAACAAAATGTAGTTAACACTAGGGCATGATGGGGAGGGGACTGATATTTTGTGAGACCTTTTACAATGCAATCATGGTGTTGGTGTCAGCTCCTGCCACACATCCTGAAATTTGCCATTTCTACCACTCCTTCTCTTCCTTTCTTTCAAATAATACAATACACCAATGACACATACACCATGCAAAGAAACATTCGGCATTGACAAATGCTTGTTTTAAGATAGGTATTTCTTCTCAGTGTACTTCAGCAAAAGATTAAAATTTCTTTTTTTTACAGTTTCAAACATCCTTCTCTGCAAGTTGATTGAGCCACCAAGCTGAGTCAAGTCATTCCACCAGCACATTGTTTCAGTCTGACTACTTCTCTGTCTCCAGTCCATGTGAAATCTGTGCTGCTGCTGCAGTGTGAGCCATCCCCCCAGGTCCACCCATCAAGAGCCCGCCAGCCAATATAATTCTCCCCTCTATTACCTCCCCTGACAGGTAGCACATCTCAGCCCATGACAGCCACCACAGACAAAACCCCATCATGTGATTTGTGTTTCACTTACAGTACGTTGTAGTCCCTTCAGCCCTGTCAGATTCTCTAACTGGCTGTGTGTCCTGTCAGGTTCCACTTCCACCAGCCACTCCACAGCCACCACACTAGCAAGGCCATCCCTTCCCTCCTCCACTCTAGTCCAATGCAGCCGACACTAGTCCTCCTCGGCTCCCTCCAACACAGTCCCACAGCCAGGCAGTCAGCAGCAGTCTCTCCCTCCACATGCTGACCGCAGTTGGCTGCCTCTCCTCTGCACAGCACTGCACAAGCCGCAAACTGTCTCTCTCCTCTGCATTGCCTGATGTCACAGGGCCCTAGTGCCTGTCATGTTTTTAAAGGCATAAATATTTACACAAAGTGGGCTGGGTCAAAACAAGTCGGACTAGTTGTGGCTCAATTCTAGCTCACCAGAAACACTGGGCAATACCTGGATGACCCAAATTTCTGACCCAGCCTACAGCACACCCCTACTCCCTATACATCCCAGTGTTCCAGTTGCCTTCCATGTACCTTGTGTCACTGACCGGAGATTTGGAGATCACTGCTAATGATAACCCCCAGAGTCCTTTCTTCCATCACTGCAGCTAATTGAATCATTCCCATCCCATGCTTTGTGCATGGGTTCCTTACCAATGTGCCTCACTTTGCATTGAACCGCCACTGCCAGAGTCTGAACCACCTTTCCAGTTTCTTCAAGTCGCTCTTCAAATCTCAGACCCTCTCTTCACCATCCACCCTACCATAGAGTTTTATGACATCTGCAAAGAAACACATCTTGCCCTGGATATCCTCCCAGGTGTCACTCATGAAGATGTTAAACAGAGAAAGACCCAGGACTGATCCTTGCGGCATCCCACTTGTGGGCTTGCTGTCCTCTGATTTAATCCCATTGACTACCACTCTCTGTTTCCTTCCTGTACTGTATTTTCAGTTTGACTGCTACTTCAGTACAGTACTAGTTCTGTTTTAGTGATATTTGTAATGTATTCTCTTTATGCAAATGAGCTGTCTGTGCTGCCCAGCTGTGTGTGGTGTGTGTGTGTGTGTGTGTGTGTGTGTGTGTGTGTGTGTGTGTGTATGTATGTATGTATGTGTGCGCATGCTTTAACTTTCAGGCTGCAGCTTCCATGTTAAAAAACAGTTGTTGTGTTAGCTTCTATGTGTGTTTAGTACCTTCCCTATTACTTTTATGTTGGACCCAGTATGCTACAAATGGTGATGGGAGGGTGACTGCAGAAGAAGGAAGTGGGGAAAACGACAGTGGAAGTGAGTTTTGCAGCTACAGTGAGACAAACTGTTAAACTGCAGCAGGCCTCTGGAACGCTGGGAGCCAGGTGCAGGCAGATTGCATTGAGAGACACATGCAAAAATCATAAAGGTGAGCACCATGGCAGGATTAATCAGAACAATACAATGCTTAATTTAGATTTGGAAACCTGATTAACAGTCATTTTGATTGGCAACCAGCCAGGTGTGAGGAGCAATTTCAATAAATGGCTATTTTTATCTGTATGATACAGTCCAGAAATAAGCAATAGTGTGGATAAGTGTCAAACTGCAAGAACAGTTTCTGCAGTTCTGTACTTTTTACTACAGTTACGGGACAATATTACTGCAATTTGGAAGTTTTTACTTAATTCGGCAAATCAGTTGATTAGTAACTTCTGCTACTCAAGGCTGCACTTGATCAGCAAATAGTGTTTTTTTTTGTGGGGTGGGGGCAGAAAATTGCTATGTGAACCTGCTTATTTTATGCCTTGAAAAAGAAGTGTTTGATGAGGCTGCAAAAAGTTGGTCAACATATATTGAACATTTAGAACAATATTTTTTTTGTTAACAAGGTAGCTGAAGGAAAGACGTTTCCTGCCCTGTTAAGTTTGCCTGGGGGAAAACGTATTGCCTGCTTCATCACCTAAAATAGCACAGAGAAGCCAGCAAATATGACTTTTAATGAGATTGTGGACATTTTACAGAATCATTCATCAACTTAGACTCTAGTGATAGCAGAGAAATTCAGATATTATAAGCACGGTCAGCTTGAGGGAGAGCGCTGAGTGCATCTGTAGCTACACTGAAGAAGTTGTCTGAACACTGTAAATTTATGGACAACTGTGTATGACTCTATATGAAATAAATTTGCTTATGGTCTTTGCAGTGAGCAAATTTCAAAACGGCCGCTCACAAAAGCTGACCTGACATTTTGTAAAGCTGTGAAAATTGCAGTTGCAATAGCGATGGCTACAAGAGATGCCCTGCAGCTACAAGGAAAATACAAACTGGGGCTATGTGTGCACATGTTTAGTGATATTAAGGCAGGTTATTCAAGTGAAGTGTTACTGTTGTGACAGAAAGAGACCTAGAACCCAAGACTGTGGATTAGGGAATGAGGTTTGCCACACTTGCAAGAAATGTGGACATATTCAAAGGGCCTGTCCATTAAAGGTTGAAACCGGAGGGAAGTGGCAGGGAAACAGGAAGAATATGAAAAAATGTGCAAGCCATGTTGGAGGGCTGTGCCAGTGATTCATATAACAATGTGTCAGAAAGCCTGACAATAAATAATGTTATAAAGAGAATCTGAGAAATAGGGCTTTCTGATTGACTGTAAGCATTCTATCAGCCTTATGTTAATCTTTTTATTAATACACTGCTGAACAAGGTTTAATGCTGCTTAAAAACTTTTCTACTGGTCTTCAGGTGCAGCAGTAGTGCTACTGCTCACAACGCTGGTGACCTGAGTTTGGGAATGGGCTTGTGTTGTTGGAGGGCTGGTCAGGGGGAGGAGGTTCAAGCATCCCAGGACTGCTCATCTCCTCTGGGGGCTGGGGTGAGTCATGGCTTGGTGCATGACCAGCCTCTAGCAGTGGCTGGAGGATCGGCGTGCCCATGCCACATGTAGCGAGTGGAGCATGATGGATGCCGACTTTGGCCTTGGTGTCAACGCATGTCACATCTTGGGGGGGGGGGTACAAAGGAAACACCCAACCTCATGAAACACTGACAAGAGGGTCAGAATATTGACTTTGCCCGCCAGCTCGGCAGCCTGAGGATGGACCCCGACAAGGGCAAGAGGCATGGCTGTGGGGGGGGGTCTAAGCCGAGGGGGCCACCTCCCACTTTGTCCCTGCCTGGGAGGATAAACCCAGGCTCCATGGAGGGTCCTCCTACAGGACCGTAGGGCTCAGTGGGTTAGGTCAGGTGAAAGTACTGAGGGTGAGAGGGGAGAAAAAGAAATTACACAAAAAAAAGTGTTCTTATTATAATAGCAATAAGGCTCCAGAGTCCCAGTGGTTAAAAAAGATGGCACTGAGCTGGTTCAATGGCACAGCTGTAGGGCTACTACTCATGATGCTGATGACTGGGGTTCAGGACCAAGCCTAGGTTGTCAGGGGGCCAGCTGGGGGGGATAATTGAGCACCCATGGGAAACCCTCCTCCTCCTGTGGCAGGAGGGTGCTGCATCGTACTGCACTGCTGTCACATGTAGATGTAGGGGTGTCAGAGTGCACAGGACACAGAGAGGGAGGGACGTGCTGCCCTGTTTATCTCACGAGCATGCTGACACATGCTCACATCGGGGACTACTTCCCAACACTGAAGCCCTACGCGAAAGGGGCATATGGTACAGAAAGAGAACAGGGGGACCAAAAATAAATATGAAAAAAACTCCTCTGTCCACAGCTCCATGAAAGTCTGGTATATCCAGACCAGAAAAGGCAAGTAAATCTGCCAAGCCAGAGTGGAGGAGGCATAGAAACTATAAAAAAAGATGGCACTGTGAGAATCTATGGGGAATTTAAGGTGACTGTCAATACTGTCCTCCAGGTGGACCAGTATTCACTGCCACTAGTAGGTAATATTGTTATAGCTTTAGCAAGTGGACAGCATTTCAGTAAAGCAGATCTGAGGCATGGATACCTACAACTGGTAGGCGAGTATGACATAAAGATGTACTTGACTATTAACACCAACAAGGGATTATTCTGCTGTAACAGACTGTTCTTTGGGTCTGCATTGGAAACTGCTCTGTGACAGAGAACAATTAACCAGATACTACAAGCATACTCGGTATCCAGACTATCCTGGATAATGTGATTATTACCAACAAAAGTGAAGCTGAACATTTAGAAAACTTAGGCTTGGTATTACAATGCTTGTAAGATTTTGGACAGGGTAAATTTAGAGGAATGTGAATTCTTCAAAGAAAAAGTATTTTGTGCACATGAGATTGATCAGCATAGATTACACAAAACTAAAGTGAAAATTGATACTATTCTCAGTGAACCAAGACCTGCAAATGCTACACAGGTCTGTACATTCCTTTTAATGGTGAACTATTACCACACGTTTTTTCCAAACTTGGAAACCATCCTACAACCACTGAACCAACTGTTAGAGAAAAACAGAAAGTGGCAGTGGCGAAACCCTTGTGAAACAACCTTTAAGGAAGCAAAACAACTAATCACATCTAAGCAAGTCCTGATACAATATGATGCACACTTGCCTGTTACTGGCTTTTAATGCCTTGTCACATGGCCTGGGTGCTGGTGTGTCTCATATCATAAAGGATGGTACAGAATGACCGATTGCATTTGCATCCATATTTTTAAGTGCTGTGGAATGCAACTACTCCAAGATTCATAAGGAGGCTTTAGCAATTGTCTGGGGAATAAACATATTTCATACATATTTGTATGGGCAGCTGTTCACCTTCGTGATAGCCCACCCCCTCTGCTTTCTGTCTTTCATTCTCTTAAATGGATTCTTGTTATGACACCTGCCCACATGCAGTGGTATGCCTTGTTCTTAACAGGACATGAATATGATATTGAATTTGAGCCAACAGCCCACCACATCAATGCCAATGCGTTATCCCTACTTTCCAGTGAAGGGGTGAGTAAGGAAGTCGAGGATACTATGGAGACATTCCATTTGCCACAGTCTGACCCACTTCCAGTAACTGCAGCTATGGTTGGGCATGAGGCTCAGCATAACCCGAAACTTGCACAAGCATATGTGCTGACCACGTCTGAATGAACTCAAGTTTTTACGAGACTTAGCCCTATGCTATCATCACAGACTTTACTTATTTCTCAAGGTTGTTTACTGGGGGATAATAAAACCATTATTCCTCAGAAGCTTCAAGGGCAAGTGTCGCACCAGCACCATGATGGCCATCCCAGAACAGCACTGGGCGGTAGTTATGTTAGGTGGCTCAGCCTGGATTGGCAAATTGAGCAAATTGTAAAATAATCTCCTGGGTGTAGCCATGTGCAGAATATGCCAAGAACTGCACCACATCACCCCTGGGAATGGTCCACAGCTCCATGGCAACATGTACTGAACTATACAGGACCATGTTTAGGGGAAAAAGTTCTTTGTCATGTGGATGCCCACTCCAAGTGGCCAGAGATGTACTACACAGATGTAGCTACAGCCATACAAACTATTGATTTCCTGCAAACTACGTTTGCCAGGTGTGGATTGCCACAGCAATGTGTTAGCAACAATGGGCCTTGGTTTGTTACATAAGAGTTTGGTGAATTCATTCAACAGAAAGGCATCAAGCCCATCACCTCAGTACTCTTCCAGCCTGCTACCAGTGGCTTAGCAGAGTGCTTTGTCCAAACCCTCAAACAAGGACTATGCTGAACAACAAGGGAAAAAGGAACACTACAGAAGAAGCTGACAAATGTGTTACTGTCTTACAGAAATACCCCACAAACCACTACAAATGAGATACCAGCTATGGCACTGGTAGGACACAGTCTACACAATAGATTACATTTATTTAAGCAGGTGCGCAGTTTTGGTTATCCAGCCCCCTCTGAAACATATATGATATCTCACCTGCTTCAGAATTGATGTGTAGCAATAATTCCATTTTTTTCCATGTTGTAAAAAAGTTATTTCACTCGTAATTTAGCCCTCTACCACAATGGAGCCATCATCATCATCATCATCATCATCATCATCAAATCTTTATTTATTCAGGCGAACATCATTGAGCAAGGCTCATTTACAAGATGGACCTGATAAGGTTAAGGTTCAATAGTTGATACACAACAGATACATCATACACTTATATAAGACAGTTATACATACAGGGGAAAATAACGTTTATAAACACAGTGATGTACAGTAAATTCACATGATAAAAAACGGTTACAGGAAAGTTAAGCTAATATTTACAGTATGTACAGTATATACATATCCCAGTTGAGGGGGCATGGCAGACACTCAACATAATGTAATACTAGGATGGTGAAGGTATTACTGGGTGCCATAAGATGGGATGTCTGTCTGGAAGGAATATGCCATATATATATAACTTCCCGAACCTACTGACACCCCCATGCAGGCACACACAGCCCCCTTTTGTGATGTCAGAAAATGGAGGCTGCACGTGTGCACCCCACTGACTTGAACGGGGGTGATTTTTCTATAGATTTTACTACTATTTAGAGTTATGATTTTAATAAATCAAAATGACTGTTCGACTAATGGGGTCCCTGTTAGTCAATTGGTCACTTTGATTTATTAAAATTGCAACCCTAAATAGTAGTAAAATCTATAGAAAAATCACCCTCATTCAAGTGAATGGGGTACGAACACACAGCCTTCATTTTCTGACATCACAAAACCAGGGCTGCATGCGCTTGCATGGGGGGGGGGTGTCAGTAGGTTCGGGAAGTGGCTCCGTTTTGGCAGAGGGATAAATTATGAGCAATATAACTTTTTTACAACATGGAAAAAAATGGAATTATTGCTACACATTGATTCTGGAGCAGGTGAGTTGTCATATATGTTTTGGGGGGCTGGATAATCGGAACTGTGCACCTGCTCTTTAAGCCAAGTATCCAGAGAGTTGTCTATAACAAAGAATTTGCTCAAATAATGACATCATCTGCTTTAAGAGCCTGCCAACTGTCAGTGGGTCTGTCTGTAGTGGTGGGAGACCATACCAGAAGGAGCAAAAATGGTTGCCTGGAACTGTACACCTGCAAACAGGGCCCAGGAATTATCAAGTACAAGTGGGATGGGATGTCCTTTGGTGTTGGTACATTGGTCAGATTTGGGACATTAAGGATTCTTGAACCAAAACAACAAACCAGACTGAGAACAGCCTTACCAGAAAAAAAGTCATATGCTTACCATGAAGTAAGATATACACATTACTTTATATATAGATCACTTTATTAAGTACAAGCAGTATGCCAAACTGGGGACTAGCCTCCTGACATTTTGCAACTAATCCAGGTACTTAATCATGGGAATAATTTTTTTTAGTGATCCTATTGGGCAGAGCACCAAATGTAATATAATCTGCTCCTACTACTACTGGTACTACATACGTAAACACTGTGCCTCAGGCTTCTATGCTAATGTGCTAGTCTATCACCCATGGTATAAATAGGCTATTCCATAGAACTATCAGAGATAAGCTTGTTATCACTCTGGATCGGTACCAATAATGCCAGCCTAACACTTGTGGCTGTGCCAGTCATTGCTAGGCAGCATTACTGGCAACACCCCAGAGTAAATAAAAATCTTATTCCTGGATGTCCTATAAACTATCCCTATACCTGTATATTCCAAAGTAGTGTTGAGTGAATTTGATAAATAAATCATGTTATTTTAGGATAAATATTAAGTTTCACTTAGAACATGTTATTTCACTCAGGAGGGACACATTATTTCCACTTAATATCTGGTTCTGGCTACTCTGTTGTGGGGATAAATGTGTTATTCCTCTGTCTACTGTATATACAGTATCTAGTAATTGATTTTCAGCAGTGGCTAGAAAACGAGGGCAGCTGCTGATTGAGGGTGACTTTTATTAGTTTGCTTGCCATGCCTTTGTAAAGACTAGGTTTGTAATCTGCATCTGTCAGTTTACCTGTTTAATGACAGACAGTACAGTGATTTATAAAAGGAAGCAGCACAATTTGGAATTTAAACTCCACATAGCAAGACGGGCTGAAAAAGAGAGCAACAGAACAGTCACCACTGACCTAGACTTGGACAAAAAGCAAGTGCAGGACCAACATGGCAAAACTAACAAATTGGAAGCAAAGTTAAATGTTATAAGGCAGAGTGGTAACAACAGAAAATGCTACCGACTTGACAACGTTAGCCAAAAATCATCCTATTCTGAAAAAGCAGCTGATCTTCCAGAGTGTATCTCCCTACAATGGAAGCAAAATTTGAGATACACTGGAAAAGTCATCACCTTAAAAGCTGCTGCCTTTTCTCTAGACCCCACTTTCAAAGCCTCCAGAGGGAGGGTAGGTGATTTTCTGTGGCACTGGGGGTTTACCATCCTCCAGCATACTACTGTGGGACAGACTTCCTAGTGACTACATTCCAAAAGTGATAGATTGTGTTGGTTTCTGTTTTTGTAACATCACTACCCATGACATAAATGTCTCATCCATAGGCAATATAGACTGCTGTCTGGGCGGATATGGAAAGAGAGAAAACTGTGGATGTGAAAGGGATTATGTCCATGCGTCTGATGACAATGGGGCATGAGAAACAATGTGTAATAGCATGTTTATCATCCATGGTAGATGGCTGTAAATTGACCCCTTTCATTGTTTTCAAGGAAAAGTACATCCTGAAAGATTTAAGCAGCAATCCTAGTGTTGTCATCACTTCCTTGGCTAACACGTGCATAATTTAAGAACTTACCTACTCCTGGCTTGGCCTTGTCTGGGGTAGTTTAAGCTTTAGCCACTCTCTTCTTGTGTGAGATACACTTAGGTGTCACAGCTGCCCTTCCATTAAAAAACATACTCCTGGTGGGTGCACCAACCTTTTATAGTTTGTGTTTTTTTTTTAATGATCCATTTAAACTGAAATACTTTGATTGCTATGACCGCTGGCTAATGAATGAACAACAAGCGTACACTGCAGCTGGCAATCCAAGGGCTCCGAGCAAAGTACTAATGGCTTGGTGGGTGAAAGAAGCCTGGAACTTTATCAGTAAAGACACTGGGCTCGATTCACAAAGGTTGATACAGGGCTTTCAGAAGCCCTGCATCAAGCCCCATGCTGCCTGGAACACTTTGGTGCATGGTGTGCCCAATTCTGGTAGGTCGAGCACCTTTGCGACACTTTACTCTTTTTATGGTGGCTTGTGCCAAAAACATGGCGCAAACCATGTAAAAAGGTCAACAAAGTTAGACCAGCAAAAGCTGGACTAACTTGCCTCACATGGCGCACAGTGGGCTCGGGGATTGAGAATCTCAATTGCAGCCCTGGGAATGCTGCAAGCCCATTGTGCCATGTGTTCCACACACCTGGGGAGTGTGGCATTCAGATCCTTATGAGAATCAGGTCCATTATAATAAAGTCTTCCTAGACTTTAGGTATAACCACCAGGGATGCTGACATTATGCACTGCATCAAGCCATGAGGAGCAACTTCTGATGCCAGAGAGGGACTTTAAAAAAAATGAAGACACTGAAGCAGCTGGATGCCCCAGATCATCCCAATCAATGGAGACTGAACATGGGGAGAAACTGACATTGAATCAGATGGCGACGAACCAGATTTGGCTGACAAAATCAAATAAGGTAAGAAAAGTAACAAAAGGGTAACAAGAAATAGCATGTGACTAGATTGTCTTGTGAGTTTTTAATTACTGGTATTAACAAAATAAACACATGTGTGTTCTTGTGGGTTTCAGAGTCAAAAGCTTCAACATGAGTGGATGTCGGTGAGTGAAGGAAACACAGTTGACAGGAGAAGAATTTGCTGCAAATGCTGCAAAAAGAAAACATTATTTATGACTTGTGCTGATTTTCTGTGATACAGAATTTTAATCTACTGTAAACTAGTTTTGGTTACTGTGTATGGTTTACTGGTGTGTTTGTACTGTGATCATGCTTGTGATCTGGTATGTGCCACACACCATGTTTCTAAACTAAGATTAACTTGAGACACACTTGAAAGATTGTTTTGTTTTTATTCTTTCTTTTTTATTCTTTTTATTAAGATAAAATACAATGGTGTGTACATTGATCTGATGGTATTACTACAAAACTGACTGTGTCATAGTATTGAACCACATCTTGTTGCCAAGGATGCATGTGGCAGTACAATAAATGTCCTAATAAGGAGCCACATTTAGTATACAGAGGTGGCTTGTATCAGCATATCTGTTTATAATGTGCAACTAGTAAATGGGGTGGCTACAAACTGGGGGTGGCTAATCAAAGAAAGACAGAATATTAGGGTTACGCTGCTGTTTCTTTAGTAATGGCCATTTTCAGAGGGTCATATCTTGGCCATTTTAGACCCTAGGACTGTGAAGCTAGGTGTGTCTTTTACCAGTCCTAGGGTCCCTAAACCCTTCAAATATCAGAAGGAACAGTTATGCACTTCTTGTATACTCACATACCATGGACAGAATGCTTACTAAACTCCTGACGACATATCACAGAGTTATTCGCTTTGCCACTGGACTACCCAGACTGACACATCATTGTCATCTTTATAATTCTTTTAATTGTTTATCCTTGGTTGAACTTTTGCACTTTAGAGCCCTTCTTTTCATGCACAAAACACACTTGGGTCTGTTACAAATAGTATTATTAGTTTTTTTCCAAGCAACAATTGTATTACTTAAACTAGAATGCAAAGTATAAATTCTTTCAAAATGTTCTATTATCACACTGCATTTGCCCACAATTTACTAAACTTTACTGCTATGAAACTGTACAATAAACTTCCAAGTGGTATTGTTAGTTGTTCAAAGTTATCCACTTTTAAGAGAACTCTCAGATATAACATGTTGACTAATTTTATCTGCTAGTGTTTTACATGATCTTTTCATTTTGTATTTATTGTTTTATGTGATTTGTTAGAATTTTTTATGCATTGTAAGTTTTCTTGTATTTTTTAAGTAATAACTGGAAGTCTGTGAAAATGGGCATGTTTAGCCCACAGATGTTTCAGTATGGTATGGTATGGTTAACTTGTATTCATAATCAATATGAACAGGATTGAACTCCATTGAGTATCAACTCATTTTCAAGGAAGCCCTCAAAACACAGACAATAAACATATAGTCAGTGAACATATAAATAACATGGTAACAATTCATTATACATGTAATATATAAATATATATCAGTATTGGTTTATCCAATTACAAATTACAATTACAGCTTAAAATGTTCAGAATAAAATAAAAATGAAATGTAGTTTGGGAGATTTTAAGGTCTGCAATTATGTATTTCAGCCCAATTTTCTAGTTATTTTTTTGTGCTCAGGTAACTAAAAAATTAAGTTATCAAACTTACTGGTTCTGCAGATATCATATGGAAGTAGGTCCTTTGGGGGGTTTTGTTAAAAAAAATAATCAGTTTTCAGGCTAATTATTCTTCATTGATCTTGCATGCCCAATTTTCTAGCTATTGTTTTTTGTGCTCAGGTAACCAAAAAATGGCTTACAGTTAAGCTATCAAAATTACTGGTTTTGTAGTTACCATATGGCAACATATTCTTTTTGGGGATTTTGTTAAAAAATAAGTATTAGTTTTCAGGCAAATTGTTCTTAATTGTTCTCATATGCACTTTACAAAAAATCACTGAGAAAATAGATAAATCTGCATGGACACTTTTTTCCATGTTGAGCTGAGAGGGAGAACAACTACCAGCTACCTTAAAGCAAGGAGTTGATTTACTTGAGTGCGTTGAATTCAGTTCATATTTCAGGGGGCTGTGGAACTAGGTAGAAGTAAGTGTTTTGATTCACTGTTTTGAGGTTGTTCTTCACTGAGAGAAACTTTCATTTGCCAGGGAGGTAATCTAACTGGGAGAATATTTGCAGTCATTTGTGATTAGAGCTGTTAGTAAAACTTTGTGAAATAGGTGTTTGTTAAGGGGAGGAGCTGAAGGAGGCTCGAGGGGACTGTGCATGACAAACATGAGTTGACTGTGGACTTTGTCTGCAGGAGCTGAGAGGGAGAACAGCTGGTAGCTACCAACTTTCTTAAAGCAAGGAGTTGATTCAGTTGAGTATATTGAATTCAGTTCATAATTCAGAGGCCTGTGGAAGTAGGTAGAAGTAAGTGTTTTGGTTCGCTGTTTTTGAGGTTGTTCTTTTCTTAGTGAAACTTTTATTTGCCAGGGTGGAAATCTAGTGTCAAGAAGAGCAAGGAGTCCTTGGCTGATTTTTTTCTCAGTCCAGGGGTAATCCCACCCACCCACCCCTCTTCCCACCTCCGGGCTCATCCTCCTTATATAGGGCATGGATCTAACGTATAGTACATCTTACAGCCCCTATCAGGAAGTACTAGTCTAAAGAAGTGGAGGAGGAGGGGAAGAGAAAGCAAAAGAGTAAGAGAAAAGACCAAACAACAAAAGCTTAAGCAAATCAAACAGAGGCTTACAGTAGCAGCAGGAGGGTTTAGATAGTATTAAAGGAGGGAATACAAACAGATTGAAGGGAGATGATGCAGTGCACTGGGTGTGGAGCAGCAGTTTTCAAGAGGACTTTCAGGGTACTGCAGTGCTGCCCCATATGCAGGCACTTATCTGGGCTGAGGGCAGAGATGGCCAATCTCTAGGCTGAGCTGGCAGGAATATTGGCAACCTTCATCCCCACCCAGAGGCCACCATATCACCAGCCACTGCCACAATGGCTTCTCAGGTAGATGGCAGGATGGACTACGGTGGGCTCAGGGAGGTTAAGGGAAGGGGCAGAGACACACCCCTCATCCAGTCCAGCTTAAGAACTCCTACACTGTCTTGGAGGAGTGGGAGAGTCCTGCAAGGGAACACAGAGGCTGCAACCAGGAAGTATGTGGGGGTCCTCCAGAATGGAGACCCTGTGGGGGGGGGTGGAGAGGACCCCAGGGAAAGAAGAAATTACTCCTGAAGGGGGACTCGATTGTCCAGGGAGTGGATCTGGGGCAAGGACAGCAGGGAGGAAAGTAAGGTTAAGTGCCTCCCAAGAGGCATAGCTCATAAGAAGGGGGAGTGAATCTAGAAGATTGCTAAGGCAGTGACAAGGAGAGGGGTTAGTGGTCATTCTCCACCTGGGAACAAATGACCTATCCAAGGACAGGGCAAGCATGGGGCAGGTGCAAGAGGATTTCAAAGAGTTAGGAGGGCAGCTGGGAAAGGTAGCAAACTTTGTGACATTTTTGGAGGTTCTGTCAGTCCACAGTGGGGGGGGGGGTAGGAATTTCCATATCGGAAGCTTCAACATCAGGTTGAAGGGCTGGTGCAGTGAGAAAAGGTATGGCTTCATTGGGGACTGGGGACCCACCTGGAAAGATGTGGCCCTGTACTTGAGAGATGGGCTACTTCTGTCCAGGAAGGGGAAAGCAGTCCTAAATAAATGGTTTAATTGCTTCCTTGTCGAGCATTTAAACTAGCTGGTGGGGGGGCAACGGGAACAGGGAGACTCTAGCAGCCCACCCTCACAAGAAAGAGAAGCCAGAAATGAGGAGCAGGAAGGCAAAATGCGGACAGTATCACCTAAATCAGATAAAGAAGTAAAGGCAGAGGTAGAAAGGCAGCACAAAAAGGTAAAATGGGGGAAGGAAGAAAGCAACGGAGCAAAGGCATGAATAAAGAGCAGCTAGGCAGCAAAACATGGAAGGGCATGGTTACAAATGCTCACAGCCTGGGGAATAAAATCCCAGACCTGGAAGCATTGTTAGTAGAGGCAGAACTGGACATAGCAGCAATAACAGAGACCTGGTACACCACAAATCATGACTGGAAGGCTAATGTAATGGGGTATGCTCTGTTCAGGAGAGACGAGGGGGTAGAAAAGGGGGACGGGTGACCATGTAAGTTAGGGAGGGTATAAAGGCAATGGAAGTACTAGGTAGACAGGGGAAGGCCAATGCACTGTGGGTCACCCTTGAGCCAGGCAATGGCACAGCAATCTGAGCAGGGGTGATCTACATGCCTACAGCACAGGGGAGTAGTTGGATAGGGATCTAGTGGATCAAATTCACGTGATGGCAGCAAAAGGTAAGGTATTACTGCTGGGTGATTTCAATATCCCAGATGTGGACTGGGCCATCACAGCAGCTGCTTCAACCAGGAGCAGAGACATCCTGGCTGCCCTACATGGGGCAGGCCTAAGACAGCTAATAATTGATCCCACCAGAGAAGTGGTGATTCTGGACCTAGTACTGACCAATGGGGACAGGATCGCAGACATCCAGGTAAAAGGTCTTAGTGTGGTTTAGCATAGGGATTGAGACAGTCTAGTCACACAAAGGCAAAGGTCTTAGATTTTAGGAGAGCAGATTTTGCCAAAATGGAGAGTTGTATCAAAGAGGCATTGGTGAGAAGGGAGACAGGAGGGGAAGTTGAGGAGCAGTGGGAACAACTAAAGGGAGCCATAGAGGTGGTGATGAGTCAGTGCATCAGGTTGGTAAATAATGGCAAGAGAAGAAGAAAACCACTGTGGTTCTCGAGAGAGGTGGCAGACAAGGTAAGGGCAAAAAGGGCAGGTTTCAGGAAGGGGGGAGGAGGACAGGGAGGTGTGCCTAAGGAATTTCAAGGAAGCAGGGAAGGCTGTAAGGAGAGCAAAGGTGTAGACAGAAGAAAAATTAGTGCAGACAGTGAAGAAAGGGGACAAGGCATTCTATAGGTATATTAGTGAAAGAAGGAAGATAGGGGGATTGTAAGGTTCAAAGGGGATACAGAGGAGTGTAAGGAAGGAGACATTGAAAAGGCAAAAATACTGAACAAATACTTCTGTTCAGTATTCACTAAAGAGGGGAAGGGTCAGGGACCACAACTGGCTAACAGACAAAAAGGGGTTGGGGAGAGAGGTAAACACAAGTCCATTCACAGTGGATAGAGTCCTGGAGGAGCTCACAAAACTGAAGGTGGACAAAGCAATGGGCTCAAATCGCATATAACTGAGGATATTAAGAGAACTGCAAAGAGAGCTAACGGCACCTCTGGCAGCACTGTTTATGGAGTCACTCAACACAGGAGTAGTTCCAGAGGACTGAAAGAGAGCATATGTACTCCCTTTACACAAAAGTGGTAGTAGGGAGGAAGCAGGGAACTATAGACCGGTCAGCCTCACCTCAGTAGTGGGTAAGATCATGGAGGCACTGCTTAAAGAAAGAATAGTGGCACACTTGGAATTCAGTGGTACTCAGGATCTGAGGCAACATGGATTCACAGCAGGAAGGTTGTGTCAGATGAATCTGATAAATTTTTTTGACTGGGTGACAAGGGAAGTAAATGAGGGAAGGGGGCAGTAGATGTCACCTACCTCCATTTCAGCAAAGCCTTCAACACCGTCCCACATAAAAGGCTGGTTAACAGAATGAGTAGTCTGGGTATGGGCACAAGGTGGTAAACTGGGTTAGGAACCAGCTAACAGACAGAAAGTAAGGGGGGTAAATGGAATCCAATCAGGGGAGAGCGGGTGACGAACAGGGTACCTCAGGGATCAGTCCTTGGGCCAGTCCTATTTAATGTCTTTATTAGTGACATTGTGGTAGGACTGAAGGGAAAGGTCTGCTTGTTTGCAGATAACACCATGATCTGCAACAGGGTGGATACGCCAGACGGGGTAAAGAGAATGAGGGGGGACCTGGAGAAGCTTGAAAAATGGTCCGAAGTGTGGCAACTAAGGTTCAATTCCAAGAAGTGCAAAATAATGTACCTGAGATGAGGGAACCCTGGGGAGAGCTGCAGGATGAGGGAGAGTTGCTGACTATCACCAAGGAAGGAAGAAAGGCACCTAGGCTTATAATTTCTGATGACTTAACGGTGTCTAAGCAGAGTACAAAGGCTGCAGGGCGGACCAGTGGCTTGTTGGTGTGCATAGGCAGAGGTATCACTAGCAGAAGGCAGGAGGTGGTGATGCCATTGTACAAAATGCTAGTGAGGCCTCACCTAGAGTACTGTGTGCAGTTTTGGAGGCTGCACCTTTATGAGGACATTGACAGGGTGGAGGCGATCTAGAGAAGAGCAACTAAGATGGTACAGGGCTTGCAACAGAAAACATGAGGAGAGATTAAAGGACCTTAATATGTACTCACTGGAGGAAAGGAGGGATTGGGGGGACATGACAGAAACATTCAAGTACTTTAAGGGCATTAACAAGGTACGGGGGGGGGACATCTTCCAATATAAGAGATGTGCAAGAACGAGGGGGCATGATATGAAATTGGAAGGTGGCAGGCTGAGGGGAAATATGAGGAGGTTGTTCTTCACAGACAGGGTGGTGGACACATGGAATAGACTGCCACAGGAGGTGGTGGGGTGAACACAGTGGAGGGATTTTAAACATGCATATGACAGGCATAAGGTTGTCTTAGAGGTGAGAAGGAAGGGTGAAAAGTCATTGACCAGGTATGGTCAGAGGCCACAAACTAGTGCAGGGCTTTTGGGCAGACTGGATGGGCCTGGCAGTCCTTATCTGCTGACAGTTTCTATGTTTCTATTTCTAGATGAGTAAAAACTTTAAGCTAATGCAGCATTTTAAAAACCTGAAAGTGGAGGGTAAGAGTTAAGTATTTGCAAGGTAGGGGTACTATGAGGTACACAGAGCAATTTGTTTAAATAATTAATTATCTATAATTAAAAATAAAAACGTTCACAAAGTAATACCTTAATTTTTTTTATAAAATGTACTCAAAATACAGATATTTTTAAGAGTTGCAGTGTAATGTTTTTCCCACTTTTCATGCACTTTGAAAGTGTTCATAATTTTACAAAATGTACTCATGATACAAATATTTTTAACATTTGCAGTACAATGGTTTTTCTCCTGTGTGTGCTTTTTGAAAAGTTTTTATAAGGGATGCTACAGTGGAGGGAGAGATGGAGACAAATGAAGGCTTCTAACAATGCATATCAGACAATCACTACACATCAACTATTCTTTTGTTATAAGGCTTGTGGGTGTGTGTTGGGTTGGGGGTTTTGCTCTTATCTGGAGATGGCGTGGCTTGATCATATTGTGCAAGGGTGGAAGGGCTGTGGGATATTGGTGGGGGTGGCAGGCTCCAGGATGCATCCTGCATCAATCACTAAACTTCTCCTATTATTATTTTATTATATGGAGGAGGGGTGGAGGGAGATAGGACCTAGTGGATGTGTTGGGTGGGGGGTTCAACTGATCTGGAGATGAAGGGCTTGTTATATTTTGTGGAAGGGTGGGGAGGTAGAATTTGGTGAAGGAGAAGGTGGTAGGCATCAATTATTTGATTTTATTGAAATACCTGGTTATAAACATTATTTCAAAAACAGAACAGACAATAGAAAGGGGAGCGGTGTCTAAGTATCTATGTCAGAAATGACATTCCCTCCTTTGAATCATCAGTTAATATTCAGTCAAAAGCATAAGGATATATATTCTGCCTATGGGATTTCCCCAAATATAAGTTGGCAATTGTTATCATCCATCCTCTGCAGACATTACCCAAACCATCCAGTTAGCTGATGGAATCTCTCAAATAGCAAACAAAGGTATGTTCTTAATACTGGGAAATTTCCATCTACCCACTATAAACTGGGGAACCCTAACAGGTTCAAATCAATATGATGAACAGCTACTCTCAACTGTTATAGACTTAGGCCTTAACCAACTTATTAGGGAACCTACCCGGGGAGCAAACATCTTAAACCTAGTCATAACAAACTTAGAAAATTCAATAGCAGATCTTCAGATTTCTGACCCACTTGGTAACAGTGACCATATGTCTATATCCTTTACTATTCCACTTCATCAACACCCTAAAATTAACAAATTTAAAATTAAACTATATAATAGGGCTGTCTTTTGTAAAATCAATGAATGTTTAAGCAGTTTCAATGGGAACATACTCTTGCCCCCTTTAGCATTGACTGGAACTTATTGAAATCAAATATTTATGAACTAGAACAACAATATGTTCCAGAAAAGAACAAATACAACATCAAAGGAAAAATGACTTTGTGGTTTAATGGAACTATTAAAAAACTAATTGCATGTAAACAAAAACTATTCTCATTATTAAAAAAATGTCCAATTGATCAAAAGGATGACATATTAATTAAATATAGGGAAGCTGTTAAAATACTAAAAAAATCATACTTGTCAAACAAAACCTAGAATTTCAAATTGCTCATGCAAAAAACTCACATAAAGCCCTCTATTCCTACTTAAATAGCAAAAAAGGGAAAACAGATTGATAGGACTATTAAATATTAAAAATACAACTATTACCTCTGATGCAGAAATAGCATCTAGGTTAAATGAATACTTCTCCTCGGTCTTTGAGCAAGATACCTTGCCATCAACACTGAAAACCCATTCCCCCAGTTTGACAGACTACAAGGTCTCACATCAGGACACCCAGGAAGTATTACAAACATTAAATCAAACAACAAATCCAGGCCCCGATAACATTTGTTCCTAATTTCTTATAGGAACAAAAGAAACCAGTATTTTACCACTAATAATTATTTTTATTAAATCCTTTTATGAATCCAGAATCCCATCTGATTGGTTGACTGCTATAGTTACTCCCATTTTTAAACAAGGATCACACTCAAAAGTAGAAAATTACCGACCAATTAGTCTCGCCTCAATTCCCTGTAAACTAATGGAAAGAATAATTAAATCACTTTTAGAAATAGAAATGCAATCTCTGAACATAACAGATACATCTCAACATGGGTTCAAACCAGGTTTTTCCTGTACCACCAATCTGCTTTCTTTCTATAATCATATCAGTACCAGCCTTGATTCCAACACTCCCGTCGATGTAATCCTTCTTGACTATAGTACAGCTTTTGACAAAGTGTCACATATCCATCTAGGTATTTCACCTTCTATTGTCTCATGGATATGTACTTAGTTGAGTAATAGAACCCAAAGGGTTAGGATAAATGGTGTACTGTCCTACATGGGAAGGATGACTAGCGGTGTTCCTCAGGGCTCTGTTCTGGGGCCCATTCTCTTTAATATCTTTATCAGTGATATGAATATTTCATCTAACAACATTTTAGTAAAGTTTGCCGATGATACAAAACTAGGGGGTAATGTAAATGGTGAGACCAACAAACAAAATTTACTAACTGACTTTGCATCCATAGAACACGGGGTGCATATTAACAAAATGTACTTCAATGTGTCTTAATGCGCAGTGTTACACATGGGAAAAAACAACCCCAAACAATTATACTTACTAAACAATATTAGCATTAGAGAATCTAACACAAAAAAAAACTTAGGGATACTGGTAAACAATAAATTATCTGCCTCATCTCATTGTAATAAAATAGCTAACCATACCAATGCTCTTCTTCGTAAGATAAACTGCACTTTCACTTCTAAAACTGAACAATGTATTATGACCTTGTATAGGTTACATGTCAGGCCATACATTGACTATGGCCCACCTTTTTGTAGTCCATACCTGATCTCAGACATAAATAGAATAGAAAAGATTCAGCGTAGGGCAACTAAACTCGTACCTCATTTTACTCATCTGGATTATGATACTAGACACCAGATAACTGGTTTATACTCCCTTAAACTAAGAAGGACGAGGGGTGATCTCCTACAGTTATATAAAATTCTTCAATCACCTTTTCTTATGCAACAGTGTGGTATAACATACTCTACCAGAAAAAATTGTGGCAAGATTACAACTGGAAGTCAAAAGAGCAAATAATAACAGAAGGCAAAATTTCTTCTCTATTAGAGCACCCAGGTTATGGAATACAATTTCACACAATTTAGTAGACTCACTAAATTTTACAATTATCAAAAATAAACTTGATAAATGGCTACTTAACTAAAATTGAGTTAGTATTCCACACATGTGGCGTACAATCTTGATAGGCAGTTGCCTTCTTTTGTCCACTAAACCAAGTAAACCAAGTAAATTAGCAGAGGGAGTTTTCAGATGTTAGAATTTTGGATGTCAGGTACTCTGAAATCCTATATCTAATTTGACACCTGAGATGTTTTTTGGATATCTGATTTTGAGGAACAGTATCCTAAAATTTTTACAGCCTATAAATACCCACTTGTTATCCTTACTATCACTTGTTAAAAGGATTATCTGAGCAATTCTACTTCTGATTACTGTCAACTGCATGCATTCTGAACAGTTTTAACTTCTGTCTGCCAGTTATCATATGAAAATAAATATTTCAGATGCATCTAACACATACAGTACCATACAAGAAAATGTGTTGGGGCACTTGGTCTTTAGTTTGATAGTCCAGATGTTTCCATACCCTGGGGGAGCAGGGGATTATGGTATATAACAGTTCATGGAAGGACTGCAGTGTCCCCTTCCACAGAAGTCCTTCTGGCTTTTCACAGAGTTTCAATAGGGTTGAGTAAATTAAGTCACTATGCAGCTTTCTTAAAAAGTAAGGACATTTATTGCAAAAACTATGTTAATGCTCATTTGGGTTGCTGCCACACAAAACACAACCGCACAAAGGTTGGCAATAAACTATTAGGGTTCCAAACACAAGGCCCATAAAGTCTGGAATTTCCTATTAGGGTTCTTCCATCTAACTCCCGCCCACACTACCATGTCTCCTACCATCATGATTCTGGGACTGTCTACAGGTACAAGGCCATAGATCAATGGTATGGCACCTCATACAGGGTCAACATGTTAAAACTGATATATAGCAACAGAAATCCACACCCACAGGTGATGTCAAAAGGTCAAACTGCATGAGGGAAAATATTTAATATTTTCATTAGGGCCATGGCATATCTGATGTATCCATCCTTTTATTATACAATGGCAAAAATAAATCCTGCATCCTGATTGCTTAGCAGTAACCGTCTCATTATCTCAGCACATCCTCACTGTATGAAAGTGAGTAAAGCTCAAGCAAAGCATGGGGGAGGGGAGCAGTGTGCACATAACATCCTGAGCAGTACTGCACCTCCATTACAACAATGAAACAAATTGATCTAGAGTGAGAATAACACTGATATCATCCCTCTAGGTCCATAGTGGCAAAAATATCAATGGTAGTTGCCACTTTTTATCCTCACAGGTATGCCCAACTTTCATCCTGTAATGCTGTAAGTTTCAAAGTAACCTATAATTTGTTGCTTACTGCTACTAGGTAGGTAGGGAGCTGCAACTACCTGTTGTTTACTGCCTCTAACTATAGCCTATTTGCTCACCTTATTCTGCTCATTAGGGCCACTATGCATTGTTACTGTTGCTTCTGCTTGTTATAAGGAAAAGTAACTTCTACATATTACTGCTTCTAGCCGGTGGCCTAGCTGTCCACTATTTATTGCTTGTAGGGGCTATTATTCTTGCACCACTTCCACCCACCTGCTGTTGATTATTACTCAGTCCTACCTATTTAGTGGTTAGCCCACTCCCCCCTCCAGTTGTGCTATATGTTAATGAATGGCAGGTTTTGTTTACAAAGACACCCAAACCCACAGTGAACATTTTAGGTCAGGGAGAGGCTCATACAGACACGTCCAGGTGCACCAGAGCAGAGTGACCCTGCTTAACCAGATTTGCAGGCAGCTCCCAACCTTGATGACAGGGAAGGCCAAGTGGAATATGCAGGGGGGTCTGGGGAGAATCCTGATGCAGCAAAGCAAGAACCATCAGATAAGGAAGTCTCCCTCTTTGAAGGAGGGGAAGTGGCTAAAACTCAAGAAAATATTGTGACCCAACCCCCACCTGTTTTTTTTAAGTGATTGTCTGGTCTATCAGAGGCATGCTACATATTCTAATTCCAACCCTAATCTTCCTAGATCATCTCAAAATATGGGAAAGCCAGTTATAGAGAATAATAGTGGATTTTCAATTTTATAGACTATGTCTTCTCCATGACAGAGGATGAACTCATTGGTAACTCTTAATTCTAAAACATTAGAAAGGGAATTAAATTGTGTGTTTTGAAATATTGAATATTGAATATTGAAGGCCTCTCTCTCAAATTAGCAGATAATGAGACAAGGTATTTTTTAATGAGTTATGATATTCTCTGCTTTCAAGAGACCTGCTTTCAATACTCCTCTGATAACAGGCTATACTTCATTTGCTCTACTGGCTCATAAACATGAAAAATATGGGCATAACAAACCTGGTATTGCAACATATATTAAAACTGCATTGAACTTCACTGGTACTTTATTGCCTTCTTCCTCTGAATATATACTAGTGGTAAGACTAATTAGAGTGCATTTGAGACTTATAGTTGTGAATATTTATTTTCCCCCAAATACTAAACAATTTGAAGATATTTGGGTACAGTATGAATTGGTTGTAATGTTCTTGACTGATAAGTATGATCGAGAGGTTATCCTAATAATGGGAGATTATAATGCAAGGATTAATGTAAATGAGCAGCTGGAAAACCTATATGTTGAATTGTCACAGAGCTTTGAGATAGTTAACTCATGGGCAAATTGTTATAGAAGATCCAAAGATAAAAAATGTAATTTATATGGTAACAATCTTTTTCGACTAATGTTGGAGAATAATTTCTGTTTGCTTAATGGCCATTTCCCAGGGCATTTAAATGGGAAGTTTACTTATATGGGACATTTGGGCTCTTCCATCATAGATCTTGCATGGGATAATATCCATGTATTAAAAATGATTTATGATTTAAGAATTTTGGATTATCCAGACTATTCTCACGTACCTGTTTTGGTAACATTAAATTCGCAGTATTTTCCAGATATAATACATGATAGGAAGGGGCATACAGATGGTATTGAAATAATTAATGAAAAAAGAATTAGGTGGGATATTCAAAATATGATGCTGTTTATAGAAATTTTGAATGGATTATCCACTATTACTATTACAACTGATATCTTGAATTTGAATGAAAGAAATGAGATTGCAGAAAAATGGTCTACATTGGCTTCATATATACGACCCTTTATGAGAACTAACACATTATCAAAGGAAAAAAAACAAGACTTGGTTTAATAATACATGTAGAAAACCAAAAAGTAATTTACAGAAACTGGTAAGATATTGTAAAGGAGCTAGGGCAAAAAGAAAATTTACATAACTTAAATAAAGCACATAAAAAATATAAAAAAGTTACTTGAAGTTGAAAGTGATAAATAATTTAAGAAGATGTGAGGAGAACCCTGAGAAACCATACCTACTAGACTGGACTTTAGTAAGTAAAGGATATGGTGGATATTCAACTATTATTGATACTTACATTGTTCCGAATATTTGGGAAGAACATTTTTGAAATTTACACTACTCAGAAACAGAAGAGTTGGATTCTCGGAGATACAGTGAAGCCAGCCAGGATGTAGCACAGTGTCACGGGCTTCCTGCATGTCAAAAGGGGTTAACTCCCATTGAAATTAGATTGCTTGCTGCAGTAACTCTGCTGCAGAATTCTACAGAGTTGGGCTTCATCCTGGTGGGCTTCCCTGTACTTCACACAAGAATATTAACTAAAACATCTTATGGCCCCTTGTCTGATATATAAAGATGAAAATGAAATAAAATATGCACTTTTTAAAGTTCATGCAAATAAGACCCCTGGCCCAGATCAAATTCTTGTGGATGTATACAAATCATTTCCAGATTGGCGGTTTCCATTCTTAGGCTATTATTTAACCATGTAGTTCAAGGAGGGCAACTCCCAATTAATTGGTTAGGAAGCATTATCCATCCTCTATTTAAGAAGGGTGATGCCTCTGATCCCAAAATGTATTGTCCCATAAGTCTGATTGATATTTCACAGAAATTATTCTCCAAGATAATTGTTTAGAGACTGCACGTTTGGCTTAAAAAAAAAACAATTATGAAGTAAATATCAAAATGAATTCAGGCTAAGTCATTCAACTATTCAGCATTGTTATGTATTATCACATATTATTTGAAAATATACCAGAGTGAAGAAGGCAAAACTGTACTGTTGTTTTGTTGAATTAAGCACAGCATTTGATAGTATACATCAAATGTTGTTATGGAAAAAATTGGAAATCTAGGAATAGATCCAGTACTATTGAATACCTTGATACATCTGAATTCTGAAACCTGGATTAGGGTGCAATATAATAAATATGGAGGAATTACCCTCCCAATTAATACTAATCATGGGGTGAGACAAGGATGTCTTCTGGCACCGACACTTTAATATTTATATAAATAATATATTGTTGAATTTGGAAAATCAAGATTTTCATTCTTCAGGGGTTAAGAATAAAAAAATATCATGCCTCGCTTATGCTGACAATATAGTTTTGCTTTCAACTTCCTTTCTTGGCTTGCAGAGGAAGGTCAATTATTTTTCAGAATTATGTAAAGAAAACCGATTTATAAACAACAGGGATAAAATAAAAAAGAACATTTTTGGGAATATAAGTAAGAAATCTTCATTATTTATTGATAATAGTAAATTGGAAACTGCAAAGTTTTATGGCTATTTAGAGGTTAGATTTTCGGAAAACTGTACTTGGAAACCACATTTATTATTTTTACAAATCAAATTAAAAATAGCAATTAATGTGTTTCAGAATTTTGATAAGAGAGCAGGAAAGGGATCAGTGGTGGGGTGTTACAGGTAATAAATGTCAAACTTCAATCCAATATTCTTTATGCAGCAGAAATATGAGGATTCACAGAGAATAAAACTTTAGAAACAATAATCAATAAATTCTACTATTATCTTCTGATTATTCCACAATCAGTACCTTCAGAGTTAACAAGACTTGAGCTTGGTCAATTTTCTCTGCAAACTTTGATTATGGAAAGACAATTAATCTTTTTGTTGTGACTTTATGTGATACCAGAATTTCGACTACCTAGATACTGTTTGGAAGAAGAAAGTCAGTGTTTCTGGATGGGCTTCTTCTTCCTTTTATTCAACTAATTAAGAGGAAACTATTTCCTCTGGGGCTTGGTTATTTACTCTCATTAATATATCTAAGACCTAGAGATGAAGGAGTTTTATTAATCAAAGGAAGGGTTAGGGATATACAGATATTGAACAGTTTTCAGCAACTTTTTTTCCTAAATTTTTTTTAATGGTATAAATTGCTTAAAATATGCCATCAATTAGAGTCTTATCTTATGAAAATAGTTAATCCAGATAAAAGACACATTTTTACAAGCTTTAGATTGGAGCTATATAATGGAAACTACATATTTTTTTAAGCAAAAAAGTTGGGTATTTTGTCCCCTTTTTGTAAATGCAATTTGAAATGCAAGGATGATTTGAAACACATATTACTTCTCTGCCCCCTTTATGCCAAAGGGAGGCAGGAATGGTTGAGCAGTATCCTGGGCAATCTCAGCTTCCCCCCGACCAAATAATTCTCCTTTTTAATTCATATGACTTGGAAGTAATGAATAAAATCTGTGTTTTTTAAAAAAACTGTTCACTTGTAAAGACTGTATTAGGATTGGAACAAGTGAGATAGACTATTGGAACAAAATATTTCTTTAACAATCGAGGTAGACAAAATGTATATATTCTGACCAATGGGAGAATAGTTTTCAACCGTGGGCAGAGACTACTCTGTTTATCTTATTAGGAAATATAATGGAAATATTTATATTTTGACATATTAATACACAAGATAGTTATTGTTTTGTCATTAACTGCATCATTTGACAATTGAGTTGGTAATACTGGTATGGATAGGGATTTTTAAATATGTTTTGTAAAGGCTTATAACCAATCAAGTAAACTTGAACTTGAAATGTCAGAGGCACTAAGGACAACTTTGTTCAGTATGCAGCTTAAAATGGTTTAGGACATAGGGATTCTAGATGTGAATCCCATTATGTCAAATTCTACCTTGGCTTTAAAGTGTGTTTTCCAAATTTTGTCACTGATGAAATTATATATTAGGCATGGACCAGGTGGACAAGCAAAGGCAACTGTCAAGCCTATGGTCCAATGTTGTCTCCTTCCAGGAGGAAAATTTTAAGAGATGGGAGATTCCCCCTCCCCGATCGACAAGACACATTATGAAGTGCACCACTACACCTTTAGAGAGTTCAGCAGTTCCATCTGATGCTCACCACAAGAAAGTGGAGTGCAGCATGCAGACAATATTTTTCTTCCAGTGCAACCAACTTTTGAATGATGTATACTTCTTTCATTATTTCCAAGGCATGAGGCTCCTGGGTTCCTTCCTTATATAGGCTCATCCCATGAGATTCAGAGGAAACTGTCTGCTCATTCAATATACTCTACTGTGGCAGTCTTGTGGAGTATGTGGCAGTGCCACTGGGAAGCAGATAAGGTATCAGAGAAGAGAATGTTTAATATGCCACTTGCCAGGGGATTGCTTTTGGGCCCGGTACAGGAGATTAATTAAAAGACTTCCAGAAAAGTAAAGGGCAGTTGTCAGTGTCCACATGGCAGGATTTGGCTGTCTGAGACAGTCAAGGAGTGGTTTCTGCCTCTTTCAGAACAAGAGGAACAGAGGAGCCTGCTCTGGTTTCAAGGCAACAATAACACAAAGGTCTTCACTCGCAGATTCAATGGAGCTGTAGGCGGAGGTGGACATTTGCAAGGAAGGTACATGGGCCCATCTCTGCACCCTTTCCCTTTGGGAAAGACTCTAGAACCTTTCTGGCAATGGGCCCTCATAACATTTAACGCAAGATTACTGGAAACAGGGGTCCTTGGATGAACCATAGGATTCTTACCTGTGTGTACAAGAGATCATGAACCTGGTGAAAGAGCAGGTAGTAAGTCAGACTCTGGACATCCAGATTGAGGCAATCACCCCAGTTCTCCTCATTGTGATGTGAAAAAGGGTTCTATGCAAATGGTCTCATAGTTCCTGATTAGTCGGGGGGGGGGATGGCTTCCTGCCCATCTAGCTGACTTTAGGCTGGGAGCAGCTAAACAGGTTTGTGAAGCACACGGCACTCATGATGGAATCCCTAAGGTCCAATATTTGAAGGATGTCTATGTATCACATCCCATTCTGCCTGCCGCATCAGAAGTACCTTAGATTATCAATTAAGGGACCACTTCTCAGTACTGAACCCATCCACTGATTTGGCATCTGAGCTGAGACAGTTCCTGTGGGTCCTGCTTGTGCTGGTGGCTCAACTGAAGCAGGAGAGGCATCATGTACACTTCTTCCTGGATGATCTCCTCATCAGAGCCTTTTCAGTTCAGATGATGGAGAGGCTGATGGCAAGGACTCTGGAAGTCTTGGAGGCACATGACTGGATTGTCAACAGGGAGAAGAGCTCCCTAAATAGCACTGCACAGGTTAGAACACCTAGGGTGGGGTTTCAGCCAGACCAATGAAGAGATTTTCCATTCAGCTGCAGGAAGGCAAACTTAGTATTGGAGGTTAGGTGGTTGAGATTGCAGTCAGTTATCCCTGCTGTCAGGCTGCCCCAGATGTTGGGTCTGAGGACAGCAACAATAGAACTGGATCTGTGGGCCAAATTTCACAAGAGACCTCTCCAAAACAGGATTTTGGTGTGGTTCCCAGCCTTGGAGAACTCAATTTCCTTGTTCAAGTTGAATTTGCAGTCACTTATGCAGTGGAAGAAACCCTAGGATAAAGGGACACTGGTCAAAGTTCATTTGGAATTATTCTGATCATCAACAGCAACCTATCCTTCAGAAGTTATTCTGATCTCTGATGCCAGCCTGTTAGGCTGAGGAGACAGTTCTAGACCAGATCCCTCTACAGGGAGTATAGAGCCCTCAGGAACAGAGTCTCCAGATCAGTGTAATGGAAATTACATCAGTGTATTGAGCCCTGATACCTTTTTCCAAGACTGTGTCTGGTCACAGGTGGTGAAGGTGATCTTAGACATTGCTATCACCTTAGCTTACATAAACAACCAAAGAGGCACAAAAGGTGCAAGCATGCTCACAGAAGTGAACAATGTAGCAGGCCAGCCGCCATCAGCTTAGTCCATTTATAGTAATGGAAAATGCTCAGGTACCAATGTTTTTCAGTCAGGTATCAATAACCACAGGTGGAAGTGGTGGATGCTCCATTACAGGATTGGGTCTTCGACAAGCATACCTGTATCTCACACTTCCATTGTTGCCCAGGGTACTATGCACAAAAAAAAAAAAGTGCAGCAGTCAAGAGGAAGCTATTCATCTGATAGCACTGGAGTGGCCAAGAGGGTCATAGTTTTCAGATCTAGTGACTCGGGCAACAATTGGGCAGCATGTCCATTTCCAACTCTGCAGAAGACCTGCTCAGTCAGGGACCACCCCTACATCCAACTCTGGAGGCTAAGGTGATGCAGTTGACAGCTTGGCTCCTGAGAGGAGATTCCTGATGTAGGGAATCTCCAAAGAAGTGGTAGATGCTTTAGTGGCCTTTAGGAGGTGTTTACTTTGGTGGTGTACAGCAGAGTGTGGAAATTGTCTTGGCTTGGGACAAAGATAAGTGTATTAGGTCCACCAAGATGATGGTCCCACAGATCTTAGACTTGTTTTTCCAAACAGGCATGAACAAGATCTAACATCAAGCAGCCTGGGGGACTAATGTTCATTCTAGGTGTAGTGCTGGGCCCATTCGAGAGGTCCTTCCTGAAGACCAATGTGGATGTTATCCATTTTCTCAGAGCAGCCAGCTGTAGTCATCCTGTCTTTTGGTTCTGGGTTTCCCTGTGGGTTTTGAGCTTAGTTTTACATGTCCTGTACAGGATGTCTTTTGAACCTCCTGCATCAGTTCTGCTGGACATTCTCTCTTGTAAGGCAGGTTTCCTGACTGCAGATTGTTCAGCCTGGAAGACTGGTGAGCTTTAGGCTTCTCCACATAGGGAACCCTACCTTATCTGCATGAGGACAAAGTGTTTCTTTTTTTTTTCTACTTTCTTTTTATTGAAGTATATAAAACTAAAATATAGCAGTGTATAATCAAAGGAGTAGCAGAATACATTATATTCATAACCATAGAAAAATCAGTACAGTATACTCGATTTTCAAAGCCCTGTTGGAGCAATGCAAGATGTACTGAACACCTGCTTATGGCAGACTCTGGAGTACCAGGGACTCTGCACCAGACTATGGAAGAAGGGAGTCCTGGTACCGAAGTCTCAAAGGTTGCTGGAAGCAGTCCTATGCACCACACAGATGGTGCTTGGGAAGGGACGGACAGAGGCAGCCATTGTCCCCTGGCATATGTAAAGCCAGCCCAAGGTATCTGGAATGGGTGCCATGATGTAGGTGCCAGGTGATAAGAGACAGATGTGAAAGTGAGAGCCCCAGAGAGTATATCAAGGGGATGCTCACAGTGTACATGCCACACTGGAACACACAGGAGCTGTAGACTCTAGTGAATGACCAAGGGCTACCACTACTCCTCCTCAAGTTCCTCTATGGTACCACAGTGTACTTGTCAGCTTCTAAAGCTACTTTCCTAAAATAGGATTTCACATACAGCAGTATTTGTCACTTTGCATCATCGTCTCTCTAGCTCACTCACCACTGCTCCCTTTATGATAAATTGGGTTGGCTTCCCCTGTCTTTTATGTGACCATAGTCTTGGAGGTGTGATCTATAGCAGAATGCTAAATGGTCAGCCTCTACTTCTTGCCTCATCTATACAAATGGTGAGCAATGGGTACCCTTTGAGGTCCAGTGATAATGCCCTGATGGCTGTCCCTAAGGTCAGAACTTGTGCTGGTGAAGCAATCTTTGCTTACGCAGTCCCTAAGTTATGGAACTCCATCCTACCTGACATTTGTCACTGCCCCTCTGTATGTGCTTTCCATCTTAAGTATTGTAAATATCTTATTGGTCTGACACAATGTTCCTGTCATGGTACCTGAACAATTTCCCTTCTCGGCACTCATTTCATATAATCAGTGTTGATTTGTCATCATTGTGATTTTTCGCTCTGTGTCGTAATTTTGTGCTTTTTTGCCCAGTGTTGTAACTCCATGTTATGTATAACTGATTACTCTTGTTCCCTTTCAATGAAGTGGCCATAAGCTGTCTTTTAATGATACTTACTTTTTCCTCTGCATTGTTCAAGTACTACAATGTATCTAACTGAACACCCTGACATTATATATTCCCCTCCAGATACATTGCTATTTTCATGTTTTTTTCCCTTCACTGTATATTGTAACACAATGTATTTCTGCTCATCTATATCTGGTTGTAACCTCCTGGGCTGCACCTGAAAATAGGCATCCAATTGTCTAGTGTGATTATCTGGTAAACAAAAACTAGATAAATAAATACGGACCATGTCCTCTTCTAACAGGGGTATACAGAACAACAGGAACAATATAAAGATATCCCTTAGGTGTAATTGGTAACAAGCATCTAGGAGTTTCATTATCTATTTTTCAAATAATATGTGTAACCAGTTCCATATGCATGGTTAGATCAAGATGTGCTGCCAACGTGTTGTCTCAAGTCAGCTTTGTACACGTCTGTATGATTACAGTGGGATGAATTAACTTATAGTACATGTCACATTTGTGTAAGCCTGCTGAGTCCCTTTTATGTTTCTAGTTTCAGACAGGGACATGGCCACTTACAGAAGTAGTTTCTGTCTACAAATCAACATATACAGTACACTATTGTACTGTATTCACTAGGCAACAAGTAAGTAAAGTCACCTTGCTTGTCCCCAGTTAAAGTGCCATTAAGTATCATAAAACCACATGTTTGCAAGAATTGTCAACATCTGTGGCCAGTGGCATTACTAATGTTATCTCTTGCATCCAGATAAGTTGGTACATATCATAGCATCTGCATCATCTGCATAGATAACCTTATTAAACTACCCTATTGTGGTATTAAATTTGGCAGTCCAGAGTATGCTAACCCCAGTATAACAATACAGCAAATCTGTAGTGGCAACTCCATTTCATACCACATAGACCGACTGTTGTTTGTAGCTGCAGAGGGACATACAATGCAGTCTAGTACCCTACATTAGCTTGTCTTTTTCCACTTTATGTATGCAAACATAACAGAATCGGACACTGTCAAAGGTTTTTTCAATATCTATCACACCTGTTAGTTTTATCAGTGTAGTAATCCCACCAACCAATCACCCCACAGCAGCTTTTTGTTTGAGTTGGCGTATTGACTGAAGTATATCCATTTATGAGCGTTTGTTCAGATATTCATGTGTCTTGTAAGGCAGACCAGGGCAGTCAGTGAAATAGTGAACTAGAATAGTTGTGCAATGATGACTCTATCCCACATGGATATACAGTAGTAACTTGCATATCAGATACTATGACACATAGCTAGGCAGATCTTTATCTGGCACTATGACCATGCCACAAACACCCACCATCACTAGTACCCAGCTGGCCTGCACAGAGTGCAGTCCCCTCTGAAGATACACACTGCTCCCTCAACCGACAGTGCTCCTGGATGTCCCAGCCACTCCCTGTGGCACAGTGTTGCCATAGCATGTCTGCAGCTCCCACCTGCACCAGATCACTGCTGCACACTCTGACACCCCACTGCCACTTGCTGACTTCTCCAGCCAATGAGCAGGGCAAGGCTGACTGTCACAGGCATAACCCTTCATTCAACCATCTCCAAGGATATCCTGTCCCTGCCTGGATACTATCATGTCTGCTCCTGACCACCTCATACACCACTACCCTCATGGACATGTTAGCACCATGGACATGAAGGTGATCACACTGTCTACCAGTACTTCTGACCATCTGGCGCACAGGGCATTAGACTGACTCCGGATGATCTAAGCACTGTCAACATCTGCTACCATGGTAGGACTTTGAAAATCTCATGGAAGGAGATGTTGCAGCTGTGTTGTGGTGCATGCCCCCTGTCCACCATGGTGCAGCCTGTGGCATGGTGCAAACCCAGCATAGGCCAATCTGGTGCAGGCAGCCCCACTGGGGATGCAGGCTGCCTTTGAAAATTGGGAATGGGGCATGCTATGACACAATGTGCCCCTTGCCTCATTTCCTTTTGATGCAGGTACCATGTGTCATTCTTGGGGCTTTGAAAATTGGGCTCAGGATGTTCATTACACACCCATAATTGATACCAATAACTGGAAGCTATCGCATGTTGTTAAACTGAAACTGTCAGCACATGGATCCCATATTGCAGCCAGTAATTTTGAAAATGTCAAGTAAATTAAAACAGCTTTTTATCCTGCCCAAGTGGCACTTCTGAGGTAATTAGTGGGAGTAGCTCAAAATAAGGATCCCGCTAAGTTCCACTACATAGTTAGAAACTTTAATAGTATCTAGTTGGAGTTCAAACGTTTAATGTCCTGCATACCCCTTTCACTGAATATTAGGACACATCATGAAGTGGTAGACAAGTCTCCAGTTCAAAGACTAACTAGTCAAACAGAGATCTTCCATTGCTGAAAGGATATATGCGCGTCCTGCTGCCTACATTGGTTTCCCACTGTCCCAGCAGAGAGAAGTGCCATGAGGCAATTCCTTGGCCATAAGGCCATTCATGGAGGCTGCCATCTTAATTACTAGCCAATTTGAAAAACACATAGTCTACTCCAACTTCAGCCCTATAGAAATAAAAACTCACTGGTGAAAAAAGGGGTTACAGTTTACATATAATCTACAGTAATAAGAGTTGTCTAGGAAGAAAAAGTTTAAACATTTGCAGCCAAAGTTTAAAATGAAACTACTAACCATAAAATTTATATCCAGTCTCCCTGAAACAGTGTGCAGTTGCATGAGAACATGTAGACATTTTACAGAGCAGGGGCTCTGTCATTGTTTAACAATAACAATAAATGCCTCACAAGCTGGTCACTGCATTAAGTCTATGTCTAATATGCTGTCTACAAGTTGATGTCCAGAAAGATCCACGGCAGCAGGATAGTCTGCTAACCAAGCAGCATCTATGAAGCTTTGCACCTAGAAAAGGGAAAGAATTGAAAAGCATGCACTTTGGACTATGCACTGTATATAACAACTCAAAAAAGTAAGCTTACACTGCATATGATAAAGTGTCTGAGAAACCCAGTTCACTGTTCATTATTCTCTCCTATGTCTTCATCCTTTGGAGCGTTTGGTGGTCTGTTTAACTTTTTGGTAAAGGCTTCAGCTGTTTTGGAATCTGTGAAACAGTACATATTCATTGAGGATATCTCCTCCATTGGGCTACACCTTTGGAAATTTAAACCGTTGGCATCAGGACCATTGGGGAACTTTTGATAGCTGGGAGCCACCCACGATGACATGCAATACTGGTATCTGTAAAATGTGGGTGGCCTCTTTCTCCTCAGTTCTTTCTTTAGTCATTGACCACTCATCAGATCTGTGGAAATACAACTCAGCTGCTTCTTTGACAGTTATTATTTCTAAGTTAACTGTACTTATTGACATTGTCCCTTTATGCTGTTGTCGAAAGAACCTTTATCTAAAACCTCCATTACCATCAAGACCATGGAAACCCAAGTAAAGATCACAGGCTCCAAGCTGTATTCTCTCTCAGGCTTGACTGCCACAGAGAACGATGCACCCAGGCGGCTGGAGACCATATCGCTACAGAGGTTGGCTAGGATGATGGAGAAATCCAAAGAGAAGGAAAAATTATTGTCAAAACTCTCCTCCTCCAGACCGCACATGCATAGAGAAACATGCTTTACTGGTGAGGCCAAGGTCTCCATTAAAAGAGGATAAATCTTCTTCCACTCTGCCAGAGTCAACTGCAGTCTTCTCTGACTGTCATTGAGACATCAAAGTTGGGGCCTGGCTGTGGCACTGTCATACCTATCATAGACGGTATGCTGCCTCCTTTGTTGGGCTCTGAACCCACAACCAGTTGTCATTGACTACCAGCTATGGTGGCACTGGTTTCACAAATTTTAACTCACCTGTTTCTGTCACTGACAGCCTCAGTGACAGTAGTCCTGTCAACAGGGCCTCCTCCATCAGCACCATCATTATCGACGGGACCAAAAAGCATGCCTGAGCTCCTCCAGTATAGCTGCTGCCTCCATCACCAGCTCCATCAATTACTTCCACTATCATTCAGGATGATGATGAGGTAAAATACAGCCCTGCCCTCCTGGACATGGAGGGGGATTTGGAGGGTGAAGGAGGGGAAGAAGACCTCTATGAAGGGAGGTTTCCTTCCTGCTCTGCCCTCTTCTCTCGCAGTGTGAATTCTGTGGTTTATAACCCCAGGACTCCTCCTGAAGATCCCTCATTTCAAGCTTTATTCAGGCAAATTCACGATCTTGTGGGATTTGATGAGGAAGACTCCAATAAAATGAATTTAATGGAGTTTTTGGAAGTTATAGTGGCTCCTACTATTGCAGTGCCTTCTGTTTACCCTTATTTGGAGGATTCTACCTTTGCTGCTTGGTACAGGCTCAGCACTTTGTCAACAGTCCCCAAAAAGGCTGACTGGCAGTATCCTGCTCTGTCTGTCAAGCCCTACTATGCTGCACTGCCAGAAGTAGATTTTGTGATTATCATGGCTGCTTATGATCACTTAGGGCCTCTAGAGTAATGAGCGCTCTCCTTCTTGACTGTGGATGCAGGATATTGTATGTCATGGGAAGCAAACTTATACCTCTGCCACCTTTGGGCCTAAGAATTGTAAATTACTGGGCTTACATGATTAAGTATCAAAATTAGGGCTGCAAGTTTGGTTCAACCATTCTTGTGAAATGGTTGAAGCCCAAATGTTCATGCTAATCTGCTTGTGGGTGGACTAACCTGATAAATTTGTGAACTTTTAGTTCATAGTCCATGCCATGTAAACAGCAAAAAATGAAGAGGTCCCTGTCCTGAGTCCCAGGCTGATGGCTGTACCACCACATAGTGTGCATGCTCTGTCTGCTGGAGTCAGCTAAATGCAGCATACATGATGCTGCTTGTTGGTGCTCATAGTTCAGGAAAGAGTGAGACTACTAAACACCCATAACTGGTAGAATTTGTCGTCAGTCTCCCCCACCATTTTGCAAACAGACCAACTATTGTCCAGGCCAGCTAAGACCCACTTGCACACAGCAACGCTGACTGGGGTGCACTTGCTATATTCAGTGGTGTGTGTGTGAGAGAGAGAGAGAGACAGAGAGACAGAGAGAACAGACACTCAAAGCAGAAGCAGAACTTCTTCTTAAAAAACAAAATCTTTGTGTGTACAAAGGGAGAGGAGGGCACATGTGTGGTTAGGCGTGGGCTGGGCACAGGCAGGAAAGGATACCAGGCTAGGCAGACAAACAAAAGAAAACAAAAAGAGAAGACAGAGAAAAAAAAAGAAAGCAAACTCTCTATAACTACACTGATTCTGCAGGTGAAGAAAGGCAGTTAAGAACTAGAGTGCAGAGGGTGGGTGCACTGGGTGGGGGTGCACTGTGTGGGTAGGGTGGGTGGTGGCCTATAGTGACTTTGTCCTATCACTGTTCAGTCATACTGTCACTTTACAGTGGAGTGCAAGTTAAAAAAGGGGAAAAAAGTGAATTCAAGACACTGAATGATGGTTGGACTTGGGGTGGGCAGAAGAGAGGAGAATGGGCTAGGCAGACAAACAAAACAAAACTAGAAGAAGGCAGAACTTGAAAGAGTAAAATGACTAAGCAGAGCAGAAAACTATAAATTGATTTTGCATGTGGGAGGCGGCAGGGAAGGACTAAGTGTGCATAGGGTGGCTACACGGTGTGGGTGGAGTAGGTGGGCTACAGTGACTCCTATCACTGCACAGTCATTCAGTGGAGTACAAGAAAAAAAATGTAAAGCAACCAAGTGAATTCAAGAAATTATACATCCACCTGAGCAGACTGGAAACAAAAATTACTCTCCTCCTCCCTGCCACAAGGTACCTAACAGGTATAGCCTGGCTGAGAAAGTGAACAAGTGTTTTGCTGACCTATTTGGGAATAATTCTCCCTGTGTTCCTAAGTACTCGATGGCATGCACCCAGTAATGCTTTACTGACCTATTTTGGATTGGGAATAAATTGCCCTGTGTTCACAACTTCTCCACACACTCACTAGCCACTAGTGCTTTGTTGACCTATTTGGGATTGAGAATAAATTGACCTGTGTTTACAACTTATCCACACACTCACTAGCCACTAGTGCTTTGTTGACCTATTTGGGAATAAAAAATAAATCTCCCTGTGTTCCCAAGTACTCCATGCATACATCAACAACTGTGCTTTACTGACTTATTTGGGAATAAATTCACGTTTGTTGTCACAACTTAATTTGATGCAGCCAGCAGTGCTTTACTGACCTGTTTGGGAATAAATTTAAATTCCCCTTGGTTTTCTACTTAACTTGATGCAGAAAGTAGTGCTTTATTGACCTATTTGGAACTGAGATAAATTTTGGACAGTGAATGTTTTTAAATTTTGGCAGGTTCACTTTTAGAAAAGTGAGCCTCTCTACATTTGTTGTGGAAAGACATGCTCTTTTTGTCATTCACTATTGCTCCAGCTGCAATAACATTTTTTCTGAATATGTGCTGGTGGGTGGCCAACTGAGGTTTTCAATTGCAATCTCAGTTAAAGAAGGCCATATTGAATTGAGTTGCTATTGAATTAATTTCTTCTGTTGCCAGTACTGTAATGGTTTGTCACCTGAAGTGAGATGCACAGTCTCTTCTATATTTTTGTTTTGAAAGTTGGTGACCGGAAGAAGCACACTTAACCATGGCTCGTTTCCAGGTGTGACGCGGGGGAAAGGGAAGGGGAATATGTGTAGAGATGCAGACTGACTTCCAGAACCAGATTAAGCTCTTGTTGGTATTAGTGAAAAAAATAATCCTTCACCATTTTTGTAGCAGGGACTTCTGGTACCACAGTAGCCAACTGAGCCTTTTTCCAGCAGTCTTAATCAGCCCAAAGTCTGACAGCATGTCCCACAGTAGTTTTGTCTTCTTGTGGTGTAGCAGCAGTCAAACTGGTACTAGCAGCAGTTCTGGTTGGTGTTTTGGCAGCCAAAAACTTCAGTAGTGGTGGTACCTCCACCAACAGGAGCGGCAGTGTCAGTAGATTTTGTTCCCTCTCTCCACCAGATTTTGTGCAGATTCTGAATGTAGCCATAAGTGCATTGATGATTTAATACTTTTCTCAACTATACATGCCAACAAATTCTCAATTAATAGTTTACGATAAATTACATTCCATATCCTTAAAGCATTGTGATTGGAAAAATGTTTCGATTGTGTCCTTAAACTGAGGACTCAAAAGTGCAGCCAAAATGTAATGTTCAACTTTGTACATACAGTATCTATAATGCACTGGTCACTTAGGAGGGTGTTTAACATTTTTCTCACAAGTGATGCAGCATTGATGCAGAGAAACTATGATTCGAAATGCTCCAGTCTCAGCTTGATGAGTGAAATTAAGGGTAGTATCTGGCTTAGACCAGCATCATCTGGACTTACCACTCAGGTAGCCTCCTCAAAGAGTTTAAAAGAAAACTAAAGTAAAAATTTACAAAAACATATATTGTGCAGAGTGTTTTGATTTGTAGGTGCACTCCTAGTAAGTCATAGAAACATAGAAGTTGTTGGCAGAGAAGGACCTCTTGGCCCACCTAGTCTGCCCTATATTCCCTACCTATTGTGCCACCACATACCCTACTTGGTCTCTAGTCTTCCTTCCCCCCCCTTGCCTTATGTCTAAGATTCCCTTGTGTCTATCCCATGCATACTTGAATCCTGTTACCATTTTAGCACCCACCACCTGTGCTTTTTTTTTCTGACAGGAGTTTTCATTTCTAAATTTGCTTGCTGTATTTTTTATATCCCCTGGGGATCTCCAGATTAGCATTTTTAATGGATCGTCTTGTTTCTACAATGCCTCCTGTCCCATTTGACAGAGATACATCCAGAGCCATTAATTGAACAACAATTGCTTTTTTTCCCCTGAAGTTTACTGTAGCAGAGCTGTGATGTTAATTAACTCTCCTTGTCCAGGGAGCTCTAATGAAGGCTACATTTTTTACAGATGGCTAATGCCTGAGGGATAATTGAGTGGGCTATTTTGTAAGGAAACAGCTGGAGTCTTCACTAATGAATTATAGCATTTGTGACTTTAAGTGATTTGTGTGCTTTTTTAAGGCTGTGTGTAGCTTGATAAAATGAAAAGCTTTAAAAGCAAAACATTCACTTCTGATGGCTAGACCTAGACACACACATAGAAAACAGAAAGTTTGGATTAGATAGAGTTTTAACTAGAAGCCAGAGAATACCAGGCTCCTAACAGTATATTTCTGCAGCAGCAGTGATTATTCTCTGAATAAATGGTCCTGTATGCATCACTGTCTCATGGGAAAGGAAACATGGTGGGAACAAGAAAAGCCATAACAAATATTAGCATGGAGAGCCACAGGGGCCATAAAACCAACAAGCAAATTTAGAAAAAGAGTCATTTCAGAAAACAAAGGGAAGGACTTACTAGGAGTACACCTACAAATCAAAACACTCTGTACAGCATATTTATTTTTGTTAATTTTGACTTTAGTTCCCCTTTAAGATTTTCCATCAGACACCACTGATTGGGGCCGATATTCATGTCTACTTTCCCAGTGCCATGTTGGGCTGTGTAGTGATGGATAGCTTTCTATTGTTCGAGCGTTCGCTATATAATATGGTGGAGAAGGAGGCTATTTCCCATCAGAATCTGCCACAACAACTTTCAGGCTTTTACAGAATGGCTAAAGTGGGTACATACAGTGTGGGTAGCTGCAATCAAGCTCTGAAAATTTCTGAAAATTTCTGTCCCCATTCTGTGAAGTCTTTCACCACCAAGTTTATAGTATGTGCAGAGCATGGTACTTATGTAGTTACCAAGCTTACTGCCTTCACTACATTTTAAGCATTGTCTGACACTATAAACCCAGGTTGCAAGGACTTTGGAATCAACCACTCAGCAAACATTTCTTGAAGGATTTCTAGAGCATGTTCTGCTTTGTGGTCTTTTTTCAAATCTATAAATACATAATGCTACCTGCCTGTGAACAGTAGAAGTCACTTGCTTCTTGCTGCTGCTGACAGTGCCACTAGATGATGTGAAGGAAGAGGATGAGGAGGGAAGGAGGAAAGTTTACTCAATGGTCAGTTACAGCCATACAGTCAGTCACTGGCCACTGGTTCACATATCTGTGGTGACATGAACCTTTCTGCCCACTGAACCTTCCAATGCATCAGACACACTTTTCCAAGCAACGTCATTTAAACCTGGGATGGCAAGAGTTGAGAAATAAGTCCAGCTGGGGACCTGGTACTGTTGCACTGAGAATTCCATAAGTGCCTTAAAACTTGGATTAGCCAAAAAGGAAAATGGGAATAAGTCAGTGGCTATCATCTCTCCAACTGTCTTTGTTAATCACTTTGCCTCTGGCCTGTTGGGCTTATTTTTCTGTGACCACTCGAAGGAGTCTTTCAAAGAAATTTGATAGCTGCTACATCAGCTGACATCACCAGATTTTTTTTGGGCTGCTTACCTTGACCTTTACTCCTATGGGGGTGGATTTTGTGGTCCTGGATGGTATATGACTCCTGTTAGGCTGTGGTGGTGGAGGACTCGAAGGGGTAAAAAACCCAGAAACTGAAGATTTTGTGCTTTGACTGGAAGGCAGACTTTTATCATCCTCCCCTTCATCACTAATTACTTCCTCACCTTGGTTAACATCCATTTCCTCATCCTTCTCATCACACTGCAGCAGTGCAACAACTTCATTGTGCTCCTTTTGTGCTTTGAGATACAGTACTGATAAATTGAAGACTTGTTCCTATGTCTTATTACATTGCTGATGATGTTCCCATCTGAGTGTCTGCTTTACCATGGCTTAATTATGTTTAGCATAATTTACAAACTACATGGCTGCAAGATGATTTATCCTGTGTGAAAAAAATCAACACTATAGATTTAGAGATTTTGTTGCACTGCTGCTTATGGGGAGTGCTCTGACCTGGGATAGTGGACAGAGCACTCACCCAGGTCAGAAACATGCCCCGTAACCTTGACCCCTGTAGGAAGGATACTGTCACACAACAATGACAATGAATTCCACTAGTGCTTCCCTTCCATCAGAGTACACCTTCTCTTCACAGGATCATCACCAGTAACTTTCCTATTTTGCAAACTGACTCCAAGTCTCCAACATTGGTGCTTCCTTCACAGAACCACCTATTGCCTCCTACCACCAGCCACCCAGCCTGTGGAATCTCCTGCTAAGAAGCAGCCTACCTACTTCTAAAAGTTCCTCTCTACCAGGTACCAAACGTTGCGACAGAACTCGCTGCTACACCTGCAAATTTATTTCTAGTGTGACCGAAATCCGGGGGGCCACAGGTGTTTTTCACATCATCAAGGAGTTCTCATGCACCTCCATTAATGTGGTATATTGCATTCTTTGCAGAAGTATGCAGCTATTTACATTGGAGAAACTGGTAGATGCCTTGCTGATGGTTTCAGGGAACGCTACAGGACAGTCAGGAATGGAGACACTGATAAACCCATTGTATCCCACTTTATCTCCAGGGACCACAGTACCAATGATCTTTCTGTTTGTGTCCTTCAGCAAGACCTCTGGGATTCTGACCATAGAAAAAACATGGAAACCAAGCTGATCATCCACCTTAGCTCTCAGCAGCCCTCCGGTTTAAATTATAGACTCATTTTCTACTAATATATTTCAGCCACCCCTTCTTTTCTCTAAGTCTTTGTATCTGTACACATCTATTTTCTTGTTCCACAGATGTCTCAGTCAATGTCTCCTTCCCCCACATTTGTCACCTTTCATCCTTTTTACTAGGCTGTGCTAATTAGTCCACACCTGGGGACTTCTCTAGCTCATTCACTGCTATTATGCCTTGTCACTCCCATCATCACCTTTTTGTTTTCCAGATTCTGTATTTATCTTCCCATTACCACTTCTTCTCCCAGAACCTCCTCATATATATATATATATATATATATATATATACTGTATATATACACACACATATATCCCTCCTTACTTTACCTCTCCTCTATACTAACTTTGCTTTTTCTCTTTTAGATATTTCCTGAAGAAGACCTATGGTTGAAACGCTGATTTCTTGAACTCTATTTTCAGTGTGCATTTAATATAACCATTTTGCATTGCCTTCAGACCACATGCTGATGCAGCACCTTGTTTTTGTTTTTACATGGGGAGGGTATATTTGTTCACTGCCACCATCATAGTCACTAGCACTCTGCCAGTATCTCTTTCAAGTCTTTCAAGTCTTTCCATGACCACCTGCATGCCTTCTTTATGCATAGCCTCTATGACTGGTTCAGCTGCTTTTGTTTCTACTCCTCTGGAAGCCTGTCCCTCTTCTGTCCTCTGTTTTTCTTTTCCTCTGCATGTGTGGGTGTCTCCTTATGTCCCACTATAATTTATTTTCCCACCACCACCATCCTTCCTGTAAGTCTTTTTTGTTCTTTTTCTGGCCTTGGGTTCCTCCTTTTTTATCACACTCCCCAGAAGACCCACTGCTATTTGACAGACTGACTGCTACTTTATCTACTACAAACTCAGGATATGTTCCACTGGTTTCCTCCTCAGTCTCGTCCTCATTATCTTCCAGCTCTCTGCTCTCTAAGATTGGCTGCCACACTATGTGCTCATCCTCTGAGTGCTACGAGTTACTCCTGCAATGTCCTGAATTTTCTGCACTGTTATTACTGTTCCCTGAACTTCCTGAAAAGTGCTGCTACTGATTTTTTTTAACATCTATAGTGTAGCCTAAAGGCTCTGAAACATTAACTTCCTAACTTTCCGTATGGGAAATAATTGTTTTTAATTACATTTTTTTTGTATGTCAAATGGTTAATATCAAATGGTGGGTGTATCTCTCAGTGCAAATACAGGGAAATGTATTCCCAGTCTCAAATAGGTAAGCACTGCTGGGTATGTGGAGTACTACTTATTTATTTATTTATTTATTAAATTTTGGTGACCGGGTAGGCCCACTGAGCCACGAAGGTCCCTTTTTCAGGGCGACCCGGGATAACAATACATGTTTTGATACAGTGGAAATACATTTGGTTACAAGATTATACAGGCTTACATGGAGGTTGCCAACATGGTTATCATCATGACACAGTTTTACCTAGTTACTACGTGGTGTAGTTTTATGCATGACAAGTGATTTGCAGTTTTCAGGAGGAGAGCTACATCCACTGCAAAAGTTATCTATAGGATAATAGGACCCAGGTATCCTGGATCTTGAGAGGGGTACCTGGGTAGGCTCACTTTTGGGAGGGTTGATGTGGGGGGGGGCAAGTTATGAGCCGTGGCAGTGGCATATGCTAATATCAATCATATGATCCTTAAGTCTGGTGTGGAAGTTCCCAAGTGAGGAGGCCTCCTGCAACAGAGGAGGGAGCTCGTTCCACAGGCTGGGGGCTAGGTAGGAGAAAGATCTGCCACCAGAATTAGTCCTTACTCTGGGGGACTTCCAGTAGAGTTTGTTCTGACATCCATAGGCTCCTAGGGTTATGTTTAATTGCTGTGGTTCCTACTATACTAGGTGGAGTGGGCAGCTTGAGTAGCTTGAAGGCCTGGATAAGCAAGGGGTATTGTCGGTGAGCAGTCAATGAGGGCCACCATAGCTGGGCCAGTGTATCACAGTGGTGATGTCATGGGTGGTCCTGGGTAGTGAACTGAGCTACCTTGTTGTACAAGATTTGCATCCTGGAGACCTCTTGTTTAGCCATGCCCTGTAAAATTGGAGCAGTATAGGTCAGAGTAGGGAGCAGGACTCTTGTGGCAATGGAAAGCCTGGCCTTGGGGATGAGCTGGTCCTTGAATTGGTACAAGGTTCCAAGTTTACGGTGTAGGGTCTTTGTGACCCGGTCCACGTGGTTCTTGAAGGTGAGAGATTGGTCAAGAGTTAGGTCTAAGTATTTTAGGGAGGGCACTACTTTGATGCCTTTTCCAAAGAGTATGGTGAGTTTCAGGGATGAAGTGCTGTCATGGCCCAAGGATCTGGGCCCAGATAGCACCCCCTTGGTTTTGTCTGCATTTAGTACCATTCTGTTTTCACTCAGCCATGCCTCAAGGGATGTGAGGTCATTTTGGAGGAGAGGACCAAGAGTAGTCACTTACCGCGTTGATCGCAGATGACCGTGCCAGCATACCGGAATCCACCAAGCTAACTCCCACAGTAGGCACTTAAGTTGTTGGTAAATAAGGAGAAAAGGAGGGGGCCGAGGATTGAGCCCTGTGGTACACCCTGTTTTAGAGGTTGTGGACCTGACATGGCTCCCTTCCAGGCGACCCTCTGTATCCGGCCAGATAAGTAGCTCCCAAACCACTTGAGAGCATGGGGGGTCTAAGCCCACATTGTTCAGCTTCTGTAGCAGAAGATTGTGGTCAACAAGGCCAAATGCCTTGGAGAGGTCTATAAAGACAGCACCTGTGGGTATCCCTTTGTCCATTGCCCAGAGCACTTCATCCAAGAAGTTAATAAGGGCAGTGTCAGTCCCGTGGTTAGCTCTAAATCCATGTTGAGAGGGAGCAAGGAGCTGATGAGCCTCCTGCTAGTCACGGAGTTGGTCATAGACCTGCCTTGCTTGTAGCATAGCAAGTGTGCAGAACAGGGAGATAGGCCAGTAATTGGTTAAGTTTTCCCTGGGGCCACCTTTGTGGATTGCGACCACATTGGCCTGTTTCCACTGGTTGGGAATGATTTCTTCCCATAGCGATCTGTTCAAGAGCCAAGTCAAGGGCCTGGATAAGGAGGTGGCTCCAGACTTGAGTAGCTGAGGGTTTATCCCATCTGGTGCCCCTGAGCCTTTAACTTTCAGCGCCTTTAGGAGGGTTAGGACCTCTTTTCACTTTACCAGTCTCAGGTGGAAAGAGGGTCGTTCATAGTGTATTGGTTCACCTCTGTTAGGAGCCGAAGTCTGGGGGGACTGGCCAGCCTTGTAGGCCTCAAGGTCTGTGAAGTGGTTGTTAAGGGTGGTCACTATTTGAGAGGAGTCACTAACAAGCTGACCATTGACCTCAATGGGGCAAGGTTCAGTCTTTTTGTTGCCCTTGATCAGGTCTTTGACATGATTCCAGAATTGCTTAGGGTTGCCTAAGTTGGTTTTCTGGAGGTGTGTGACATACTCCCTTTTAGCAAGTTTAATGGCACTCTTGGTTTTGTTTCTTAAGGCTTTGTATGCCACAAGGTCTGCCGGAAAGGAGGAGAGCTTGAACTTCTTCCAGGCCTTGTCCCGACTAATCATGAGGGTTTTAAGGGATGGAGAGATCCACTTGTAGCAGCTGCCTTTAGCTCTCAGTCTTATCAGAGGAGCGAAGAGGTTGGCCGCTGTACACAGTAAGTCCTGGAAGTATTCCAAGGCCTCTGTCAGAGTAGGGAGGAGTGTGATTGGGCTCCAGTCCCGGCTGCTTAGGTAGTCATTGAATTGCCCTTCCAAGAAGTTGGTGTAGTCACGAGTAGTGAGGATTCTGGGCTGGACCTTGGGTTCTCTGTTCTTCCAGATACTGAATATTGGGGAATGGTCACTCAAGGAGTCTGCCGTTGCTCCATCAGTCTGGATGTTGGCAGGGTTGGACACCAGAGCCCAGTCGAGGGTGGTGTGATTCCCCATTTTGTAATTAAGTCTGGTCGGTTCAGAGATAACCTGCACCAGAACTGCCTCTTGGGTCAGTGACATCAAGGCATGGCCAGGGTCCTGGGCCCAGTTCATGTTGAAGTCTCCCAAAATGAGGAGCTCCAAAGAGACTTCTTGGGTCATGGCATTTGTGATGGCCTCGAGGGATTGGAGGGCTGACTTTGGGGGATGGTTGACACATCCTATGGTAAGTTGCTTGGTACGTCCAACGGTAATATGGATGAATACAGCTTCTCCATCGGAGGGGGGCTTTGCTGCAGGCTTAGGAGTGACACAGTGAGGTCTTCCTTGGTATAGATAAGTACACCACCCCCTTTTTTGGACTCCCTGTCATTACGGTAGGTACTGTAGCCCAGTGCCTGTATCTCATAATCAAGGATGTGGGCTTTTAGCCAGGTTTCTGAGATGGCTAGGATATCGGGCTTGTAGAGGTCAAGCCAGGCTTGGAGTTCATGTGTTTTAGGTCTGAGGCTACATACATTCATATGTGCTGTCTTCAGACCCTTTGCAGACACCCAGCGAGGGTCCTGAGGGGATGTCACTGAGATATTGGTGGTATTAGGGCCGGGGTTGGGTTGAATATCTCCTGCCAGGAGTAGTAGCACTACTAGTAGGCAGAGTAGCTTAGGACTGGCTGAAGTGACTAGGTTTCATTGACGCAACCTGCCCGCAAAGTAGAACAGATCGTAACATATACACTTTCTTACCATCTCATGAGCTGATGAGAGAGCAAGCATATTTGAGATAGGCATTCCATTGTGGAAATCATGGGGGGGGTCGTTATGCTGATGGCCCCATGTTTCAGGATGACCTGAGTCGATGAACCTGTCCACCCATAGTAAGGTCAATGAATAGATTATTGCAAGGAGTACCCATCTGTTTGGGAGAGGGGCGCTTAGGTCTTGTACACCATGGGGTGCTAAGACTGGGGCATTTGTTTGGTGAGGCATCATTGTATGCTCACGATAAGGTCAGCTGTAGAAGGATACCACCAAGTCTAGTTAGTACTGGGTTTAGCAAGGGTCAGCTCCCTCCTTTTGGCTTAGCTTTTTCAGTTAAGGAGTAGTCCCTGGTTCTAGTTGAGCTTTAGTGGCGATTATAATTAATTTTCACTTGTGCAGAGCTACTGACTCACCTGTTATAGAATTGTGACTACTTGGCTAGACATTGGGCAAGATACTCTGAGGGAAATACTTTCGCTACTCCTGCCCTGGGCTGGTTATGTTTAGCTATAGCAGTTGCATCCCTTAACCCATAGATGCAGTAATATTAGCATAAGTCAACAGGTTTACCCTAGCTAGTGTACAATTTAAAATCTCTTTAGAAACAGCTAGATATTACTTAGCACAGACAATGGGTATTCACACTTTCTGAGGAGGCACAGTTTAGAAACAGATTATGAGGTCACTTTCAAATAGTAGATCATTCTTGTGTACAGTGATAGGAAATCAGGAAGCGTTTAAAAAAAATAACATTTACACAGCATGCGGTGCCTTAGCACAGGAATGTTGGCACAGACCAACGTACAGGTGAGGCACAAGTTGATTACAGTGTTGAGGACCGGAATATAGGGTGACTTTTTTTTTTTATTCCCAACTAGGTCAGCAAAGCAAGCACTTTGTTAGTGGTTGCAACAAGCGTCAGAAACCAGGGCTGCTGCAAGTTTGGTTCAACAATTCTTGTAAAATGGTTGAACCCCACCCATTCGTACTAGTCCAATGGAGCACAGACGAATGTGACAAATTTGTGAACTTTGGTTCACAGTTTGCACCATGTAACCAGCAAAATTATTAAACAACATTATTTAATAACATCTACCTAGTATAACTACAAGCAAGTTCTGCCTGGGTCTACTTGATTAAAAAAATCCACACAAGTATTTTGCATGTTTGGGAAAGCACTTGTGCAGTAGTACTAAGAATGGTAAGGTTTGCAAAAGTTTTGGTACACTGAGGATCCTGTGCACCAAAACTTTGCATAACATAGCGTTCTTATTTATTTAGTTTTTGTTGACCAGGTAAATGCACTAGACAAATCCTGCCTATTTTCAGGCACGACCCGGGGAAGGGGGATATGGATGAATGACAACTGAGCTTGAACCAGATTAAGCTGTTGGTGGTATTTTTAGTGAATGAGGGAAATTTGGCTAGGACACCAAGGACATTTCCCTACTCTTTTCGGTGAGTGCCATGGGATCTTTAACATCCACCTGAACTACCACCAATCCAGGGAGATGGGACCTCGGTTTAACGTCTCATCCAAAAGACGGCACCTCAGAAGTGCAGCTCCCCTCTCATGCTCCACTGCAGTGTCAGTACTGGGATATTAACCCAAGTGCCAGATGTGGGAGCTGAACCCACAGCCCTCTGATCTCCCAGCCTCAGAGGCAAGTGTGCTACCTACTGAGCCACTGACACTGAATTCTTAGTACTATATGTACTTTCCCAATCATGCAGAATACTTGTGTGGGTTTTTTTAATCAAGTAGAACCAAGTAGAACTTTGTTATATCTTGTAGAACCTGGTTTTACTTGGTAGAACCTGGTTATAGCTGGTAGAACCATCTTGGGTTCTACTCAGAAAGTTTGAGAGGTAGAACATTTTGAGGTTCATGCAACCCTAATCAAAACAGCCTGTGGAAATCTGCCATGTCTACTATTCAGGCTGTACCTGATAGCCCTGCAGAGAGGGATCCTTCTAAAGCTGCACCAGCTGGTATTGATACTGGTAGGCATCTATTAGCTAGCATATGGTGCATCTGCCAGTGCTGTTGCCTCTGGCATCTACCTAAGGAGATATTCTTGGCTCAGAGTAGCTTGCTTTATGGCTGAAGTACAGCAGGGTGTACTGAAGGCCCCTTTTAGGGTATCCAAGTTATCTGGATCTGATGTGAATAATGCACTAAGAGACCTTCAATCATCCAAAATGACACTGAGGTCTGTGAAGTCCTTGACCCACCAAAATGCAACAGGATATTGTAGAGGTGTATTTTGGAGGCCTACAGGCCATGGAGGCTGTGGCTACTATCTGCAATGTCATGGGTGAAGAGGCGGTCCCCCTACAGGCCCTTCTGCCACTGGTGGCCACTCCAAGGCAACCAAAGGTTCCAGTTCTGGTGGACCTGACACCCCTGACACTTTATGACTCCCATTTCTTTCCTTTCCACTGTTGTCTCCAGGGGTATGGGGGGGAGGATTTTCCTTCCCTGCCAAAATGAAAAGAGATCACCGAAGACAAGTGGGTCCTGGAAATAGTAGAGAAAGGGCATGCATTAGAACTTCTGTCTAAACCTCCAGTACACCCTCCACCTCCTTCTCATTATCCTCCAGGCCATTTGTCCCTCCTGAGCGAAGAAGTGCAGTCCCTGCTTCTAAAGAAGGCAATTGAACCTGCCCCCTCCCGAGGAAGAGAACATTGGATTTTGTAGTGGTTAAGAGCACTGAGCTGCAAACCTGGAGACCTGGGTTTGAATCCCATCAGCTCCCACTTACATATTGTGTGACCCTGAGCGAGTCATTTAACTTCCTTGTGCTCCCAGGTCACACCTGGAAACAAGCTCAGGCTTAGTGTGCCTTTCCTGGTTAAACAATTTCCCCTTTCCCTATTCCAGATACATTTTGATTCCTAAGTCCGTAGGAGATCTGTGTCTGGTACTGGACCTCAGAGATTAGCAAATTCATGGAATACAAAAAGTTTTGAATGGTGTCTCTTCAGGCTGTCATACCCCTACTGCCAAATGAGGACTGGCTCTGTGCTCTGGACATGGGGGATGCTCACCTTCTATCACTATCTGAATATGCCATAGGCAATACCTCAGCTATATGCTGGAGGACAGCCATTATCAGTTTTGAGTCTTGCTTTTTGTCTTATCCATGGTGCAGTGGGAATTTACCAAATGCTTCACAGTTATGGCAGCAGGCCTCCAGAAGTAAGGGCTTTATATCTTCTCTTATCTGGATGACTGGCTCCTGCAGGACCTTACAGGGAAGTGGTTCATTAAGCAGTATCCAGAAAACAACTGTTCGAGGACCTGAGTCATGGTCAGTGTATCGACTCTATCTTAATTCCCTGCCAGCATCTCCAATACATTGGTGCAGTGCTAGACACAGTGGTGGGCTGTACCTTTCTACCCACAGACAGAGCTGAGGTCTTCGTTGCCCAGGCCCATCTGGTACACAGGAGCCATTATGTTTCTGCACGGAGAATGCTCCACCTCCAGGGACTTATGGAAGCTGCCATTGTGACAGTCCTATTGGCCTGCCTCCATATGCGAAGCCCACAATGGATACTTGGGGTGCAACGGAATCAGTTGACAGACAAATTGAAACAAATGATTCTTATCACATTTTCTTTTCACAAGTCACTACCGTATGGAATGGAACCCCTGCACTTGTTTCAGAGCATATTATTTTCTACCCATCACAGCTGCAGATCCTCATCACGGATGCCTCCAGTTTCAGGTGGGGTGACCACCTGGGCAAGTTTCTTACCCAAGGATTGTAGACTGATGTAGAATCATATCTCTGCATTAATGAAAGATGAGAGCTGTTCTTGTTCTCCATGCCTTCGCAGAACACTTCAGTCCAGGCCCCCTGTTGATAAGGACAGACAACATCAGTGTGAGGCACTATATCAACAAGCAGAGGGGCATTTACTCATACCTTCTGTGCAGGAAAGCAATGAGAGTGTGGCATTGGGCTCTTTCTCATGGCCTTAAGTTGACAGTCATGTTTCTTCCAGGAGTCCAAAGCATTTTGGCAGACAGGCTAAGTCTGTCCCAGTCTCGAGTACATAAGGGGAAATTGCTGACCTCCATAGTAAATGACCTCTTTGCAAGGTGGGGTCAGCCAGAGTTGGGCCTTTCTGCATCACCACACAATGTAAAACTGCTGCATTTTTGCTCTCTCGCACCAGAGCCTTGGGTTTTTTGGTGAGACGTGTTGTTTGTCCCTTTTCTGGAAAGGAGGTTCCTTTATGCATCCCTCTGATTCCCATCATTCAGACAGTTCTACTGAAGCTATGGGCAGAATTGGCCACCATAATACTGGTAGCCCCCTTCTGGCCTCACCAGATGTGGTTTCTCTTGCTACAACATCTGACAGTGTAAACTCCTGTTCCATTACCTCTATGTTGGGATCTACTGTCACAGGACATGGAGCCCCTGGATCATCCAGACCTGTGGTCCTTATATCTGCTTGCATGGCTCCTGAGGACATAGCTGTTGCGTGTTTTTCAGTTTCTTCCCAGGTGGCTGATGTCTTACTGGTGGCTAGAAATCCTTCCACATGACACACCTATTCGCTAAAATGGAAGTGTTTCTCTTCTTCCCTTTAAGAGGACCCATTTACATGTCCTATCAATAGGGTCTACAGTACTCATCCATTAAGGTGCACTTAGCAGCCATTTTGGCTCTCCATGCCCCTATAGATGGACTTACAGTGGCATAACTAGAATTGTCCAGTACCTTCCTTAAGGGTATTTTACACCTGCATCCCCTGATTCGTAAACCAGTTCCACCTTGGGATCTTAATTTTAATCTTGAGAAACTGACTTTGGCTCCATTTGGGCCTACTGCAACTTGCAAGATGCGCTTCCTTTCTTGGAATGCTCTTTTTACGGCTACAGTGGGAGGAGCCCTGCAGATGACTTGATAGTAGTAGGAAGAGGGAGCTCTCCAGATTCCCAATGGACTAGATAAAATTGAAGGTTTCTGTGGAATAACTGCAGTAATTGAAGCACTCTGCTGTGTTCATTCAGCTGAGCAGTGTTGCACGCACTATTTTATGTGATAATGTAGCTTCAATGTGGTTATAATTCTCTTTCAAGAAATATTTTTAGCTCATTAACATGTCAACTTAGTCTTTCAACAGTAATTGAAATTTATATCTCCCTATCTAGTGACATTACTTAGATGTTCATGTCTACAGTTTTCCTCTTGTCTGTGTTGCACTGAGAAGCAAAAAATAGGTGATTTAATAGCAGGCCTTCTCAAAAACTAACACAAAAAAAAACCCCAAAACAGTTCCATTCCACACATGAATGCCACAATTGTAGAGAACTAATTAGCTGGGAAGCACAGCTGTAGAGACAAGATGTAGCAGTGTGAAGATCATCTGCCACAAAAGGAATGCTATGCAGATATACAAGGTCATAAAACATCCAATGTTGAAGTCTTACTAAAGACTAGAGAAAAGACATATGTGTGTGTGTGTGTGTGTGTGTGTCCGTGTTCAAGCCCTTGATGGAATTAGAGACATGCTGCAATTGGATTTTCAGTGCTGGCACTGTGTAAACATGTTTCTGTCTGTAACTATGTATTCATTTGTCATTATTATTTGTGAATATTCAATCTTGCACTATTTAAACATGTTCTGTCTATAACTTTGTGTTGCACTGAAAACTTAATATCTGATCTACTTGTTTTTCTCTCTCCCATTAATACCATCTAACTGCAACTCTGCTATGTATTTCTTTCGTACTACCATCAAGACACAGTCCATGCAAAACTTATTTTATTATCACACCTGCACTTTGTTTAACCCCTATTTGTTAAATAATCATCCTGTCTCTTTGGAGTTATGAACATTTCTTTACCCAAAGCCACTATGCAAAGTATTTCAAATTCAATTTGGAAATGCAAGGCCTGGGTCCTCAGAGATTCTTCCTATACTGACAAGGAAGTGGAGAAAAAAATAGGAGAGTGATGGTGATTTACCCTTATGGCTGGTAGGGAATGGTCCCGTTGCCCTGCCACCCCTCCACTGGCAACACTGTCTGTTAGGGCCCCAGCCAGAATCGCAGATAACTCTCACCACAGATGCATCTCCTCTTGGATGTGGAAATCACTGTCAGGGCCATCACCCCCGGGGAGTCTGGACTCAAGTGGAATCTCACATCCATATCATTGTACTGGAGATGAGGGCAGTTGTTTCTGTGCTTTGGGCCTTGGTGGACTTTGTTCATCACAAGATAATCCTTCTGCAGATGGACAACAAGGCGGTGATGTATTACATCAACAAGTGGGGGGAGCACACTCCTACCTGATCTAGAGGGAAGCTATGAGGGTATGGGAGTGGTGCCTCGAGCACAATGCTTTGATTCAAGCAGTTTACCTGTCCCCCCTTTCTTCCACTGAATAAATATTTAACTGCTTTAGTCTTCGCTCATAGGTCTTATCCTGCAGGCCCTGCACCATTTTAGCTGCCCTCCACTGTATCACCTCCATGGTTCTCCAGAACTGGACCCAGTATTCCAGGTGTGGTCTCATGAGTGTCCTATACGGGGCAAGTTGACCTCCCTCTGTATACTCTTGATACTCCTCTCTATGCTTCCAAGCATCTGGCTAGCCTTTCCAGCTGCCTTATCACACAGCCCAATTTCTCTTAGGTCTCCAAGATGATAACTCCCAGGTCCCTTTCCTGCTCTGTGACTGTCAGTACCTCCCCATCTAGTTCGTACTTTGCCTCTGGGTTCTTGTACCCTATGTGCATGATCTTGCACTTCTTTGCACTGAATCCAAGCTGCCATTCTTCAGCCCATTTCTCCAGTTTTTTAAGGTCTTCTCTCATTCTTTCAACACCACCTGGCATGTCCACCCTTTTGCATAACTTTGTATCGTCTGCAAAGAGGCATACTTTCCACTCCAGTCCCTCTGCAATGTATCCAGTAAAGACATTGAAGAGGACCAGCCGCAGCACCAACCCATGTGGCACCCTGCATTTTGTATTGTAAAATTTATTCTTGTTCATAACAAAAGGAACAAAAATATTGGATAAACTCCATTGAGTTAAGAACTCATTTCCAAGGAGGCCCTGCTTGTTACCTCTCCCTCTCCAGCGTACTCCCTGTTTACCACAACCCTCTGACTCCTACTATTCAGCCAGTTCTCCACCCACAGAATTATTTTAGGATCCACCCCTAGGCTGCAGGGTTTGTTAATCAGCCTTCTATGGGGGATGGTGTCGAAGGCCTTTCTGAAGTCCAGATAGGTCACATTCACTGCACCTCCTTGGTCCTCTAGCTTAGTTACCCAGTCATGCCATAGATTAGTACAATGAGTTAGTGCAAAATAAAGTGCTTATCCTAAATACAGTAAAAGTTAAGGTTTGATGTATAAGTAAATAAATGGTTCATCCATGTCGTAGCCACAAGAAAAAAATTTGACCATCATTAGGACACCAGCACAATGCCAATGGTGAACATCATACCCGGCAATTGTGCAACCCGACTCCCATCATGCCCAATGCCCTGGGGCATGTTCTGGCTGTTTGCAGGGGGCTGCACCCCAACCCCCACTAAGGGGGTCTTCACCCCCCTGCACCCCCTATACTTCAATATAATCACCTCCAGAAAGGAGGTGTGTGTGAGAACAGGGTGCAACACCTGGACAGTGCCATCCCAGCCAAGTGCCACAAAATCCAGTTCACTAGCATGACAGGTGAGCTGTTGCGGCACTCTACTTGTGACACCCACATAACGGCATATCAAACAAATGCCATATAAGGCAGTGTATGTGTGTCAGTGTGTGTGTGTGTGTTTGTGTGTGTTGCAATGCTCTGTATGTGTAGACACTGCACTGCTATGTTATACTGGAATATATATGCATATATGTATATGTATGAGTCAGTATGTGTGTATCACAACAATTAGAAAGTACAGGTAGGTAACTGAGTGGTTAGTGCAAAAATTGCTAGTCTACTTTCCTCCACTAATCTAGACTAGTTTTCAGCCTTATGCATGTCATTGCTGATTTAAATGATGTGTCATTTAATCTGTAAAAATGTGTGTAGACAGTGCACTGCTATATTATACTGGAATGTATATGCATATACAGTATGTGAATATGTATTAGTCAGTGTGTGTGTGTATCACAACAATTAGAAAGTGCAGTTAGGTGGCCCAGTGGTAGTGCAAAAATTGCTAGTCTACATTCCCCCACTATGTAGATCAGTTTCAGTCTTATGCATGTCATTGCTGATTTAAATGAGGTGTCTAGTGGCAACCCCCCCACCCTCTGATGTCCCTCGGAGCCTGAAAAGAGGAACACAGTCCCTCAATGTCTTTTTTTAATCTGTTGAAAAGGGTCTATTGCTGATGCAGCTCTGCACCCCGAGCCCGACCTCCCACTGAGCACCCGCCATCCCACACACCCCCAGTCTTCCATTACCCTCACTCACTTGAACGGATATTAGTGTGAAGATCCACTGCTCAATGGAAAACAGGTCTGATGTTGAATTGCAACTGCTATATGAGAAACAAGATAAATGCAGTTGAAAACCCAATTTAAATACATTGATCCTCACTTACCTTATTTCTCATATAGCAGTCACCAGTTCCAGCAGCAGCACGTGTTTTGATGGGAGAGTGGATCTTGACACTGGGACCTGTCATGGGGTGAGTGAGTGTATATGTGTGCATGAGGGCCTGGGGATGGGGTGGTGGGTGCTCAGTGGAGGTCGGTTACGTGGAGTCGACAACCACGCAGTCTGCCCTATTAATCCTTATTTAGTGTGAGGCCCCATGCCCAAACTAAACTCTGGAGCCCCCCCTTGCCTCCAGGATACCCTTGTGTCTTTCCTAGTCCTTGTTAAATTCTGTGACCATTTGGCCCGGTGACACTGAGGGTTGAGGCAATGGATGCCACACCTTTTGCCATGCTGGTGACCCATGTTCGGGAATGAGCACGGGCTGCTGGGGGTAGGCAGGGGAGGGAGAGGATTGAGTGTCTGATGACAGCTCTCCTCTCCCTGGGAAGGGTGGGCATGCCATCCCGCTCCTTGGCTGCCCCCTAGTGGAGGCTGGGGGTAGCACCATAGCCAGGAAGACTTGTAGCCTGGTATCGTGGCACATGCATGCCTCCATGCATACATGCACACCACCGTGGGGGAGGGACCTAGAAAAGCAGAAAAAATCACCTGCTGGCTCCATGAAAGCCCCTCCACTGCTCCTATGCCGTGGCCTCGTGGAGCTCCCAGGCCCACTCTGGATATGTGTTCAGGAGGGTGGAGGATGGCTCTGCCCCACCACAGGGGGTAATCCGTGGGGGATACAGGGCCTAGGAGGTGCCGGGGAGGCAATAGTGGCTGGTGGGGGGAGTTGGAGGAGGAGAGAGTAATGCTAGCAGGGCGAAGGAGGATAAACACGTAATGGAAAAAAAAAATCTGTCACCATTTTAGCCCCTACCACCCCCTCTGGTAGGCTACTGCAGGTGTCCACTACCCTCTCCATGAAAAAATATTGTGTCACGTTTCCCCTGAGCCTTCCCCCAACTTCATTTTGTGCCCCCTTGACTTTGAGCATCTCTTTGTTTGGAAGATGCTTCCTTCCTTCCTGTACTCTGTTTATACAGGTGATGTATTTGTATGTCTCAATCATGTCCCCCCCCCCTTCCTCCAGAGAATACATATTTAACTCCTTTAGTCTTTCCTCATAGGTCTCGTCCTGCAGGCTCTGCACCATTTTAGTTGCCCTCCACTGCACCGCCTCCACCCTTTCTATGTTCTTTCTCAGATGGGCCTCCAGAACTGGGCCCAGTATTCCAGGTGCGGTCTCTCATGAGTGTGTTATACAGGGGCAAGATGACCTCCCTCTTTCTACTTGTGATATCCCTCCCTATGCATTCGAGCATCTGACTAGCCTTTCCAGCCAACTCAGCACACTGCCTAGTTTCTCTTAGGTCCTCCGAGATGATAACTACAAAGCCCCTTTCCTGCTTTGTGACTGTCAGTACCTAGTTCATACTTTGCCCCTGGGTTCTTGTGCCCTATGTGCATGATACTGCACTTCTCTGCTTTGAATCCCAGCTGCCATTCTTCAGACCATTTCTCCAGTTTTTTTAGGTCTTCCTTCATTCTTTCAACAACTTCTGGCATGCCTATCCTATTGCATACCTTTGTATCATCTGCGAAGAGGTATACCTTCCCCTGCAGTCCCTTTGCAATGTCCCCAATGAAGACATTAAGAGGACCGGTTCCAACACCGACCTCTGCGGCACACTGCTCATCACCTCCCCCTCTCCAGAGTACTCTCTGTTTACTACAACCCTCTGACTACCGCGTTTCAACCAGTTCTACACCCACGAAACTATTTTAGGATCCACCCCTAGGCTGCGCAGTTTGTTAATCAGCCTTCTGTGGGGGATGGTGTCGAAGGCCTTTCTGAAGTCCAGGTGGGCTACATCCACTGCATCACCCTGGTCCACTACCTTAGTTACCCAGTCATGCCATAGATTAGTATAATGAGTTAGTGCAAAACAAAGTGCTTATCCTAAATACAGTAAAAGTCACCCTGGTCCACTACCTTAGTTACCCAGTCATGCCATAGATTAGTATAATGAGTTAGTGCAAAACAAAGTGCTTATCCTAAATACAGTAAAAGTTAGGGTTAGATGTACAGTATATGTAAATAAATGCCATATAAGGCAGTGTGTGTGTGTTAGTGTATGCGTGCATGTGTGTGTGTGGCAATGCTCTGTGTGTGTAGACAGTACACTGCTATGCTATATTGAAATATATATGCATTTATGTGTGTATGTATTTGTCAGTGTGTGTACTACAACAATTAGAAAGTGCAGTTAGGTGGCTCAGTGGTTAGTGCAAAAATTGATAGTTTACACATTTCTTACTCCCCACAATACCAGTATTTTGCATCAGTATTGGCTGTTGCTAAAACTTGTCCTGGTTGCTGCAACGTCTGCCCAAAGGATTTCTGAACTTCATGTGCCCGTGTATAAGCCCCCTTACCTGATTTTTCACAGAGACAGGGTGGCCTTGTGTACTAATCCACATTTTTTACATAAAGTGGTTTCTGACATCACACTGAATCAGACCATAAATCTACCAGTGTATTATGCTGAGCATGCTAATAAAGGTGAGGCATTGCTCCATACGCTCAATATACCTAGAATATTATGGGCTTGATTCACAAAGATTAGAGCAAGCTGTGCCGACTGCAACTTGCATTGATTGCCAGCACACCAGGGACCCTGTGCCTGATTCACTATTAGGTAGGGTCCCAGTGGCAAAGTACCACAGCTTTCAGCAACTGTGGCCCTGAGCCAAACAGATGGCACATCTGGCAGGTTTGCCACAAGCTGTGGGGTGGCCGTGCATCACTCTAGGAAGTCACTGGTGGTTAGCGCCTTCCCCCCAACCCCTGATCCTCATGTTAAAAGAAAACACCATGTCCCTGGTGGTCTAGAAGACCCCCCCCAGCCCCGATCTGTATGTATATTAATAGATCTTTTCCTGGTAGTCTAGTGGAACCCCCAGCCCCAATTTGCTTGTATATTAATAGATCTTTCCCTGGTGGTCTAGTGGACCCCCAGCCCCAATTTGCTTGTATATTAATAGAGGTTTCCCTGGTGGTCTAGTGGAACCCCCAGCTCCAATTTGCTTGTATATAAATAGAGCTTTTCCTGGTGGTCTAGTGGATCACCCTAGCCCTGATCTGCTTGTATATTAATAGATCTTTTCCTGGTGGTCTTGTGGAACCCCCAGCCTCGATTTGCTTGTATATCAATAGATCTTTCCCTGGTGGTCTAGTGGAACCCCCAGCACTGATCTGAATGTATATTAATAGAGGTTTCCCTGGTGGTCTAGTGGACCACCCTAGCCCCGATCTGCCTGTATATTAATAGATCTTTTCCTGGTGGTCTAGAGGACCCCCAGCCCCAATCTGCCCATATGTTAAGATTTTCCCTGGTGGTCTAATGGACGCCCCCACCTGCCACCCTGCAATGCCCCACCACTGCTCCCCGCTCCATCCCCAGTCGGTGATTGCGACAGCCTTCTGCACTTCAATTACGGTTGTCATCGACCGAACTGTCAAGACGTGATGTACCGTATACAGTACGTGCTCACTGATTAACAGAGCTGTCAATCAGTGAGCTTGTACTGTATATAGTATGCATTCCTTGACAGTTCAGTCTCTGGCTGGCCGTGGTGAAGTCTGGAAGGCTGTGCCAGTTGCTGGCTCCAGGATGGAATGGGGTGGGGTGATGGGACAATGCTTGCCAGGGTGGGGGTTCCCTAGACCACCAGGGAATATATATATATATTTCTGTTATATGAGCTAACTGGTGATAGGGAGGGGGGTCCACTAGACCACCATGGACAGATCTATTAACATACAGGCAGATCAGGGCTGGGGGTCCACTAGACCACCAGGGAAAAATTTATCACAATACGGGAAGAGTGGGGCTGGTGGGTCCGCCAGACCACCAGGAAAAATCTAGTAATACATGGGCAGATATGGCGTGGGGGGTCCACTAGACCACCAGGGAAAAATGTATTACAATACGGGCAGATTGGGGCTGGCAAGTCCTCCAGACCACCAGGGAAAAATCTAGTAATACATGGGCAGATATGGGGTGAGGGGTCCACTAGACCACCAGGGAAAAATGTATTAAAATGCGGGCAGATTGGGGCTGGCAGGTCCGCCAGACCACCAGGGGAAAAATCTAGTAATACATGGGCAGATATGGGGTGGGGGGGTCCACAAGACCACCAGGGAAACATCTAGTAATACACAGGCAGATAGGGTCTGGGGGGAGGCTGCTACACTACCAGGGAAAGATCTGTTAATATGTGAGGAAATCAGGGCTGGGTGGGTCCGCTAGACCACCAGCAATGTGATTTCTTTACTGAAAGGGGATCTGGACTGGGGAGGGGGGACCATGGCACATTGTTGCAAGGTTCAAAACCCTTCCAGAGGACACACTTCTGAGTACCCTTAGACTAGCCGTGGCTGATCTAAGGGTTCTTAGAACTGTGCCCTTTGGGAGGGTTTCGTGAATCCCAATTTAGGGGATATGGCAGCTTGCATCTGCTGCAAGGCCCCAGCACCATGCTGCAGCCCATTTTGTGGGGCAAGGCAGATGCAACCCCCCCTTTGGTATATGCCACCTGCATTTGACGCAGGCTGCTTTTGTGAATTGTTCCTGGTGCATCTTCTGGCATATGCTGCACCTTGCACCATTCCTTGTGGCATAAGCCCCTTGCTCCATTCAGGGGAGCTTTGTGAACCAGACCCTATGTTTCTAGCTAGGTCATACTAAGGACTGCAGAATGTCCTCTCAGCTTGATGTCTCTTTCACCCCCTGGGAGAAAGGGCATACCTGTCACTAAACAATGCCTGTCCAAATGGCTGGCTCACTGCATTGAATTGTACCATAAGAGGTGCAGTAAGGAACTTCCTGGTGCTATGAGTGGGCACTCTACATGTGGTATGCCCGCTTCTGTTGCCTGTTTTCAGAATGTTTCAGCAGCTGACATTTGTGCTGCTGCCACATGGAGCACTGTACACACTTTCATAAGGCACTATAGCCCAGACATAGTCTCACACAGTTGTGCTGGATTTGGTCTTGCTGTCCTGTATGCCTTTCTGTCCTGATTGCATATTAGAATTTACCATCCTCCCTGGGTACTTTTTACTGCTTGGGAATCATTCAAAAGGTGTGGCCCAGTGGAGGAGATATCCTTGATGAAGATGGAATAGTTACTCACTGTAACAGTAGATCTTCAAGAGAATATTCTCTATTGGGCCACAGTACACCCACCCTCCTTCTCTCTTTTCTGAGGTATAAGCTAGCAGGTTTCGTTATCTGGAGGTGTCCATAAGTACCTAATATGTACTATATTTCTGGTCCTGTGCTTCTCCTTGTGTGCCTGGTACTGGTTTGATCTCTTGGTTCCTCACAGTAAAAGGCACTCTAAACCTTGCTCCAGCAGGGAACTGAGGAGCAATGGGGCTGCCCATGTTTTATAGGCACCCATGTTGCACATCATCATAAGTGGCCCCCAGCTAGTAAATGTTTAAGAGTGGTCTTGATGCCTACAGATTACAGTTCCAAAGGTATGGCCCAATGGATGAGATTCTCTTGAAGATCTACTGTTACATGAATAACTGTTCTATTTTTTCAGCCATTGCAAACTGAAGACTTGCCATGAAGCCCAACCAATACTGGATACCTGCCTCTATGAGTTTTGCTGTAATGCCTTCAAAGGCCTTACGTCTGAGGTGGGTGGCATAAGGATGGTATAGAAAGAATAAAAGCTTTGCATTGTCGATGGTGGGTACCTGTTTTCATGCAGCTTGCAATAGCTGCTCCTGGTCCCCACTAGACCTGTGACCATCAAGACCATTCATGATCCATCTGTCAATACTCTGAACATCTGTGTAAATCGAGTAAGCCTTCATTATGTACGGTGGATGCCCCAGTCCAAGTGCCTCTGTCAGCCTGTGCTCCAGGATGGTCACAATGTCATCTTTTTTGGTGCCCTTTGGGACCCCCAAAATTGGTACATTGGGGACCCAGACTGCATTCTCAAGCTGCTCCAGCCTCTTTCTGACCAGCCCCATCTCCTTAATGGAAGTCGCCACACTGCCACAGTACTTTCCCCACTATGCTGCTAGATTCCATTACTGTGCCTATCATATGACTGAATTTATTTTCGAGAACTACCAAGTGCTCAATACATGAGTCCAACTGCTTTTTCATTCTCAAATTGGAGTCCATTAAGACAGCTATAGCTCTTTTGAGTCTCTGTCATAGCTAGTTGTTCAAAGTTGGCTGAGAGTGGCTGAGAATCTCCACACTTGGAAGGCCCCATTGACTACCATAATTTTTTGCTGCTTTCGGGTGTCCATCTCCACCAGAAATGGTACAGTGAATCAGGTTACTGTTCTCTATCTAGTGATCAACTTTTAGATTAACTACTTTTCCAAAAGAGTAAGTTTAAACTGAACTGCTAGATTCTTAATTGAGTAACATAACAAAAAGCATGTTGCCTGCTGGGCTGCTAAGCTCTGCCCCAAGGATGTTATTTCTGAGAACAATTATGTCCTTTACACACCAGGGTCCAAGAGCCTTCCAGGCAAACCAGGATGTTTGTCTGCCATCAGTCTACCCAAAGTCATCAACTCCAAAAAGAAAAAGAATTCCATAAATTGGATTTATGCAGAGCTGTCGAAAGACTCCTTCTCTGACCAGAATGCACCCATTAGGGAACTTCCTGCTCAGTGTCAGAATGGCAGTGTTTTTTTCTCCATTAATACAGGTACAACTCTCTAAAGGCTGGATGTCCAGAGTTCTACCAGTATAGCCTTCATGCTCAGAGTTGGTTAGGCAGTGACTAATGGATGAATCCTGTAGTTACTCTTTGGAGTCATATATAGGCCACTATTTTCGACCACCCTATTGAAGATGGGTACTGCTTTTTAGAACCCATATGCATTCATTCCCATTTGACAATGTGGAGCAATACAGAAAGGGAAAATTCCTTTATACTTACCATGATTTCCTTCTCTGTTAGCTCCAATGTTGCCAGTGGGGCCTTGCCCTGAAGCCTCTGGCTCCACTTGGAGAATATTGTCCAGTGTATTTGTGGATGTGCAGTTTTTTTTTTCCAGTCAAAATGATTACTGCAGCTGTGCAGTACTGGGATTCATCTTTCATCCAGGGACATCACATAATAAAACTATTAGCCTGCATGATAGGCCAGTAGACTATCTGGTTGCAATATACAGTAGTAGAATGTGAGGTTGGAAAACCTGTTCAGAGTAGTATCAACTTTTTGTCAGAGTCAAGTGCAAATGCTAGTCTTGTTTAAAAAATGTTACATGTCATGGTGTTGGTTGATGTTTATCTTAAAAGGCTTTGGAAGAAATTTGTTTTCTTAACAAGCCGGTGAGTGTGACAAAAAGCCAACCAACCTGGCTATCAGAGGCTCACTCAAGATGAGGTAGTAGGTCAATGTTAATGTTCACTGTATGCAGTAAATCATGTTAAAATAGGAAGTGTTTGCTAAAGTGGAGAACTTGGGGACATGGATGTTGGTACTTATGTGTGCTGTTTGGATGTACTGCATGGTCAAAAATAAACTCAGTAACTGCTGTATCCAGAATGTTCCATGTTCCCAGGGTTCTATGTGAGGTTACAGCTTTTGGGCTGTATCACTACCCCAGTGTGGCTACACATGACCCATATATATTATTTATTTTTTTATTTAAACTTTTATTTTCCAGGTAAGTGTATGTACCAAAGCCCTTTTTCATACAAGACCCAGGGCTAAAAGCCACTGGTGTTACAGAGATAACAAAAACAGAACCATAAATACATTAACATAAATACTTACATTACCATTTAAAACACATAATTTTTTTATCCAAAATCAAACAAAACAGATACAGTTCATTTGATCACGATAAAATTGTTTAAGACCTTTTTTAAAGAAAGCATGACTAAATCCCTTCTTGTAGCATATTTGGAAGAACATTCCAGCATCTAGCAGCACATACGCTAAAGGCACGGCCCCCGTACTAGTTCTAGCCCTAGGGATGACTGAAGAAAAATTCTTTGAAGATCTCAAGGATCTAACCTCTGTTTTGTGTTCAAGCAGGGGAAATAAAGGAGACAACTCCCTGATGTAAAGTTTTATCAGCTAGAGACAATTGAACTATATGCACAACTAAATTTAGGTGGCAACCAGTCCAGCATACTATATAATGTGCAGTGGTATGTCCTGAAAGGTAACTGTAAAACAAACCTACATATAGCATTAAATGTGGTACTTATTAAAGACTTATTAAAGACCTATTAATTCCCCATTGATAATGTTAAAGCTAGCAGAAAAGTAAATTATGGTAAATATGAAGGAATTTCTCAGTTTGGCCATGTTGGGGGAAGATGTTGAGGGATAGGTATTTGACAGTTAAAGTGAGCTTGCCTAAAGCAGCTGTTATGGGAGAGTACGCCCAAATGCATGTAAAGGTATCCAGCCCCACAGGGGGCGATAACCAGCGCCCAACAGTAGTGCTGATCAGATGCCCTCAGTTCAGACTGCAGTACAGCAACACTTTCTGTTATAGCAGCAGCTATTAGTTGCAGATTCAGGCGGTATTCAGCACACAGTTACCTCTTATTCTGGATGCAGAATATATATGTTTATACTTCTCTTTCTCTGGCAGATGCTTAGCCTGTTTCTCTCAGCAGTTTCAGTCAGGTCGCTTTCAACCTTGCAGTCAGCAATTTTTCTCTCACCTTCTCTTTTTCTCTCCTGGCTGTTTAAGCCAGCAGTTGCCCTCCTGTCCTTGGTTGTGTAAACCAAAGCAGACCCTAGACTTGGTAGCTCCAGGCATCAACTCTACCTGAACTGGTCTTTTCGCCAGTGCCAGGTACACAGACTAACTTGGTGCTAGAACAGCCTCTGCTGATCAGTGAGTGTGGAATGCAGTTCTCCATCGGTCAATGGAGCTGCCATTCATACTGGACTTTTATTTATTTGTACATACAAACATACATACATACATACATACTGTATAATGTAAAATTACTGTGTAGCATAATTGCCACGCGGTCAGGACCACCAGACGTTTTAGTGCATCGGCAGTGATTTCTGAACCCGGAAGACAGCTGTCAGTTTACTACAAATAGCAATAAATACTGATGCCTGTATTCATTGCTGTTTGTAGACTGAAACTAACAACTGAACAACTGCCCAACTGCTTTAATATGTCACTTCTGTCCTGACTTAGCAAGAAGCCTGCTGTGAAGCAAGTCTTGTCCAGGGAGACACTCAGTGCAGACAGTCTGAGCCAGACTGCGGAAGTCCCCCTGAGAGTTGCTGAGGCTGTTGTTGCTGAACTTTCTGAGCCTCTGTTAAAAAAACACAGGACAGAGTACGTTAAGTACTCAGCTGTGGTACTTTTTGAAATTGGAAAGTATGCTGTAGAGAGTGGCGTTATGAACACCATGCATTTCTACACCAAAATGTACTCTGGCACCATCAACGAGAGCACTGTACATGGCTTGCAAGATTAACTGGCACAGCTTACAAAAAACCCTGACCCCAGCAAACTTATTCCTGAGCTACCCACAAAGCCTGTGGATGACCAGCACTGCTCCTTGAGGATGTAGAACAGGAGCTGTGAAAAATTATCAAAAGTTTGTAGTCAGAGGGGGCAGTTGTTAATGCCGTGTTGTTTCAGCAATTGCTTCAGGTGTGGAAAAAGCACACAATCCTGACCTCCTGTCAGAGAATGGTGGCACCTAGCTTTCAGCAGGCAGTGGCCATGAAAGTTATTGAGCCGCATGGGGTATTCAAAAAGGAAGGCCACCAAAGCAGCTCATAAAACCCCCATGGACTTCCCACAACTAAAGGCAAAATTTCTTGAAAGAGTTACTACAGCCTGTAGCCAAGAACAGTTCCCACCAGCTTTGGTTGTGAACCTGGATGAAACTGGAGTACAGTTAGTGCCATGCAGCCAGTGGACCATGGCAACTACTGGATCTAAGCAGGTGGAGGTCTCAGGATTAGGGGACAAGAGGCATGTGTCAGTGGTCCTTGCAGTTTCTATGATTTGGGAACTTCTACCCTCACAGATAATTTACAAAGGCGAAACCAATAACTGCCATCCTGCCCATGAATTCCCTCAGGGGTGGTTAATCAGTCACTCTGAAAACCATTGGGCTTGTAATGACACCATGCTGCAGTTTATTTCTGAAGTTCTGGTCCCTTATGTTGCTAAAATCAAAACACAGATGGACTTACCTGCTGAAAAAATATCCCTGTAAATAATGGATTTGTTCAGGGGTCCTACTACTGATGCCGTTCCGCAATCACTAGAGCAAAATACTATAATACCAGGGATTTATTTAACTCTAAAAATTGATTAGCGTTTTGCTCATAAAAGTGCTAAATCTTTGTGAAAATGCATAGATCTTGCCTCACTGTGTTTAACAAACACAGCACTTCTAGAAAATCCATATAAATACTTTCTGTACAGTTAGTATAGTCCCAAGAAAAAAACTGCTAATCAATTGTATAAAACCCTGTAATACCCCTCTTTTTTATGCCAGCATCTTGTATGGATTTACTGCAGCCTCTAGACTTAACAGTGAACAAGCTTTTTTAAAGACAAGTTGAAACACCACTTCACAAGTTTGTACGACGATACAGTGTCACAGCAACTTTTGAAAGGCCATGCTTCTGGAGATAGCAATGTCGATCTACAAATGCAGACCTTGAAAGTGAAGCATGCCCAGTGGCTGGTAAACAGCATTACCACACTTGGGGAGAGAGAAGAGGATATTTTTAAGGGATTCTAACAGGCCGGAATCATGGAGGCACACACTCAGTGTCTCAATTACTAATGTAACCCCCTACAAATGGGGGTCACTAAAAAGCCTTCCTTGGGTGAGCCTAAATGCTCTCCGCCTGGCTGGTGTCCTGTATTTCAGCCGATTTAAAAAATAATTTAGTGAGCGTGTCTAATGCCTCTATGTACTGTCGCTTTAAGGGCTGCCAAACTGCAGTATAATTAATTTGAACTGTAGGGACTGTGTGTTTCCCTGCTCGAGTCCCACCTGGGGCACTGAGCAGGTCTCTCAGTTTCTGCAGGCGCTATATGCGCAGGGGGAGCCCTTTAAAAAGATGTAACTATCTGCTGGTAATTTGTTAGAGTGATAATGACAGTACAGTTTGTCTAACCTGCCTTTCTTGCAGCTGGGACTCTGTGTATTTTGCCCCTCCATTTTGGATCTGAACTGCTAAAGGGGTCCAATCAATGGGGAGGGGTTCCTTAAAATGGAGCCTGCTGGCAACTCAGAACTTGGACTCTCAAGTGGAGCCAGCCACAAGGGGCTTTTATGAAGAGAACCTCTGGGAAATGTATTTTAGACCCTGGTGCCTTTTTTCGCCAATAGAGGGACCCTGTTGTGACTGACAAGGAGGCTCAGCCAATTGAAACCTTTTGGACCTGGGGGAAATGCCCGGACTGCCTGCTGAGAGAGTCCGTCTGAGCATGGAGCTGGAAGAGTGAGCAGCTCGTGGGGCTGCTGCCCACGGGGCAGCGCGGGAACTGCACGGGAGGCCTGAAAAAGGCCTGTCTATCATCAGCTGTCCTGAAGGGAATGAAAAGGACTGTGCTTTCTCGGACCAATTATCCAAATTTGGTGTGAAAAAGGAAAGCCGTTGTTGTGGCCTAGATCATGGGCAACATGTGTGGATAAGAAGTAAAGCAGAGGAACCTTAATTTTCGGACAGCGACCCCGAAGAGGAAGCAAATGCTGAAGTGCCCTGAGGTTTGGGGCAGAAGAGAACTGTTTGAAGTTGGAAGCTGAGGGGGAAACCGCCCTGTGAGTTCGTGCAGCCGTTGTTGCGCAGTGATTCACGAAGGAAGCGCATGTGAGGCCCCAAAGTCGACCTGCAGCCGCTAGTAAGCGTAATTCGGACTGAATCTGAGCTTTCAGAATGATTGAAGAAGCAGAAGTCATTTTGGGACCAGACTTAACCTGAAGAAGACCGAAAGTGTGCAGAACAGCGATCGGCCTGTCCGGACTCTGTGGTCTGGTACAGTAAGTGTCCCTTACATATAAATGTGTGTAGTGCTTGTGGGGATTGAGATATGAGTAATTCCCCATGTTGTGAACTGTGTGCTGTGCTGGGAGGGTGATTCCCTAGCAAGTTTCGGACTGAATCCGAGTTTGAGTCAGAGAAGAATGCCTCTGTAGCCAGGCTCAATCTCCTGAAGTGACCAGTTGCTTGCCTAGTAGTGTTCTGTGTACATATAAAATGTGCAGTGAGCTGGAAGTCATAGCCAGCATCACTTGGACTGCATCTGCCTGCATTGAGTGCAAGTGAGCCCTGCCACAAGGGCTGGGCCAGTTATTCTGTTTCTCCTGGCAATCCGGGACAATTTGCATCCCACCCAGTTTTCAGCATCGAGTTTGTAAGTACAAATCATGGTAGCTCCCTGCCATCTCTTATCTAATTGCAAGTGTTTCATCTGATTTCTTTTCTTCCTTTCTTTGTGAACTGAGCCATCTGGCTCCGGATTACAATTGGGTATTGTGCAAGTGCTTTTCCATCACAGGGCCCCAACCAGCTGCACCGATCCTGGCTAGCCCCCACCATCCTGGGTACCCAGTAAAGTGACATTTTGGGACTCTGAATATGCGCACAGTACTGTGATTATTAATGTGTCTAACCTAATTTCCCCTTTCCTTGTTACAGCTCCTTAAATAGATCAGATCTGTTTGTTTCAGCAAAGTTACATTGACTGTGGTGTTCATTTATGTTAAAGTATTGTACTGTGGCTATTGTATTGCATCATCTTGTTTTACAGGGGGTCCCCAGAGTCAAGCTGACCGAGCCAGTCCTGGGGGTAAGTGTAAATAATGACGATAATCATGGTGTACTGTGTGGGCCACTAATAGGAATAAAAAGGGGTCTCAATGTCCCAGAGGGCTGTGACCAAGTTAGTCGAACTACTGTAAACTCTGACCTCTGGGTGGAGGCACCTGCCATAGAACCTAGGCCCCTCAGCCTGTTAGCAGTTAGGCAGCCAGGGGTAATAGCCCTTGGGATAGTGCCACCTGGGGGTTACATCTTGGAGGCACCGCTGAGATTAGCACCTTCTAGTGGCTGGGAGGACTAATGTTTAATGTTGCCAACGACTTTGGTGCCAAATGGGTTTCGCACCCTTATAGTGGGTCATAGGGATGGGCCCCCATTTGTATGTAGAGTGTAGGAAGCAATGATGTAACTGAGTGTAATAATTTCAAGTGTATGAAAAATACATAACTGTTGTTGTTACAGAAAATAGCTAGAGTATCCTGAATAAGGATAGTAATGGTTAAGTGTGCTGACTGATGTATAAAATGTGATGGTATAAACGTATGCTGATTTGCATTAGAGTTATTGTAAGGTATCTACTTGGCGCAGATGTCAAGTTTTCCCAGGCCAGAAAGGGTGTAACCCCCCCTACAAATGGGGGCACTAAAAAGCCTTCCTTGGCTGAGCCTAAATGCTCTCCACCCGGCTGGTGTCCTGTATTTCAGCCGATTTAAAAAATAATTTAGTGAGAGTGCCTAATGCCTCCAGGTACTGTCGCTTTAAGAGCTGCCAAACTCAGTATAATTAATTTGAACTGGGGGGACTGTGTGTTTTCTGCTCAAGTCCCGCCTGGGCCACTGAACAGATCGCTCCATTTCTGCAGCCGCTATATGCACAGGTGCAGCCCTTTCAAAAGATGTAACTGTCTGCTGGTAATTTGTTAGAGTGATAATGACAGTACAGTTTGTCTAACCTGCCTTTCTTGCAGCTGAGACTCTGTGTGTTTTGCCCCTCCATTTCGGATCTGAACTGCTAAAGGGGTCCAATCAATGGGGAGGGGTTCTTTAAAATGGAGCCTGCTGGCAAGTCAGAACTTGGACTCTCAAGTGGAGCCAGCCACAAGGGGCTTGTATGAAGAGAACCTCTGGGAAATGTATTTTAGACCCTGGTGCCTTTTTTCGCCAATAGAGGGACCCTGTTGTGACTGACAAGGAGGCTCAGCCAATTGAAACCTTTTGGACCTGGGGGAAATGCCCGGACTGCCTGCTGAGAGAGTCCGTCTGAGCATGGAGCTGGAAGAGTGAGCAGCTCATGGGGCTGCTGCCCACGGGGCAGCGCGGGAACTGCGCAGAAGGCCTGAAAAAGGCCTGTCTGTTGTCAGCTGTCCTGAAGGAAGAGAGAAAAGGACTGTGCTTTCTCGGACCAATTATCCGAATTTGGTGTGAAAAAGGAAAGCCGTTGTTGTGGCCTAGATCATGGGCAACATGTGTGGATAAGAAGTAAAGCAGAGGAACCTTAATTTTCGGACAGCGACTCCGAAGAGGAAGCAAATGCTGAAGTGCCCTGAGGTTTGGGGCAGAAGAGAACTGTTTGAAGTTGGAAGCTGAGGGGGAGACCGCCCTGTGAGTTTGTGCAGTCGTTGTTGTGCAGTGATTCGTGCGGGAAGTGCGTGTGAGGCCCCAAAGTCGACCTGCAGCCGCTAGTATGCGTAATTTGGACTGAATCTGAGCTTTCAGAATGATAGAAGAAGCAGAAGTCATTTTGGGACCAGACTTAACCTGAAGAAGAGTGTGCAGAATTGCAATCGGCCTGTCAGGACTCTGTGGTCTGGTACAGTAAGTTACCTTTACATATAAATGTGCATAGTGCTTGTGGGGATTGAGATTTGAGTAATTCCCCATGTTGTGAGCTGTGTGCAGTGCTGGAAGAGCGATTCCCTAGCAAGGTTCAGACTGAATCTGAGTTTGAGTCAGAGAAGAATGCCTCTATAGCCAGGCTCAATCTCCTGAAGTGACCAGCTGCTTGCCTGGTAGTGTTCTGTGTACATATAAAATGTGCAGTGAGCTGGAAGTCATAGCCTGCATCGCTTGGACTGCATCCGCCTGCATTGAGTGCAAGTGAGCCCTGCCACAAGGGCTGGGCCAGCTATTCTGTTTCTCCTGGCAATCCGGGGCAATTTGCATCCCACCCAGTTTTCAGCATCGAGTTTGTGAGTACAAATCATGGTAGCTTCCTGCCATCTATTATCTAATTGCAAGTGTTTCATCTGATTTCTTTTCTTCCTTTCTTCATGAACTGAGCCATCCGGCTCCGCATTACAATTGGGTATTGTGCAAGTGCTTTTCCATCACAGGGCCCCAACCAGCTGCACCGATCCTGGCTAGCCCCCACCATCCTGGGTACCCAGTAAAGTGACATTTTGGGACTCTGAACATGCGCACAGTACTGTGATTATTAATGTGTCTAACCTAATTAACCTGATTTCTCCTTTCCTTGTTACAGCTCCTTAAATAAATCAGATCTGTTTGTTTCAGCAAAGTTACATTGACTGTGGTGTTCGTTTGTGTTAAAATATTGTACTGTGGCTATCGTATTGCATCATCTTGTTTTACAGGGGGTCCCCAGAGTCAAGCTGACCGAGCCAGTCCTGGGGGTAAGTGTAAATAATGACGATACTCATGGTGTACTGTGTGGGCCACTAGTAGGAATGAAAGGGGGTCTCAGTGTCCCAGAGGACTGTGACCAAGTTATGCGAACTACTGTAAACCCTGACATCTGGGTGGAGGCACCCGCCATAGAACCTAGGCCCCTCAGCCTGTTAGCAGTTAGGCAGGCAGGGGTAGTAGCCCTTGGGATAGCGCCACCTGGGGGTTACACTAATGTGTCCCACATAGTCACACCAAACAAGCACTCCTAACTCCTGAACTTTTTCTTTATTCTTTCTTTATTAAATGGTGAATAAAAGTTAAGTTTTAACCACTAAGCACTACACACCAAACACACTACAGTACATCTCCCCACCCCTTTAAGCAAGAACTGGTAGAAAAACCCAAAGAGAAAAGCATCCAAGTAATGTGTACTGAGTACAATCATGACTACACTTTCACATTTTGTGAAATACAGTACTGTATGGCCCATCCATTGTTTTAGGTTGTGTGGTTCAATGTGGCCAAGCAAGAAGGTATATCAGGGAGTATCACATGCAGATCACGTGAATCTCAAAATAGGGAAAACATGGTGGTTCCTCTCCGTATCCCTGCAAGTGTCTGCTCATGTCTCTGTTTCTCCAAACCTGCAACCACAAGGAGATACTGTAAGTGGGGAAAGTATTCGGAGGGGAATATGGAAAGGGGAATCTGCAGTAAACTTATATCCATGTAAAGTGTGTCCCCTGAGGATAAAGTGTAAATGTATTTATCGCTAAATGAAGGGGTTATACAGTACATACATACATACTGTACCAAGTACGCAAGTAGAGTCCGTAGAGCTCATTTCCAGTTGCAACCTAGGGAAGCGGGAAATACCAGGAGATATAATGTAAGCAATTCCAATATAGACAAAATTCCAATATATCCAAAGATTACAAAAATGAGTTAAATAAATATAGCTTGCAAAATTGAGGTCCATTACTCAACACATGATTGGCCACACTCTTGTACTGGAACTCACACCAGTCCTCCTGTTTTCCAGAAGCTCCCTGTGGCACCCTTCAGGCTTTCTATCCTGATTGGCCAAAGGTACAACCCCTGACCCATGTTACTGTTGAAATCGGGTCAGGATTCACTAGGATGGCAGTGGCCTGTGACATCTGGTTGCACTGGCCTCAGGTATTTTATTTTAAAAGGGCTCATACCCTGCAGGTAGTTCCTGATGCCCTGTTTGTGTTGGCATGGTTCGCTCTGTCATCCACAATGGTCGGGGTGCCATTTGGGGAATCCCTTAGTCCTTCAACTGCATGATCAATTTTGGTTATCAGTTGCAGGCAGCTGCGTTTATTATGCAGATGAGCTATGGTTAGGAGTGGCGCTGAAGCACTGAAAATGTCCTATACTACTCTTCACGCCTGGTTTCCACTGCAGGTCTCTTTTGGCCTGGTGACTGGACATAACCTGGAGTCATGTTCATGTTGAGCTCAATATTTGGGGGTGGGTTTAATACGCATTCCTATTGGACTGCTGAACCAACAATGCATTATATCTCCTACCTTGCCCCAGTGATCTGTTTGTCAGCTCTTTCTATTACATTATAAAAACATGTATGTAACTGGTTGCTGAGCTACGATAACTATAACTTAAGAGCACCTAGCTATGTGAGTGGGCTGGCCTGGGTTTAATCTGTTAGGTGGTTCAACGGGGCAACATGGTTGGTAGCGGGGACCCGGCAAAAAGTCTATTCTATAACGCACTCATTGTCTACTACTACACCATCCCTGAAGTCAGGCAGCTTTAGGTTTACTTAGGCAGTAGGTACAGCATTTCTGTATCTCTCACGGAAGCAGTACTGTTACAGCAAATTATTCATTCCTTTCTCCTAACTTGGGACCTAGGCAGAACACTTTGCAAATTGTTTTCAGCTTTCAGTTATTAGTTGAGCCCTCTGTGATCTGGAACATATTCCCTATCTGTCAGTTGGGACCTTATAGCTCCTGTATAATAGCTTGTATATGCCCTGGCACTGGGGAGGCCAGAACTCAGGAAGGATCTACAATGGTCTGACCCTCATTTAAGGGACACCTTAGGGGTGCCTTCCTCTTGCCCCACTATCGACAGAAATCTCCTTTTTCCCACCTTCAGTTTAGGACCTGGATGGGACCCATAGCTCACATGAGTACCTTAGCCTCCTTGATATCTGGGCTTTCTCTTTTCTAGAACAAAAAGCCTACCTCACACTAGAGGAGACGTAATTCCCCCGGGGGAGGGGGGGATGACCCACAGTCAGGATGCTGGGACTCTCACTTCCAGCTGCATGTTGTGGATGTCAGAGCTCATACCTCCAAGTACAATGGTGATATGGAATTCTGTTTTCCCTTGTTATATGTATAGCAATATCCCAGGTGCATCAAGCCATGTTCAGGCCAAGCAGCCTGTCATCGATTGGAGTTCTCTGTGCTCATGCAAGCCCACTCCTTCAATATTTAAACTCTGGGGAGGGATCCTATTTCTCCCTTTCCTGCAAGGGCCACAGACTTCTCTCTGAACCTGAAGCTCTGGTCCTAGGTACCTGGGTGGGTCCCCACTGTAGCATACGCTGACATTATGGGCTAACTGGCCCAACTGTTGTTACTTGGTACACCTGCGTCCTCTTTTTCCTCTTATCTGTAGTTTCCCTATCTGAACCTTAGGCCCAGAAGCCCTAACCACAGTCTCTCAGTCCTCTCATTCCGCTGCAGGCAGACAAATACATGCTCTGAGCTTCTAGCCTCCGGGGAGAGGGGGTGTTAAATTGATGTCCTCCTCCACTTCACACCTGACCAGAAGTTGAGCCTGGCACTGGAACATTGGAATTGCATTCACTCAGACAGAAACCTCTAGAACTCACTCACACAACTTCCACTCCCTTATTTATGCATGGCTGGGGGAGGGGCACCAGACACATGCCTTGACTCTTAAATCCACTTCACACAAACTCCCTGTTAGCGGAGGATGGGTAATATGTATAACTACCCGAACAATATCACTGCATTGTGTAAAACTCTATTTATACTGAAACAAAGTCTCTGAGTAATGTGGCCATACTGTGTGTAACTGATACTGCAGCTGTCCCCCAGGACTCCCTGGTAAATAAGATGCAGCATCTCATGAGGTCTATTCTGGGGAGAAGAATTTCAATAAGTAAGCTACTGACCCCCATATCCTATTCTGGGGAGAAGAATGTCAGTAAAAAAGCTACTGACCCTCATTGTGCTGTATGGGATAAACACTAGCATCAGCATTGTACAAGATGTTGGTTATGCTGACAACGTTCAAAGGTTGGAGGCTGTGAGTCCCTTCAAGATCAGCATTATGTTCTGCTAGACTTCTACATACATTTTATCTATAATTCCTTCCTATGTGATGTATAGTCTTGCCTTCCGGATCTCAGTCTTTTTATGTTCCAAGCCATGTATTTACTGCAGCCTCAACTCAGTGTGTATATCTATTACTCAACCTCACCAGTCATGTGACTCAGACTTCCACTGGGTTTCTGATCACAATGTTTCATAAAGCCTCTGTATTTCTGTACTGTACTGCTAATGCTCCTTTTTGGCATATTTTGATTGGATACAGTAGTTTTAAGCCGTGAGTCCTGAAACACTGTTGTTTTACTGCATGTGGACACAGTCACTGGAGGCAAAAAGGAAACAATTGCTATTTGTAATTCTAAATACAAAGACAGTAGTGCTCATTGGATTAAAAAAACAGCTCTCTGTTGATGGGTTAGCAATTAAGTCACATGCTCAGGCTGATGAGGCAACTTTTGAACTGGGACAGGGTAGGAAACGCTTTGTGTGTTCCAGCCCTGCATGAGAGTGTTTAATCAGGCGCAGAACTTAGAGAACAAGAAAGTATTCAGAACTGGACTGAATACAGTGTACCTCAGGGGAATCCAAGGACCTGAGACAGCCGTGAGCCTTGAAAGCTGCCACGCCGTGACTTGGAAAACTATGGCTGCCATAAGGTTTGACATTTCATACAATATATACAATAAAACAATCATTCTGTATGAGAAATATGGGTTGTGAATGTGGTTGTCAACGCTCCAGTTGTATGAAAATGTATTCTGTGTGCACTCAGGCATGTAGGAATGGTAAAAGGTGTGCTGACAGTCACTCACTAGACAGCTTTACGAGCTTAACTCTGATTTCTCTTACCTGCTAGCCTGCTAACTTAAGGTTGTTTTCTTTTAAATTGTGCATCCTGTGCAAGGTAGTCTGTTTCTGAATCAAAGATACATGTGTTTTTTTTTTTTGTTTTTTTTGGGGGGCTTAAGACTCAAATTCCATTCCAGCAAACATTACAACACTTCAGCCCCTGAGAATTTTAAGAAAATGGTCATAAAACAAACTTCTGTGGTGACGCTTTCATAGCTGCATGAGGACTTGGTGAATAGACTGCTTCTATGTTATCATGTTAGCATGTTTTATGACTTGTGCCATACCCTCAGTGTAGGAGAAGAGCACAATAAAATTGATCAGTATCATGCTGCCAGTTCTTAAGGTTTGCATGTGGAATGTGCGCTCCCCTTTTTCTTATCACTATCTTTTCTTAAGGAAGTATGTGTTTGTACAGTGCACTGACAGAATGGCTTAAGGAAGCCGTCAGATTAGTTTAACCCATTCACTGCCAGGGGTATCTTACACTCGTGTGTCAGGCTATTTCTGGTATTTTTCCGCTGCCTTATTTAAAATGAAATCTAGATTTAGTAGTTGCCGTAGTGGTCCTTGCAAGAACAGATCCAGAAACAAATGATTTGATACCTTTTAATGGACCAACATAGATGTAACAACAAGAACAAAGTGCTCTAGCTTTCGGACCAACCAGTCCTTCGTCAGAAGCCTAATGGCAGTTGTTTAGAAAAAACAGTACTTTTAACAGCTAGATCATGCAGAAAAAAAACAGAAAAAAATCCCCATTGGTTTAAAATACTCATTTAAAAAATACAGAAAATGATGTTAGAGTAATTTAACAGCACCATACTACCTTCAGCCAGGCTTGTCTCAGGGTCAAAGGTGCTTGGTGGAACACACATACAAAGAATCCTACTGCATATACATTTAATTGACGTAAGATAACACTGCTGGAGCAGATGACTCCTAAATCAAGTTGAGTGTCACAGCATGTATAAGGATGTGATTACTGAAATGCAACCCCCACCCTGATTAAAGACATACTGAGATTGTCTTAGTACTCTAAGAAGTTTCAATGCATGCATTATAGACAAAAAATTACCAATAAAGTTGTCTTAAAAACATCAGTGCACGTTGTATGATGTGTAAAACCTAGCTGGACCTGTCACCCTGCTGTACTCTCCAGCTAGATATCATATCTCACAAATTTCAAAAAACCTCTAGTGTAGTGACAGGACTTTATAAATGATAATTTAAATATAAATTGGCAGTGTCAGTGTCAAACAAAAAAACTCTAGTTGTGGACCACCAAGGAATTAAGTTCATGTAGCCTGATAGGTACTGATGTCAATATACTCTGAGAATGTAACAACTTGATGTACCAGAACTGTCTAAGGAATCTGAAAAGAGATAAAAATGTAATTTCTCACCTTCTCCTCCTCTTCACACAAACAATACACCCTACCCCACCCCACATCCCCATAATGTGTGTGTGTGGGGGGATAACTAGCTTTAAAGAGATGCTCACACACACACACACACACACACACACATGCTGACGCACACACATTTCCAAGGATTCTGGATACAACTACAATGAAATAAACCTGCCACCCTCCTCAGGATAAGGTAACTAGAATTAAATATAAAGTATGTGTGTAAGACCAGAGGTCTAACATACCTACATTTCCTCAAATCACTACAATATTAGCCTAATGTAAAAAGATCTGTCCAGGACTCCCATGCAAATGAGATCTTGCACCCCAATATGTACAGAGTTAAAAAAATATATATGTGACAGTCTATGATAACACTCCTGTATGTACAGTAACAGGCTAGGTAATCTAAATATGGTGTAAAGGAATCAACCCCACTCCTGGGCAAGGATAAAAAGTAAGGAGGAATTAATATTCATTATGTGTGTGAAGTAAGAGTAGTAACACACTGAAACTCCATGCATCTAAATAGAGGCCTACCTCAATGTGACAGCAAGCCTTACACCTGTTATATTACTTACCTCACAACACATACCCATACACATACATACACACATGCACCCACATCCCACACAAAATGAAGTCCTATAATATACCAGTCTAGATAAAAATGTAATTTCTCTCCTCCTCCTCTTCACACAAACGATACACCCTACCCCACCCCATATCCCCATAATGTGGGGGGGGGGCATAACTAGCTTTAAAGAGATGCTCACACACACACACACACACACACACACACACTTCCAAGGATTCTGGATACAACTACAATGAAATAAACCTGCCATCCTCCCTAGGATAAGGTAACTAGAAGTAAAATATAAAGTATGTGTATAAGACCAGAGGTCTTACATACCTACATTTCCACAAATCACTACAATATTAGCCTAATTTAAAAAGATCTGTCCAGGACCCCCATGCAAATGAGATCTCGCACCCCAATGTATACAGAGTTAAAAAATTTTTTTATATATGTGACAGTCTATGATAACACTCCTGTATGTACAGTTACAGGCTAGGTAATCTGAATCTGGTGTAACGGAATCAACACCACTCCCGGGCAAAGATAAAAAATAAGGAGGAATTAATATTCATTATGTGTGTTAAGTAAGAGTAGTAACACACTGTAACTCCATGTATCTAAATAGAGGCCTACCTCAATGTGACAGCAAGCCTCACACCTCTTATATCACATACCTCACAACACATACCCACACACATACATACTCACACGCACCCACATCCCACATAAGCTGAAGTCCTATAATATGCCAGTCTGCAGAAGAAGAGGTCTCTGGATGTCAGATTCTGTAATGTCCCATGAGACCGAGATCAGAGTTCATCCCATCTGCTACCATGTTGAGATGTAAAAATAAGTTTAATCTCAAATGCTCGTCTCTGTTGTGTGTTTTTTAGATTTCCTTTTAAGACCATTACTGACATATCTGAGATTGAGTGGTCAGGCTGGGAGAAGTGGTGGGTTACTGACATATCTGAGATTGAGTGGTCAGGCTGGGAGAAGTGGTGCCCCACTGGTTTTTCAGTCTTCTTCCATCTAATAGTATGTCTGTGCGAGTTCATCCTAGTGCGGAGCTGTTGGCTTATCTCTCCAACTTAACCTGTCTGTGGACATCTCTTGCACTGAATGAAATAAACAACATGTCGTGATGTGCATGTATAACTCCCCATGCACCTTGAATTGTCTGTTTTGTGATGTAACCACACAGTCCGAGGTGGAAATGAGCTCACAAGTCTTACAGGTGCGTCGACTGCAGGGTCATGTGCCATTGTGTGACATGGTATTCTGTTCTGGTGAAAGTTTGCTCCTAATAATTAGGCTGGTTAAATTTGGTGGTTGTTTAAAAGATAGTAGTGGGAGTTCCTTAAAAATACAATTAAGGGTTTCATCCTCACTAAATGTTTATTTATTTTTATTTATTTAAGAATCAGTTTACAACCTTTGAGCCAGAGGCTCGTTTCCAAAGGTACTTCGTCACGTAAAGACATACATTGCATTTCGGTTACATAGCAAAGATTTGCAAAAAATCAATAGGCATTCACCAGAGGTGCCACATCACATATGGTCAGACAAATACAATTGGGTACAGGGTACATGTATTGATAACAGGTATTACACAAGTCGGTATCAAGTGAGCATTCTGGTAGATAAACATTGAAAACAGCTGGCACTGGCCAGGTTAAACCTAGGCATGGTGTACAGGAAGTGGTGGAGGGGATGGTTGGGTGGAGAGCTGCCCGGGGCATTGTCAAAGAAAGAGGTGAGGCTATGTTCAGAGACAGGAGCAGTTACGAGTGCTGAAGATGGTTCCAAGTGCGGTTTTGAATGTGGAGATGGTGATGGCATTGGTGATGGTGGCAGGAGAGAGTTAAACCAGGTTGGGGCTCTATGGCTGAAGGACCTCTGGCCAGCTGGTTCTCGTTCTGGGGACCTTTAGAGTGGTCTTGTAGGAGGACCGTGTTGCAATGGTGGGAGGGCTCTGGTGGATGGATGCCGTTACCCCAGGGGAGAGACCGTAGGGTTTTTTGGTGAGGAGACAGGTCTGGTATTGGAGCCGTTCATCCAGGGTAAGCAGGTTAGCATCGACATATAGCTGACAGGTGTGTGTGAGCCTGGGGGCACCAGTAATCAATCTGCATGCTTTATTCAGGGTTAGGTGAATTTTGTTGAGTGCAGTGGTGTCAGCAGCACCGTATACTGGTAGACCATAGTCTACAAGGGACAGAACGGACGATGTAACAGCTAGCCGGAGAGCATTTGGGGGAAGGCAGGTTTTATGGCGGAATAGGATGCCAAGCCGTGTGTTGGTGGCGGATGTTAGGGCGTCGATGTGGTTGTGAAATGTGAGGGCTGAATCAAGGTAACCCCAAGGTATTTGTAGGAGCAGACTTGTTCCAGTGGTTGGTTGGTGCTTGGAAGGATATAGAGTGGGTGGTTGCTAGCTTTGTTTTGGGGTGTGAAAGAGCATAGTTTTGGTTTTCTTAAGATTGATGACGAGTCTGCGCCCTTAAACCAAGCCTCGCACTGTTGAAAGACTGCTGTAGGGAGTCCTGTAGGGAGATGGGATTACGGTGGGTGGCAAAAGGACAGCGTCCTGCATACAGCAGAATTTTGACAGAGCATGCACTGGGCAGGGTGTTCAGATACAGCGAGAAGAGAAGGGGCCCAGGATGGAGCCTGGGGACCCCAGAGAGAATGGGATCGGGTCGGAGAGTGTGCTATTAATCTTGACACACTGGGATCGAGTGTCAAGATAGCTAGCACACCATGCCAGGGGCCAGCCGAGAGACCAGTGAGGCAGAGTGCATTCAGCAGCAGTGGATGGGAGACAGTGTCGAAAGCCTGAGAGGTCAATGAACACTGCACCAGCTAGGAGCTGGTATCCAAGGAGTGTAGGAAGTTGAGAATTCAATAAGGGCAGTGCTGGTACTGTGACCCGACGGAAGCCATGTTGCTCTGGGCATAGATGTTATGCTTAGCCAGATAATCAGTGATTTGAATGGCCACCACTTTCTCCAGGGCTTTAGAGAGGGAGGAGGATGGAGATTGGCCGGTAGTTGCTGGCCGATGACCTGTCGCCTCCTTTATGAATAGGTGTGATAATGGCTGTTTTCCAAGCTGTGGGAATTGTCCCAGGCAGAGTGACTGGTTAATTAGGCTTGTGAGAGGTGCAAGGACTTCATCTAGCACCAGCCTGAGGATGCTGGGGTCCAGTGAGTCACTGCCGGGATTGTTGCCATTGAGAGCTTTGATTAGGATGGGTCTGGCTTCCTGGGTGGAAATCTTTCGCAGAGGAAGCTGGGGTGCTGGAGGACAAGGGGAGTTTGGCTGGGGGGAGGTCAAAGAAATTACTAGGAGGACTGAGCTAAGGTCAGTGAAAGTGGTGTTGAACCAGTTAGCTATGGTGGCAGGCTCGGTGGAGGTTGTGCCATTTCTAGTGAGCTGGGATGGGGCAGGGGAGCAAGCTTTACCATTGAGTTGCTTAATATTATCCCAGAAGGTCCGGGCTGAGCCCCAGGAGGATGTAAGGGAGGCCTGGTAATGGTCTGCCTTGGCTTTCCTGATGGCCTATGAGCATTTATTTCGGGCTGCATTGTATGCTTGCCTATCAGACAGACGACCTGTTTCAGTGGCAAGGTGCCAGAGGTTATCCCGGTTTCTAAGTAATTGTAGGAGGGCCGGGCTAACCCAGGGTGCGTTCTATTTTTTGGACCGGGTTTTGGTTAAGGGTGCAAAGAGATCACAGGCCATGTTGAAGGTGTGGGTGAAAAAGGTGAGGGCAGTATCAATGTTGGTTGTCTGCTGAATGGGGGACCAGTCTATCTGGGTGAGGAGCACCTTAAGTTTCTTCAGCCCACCAGGGCGGAGGCGCCTGCGGAGGGTGGTCTGGGCTTTGGGCTTGGGATTGGGGGCTACCCAGTGGAATAGGATAGGGGAGTGGTCACTCAGGAGTCTGGGAGGACCTGGATGTTTTGGATTTTATGGGGTGGGTTAGTTATAAGAACATCCAGCAGGATTGCTGGTACCACTCTTGGAGGTTAAGTCTCGTGGGCTGGGTGACGAGAGTTGTGTCAGATCTTGGTGCAAATGAGTCTCTGTGGTGGATGAGGAGGTGCTGAGCCAATTTACATTAAGGTCCCCACTAGGACTTGTTCTGCCTTATGGTGGAGGGTGGCTAGGTAGTCCGTTAACGATATCAGGGCTGGGTGCTGGTTCTTTGGGGGAACGGAGGCTGTGGTGAGATAGAGAGGGCTCCTGGAGGGGTCTGGGGTGAGTCTGAGGGTAAGGGCCTGAGCCCCATTTATGAGGGTAGGGTTGGGGAGTGCATGTCCAGGTATTGTGTCCCTGGTGTAGATTGCACAGCCTCCCCTCGCTTGCTCTACCCGGTCCTCCCGGTATAAGGTATAGCCTGGGAGGAGACAAATGAGTCAGGAGTTGATTTGGACAGCCAGGTTTCAACCAGGGCTATGATGTCTGGTTGGTGAGCCATGGCCCAGCACTGTAGGGCGTCAAATTTCTTCAGCAGGCTGCATATGTTCATGGAGGCTACTCGAAGACCAGTGGGCTGAGTGGGTGGATGGGAGGGGGCAGGGTCTGGGTTGGGGTGTATGTTCCCTGTTAGGAGCAGAAGGAGGAGAAGTGCTCTGGTCAGAGGGAGGCAGATGGAGAGTTTACGCCGGGAGCGATAGAATAAGGAATGGGGTTTGGTTGCACAAGGGGTGGGTAGGGTAGCACAGGCAGAGAAGGCCTGAGTGATCAGAAGTGCAAGGGGGCTGTAGGGGGAGGACAGGTGATGTCTGGAAGGGGGGTGAGGTGGAGAGGAGCATATGGGATGTGTGGAGGAGGAGGGAGGGGTAGGAGCAGTGGTAAAGGAGGAGGGGAGGACAGGAGGGTAGGTAGGAACACTGGAGTAGTGAGGCTGAGGGTTAATAGGGACACTAGGGTATGTGGAAGGCAAAGGGAGGAGGAGGAGGAGGAGAAGAGATAGACTGGCGAGCAGGGGATGCATGTGCATAGTTGGGAAGGCTGGTGGAGCTGAAGTGAGGAAAGAATGGGGACTAGGGATGAAGAGGGGAGATAGTAGTGAGAGATCACTCTGAGTCTAGTTGCTGCTGTGGTGTGGTGGTAGTGTGTGTGCCTGAAGTGTATAGAGTACCAGGTTCAAGTCTTGATCAGGGTAATAGGAGAGAGCTAGACTAGTGGCTGTAACAGCAGGAGTTGGGTTCAGGTTTGTAGAAGCACTTAGATAACACTTTAGTTGTGTCACAGGGTTAGTCGTTCTTTATAGTTATGAAATCCTGCAGTAAAAATATGCAGGTGTTCTAGGTGAGTGGTGGAACTGTGGACTTTGGAAACAAGGGTGCAGCGTTCAAATCCTGCAAGGCAGCAGGAAGAAGAGGTAAACTTATATTTTGGCAGATTGGGTAGGGAAGTGATTAAGAGGCTTAGAAAGTAGTAATAAAATAGGTAGGCACTGTGGTGCAGAGGTAGAGCAGCTGACTCTGAGTGCAAGGGTACTGGGTTTGGACACAGCTCAGGGACAGAGTGTAGACAGGGCCAATATTTTAAATCTGGGCAGGAGGGAGGAGGTATGGTTAAGAGCATAAAATAGAGGAAGTTGTTGGCCTGGTTCAGTGGCTCAGAGGATAGTCAGTAGAATTTAGAGAGAAGGGTACCAGGTTTGATACTAGCAGTTGCTTAGAGATAGGCTGAAGGATGAGTGCAGAAAGTAGATAGTAGAAGGAATCCAAGGGAACTGCAGTGACCTCTAGTGGGACAGCTGTGAGGTAGTAGCTAGGAGGGATATAGAGAGGACAGAGGAGCTAGAGTGGAAAGTGCAGTGACCCCTAGTGGTTGGTGCCTATAACCTGCAAATGGGAAAGTGGACACTTAGTAAAAAGGAGGGTAGGTCACATGATGTGACATGTGACCTGCCAACAGCAATATATGGAGCGCCAACCCGGGCCGGGTGGGAAGTGCCTCACAACAGTCAGGCTGTAGTGCAGGACACTTTACCTCTTGTTGGGTGGAGATCTTTAATAATCTAACACAGAAGTTCAAGGTCTGGATGATATGTGACTACTAAGGGTATTCTGTCTGTAGCTGTCTTTTCTTTATATTGAAGTAGCAGTTGTCTTGGTACTTGCGTTGCAAGTTCTGTTATCCTGTCAATTTCTCTGGAAGAGTGTCCCTGCTCAATAAAGGTGTTTTTCAACATAGCCAAATGTGTACCTCTGTCATCCTCATTTGAGAAAATACAGTGACATCGGAGTGCTTGACTGTACATGACAGATTTTTATGTTTGCTTGCACGCATGTGCAAGAAACATAGTGCCATCGTCGGAGATTTCGGAGGTGTGTCACCTCCTCCTCCAATTCAGGCAGTGTGCTGGCAGGTGCGTTTCGTAGTCATCGCATTTGAGCTGTCTATGACACGCCTCCAAATGCAGTGGCATACAGTTGAAAGGGGAGCTACGCTTGAGTGAGCAGCGATAAGAAGCTGCTCACGCAGCAGCTCCCCAGCCGCAGGCGCAGCACCCCTCGCATGCAGTGTAGCAGGGCTGACGGGTGCTCCAATCCCGCCTGCTGAGCTGCACTGCCTCCCTGCCCTCCCGCTTGGTGCCATGCTGGGAGCCCAACCCAGCATGGCAATCAGTGATTTAGCCGACGGGTGCCCAATCCCCGTCGCTGAAGGCCCCTCAATTCCTTGTCGCACGCTGGGAGCCCACCCCAGCGTGGCAAACGGTCCCGCAAGGTTTTTTTTTTCCTTGCCGACGGGGTGCCCAACTCTCGCCGGCTGAATGCCCCCAAAGTCCTTGTGCCATGCTGGAAGCTCACCCCAGCGTGGCAAACAGTCCCATGACGTCTTTTAATTTGTTTTACCAGTAAGACAAAACTGTCCCTGTGCGCCTCCCCGACCCCCTCCCACAACCCGCACCCACCCACTGCGCACCCAGCCTTCCCCACACCCCCACCCCACATACTTACCCGCTCGACGATCTTCGGTGGACTGGGAACACGCCTGCACTCTTCAAAGCCGACCGCTTAACCGAGGAAATGCCGGTAAGCTGTATAATGGGCCAGATAGGGGGTTTCAAGTTTATTAGATATCTCAGCTATTTTTGGAATTTTACCACCAACGTGGGGTTTAGCCTTCTTCATGAATGATGTACTCGTCATGGCGTTATTCAGGCCCGAAGGGTGATTTCACGCAGTGACTGCGAAACCACCCTTTGGGCCTGAATACCACCATGACAGTGACATCATTCATGAGAAGGGGTCCCAAAACCCCCATGTTGAAAATTTGGTGCCAAAATTCCAAAAAATGACTGTTTAACGAGCGTGCATTGCGCAGTTCCTACGCAGGCTCGTAAGTTCAGAAATTCAATATTTTCACCCAGATTTTCAATATTGCCATTTCACCACACCTTCTTATGAGCAGTACAGCTGTCATTTTTCAATATCTCACCCAAATGTGTTTCCGCCCATGTAGCGTAGAATGGGCAGTCAGTGTACAAATCAATGTAAGGACAAATTAAGAAAATCACAGTGACACTGTTCATGAGCATAGGTCTTGAATGGCTATGTTGAAAATTTGCGAAAAATTCCTAAAATGACTGTTTGATGAGCGCAGCGCTAGCAGTTCCCACGCACGCTCATGTGGCTCATGTAATTTCAATATTTCCACTCCAGATTTTCAACATTGCCATTTTTCCACACCTCCTTATGAGCAGTACAGCTGTCATTTTCACATCCTGCCCAAACGGTTTCCGCTTCATGGCTGCGACAATGGCGCAGTCGGTGCAAACTCAATGTATGGGACACATTAACAAAACCACAGTGACACTGTTCATGAGCAGAGGCCTTAAAATGGCTATGTTGAAAATTTGGTGAAAAATTCTAAAATGACTTTTACGAGCTTATGCTGCACAGTTCCTATGCATGCTCGTAAGTTTGCAAATTTAATATTTTCACTTAGATTTTCAACATGTCCTTTTATTAAACTTCCTTATGAACAGTACAGCTGCAATTTTCATATGTCACCCAAAATGTGTTATCGCACATGTAGCGCATAATGGTGCTGTTGGTATGCGAAAGCAATGTTTAGGACAGATTAAGAAAATCACAGTTACACTGTTCATGAGCAGAGGCTTAAATGGCAATGTTGAAAATTTGGTGACAAAAGTCCATAAAATGACTGTTATGAGTGAGCATTGTGCAGTTTCCACGCATCCTCGTTAGTTCATGACTTTGTAATATTTTCAGTCCAGATTTTCACTAGTGGCATTTTCCACACTTCCTTATGAACAGTACAGCTGCCATTTTTCACAACATGGTCGAAGTGTGTTTTCACACTTGCAGTGCAGAGATGCGTGGTCACTGTGGGAAATCATTGTTCGGCACAGATAAAGAAAATCACAGTGACACTGTTCATGATCGGAGGCACCAAAATGCCTGAGTTGACAATCTGCTATAAAAAATCCCCAACCTAATTATATTACGGGTGTGCATTGCACAGTTTCTATGTACGCTCGTGACTTCACCATTTTTTTAAGTATTTTTACTACACATTTGCAACATAGCGTTTTACACCTCCCCATGAAAGAGTACAGCTGTCATTTTTACATCCTGTTAGAATATTTTTGCATCTGTGGTGCTAAATGCAGTAGTCACTGTGCATAAGCAGCTTTCGCTACCAAACTGATATTCCCCTGTTCATGAGGTGGTCACAAAACAAACATGTTGGAAATTTGGAGTGAAAATACCAACTAATGCCTGAGGTATTAGGCTTTTCAACTAAATCGCCAACCCTCTAGAGAATGACAGGAATCAGGGTGTGACTTGGGATTCTTGCCTGTGATGCTCATACCATTCACACCCCGCAGTCACTGAGAGGCATCGGGTATGTCTTAGACTCTTCGGCCCCAAACTTCACCCCATTCTCCTATATGGCACCCATCTCACTGTATTTTCTAATGAAATGGGGTGTGCATAAGGGCTAAAGACCCCAAGGAACACGTGCCACTTGTCAGTCTCTGCAGAGTGGGGTGTGGTGAAATGGCGTGGCCGTTATGCCTGACGACCCAAACGCACACCCCAATGCCTGTCACTCTCTGCAGGGTAGTGGTAGGGTTGGCTTCAATTCAATACTTCGCTGCCATTCCTATTACGCAGCTCTGTAACTTCTACACTACCACTGCCAATGACAGCAAGCAAACATTCGGCATTGACAAATGCTTGTTTTGTATGGTTTGGATGATTACTTTTCTTGTGTAGGTATCTCTGTCTGTCTGTTGGCTTCCTGTAAATACATGTATGTAAGATTCCATACAGAGATTTAGATACATGGAGTTTCAGTGTGTTACTACTCTTACTTCACACACATAATGAATATTAATTCCACCTCACTTTTTGTCCTTGCCCGGAAGTGGGGTTGATTCCGTTACATCATATTTAGATTACCTAGCCTGTTACTGTACATACAGGAGTGTTATCATAGACTGTCACATATTGTCAATATATATATATTTTTTTTAACTCTGTACATATTGGGGTGCAAGATCTCAATTGCATGGGGGTCCTGGACAGATATTTTTACATTAGGCTAATATTGTAGTGATTTGAGGAAATGTAGATATGTTAGACCTCTGGTCTTACACACGTACTTTGTATGTACTTCTAGTTACCTTATCCTGGGGAGGCTGGCAGGTTTATTTCATTGTAGTTGTATCCAGAATCCTTGGAAATGTGTGTGTGTGTGTGTGTGCGCGTGAGCATATGTGTATGTGTGTGTGTGTGTGTGTGTGTGAGAGAGCATCTCTTTAAAGCTAGTTATCCCCCCACACACACACATTATGGGGATGTGGGGTGGGGTAGGGTGTATTGTTTGTGTGAAAAGGAGGAGGAGGAGGAGAGAAATTACATTTTTATCTCTTTTTCAGATTCCTTAGACACTTCTGGTACATCAAGTTGTTACATTCTCAGTGTATATTGACATCAGTACATATTAGGCTACGTGGACTTAATTCCTTGGTGGTCCACAACTAGAGTTTTTTGTTTGACACTGATACTGCCAATTTATATTTAAATTATCATTTATAAAGTCCTGTCACTACACTAGAGTTTTTTTGAAAGTTATGGGACATGATATCTAGCTGGAGAGTACAGCAGGGTAACAGGTCCAGCTAAGTTTTACACATCATACAATGTGCACTGATGTTTTTAAGACAACTTTATTGGTAATTTTTTGTCTATAATGCATGCATTGAAACTTCTTAGAGTACTAAGACAATCTCAGTATGTCTTTAACCAGGGTGGGGGCTGCATTTCAGTAATCACATCCTTATACATGCTATGACACTCAACTTGATTTAGGAGTCATCTGCTCCAGCAGTGTTATCTTATGTCAATTAAATTTATATGCAGTAGGATTCTTTGTATGTGTGTTCCACCAAGCACATTTGACCCTGAGACAAGCCTGGCTGAAGGTAGTATGGTGCTGTTAAATTACTCTAACATCATTTTCTGTATTTTTTAAATGAGTATTTTAAACCAATGGGGATTTTTTCTGTTTTTTTCTGCATGATCTAGCTGTTAAAAGTATTGTTTTTTCTAAACAACTGCCATTAGGCTTCTGACGAAGGACTGGCTGGTCCGAAAACTAGAGCACTTTGTTCTTGTTGTTGCATCTATGTTGGTCCATTAAAAGGTATCAAATCATTTGCTTCTGGATTTATTTAAAATGAAAAATCTATATGTACTCTTGAAGGAAAAGTAGGGAAACCATGAATATTCTTAAATGGAAGACTCTGACACTTTAATAGGTAGAATGTTTCATCGGTATCTGGTCATGTCACCAAGAAACACAACCTGACCTATAAACAACATGAAATTTCTACTCAAAAATAGTGCAAAAAATGATCACAGGAAACATTATTTAACTGAGAAACAAGGAAAGCTATACGTTGCTGAACTTCTCTATGGATGTACTATTCACACAAAAAAAAACATCTGTTTGTTATATGGAAACATTTTATAGTGTATGGTAGAATGTTATTGTGGGCAAAATTCAGTGGGAATACACAGCTGTTGTACCATCGTGGAGACATCACAATGGTGTTGTACCATCCTGAGGATGTCCCCACGATGGTACAACAGCATGGAACGTCCCTACGCATGCGCATTAGGCAGCACTCAGCCACGCGGTGAACAAATCCTTTGCGATCACGGGAAACGGCCGCTGCTGTGTGATTTTTTTAAAAACGAAAACGGCCACTTTGATGTAACGACACAGTCCTGATCTTCTGTATCGGTGGGTAGCGTGAAATTTTATTAAAATACATTCGTCTGTGGCAGTTGGAGAATGGGGACCGAGTGTTTGGGGGGACGAGCAACAGCACAAGTATTACAGTCACTATTATGAAATTTTTGCTGATGCCCTTACACTATACAAGACTGTCACGGGCATCAGTTAACAGCGCTGAATTTACTTCTTGAGGTTACATGGCAGTAAACCTCTCGAGTTAGCTCTCAAGGTTCACACAGTTGCCATGGTAACCTCTTGAAGTGAATACAGCATTGTTGTTAACTGATGCCCATACATTATCCTCTATACAGCATGGTACTTCAGCTCATTTCTACAAATTAAAGGTGGAAACATGTCTATGTTCACTCTTGATACTTTATATGTTTCTGTATGTGAAATCAGGTTATGTATTCAGACTATGGGCTGGATTTTCAAAGAACTGCAGCATGATTGTTGCACAGCTATGTTACTAGTGGCAGTACTAGTAGCATCACTGTTAGATCACATAAAATGTGGTTCCTGTCACACGTGTTACTAGTTGTGTTCCAAAATTATGCATGCATCAAAATAAGGATGTAGACATCATTTTGTGCTGTAAATTGTGGAAACCTATGTAAATGCAACAAAACTGAGTAAAAATTGTGCCAACAAGCTGGCCCAGTGGCATGGAGGGTTAATGTGCTGGATGCCACACCCACGACCACATGTTGACCTCAGTTTGGGAACAAGTCCCAACTACAGAGGGTCAGCCTTGAGGGGCAGCACTGAGCATCTGATGAATGCTCTCCTATCTTCTCCTAGGGTGGGAAGGCAAGCTGCTCCACTCAGTACTGCCACCTTGTGGAGGTGCAGTGGCAGGGCAGTGGTTGTGACTCCAGTGCGGGGGGACACCTGTCCTGCTCTCTGACCTGCACTGCTGCCCACGGCAGCCTTGTCTCGATGAGGTTTCTGGGTATGGAGGAAGATGGTCCACCCCCTCCTGGCCCCACCAGAGGGCACAGTCCATGTGGGATTGTGAGGTAGGTCCTGGGGGAGGCATGTAACAGTCAGGAATCAGGCTGAGGCTGAGTACAGCTGGCCCTGGAGGTAAAAAGCCATATGGAAAAAAATACCACCAACAGCTTAACCTGATTCCTTAATATGTCAGTTTGCATCTGAATCTGGGCCTCTCCCCAGAACAAGGCTTGAAATAGGTCCCATCTTGTGGAAAAATTCAGCAGTCTTTCACCAAGGGAAGAGGGGCAGAGATGGCTTCGTGTACCCTCATTGTGATGTGCCACCTCTTTGCCCTGGACCTCCATTACATTTTTGGGCAAAGGCTCCTCCGCCACTATTGCCCTTGAACCCAGAGTAAGATCCTTTACTCCTCTGGTTTCTGAAGTTCGGAAAGGGACAAAAAAAAACATTGATACTGCCTCTGTCGGCTGCCTCCTTGACTTTTTGAACTGAGCTGGCCTTCTGCTGTAGTTTAGATAGTGGAAGATGTCCCTTCTTGTCCTGAATATCTTTCAAAATGTCATCCAGGCCTGATCCAAATAACAAACCTCCCTCAAAGGCTAAATTAGATAGCCTGGCCTTCAACATCTGGTCTGCAACCCAATGCCGCAGCCATGCACCCCTCATGGCAGGCACAATGTGATAAGCAGAGCGAGCTGGCATCCATAAGTTCTCCACCGTGGCATCCCCTAGAAAGGTAGAGACCATGGATACCAGCTGTAAAATACTTGCCCCCTCAGAATATGGGGGAATGAAACTACCCAGCACCATAACCCATAAATTTAGCACTCTGGTAACAATAAAGGATGTATAGGAGGTGCGAAGAATTGCTTGTTGGAGGCAATGGCTCTTCTGCATGAGGTATCCACTTGCTTATTGTGTGTATCCGCTATAGCCACCGATGCCTCAATTGGAATAGGCATGTGTCTTACAGAATTATGAAGAGCCTTATCCGCAATAGGTGGAGTTTCTCACTTGAGGGTGTTTTATTACATAAAAGGAAAACACCTTACCCTGGGTTTTGGTAGATATTTTCTCTGGTCTGTGCTTGCCCATTCCTGTTCAATAATCATATCACAGTGTATAAAGTTTGGAAAACACTTTGGAGCAGAGGAGAACACAGACAGGATTGGATTCACATCCAAGGTCTCCATGGTTTTCACCTTCTTCATCTGCAATGTCCTTCAAGCTTCAGTTATAAGATAATACATAGACCTTGCATCAGACAGGGGAGGGACTGGAATGTTCCTTTTCGGCTCTGTGCACTCCCCCTCCTCCTCCTCATCAGAGGGTCAGCCTCATCATCAAGTAACACTTTTGGGTGAGGACTTTCCCCAAGATCCCAGGTACCCTCCTTCTCACCCTCTGCATGTTCAAGGGCAGAGTCTGCCTGCAGATCTAGGTTAGCAGACTTGTCCTGCTCTGGTGCACCTGGACATGCCTGTGTGGGCCCACCTAACCTGAAGGGCCTGGCTTGGGTTAGGGTGTACCAGAATTGATGTCCTGGGGAAACATCAGGGCTCAAAAGCTCACCTAAGAGCAGTAACAAGGATTTACACAATTCTGCTTTGCCACTGCCAGCCAGTACACCAGGTGACCCCCCACCTCCCACTCGGTGTTCCAGCTGGGGGAACCATGATAGACTTATTAGGTTGAGCAACACAATGGGGACAATAGGAACCCAGCAAAGAGGGCTGCATTACCCTCCTGCAGGTCTTACATATTTTAATAATGAGAGGTCTCCAATAAGCCTTGATGCCGATGTCTCTATATCAGAAAAACTGCCCAGAATACAACAAAAGGAATATATATTTTTTTCTTTCATAAAATGAATGCTGCTCTGATCCCCTCCCTATCTGCTGTGGTGGACAGCTGCAAAGAAACCAACAGACAACTGAAAACTTAAGACTAGTTGACAGACAGGGCAAGAACAGGCAAAACTGTCATACACAAGCATTCCTACCAGCCTACAGAAAAGTCAGGCTGTAGTAGGAACAATTGCATTCCCAAAAATGGAAGAGCCGAGCCGGGGGTAAACACTGCCACCTCATCTAGTGCTTGAGAACACTGACTTGTGCGTGCTTGTGCAAGTGCATGTGCACGTGACTTCACAACGATACGCGTGACGTCACCACAGGGGGGACTGCATGTCCAGCCTAAGAGGCATGAAAACTGATAGTGCTACAGCATGGAATGGCTGCCTGAACTGAAAAGGGGCACGAGCCTAACTGACAGTCTCTCAGTAATGGCAGAAATCCAAGCAGCTCAGTAGAGCCATTAGAAAACAAAGCCAGCACAGAACACCCCCACCCAAAAAAAAACAGTAAAAGGCAGAGTCAACCAAGTGAGCCTGAGAGAAAAGAACCCCAGGCTCAGTCAAAGCAAGAACATGTATGACACACAGTCCCCAGTATAACAAAAAAATACCTCACACCAGAAGTAGTCTGCAGCACCCAGGGCACAGACAAGCTAAATAGCAGCCCTATAACAGTCCCTGGGTGGGTGATACCGGTAAAGATGCTAGGGAGAAAAGGAAGCAATTAATAAACCTGACTACTTGACCCTAACAATCAGCACCAAAAAGAAACAAATACTTACACGAGATACCAGAACAAGGGGAGGAAAAAAGGCTATCTGAGACCTGGTAAAAGAAAAATAAACACCCTTAAAATAGTGTAGCAGAACATGGCCCCAAATCCAAGCACAGACAGGCAGTGGAAATTGGGAAAAAAGAAAGATTGGCCAATTTGAAAGCCACAGCTTAACAGGCACGGTTTTCAATTTAGGGGTGCTCCCTGTTACCAGGTAGCCCCAATCTGCTCAGCAAAATTGCAGCCCAAAGGATCAAACACCAAAAAAGAAGTTTCTTTTTTCTTCAGAGAAATCTTTTCCAACAACATGAAGTCTTGCTATATTATGACAGTAGCAGTTTGTCCCACCACTAGAACTTCTCCGGAGGTGAAATGGTTAATACCATTCCAAAATAGAACTTTGAGCACGAGCTCTAAGAAGCAGCTCTATCTGTGTAATTTCAAACCTGAACTGTCAGATTCTTTACTCCGCCTCAGTGAACAGTCGCTCCGGAGATTTCTCCTACTGCTCGGTTCATTTCTCGGTTTAAACAGTGTTTTCTAGGTTCGATTCAACCGAGAATAGTTTTATTTTAACCGCAAAACCGTTCGGTTCAAGCTCTGTCTGTGGTAATCGTAAGTAAATTAAAGGTTTTGTCTGTGTGGAACTTGTAAGTTTATCGGTTCGGTTTTGAACCGATCAGCTGGGTTTAAAACTTATTTACTTTAAAGTTTAATCATTTTAGAGTGCGGTTCCCGTCTATCGGGTTCTAAAACCGGATTTTATTACGTTTTTTTCCAATACCCGTGACACGGTTAGGAACCGATAAGGGTGTCTTGCCTGGCACTGCCGTTTAAAGGGCAAGTTTTTCTGGTTAGGCTGGCATTATGTCTGAGAAACCCATAAGAAAACCTGGGCCCACTGGGTTTCAACACTGTGATGTCTGTGGGGAAGTCTTTGCCAAGGCTGACCCACACACCACATGTGTCTATTGTCTGGGGTTTGACCACCTCCAGTCAGACTGCCAGATATGTAAGAATTTCCCTGCAGCCACCCTGGAAAAGAGATTGGGCAGGCTCAGGGGACGAGAGGCCAAAAGTCCGCTGACCGGATGGCCAGCCGGTTCGGTGCCAACCGAACGGAGGGAGTGCCCTCTGACCAGGGCGAGACCTCGGCAAAGAAAAGCTGGTTCTGAGGAACCAATTCCAGTAAGAAAACAAGAAAGTCAGCAGGTTTGGGTCCAAAACCCTTCTCCAACTGCTGCAGAGATAGCAAAAGCCATACAAATTGTCCAGTCACTGTCTCAGGTTCCGTCCGAACGCCACTATCTGGCAAAAGATCGGTTCGTCCGTTCCAGTGGTTCAGGAATATGATGTTGAGGAATTTTATGAACCAGAGGAGGGGAGGATGATTATGAACAGTATGAATGTGGCTGGGAAGGTCTGGGTGTGCCTATTGAACCGGACATTTCCCCAGACAGACCTCTAGAATCTCCCCCTATGCTATCTGAGTCCCCATTTCATTTTATGTTTTACAAAAAAGTTGCTGAAACCCTCCAGCTTCCCTTGGAAGAAGCTGTGGATGAGCAAGAGGAGCCTGATTTTGTAGAAATGATGGATATTCCAGAGTCTAGGAGATTGTCTATTCCTTTGCATAAGTCTTTTAGGAAGCAAACAATAAACATTTTAAAAGCTCCTAATTCTGTTCCTCCTGTAGATAAAAAGATGGACAGAAGGTACACATTGTCAGGTCCTGATACAGAATTCCTTTCTCAGCAATGCAGTTATGTTGGGGTAGTTCAGGCTGCAGCCTGTGATAAAGCTATTATCCCCTGGCTTCACATCCTCCTGACAAGGATTCCAGGAAGATTGATGCCATGGCTAAAAACAATATATGGCAGCCTCTCTGGGACTCAGGCAAGCAAATTATATGGCTTATGTAGCTAGGTATCAGAAATCTAGATGGGATACTGTTATGGAATTAGCTAAGCAAGCCCATGGCCAGCTGGCTAGTGAACTAGAACAGGTGGCTGCTGATGGCATTGAGGCTTCTAAGGTACAGTTTCATGCTGCTGTGGATGTTAATGATGTTTCCTCTAGGTCATGGCCACATCTGTAGTTCTGAGGTTGGCCTGGCTCAGGTGTACTAGTCTGTCACAGGATACCCACACTAAGGCTATGGATTTTCCTGTAGGGAAATTCTCTGTTTGGGGAGCAGACAGAGAATTACATGAAAAAGATGGATGAATATAGGACTACTTACAAAAGTGCCCAAGCTAAGGAGCGGCAAGCCACTCCTCAGAGGCATACCCCCAGGGGTAGGGGTAGGCCTTTTCACAGGCCTTTACCAGACTCAGGCCTCCTCTGCCTATGCTCAGAGGGGCTTCTTCAGAGGCAGAGGCAGACGAGGGTGGGCAGGCCTGCTCCACCCCCAGCCTAAAGCTCCTGCAAGCAGGCACCCTGATGGGGTACCCAGGGCCGATTCTCCTTTCGGTAGGGGGCAGGCTGGCTTACTTCAGTCAGAACTGGGCTTCTTTAACCTCAGACAAGTGGGTTCTGGAAGTAGTAAGCCAGGGTCTGGTTCTCAGCTTCAAAAAGTTTCCCAAGTTGAGAACCAGACTTTTTCTACCTGCAAGTGCTTCAGAGACCTTTGCTCTGGAAGCAGAGGTCTCAACCCTGTTGGCTCTCAGAGCAGTGGAAAGGGTTCCTCCCCTGCACCAGGGCAGGGGTCTGTATTCCAGATACTTCCTTACCCCAAAAAAGACAGGAGAATGGCGGCCCATATTAGACCTCAGATATCTGAACAAGCATCATTTGAAACCAAAGTTCAAAATGGTAAATCTGGCAATGATTTTACCCTCCCTAAGGCCAGGGGACTGGTTAGCCTCCCTGGACCTCAAAGGATGCCTATTTCGACGTCCCTAATCAGAAGCTCCCATCGAAGTACCTCAGATTCGAACTACCTTCAGGTCATTACCAGTTCAGAGCAATGCCCTTCGGCTCACCTCTGCCCCAAGGGTATTCACAAAGTGTCTAGCAGTGGCAGTGGCTCACTTAAGGAGGCAAAGGATTGCTGTTTTTCCCTATCTAGACGATTGGCTCATTGTAGGCCAGTCCCAGAACAGGTAAAATCTCACCTGCAAGTTACCCAGCAGCTTCTCACCTCCTGGGCTTTCTGCAAATCTACCAAAGTTGGTTCTGGAACCAGTCCAGGTACTCACCTTTATAGGGCAGAGTTGGACACAAAGCTAGCCAGAGCTTTTCTTCCTTAGAAAGGGTGACGAATTTAGTGACTCTGGCCTCCTCCTTCACCCTGCAGGTCTCTTGACCAGCAAGACACTTTCTGCAGCTCCTGGGACACATGGCTGCATCCACAGCTGTTGTGCAGGGAGCCAGATTTCAGATGAGGGACATTCAGTTTCACTTGAGAACCTATTGGTCTCAGAGAAGAGACCCCCTTTCCAAGTTGGTCCCAGTGACTCGAACCTTGATCCAGGCCCTCCAGTGGTGGCAGGATCAGAGCAATTTAAGATTGGGGGTCCCCTTCACTCACCCTGCTCACAATTTGACTCTCACTACACATGCTTCCCTTCTGGGTTGGGGAGCCCACATGGGCGACCTTTCCACTCAGGGAGTGTGGTCCCCCCGGGAATCTCTGCTCCACATCAATTTGCTGGAACTCAGAGCTGTCTTTTTAGCTCTTCAAGCATTTTCTGCATCTGTCCACAACAAGGTGATACAAGTCAGAACAGACAACACCACAACAATGTGGTACATCAACAAACAGGGGGCACTCGGTCTTCGGCCTTGTGCACCGAGGCAATGAAGTTGTGGTCTCTGGCCTATTCCCTGAACACTTCTCTCATAGCAGTTCATCTTCCAGGGAAGGACAATGTCCTAGCGGATGCTCTCAGCAGGATTTCCCAGGGCCATCACAAATGGTCCCTGGATCTTCAAGTGCTGGGGATAGTCTTTGCCAGATGGGGCACCCCTCAGATAGATCTTTTTGCAGCCCCAGACAATCACAAACTTCCTCTGTTCTGTTGCAGGCCTCCAGTGTTGGGCTCAGACCCCCTGGATGCCCTTCTCCTGGATTGGGAGGGGAAGTTTCTTTATGCTTTCCCTCCCTTCCCTCTCCTATTCAAAGTATTAGTCAAAATCAGATCTCAGCCTTGCAGGGTGATTCTGATTGCCCCGGATTGGGCCAGGCAGCCCTGGTACCCACTCCTTCTGTCACTGACAATCCATCTTCCCTTTGCCTCCCAGGATTCACAACCTGTTAACTTGTGCCCAGGGAAGGTTTGGTATCTGGACGTCAAATCCCTCAACCTCAAGGCCTGGCTCTTGAGGAGTTAGAGTTTGCTGATTTACACCTCTCTCAAGGTGTTCTTGAAATCCTAAAGGCTTCCAGAAAGCCTTCCACTAGGGCTACTTATAGTTCTAAATGGAAAAGGTTTTCCATTTGGTGTGCTGGGAAAAATATTTCCCCAGAATCTGCTGATTTGCCCATTGTATTAGATTACATGGTCCATTTTAATTCCTTGGGTCTCAGACCAGCTACCCTGAGAGTCCATTTGGCAGCTGTATCTGCTTTTGTGTCAGCAGGAAAGTCATCCCCTCTTTCCACTCACCCTGTGTTTTCCAAGTTTTTTAAGGGATTACTCCATACTAATCCACCCTTTCGGGAACCGGCCCCTGCCTGGGACCTTAATGTTTGTATTGCCCAGTTAATGCAATCCCCTTTTGAACCTCTGTTTTCTGCAGAGCTTAAGTATCTAACTTGGAAAACTGTTTTTCTGGTGGCTATCACTTCTGCTAGACGCATAAGTGAGTTGCAAGCATTGTCAGTGAAACTGACTTTATTTCTTTCCACAGGGATAAGGTAGTCCTTAGGACTAATAGGAAGTTTTACCTAAGGTGGTTTCAGATTTCCATCTTAACCAATCTATCTCCTTCCAGTATTTTTCACTGATCACTCCTCTTCTGGTGAGAGGAGGTTGCACAGCCTGGATGTTAAGAGAGCTCTTAGTTACTATATAGAGCTGCACTAAAGGTCAGAGGTTCAATCCCTCCAACTTTTCCTTACCTATGGTGAAGTTGGGAAAGGCAAACCTGCCACTAAGAGATCAACTGCCAGGTGGATTGTCTCTTGTATCCAATTTTGTTATCAGAAACTGGGCAGAGATCCCCCTCTGGCTTGAGGGCTCATTCTACCAGGGGTACAGCTGCGTCTCTAGCTGCTGCCAGAGACATCCCTATATTAGAGATATGCCAGGCTGCTACTTGGAAAACGGTACACACTTTTACCAAGCATTACTCCCTGGATGTCCAGGCCAGGAGAGATGCTCAGTTTGGCACAGCTGTTCTTCAGAGCCTATTCCCTAAGTAGGTTCTGCCCCTCCTCCATGGAGGTACTGCTGTGTAGTCTGCTACTGTCATAATATAGCAAGACTTCATGTTGTTTGAAGAAAAAATTACTCACCTTAGTAATGTTGTTTCTTCTAATGGAGTCTTGCTATATTATGACCTCCCCCCCAGCCTGCCCCTCTCAGAACTTCTACTTGGGTTGGGTGCGGGCAACTTAGTGTGGGCACTATTTTATGCCCTTTTAGCGTTTCTCACCTTTTGGGAGTTTGGGGTGTGTGTGTTTTATTATACTGTTGTTTTATTCTCATGTTGTTAGAATTGTGTTAGTAGTTCTGGTCCCCTGACTTGAGTCTTGGGTGTTGGGACCAGCAATGGTTGTTAATATTTAGGTAGCCATTTGGCTAGTGTAGGTTACAGCTTCCACACAGACCTTAGTGAGTTTTTGCTCGTAAAGATCTGACAGTTCAGGTTTGAAATTACACAGATAGAGCTGCTTCTTAGAGCTCGTGCTCAAAGTTCTATTTTGGAATGGTATTAACCATTTCACCTCCGGAGCAGTTCTAGTGGTGGGACAAACTGCTACTGTCATAATATAGCAAGACTCCAATAGAAGAAACAACATTACTAAGGTGAGTAATTTTTTCTTATGCTGCGTCCCCTTCTATGGCACAGCGAAGACTGGAGAGTTGCTGCTGTCCGGAATTTTCAGGTGCCCAGGATTCTATGCTTGTTTGCAGCCTTGGGCTGTGTCATTTCCTCTAGTAGGAGTGCACATTACCCATGTGCACTAACTACCCATAGACAATGTGGAGCACTATAGAAAGGCAGACTTGCCTAGCCCTCATTTCCCAATCAACAAAAACTAACTAACTGTATAAAATGTTTGAAAATAGCACACAAGCATTTGGTGCTTTTGTCATGACATAGCTAGGCTGCATCTGTAATAAGGACATGCACCTGCATCATGAGTTTGAAACATCTGGGGCCCGATTATGAGTCATGTTACGCATGGCGCAAGGTGATCAAACGCTATACCCTATGGCGCAAATCGCATCTTACGCCAAGAGTTACGCGAGTTGCAACTCCAAGTTGTGGCATGCACCATGCCGCATGTGGGTTGCGCCAAAGGTGGGCTACGCCACCCACTATGCCCACAACCCTCTGTGGCATGGCGCAAGGATGGGTTACAGCAGCACCTGTGCCTTATGCCAAAAGGGCGGCTGCTGTAACTCATTTACACGATTACAAGACCCGCAGTGGCACAGCAGATTAGACCAGCATGGAGGTGGTCTAAGGGGCATCCGTCCTGGCAAAATGATGGATGCCCCCCACAGCAATACAGAAGACACATTGCTATGTCCCACGCACCCCCTGAACACAGTGCTGCCCCACCCCCATTTTTAGGGGAGCCCCCGGGTCTGTTTCATGACGTGCCCCCATGCAGCTGTACCACCCAACGAGCCCTCCCCAAGGCTCCCAGGGGATTTCAAGAGTGTTAAGGAGCGGGGGAGGGCTTGGGGGGCAGTTAAATGTGGGTTGTGACTTGCAGCACCCAGGTCCATTGCGCTATTCCCGTAGCACAAGCCTGTGGTTGCCACAAGTCACAGGTCATGGGTTCCGGAGATCCTGCCTGTCTTGGAATAGCAGGCAGGGTCCCCAGTGTAGCGCTGCATGGCGCAACTCGCATACGACCACGAGCTGCACCATGCGACTTGGAATTGGGCCCCCTGGGCTATAACTACCCTGGCATAAGGCTAACTAATTTTGAAGAAGTTTACAAATTGTTCCCACTGAAAACATAGCTGCAAGGTTTATATACTGATTTGTGTTAATTTCACAATTTTTATTTTTGATGCAAACTGTTTAAAGTTTTTTGGGGGTTACTAAAAAGTCATCACTGCAACTGTCCATAAAAGAGCTTAAATCGTAGAAATCTGCCGCACCAGACCTGTCAACAATGTGTATAAATGTGCATATTTACCACAAAATAATTACTGAATAAATAATGTGTGTCCAAGGTTGACTTGCTGCATTTTGGGTTACCCACCTCACATTCCTTGTACTGTGTGGGTTGTACTGATATTTTCATAATAAATGACAAAATGCTCCATTTCTAAATTGGGCTGTGCTAAGCCTTAACAAATGTAGGATAATGGCTAACACATAGATGATAACCACGGTGTAATCACCTCGAGTTGTTGCTAGGGAAACAGTAAACCTCGAGAGCGTAGCTCGAGAGGTTTACCGTTTCTCTAGCAACAACGAGAGGTGATTGCGCGGTGGTTGTCACCTATGTGTAAGCCGTTATCTTTTATAGTGTATTTAGCCACAGTTTGTCACAGACAATGAGAAAAAAAATAACGGGGGGGGACCATCCGGTTGACCCGTTGAGGTCAAGGTGGCATGCGTGACAGGGGAACTGTGGGAGGTCACGTTACATTTGGCCCAGACATCCGGATTAGCAAGAGGAGCTTCAGTGGAAATAGCAAGGTATGTAAGGGTAAAAGAAAAAGCTGTGAGTTTGACATCGCGATCGCTAGTCTCAGTGACTGTAAACTGCTATGACTGGAATGCAGTTTGAATAATTTGCTGAAACTAGTGATCGCGTTCTTTGTGGAATGCTGCTTATCGATGACATTCTTTTCTTTAAACCCACTGACTTGACGTCATGTCAGTGGGTTTACAGGTTTGTAATCTTGCCGATTTCAGAGGTTAATCAATGTTCTAAATACATTATATACATGTAAGGGTGCAGGATAATCCAAATAAGGACAGTCTTAACATGGTGAGCTGCAAAATACTATAAGTACACATTCCTTTCTAATTGCTGAGGTCACAATCAAATACTCTGTAGTTCTGGAGCTCTAATTAAATAGAGAAGAGCCAATACAAAACTAAGCATTTTAGAATTCTAAAGAGTGTTGCTATTCTAGAGATACCACCTTCACCAAAATCTGGTTGACAGGCTCAAAACACAAAGAGTGCAAAAGTATTTTGAAGGGGAAACATTTGGGTGCATGAAAGAAAATGAACAGCTTTGCCATTCTAGCCTGTAGAAACCCAGAACATTACATACCAAAGGGAAGTTATATAATTTCTGAAACTGTACAATGTACCAGTTTTATACATGGCTGAGGAAAACCCCTTGCTCAGACGTTTACTACCCATAATCCTCCTCCATATTTGGTGAAGCTGTGAAAAACAATGGAAATCACTACATTTTCACAATTTTGCGAACCAAATGTCCATGTAACTCAGACAACAGATACATAAATACCCTACTTTGGATTTTACAGAATGTACAGGTCACAATGGTACCACATTCATGTACGTTTATCTCCGAGAGCTGGGAGAAATAGGTCCTAATGGCCTGGTGCATGGAGAGCTGAGGCACTAAGCCTCACCTGCCATCATGCTGGCAACCCGGGGTCAGGAGCAATCTCAGGGCATTGGAGGTCGGCAGGGGAGAGGAAGATTGAGCATCCATAGGACTGCTCTCCTCCTCTGGGGGGAGGGTGGGTAGTGCCCAGTCCTTGCCTGTCCCCTAGTGGAAGCTGGGGGAAAGGCAGCCCCAGCCAAAAGATTAGGACTTGTGGCAGCTGCTGGCACATGTTGCATAGGAGCATGTGGCATGCACCTGGACGTTCTTGCATGCCATACCTCCCAGGGGACCAGAACAGCAAAAACACTGGCAGCAGGATGGCAGCAGGCACTCACAGCTCCCACACCCTACTAGCTGGGCTCGCCAGTCCAAACTGGATCCAGTCCTCGGTGGGGACTGGGGACCCCAACCTACCCTGATGAGGGGGGCAAGTCCTGGGGGAAGATGGCTGGTGGTAAGTCCCAGCGAAGGTTGGGGTGACGTGGCTGGGGCACCCACCCAAAGGTTGGCTGACAGGGTGATGGAGAATAAAAAATCAAAAGAAATAGGCACTAACCACGTACGGTAAAGTGCTAAGTTTAGTCTGCATGGGTTACATTTGAGTCCATAATGAAAAATGCACAGCATTGCTTCTCTGGCCTGTAGAAACCCAGAACATCATGTTACCATAGAAGATATATTTACCGAAATTACATAACATACCAATTTTAAACATGGAGAACAGAGCCTGCTACCCAAATGTTTGCTACCAATAGTCCTCTCCCTTTGGTGCCACTATGAAAAATAATGGAAATTTGCATGATTTTCACTATTTAGCAAACCAAATGTCTGTGTACTGTAACACAGAATGCAGGTTGATAAACACCAAATGTTTGCATTCTAAAATGAGCACTGGTTACATTGGTACCACATTTATGTGTCTTTGCCGCAGAGGTCTGGTATAAATAATCCCTAAACATAGGGTGCTAAGTCTATTTTAAAGGGGAAGAATGTAGTTTCTTAATGGCAAATGCACATTGCATCTCTGTTTCGTAGAACCCCAGAATATTACTTTATGACCGAAAATGTGTATATTTTCTGAAATTGCCTAAAATACTAGTTTTAGACATGAGTATTACAGATGCTACCCAAAGTTTTACTACCCATAATCCTCTTCGACATGTGCTGCAACTAAGACAAATAATGGAAATTTACATAATGTTCACAATTCAGCAAACCCAGTATATACAGTATGTAAAATAGGATGCAGGTGCATGAACTCTCCATTTTTAGTTTTACAGAAAGTACTGGTTTCACCAGTACCACTTTTATGTACCTTTTCCACTGAGGTTTGGTCAAAATAGGCACTAAGCACATGACAAGTTGTTAGGATGCTACTGTAAGTGTATTTAAAAAGGCAAAGACTAGGGTCCATATTTTGCATTTAGTTCTCTTTCTGTTTCCCCCGACTGGTCCCATCATCAGGGACCAACCCCCCCCCCAGTGCCATCACCGTATCCCTATATGGACTTAGTGTTCAGTTTCAGTCTTCCCCACATTCTCCCCCCCCCCGGGACCACGAAATGGATCCTTGAACTGGAGGTGCGCCATAGAGATGGGTGCGGGGCCTACAAAGAGTCGTTCCCATCATGCTGGCCAGCCATACTGTTTTCTTTTTTTTCTGTGCATTCCCAGGAGGGCAGACATGCAGTGCTGTCCAGATGTACCCACATTCATACTCACATGCAGGATGTCAGTGGCCGCCGCTCCTCCGCCCCTGAAGTTCTGTCCCTGGGAGCCTGACTCCCAGCCACTGCTAGAGCTCTGAGCTTCACCAAGCGCAGCAACCCTCCCTCCTCCTCAGAGGAGGAGTGCAGTCGTACAGTTGCTTGATCCTCCTCTGCCCTGGCTGACCCTCTGACAACCTGAGTTCACTCCCGAACCTGGGTCATCAGCACCACAAGCAGTGACACTACCGCTGTGCTGGTTGGAAGGCAAAAATTGGGATACATAATGGAAAATGTACAGCATTGCTTCTCTGGCCTGTAGAGACACAAAACATTACATAACTGCAATCCCTTAAGCCCAGATGTACTTGGGTCCTTCAACTCACTCTGCTGCCACTGTACAATCTCTCAGCTGAGGCTGGCACCATGTAATATCCTTCTTTTGGTGTCAGTAGGGGCCAGGAATAGCACAGAGGATACCCTGTGTATCTAGGGGTAAGATGGTATGCTTACCAGAGGTTCTTCACAATACTGAAACACAGTTCAGTTCTTTCTCCCAAACCAGGAAGTGCACTCAGTTTAAACCTTCTGCCTGAATGGAAAAACAACAAAACTGCAAGGTGTTCAAGCAGTTGTCACTCTTTACTGAAAGTTCACTATATTACAATTTAGACACATGGGAACCCCAGTTAACAAATGCTCTTGCTGTTCGCACTGTACTAACAGGATCAAGCCTAACTCCTATCTTGAGTCAAACACACAGGTTCCCCTTGCTGTACCCCACATCTTATTCTCCTGGGTCATGTAACCCATTTTATTCCTCACATACACCAGTGGGTGAGGTTATTCCTTGTATCAGAACCTGTCCCACTTTGTACTAAATTTACCAGAACTCCCACCTTGCTATTAGCTCTGGGTTCAAAACATATTTACATATACAGTGCATCTTGTAACACCATAGTATGTAAGTCAGCTGGTGTTAGGGAGGTACTACAACTGTAGGCATTTTCTCTTAGACATTTCTGGTTGATGGTTACCTACCAGGGGCCCCGGACCAGCAGGCCATTGCTAGGCTCAGTTCATCCTTCTCTTGGTGCCTGAAGGACACCCATGGGCTGGGCACCTCACTTCAGATTTATACCTTTCTCTGGATGGTGTGCTGGGTGCAGTGCAGCAGCTTGTACTCCTGCCTGCCCTCTGGCAGCAGTTGGCAATCATCCCAACCTGTCTGCCTGAGGTAGTGTCTCTGATGCCCATCCAATGTCAGGATTTTTATTTACAAGTAGCAAGCTTATTTCCTATCTTAGTCAACAGCTCAGTCTCTCATCAGGTCTCTTACCATCATCAAATCAGCTGGCTGCATCACTCAGGAACAGGACTGTGGTCACCCTGCAAAAGGGGAACACTCATCTTTTGTGGGACCCTCTGCACTGCAAGGTGGCCAAGAACATTCCTTGAGGAGGAGCCCATTAGGGTTCCCACGCCCTCCCAGTGTCTCCCTTACTTTCTTACTCTTCAGAATTAATGCTGATCTACACTAAATGCCTGCAGATTCCAAAAGTCCTGTAACCACCACTGCTGTTGTGGTTCCCATCTCTGAAAGCTACCATGTACCTAACCAGTGAGTTTGGTTGTTCTTTCACTGGCTCCATAGACAGCTGTTACTGTGAAGGACACCTCCTCCTCCAGCAGTCTGTTAAGTGAACTAAGACAAGGGTGCCTCGAAGGCGCACCTAGCAATCTCTTTTCACTTTGCCATCTTCCACACAACTACAGTCAGAGCTGGCATTCTATGCTGCACCCCGTCATAGGCTCTACCAGTCAGAAGACTCCATGGTCTGGCACTCTAGTAATCAATTCCTTCCCCCTGCTGACAGGAGGGGGCTATTACACTATCCACCCCTGAGAAAATATTTGTTTGCAGAAATAACAGAGGTCGGACGATGCACTCACCCATCACACCATAAAAAGGGGTTAGCTACTCCACCCTTTAGCCCTAACCTAGCATGGATGCCTGAGATGGTCCTCTTCTTATGACAGAAACCTTCCAAGAAAACAGAAGATGACAAAACAACTCAACCAATCTATCCATGGAGTTCCTAAAACCCCAAGTCCTGTGGCTTGGGCCCATGATGGATGGTCTCATCCAAGCCCCACTAATTCTGCCCAAAGTTCTGCAGCACTCTTTTTCCATGTGCACATTGTATTAGGAACTAACCCTTCCAGTACGCATGCCACATCGGCCCCAAGACAAAGGCTTGTAGCTTTTTCAGCAATGACATGTCTCATGGCTGTCACTCTGGCACATCCTCATGGTCTGTTCCACAACCCTTATGGCAGATAGGTGCAGTTAACACACATCTCTGCCTTGGAAGGACCCTCTCCCGGGGACCATATTCAGGGTCTCTGCTTGGCAGAGAGTCATCTCCCTCCTCTAGGGAAGGTTATTTGGGTACCCCATCCAGGTCCCTATGGGTCAGTTCCAACCTACACCTGACTAGAGGCCCAACTATCATCCCTTTCATAATCCAACTAGCTACCATCATCCCTCCTTCCATAGAAGGAAGAAGAGGAAGAAGAGTTGCAAACCTTACAGAAATATAACTTGCCTTTTCTATGCATTAAATTACTTTAGCAATGTACTGTAGATATATGCATATGTACAAATCAGAGAAGCATGTATACTACAGCTGTTTATAGCGGTCTAGGCAGATACATTTCCTTAGTACACATTACTCAGGCAGTCACCCTTCTTACCATGTCCTTCTACCATACCATTATATATATCTCCTGCCTTTCAGAGGCTCATTTTGGCCTCCAGGGCTACTCACCCTGAAGATGAAAGGGCTTGCTCTGTTCTCCTGAATTCTACATCTCGAGAGTGGGGCCCACACCAAGTGGAGGTCTTTCTTGCCTTGCAGTCAACTAAGTGGCACCTCTTGGCTTCCAAAAGCAGAGAAGTAGTGTAAAGGAGCACACACCACAACCTGGAAAGGTGCCACAGCTAAATTATACCATACTGAAAAATAAGAACAAAGCTGTGCACATGTATAGATGAAATACTTTAAATTAGAAGCATGATAATGCAAAGGCAAACACCCCTTCATATTGCCCCACAAGGAGGCTTCATTGGGGGGCGGAGTTTGCCACAGCTGGTACTCCTTAAATACCCCGCTGCAGTAATAATTATAATGTGCTCACTGATTAATTTAAAAGAGTTACCAGTGAGAAAGTGTTTAACAAATTCAAAAAATATACATACAAGTGCAAAACTAAAGATATCAAAACAATTTCTTTAGAATTTAGGGGTTCATCACCATGCGGTGAGGTCCTGATTATTTCTGCTTTGACTTTTTCACACTGTTTATTCCCATATAATGAACTGACTTTTTCCTCCCCCAACCCTAATTTTCAGCAGCACAATTTTTAGTTGCCAGCCTGGCCTTAATGTAGGTGACTCTTGGAAGTCTACTTGTATGGTCTTACTTTTACAGTTTAAAAGATCACCATTTCTGCCTAAAAATTGTTTAAGGGGATGTTCCTGAGTCATTGTATGTACATACTTTGTTTTTGTAATTTACGTATAACAAATATTAGAGGAACAAAACTCAGTTTAATGCATCAGTTAGGGTTATTCCACAGCGACTGCTGTAAATGCAAATGGTAAGTTAACATGAAGAATAATGGCAAAGGAAAGAGAAACGGAAACAGGAACAGAAGCTCATATGGAAACGCAAACAGAAATGAACATGGGCACAGTACCACAATTGTTAACGCAAATGGTAACGGTAACAGCAACAATAACGCCAAAGGAAAGAGAAACAGAAATGGGAACAGAAGCGAGTACAGAAATGCAAACCATTACATGCACGGTCATGGTAACCCAATTGTAAATGCAAATGGTAACAGTAACAGCAAAAATAATGCCAAAGGAAACAGAAATGAAACAGAAATGCAAGCTCGTATGGAAACGCAAACTGTAATGCAAGTGCATGGTACCGCAATTGCAAATGAAACAGGTAATGGTAACACCAACAATAACACCAAACAACACAGAAACGCAAGCACAAGCAAGAACGCAAACTGTAACGCACACAGTGGCGTAGATGGTAACGGTGCCGCAAATGGTAACGGAAACGCAACTGGAAATGCTAACTGGCACAGTAACGAAAGGGCACACCCTTCTTTTCCCAAAAAAATGCATTGGAAAACACAGTGAAAGCAAAGAATGTATACATAACAATGGGCCTCGGAGCAGAAAATGAGGACTTGGAATATTAAATTGCTTATATCTCAGGAACTGTACGACGTAGAAAAAAATGTTAATTTCACATGAATTATGACTTTACTGGCTATTTTTGCACTTAACCCCTATTTGGGGGGGTTAAGTATTTTTGCAACGAAAAGTCCGTATCTCGCACCATTTCCTAGATCACGGGCCCGAAGATGCACGGACGCCGAATGTTATCCAATTGAAAAAGCGCCAAATTTGGGGTGTCACACTGTACTGCCCTGTAATATTTTTTCACCAAACCACCAAAAGGCACATCAGTGGGATGCTGGCTTTCTTCCCTCCAAATTTCAGCCCAAAAGATCAAACCGTTATTTTGCAGCAGGGTGGCAAAGGATTCCTGTAATGCGGCAGACGCCGTAATGTTATCCTATGGGAAAAAGTGTAAACTTTGGAGTGCCATAACTTTGCAGCCCTGTAATATTTTTTCACCAAAACAGTTAAAGGCACATCTATGAGATGTTGGCTGTGTTTCTTCCAAATTTCAGCCCAAAAGACCAAACCGTTCTTTTGCAGCAGGGTGGCAAGGAATTGCTGTCATTTTGCCACAGCCTGGAAAAGTACTGTTGAACTTTGCGAAGGCTTTCACAAATTCATTTGACAGTATTGCAAGTGTGAAAGTACTTTGCGAAAATGCTTTTTCTAGAAATTTGAAAAACATATTTCTGGGGTGTTTTACCCCTAAATGAAAACATGCCTAGCATTCTCAGGGTCCGACCAGGTGAATACAAAAAGAATTAGGTTGCTAGAGGGTCCCAAATTTAAATGCCAAGTACTTTTCTGATCACCAACTGAAAAAACAAATGGTGGCTTTGCGAAAGTAAAAGGGCCATTTGCGAAAGTAAAAACTGCATTTGTGACACTTTCAAACTTTTTGTTAACTTTTCCTATTGACTTATAATGGGAACTTGTTTTTTGAATAACTTTTGAACCATTTAATATTTTTTCACGAAGTCTTCAAAAGGCACATCGAGCACCCCGGCTGCATGTTCCCTGAAGCTTTTGGACCAGTCGCACAAACCGTGCGACCTGTAGGCGAGAGCAAAAAAATCACAAAAAAGCATAATTGCGCAATTTGTTGTTGCTTAATAACACCGCAGCCGTATACCTGACCAATACAAAACTTGGCAGATCCCAAGATCTACCATGCCCAAACATGCTTACCAAATTTCAGGCAAATCCATTAAATGATGGCAAAGTTATTAAGGTGCAAAATTTGACCCTTTAACCTTAAAAGTGCTACTCAACCCTAACTATGGTCCGTGCTACCATAATTATGTATTTTGTTATTAATTTTGGTATCTTTAGTTTTACACTTTTAAGCACATTTTTTGAATTTGTTAAACACTTTCTCACTGGTTCCTCTTTCTTTTTTTAAGTAACTAACGAGCATATTAATTATTGCTGCAGTGGGGTACTGTATGTAAGGAGTACCACTTATGGCAAACTTCGCCCCCTGATGAAACCGCTTTGAGAGGCGATGCCTAGGGGTATTTGCCTCTGCATTCTCTTGCTTCTAATTTAATTAAAGTATTTCAACTATACTGTTGGTGTGTACATAGCTATTATCTTATTTTTTACCTCTTGCCTTCCTTTTGCAGATTGACCTGCTGCCACCTCTCAGTGTAGTATTAATGACTTCCTGCTGCTTGAGGATAGAATGTGGTGCCTTTGGCCGTGCAGATTAACTTGGCAACAGCTCTTGACGCAGTCCTCTCTGTGTCTTTCTATGTCCTGCTTGGGCTCACTCTGGATCTCCTTGACTTTAGTTCCCCTATTAGCATCATCAGCCATAGGTTAGGCCTCCTCTCGGACCCGAGGTCAGGCAAAGGCTGTCCAGCAGTGGCTGCTCTCCTCATCCCAATGAGTTGAGGGTGGGACCCTCTTTGTGGGCAGAGGAGCCCCTCTAGCTGTGCAGGATGCCTCAGGAGCATCTCTCAGCATTATTCATTGGAGGGATTTCCCAGATACTTTCTCCACAAGGGGCTTTCCTCTCCTCTGTGCTGAACATCATAATCTAATGTTAATTAAAATTCTGTTAAGAGTTGGAGCAGGGTGATAGTCTACCTTAAAATCCTGGCATTACCTTCATAAATAGTGGTACCTTTCTTAGGCTGTCTCTATTCTTCTTCTTTGGGAGGTAAATTATTGTCTATTTATTCCATTGCTCTTTTGGGCCTTCCTCTGTAAGGTACCTTTGGTCAAAATGGTGGTAGCCAAAGTAACAATCATGCTGCACAAACATTCTGCATACTACTACCAGACTACCTCAGTATCCTTAATCACGTGATTTACCTCCTTCCGTCATTCTAGTCCTAAACCCTACCAGTTCTTCCCTGTGTCCCTTAACATTCCTATATATGTAGCCATTGAACTCCTCCGAAGCCTCATGCTTATAGTTATGTTTGACACCTCAGTAAATCCACCCCAAAGCAGGATGCTGGTTCTTTGCCCCCCCCCCCCAACAGGATGTTGGTGTTTGGGTTTCCTCAAGCAAGAGGCTGATGCTTTGTCTTCCCCCAAGCAGGATGTTGGTGCTTTGCCCCCAAAGCAGGATGATTTGTCAACCCCCAAAGCAGGATAGTGTTGTTTTGGTCCTTCCCTGGCAGCTGCTGGAAATACTCTTTGTTGTTCCATCATCTATAACACCAACAGTGGCATACTGCTCTATTTTATGTTTGCAGTGACTAAAGTGTTGCTAACTAGTTCTTTTGGGTGCTATAAATCATGCATTTAATACATTTTTTTTCCACTTGTTTAACCAGGTAAGACACACTAAGCTGAAAGCTTGTTTACAGGTTCAACCTGGGAGCACAGGGAAGTTAAGTGACTTGCTCAGTCACACAGTATGCAAGTGGGGGTTGTGGGATTCAAACCCAGGTCTCCAGATTTGCAGCTCAGATTTGTCAGTCACATGCACAGTCAGTTCTTTGTGCTTACTTGCATCGACTGAAGTTACCCTCAATCAACTGTTTCTGGTGTCCCTTGGCCAATGGGACAGTCTATAGTCTCTGTGAGCCAATAGCTACAGTTCACCCTGTTCTGTGGCTGCCTGTTGCTCGCCAGTGTTGCCCTCTGGGTATGGCAAGGGTAGTCTACAGGTAAATACCATGTTGTGGAGGATACAAGAGGCTTGGGCTATCTTACATTCCTTTGTAGAGCTATACTGTAGGGACCCATCAGACTTGTCCAGGCACTAAAAATGCATTGTCAGCATCCTGAGGGACACTGCTCAATGATGTTGCATGTGTCTATGTGGGCCTCACTGTAGCACTCCTCAGCAAGGTTTCCAGGTCTCAGGTCAGGTGTCATCGGTCAAGGCTGAAGAGGGTAGGCACTGACAAATGTGAGCTGTAAGTGAGAATTGGTGTACATATTACCGGGGTGAGGGGGGGGTGGGGGGTGGCAGAGTTTGTGCACTGACCTACAAGCCAGTCACCATGTATCTAACCATTTCTGAACATATTGCACCATGCTGAATTGTGCTATACAAAAGCATTATGGGCTGCACCAGTGATACATGCCACCACATTTGCTATGATACCATTGATGTCATACAAAACCTGCACATTAATGGAGTAGAACCCCATGTGGTTAATGGGTTGATGTGGGGCTCTGCTCCTCTGCAAGGTGGAGATTTTATATCAATATAGATACAGTTTATCGCCCCAAGGACTGATGGCATGTGTGCCGTTCTGTAGAACCCCTGCATTGCTTGTGCCATCACCACATAGGACATGGGTAACCTGATGTAGTTGCAAATTCTGTGTGTCATTGCATGCAGGAACTTACTCAGCAGTCATGGCATTGCGATATAGGGAACTCCTGTTCTGTCAGCAGTGAGTGTCTGCAAATTGCCAGTAGTGAGAAAGCACATTGCAGATGGCACCTTTAATTCCACAGACATGGCTTGGCTATTTCTTGTGCAATTATGGAAGTCCTCTCTGAGCAATTTCAAGGGTCCTGGAGCATGTCTTTATCAAACTAGTATCATGGCATGATCTCTTGATCATTCAGTTGCATGTGTGCCTTCCATTGTATACATTACTTGGTGCATAAGGACAGGGCACATGCCTGTTGCTCCGGCCTATCTACTGCATGTTGTGCTTCACATCCTTCTGCAGCATCAGGTACATGCCAATAAATAGTGCCATGGCCTCTACACACACACACACACACACACACACACAAAACGCTTCAGTCTCCTCTGCTCCCTGCTATGTTTGCTAGCTTAGCACCTTGTATTCTTACCTATGCACCTCATTTTCGTGGTGCATTGCCTCAGTTGACAGTTACAGTACCGTGCTAACACATTTGTGCTGCCCATGGGCACTGCACCAATATGGGCAGGCTATGAATTTCTTTGGTTTGCACTGTGCAAACATCCATTGCCCCATGCAAGTCTTCTGAAAATCATGCCCATAGCCTTTGCTGTCCATAACTGCACTGTACAGTATGTATCCACAGTCATCATACATCATAACTAGTTTAACCACATTATGGTTGTAAGCGTACTGATATATACTGACAACAGTATATTGACAGGTATTCTGAAGAAGCTCATCCTGTAGAAATGCCATCTCAAACGTTTTAAGATCTTTTGCCAAAAACGGGGGAAATGGCAACTCAAAAAGCTGGGGTGAAGTCTGAAGTATTAAATCATGACCAGGGGTTGGACTGCCAGCCATTAATCTGCTCCAAGGGAATCAAAAGGTATGAGGCAAAGTCAAGGACCATATGCCCCTATAGTTAGATTAGCATAGGTAAACCAACCCTTGCAGTGCTATGATGTTATTATTAAATTAAGCTTTTTATTATATATTTTTGAAATGAATGTTTTATAGCAAGAATTCTAATCCTTGCATTTTACATGTGGGTTTCCAGTCATTAACATAACCCTTCTGGAATGCTGCAAGCCAATGCCAGTCAGTATGTTCCATTTCCAGCCATTCTTTTTTATATACAGAATAATTAGATGATTAGAATAATGTACGCCATCAAGGGGTGAAATGACATCACAGACTTTGAGAATGAAGCAAATTTACCCAACATGAACAGAAAAATGGCCAAATTTACTCATTGTTTTTTTTTTTCATTCTTTGGCAACTGGGTAAGACCCAGTAGGCACAATGCCTGTTTTCAGGGGCAACCTGGGGGAGCACTGGAGAGGTTAAGTGACTTGTTCAGGGTTTCATAGAATGCAAGTGGAACTTGTGGGAATAAAACCCAGGTCTGCTGTATGGACCAGGCTCATTCACAGCTTATTACTCTAACCTCTAGGCCATACTGCTAGCCCTGCCATATTGCCATTCCATCTCTTGTTCCTGCAGGCCATAACTGGTGCCATGTAGCAGTAACACTGCTGAAACACCTAACAGCTGGAGCTGGAGAAATAGCATGTCAAACAAACCAGAAGAACATTCCTTAGCTTCCTCAATTTTCTGCTCGCTGTCTCTCTTGCTTGCTCTAATTTCTGACTGCTCCCTATGTACACACTCCTGCTGTACTACTAAAACCACAGTTTCTTTAAAAAAGCAGCATGGGGTAGGGGTGAAGGGTCTGTACAATGTTAAAGACAGTTTATCTGTGAATGCAGCACTGGGTGGCGGGCTGTAGGGAGCTCATGTGTGAAACATCCATTTCTTAACAAAAGCAGCATCATGGAGGAACACTGTGTCAATGGCAATTTCTCAATAAAAGCAGCACGAGGAGAAGTTAAATATTAGCTGCCAGAAACCAGCATTTATTCATATGTAGCCACCCCTTCCCCGAAACGTCTAGGGGCAAAAATAAATCACTGATGGACCGGGGAAGGGGACCCACAGCATAGATTCTCTCCATTCAGCTCCAATAAATAAATAATCAAAGAAGGTCTTTCTGGGCAGATGCAGGCCCTTGCCCCCCACCCCCGACTCTGGCAGCCCGTTTCAGAATTCATTTCAAGATGGGACTCACTGGGTCCGCTGACACCCTGGAACACTTGAAGGGGAAAACTGGATCTCCCTTAAAATTGCTGGCAGCACCACAGTAGAGCGATGGCAGCAGCAGTGACATTCCCCATGGTGACACCAGCACAACACCGTAGATAGCCCCGATGCACATCTCCTCGACTGACAGAACCACGATGCGAGGTACCGCACTGCACACCCTGACAGTCACCACCACTACTGTACACAGAACGGCACACCACATACAGACTCCCTGGAGAGCAAGCCAGTGATTGGCATGACAACTCCACTCCGACAGCGCTACGATAGCAATTGACAGTTGGCATGAGGTTGCACTGGGCAGTGCTGGTAATCACAGAGAATGGCACAGTAGCAATGGCTGGCAGGGTTGGGTGGCTCAGCACACGGAGAACACACAAGTGGACTGCAGCCTGACATCAGGAACCACACCATGGACACACTGCTAGGTAGCAGCACCTGTTGATGCTGTGGGGGGGGGGTATATCGATGTGCTTTTCGGAGCGCTGTGTCCGGGGTCGGGTTGGGTGTATTGCTGTGGGGGAGTTGGTGCGGGGGAGTTGATCTGACACCGTGCTTCCAAAAATACCTTGGAGGATTAAGGCTCATGGCTAAATCTAAAACTAAGGAATAATTTCATTAGTAACCAGAAACAAATCAGACACTGAGACTGGCTCTAAAAATGAATCAAATTTATTCTCCTGGGCCCCAGTGATCTATGGAAACCCAGGGGTCCCATTTGCATAAAACACAGAAATCTTACAGCTCCATGGGGATAACTTTCTACAGTTGTCACTACAAGGGAGATATTTTAAGGGCAGAAACACATTAAGCAGGCAGAATATTTCTCAGCTCGAGCTGCAGTGATCAGCTGCTACCTGGGCCAAATGATTTTCTTGTAGAAGCACGAAGCTCCCAACCCACTGGCACTGGTAAGTACCTTCTTCATGAACTTCACTCTCTTTCCTTGAGGCTTCTACAACCCTGCTCATTACCTGGAGTGCTCCTCTGAAACACCTGAGCCACTCCATTGCCCTTGAGAAGCTAGCAGCTTCTCATCACCATTCCCTGACCCTTTCTTACCCAAGGGACATGGAGGGTGCAGTCTAACACCTACGCTGCCACGCCGGCACCAAACACACTCCTTGGTCTCTCCTTCTGGCTTGCTTACCCACCTTGATTCCTAAAGCTCTCAGGTCACAAATGTCAGCCCATCTCCTTACTGCTGCCTGAAACTTTCCTATGGTGGTATCTCCCTTACCCAGTGGTTCGTTCCCTTGACCACAGCACAGTCCTCACTAACCCTTTCTCTTTGTTCCTGTTTATTTATTTACTTATTTAAATGTTTTACCAGAAAGGCATGCTGAGCAGACTACTGCTCAATTCCAGATGCATCCTGGGGGTAACTGGGGAAGGAAGAATACATATAAAGAATATTTACAAGTAGCAAGCATACAGAACAAACTGAGATAATAAGGTAACAAACTGGTATAAAGTGCAAATAACAACCATTCATGAACATTGCTACATCACTAAGAGTAACCACAGATGGAGAGCTAAGCCTTTGGACTAGTGTGAACTTAAACTGCATGTGCAGGTGGAGGAGAAGGCCCTTTGAGGAGGGGAGTTGAGTTGCTGTGAGGGGGGAGTGTGCCAAATGTCCTCAGGCAGGGAGTTCCATAGTTTTGGCATGCGAGCTCTAAAGGCTGACTGGCCTGCGGAGGTGGCCATGTATGGGACATGCAGGAGCCAGGAGTTGAAGTTCCTGAGTGAGTATGCAGGGAGGGTTTGGGCAGTTAGGGTAGAAGCGAGGTAGGAGGGCAAGTACTGAGCCCAGGAGTTGGCCATGAGCCTAGCACAGTGGGATTAACGCTGATCCAGGAGTGAGGGGGAGGTCCAGGGACTGGTAGAGGTCATAGTGGTGGGTGGTGGGAGGACAACCCAGAGTGAAGCAACAGAAGGAGTGGAAAAGAGGATCCAGTCTAGCTAGGCTGGTCTTAGGGGTGGCACTGTAGACTATGTCCCTGTAGTCAAAAATAGGGAGGATCATTTTCTGTACAATTGTCTTGCAAGCTGGCAGAGGGATGCAGCCATGATATAAGGCGCACAGTCTGGGGTGTAGTTTTTTGTAGATGGCATCGATCTGTACAGAAAAGTTGAGGTGCTGGTCAAGCCAGACTCCTAGATATCTAAATGAGGTACAAGCCTCTAAGGAAGTCCCATCTAAGGTGTGTAAGGTAGGAATGGCCAGGGAGTTGGGAAAGACTCTGCCTCCTGCCGAAGGTTAAGGAGACAGTTTTCTTGGCGTTGAGAAAAAATTGATTTGAGCAAAACCAGAGCTGAACATCATTGAGATCCTGCTGGAGTCTGGACGCCACTTCAAGGGGAGAGGGCCCTGATGTATACAGTACTGTATTGTCTGCATACATGTGAATGGATGTGTGTGTGGGTAGGCCGATGGCAGGTCGTTAAGGAAGATGGAGAACAGGATCGGGCCAAGGACTGAGCCTTGGGGCACCCCAGTGGTGACAGGGAGGGGGTCGGAGGTGGAAGTGCCAATTCTGACTGATTGGATCCTGCCTGCCAGGTATGATTTGAACCAGCTGGTGGCTGCATTGGAGAGTCCTGCGTGGGAGAGCTTGGACAGGAGAAGGGCTTGAGAGACAATGTCGAATACCTTTGCTAGGTTGACAAAAATGGCAGAAGTGATGTGACCTTTGTCCATGCCAGTAAGTATGGAATATGTGAGTCTCAGAAGGGAAGTAACAGTGGAGTAAGAGTTCCTAAATCCCAACTGGTAGGGTGTGAAGAAAGAGGAGGAGTCGAGGAAGGAGGAGCATTGAGAGAGAACTAGGTGCTCCTGGATTTTGGCTAATTTGGGGAGGAGGGGGATGGGGCTGTAGTTACCAGGGGAGGAGGAATCACCACCTTTATGGAGGGGGGTGACTGTGACATGCTTCCAGTCTGAAGGGATAGTGGTGAGAGAGAAAGCAAGGTTGAAGAGAGACGCCAGGGATGGTGATGGCTGGGGATGAAAGGTAGAGCATTTTGGTGTCCAAACCTAAGGGGCATTTACCCTTAGAGGGATTGAGGGTGAGCATGGCATTGAGTACTTCAGATGGAGTAACCAGGCAGAAGGAGAAGGCCAGGTGTGGGGTTTGGGTGGGTAGGGATGTGATTGCAGGAGGGTGTGGGGAAGGTGGGAGAGTTGATAAGAGAGAAGTCGAACAATTAGTGAAAAAGGTGTTGAAAACAGAGGCCACTGAATGTGGTTCCGAGACAGAGGAGCCACCTACATCTAGGACAGGGGTGGAGGCTGGGTGAGAGGGGAGAATAGTGATTTAATCACCTTCCAAAACTTAGCTGGGTGATTTATGTTGTTGTGGAAGGATGCTTTGAAATAGTTGGCTTTAGCCTGCCGGATAAGCCTTGTACAGGCATTTCAAAGTGTGCGGTAGTGTTGGTGCTCTGCATGGGAGCCGGATACCTTGTAGGCTTTCCACGCCTGGTCCCTGGCTTGGAGGTGGGCCATGAGGTCTACAGAGATCCAGGGTAGATGAGCTCCTCTTACTCGGGCCTTTCTGAGTGGGGCATAGTAGTCCCAGATGGCAAGGAATCTGGACTTGAAGTAGTCTAGGGAGGAATCAATACAGGTGGCCTTGGGGATGAATGACCAGTCTGAGTTTACTAAGTCATTTAGGAGTGCATCAAGGTCAAGGGATTTATAGGACCTGATGAGGATAGTTCTTGGTGGGGGTGCCTTGGCTATAAATATTTTCCTTACCAAGTATATCATGTGGTGGTCACTCAGAGAGTCCGGTAGGAGACCAGAGGCAATTATCCTATGGGGGTGCAAGGTGAGGGCCCAATCCAATAGGGAGTGGTTTTGGGTTTTGTGGTTCAGATGCATGGGCTCAGTGATCTGTTGAAACAGTTTTAATGCTGCCACATGGCTGCGGAGCTTGGTGCTAGCACCAGAGAGCCAGTTCAGATTGAAGTCACCAAGGATATGGAGCTCGCCCCCTGATACGAGGGTTTTTATGATATCCAGGTGCTCTAGGACAGTGGGCATCAGGAAATCTGGAGAACAATAGGAGCCTGCTATAAATATGGGAATTGAGTGGGGGAAGAGAGATATTTTTATTAGCAAGGCATCAATGGATGGCGAGGGCACGGCTAGTGAGACTGAGGTGAACTGAAGCAAGGATGAGATGTATATGGCTATGCCGCCACCTCTCTTGGTACCCAGGTGGTCATGACAAAAGACAAAGTAGCCAGGAACAGCTCCTTTCACATCCTGGTTATGTGGCCTCAGCCAGGTCTCAGTGATAATCAGGATGTCAGGATGCAGGGATAGGACAACTGGTTGTAGCAAGGTCAATTTTTGTAGGATGCTGCATATATTTAGGTGGGCTACTTTTAGGCCTTTATGCAGCTGGAGAGGGGGAGAGGTGTTTTGACTGGTGGAGGCAGCTGGTCCAGGATTTAGCTGGACGTCCCCAGCTAGGAGGATCAGTAGAGATATCAGCAGTTTTGAGCATGATTGGAGCTAATTGGCATGGGGGGAAACATTCTAAGGCACTCTGAAGCCTGCCTGGCACATCCAGTGGCTCCAGGGCCTGTCCCTCCAAAAAGTCCCTAAGACGGGTAGAGCTCCCCCCCAGCTCCATCTCTGGCCTGCCTGAGTGGCCCTGCCACCCGGGAAAGAGGAGGACTGCTGCAACCAGTACCCTCCTGCAGGAGGTCTGCCACAGCCCCCACAGCCCTGAAAGCCTAGGCTCCTAACCTGCCTCCATGAGCCTCTAGAACATCCCCAGGGCCTACTTACCACCTACTCCCCCCAGGGAACCCGGGGCCCAAATGACCGCAAATAGTGGCTACCTACCACCACCCACAGAAAGCTCCAGCCCAGAACCCGGAGCCTTGATGCTGCATGGCCACTCTTCCTAGTGGAAGGAGGGGGGCCCTTATACTGCCCTGAAGATGTTGCCCAATGGTCTAACTCCCTCCAAAGACCCAGAAACTTCCTGTCTCCATGCTTATATACACTCCCTAACACTCTTATCTCTGCTGCCAACAAGTGGTGGCTAGCAGAAATTGCATTCCTCCTCCTCCTCAGCTCCTTACAAAAACCTAAACCCTGGAGGAGAGAGAGGGGGACCCTAAGGTGAGCAGTAAACCCCTCTCAAAGGAGAGGGGGCTTACACATACAAAAGCAGATTCATAACAAAGCCCCTTCCAATGGCACCAATAGCTGCCCACCTTCTGCCATCTAGTGATTGTTTTAAGGAATACTTTACCTGTTTTGTACAACCAGTCTAATAATGTTTTTTTAATTGCATTTTACATTTCTTTAAATTTGCCTACCATACCATTTTAATATTGCCACAATCAATTTCATTAGCACAATACAGCACTTCAGGGTGTTGGTTTTCATTTGCAAACTGCATTTCCTGGTGGTTGAAGGCACTCGGTGCAAGCACCTTGTGCCTCATAGTGCAGCTGGGCATGTGGTTTACAGGTAAGAACCAACTAACTGTTGTGTATTATTGCTTACAAACCAACAGCTGTACCTGGCTTCAATATACCTACTATGATAACAGTTCCAAGCTAAGGCTCTTTATTATGCGATGGCTATTCATTGACTTATGTGAAAACAGCTGCTGCACTCAGCCTAGTTCCTAGTAGACAGGTGTCTTCATGGCAAAACCACCATCACAACTGGTGTTCATTGGTACCCTGGCTGGCAGTCTCACATGAGGGGCCAAGGACAGAATGGGCATGGAGCCTGACTTATCCTCTCCCCCAGTAGAGGTGGTCCCTTTTTATGACGGGGTTGAGGCACACTGCCTGAGCTGTTCGGGGAAAGCTGGCACTGAGGATGCCGGTGTTCTTCATATTATGTGACAACGATGTGTTCAGGACAGGATTCTGCTGGCAGAATTCTGGTGGAGTGACAATTTTTCTGAGATGCTTTCAGAATTTTTCAGTAATGCAGGATTCTGAAAGTCTTGCAATTTAAGCTGTGCATTTCTATTCTGCAGATTATTTAAACTGGAGATACTAATCCCAGGTATCCAACGCTTAATATTTAGCAGTCATCTCAGCTCAGAGAGATGCACCAGAGAATGAAACCTATGCAAATTTTAGAATATGGAATGCAGGTTCAAACTCTGCATCTGCGCTACACTCTGGCCATTAGTTAGATCTGTTTCTCTACCTGATGAGCATAGTCGCCCCTTACTGAACTCCTGTAATGGCAGACTCTCCAGTTTGTTTATTTCTTTAAAATTAAGTGTATTAGTAAAGTTTTTCAATTTCTCTGCATTAGTTAAGGATTTTACTTTGATACTGCAGTTTCTCCAGTTTCCCTCGATTCCCAGACAGACTGCCATGAGCTTCGTTTAAAGTGTCTAGGTTAAGGTTATGACTTTTCAAATTGTAAATCCTGTCATATTCTTTGCCCCAAATCATCTTTTAAAAAGGTACAACAATCTAAAAATAAATATACCCTCTAAATCTACCTGTGTGTCACCAAAAAATAATACAAAAGACTCTGAGAGAGTTCCCAAAGCATCAGAAGAGTCCATTTCCTTACATACAGCAGCAACTAATGTAAAAGGTAACAAGAAAAAAGATAAAGTGCACAGTCATCGGTAACAATGTTCAGAAATCAGAGTGTCTGAAGAGGGAAACCTGAACCAAGTGATGACAAAAAAGAAAATAAAAGAGCCTCAGAGCAGTCACTGGAATTGGTGTCTGCCAAAAAGAAAAGAAAAGAAAAGAATGTCACTGCCACTCTTCCTGATAGAGAAAGGAGCAGGCAGATGGCACAGATAAAGTGCCCTCATTGGAGGAAATGTCAAAAATGAGGCAATTTTTCCAGGCTATCCTGGCTGTGGGAAATTTTAATACGATACCTGCCACCCCGGGTTCAGGCTCCAACCTATCTGCCTGCGGAGGAGAAAGAGGAAGAAGAATGCTATGTACAAATGGAGGAAGGTGACCTCATGGAACTGGAGAGTGCACCTGAGCAAGATGCAGTGTCAGTGGCTTAGCAAATTGCACACTCACATGTGAGGTCAGAAGATTGGAAGGTTGTGGGCTATAGCGCCCCACCAGAAACTTGGGGTAAAATCTCAGTGCTGACACTATACTGCAGCATGGGGGGGTGAGGGTGCTGCATTCCGGAAGTGCTGTCTTTTGGATGAGAAGTTAAACTGAGGTCCCATCTGCCTGTTCTGGTGGTTGCTCAGGTGGATGTTATAGATTCCATATCAGTTCTCGAAATGAGTAGGGGAGTTTTTATTCAATGAAAATGAACAACGAAATCAACATAACATAAAACAAAACCAGGCAATCATGAATACTTAGGAGACATGCAGAAAAGAAAAAAAAACATTAGTGTACATAAAAAATTCAAAGAAAGAAGCAAAAGCAATCAGTGATCACACTCTTGCAAAATTACAAAAGAAAATCAATGAATTAAAGTAAAAAGTGAGTACAGTTTTTCCACAATAACATGAGATGTGGCCTGGAAAATCGTAGGCAGTCCTTATTGTAAATTAGTCTGAGAGCTCTGCCCACATTCTGCAATATCTCCTGGTGGAACACATGTTTCTATTGTAGGACCCAGGTGCAACGGGCCATCCAAATGTATTACATGAGGAGAACTCCCACTACTTGTAGGGTCCCCAAAGAGCATTTTTGCCACTATCCTGAGTAGAGACCTAAAATCAGAGCTTGATAAGTTGTCGAGGTAAATAAATGGTTCTTTCCAATACCTAACTGCATATGGCCAAAAGGCTGAAATATAGGGGCCTTGAAAGAACAGATGTTCATGTATTTCTGACTCAGAGGAACATGCTACGCATAAACAGTAGCGTTCCAAAAGCGCCTTATGCTTATGTAAGTTTCTAACCCTCAATTTCCCCTGAATGCTAAGCCAGGTAACATTCCATACATAATCTGGTAATTGTCCATTATTCAAAAAAACAGAGTACCAGTGTGTGAGATCCCACAGGGCAAAGGGGAAGTTCCACCATGCAATTAAAATTAGTTGCAAGGATATCTGCATATAACAGTTTCCTTGTCTAGTGCTGCATATCTGAGTAACCTAAGTTCCATGTTTTCAATTTTGAAAACACAGTTCTAACATCGTCAGGTAATAGTAGGGTTTTGGGGAGTCAGTGCAACTTTCGAGCTTCCCAGTTGGGAAAAAAATGACACATCCATTCCCAAATGGTTGCAGACCATACAGGTCTAGGACAAGAGAACAAAGAGCAGATACTGGTGAAAAGAACTATACTGTAAAAGAACACTAAAGGGTTAATCATCTTTAGTCCATCTTGAGATTTGTGCAAATAGATAATGTTTCACTTAACTGGGTGTAACCGACTACCCCAAAGAGCCTGGAAAAAATACTGTACAATCTCATCTCAATGGGGGGGGGGACACATAACTAACATATCCAACAAGCATTTTTCAATGCCGAATGTTTGCTTGCTTGTTGATGGTGGGTGAGGGTGGAGGTGACCAGCATGCAGTGGGTAGGAGCAGGATGGTTTAATTTTTTGACCAGGTGCCGGTGGGGGAACGGAGGTGCAGGGCAGCCAGCATGCAGTGGGAGGGAGCAGTAGGGTTCAATTTTATGCCAGGTGCTGGTGGGGGAACAGAGGGTGTAGGGCAGTGAGTTGGGGAACGGAGGGTGTGGGGTGTCCAGCATACAGTTGGAGGGAGTGGAAGGGTTTAACTTGATGCCGGGTGCCGGTGGAGGAATGAAGGGTGTGGGATGGGCAGCATGCAGTGGGAGGGAGCAGGAGGGTTTAGTTTGATGCCATGCACCAGTGGGGGAATGGAGGGTGTGGGGTGGCCAACACCCAGTGGGAGGGAGCAGGAGGATTTAGTTTGATGCCATGCACCAGTGGGGGAATGGAGGGTGTGGGGTGGCCAACACCCAGTGGGAGGGAGCAGGAGGATTTAATTTTCTGACTGGGTGCCAGTGGGGGAACGGAGGGTGTAGGGCAGCCAGCACGCAGTGGGAGGGAGCGGAAGGGTTTAATTTTATGCCGGGTGCCAGTGGGGGAATGGAGAGTGCAGGGTGTCCAGCATGCAGTGGAAGGGAGTGGGCAGGTTTAATTTTATGCCGGGCACCAGTGGGGAAATGGAGGGTGCAGGGCAGCCAGAACGCAGTGGGAGGTTTAATTTCATGCTGGGTGCTGGTGGGGGAAGGGAGGGTGCAGGGCAGGCAGCACGTAGTGGAAGGGAGCAGGAGGGTTTAATTTCATGCTGGGTGCCGGTGGGGGAACGGAGTGTGTGGGGCAGCCAGAACACAGTGGAAGAGAGTGGGAGATTTTTATTGTATGCTGGGTGCTGGAGGGGAAATGGAGGGTGCAGGGTGGCCAGCACGCAGTGGGAGGGAGCAAGAGGACTTAATTGCTTGCTGTATGGACCCATCTGTTACCTTCGTACAATGCTAACCCCTGGAAGGCAGTATGAAAGATAAAGAAATTGGGTTACTTGCAACTCAGAATTTTTTGCCAGGTTTAATAAAATACATAAGAGTACCATCAATAGACAGTGGAAAAAAAATAACCAAATAAAATGAGGAGTAAAAGAACAGTGCCTGAACAATTTATATAAGCAAGCAATAACCCACAACAGGGTGTACGTTTTGAGGCATTTAATTAACAGGTAGAGTTTTTTCTCATACAAAGAGCCATGCATTAAATCCCATAACAAACCAGTGTTAATTATGGCATTTAATACACATCTCTTTGTGTGAGAGAAAGTGGCGAAAAAACATAACCCCTCAAATAAAACAAAGTATGGGGTGCAGTGTGTAAACTCGAATTTTACACACGCCCTCCTTGTTAGATGGCTGCAGAAACCCCTCGTGCTTCACCCTCGTGGTTTATGTGCCATCCAACAACTCCAGTCTGTGTAAAATTCTCGTTACACACTGCATCCCATACTTTATCATATACTTAATGCATGCCTGTGGTGCGTTGTGAGGCATAAGGCTGCAGGTGGAGTGTGCTCACAGCACCCCAGGCATGCATTAAATGCCTAGAAACCCACACCCTGGAGTAGGTTATTGCATTTATGACATGGTTTATGTCACAAACATGAGAAAACAGAGAAAAAAAGTGTTTTTTTCTCGTGTTCAATCCCCAAAAATGTACTGTATCCTGCCACCTTGCAAAATAGTCCCTAAGAAACTATTCACATTCCCTTGCTGTTATGCACACAGAAATGTCCCACATATAGTAGTAGTAGGGGGAACATGATCGAAACCTTCAAGTACCTTAAGGGTATAAACAGGGTACCAGTGGAAAGCATCTTCTAGATGAAGGGAAATCAGAGGACGAGGGGGCATGGCCTGCAGGTTGGGGGGCAGTTCAGGGTAACATTAGGAAGTACTATTTCACAGAGAAAGTGGTGGATAAATGGAACAGGTTCCCGGAGGATGTTGTTGGAGAAGAAACAGTGGAGGGATTCAAAGGGCATGGGACAACCACAGGGGAGTGTTGAGGGTGGGTGGGCGCATGTCAAGCAGATAAGCTGGACAAATGGGCAGACTCGGTGGGCCTTGTCGGTCCTTTTCTGTCGTCACACTGATATGAATTTATGATATTTGGTATTTCTTGTGCCTACGACATTTACCCCCCCCCCCAGACCAACACATGCAGAGGAACAAAAAGTCAGGATACAGAAACAGATGCCACTTCAGCAAGTGCCCCGATCTCTCTCACTCATTGACTGGGGGACAGCAGCTTCCATTTACCTGTTTGTGACACCCAAGACCCGATCTCTACTAGCGGCAGGACACACAGAAAGACAGGCAGACTGAAACCACAGATGATCACTGGAACAGTTGCATCATTGATTGCACACATATATTAAATACAGAGACCCCTTGTGCCTTTCCTACTGTAATCGTATGCTTTTCAATCACAAAATAGAACACACACGAAGATCTGGAATGACAGAGGGATCGCTACTACATAGACACAACAGTGGTCCGAATTCTATCCCTCTGGCAGGGTGTTACGCTTTGTTTTGGGATAGGTGGCACTTCTGCTTCATTTGCCTGCCTCTCACCGGGAACAGGAATATCGGGGGAATTATATTTGGAGGAGGTGCAGAGCCTGGGGATTTCATGCAGCATACTGATGAGCCACTCAACAGAGAGAGAGAAAGAGAGAGAGAAACAATGCTGCTATTATGCAATACCGTTGCACAATGCTACATTTCTCTCTCTCTCTCTCTCGTACTGAGTCCTGAGTGCTCCAACTCCAAATTTTCAGTTACATTTGGGCCTCATGTGGACTCTGTGGGATACTCACGGTTGCTCCATCCATCACTGGGTTGTGCCTGGGAGACTATGGGAATGGGACATGTTAGTGTGGCTTTGCTGTCCCCGAGACAGGTTATCATGTTGGACTCTCTTCCCAGGATGATCCACAGTCTCTGCTCTGTCAAGAGACATGGCAGTGGACAATCATTCAGTGCTTTACTAGGGGACAGGAGGGGAAAACCTGCACACCTTGTCACACTCATGTTGCCGACTGTTACTGGCTCCACTTCATGGCGGCGCTGACATGGCACACCATGGAACTGAACTGCTCTAGGACTGGCAAGGCGCCATATGCTAGACAGACAACAGGTACAGGGAGCAACATTTGAGTAAAGTGTGTGCTAGCTCTGTCATGGTCTCTCCGGCTCTCTGTATGTTTAATTATTAATATGTATGCGTGTCCCCAACGTAGTCAGCGGCAATCATTGGGAGTGGGGTGGGGACAGCTGTTGCATGGACTGTGGCAGCTGTGCAGTTTTGTTTGCCCAAGCAGACCCCCATCAATAAACACACAACTCTCCATTTGTGGATAAAATGGGCCGCAGCCTTTTACTAGTATTATAAAAGTACGATACATACATGCATATCAAACATTTGAACATTACAACAACAAAACTTTAAGATCCCTGGGGCAGCAAATTCATGTGGCTTTTTGCCTTGACCTTCTGCAACCTGCCTATTGGGGGAACTCTGGCCCATCAGTCAGACAGACCCGCCCATGGCCATGTCTCCCCTCTGGACAGTTCCCTCCCTTTTCCAAAACAGACTGAGGGACATGGCTGTTTCTGAGGAGCATGCCTGCCCAGGGCCGCACTCCTCATTGTCAGTTCGTGTCCCCTGCCCTCCGGTGCCCATTGCTAACAGACTGACAGCTGCCCTGGTTCCGTGAAACATACCCACCCAGGGTCACGCCTCCAGCCAGCTGTCACCCCATCCAAAGTTATAGTACCTTATTTCTGTAAGGCCAGGTCAAAGTATCCAGTCAGCCATGAATTTACCGCTTAAAGATCCCACAATCCAACAGGCAACGACTATCTGCTGAAATCCTGAAACCTATTATAGCAGCCCACTAAAAGGGTGGAGGGAAGGGTGTTGGTATTGAGGGCTGGTCCCAAGAGGGCACACACCCCCTCAGATCCAGCCCTTATATACTCCGCCCAGGCTCTGCCTCTCGCCTGGTCCAGCCCATCCCCATGACTGGCACCTGTGCCAGGGCTGCTCCCCACGGTCTATGGACCTGGGCAGCCCACCTCCGTTTCCTGTTGGGGACTGTGTGCAAAACACCCCCCTGGTGAGAGGCTGGGTGGGTCATTGCCCAAGCAGATCCCCATCAATAAACACACAACTCTCCATTTGTGGATAAAATGGGCCGCAGCCTTTTACTAGTATTATAAAAGTACAATACATACATGTATATCAAACATTTGAACATTACAACAACAAAACATTAAGATCCCTGGGGCAGCAAATTCATGTGGCTTTTTGCCTTGACCTTCCACAACCTGACTACCGGGGAACTCTGGCCCATCAGTCGGACAGACCCACCCATGGCCGTGTCTCCCCTCTGGACAGTTCCCTCCCTTTTCCAAAACAGACTGAGGGACATGGCTGTTTCCAAGGAGCATGCCTGCCCAGGGCCACACTCCCCATCATCGGTTCATGTCCCTCTGCCCTCCGGTGCCCGTTGCTAATGGAGTGACAGCTCTCCTGGTTCCATGAAGCATACCTACCCAGGGTCGCGCCTCCAGCCAGCTGTCACCCCATCCAAAGTTATAGTACCTTACTTTCTTAAGGCCAGGTCAAAGTATCTGGTCAGCCATGAATTTACTGCCACCAAATACGTATTTTCACGTATTCCTCAACAATGCCCCAAGGATCTTAGAGTACCACAGTTTCACAAAAATCCTACAGCGTTGAGTTAAAAATATCATTCCCGATGTCCGACAAGTGAACCCCATCCCTGCTGTACATACTGGCACATGCTCGAGTGATGTCAAAATGCCAGATCACTGCCACACTACATGAAGTAGCGAACCTGGACACCTCCCTGTTCACTTCTCTGCATGCTTTCTCTATGGCCAGGATATTGCACACCCCCTCCACTGCTGTCGCAGAATAATCCAAGACCATGCCACAACTGCCTGTGGAAAGAGCTCCTTCAGGTGGGCCAACCCTTTCTTAATGGCCACGATCAGTTGTGGGGCCCTGCGGGAGACTAAGTCATTCCTGCCTAAGTGAATCACCAGTGCAGCCAGCGGCTGCCTCTGAAGCCCCAAACCCCGAACTATCCCCAACAATTGTTCCCACTTCATCCCCCCTTTCCCAGCCCAATGCACAATAGCCCATTGTTCCGGGATGCCCAGCTGCATTGTATAAGGGCGTGTCGCGGTTCTCGCATGAGCCTCCCTCACATAAGAGTGTACAAAAATCCAAATGTGGGCCGGTATATCTAAAACACAAAAAAGACAGTGTGAGTGTTGTGCAACAACCCCACCTTTTTTTTTTTCTCCCCAGAGCTCACCATCCCCCCAGCCTGCCACAGCACTGTGAGGCATCCTAGACCTGCACTCATTCCATATGCAGGGGTGTTCACCATAGCGCATCCTGATTCTGATCCTGGGGCCTAATATAGCTTTTGTATGCCCCGGAAGCCCATCTGCCCAGACTCTTTATCTGTTTTTCCCCCCAAGGCCCAATCTCGCAGCCTCTGTGGCTGCATCAATCCTGAAAGAATGTGTTCCAAAAGCTCTAGAGTCCAACCCCGCCATCCATAGAACCTTCCGCAATACTGCGGCAAACTGTCGCCTGGTAACCGGTCTGCCATCCCCATGCACAAAGGCATGCTGCCCCCCCCCGGGGACCTTTCAGATAAGTAGGCTTGCGTCAGCAACCATGGGCACAGATCTCCTACTGGGGACCTGTATAATGTGATAACAGACAGTGAACCACATTGGTTAGTTTTTAACTTGCGAAGCTGCAAGCAAAGCCTGTCATACAGGACCGCCACATTCCTGAGCTGCAAGTTGGCCTTGAGACCAGGGTTGCTGGAGTCTGGAACCAGCTCAGACACCCAGAAGGCCCTGAAGAAGGCACATGCGAACAGCATTCGGAACAGTTGAGATTCATAAACAGAGCTGCAGATAACCCCAAGGACCTCAACAGCGCAGACAGTTCTGGAAAGCCAATGGGCTTTCTGACATCCTGAGTTTTTCCCTTCGACCTTGCCCACCCCTCCAACATCTTCCTTGTGATGAAGATGTTGATGGGGTCTGGGAGCCCATTCACCCTACTCAAGAAGGCAATACCCACTAATTGTATGCGTATAACCGCAGGGGACTTCTCCAACTGGACCAAATGAAGGACGTAATCCTGCACCTGCCTCTCAGCCACCAGCTGGGATATGCTTACCTGCTGCCCACAGAACTCTATAAAGGCAGAATAACTACCTACATATTTCCTCCATGTTGAGGGGGCAACAGAGAGCTGCACCAGATGGCATCGTCTTGCCTCCCCAGGTGCCATACTGCCTCTGGTATCTGCGTGGGTGTCAGATCTGCTCCTGGGGCCAGCTGCCTGAATCGGTCGAGCTGTAAGTGAGACAAGGCATTGGCTATCACATTCTGCTTGCCTGGCAAGTGTTGGGCCTTAAAAATGATATTATATCACAAGCAACACATGACCAACACCCGTAGTGTCTTCATGACATCCTCTGACTTAAAAGTCTGAGAATTCACAATCTCTGCTACTGCTTGGTTGTCCATAAGAAACAGCACATGTTGCTTAGCAAGTCTGACTCCTCAAACCCGGACAGCCACCATGATGAGAAATGGTTTGAGGAGCGTGATATTCCGGGTCAAGCCAGATTCCATCCACTCCTGTGGCCACGGGCCCGCAAACCAAGACTCGTCTAAGAAAGCTCCAAACCCTATGCCCCCTGCAGCATCTGTAATCAAATCCACCCCGTGGTGCAAACCCTCCCGGTTCTGCCACATTGACACCCCATTGAAGTCTTGCAAGAATAGCTCTCAGACCTTGAGGTCTGCCCTCATTCCACGTGATACTCTTATATGGTGATATGGCCTCTGGGGCCAGAATTAGCGGCAGCCAATCTCCGCAGGAAGGGGCGCACAGGACCAACTACACGACTTGCAAAATTTAAGTGACCCACTAGTGACTGTAACTGTTTTAGGGTAACTTTCTTAAGCCTAACAATTTCCCCCACCAAATGCCTGAGGTGTAAAACCTTGGCCATGGGCAACCGTGAGACCATGCTCTCCGAATTGATCTCAATACCAAGAAATGACATACATGATGTGGGTCCCTCTGTTTCTTTCTGGTGCCAATGAAACCCCAAAATGTTCCATGAGCATGCAGAAGCCCTCCGGCATATGGAAACACATCTGATCCTCAGCGGGTCCTGAAAACAAAAAATCATCCAAATAATGCATTATGTTCCTGTTCCCAGTGTGCGCCCTTGCTGCCCATTTGAGGAATGTCACATATGTTTCAAATGTGGCAGTGGCACAGCTGACAGAGCACCCCATGGGCATGGCCTTGTCAATATGCCAGTAACCATCAAATCGGAATCCCAGCAGCTCATGATCCTGAGGCCTGACTGGCAAAAGGCGGAAAGCTAGCTTAATGTCACTCTTTGCCACCAAGGCACCTGGTCCCAATCCCCGAATCAGCTGCACTGCCATGTCAAATGATGCATATTTAACTGAGCTATCCTTGGAGGCAATGAAATCATTCACCGATGCCCCTTTTGGATAAGACAGATGATGTATCAGCCGATGCTCACCAGGTGCTTTTTTGGATACTAATCCCATCGGGGACACTCTCAGATTTGGAATTGGTGGTTGTTTGAAAGGGCCCGCTACCCGCCCCACGAGAACTTCTATCTGGATTTTTTCCCCCATTATGTCCGGTAGGGACCCTGCTGGTTTTAAGTTGCTAGCCATGGTAGCAATGCGGGGTCCCGTATATGGTATGGGAAAACCCTTGTCGAATCCATGTAATAAATACAATGCCGCCTCCCTTTTTGGGTACTGACTGAGCCACGGCCTCATGTTACAGAGTCGGACTGGTGAACTAGCTAGACTTCCCAACTCCTGGCTTGGCCTTATTTCCACTTGCCCCCTCACCTCCTTGCTGTTTGTCCGTGGCAGCTTTGCATGCAGTGACCTTCTGTTCCCCCCCACAATTCTTACATATGTGGTTAAACTTGCAGTGGGCATGAAAACACTTGCCCTTGTTATAGTCATAACACGCTCTCTTGACAATCTTTGTTTGGTCTCTTTTCAGATCTCCCCCTACTGGCCTAGCTATGACGTGTCCACTATTTGTGTACGTCAGCACACTGGGCCTGCCCCGCATCATATAACGCACCCAGAGGTCAAGATGTAAGCTTTCCAACTTCAGCGTGGGCTGCCGAACCAATTTTAACTGAAACTGCTCATCATACTTCAACCACATAACCATCAATAGAGAGATGAGTGAACTTGATAGAGTCCCGGTATTTGAGCAAGGACACCAGCTTCTCTGGATATTTCATCCCATATACAGAGATGTATATATTAAAAGCTGCTGCCCAATTCTCAAATGTAAATGGCACCTTGGGCCACTGGGGCCTCTCTTTCTTTTTCTTGTCCTCACCTTCTTCCGGTAGCTCCCGTTGTAGCACCAAAAACATGTCTATGAACTCCTCCTTCCATATTTTTTCCCAAACTGCATCCGACAAGTGATCTCCCAAGGGGTCCTCCACCCCCGAGTATGCCCAGTGATCCCCCGCACTGCCAGCCTCTACTGTGGGAGCCATTGCCACTGAGGGGTGCAGCGATGGCGCACCCGCCATTGCCGAAGTGGGTCCTCCAGCACCCTGCCCCATTTCTCCACCGGTCATGTTCCTGCCACCTGGAGGAAGCAGAGACCCATCATGAGATGTGACCAGCCCAGGACTGCTCCACACCTGGGCTGCTGTGCCAAGGGCCAAGGCGGACTCTCCTATATGAGGGGCTGCCGACACCGGGGCAGAGTTCGGCGGAGCAGCAGCTGGTGCCACTAGCACTGAAGGGGCTGCCAGGGGCACCACAACTGCCATCACTGAAGGGGCTGCTGAGAGAGCCATCACCACCCCAGCTGGCTGCAGCGTTGCCCTCCCCAAGTCCACAGAGACTGCCCCACCGGCCACCCCCTGGGGTGCACAGCCCCAGGAGCTGTATGGATTGAAAAAGGGGGGCCGCTGGTGACCAGCTGGTCGGACCACCAAAAATTGGGTGCCCCAACAGGTGCCACTGGTGCCATGGTGGGATCCAGGCCAGAGGAGGCCATGGTATCCCCTGAGGGTGCCCAGCCGGGCCCGGGTGCTGCACCAGCAAACTGCCCTCCACTCCCAGAATCCCCTGTGAAGTCAACACTGGGTTGCCGGTTGCTTGTGTAACCCCAGCCCCTTCCCACTGTGTACCTGTGTTCACCACTAAACCATCGTCTGTCCTGTCCCCTGACTGAGCCTGGTAGCTGGATGTGATGGGGGTAACTGTATCCTGCCCCTTTCCCCTGTACAGCCATCCCTGTAACTGTGGTCCCTTGGAACTCCACCTGCTGCCTCACTGACCCAACTCATCCCAGTGCCAACTTCCATCAACCCATCTGGGTCTTCCCCCCCCCGACACCCTTCCTCCCGGAAGCCACTGTCCATTGCTTCGTGCTCATCCATAAACCTTTCACGCCTGCACTGTGCCTCTTCCCTGGTGATCCTGTCCAGCACTCCCCTGCCATATACCATATTTAGTAGGAGGCAGTGACGGACCTCTAGACGCCCTGCCCCCATTGAAAACACCAACCTCCCTGTCGTCTCGTGCATCCTGCCTGACCGCTGCTGACCCTTTGCTGTCCTCCCCCTGCACATCACATTCTCTTTCACACTCACCTGAAGAGGCTGGCTCCTCTTGATCCGAAATTCGTGGGTCAATCTTCATGGTCTTCTGTCCTGCTGTCCTCTGGTCCTGGTCTGCTTCCTCATCCACCGGGGTCCATGACCTTCACTTAGCCAGCCTACTTTGCCCCCTTTTTCTCCCTCTGGTGTTCTGCGCTACCGATTCCAGCAAGCGAATCAAAGGTTGACAGCTCCTGGGAGGGGCACCCCTGGAAACCCGCATCTCCGAAACCTGCCCTTCCCTGTCTTCTCCCATATCACCACCACTCTGCTCCCCCACCCGGGTTATGCCCTGCTCCATCCCCAGAGAAACCCTGAGGCTGTGCCCCTGGCTCTCAGCAGGGACCACCTACAACCTGGGTTCCAGGTTGGATACCGCAGGCATCCAGTCCGGTCCCCCCAACTCCTTCAAACGTTGAAAAGCCTCCAGAAAGGCCTGATCCTGACATCCCGTATGAGGTACAAGAGATGCAGGGGTGCCTGCCTATCCTGTACCTGCTGTTCCCTTGTAGATGCCATAACCTAAAAAAAATTAACCCCTGGACAGCCCTAGGGCAAAGCAATGGCAGACAACAGCAAACTGGATCTAAGGAAAAATAAAAAAGAAGCATCAATAACACATTCAATGCCCCCCCCCATATCCAGACAAGCCAGAGACCCCCTCCATAAAGTTTGGGCTGAGGGAAATTAAAGGAGGGCAGGAGGGTCAGGGTGCAGTGGACATGGGTCAACCTGTGTGCTCTGCCTAAGCCGGGACTACTGGTCACGCAGACACCAGGAGGGACCCGAGGGGGGGGTGGGTCTCAACACCCTACTGAAAGAAAGAAAGAAAGAAAGAAAGAAAGAAAGAAAGGAGGTAATGAATGGGGGGGTGGCCTGCAAACCCAGCCCCAACTATGGGGAAGCCCCACACCAAAACCTGCCTCCTGCACTGAGCAGCCCCTGGGGATCTTACCAAAGCCAAGAGTTGGCTGGCACATGGAGAAACTGGGCTACCAAAATAAAATTAGACGGTGACTACATGAGGGAGGAAACATCAACAAAAAAGGGACAGAAAACCTCTAAACCCCTCAGCAGTGAAAAATTACAGCACCGCCTAACATAAAGCAGGGGAACAGCATGTAAAGAAATGCCTCCTGGAAACAATATTATGCCGGCATATAGCGGGCTCCAAAAGTCAGGAACAAGGGATGGCTCCAAAAAACCCAGGGAAATTGTGGAATTGTGGAAAAAACACAGACCCCCGCAGAAGCAGGAGGGGCAGCCGCATGGCACAACGTGCCCACAAGGCCGCGTGACAGCCAAGTTGGCGGCTGCATAGAAAACAGCCAGGGGAAGGCCATTCGCAAGGAAGGGGCTCCAGGGGGCAAGCAGGGAACTGGGGATGAGCAACACCAGCACCGAAGATAGTGGGACCCAAGGCAACTTTTCTTTTTTTGTGGCAGCAGGAAACAAGGAAGCCAAATCAGGAGGTGCCGGCCAACTAACAAGGGAAACACAAGGAGCTACACGGTGTGGGGTGGCGGGGACAACCCCCACCCTAGAGGAAGGGAAGAGAACACGAGTCATGCCGGGCAGGCCAGCTTACCACAAGCCGCAGCAGCACCGATCGGGCCGGACTAGGGGGTACGGCAATCAGAATTATATATATTATATATATATATACGTGTGTGTGTTTATTTATTTATTAATTTTTTATATATACAAAAGGAGGGGGGAGGGGTGTTCACCGAAGTGAATGGGAAGGAGGATGCGGGAACTAGCGGAATGGCGGCCCCCGAAAACCCCACCCACCAAGAAAACAGTCCGTTCACCCACTCATCCACTGGCCTACCTCAAGTGAAAAGTGGCGGAGTCCTGTCGGTATTGAGGGCTGGTCCCAAGAGGGTGCACCCCCTCAGAGCCAGCCCTCATATACTCCGCCCAGGCTCTGCCTCTCACCTGGTCCAGCCCATCCCCATGACTGCCACCTGTGCCAGGGCTGCTCCCCACGGTCTATGGACCTGGGCAGCCCACCGCCGTTTCCTGTTGGGAACTGTGGGCAAACCCCCCTAGGTGAGAGGCCGGGTGGGTCAATACCGGGATATCTTCGCTCAAGTAACTGTTCGCACTCTTTGGTCGGATGATAGAAAAACAGACGCAGCAGGAGAAACACACTGTCACACTAACTAGGTACAATCTTGCAGAGATTAAACTATCCCTGATGATTGCATCGGCAAATTTCTTTCAAGTAGATATGCTTCTCTTGGACTGGTGTCATACACAGCTTGCCGACTGATTAGTTCCTGAAGGAGGAGCCCAAGAAAGCGCTGCCTGCATTAGCCAGAACTCCACAGTGAGGCATCTCTCAAATGCTGTACTGTCCCAATGTGTTTCTTACCCATGCACACAAACAAACACAAAAATGAGGAGTAACAATGTTTTAATCAGTTAAACACCTTTGAGTTTGGAAATTTTCTTTCCTTTCCAACAAGTAATCCTGGATTCTGCACTAGCCAAGGCCCCTGGAATTCTGCGGTTCTGCGGTTGCGGAATTTCCGGCAGAATTTGCATCATGCCGCAGAATATATATAGTGCCACAGAATTCATTGTTTTTGGTGAATTTTCATATAAATATACTGTTTTTCCATAGTGTCAGGCTTTCTTTCCCACCTCGTTTATCCTGAAGCTCCTCCTCTGTGCTCAGCATATGATGTCATCGATGACATCACATCATATTTAGCCAATGACAGGACTACATTCTGCCAGAGAAATTAATAAATCATGCCGCAGAAATCAGAAAATGTTGCCGCAGAAGTCAAGGAGCCCTGCCGCAGAAATCAGAAAATTCTGCGAAGAACACCAAGGGCCCTGGCAATAGCCAAGCAGCAGTTCCAATTAGTCTCTGCCATCTGGGTCGAGCCAAATGTGATACCCAGAATAGTCACATCTGTGGAAACGATAGGTACTGAGGCAATCTTATCGGGGTGGTTCTGCGCTGCATCACCCAGAGGAAAATGAACGCTCTTGGTGTAGTTTATCTGAGAGGATGATACCAGAGAGAATGGGTAAAGGGCTGCTTGAATACCTGATTCTGAAATCTGATTGGCTGCAACTATAACCACATCATCTGCATAGCTAAAGTCTTCACTGGTGGGTGGCCTGGAGACAAAGGAATGCTTTCAATCTGAGGACTGAACTAAATAAGGCGGAGGAGAGGGTCCAAGTCAAACACATATAATAAAGGACTGAAAGGACAGCCCTGGCAGACCCCTTTGCGTAAACATTCAGTGTTACCCAACCATCCAGTAATCAATGGAGTCACCACAGCCTGTCGATACAGGCATGCAACCCTGCTTACAAACATGGGAGGGAGACCATATGTGCTCAATACTTGAAACAAGTATTCTTGAGACAGTCTGTCAAATGCCTTCTCACTGCCTTCTCCTCTGTCCCCTGACTTGCAGCCGGCATTGCCCTCCAGCTCCAGCCGCAGAAGGGGATCCGAGCCGCCAGCGGGCCGGCGGTGACCTCCAACCGACTCAAGAGTTCCAGGAGGCGGGAGAAGTAGTGTGAAAGGTACTGGCAAAGTCATAGAAATTTTGCCCGCCTCCCTCTTAGTTAATTGTATTTATACACTCTTCCCGGCCATTTCTCTCATCCACGCCATATCTAATTTCTTCTCTGTTAACCCATACCTACCCGCATAATGCTAACTTGTTTCTTTTTGCTCCTTTACCTCTCATCTCCCCCATTCCATTATGATAATCATATTATACCCCTGTCATGACGAATAAGTTAATGAGTATGTTCTGCTCTCCACTGCCATCCACAATGTACAACCATCTATTCCTTATTCACTTTGAACCACTATTACACTGCAACCCTGGGGTATCCACATAAAAGCCTCTCTAACAATCCAGCTCTCCCTAGCCCTTTACATGTATCCTGGATCTATAAAAACCCTCTATGCCTGTCCATCAGACTCCTATGTTATGATAAAGACACACCTATATAAGCACCATCTCCCACTACACAGTGTGCATCTAGGATTAAGAGGAAATGCTCTGATCACTCTCTATCCCTATCCCTTGGAGCCCTAGTCAAATTAATCTTCTACCTCCTTTTATGCATTGGCACCATTGAGATTAATCCTGGCCCCATTGTCAATTTATCTTCCCCTTCTGAGCTGACTACCATAAAAGGACTAAGCTTCATACACTTCAATGCTTGCAGCCTCCTAAAAAAGTTCATCTTAATACAGGCTTGGGTGGCACATACTCTTCCAGACTTCCTGGTCATCTCTGAATCTTGGCTCAGGCCTACAACAAAAGACAGTGTTGTAAACCTTCCCAATTACCAGCTCTTCAGAGCAGATCGCCCTTCCAGGGGTGGTGGGGTGGCCATATACATTAAGGACACCATCTCTGCAACCTGCCTCATCAACACATCTAGCCAAATGAATTTGAATGTTTATCAATCAAAATTTGCCTTCCTAATTGTCTCCATTTAAACTGATTGGATGCTATAGGCCCCCTCTGCAGGCCTTAAACTGCTTTCTCACCTAGGGTCAATTCTCAACCAAGGCCCTGAAGATACCGTCATCCTTGGTGATTTGAATTTAAACTGGTTGTCTAATGTATCTGCACCTTTGATAACCTTTTGTGACACCTATGGATTCACACAGCTGATTAAAGACCCAACTAGGATTAACCAAGAAATTCCAGCAACAGCTCACTCCTGGATATTATGTTGGTAAACAAGCCTCACTTATACTCACATGCAGGAGTACTGCCAAGTGATGTGAGTGACCATTACCCTATAGCTGGCATAAGATCCAAACTCAAACCACCAAATCCTGCAGAATTTATCCTCAAAAGGTCAAAAAGAATTTCAATATCTCAGGTTACCTCCATGACCTGAGTACTACAATATATTGGCAAGATTTCTATCTTACAACCTCTCTGAAACAGCACTCCAGACTTTAAAGGATATTATCACCAATGTTCTCAATATTCATGCACCTATCACCAGTATCAGAACTAAGGTAAAATCCTGCCCTTGGTTCACCTCTGAGCTTAAAGCAGCCTTGAGAACCAGAGACAAGCTGTGGAAAAGGCAAGAAAACAAAAGGACACCAGTGATTGGCTAAATTTCAGAAAAGCAAGGAATTCATGTACAAAAAAATAAGAACTGCCAAAACTGCCTACTATACAGCTGAATTGGATGCCTCCTACAATAACCCATCCAGACTCTGGGTACAATAAAAGGACTTCTGGGCCAGAATTCTACTCCTGCCTTAACCACCAAATTGCTACTAAATGACACAGAAATTACAGGTAAACAAGAAATCTTAAATACCTTCAATGTTCACTTCACCACTGCTGGCCTAGCATTTGACTCATCACCTGCAAATATCCTGAGATCTTCCTTGAACCTGCAAACTACTGTGGGACAAATGGCCACTTCAACTTTTTCCTTCATCCCAATATCCGTGAAAGAAGTGGAAGATCTCCTCTCTAATTTAGACACAACTAAAAGTGCAGGTGCAGACTCCTGGATCCCTATTTCCTGAAAATTGCTTCACATGTCTTATCTGCCCCTTACTCATCTCTTCAATCTTTCCTAACTACTGGATCCATTCCATCTACTTGGAAAACAGCTCAAGTAGTTCCATTACTCAAATCTGGTGATACTAGGGATCTCAACAATTACAGACCTATCTCCATCCTACCAGTACTATCTAAGATGCTCAGAAAACTAGTAAACTCTCAGTTAAGGGACTATCTGGATAACAATAACCTTCTAAATTCTGCACAATCTGGATTTAGATCAAAGCATAGCACCATTACTGCCTTAGCCAAGGTAACCAACGATTGGCAGACTAATTTGGACAAAAATTTTTACCTGTGCTGTGTTTCTGGATTTGAGTAAAGCCTTTGACACAGTGGATCATGACTTATTACTCACCCCCTTAACTCATTAGGCCCTGGATTCCCTATCACTCAACTGGTTTAAGGATTACCTTTCAGATAGGTGCAACTGGTTAGAAATGGAAATTACCTATCCACCTCAAAACCTCTGCTAAGGGGTGTACCACAAGGCTCTATTCTTGGCCTATCCTCTTTGCTATTTATATAAACAATATTGATGCCAACCTCACTCAATCTAACATTCATCTGTTTGCTGATGATACTGTATTGTATGTCAGCAATCCTCACCTTCCAAAGCCTGTGAACTTCTACAATCCGAATTCTCCATTCTGCAGCACAATCTACTTGACAAAAAACTACTTCTAAATGCAAAAAAAACAAAAGCTATGTTCTTTACCACAAAGAGCTGTACTACCACTACCCCAGCATCCAACACCCTACATATATCCACCTTACTTGGAGAAACTTGAATTTGTTGATAACTTCAAATACCTTGAGTCTGGATAGATAACAGGCTTGACTATTCTGTCCATATTGAAGAGTTACTTAAAAGCTAAGACAGAGGCTCGGACTATTTTTTAGAATAAAACATTACCTAAACAGTGATTCCAAAAAGGTTAATTCAGGCCTCATTCCTATCCCTCATTGATTATGCTGATTTTCTCTACTGCCATTGTTCAAGTCATCTCTTACATAAGCTGGACACCCTGTATCACAGGTCCATAAGATTTATTACTGACCTTCCTCCAACACCCATCATTGCTCCCTTTATATGGCAGTCAACTGGACATCATTGCAACACAGAAGAAATAGGAATGCTGTTATCTGGATACTCAAAGCGTTAACAGGCAAACTACCGACCTATATCACTGATTGCTTTACCCAAATTACAACCAGGCCATACACCTTAAGGATCAGTAAACTCATCACATTAAAGGTCCCCAATGCCTGCACCCGGTATGGGAGGCTGCTTTCAGCTATTCCTTAGCAGCTGCATGGAACTCTCTCCAAAATCCATGAAGCTAGATAGCCTACTACCTCTGGCATCCTTCAAAGATTGTTCTCCGCCCTTTTTCCAGAGCTCTGCAATTGCTTTTATAAAGCATAATCCCCACCAATCTGACCCAACTAAACCTCCCTTTTTCTATCCATTATATTAACTCAATTTCTTTCTTCCGAATCACCTATTATATTCACTTAAAACTAGTTTAGACCATATAACTTATATTTTAGGACTGCTATACCCTTTGTCCTCTTTTTTTCCTACAGGCTAAATGGTTCTATTGTTACTTGTATATATGTAAATTGTTGTATATAATCATTTCATGCCATTGTATTGCTATTTATTCTATTCTTGTCTATGTAATAATACTTGTATCCTCATTTGTATGACCACTCAGGTCCATCTTGTAAATGAGCTCTGCTCAATGATGTTCGCCTGAATAAATAAAGATTTTGATTGATTGATTGATTGATGCCTTTTCTTGATCAATACTCAGCATATACCCCATCAGCTATTTTAGCATTCCTCTGTAGAAGAGTTCACTAGGGTTAGCAAATTGTGCTGAATGGATTTCAGGGCACAGGTCTGTGGCACACTAATAATGTGTTTCCCAGCTAGGGCCAACTTGTTTGCCAATATTTTGGCAAGGATTTTGTATTTGGAATTCAAAAGGCTAAGTGACCTCCAGTTGTGTAAATCATCTTTTAGACCTTTCTTACAAAGGAAGATCAAGATGCCTTCCATTCGGCAGGGCACTTTGGGCAAGACACTGATTAAAAACAATAGCCAAAAAAGGTGATATGGAATCCACAAACACCTGATAGAATTCCGGGCTTAAACCATCTGGGCCCGGAGCTACACTCTTATTAAGCGATTGTAGAGTTCCTTGAACTTCCTTGGATGTAATGGGGCTTATCATCTGGGTTTGGACATCCCGGGAATTGCTATATCACATAGGATAGAGGGGGTTGGTGTCTGATTTACTACCTTTCCAAAAGTAGTCTGAACATGGCATCCTATAGCTTGCAAGAGATCATGTTTGGAAGCTACCACTTGCCCTGTGGGAATTTTCAGAGGTCATCGTCCTGCCATCTACTCTTGATTTGCAATCCTTAAAAGGATCATAGGTTTGCCGTTTATTCTGGGTACCAAATTGCACCCCTCTTTGCAGGGAAGTGCCTCTATCATACTGACATACAGATTTAGTTTAGTTGTCATAATGGTCCTTGTAAGAACAGATTCAGAAGCAAATGGGAAAAATGTCTCCAGATAGTTTGGTTACTGTGTAGACATGTGAAACGGTTGCTCACACTAGGCAAACTTTACTTTAAACCCTCTTAATGCCATACAGTATATAGAAAATTTCTGTTATATTTTTTTTTGTTTGTTTTTAACGTACAATGTTATCACATTTTAACATGTACTTAAGTTATTATTGAATGGAAAGGTCTTGCTTTTCATTAGACTGTATTCACAAAACACACTGAGACATTCAGAATTTATGTTAGTGGAGCTTTCTGCTCGAAAGGTTCTTATCTCATTCTGGTGATATTTGACCTTGAAAGGCTCCTCAGCTAAAAACAAATTGGTGAAATCTGGTTCCACTGATTTAAACTGCAGTTATGGTTTAAATTAGTATTTTAAACCAATGAGAATTCTTTTGGTTTTTTTATGTATGATCTGGGTGTTAATAGTATGCAATTTTCTAAATAACTGTCATAAGCTTCTGAGGAAGGACTCGGTTGGTCCAAAAGCTTAGGCACTTTGTTCTTTTTGTAACATCTATGTTGGTCCAATAAAAAGTATCAAACAATTTGCTTCTGGATCTATTAAACTGTAAATTCCTCAGATCAGTTATAATTCATGAAATAGTAGTGGAATTATCAATTCCCTGAGTATCTTGCTGTGATAAGACATCATGTAATCGGCCCCTTAAGTGCAAATATTGCAGATATGTATGGGACGCTTTTTGGCCAGAGAATGTTTGGAAAAATTCCCTAAAATCCTGTTTGCTATCTTCTCCACCATTGTACATAATCCTCATACAGGCATAGGAGTGATTGTCTAGCTTCCCACAAAGTATTCCAATTCTGACCGAGATTAACATCATCCAGGAGGCCGGTGTTTAACCTCCAAACACCCTTACCATGAGGGGGAACATGTCCCCACTGTAAACTTACCATGAACAGCCTATGGTCCAAAAATTCATTCACTTGGGTGTAAGCTGAAGTGATTTTACATAAGGAGGAGACCAAAAATAATCAATTCTTGTGTGCAGGGTACCCTTACAGAAAGTGTCACCCCTCTCCCTATGCAGAGACCTATAGGCATCCTGCACAAAGGCTTGCATAACAACCTATCTTGAGCAATTGGTGTCACAAAAAAAGTTTTTATGTAGCTAAACCACTATCACAATGTTCAAGGCCACAGTTAAAATCCCTTCCCCAAACCAGCACTCTAGAAGCATGCAGGTATGGTCAGATAGAATTAAACAAGTTCATTCAGGTGGCATTTGTTTGTGGGGCATAGGTGGCTATCAATCTAAATCTAGTGGTTTTATAGCAGAGATCTAAAATAAGAACCCTATCAAGAATCACATCTATTCATTTCGTAACATGAAACTCATGCCCCACCAGCAATATGCTAACTCCATCACATCTTTCAGGTCCAACAGACCAAAAGAAGGGTCCCTTAACCCACAGTCAGGAGGCTTGTGTCTGGTCATACCAGGTCCGTAGCCTGGTATCCTGTAGGAAAAGAATTTGCGCAGAGCTGTCACTGAGAGAAGTGAAGTCTATAATTTGTTTCCTGCGGCTCTTGATGCTGTTAACATTAATGGTAAGAACAATAAGGGACCCTATTGGTTATATTGAAAAAGAAATAATCAGGGACCTGTGGACAATCTGCACGCAGATCTCGTAACCCAAGTCACTGTGGGTTCTGTAGCCCCGGTTGGGTGGGTGTTCATCAGAATTGGAAGGTAAACCAGGAAGGGCCGAGGAGATAAAAGATGTCTCAGATGCCCCACCCTCATCTTCCAAGTCAGTTCTGTCCCTATTTTGACTAAGGACTCCAGAGCGATTTTGCATTAAAATATCAGATTTTTTTCTCAGGTGACTGAGCAGTACCTCCTGTTCTGGGTCTTTTTTTCTTCCCTTTAGACTGAACCAGCTGATAATCATCTATGGGGGAGGAAGGGGCATAACAGGAGTCTGAGTGCGAGCAGGCGGAGTGGGGGGGTACAGAATCTTCCACTACCATAGGTTCAACCACCACCTCCTGTGGAGGTGGGATGGTGACTGATGAAACCGGAGGATCTGAGGATTCTGACTGGGGAGGGTCAGAAGCACAGCAGAAGTGGAGGAATGCACAAGAGCGGCAGCCATTCTACGCTCTGAGGCCTGAGCTGTCTCCTGCTGCTGGGCTTTAGTAACAAGATATTCCTGTGAGAGTCTTGGGCCCCTATTATGAGAGGCCCAAGGGCACTTAGCAAAAGAATGGCCTTGCTTTTCACAAAGATTACAACAAAACATATTCTTACATTCTGATGTGTTGTGGCCATGTTCCAAGCAATGAGTACATCTAGAACTGTTACAAGCATTGCTCAAGTGTGTCCTCAAGCCACACTTAAAGCAAGACTTAGGCTGACCAGCATAAAACAACATACCTTTATATTTCCCTAAAATAAAGCTTGTAGGCAAATGTACTACACATTGATCAGAATTACAGAGTTCATCCCGTATCCGCCACCCCCAGTCCAGAACTGTTCAGAGTCTATGATAGGGTTTGGTTTATCCAGAACCTCACACTGTTGTTCAAGCTAGTATAAGATGTCCAAGATATTTACACTTTCATTACGAAAACTGACAGTGATGGCACGAAGTGCAGTTTTTGTCAGTGTCCCCAGAGTCCCTCAGTTCATTATATTGCTACCAAAAACATTCCAGTCCATGAACCTGCTTAAAGCTAACATCATAACTGGCATCCCCAGCATGAATTAAAACATGGATTTCCAAAGAAAAAAATGTCAGAGTATCTTTAAGCAGTACCTGAGCATAGAAAATCTATCAGGTGGATTATGCAGACCCCCTTTGTAAATGAGTTGAACAGCATATTTTTTGGGTGCAGGCTCCTCAGTAGCACAAAAGAAATCTGAATAACTCTTTGGTTTAGGTAGTGACTCTGAGGTTGGAGGAGACAGTTCTTGTGGTGGAGGAGGTGGGGGGATACATGGAGATCAGAGCCCAGGGTAATTTTACTGCATTTAAAGTCAGTAGCAGCAGGGGAGCCTTTGGACTGTAGAGGCTGGGAAGTCATCGGGAGCTCTGTGGTGTCTGCGGCAGTAGAACTCAACGAGCTAACACCCATTTTGGCAGCCTCAAGAAAACTCTCTTCCTCATGCAAGAATGCTAGGAGAACCTCCCGTTGGCGTTCATGGCATTCCACACAATCCAGATCAGATACCTCACATTCAGGGCATCTCAAGTCCATAACAGGACCAAAAGAGCTTTGTGCCAGAACAAAAAACATTATCAGGCATAGAGGCTTGTTCAGAGGTAGTATCCATATAATCTTCTGAATCCAAAGTATATAGACCAGTAGCAGGGGAGAGGGATCGAACAGGTGTCCTCGCAGCAGCATCTCCTTCTTCACCCTGCTCTGCAGAGTCTGCCATCTTGGACAGACAGCAGCCCCCCTCCACAGGCAGAGTAGAAGAATTTCCCAAGTATCCTGGCCAAATCCCCCCCATTCACTAAACAAACCAGCAGCTTAATCTTGTTCAATTTTAGTTGTTTTTCCATCTGTATCTCTTCCCCCTGAGATGAGGCTGAAACTAAGCGGAGCTGCCTATCCATTCTTTCCCGGTCAACAAAAACTAACTAAATAAAACAAATGTCAAACCTCCCTCAAAGCATAACGAGGACTATTCATCTTTTCCTCATTTGTCAGGCAAATGGTTGATACCCCAACATTCCCCACAAGAAACAGAGGAGGATGAAGAGGATGCTGGACTTATGTATATTATGGGAGTAGCTCCACCAAAAAGAGTGTCACTTCCCACACATAAATCACTTAAAAAGGCCATAGAAAATTTGTGTCTGCACCCACTTCAGCTGCAGCCATCAATAAGAAAATTGAAAGAAAATATCAGGTGGACAAGCAGGGTGTGGAATACATGTATTTTCATCCTGATCATCAAGGTGTAGTTCAGGCGGTACTATGTGACATGGACGAACGCAAAAGAGTGAGCCCATATCAAGGAAGGTAAAACAGCGAGGACCAGAATGGCGACCGTGCTTTTTCTGTGGGGCACTTTGCATCCTGCACCCCCCCATGTGTGGGGGGGGGGCTTTGCCCCCTGCACCCCCTTTATTTATTATCTAACTCCAAGATCGTAGCACCTCAGGGAAAGGGAATACCACTTTCACCATTCTGGTACTCACCATTATGTATTTGCCGTGATTTGGGCTCGCTATTATGCATTCACCCAATCATGGGTCACTGTCCAGGCTGTTGCTTGTGAGAGAGCAAAGGTCACCCTATTGGTATAGCCTCCTGAGAAGGACTCTAAAAAAATTAGATGCTATGGCCAAAAAAGTTTATGCCACAGCTTTCAAGCATATTAGGCAGGCAGTTTATTCAGCACACATAGCACGGTACCAGAAAGCACTCTGGAACACAATTCTGGTGCTTGCAGAAGGAACAGATGGTGAATTGGCACAGGACCTGATTGCCACAGCAAGATCAGCCCTGGATGCCACTAGAAATCATTTTCACACTGCAGAGGACACTAGTGATTCTTCTGTCAGGGTTCTAGCTCATACACTATCATTAAGGTTTTCCTGGATTAGGACTACCATCCTTTCTCAGGCTACTCAAACCAAAGCCATGGATTTCTCCTTTTAGGGACATTCATTATTTGGTGACAAAACAGAAGCATACATGAAAAAAAAGCTGGATGAATACAAAACTGCTTACAAACTAACAATGAGAAGGAAAAGGCCTCTACCTCCTACAGGTCCTATAGAAGGGGAGGCAGAGGAAGGTGATACTTCCCAAGAACCTATACCTCTTACACATCCAGTAAATACCAATCACAAAGAGGTTACTATAGGGGAAGGGGCAGAAGGCCTCCAGGTGTAGTGCTGCAGCTTCCACACCTAAGCGCTAGCCAAAACAAAACCTCTGACAAGTGTGGCTACGTTACCCAATCATTGCCAGTGGGGAAGACTGTTCCACTACTTCCAGGAATGGGTAAACATTACCACAGACAAGTGAGTTCTGGAAGTAGTGGGTCACAGGTTATCCCTGTAGTTCAAACATTTTCCAAAACTACAGAAAAACACAAAGTTTCCAGCTCATTCCTCAACAGAAAGAATTCTGCTGGAATTTGAATAAAAAAAAAACTGTTAATATTGAGAGTCATAGATAAAGTCTTTGCTTCTCAGTGGGGCAGTGGCCTATTCTCAAGATACTTCCTGAGCCACAGGAAAAAAGGGGGATGGTGACCCATTTTGGATCTCATGTTTCTGAACAAGCATTTGAAGAAAGAAAAATTAAAGATGGTTATACTGAGGACAGTGATACCATCTTTGCAGATGAGTCATTGGCTAGGACCACTGGATCTGAAAGATGCATATTTTCATATACCATCAGGCCACCCTACAGGAAATATCTCAGATTCAAGCTGCAATACCAGTTCACAGCTCTTCCTTTTGGTCTCATCTTTGCTGCAAGGGCTTTCACAAAGTGATTGGCTGTGATGGCAGTACATCTGAGAAAACAAGGTGTGGTAGGTCTCCCGTACCTGGACGACTGGCTAGTCTCAGGAAAAACAGAACAAGAGGCAAGATGCTCAGTTATGTTGGTAAAAAACACCTTGGAGAACCTGGGATTCATGATAAATCTCCAGAAGTCTCAGACAGAACCTGTTCAGGTACCAGATTTTATAGGAGCAGAGTTAAACACTCTGCAGGGGAAGGCCTTCTTATCACAGGCCAAAGTATTAGCTGTGATAGCTAGAGCAGAGTCATTCACAGCAGTCCAACCAAGACCTGCAAGGGACTTACTGCCATTGCTGGGACACATAGCCACATCCACAGCAGTGATACCTTAAGCCAGGTTCCAAATGAGAGATATCCAGTATTACTTAAGGGACAACTGGTCTCAAAGGTGGGATACACTCTCAAAACTGGTACCAGTGACAGTAAGCACTGATAAAGTCACTAGAGTGATGGAAGGAAGAAAGAAACCTCAGAGAGGGAATTCCCTTCATTCAGCAATCACTGACAACTGTCTTTACTACAGATGTTTCACTCTTGGGCTGGGGGGATCACTGGCAGGATCTCATAGTAGGTAGCAGATGGAACCTGCATAAGTCTCTGGAACATATCAGCCTCCTAGAACCTGGGGTAGTGCTGCTGGCATTATAATCATTCTCGTCCCAGCTGCAAGGCCAGTCTGTTCAAATCAGAGCAAACAAAACCATAACCAAGTACTACGTAAACAAGCAGGGAGGCACATGATCCTCAAAACTATGTACAGAGGTAATGCACATCTGGGATCTGGCATATTCCTTAGAAGCAAACATATTTGCAGTGCATCTGCCTGGCAAAGACAACGTCCTGGCAAATTATCTAAGCAGAATCAGCCAGGAAAATCACAAATGGGCCTTAAACCAGCAAGTTCTGTCTACATTTTCAGAAGGTGGGGCACTCCTAATATAGACCTGTTCACCTCTTGGGAGAACAGTGAGCTTTCACAGTTTTGTTGCAGATCCCCAGCCAAAGGAACAGTCCCTGAGGATGCCCTGGCACTGAAGTGGACAGGGAGGTTCCTGTATGCCTTCCCATCATTCCCACTCATACAGAAAGTACTCTTGAAGCTCAAGAGGGAACCTTCATCAGTGATTCTAATAGCATCAGACTCGGCCAGACAGGCCTGGTACTCAACGTTCTGGGTTCTGTCTGAAAAGAATCCAATTAACCTGCTAAGTCACAGTCTATTGACTCTATCTCAGGGCAGAATAACATTCCCAAACCCCAAGATACTATACCTGAGGGCATGATTGTCGAGGAATAAGAATTTTTGGGACTGGATCTTTCAGAGGAGGTCCTGAAGGTACTTAGGGTTTCAAGGAAACCGGTTACCAGGAAAGCATATTCCTTTAAGTGGAAAAGGTTCTCTTACTGGTGTAACCCCAGAAAGAAAACCCCACTAGAGGCAGGGTTACCTATAATTCTGGAATGCCTAGTACACATACAGTCATTAGGCCTATGGCCTTCAACGTTGAAGGTACACTTAGCGGCAGTGTTAGCTTACATATTAGCTGGCAAGGGAAAGTCTCTGGCCTCACAGCCCATTTTCATAAGGTTTTTTAAAGGCCTCAGCCACTTGTGCCACTGGTGAGGGATCCTGCCCTATCTTAGGATCTCAATATATGCCTTGCCCAGCTTATGAAAGCTCCCTCTGAACCTATGGAAGCTATTGACCTAAAGTATGCCACATGGGAAACCATATTCCTGGTTGCAATGACCTCTGCTAGGAGAGTAAGTGAATTGCAAGCCCTCTTGTGAGGAAACTGCCATGGTACAGTTGGCATTAGAATAAAACTCTGAGACACTGTGTTAGCAGCCCATAACAGTTTCTTTATCAGCAGCATAGCAAATATAACACACAGAATGTAGTTTGCCCTCCATAGCTGGAGTGATCAGTTACCAATATCCCTGGGAGAACAGCAGCAGGGTTTAGTCTTCTTAGGTGGTCATCAGGTCTGCATCTCAATTATCCCACCCAGTCCACTCATGCTTATAGGACAGAGTAAACAACTTTGCATACACACCCAAATGGGCAAAGTATACCTTACCTGGAAATCTTCTGTAACACCTGTAGCAAAACTTACTTTTCCACCTAAACGGTTATGCCATACCTTATATGGAAATCTGCTTGTAGCAAAACAAGCTTTTCTTTCAAGGAATGCTGAGGTGTATGACCACTCCATATGAGGAGTGCATACAGGTATATTTCTTTGTGCTTGTGCATGTTATGCACAATAGGCAAGGCGGTCAGGGCCCTACACTCAGCACAGAGCCAAACTCCATAATCTCTCACAGAAATCAGGTACTGTAGTCTTTAGGACCAACATAAAATTCCTACCTAAGGTGGTATCTAAATTCCACCTGAATCAGTCAGTGACCCTTCCTGTACTCTACCTAGAACACTCATCTCCAGGTGAGTAAAAGTTGCATAGCCTGGACCTAAAGTGAGTACTGTGTGTCTACACTGACTGGACAAAAGATGTCAGGTCTTAGAGCACCCAGCTTTTTGTTACCTATGATGAGGCTGGCAAAGACACACCAGCGGCAGACAGATCTGTCTCTCACTGGATAGTCTCTTGCATTCAATTCTGCTGTGAGAAAGCTGGGAAACTGCCATCAAGAGGCTTAAGGGCACGCTCCACAAGAGGTATCTCTGCCTATGTGGCATCCTCAAGAGGCATCCCATTGCTGGACATTTGCAAAGCAGCTACCTGGAAGACATAACACACCTTCACAAAACACTACTGTTTGGACATACAGTCCAAAAGGGATGCCAGCTTTGGAACTGCTGTCTTGAAGAACCCTTTTCCTAATTTCTGCCTCCCAAGGAACTACTGTGAAGTCTGCTGAGTGTAAACATTAATGGAGGGATTCCTGAGGTTAGAAGAAATTGCTCACCATAGTAATATTGTTTCTTCTTAAGTGATCCCTCACTATGTTTACACTCCCTAACCTTGCCTCCAGACGCTGAAATAGGTTCACAAGAATTATTTTTTTTACTGAGGTTGCTTAAGGATTACTATTGCAGTTCTTACAATTGTAAGTTAGTTGTTATTTATATGATATTTTTTCACAAGTCTGCTTTCATTTTGTTTGATGTTTTAAAATTCTATTAAAAATGTTTAAACATTTTTCTGGTAGCCTTTCTAGGTAGTTTCACTAGCCGCTGCTTCACCCTGGCTTGGAAACAGGTCTGACTAACAGCCAGGGTGTAGGGCAGATGCAGAGTTTGAACCCACATTCTAAATTCTAAAATATGCTTAGGTTCCATTCTCTGGGGTGTCTCTCTCAGCCAAGATGACTGCTAAGTGTAGACATAGTGAGGGATCCCTTAAGAAGAAACATTACTACAGTGAGTAATTCTTCTTTTTACATAGTTTGTGGAAATCTAATCTGAAGTTTATGCAAACTCTGAACTACCAATCTGCAGTTTAAAGCCCACTTTCAGAATTTCAGAATCCCACTTCTAATGGAGTTCAACAGATTTAATTGGAATTTTTCAGAATCCTCTGGAGTTCCATTCTGCCAGAATTTGAAAATTGGGCACACAGTATTATGTGACTTAACATACAGTGGCGCCCATGCAATGCAATCCTGAAGAATTCAGCAGCAGCACCAGAGTTACTGCAGATAACAATGCAGTTTCATTGGCAGTTAATACCTAATACCTTTTGGCACACAGGCATCTGTGACACTGCATTGCATAGCCCTTTGCTCTTCAGTGATGTCCATCTGGCCCATTAGACAAGCAACAAAATACAAGAGTTGACTCATACCACCATCAGCTGATCTGGCAATATAAATCTATGTGTGTAAAAGATGATTTGTAGTAGTGGGTCCTGGTTGGACACACAGCGGCATTCACTCAGATAATGTACAGTACACACAGATATTCCAATGCACACATCAACACATGCACACACTAATATGCAGATGTCAACATTCACAAACACAGACACACTAACACAAAGTGACACACACTGTAATATAGATATGCTGACATACACACAAACATTCTAATTTACACACGCTGACAGCAACACAGACACATTAATGTACACACAGTAAAGAGCACAAGCAAACAGAAAATTTCATACATACACAATAAAAGTCACACAGTAACGCACAGCTGACATACACACAAATGTTCTAATTTGCACACACTGACAGCAACACAGACACATTAATGTACACACAGTGATGGGCACAAGCACATCGAAAATGTCATACATACACAATAAAAGTCACACAGTAACACACAGAAATAATACAGTACACAATGAGATGCACACACACAAAGTAACTAAAAGAATAAAAAGTATTTTTCCTTAATGGTACTTATGATCTTGATAACCCAGATAGTTGCAGTGGTTCCATGTCATAACAGTGAATACATTTGGGCTACTTGCAAAACAACGAGTACACCCTGCCGAAAATCAGTTCAGCACATCACAATGAATGTCGAACACCAAGTTGGCACACATGTAAAAAAAAGTTTAATGTGGGGGCCTATGCCCCCGCACCCCTTTGCGGGGGGGCAAGCCCTTCACACCCCCCATACTTATATAATCATCTCTGAGGGGGCAGCGGACACTGGAGGAATGAAGAGGGACTGATGATGGCAGTAAGTTTTTTAAAAAAAAAAACACCTGCAAAAGAAAACAAAATGTACCTGTATGCAGTCCTGAGCCCGGGACCACCAGCACTGCAGATGGCTCCCTACCCGCTATGCTAGGTAGGTAGCTTGGCGGCATAACACTCTGTGTCCCCATTTAGCCCATCCCTCTTCCTCCCCCCTTCCATCACTATTCCCTCCCCTCTCCATTTTTCCCATCCTCCTTCACCAGTCCCTCCCCTCACTATCCATTCCTCATCGCTGATCCTGAAAGTGACCAAATTGAAGCGCTCATTTCTGAGTCACTTAGTTTGGTTTGCTATATTGACATGCTACCGTTGCAATAATTAGTTAGAATTTCTGCTCATGTCCCAAACTTGGATTGATCTGTAGTGGATGGCAAACTATTCTTATTATGCCCCACAGCCAAACTTTACTATTCTCAGGTAAGTATCTATCAACTGTTTGTATTATTGTGTTTGTTACACACTCAAAGTTTGAATGTCCTAATGTATCCATAATAGAATGTTGCTAGCTTTATAGCAGCAAAACTTTAACCAGTATTACATATGCAGAATTGCATGTACCTTTTTTCCCCATAAAGCCACTGAACCTATACTGACAAGGCAATGAATTTAGTTTCACCATGATTCTGAGGTTATGGATGAAAGTAGTTCGCAAACTTTCTAAAAACAGTGGCTGTCTTTCTGTTTGTCTGTATTTGGTTGCTGTGGTGGTGGTGAGGCACACAATGATGGTTAGTCCATTTGTTTGAAGGCCTTGTGGTGCCACAGGAACTGTTTTGCAAGGCAGTTGTTGTTAGGGGTAACCCTGACAACATTTTGAGCAGCTGTGGAAGAACATATTTGTCCATCAGGAAAGTGATAATGGCAGTTTGTGCATGGCTGTTAGTGGGGAGTCTGATCACTTACAGTTATGGAAGCACACCAGCAAAATGTCACTTTCTGGCAGCTATTGTAATGCCTTCCTAGGATGACATATAGGAGATCAGGAACTATTTTCTGGTATCATATGACTGCAAAATAGCTGGCACCAGTGCTGGTAACCAGCTATGCTAGCTGGTGCCAGTGTTGGCTACCACCTGTAAAACTCTACAGAGACTAAGAATGCTGGCTGTTACTGAGGCCTCAGTTTTGAATGGTTGTTATCCACTTTATGTGACATCCCAGTGCTGATTAACCCTATAAATCTTATCTTTTTAAGGAATATGTTCCGAGGTGCCTGGTCCTCTGATGTCAGACTTGATGGCAAGACTGTTCTCATAACTGGTGCCAACACAGGTATTGGCAAAGAAACTGCCAGAGATCTTGCAAAGAGAGGTATGGAGATTACAGAGAAAATGCTACCACTTTATTTATTTTTTTATTGATTGGGAAGGAGTACTAGACAATCCTTTACCTACTTTCAGCCTCGTCCCAGGGGAGGGGGATACAGATGGTTGGCAGCTAAAATGTAACCAGATTTTAATCTGTCGATGGTATTTTTGGTGAATGTGGGACATTTGGCCAGAATTCCCCTACTCTTTTTTGAGAAGTGCCATGGGATCTTTATCATCCACCTGAACTACAACCAGAACAGGCAGATGGGACCTCAGTTTAACATCTCATCGGAAAGACGGCACTTCAGGAGTGCACCCCCCTCATGCTGCACTACAGTATCAGTATTGGGAATTAACCCAAGTGCCTATTGTGGGGATAGAACCCACAGTCTTCTGATTGTCCAGCCTCAGAGGGGAGTGTGCAACCTGCTGAGCCACTGACACTGACTAATATAGTTCCTCTGGGGATTCAAGCATGTGAAAAGTTTCAATCTGCAGTAATGTGAAGTTGTGAAGAATTTGAGACAGACACCTGCTACAGTAGTTACAGTGCAGTTCCTAGTGTCTATGGTTCTAGCTTGTATATTGCATTACAATTTACAGAATATTTACTTGCTTTATATATTGGTAATTTTATTTGCACAACCAAATAAAAAGTTTTTATTATTACATAGTAGATAGTAGGTACTTAAGCAGGCATATAGACACACATTATATATTTATAACTGGATATTTGTTTGTTTATTTGAAAGCGTTTTACCCAGTAAAACACACAGAAAACATCGGTCTTGTTTACAGGTGTGACCTGAAGGCAAGGAAAGGGAGTGTAGGAAAAGGGCATGTTGTAATTGCCCTTGACTGCTAACCTTTATTCCTTACTTGTCTTATGCCACTTTTAAGTTTTGAATGGTTTAATTTGTAATAATGCTTCACCATTGTGTTCTCTTCTTGTATTATGTATCCTATCATTCTGAAATTAGGCATTTGTTTTGTCTAGTGCAGCATAAAACCAGAGAATTTATTGGCAGAAAATGACTTCTGGACCCACCCAGTCTGCCCAGATGGTCACTGTCTAGTCTGCCTCTGCAGACCCCAACTGGCCTGTGGTGAAACTCCCTCCACCCTGCCTATTAACTAATATTCCCCTATGTCTGTCCCAAGCATGCTTGAAGCCTCCTACTATTTTCATCTCCACCACTTCTGCTGGGAGCCTGTTAAAGACATCCACCACTCTTTCTGTGAAGTAGTATGTCCTCACATCCCTCTTAAACTCTCCCTCCAGCCGGCCCGGTGGCGTTGAGGGTTGAGGTGCTGAACACCACATCTTGTGCCATGCTGGTGACCCGGGTTCGGGAACAGACTCGGGAAGCTGGGGATCAGCAGGGAAGGGGGACGATTGAGTGTCCAGAGAACTTCTCTCCTCTCCTGGGGTGGGTTGCGAGACTTGCTTCTCTCCATGGTGGCCCCTAGTGGAGACTGGGGGCATTGCATGGTGCTGTGGGGGGTGGATCAACAGCAGACGTCAGCACTACATGTGCGCAGATGTCATTGCACATCCGAGCTCCAGGGGGAAACCATACGGAGGAAAACCCCAGCTACTAGGAAGGTGATGATGGGGCTTGAGTGCTGAAGCCCACACGCTCAATGCCAGCCCTGGCCTGACTTGACTCTCCCTGGTCCCTGCCCCTCCTGAGGGTGGCAAATGCCTCAGTTGAGGTCAGAGTTCAGGTGGGCGGCAGAGGTGAGAGTGAGTGGGTCCCTGTCTGAGAGATGCCCCAGTACCTGGTGACCGGGAGGGAAAAAGAGTTCACAAAAAAAACCTCCCCCTCCAGCTTTGCTGTATGTCCTTTGGTCCTGTTGTTCTTTCTCATTTAAAAGAGACTCCCCTCCTCCACCCTGTTCACCCTTTGAGGTACTTATAGGTCTGTATCATGTCCCCACTCGCTTTCCTCACTTCCAGGGTGTAAAGGTTGAGATCCCTCACTCTCTTTTTGTAGGGCTTTTGATGCAACACCTACACCATTTTAATTGCCCTCCTCTGGATTTCCTCTAGCCTGCCTATGTCCTTTCTGGGACGCAGACTCCAGAACTGGACACAATACTCAAAGTGTGGTTTCACAAGCGATCGATACAGTGGCAACAGTACCTCTCTCCTCCTGCTGCAGATACATCTCCCTATGCATCCCTGCATTCCATTGGCCCTATCCACTGCTTTGTCACACTGCCCTGACACTTTGAGGTCATCAGATGTGATAACCCTGAGGTCCATTTGCTGCTTAGTGACTGTGAGTACCTACCTCCCCATCCTGTACTCAACTCCTGGATTCCTATACCCTAGGTGCATAATTTTGCACATTTTGGCATTGAACTCCAATTGCCATGCCCTTGACCACTCTTTTGCAAAGTCCCTACACATTTTCCCTCCCCTTCCCCTCAAGTGTCCACTTTATTACAGATTTTGGTGTCATCTGCAAAAAGGTAAACTTTCCCTTCCATTTCTTCTGCAGTGTCACTTATGAAGACATTGAAGAGGACTGGTCCCAGTACTGAGTCCTGCAGCACCCCACTGGTCACTCACCCCTCACTAGAGTTAGTGCCATTAACCACTACCCTCTGTCACCCAATCATGAACCAGTTTCTTACCCAATTCACCGCCTTGGATCCCACCCCTAGGGTGTTTAGTACCTTTATCAGTCTCCTGTGTGGCACAGTGTTGAATGCCTTGTTAAAGTCCAGATAGGCCACATCCACTGCTCTCCCCTGTTCTGTTTCCTTCATCACTTAGTCAAAGAAATCAAGCAGGGACTTCTGGTGATGTCACGAGGCTGTAAACAGCCTCCTTACAGTGCTCTGACTGGGGAACTACCAATAAACCTCATAAGTTGCTCCTAACCTATTAATAACTCAGCTTTTACATGCAAGGAGGTTGTTACTTATGATGCGGCACTCTGATAGAGCTCACTCCCCTCCAGAATTGGCTGTTGGGGACCAAATCATTGTCAGTGGGTTGGACAGCAAGAGCTCACAGTTATCCCAGACCATGAGGCAGAATCGTTAAGGGCTGCCTCAGCTAGCAACACGGCACTTCAGCGCCAGATGGACATTATAATTAGTGAGCTCCACAGTTTTTGAAAGAACATGAAGCTGACTACAGTGGTGCTGTGAACAGACATCTGTAATATTGAGCACAGACTGACAGGCCTAGATAAACAAGTAACTCAGCATGATGGGTGGCTTGATACCACTGATTGGGCTGTGCTTCAGCTCCGTACTGCCCACTAAGCCCTGCAGGACAAAGTGGATGATGCAGAGCATGGGGCCAGGAGAAATAATCTGTGAATTTCCAACCTCCCAGAAAGGGCTGAGGGGCAGGACATCATAGCATTTTTACCTATGTTCCTCTGCTCCATAATCCCTCTCCCACCAGAGTCTACTTTAGAGCGGGCCAAAGCCATTGGGGCTTGAGGCATGACCCCACTCAGTGGTACTGAAATATCGCTGATATCCCAAAAAAGAAAAGTCCTCAACCTGGTCTGTCAGAAATAGATTGTTGTGTGCAATGATACTAGGATCTTCATTGACAATGACTACTGTACCTACATTGTGGCAAAGTGCCACTCCTACATTACAGTTCTGAAGGCCCTGAAAGCCAGGGACCTTCATTTTTGTACCCCCTACCCTGCCAGGCTCACTGTTTATTTCCCTAAGGGGCCCCAGACATTTGACTTGGCAGAAATGGCCATCAAAGAACTGCATAAACAAAGCTTACCAATACCAGCCCCACCTCAACACCAGCAGCCCCAGCTGTCCCTGGCCTTCAAACTCTCACAACAAGCTTGGAGCAAAGTGTAGAGGAAAACCGGAAAGCTTTGAGGAAACAGCAGTCAGCAGATACTATGCTAGAAGTAATTCAGCTCCTGAAAACAACAACATCCAGCACTACACTGTAACTGTCAGCTCTGACCTCACCACTTGAACTCTATACATACTCAGGTAGGTCTCTGGTGTCTTTTAGGTGTCTCTTTACCATCACCTCTCTCCTGGGTCTCTGGTCTTACACTCCCCTCACTCCCTGTCCAGTTGGCTGGTGAAGTTGTACATTTGATCTTAATCATTATATATGCAAAAACATTTTTGTTATGTGCTGGCCCTGCCAACGGCTCTTACACAAGTGCCGCAGCCCTTATAGTCCTGATTGCCACTGGTCTATCATGGGTTGCTAACCCCCTCCCCATGTCACACTGAGGGAGGTGGAGGTAATTGTGCCCCACTATTGAACTGCTTGCCAGAGGCGCCATCTCCACATCTAGGCTCTTGTGCTGGCTGGCTATGGAGTGGCTGCATGTGCGCCATTCTCAGTAACAGTTCAGTGACTGGAATGGTGACTGTGGGCAAGATGGTCTTGAACTTCTGACCACATGCAACCAGGATTTAACTACTCTTGTGAGTGGGGGGCCTCCAGCGGACCGGCACTGACATCAGAAGGTGAGTCCTTGAGGCTCTTGTTTAATTCCTGCTTTGGGGTTTGGGGAGTGGGGGCTTACAGATCACCCAGAAAATTGAAAGGTAGAGTTATGGGAAGGGCTTGCCCTAAGGGGGATCCTGGGGACACCAGCCCTGCTGAAGGGTGCTATCCCTACTGAAGCCTGGGTGACATATGAGCTGAACCCTGTTATCGTCTTCCATGTGATTTTTCAGCAGCTGTTCAGGATTTCCTCCTGGGACAGCACTACTTCATTTGATGGACCACGGCCACCTGGTTGCAGCAGTCGTAGCTGAATCACATTAGTAGCTAACACTACCAGCCTGTAACTACACAGACTCTCAACTGTACTTAGAAAATGGGTAGGGAGCATTCTGCTTTCTGATTGGCTGATGCCACCAAGTAGCCAGTCTGGTATCAGACAACAGAAATAATATTTAATTTATCTACTTATTTATTTATTGTGATCTTGGATTAACACCTTTTGAGAACAAGATCATTACATAGGTTCCACATCAGAGTTAGACAAACAGTGTAAACATAAGTGATTGCTGTTAAGCAGCAAGAATTAAATACAAAGTAAACTATACATACAATGTAAAACTTAGGCAAGCAAGGTAACACGACATCAAGCTGGCATTGTACAATGTATGTAAAAATACAATTAGAAGCAAGAGAGTGAGGGGTAGTAAAGGTAACAGTTAGATAAGACAGGCTAAGACACACATAATAGATAGGAAGACTTACATAGGGGAGGGAGACTACATCAGCCAGAGAGGCTTCGTCATAAGGAGTAGGGGAAGAGGATATATTTATAAGTTGTGGAAACAGGTCCAGGTGGCAGACAACTTTAGGGATGAAAACTGGGGGGAAGATAAAGGCAGGACTGGAGGTAGATATATTAGAGGAGTGGATAACTAGAGGACAATTGCTTTGGAAGGCCAAGGAAATTAGGAACCAAGAGTAGAAAAACTCTGGGCCATCTAAGGGTTGCCCTGGGAGGAGAGTATACAGTACCAAGCCCCTGTAAGAGTGAGGGGATTAGTGAAAGCAGTCACAGCTAGAATTTGCAACAAGATGGTTCCTTAGCTTTTGTTTGAAGGGGCCTAATGTGGCTATGGAAGAAATGTCTGGTGGTAAGGTGCTAAGCTAGTATGGAGCTTGATGGGAGAAAGCCCTCTGTCCTCGGGAGGTACGACAGCGCAGGGTTTTGAAAACCATACTATCAGTACTTCTGGTGCAGTGCTTATTATCATGTGGGGTGAGGAGCTTCTATACCCCAGGGGGCACCAGGCCTAGACTTATTTTTTAACCATCAGGCAGGTTTGGAATTTGAGCCTTCCTTCAAATTGGAGCCAGTCTGTCTTAACATACAAGTCACACGTATGTGTGAATCTTGAAAAACCTGTTGCAAGATGGCAGACATTGTTTAGTGCCACTACTATCCTGCAGAGTGCCGTGTCAGTTGCGGAGCCATAGATTATTTGACCGCAGTCTATTAGTGAAACCACCAAACTAAGGATGGCTAGAGTAAGAGCCTCCATGGTCAGACTATTTTTATGCCTGCATAGAAGACTTATGCGCCTATTAAGTGCCTTAGCTGTATTGTCTATGTGGTAGACTTAAGTCAAAGCACTGTCACCTGTGACTGCTAAGTATTTAAAGTGCGAGTCTAGTTCCAAAGGTGTCCCAACCTTATGTGTAATGTTTAGAGGGTAAGTACAATGTCTGTTGTGGGAGCTAGAGAACAACATTGTTTTTGTTTTTTATAGTTCAAGATGAGTTTTTGCTCATTGAACCAACTTTCTACCTTTGCAAAACTTGTCTGGAGATTTATTTCCAGTTGCTTTGGGTCAGGATCACTCATGATCAGGACTGCATCGTCCAAATAAAGCAGAATTTGGCACTGACAGGAGTTTAGGAGCTGGTTTAGGAATAGACTGAATAATAACGGACCCAATATAGATCCTTGGGGAACAACAGATCGGACAGGTCTGCTAGTAGATAGGACGTCAGCGATCTTCACTCATTGTGAACGGTTTCAAAAGTAGCTCTCAAACCAAGCAATGGTGTCACATGCACGCCCAATGGACTTCAATTGTTCAAGCAGAAGGACATGATTAACTGTATCAAATGCTTTTGTTAGATCAATAAAAAACACACCAACAAGGGCATCCTTATCCAGGGAGTTGTGGAAATGACCCGTAAACTCAAGCAAAGCAGTAGTGGTGAATGTCCCTTGTGAAAGCTGTGTTGTTTCGGACGCTGAATTTGATATTTTTCTAGGTATTCAAGCCCCAGTTTCTGGGCTAACTGATGACCTTTTTAAATCCCTGTGCCTGTAGAATGTTCAATTATTTGGAGCCACCATTTTTTTTCTCTCACTTAACGAGAGATACTGCTGCCCTGCAACACTCCCTTGTTCTGTGCCAGCTGCCCTAAACAGCACATCAACCTCCCCTGGGCACATTTAAAGTAACATTTTTTGTTGTCTGTTTTGTTTTCTTTATTTATTTACTGTACATTCATGTCCTACATCACGCTGTTGTGGCCATTCCTCCAGCCAGCGACCTGCTTTCTGTCCCCTAACTGTACAAGTGAGAGCGGCACTGGAGTCAGATCGTGGTCGCATTTGGAAAACAATAAATAAATAAATGGGACCCCAACCACTCTAATGCCCGATTCCCTATTCCCTGATGAATAAATGGCAATCACTTTTTGTTAACGATCCAAAATGGCACATCCACCCACACGCAACTCAGTTGTTTACAACACATCTTTTACATTTAGAGAGGGCCTCCCCCTCCCCGCCAACATCTGGCTTCACTTAACATCCCACAACAATGGCAGTCTCCACAAACAACTGCCACAAATTGAAAACATCTCCGGTAGTGCTCCCCCAGCATTTGAGCAGCTCGCTTAACCTAAACATGTCAGACTGAGAACAGCAGTCATGATGTATTTCAAACCCTGACTGTTCCCTATTAGCTTCCAAGCAGAAAATAAAAGAAGCTGGCACCTTTTTGGTACTGCCATTAAAGCACTCCAGTACACGCTGTCAGTACTGCTGTAGAGCACTCGGATCCATCTTGTTGATAGGCATGTGGGCAGGCAGGATGGCAGCAGGCAGCCAGAATCGCAACCGCAATGAACAGGATGAGGGGGCAGATTAAAATGGGATGACTCAACCATTTTTTTCCTCTCTGTTCCTTGATGTCTGCAAGCACTAAAACCCACCAGTATATTGCCCATTAATTACTGGTCCTGATTGCCATTTAAGAAAAGGAAAAAGAGTTAAATGAATAACTAAATACAAAAATTAAAAAAACAAGGTAAAACAACAAAACTGTACTTTAAGCCCTGTGTGTGTGTGTGTGTGTGTGTGTGTGTGTGTGCGTGTGTGTGTGTGTATGTGTGTGGGGGGGGAATACAGAGTGGGGGTAACCATGCCAACAAGCTCAAAAGTCACAAGTACCGAGGCTGTAGTAGGACAGAAGTCCTCAGCTCAAAAAAAAAAAAAAAAACAATCCAATACAAGCAGATGAACTATTTTATTACAAAGTCACATTATAAAATTATTTTTTTTCTCAAACATATATAATATATGTACCCATTTTCTGAGTGCAATAATACCCTCCAGAATGGGCAGTACGGGCTATACCAGACCTTCCAGGGCTATAAGGCCCTCCACCTATGGCGTTGGGCCTCATTACACCCCTGGGTGGCCCGGTATAATCCGATACCACCCACCCAGTCAGGTGTTATTGCTTGCATACTGCCATACAGAAGTTGCTAGACTGTGGTACACTTCCTTGTTTTTTTGAGCTACCACTTTCTGCTCAGAGCTGTCTCGCAGATAGATTTTTTGTGTAACATTTACTTACTGACTCAGTACTACCTACTGCACACCCTATGATAACTATTACTGTTAGGGTTAAAAATTCTTTGCTAATTGTCCTCACGGATACAGTTTATAAGCTGGGATGTTACCACTGTTTCACTATAAGTTGAGTTGTTACCATCATTTTAGCAAGCGTTATTGGGCTATCTTTTGCTGTTTGCTCCTGGGTTCCAGTATTATTACTGTATATGGGATGCTTGTGTTTCTGATTGGTCCCCCTCACCATTTAACATCATACTGTTTTGACAACTTATGCTCTATTGGGACACTCATGTACCCAACAACCAAATGTTCTCCAAGGCATCCCCAGTCAGGGGCTGCCATCCATCCTTACACTCCCCAACCGTAGATAATTTTGACTGGAGACCCCTCCTAGTGAGGTTCTCCCTCCAGGCTGGCAGCTTCCTGCCTACAAGACCCGAATGCATTTCCCAACCTATTGGAAGCCTAGTTAGGCAGCCCAGTTGGCTCCTCAGTGTTCAAATTGTTCTTTTGTTCTGTACTTCTGCACACTGTTTCAGGGCTGTTAGGCCCTGAGCAGTTCAATGTATTCCCTCCTAGATGGAGACATTTCTCTTCACCTATGGCCCCTAGTTTAAATTCCCTATTTCCCCTATTACTTAATAGTCTTCTAATGTATCTGGTGTCTGCTGTTGATTGGGGTAGGGTGTGTGGTGGGCAGTTGGAGGGGCAGAACCTCTCTGGACCTCTTGCAGCCTTTCCCAAATGCGCTAATGAGTCCAGATCTACACTTATACTCCTTAAATGGTAAAGGGCTCAGCAGTCTGATCAAATGTTCAAAGGTACTATCACAAATACAATGAATTAAACCAGACCTTTTGTTCCTCCAGGAGACCAACTTAACAGATCAGGAGCATGTCAAATTGATTACATTTGGCTACTCGGCAGTGTACTCCTCCTCCTACCTGGTGGGTTGGAGGGGGGGCTAGCCATCTTAATCCCTCAGGATCCCCATTGCAGTAGAGCATGGTCTGGGCTGACCCAAATGACTGCATTGTTATAGTACAGTGTCCCTACATGGCCAAGATCTCTCTCTAGCTAATTTGTATCTACCCCCTGTGTCCAACGCTTCTACACAGTTAAGCATCTATTAGACTGCATAGATCTTACTTCGAGAGGGTTCCTTCAGTAGGTCATCACATATGGGACTGGTGCCACCTAGCGTCTGGCCGCATGGCAGACTTTTCTAGCAATCCCTAATGGGGGACCGCCCATGCAACGTCACATGACTGACGTCAGCATGACTGTATATAGTGGGTAGTCCCCACGCCCACCCCCAGTTCTTTCCTGCCATTGCCTCGTGTCAGTCACTCTGCAGACTTCCATTTGCAATCATCAAGAAGGTTCAGCGCGTCCGTAATCCCTCGCTATTCTAATTCTCCAAAAAACTCTGTATTTTTTGATGTCTTCTCCTAAGAAGAAGTGCTCATTGTGTGGCACCCAGATCCTGCACAAAGATGGACATCCGAAGTGCGTCATCTGCCTAGGCCCAGACCATCCAATCTCCTCTTGCCCTGACTGCCAGTCTTTCAACCAGGACATGAAAAACAGAGACAGCAGTCTTTGGAGGCCCACTTTCTCAAAGTACTCCTAGTTTCTCTTGAGAAAAAGATGGATTGGCTTAGGGACTTGTCTGAAAAATCTTCCCCTTCTAAGAAACACAAGGAGAAGTCTAGGGAGCGGGCTCACTCTGCAGACGACGTCAGGCCCTCGACGAGTAAGGCCCAGCTGCTGCCCAAGAAACCGGACGGTAAGTTGGACAAAACTCTGGCAGATAAGTCAATTGTCGGCTTCTCCGGTGACAGCGCCGTTTCAGCTGGTAAATGGGTCCCGATTCCTCGAGAACCCATGGCCCGGAGAGTGGTGGCTCCCCGGCTGGGAACTGCTGCCCAGCTCCGGTCGATAAATCGGCCGGGGGTTCCACCCCTGACCGCTCGACTCCGCCCGCTAAGTCGGCCATTTCCGATGACCGCACGGGCTCGGTTCCCCCATTGGGGCCTAATGGCCACACCCGACGTCCGGCAGGACTAGAGGGAGAAAGCCCCTCTCCCTCCTCCTCCTTCTTCACCCGTGTCCTCACACTCTCCCATGGACACGTCCGATGATGGTGATGGAGACGCCCTTGAACCTGTGGATATGTTGGGTTCCTCTCTGTGCTCCCCTGACGGGGTCCAGGCGCAGGAGGCTCCTCCTTGGCCAGATGGCCTTTCTGTGGAGGCCCCTCCGCAGCCTGATAGTGGGCTGCTGGCCCCTCCTCTGACGCTGGCAATCCCGACGACAGTCTCTCAGCCGGGACCAGTGGTCCAACCTATGTCTTTGTCCCTGACTCCAGACCCCACTCCGATGTCAGAGCCCCTTTGTCCGGTTCCGATGCCGGCCCCTCCGACGCCAGATCCCCTTCCAGTGCCAGATCAGGTACTGCTGGTGCCGACATTGGTTCCTCTGACATGGACTGTCCCGAAGCCGGACCCTCATCTGATTTATACCACAGTGGGTATGTCATGGGTTCCCCCGACATCAGGGCTGATGACGGGGATTTACACCAGACCCCGAACTGTCCCCCACTACCCTTATGGGTGTCCTGGGGACCCTTACCCGGGGGGTTCCACTCATGATTGGAGTCATCTAGGACAGTTCTACCCGGGATTTAACCTCTATTCCCACTACATGGGACCCCAGGGTTATATCCCCCACCAGTCACCCTTCCTCCTCCCCCGGTTGTTCCAGATTTCAAGATCCTCATACAGTCTTGGTGGCAGGGGGCTAGGTTGTAGTTGGTTTTGGATCTGGAAACCAGACTCCCACAACCGCAGCTTCCTAGGTCCCCTTCCCCGAGCAGCTTGCTTCCGACTGTCCACATCTCGGGGAAGAGTCGGTAGGACATTCCCCTTCTGGATTTTTCTCATCGTCCTGATGAAGAGGTGGATGATAACAGCTCAGATGGGAGGGAGGATTCCTCGGAGGAGATCGTGGAGGACCCTGAGGAACCTAAAGGCAAGGCCTTGCCGAAATCACCGCCGGAGGACCCTTCCTTCTTGGACCTCTTGAGGGCCTTGAGAGACTACTTTGACTGGGAGTCGGAGGAGCAGGACCCGATGAGACAGAGGCTCGCTGAACACCTGGACTTGGCGTATCTGTCTCCATCCCAGTTCCTCCATGGATGGGCCCTCATCAAGACCTCACCACGACCATCTGGCAGATGCCTCAATCTATTCCGGCTGTCCCCAAATGGGCGGACAGACTTTACCGGACACCTAAGGATGCCCCTTTCTTAAAGTCTCATCCTAAGGCTGACTCTGTAGTTATTTCAGTGGCTCATGATCACTCCTCTGCTCCTAAGCACATGAGCACTACTCCTCCGGACAAGGAGTCGAGGCAGATGGATCAGTTCGGGAAAAAGGTCTATTCCTCGGCCACGTGCGCTCTTCGCTCCCTCAGTTACGTGGCCCACATAGTGACCCACCAAAAAGTGACTATGGCCATGTTAGAGACGAAGGTCCAATCCATGATCCTTCACCTCTCAAGGAGGAACTTGCCAAGGATCTCCACCTCTCCAAGATCTCCTGCAGGCATGCTCTATGGGCCACTTATGATTCTGTCGACGCTGTGACCCATACCTTGACAGCTGCCGTTGCCCTTAGACAGCACTCCTGGCTTCGCCTTTCGGGCCTCGCGAATGAGGTCTAGTCAGCGATTCAAGATGCCCCTTTCAGGGGCTCTGTCCTTTTTGGAGGGGACACCAAGGACATTATAACAGACCTACAGGACAAAGGCATTGCTCTTAGGTCTGTTAGGTCTATGTACCGATCAGGTGCTCAACAACAACAGCAGCAGCAGCCCTTTCGGAAGAAGACATGGAGGCAGAGGAAGAACGCTCAGGCGCGCCGCCAAGGGAAGCATAAGACTATGGGTACAGCCACCCCTCCTGCCTCCAAGAATCAGAGACGTTCAGGAGGTCCTCCCCGTGAATGTCCCACCACTTCTTGACTCCCTGGCCCTACTGCCTCCTCAGCCTTGTGACGGGGAGCGGGTGGGGGGGGAGGTTCACCTGCCACGCGCAGGAGTGGAGGGCGATTACCTCCAATGAGTGGGTCCTGCAACTAGTGTCCATTGGACACACCATAGAGCTCCTGGAGTTTCCCCTGGGAAATCCTCCGCAGAAGTCCTTGTACTGTCAGGACCAGGCACTTCTTCTTCGTGAGGAGGTAAATTAGCTCTTGCTGAAAGAGGCGATTGAGCGCGTCCCCTCAGGGCAAAGGGGAAGGGGATTCTACTCCCATTTTTTCTTGATTCCAAAAAAGACCGGGGACTTCGACCCATACTCGATCTGAGTCAGCTCAACCAGTTTGTCGAGTACAAAAAATTCCGAATGCTGACTCTCCAGAGCCTCCTTCCTCATGGAGAACCACTGGCTCTGCACCTTGGATATGCAGGATGCTTACCTGCATATCCCTATTTTCCCCAGCCACCGTCGATTCCTGCATTTCCACTTCCAAGGGGAACACTTCTAGTTCTGAGTGCTCCCCTTTGGTCTGTCTCTGGCACCTCGGGTTTTTACCAAGTGCCTGGCAGTGGTAGCAGCGTTCTTGCGCCGCTGGGGTATTGTGGTGTTCCCTTACCTGGACGACTGGCTGATTGCAGCCCCACCCAGGGATTCCTTCCTGAAGGCTCTTTCCTTTACACTGGACTTGTTCAACTGGTTAGGGATCACGATCAACATGCCCAAGTCATCCCTTATCCCTGCCCAGAAACTTCAGTTTATTGGGGCAGTCCTGGGTACGGTCCAGTGCAGAGCCTTCCTTCCTTCAGACAGGATAGAGACCCTTATCCAGCAGGCCTCCAAGGTGGCTTCCAGCAGGACTATCCCAGCCCGAGAAGTCCTCCACCTTTTGGGCCCGATGGCAGACTCCATCACTACCATTCCCCTAGTAAGGCTTCACATGAGGATCACTCAGTGGTCCTTGCGGGTGCAGTGGGACCAGCTTCTGGATGATCTAGACCAGCTGGTCCTGATCTCCTCAGCAGTTCAGAAGGATTTGCAATGGTGGATGGCTCCCTGCAATTTTTCTTTGGGACTTCCTTTTCGGAACCCTGCACCAACAACTACCCTCACCACGGATGCCTCAAACATGGGGTGGGGTGCTCACCTGGGGGAACATCAAGCCCAGGGACTTTGGTCTGACTTGGAGATCTCTCTCCATATCAATGTTCTGGAGTGCAGGGTGGTCCTGTACGCATTACAGGCCTTTCAGACCCTCCTTCCAAAGGGAACACTGCTAATCCAAATGGACAATATATCAGTAGTTTGGTACATCAACAAACAAGGAGGAACCCAGTCGTACCCCCTTTGCAGAGAGGAGACCAGGGTGTGGAACTGGGCAGTCCAGCACCATCTGGCTTTAGTGGCCGTGCATGTGCCGGGCATGATAAACATCCTGGTGGACAGTCTCAGCAGATCTCAAACCCTAGCTCACGAGTGGGAGCTGCATCAGGAAGTGGCGGAATCCATCTTCCAAAATTGGGGGCATCTGGAAATCGACCTCTTTGCCTCCCAATCCAATGCAAAACTTCCCAAGTTTTGCTCGCTCGTTTCAGAGCAAGGTGCTTTCTGGAGCGACGCATTGTCTCTATCTTGGACAGGGAGATTTTTGTATGCTTTTCCTCCGTTTCCCATTCTGCAGAGGGTTCTTCTCAAGCTTCAGGTGGAGAGGGCAAAGATGATCTTCATCGCCCCTCTCTGGCCGAGACAGATCTGGTTCCTGCTGCTTCAGCAGCTTTCCAGAGAACCACTGGTTCCACTTTCATTGACTCACGACCTTCTTACTCAGGATCAAGGCCGTCTGGTTCATCCGGGGCTCAGGACCCTGCATCTTCATGCATGGCTCCTGCAGACATAGCAATATCCCATTTCGGGGTTTCCTCTCGGGTTGCTCAGGTCCTAATTGAGGCCAGAAAACCTTCTACCCGTTCCACTTATGCTATGAAGTGGAGCGGTTTTCCATTTGGGCGACCGCAAAGGAATGGAACCCCCTTCTCTTGCTCGGCCCCACAAGTCATGGAATACCTCCTTCTCTTGTCAGACCCCGGTCTGTCCTACTCTTCCTTAAAGGTACATATCTCAGCTATTTCAGCGTACCACGAGCTAGTGGATGGTAAACCAGTGGCTCAGTTGGAAGTCTCAAAAACCTTTCTGAAAGGGATTCTCCATCTGAAACCCCCCATCTGCAGCCCAACTCCACCTTGGGACTTGAACTTCGTCCTGGAAAAACTCATCCTTCCTCCTTTTGAGCTGGCTGTGAGTTGTGATCTGCGCTTCCTGTCTTGGAAGGCGTTTTTTCTGGTGGCCATCACATCAGCCCGAAGGATTTCGGAGCTTCATGCTGTAGTCTGCAAGGAGCCTTACTTGATTTTCCATTGGGACCGTGCGGTCCTTAAAACCCATCCGAGGTTCCTCCCAAAGGTGGTGTCAGAAGCCACGCTGAACCAATTGGTAGAGCTTCCTGTCTATTACCTGTCCCCCTCCAACAGAGGTGAGGCACTCCTTTACACGATGGATGTCCATCGGATTCTCCGGTGTTATACACACTGAACTAAGGCACTTCGCTCTTGCGACCAGTTGTTTTCGCCCCGAGATCGAAGGGTAAACCGGTTTCTAAGCAGGGCCTTTCCAAATGGTTGGGCAACTGCATTCGATTCTGTTACCAAAAGTATGATAAACCTCTGCCGGGTTCCATCAGAGGTCATTCTAGTAGGGGCATGGCTGCTTCCGCGGCCTTCCTACGGAACGTTTCTGCGGCCGACATTTGTGCTGCCGCTACATGGAGTTCAGTCCACACATTTACCAAGCATTATAGTCTGGACATTGCTTCTAGGTGGAGGGCTGGCTTTGGCCTAGCCATCCTGCAGGGCCTACTGTCCTAGACTGGGTCCTGTCAGGACTCCAGTTCTTTTCCGTTGGAACTTGTTTCCTCCTCCCTAGTTTCTCTCGGTCTCTCCTTGGAGGGACTGCTTGGGACTCAGTCCTATATGTGATGACCTACTGAAGGAACCCTCTCGAAGTAAGATAGTACACTTATGTAAGAACTTACCGTAACAGTAGATCTTCAAGAGAGGTTCTTCAGTAGGTCATATTTTTCCCTCCCTCCATCCCCTCATTTTATATTTTACAGGGTCTCCAAATCCTGTTCGCTCCTGCTGTCAGGCCTCTTCCTGGCTCCGGGGGAAAAACTGAAGGGCGGGCGTGGGGACCGCCCACTATATACAGCCACACTGACATCAGTCACGTGATGTTGGGTGGGTGGTCCCCCGTCAGGGATTGCTAGAAAAGTCTGCCATGTGGCCCGACGCCAGGTGGTGCCAGTCCCATATGTGATGACCTACTGAAGGAACCTCTCTTGAACATCTACTGTTACGGTAAGTTCTTACGTAATTGTACTTTATCTCTACTAAGGGCACCCTATTGTTGGGGGATTTTAATATCATCCCACAACCTAGTTGGGACACCTCCAACCCTAGCCCCTCTGCCCCCACCAGCAGCGAGCAGCACATAACTTTTTTCACATATTCATTCTGGAGATGGGGTGGGCAGATAATCATGAGGGCCTTGCACCCCAGAACCCATTCCTTCTCCTTTTATTCCCCTGTCTACAGGACATGCTCCTGGATTGATCATGTGTATACTCAGGCGGAGTCCTTCTCACTGCTCTCTTCCTGTACACTGGCTGATATTTTCTTCTCTGACCACATGCCATTCAGCTGTAGGTGGTCCTGGGTCTTGAACATAGAGATACTGTATGATGCCTTAGTACATATTACCTTAAGTTACCAGAATTCAGAACCTATCTACAGGAATGGATCTATGAGATTTTAACCGAAAACTGATGACACCCCAGCCGATATCCAATGGGACACCATAAAGGTGGTCTTTTGGGGTCTGATTATCAAATATACTACCTATGATAAAAAAAGCAGCTTGAGCACCAGACTAGCCTAGAAGATACCCTTCATTTCCTGCAACTCACTCACCAGCAGGGGGACAACTCTGTCCTTCAGCAGCTGTGTCAGCTTAAGGTGGAGCTGGATGCTCTCTGTCTGCAAAAAAACAGAAATCTCACTGATGTTGCTCAGACAACAGTATTATGAGGTTGGTGCTCACTCCTCTCAACTACTGGCCTACCAACTGCAAAAACAGATGAAAGAATCCACAATAGCGGTATTACTGTGCCCCCAAACTGGCATCGACCACTATAAATTCTGAGAAATTGCAGACTCATTCCATATCTACTACCAGAGCCTATACACCCCAGAGACTGAGGCCACCCCAGAAGCCATGGTAGCTTTTCTGGACCACTTCTGTCTCCAACTCTCCCTCAAGGACAAAGAGCTACCCTTGTGTCTCCAATCTCCACAGAGGAACTGAGGTAATGCTCCAAAAAGTGAAAACGATGAAGGCCCTGGGGCTAGATTTCTGTAGGGCAGAATTTTATAAACTTACCTGGAAACTTGTTCAGTCATCACTTCTGAAGGTGTTCAATGAAACCCTGTCGGAAGGAGCCCCCCCCCACCATGGTCACAGGCAACTATCTCTGCTATTTTAAAACCAGCTAGAAACTCTCTTACCTGCCTCTCCTATTGCACTATACCAGTATTAAATACCAGCTACGAAATATTTATGGCTTTTCTTGCTGGACTGGACAGACTGGATAAAGTCCTCCCCACTCTGTTTGGAAGAGATCAGACGGGCTTTGAACATGCTAGAACCATTAATGACAGTACCTGTAGAATACCACACTTCCTACCCCTTCACTGTTGTTCAGACTGGATGCTGAGAAGGCATTTGACTGGGTATCCTGGACGTTCCTGTACTTGGTACTGGGGCAGCTGGGACTCCCGGTCTCCTTCATTCAGTTGCTTCAAAGAATTTACACCACCCCACATGCTTATGTTGAAGTAAATGGCCATCACACAGTGGACTTCATACTTCATAGATGCACTCATCAGGGCTGTTGGATATCTCCCCTCCTGTTCGCAACCTATATAGAACCACTCACTCAGGCCATACTACAAACAGATCGGTTCAGAGGTGTTTAGGTCGGGGGGAGCACTGAATCACTTTGTATGTAGATGACGTGCTCCTCTACCTCTCCAACCCAGAAGAGGCACTTCCAGAGGTGTTTGCATTGTTGCAGTCCTAGAGGGAAGTTTCGGAGTACCAGCTCAACACAGGAAAGACAGAAACTCTTAGTTTCCATTACACACCACCCCCGGAAACCAGACAATGATTCCCATTTCACTTGAGAACTTAAGAAGCTAAAATTCCTGGTGATATATGTTGCTCACTCTAGCAAGAGTGCCTATGAAGATAATTATCTACCCTTTACCCAACAACTTAAGCAGTATTTTGTTAGGTGGAACACCCCACTGTTGTGTCATACTGGTGGGGTGGAAGTAGTGTGGATCGTAACTCTTTCAAGAGCATTATATTTGTTTCAAAATGTCCCTCTACATCTCCCTTTGTCTATACAGCACATCTGGAATAGAGAAATCTCCTGATTTGTATGGAGAAGGACAAAACCCCCAAATCAAACTGAAGATTTTACTCCTACCACAAAGACCAGTGGGTCTGGCCCTCTCTAATCTATGCCTATATTACTGGGCAGCTCAATTCAGGTTCATGTTGTACAGGTACCTTGGTGGTTTACCTATGGCCTGTCTTGAAATGGAAAGGGAGTTCCTCCCCAGTACAGAATATATTAAGAATGTGTACCATTCTGTTCCTCTATAAGACCTCCACAGAGATGCTAACCCCTGAATACATCACCAGTTACTGATATGGCAATCTGTTAGGAAGTCTGTACACTTTAATCCCTTTCTGGATTTTATCTGCCCCTTTCCCTTACTAGAGAATTTCCCACTGGTGATGATGGACCAAGGCTAATGAAGTGGGGCCAGTACTCACTACAGTATCTCCCACAAATGGTCTGGGATGTAGGATTCCAGACCTTTGCTGATTTACAGAACACCTTTGGCCTGAGACAGTAGGAATTTTCAGATACCTGCTGGTTCGCCATTTTTACCAATCCTTACCTTTGGGGGCTCCTACCACCACATTGCACCCTGCAATCAAAACTTACTTCCTGTCTTTCTTAAAAACAGGACCTTCCACTTATATGATCTCCCACCTCTATAAGACACTTCAAGACACAATGGGAGACACCTCCCTGGAAACAGCACAACGATGGGAAGAGGAAATGATAGTGGCTCTCCCCACGACTCTTGGCAAAAAGCATGTCTCGCTGCAAAGGTGACTAGCTGCCATCAGTGGTGGGAGCATAGTTGGAAGAAACTGACTCATTACTTTAAAACACTAACTATTATGGTGCACTACACCTCTGCCCATTTTGCCACATGTTGACGTAACTGCAGGGAACCTTGAGCAAAGCATACTCATATTTTGTGGGCTTGCCTGGTGCTACGAACCTTTTTTCAGGATCTGGAAAAGGAACTAGCAGAGCTCTATAACAGACCCCCTCTAGCTAACCTTAGAATTATATTAGTTTTTGCAATTCCCACAGAGACTACGGGACCCACACGTGCAGTACCTACCAAGCATCCTTCTTCTCATAGTGATGCAAGAGGTGATCATGTACCAGTGGCTAACGTCTTAGCCACTGGACATTCTGGCCTGGTGCAATCTGGCATGACATATTTATACTATGGAAAAAGTTACTTTCTCCCTCAGTGATCATTCAGAGAGCTTTAACTCCTGCTGGACCTCCTTGCTTTTATACGACATGAGTAAGAATCCAAGTTTGGTCCCATGACAGCACACCTAGAGGACAACTAGGACTGGTGACCTCCTCTATCTTCCCTCTGTAAAGAAACTGAAATATATAATGGATAGTGAGTTTTCTGCTAACTCTTCCTCCTTACCTGAAAGTACTTGAATAGCTGCCCCTCCCCTACACACTACCTCCACCATCAACACATTTTTTCACTGGATGAGGACCTCTTCCGGTGGTCCTTTATACAACTTATACCTACCAATTATACGGCCCACTTTCAATCTCTCCACTAGAGTTCTCCTGCATGTGCTCTGTATCGTGTATGACTACCAGCTTGTACTGCCATAGTTGTACTATATTTGTTATTATAGACCTTACCTACCAATTATACGGCCCACTCTCAATCTCTCCACCAGAGGGTTCCTGCATGTGCTCTGTATCGTTATGACTACCAGCCTGTACTGCCATAATTGTACTGCATTTCTTACAGATCTTGCCTACCAATTATGTGGCCCACCCTCAGTCTGTGCCACAGAGGATGGGTTTGTCATTGCTGACTGATTGGTCCACTGGAAGGTTCCTGCATGTGCTCTGTATTACACAGAAACATAGAAACATAGAGGTTGATGGCAGACAAGGACCACAAGGCCCATCCAGTCTGCCTAGCTCTGCTATTGCATATGCGTATTGCGTATGACTACCAGTCTGTACTGTCATAGTTCATTCCTGAACCTCCCACCCACTACTTAGCAGCTGTGCTCCCTTGTGTTCCTATTCTCACCGAATCTAAAGGGATCCCCCAAGCTCCATCTTGTTTATACCTTTGAGGTACTTGACAGTTTCAGTCATGTCCCGTTGCTCCCTTCTCTCCTCTAGTGAGTAATGTTTAGGTTCTCCAGCCTTTCCTCATACAAGAGACATGTTGACCCTGGATCATCTTTGTAGCGCTTCTCTGTACTGTCTCCAGCTGGTGTATGTCTTTTTTAGGTAGGGACTCCAATACTGCACATAGTACTCCAGGGTTGGGTATACCATGGATCTGTACATCAGCAGTATAGCCTCCTTCCTTTTGCTGGTAAACTCCCTCGTTATGAACCCAGCATCCTGTTTGCCTTAGCCACTGTCTTTTTGCACTACATAGATGGTTTTAGAATACCTGTGTGAAAGCTATTCCCAGGTCCTTCTCTTCTTCTGACACTGTTACCTTCAAGCTGGTATCTCTGTATTTGGCCCTTGAGTTCTTGCATCTTATGTATATGGCTTCAACTTTTTTGCATGAATTCCTAGCTGCCATATCCCAGACCACCTCTCTAACTTTACTAGGTCCTCTTTCAGATCCCTGATGCACTTATCCATGTCCACCTCCCATAGATCTTGGTGTTGTCTGCAAAAGGATTTTACCCTTAATGCTGTCCCCAATTAGACAGATTTTTACTGTTAAAGTTGTTCCCAATGTGACAGATGTTACCCTTAATGCTGTCCCCAGTGAGAGAGATTTTACCTTTAATGCTGTCCCCAGTGAGACAGATTTTACCCATAATGCTGTCTCCAATATTGTTTATGAACAAATCAAACAGCACCAGTCTAAACGTGAACCCTACAGAGCCACTCTAGTGACTTTCCTCAATCCTCACAGCTCCCCACTAACCACCTTTTGGGTCCTTACCCTTCTCAGCCAGTTTACTACCCACTTGATCAGTTTTTACCCACCTCCTGGTCTTCCAACTCTTTGATCAACCTCATATGGGGGACCAAATCAAAAGCCTTACTGAAGTCCAGGCACAACATTTCTACTACTTGATCCGTGTCCACCGCCTTTGTAACCCAGTCAAAGAAGCTGATCTGATCATTTAGCATGACCTCCCTGACACAAATTCATGTTGCCTGTCATCCTGGAGGCTGTTTGTCTCAAGGAACTCAACTAGCCATCTTCTGAGGATGGCTTCCATCAGCTTGGTGACTATCAGTGTCAAACTGACTGTAGTTCCCTGGTTCATCCCTTACCCCACTCTTATGCAGTGGCACTACATTAGCTGTCCTCCTCTCCTGTGGCATCACTCCTGTATCCAGTGAGTAGTTGAACAGTTCAGTTGGGGCAGTGGGGGGGGGGGCTACAAGAACTGTCACCATCTTGCTCAGTAACCGGGGGTTCATGCTATATAACCCAGGAATATTTGCCACCTTGAGGGTCCTGAGCCCCTTGAGGACCCTGTCCTCTATACTTACTTCTATCCTTATCTTCCCTCTCTCCCCTTCCTATCCCCAACATTCCCCTGTGGAACTGGTCCATCCTTCTCCTTTATGAATACAGAATAGAAGTATTCATGTAATACCTCTGCCTCTTCTCTGTTGTCTTTCACCCTCTCAGGCCCCATTTTCAGCTTCATGATATCCTCTTTCAACAACATTTTGTTGCCTCATAAACCAAAAAGAGGTATCATTTCCCCCTTAATCCCGTCTGCTATCCTTATGGCTGTCTCTGGCTAGGCTTGCCTTACCACCCTGTTAGCTGCTTTTTCCTTTTTCAAGTATCAACCTTGTCTTCTTACCTCTCGGACCTCTTAGATTGTTTGCATGAAGCCCCTTTTTTCTTCTCACTACCTTGACAATCTCTCCTGTAAACCAAAATGGTTTCCTGTGCGTATGCATTTTCCCTACTGTTTTAGATAGGTAGTAGTGACTACTTGGACCTCCCTCCCTTAAACAAGGACTTTTTTTATCCACACCCAATTCCATGCAGAAATCTGCCAGATAACCTCCCAGTTTAACCTCCATTTTATTGAACTCTGCCCTTCTGACATCCAGAACACATGTTTTTGTGTTCAGAACCTCCCTTCCCTTATCAATATGGAACCATACTGACCGATAATCACTGCTTCCCAGGGGTTCTGTAACACTAATGCCTGAGACGTGTTCACAGTTTGTCAGCACTAAGTCGAAGATGGCCCAGTCCCAAATCAGTTCCATGACACCCTGGGTTAAGAACCCATCGTGGATTGCATCTAGGAGCATTTGGCTCCTACTGCAGGTGGCCTGGGAGATGTTCCAGTCCATACTGGGCATTATGGTTGACTGTATATCAGAGTACTGCAGAACTATTAATCATTAATGTATAAACATGTTTGCCATTTTCACACTGTAGGGTTAGAGCATATTTTTTTACAGTAATTATTGCTGATCACTATGTGTGCCACATCATGTCTTTGTTGTTGTAAAAACACTAGACATGACTGTTGCTGTTGTCAAACATATATTTCATTATTTATCTTGTTTATAAAAAATGGAAATAAGTAGAAAACAAATAGGAAGAGTAGAAACAGTAGAGAAGGGATTAAAAAAAATGCTTTTTGTGCCATTATTTTCCATATCATCATGCCTGGGTGATTATTAATTTATTTAAAAGTTTCACCAGGAAGGCATACTGAGCAGACTACTGCTCGATTCCAGATGCATCCTGGGGAAGGGGGGCATGGGAGACAACACAGAATATATTACATCAGCAATGTGAAGGACAGCACAATTAAATACATGGACACAGCAGGAAATGAATTACAATACAGCGCAGTACACGCAATTCACTACACTACTCTACACAGTAGTTGAGGTTCAGAAAATACAATCAGGTAGAATGAGTGGCCAAATCTATAAAGTACCCACCCCTGCTTCAAGTTAATGATATCCGGCATCCCAGACCTGCCAGCAATTAAGTTCCCCCTTGACTAGGACAGGTAACATGGGGAGGATTAGGTGCATGCATAGGCTGTACAGAAATGGTCTTTGAGGAGAGAGTTGAGTTGGTGAATGGAGGTGAGGTGACGAATGGCGGGGGGGGGGAGAGTATTCCGTAGTTTAGGCATGTGATAAGAGAAGACTGACTGACCCACAGAGGAGGACATGCGAGGGACAGACAAGGAGCTGGTGTCAGAGTTTCTGAGGGAGTGCGAAGGTGCAGAAGGCAGTGACAGGACAGTGGACAGGTACAGGGGTAGGGACTGGGTCCAGAACTTAGCTGTGAGCCTGGTGCAGTGGGACTGCCTCCTATCCTGCAGTGAGGGGAGGCGCAAAGCCCGGTATAGAGTGCTGTGGTGAGTGTTAGGAGGACAGTCAAGGATGAAATGACAGAAGAAGTGGAAGAAGGTATCCAGTCTGGTTAGGGAAGTTTTGGGAGTGGCACTATAGACTACATCGCCATAGTCAAAGATTGGGAGAATCATTTTTTGTACAGCTGTGCAATGGACCGGTGGAGGGATGCAGCCTCAGTTGCGGTATAGGGCCCCCAACTTGGGGTACAGCTTCTTGTGGAAGGCCTCAATGTGTTTGGAAAAGTTGAGATGCTGGTCGAGCCAGATCCTGAGGTATCTAAAGGAGGTGCAGTCCTCCAGCATTGTCTCATCGAGGGTGTGGAATGAGAGGAGGGAGAGGAGCCGAGAGAGTCTATGCCTTGTGCCAAAGGTCATGGAGACTGTTTTTTGGCATTCAGGAAGCACTGATTAGAGTGAAACCAGAGCTGGACATCATTGAAGTCGCATTGCAGTCTGGTTGCCACATCAGAGGTGGGGGTCTGGATGCATACAGGACTGTGTCATCCGCATACATGTGAATTGATATGTGTGGGCAGGCAGAGGGCAGGTCATTTAGGAAAATGGAGAACAGCAGTGGTCCACGGACTGAGCCATGGGGGACTGCAGTCGAGGTTGTGAGGGGGAAGAGATGGAGTTCCCAATCCTGACAGATTGCGTCCTGCCCCCACCAGGTAGGAGTGGAACCAGTTGGCGGCCTTGCTGGAGAGCCCGGCTTGGGAAAGCTTGGAGAGTAGGAGAGGATGTGAGACAGTGTTGAAAGCCTTTGCATGGTTGACAAAGATGACAGAGGTAATGAGGCCATTATATATATACCAATGAGGATGGCATCGGTGAGCCGTAGGAGTGGAGGTGGAGTGGGACTTTCTAAATCCAGATTGACAAGGGGTGAAGAAAGAGATGGAGTCAAGGAAGGAGGAGAGTTGAGAGAGGACTAGGTGTTCCTGGAGTTTTGCTAGAATGGGGAGGAGGGAGATTGGGCAGTAGTTTCTGGGGGAAAAGGGGTCGTCACCCTTTGGAAGTGGGATGACTGTGGCATGCTTCCATTCAGAAGGGATGGAAGCTAGAGAGAAGGAAAGGTTGCAGAGTGTGGCCAGGTGGGAGGCGATGGCAGGGGCTGGCAGAAAAAGCATTTTGGAGTTCAGCCCTGTGGGGCATTTCCTTTTCATTTAGACATTCTGTGAGACATTCATTGTGGGCCTTTGCTATGCCTGCTTGCTCAAATCCATGCACACAGTCCTCTGTTTGGGTGATGGGTATCACAAAGCTGTTATTTAACCACTGAGCATGTTTGTTGATTTCTGAAGGTGCACTCACACTGACTTGCTGGTTTGACACCTGTCCAGCATACCACTCCATGAACTTTTGTTAAAGTTCATCTTTGAACAGCTTGTTGATGGACTAATCGAGTGGTTGCAGGAGTTCTGTGCATGAAGGAGGCACAAAGTTGGGGATAATGTTGTGTTCATCTATCTTTTTTTAACACATCATCTGTTATGTGTCAATGGTAGGGATCCTGGATTATCATGTAGGGCTGTGTTTACCCTTAGTATTCTTTACGAAATACCACAAATAATGTGCTTCTTTAATGTTGCGGAACAATTCCTGAATAGCCCACTACAGTGGAATCAGCCAGGATGCAACACAGTATATTTTTTTTTTTTACTGTATTCCACCAGGTGAAGCTCCATTGAGCAAGCTCATTTTCAAGGAGGTCCTGGACGGACGGGATTATCCAGACTGACAATTCACAACAAATAAGTTTACAGAGTCATACTAACTACATACAGAGCATTGTACAATAAGTGCAACATTCAGAGGAGAACAACATAGGTAGCAGTACATTACACATACAGTCAGTTACATATTTGGTAGACAAGGCTAGGGTTTTAGGAAAGAAGGTTTAGAAGGGTAAAAAGGGACTGAGTTAAGGAGAGGAGGTGAATAAGGTGGATAGAGGCAAGGTTTGGAGTGGCAGTTGCATTTTTCTTGGATAGTTTTATCTAAGAGAGATTTGAAGGACCCTATACAAATGGTAGAGACTAGCTTAAACAAGTGCTGAAAGTTATTTCATTGTGAAGGAAGGGAATGCCTGATAGCGGCTTCACCATAATGTGAAGCGACCCTAGGTGTCTCCAACTGAAGGTAGGAATGCCTCCTCAGTGAGTAGGTATTGGAGGACTGTTAACTAGGTCAGTAATGTAATGAGGGAGTTGGCCCATGATGGCTCTGTAGGTCCATAGCAAAGCATTTTTTAATCTTTTGTTGGAAAGCAAGAACCAAATGAATTTGCACATAGAGTGTGCTATGGTAGGTTCTGGCTGGGGCATTTGTTATGAATCTTATGGCTCTATGATAGAGCATGTCCAGTCTTTTAAGAGCAGAAACTGTGCAGTGGCAATAAATAAATTCAGCATAATCGAGGAGAGAGATGAATGTGATTTGTACCAGTTTTTTCCTGGCGTCATGCGTGAGTAGGCATTTATTTCTAAAGAAAAAGCCCAGTCTCTTTCTTAGTTTTGAGCCAAGCTCTTCAAAGTGTATTGCGAAGGAGGGCTGGTGGTCTGTCCAGAAACCTAGATATTTGAACCTATCCACCACTTTGAGTAGTTCATTTTAGTAAATGGCATGCCACAAAATTCTGCGTGACAATGCAGCACTCTGCAACAGTACTGCAAGATACTGCATTGCGTCCTGGCTGGCTCTACTGTATTCATGTTATTCAGTATGCTGTAGTCAAACAGTACTGCAAGATATTGCATTACATCCCGGCTGGCTCTGCTGTATTCATGATATTCAGTATGCTGTAGTCAAACTGGGCATAACAGTCATTCCTCCCCCATCTCCCAGGTACCCCAGGTACTGAAAAAACGTAAAGTTTTCAAAGTGTCTGGTTCTGGCAATATGCCAGAAAGAGACAGCACCTTGTAAACTGAGCCCCCACCCTAGCTCGACTATCCCCATTCTTCAAAACCTGATTTTTTTATTGTAGCCCCCCCCCCCGGATTGTGATCCTTGATAAAGGGAGGCCAATAGGAATGAATCTCAGCTAGCCAGTCAGCCCCCTCCATGTGCTGCCTGTAGTTAATACCGTTGAAAGGAGCAGGTGAGCGGCACATGATTATAAGGGAGGGGACAGGCTGTTGTGTCATTAGTGCTGCTGTGCAGCCTGATAGGCTATCAAGATGCATTATTACACATTCAATTTAAATAAAAAAAGCTTATGTTTGTAAACAAAAAAGTTTACATTTGTAAACAATTTTGGATTTTCCTATTCTTGGTATAGTTTTCCAGAGGTTTGCACATTTGCACATTTCTAAGTTTGTCCATGGAAGGAGAAAAAAAGTGATATGATACAGACTGAATCACTGAAAGATACCAGTGGCATTCCACAAAGAATGACCATGTCTTTCTCTTTTGCTGTTTAACCTATAGCAGTGCTTACTTTTTTCTTCATAGAACACGGTTGTAGAAGTCCTATCAGTTGAATGTCCAGCTCTTAACCTTATTTTCTATTTAAACTGTGTAATTCATTTAATTCCTTTTTTTTGTTTTTTATTCAAAGTCCACATGTGGACACTTGACTCTGGGGTTAGAAGGTCAGAAGGTTATGGATTCCAGTCCCACACCAGGAACATTACTAAATCCCAGTACTGATATTGAAGTGCAGCACTGGTGTGCACTGCCTTGATGAGGTACCATCCTTTGGATGTGATGTTAAACTGAGGCCCCTTCTGCCCATCTGTGGAGACTGTTTATGTCGAATGTAAAGATCGCAGAACAACAACAATGGTCCATTAGATTTACTTCATGTTGCAAAGTTAGCACAGAAAGAAGAGTAGCATACCATAATACCTCTCAACCTCTTGCTTCTCAAATCAAGGACGAGGCTTACAAAATTAGGGAAAAAGACCCCAAAATCAGGGCCACATCTTAAATGTTGCTAATATTCACTCAGAAAGTTGATAGAATAAGGGAATTAATGTAAGATGCATTTTCTGAGGAACAAGTCTATAACTTTAATGTTTGACATTGTTTTCTGCTTACAATCATCACTGTTCAGTCGCAAAAACTCAAATTTTACGAGGGATAGAGGGAAAATCTTTGAGGCAAAATCAGGGTTGTCCCTGAAAATCAGGGCAGTTGAAAGGTATGCTGATATCACAGTAGGTCAGCTGCTTCATTTTTACAGTTCATGCTGGTTCAGCATGCCTGACCTGTTGTTATTCTGTGGTATCCAGTGGTTAAATGGGCAGACTAGGTGGGCCAAGTGGTCCTTATCTGCCGTCAAATTCTATGTTTCTATGTTTCTATGTTAAACTGGGCAGGAGCCCACAGGAACTCAGTTCCGCTATCACTTAAAAATGTATATGACAGTTCTATCACCTCTATCACCTTTTTCCATTGACTAATATAGGAGAGGAGAGTTCCACCACCTAGAAATCTAGATGTGAGAGTTCCTCCACCTAAACATTTCCAGTTTAACCACTGGTGGTACCTGTCTATGTGGTAATGGCACCAGCTAGCCTAGGTGCAGAACCTTGCTTATTTGTTTGGAATGTAAAGATCCCATAGCACTTCTCTTATGAGATAGGGAATTTACTGAGTGTCCTGGCCAATATTCCCCCTGTCAGTAAAACCAGTCTGTGTAACCCTTCCCCCAAGACACACCTGCCTGGAAATGAGCTGTCTGAGGTAATGTGTGTCATGTGCATTTTCTGGTCCAAAAAATGTAAAATAAGATAACTGGATGTTGTAGTACACATGCCTTTAGAGTGGCTGAGGTTCTTTTATCAAGTGTTTTAGCAACCTGAGCAGAGAAAGTTGCTGTTGCTTTTTTTCTCAAAAACTTGTCAGTGATTCAAATCGAGCTTTGTGCTTTGATTAATTGTCAGGTTCAGGGAAAGGTCAGTAAATGGATACACAAAGAAATCCTGTCCCTAATAAAATCTAGAGACATAGCTTGGAAAGTATTTAAGCAATCTCATACATACTGTATGTACTGATCCCTGCATAATATCTGTAAGGGGAAAATAAGTTCAAACTCTAAGTTCTTTCAAGAGCGATAGCTAAAACAATAGCTAACAAACCTCGTAATTTGCGGGCAGCAGTTAATTTCTTTATTTACCCTTTGCTCAAAACAATAAGTAATCAACCAGTGTAAGATGAGATCATAAAGCAATACCAAAATGTTGGTGAGTGCTTTTGACTCCAAACTCGCAAACCTGTCAGTTTATTAATCAAACCTGCCTGAGAGATTCAAGCTGCCTCAAGTTATATATGTCCAACCTTGAGCCAGATCAAATCATCTGCCCTTCTATTTCAAAACCATAACTCCTAGTGAAGTTTACAAGCTGCTTCTAAGCCTTTACTGTCACAAACTTGTTGTATGTTATGGACAAGAGCCTAAACCTCTTAAACTGACAGCCAGCATTATCTCCCACCCACTCACAAGTATGCATAACTTATCACTGTATAATCAGTTACCCAGGTCTGGAAATCTACTTGGATTGTTCTCATTCCTAAAGGTGGCACTTCTCTGCATAGCGATAATACCATCCAGTCTCTCTCTCTTCTTTCTTCCTTAAGCCCAATTCATAATGGTACTCTATTCTTGTGACTGGTTATTTATACAAGGAAGGATCTTTTGTCACAGGAATAACCTGGCTTCATGAAAGCTCATGAGTACCTTCACTGCCTTGCTCTGGCTGACATAGACTGAGGGAGTGCACTGGACCAATCAGAGCACTCCTTTCTCCTGTGCATGAGACACTTCCATTCTGTAAAGAGTGACTCAGGTGCACGTGCCCAGGAAACAGGCACATTCAGGGAAGATTGTTAAATTCTTAATATATTTTTGATCCCCTTTAGTAAACAGAATATTATTAACCATTGCTTCTCCCCTCACATACCTTCTCAGTCTCTCCCTCTCCTCTGGCACTGTCCTTCAGGTCTGGAATTTGGCCAAGGTGATACTGCTCCATAAAGGGGGGCGGGACCCCACCTCTACCGGAAATTACAGGCCCATTTCCCTCCTCCCGTCTCTTGCCAAATTACAAAAGTTGCTGATGTACTACAGGCTCCTTGAACATCTAAAAGCCTCTGGGACTCTCTCCCCTTACCAATCAGGCTTCAGGAAAAAAAAAGCACTCTAACATCACCTACCAGCTACGTGTCACTGACTATATCCACTCTACAATGGATCAAGGCCAAATCACAGCTGCCATTTTTGTAGACTTGGCAAAGGCCTTTGACTCTGTTTCTCACACCCTTCTGCTTCACAGACTTCACTCATCCAGTCTGGCACCACCTGTAGTAAATGGGTTCAGCTCATACTTACAAAACAGACAGGAATCAGTACTAGTCAGCAACTCCTTATCCTCCCCCCATACATGCCGGTGTTAGGGTGCTGAGCCCTGGTCAGATTCTTGGCAGTCTTCGGTAAGCAAAAGAGACATGGACAAGTGGCATATTCAGTAAAAAAAAAGGTAACAGTTGCCCTAAATCAGGTCTTACCATTAGACACTGGGAGCTGAAGTTTCCCAAATACCCCCAGGAGTGAAGATGGTCTCAAGGGGAATGCGTAATACATTAGGTTATATACTTCTGATAGTTACTATAGTTACCAGAAGGCTAGATACATAAAATAAGCCCTATTGGCCAAAGGTTAGGTGGCTCCACAGTGTTATCTATAGCTATACATTATTTGTAAAGTCAGCTGAAAATGTAGAACAAAGAACACATACAAAATACAGAACATAGTGTGCTATTACATAAATCCACATAGTGGCAGTGCAGACTGTATATTGACTTCTCAGAAGATAAACAAAGACACAAGTGTGTCTTGGCACATTGCTTGTAGCATGTTTCTTAGCAAAGCAGCATATAGATTTCAGTTATACTCCTGGCAACTTACTCTTGTACGGTAAGTGCCAACACCCTATATGTTAGTACATTACGTATCATAATATGTATATAGACTATCTAAGGTGCACAGTGGGTATCAAATTAGAGTGTGGGGACCTTGCATAACATCCCCCCCTTGTTGCCTCACCAAAAAGGCAACAATACTACAAGAAAGCAGCGGGAACAGTCTCCATTGTTTACAGACCCGAAGCATGAGCCTTGTAAAGGAACTTGAGTTGCTCATGATGTTGCTTGAGAGTACGCCTTAAACAGCAAATTGTTAGTATTAAAAAGACAATCAGAAAAGCTTGAATAACAACAATGCCTTTAAAAGTTAATTCTAACCAAGTATTTGAAAGTGTGGCATGTAAATCACCATCATGGATAAGTGTATTCAGGTCATCTCCAGCCTTGGAGATATTATTACTGATGTAGATGAGATAGGTGTATTTTCTGTCTAAAAGGGACTTCAAGGTTAATGTCAAAGGGTCTATGTGGGCATTAAAAATGAGTAAATACTGAGAGAGAGCAAGCATATATTCTGGGTCAATGTCAATAACATCTGGTTCCACGATGGGAACAGGAGTAATTACTGTATGACCAATAATGGTAGTTTGATGAGGAATAAAACAAAAATTAGGAAATTTCACATCACAGGTCTTGAGGCCATATGACAAGGTTTTATAATTTTTCACAATACAGTAATGACCATCAGAGTTATGAGACATTTTAACAGTAGGAACCCTCCATTTTTGCAGTTGAATTGGGTAGGTGAAAGATTGATTTGTGAGTCTCATAGTCAGGCAATGAACCTCTTTGGCACACTTGTTGTAGAGATTTCCAGTGTTGCCCACTGGTGATGCTGTTGATGGTGCCCTGGGTTTATCAGTTTCATTAAAATTAGTGTCCAAGTCCATTGTGAAGGACTAGTCAATGCTGTCTGGTGAATAGCCACAGACTGGCTTGATGACATCGAAAACATCACAGCAACACAAGTAATGATATCCCTTCTTGGCACAGCAGTTTGTATGAGGTGCCACCAATGCTTCAAGGGTGGGGTGGAAAACCAGAAGAGGTGGAAGGTCGATGCGTTCTCTGTAGATATGCTCATCAAGGTACCCAATGGAGTGAATGGAGGCTACTTGATCAAAAAGAGCTGTAGTGGGATCTAAACATGGTAAAGATACAGTAAAAGTGACAAACATCATGTCTCTGATGGTACATCAATTAGCATTATAACCTGGTCCCCTATTGGGATGATGGGTGATGTAACCTAGGATACGTGCAGTTGATATAGGTATAGCAAGTGACCTAGAAGTGCACATAATGGTGCATGTAGTAGACTTACAATGTGGACAGTACCATTTAACAAGTCTCCTGTCATGAATAATATCAGGAATATGTCCAGATTCCGATCATGGAAGAGATTATTGACAGTGGTATCTCATTACCTCCAATAGCTCCATATGAAGTCTGAACTATCCATTGTTTACCTGACACAAAATGGCCACCCAGAAGATAATGAGCTAAGACATACAGTGGCGTGAAAAAGTATTTTCCCCCTTCCTGATTTTCTCTATTATTGCATATTTGTCACATTGGATGTTTTCAGGTCTTTGGAGAAAATGTAATATTAGATAAAGGGAACCTGAGTGAACAAATAACACTTGTTTTTTTTAATTTCACTTATTTAATGAAAAAAAGTTAACCAACACCAACTGGCACTGTGTGAAAAAGTAATTGCCCCCTTACACTTAATAACTGGTTATGCCACATTTAGCTGCAATGACTGCAACCAAACACTTCCTATAATTCAATATCAGTCTTTCACATCGCTGTGGAGGAATTTTAACCCACTCTTCCTCGCAGAACTGCTTTAATTCAGTAACATTTGGTAGGTTTTCGAGCATGAACTGCTAGTTTCAGGTCCTGCCACAGCATCTCTATTGGGTTTAAGTCTGGACTTTGACTAGGCCACTCCAAAACTTTAATTTTACTTCTTTTTAGCCATTCTGATGTGGACTTGCTTTTGTGTTTTGGATCATTGTCTTGCTGCATGACCCAACTACGCTTCAGCTTCAGCTGACGGAAGGATGACTGGCCATTCTCCTTAAGAATTTTCTGGTACAGAGCAGAATTCATGGTTCCTTTAATTATGGCAAGTCATCCAGGTCCTTAGGCAGCAAAGCATCCCCACACCATCACACTACCACCACCATGTTTGACTGTTGGTATGGTGTTCTTACTGTGGAATGCTGTGTTTGCTTTACGCGAGACATTATGGGATCCATGTTGTCCAAAAAGTTCCACTTTGGACTAATCTGTCCATAGAACATTTTCCCAAAAGGCTTGTGGATCATCCAGGTGCTTCTTGGCAAATGAGAGACGAGCATTTATGTTCTTCTTGGTTAGCAGTGGTTTCCGCCTTGCTACTCTCACATGAAGCCCATTTTTGCCCAGTCTCTTTCTGATTGTGGAGTCATGAACACTGACCTTAGCTGAGGCAAGAGTAGCCTGCAGTTCTTTGGATGTTGTTTTAGGATCCTTTGAGACTTCTTGGATGATTTTACACTGCCCTTGGAGTAATTTTGGCAGGCCGCCCACTCCTGGAAGGTTCACTACTGTTCCAAGTGTTCTCCATTTGGAGATTATGGCTCTCACTGTGGTTCGATGGAGTCCCAGAGCCTTAGAAATAGCTTTGTAACCCTTTCCAGACTGATAGAGGGCAACAAATTTTTTTCTGATCTTTTCAGGAACTTCCTTTGATCATGGCATAATGTGCTTGTTGAATCTTTGTGCTGGCAATGTGACTCTGATGGTAAGGGCCAAAATAAGTGAGGTTTATATTGAGCAGGGCTGGCTGTAATCAAGCCTGGCTGTGTTCAATCAGCTGACTCTAATTAGCCCTTTAATTGGGTTGATTTAACTAGGGGCAATTACTTTTCACACAGTGCCAGTTGGTGTTGATTAACTTTTTTCATTAAATAAATGAAATAAGTAAAAAAAAAAAGTGTTATTTGTTCACTCAGGTTCCCTTTATCTAATATTATATTTTGTCTAAAGACCTGAAAACATCCAGTGTGACAAATATGCAATAATAGAGAAAATCAGGAAGGGGGCAAATACTTTTTCACGCCACTGTAAGAGCCATAAGCAGAGCAGAAACGTTCCCTGGCAATATATTGCTTGTCTGCCTCCTTGTTACTTTGTGCAACAAGTTCATTAATTGTATTCTTGGTATCTGTAAAACGCTTGGCAATATCGTGCATGTTATACACAGTAAAAGCACTCTTCCTGACTAAGCCTATCTACACTATGCAATAAGGGTGGTATTATATTATTTTGCATTCCATTCTGGAATTTGGATATTTGACTAGAGATAGAGGCAATATCTGCTCTGTTCCAGACTGACATGTCGGTTCCGAAGAGACCGGAAATCATGCCAGTGGCACCAGTGACATCAGAAGTGTCACGCCTCCTGCGGGAGGAGGAAGATTTAGCCTTTTTCTTATCATCAGGGTTGGATCTAGGCTGAATAGACCTAGATGTTCAATAATGTGTGTACCAGCCACGGGGTCTTGTGTGTATGTCTGGTATGCAGCAAGATTATCTAATAACATAGTACTGAAAAATGTAGAGGTATTTGTATTATGACACATACCAAATTCAGGAATATTCCAATAAGTGAGATTAAAAGTAACCGGGACATGCATGTATTGTACATTATTAATAAGAGTACATGGAAGGGAAGTGGCAGTAAGACCACTGGTTGGGTCAGGTTCCTGTGGGGGACAATCAGTCAATTCAGCTTCAGTAGGGGGCACTACTGTCAGAAACATAGCTGCTGTAGCCTTATAATGATGATTACAAAAGTCTTTAGCGGAGTGTTGTGGGAACCTCTCACAAAAGGCAGGGTCAGTTAGGGCAGTAAGATTATATAAACCAGAATGTCTGTGATTAGTTTGGCAAATGGACAGGGTACCATTTGGGTCAATATTGGTATTGGGCCAGCCTTGGAAAGTGCCTTTGGCAAGGTGGGCAATGGGAAGTGTGTGTCCATTGTTATCAGTCTGCCATTCAGTTTGGAGGGAAGATCTGTCAGGGGCCACAACTGAGGTGGTGAGGTAGGCATCCTTGCCTTCCTGAACAATAATTAATTTGTTGGGAACATAGAAACATAGAAGTTGTCGGCAGATGGGGACCGTACGATCCATCAAGTCTGCTCTTGGTTTCCTTCCTTCCTACTTAGCTGCCTGCTTGTGTATCCCACATTGTCTGTCCCATGCCCACTTGAATTCCCCCACTGTCTTGACTCCCACCACCCTCTCCGGCAGGCTATTCCATGGTTCCACAATGCACTCTGTGAAGAAGAATTTCCTCGTATTGCTTCTGAACTTTCCTCCCTTAAGTCAAAGGTTGTGCCCTGCAGTTCTGCTGTAGTCCTTTACCTGAAAGACATTCTGCACATGCACCCTGTTGTTGCCTTTAAGATATCTGAATGTTTCTATCATGTCCCCATGATTCCTGCATTCTAGGGAGTATAATTTGAGGTCATCCAGTCGTGCCTCGTACGGCTTCCGATGCAAGCTCTGTACCATCTTTGTTGCTCTTCTCTGTACTGTCTCCAGCCTATCTATGTCCTTCCTGAGGTGTGACCTCCAGAATTGGAAATAGTACTCCAGGTGAGGCCTGACCAGGGACCGATACAGGGGCATGATTACTTCATGCCTTCTGCTCATGATGCCCCTCCCTGTGCATCCCAGGATACCACTAGCCTTTAGTGCTGCCTTTTCACATTGTCTACTGACCTTGAGGTCATCTGATATAATCACCCCTAGGTCTCGCTCCTGCCTGGTAGCCACCAGCTGTTCCCCTCCCATTGAGTACAGTCTCCCTGGGTTACGCTTTCCCAGGTGCACAACCTTGCATTTTTTGGCATTGAATTTCAATTGCCAAGTCTTGGACCACTCCTCCAGTTTTCGGAGACCAGCTTCCATGCTTTGCTGTCCCTCTGTTGTGTCTACCCTGTTGCCAATTTTAGTGTCATCTGCAAACAGGCATACCGCTCCCTCCAGTTCATCTGCAATGTCGCTGATGAATATGTTGAAGAGGATCAGCCCCAGAACTGAGCCCTGCGGGACCCCGCTAGTCACCCTCCCCTCCATAGACAGAGTGCTGTTTATTACTACTCTCTGAGTTCTCCCATGTGACCAGTTTCTAACCCAGTTTGTAACCTCAGGCCCAATTCCCATTTTCTCCAGTTTTTTTACTAGTCTCCTGTGCGGAAGGGAGTCAAAAGCTTTGCTGAAGGCCAGGTAAACCACATCCACTGCCCCACCCTGATCCACTGTTTTGGTGACCCAATTGAAAAAATCAACCAGGTTTGTCTGGCAGGACCTCCCTGCTGTGAAACCCTGTTGATTTTTGTCAAGCCGACCAGTTTGCTTAAAAAATCTATGATTCTTTCCTTCAGCGGGGACTCCATTAGTTTTCCCACGACTGACATTAGACTAACTGGATGGTAGTTACCTGGCTGTTCCTTGCTTCCACTCTTGTGGAGTGGTACTACTGTTGCACTCTTCCAATTCTCTGGCACCTCCCCACTCCTTAATGATTTGTTGAAGAGCACTGCTAAGGGGGCTGTCAGTTCCCTCCCTAGTTCCTTCAGTATTCTTGGGTGTATCCCATCTGGCCTCATAGCTTTATCTATCTTTAACTTGTCTATTTCCTCCAGGACCCTTTCCTCTGTGAAGGGACCTGTGTCTATTTCTTCAATCAGACACTTCTTTATGCTTATTGTTGGTCCATTACCGTCTACTTCCTGTGTAAAGACTGAGCAGAAGTACTCACTGAGTGCCTCTGCCTTCTCCCCATCTTGCTCTGTGGTTTGTCTGTCTTTTTTTGTGATTCTAACGATGCCCCCTTTGCTCTTCCTTTTTTCACGTATGTACCTGTAGAAGGTTTTGTTACTCTTTTTTACTTCCTGAGCTATGCTAACCTCTGTTTAAGCCTTTGCATTTCTTATCACTTTCCCTGTTTCTCTTAGTTTATAGTTATATTCTGTTTTGTCCGCCTTGTTCTCCAACTCCTTGCAGTTTCTGAAGACTATGCACTTTTCTCTCACCATGGTTGCCACATCCTTGGAAAACCATAGTGGGTTTTTCCTTCATTTTGTTCTTACTACCCTGATGGGCACATTGTGATGTGACCATGGTTATTGCATCCTTTAACCTTGTCCAATATTCCTCAATGCTCCCTTCTGCTGAGTTACTAATGTTGTCTCTTAGGCAGGCCTTCATGTTTGTGAAGTCTGCTCTCCTGAAGTCAAGGACCTACAGTTTGTAGGGTGTGGAGTCTACAGTCCTTTTTACCCTGAACAGTACTGTGTTATGATCACTGTTGCCCAGGTGGTTTCCTACTTTGACACCCGTAACCCTATCGCTATTTGTGACTATCAGATCTAGAACCACGTTACCCCTTGTGGGTGATGTCACTAGTTGACTTAGGTCTGCTTCCTGTAGTGTGACTAGGAATTCCTTGCTCTTCTGTGATGCCACTATGTGGGTATTCCAATCTATGTCTGGCAGATTGAAATCTCCCGCCAGCACCATGTCCCCTTTGCCTGAGATCTGGAGGATGGTTTACAGTATTTCCTTATCCTTGGATTCCTTCTGATTTCATGATCTGTAGATTATTCTTACCTGAATGGCTACCAAATAGGCTAGTCTTCTATTGCCTGGGTACCCAGAGACAGTGACTTATAGGTTAGGCCTGTGCACAGTGCCCTAGTATAGATATAAATATACTGTATATATTAGAGTGGTAAGCTAATTAACCTGATTTCCCCCAGTCCTTGTTATTTCCCCCTAAATAAATCAGATCTGTTTGTTTCAGCAAAGTTACACTGCCTGAGGTATTCGTTTATGTTAAAGTATTGTACTGTGTTTCTTGCACTGTATCATCTTGTTTTACAGGGGGTCCCCAGAGTCCAGCTGACCGAACCAGTCCTGGGGGTAAGTGTATACTGTGAAGGTAATTCTGATATATTGTGTGGGCCACTAGTGGGAAGAAAGGGGGGTCGCAGTGTCCCAGGGGGCTGTGACCAAGTTAGTTTAACTATTGCAAACCCTGACCTCTGGGTGGAGGCACTCACCATTAGACCTAGGCCCCTCAACCTGTTAGTAGTTAAGTAGGCAGGGGTAGCTTCCGGCCCCTATTGTGATCCATAGATCTTCTGTTTCCCTTAGTGCTTGCTGCATTTCTGTAACATTGATGGTATCCTTAACATAAATAGCAACCCCCCTCCCTTTTTCCCAGTCCTATCTCTCCTAAACAAGTTGTACCTCAGGATAGTCACCTTCCAACCATGATTATTTGTGAACCATGTTTCGGTCACGGCCACCCAGTCTAGTCCCACCTCAGCTATTGTGGCAGTGAGGTCAGTCATCTTGTTAGCCAGACTGTGTGCATTGAGACATAGTGCTGACCACTCTTACTGTGTCACTTTGTTTGCCATGCCTCCCTTGATCTTATTACTGTTCATCCCTTTGTAGTTTTCCCTGTTTATGATTCCTCCCTTTCCATTGCGATGGTCAATGCCAGAGTCAGAAAGGGTTTTATGTTCCAGGCTATCTGCTTTTGCTATCCTGGAGTTTGTAGATTTGGTGCTAGCTGGAGGGGCAGAGACAGCAGGCTCTATGTGTGCTTCTCCTAGAGCTACCATCATCTCCCTCTCGCTAGTTTAAATGTCCTACGTGGATGTCAGATTTCTGGCCCAGTGCTCTGACTACCTCTTTAGTCAGGTGAAGGCTGTCAGATTTGAAGAACTCCCTTTCCCAGAAGTTGCCCCAGTTTCCGATGAAGTGGTGCCCCTTTGTGTGGCACCAGTCCTTGAGCCAAGCGTTCAGCTCACTTATCTCTTTCTCTCTCTCTCTCTCTCTGATTTTTTGCCTGTTCTTCCCCTTTTCCCAAACAGGCGGAATCTTAGACAATGCAATGCTGGACAAAAATGAAACCAATTTCTTGCTGAGCTGTGCATTGTGCTCCGTAACCTCCTTGACTGACTGGCTAGCAAGGTCATTATTTGAGCCCTCTTCTTCCTTTTTAACTATGTTGACTGTTCGGTCAGTGTCCCTCCAAATGGATGCTCCTGGGACATATCTGACCTGCACATCTGCACGTTTGTTTTGTCTCAGGTGGGGATCCACACTGCAAATCATGGAGTCCCCTATGATTATGATTTTTTTCCTGTTGCGGTTTTGTTTATGATGTTGTTTTGCTATCCTGTTGCATTTGGCATTCCTTTGGTCTGAGACATCCTCCGTCATTACGGATGGTATGGACGCAAAAGATGTGTACCTGTTTGCTGTGTTTAGAGTGCTTTGTTGGTTTGGGAGAGTTTCCTGAGCTCTGCCCCCTTTTCCTGCAACCAGTTGCCATCCCCCAGGCCTGGTCGTTCTCTGGGGGAGAGGTGTGCTGTTTTGGTGTCGGCGATGCGGAGGCACACTCCTAAAAGAAATGTTTCCCTGTGGGTGGTTACACAGGATGCTGATCTTACTGCATGCCTCCTGCAGCTGAACCCTGAGGTGACATATCTCTGAGCATATGGGACAGCAGCCGTTCCTTCTATCTATACTGACTTCTTCAGGGATAGTGGTGGGTTTGTCTGCTGGGGTCATGTATCTTACCTGAGGATGATCCAGTAGTGGAAGGAGTTGCCTTAGATGGTTACTTTCAGATCTAGTTTTCATATCCTTGCCATGAACAAAGGGGAGTGCTCCTAATATCAGGAGGGCCAGATGCAAGATAGCCATCTTGCAGGAATATCTGTAAGGAAAAAGAAAAGGTCAGTAGGTACAATTCTGCCCAATGTGGTTGGGAACAGTAATTATACTTCTTTATATAGCTTTAACTGGTTTGCAGGCAACCATGTCTCAGTAAGTTTCTTTTGCTGAAGGAGTCTAACTTGATAGACTGTGGGACTGAGTTTGCTAACAGTGGGGTAAGGTCCTTCCCATTTGTTGGAGAAGGAGTGTGTAGGATAAGCAGATCTGAGAACCATTACCTGATCTCTGACTTGCCAATCCACTTCTTGTGCATGTTTGTCAAACTGGATCTTGGGCTGTTGTTGGGCCTTGCCCATGTGGTGTGCAGCATGCAAGTGGGTCTTAACAATGTCACTGCTGAGTTTTGCAACATATCTCTCTACAGACACTCTGTCTGCAGTGGGTGTGTTTAGGTCAAACAGCAGAAGTTTAGATAGTCTCATGGTTCTACTAGTCATCACCTTGAAGGGTGTCAGCTGGATGGTAGCTGAAGGAGTACCCCTAATTGCCATAAGGAGTAAAGGCAAAAGGGAATCCCAGTCATTGAGATTGCCTTCGATAAATTTGGAAAGCATTTGCTTAATCTATCTGTTGGCTCTTTCTGCCTGACCTGGTGATTGAGGGTGATATGGTATGTGGAACTTCTGGTGTAACCCAAGAAGTTTGAATGTTTCTTGCATCAACTCACCTGTAAAACTGGTTCCTTTGTCAGAGTCTACATTGAGAGTCAGGCCCCACCTAGAGAACAATTGCTCCACCAGGACTTTTGCAGTCATCTTAGCTATACATTTCTGAGTGGGGAAAGCCTCAACCCACTTGGAGAATAGGTCAGCAACCAAAGTCCATACTTGTTGTTTCTGCTGGTGTTGGTCAGTGGACCAGTAAAGTCAGTTTGGATCACATGCCAAGGACCAGATTGTCTCTGGGGAAGTAGTTTGGCATTTCACTTGGTTGGGGCTGGATTGTTCTGAGCACAAACCAGGCAATTTTCAATATAGTGCTTGACATCCTTTGTGATGCCAGGCCACCAACCAACAGATTTGAGTCTCTGGAGTGTGTTTTCTACCCCCTGGTATCCACCAGTTGGGGTGTCATGGACCTTGTGGATGAGCTCAGATCTCAAGGATTCAGGGATTACCCACAACTTGTAGTTTGAGTTGTCGGACTGATACCAGAACAATTTGTTGTTCTGAGACAATTGCAGTTGGTTTACATGTCTCTTATATGGGCTGTGAGTAGGCAATTCTTGTTCAGTTCCTTTATCAAGGAATCTGAACACATCTCTCAACTGAGGATCAGACGTCTGTGCTGTGGACAAGTCCAAGGGCACAAAAGGTTCAGGTTTCTTCTTCATAGCAGCTACTTGTATGGCTGCTAGAGCATCAGGGTGAGCCCTCCCCCATGTCTCCCCCCCCGAGCACCCTCTTTTGCAAGAGTGTCTGCTCGATCATTGAAAGAATGTTATAGGTCAGATTTAGAGTGGGTCTTCACTTTATGAATGAACAGTTTATGCTTAATGTGTTGGGTCAGTCCGTGAACGTATACAAAAAGTGCTTTGTACTTCACTGGGGTACCATCAGAAGATGCAAAGGAGTTCTTTTTCCAGAAAGGTAAAAATTTAGTTAGTGAGCAGCAGATCCAGTTGGAGTCTGTGAAGATAATGGTGTCCTCGATGCCATGTTGTAGGAGTTCAAGGGCAGAGGCCACAGCTGCCAATTCTGCATACTGAGATGATGCGACACTGCAGTGTTTAGAAACTTGAACAGTGTTACTATAAGGATACATGATGAGCACTCCAAATCCAACTACCTGTTCTCCTTGATAGTATGAGGCAGAGCCATCAGTAAAGACATGACACAGGGAGGTGTCAGCAAGGAGTTTTGGAGTAGCAGGAAGAAAAGGGCTTGGATCAGGCAAATCAGGGGGTTGTAGTGTGCAGTCATGTGGTGCTCCTTGGTACAAAGGACCATGGGCTAAAATTGAAGACATCTTGGCAGGGTGGACCTATATGTCATGGTCCTGGAGAAGTAGGGACCAACGGGTCAGTCTGGTGTTAGATACTGATCTGTCCTTTACTTTGTCTGATAGCAAAAAAGTCATAGGGGTATGGTTTGTGTTCAAAATGATCGGCAAGTACCCAATGTTATACAGAAAATGCTTGATGGCCCAATAGGTGGACAGAAGGTTTCTTTCACAAAAACTGTACTTCTGTTCCACTGGAGATAGCATTTGGGATGCATAAGCAATAGGTCTCAAGGTACCATTCACTTTCTGAGCAAGGACTGCAGACATGGCAACGTCTGAAGTAACTGATTCCAAATGGAAAGGTGAGGCTGGATTGGGGTTCACTAAAGCAGGAGCAGAGGCCAAGGTCTGTTTCAGAAGCATCACAGCTTGAGTATGAATAGGGCCCCAAGTCCAGGGAACATCCTTTTTCAGGAGTTCATATAGAGGGGTGGCCTTCTGTGCAAAATCACAAATAAAGTCTCTGGAATAGTTAACTATTGCCAGGAAACGTTTGAGTGTTGCCACACTGGTGGGTAATGGCAAATCTTGTAGGCCTTGGATCTTCTTCCAGGCTGGGATCCTGCCTGTTCTGTTATGCATAGGCCAAGAAGGATGACTTCCTCCTGGCATAGTTGTGCTTTTGCAAGTTTGTACTTAAGGCTTGCCCTCTGTAAGAAGGTCAGTAGTTCATCAAGGAGGTCAAAATGTTGCTCCTTGGTGGTGGTTGCCAACACTAAGTCATCCACATATTGCAGAAGACATTGTGAGGCAGAGAAACCCTGCAGAACATCCATCATTTGTAGATGGAAAAGAGATGGGCTGTTGTGAAATCCCTGGGGCAAGCAGGTCCATGTGTACTGTCAACCTTCAAAGGTAAAGACAAACTTATATTGACTTTCTTGAGCAAGGGGCAGTGACCAAAAGCCATTGGAGATGTTAAGGGCATTGGCCCACCTATGATCTAAAGTTAGCAGTTTGAGCACTTCCGGTGCTGATGCTATAGTAGGAGAGCAGCTAGGAGTGACTTGGTTAAGTCTCTTGTAATCAATAGTGAGTCTCCAGGATCCAGTGAGCTTTTTCACCAACCAAATGGGTGAGTTGGCAGTTGAGACACTGGGCATGATCACACCTTGCCCAAGAAGTGACTGAATGATTTCTCTGAGTGATGGTATGGCCGCAGCAGGAAAGGGGTATTGCCTTTGCCTGTCATGTGCTCGGCCTGGAATTTCAATGACTGTTTGCATTCTCCCACAATCATGTTTGTGTATGGCAAAAGCATCCAGATGCTTCTGTAGGATGGGTAAGAGTTCCTTGAAGAACTTGTGTGTCTGGAATTGAGCCATGATGTCATATTCCTTGTCATTTGGGGCAACAGCTGCAACCACATGTGAATCAGAGATCATGACTGTATGGCATTGTCCCCTGATCTGGATCAGGAGCATGTTGGCCAGATCCACCACACAGTTGAGCAGTGCAAGAAAGCTAATTCCCAGGATACTGGGGTGATCACGTAATACCAAAAGGTCAAAAATGTGGTTCGCCTTGAGGTTGCCAATCACCACAGGAAGTACAATGGAACTATAGATGTATAGCTTTACGCCATCCACATCTTGTGTACTGGGCCTCCATCCAGTGGACCAAGAGGAATTTGCTGGATCCTCATCATGCAGTACAGACACAGACACACCTGTATCTAGAAAAATAGTCAGTTGGTGGCCCCTGACCGTGGCATTGGTGTAAGACCTTCTGTTTGTGTCAAGGGTAGCTTGTTCACAATATGGACTGGGGCCTGTGGTTGTCAATTTGAAGTAGTACCAGGCAGTTCCTGCAGAAGTAGGTTGACCTGTTCTTGCCAGGCATCTCCCAGGTCCTGCATAGCCACGATTAAGGGTCTGGCTTTAGGGTTCTGGCCTGCTGTGGCCTGGCCCGGAGAGGTTCCAGCGTCTCCTTGGCTTAACAAGTTCTAGTGTACTGGAGCTAGTGCTGCAACAGTACGCATCGAAATCGAGTCTGCTACTGATCAGACTTGCCTGAGAAGAGTACGGAGGTTGTTGTTTTCCTTTGCTATCTCATGGTAAGAAGGGCCAGATTGATGATTTCGATTGCCTCGATTGGAATTAGAGTTATTCCAATTTCATTCATTACTCCGATTGTGGTTCTGGTTTCCACTTCCGGACTGGTAGTGCTGTTTGTTATCCGAGGATGCAGCCTTTTTGTCTTGAGTCTTGCCCTCCACTGTGAAGTGGATTGTGGGCTCACTGGAAGATTGTACCGTGGCCATGTTTTTTGAGATGGAATTCAGATCCCAGAGGTAGAGCTAGTAAACCCGCTCAGTCGTCCAGAGAGAATGTCTGCAAATTTATGCATTCTGGGAAATATTGTGTGTGCAACCTTTTTAAGGATAGACAGAAGCATGTTTTGAAGGTACAAGTTTTTGTACTCAGTTTGGTCAGTGTCTGCACCTTCATCCAAAAGCATTTTGCCAGTGCAGCAGACTAGCCATAGCCTCTAATGGTATGACACTGGGCTCTCTTTGGCAGTTTGCTTTACGGAGTAGGCCAACATAACGCCTACCATGCCTGGGGTGTGTGCAGAAATAAGTTCTGCTGCAGTGTCGTCAAAGGTAGCATTTGTAGATTGACAGTCTGCCTTTGCGAGTTTTGACCAGAGGCCCGGGGTCAATGGTTTGTCGAAAAATCTGTATGTGGAAGTTCAGCGATAGACTGAGCATTTCACATTTTCAAATGGCAACTGAGATTGCCGCTAGGGTTCATGCGGCCTATACTGTCAGCAATCTGCTGTACAGAGTGGGCCATCTGGAGGGGATTATTCTGTGTTGTTGGATGGTTGGGGAAGGGACTTAAGTCTTGTGCTCCATGGAGGGCGACTTCCGCTGTGGCTTTGGCCATATAGTGGACAACAGATAGCTGGACAGTGGCTTCCTTCATCATCACACCCAAGTGCTGTTTGAAGGTCTGCTTGCTTTTCTCAGATATCTCCATCCGAGACCGGGCAGTCTTGCTCATTTGATCAATCTCCGACTTATTGCCTTTAGTCCAAGCGGCAATCAGAGGGGCATTACCTAGTCCTTGCCCTCCCCCGTATCATGGGTGTCACCATCTTGGCATCACACATGATAGTTGTCATTCTGCTGATGACATAGGGTAGCGCTGTCATAACGTGGGGATCCACCATCTTGTGGGTAGTGGGAGGACACTGGACCACAGAGAGGGTGTTGCTGGGTGCCATCTTGGTAGGTATCATCACTAGAATCACCATCTCCAGATGACGTTAGGTCCATAAGTGTGTAGTGAAACCTGCCTATTGCCTTGATGTGACCAGCCAGCACTTCTTGCTGATGGCTCAGTTTCACCATCTTTAGTCTACGTGCGTTGTGACTATCTTTTGCAATGTTCTGCTCAACACCATTCGCAACCTCTTTCTGTTACACTCTATATGCGGTGCTCAACTCACAATTGTCCCTGAGCTTCCTATGCAACTCTTCACTTACCCACTTCACATCATTCCTCATCTCCTCAAGCTTTTCACACAAAGTATCATTGGTATCACTCAACAAATTATTCATTTGCAACACCTGTTTGTTGTTCTGGTGCAACATATCACATTCATCTCGCAATGTACATAACTTCTGGTCATTACCCTGTACAGAACAGTGCATAAGAGTTTTGTTTTTAGTATGCAGTGACTGAAGTTCTGCTTCTAGCCGCTGCTCCATCTTCAAACTTTCAGACACCTGCAATCCCATCTCTTTCTTAAGAGATGAGAGTTGTAGTTCGAGGCAAAGAAACCTCAATTCGGAGGCTTCTAGAGCAGCATACAGAGCCGTGACTAACAGCCGCTTTAGCATCATGCTTCTTGGCTGTTTGCCTTGCCTCAGAGTACTGGGTTGAGATCCCCAACACTGGGTCTTCAGATCAAGTCGCGTCCAGTGCAGAATTGTTCCAGTCTCCATGGGAGGTAAGGAAGTTAGAGATGTCGAGTCTCAAGTCTGCACAGATATTGGACAGAGACATAGTGGTATCAGCAAAACAGTATGGGAAACATAAAATTAACCCATCAGTGGGGATCCTGCTATGAATTGATCCACAGTGGGTAAACCAATGAATGGTTGGGCTACTGTACTCTTGCAATCCTGCAATTCAAAACTGCAGTTGAACAAGGTTAGATGGCATCAACCTCGCCCAGTAAGCAGCCAGACTTTGCAAGATGCTATGGAGTAAGAGGTACAGATGAGATGGTATGGGTGTGTACACCTGCTTACTACCCATGAGGGAAGGGTAAGCCAACAAGTCAAGAAACTTTGCAAATCCAGACCGCCTGCATACGGTTGTTAATAAGTTAGGGTGCTGAGCTTTGGTCAGATTCTTGGCAGTCTTGGATGAGCAAAAGAGACATGGACAAGTGGCATATTCAGTAATAAACGTGTTTATTATGCAAAAAGGTAACAGTTGCCCTAAACTAGGTCTTGCCATTGGACACTGGGAGCAGAAGTTTCCCAAATACCCCTAGGAGTGAAGATGGTCTTGGGGTAATGTGTAATACATTAGGTTATATACTTCTGATAGTTACTGTAGTTATCAGAAGACTAGATACATAAAATAAGCCCTGTTGGCCAAAGGTTAGGTGGCTCTACAGCATTGTCTATAGCTATACAATATTTGTAAAGTCAGCTAAAAAAGTATGACAGTGAAAAAGCAGGGATACTGAACGAATATTTCTGCTAAGTGTTCACAATGGAAAAGCAGGGGGAGAGACCTACTCCAGTCAATAGAAGCACTTTGGATAGGGGGGTTGATATTAGTCCTTTCACAGAAGAAAGGGTTCTGAAAGAACTCTTAAAACTGAAGGTGGATAAAGCAATGGGACCTGATGGGATTCACCCCAGAATTCTAAAAGGGAAGAACTAGTAACACCACTGAATACCCTTTTTAATAAATCATGGGAGGATGGTGTGGTACCTGAGGACTGGAGAAGGGCGGATGTGATTCCCCTTCACAAAAGTGGGAGCAAGACAGAGGCAGAAAACTATAGATCTGTCAGTTTGACCTCAGTGGTAGGGAATCACTTTTAAAGAAAGAATTGTTGAGTACCTAGAGGCCAGTGGGGCACAGGACCCAAGGCAGCATGGATTCACATCAGGAAGGTCATGTCAAACAAATCTAATTGATTTCTTTGACTGGGTGACCAAAGTAGTAGACCAGGGAGGGGCTGTTGACATGGCCTACCTAGACTTTAGCAAGGCATTTGACACAGTCCCGCACAAAAGATTAATAAACAAATTAGCCAGCCTGGGAGTGGGTTCCATGGTGGTAGCCTGGGTAAAACACTGGCTGGACAGTAGGACACAGTGGGTAATAGTAAATGGAGTCCACAGTGAAGAAAGGAGAGTTACTAGTGGGGTACCTCAGGGTTCAGTACTGGGGCTGGTCCTTTTTAATGTCTTTCTAAGTGACATTGCAGAGGGACTGGAGGGGGAAGGTATGTCTCTTTGCAGATGACACAAAGATCTGCAACAGGGTTGATACACAAGGTGGGGTGGAAAGAATGAAAAAGGACTTGGCAAGGTTGGAGGAATGGTCAAATGTATGGCAGCTTAGATTCAACGCAAAGAAGTGCAAAGTAATGCACCTGGGAAACAAAAACCCAGGGCAAGAGTACACAATGGGGGGTGAGATACTGACAACAACAAAAATGGAAAGAGATCTGTGGGTAGTCATATTAGATGACCTAAAGGTGGGCCAGCAGTGTGAGAAGGCAGTAAGGAGGGCTGGGGGGATACTGGGATGCATAGGGAGAGGCACCACCAGTAGAAAACAGAAGGTTGTTGGCCCTCTGTACAGAAAGTTGGTAAGACCACATCTGGAGTACTGTGTACAGTTCTGGAGACCCCATCTCTGCAAAGACATAGAAAGGGTGGAGACTGTCCAGAGGAGGGCAACCAAAATGGTGCAGGGTCTGCACCGGAAGACATATGAAGAAAGACTGAAGGAGCTTAAGATGTATAGCCTCGAGGAAAGGAGGGAGAGGGGGGACATGATAGAATCTTTCAAATACCTCAAGGGAATCCACAAAGTCCAAGACGGTAGCATCTTTCAAAAAAGAGATGTGCAAGAACAAGGGGGCACAATTTGAAGATAGAGGGGGGACGGCTCAGAGGTAATGTGAGGAAGTATTTCTTCACAGAGAGGGTTGGAGATGCATGGAACAGCCTTCCTGAGGAGGTCATAGAGTCAAAAACAGTGAGGGAATTCAAGAATGCATGGGACAGACATAAGGCAATTCTAGTGGGGGGTAGGAGGAAGTAGGCTGTTTGGTTAACTAGGATCTGCAGCTTATCCGTTAGGTAGGGAAATGGGCAGACTAGGTGGGCTAAGCGGTCCTTATCTGCCATCAAATTCTATGTTTCTATGTTTCTAGAACAAAGAACACATACAAAATACAGGACATAGTGTACTATTACATAAATCCATATAGTGGCAGTGCAGGCTGTATACTTACTTCTCAGAAGATAAACAAAGCCACAAGCGTGTCTTGGCACATTGCTTGAAGCACGTTTCTTAGCAAAGCAGCATATAGATTTCAGTTATACTCCTGGCAACTTAATCTTGTACAGTAAGTGCCAACACTCATTATATTAGTACATTAGGTATCATAATACGTATATAGATTGCCTAAGGTGCACAGTGGGTATCCAATTAGAGTGTGGGGACCTTACATAACACTGGTGTCCTCCAAGGCTCCATTCTCAGTCCCATTTTATTTTCTGTCTTTATAAATTACCTGCCCTCCATCTGTTCCTCATTATAAATACATACATATGCCAATGACACCATGATTTACTCCACTGGCTCGTCCTCCACCGATGCCTTTGCCCCTATACAGCATGACTCTGACAAAGTTGAACTTTGCTTTCAGGAAAACCAGCTAAAACTAAACACAAAGAAAACTGTGTCTATGGCTTTTGGTTCCAGGCAAAGGCTATCTAGACTTTACTCCCCTCCTCCTACGTTTGGCACTATAGATGGCTCCCCCTGGAAATAGTGCCCACCTTCAAATATTTAGGGGTCTGGCTGGACAGAAATCTCAATTTTGTTTCCCATAGCGATGCCCTTTGTACCAAACTTCACTCAAAACTTGGCATCCTGTACTGTCATAAAGATTGCCTCCCTCTGCCCACCCATCATGACATTGTCCTGAAAACTATCCTACCTGTCTTTGATTATGCTGATGTTGTCTACAGTGCGGCCCCTGCGACATTCCTCTCCTGACTAGACACCCTTCTCAATTCCTTCTGCCACTTTACTGCTTCCTCACCTCACCTCACCTCTCCTCACCCAGCTCTGTCTCCTCTACTCCTCTCTCTCCCATTGCCCCACTCTCCCATAGGCACAAGATCCATTGTCTCACCCTCATTGCTAAATACTGGTTTGGGACACTCCCCTGCTATCTGTCCTCCCACCTGTTACCCGCTCACCCTTCTTCCTACTCCCTTTGCTCTAGGGACTCTCGTTCTTTCTCCCTCCCTCTCCCCCACTCTGTTTCTGGGCAGTCTGCTTTTTCTTATCACCTTCCTTCTCTTTGGAATCTACTCCCCTGTAACATTTGTCACTCCCCCACACTCTCTGCCCACAAATCCTTGCTTTGTTTCCTTCCTGACTACAGCTGCTCATGCCTTTCTGCATCCTCCACAACTAGCTTCTAAGCAAATAAACCTGCTCTTCACTTGAGTACTATTACCCACCTTGCTGGGTCTCCCATGCACTTACCGTTGCATATATTGTATTTTCAATTGTTCCCCCACCACACATTGTACTTTTACTGTTGTACTATTACTACTGTCGATTTGCTGTTGAAAATTCTTTTTGAAATGTATTTCTGACATTTGTTTTTCATTTGATGTTTAAGTCTTTGTTTCTCCTATTGTCATATTATGCCTCCATATGTGTGCCTCAGATCACACCAGGAAATAAGCCTCAGTTCAGTGTGCCTTTCCCGGTTATCAACTTTTAAACAAAAAATAAAATAAATAAATTAACACATCTTAGGAGCACCTCAGGGGAAAGCCCAGAAGCTTGCTAATCACGGAACCTCCCATTGCTTAGGGGTTAGCGCACTGGCACAGTATGCCAGGGGCCTGGGTTGAAGTCCCAGTGGGAGTCACACTTTTCCTTTCACATTTCCATCATGATTTAAAAAATTGCCTCACAGTGGCTTTACTGCACTGTGAAAGTTGTCTGTTGTCTCTGACATAAGCCTATGTTGGTGGTTATGCAACATATGGAAAGGAATGTGTGTGCCTCAGGGGAAAGCTCTGAAGCCTGCTAATCACTGAGCCTCCCATAGCTTAGGGGTTAGAGCAGTGGCACGATACACCAGGGGGCCTGGGTTCAAGTCCCCGTGGGACTTGCAGTTTTCCTTTCACATTTCCATTACAGCTTAGGAGATCACGCTTACAGTTGTAAGAGTAGTCTCTTTTTCTTTTTAGGGTATCAGATCCATTTAATTTCAGTTCATGGGTTTCATATCCTAAAAATTCACATGAGATCAATACTACATCTCCTTCCCATTCAAAACAGTGGATCATAAAAATTATGGAAATTTTAGTAATGAACTCTCAATGAAGTAAGCCAGCTCTTGTGGCTTTGCTTCTTTGCTTTTTTTTTTTTTTTAACATTAGCACAACAGATGCAATTTAAAAATGCAGACTTTCATGACATACAACACTGGTTCCTCAAGAGCAAATTGGTTAAGTACCAAAACAACAACAACAACAAAAAAATACTTATTCGGCTCAAAACCACATCTGAATAAATTAGATAGCAGTCTGGAAGTCTTTGGCCTATATGGAACTCTTATTGAACAAGTGTACTACTTAAAATACCTTGTAGTGCACACCATGACTGCAATCGATCCTTCATTGAACACGTTGCATAAGTGTGCAAATCAACTAATCAGAAACTGGTAGGGGAGGATAGAGAAAAAAAGCATTGCCTGGTCCCAAATGCTAGACTCCCATAGCCTGAGGCATTATCATCCCATCCTTAAATGATGGCTCTGTAGTTTACTGTTTAGCTCCTGTTAATGATTTGAAATAGCTAGATGTTACCTATAACAACATCTGGCACTTTGTACTTTTAGCTAGCTTAGGAAGTCACCATTGTGACTTGTATTCTAAACTAGGCTGACTGTCCTCAACTAATCCTTCTCCATAGGTTGTCTAAGTGACAAAGCAACAAGAGCCTCTGGTAAGTCATCACTGTCTGCTAAACTATCTTCCAAACTAAACTTGAGGAATCTAAGTTTAGACAATCAAAACTGTCTCTACATTGCTAAAATAAATGCATTCATGGGCCAGGAAGCCTTTTCACACATTGCACCTATCTTCTGGAGCTGCTTATCTGATAACTTATGTCACACTGACAGGTTGCATAATATTTTGAAGCAAATTGTTGCATTACCTAATGTGCATGGCTGTTAATATGTTTTACACTTCTGAGGGAGGTGGAGGGTGGCAGTGGGATGACAAAGGTGAGGGGGGTGAGGCAGCTGCAAACTAGGGGTGCTAGCTGCACACTCGAGCAGACTTAGATAGACTGGGTGGTCTGTTTCTGCTGGCACAGTCGTATGTTCATACACTGCCCTGCACATATTTATTTACTGTATTTATTTGCTTTTGATGACAAGGTAGGTGCACTAGGCAAAAATCCTGCCTATTTTCAGGCACGACCCGGGAGAGTACAGTTTACAATAGTACAGTAAGACAACAATGAATACAACTAACAACAATATGGCAGAGACAAGCAGAGAGTACATAAGGCAAAAAGAAACCATGACACAGCATAGTATCAGCATTAATTAACATCACTGGAGTACCATAAACAAATAATACACATTAGAGTAGGCATACTTGCTTGCAAAGTTACCAGGTACCAAGTCCTGTGTCCAACATAGTGGCGACAAGAGACTGATAGTCAACATACACTGTAGCAATACAGAAAAGTCAGGGTGGGGCTATCGGGCAGGCAGCAAGCCGCGAGTACTTTAAGTGCAGACGCAGTCACCTGGCGTGTTAAGGTGGGAAAACCGTGCTTTCTTTAAAGTTAGGTGGGTTGTGGAGGACTTCACATGAAGGGAGAGTGAATTCCAGAACCTAGGTGCAAAATAGAAAAAAGCCTGCTCACCCATTTTACTGGAGCATGGCTGAACTGAAAGCAAGGTGGAGGAGGAGGAGGAGGAGGACCTGAGAGCCCAAGTGTGGGAGATGGGTCAGCATATCACCCAGAGCTGTGGAGCGAGGTGTTCTGTTTAGAGAGTCCACAAAACAGCCAAGTACATAGGACCAAAGGGCACTAGGGGACAACCGATTCAAGGCAGAATAAAGCTGGCAATGATGGGTAAGACGAGAAACCGATAAGGCAAATTTTCATATGTTATACGTAACATCCCACTTGCGAAGAACCCCCATGCTGGTATGGGAGAGTACTGGAAGAGAATATAGTAGTTGTGGCAGCAATATACCTCTCGCCACAGAGATCCTGGCAGCTGGAGTAAGTGAGTGATGCACTCTGTAGGCTGCTCCAATCTTGGCGTTAACTGTGCGGCACACCTCCTCCATGTGAGAAGCAAAATCCAGACCCAGAGCTAATGTTACATCTAGGTATTTGAACATTGTAGTGTTCAAGATAGGAGACCCATTGCAGCCATGGTCTAGAAGCTTAGGAGACTCTGTCGGTAACTTTCTAGAGGACCCAAAAAGCATGTCCTGGGTCTTGTGTAGGTTTAGGAGTTGATAACTGGAGGAAAACCAAGATTGGAGTATTTGAAAGCAGGTGATAATTGTTGGTTGAGTTCAGCAATTGACTTGGAGGCAGAGTAAAGAACCAGGTCATCGGCGTACATAATGGTATTACAGAGAGGGGAAGGGTTAGGAATGTCATTAATGTAGAGTGAAAAGAGTAGGGGCCTGAGAATAGAACCCTGAGGAACACCAGAGGTGATAGGGGCAGTGGAAGAGAGCACCTTGCGGAATGAGACAGCCTGAGAACGATTATCTAGATAGCTGCCAAACCAAGACAGGGTAGAATCAGAGGCTCCGAGAGAGTTCAACTTGTGCAGTAGTGGGGGGTGATGAACCATATCAAACGCTTTGGAGAGGTCAATGAATACAGCTCCAGTTAGTGACCCCTTATCCATGTTACATTTAACATTGCTGGTGAAGAGGGTGAGGGCAGTAGTAGTGCTGTGTCTGGCTCTAAAGCCATGTTGTACAGGGGATTGAAGAGTAGAGTTGAGAAGGTGTTCAGAGACCTGCCTATGGACGATTTTTTCCAGCAGCTTACTGAGTGTAGGCAGGAGAGAAATGGGATGATAGTTCGATAGAATTTTGTCATCCCCTTTCTTAAACACTGGTATAGTCCTGGCGGTTTTCCATACCGAAGGGACAGAGGCATATACGGTACTGTTCAAATTGTCTTTTTCTGCATCCCTGTACGGATTGGTCCTGGTCATTCCTGATGAACAGAAGTTATGCTCATTGTACTCACCTGGTTACTAAGTTAACTGAACTGGAGGTTAAGTGACTATCTCTGTGTCCCACAGTGAGTAAGTGGTGGTTGTGGGATTCAAACCTGGGTTTTGGAATTTACAGCTCATTTCTCTTACCATTAGACCAAATTACTTTCCTGCTACCACATAGAATCATGGAAGATTCCACCACAGAAAGGCCATTTTGGCCCATAATGTCTCCCAAGCCCCATCTATCTAGTGTGGACTGTGAGAGCCCTAATGGCTCTTTGCACCCCCTCTGTCTTTGATACGGCCTTTATCAAGCCCGTGTATCTCTCTCACCCATATTCAAATCCCCCCATTGATTTCTCACAGACCATCTCTTTTGGCAGCTTACCCCTTCACCACCCTTCCTTGAAACAATTGTTCTTGATATCCTTCTTAAATTTGCCCCCCATCCCAGCTTCATGGAGTTACCCCTGGTACTTGTGTTCCCACTCAGTGTCAAGAATTCCCCGCTATCCAGCTTTCTTATCTTGTGGAGGTATTTGTGTACCTCACGCATGTCCCTTCTCTCCCTTCTAGCAGCCTCCAGCATGTACATGTTTAGATCTGCCAACATCTCCTTGTAAATTCTACCCTGCTGTCTCTGGATCATCTGTTACTCTCCTCTGGACTGCCTCCACTGTCCCTGTCCTTCTTTAAATGTGATCTCCAGAACTGCACACACTACTCTAGCTGAGGATGAACCAGTGACCTATACAGTGGTAGAAGCATCTCTTTTGTCATGCTTCTGATTCCCCCATGCACCTCAACATCCTATTTGCCCTTTCTGTTGCCTTATTACATTGCACTGTTGCCTTATTACGTTGCATTGTTACATACTAACATACTAACATACTATTTGCCAGCAGATTAGGCCTTACGGTCTCTCGAGTCTGCTCGAACCTAGATCCTTAGTTGGGTGCCGAGACCCTCCCATCCCTTGTTCTCCTAGAAACCCCTATCATCCATCCCTACCCCGGGACAGGCCATCATCTGATACATCCACTTTCTGTGTCTGTCCACCTCTCTTGAAGCCCTCTACAGTGGATCTCTGGAACCAGCTCACCAGGCAGTGCATTCCAGGGTCCACCACCCTCTCGGTGAAAAACCTCCTCCTCTTTTCCCCCTCACCTTCCACCTTCCAACTTCAAATCATGCCTCTGGTGATACCTCCCTGCTTTAGTCTAAAGTCCCTCCATGTTTACCCTATTTATTCCCTTGGTACTTGAGACCCTCTATCATGTCCCCCTGTCTCTCCTCTCCTCCAATGAAAACAGGCAGAGCTCCTCAAGTCTGTCCTCATAAGTCAAATCCCCTAGCCCTCGTATCATCTTTGTTGCCCTCCTCTGTACCCTCTCCAGGAGCTGTATGTCCCTCTTTAAATGTGGTCTCCAGTACTGTACACAGTACTCAAGGTGTGGTCTAACCAGTCCATTGTACAGTGGCAGAATCACTTCCTTGCTCCTAGAGGTGATCCCCCTTACGATGCATCCCAACATCCTGTTTGCCTTGCTAGCTGCTCTCCTGCACTGCTCAGAGTTATTCATACATGTATCCACCATGACCCCTAGGTCTTTTTCCCTATTGAGGCCTCCAGTGCCTCCCCCAGTGTGTACCTGTGTTTAGGGTTTCCCAACCAAGATGCAACACCTTGCACTTGGTGGTATTGAAATTTAATTTCCATGTGAGCCCAGCTTTCCAGGGTGTCCAGGTCCTCTTGGGGCCACCCTCCCTCTTCTCCCTCAACTACTGCTCCCATCTTGGAGTCATCCATGAAGAGACTCATTTCACCCTATACCCTCCCTGATGTCCGATATGTATGCATTAAACAGGATTGGACCCAGGACCGAGCCCTGTGGTACCCACTACCAACCTCTCTAGGGTTACGAGACCCCCACAGACCACTACTTTCTGAGTGCGTCAGCTAGCCAGTTTTCAATCCATCTGACCATCAAGAGGCCTACTCCTAACCCCATCAGTTTCTCCACCAGACCATTGTGGGGACAGAGTCAAGCCTTGCTGAAGTCCAAGAATAATACATCCACAGGCTTACCCCTGTCCAGTTCTGATGTTACCCATTCATAGAACTCCACAAGGTTGGTTTGACATGATCTAACTGGCACAAACCCATGTTGCCGACTATCCAGACCTCCCACCTCCTCCAAGTACACCCCCAATCGTTCCTTTAGTATACTCTCCATTAATTTTCCCACCACGAGGTCAAACTGATGGGTCTATAGTTACCTGGTACTTCCCTCGACCCCCTTTGTGATTGGTACCATGTGCCTCGCCAATCACTAGGTACCCTCCCTGTCTCAAGTGACCTGCTGAAAAGCTCCACCAGGGGTGCAGCCAGTATGTCCGCCAATTCCATAACACTCTCGGATGAATGCCATCCAGCCTGGAGATTGTTTTCTTTAGGGCCTTGAGGGCTAACCACACCCTTTTGGTGGAGATAGCATCATCCATCCCTCTCCCCTTACTGGTCTTTTTATCCTTATCCAGATGTGACACCCCTGGGGTACCTTTCCCTCCCTGTTGCTCCATTTCTGTTGCTCCCCTGATCCCACTCCCTGCCGCTTCTATCCCCTTCATGCCTTGCTTTGTAGATATCCCATCCCCCTCCCTAGTGAACAGAGAGGCAAAGTACTCGTTAAATACCTCTGCCTGGTCCCTCACCTCTTCCACCCACCCTCCTTCTGATCTTAATCTGCTGAGATGGCCCTTAGTTTTTCTCCGCTCCCCAATGTACCGGAAGAACCCCTTTTCCCCTCCATGTATCCCCTGTGCCAGCCGCTGCTCTTTACTGGACTTTGCTCCCCTCACCATACGGGTGACTTTTCTAGATGCAAGCTGGTACATTTCCTTATCCCTATCCCCTCTTGTTGTTTTATATTTTTGTAGGCCGCCTTCTTTTTCTCTGACTGCTACCTGTACCTCACTGGACCACCAGCATGGTTTCGTGACCTTGCTCCTTACGTTTCAACAGCGCAGATCCTGACTGCCTCATGAAGTCCCGTTTATGACCTCCCATCTCCTTTCCACACTTGTTGTTGAGGTAATCCCCTTCAAGTGATCCTGAGAATATTTCCCATGCCCATAAAGTCTGCCCCCTGAAGTCCACTGCCAGTGTCCTAGATCTCACCCCCACTCCCCCATGCTTATTTGAAACCAGACAGTATTGTGGTCACTCCCTGTCAGGGGTCCTCAACAACTATGTCCCTTACCAGATCCCCATCTGCCAGAACCACATCCAGGACATGCCCCTCCTTGTGGGCTCCATCACATGCTGTGTTAAGAACACATCCTGGAAGCCATCCAGCAGCCTCTGCTCCTTGGCCACCCTAGAGGACATGGTTCCCCAGTTTGTACCTGGCATATTAAGGTCCCCATCAACACCACTCTTCCCTTTTGGACCACACTGGGCAATGATGTTGTCCAGCAAACCATCCTCTAGAACCTCACTCATCCCGGGGCCTATATGCTACTCCCAGCTTGACCTTATCTCCTGCTGGGGATCGTAGGTGACCCATAAGGCCTCCACGTTTCCTCTGCCTCTTCTACCATAGCAATTTCTATATCATCTCTAATGAACATAGCCACTCCACCCCTCTGACCTCCTTTCTATCCTTCCTAAGCATAGTGTACCCCTGTACATTTAGGTCCCAGTCATGGTTTTGTTGGCTTACGTCCCGTGACCGCCGCCACATCCACCCCTCGAACAGCATGGCCTGGAACTCCGCAACTTGTTTCAAGCTCCTGGCATTTACTACACCAACCCCCACCCTTATCCCTGATCCTCTTTGTCGAACCCCACCCAGATTCCTTGTACTTCCATCCTCCCCTGCTCCTCCTGAAACCTCCACCTCCAGTCTGTTTCCCCTCCCCTCTTGGGCTTGATGGCTACTCCTCATCTGGAGGAGAGGGCTTCTGGTCAGCCCTTCCCTCATCCCTTCCCCCACAAGTTTAAACCCCACCTTTCTTGTATGTAGTCAGCCATCCCCTGTTTAAGGACTTCCTTCCCTAATGGGGCAAGATGAAACCTGTCCTTGGCATATAGTCCCTTATCCTCCCAAACTCCATTCCAGTTCCCTAACACCCCCAACCCATTCTCTTCACCCCACTTCCTGAGCCAGTCATTAACCTCTGTAAGCTTCTTTTTATTTGTCCACTGAGGCCTTTGGTACTTGCAGTATCTCGAAAAAGGAAATGTTGCATCCATTATCCGAGACTCTGGCAAGTTCTTGGAACCTTGCTGATTTCAAATGCTATTTCCTCTAGATCATTAGTTCCCAAATGCACCAGAAATCCGGTTTCCCTCCACAATCCCTAACCATTTCATACACCATGAACTTTGCTCTGTGCACTGTCAGCCCAGAGATACTCACTACTCACCTGGCTATGCACATCCACCCCCTGTCCCTCCCAATGGATACCCTAATCATCGAGTCTCCCAGTAACAGAACCTTAACACGCCATCATCCTTATGGTTACCTCCACAATGCCCTCTCGCCCCTTCCCCCTTTATTCATGATCTCAATTTCATGGGAGTCTTCCTGCCTTATTAGAGACCCCCTTGTCACCTCTCCTTTCTGCCTCCCTTGCTATTTTGCCCACTTAACTCAAACCCCCTCTGAATATGTGTCCCCTTTAACCCTCTCTTATCTGAACCATTTATCCTGGCCCTGATGGTTTCCCTTCCCCACACCACCATCCTCCCCCCTTGTAATAGTACCCCTGCCTCCAGAGGCTCTCTGTGGGTCCCCTTTAGCTAGGGCCCTCCTGGTACTGACCTCCCAGCAGAAGGGGCTCCTCCCCTCCTTGTCTCCCAGTTCTCTCCAATCATGCTCTCCTCCCTCATGTCTGGAATTGTTGCATCTCCCCATTTGCTTAACATATATTTCTCCTTCTCCCTCTGGGACTATGTCTATCCTTTCCATAGCTGGTCTGTGATGCCCTATGGGTATCCGACTCCCTACCCGACCTCCTGTATAAGTTCCTCATTTCCACCAACCCCTTCCTCCCCTCTAGGTTGCTTAGTAGCTCAAATTTATTGTGACACTCTATGTCAGCCTCCATCAAGTAACCAGAGTTTCCCTGACTGCATCTCTAAACTGACCTTCTTCTTCCTCTCTTGCACTGTTCACCTTGAGCTTCCTTCCCACAGTCTGCTGTTTTGAGCTCCACTAACAGCCCTCCTGACTCTTCCCCTCCAGTCTCTTTGTATTCAGAATGTTCACCCGTGCACGCTTTCCCTTAGTATCAACTTCCCTATCTAAGGGTCCTCTGTCCCTAATATCCCCCCTCCTCCTTGCTGTAACATAACGTCCTGTAATTTCAGAGCATTGCCCCAGCCTCCCCTCAGCCCCACCCTTCTGCTGCCCATATCCACACCCCTTATCCTTGGACACCCCCTCCAGCTCCCACAGCTTACTCCTTAACCAATATACCTCACTCCTGATACAAGATAGCTGTCTACAGAGTGGGCAGCCTCCCCTCTCCAGGCCCAATTTAGAATTATTGCCATCCCACAGCCTGTGCAGCCTCACAACCCTTCCAAGATGCCTGCCATGGTGGAATATGGCCACCCTGATTATCCTCCTCTGTTTATAATAGCACACCCCTTTTCTCAGTCCTTTCCTGGAGTACAGTTTCTCTCTAAACTGACTGTAGTTATTTACAAACCCAATTTCAACCCCACCAATCCCAAGTCTCACAAACACATACAGTCCAGTGTGTGTTCGGTCACACTAACAGTGTATGTAAGCAGACATCAGGTACCATACGATGTCACAGGCCCACCAGCTCCTGTTGCTTCAATTTCAGTCCCAAACAGAAATACTCAGCCCTTCAATCCCAACCCCAGTGGCTTTTCAGTATTTAAGAAGGCATACAAAACAGGATGAGTGGGAGGGCTCTACCAAACACCAGGCAAACAACACATTTAAATTTCCCTCGAAGTATCCCTGCCAAACAACTATCCCCAAGCCACCAAAGTTACAATGTAACAGTTCTAATTCAAGGTAATAATTTTTAACACATAAAACTAATTTCACTTACAAACTTTTAAAATATTTCAGTTAAAACAGAATATAACTCCAGCCCTCTTTCCTACCTACCTGCTGCTTAAGCTCCCAAGTGATGCCTTATTACATTGCACTGTTGCATTTGAACTCTCTGGATTTATTACCCCATCCCAGTGCCTCTGTCAACTTGCCAGTTCTAAGTTTTTTTTAATATTCAGAATTGTTATTGATTTTTCAAAAAACACATGAAACACACATTTAAACATTAACAAACACATACAAATACAGAGTCTAGGACTTACAACGATTTGTATTACTATAACTATTACTATAGCTGAAGTTTCATAGCATTACTGGTTTAGAATTAAATTTTTACCCAGAAATAGAGGGCACAGAGAGCAGAGCCTGCTTTAAAGGGTGTGCAATTTCAAAGCCACGTGCCTCTCCATTCATCCCCAGATATTCTTGTTACATGACATGGGACAAAGCTGGGATCCCTGGCAGTAACAAACATAATCCACCTACTCTATCTGTTTCTCCCCTTGTCCTCTTGTTGACGGATGGCATATGTGAGAATTTCAATATAATAGATGGTGTTGATTACAGTTATCCACTCCCCAGTTCTAATGGTTTTAAGCAAAATTATCCCCAACAGATTTGCCACTATGCAAATGAGGCAAATAGCATATGTCTCCTATGTCTTGAGTGGTAAGAAAAAACATGCCTGGCCATACTATACCCTTGGCTGTACAGTTGGCGTTATGTGCAAGTCTGGTGCAAAGCAGAATTGTTTGACTTTGAGTTGCCAGTGTTCAAGCCCTATCTATTTATTCATTTATTTGAAAGGTTTCACCAGGAAAGACATCATGAGCTATAACAGCTCATTTCCAGAAGTGCCCTGGGGAAGGGGGTACAAGAAGGAGTAGAGAAATATAACATGCCAGGCAAAAACATACGCAGATACAATACAATATAGTACATGGCAAAAAAAGGATGGAGCTAGGCAGTAACAGTAGAGCTGGTTACAATGTAGATCACATAGACTAATGATAAACAGTTTACAAAAAAACAAACTCATACAGAATAGCAAATGCCTGAGACATAATGAAAACGGTAGGTAATAAGACATAATGAATGCATTATGTAATTACTAAGTGCTGAATTTATCATAATAGATGGTAGCGGGGGGACAGGCAGGTGATGTTAAGGAACGAAAGAATAAGGATGCAGAGTGGGCAAAGTGGTGCTTGAACAGGGGGAGGGTAAGGGGGGACAAAAGCTAAAAAGGCGGGGGAGAGATTAAGTGCAGTTGCAACTGGGAGCTGTGTGTTTACAAAGGAGGAATGACAGGGAGTGGCGGGATTGTGCAGAGCGAATATCAAGTGGGAGGGAGTTCCAAATACTAGGAAATTTATACGAGAAGGCGGCATGTCCAGATGATGTGATCCATGGGGGTGACAGCAAATATTCTATGGGAGGAATTATGGAGGGTGTAGCAAGAGGTGAATGGGACTGAGAGAAGGGAGGACAAATAGGGTGTCAGAGTGCTGAACCAGAACTTCCCAGCTATATTGGCGCTATCTGGATGGAACTTCGCAGTACTCAAGACTGCCCTCTCAAATTGTATAAAGCAGTATTTATTTTATACTCAAAAAAAAAATGTGCCAAGCTCTCAGTCATGTATTTTTCCATGCCACATAGTGCACATCTTTTCAGTGCTGAGTCAGTCACATTGGTTGCCAGAGACGTGATGCAAATGATCAAGATGTGTTATTAAACAGCAGCGCCAGCCAGGATGCAACGTAGTAATGCTGCAATATATCACAAAATGCTGCAGTATACTACAGGGAACAATGCAATTCAATGGCAATTAAGCCCCTTTGTCATGCAGTGTTTTGTGACATGCCATTTACTGCATGGTACTGCACTGCATCTTGGCTGGCTGTGCTGTATAGCCCAGGAAATCCCCTATTGATTTCAACTGAATTTCTCAGATACAGTATTTTCTGTTTGATTCAAGTATACAGCTTATCACCAGCTACTACTGCACAGTATTGTATTTTTCCGGGTCCCCTTTCCATTTACGGACATATACAAACATACAAAGAAGCCAACAGAAGAAGGACAGTTGGTCTATCTAGTCTGCTCGTATTGCAGGTTCCACAGCTTGAGCTAATGTCTCTGCCCTCACTCCCACTCCTCCCATCATCCCTACCCATGATCCTTACCTTCCCCTATGCCTATCCCAGCCTCTCTTAAAACTGCCCACTGTCTTCAATGAGATGACCTCTTCCAGTAGCACATTCCAAGTGTCCACCACCCTCTCTGTAAAGAAATGCTTCCTGACCTCCCTCCTAAACCTCCCACCCTCCATGTTAAGACTGTGCCCCCTCATGTTATGGTTGCCACTCAGCTTAAAGAGACTCTCCTTATCAATCTTATTTATCCCTTTCAAGTACTTGAAGGTCCCAATCATCCCCTCTCTCTCTCTCTCTCTCTCTCCCCTGTCTTCCAGGGAGTACATTTTATTTATTTATTTGCTTTTGTTTACCAGGTGAGCACGCTAGACACCAAGTGCCTATTTTCAGGTGCGACCTGGGAGATTTTAAAGGTACATTCAAGAACAACAGACAAGAACAAGTACATGGTATAATCAGGGGCAGCAGACAAGGCAAGGTCAATACAAGAACATCAAAGGGATATACATTGCAAGCGAGGGGGACAACAACAGCATGGTAAGGCAATAGACAACAGTACTAGGATGGCATCGTCCTAAAGGCTAATATAGTAGGTAGACCAGGAACAAAGCAAGAACAATATAGTAAACATGACTGCTGTGCAGTCAGGCCAGAGAGGACCCATCATAGATAATGTAGCTGATATCAGAATGCTTCATATGCAGATAAAGTGCAGGAACCCGCCAACCTGACACAGGAGAGGGTAGCGTCAGAACCAGATCAAGTGGAATGGTTGAGAGGGTTCAATTAAGTGCAGTGGCAGGAGGAGGCTGATTTAAGGAAACTCCAGAGGGAGGCTTTAAAGCAGGGATGGGAGGAGGAGGAGCGAGTTCCTGCTGGTAGGGAGTTCCATACCTTGGGCACATATGTAGCAAAGTCCCGGTCACCCATCTGGGTGCGGGTCTTTGGAACCAGTAGGACATGAGAGTCTCTGGATCTAAGTTGGTAGGAGGAGGTAGCAGGTAAGAGGGATGCAGTGAGGGCAGATGGGGTGGCATTTCTGACCACATTGTCAATGAAATTGCCTAACACAAAGGAGCGGTGCTTTCTGGTGGGAGCCATTCAAGACGGGAGTAGAGCTCACAGCGATGAGTGAGGCGGGGAGCTGAGAGTGCAAAGTGACAGACACTGTTGTAAGCCATGTCCCATTTAGAGAGACTGGTTTTTGAGTTGAGGGTGAAGGTGACAAGTCCATAGCTGAGTGTGGGTAGAAGGACCCCCGGCTAGGGCAAGTCGGGCATCTGGGGGGAGGCAGCTTTTAGCTCTGTATGCAAGCCCCAACTTACATTTAGTGGCCTTGCAAGCATTGTGAATGTGCTGAGTGAGATCCAGTTGAGGGTCAAGTGTCACCTCTAGGTACTTGACAGTATCTGCAACATGAAGGAGAGACCCATCAGCACATGAGATCACTAGAGGGGCTGAGGCAACTTTTGTTTTGGCTGCAGAGCCAAAGAGCATGGTCTGAGTTTTCTGCAGGTCGATTGTAAGCTTGTGATCCCTTAGCCAGGATTGAATTTGTTCAAAGTCAGTGTTTAGCTTGGGGTTGATCACAGAGATGTCATGGGAGCTGGTCAGGATGACCAGGTCATCTGTGTACAGTGTAGCTTGCCCATGGGCTGGGGATGAGGGCAGTTCATTTAGGAATATGGAAAACAGGAGAGGTCCAAGGACAGAGCCCTGGGGAACCCCACAGATAACCGTAGAAGGCTCAGCCAGGACCTTGTTGAACTTTGTGAACTGCTGTCTTTCCGAGAGGTAGTTCTTGATCCAAGCAAGAGCAGGGGAGGAGAGGCCAAGGGACCGGAGAGAGGAACACAGAAGTAAGTGGTCAACTCGGTCGAAGGCTTTTGAGAGGTCCACAAAGATGGCTCCCATCAGCTTGCCTTGGTCAGCTGCAGACCTGATCTCTGAGGTGACAACGGCTACGGTGGTGGAAGTACTGTGCCCTTTTCTGAAGCCATGTTGTGCTGGGGAGGGTAGGTCATGAGTCTGCAGGTAGTGGATGAGCTGAGAGGCTACCACCTTTTCAAGGAGCTTGCTGATTGCAGACAGTATCGCTATAGGGTGGTAGTTCCTGATATCCTTGGGGTCGCCTTGCTTGAGAACAGGGACGACATTGGCCACTTTCCAGATGTCAGGGATGGTACCAGTCATTAGTGATCTATTGAAGATGTGGGTGATAGGCTGGGCAAGGAAGGAAGCACCTAGGCTGAGTAGCTTGGGCTCAAGGCCATCATGCCAGGCCCCAGAGTAAGGGGAGAGCCCCTCGAGGAGCCTGTGGGTCTCCATGACTTAGACTGCTCTGAGGTAGAAAGGAGGTCGGGAGGTACGCCCATCTGGGAGGAGGTCCTGGTCCTCGCAACCATGGGACTGATAGGTTAGAGGTGGCAGGTCAGTGAACAGGGAGTTAAAGGCATTGACAATTGTGAGGGGATTGTTGCAGTTAATCCAGCCAATGTGCAAGTCAGTGACCTGGGCTCTGGTGGAGCCTCCCACCGTGTTTTTGATGTTCTGCCAGAAACTCCTTGAGTTTCTGGCTGATGAGAGTAGGGCAGATTGACAGAACTCACTTTTTGCAGAGTGGATGGCTCTTTTGCAGGAGTTCCTCAGGTGTCTGTAGTCAAGGAGGTCAGAGCTGGAGAGAGAGGCCTTGTATCTAGCCCAGCACTTGTTTCTCTGTTTCATGAGGGAGAAGAGGCCACTGTGCAGCCACTTAGTGACGGTGCCCCTCACCCTCCTTTTTGTGAGGGGAGCATGCCTGTTTTGCATAGGAGTGAAGACAGAGAGAAAGTTGTCAAGGACTCCCGTGGGGTCATTTGTTACAGTGACCTGGGACCAGTCTGTTTGGCACAGGTCTGAGAGGTAATCTCCAGTGTTAAATTTGGAGTAGTTCCTCATCTGGATCACTTTGTGGGGAATCTTGGGAGAGGAGATGCCTCAGATACAGTAGGTAGGAGAGTGATCCGAGATTACATCAGGGAGTGTGTCACAGGAGACAACTCTATCCGGACGGTTGCTCAGCACCCAGTCAATGAGGGAGCCCTTGTCTCTGTGTGGAGAGAGCCTTGTGGGTTCAGTAACAAGCTGACTGAGTGCAAGACCTGCCAGTAGGGGCTCATATTGCTGGACATTGCGGCCCACCCAGTTAAGGTTGAAGTCTCCTATGACTAAGAGCTCATTCGAGCCAACCATAGGACTGAGACTGTTGAGGAGGGAGGAGAGCCCTAGCACACCACCCTTAGGTGGATTGTAGGCACATACCAGGTGGACCTTTTTGGTGTTGCCTAGCAGGAGGAGGGTGTGCAAGAACTCACAGTTATGGGATGGGTGAAGGGTGTGTCCTATGGCAGATACGTTTAAGTGTACCTTATAGTATAGGAGCACCCCACCCCCCCCCTCTGGTTCCTTTCTCTGTCTTACCTAACAAGGTTGTAACCCAGGAGGGCACAAGCAGAGTCATGGATGTGGGGCTTCAGCCAGGTTTCTGAGACCCCCAATATATCAGGGTTATAATGTGCCACCCAAGCTGTTCGCTTTGCTAGGTTAGATAGCAAGCTGCGAACGTTCAGGTGCACCAGTTTCATGCCTTTGGCAGATAGCCAGGCGGGGGGGGGGACTTCAGGGAAGGCCTGGGAGCCTGAGAGCCAGGGTTTTGGGCTGAGTTCACGGCCAGCCCGTGAGGACCAGAGCAGCCGGTCAGAGCAGGCATCCTGAAGGCCACGGTGAGGGGGGAGACCTCTGAATCAGACATGGTCTGAGTCAGTGCCCCTGCAGAAGACATGGGGAGCTTAGGTGACATGCCCGAGCTCAGTCTTCACCCGGGCTCCTGAATAGGGCTGAGTGACTCAGGGGAGAGAAGGGTGGGAACCAGATAGCGTCTCACTGGTATAGGAAGCTCTGATATATTAGCTACTCTCTAATATATATTGATTGAAAGGATGCTGCACACATGCACAGGTGGATTAACTTGCCCTGGTTATATTTTCACCAGAGAATGCTGTTCCTGGCTCAGGGTTGTAGCATATACCTAGGTAGTACTTCGTAATACAATCACCAACAAATAAGGAGAAGCATTTAAGTGGACAACTAACAGGTATGTTCAATGGACCAGTAATCCTTGTGCTGAGCCACTCGAAGTAGAAGGTGATAGGCTCACCAAGCTAGAGGGTGGGGAGGGGCTGGAGAGCATTTAAGGGGAGAGAGCAGGGGTGGGAGGTGGGCACAGAAAAGTACCCCCCCTCAGCCGCTCTTGGGGACAGCAGCCTTAAGTCCACCAACAAAAGTCCATGAGCACACTTTCATGAGTGTGAAGTTCACCAGGGTGTCCGCCCGACCACGGCAACCAGCCAGTGCCTCTGACCCCGGGTCCCAAATAAGAAAACGTGGCAGTCCTGATAAAGGGGGGGGGGACCAACTGCAAATGGATCTCCCTCACCTCCCTCAGTCACTCACAGTATGTTGGAATGAGCCCTCAAGCTCTCCTCATATGCCTTACTCTGCTGACCTGCTATCATCTTTGTAGCCCTCCTCTGGACCTTCTCCAGCAGGTTAATGTCCTTTTTGAGGTGTGGGCACCAGTACTGAACTCCATACTATAGATGCGGCATTACCAGTGACCTGTACAAGGGCAGTATAACCTCCTCTCTCCTACTACTAATCCCCCTGGATATGCATTCCAGCATCTTGTTTGCCTTTGCTGTTGCACTGCATGAAGTGCTTCAGATCACTAGTGATCATCACTCCCAGCTCCTTGTCCTCCTCTGATGCTGATGCTTGGACTCCACCCAGGTAGTACTCTGTCCTGGGATTCTTGGCTCCAATATGCATAATTTTGCATTTCTTGGCATTGAAGCCAAACTGCCAGATCTTGGGCCGCTCCCCAGCTTTTCCAGATCTCCCTGTAAGTCCTGTATCCCTTCAACTGTGTCCACTCTCCTGCAGAGCTTGGTGTCATCCACGAATAGGCACATTTTGCCCTTAATGCCATCCCCAATGTCATTGATGAAGACATTGCACAACACTGGCCTCAGCACCGAGCCCTGAGGGACACCACTGGTTACCTCTCTGGTGCCAGATAACTCTCTGCCCACAACCACCCTTTGGGTTTTGTCCCTCAGCCAGTTTTCCACCCATCTGTCCATACCATACCATACCATACCATACCATACCATACCATACCATACCATACCATACCATACCATACCATGTCTTAAGAAATGTTCACAAAAACACATATGAAGGATAGTTTTAAAATTCCAAAGGCTTAAAAATAAATCTTTTTTTATTTTTACTTTTGCCTACACAACTTATATGGTAAAAAAGCTCTGTGAAAATGGATATTTTTAATAAAGTATTTTTGCTGCATTTACTAAACTCAAGCATAAGAACATCCCAATGGAAGACAAGCTCATGTTTCCTTCCTCATTATGCTGTCACAGTGGCAGCTAAATCTGTCCTATGATCTCATCACAGAGGGCACAAACTATATCTGGATAATATTTTCAACAGATGTTATTGGTTGAAGCTTCACTACTTAAGCAACTTGCCCATCATGTTTAATTCAAGCTCCTCCACAAACAGCTGAACACTGTTAGCGGTCGACCGGCACTTGCACGGCTGCTGACCATGTCCTGCTGCCCGCTGAAGACTCAGACAAGGTACTGCCTTGAAGCAGCCAACGGGATTGCGTGCGCCTTTCAGCAACTGCTTTCTATTGGCCGACTTTACTCCTTGCTCCAGACAGCATTCTCCCTCTTGTATTTTCTCCTGCTATATTTGTAAATTAGGACTGGTGGGCTAGCCGCACCCTAGCAATGCTAAATTTAAGTGCTGTTTAGTGACTTAGCTGAAATGGTCTGCATAAATTAGTGTTTATCTTAATTGTTGTTAAATTGCTCTCTACACTTTTCTTGGCACCTTGCCTTTGTCTAACCCCCACCTCCTACACCCTGCTGCTTCTCTGTCTCTCTTACTCTGTCCCTGCCTAAATCTCTATTTAATTCCTGCCCTGTGCTTCCCTCCATAGCTGTGCAAAGCTCTCTGAGGGCTCTCAAGCTCCTCCACAAATAGCTGAACACTGTTAGCGGTCAACCGACACTTGCATGGCTGCCGACCACATCTTACTACCTGCTAAAGATTCAGACAAGGTACGGACTTGAAACAGTCAACCGGATTGTGTGCGCCTTTCAGCAACTGCTTTCTATTGGCCGATTTTACCCCTTGCTCCAGACAGCTTTCTCCCTCTTGTTTCTCCTCCCGCCCACTTGCCCCAACCCTGGCCGCTATTAACTAGACCTAAGCACCTCCCTTCTCTCAGACTTCATCCTAATTGGCTGCCTGTTGCTCAAAATAGTCTGCAAGGGAGGAGGCTTTGCTAGCACTGACACCTAATGATGTTGTATCTCAGGACTGTCTGGTCCAACTAACAACACCGTGCTGCATTATTCCCTGCTGTCTATCCTCTCCCTTAATTAAATCTTACTAGGCACTATGTTCATGCCTACCATTGCTTTCCTGCACCACTTTCTTATCCTCTTTTTCTTGCACAGTCACTCTTGGAAACACTATACCTAACTGGACTCAACCCCCCAACTGAACGTCTGGATTTAGTCTCCACTACACTAAAGGCTGGACTTCTGGGGATTACTTCTCCATCTCTAGTGGGTCTTGGTCCCCCCTATTTATCCGTCCTCAGCGTGATTGTTTGGTTTCTATTTGCCCACCTATCTGCATCACCACCATCTCAGGACCTATTATCTTCCACTTCCTGGGCATGAAAGTGAATGCGAAAACACAACATAGTTCCAAAATGACTACTACACAAGCATCCAAACTGATAACAGAATACTTCCTTAGGCTCTCCCTCCTGCTACTTCTGGTATCAGGTAACATCCACCCCAACCCAGGACCAACGCGCCTTATAACAAATGATAATCACCGAAAACAAGGAACTCTTCACCTGGCTTCTCTTAACATATGCAGCCTCTTGTGCAAAATTGACTCTCTTAAAGCCTAGGTCTCACTAAACAACCCTGACATACTCTCTGTTGTTGAAACTTGGCTAGCTCCCAAAATACCAGACACAGCAGTTGCCATACCTGGCTATACTACCTTCAGATTGGACAGGTCAACCAAGCGTGGTGGTGGTTATGCTATCTATCTAAAAGACACTCTAAAAGGACTGGCCTTGCCTGTGGCTGACCTTGGTTGCCCCACCCAGGTACTAGCGATTATAGTGCTACTGGGGGCCCACCACAAGACTGTCATAATCCTATCAGTTTACATACCTCCCACCAACCCTACCACTGGTCTTCATAAAGTCTTGGACTACCTGAGAGCCCCAAATCACATCGCTGAGACAATAATACTTGGTGACTTTAACATAAACTGGCTGTCAGCCTCCATTGGCCCCATAAAGGATGCACTGTCAGCTCTGCACCTTACTCAGCTGGTCAGTTCTCCCACTAGAATTAACTATAAGACTGGGACAAGCACTACTCTAGACTGGATAATCTCTAATCGCCCCAACTGTGTCACCAACGTAAGTGTGCACCCTGATTCACTCAGTGACCATTCCCCTGTCACCTGCAATTGGACCAACAAATTCCATGCTCCACCACTTCTAACTATCTTCAACAGAGTGCTAAGACATGGCCACCTGAAATTCCTAAAACAACACCTGCGCTGTTAGGACTGGTTGCTACTGGACTCCTCTACAGACATTAATGTATCACTTCAATATTTTATCACTATGTTCAATGCTGCCTGTAACGTACATGAACCCCTCAAGAAAATGAAGGTGCGTGGCACTGTACATCCCTGGATTACTCCTGGGCTTAAAGACAGCATGAAACTGAGGGACCACCTCTGGTACTGTGCTAAATCATCTGGCAAGCTACAGGATTTGGAAGCCTATAAAGCCACAAGAAATTTCTGTATTCGGGCAATCTGTAAAGCAAAAAGCAATCACCACAGGGAGCCACTAACCAATACATGGGTTGACAGCAGGAAATTCTGGGCAAATATCAATGATGTTATGGGGTAAGAACCCAAAAAAGGATCCCGCGATGTTAAACCTTGATGGTACCCCTCAATACTTGACCTGCTCACAATAGCAAATACCTTTAATGATGCCTTCACTGATCTAAGTAGTGTGCTACCACAAGATGTCTTTGATGATACCACTTTAATGTCAGCACATCATCCTGAGAACAAAACAAATTATCACCCCCCCCCTCTACTTTAAACGTGTCTCAATGACCCAGGTCAGGAAACTACTAAACAATGTGCTGGGCAAGTCCAGGCACAGTGGTGACTCTCTTGACCTTAAGCTAATCGCACTCACCCCTGAGGAAGTACTCCCACCTATTACTAAGTTACTTAACCTCTCTCTAACCCTATTGCAGTTCTCACAGGTACAGAAAACAGCCATTGTTACACCTGTTCACAAATCTGGAGACTGTGCATTACATAACAACTATAGGCCTATGTCAATCCTCCCTCCCCCCTCTCTAAAATACTTGAACGTATTGTTGCCAACCAACTTGTGGACTACCTTGATAAATACTCCCTACCATGTGAGCAACAGCATGGCTTTTGCACTCTTAGAATTCACCAGCTACATCCACCAATCAATTGACCAAGGCAGTCTTGTGGGTGCAGTCTTTATAGACTTAACCAAGGCTTTCAACATGGTTAATCACCAGCTCCTCCTTGAACAACTCTCACAAACTGGTCTCTCCCCAATATGCTGCCCTGGTTTAGAAGCTATCGTGGGACAGATCTCAACATGTGAAGATTTCCAATGCTATCTCTGACCAGAAGCCTGTTTGGTCCGGTGTACCCCAGGGCTCAATCTTGGGTCCACACCTCTTCAGCATCTTCCTTAACAATCTACCATCTGCCTGCCACCAATGAACACTGCTCTATGTGGATGATGCTGTCAGTTTTGCAAGCCACCCTGACCCATACCTCTTTGAAAGTAACCTTCAAAAGGGCTTCATGGAAGTTAAACACTGGTTCCGCAACCATAAACTAGTACTAAACTACAAGAAGACAAAAGTCCTGTTGTTCTCCTCAGCCCGCAATTGACACAAAGGGCATGTTCTTACCATCCGAAATACCCTAGGTGACCCCCTTGAACCAGTATAGCACTTTAAGTACCTAGGGGTTACCCTTGATAGACACCTTACCTATTCACCTCACATCGAAAATGTTGCCAGAGCCATCAACACCAGGATTGGGCTCCTCTATCGACTGAGAAAGTCTCTAACACCTGAAGCCCTAAATCTTGCTGTCCACAGCTCAATGCTCTCTGTAATTGACTATGGCCTTGTCATTTACAGAACTGATTCCACTACTGCACTCAAAATGCTCACTGTTGCATTGAACAAGGCCTGTAGACTCCAAATCGGTGTACCACGCCTCACCCACACTTGCGATGTCTATAAACAGGCTGGGTGGCTCAACTTGCATGGGAGAATTAAATACCACACCTGCCTACTTGCCAAAAAGATTCTCCTTAGACTCATGCCTTTGGGATCGGGATATTTACTTCACAAATCCCCCAAGACCCAACACACGTGCACCTCATCTTCTGCACTCCTACTAGTCCCGATGTGCCGGACTACTCAATGCCAACGCTCCTTTTGTATCAAAGCGCCTTACTGGTTCAATGGCCTCCACAATGGACTGGCTAACCTTACTAATCTTGGAGAGTTCAAACACAAGCTTTGTCAGCACCTCCAAACTGCAAACTCCTGTGATTGCTCCACTTAACATCCTTGTCCCTTATTCCAGGACCTCCCCTCCCCCCCGTTCTTCCACTATTCTCTCCCCTGTCTTGCCCCCTCACTCTCCTCTCCTCTCCCTTCTGGCCCTCCCACCTTCCTCCTTTCTCTCCCCCTGTCTTCATTATGCATTTCCTTCCCCTACTATCCTAGCTGCTAACTTGACAATGATGCCTGGCTGCTCCTCATTTCCTTGGATTTAACTCCCCCTCCTAATTCCTCTTCTTTTTACTCCCTACCTTGAATCATGTGCTAAACTAATGTGGATATAATGCTGTTTTTGTACTCTGTATTATAATACCTATTGCTTAATTGTTATGTGAAACTTGTCTGTTTTCCCTTATCGATCTGTAACCCCCCATTGACATGGAACCTTTGTAAATGAGCTGCCTGGCGCTCAAAGGTAATTGTAATCCTAGACTGAATAAATAAAAATTATTCACTAGGCATGTTCTTTCTCCAGCCATACAAGCCCAAAATAGAGATCCAAATCACAGTGCTGTACAGCTAACTACAGGTAATAGGAAGCGTCACCAGGAAGGCTGCAAAAACAGATGTGAACAGAAGTATGTTTCACAAGCTGAAATGTTTTGAAAAGTTTGATTTCTAACATTTTCTGTATGTGAATTACCAGTATAACTGTTTCCCACCATATCAAATTATGCTTGCTTTCTCCAGTTCTGTCAAAAAACAGCAAAAGAGCAGCGGGTGATACTTATCTAAAGTGATGACCAAATTCATGACTCATCTGGAGCACAATGAAGCTTTTGTCACTCCCGATGACTCCCCATAGCACTACCAGCAAATCCAGATTTGAAAAGAACCTTTGACACTGTGGGCAATTTGATAAAGCCTTGCAACTAATTGATTCAGTGTTTGCTAAACATCTCCTTTTAAAATCTTGAGCACATTAAAGAACAAACCAAATATATTGGAGTTCACCATGAGTTTTTTTTTTTTGCTCTAGGGAAAAGATTAAAGCATACAGTGGCAGACCAAATCCCTTGCATGTATAGGGGTTTAATGGCATGGAAGACAACACAGGATGAAAGTCCTTTTTTTGACAGGTTTATAAACAAGAGGATCCGAAGGTTCCAGTGGGGTTTCGCCCTTTTTTTCCCTCTCTGGCATACTTGTGGATGTGCATTTTATAATGTCATTAACCCAATCACCCAGAATGATTAAAAAAAAAAAGTATTGTAATTTTTCATCCTGTGGTACAGTTGTACTGTGAAGGTCTAATTTGTGGGACTATTGCAAAGTATTCATTTTTCAATCCTGTGTTTTCCTCCTTTACTGTCTCATGGCCTCATGTTTCCAGGTTTCCATTATAGGAGAGCAACAGTTTGCAGTAACTGAAAACATACTGTATGTGTAGTCACTTGGAAACTACCCTCCAGAGTCCTGCCTCCACTGGGATAGGATAAAACTGTTCCAAACAGTCCCAAAATGTACATTGCCCATTGCATCAAGACCTCAAAACTGACATCTGATAGCTCTGGTCTTGAGCCATTTAGTCATAGGGGATGAAAACTTGCTGTTTCACTGCAACAGACTCTGGAATGAGCTGTCAAGCTTGTTAAGCCACACCATGGTGGCCAAAATACAAGTGCGATGTAAAGTTAATGCACTATAGGTAGCAAGAGAGGGGGCAGACAGTTAAACAGCTATCACACCTCACATAGTGCTGGTGTATTATGTAAGCAATAAGGCACAACAAGAAGTGTGTTATGGTGGGATAACAGCCTGCCTCGGGTGGGTTGTAGCACAAGATGAAACCAAGTGTTTCCACGAATCGAGAAGGTCTGTTAGCCCACCATAACACACCCCCTGGAGTGCCTTTTTGACATTATGACATGGGTCCCAGCACTACTAGTAAATAAATAAAAATTAAAACATATGTTTGTGTGTTTTAAACTAGTAAAACATAACAAATATAAACAATTAATTCAAAAAGGAAAAAGTAGTGCCTGCCTGTAGAGTGTGGTATTATGACTGGTCAGTAGGTGGCAGCAGTACTGCACATACACAGCAAGTTTTGCTACAGATTTGTTACAGTACAGTAGCTTCTTGTTGTTTTTACATTGCTTCTTGTTGATTTAATTGGTAGAAGGTTATTTCTTTTCTTTCTTACTACTTCTAAGGGGCTAGCAATGTAGTGTTTTGGGGCTGTTAGAATTTTGAAAACTGTTTTGGTGGCTATAAGTGGGCTCATTTGTTTGATGTTTCACTGTGTAGCAGGCTGCATTTGTAGAGGCTTATTTTTTCTGATTTAAAACCTATTTGGTGTGATTTAACTGGGGCTGTTTCTTTGAATCAGAGACCTATATCTTCTAATTTCAAGCCTATTTTGATGTGTTGTTAGTGAAGCTGTTTGAATTGGAGACCTGTTTCTTTTGGTAGCAAATCTATTTTGGGGGCTTTGAGTAGAATTGTGATTCATTTTTGCTAGCTTCACTAGCTGCAAAGGTTAGTGCCTAGTGGGGGAAGGGTGCTAATGGTCTGACCAGGGGCCTCAGCTACCTCATTGTTTCTGGAAGACTTGGGCTGGCCCCACCCTCCAACACCTCACCCCACCCGCCCCTGGTCCATGATTTTCTTTATACCAGGGGTTCTGACATTACTTCCTCAAACAGGCAAACGATATGCACCTGTCATAGCAGAAGCAGACATCCAGGAAAGGAACAACAGCGAGTGAAGAGGTGACTGCTATCTCAGTGGAAGGGAAGTAACTGCAAATCTAGGAGCTTTCATTGTTACTTGTTTGCATTGATATTGCATTGTGGAAAGGAGGAGTAGGAGTTTGAAGAAGGTTGTGCAGTGGCTACTTAAAGTCTCTTTTTGAGTTTGGATAGGAAGGTTAGGAATATAAAAAGCAGTTGCTCAATCTATCTAAACGTGTACAACAAAGGGGGTAAGGGAAATTAAGACAATAATGTTTTGCACTGATGGGGGAGAGGGGAGACTTGGGGGAGTGTTTGGTATCCTGCATCTGGAAGGGTGGGGGTCGCTGGTGGGCAACGACAGCAATGGGTAGGGTGGTAGGCTGCAACAACTGCAGTGCACCAATCTTTCTAAAAATTGCCTGGAGTGTGGGAGGATGTTTAGTGTGCAACCACATAGAAAAACTTGGAAAGGAGATTGAGGATCTGCAGGAGAAACTAAGACAGGCAAGGCAGATTCGGGGTGGGTTTAGCCCAATACTGGAGGGAGGAAGAAGGGGAGATGAGGGAGGGCAATTTAAGCCAACAGTGGTGAGGAGAGGGTCAGAAGAAGGTAAGCAGAGACAAAGGGGCCCAGGCCAGGAAGAACAATTGCCGGGGAAACCAGGTCAGGAGACAAAAGACAAATGGAAGGAGGAGATAGGGACTTGTGAGGGGAGGCGAAGAAGTGGCAAAAGTCATGGAGTGGAAAGGAGAGAACAGGTTACTATGTAGAGAGAGGGAGCTGGCATTTGTGAAGGGCTTTCAGAAAATAGTTTTGCACTGCTAGAGAGGAAGAAGGTGGAGGAGGGAAATGATGAAATTAGAGGAGTAATTGATAAATGCCTGGACCAAACCGGAGAGGGGGGGGAAGTTCTGCTGGGAGAATTGCAACAGGGGCAAAAGGGGGAAATAATGTGGAGGAGGAAGAACAGGAGCCGAAAATGAGAGAGGGAGATGAATGGAAGCAAGCAGGGAGTAAGAGTGGTGGAATCTTAGTGCTGGGGGACTCAATACTAAGAGGAGTCAGGTGGGGTAGCAAGGGGGAGAGGCATAGTCACATTTGGGTGGAGGCCATGCCAGGAATGATAGCGGAAAGGGTGGGACAATCTGTTCTGAAATATGCTATAAGGGGTAGGGACAAGCCTCATTTAATTATACATCTTGGGATGAAGCGACCTGGCTGGCGAGACAGTAGATATAGTCCAGAGGTTTGAGGAACTAGGACAATTATGTGAGGGGCAGGAAGATCAGTAACTTTTTGGAGATACTTCCAGTGTCCAAGGCAAGCACAACAAGAAAGCTGAGAATAGAGGAATTTAATGGATGGCTAAGAACCTGGTGTTGTGCTAAAGGGTATGGGCCGTTGGGGGTGGGGAGGACCTGGGAGGACAGTAGTTTCTATGCCAAGGACAAACTACACTTGAGTGAGGAGGAAAGAAAGTGTTGAAACAGAGGATGGAGGAGTACACAGAGGAAGTAGAATTTAAACTAGAAGCGGGGGTGTGCAATTAGGCAAGAGACATGCAGAGACCACAGGTTGGGAAAACCATATGAGCTCACCCCATAACAGTGACAAAGGACGAATGGCAAGTATTGTGGTGATGCTAGTAAAGGAGGGCAGGATGAGGGGGGAAAGGGTGAAAGGTGGAATCCCTTAATGCTAGGAGCCTTGGGAGGAAAACTGCAGAGTTACAGGTGCCCATGGCAGAGGGAGAGGTGGACATTGCAGCCATCACAAAAACATGGGCCACCCAATACAATGACTGGGACCTGTCTGTACCATGGTACAGGTTATTTCATAGGGACAGGGTGATTGGGAAAGGAGGGGGTGTGGCACTATATGTGAAGGAAGGACTGAAGTGTGTAAGGGAGGAAGGGGAGGAGGGTAGTATGGAGTCAATTTGGATGCAAATCCAGGATTCCAAGAATAGGATTCTTAGAATGGGAGTGGTGTACAGGCTGCCATCTTGGACAGAGGAGTTAGACAGGGAACTAGCGGGACAGATCAGGAGAACCTCTCGAGAAGGGTGGTGTGGTGATTGTGGGGACTTCAACATGCCAGGAGTGGACTGGAGTACCCCAACAACAGGAAAGAGGAGCAGGTACTACTGGATGCCTTCCAGGACAGTTTCCTGCTGCAAATGGTCAGTGAACCAACCAGGTTAGGGAATACCCTTGACCTTGTGCTGGCAAATGGGGAGTTTGTGAGAGAACTTGCAGTGGAGGAACCCCTGTCAGGGAGTGACCACCACTCAGTATGGCTCACATTGGATATGGGCAAGGAAGGAGTGGAATCTGGCATCAGAGTGCTGGACTTCAGGAGGGCCAACTTTGGGAGGATGGGGAAGTGATAAAAGGGTATCTGGTCAGAATTCAATCTAGTATGGACACTAACCAGAGGTGGGAGCTCATAAAGCTGGGGATAGTGGAGGCAACCAAACCTGCTGCATTGGCCCAGGTAAGAAGGCTGGGGCTAAGAAACCAAGCTGGTTGAGAAGGAGGTCATGGAAAGGTAGGAGGAAAAGAGCTGCCTTTAGGAAGTATAAGAAAACAGGGAGAGGGGAGGACAGGGAGGAGTACTTGACAGAATCGAAGGAGGTGACAAGGGCAGTAAAGGGAACCAAGGCATCTATGGAACTCAGGCTGGCACAAGGCATTAAGAAGGGGGAGAAGGACTTCTTTAGGTACATCAGGGAGAAAAGGAGCTGTAAGGACCACATAGTAAGGATTAGGAAGGAGGGGGGTTGGGTTGAAGCAGGGTGCGATAAGGCAGAAGCACTAAATAGTACTTCTGCTCAGTATTTACTAAAAGAAGAGAGAGCAGCAAGGAAAAATGGTAAGCAGGGGGAGGGTGACAGATGGAGAATCATGGAGGGCAGAGTTTGGGAGGGTTTGAAAGCACTCTGGGTGGATAAGGCACCAGGCCCAAATGGCATCCATCCCAGGGTACTGAAGGAGCTGGCAGAGGTACTTGCAGGATCTTAGGCAGACCTATTTAATGCCTCACTACATTCAGGGTGTGTACCTCAGGACTGGAGGATGGCTCATGTGGTGCCCCTCCACAAGACTGGCCCCAAGGATGAACTGGGAAACTACAGACCAGTGAGCCTCACATCCATTGTGGGTAAGCTAATGGAGACTATCCTGAAGGAAAGGCTGGTGGCCCTCCTAGAGGCCAAGGACTACAGGACAGCAGACAGCATGGCTTCATATGGGGCAGATCCTGCCAAACCAACCTGGTGGAGTTCTGTGACTGGGTAACTAGGCAACTGGACAGGGGCCATGCAATGGATGTCCTGTATCTGGACTTCAGTAAGGCATTTGACTCGGTGCATGGAAGGCTGGGAAATGAGATTAGTAGGCACAGGGGCAGGTGCAAAGCTGGTGAGATGGGTAGGGAACTGGCTTCAGGGAAGGCAAAAGAGTGGGGTGGTGGTGGGTGGGGAGCTCTCACACCCAAAGGTAGTGATGAGTGGTGTTCCACAGGGCTCGGAGTTGGGACCAGTGTTGTTTGGGATATTCATTGCAGACATATCATTGGACATCAGGAGCAAGATCAGTCTGTTTTCTGATGATACCAAGGTAGGAGCAGTGGTGGATGACCTATTGGGATGGCAGGGGTTGCAGGATGATCTGGCAAAGCTTGAAACCTGGTCAGATACCTGGCAACTGGGATTTAATGCCAAAAAGTGCAAGGTGCTGCATTTTGGGATGAAGAACCCAAGGAGGAGTTACCAGCTGGGGGGAGTGCAGCTAGCCCAGACAGAGGAGGAGAAGGATCTGGGGGTGCTCATTGCGGGTCAATGAACAACTCGGCACAATGTAGGAAGGCAGCTGCAAGGCCAACAAAATGCTGGGTTGTATTGCAAGGGATATATCCTCGGAGGAGGAGGTGATTCTGCCACTGCAAGGTCATTAGTTAGACGCATCTGGAGTACTGCATGCAGTACTGGTGCCCATGTTGAAAGGGGACATTAAGTTACTGAAGGGTGCAGCGCAGGGCGACAAAGATGATCAAGGGGCTGGGGGACTTATACGAGAGGAGGCTGAAGGAGTTGAATATGTACTCACTGGAGGAGAGGAGGGACGGGGGGACATGATTGAAACCTTTAAGTACATGAAAGGAATAAACAAGACAGGTACAGAGGGACTGTTCAAAGTAAGGGAGGGGAGGGACACCAGGGGCCATGATATGAGACTGGAGGGAGGAAGGTTCAGGAGGGAGATGAGGAGACACTTTTTTACGGAGAGGGTGGTGGCTGGGTGGAATGCGTTACCTGCAGAACTGGTGTCCAGTAGAACAATGGTCTGCTTCAGAAGTGGTTGGGTCAGGACAAGGGGGTGGGTCAATGAAGTGGAAGGGTGGAAGGGAGGGGCAGCTGAAGAATAAAGGGTGCTAGCTGCACATTCGAGCAGACTTGATAGACCTCTAGGCCTTTATCTGCTGGAAAATTTTGTATGTTCGTAAGTATGGGCAGCAGTCAGGAGAGTGAGGGCAGCGGCAGCTTCACAGTGCATGGTAGGCAAGGCACAATATACATCAGGTTTTCAGCAGTTGTCCTGAGCTCAATCGGGTGGTTTGCTGAAACTGGTGGCACGTGCGGGAGCCTGTCTGATTTTTCCTTTTTTAAATCTGTGATTTGCAAGCAGGTGGGACCCGCTGATCTAACTTTGGAAGCCTATTGTTATTTTTTAAAAAATACATTCGGAATGATCATATGGAAGCTGCTGATTTAAATTGCTGTTGGCAGCTGTGGTCGAAGACAGGGACTTTACTTTTTTTTAAATTCCTGAAATGAAGAGTAGTGACAGAGACCGGAGCTAGGCTGGGACTCAGAAGTACCGGAAACCTGGATCAGGTAGTGTGGAAAGTGGAAACATACTCTTGAGCAGGCAGGCAGGGCAATTTGCTCTTACCACTGTTTTTAATGTTCTGTGTCCCGACTGCCAGCAGCTACTTTCAGCCAGGCTGTTGTGCTGGGATAATGACATGGCTGAAAGTACATTTCAGCCAATCAGGATCAAGCATTTTTCAACCCATTTCATAATTTGATATAACTACTGGTTAAGGTTGATTTCAACCTGAAATGGATAGTGAGAAAATTCCATAATATGTTTTACAGGATTTTCAAAATGTTCATATTTTATCAAAATGCATACTGCCATTGTGCAGCTTGAAACTGCCCCCACCCCCAGTCCCCCACATGGCCATTAACCCTTCTTTTTCAGTCTTTTTTAATAATCTGGTTGATCCTGCCATTTTGATGGAGTTTTTGGTTTTATAAAGAAACACACACTGCCAGGATGCTGCATTTCTGCTGGCCATGGTGTACTGAGCCAGATGAAATAGAGCAACCTGAGAGCTGACATTCATTTTTATAACTGGAAACTCTCCAGCCCCTCAGTGCAGTGGTAGCACTAACATTTTCTATGCTGGTGACCCAGGCTTAGAAGTGAACCTGAGTCATCCAGGGCTGGCTAGCTGTGGAGGATTAAGGGTCCCAAAGGATGCTCTCCTCCGGGGAGGTAGGATATTTGGCTGTACTGCTGCACTACCACTGTGATGACCACAGGTGGCAATGCAGCCAACGTGGCTCTGGGGGGGGTCACAGGCTGATGCCGCACTACATACGCTCATGAACATGAGCACGTGCACTCTCATCACCTGTATCCAGATGGTCAGGAAACACAGCAAGGGAAAAAGCTCAGGCAACAGGCAGTAAGAAATTCTGACTTCCTGTTGGTCCCACCACAGTAACATGACCCTCCTCCAAATCTAGATCCTGGAACTACAGTAGGATGGGGGCCCCCTACCCCATCATGTTAGTGGGGTTGGTAAACCATGGGGATTGAATTGCAGGAAAGACCACGAGAAGTCAGGTGATAGAGTGGGTAGGCTGGCACAGTGGGGCCTAGAAAGAGAGAAGGGGTCATAACAAAAGAGAATAACAAAAATTGGGAACTTCACCAGAATGGCAGGGTCAACTACATATAGCAAGCAGATAATTATAAAAAATAAATTATGGTTAGAAGTTTTAGTCCTGTTATTTTTTTAACACACCCATGGTGTATTGCTTACACAAACCTATAAGAACATACCTCGGGTGTGTCAAAACCTCATATAAAATTCACTGCTGCCCATATTATATTTTACATATAAATGGCTGAGATACCTACCAATGGCTGTAGTACTGAGGTGATACAAAATCCATTTAGTTTTCAATCTGCACAGTGGTTAAATTGGAAATGTTTAGGCGGGGGAACTCTCACATCTAGATTTCCAAGTGGTGGAACTATCATTTCTAGGTGGTGGAACTCTCCTATAGTAGTCAATGGAGAAAGATGACAGAGGTGGTGGAACTGTCATACAATTTAAGAGGGGGGTGGAACTGAGTTCCTTTGGACTCCTGCCCCATTTAACTCCTGAATCTACATGCCTAACTTACCACTTTTGTTCGCAATAACCCAATAGCATGCTCACCATGTCCAAATCTGACCATTTGGTTCTAATTTGTTTCACGTGAAGGAGCCCGGATTATTATGGCATGCCGAGACCTTGAAAAAGCAGAGGCAGCAGCTAAGGAGATTTCAGCAGATTCTGGGAGTCAAAATATCATTGTGAAGAAGCTTGATCTTGCTGATACCAAATCTATTCGTGCATTTGCAGAACAAATTAACAATGGTAAGGATTTTATTTTACTTTGCTTAATTTTTAAAATCAGTTTTTTTCATAACCTTCACTTGGCTTTTTTGCTTTTCACTGTTGACCAACAGAATACCTTGTCAAGGGGTATTATTTTCATACCCTCAGCTGCTTGCTTTCCTCCAGTGCTGTCTCAGGCCCCCTGCCTGCACCTCTCATGCAAGCCTGACAGGGTGTCCTGCAACCTCCAGACCAGAGCTGCAATCTGGGAGACACCAGAGGGAATAAGCCCCACCCCGGGAGGCCCAGAGGGCATACAAGACCCTCCAGGCTTACACTAAGTCTGTCTCTTAGGAGAAAAGGAGCATAGGATGACCTTGGGGCTGGTGGGGGGTCCATTGTGTTGACATCCTTAAGCAGTTGTAGCTTCTTCCCCTGTAATGCCATCACAGTGCAAAAAATGCTTGTAGTGTATGTAGAGTGCCAGACCTGGGGGGAAGATGTCCTGTGATTATCCACAATATCTCAGGCTGCCCCTTAACCCCCACTGAAGGTGCCATGGCAACAACAATGCAACTCTCCTCCCCTTGGAGCCTGACAGCACAGCCTGTTCAGCACTCTAATGGCTCTACAGGTCTAGGGTATTTGGGCAAGTTCATGGCATGAACTGTGGTTCCTCCACATAGAAGCATAACATGCTCCTCCTGGCACCACTGGTCTAGGCGATGTTTCTGCTTGTAGTTATCAAAATTAGTGTGTGATAAAAAATTTTTTAAAGCAAACTTTGACTAGTTTTTCCAGTACCCGCATAACAAGAGTGAATGTAGTCAACACAAGTGACAGGGGTTAACCCTTGTTGGGCTTACTTGAAATATTTTAGAGGTTAAGTAAGCAATAAGGCATGATGGGGCATGGGTTGTGGGAGATTCACCCACACCTCCTGTGGTGTGTCATGAGGACCAGCTAAGTGACTTAACCACATGAGAAGCGAGTAATTCACCAGTGATTCCTGCCCTGTTGTGCCTTATTGATTTTATATGATGGAACAATGTGTTCAATATAAAAGGCATTTAATAATGTTTTATTTTACTTTTTTTTTATAAATGCTCTTCCTCTGCCATAGGCGATTACAAGATTTACACATTGGTAGAGACCTGAGCTGACCAATCAGGTTACATAATTTTTTATGTACTTTGTATAAGTGATTATTTAAAATGGAGGAAGATGTAACAGCAGGAGATCAGGCTTCACATGTGAACCCCAAAAACCCACACCAGGACTGGCTGGGGCAGAGCATGTCAAAGAAAAAAGGTACTCTGCTCAAGGGGAAGGAGTCTGTGGGCTTCCTAGCATTCAGTCCTTGCCCACCCCCCACCTTCACTGATCAGCCAAGGAATGGTGTTGGTCCCAGCTGTGAAGGCAGCCACCGGCCAATCCTTCCAGCCAGGGGAAGGGCACAGCTGTTGTGCCCTCAGTTGTCAGGGAGGGATAAGAATGAAATGGAAGTAATATTGTGTTTAGCGGAGGTTACAAACCTATTTCATGTAAGGGAAGCCATAATAAATCACTTACTTTGTTTCAGGTCAATCATTGATCAGTACCAGTGCTCCAGATAAGGTGTGCACTGGCCTATTTTACTCACCATATTTTCTACATATTCTTTAAAATGTTTTTGATGAGTACCAATACTCATCCCAACAATTGCAAATGCTCCATTAATACTTCAAAAGGAGCTGTTTTTCCCCAAGTTTAAATCTCTTTTGTTCATCAAAATTATATTTTGCTTACCTAATGTCAAAAATGGTGAGTACATTACTCTTGAATGCCAGAGTTATCTGAAGCACTGATCAGGACCATTGGGCCTTTTATCCTGCATCTAGTTGCCACTCTTGGGTGGCAATGGTAAAGTGGAATATTCCACCTCAGAGGCAGGGGAGGAGAAGTGGAATGTAAAACTTATCGTAAATCACGCTAGCTAACTCCAGCAATTTATAATAAGTTTATATGCCATGTGAGATGTCTCTTACAGTATACTATCTCACACAGTTTGGCAAGACAGAGCTGCTCAGCTTTGCTTTGTGGTCCTCTCCGCCCAAGCGGCATGTGATTACACCCTTATACCATTGCAGATATCTATTGCAGCATATATAAGCTTATATAAGAGGCTGGAAAATATCCATTTAAAGGAGCAGTCCATTGTAGTCAGCAATGCTGATGCCAGTTTTCAATTTCATTTTGCAAGTAACAGCCTGGATATGCAGAGTTGATCATTTTAAGGGAAAAATTGAACTGTCATGCTCCAGATGGTGACTGAGAAGTCAGGCATGGACACACCACATCTACTTTTTATGTGGTTTATTTAAAGCAGCAGTGCAATGAAATTGGGCAATACATTTGATTCTACCATTTTTCACTATGAAAGATTCCAGGCATGATCCAGTTTTATTTGGTGGCAAAAAAAATTCTGGTTCCACCAAAATTTGAATATTTTGCAAATGTTCTAATTTAGTTTGTTCTGAAGAAAAAAATGGCAGTCACATTTTGCATACGCATAGGATTGTAGACCTGGCATGGGTTAGGATGGACAAAAAAAAAAAAAAAAAAACCTCATGGTATTGGAGGTAATGAGAAAAGTAGGTTTGATAGGCATGCTAATACTTTATTCATTGTATCCAAACTAGCTTTTTATAGGGAAATAAATATTTGCTCTGTTGCTTTAATAATAATTAGAATAATTGTTATAGCACCACCCAGACCACCCTAAGGAGGTCATTATAAGCCAGCTTCCACTCTTAGACATGCTGCCACCAACCTAATCACAACTTTTTAAGTGCTGCTCCCATGTCCCACCACAGGCTCCCATTCACACAGAACAAGGCTAGGCTATTGATCATGCAGTACAAGGCCTCTCAGGCGTAGAAATCCCCCTAATCACTCCAGGCACCCATTATCTGTGCTCTGTATCAGTCATAGTTATATGTTTCTTATAGTAATGTTCTTTCAATGGTGGATCATCAGAATTGCTTGAAAATAGATAACAAGTACTTAAACAAACTGCAGTCACAGATCAATTACATATATAGAGAATAATGCATGGGCAACTGTGTGTTATGACATTTATTTGCACACTTGAAGTGTGTGATAATCCATGAATCTTGAGAGTGAAACTTGAGAGGTTTAAGCAGTCATCACACACCAAGGGTGTGGAAAAAACAGTCATAAGCACACAGTCACTTTTTTTTTTTTTTTGTAATGACTGGTGCAGGGACATGAGCACAAAAATCAAGTTTCCCAACAGGGAAAGTGAAGTGTGAGCACTTCAAACCCAGTAATAACTAGGTGTGATGTCATACCTGGTTATTATGGCATTTAGTCACACTGAAATGTATTGTGATAAAAGGGATCATCAGTTATGAAATATTTAATATCAGCCGTGATCCATTGACTTACGGAGGGCAGTGTAGTATGAGGGACTCCCAGCACAGGTCTCTTCACCCTTCCTTCGGATCCCATCATGATTCTATACAAACCTGTGAGGAGGGGGCCTCCTCTTCTTCTAGCCTTTCCAGGGAAGAGATCTCTTCCGCAGTGCTGGAGGATTGGTCCGGGCATCTCAGGGGCCGGTTGGGAGCAACGCACAGTTACAAGATATTATATACAGTAATCGGTAACACTTTATTTTAAGTGTCCTTAACTACACTGTAATTACTGTATGCCTACAATGTAACTGCTATATAAGTACTGTGTAGTTACATGTAAATACAGTACAATGTAGTTGGTAATTCATTTCACAATTTGAAGATAGAGGGGGGGCGGCTCAGAGGTAATTTAAGGAAGTATTTTTTCACAGAGAGGGTTGTGGATGCATGGAACGGCCTTCCGGAGGAGGTCGTGGAGTCAAAAACAGTGGTGGAATTCAAGCATGCATGGGACAGTCATAAAGCAATTCTAGGGGGTGGGGGTAGAAAGAAGTAGGCTGCTGGTTAACTAGGATCTGCAGCTTATCCAGTAGGCAGGAAAATGGGCAGACTGGGTGGGCCAAGCGGTCCTTATCTGCCGTCAAATTCTATGTTTCTATTTGTGAATTATGTAGTTAGACACACATTTCTATGGAGTAACTACACTGTTATTGCACTATAAATACTATGTAGTTGTTAATTACTTTCACATTTGACTGGTGTGTAGTTATACAATTTGCATGAAGTGGTAGTTACATGTGCAAACACAACCATTTCTCTTTTGGCACAAATGGATTTGTGCTGGAAGTGTAACTACATATGCAACATCTGTTGCAAAGTGCGACATACATAGTTATATTTGCCAGAAAGAATTGATTTGAGGCAGAAGGGAGGCAACAGTAATTGCAATAACTACCACTTCATGCGAATTGTGTAACTACAGCGCAGTACTACCAATATTCCCTGTGTCAATCTTCACCAGCTATAACTGTCTGGGTGACAGCCGGAGGCACAGCACCTAGTGTGAGTTTTTTTTATACGGGGAGGAGCCAGTGCTGGAGGTGATGCCGCCCTTGAGGATGATGCATTACATGGTGCTTGCGGGTTGGCCAGCAATGGTCGCCAACTCCTCCTCCGCCCCAGTTCTGCTTCCCCTGCCATTGAGAGTGCGGCACCTTGCACCTGCTGAAGAAATTTCATCTGCGACATTGTTGCCTAGTTTGTTGTTTCGACGTTGTTGACACCATTTTTGTTCCATTCCTGTTCCATCATCTGCTAATAACTTGGAGCCGCTTTCTGCAGGAATCCAATAAGACCTTTCCTTTTTCTTTCTTGAAGCAGCACCGAGTCTGTTTCTTATTATTTATTTTAGTTACCGCAAGTCATGTTGGGTTCTTCTGGGGACAAAACGTGCTCTTCCAAGGCAGGCTGGCCTCCTATGCACCAGTGTCCCTGCACTGGCAGATGTCCATCACGGACCAGCATGACCAATACCTCACCTGCCTGGGTCCATCTAACGATATTGATAGTTGCAATGCTTGCTTCTCCATGGAGCGTGGAGCACTGGAGCACTGCACGTGGAAAGTCAGCCGTGATCCATTGACTTATGGAGGGCAGTGTTGTATGAGGGACTCCAAGAACAGGTCTCTACTCTTCCTTCGGATCTCCTCATGATTCTATACAAACCTGTGAGGAGGGGATCTCCTCTTCTTCTAGCCTTGCCAGGGAGGAGGTCTCTTCCGCAGTGCTGGAGGATTGGTCCGGGCATCTCGAGGGCCGGGTTGGGAGCAACGCACAGGCAGTCAACTCCTCAGAAGTGCAGGCTCCCCCGGTGTCATGGTCCATGCCTGCTGGCCCAGCACAGGTGGCTCCTCAGTGCCAGCTACCGGTGCCATTCTGTATCCCGGGGTTGTGGCCCTGGTGATCAGCATTGTGAATGACACTGGGCCCTCCTGCTGCACCGCAAGTGGCACCATGGGTGGGAAAACCTTTGGGGCCACTTGTCTGGATCACCTTCTCTTCAGAGTCAGACACTTGGGAGACTGATCTGGACTGGCTGCCCAACTCCTCAGAGTTGGAGTGTTCTCCAGTGACCAGTAACTCTGTGCCCTCCCAGGTATCCCTTCCCTTGGCACCAGTGGTTATGATCAATGCTGGCTTCCATGCCAGTGGTGACATCAGGAGTGTGCCTGCCAATAGTGACCCTCCATCTGAGGGGATGGTGGTTTGGGTCTTGTGGGCCCGGAGAGCTGTCGGTCCCGGTGCTGTTCCTCCCCAGGGCCAGAACAGGGACTCACTCTTCTGTGGCCTCCCTCAGGAGGCCTGCAGGATTGGAGCAGTCCCTAGCTTTGGGAGTGAGGAAGAGGTTGACCTCAGAATCGACGGGGTTGAGGGGGCAGGACATGGGACAGTGACCTTTCCTGGGGACACTTGGGGGGGTTCAGGGATGTGTATCAGTGCTCAGCCTTTGTTCTCTCCCTTGTCCCCTTCAAGGGAGGCCTTATTGAGTGGGGTTGGGGTCCACCTTTCTGGTTCTATGCAGCCTGGTCTCCTCACAGGGGAGTTTCTCGTTCGGGGCTCAGTCCTGACTGCTTTGAGCTGGCTGAGTGGCCAGTAACTGCACAGACTAGCAGATCCCCAGGAAGTCCAAGATCACCAGCGAGGTCCCCCTAGCTCTGGCAGAGGTTGCTCAGATAAGGGGAAGTGTGTCTCTCCATTGCCTCTGCAGCCCCCTCTCATTTTCCAGGGCACACGGGTCCTTCAGGACTCTTGACCTGGGAGCAGCTCAAAGCCACTGCTGCTGCCTTCCTCAGGTATGTCAGGGCTATGGATGAGCAGGTCTTTTGCCTGTCTCCCCCACAACAGCTGGACTTGAACTCTTCAGATTCATCAGCTTCCTCATCTTCTTCCTTCAAGGAAGAGGATACCTTTGTCCATCTGTCCTCAGATGCTGATCAGACAGAGTATCAGCGCTTCTTGTCGAGGCTGGTCAGCAATCTGCACCTATCCGACATTGCAAGATGCAATACTGAGTGGATGGCATGTGTCTTCCTTAGCAAATTCAGTGCGGACCACCTGGTCATCCTTTCCTGGCTGTTTCCCTTCCAGGAAGCATCATCCCACACCTGGCAGTGCTCATCTGTCCCAACTCCAGCCCCTATGGACTACCAGCACAGGTATTGCATACACCGGGGATCTCCAGGGACCTTGCCTCATCCCACTTTGGAAGTGAGGGTACCGGATAACCCTTCTGGACATAGACACCTGGTGTGCAACTGGCACCCGGATGTGGACTCTGTGGAGTCTGATCGCTGGAGATGGATAGTGTTCTCTTTGGCTTGTATCATGCTCTGCTTTGCAGCTCATCAGGCACACCATGCTACCTACAGCAGGCATCTGTGGTCAATGCTAAGTCAGGTGCTGACATTGCTGCCTGATATGAAGGTAGCCAGACAGGCCATTGCCCTCTCTGTGCAGGGTCTGGAACTCACAAGGCACCAGACAAGGGTGTCTTATGATGCCAGTGGGGTAGCTTCACGGCTAGCAGTGACAGTGATCTGCATAAGGCGGGCAGCATGACTCCGTCTATCAAGGTTGTCACCCTTGGCACAGTGTAGGGTGCTGCCTCTGCTCTCCAAGGGACCCACCTTTTCTCCCACATGGCAAGGTGGGAACTACAGGGGCGACTTTGATCGCCCAGGCAGCAGGAGACCGTACCTTGCCCTTACCAGTTGCAGGCCTAAATGACCTGTAATGGGTCACCTCCTTTTGTGGTCCTCCCCACGAGAGACCAAGAGACTTACATCCCTCAGGGAAGTGCTGTTCCCCCTTCAGGGGGCTCGGTACTCATCCAGACAGTGACGAATGGTGAAGACTGACACAGGGAAGATATGAAAATTACAAACCTATCGTAATTCTTGCCTTATTGTATATCTCCACCATTCAACACTGTCAGCTTCCCTTCTGTGCCTCAGTCCCTGGGCAATGCCCACTCCCTGTTTGCCCTCCTGCTTCTTTGGGCCAATTGTGGGCTGGGTCCTACTGGTACCTCTGGGCCCTCTGTTACCTTCCTAAGTGACAGAGGGTCCACCCTGGGAGGAAGGGAAAGTAGGGCTTCTTGACCTGGCCTTAGGGGCTCCGTGTAGGTCTTTCTGTTGGTCTAGTCCTGCGGTGGGGGATCTCCCTTAGGTGGGATAGAGAGGAGAGGGACCACAGGGACTCTCTTTCTCCCTCCTTATGTAATTTTTCCTCCTCCCCTCACTTTTTTTGGGGGGTTGGGACATGTCCTGGGCAAGATTGCCCCGTGAACCCTGTGGGATCGCTCTCTTGGGACAATGGTAACCGGAGGGGCTTGTCTTTACCTATGAATAAACTGTCCTGTTGTACAGTGCAGAACAGTGGTAAGACTGACTGATTGTACATCACGTATATATTGCACCCGCACTTTAGCTGCTACTCTGTTGTATTTCAGCTGTATTCTTGCACTTAATTATACCTAGCTGTACTCAGTATATTTAATGTATTCTATTTCCTGTACCTTTCTTTGTTATTGTAAGTGTATTTTCTGTATTACCTATGTACCATCTTTATGACCTGGGTCATGCCTGAAAACAGTCCATTGGATCAGTGCACCTAGGAATATATGAACATAAGAAAGTTGCCAGCAGAAACAAGCCACATGGTCTATCAAGTCTGCTTGAATGTGCAGCTAGCACACCTTCCTTGCAGCTGCTCCTCCCCCCCTTCACAATAACCTCCCATCTCACCCTGTCCCATCCCTTTTTGAAACCCCCACTGTCTTGAGGATCCCAGCTCCTCTGGCAGAGTTCCATTCTGCCACAACCCTCTCAGTGAAAAAGTGTCTCCTCATGTCCCTCCTATATCTACCCATCTCCAATCTAAGACCATGATCTCTTGTGTCCCTCCCCCTGCATAACTTAAATATCCCCTCTTTTCCTGTCTTGTTAATCCCCTTTAAGTACTTGAAGGTCTCAATCATATCCCCCCGATCTCTCCTCTCCTACAGGGAGTACATATTCAAGTCATGCAGCCTCTCCTTATATGGCCTTTCCCCCAGTCCCTGTATCATCTTAGTTGCTCTGTGATATACTTCTTCCAGTAGTCCAATATCCTTCTTTAGATATGGGCACCACTACTGCATGCAGTACTCCAGGTGTGATCTGACCAGTGACCTGTAGAGAGGCAGGATCACCTCCTTGTTCCTGGAGGAGATTCTTCTCTCAGTATACCCCAGCATCCTGTTGGCCTCTGCTGCCACATTCCTGCACTGCCCTGAATTGTTAATTTTCCCATTTACAACCACCCATTGATCCTTTTCCTCCTCGGTGGTACCTAGCTGTACTCAACCCAGCTGACAGCTCCACCCTGGGTTCTTCACTCCAAAGTGAAACACCTTGCACTTTTTATCATTGAACCTCAGCTGCCACTCTTCCGACCACTCCTCCAGTTTAATCAGGCCATTCTGCAGTTCCTGCCATCCCTCTATGTCACTCACCACTGCCCCTAACTTGGTATCATCAGCGAAGAGGCTGATCTTATTCCTGATGCCACGCAAGATGTCCGCTATGAATATCCCAAACAACACCAGCCCCAGTACTGATCCTGCAGCACCCTGCTTATAACTGCCCTTGGAGACAAGAGCTCCCCCCAACCACTACCCTCTGCTGTCTTCCCTGAAGCCAATTTTTGATCCAGTTAACCATCTTAGTCCCAACCCCCACATACCTCAATTTCTCCCCAACCTCCCATGCAGCACTAAATCAAAGGCCTTGCTGAAGTCCAAAAATATGACATCTGCCACATGACCTTTGTCCAGTTTCCTCAGTACCCAGTCATAGTACTCAACTAGGTTAGCCTGACAGGAACTTCCTGAGACAAACCCATGCTGATAACTGTCCTGGAGTCCATTATACTCCAGAAATGTCACCAGCCTCTCCTTCAGGATTGTCTCCATCAGCTTCCCCATGATGGATGTCAGGCTTACAGGTCTGTAATTGCCTGGTTCATCCTTAGGGTCACTTTTATGGAGGTGCACCACATTGGTCATGCTCCAGTCCTGTGGCATGCACCTTGTGTCCAGGGAGGTATTGAACAGACCCACCAGTGATCCTGCCAGTACCTCCGCCAGTTCCCTCAGCACCCTGGGATGTATGCAGTCTGGTCCTGGTGCCTTATCTACCCTCAGAGCCCTCAGATCCTCTAATACGTGCCCTAAGTGATTACAGCATCTGTCACCCCTCCCCTGCCCACCTCCCACCTCCTGCAGGAAGCTGCCTGCTCTTCTCCCTCGTGAGGAACAGAAGTACTCATTTAGTGCTTCTGCCTGTTCTGCTCCTTTCTCTGCCCACCTCGTCCTTCTTGATCCACACTATCTGATCCTTGCAGCTCCTTCTTTCCCTAATGTGTCAGAAGAAGTCCTTTTCCCCCGTCTTTGATTCCCTGAGCAAGCCTCAGTTCTATGGAGGCCTTGGCTGCTGTAACACCCTTGGTAACTTGGGAGAGTCGGGAGTACCTGCTGGAGGGTTGGCGTTCTCGGGGCTTCCAGGTGGTGCTGGAGTTGCCTGGCAGAGGCTGGGCTTTCTCTGGCATCCCAGGTAGGGAAGATTGGTTGCACAAATGCACCTTCCTAGGGGTCGCTGGGTTGGGAGCATTTACCTCCTTCTTAATTTTTGCTGGATAAGCTTCAAATATTGAGAATCTGCAGTGGCTGGATTGTTAATACCAGGAATATGAAGAAAATGTACTGAGCATCTAATCTTTCGATTATTGGGATTATTTGGATAATTGTTGTGAGGGGCCTGAGACTAGTATTACCATTTCCTGTGCTTTTTTTGGGGGCTTATAAAGTTTGGCAGCTTTGGACTTGTGCTGCTTGTCCTTTTATGATCGTTTGGATCGAAGCGTCATCTGGACTTAAATTATGTGAATTTATTTTATGACTTTTTTGCAGGACAATTTCTTTTCCCCTGGTGGTGAGAGGACCAGGGTGTTTAAATTTATTTTATTTGTATTATATTTTGAGGTTTTTTGTTTAGTTGTTTTGTTTTTTGTTTGATTTATTTTGTTTATCTTGCAGTGAGAGTGCTAAGATATTTTTTCCCTTCTCTCTACTTGGCTGTGAGAGTGCTAAGGGGAGGTAATTTTTGTTGTAGGGGTGGTGAGAGTACCCTTACAGTTTATATTTATTTATTTTTATTTGTTTATTTTTTGTTTAATATTTTATTTTTCTTCTTTCTTTTTACTTTATTTTTGTTTTATTTTGTGTGGGTTTTTAGTTTAGTTTAGATTTGATTGCGTTTGGAGTATATTGTTTAGTTTAAACAGTGACATGTGCTGGCCTTCAGTCTCCACGGTGGTGCGCTATTTATCCTCCTCTCTTCGTGCCTGCCACACTTTTTATACTCCTCCCCTACAATTTGAGACTTACCAATGCTGTAGAGCGCTGGGAATTGTTTGTAGGAGAGTGAGGAGGGCGGGGGTGTGCGAACAGGAGAGGATGAAAAGAAGCGAGGGCCACCCGTACCGAGATACTAAGTCCAGAAGGCTACCAATAGAATCCAGACCAGGGTCTGTCATGTCTGGTGCCCATACCCAAGGGCACTACTGAATTTAGTGGGCAAATAAGCCAGACAGCCTCCGATTTTTGTCCAACTCGGGCGGTGTTATGCAATGCCAGGTCTGTTAGGAATAAGACCGCCATTATTGCTGATCTTGTTAGCTCGGCTGACCTGGCTTGCATCACCGAGACCTGGCTGGATGAAAATTCAGGCCCCATACTGGAGGCCATGACTCGGGCCGGGTACTCGGTGATACACACAGCCGAGATTGGACAGCGGGGGGGAGGTAGCAGTCTGTTTAAGACTGAATTGGGCCTCCACAGAATGTAGTAGTAGGTGAGGCTGAGTCCTTTGAGTGCACAGTTGCTTAGCAGGTGTAGGCGTTGAATCGTTCTCATCTACCATCCACCCAGAGATGGGAAACGCTTGTTACAGGAAGTAGCAGACTTCCTCGTCGATATGTTGTTTGAATCGCCCAGATTGATGGTTCTGCGTGACTTTAACGCCTGGGTCGACAATGAACTCTCACAATTTGGTAATTACTTCCTCCAATTTATGTCTTCTTTGGGCCTAACACAGGTAGTTTCCACTGCCACACGTAAATCTGGGCACTCTCTGGACTTAGTTTTCCTCTTAGGGATTGATTCATCCGACATGGGGGTGGAACCAGTCACCTGGCCTGACCACTACACCGTGAGGTTCAATTTTTGCACCCCCCCCGAGAAGGCCTTCCCCTGTGGAGATGGTCAGGTACCGCCCATTACGGAATATTACTTCACAAGGTCTTGCGGTGGTCCTTGACCTATCATCCCCTGTGTTGGCAAGCAGTAATCCAGAGGCACTGGTGTCGGCCTATAACATGGCCATTACGGTGGCTCTGGATCTTATTGCTCCTGTTCGTGAGCGCCCCCTATCCCTTCACCCCAGGTCACCTTGGTTTGATGGGACACTGAGAGGGTTGCGGAGACAGGGGCGAAGGTTAGAGCATTGTTGGCGCAGGTCCGCCCTTGATGCCGACCGCCTTAGATTGATGGAACATTATTCTATCTATCAATCTGCAATCACCCATAAGAAGGCAGAATTCCTCTCCAGGGAGATTGCAGTTGCACAGAATCGACCGGCTCAGCTGTTTTGGACTGTAGACAGACTGTGCAACCCAGCCTGTCTGCAAGTTCGAAAAGCTTTTTCGCAGTTGGAATGCGAGGAGCCCGCTCGTTACTTTGCAACTAAGGTGGCCGACATCAGGGCGAACTTGCGGCTGGCAATCTCTAAGGGTGATGTTGTGGAACAGTGTGAGTTCACAATACCTCAGTTCTGTTGGAGTTCCTTTTGCCGACCTGAGTTCGTGGATATTATGAGGATCATCCATAGTGTACAGCCCACAAGCTGTGGTTTGGATCCTGGACTGACTCCCCTAATTTTGGGTTGTTCTGAGATCATCGGTCCAGTCTTGGTGCAAATAGTCTGGTGCTCCTTAGAGTCAGGTGAGTTTCCTAACTCCCTGAAAGAGGTGGTGGTGACACCCCTCTTGAAGAAAGCTACCTTGGACCCAGACTGTTTCTTAAACTACAGACCTATCTCTTACCTTCCCTTTATTGGGAAGGTTATTGAGAAGGTAGTGGCAGCCCAATTGGAAGACCATTTAACCATCCATAATGTCTATGAATCCTTCCAATCTGGTTTTCGTAAAAGACACAGCACCGAGACTGCACTGGTTCGGGTGCTTAATGATCTTCTGAGGGTGAAGGATCAGAAGAGACGTTCCATTCTGGTTCTTCTTGATCTCTCGTCAGCTTTTAACACTGTGGATCACCTGGTGTTGTTAGCATGCCTGAGGCTGATTTGTGGAATGTCGGGAACTGTTTTAAAATAGTTCACTTCATTCCTCACTGGGAGATCACAAAGAGTTGTGTCGGGGGTTTATTCCTCCGGCCCAACTTCTTTGTTGTGCGGGGTGCCTCAGGGTTCAGTGCTGTCACCCATGTTATTCTCAGTGTATATGCTGCCCCTCAGAGACATTGTAAGACGGTATGGGCTGAGGTTTCACTGCTAAGCAGATGATACCCGGCTATACTTGTCTTTTGCACCTGACCAGGATGGAGCTCTCGCGGTGTTTAATAACTGTCTGGAAGAAATCCAAGGTTAGATGGATTCTAGTTGGTTAAAGTTGAACTCAGAGAAGACAGAGGTTTTGGTGGTGGACCTGGGTGGTCAGATAGAGAGGTCGCATGATGGCACGCCCTCTGGTATTTTTCTTGGCGGCGTGTCACTTCCGACCTCTGAATGGGTGCATAACCTTGGAATTGTCCTAGATGACAGGCTGACCCTTCAGTCTCAAGTGTCGGCAGTTGTCAGGACTTCCTTTTACCATCTTAGGAATATTGCCAGGGTGTGTCACCTTGTTCCGTCTGTTTGCCAACGTTGATCCACGCCTTTGTGTCCTCATGCTTGGACTACTGCAACGCCCTTTACTTTGGGCTTTCTGGGGTTGAAATCTGTCGCCTACAGCTGGTGTAGAACGCTGCAGCCTGGGTTTTGACTGGGACAAGGAGATCCAGTCATATTACCCCGGTGCTGCATGAACTACACTGGCTCCCTATACGGTGGCGGATCACCTTTAAAGTAATTTTATTGACTTTTAAAGCCCTTCACGATCAGGGTCCGACCTATCTAAAAGAACTTCTGGTGCCTTACTGCCCCGGCCGATCGCTCCGCTCAGCCGATGAGGGGTTGTTAGAGATTCCAAGAGTGAGTTTAAAATCTTCCAGCAGTAGAGCATTTTCTTATGCTGCACCCACTCTTTGGAATTCTCTACCATGCCGGTTAAGGGAGTGCACCTCCGTGGAGGTATTCAAGAAAAACTTAAAGACTTACCTGTGGCAAATGGCCTACTTGGAGGATTAATGTAATTTTAATGAAAATATTGTGTTTTGATTTTATGGAATATTTTATTGTCTGATTTTAATATTTGATGTTGTTATGAATTCATTTTATTTATATGTTTTATTAATTGGTACTTGATGTTGTGGTTTTAATATGTTCAGCACCTTGATACACTGAAAGGCACTTTAAAACAAAAATTATTATTATTATTATTCTCTAAGGTAACTATCTTCCCCCCTCCTGGAATTCTTGTGTGTACAGAATGCTGCTTTTTTTGCAATTACCTTATTTAAAACTTTCCTACTCATCTAGCTTGACTTCTTAGATCTTCCCTTCTTGCTCTGCAGTTTGGTACAGGTCCCAACAGTAGGCTGTGATTATGGTGACCGCGATAGAGCGCTTTCAAAAAAGGCAACTCAATCACGGCACCTGTGCACAGGGCTACCAGGCAGGGAGGGTGACCAGATGTTGGGGGTCTGTGAATACAGCAGCAGTATGTCGCTGTATCTACATGCGCTCGGGGGGGACCACACCGTGCGACAGGTGGAAGGGGAGGGAGGGTTTGTGGGGTGTAGTGCGGTGGTGGGCTGCCAAGCTGGCTATGTGGTGTGGTGGGTTGGTGGCAGACTAGGTTTGGGAGGGTCAAAAAGTAATGTGCTCACTGGGGATTGGGCAGGGGTGCACATCCAGAGCTCAGCAGGCTCTCAAACAGTACAGACAAAAAGGAATGCACTCCAAAAGTAGGAAGAGCCACAGAACCAATTGTAAATAATAATCCAAAGTGTTGTTGAAGTGTATGGCTATTTATTTGTTACAAACCTACAAGTTCCATACGGTCTGCACAGTAAGACAACATTACAACCAGGTATGACCTACCCAGCAGCCTCTTACTGTGAAGACAGTGTGGAACTGGCAATTATGTAACAAATAAATAGCCATATACTTTAACAGCGTTTTGGATTATTATTTACAATTGGTTCTGTGGGTCTACCTTTGGAGTGCATTCCTTTTTGTTGATAGGGTTGGGAGGGTGCTGGATTTGGTTCTGAGCACGTGTTCATTTTTTGCTCTGGTCTAGGAATTTTATTTTTTTGTCTTTTGCACACCCCCCAACCTGCATCCCTCTGGAGTTGAGAATCCTTTAGTAGGGGGGTGTGGGGGGGCACAGTCCCCACATACAAAAAAATCCAAGTCTCCAGCACCCTTTGGCTATGCACTGGGTGTGTACATTGCCAAAATTAATTTTCAGCAATGTACAATTGCCCTAATGGCGATCGCCTTTCTGCAATCACCGTTATCACATGAAACCATCCCAACAGCCTCTACAAGCCCCAATGTAGTTTTTTTCCCATTTCTGGTCTGCATCCCAGTGAGGCTGAATTCCTGCCAGGCACTTTTCTAAGATTTCACCCATCCTACTGAAGTCAATCTTTCTGAAGTCAACCACCCTCGTCCCTGTATCAGCCGCCTCCCTGCCCATGTTGAGCGTGAACCACACAGATTCATGGTCTCTCTCTGCCAGTGGGTCCACCACCTTCACCTCCCTTACAACCTCCCTGGTAAACACATATCTGCTGTGTGGAGTAATGGTGGGTGGTACCAGATACACATGCAGGGACTCTTCCTTAGTCGTTACATGCACGTCTTCACCACCATGCCCCAACCCTCATGGTTTAGTCTGGGGCTGTGGTAGCTTGGTGTGAATGATGGTGCCATGGCTGCCACCTCATTCAGCTAGTGGGAAGGGCATGTAATGGCTAAGGAGATATCCAGCACGTGTATCTGGCATACCCACCATAACTCCACACAGCAGATCAGTGATATTTATTTGTTTGTGTTTTTGTTTGTTTGTTTACCAGGTAGGTGCACTGATTCAGTGGACCATTTTCAGGCATGACCTAGGCCATAAAGATGGTTCATATGTAATACAGACAATACACTTACATAAACAGAGAATGGTACAGGAAATAGAATACATTGCATATACTGAGTACAGTTAGGTACAACTAAGTGCAAGAATACAGCTGAGACACAATAGAGTAACAACTAAAATGTGGGTGCAATATACATGATGTACAATCAGACTTATAATGACTGTTCAGCATTGTACAATGGGACAGTTTAGTCTTAGGTACAGAAGAATTAGGACTGTCATCGAAGGGTGGCCCATGCCTCACCCCCAGCCACCTACTTGGGCAGCAGCAGGACAGGGGTGTGAGTGCAGTAGAGGTGTGGGTCAATCTTACAGAAGCAGCACATTTAAAGTTACACGTTGTAAAACTAGCTAACAACTACAGGGTGCAGTTACAGTGTAGTTATACTTTACAGTGTAATTAGCGACACTTAAAATTATCCATCAGAAATCACTCCCTCATGAAGCTACTGCAGTATAGCATAATGGTTAAAAGCACTGCCCTCAAACCTGGAGAACTGGGTTAGAATCCCAGAGCCACCACTGGTATACTGTACTACCAAAAAAAAAAAAAAGAACTAAAAATAAACATGCAATCCAACATTGTAAATTGCTATACAATAAAAAATCATTAATTTACATAATTACTTATTGACTTTTAACAGTGCTATAGTTTCTAAGAAACATGCTGCTTCTGTGGCATTGTTTCCACAGTTAATGCCTAATTAATATGTATTTACAAAGTAAGTACACAGAAACAGACACTTAAAATAAGGTGTAAGAAGAAGGTGTAACAGTGCTGTAGTTACTATGAAACATGCTGCTTCTGTGGCATTGTTTTCACAGTTTATGACTAACATGTATTTGCAAAGTAAGTATGCAGAAACTGACACTTAAAATGAAGTGTAAGAAGAAGGGTGTAACAGTGCTGTAGTTACTAAGGAACTTGCTGCTTCTGTGGCATTGTTTCCACGGTTAATGCCTAACTAACATGTACTTACAAAGTAGGTACACAGAAACAGACACTTAAAGTGTAAGAAAAAGGGTGCAACAATGCTGTACTATAGTTACTATGGAATGTGCTGCTTCTGTGGCATTGTTTCCGCAGTTAATGACTAACTAACATATGGTGTATGTTAGAACGTTGTTGTCTCTGAAAATCGAGCTTTCCCTAGACTTGTTGTACCATTGATGTGACGTCACGTTGTTGTTGTACCATCATGAGTACGTCACAATGATTTTACAACAGCTCAGACTGCGTTTGCGCATGCACAAGTTGCGGTTCGGAGCCATTCGAAAAATGTCCAGGGCAGTTCACTGATGGCACAGGAGGACATTACAGTCTTTCAGTAAGTGATGTTTTTTTTAAATAGTGGCTGGCATACAGCAGGACAGACGTATTTCTTTTTAAAACTGATGAAGTAACACTATCTTTGTGGAACCGGAAGGAGTGGAGTGATTTTTATGGACACGGGGTGGTGGCGGGGAGTCATTGACATCACGGCACGACTGTGATGGTAGTCACATGCTGTTTCGGGGTACAGTTTTTGCCCATACACTATAAAAGACAGTGTATGGGCAACATTGAACAACAACAGTGCATTTCACTTCTTGAGGTGTCCTGACACCCTCAAACCTCTCGAGCTTCACTCTCGAGGTTTCAACGGTTGTCATGACAACCTCTCGAAGTGAACAACACTGTTGTTGTTCACTGTTGCCCATATACTATCTTCTATGTACTTACAAGTAAGTACGCAGAAACAGACACTTAAAATAAAGCATATGAAAAAGGGTGGAACTACTATACACACACTGAATGTCAATGCTATACTTCTGATGTATGCTTTCCTTCAGAAATCAGTCCCTCATGCACTTACTGCTTAATAAACATGCACTCTAATATTCTTAATTGCTATACAACTACACTGGTTACTTATACAATAAAAATAATTTACATAATTACTTACTGGCTTGTAACAATGCTGTAGTTACTAAGAAATGTGCTGCTTCTGTGGCATTGACCCACTGTACCCACACTCCTGGCCTGCTACAGCCCACGTGGGTGGCTCGGGGTGGGGCATGGCTATATACCATGCGCTTTACCACCAATCTGTGGTGTGAAATGGTGGTGGGTGGTGAAGGATACACAGGTAGGGACCCTTCCTGGTGTATAGTTATACAAATTGCGTGATGTGGTAGTTACACATGCAACCACAACTGTCTCTCTTTTGGCACAAATTGATTTATGCTGGAAGTGTAACTACACATGTAACAGCTGTTGCAAAGTGCAACAGAAAAATTGATTTATGCTGGAAGTGTAACTACACGTAACAGCTGTTGCAACAGTAATTGTGGTAACTACCAGTTCATGCAAATTATGCAAGTACACTAAACCACAATTGTGAAACTAGTTAACTACTACATTGTAGTTACATGTAACTACACAGAAGTTAGATAGTAGTTACATTGTAGTTATACAGTAGTTTCAGTGTAGTTAAGGACACTTAAAATAATAAGTAACCCAGTAAACTAAAGGTAAACACACACACACACACACACACACACACACACACACACACACACACACACTATAGGAAGCCTGGGTTTAATTTCCACAATAGTAACTTGCATACTGTGTGACTTCGAGTAAGTCATTTAACCTCCTCAGTGTTCCTGGGTCACCTCTGGAAACAGGCACTTGTGTCTAGTGGGCTATCTATCAGGGATATGTGATGATAGCATGTCGTATCAACAATTTATTTTCACAAGTCCTTTTTGACCTCATGTAACCTCACGAGTGGCGTAGCGTAGTGTATGAGTGGGAATAAATCCTTTATATGACAGGCTCACCATCGCATATTCAATTTATGCAGTGGGGCTCCTACTGTCCTGTCTTGTTTCTTTTCAAATAGTTACTGTTTTTCTTTTTCTAATACATATATTTGCTGGATTTATTTGCACTCCCCAGTGTTCCTACGCGGTAAGCAGGTACACATGAATGGCCTGGGGTTGTAGATTTCGATAGGCTGGTAGTGTACTGAGGAATTACGTAACTGTTTTTCTATTGGCTGGTGTGGCATGGGAACTTTACTCTGATTGGTTTGGGGGTGTGGTTTATGATTTGAGGGGCATGGCTAACAGTGATGGCACAGATATTTTTACAGTGTGGTGCAGTTCGTCGAGGGAACAGGATCTTTCAGATGCTGTGTGCAGAGTTGGAACTTTCAGCGTGGTCTGCGAGCGGAGAACAGCGATACAAGGGATCGGGGCAACCTAGGGATGTCGAAGGCAAGACAGGGAGCATTTTAATAGAGCATTGGCGTCTTGAGTGGTAGGCCTGAGGAGGGGTCCTGTTCGGTGGAGTGAGGAGTTCTTCATATGGAGTCTGTAGGGGCATCGTGAACCGTGGCGTCGCTGAGTGGAGATGGTGGCAGTGGATGTACTGGGGTTTTGGTTACCTGGGTTTGGCAAACGGAAGGCATTTTTAAAAAAGCTTTTTTTTTTTTTTTCACTTTGGCCGGGGAAATTTCCTTTTTATTGTCTGCTTCTTGTATTGCTTTCCTGTGGATGCTTTTCTTCAGTTGTCATCTTTTTTTGTTTCCTGGATTGCTCCGGATATACCCTTTCTGGAATGCAACACTGAAGAATTGACAACGATTGCATTTGTTACTTTTATGCTATTTTTTTCCTTTTATAACTGGTGATTTTGTTCTATGACTAGAGTATACACATTTGGAGTTGGAGACAACAAGGTAAGAAAACTGCATAAACTGTATTATTTCAGTGTTGCAACAGGTGGTAGGCATTAGTTACACAAAATCAGAACACCCTAAGAGTTTTTTTCAATCTGATGCAGGTTTCACCTACACATTTTTATTAGGATAGAGGGTTTAAAAAGATGGGTGGGGGACAGTAGCAAGGATTTTATATGCTTCATTTCACTGCAGTAAGTGTCGAATACTAACTTTTCAAAGGGTGATTCTGCTTATGTTTGACAGCCTGATTTCGTCCTTAAACACAGGAAATGGTCTGAGACACATTTTTTACAGTATAATGTCTGTTGTTCTACCTACATCAAAATCAGAAATCCATGCTTTGACAGTTGTATTTATTGGCTTGTATAACAGTGGAAAATTTATTTTTTTACAGCTAACATCTTGCTTGTAGGTGTTTCAGTCAGAATCGTTATCAGACGTTATGACCATTGCTCGCTTCCTACTGTTGGAGTTGTACTTGTTTTCTGTGTTTTTATGTTGGGGGGGGAGTAAAAAAGAGAGAAAAAATGCTTAGTTTTTTTCCAGTGCAATTATTCACATTAGTACAGGAGTACAGGAAGTTGTAGTTAGTTTAGGGATTGGGACAGGTAGGGTAAAGGGTACTCTCTTAAAAATTTACAGATCTGCTTACCTTGTATTATGTTAAATGTTATATGTTTAGCATTTATGGTAGGCTGGTGGAAGCAGCTCCCTGTTAGTTCTCCGTAGTTCGTGGGGATGGTGCTTAGTCGCTGTGCTTTGACAGGTGCTTGCAATTGTTCGTGCTTCTGTGCACTCAGGATTGTGCCGACTTGTTGCGGCTTTTCTTCACTTAATTTGGAATAATCATTTAGGCTCGGGATTTACTTATGTCCCAACACTTGTATTATTTCAGAGGGGGCAATGCCGCTATCTGTTAGTTTCTGCACTGAATGCTTATGTGCTGAATGATTTGTTAGCCACTTGTCTGTCTCGATTCCAACATTTTTAATAATATTTTTTACTATGTGTGACAGTTTGTTTATTCCTAACGGGTTGGTTCTTGAATCACGTTCTGTCCATCATGCTTTTTGAGTTGGTATTCACAGAGAGGAAGAAAGGTGATGCTGGGTTCATTGCTTGTGCCAGTCGGTGACTTATGTACAACTGGTAGTTTCTAACTGGGTATCTGTCTGGATTACAGTCTAGTTTGTAGGCCCTCGGTTTTATTTTTCTTGTGTCTCTTGGGTTGCTACCAGTCCTTGTTTTGGTTTGTCACTCATTGTTGTATACAACTTAGGCGTGGTTATTTTCATCTGTCTGTGTCTGGATGTCGCCCAACTTGACAGCTCTCATTTCTGTATTTCCATGGACACCGAAATAAAGGCTGACAATTAACCACATGGTGTTGAATAGGCTGTCCGGGGTGTGAGGGCCAAGCTGGTGTTTTTTGTAAAGCTGATCAATTATACTGTCTGTTAGTTCATCGGCTGCTCTGGACTTATTACCTTTGCTACTGCATTTTAGCTCTTTTTGCTTGGTTACAAATACCTGGCGAGTCTTCTCAAAATCGGGGCCTGTGGATAGTGATGATTTGTATCTGTGTGCTTTTAGAGACCTCTCTATGCTTTTAAATGTAGCTCAGAGTGTCACAGGCTCATAGGGGCTGCCGTCTTTTTTTTTGCAGACATGAAATAGGTGCACAGGTATCTGTCCAGATCCATTGGTGGGATTTCATGTAAAGCTGATTTTACCTTGAATTCATGGCTGATGTAACCATAGATCGTTTGGACAGCTGCGTGTGGTTTCCTAACTGTGTTTAAATTTTTTCTGGATTCTATGGCCCGGATATTCAAACTGCGCCATTCTGAGGCGCAAGCCCTTGAGCTGTGCAAAATAGTTGCGCAGGGGTGTGGCCGGGGCGATATTCAAAGGAGTTGCGCTATTGAGCAACTCCTTTGAATATCACCCCCCAGCCACAGCCACTGTGCATGGCGCAGTGGAACTTGCGCCACCGCAAGTTGTCAAGTGGAGCATTCAACTGCGGTGGGCGCCAGTACCATTGCGCCATCGCAAAATCACGATATTCAAAGGTGACATGCAAATGGGGCCATAATTCATGCAAGGCACAGGGGGCCATTTGCATCTGATCTTCCATTTGCATGCCATTAGCATGTAGATGCGCCCGATCCCCAAGGACTTAAGCCTGGCCGCCCTGCCAGGCGGCAGCCGTCGAGGACTGGCGCACCCTGCAGCCGATCGCGGCAGAGCGTGAAAGAAGCCCCCAAACATCTCCCTAATGCCTGATCGCGGGCAGAATGTAAAAGAACCCCCCAGTGCCCGATCGCTGGCAGAATGTAGTGGAACCCCCCAGCCCAGATATCTCCTGGTGGTCAGTGGACCGTAATGCCCGATCGCGGGCAGAATGTATATTGACAACCCCCAAACATCTCCCTGGTGTCTAGTGTCTCCCCTTCCCACCCACCCACGAGCCTCCTCCACCCGCCCCCGGCAGCGGCGGGCAGCAGCATCCACCCGCCTGCCGCCCCTGCCGCCCGCCGACTGACTGTCGGGTAGGCTGCCGCCCATTGGTGCAGAGCTAGAGCCAATGGGCGATACAGCCCATGCTATTATGACAGTCCAGGGTGTGAATGACATTCATTGGACCACCAGGGATGTGACGGGGCACATTGATGCCATAATTGGGCTGGTGGGGGCACAGGGACTGAGGTTGGGGCCAGCCACGGGTGGCAGCTGCTGTGTTAAGCCCTGCAATGCGGCAGCTCACCAGGTGGCCCTCAACATAAGCCTTTTTTTGGCTCAAAGTTGTGCAGGCGCAGGTTGGGGTTGCGCCAGACAACCCTGCACAGCCCGACTGAATATTGGCTGTGCAGTTTATGCATGGTCTCTCCTCCTGTTGAGCATGCATTCATTTGCATTGCGCGCTGTTGCTCAGCCTGTTTTCAGTGGCGCAACTGCCTCCTGCTGAATATCGCAGAATAGCGCAATGTAGGACTTGAGCATGGTGCAACCCTTTTGAATATCTGGCCCTATGTATTTATGGATCAATGTGTCATCGATGTTAGACGAGGTGCTGGTACTCACCTCTGAGTCATTCTGAGGAGATGTAGTCGGCTGTGCAGTCTCTTGGTGGGGCGCTGCTGGGTCTAGTAGAGCCTCTGTGTCTTGCTCCATCTGCGTTAAAATTACATCCATTTCTATCTCAAAACTATTGTTACGTGTTGATTCTGCCATTTTTTATAGTTAGCAGGCTAAGCTGATGCTAGCTTTTTTTTTACACAGAAAATACTGTCCGCTATGCATGGATAGTAACTACCTCTCGTTGGTTCTGGCAGTTGTTCAGTGGGAAATTCTAAGGGGAAGGATGTGCATAACTCTCCTTTGCAGGTGCCCACGAGCTCAGCTTCTCAAGTAAGTTGGAAGTAGTCCAGCGAGTGAAGCATTGCTAACGTACTTACTGTATGTATAAATCTTAAATCTTACATTTATACATACAGTAGCTGTGATAAACATTTTTATCAGGGAACATTTATCAACACTCCCATTGCATAAATACATCTGTCTGTCTGTCTGTCTGTCTATCTATCTATCTATCTATCTATCTATCTATCTATCTAGTTAGCTATCATAACCAAATTATTTTCTGTATAATGGAATTTACTTATTTACTGTTTATCAAACTCTTAGTCTACTAATGTTTATGAATATCAACCCACTGGACTATACAACCAAGTCAAAAACAAACAGGAGGCTTTTTCCTTACCAGACCTTTGCTTTATTTCAGTCAGTTTCAAATTACTGTGCGGTATAGTGCAGAATGAGAAAAAATGTTGCAACAGTGTATTGTTTTTTTATGGCTCAGTTACCTACTCCATTTAATCCTGGCAGATATAAACACTCATTTTTCACATTTTCAATTTCCGCACATGGGGTAGCAATGATCAAGGGGACCCGACATGGGTGCACAGATGCACGCATCACGTCTCTGCAGACTTTTCGGCATGTAGCCCCACCTTCCTCAGAGCAAAGACACTAGTTTGCTAATAGGCTATTTAACTAGTTCTGTCTCAGTGGAGACTATTGCCCCTGTAATTAACTGTATAGCAACCATGGTGCTCAGCTGTCTCTGTAAGCTGTATTGTCAAAAAAAGGACCACACACACAGGCCCGGATATTCAAACTGCGCCAGGCTGTGGTGCAAGCTTGGGCGCAGCTCAACTTGGCTGCACAGGGGTGTGGCCTGGGCGATATTTAACGGAGCTGTGCCATGGCTCAGCAGCTTTGAATATCGCACCCTGGCCACCCCCAGTGTGCATGGCGCAGTGGCACTCTGCCAGTGCAAGTGGCCAGAGTGGAGCATGGAGATGTGCTAGTGCAAGTTCCATTGCGCCATGCACAGCACCTGCAATATTCAAAAGTTGACATGCAAATGGGGCCATAATTTATGCAATGTGCACATGGGGCCATTTGCATGTCATTATGTCCCCATTTGCATGCAGGTGCACCGATCCCTGACGACTTGCACCTGGCGCCCTGCCAGGCAGCAGCCGTTGGGGACCGACGCCCCCTGCAACCCGATCGCGGGCATCTGTAAAAATAAAAAACCTTCCTATAACCCTGGTGGTCCAGTGGACTGCTATGTGCCCGAACGTGGGCATCTGTAAAAATAAACCCGTCCAATATCCCTGGTGGTCCAGTGGACCGCTTTCTGCCTGATTGCGGGCATCTGTATTATTCAAAATAGTCCAATATCCCAGGTGGTCCAGTGGACCGCTTTCTGCCAGTCGCGGGCATCTGTATTATTCAAAATAGTCCAATATCCCTGGTGGTCCAGTGGATCGCTTTCTGCCGATCGCGGGCATCTGTACCTAAAGAAAGGACCAATATCCCTGGTGATCTAGTGGTACCCCTCCCACCCCGCCCACTGAGCCCCACCACCCTGCCCCCCAGCCGGCGGGTGGCAGCAACCCACCCACCTGTCGCCCGCTGCCCACCGACTGACAGCTTGTTAGGGCTGCATGCCCATTGGTTCACAGTGTGAGCCAATGGACATGCAACCCATACCATTACATTCCAGATATGTGAATGAATCACATATCTGGAATGTGTATTTATGGGCTGCATGCCTATTGGCTCATGCTGTGATCCAATGGGCATGCAGCCCTACCAGCTGTCAGTCAGCAGGTGGCAGGGCGGCAGGCGGTGGGTGCTGCCACCGCCAGCTGACCGGGGAGCGGGTGGTGGGGTCTAGTGGGCGGGTGGGGAGGGGGTACCACTAGACCACCAGGGATATTGACTGTTTTGAATAACGGATGCCCGCGATCGGCAGAAAGTGTCCACTGGACCACCAGGGATACTGGACTGTTTTGAATAATACGGATGCCCGCGATCGGGCAGAAAGTGTCCACTGGACCACCAGGGATATTGGACTATTTTGAATAATACGGATGCCCACGATCGGGCAGAAAGCGGTCCACTGGACCACCAGGGATATAGGACAAAGTCATTTTTTACAAATGCCCGTGATCGGGCATGGGGGTGCCCCCAGGTGCAGCCGGAACTCAGGTGGCCACCCACAGGTGGTGGCTGCCGTGTTGCACCCTGCAGTGCGGCAGCTCACCTGTGGGTGGCCATCAGTTGTTCCTTTTGTTTTGGCTTAACTTTGTGCTACCGCAGGTAGGGGTTGCACATGCATGGCTCTGCACATCCTGGGCTGAATATCGGGCTGTGCAGGTTATGCATGGGCACACCCACCTGTGCCTGCATACGTACTGATGCGCTCCGGCACGCCGGGTTTGTGTATGCACTTTTTCCTTTGAATATCGGCAGGGGCATATCAGTGGGTTGTGCATGGCGAAACATTGTTGTGCCATGCGCAACCCTTTTGAATATCTGGGCCACAGTGTTTATTTAGTACCATGCTATGTGAAAAGTGCCCAAGGTTTTCACCACATGAAACTTATTAAAAAATAAAATTTACTGTTAGAAAACAGAGATCTGTTCAGGGCATTGGAGATCTCTCATACCTTGTTTTTATGCTTGTTTATAATTGTAGCCAACACTCTTGATCTGTTAATAGAGATGCTTAACCTGTAACTTAAACTGAGCTCCAAATCATACTGCAGTACCAATCCCACTGGCTACCAAATTTATAAAGTCTAGATTGTGTATAGTATATGGTTAAGGGCTATTGTGTATGAAATTCAGTGAATTCCCAGTGCTGTTGTACACTACTAGTGACATCAAACTGCTGTTGTACCATCTTGAGTACGTTCAGTACTAGGGTACTACAACAACACAGAGTGCCCATGCGGTCCACTTTCCCTTTCAGCATCAGCAACTGCTCATTTTTTCCTCTTGTCAGTTTTAGCTGTCAGTCGTAAAGAGAAATATGAGCGACTGGCGATGACTTCAGAATGGGACACATTTCAGTTACAAAGCAAGGTACAATACCAGAGAAATACAAATTGTTACACTGTCTGTTGTTGTCCAAAGGTGCCCATATACTATAAAAGACAATGGATGGGCAGCAGCGAGCAACAATGCTGAGTTAACTTCTCAAGGTTGTCATGACAACCAGAGACCTCTCGAGCTTCAGTTTCGAGGTCTAATGGTTGTAATGACAACCTCTCAAAGCAAACACAGCATTGTTATTCACGGTTGCTCATCCATTATCCTCTATGTGGATGCCACAATTCATCGACAACCCCATATAAGAATACAATAGACTGAGTTTGTTAATGAAACTGAAATGCCATGACCTTGTGCACAACTAAAAAGTATAAGCACACTAAAAGCTATGAATTCAGTGTTGCCAAAAACAAAACAGCCTGTATCATGCCTGGGGCAGTCACAAATTAAATGTCATTTAGACACTTGAAGGGAGTGCTCACCTCAATGTGTGAATCATATTTAGGGGCACTAACTCTTAATGGGCATCATCATAAATATTGACATCTGTGCTACCTTATCTGCTACTTAAATTACTTTAATAACTATAAAGACACAGTTAATTGAAAAGTGCCTTTCCTGCAGCATTCACAAAACTCTCATCTGCATATAGCGGTTTCACCTTGCTCAAGAACAACTGCAAATGGCTGGCTGTGTGTAAAATCATCCAGCTTAAGGGGCCCACTGGATGAGTGACCAGTCTCTGTGAATGGGAAAAATTAATGGCATCTAGTCATCTGGCATTTGGCAACACAAATGATGGCATATAACCATCTAATGTTTTGCAGCTTTTATTCACTATGGTGTGTAAAGGAAAAGGAAAAACTGAAAGTGGCTGTCCTTTTGTGTACCTAATTTCAGTTGCTTAAAGGGTACCTAAACAAGCAGTTTTTTTAAAATTGCGAACTCCAAAATCTGGCTTCATAGCAAGGTAAAGTAAAGTCTGCTGTTTACATTTATGCTAAAACTGCATTTATATAAATAACTTAAATGCAGTTTCATAACTTTTGAAAAATGTAAACATCAGCCTTTCACTTTCAAAAAACAGCCTTGGTTTCTCCCTAAGATGTCTGCCAAGTGTGTTAAGTGATGAGTCATGATGACATCATCAGAGCCAGAGCCAGAGATCCACATATATACCTACAGTGCTAACTAGTTCTTCTTTCCCTCTTTATTTTGAATTGTTGTACCAGAATGATCAACACCATGTATTACCTTGTGGATTATTTTGATCAGTATACATGTTAGGCTATGATTTTGTTTACTTTAACTTGTGAAAAATGTTTTGCAATCCAGCTGACTTTTTCTTTGGCAAACTGCATTGCAGTACAACACTTCAAATACTTGATGATCTAGTGGTTATATAATGCACTGAACTGTGTTTTTGTTAACCAGGAGAGACACACTAAGCTGAAAGCTTGTTTACAGGTGTGACCTGGGAGCACAAGGAAGTTTAGTGACTTGCTCTGGGTCACACAGCGAAGTACTGGTCTTGTTCAGTTCCAAAGCTCATGCTCTCTTGCTAATCCACAAATAAGGCTTTCTTTTTCCACATGAACACCCTGCACCTAGCATGCCTTCTGTTGAACACCCCACTATCCATACATACCCTGTCCTTAGTACTGCCTGGGGCCACATATGAGCTTGCAGTCTCATGAAGAGAATTATCACACCTCATATTGTAATCTTGTAACTCAGAGAGTTGTGCACACCTGTACTGATACGCATCATCAGCTGGCACTGTTAAAAAATGCCTCCTGAATCACTCTCCAGTCCACATTCTCAATATTTGACTTCTGCTCCCACAGTAAACATTGAGTGGATCACCACCCTTCTGCACAGTGAAGGTAGTATGTACAGTTCCCTGTTGTGTTTTTCCCCCATCTCATTAACCAACAACTAGGTCTTACTGGAGGTCCAAGCAATAAGTATCATGATCCACCAGAAAAACTGCTTCCTGCCCTCATAAGGGCTGCACTTACAATGGAAAAGAATATTATTAGCAGGAGAGGCATACTAATACCTTAAGTGAATCCACCTGACTTCCAGTGTCAGTCTACTCCTTTACCTGTGCTCTGCAGAACTCTGCAGGACAGTTCACAGCAATTCTTCTCCAGTACTTTTCTGTGCTGTACTCCACAATGCGAGTTGGCTGGCTACCACCCTTCCAAATCTTGAATGAGCTATACACAACTCCCTCAATACTGTCCTAACAAACGTCAACCCCCCCCACCCAAGGATAATCTCCCTACACTGAATTCAAGTAACAGTTTAGGTGCAGCCCTGCCACTCTAGTATTTGTCATCGCTGGCTACTCTCATCCACAGTCAAGTAGTGATCACGATGTTAGCAGCCCCACATTTCAGATCTCACAGCGATCTGTTCAACTTAGTCCTTCAAGTCTTCAACTAACCTGAATATAGCTGTACCCTGCTGGAATGGCCTCTTCAGTCTCTCTCTCTCTGGCATTCATTCTTCTCACTTGCTCCAAAAACTGGTGAGCTCACTACCCTTCTGCATCATGAATGTGGTTAGTACAGTCTCCCATGTTATATTTACATATTAATAATAAACATGATCTTCTGGTAAGCCAGGCTGATAGCAGCATGGCACAGGTGGAAAAATAAGCTTTCCTACCCATATCAGATCTAAGCCACATATGATCAGACACTATTAAATGACGTGCATAATGATGTGCACACCCATCATTTAGCAGTGCCTAATCAAAGGTAGCCTAGATCTTTTAAGGATAGGAAAGCTCATCATTCCCCTTGTTCCCTGCTGGTATGAGCCTGACTTACTGGAAAGATATGTTTATATTTGATATGTCAAAATAAAACAGGGACTGTACTACTTGCATTCATGATGCAGAAGGGTGATGAACTCACCAGTTTTCATTGTGAGGAGGAATAGTGAAGAATGAATACCAGAGGATGACTAAGAAGACCACCCTTGCAAGGTACTGGTATATTCAGGGAAGGGGGAAGACAGAAGGAGAGGAATATACGCAGATTATTGTGAGAAATAAGATGTGGGGCTGCCAGCACCTTGATCACTACCTCACCCAGTTGTCCTGGCCAACATTCCCCTTCCCATAAAAGCAGTTCATGCAATTGTCCAAGGCTGTGTGTGTATATTAATCTATGAAATGGCTTCCACTACACGTGCAGTCACTTCACTACCAGTCTAGTATTGCCTGTAAATCACTTTGGAATACAATGTGTATGAAAACCACTATATAAATGCTGATTATTGTTCTTATTATTATTTCCATTGGAAAAAGAAGACAAGACAAGCATATATTTGAGTTTCGAGAAAGTATGAACTCTAACATTGGACTGCACAAGAACTTTGCTACAAAAAAGTGGTGGCTCTAGGGGTTGGGGAAGGGTGTGGCTGCAACCCCCCTACACATAGTAACGCACTTGCTTGCTGCTGCTGCTGCTGCATTTCACTTTGTTGAAGAAGTCTGATTTATTGATTGTACAAATGCTTATATTTAAACTATGGATTACATTTGTAGGTTCTGTCAAAAACGTACTAGAAATGAATAATAGCAGAAAATATAAAGGTTTAATAAAAATGTTAAAAAGTGCATATTAAGCATGCACACCACCCCAGCACCCCCACTGCAGCATCTTGAATCCACCATAACCACTAGACCACCAGGTTATTCAAGATTTGTACTGCACTGCGCTTTGCCACAGAGAAAGTTGATTACATTAAAACACATTTTCAGTATGTTAAAGTAAACAAAATGAACAGAAACATAGCCTAACATGTGCATTATACATAATAATGCACGTGGTTTTGGCCATTTGGGTGAAACAATTCTATACAAAGGGAAAAAAGAACTAGTTAGCACTATAGAGAGCCATATATCTCTCTGGCTTTGGCTCCAATGATGTCATCACATAACACATTTGGCTGCCATTTTAGGAAGCAGGTAAGACAGATTTTTTTTGAAATTTGAAGGCTGATTTTACAATTTTCAAATGCTCTGGAACCACATTTAGGCAAATTATGTAACTGTAGTTTTAGCATTAATAAATACAGCAGCCTTTCCTTTAGTCACCTACGGAGTCAGATGTTTGAATAGTTTGTTGTAAAAATGTTGTTTAGGTATCCTTTAAGAAGTAGAATTTCTGAGTACTATCCAAAAATACTCCTCTGCAAAAACTGGTCATATGTAACTAGAGACAAACCACAACAAGCTGTTTGCAGATACAAATGTATGGTGTGGAAGCGCAGCAAGGACAAGTATGAACAAGGGTGCTCGCCAGATATGGACTGACTCATCCTAAACACAGAGCTATTGGCATGAGTCTCATAAAGATGTTCATGAATCTTATAAAAAAATGGAGTGGTTTAAAAGCATTCTAAGGATACAAAAACCACAATAGACATAAAGCCTAGTATGCTAAGATGCCATGATGACTCAAAAGTTAACACTCTAATCTGAACATAAACACTAATTTCACATAATATACCTAAGAGAGGGAAAACATTCATTTAGTGTTGCAAATGAAAGCACGTACAGTAAAGCTCATAAAAGACCTGCTATGTACATAACCTCCATGCAGATACACACATTGTAATCAGATGTACTTTTGATTTATAATGTCCACTGAACCTGAAAATGCAAAAAATTAGAAATTACATTGTTGCTCATTTATTTCAGAAACCTACAGTATCGAAACCGCAGTCATCATTTAATCCCTTAAGAAACAATGTTTCATGAATCCAACAGGATTCTCTCTGGAGAAATATTGTTTGTTGGTCACACTCGTTTGGACAATCTGACTGACTCAAGTCCAATAAATTGAGGGTTACTGCCAAACCATGGTTCTGATCTTTGTCTTGTCATTGCATAGCTATGACTTTTCATCCATATAGCAGTTTTATGTTTTCCGTACATAAAATAAAACTGTCATATGGAAGAAAAATTGTAGCTATGTTCCCCCCATAATCTATCCAGCCATCTCTCTCTCTCTCCCCCGGCACACCCATCCCTCTGTCTCTTAGTCTAAATTAATAATACAACACAAGTTCATAATTTTTCATGTACCTTGATGTTGGGACAACGTTACCTGGTATCCTTGACCTAGAATAACCTCAGATACCATAATTCTCTCCTGTCAATGGTCTCCAGAAATTAGATTTTTGTGGCATTGTTAGACAAAATAGTGATGCTTGTGAAATTTTTGCAATACTGTGGGGTTCCCAACCATGTCATACTAACATACTAAAATGCCAGCAGAATAGGCCTAATGGTCTTTCGTGTCTGCTCATTTGGTCAGCCCCCACCCTGGGAGCTGACCTTGCTGCCCCCCCTCGCCTTCTATGGCTTCTCCCTTCCCAGTTCCGGATATTCTTGCTGCATTGGATTTTGCTTCCAGAACACTTCCCTTGTACCTGTCCCACCCCCTCTTGAACCCGTCCACCATTTCTGCCTCCACCAGCCCCCTAGGCAGCGCATTCCATGGCTCCACCACCCTCTCAGTGAAGTAGCACCTCTTCCTTTCTCCCTGAATCTTCCCTCCAACTTCCACCCATGCCCTCTAGTGGCCCCTCCTCCTCCTTCCTTCAAAGCACCCTGACTGTTCCTCCCCTATTTATCCCCTTCATGTACCTGAAGACCTCTATCATGTCCCCCAGTCCCTTCTCTCTTCCAATGTGTACATATTTAGCTCTTCGAGCCTCTCCTCATAGGTCCTGTCCCCCAAGCCCCAAATCATTTTGGTTGCCCTCCTCTGGACCCTCTCCAGGAGTTTAATGTCCCTCTTTAAGTGTGGCCTCCAAAACTGCACGCAGTACTTGAGGTGCGGCCTCACCAAGCAGTTATACAGAGGGAGTATCACTTCCCTCCTTCTGGAGGTGATCCCCCTAGCTATGCATCCCAGCATCCTGTTGGCCTTGGCTGCTGCCCTCCTACAAGTCTCAGAGTTGTTCATCTTGACATCCACCACCACCCCCAGGTCCCTGTCAGCCATCGAGACTTGTAGCATTCCCCCACCCCGGGTGTACACTTGGCCTGGGTTTCTGGCCCCCAGATGCAGTACCTTGCATTTCCCTGCATTGAACCTCAGCTTCCACTTTCTAGACCATCTTTCCAGAGCCTCCAGGTCCCCCTGTAGGGCCACCCTCCCCTCCTCTCCTCCCCATCCACCACTGCCCCCAGTTTTGAGTCATCTGCAAAGAGACTCATCTCACTCCTGATACCTGTCCTTATGTCAGAGATGTAGACATTGAACAGGAGGGGCCCAAGGACTGATCCTTGTGGAACCCCACTAATGACCCTCCTTGGGGATGAGACTATCCCGCCAACTACGACCCTCTGGGTCCGGTCCTGGAGCCAATTGCCTATCCATCTGATCATCTGGTTCTTCACCCACATTTCTCCCAGCTTATCCAACAGGCCCATGTGAGGAACAGAGTCAAATGCCTTGCTGAAGTCTAGAAAGAGGATGTCCACTGGTTTACCCAGGTCCAAGGAACTCATAAGCCAGTCATCGAACTCCACAAGGTTTTTCTGACACGATTTCCCCGGGATGAATTCATGTTGTCTATCATCCAGGCACCCTGACTTTTCCAGGGCCCCCCCAAGCCTCTCCTTGACAATGCCCTCCATCACCTTGCCCACCACCGATGTCAGGCTGGCAGGCCTGTAGTTCCCTGCCACCTCCCTTGATCCCCCCTTGTGGATAGGCACTATATGCGCCACCTTCCAGTCCTGGGGCACCCACGTTGTCCTCAGAGAGATGGTGAAAAGCTCAGCCAGGGGTTTCGCCAGGACATCCGCAAGTTCCTTCAGCACTCTGGGATGTAATTTATCTGGCCCCGGTGCTTCCTCCGTCTTAAGAGACCTGAGGGCTTCCCTCACTCTCTCTGCTGTGATTTCCACTTCCGCTACCTCTTCTCCCTGCTTAGCCTTCCCCCCTCCTGCCAGTGATGCCTCCCCCTCTCCCCAGACCTGCAGATCGGTAAGGGTCCCCCCCTCCTCAGTATCACTGTCTCCTCCCATGTATGATGCAGCACCCCCATTTTCCTTGGTGAAAACTGAGGTGAAGTACTCATTTAGTACCTCAGCCTGCTCCCCCGGGTTTTGTGCCCATCTGTCCCCTGTTTTAATCCTGCTAATCTGCCCCTTCACCCTTCGTTTTTCCCCAATGTATCTAAAGAACCCCTTGTTCCCTCTCCTAATTTCCCTGGCCAGGTTCTGCTCCTTCCTTGCCTTAGCCGCCCTCACCACCCTAGTGGCCCTTCTAGCCATCAGCTTGTACTCCCCTCGATCCCTTTCACTCCTTGAGCACTTGAATTGCCTATAGGCTGCCTTCTTTCCCCGCACCACCTCCTGGACCTCCCTGGTCCACCAGCAGGGTTTCCGGGCCCTACCGCATTTTCATCTTATTCTTGCACAGGTGCTGGTAGCATCCTGCACCCCTCTCCTGTTGATTTCCCACCTACTATCAGCATCCATGTCTGACCCAATCCCATCCAAATGCTCCTTAAGGATCCTTCCCATTTCCTTAAAATCCACCCCCTGAAGTCAGTTACCTCCGTCTTTGTGCATCCTTCTACCCCTCCTAGGTCCAGGCAGAACCAGACCGTGGCATGGTCACTCCCTGCCAATGGATCCCTTACCTCCAGGTCCCAAATCTGGTCACTGTCTGCCAGGACCACATCCAGTACCCATGCCTCCCTGGTTGGTTCCCCCACCTGCTGAGTTAGGAACGCATCTTGAAAGACATCCAACAACCTCTGTTCCCTGGCCACTGAGGATGTCGTAGTCTCCCAGTCTGTTCCTGGCATGTTTAAGTCCCCCAACACCACCACCCTTCCCCTGCCCAGTCTGCAGTGTCTCCCAACATCTGCCACCAGACTCTCCTCCAGCTCATCTGCCAGTGCAGGGGGTCTATACACCACTCCTATTTTTACTCTCTTGCCCCGCCTTGTTATCAAGGTGACCCAAATCGCCTCCACGGTTCCCTCCGCCTCCTCTACTCCCCCTATGCCAATGCAGTTTTTGACTATCATTGCTACCCCTCCTCCCCTTCCCTCCCCCCTGTCCTTTCTGAACATAGTGTAACCCTCCAGGTTCAGGTCCCAGTCGTGTCCTGCGGTGGCCCAGGTCTCAGGTGACCACTGCCACATCCACCGCTCCCTCAGTTATCATCGCCTGGAGCTCAGGCATTTTATTGCCCAAGCTCCTGGCATTTAGCAGGACTACCTTCCACCCTTTCCCTATACTCCCATTTCCCCTGCTCATGTTCCCATGGGGATTCAGTTTTCCCCTGGTCTGCACTTTACCAGTCGGCCTTTTCCCGCATTCCTCCATAACATACTGTTTTTGAAAGCCCAGGTGACACAGTATCTAAAACAGACAACCTTATGTTTTTGCGATCTACTATGGCTGAGAATATGAGTGGTCAGTAAAAAATACAAATTTTTGGTTATATTGATATGAACATTTCCAGTGTAAGGTGGTACTGGAAACTTTTTATTAACAAAAATCAGTGTTAAACTGCTCAAAACAGTGCAAAATTGGATTTAACATTCTAGGGAATGTGTTTTATTTTTAAACTGTGGCAAAAATAATAGACTTGCCAAACTGCTAATTTGCAGTTAATGTTTCAACTGAATTTAACATTCTAGGGAACGTGTTTTATTTTTAAACTGTGGCAAAATATAATAGACTTGCCAAACTGCTAATTTGCAGTTAATGTTTCAATTAGGTTTACACAGATGAGCCACAAACATGAAACATACAGTAGGTGTTAGGGTTTAAATAGAAAGAAAACTTCTTTTACAGTGGTACACCCTACCCTGCTGTGGTTTAGTGAAGGGGGGGGGGGGCTGTGAATTAAGCAGAAAAAAATATTCCACAGCAGTACACACTACCCTGTCATGGTTTAGTGGAAGTGGGACTCTACACAAAGTAGGAAAAAACATGTTTTACAGCAGTACAGAACACCCTGCCCTACATAGTTTAGCAGATAGGGGGCACTGGGTAGAGCAGGAAAAAGGAAAAAAAATATTTCACAGCAGAATGCCCTACCCTGTCCCGTTTCAGTGGATGGGGAACTCTGGTTTAAGTGCGAAAAAATATTTCACTGCAGAACACCCTACCCTAGCTAGTTTAGTGGAGGTGGGACTCTATGTTAAGCTGGAAAAACTATTTCACAGTGGCATGCCTTACCCTTCGCTGTTTTGTTTGGAGGGGGGGGGGACTCTGGATTAGGCAAGAAAAAAATATTTCACAGCAGTACATGCTATCCTGTCCTGGTTTAGAGGAGAGGGACTCTGGATTAAGCAGGAAAAATATTTCACAGCAGTACACACTGTCCTGTCCTGGTTTAGAGGAGAGGGACTCTGGATTAAGCAGGAAAAATATTTCACAGCAGTACACACTGTCCTGTCCTGGTTTAGATGAGAGGGACTCTGGATTAAGCAGGAAAAATATTTCACAGCAGTTCACACTGTCCTGTCCTGGTTTAGAGGAGAGGGACTCTGGATTAAGCAGGAAAAATATTTCACAGCAGTACGCACTGTCCTGTCCTGGTTTATTGGAGAGGGACTCTGGATTAAGCCGGAAAAATATTTCACAGCAGTACACACTACCTTCTCCTGGTTTATTGGAGAGGGCTCTGGAATAAGCAGGAAAAATATTTCACAACACTGTGCCCTATCTTGCCTTGGTTTAGTGGAGGGGTAGGTACAGTAATTCTGGATCAAGCAGGAAAAAACTTTTCCCAGCAGCAGGATGCCCTACGTTGCTCTGGTTTAGTGAAGGGTCGCTCTAGTTTAAGCTGGCAACAATGCTTTACAGCAGTAAGCTCTGCCCTGGCCTAGTTTAGTTTAGAGGGGCTTCTTTTATTCAGCACAGTAAAGTAAGTAACACAGTCCCAATCCAGATAGACATCAGTACAACCTACAGTGTTCAGGAAGCACAAATCAGCCAGGCAATACAGTTGTCACTGCTATAGTTTGGGTTAAAAAAAAGACTGTTGAAAAGCCTCCTGGTATTGAAGGAGCTGAAGGAGGAGAAATGCCTGTTTCTTCTACCTCTTCACAAGGAGAATGTAACCCCACTGTTCAAGTTGCTGCTGCTACAGCTGTCTTGGATAGTAGTGCTGCTGCAAACCCTGGTAGTAGTGGAACAAAAAGAACAAGCATTTGTCAGTGCTGAATGTTTGCTTGCAGTGTAACAGAACTTCAAAGAGCCCGTGGTATTGTTGGGACTACACTGAAAAACATAGTGGGCCTGATTTTCAAAGGGTGAAGCAGGGCTTGCCTCAAGCCCTGTTTCAACCCTGATGTTTGGTGCAGCTGTGCCAAACTTTTTTGAGCAAGCGTGCCCAATTTTAGTACGTTGGGCGCAGTTGCGGCAGATTACACAATTTACAGTAGCTTGCACCAAAGATTTGGTACAAGCCCAGTAAAAAGGGTCCACCAAATGGCAGAAGTTAGACCGGGGGTAGGGGTTGGGGGGTGCTGGTCTAACTTGTGGCATTTGGCACACCTGTCTTAGAATCATGATTGGCACCACATGAATGCCGCAAGCCCCCTGTGCCATATGTTTGGTACACCACTGACTTGCAGCACCTGCAGGGTGTTTTCAAATTGGGCCCAATATCTACACACAATGTAGCTTATATTTCACCCTTGTTTTGTAATTGTCACCCATACTTGTTGATTACTGAGGACATTTGCATGGAAACAGGATCTCTGCCCTATTTGTGCTGTCTGCTTGTCTACTTCTGCAGTCACAATTCTGTTTATGCCATCCCAATCTGTTGCTGTGGAGATAATTGTGATGTCATAAACAGAGCATCATGATGTCATGTGTAGACAAGCAGCCAAAGCTAATAAAGTCCAAGGGTCCAACGGACACTAGTCTTGCTTTTATGTTACTTCCCTCAATAGCAAAGAAAAAGGGAAAAAATTACACAAAATATAATTCTGGCAGAATGTTACAGGGGGTAAAAGCACAAAACTGTAAAACAGTGGGTTGCAGGTTCAGCCCCCCTCAGGACCACAAATAATATTGTCTAAGGAAATTTACACTACAGTAAACTTGTAGCTGGGCCAGTATCATAGAGGGCTGAGGCACTGGACAGCTCACCTCTTGCCACACTGACAACCTGGGTTCAGGAACAGACCATGGTCGCTCGGGAGTTGATGCAGGGAAGGAGGATTTCTCGTCTATCAACAGATCTCCTTCTTTGAAGTGTGTGTGTGTGTGTTGGGGGGAGTGTGTACTGCTGCTTGATTGCCACCTAATGTGGGTAGATCGTACAACAGTGGTCACCAGAGTTGAAAGTCAGAGGCAGGTGTTGAAAGCATGCACCATCATCACGGTCTATGTGTGTGTACTATTGCAAGCTGCCGACTCTGACTCAGGGGGTGTAATGGACATAAAAGAACCTGTGTGCAGGGTGATGCTGTGATCCTAAAGGCACTGTGCCATCACCATCCATGACACACACTTGCACAACGAGGTAAGAAGTAGATGGAGAAAGTCCTGGAGGTGAGGTGAAGGGACTGGGGCTCGGCAGCAGAAGGGGGCCAATGGGTAGGGGCAGGAGGATAAAGTCCATATGAAAAAAAAGATTTCAAAAATATTTGAACAATAAACAGAATGTGTGAAACGCTCACCTTTCTAAAGATATCCAGCTGGTATCAGGGAATCTTTAAAGAGAACCTGAACAATATGTAATTTAAATGAACTGTTGCTTGTGTTTCCTGTTCATTATTGACATATCTGAAGCTATTATATTATTTATTTCATTTTTGTTAACCAGGTAGGTGAGCTAGACAAACAGTGCCTATTTTTCAGGCACAACCCAGGAGATTACACAACACAGTCAATACAAGGTGAAATGACATACATCAGAAAACAGTTGTATGATAGGCATGATAGGGAGGAGGCATGGCAACAGGAAAGTGGAATACATATAAGGCAACAGCAGCAATTAAATTTAACAATATGGCTAGGTGGTATAACTAACAGAAACTCTGTAGTAAAGAGGATGAGAAAGGAAAGATATAATTTAAACAGCATAGAGGAAATATCCATAAAAGTAATTTGATTATAAATCAACACTGAAGACACACACACACACACACACACACACACACACACACACACACACACATATATATTCATTGCAAAAAATATGTTATTGCATCAGTTGAGTTTTATTAAATGCATGTGAAATTCGATGCTAGGGTTACCAACCCTACCACCCACCACCGCCACCCCCCCACATACCAACAGGCGTCGGTGTGCCTTGGCATCGTTGGCCCTAACTCTCACCCCCATTCCATGTGTAAACAAGCTGATATGATACAGTGTAGAAGAATGGGGTGAGTGTTAGGCCTGATGATGCCAAGGCACACCCCAATGCCTGTTGCTGTGTGAAGGGGGGTTGTGGGGTGGTAGGGTTGGTAACTCTAATGTTGAATTTCCCAACTTTTGACACTTTAATAAATACCCTAACTGATGCATTAATGTAGTTTTTTTTCAAAGAATTTCCCCTTCTTTTTGAGATAGTATTATAGTATCCTTATTTTTACTGTGGGAGCGCAGGAAAGGACCCTGCACTCCAATCCCACAAAGTTATGTGCGTGCATAGAATAATTTCAATGGATGCCCGTAACTTGGGTATTTTCAGGAATTGTTTCATCAAATTATCAACATGGCCTTTTGGGACCCCACTTCATGAACACTGGCACTGTCATTCCGTCACTCTGTCCCAAAAGTTGATTTTGCAAAGCAACTGCTCCATTCTGTGCCACAGGTGTGAAAACATGTTTCGTGCAGGATGTGAAAAATGACAGCTGTATACTGTTCATGAAGAGATGTGAAAAATGGCAATGTTGAAAGTCTGAAGTGAAAAATATAAAAAATTGGTGAAGGTATGAGCATGCATAGAACCTGTGCAACACATGCTCACAACACAGTTATGTTTTAGAATTTTTTAACCAGATTTTCAACATGGACTTTTTGGAACCTCCCCTCATGAACCCTGGCACTGTGATTAAGTTAAACCTTCCCAAAAGTTGATTTTGCACAGCGACTGTGCCATTCTGCGCCTCTGGTGCAAAAACACATTTTGGGCAGGAGGTGAAAAATAACAGCTGTACTGTTCATGAGGTGGTGTGAAAAAAATGGTTATATTGAAAATTTGGAGTGAAAATATTAAAAATTGGTGAAGTTACAAGCGTGTGTAGAAAGTGTACAATGCATGCTCATAAGCATGATCATTTTTGGAATGTTTTCACCACATTCAACATAGTTTTAGGACCCCACCTCATGAATACTGTTACTGTCATTTCATTAATCAGTCCTGAAAGGTGATTCCGCACAGCGACTGTGAAATCACCTTATGGGTCTGATTAATGAAATGACAGTGACAGCGTTCATGAGGTGGGGTCCCAAAAAGGCCATGTTGAAAATTTGGTGTAAAAATTCCAAAAAATAACAAAGTTATGTACCTATGTTCAAAACACCATTGACAGTCATTATACGGCACTTACCTTTATTCCTCAGTTCGTGGATCGGCTTTGAAGAGTGCAGACATGTTCTGGTCCAGAGAAAATCGCAGCTGCCAACCTCCGGAGGTAAGTATGGGGTAAGGGGGGTTGCAGGGAGGTGGGTGCACAGAGAGAGGGTGGGATGGGGAGGGGACGGGTGAGACCACTAGGGACCATTTCCTTTTTTCAGGATAAAAAAAAGACATCAGTGGACTGTTTTCTTTTTTTCAGGTACATGTTCAGTAAATTTTGGACTCTGGGAGTGGACCTAAAAAACGTTGTAATTCAAAAAATACTGTTCCTTGGTACACACCAACAGTTGTGGGGCCTGAGGAACACGATTCTGGCAACAGTTTTTAAAAATAATGCCTGGAAATATGTTTTTCAATTTTGCTGTCAGAACTTTTGCAAATTTGCAAAAGTACATTTGCAAAACTTTCACAAATTTGCTAACGTTTCTCAAATGAATGTTCTAAATTTTGTGAAACTTTTGCAAATTTGTGACAGTACACAAGTTTCATGAAAAAATCTCCTTTAGGATAACATTATGGTGGCCATGCTACCTTTCGGTGCCTATATCTCGAAAAAGGTTTGAGATACGGATTTTTCACTAGGTGCAACATGCAACACATGCAGGATGCCAGGTTATAATTACAATTGCAGTGGAATATTTTCCAAAGTTCCTATGGTTACTCAGATATTGGCACATTTGCAACACAAGGGGTACTTGTAATGTCTCTAGGCCTGCGCTATGTCTCTGTACTTATGGATAGATGGGAGTGCAGGGCTCAGAGGGCCCTGTGCTCCCACATATGGATACTATTATGCAATAATGGGACCGCTGAGCCCTCCATTATGCAGTACTGGGAGTGCAGGGCCCAGAGGGCCCTGTGCTCCCAGAGGAAAATGAGAGTTCATAACAATGTCTCTACAGTTATGTATAGATGGGAGGGCAGGGCCCTCATGAAAATCAGAGACAATTATATATGCATGCTTGATGGGAGCGCAGGGCCCTCTAACCACATAAGGGTAACATTACACTTCCTCAAAAGGAAGGGAAATTAATTGCAAAAAACTCCATTAATGAATCAGTTAGGGTTTCTATCACAGCGACAAAAGATTGGAAATTTGATGTTAGGGTTACCAACCCTACCACCCACCCTCCACACACCAACAGGTATTGGGGTGTGCCTTAAGTCATCGGGCTAACTCTCACCCCATTCTCCTATAGCGTACCTTCTAAGCTTCCTTACAAATGGAATGGGGTGAGAGTTAGGCCCAACGACCCCAAGGCACACCCCAACGCCTGTTGGTGTTTGAAGAGTGGGGGTGGGGGTGGGATGGTAGGGTTGATAACCCTAACAACAAGTCTCCAACCTTTTGTCTCTGTAATAGAAACCCTAACTGATGCATTAACAGTGTGCCACTATAGTTAGGGTTCAATGGTCACTTCCATGTTAAACACCGTAATTTTGCAGTTTAATAACTTTGTAACTGTTTGGCTGATTCGCATGAAATTTTGCATGTGCTATCAGGGACCAAAGATCTCTCAATGTGGGCGTTTCCTTCTGGTCGGATGTGCAGGTGTGGAGATATGGATTGTCAGAAAATGTGACAATTTCCATTTTTATGCAAATCCTTTGTCACATCATTTCTCAGAAATGGCTTGGGTGTTTGATCTGAGATTTTTAGGGTATTTCCAGCTTGGGTCGCAGATATGCTTTTTGAAGTTTTGGTGAAAAAAATATTAATCTGTTCAAAAGTTATAAGGTTTTAAAGTTTCCCATTATTTACTACAGCTCAATTGGACTATTTTATTATTGGTTTTTAGGGCATTATAGTTACAGCCTAAGTGTGCCAGAACCACAGATGAGTGGTTTTCTCTCAACTAAAGTGCTGTTTTAAGGGGCAAAAATCACTGTTTTCACCTGACCTCTAGCTTTACTTCCGGGTCACCAGTCAGGATAAAGCTTGCTGTGCTGTGAGCAGACAGGCTTTATACTGAGAGTGCAGCAGTTGCTCAGTGTGTAGTTGACTCTCAGGAGATCGAGAATAAGGTGCCAGGCAGTGTTTGTAGTCGTCTGTGAATTTTGACTGACTCTCACTGAGCTGAACAGGAGCCCTACTTCTGACAGGAAGCAGGAAGAGGGGTCTGTAGTCTGCTTTCACTCTAGGACTACAGCTCAATTGCACTATTTTATTATTGGTTTTTAGGGCATTATAGCTACAGCCCAAGCATGCTAGAACCATGGATGAGTGGTTTTCGTTCGACTAAAGCACTGTTTTAAGGGGCGAAAATCACTGCTTTCACCTGACCTCTAGCTTTACTTCTGGGTCACCAGTCAGGATAAAGCTTGCTCTGCTGCGAGCAGGGTGAGCGCATTGTCGCACGCACAGACACGTTCGTTCTTGCGGGTGTCGTGTGTCTAGCATGAAAAACGTGCAAAGAGGGCAGAACTGCTGACATTGTGACTATAAAGTAAGAGTAGTATACAGCCTATCCTACATCTTTTCATCCTTAACCTCTGTAACTGGAACAGCAAACTCAAATTAAGTACACCAATCGATAGAAAGATCATTATATTGGAACTACAGACTCTGTTAACATGATATAAACTATAATGATAGTCGGGGGTGAAATGGGTATAAAATGTGAGTCCTGTGATATGTACTAAATCACTAAAAACACAGAGACCATTCATTCCTTCACCTGTAGTAAATGTGAAGAAAATATACAACAGTCCATGGAAATGAATTTATTTAATGAAGGATTGAAAGCCATTGAGGAAAGTCAGCTAAATGTGTCCTGGAGAGTACAGGCAAGAACAGACACCTGTATATTTGATAAAAAACAATGCACAAACTTCACTAAGACAACCAACAGTATAGTAAACACCATGGAAAATGATGCTTCATGCAGTACCATAACGGTACCTTATGCAACAACATCTACCCTATTAAAAACAAATTGCCAGAATACACAAACTAGGAAACAGGTTAGATGAAAGTGTAGATGATACTGAAGACAAATGGTTCAAAGTTCAAATAAACAAGGCCGCCAAAAGAGGGAGAAAGGCAAACACTTTTAGTTGCCGCTGCTAAATCAATCAACCCCTTAAGTACTACTGATAATCCCCAGGCTTATATTAATGAGCCTGATGTTAACGAACCTAACCTAGGAACTAATATTAATGTCCCTGAACCTCTGACTGAGGAACAACTAATTAATGACACAACTAGCCCCAATGAGTGTGAAGGGTCTATACATGACATGCCTCAAATAACAAATGAATCAGCGTTAATACAGGTAATGACGACTTCCTGTGACGTCATGGCAGCGCTAACAGCCTGAGAGCCGAGCTCCCCTCCCGCTAGAACTGCAAATTCCTTTAAACTACAGAAAAACAGCAAATAAAACCACAAAATGCCGCCTGGAGGTGTTAAACATGATAAAGGAGACAAGGGGTGTATTAAAGGAGCAGCTAAGAGGACGGATGGGGCTGGATTGCTGGAGAACCGACGGGCCCGAAGCAGGAGCTCCTCGATTACAAGCCAACATGGCTCTGGCTATGATATGGAAGGTGAAACGGAGATCTTGTCTCGCTCCCGCTTTGAACAACTGCTGCAAGAGATTCAAGACTCCCAGTCAGAGAATAAAAGGGAGTTCTCGAAATTGAATGAGAAGCTGAGTAAGATGGAGCAGCGTATAGAGGGGGCAGAGGAGAGAATCGCACAAGTTGAGACGGCCGGAGAATACTCTGGGCATGAGCAGTGGGCTCTTAGTTCATCACACCCTAGCCTTGCAAGCTAAAATGTACTGATCTGGGAGGCAAGATCCAGGAGAGATAATCTTCGGCTGTATGGGTTGGCTGAGGGTGCGGAGATTCAACCGATGGCACTGTTTATTGAAGACCTGCTAAGGGATGTGCTGGAGCTACTGGGGGATTACCAGATGAGGGTGGAGAGGGCACATAGATCCCTGATTCCAAAACCTACGGAGCCATCCGCTAGACCCCGTTCTATCATAATTAAGTTTGCAAGCTTTCGTGTGAAGGAAGATATACTTAAAAGGGCATGGCAAAAGAAAGAACTTAAGAATTTGGACTCTCGCCTTACATTAGATCAAGACTATCCCCCCGAAATTCAACGGGCCAGACAAAGATGGGTGCCCTACTTTAAGTTGTGCAGAGAGCTTCAACTTTGCTTTCAAACACCCTTTCCAGCGAAATTGAGAGTTTTTTTGGGCGGATGGTCTGATAGTGTATAATAAAGTGGAAGAGTTAAACAAGGCTCTGAGGGAAAAAGGAATCCAGATACCCCACCAAGAGCATAAGCGCATTAAACAAAAGCAGATGGAACTGATGGAGTGGCATTCAGTTGTAGGAGGGAAGAGGAAGGCTGGGACATCTCTGGAGGTGGCGCGGTCATTGCTGGAGAAACTGATCGGAGGAAAACTTCTAAGCAGAGGGAACCTAGTCTGCACGGATTCACCAACAGCTTCAGAAGGCTGAAACATAAGTATAGACAGGATTCTGTATTTTTTGTGTCAATTGTGCTACCTTTTTATAGGGAAATTACGCGATGGAGACATCAGAAGTTAAGGGAACCGAACTGTATGCGAGGCTTATATGGGTCTCGGGCATGGCGGGTGGGCCTCCGGAAATACATACAGGATGATGGACTTGAGACTGAACTGATTAATACTAAGCCAGGATATCTCTGTATGTTCATTTGGGCCCTACTTTATATATTATTAGACGGCTTGGCCACTACTGGTTATTTCGATCACTTGAGGCTCTTAAATGGCCGCGGGGCTTCCAGGTCATAGCAACATGGACCTGTTGGGGTCGGGGGTTGAAAACCGGGTTTACATATGATCTCAGAGGGGATATATATATGAGAGGCCTTAGCTGTGATCAGAAATTGGTATTAACTGGGGGTACGGTTCGGAGGGGAGAAAGCTCTTAAGAATAAGATTCTGTTGGGTGGAAAGACGCTGCCTGGACGCTCACTTTAACAACAAACAGGGGCCTAGACAGTTACTAGACCCCAGAGGGGCGCTCCATTCATTTGGGGCATTTTAATCCTCCTCATCTCCATTCCTCAATGGAAAGTCTGGGGAAAGGAGAAAAGAGATCTGCATTTTCAGATTTCCTACCTTGGAAGCCTAATATAGTCTGTAAAGTAGTTATACTTAGTGCCCTGTTGGCACTGGTTCTTCGGTTTTTGGAGGGTCTCACTGAAAGGGAATATGTTCGTGGTATGAAATTGCTGGGGGGGGGGCGGGCAATAACGAAACAGGTTCTGAAGGTAATAAGAAAGTATAGCAATGGATAGAGATAGTACATTTTGTTCTTATAATGTCCACGGGTTGTCCAGCTTGGTGAAGAGGGCAAAAGTGCTCAGCTTTTTGAAGAAAAAAGTTGTAGATTTTATATTTTTACAAGAAACTCATTTGTCTCCACAAGAACATGTGAAGTTAGGTTCCATGGCATTTGGTTGTAGTGCCACGGCTTCATATAAGAATGGACGTAGGAGGGGGGGTTGCAATTTTGATCCCTAAGGGTACTCCATATGTAAAGACAGGAAAGCTGGCGGACAGAGAGGGGAGATATGTACTTATGAGGGGCACTTTTCTAGGTAAGCCACTGACCCTTGCCTCAGTGTATTTTCCCCCTGGCTTGCAGACAGCAACATATCTAAACTTCTTGACCATTTTACAGGAGTGGGCACAGGGAGAGGTAATTTGGGGAGGGGACTTAAACTTAATTTTCAATCCGGCATTGGACTCTACTTCACAAACACAAAAGAAAGAGCAAGGCATAGCCAAAAAAGTGAAAAGGTTGGTAACTGAACTGGGGTACGTGGATATCTGGCGCCATCTAGAGGGGAAAAAGAAGGAATACAGTTTTTACTCAAAGGTGCACTAAATATATACAAGACTGGATTACTTCATGGTTCCCAAGGAAATGGTTGGTCGGGTCAGGGAGGTCTCGGTGGGGGAATTCCTGCTCTCTGATCATGCCCCGTTTTTTATGACAGTTTCATTTGGGGAGTTTAGAAGGTCTGCCTTTTGGAGGTTGAACTTGTCGTTGTTGCAGGATGAGGAGGTGGTGGAATCTATAGCTCGAACTTTGGAACAAACACAGGTGGAAAATGATCTCCCAGGGCCCTCCCCGGCTGTGTTATGGGATACTATAAAGGCAGTTATAAGGGGAGAGTTTATAAAATGGTCAAGCAGAAGGAAAAGGGAAAGGGAGGCTAAGAAGGCTGAGTTAATATCACAAATAGCATAATGTGAGGCCCAGCAGAAGATTAAAATAGACAAGGACAGGACCAAATTACTGAAATAACTTAAGGCTAAATTAATGAATATTCTTGATAATGGGGTTGAGCAGAAGCTTCTGTTTCTTAAACAGAAGTATTATGAAGGAGGACCCAGGTCCTTGAGATTGCTGGCAGCTAGACTCAGGGTACAGAGGAGTAGGGCCACCATACAGGCAATACAGCATCCCTTGGATAACCGTTAGGCTAAGGAAACCGATTCCATAGCGGAATTGTTTAGGGCCTATTATTCCAACCTTTATAAGCAAGGTGTTCAGCCTTCGAATGCTCAGATCAAACATTTCCTAGGGAGGTTGGATCTCCCTTTGGTCTCTGAGGAGCAGGTAACTTGGTTGAACAGACTGATTGAAGATAGGGAGGTGCTGGGGGCTATTAAGAACCTCAAGACCCTCAAGTGTCCAGGGACTGATGGATTGTCTGGGGAGTTTTATAAACATTTTGGTGGGAAGGTCCACCCAATGCTGGGTAAATTATTTTGATTCCTACAGGGAGAAGGGAGTGAGATGCCCCCTCCTGGTCCCAGGCAATAATCTCAGTGATACCCAAACCCGGCAAAGACCCTGTATTGTGCTCCACCTACCGTCCCATTTCAATTTTAAATATTGACTACAAATTAATGACCTCAATTGTGACTAAGAGATTACAAACACTGGTACCCCAGATAATTGGCCTTGAACAAACAGGTTTTATTCCGGGCCGTCAGGCTCAGGATAATTTGAGGAAAACATCCCTTCTAATTGATCATATAGTTAGTTCCAAAAAATCGGCTTTATTAGTTAGCATTGATGCAGAAAAAGCCTTCGATAAAGTGTCTTGGAGGTTTCTGGAGGAGGTCCTTGCCTTATTTGGGTTGGGAGGGGCTTTTCAGACCCTGGTTGCCAAGATCTACCAATCCCCCACAGCATATATTAGAGTGAATGGTCATCATACTAGGGGGTTCGGTTTGGAGAGGGGGACGAGGCAGGGGTGCCCCCTGTCTCCCCTCCTCTTTGCACTCTATATTGAGCCCTTGACTCAGAGCATTAGGAAGGATGTGGGATCAGGGGGGTAGAATTTGCGGGTTGTCAGTATAGGATATCTCTTTATGCAGATGACGTTCTCCTTTTTCTAGAAGACCCGGACACATCCCTTAGAAGAGTAATGGACAGACTGGCTCAGTTTTCTGAGATGGAAGGCTATTCGTTGAACACTGCTGAAACAGAGGTCTTGAGGTTTGGATATGTCCCCACTCAGGAAATTAAGGAAGCCTACCCTATGAGATGGGATCTCATGCAAATGAAATATTTGGGGATTATTATTAGTAACTCCCCTGCACAACGAAAAACCTTGAACTTCTCTCCCATGGTGCAGCAGTTAAAAAATGATTTCAAAAGATGGGGTTTACTGCCTCTTTCACTTCATAGTAGGGTGATGGCTGTAAAGATGAATGTCTTGCCAAGATTTCTGTATTTGTTTCAAGGCACCACCTGCTTGGTAACTAGAAAGGATTTGGAAACATGGCAGAGAATGCTAATGAATTTTATCTGGGCAAATAGAAGACCAAGAGTAAGGCAACATACTTTATTTTTCCCAAAGTAGGAGGGGGGATTGGGAGTTCCGTGGCTTGAGGGTTACTGGGAAGCCACACATATGAGAATAGCTCTGTTGTGGAGGCATGCCTCATATAGGGCTATATGGAAGGAGATAGAGTTGGCTGCATGTCCCTCACCCCTCCCCCGGCAGTACTGTTCCACCCCGCGGACCTCATAACAGCATGAGAGGAGATATGTCCCACTACTCGTACAACATGGGAGGGGTGGAGGAGGGGTACCAGGAGGAAAAGGAAACTTGGAGGTCATTGGAGATATGGGTGGTGGGCAATTGATCCCTCATTTGGCCCGGCACAATGGGATACTTGGTTTTTAGATAGAGCATGAAGAGGGTTACAGGCACCATGGTAGTTATTAGAAGGTGGGGGATTACTATCCTTTGAGGTAGCCCAGAGAGTTTTTAGTCTCTCCTCTACAGCTAAAATGCACTACTGCCAAATTGTTAGCTTTATTAGTAAAAAACTTAAGCTGGAGTGTAGAACAGGTTTCGGGGGGACAGTGGAATATATCTTTGAGGACATTTGGAAAGCTGAACATCCCACTGGGGTTATCTCTCAACTATACAAGAGGAATATTAAACGTATTAAAGTGGGCATGAGCTATATTAAAATGGCTTGGGAACAAGAATTGGCCTTACATATCCCCGAAGGAGCCTGGGAAAAGACTTGGGGTTACATCTGGAGGATTTCCTCCTCCCCCTCCTGGAAGGAGTTTATGTGGAAAGTAAGGGTTAGATATTTCAGGGTACCAGTGGTGGTCGCTAGACAACATAGGGGGTCCTCCCCAGAATGCTGGAGGAAGTGTGGAGAGGATAAAGCCACCCACGAACACATCTTTTGGTCTTGCCCCACTATCACTCCATTTTGGTCAATGTTGACCACTTTGCTTAAGCAGATCTTCCAGATTCAAGGATAATTGGGCCCACAGAGTCTCCTATTGGGAGAACCTCCAGCAGAAATTAAGGGGAGAGATGCTAAATATTTATGGCAAATTTTAATAGTAGCAGCTTTAAAATCTATAACGAGGCGATGGTTGCAGCCTCTTCCCCCAACAAAGGAAGACTGGTTGGAAGTGGTGGGGCAGGTTCAGAGGATGGAGGAATTAACATTTAAGATCCAGAGGAGAACTGCAGTTTATGTGAATTGCTGGACCCGTTGGACCATTTGGGTAGGGTAGGCTATAGTTTTAGTCCCATTGAGAACAAATAAGCTTTATTATAACAGGGCCAGGTTCCGTTTTTCCCCCAGCTCTTTTTTTCATCTTTTTCTTCCTTTACTCCCAGAGGACTTAGATGGGTTGGGAGGGTGGGTCCTCACAATGTCGGGCAAAGCTGAGTGGCCCGGGCTGTGGGGACTGCCTGTACCTCCTTATAAGTAATGTGGTAGTGGTACAAGGTGCCTCCTGTTAGCTTCTTGGTTGGAGGGTAAAGGGAACTACCAGAACTTTCCCACACTAGAAAGAGATATAATAACGTAGTGAGTTATATAGAGATGTGAGACTCTATGTTTGTATGTATATGTATGTTTATTATATTTTGTTTGTTATATCTGTCTTCCTGTGAATCTAGCCACTTGCTCAATAAGGGGAATAGCTTTGGCTATAAAAAACTGTAAAGATAGATACGATAAATTTCAGGTGGCTGAAAGCAGGAGGATATATACTGTTATCTGAAGTACTGTATTTGGATGCAAAAAGCAATATAAGCTGTAAACTAAAATGTAAGAACCAACTCAATAAATGAAGTATAAAAAAAAATACAGGTAATGACAACAGATACTGGGATAACAACAGCTAATGGCAATGCTACATCGAACAATCTCATATTATGAGCTCCAGAGCAATTAATAGATGGGGAAATTGTAGGTATGGAGACAGAGGCTAACAGGGTTGCTAGAGAGTTTCTGTTTTTGGGTGATTCTATAGTTAAACATCTAGACAGAGCCATATGTAACCCTGATAAGCACAATAGGACACTTTCTAGTTACAGGGGAGTAAAAATCTCAGATATCACTGCTATGATTAACAACATCATTAAAAATTCTGGAGAAAATCCCTTGATCATTGTGCATGCTGGTGCTAACAATGTTTTCCATGAATCTGTTACTAAAATAAAACAAGACTGCGTGGCACTAACCAATAAACTTATTGATCTAGGATGTGAGGTCGTGCTTTCAGAAGTACTCCCTATACCTAAGGCCAATAATACTCAACACAGTAACATTCGACAAATCAATAGTTGGTTAAGGAGATGGTGCTTACAATAAGAAATAAAATACATTACTCATTTGGAAGACTTTATTGGCAAGAAAGAACTGTACTGTTGGGATGGCCTGCACCTCAGCAGAAGAGGGAGCAGACTATTAGGTAAACACATGGTAGAATGTATCAACAAATGTTTAAACTAGGTACTATGGGGAGAGGAAAACTTCAAAAGCCTCTCTTGAATCAAGAGACCATTCAATTATGGAGCCGCAACTTATTCAAACATTAATGTAAAGACATCAGGTCCCAATAAAATAGAATCTGGAGACCTAAAAATTGTATTACTAAATGCCAGAAGTTTGAGAAACAAAATTGATTAACTTACTTACTTACTAAATACTCATAAGATAGATGTGTGCGGAGTTACAGAAACATGGTTTAATGATACCGACAGGAATACTGACATACCAGGCTTCACCAAAATGTATAAAAACAGGAAGGAAAGGTGAGGAGGGGGAGTTACATTATACCTTAATGACAAGCTGAAGGCATATGAAGTTAATAATTCCACTGATAGCAATGAAATGATATGGTCACAAATCAAACTTCACAATAAAATACTTACTATAGGTTTATGTTATCATCCACTAAGTTTAAACAATGAGGAAAAGAATCTATTCCTAACCAGTCTCAAAAAACAAAACATATCAGACAACACCATTATAATGGGTGATTTTAATTTCCCTAATATTACCTGGAGTACATTAGAAGGTAGCAATCCATCTGAAAACCGGTTTATTGATATTACTATTCAACATAACCTAGATCAGTTAGTGACAAAACCCACCCGCAGGACTAATACACTTGATTTAATACTAACAAACATGAGTGATGAAATAGAAAGACCCAAATTATAACCACCATTATGAACTGGGGATCGTAAAATGGACGTCGCTGATTGGCCGAGACGTTCTTGAAGCCGTGATGATATCAAGTTACATCATCACGGCTTCAGTAAATCTCCGGCCACCAGCCTCCTCACCTGCAGCACCACATATTGCTCTGCTACACCACTATTTCAACCTCCCAGCAAACTGTAAATAAAAAAGGCACAACCGTCGACGGAGTCATGCTCCAAAAAACAAAATAAAAGCCATCCGTCCTACAACCGCTGCAGCTGCCAGTGTTGTTCACAGTCCACCATAGATTTTCTTACCTCAGTCAAACTCCTGAGGAATATGATGTTGCCCAACTGATGTAAACATTCATCCTGAACTAGCGCCATTTCCACAGCATCACAGTGCGTGACTTTCTTTTTACACAAAAAAAAATTAAAATAAGTCACGGCGCCAACAAGCTCTAACTACCAACAACAAAAAAAAAAGAAATCAAACACATCTTCACCTGGTCCCAGACTAACTGGCACGACTGGGTGAAATGCATGGAGAACATACTTAACGGAAGAGCAGTGCTACCACAGTGAGACAGTGCTACTTACAGCAGTGCCACCTGCTGCCTGAACCCTTCAGGAAATATTTTGTGAAAAGATACTCATCCAACATCCTAAATGAATCAATTTCTCAAGGTTTTAAAAGTATTTTTTTGTTTTTTTGTGAAAAAAAAAAATCAGTCCACTTCATAATAGCAATAAGTCACTCCTGGGTGTGGTATATCATGGAATATCGTCATTCTGAATGGTTGACGACTCGCCCGCGCCCCATGCCCAACCACCCGAGGCATGATGATAGCCCATGATATACCACACCCTGTCATGTGTTATTGCTTAATTAGGGGCTAGTGACCACCAAATTGTAGAAATATTATATACATCATATAGTAAAATAGCCAAGGGTAAAACTAGAATAAAGAATTATTATAAAGCAAACTATACAAAAATAAAGGAATTCGTGTCATTATGACACTGGAAAGAAGAACTAATGAACCTGGATTTGGAAACTGTTTGAAAAAAAAATCCAAAACAAATTAAACTACTGCATAGACCAATGGGTACCATAAATTTGTAAATACAAAAACAATCGGAGGATGTTAATTTTGTCTGTGGACATATTTGTGCTATGAATTGCGGCAGCTGAATTGTGAAACAAGGGGCGTTTTGCTGCAAATTGCAGCAAAAGGAGTCAGTGTTTCGCAGAACACTGTTCCTTGTTTCATGAAACAGCTGCCGCAATTTGTGGCACAGATATGTCCACAGACAAAATTAACCTATTTCAGGGCATCTTTGGAGTACACTAACCCCCAGAATGTGATTCCTCTGCTCTCAATTAGGTAAACACCTGTTGGTGTTTACCTAATTCAAGTATAATGGGCTGCACAAGCAATTCCATAAGTGCAGCCCAGTCTCACTTCCCTTGCTCCTGAGGCTGGTCGTCCCATGAATTCTACTGGCATGTGTAAACACCAAAGGCTTGAGCGTACTATCAAGAGAAGTGGCCTGGATGCCATTGTGCACAAGATGACTTCTGTGCTAATAGACCCAGCACGCCTTGTTAGGTGTTTGCAGTAAGTTTGCAGTAGAGGTTAGAGGAACGAGGTGTGAACGAGCTTGATACATCCAGCAGACCAGACCTGAGTTTGATTCTCACAACCTCCATGTGCATACTGTGTGACTCTGAGCAAGTCACTTAACCACCCCAGTGCTCCCAGGTCACCCCGAAAACAGGCACTTGTGCCTAGTGGGCCTTACCCGGTTACCAAAGACTAAATAAAAATACATAAATAAAATAAATTTTTTCTAGTTGTATGCCATTGTAATTGAAATCAGCATGGACACTCACTACAAGAACTTGCGTTACAGTAGTACACTATAACTGTTCTGTACAGGTGCCCCCAAGTGCAGTGTTTTGGATCTAGACCAAATGGCTGGCCTAAGAGTATGTGATGTCATAATGAGATGCCCATATGAACCATTAGAATGTGGCATACAAACTGGCACCGTCACAGCATTTGTCAAAAACTGTCAACAAGTAAACAGGCAACACCTTGTCATCTGGATACAGGAGGTGACCTTTTATTACTGACCACCTGTGAAACATTTTTCACTACAACATGCTGGTCACCAGAGTCATGCAACCACTGTCGGTAAATATTTGCATGACACTGGATGCAGCACAGCATCAAAATGCACCATGCCAAGGAGATGCCCCCCTGGAAGTAGTCATACTAGATCAGTCAGAGCTAGTGTTTGGGTAGTGTGGAAGTGGAAGAGCTGGTGCAGTTCAATTCCCCTCCCCCTTCGTGTAACATGTAGCTACTCTGGAAGTCATAGGAAGGCTATTGCATGCCAAAACACAGAAGGATATTGGCACTGGAGGATTGTAAAGGCATGTTGCACATGGGCACGTTGCAAAACAACCCTGTCATTAGTAGCTAATAGTGGTGCACGCGAAGATGGAAGTGGTGACTGCCATAATGATATGGCCATGATGACAACGGCAATGTTTATTCTTGATTGTCTAGGAAAGATTAAAGCTGTGGTTACTCAGTGACAGCGGCAATGTTTATACTTGATCGTCTAGAAAAGATTAAAGTTGTGGTTACTCAGTCCCAGACTGTCGACATCCTACAGGCTATGGCAGTCAGTTTCATCTCATAGTTGTATGAAGAGATACTTCACATCATGTCTATTGAGATACATGATGATCCTCTTGGCAAAGACATGTTCTGCTATTCATTGCATTTATACATGCGGTACCACTACCCCAGCATCCCTGTTGACTCTATTGGCTAGATTACAGTTTCCTACTCTGAACCTGAATATAAGTTTTATAGTACACCATGCTGTTTACTGGAATAGCACTGGGGCATCCACAAAAGATCAAATATTCATTCTGGTTGATTAGCCATTAGCACATACTGTAAAATGCTTATTTAAAGAAGTTCAATGTGAAAGTCTACTTCAGATCTTGTGCTGGATGCCAGCTCTCATATGTGAACTGAGCACACGTACCAGTATGGAAATGAAGGTGAACAGTGTAGCAGTGATCAAGCCAGACCACTTTCAATCAAAACTGCCCAGACAACCCTTCAACTGCACAAACATACCACATCATTCCAACACATTATCCCACCCACACAGTGGCGGAGTGACTATAAAATGTCTGCCTTAACAGGCCATGTTCTAGAGGTACGTGTGCCTATGTGCCATTGTTGCTCAAGGCATGCATGATACAACTCAACCGTCATGTTTGTAAAACATGCAGTTGTGAAGTACATTAACTAAAATTGCCACAGCTTCCTATTCAGTCTGTTGATGCTCCCACTATGCACACATACTGAGCTCCAGTAAGATTACCATGAAGCACATGCCATGGCTAGGCCAACAGATTATTTGCTGTTGTCTTGTTCAGTCACAGGCATTTGAGTGCAGATTATTATTAAAGCAAAAGTGTTATTTCATCCTCACAAAATCCTCAGAATGAGCATTAGGGCTGACAACCCCAAGGCACCCCCGGCACCTGTTGGTGCTTGGAGAGTGGAGGTGGGGTGTTAGGGTTGGAAACCCTAACTTGACATTTCCCAACTTTTGATGGTGGGAACCAAAACTGATGCATATACAACATTTTTTGCCAAGAAAATACATATACACACACATATATATATATATATATATAACACACACACCTGTATATTAGGGTTTTGTAAGCATTTCCATGTTAAACCCAAATTTTTGCATCTTAATAACTTTTCCCCTGCTCTGCCGATTTAAATGAAATTTGTGAAGCACAGTCTCTGAGCCAGTAATTCTTGATCCTTTAGTTTTCATGTAGATCAGTTTAGGGGACGCAAAGTTACATAGGTGCAAATAAACCACAAAAGTCTCAATTTTTGAAAATGTTAAGACTTTTTTTTGCCAGCCGATAACTAAAATAATAGGAGGCTTTGAAACATTGAAACTTTCAGGTTTCACAGAGGTTGGTCCAAGGTGCATGCTTTTGTGGGTTTTAGGTCTTGCAGTTAAGTAGTTTTTAAAATATCTAATACAAATGTTCTGTTTCTGAGCATGAGCAATTTAAAAAATGAGCATTCTATTCATAACTGAATTTTTGCGAAAACAGCAGCCTGCGCTATACATCATAGCTGTTTTTAATAAATGATAGCTGTGTCATATAGTACTTGCACTATACAACACAGCTGTCGTTTATTGAGGACAGCTTTATCGTATAGTATAGGCTGGTGCTGTCACCACTCGTAGGTCAGGGACGGGGCTACTATCATTGTAGCCCTGCCAGCCTGACTGTGGCCGGAAGTGACATATATTATGAACCACTCTGTCAACTTCAGCACCATTAGCACAGCATTTCTGGGTTTTCTTAATGGCAATACAAGCACAGGAGATGTTAATCGGTCTCCAAGAGTGACTGTAATTCCCTATAGATTTGAACCGCGTCATGGAGCAGTCTCAAACAACAACGCTGTAGCCACTGGGATGGCCATTGATGTACCTGCCAGTACTGCTCACAACTGGCATCCAATCGGCTTTAGACTAAGTAGTTGCGAGATGACAGTGTTTTTTTTTTCTACCCTGCAGTGTCACACAGGATTCATTAGAAAATAAAAGGAAATTGCACATCACATTGTTATACTCATTAGTGTAGTTATCATGGGTTGTATTCCAGCTTCTGTTTGCCTAGTGCTAACCACGGCACCAATCAAAACTGTTTTCTTCCCTTTGTTTTTTTTTTTTTTTTTAGCATTGACGCAACTTGTGTAAAATTGCCCATAACAAGAATACTGATTATCTTTTAGGTGTGTATTTTGACCTTTCCTATATTTTAATATCTATAGCCTGTGCTGTCAGATTCTATAGACTGCTTGTTTTAAATACAGTAATAAAATATGTTCCCCAACATAGCACAAGTCACTCCTGATTGCTGTCATCCTTGACCTGTATGCATTTGCTCATGGATTTTATTTGAGATGCAGTCTTGTCAACCATATTTGTATATACTGGCATTCTTTTTTTATTAATTATTTACTCTCTTGCTTAATTCCATGTATTGAAGCATACTTTGGGTTAACATCATGTCATGCTAGCAAGTAAGTAACACTTTTACGAGAGATGAATTTGTTAATTTTTTGCTATAATTGTATACACGTCAGCCACGTGTCAGCATGATGTGGTCACGATGCCAGTAGCTATGATTCGCACGACTCTGCAGATGCATATGTGGCTCATGCCATCCCCATTAATTTTCAGTGACAATTAGTAATTGTGTTGTGTTATTGGGAAGTAAATTCAGACCTTTGGTGTCACTTGTACACTGCAGTTTTATTTAGTGTGTCGGGTGCTGGGATCATGTTGTAATGGTGGTGGGGGTGGTGGCGTTTGGGTGTGTGGGGGTGAACCATTATGGACAAGGGCAATAGCAGTTACCCATACTGCAGTCTTTTCTAAGTCAAGCAAAAGGGGGAAAAAACTTCTATTTGACTCTAGTAGGTCACGACGTGGAATCAGCTTGTTTTGGATAATTATGATGCGAATACTCTTTTTTTGCATAAGCACAGCATGTCAGATAAAATTTTTGGTGAGCTCCAGTGTTGCGTGATGGTATAGATGAGGTGAAAATTTGTCAAAATAGGTGCTAGCATTGTTTTAGCTAATTTAATGCAATTCATTTCTCGTATGCTGATCGAACATTGACACCTCTACCATGAACGACAGTACAGTGACACAGCGACGGGTCGTTGTACTGTCACCACAGAATCCCGGCAGTGCTTTCTTGGGGTCTTACACCCCTTCCCTGAATCAACTCCAACTCAGAGTTAATTATCTTAAGTATGGGGGGTGTGGGGTGCTCTGGGGTTCGGGGGCAAAGCCCCTGAAGAAAACGCAGTGTTCTTGGATGGATTTATGCCAACCACAATTGCGGTCAACATAAATCTGTCACTGTAACATCGGTCGACAAAATATTTGTCGAACTGGTGTCGTAGAGCCTTAATTTAGATAGATACTTTACACAGATTTCTAACCCTATGCTGAATATTAGATGAGATTATTTTTCTGTTCATGTAATGCACCAGTTGCAACATCTTTTTTTATTTAAACCTGAAAGAAAGAAAAACATGCCTTGTCAATGCCGCTCTCCCCCTCCTCATCCCAATCCTCCCATTGAGCACCCACCTCCCCTTACACCCTTACCCTATACTTACCTCTGAAGTGGTCTGGTGTCATCTTCTGTGGACTGGGACACATCTGCACTCTTCAAAGCTGAACCGCAAACTGATAAATAAAACTTAGTGCTGTAGAATGTATTTGGCATTGGAGCTGGTTGCACAATATGACACAGCTGTCATTTGATAAATTACAGCTGTGTTGTATACTGCAAACTGTATGACACAGATGTCCTTTACTAAATGACAGCTGTGTCATATACTGCAACTGGTTCCTATGCCAAATACATTAATATGGCACTAAGTTAAGGTGCCAGATCCCCCCAGTCAGTTTATTAAATAAATGGTTGCCAACATTGGGGGCCCCAATCCCCATGTCAGAATTTATTAGATCTCATCCCCCAGCAGTGTGGGACACCTGGGGAGCCCACCCCCAGTGTCCCAAAATAGTGCATTTTAAAAATGTAATATAATCCAACACAGGGATGCCCACTCCCGGTGTGGGATCCCCTCCCCCCCGCAGCCCCTTGTTTTATTGTTATTGACATCAGGGGCCCCAATCTCCATGTTGGATTTAATTATATCTCCCGCTAGCTTTATGGGACACTGGGGAGCCCACCCCCAGTGTTCTGTTATACATGTTTAATATAGTCAACCTGTGAAAAAAGAAAACAGTTCCCTCTACATCTTTTTTTTTTGTAACCTTTAAAAAAAAAAAGAAAACCATCCCTTGTCATCATCACCATCCCCCTTCCTCATCCCAAACTCCCCCGCTGAGCACCCACCTCCCCCCAACCCCCCTTACCCTATGCTTACCTCTGAGGTGGTCTGATGTCATCTTCTATAGACTGGGACACTCTGCACTCTTCAAAGCTGAACTCCAAACTGAGGAATAAAGCTTAGTGCTGTATCATGTACCTGGCATAGGAGCTGGTTGCACTACATGACACACCTGTTGTGTAGTAAATGACAGCTGTGACATATAGTGCAAACTATATGACACAGCTGTCCTTTACAAAATGACAGCTGTGTCATACAGTGCAACCAGCTCCAATGCCACACACATTATGCAGCACTAAGTTAAGGTGCTGGACTCCCCCCAAGCCAGTTGTTCAATAAATGGTTGCCAACATAAGGGGCCCCAAGCCCCGTGTTGGCATTTATTACATCTCACCTCCACAGTGTGGGACACCTGGGGAGCCCACCCCTAGTGTCGTGAAATAGTTTATAAAAACAACTTCATGTAATCCGACACTGGGATGCCCATCCCCAGTGTTGGACCCCCTCGTCTCTGCAGTGCCTTGTTTAAAAATGCCTTACCTACATGATGGCCCCAATCCCCATGTTAAAAAAGAAAACAGTCCCACATATTTTTTCCCTGAAAAATAGAAAATGGCCCCTCATCATCCCCGCCATACCCCTCCCCATCCCAACCTTCCCATAGAGCACCCTCTACCCCACACCCCCCCTTACCCCATACTTACCATTGGAGGTCATCCACTGTCATCTTCTTTGGACCGGGACACACCTGCACTCTTCAAAGCCAAACCGTGAACTGAGAAATAAAGGCAAGTGCTGTATAATGTATTTCATTGGGGTTTTCAATTTATGTTGATATCTTTGACATTTGTTTATATTTTTTTTATCACTACTTTATTTCTCCTTGCTCCATGTGGCCCCCATCTGACTGACTCCCCCAGCTCCATGCCCTGGAATTACCAGGGCTTACCTTATGCCCGGTCCGGGAGGGGTGCCTTCGGAGAGTCGGTCACCATCCTGCCGCCAGCTGCCTTTTTCTGTTTTTTTCCCCTTATTTTTGGAGGACCCCAGGAGAAGAACGCATGCATGTGGAGGCATGCATGCGCCTTACAGCCCCGGTAACAGCCCTCCTCTGCCCACCCCATTGGTCTCTCGCCGACATCCTCACTTGCGCAGCCCCTTGGCCTCCACCAGAGGGTAGCCATGAGTGAGGGATGCCACCCCATCTCCCCAGAGAGGAGAGCTGCCCTACAGCTACTCCATCCTGCTCCACCCGCTCCCCCCCATGCTGACTTCCAATGACCTAGGCTCGCTCCTGAACCCGGGTCGCCGGTGTGCCGTGAGGTGAGATGTCCAGCGCCTCAGCCCTCTGCGCCACTGGGCCGGCGACATTTGTTTATATTTTATCACCAAAATTTAAACATGGGCTTTTGGGGATTCCACCTCATGAACACTATCACTGTAATTTCATTACTTGGGCCCAGAAGGTGATTGGCCTGGAAGGTGATTTTGTAGTTGTTGTGCAGAATCACCTTTCAGGACTGATTAACAAAATGACAGTGTCATTGTTCATGAGGTGAGGTCACTAAAAGCCCATGTTGAAAATGTGGTGAAAAAAATTCCAACAAATGACTGCATTATGAGTGTGCATTGCACAGTTTCTACGCAGGTGCATAACTTTGGTAATTTACAATATTTTGACTCCAGATTTTCAACATACCAATTTTTTTCACACCACCTCACAAACGGTACAGCTGTTATTTCTCACATCCTGCCCAAAATGTGTTTTCCCACCTGTGGCACAGAATGTCATGGTCGCTGTGCAGAATCACTTTTTGGGACTGATTAACAAAATGACAGTGCCAGTGTTCATGAGGTGGGGTCCCATAAAGGTCATGCTGAAAATGTGGCAAAACAAATCCTAAAAATGGGTATGTTACGAGTAGGTGTTGCGCAGTTTCTACGCAGGCGCATGACTTTTGTAATTTACAATATTTTGACTCCTGATTTTCAACATACCTATTTTTAACACCACCTCATCAACAGTACAGCTGTCATTTTTCACATCCTGTCAGAAATGTGTTTTCACACCTGTGGCATGGAATGGCATTTCAGCACGGATTTGAAATATGTTCACCTATGTGGTGTTTAAGGTGGTGTCATAAGAAGAATATGTTTAAAGTCTGGGGTCAACATATTCAAAAATAAAATAATTTATTAAGTAGCATTGATTGCAGGGATGCCCGTTGCACCTCTGGGGAACATGCTGCCTTACCGTGCCGGTGAGCTGAGTTCAGGTGTGCATTCAATGAGCTGGTTTACTGGGACCAGGCTAATGGGGAAGGTACTGCAGCATGCAGCATCAGTCATGGCATAAGTAGGGATGGAGCAGTGTTTTGGCATAGACGCCACACTCTGTGGTGGGTCAGGGAACCTCTCCCACAAGGTATCGAAATGTGTGGGTCTGTATCACTGAAGATAAAAGTACTATCTCAATAGCCACCAGTGAGACAGTAGTACTGTCTTCATGCTGGGTATGTCACAGTTAAAATGCCTAGTACCTGCTCTACCTTGCTGAAAGCATGACCCCAGCTCAGCTTGAGATGCAGTCTCCTTCAGCCCTTTAATTACCTTATGTGCAGTTCTCTACATAGCCCCTCATGTCTCCAGCAGTCCCCTATCCAGAAGAAGTTATCCTAGGAATGTTTTGGCACCAGAATAATGTAAACAGAATCGTAAACTGAGCTGATCCACTTGAATTGATGGCGCCATCCCCAGAAACGCAGGCACATTTTCATATAACACTGAAGTGCCAGGAGGCTCGCTTATGTCTCCAAATACCCGAGTTCAGCTTAAGGCATTTTGTAATAGAGATAAGAAAGCTGAATTCCTGAAGGTGTAAATTAATTAAAAATGAATGCTTAAACTTGCAAAAATCATAGTCTGAAAGTAGCTATACCATTAGCGGTATGGAGGTGCTTTGGCTTTTCAGAAAGCTCTGTTGTGAGGGGGACAGAAGGTTATGAGTAGTGAGATAATGTGTGAGGTTTGAGACCACCACCTTTTCAAGTAATTTATTTAGGGCTGGGAAGATGGCAATTGGCCTATAGTTTTGCAATAATTTAGGATCTTTTTTAAAAACAAGTACAACTTGAGAGGATTTCCATAAGTCAGACACAGTGACAGTCGTTAAGAAGGGGTTAATTAATGTAGGAGAGGCTAACTCTTTAGCAGCAATCTATAGGAGTTTGGACTCGACACCATCAAAGCCCACTGACTTGGAGACAGAAATCTGTAGAATATTTGCATTCTGAATGTTGTTTTTACGAACTCTGTTTAGTGCTTTCAAAGAGTTGCTTCCTGCCTGCAGCTAGGGACAAACACACACACACACACACACACTCTCTCTGTGAGGCTTGATGCTTATCTTTAAAGTCTGATGATGTGCACATGTTGACCTATTGTGTAAGGCAGCAGACTCAAGACTAGAACTACTATACAGGTATAGAAACACTTTCCTAGCAGAACTTAAGATCCTACGTGTACAGTGCCTCATTACAAGTATTACTGATTATAGGATTGTGGTCTAGGGCTCTATGAGTGACAGTGTGCTGTCCAGGGCCGGGGTCTCTTCAACAAGACCTATTTCTTTGCGCTTGGCAAAAAAAAGACACACACACCTGTGTGCTATACAGCAGCCTTAACTGGCTGTACCTGGACACGAGGCTGCTCTACCACACCTTTGTCACTGGCAAAAAAGCTTTACAAGGCTTCCTGTCCCCTAGCCTAAGGTCAATGTTCACCTCAGTTGAGAACAAATACTGTATTACACCAGGTGTGTATAATGACATACCCTGCTACTTCCATGGAAAAGAACCTCCCTTGGCCAATTCTGTTTTATATACTGTTTTGCTAAGCAATGGAATGACCTGCCTGACTCTCTAAAAACTGACTGTTTCATTGAGCTGTTTAAATCCCAGCTGCTCTCCTCAATTAGATACATAGATGCTGTTGGCAGATAAGGAACACTAGGCCCATCCAGTCTTAAGTTGCCTAATGAAGCGTCCAATGACCCTATCTGGATTTACTGGATGAAAACAGGACAAAAGAAGGCACAAGGCCCATCAGGATTGTCCTCCCACAACAGTGGGATATTAAACAAATTGTTGAGCAAGTAGCCAGGAATCAAGTCTAAATTTAAAGGAATCGAAGCTAGCTGCTTCTACAATAGTCTGAGGCAAAGAGTTCCAGCATTTTGCTGCTCTTATGTTGAAGAAATTATCATATTTTTTATTATTGGCCCATTTAATTTTTAGTTGCTTAGTATGTACTTTCCCACAATTCTCTTGTTGGCTGATGATAGCCTACTTATGTTGAGCAGCTTGGGATTATGTACTAGCTTGTACATAAGTAACAGATCACCCCTTTTTCTTCTCACTAATAGTGAATAAAGCTTTGTTTCCCTAAGTCTGGTATCGTAACATTTATTTCTTAATCTGGGGATGGATTTAGTAAGCCTTCTTTGAACTTGCTCAAGACGATTTATATCAGCTTTAAGATAGGGACTCCAGAAGGGAGAGCCATAGTCCAAATGTAGTCTGATATAAGCTCTATACAAAGGTATTAAATAATGTTCAGATTTGCTTATAAAGGTTTTATTGATCTGTCTCATAATTATATTAGATGTTCAGACTACTTTGCCACAATGGTCACTAGATGACAATTTATTATTTATCAAAATACCAAGATCACTTTCACAATTAGATGATTTAAGTTCTTGACTGTTTAAGTAATATTTGTGAGAAAAGTTGTTCCTACCAAAGTGTAAAATCTTACACTTATCGATGTTAAAGAACATTGAGTTTTTTTTGGCCCATTGCTCAATGGAGACTAAATCTTGCTCAAGAAGTTTAATATTGACTAGAGTATCAACTCTACCACCAAGTTTAGTGTCATCTGCAAATTTTGAAAGATAATTATTAGAGTAGATGTCCATATCATAAATGAAGAAACTAAACAGGACAGGTCCCAACACGGAGCCCTGAGGGACACCACTTGTAACCCTACCAGAAAAAGAAACAACTCCATTAATTCTAACAAATTGTGTATGATTGAATAACCATTGGGATATCCAATTAACTAATTGAGACAGAATTCTCAAGTTGTGAAGTTTATTGATTAACAAAGAGTGTGACACATGATCAAATGCCTTACTGAAATTGAACAATAGTACATCTGCTGGAATATTATTATCCATTAACTTACTAATCTTACGATAGAAAGATATGAGATTGGTTGTACATGAAAAGCCAGATTTAAATCCATGTTGAAAGCTGTAAATATCAAATTGTTCCAGTGTATTCTCCAGTTTACATTTAATTAGACGTTCCATAGCTTTTTCTAAAATGGAGGTCAGACTAATTGGACGATAATTCTGGACATTGGACTTTATCCCCTTGTTATAAATAGGAGTGACTATGGCATTATGCCATACATCAGGTATTTCACTATCTAGTAATTATTTATTAAATGGGATTTGAAGTAGAATTGTAATTGAGTCTAGCGTTTCTAAAAGAAATATAGCATTGATGTTATCCGGACCAGAGCTAGTAGATCTTTTGATATTAGATAACATGGTCTTAATTTCAGATAAATCAAATAAAGGAATAGAGGAGTCATTTCTATTCATAGATATTGAGGGTTTAATGGGTTGATCAAAAACAGAACAAAAGTATCTGTTAAAGTGATCAGCCGTCTCCTTATCTGAAGTTATAACAATCCCATTGTCACAAAGTGGTCCTATTTTTCTGTTATTTCCCTTGTTACCATTGATGTAAGAATATAAGGATTTTTGGTTAGCTTTAGAGTGAACCAGTTTGAACTCAAATTTAACCCTAGGAGTTTTAATTAGCTTTTGTAATGTAGACAAGGCAGTTTTGTATTTAAATCTCAGAGATGGACTAGGATTTTTTTTTTAATTTCTTAAAAAAACGCTCCTTAGATTTTATTTGTTTATCGATAGTTTAATTGTACCAAATAGGAATTTTACCTTTATTATTATATTTTGGTTTTAAGGGAACATAGATGTCTTCTAGATGGTATATAGTATTAATCAGACATTCATATGTTTCGTTAATGTTTTTGCCCCTAAACATTTCTGCCCAATTAATTCTATTTAATTCTAAGTTAATCTGTGTGAAATTAGCTTTATTATAATCCTTATATTTAATGTTATTATTAATCTTAGGAATAAGTAGAGGAATAATAAAAAATAAAGCATTGTGGTCACTGTTACCAATGGGGGCCATAATGTTTATATCAGAGACACTGAAGCCCTCATTAGATAATACTAGGTCCAAAATGTTATTACCTCGAGTAGGTTGACTAACCAATTGATTCAAACCCAGATCGATAATTGAATTTAGAAATCATTTATCATGATTATTGTTACCTGTATAGAGATTCCAATTAATATCGGGCAAATTAAAATCACCTAAAATGAGAATATCATCATTCTGAGATAAATCTTAAATTATATGTAATAATTCAGTTGTATATTGAATGTCCACTGAGGGTGGCTGATAGCAAACCCCTATGATGAATTTAAGATGGTCCATAAATTGGATGGATATCCAAAGTGATTCTGTTTGAGTATGGGAAGAGATTTCATATGAAGAAATGTCTTCTCTGACAAAAAGACACACACCGCCACCTCTACTATCTGTTCTGTCTTTATGATAGAGTTTATAATTGAGGATGTTTCTGCACCAAGCTGAAGAAGGGTCCCACCAAGTCTCTGTGACAGCAATAATACTAAGATCAAGTAGGATACATTTTGCTGTAAGCTCAGCCATTTTAAGAGAGTTCAATGATCTTGCATTAAAAGACAGTATGTTACATGATTTCCCAGTACTGGCATTCACTTTTGATTTAAGAGAATTAGGAATTGACCCATTCTCCCCCAGACTGTTTAGTTTAAATGTTTATTAATGACAGCGACAATTGATCTGCCTAACAGAATACTTCCCCTCCTACCTAAGTGCAAACCATCCCAACTGAAGTGAGATTCCCTGTCACTGAAGTTCTCCCAGTGAGGAATGCAGCAAATACTTTGTTGAAGGCACCACTTTCTTAACCATTCATTTGTTTCCCTAATTAGACAAGTCATACTGTGCATTGCCCTGAGTACCGGAAGGATTTCAGAAAAGCATACAGTACAGCCCCTTTCTATGAGTAAATTGTTTAAGGCCACAAAATCTTTTTTGATCTGTAAAGGTCTATTTTGATTTAAGTCATTAGTACCTGCATGTATAATAACAAGTGGATTGTCACCTGCATAAACAAGTATATTGTTAACCATTGGCTTTAGCTTTTTCTTCCTTTCTCTGTTATTCCTTTGTTTCTGTCCCATCCATGTTCGAACCCTGCCACTGTATGGGCTGCCACCACCTCCTGGGGAAGGCTATTCCATGCATCCACCACTCTTTCTATAAAAAAGAACTTCCTGACATTTTCCCTTATGCAGCTACCCCTCAGTCTCATGTCATGTCCTCTTGTTCTGGCACTACTATTAATCTAAAATATGCTGTCCCCTTCCACCTTGTTTTTTTTTTTTGTTTGTAAAATATTTTTATTGCGTAAAAACAATAACATGTATAACATTCTTATGCAAATATATTTTTCTGCAATATGGGTACATTCATTATAGACATTACTGACATTCCATACACATTTCATTACTGTCTGATAGATTATAAATACAAAGCATATAAAACATATTGAACAGGTTAGAGATCTCTGCTTCTGAGGAAGACTTGGATTTAAGGCACCAAGAGAGTCGGATATGTAGGGTTTTATGTGGTTCCTCTGTATTTTTGGTCTGGATGTTACAAAGTCTTTGTTGCACTCCCAGGTGCATGTCATTTCTTGAGTAGTGCAAGGGAAAGGACAAGGACAGAGGGTACCAGGGGCCTAAGTGGGGGTCCCACTTGTATAATTAATTATAGGGTTTTAGGGAGTTTAAGGGTGTGTCTGTTCTGGGACTGGGGCTATTCCTTCTTTTGTATATTTTGCATACTTTGTATCTGGGGCTGTCCTCAGCCCCAGTAAATGTTTTGGGCTTATACAGGGAATAAAGCCTCCCCTATTGCTTCTACAAGTGGTAGCCATATTCGGTCAAATTGGACCCCAGTGCCATTTGCAGTGAGTTGTGTTTTTTCCAATGAGAGACACAGTTTCAGGTTGTTGGATCATTGCTGAACTATGGGAGGCTTTTTAGACATCCATGTCTAGGCTATGGTTTTTTGTATTCACCAGTGCTGTGACCCATAGCGGATGCAAAGCCCCCTCCCTGTGCATGCATTGGGTCAGCCCAAAAACAGTAATTCAAGGGGTGAGCATGATAACCTCCTCTGAAGAGTTTCCTCCATCAGTCTGTGGATTGCATGCCAGAAGGGGGCTACTCTCAGGCAGAGTAGTGCCATGTAAAGAAAGTCACCCTTCCACTTTGTTAATGCCCTTGAGGTACTTGAATGTTTCTACCCTGTCACATCTCTCCCTCTTTTGTTCCAGCGTGTACAAACTGAGGTCGCTCACTCTCTCTTCATAAGGCTTGTGATGTAATCCCTTCACCATTTTAGTCGCTCTCCTGTACACTGTCTCTATTTTGTCAATGTCATTTTGAAGGTGTGGTCTTCAGAACTGTACACAGTATTCAAGATGAGATCTCACCAGGGTCTTGTACAGTGGAACTATTACTTCCCTCCTTTGGCTTGTGATTCCCCTTCCAATATACCCACTTACCCCACCTGAGACATGCAGTTGCTACCTTTCATGCCAGTGTTACCTGCATTTGTTTTATACTACGCTGCACTTCCTCTGACTGCAATGCCAAATTGTAACCCATATGCCTAATGTCTCTGCAATTTGTCTTACCTGTATTCATTCAATTATAATTGTAGCCTTACTGTTTTGAACCCATGTTCTGATATCACTGTACCTCAATGATGGATATCATGTTATCTGATTTCAATTAATTGCAGTTGTAGTCTTACTTATTACATTGTACACCTGTAACTGACTCTGTAAATGTAATTTTTTGTTGTACTTGACCTTAAACCCTTTGAAAATAGGTTCTGCCTAAATGGTTTTATAGGTTCATAGGTGAGTACAAGTTCTAGGGACTAGCCCATTATGAACTCACCATCTTTATCCGAGATGGAATTTATATTTATCATTACCCATACATATATATATATATATCAAGATTAGTTTTAAATGACAATAAATTTTGACTGTGTACTATGTCTTATGGAAGCATGTTCCATGCTGGTACTACCCTCTGTGTAAAGAATCTATTTCTTCTTACTGTTTTGTTAATAGTAGATCTTAATTTTAGTTTATGTGACCTCATATCCCTTTCAGAAGGATACCTTTCTAGGCATATAGTTTCAAGAAGAACAGGGTCTCTGATGGCTCTAAAGATTAGACAAAGGTCACCTCTTAAAAAACGATATTCCAAACAGTATAGATTCAATGCTAATAATCTTCCAGCATATGGTAATGATTTCATATTTTGTATATTTTTGGTAAACCTACGCTGTACTTTTTCCACAGTTACTCTTTCTCCAACAGATGTAGGTGTACAGAAAGAAGAACAGTAATCAAGATGTGATCTCACTATACTTTTATAGATTGGAACTAAAACCTCTGCCTCTCTGCTATCTGTAATAAAAACTAAAACTAACTATCTAAAAATTGGTCTGGTGTTATAGAGACAGCCAAGCCAGTGAACTACATCATTCACAAACTGGTTAAGGCATCAGGAACGCATTAGGTACTACAAAGAGAGAGGGAGAGAGAGAAAGCATTGTCCATTATTCATTCCAGTTACATTGCTTTAGTTGTACATTTACAATACATTGCTTCCACAAAAGGCCAAATGAAAGATACAGGTCAGTGAGCTATTTAAACAATGAGCACTGTGGGATTTGTCCTTTTTACAAAGTTTCTTGTGGAATACTCTTCCGTGATGATAGCCTTTAGTCTGGTTTCACAGCGGGATAATTCCTTAATGTAAACAATAATCAGCAAAGTTGAAGGCACAACTTCCCTGGCTGGAGAGTTATCCCATTGAGAATTTGCTAAGATAAATTCTATACTGAATTGCTGTTGCTCCCTAACAGTGACACTAGTACTGCAACCATTACAAGATAGATTAAATACCACGGATCTCATGACATTTTGCTTAATTTTGAGAGAGGCTATTCTCCGGATAGAACCAAACAGGCAGTACTGAAGGATGTAAAGACCCTTCTCACAGCAACAGCTGAAAATATAGTACAAGGCTTTCCAGTTTTGTTCTGTTTCTTTCCATATTTTTGGGGCCGCATTCCCCCAGTTCCTCGGGCTCCATCCGCCCGCTGCCCCCATGCCCAGGCTTACCCCTCTGGGTGGGGCCACTGAGGGGCTTCCCACTCCTGACTGGACATTGTGGCCAAGCCCCAGATTACCCCCTAGGTCAGGGCCATGAGAGTGGGACCTCCCCGGTGGGCATCGGAGGCAGTGGGCAGTGGGACAGAATGGGCCTTCATGCTGGGGGACCAGCATTTTTCTACTTGCTACCCTGGGAGTGGGGATGTGCAGTGATGACCAGTGTCTGCCCCAACCCCCAATGTATTGGCGCCAAGTGCTGCGGTGCCCCTGGCCTCTGCCAGGGGTCCATCAAGTGCCAGACACTCAGCCCCTCCCTCCCTCCCCCGGAGAAGGAGAGTAGTCCTAGGGACACTCAATCTTTCTCCCCCGGCCAACCCTCTGACTCCCCAGGTCCATTTCCAAACCTGGGTCGCTGGCGCCATGAGTGGAAATGTAACTGCTGCGCAGGCGTGCTGGCTTCCAGTTTTCTTTAATGGACTATGCTTTTTCCCAGGTCCTACCGACCTCCAACAGGCAAAGTCCACAGGTCTTTCAAGATATTTAACCTGTTACAACTCCCAGATTACAGATACTAGCTTGTCCTTTGTGGTAATGAAAAAAACAATGCCAACAGTACCCTTGCTGAGCTCTACAGAGATCTACTGCAGCAAAATGACCATTATACAGCTTGTCTTAAAGCTCAGTGGTTAGAGCTTTAGTTTCATATGAAGAAGTCACTTTCAGAGTTTCCAAAATGTCACTGTCTGGATTTCTGGCAAGCAGTTCTCCAAAATGATTCCTATGAGAAGTGTTTTTTGGATAGGGTGCATAGGGAGGGGTATCACCAGCAGGAAGAGGGAGGTAGTGTTAGATCGATGGTGAGGCCCCACCTAGAGTACAGTGTCCAGTACTGGAGGCCCCATCTTTGGAAAGACATAGATTGGGTGGAGGCGATACAGAAGAGGGCAACCAAAACGGTGCATGGCCTGCATCAAAATCCCTATGAGGAAAGACTCAAGGAATTAAATATGTACTCTCTAGAGGAAAGGAGGGAAAGGGGGCACAGGATAGAAACATTCAAATACCTCAAAGGTATTAATAAGATACAGGAGGGTAGCATTTTACATTGAAAGAGATGCTTGAGGACAAGGGATCATGACATGAAGCTGGGGGGGGACTCAGAGGGGATGTGAGGAAAGACTTCTTCATGGAAAGGGTGGTAGATGCCTGGAATGGCCTCCCAGCGGAGGTGGTAGGCACTAAAATGGTAGCAGGATTCAAGCATGGATGGGATACACACAAGGGGACCATTGTAATAGGGCTGGGGGAGTAAGGCCAGAGATCAAGTAGGGTCTGCAGTAGCACAGTAGGTAGGGAATTTAGGGCAGACTAGGTGGGCCATGAGGCCCTTATCTGCCGACAACTTCTATGTTTCTATGTTTGTATAATTTGGGCTTAGTCACTACTGGTCTATTGATTCCCACATAGACTACAGTGGTAGAAAGGGGATTCATTTTGATTTGCAGGGTTAAGTTTGATTCATCCTGTCTTTCTCCTTCAACTACACTGAACTAATGTGTGTTAAGCTGTCAGATGCTGGCATTCCTACTTTTCACCTGGAGGATGCCGTACCACTACAATTTAAATCTGGAAAACAAAGGAAAAAAACTCAGGTGAGACCATATGGAATTAGAGAGTCATCAAGTTCTGATTCAGAAATAGACTAGTCATGTAAACTTAGTACCTCAAAACCAACAATATTTGCTTTTCACTTTATCTTCATATTTTTTCAAAGCTGCTTCCTAAGGAAGTGTAGACAGGTAAAAGTTTTGTGGGACAGGCAAACTTTATATCCCACCTGTCCCTTGGGTAACTATCCCCCAAACAATTATTTCTAGCTCTGGGTGTATATAAGGGATATGCTATGGCCCTAATGAAAATATCACTGATATTTTCCTGAGTGCAGTTGGCCCTTATGTCATCACAAGTGTCGAAGCCAAAAATTATGTCAAAAGGTCAAAATGCACAAAGGTAAAATATCACTGATATTTTCATTTAAGCCATGGCATATTTGATTTATGCCATGCATTTTATTATACAATGGCAAGAAAACATACTACAAGATTGTTCAGTGGCTACCTTCAACAGTGATTTTAGCCTAGCACAGCCTCATTGTATGGCAGAGTGCAAGATCCTCAATAATTACTACCTGCTCCTCCATTGCTACTGTGAACCTACTGTGTGGATAAATGGACTTTGAGTGAAAATAACTATTCTCACTGTAGGGCCCACACTGGTACAAATATCATGGATATGTTCCATCTTTTACCCTCACAGGTACGGCATAAATACATATATATATATATATATATATATATATATATACATATATATATATACAGTATATACTGTATATATATTGGTTTCTTCAATTAACGGACAGTATTATTGCTAAATCTTTGGCTACCATATTTAATCTATCTTTGACCTCCTCATCTATACCCTCAACATGGAAGCAAGCCAGAGTGGTCCACATATTCAAGTCCGGTGACCATACTCTGCTTGACAACTACTGCCCCATCTCCCTCTTCTCTCACCTGAGCAAATTCCTTGAAAAGATTGTCCTCCAGTGAGTCTGAGACCATTGGCCTGATTCAAGAAGGATGACACAGGGCTTGCATCAAGCCCTGGGTCAACCCCGATCTTTGGCGCAACTGTGCCAAATTTGTCTTCCGCAACTGTGCCCCGTTCAGCAACATTTGGCACAGTTGTGACAGTTTCTTCCTTTTATGGAAGCTTATGCCAAAGCTTTGGCACAAGCCCTATAAACTGGCTCCCTCACTGATGCGCAGGAAGACCAGGGCAAGCTGGTCTAACTTGGTGTGGCTGATGCAAGGGACTTGTATCAGAGGTTGCGTCTGGCACTCTTTGTGAATTGCAGCTGATGCACTGATTGCCGCAAGTTGGCCCTTGTGACTGACCCTTCAAAGAAAGTCCCTTACCTTGATCTAGGCCCCATTCTGAATCAGGTCCCATGTGTCGAAACACAACCTGCTCTCTCCCCAACAACATGGCTTCAAGAAGAGCCACAGCACAACCAAGGCCTTAGCATATGAACATACGAACATATGAATGTGCCAGCAGAAACAGACCACCAGGTCTATCTAAGTCTGCTCGAGTGTGCAGCCAACACCCCTAGTCTGCAGCTGCCCCAACCCCCTCCCTTTTGTCATCCCACTGCCACCCCTACCCTCACTCTCCCCTGTTCCCTGTCCCATGCCCTTTTGAAGCTGTTCACAGATTTACATGATACCACCCATTCTGGTAGGGCGTTCCATTTTGCTATCACCCTCTCTGTGAAATAGTGTCTCCTCATTTCCTTCCTAAATCTTTCCTCCTCCATTCTTAGCCCATGCTCCCCCTCCTTAATTTAAAGACCCCATCTGCCCATCCTTATTGATTCCCCTCAGATACTTGAATGTCTCTATCATGTCTCCCCTGTCCCTTCAATCCTCCAGGGTGTACATATTTAGGTCTCCCAGCCTGCTGTCATAGTCTTTCCCCTCCATCCCACATATCATCTTTGTTGCCCTCCTCTGCACCCCTCCAGCAGCCTGATATCACGCTTTAGGTATGGCCTCAAAACTGCACACAATACTCTAATGCGGCCTACTAGCGACCTGTAGAGGGGCAAGATCACCTCACTTCGCCTGGATGAAAAACCCCTCGCTATGCACCACAGCATTTTGTTCACTTTTGCAGCTGCTCTCCTGCACTGGGCAGTGTTGTTCATGGTCCCTGTTATCATTACCCCAGGTCCTTCTCCTCCTCAGTGATCCCTAGCTTAACCCCCAGTCAGTATTCTCTCCTTGGGTTCTTCACCCCAAAGTGCATAACCTTACACTTCTTTGCACTGAACCCCAGCTGCCACCTCTCTGACCACTCCTCTAGCTTGTGTAGGTTCCCCTGCAGCTGCTTCCACCCCTCTTCTCCATGCACCACTGCTCTGATTTTGGTGTTGTCAGCAAACAGACTTACCTTGCTCACCAACCCATGTCCAATGTCTGATATGAAGAGCCCAAACAATACTGGCCCCAACACATAGCCCTGTGGCACCCCACTCATCACCGGCCTTGGAGTTGAGAGCTCCCCTCTCACCACCACCTGTTGCAGCCTCCCACTCAGCCAGCTGGTAATCCAGTTCATCATTTTGGCCCCTACTCCTACACCAGTTAGCTTCCCCCCAAGCCATCCATGAGGCACTGAATCGAAGGCCTTGCTGAAGTCCAAGTAAAGAACATCCACTGCATGACCCTTATCCAGTTCACCTGTCACCCAGTCATAATATTGTATCAGGTTGGTTTGACAAGACTTCCCTGAAACAAACCCATGCTGCCTCACATCCTGGAGGCCATTGTCCTCCAGGTACAACACCAGTCTTTCCTTTAGTATTGTTTCCCTGAGTTTGCACACTATGGAGGTGAGACTTACTGGACGATAATTACCTGGTTCATCCCTTGGCCTGCTCTTGTGTAATGGCATTACATGAGCCATCCTCCAGTCCAGTGGCATACATCCCGACTCCAGTGAGGTGCTGTACAGATCCGCCAGCGGCTCCACCAACACCTCCGCGATCTCTCTCAGCACCCTGAGGTGGATACCATCTGACCCTGGTGCCTTGTCTACCTTCAGTGCCCTCAGTCCCTCTAGGACTCTACTTGCCTCAATTCTTTCATCTGTCACCTTCTCTCCTCCTGTCCCCACCTTCCCAGCCCATGTGGTGGTGGTCCCCCCTTTTCTTCTGTGAACACGGAACAAAAGTATTCATTCAGTGCTTCTGCCTGTTCCTCCCCCTTTTCCATCCACTCCCCACCCCTTTTTATCCTCACTATTGTCTCCTTGCACTTTCTTTTCTCCCTGATGTATCTGAAGAAGTCTCCCCCCCCCCCCATTAATTCCCCATGCTAATCTCAGCTCCTCTGGGCTTTGGCTTTTCTCACTTTTCTGGTCACCTCCCTGGACCATCTTGCATATTCCTCCTGTCCACTTCCTTCTCTGTCCTCCTAAACCTCTGGTGAGCCACTCGTTTTTCTCTCACCACCTCCACAACCTCACTATTCAATCAGCATGGTTTTCTTGCTCTGCTTCTCTTACTCTGTGCCTTGGTGCAGGCTTCTGTTGCCTCTGTAACCCCCCATTTAATAATATCCCATTTCAGCTCCACATCCATCTCACGTCTTATGCCCTCCAGTTTCCCCTTCAGTACTTCCTGCATCCTCCCGAAGTCCACCCCACTGAAGTTTACCTGCCGAGTAGCTGATTTCTCTGGCTCCCTACACATTGTGATATTAAACCACACCGTTTGGTGATCGCTGTTGGATAGTGGGTCCTCTACCTTTATTTCCCTCACTGCTTCCCCATTCAACAATACCAGATCGAAAGTGTTCTTTAGCCTAGTAGGTACAGTAACGAACTGTGTCAGGAGACCCTCCTGGATTGCATCCAGGAGCACTTGCTCCCTAGCAGTGGAGGTGACCGGAATGCTCCAGTCAGCCCCCGGCAAGTAGAAATCCCCCACGATGACCACCTTCCCTTCCCCACATACCTTTTTGATTTGTCCTGCTAGCTCCCTGTCAAGCTCCTCAGACTGGGATGGTGGCTTGTATACCACCCCAAACCTCAGTTTCCTACCCCTTGAGTCTAGGAGCTGAAGCCAGATTGCCTCTGTTCTCCTTTCTTCTCCCTCATCCCTTGTGCACTTGATCCCATCCCTCACATAGACTGCTACCCCCACCATGGTCCTTCCTGTGTAATATGTATCCTGGGATTGCCAGATCCTAGTTCTGGTGCTCAGTTGCCCACGTTTCTGCGACAGCTGCAATATCCACCTTCCACACTGCTAAGAGTGTCTGTAGCTCAGCGGATTTGTTTCCTAGGCTTCTTGCATTCAGTAAGACCACCCTCCATAATGCCCCCTTCCCCTCACTAGCCTCCATCTCGTCCCTTCTACTCCTTCCTTTTTTTCCCTCCCAGAGTCCTTCCCTGCTAGCCTGGGTGGTAGACTGTGACTCCACTCTATCGGATCCCTGCCTACTTGCTGTTCACTTGCCACCCCCCAATCTAGTTTAAATCCACCCTTGTCGCAATATACCTCTCCAGTCTTTGCTTTAATACCTCCTTCCCCTCCCCACTCGGGTGCAGCCTGTCCCTTGCAAACAGATTATTATTATCCCATGTACTGCCCCAGCCACCCACAACCCATATCTCTTAGTTCGACACCATTCTACCACCCATGTATTCAACTCTCTAATCCTCTCCTTTCTCACTGTGCTTGCACAGGGTACTGGGAACACTTCGGAGAAGGCCACAGACTCCCCAGTCTCCTCACACAACCTTCCCACTTCCTCAGTCCTCTCCCTTGTTACATCCTCTGTTTCCCCCACTAGGTCATTTGTCCCCACATATACCACAATGTATGGTTTCCTTCTACCCCTCTTTACGCACCTTAGGATTGCCTGTCCTGCCATATCAGCCTTTAACCCTGGTATGGACTCCACCCATATCCGACTGTGCCTCTCCCCCTTGCCACCCCATCTGATCCCCTTGAGTATGGAGTCCCCCAACACCAGCACACACCCCTCCTCTTTCCTTGTGCCCATCGCCACCCCCCCACCCAAGTTCTCATTTTTGGAGCCACTCAAGACTGTGTTTTTACCATGTGCCCCAGTGTCTTCCCACTGTCCCTCCCAATTAAGACCCCTCCCTCTCCTTCTGTTTGACTGCCAACCTCCCTCTCCCTCCTCAACTCTCCGAGTATTATCCCTCCCCCTGTCACACCATGCTCAATCTCTCCACTAGTAATACTGATCACTCCCACTTTGTGAGTACTATCCCTTGTGCAATCACCTCCTGCCTTCTCTTTGGCATGTGTTTCTAGCAAAGTAAACATGTTCTCTATCCCCTTGGCCTTACTATGTGCTTTCTCCCCCCTCCTCCTGCCTACTGCTGCTCCTCTTTTGTTAGGTTCTACTAGAGTCCACCTTTCATCAGCTGGCTTCCTATCTATGCTTCACTGATCAAGTTTTCAGAGGCATGGATGAAGGCAAGTTAGCTAACAGATTCCATCTTCATGGAGCTTATCAAGGCCTTTGACCTGGTAGTCCACAGCATCCTAACAGACACATTGCAACATATTCTTTACCATGAACATATCCTGGTTTCATAATTACCTTTCTGGAAGAACCCTTGTGTCTGCACAGGGGGGCCACCTCCAACACACTGGGGGTTCAAATGGGATAGCCACAAGGATTCATACTTGGGCTAATTATGTTTTCCATGTTTATAGACTGACTCACAAAGGACTGCATGGAGTGCAACATGCTGTTATATGCTGATGACCTGATCCTCTTCCACAGTGCTAAGACCCTGGTTGAAATATCCTTCACCCTCACAGAGGAGTTCAGTGCTTCCCAGCAGTGGTTCCTAGCTAACAGACTCCTAGTCAACACCAAGAAGACAAAAGCCAGGCTGTTCAGGTTGAATCCCACACTAGCTAGGTGGGCAGCTGGTACTAACCCCATGCACACCCTGCCCTCCCCAAAGCACTCCCCTTAAACAAGTGTCTGCCTTCAAATATCTGGGGGTCACTCTAGACCCTTCTTTGACCTTTTTAGACCATATTGAACTCATGGTTATACATGTGAACCAGGAACTGGGGTAACCTTCTGTCTCAAGGACTTTATGACTCCAGAAATAAGCCTTGCCATTGCCGAGGGTACATTACTTCCCCATCTGAACTACTGCTCCCCTATTTATCCACAAACCTCATCCTTCCTCCCACCTTTTCAGACTCAACAAAACTTACAGCAACATTTGCGGGTTTGCTTTGATGGCCTCTTACTTTGTACATCACTGCTCCATCTACCAAGCCCTCAGCTGACTCATTCACAGGCCTGCTGTAAATACCTACCAGCCTGCCTCATAGATAAATCCATTTGGGAAAAAGAGTTGTCCCTCCATCCTCCCTGCTCAAACCTAAGCCTTATCCCCATGGCCTCATGTCCTCCTCATGCTTTCTCCCAGAGTGCCGCAAAGTTGCCACTTGTATGGGTCAAGAGGCATTTTCCACTGCCACCCCAAGTCACTGCAATAGCCTATTGACTCCCCTCCACTCTCTAGGATCCTACTCTATATTCAGACTGCAATATAGGGCCACTCTCTCAGCTGTCCCTACCTTTAATTGCACCCCCTGAGAAAGAGTCCTAATATTTCTCATATCTGTGATATTGTGCTGCTATGTATACTCTGTCAATTATGTAAATTGCTAATATTTATTGCCTTAATGCTTTCTTATGACCTAATGTTTATTCCCTCTTACTGAATCTGATGTATGCCTTCATCAGCTATATAATCACAATCCAGCGTAGCTTGACACAAATGTGCATTTTCCCTTACCATTGTTGTGCCATCTTAACAGCCAGGTTTGTGCCTAAAACAATCCCTTGGGTCACTGCACCCACCTGGTTAGCAAATAAATAAATAGATCTGTAGATAAAAAATATGTTATACTGGCATGGTGGTGCCACTATAGTCAGGGTTGCCCTACAGGTTCCATGTTAAACCCCTAACTTTGCACCTTAATAACTTTGCATCATTCATCAAAATTGCCTGAAATTTGGCATGCAGTGTCTAGGAGGTGAGGTCTAAATATATGGAAAGTTTCATAATGGGAACTTGTGTGGTTTCTGAGATTTGCATATGTTGTTTTCCTCTAGTTGCCTAATTTTTTTGTCCCAATACTTTCATGGGTTTTGGATTTATTCTCATGTACATCCTAAATGGTATAGAATTTTTTTCCAAAACATTCAGGGTAGCAGTGGGGTTTGCCAGTATAGTGCCTTTTGAAGATTTTGTGAACATATTTTTAAACGTTCCAGAGTTATAGGGATTTAAAGTTTTTTGTTTTTTTATCTGCTCTGAGCATGCTCAGTAGTTTTTTTGAGAGAAACTTCTGATAAGACAAGGAAAATTCATTGTCGTGAGACTGTTTTTGGTTTCTCTCCACATACTTCTCATAGTATGAAAAAAATGCTTTTGTGTCATGACATCTTGTTTTTTCCCCCCAAACTAAAATACATGGAAAATATATAAGAATGATTCATTAAAAACAAGCACCTGAACCTATTTAAATGGGAGCAGTTTAATTAGATTCTGGTGTTTGTTAACAAAAAAAGGCAAAAAAATATGTTTTCTGGGCTCTCCAAAATCCAATGGGGCCCAGCTTAGTAAGAGGTGCCATTCACCTGCTTTCTCTGTATGAGAACAGGAAGACTTTGTTGCCATCTGCAGCCACAGATGGAGACCTGCTGTTGGTTTGTGTTCCATTAGTGAGCCGGTGATTGGTCTCGATCTCTCTCTCTTTCTCGCTCTCTGTCTTGATCTATCTGTCTGTCTATCTATCTATCTATCTATCTATCTATCTATCTATCTATCTATCTATTTTGGTTTTAAGTTTTTCATTCCCTTCCCCTCCCAGCTCAGCCAGCTCTCCCTCCTGTTTTCCCCAGTACTGAACCATCACCAAAGCAGACCAGTGGCCCACCCCTGGTATCACTTGCCAGCTCCCCTGCCCTCCAAGTTATGCCCTCCATGAATAGATGGTGAAATGGGGTTGCCCCCCCAAGTGCTGCTGTGGAGTTTAGTCGACACTGAGGTGCCCAGTCCCATATCGGATCCAGCATTCGTTTAAATTCAACCTACAAAAAAGAAAATTGTGCCTCAGTGCCTTTATTTAGTTGAAAATATTCTAGAAAAAGAAAACAGTCCATCACTGATCTGACCCCCAAACCCCCACCCACTCTGACTGCCCACTTAGCACCCACCACCCTATACCCCCCAAAGCACACTTACTCACCTGAACATGTCAGACAGCAAAAATCCACTCTTCGATCGAACACACATCTTGCTGGTGGAACCGGTGACAACAACATGAAAAAAATAGGTAGGCCCTGCTAAATGCATTTCAATATGGTTTGAACTTTTATTTATAACTTTGTCATTTTTAAATATTTTTACACCACATTTTCAGCATTGCCTTTTTGAGCACCTCATGAACAAAGGTCCTGAGATTTTTCAAATCCAGCCTGAAAGATGATTTTGAGATTGCTGCATGAAATCACCTTTTAGCCAATATCTGAACATTTTGACCTACCATTTTCATGAGGTGGAGTCATTAGAATGCTATGTTGAAAATTTGGTGTAAAAATATGTTAAAATGACCAAGTTATGAGTGAATGTTGAAAATATTTCAAAGTTCACTCATAACTTCGCTAATGTTGACATTTTTCCACCAGACTTTCAATTTGGCATTTTGGGGACCCATCCCTTGAACAAGGCAAGTGAAATTTTCAAATCTGCCTTGAAAGATGCTTTTTCATTCACTGTGTGAAATCACATTTTGGGCAGGATTTGAACATTTTCAGCTACCGGTTTCATGAGGTGGGGGTCATAAGAAGACTATGTTGAACATTTGGTGTAAAAATATGTTAAAATGACTAAGTTATGAGTGAACATTGAAATATGGCAACGCTCACTCACAACTTTGCTAATTTTTAACATTTCTCCACCAAAATTTCAGCATGGCCTTATTTGGGGAAACCTCCTCATGAATGAGACACATTGAAGTTTTTTCAAATCCATCCTGAAAGATGATTTCGCAGGTTTGTGCAAAATCATGTTTCAGGCAGGATTTGGACAATTTCCCCTGCCTTGTTCATGAGGAGGGTTCATAAAAAGACCATGTTGAATGTTTGGGGAAATGTTAAAAATTAGCAAAGTTATGAGTGAACATTGAAATATTTCAACGTTCACTCATAGCTTTACTAATTTCCAATATTTTGACTCCAAACTTTCAGTATAGCCATTTTTTCACACCACCTCATAAACATGACAGGTGTTTTCAGTTCCTCGTCAAGACATGTTTTCACACATGTGGTGCAAAATGATGGTTTGGCCAGTATTCTATAAATACCACATGTCATGTTTATAAGAGGGAGTCATAAAATGACTATCTTGAAAATGTGGGGTTAAATAAAAAAATAGTAATAAGAAATGTTGGGCTGGATTTTCAAAACATGGTGCAAGGTCTACATCAAGCTCTGTGCCATGACACTTAGGTTTTGGCAGAGTGCCAGCCCCCTTCACTGCAAGTGTGCCCGATTTTACAATTTTGGGCACAGTTGCAACAGTTTCTATGATTTTTGGCAGCTTGTGCCAAATATTTGGTGCAAGCTCCATAAAAAGGCCCTCAGGATTGCCGCAAGCTAGACCACAAAAAGTTGATCTAACTTGTGGCAATTCACCCACAGGATAGAACACCCATATTGCAGGCCAGGAGAATGCCACAAGCCCCATATGCCATATGTCCGGCATACCAGGGGCTTGCGGCATTCTTGAAGGTTTTAAAATCCCTGCCATTGTGTGTAGTACCAGCTTTTACCCCAGTGAGTAGTGCTTTGTGATTCTGTGCTGGTGAGCTCAGAGCAGGAGTGAGCTCAGCGACCCAGCTGGATGGGTCAAAGCTGGGGAGGAAAGATGCTGTCATGCGACATCCCCCCCGGCATGGGAAAGGTAGGTGCTGGGTTGCCTGCAGGGGGCCAAGTACCATATAGTGAAGACAATTATTTTCTTGGCATAGGGCCCTGCACCTCTGCACCTGTGGGTGCAAAAGGGCCCAGTGGACAGGCTGAGAGATGGATTCTTTGGCTTGTGTTTCTGTGTATGCAGCCACAAAGAAGCACAGGTCCCGGAGGGGCCTACAGTTCTGCAGACCACCAGAAAGCCCTATAAATTCTTGACAACCATTGCTGCATGGAACTGCAGGGCCCACAGGGTCACAGAACTCTGTATGAAAAAAGTTACAACACACTCTGTTGGCAATATGTGGCAAGACATACTTCTCTACCATTGAAAACTGTTTCACTATGAGGCACTAGCTTGGAGCTGTACCTTTTGCTTCAGACAGGAGGCTATGGGCTGCGGGAGGGGGGGAAGAGAGCATTAGGGTTGACAACCATAAGGAAGACCCAAACTCCAATGTGGAGCCCTGTGGGCCCTGTGTGAAGAAAGGTGATCATGTCTGATGTTGCTTGCTCATGGAATGGGGTGAGCATTAGGACTGACAGCCCCAAGGAAGACCCCACCACTGATTTGCCAAGACTCCAGAGACCCAAAACCCTAATGTTTTTTCTTTTTGCTTCTTGGGGTTGGGGAGTTAGGGTTGGAAACCCTAATGCCACATTTCTCTGCTTTTGTGGCATTAAGTTACTCTAAGTGATGCATTAATTAAGTTTTTTGCAAAGAATAATATATAGATATATACATTATATAGATATATACATTATATACTGCTGAACTAGAATGTTTTGCTGTAAAAATAAATTCACATTTTGTTTTGATTGTTTGGACTGAACCAAACTGTTTTTTTTGTGACTGGTTTCTCGAATTCCTTCCTATAAAAGGAAAAACAAGGGTGAATGTAATTGTATGAGACCTGTTACTGTTCATTATCAAGCAGTTTGATGAGCTCTGTTTGTGATATCAATTTTCATGCATCAATAAAAATTAAGTTACAAAAAAAAATTCACTATCTTCGTAGATGACGTATGTTCAGTGAAATTATTTTTACAGTGTAGTTTACTGTGCAGTGCGAGTTGCATAAACAGCACTGCTAGTAGTTACAGATTTCCCTGTTCCCTACTCACATCTACTTGCCACAATGATGTGCAGTATGCCACTATATGTGGAATGATCTTTCAGAGGATGGAAAATGAAGGTGGACAATACAATACCAGCAACAGACAAGCAACAGACCAATCTTTTTTTTTACTTCTAATTTGACCACATGGTCTGAACCACAGACCCCGAAACTTCCTTGTTTCTGGTCATAGTATCTTTTCAACAAATATTCAATCACTCATGCCTGCATCTTTGTACCACTACAAAAAAAACAAGCCATCAGCATAGGTGAGTGCATTCTTTATTCAATGTAAATGGTGAATAAGAAACAATAATAAAAAAAAAACAATGCTGTGGTTCCAACAGCGATCAACACCGATCCTAAAATACTCTCTTCTGAGATTTATTCATTTCATTACACTAACCTGAAAGAGAAAAACACAAATCAATATTGCTTGTTTCAATTTTATTTGTTGGGTACTGCTGTAGTGTTTTTCAAAAACTTACCATTGAGGCATTCTAAGTCTGCTTGTAGAATGCCCGCCTGCTCAAACCCCCACTTGCAGTCCTCCGAGTGAGCTGACAGTTTAGTAAAGCAGCTTACAAACCACTGAGCATGGTGTTTTTTTTAGAGTCATTGTCTGCAGCTCAATTGAAATCTTGCTGGTTGGATTGCCTTATTTCAGTTTGTTAGCAACCTCAGTGGCATACCATTCAGTAAACTATAGCTTCAGTTTGTCTTTGAAAATCTTACTGACAGCGATGTCTAATGGCTGAAGCTGATCTGTACAAAAAGCAGGCACAAAAACAGACACAATGTTATGCTTCTCAAATGTTTGTATGACCTTCTCTGTTGTGTGGCCCCTGAATAGATCCATTATGAAGAGGGACCTCTGCACACTTGACAGCTGTAGTTTTTCTTTTGCGTAGGTTACATATGGCACTATAATCGACTCTATGTACTTGATTGTTGTTAGTGAATTTGCCCAATGTTTGTTAGTATGAGTAATATGCCAATCTGATGGAATTTAGAAGCAGGTGGCATTGGTCTGTTCTGCCTTGGTAGATTAGCTGTGAGGGGAGGTAGTGATCAGAGAGTGTGCAGCATAGCACAACTGTAATCTGGCACTTATCGCCTAAACTTGTCACCTCCACCTGTTTCTTGCCCACAGTGTCTGTTGTCCATTCAGAACATGCTACAGGGTTTACACCTGTTTCACCCAGGTTTAAAACTAGCTCTGGGGGAATGAGTTCCTGACTCGCAGCAGTGGCAATTTGATTTAAGAAACCAGTTTTCAGTGAGTCAGCCGGCATTTTTCTGACAGACTGTGTAACCTTCATTTTGCTGAACCCCATGTGATTAAGAAACAGTCAAGTGCATTGCCTGGAAAAGGACACATTTCCCCATTTTCAATCAGCAACTCAGGGTGCTTGGCTTTGACTATACCAATGGCAATAACAATTAATTGTCTGCTACTGATAACAGCACGCTCAGACCTAAGTGATTTTACAGTGTTTTTCAGCTCACTTTCTATGTCAGACTTCAATAGACGGGGGTGTCCTCTGGCTTTGATGGGAACCTCCTTGGTAAGTTTGCCAGAGTCAGGAGTATCTTTAAGTTTCTCCCTGCAATCTCTTTTAAATGTGCGCACAGTGCTTTTATTTATTTATTTTTTGTACTTCCCCTCGTAATACCATGGTGCTGCATTTATTACACCATGCTCACATGAATACTTGCTGATTTCAAAATGGCCTACCTAGACTTTAGCAAGGCATTTGACACAGTCCCACACAAAAGATTAATATACAAGTTAGCCAGCCTGGGAGTGGGTCCCAAGATGACAGCCTGGGTAAAGAATTGGCTGGAGAATAGGACACAGAGAGTAATAGTAAATGGAGTCCACTCAGAAGAAAGGAGGGTTACTAGTGGGGTACCCATGAGTTCATTTAATGGGACCGGTCCTCTTCAATGTCTTTATAAGCGACATTGCGAAGGACTGGAAGGAAAAGTATGTCTCTTTGAAGATGACACTAAGATCTGCAACAGAGTTGATGCACAGGGTGGGGTGGAAAGGATGAGAAGGACTTGGCAAGGTTAGAGGAATGGTCAAATGTATGGAAGCTTAGATTCAATGCTAAGAGTGCAGGTAATGCACCTGGGAAACAAAAACCCAGGGGAAGAGTACACAATGGGGGGTGAGATACTAACAACAACAAAAATGGAAAGGGACCTGGGGGTAGTCATATCAGATGACCTAAAGATGGGCAAGCAATGTGAGAGGGCAGCAAGAAGGGCTGGGGGGATACTGGGATGCATAGGGAGAGGCATCACGAGTAGAAAACAGGAAGTTATTATCCCTCTGTACAGACAGCTGGTGAGACCCCATCTGGAGTACTGTGTGCAGTTCTGGAGACCCAGTCTCCGCAAAGACATAGACAAGATGGAAGCCGTCCAGAGGAGGGCAACTAAAATGGTGCAGGGTCTGCACCGGAAGATATATGAAGAGAGACTTAAGGAGCTTAATATGTATAGCCTCGAGGAAAGAAGGGTGAGGGGGGACATGATAGAAACTTTCAAGTACCTCAAGGGAATCAACAAAGTCCAAGAGGGTAGCATCTTTCAAAAAAAGAGGTGTGCAAGAACAAGAGGGCACAATTTGAAGATAGAGGGGGGGCTCAGAGGTAATTTAAGGAAGTATTTTTCACAGAGAGGGTTGTGGATGCATGGAACGGACTTCTGGAGGAGGTTGTGGAGTCAAAATCAGTGGTGGAATTCAAGCATGCATGGGATAGTCAAGGCAGTTCTGGGGGTGGGGGTGGGAAGAAGTAGGCTGCTTGTTAACTAGGATCTGCAGCTTATCCAGTAGGTAGGGAAATGGGCAGACTGGGTGGGCTAAGGGTCCTTATCTGCCGTCAAATTCTATGTTTCTATGTTTCTATGACTTCAGGGAGTTCATAAAATAGTGAGTGACATTTTGGCAGGAGGAGAGGTACTGAAAGTTCTTTGCTTATTGCTTCTGTCATTAGACTAGAAATGCCTGCTGTGACAGACAGAATATCGGCATCCCAATCACTGGTTTGAAGGGCTGAAAATCTCTATTTGTGCCCTTAGTGCACAGTGAATTCAGTCACTGAACAAGAGACATTGTGGCACTAAGTTATAGTTACAATTATAGTTCAGTACAGTACAGTGCTGTTAAGATGGAACTCCTGGTTGCCACAAAAAAAAAAAAACAACAAAAAAAAGTGTCAACATGACATACAACAAATCAGCTGGTATACGGACACTTGTGATGCGATCAGCTGATTTTGAAGCAAGAAGCGTGTGAACATTTGTGGGTGCTATCAGGTGCAAGGGAAGCGCTTCGCAATATAAACTTAATGCGTATATATCTAGTTCTACAGTACATGGGGAGAGAGAGAGAGAGAGAGAGAGTAAATGATGGCATGATGGCGAAGTCTGGTATGCAAGGAAATAATACCATCGAGGGGCTGAAAAACCCTATAAAGCCATGAACCTGAAGAGCAAGAGCCCTTTATGAGCTTATTTGACCCTGAGATGGTATTATTTGATGGTATGTCAGACTTTGCCATCTTTTATTTTATGTTATTTACTTATTTATTTATTTGAAAAAGTTTCACCAGGAAAGACAACATGAACTGTAAACAGCTCATTTCCAGAAGTGTCCTTGAGGAAGGGGGTACATAATTGGGAGGATCAATTAAATACATACAGTGCAATTCAATACATACAGTGTTGTTCTAAAACAATGCAATACAAACACTAAACAATCAGATACATACAGTCCAAATCAAGTACATGCAGTGTTGTACTGATACAATGCAATACAATTCAGTACAAGACAACAGAATGTAATGAAAACAGGAAGTGGTAAATGGCAAAGTGAGGGCATAGACATAGTGGGAGAGAAGAAGTCTTAGTCCTAGGGGGAGAGATAGGGGGTAAAGGAACAATGTGCAGATATAGCTCAGGTAGTAGTATGCAGGAGTAGTAGTAATGTGTAAGGGGGCTGAAGGAGGGCAGAGATAACGACAGCGCTCAGGTGAAATAGTGCAGATCCAGATCCAAAAGCCAGACTTTAGAGTTACTAAGTGCTGATAAGGATTTAGAGGAAGGGATTATAGCACGAGGGGTGGGGAAAGGGGTGGGTGGGAGAGAGGAGTACTGCACAAGTGGAGGGAAGGAAGGGTGGGGAAGAGAGGAAGGAGATGCCAAGAACAGTCCCCTTCAGGATGCTGAAACCCTGCAAGGGGGCCCTGGCAGGAAGGAGTAGAGGGAGGGGAGGGGCTTGGAGGGAGAGGATGGGTAAACCAGGAACTGAATCACCTTCAGGATGCAGTGAACACTGCAATGGGATGGTGCCCAGTTGGAAGGAGGGAGGGGAGGGAGTAGTGGGAAGAGGTGGGGACAAGAGTAGAGGGGGTAGTGAGAGGGAAGGTGGGTTATCAAAAATCTGAAAAACCCTGCAAGGGGGCAGGACCTGGTAATGAAGGAGTGGGGGGAGGGGGGCCCTTCAGGATGCTGAGAACCCTGCAAAGGGACAGGACCCGGAGGAAAAGAAGAAGAAGAGCTGGGAGGTAGGGAGGCGTAGTGTGGAGCAGAAGAAGGGGTAATGGGATACACTCTGTTTAGGAGAAAGAGAATGGGAGGAAAGGGGAGGGGTTATATTATATGTGAGGAAGGGTATCAAGGCCATGGAGTTGCAGGAGTACAAAGAGGAAAATAAGGGTCAGGAATTACCATGGTTCAACCTGGGGACAGACTCTGTGTATACTGTCAGTGACGGTGTACTGTATAGATCTCCAGCACAGGGCAAGGAGATGGATAACACATTTTGGGAAGCCATAATCAGAATGGCAAATAAGGGTGAGGAGCTGCCATGTGGCAACTTCAGTCTGCCAGATGTAGAGTGGAGCCTTCCAACTGTGGCCTCGACAAAGAGCAAGGCAATCCTTGACTTCCTGCAAGGGTTTTTTTCTCTGGCAGTTAGTCAAATAAACCCACCAGGGATGGGGCAGCGACACACCTGCTGCATACAAATAGGGGCAACACTGAAGATGTTACATTGGGCAGTCCCACTGGTACCTGTCATCACTGTACAGTGGGTTCAACATAAAGACAGGAGCACATGAGAGCCACACAAGGATGGGGTTTTGGACTTTGAGAGGGCATTTTTTAAAGAAATGGGTGATTTTCTCAGGAGCTGCCTATGGGAGTGGAGGACTGTCAGGGAGGGTAGAGCTGCAGTGGGGAAAATAGGGTAGGAGCATAACTACAGCAACCAACCTATGCATGAAGGAAGAAAAAAGCAGAAGAAAAGAAGAACATTATGGTTCTTCAAGGAAGTGGCAAATGTGGTATAAGAAAAAAGGGTTGCATTCAAAAGGTATAAGGATACAGAAAGAAAGGAGGACAGGAAGGTTTATCTAGAGAAGCAGAAGGAAGCAGGCAAGATGGTGATGACTACAAAGCCACAGACAGAGTAAAGGATTGCCTAAGGGGTCACTACAGAGGATAAGACGTTCTTCAGGTACATAAGAGAGATGTGGAGGAGTAATTGAGGATAGTAAGAATTAGAAGAGTGGAAGCAGAAGACTGTGCAGAAAGAGACCAAGTAAAGCTGACATTTTAAACAGGTACTCTGCTAAATCTTCAGATTGGAGGAGTGAACTACCATGGAGAAACAGTGATAGAGTAGGGAAGGGGTGGACACAGCTCCATTTTCAGAGGAAAGAGTCCTGAAAAAGACTTGCAGACCTGAAGGTGGACAAGGCTATGGGACCAGATGGCTTCACCCCAGGGTACTAAAGGAACTTGGGATATTCTGGCTGCCCCACAGACAGCCTTGTTCAACACCTCACTAAAAACAGGGTGATTCCAGAGGACTGGAGAAGGGCTAATGTTGTCCCTCTACATAAAAGCAGCTGCAAGGAGGAGGCCTAGCAACTATAGGTCGATCAGTCTCACTTCAGTGGTGGGGAAATTGATGGAAGCCCTGCTGGATGGAAGCGCTACTGAAAAAAAGGATGATAAAGTGTCTTGAATCTAATCAGCTGCAAGACCACAGACAATATAGATTCACGGAGGGGGGGGGGGAGTCATGCCAAACAATTCTAATAGAGTTCTTTGACTGGGTGACCAGGGACACTGATCAGAGTAGAGCAGTGGACATGGCCTATTTGGACTTCAGCAATGTTTTTGACATAGTATCACATAGAAAGCTGATTAGGAAATTTACCAACCTAGGAGTGAGACACATAGTGATAAATTATGTTAGAAACTGGTTAAAGTATAGGAGGCAGAGGGTGGTAGTTAACGGCACTCATTGTAAAGAGGGGAGTGTGATTAGTGGATTACCACAAGGCTCAGTACTGGGACCAGTCCTCTTCAATATCTTTATAGGGGAGAGCTGCTCCAAAATGGTGAAATACAAATAAAGAACATAAAGATACAGTAGTTTGCATGAATTGTTTTATTACACTGACAGTACCTGTGAAACGAAAGACATTTAAATAAATTACATCTGTGCAGTTTGATCTTTAAACTACATAAATAAATTCTGCAGAACTGACCACTGACAGTGATCAGTTCTCTAGAACTTTTTATCGCAGTTTAAGACAAGAATCCACTGTTCATACATCTATTCTGATGTTTTAAGTTGGAATTTCTATGAACGTGCCAAAGTGCATTCCAAAATTTCACAAAATGAAATTTGACTTTGACAAAATTCTGCCGTGGAAGTTTAATTTCACAGTCCTACCTTGGCATGCATTAAAATCATATAATTCACACCTTATTGTGGCTTATTACATATATATATATATATATATATATATATATATATATATATATATAATATATATATATATATATATACACACATATATATGTATTAGAGGCAAAATAATCCATTTAATGCATTAGTTAGGGTTGTTCCACAGTGACAAAAGTGAGGAAATTTGGTGTTAGGGTTGAAAGCCCCCCCTTGGACCCCTCCAGCCCACCCCCAACCAGCATCGGGGTGCCCATTGGGGTCGTCGGCCCTAACTCTCACACCATCACATGTGTGAAGAAGCAGCGGTATAGGAAAATGGGGTGAGAGTTAGGACTGACGATCCTAATGTATACATGACAATGGGCCTCGGAGCAGAAAATGAGGACTTGGAATATTAAATTGCTTATATCTCAGGAATCGTATGACGTAGGAAAAAAATGTAAATTTCATATAAATGATGACTTTCCTGGCTAGTTTTGAACTTCACATGTGTGACGAACTCAACGCACACCCCAATGCCGGTGGGGGGTGGGCTGGGGGTTCAAGGGGCTTTCAACCTAACACCGAATTTCCTCACTTTTTGTGGAACAACCCTAACTAATGCATTAATTGAAGTTTTTGCCTCTAATTTCCCTTCTTTTTGAGAATGATGATGAGAAATAGTGAATGTAATGCGGTGATGCAGCGCTCACCATCATGTGATGTCTTGTGACATAGTAACAGGAACAGCAATGCAAACAGAAGTGCAAACAGTGGTGCACATGGTAACACAAATATAAATGGTAAAGGAAATGTTAATAGAAACGCAGCGCAAAGTAACGCCGAAGCGAACAGTGATTTGCAAACGGACATTGAAGTTTGTAATGAAAACACGCTGGTAATGTGAACAGTGATGGCAGCAGTATTTTTAAATGGAAATGTTAGTGTCACAGCAAAAAGAACGTGAACGGGAACAGAAACGGAAACGCCAAACACAAGTGCACATGTAAATGCAAACTGTAACACGACAGCACAGTACCACAATTGTAAATGCAAATGGTAAAGTTAAATGAAGAATAACGCCAAAGGAAAAAGAAACGGAACGGAACAGAAGCGTATGGAAACCAAACCAAACGCCGCGATGGGCACAGTACTGCATTGTAAACGAAATGGTAAAACGGTACAACATATGGAACTCAAAGCGTACGCGACTGGCACAGTAACGCAATTGCAAATGCAAATGGTAACAGTAACATCAAGGAAGACGGAAAATGAAAGAGAAGTGGAAACGCAAACGAAAGGGCTGCCGTAAACTCAAATGGCAATGCGCACGGTAATGCAAACAAAAACGCAAACAGAAACAGTAGTGGAAATGCAAATGGTGACAGTAACGAAAATGCAACCGCGAATGACAACGCAAAGGGTAACGCACACGGTGGCATACACGGGAACAGTAACGCAAACAGGGACATAAACACAAGTGGAAACAGTAACTGTAACAGTAACGGAAGCGCATCACCTGTTTTTGCCAAACAGGTGCATACAGAAACACTGTGTGTACAAAGAATGTATGCATTGTAATGGGGATCGAAGCTTAAAACGAGCATTGGAAGTACTTAATTGCTAAAATCTCAGCAACCGCACAACGTAGAAAAAAATTAAAAATTTCACAAAAATCTTGATTTTCCTGGCTAGGCTTTTGCTGTTACATAACCCATAGGACTTGCAACAAAAATTCCGTATCTTGCACTGTTTTCAAGATACGAGCCTAAAAGGCGCCAAGGACGCCACCATGTTAATTTATGGGAAAACATCAACTTGAGTACCGTGAATTCTGGCAGCAGTGCAATATTTTTCACCAAACCACCAAAAGGCACATCTGTGAGATGTTGGCTGCCTTCCTCCAAATTTTAGCTCAAAGACCAAACCATTCTTTCACAGCAGGGTGGCAAAGAATTCCTGTCATTTTGGCCAAGTCTGAAAAGTAGTGTCGCATTTATGCAATTTTCTGAAAATTGTGTAAGTGTTGTGCTGACAACACTACTTTGTGACACTACTGGTTCCAGAAATTTGAAAACATATTTCTGGGGTGTTTACCACAAAAATAAAGACATGGCTAGCATCCTCAGGGTCCCACTAGGTGAACAAAATAGAATTGTGTCCCTAGAGGGTCCCAAATTTAAATACCAAGCGCTTTTTATAATCACTAACTGAAAACAAATGGCAGATTTGTGACACTACTAGGCCATTTGTGACATTAAAAAGTGCATTTCATGAAAGTGTTGAATATTTTGTTAACTTTTCCCATTAACTAATAATGGGAACTTGTTTTTGAATAACTTTTGAACCGTTCAATATTTTTTACAAAATCTTAAAAGGCACATTAGGACAGTAAAGGAATTGCAAATGCAAATGGTAACAGTAACAGCAAGGAAGACCGTTCGGTGTTGTTAGAAACCCCTTGGACCCCACAGCCCACCTCCCTAACTGGCATCGTGGTGCACCATGGGTCGTCGGTCCCAACTCCCACCCTTTTCCTACACCTCAGATTCTTTACACATGTGATGGGGTGGAGTTAGAGCAATGACCCCATGGCGCACTAACACGATGCTGGTTGGGGTGGGCTGTCGGGGTCCAAGGGGGGTTTCAACCCTAACGCCGAATTTCCTCACTTGTGTCGCTGTGGAACAATCCTAACTGATGCATTAAATGGAGTTTTTTGCCTCTAATATATATATATATATATATTCCTTGCAAAAAAACTACATTAATGCAACAGTAAGGGCTCAAATTAAATCTACAAAAGTATGGAAATGTGATGTTAGGGTTTCCAACCCTAACACCCCTGCCCCATCCCTGAAGCGAATGAGGAGTGGAGTCTTCCTTGGGGCTGCCAACCCTCATGCTTACCCTATTGTATACACTCATGATACATACATACCTGTTTCCATCACATCTCACCTTTTTTCTACTGCAGTGGGGTGAGCATTAGGGTTGAGAACCCCATGGAAGACTCCACCCATCATTCACTTCAGGGGCGGGGCAGGGGCGTTAGGGTTGGAAACCCTAACATCACATTTCCCTACTTTTGTTAGTTTAATCTGAACTCTGACTGTTGCATTCTGGGCTCTGCACTCTCATCCCTCCTCAGCTGTGCACATATATGTTGCTATGGAAGCTCATGGCCCACTGAGCCCTGCGCTTGCATTTGTAGCAAAACAGCAAACAAATTGGAAGCATAGCCTTCTTATTACACCACCTCATGAACCTGGGACTTAAAATTTTCAAATCTCCACTGAAATGTCATTGCATGCCACTGAAATGTCATTCTGGGCCACATGTGTGAAAACAGAGTTTGGCCAGGATTTGAAAAATGACAGATGTCACATTAATGAGGTGGTGTAAAAAAATGACTATGTTGAAATTTTGGGGTCAAAATATTTAAAATTAAGATATTACATATTTTGGCCCCAAATTTTCAGCATAGTCTTCTTACTACCCTACCTCATGAACAAAGGTGGTGAAAATGTTCAAATCCTGCCTGAAAGGTTATTTTGCCAAGTGACCACAAAATTGCCTTCTGGGCAGCATTTGTGAAATTCCACCACCATTGGTCATGAGTTGGGGTACCTAAAAAGCTATGTTGAAAATTTGGGGTCAAAATATGCAAAAATGACAAAGTTATGCATCAGAGTTCAAAACCCCACTGAAATACATTGAACCACATTTACCTTACTTTCTCATATTAAAGTTCCAGCTGCAAAACGTTTCTTTGATCAGAGAGCGGATCTTGATCCTGGAACCTGTTCAGATGAATGAGGGTGTGGGGAGTGCAGGGTGGTGGGTGCTCAGTGGGAGGTCGGGAGTTGAATCAGTGAGGTATAATTTTTTTTAACAGGCTTAAAAAAAGACATTGAGGGATGGTTTTCTTTATTACAGGGTAGTGGCGATCGGGGGGGGTGGTGCTACTAGACACCAGGGAAAAGTAACATAATATGGGGATGGTGAGCAGAGGGAGGGTGCCAGTAGACACAGGGGGATGATTTTCAAAGCCCCATGAATGCCACAAGCCCCCTGGTGTGCTGATCATTTGGCATACGGGGCTTGCGACATTCATCCAACTGGCGATTAGGATTTTCAATCCTGGGAGTCAAATGCCGCAAGTTAGGCCAGGTTTTCCCTGGTCTAACTTGCCCCATTGGGGGGAACCAGCTTTATAGGGATTGTGCAAAATATTTGGTGTAAGCTGCTGTAAACTGTGGAAAGTGTTGCAACTGCGCCTGATGTACTAAACTAGTGCGGTTACATCAAAGGAGTTTGGCACAGCTGCACCAAAGAATAGTGCTGATGCAGAGCTTGATGCAAGCCCGCAAGAACCTTTGAAAAATTGAGCCCCAGGGAAGCGTGCCACAGTGTGGGATGGCATTTGAAGAAGTGCCATTAGACACCAGGGAAACATAATGCAATACGGGATGGTGATTGGGGTAGGAGTGCCACTAGACACCAGGGAAACTTAACACAATACGGGGATGGAGATTGGGAGGGTGCTACTAGACACCAGGGAAACTTAAGATAATACAGGGAACGCAATTGGGAGGTGCCACTAGACACCAGGGAAACTTAACACAACACAGGGATGGTGGTCGGGGGGTCACTAGACTCCATGGAAGCTTAACACAATAAGGGGAGGGTAATTGGAGAGGCATGCCATTAGACACCAGGGAAATATAATGCAACATGGGGACGGTGATCGGGGGGTGCCACTAGACACCAGGAAAACTTAACATAATATGAGGATGGAAATTGGGGGGGGTGCCAGTGGACACCAGGGAAACTTAGCACAATATGGTGACAGCGATCAGAGGGAGGTCCAACTAAACACCAGGGAAACTTAACATAATATGGGATGGTGATTGGGGTGCCACTAGACACCAGGAAATATAACACAGTACAGGGATGGTGGTTGGGAGGTGCCACTAGACAATAGGGAAACTTAACATAATACAGGGATGGTGCTCGGTGAGGCACTAGACCCCATGGAAACTTAACACAATAAGGGGAGGGCAATTGGAGAGGCATGCCATTAGACACCAGGGAAACTTAACGTGATACAGGGATGGTGATCGGGGGGGGTGCCACTAGACACCAGGAGAACTTAACACAATACGAGGATGGAAATCGGGGGGACGGGGTGTGCCGCTATACGCCAGGGAAACATAGCACAATATGGTGACAGTGATCAGAGGGGGATACCAGTAAACACCAGGGAAACTTAACATAATATGGGGGATGGTGATTGGGGTGCCACTAGACACCAGGGAAATGTAACACAATACAGGAATGGTGATTGGTATGGTGCCACTAGACACCAGGGAAACTTAACACAATACAGGGATGGCGCTCGGGGGTGCCACTAGACATCAGGAAACTTAACACAATAAGGGAGGGCAATTTGGGAGTGCCATTAGACAAGGAAATTTAACATGATATGGGATGGTGATTGGGATGTGGATGCCACTAGAAACCAGGGATACTTAATGCAGACGGGATGAAGATCGGGGAGGGTGCCACTAGACACCAGGAAACTTAACATAATACAGGGATGGTGATTGGGGGTGCCACTAGACACCAGGAAACTTAACATGACAGGGATGGCACTCGGGGTCACTAGACCCCATGGAAACTTAACACAATAAGGGAGGCAATTGGAGAGGCATGCCATTAGACACCAGGAAACTTAATGCAATATAGGAATGGTGCTCAGAGGGTGGGTGGGAGCACCACTAGATACCAGGGAAATATATCTTAATTACAGGGACCATGATTGGAGGGCAGGGGTGCCACTAGACTCCAAGGAAATATGCAATAATTACAGGGATGGCAATTGGAAGGTGAGGGGTGTCCCTAGACACCAGGGAAACAGTTACTGAATATTTTACTTATAAAAGGATCCTTTTTTGTATGGTCGAATTCTTTTCTTGTATGGCCATATGAAAAAAGTGGAAGCAAGTCACGAAAAAGCATATAAAAATTAAATAAAAACACATTTGGGGGTCATTTTAACAATAATAAAGTGCAGAATCCACCTAATGGGGTCTTGATGAGCAAGATACATATGTTGGTCTCTATGTAGGCTGTCATTTTTGGGAGTTTTTACATTTTTTTTAATGGAAAACAAGATGGTGGCACATGAAAAAGTACTTTTCCACTCATGAAAAAGGATTGGGCCCATACAAAAAAGGATTCTCTTTTTTGTTTCATACAGCTATTTTGAAGCGCTTACTGAGCATGCTCAGAACCTGAAATGTTTTAATTTAATAACTTTGGAACATATTAATATTTTTTACCAAACCAGCAAAAGGCACATCTGTGGGCCAGCGCCTTTCTACCCTGAAAATTTCAGACCAAAAATCCAAACCATCTGGGTGCTACAGCTATAAAAAAAAATTCACTTTCTGCACTATCCGGATCTTGAAATATGGGGATGGTGATTGGGGGAGGTGTCACTAGACACCAGGGAAACTTAACACAGTACAGGGATAGCGCTCTGGGGGGTGTCACTAGACATCAGGAAAATGAACACAATAAGGGAAGGGCAATTGGGGGGGTGCCATTAGACACCAGGGAAACTTCACGTAATCTGAGGATGGTGATTGGGGTGCCACTAGACCCCCAGGGTAACAACACAATATGGGGATGGAGATCGTGGGGGGAAGGTGCCACTAGACACCAGGAAAACTTAACATAATACAGGGACGGTGATTGGGGGGGTGCCACTAGGCACCAGGGAAATGTAACACAATACAGGGAAGGCACTCAAGGGGTCACTAGACACCAGAAAAACTTAATGCAGTACAGGAATGGTGATCAGAGGGTGGGGGGGGCACCACTAGATACCAGAGAAATATATATCTTAATTACAGGGACCATGGTTGGAGGGTGGGGGTGCCACTAGACACCAGGGAAATATGCAATAATTACAGGGATGGCAATTGGAGGAGGGGGTGCCACTAGACACCAGGGAAACATTTACTGAATATTTTGTTACTTATAAAAGGATCCTTTTTCATATGGCCGAATTCTTTTCTCGTATGGCCATATGAAAAAATTGGAAGCGAGTCACGAAAAAGCATATAAAAATGAAAAGATGAAAACACATTTGGGGGTAATTTTAACAATAATAAAGTGCAGAATCCACCTAATGGGGGTCTTGATGAGCAAGATACATGTGTTGGTCTCTGTGTAGGCTGTCATTTTTGGGAGTGTTTAATTTTTTTAATGGAAAACAAGATAGTGGCACATCAATCAATCAATCAATCAATCAAATCTTTATTTATCCAGGCGAACATCGTTGAGCAAAGCTCATTTGCAAGATGGACCTGGTAAGGTCAAGGTTCAATTTACATGAAATATAGCATTCAGAGTATACACAACTTTGAGAAGACAGAAAGTGAAAGTAATACATCAAATCCAAGAAATATAACAATCAGAGTATACACAACTTTGAGAAGACAAAAGAATGAAAGCAATATATCAAATACAGAACACGGTAAATTGATATGCTAGAAAAACAAGGATATAATACATATATACATGAAAAAGTACTTTTCCCCTCATGAAAAAGGATTGGGCCCATACGAAAAATTATTCTTTTTTCGTTTCATATGGCTATTTTGAAGTGCATACTGAGCATGCTCAGAACCTGAAAATTTTAAATTTAATGACTTTGGAACATATTAATATTTTTCACCAAACCAGCAAAAGGCACATCTGTGGGCCAGCCCCTTTCTACCCTGAAAATTGCAGACCAAAAATCCAAACCCGTCTGGGTGCTACAGCTGTAAAAACCAAAAACAACAACAAAAAAAATCACTTTCTGCACTATCCGGATCTTGAAATACTCACATTTAACTGGAACAAAACTTGGTACACCAAGAGATCAACCCCACGAAACTGCACATGCATGATTTTGTGCAAATCCATTGAATGATTGTGAAGTTATTAAAGTGTAAAAACTGGGGTTTAACATTAAACATCCTACTCAACCCTAACTATAGTGGTGCTACCATGCCACTATAATATATCTGTATATATTTAGTGTATATTTAATATACTTTACAAAAACTTTGTTAATGCACCAGTTAGGGTTCAACTAATGTCACAAAAGTAGAAATGTGGCATTAGGGTTTCCTACCCTAACTCCCCACACCACCCCCTAGCAGCAAAAGGAAAAAATATTAGTTTTTTTGGGAGGGTCTCTGGAGTCTTGGTGAATCACTGGTGGGGTCTTCCTTGGGGTTGTCAACCCTAATTCCCATGCCTTCCCCCACCAGCACATAGCCTCTTGTCCAAAGCACAAGATACAGATGAAAGTCAGTGCCTCATGCTGATATACCCTTCAAAGGGAGAGAGTTTTGTCTCACAATGTTGCCAACAAAATCTGTTGGTGCTTTCTTCACACAGAGCCTGAAAAAATGTCTGACAGTGTTTGCTGAGGGAATAGGGTGGGCATTACAGTTGACAACCCCAAGGGAGTCCCCATCAGTGATTTGCCAAGACTTCAGAAACCCCAGACCGTAATGTTTTTTCCTTCTGCTGCTTGGGGGTAGTGGTGAGGAGTTAGGGTAGGAAACCCTAGCACCACATTCCCCTATTTTTGTGGTAAGTTGAACCCTAACTGGTGCATTAACAGTTTTTTGCAAAGAATTTCCTTTCTTTTTGAGATAGTTGAATCATATCCTCATTCACACAGGTCCTTTTGGGCAGATTCGAACAGATGCAGATGTGCTGCACCAAGAGACTCCATCCCCCTACAAAAGTACAAGGCCCTTGTGGGCCCTGCAGTTCTGTGCAGCAGCAGATGTAAAGAATTCATGGGGCTGTCTGGTGGGTGTGTAAGTGTGGGGCCCCCTGTTCCCTGTACTTCCATGTAACTGCAGATACAGATGCACAGGGCAAAGTGTCATCTGTCAGCCAAATGCACAGGGCCTCTGCCAACAGGTGCAGAGGTACAGGGCCTCATGCCAAGAGGACAGTTGTCTCCACTATATTGTACCCAGGCACGTGCAGACAACCCTGCAGCTTTATTCAGTGGCTGGGGAGGGTCACATACAGTGCCATCCTGCCACCTCATTTTATCCACCTGGATCACTGAGCTTGCCCCCAGACTCAGCTCACTAGCACAGGATCACAAAGCATATCCTCTCAGGTAAAGGCTGTCACTGCACTCAAAGCTTCTTAGCAATTATGTATTTTCTTTTGTAAATTGTGACCCCAAATTTTCAAGATAATCTTTTTATGACTCCGCTTATCAACATGACATGTAGCATTTGTAATATATTGACTGAAGTGTCATTTCACACCAGAAGCACAAAAACACATTTTGCCCATGATTTAAAAAATTACACCTGTCATGTTTATGAGGTGGTGTGGTAAAATGCCTGTTTTGAAAGCTTGGAGTCAAAATATTGAAAAGTAATAAAGCTGTGAGTGAATGTTGAAGTAGAGCAATGTTCACCCATAACCTGGGCATTTTACTATATTTGTACACCAGATTTTCAACATTGCTTGCTTATTACCCGCCTCATGAACCCAGTAGGTGAAAATTTTAAAATCCCAGCCAAAACATCATTTTGCGCCACTGAAATGTCATTCTGTATCACAGGTGCAAAAACACATTTTGACAAGGATTTAAAAAATGACAGCTGTCACATTCATGAGGTGTGTGAAAAAATGACTATGTTGAAAATCTGGTGCAAAATATTTAAAAATACCAAAGTTATGGTGAGCATAGAAAATTTCAATGTATGCTCTTAACTTTTGTATTTACGTGTTGACCTCAGATTTTCAAGATAGCCTTCTTATGACCCCACCTCATAAACAAGGGAGGTGAAAATTTTGAAATCCCACCTGAAATGTGATTTCACAAGGCAACCATGAAATTGTCTTTTAGGTGAGATTTGCATAATTCCACTGTTATTGATCATGAGGAGAGGTCCCAAAAAAGTCATGTTGAAAATCTGGGGTCAAAATATGCTAAAATAGAAAAGTTATGCATCAGAGTTGAAAACCCATTTGAAATACACTGGGCTGTAGCTGCACTTGCCTTAGTTTCTCATATTTATTTATTTATTAGCTTCCGGTAACTAAGTAAGTGCACTAAACAACCTGCCTATTTTCAGGCATGATCCGGGAGAGTACAATTTGAAAATACAGCAGAACAAACAATCAGGTACGTAATCAAGATAACTGTCAAACAAATACATCAGCATAAGCACCATCGAAATTTATATAATACAATGATAACATCAAGTATACTGAAGTTATAGCTGACTACCCATATTGCAGTCCATTATTTTGAAAAAATACTTCAGAATCTAACTAAACAGTTCCCATTTAGTGAGGTTCAGGTGTTTTTTAAATTACAATTTCTGTATATTTTTCATGTTTTTTCCAAGGGAAAGAAACAAGATGGCGACTTTTATGGCACCAAAACATTTTTGTGCTGTGAGAAGCAAGTAGTGAGAAACCAAAAACAGTCTTGCAACACAGAATTTTTGGTTTTGTATTAGAAAGTTATCCCAAAAACCCTACAGATCATGCTCAGAACAGAAAAAAAATGTTTAAATCCTTATAACTCTGGAATCGTTGAATATTTTTTCACAAAACCTTCTAAAGGCACTTTCTTGGTGGCACAGTACACGTCTACCCTGAAAGTTTTGAAAAAAAATCCATTCCATGTAGGCTGTAAGTGAGAGTAAACCCAGATTCCTTGTTAAGTATAGGAATAAATTACATTTCTACAGGAAAATGACATATCCGGATCTCGGAAACTGCACAAGCTGCCATCATAAAACTTTCCACAGATTTAGACCTTGCCTCCTTGACAACACATGCAAAATTGCAGCTAATTTCATTGAACACTGCCAAAGCTATCCAGGTGCAAAGTTAGGGGTTTAACATTTAACACCCCACTTAACCCTAACTATAGAGGCACCACTGCGTCCCTATAGTATATACTGTATATTCTTTGCAAAAAACTGCATTAATGCACCAGTTAGGGTTCAACTTATCACCAAAAAGTAGGAAATGTGACATTAAGGGTTCCATCTCTAACTCTCACTGCCCCAAGCAGAAAAGACAAGATCACACAAGCAACCACAGACAGCCATCATCAGGTAAAGCAAACAACATATAACTGTTTCCAGTTGACACAAATGTAGTAGCACTAATGTGTTACCTTTGTGGATTTGTATCTGTAGTACACACCACAAGATGTACACACTCATTTCTGGCTGCAGACAGAAATCCACAAAACTTAAATCACAACACTGCTTCTGTGTGGAGAAGCACAGGCCCCTGCAGTCACGGATATAGATCTATGGTACCCAAATTACAACAGTTTTTTTTTCTAAAGAAGTAAAGACCCATATGGGGTCCAAGCCTGCAGCCACAGGTACTCATCCACACTGTATGGCATATATACAATTATGTCTGCAGAAGCGCAGGTCCCTGAAGGGCCTGTGATTCTGCAGCCACAGGTATCAGACGTACACACCGACCTTTGGCTGCAGAAGTGCGGGTGCCACAAAATCCATGACATCAAAATTGCAACAGTACTTTTATCATTTTTTTATCATTTGTGTGTGTTTTGGTTGCAATTTTTGTCACAGTTGCAGCTACCATCATTTTTATTTTTAGATCATGTACAGGCTTAGGTGCGGAGCCCAGGGTTACAGTGAGGAAGTGCTAGGAGCCAGCTTTTTTTTTTTTTTTTTTAGATAGGGTCATTTTAGTATTTAATCCCACTTGCAACCTTTGGTGTGCATTTAGTCCCAGAATTACCCCTAACTTACTTCTTAGCAGTGACTTCTTCTACTCTTTTGAATTTTGGCAGTTGGATTTACACTGCCACCTGTTAGGTGGTTATCTGTAGCAGAGTCAGGAGCTTACAGAGAAGAAGTTCCTTCTGGAGCCTTTCTGCAATCGGACTTAATCTGGATGTGACAGTATGTCTCACCAGTTGCGCAGGAGGTTTGTCGGAGCCTTTTTGGACAGGTTCCAGCCAGGACAAAGTTCCTGAAATCAGCCTGAATAGCTACCAAAGGTGATCTGTTTGCCTAGTCTGGATTAATAGCTGAAAAGGTACCAAAGCTGCTCTGTTTGTCTTTTCTGGATTATAATTACTTCACTCTGAACTGTCTGGCTGGGGTACTCTGTTCTTGGAGCTGGGTCTTTCTGGGTCAGTCAACTCTTCCTGTTGAGTCGTTCCCAGAGGTTGTGAGACCAAGGGCCAGGCAAACTTGCTTAATTTGCACTTATATTATTTATTTTCTGACTTTTAGAGATTTTGTTTTGACTGACCGAGGTGAGAGTGCCCTTGGTTATAAGCCTTCATAACAGTTGTTTACTCAATGCACTGTTAGTTTAGATTGTAGGGTGAGAGCCCTGCTGTCACTTTGCTTAAAAATATGCAGCTTCACTGCTACTGAAGCCATAATACGATAAACTGGGGCACTATTACTTGTTTCCTGCTGCTTTATTGGGACAATTTATTTTACCTGTTATGAGAGAAGAGGCATACTGAGACTCATCAAACTATTTTCAGCATAACTGGAACTAATTTTGAGACTGTGCACCTTGTTTGCTTGTTTGGATTCTCCTTTTTGTTATTTTAGTTAATTTGCTTCATTTTATATTCCTGTCTGTTGAATTGTGTGTGTGTGTGTGGGGGGCTGTGGTTGGTTTGATGTTTGTGTGCATGCTGTGATTGAGTGTGTTGATTGGTATGTGTGAATATGGTGTGTGGTTAATGAGGTATAGTTGATAGTTGATTGGTTGATTTTGTGTGTTTTTATTTATTTATTCTGTTTTAGCATTCTGCTTTAGTATTATTGGAGGTTAAGTTTTCTTGTGGATGATGTGTAGAGGCTTCTATTTACATAGGCACATGTACTTCACAGACTGCCTGGTCCACTCTGTCCTTTTCATTGGGGTCCCACTGGTTCTCCCAGCAGAGGTGCTCAGTTGCTGCCAGGATCTAGGCATCCTATGTAGGAGGAGCACTCGCCATAGTGGGGGTCCTGGGTATGGTTGGTGGAAGGGTAGGACTGGGATGATTCAGACCAGGAGACACCCAGGGAGGAGATAGAATCAGGACTGAGAACTGTCACACCTGGTTCCCCTCCTCAGGGCTCTGCCACATTTAATTGGGCAGCAAGTAGTCCATCCTGCCTGCACTGGTTGTTCCCTTCAGGCCATTCTATGTAATGTGAGGTCGCTGAGGAATAAAACTGCAGCAATGGAGAATTTCATTGCCGATTTCTCAGCTGACCTATTCTGCATCATGGAAACCTGGTTGAGTGATGATGCACGTCCTGTACTAGCGGTGTCTGTCCATTCTGGGTATTCCATGGTGCATTTCTTGATGAGGGATCATAGAAGGGGTGGGGTGGCCATCTGTTTTAGATCCACCCTGGGACTTATGCACTCCCAGTGAGAACATTTGAATCCTTCAAATATGTGATGGCCAGATACATCTCAGATGTCAGTGGCAAGAACATTTTCATCTATCGGCCTCTGGGGGGTGGGAATGTATTCCTGCAGGAGCTGGCAGATTTCATCACTGAACAGGTGTTCGAGTCCACTAGTTTACTAGTACTGGGACACTTCAGTGCCTGGGTTGATGATGAATGCTCTCAGTTTGGACAAGAGCTCTTCCAGTTAATAGTCTCTCTGGGATTGACACAGGTAGTTACCTCTGAGATGCATAAACATGGTCACACATTGGATCTAATCTTCCCACTCAGACTTGACATAACTGCTGTCAAGGTTGATCCAGTCATTTGATTGGATCATCATGCAGCTGAGTTCCACTGTGGGGTCCCCTGTTCTATAACTCTCTCTGTGGAAGGAAGAAATAGGCTGTTGGTTAATTAGGATCTGCAGCTTATCCTGTAGGTAGGGAAATGGACAGACTAGGTGGGCCAAGCGGTCCTTATTTGCCATCAAAGTCTATGTTTCTATGTGATGATCCAGTGTCATCTAAAACACAAATTGGAGCCTCGCAAACTCCAGGATGCACTGGATGTCTTGGGCATGTTGCTAGCTTGTGCACAAGGTCCAGAGGTGGCCACTGATTGCTACAATATGGTGTTTATGGTGACCCTGGATGCTATTGCACCTTTTCATGTTGGCCCCTTGACCGCCTGCTGTGGCTCACCCTTATATTGTGCTGAGCTGAACCAGTTGAAGACTACAGAACATAGGTTGGAGCATTCCTGGAGAAGATCTGGATCTATGGAGTACAGGTTGGCATTGAGACTTCATTACACTGAATATCAGCTGGTAATCGACCAGAAAAAGACAGAATTTTTGTCTCAGTTGATTGCTGCAATGCACAATTGCCCATCTGTGCTTTTTTGTATGGTACACAGATGGTTAAATAACCCTGTCTGCAGTTCGTGGAGCTATTTTGGCAGATAGGTGCTAAGAGTTTGGCCGTTTTTTCACTGACAAAGTGTCCACCATTAGATCCAGTATTTCTTCTCATGATCTAGCCAGGGCTGGGGGTAGCCAGTCTTGTTGTGGCACTGATCTGTCTGCCTGGGATATGTTTTGACTGATTTCAGAGACTGAGGTCCTCTGAGTGGTCACCAGTTTGTGGCTCATCAACTGTGAACTGGACCCGGATCCAACATGGCTAATTATAGGTTGTGCTGAGTTCTTTACTCAGTTTTGTTGAGACTGGGAATGGATCCTTAAGGGAGGGTGTCTTTCCTTCGACCCTGGAAAAGGCTGCGGTGAGGCCCCTTCTAAAGAAGCCATCCTTGGATTCTGATGTTCTCATGAACTACAGGCCAGTTTCTAATCTTCCCATTTTAGGAAAGGTTATTAAGAAGGTGGTGGCTGAACAGCTATTAGATCACGTGGAGTGTTTTTCTATATTCAAACCTCTCCAATCTGGATTTTGGCCTCAGCACAGCACAGAGACAGCCTTGTTCAGGGTGATACATGATCTCCTCATGGTGGGTGACTGAGGGTAATGTACTATTCTAGCACTCTTGGACCTTTCATCTACATTTGACATGGTAGATCATGGGGTGCTGATTGATAGAGCGAGGAACTATATGGGCAGTACAGGTGCAGTTTTGCACTGCTTCAGCTCATATTTGACCAGGAGTGGTTCTGGGGGAAATTTACCTCAGGGTTATCTGTGTTGTCCCACACTGTTCCTCAGGGCTCGATCCTCACTCCCATTTTATTATCTGTGTATATGCTTCTGTTAGGGGAGATCATAAGGTGATACAATGTGGGGTTTCACTGCTATGCAGATGATACCCAGTTGTACCTGTCCTGTGTCTCTGATGATACTTCTTTGTCTTCTGTGTTGAGCTGCTGTTTGGCTGAGATAAACAATTGGATGGCTGCCAACTGGTTGCATCTTAACCTTGGCAAGACAGAGGTCACGGTTATTGAACCTAGTCATCAGGGCTTGCCTGCTGGTGTAGGAGTTGCCCTTCCTGTCTTGGGTGGCCAGCCTTTAGCAGTGAGTGTGGTCAGAGATCTGAGGGTCATACTGGATGACTGATAGATCTTTGAACAGCAGGTGTCATATGTTGTCCAGTCTTCCTCCTCTCATCTATGGAATATTGCTAGGACCTGGCTGTTCTTAGCTCAGGACACCCTAGTGATGATTATCCATGCTTTTGTCACCACAAGGCTGGATTACTGTAATGCTCTATACCTAGGGCTATCTGGAGGTTTGATGCGCTGACTGCAACTGGTGCAGAATGATGCAGTTCAGATGTTGGTGGGTTCCTCACTGAGGGATCACATTACTCTGGTTCTGCATGTTCCGCACTGGTTGCCTTTGCGTTCATGCATCTCCTTCAAAATTGGGTTGTCAACATACAAGGCCCTATGTTCATTGGAACTTGACTACTTAAAAGCACTCCTGTTCCTTATCAACCACTTCACCCTTTCCACTCCACCGAAGATGGACTGCTGGTGGCCCCTACCTCAAGGGTCAGGACATCGGGCAATAGAACCCTTGGGGTGGTGGTCCCTATTATTTGGAACTTGATCCCTTATTATATTCATGTAGCTAGCTCAGTGGAGGCCTTTAAAACCTCATCTAACACCTTTTTACTTGAATAAGCTTTTAATTAGACCTGCTTTATTTTAGTTTTATCTTATTAATATATTCATAGCCTGTTGTCTTTGTTTATGTTTGTAAATCACTCAGATCCCTTGATGGATTGAGTGCTATACAAATAAAATTTGCCTTGCCTTACTCTGCAGAAGCACAAGCAGCTGAGGGTCTGTGCCTCTTCAGCCACAGGTGTAAAGGCATATGCACCAACTTCTGGCTGCAGAAGCACAGGCCTCTATGGGGCCTGCACTCAGCAGCTGCATATAGCAATCCATGATACCCACATTGCAAAGGGCCTGTGCTTCTGTAGCCACAGGTACTCATGCATGCTGTAAGACATACACACGGTTATCTCTGCAGAAGCACAGATTCCAGTCCAGTAGTCACAGATGCAAATCCACAAGGAAGCAGATTTGTGTCACCTGGAAACAGTTGTATGTTGTTTGTCTTACCTGATGATGGCTGTCTGCGGTTGCTTGTGTGATCTTGCCCTTTTGCTGCTTAGGGAGTGGGGAGTTAGGGCTGGAAACCATAAAGTCTCATTTCCATTCTTTTGTGGTAGTAAGCTGAACCCTTAACTGGTGCATTAATGTAGTTTTTTTTTTTGCAAATGACTTCCTTTCTTTTTGAGGTAGTGGAATTGTATCCTCATTCATGCAGGTCCTTTTGGGATCTATGTGAATAGATGTACAGATGTGGCAGCCAGGATGCAATGCAGAAATGCTGCAGAATATCACAGAATGCTGCCGTTTACTGCAGGGGCCATTGTAAGTTAATGGCAATTAAGCCCTTTTGTTATGCAGGATTTTGTGACATGTCATTACTGCAAGTTACTGTGCTTCATGATGGTTGACTCCACAAGGCAATAGTCCATCTGCCTAAAGAAATACAGGGCCCTCCTGGCCCTGCACTTCCATGAAGCAAGAGATGTCAAAAATTTGTAGGGCTGTCTGGTGGGCTGCAGAAGCTCAGGCCCCTTGGCCTTGTGCTTCCATGTGGCTAGAGATACAGACACACAGGGCAAAGAGTCCATCTGTTAGCTGTTGTGTGGGGTCCTGGCAGTTACGGGTGCAGAGATGCAATGGCCCTATGCCAAGAGAAGAGTTTTCTTCACTATATGGTACTTGGACTTGCAGGCAACCCGCATCTTCCATCTGAGGCTGGGTGGCAATGCTGCATTCCAGTGCTATCCCACCAACCTAAGCCCATCCAGCTTGCTCAGCCAGCTTGCCCTGAACTCAGCTCATTGGCACAGGATCACAAAACAGTACCCACTAGGCCACAATCTGGCACTGCAAATGTTTCTTAATTTTTTCTTTTAATTTTGACTCACATTTCCAACATAGCCATTTAATGACTCCCTTTAAACATGATATGTGGCATCTACAGAATACTGGGAAATGTCATTTTTGTGCCACAAGTGTGAAAAGACAGTTCAGCTGGTTCTGAAAAATGACACTTGTCATCTGTATACGGTGGTATGAAAACTGGTCTGTTGATATTTTGGAGCTGAAATATTGAAAATTACCAAAGTTATGAGAGAGAGAGTATAGAAAATATCAACATACATTCATAACTTTGTTGTTTTTAATATTTTGGCCCCTAATTTTGAACATAGTCTTCATATGACTCTATGTCATTAATCTGGTGGGTGAAAAGTTTGAAATCCTGCCTGGAAGGTGATTTTGTGAAGTGACTGTGAAATAACTTTTCAACTCAGATTTGACAAATGTCTCCTGCTTTTTTCCATGAGATGGGTCCCTAAAAGGCCATGTTAAAGTTTGGTAGAAAAATATGAAAAATTAGCAAAGTTATGAGTAACCATTGAAATATTTCAACATTGACTTATAACTTGGTCATTTTATCATTTTTTCCACCAAATTTTCAATACATGCTTCTTATGACCCCACCTCTTGATCCTGGTAGGTGAATATGTTCAAGTCCCACCTGAAAAGTGATTTTGTAGAGTGACTGCAAAATCACTTTTGGGACAAATTTTAAACAATTTGCCAACCTTGTTCATGAGACAGGCCCCCAAAAGGCCATTGTTGAAAATTTGGTATAAAAATATTTAAAATGATAACATTATGGGTAAAAGTTCAAAACACATTGAAATACATTAACCAGATGTACCTTATTGTCTCAAATTGAGTTGTGGTTCCAGCAGGAGGATGTCTTCCAATTGGAGAATGACTCTGCTGTGGGACCATCTTTACTTGAGTGACAGTGTGTATGGGAGGGTGGGATGGGGTAGGTGGGTGCCAAGATTGATGAGGGACCATTTTCTTCTTTCCAGGTTAGGGGGACAGAAAACAAATGGCAGGGAAGGGCAGAATGGTACAGGGTCATAACTGTGCAGACAATAACAGCACAGCAACAAATGCCACAAGCAACCCCACACTGACTGAAATAGGGTCTGACAAAACACTGTCCAAAACATAAACAACATGCCCATTGAAACCAATGGGACGTTCTGTTTTTTGCAGGGGGGCTTTGCCTCCCTACACCCCTGGAATTTAAATAAACTTTGGGGGGGACAGGACTTCGGGATAGGGAGAAACTTGGGGGGGGACTTTATTTAAAAAAAAACACAGAAAAAAATTGAAGTACCAGGAGACCTGGGGGTAACCAAACCACTGTCCCAGGTCTCCAATCTTGCCGTGTGCTGGTGCCTTAGCCACTCCACCATGGGAGTGGCTTGACCAGGCAGCCCAGCACATGGCAGTGTATCCCATCTGAGATGTAACGTAGAGCAACAGGGGTGGCAGTAATTCCCTACCGCTATTGTACCCCTGTCGCTTTAAATGCAGGTGCAGTCTACACTGTGCGGTTATTGCCACATGGTTCTAGTTCCACTATTTTGACCTGGTACCGGGTAGAATGGGGTTGGTGAGTGGTACTGAGAAGAGGGAGGAAGTTGGTGGGAACAAAGAACAAGCATTTGTCAATGCCAGATTTTGTCTCGTTGGCATTGGCATTAGTAGTGCAGGAGTTAGAGATGCATGATAGGAATGGCAGTGAAGTATGAAACTGATACCAACCCCACCCCCACCCTGCAGAGACTGACAGGTGTAGGGTGTGCCTTTGGGGCTCAGCTGTAACGCTTGTGCCATTTTACCTCACCCCACCCTGTAGACACTGACAAGTGTTGTGGTGTGCTTTGGGGTCTTTGGGCCTTATACTTACCCCATTCCATAAGGAAATACAGTGAGATGGGTGCAGTATAGAGAACGGACCTTACCTCCCCTGTAGACACTGACAGTGTTGTGGTGTGCTTTGGGGTCTTCAGGCCTTATATTTTACTTACCCCATGCCATAAGGGAATACTCTGAGACGGGTGCAGTATAGGAGAATGGGGTGAATTTTAGGGCCGAACACTCCAAGGCACACCTCGATGCCTGTCACTGGCTGCAGGGTGGGGGTGGGGGTGGAATGACGTGAGCATTACAGCCAATGATCCCAAATCACATCCCTGATGCCTGACAGTCTCTACAGGGTGGGGTGTTACAGTTGGAAACCCTAACGTTTTAGGCATTTGTTGGTATTTTCACTCCAGATTTTCAACATAAGGCTTTTTGTGACCCCACCTCATGAAGAGCAGCATAATCAGTTTGTTAGCTGAAAGGTGAGTTTTACACAGTGGCTATGCCACTTGGTGATATAGGGATAAAAACACATTTTGGGCAGAATGTGGAAAATGACAACTGTATTGTTCATGAAGAGGTGTAAAAAAATGGCAATGTTGAAAATCTGGAGTGAAAATATAAAAAATTGGTGCAGGCATGCATAGAAATTGCACTACACACATCCGTAACCCAATTATTTTTGGGATTTTTTTAGCCACATTTTCAACATAGGAATTTTGGGACCTCCCCTCATGAGCAGTGGTGCTGTGATTTTGTTAATCTGTCCCAAAAGTTGATTTCCCACAGCGACCACGCCATTGTACGCAACAGGTGCGGAAACACATTTTGGGCAGGCTGTGAAAAGTGACAGCAGTGCTGTTCATAAGGAGGTGTGAAAAATACCAGTATTGAAAATCTGGCATGAAAATATTGCAAATTTGCGAAGTTACAAGGGTGTGTGGAAACTGCGCAACTCACGTTTGTAACACAGTCATTTTATGGACTTTCATCACCAAACATTCAACATAGGCATTTTAGGACCTCTGCTCATGAACAGTGTCACCATCATTTTCTGAATTTGCAACATAGAGAGCCCCCTCACATGAACAGTGGCATTGCTGTTTCACATTGTCTCGAAAGGTGATTCCACGAAAGTGACCATAAAATCACCTTTCAGGACTGAATAACGCCATGACAGTGACTGAATTCATGTGGAGGCATCCCAATAACCCCATGTTGAAAATTTGGTGAAAAATTCTAAAATGCCCAAAATATGCACCAAAGTTGAAAAACCCTATTTATGCCATTATACAGCTTATCGGCATTTCTTCAGTTACATGATCGGCTTTGAAGAGTGCAGATGTGTTCCTGGTCCACGAAGATCATTGTGCTGAACTCCGGAGGTAAGTATAGGGTGAGGGGTGTGGGAGGCAGGGTGTGCATAGGGTGGGTGCAGATTGGGGCAGGAGCAGGACAGACAGTGAGGGACCATTTCTTCTTTTGCAGGTTAAAAAAAAAACATCACGGGACTTTTTTTTTTTACAGGGGCATTTGGCATGCTTGGGTGGGCTCCCTGCATGCCAGCTGAGTGTTTGGGGGGGCTAGCTGATGGAGGGATTGGCACCCCCATTGGCTCATACCAAAGGGGGGGCAAGAGCCGAGGGAGATTGGGCACCCCTCGGCACATAACAAATGGGGGGGTGCATTATACCGATGGGGAGTGGGCTCCCCCATTGTCACATAAACTGGTTCAGGGCATGTCGACAGGGGGATTGGGCACCCCTGAAGTCGGCATTGTGGCATGCAGTGTGCCACCATGTTTGCTCTACAATGTTTCACCAGGGAAGGCATGTCGGGAGGTGCCGCTGCATATGACGAGGTTTGCTCTCATTGCAGTGGACCTTTCCTTAGATGTGCTCACCACATTATGTATTCCTGGTGTGTGGCACCTGCATGCTGGCTTATTGGGAAATGAGGGACGCACCTACTAATGTGTGCCCTGCATTCGCCAAACAGTGACCGCACCTCCAAATCTGCTACTAATGCAATATGTTGGCTGGCGCGCAAGCACGAGCCAACATAAAAATGGCAGGGAAGAATGGGGTTGGAGGGTGATATTGAGAAGAGGATGGTGTGGGTGGGACAGAAAGCAAACAGCAGGGAAGGGCAGAACAGGGTTGGCGGGTGGTACTGGGCAGAGGGATGGAGTGGGTAGAACAAAGAAAAAATGGCAGGGCAGAACGGTGCTGGATGGTGGTGTTGAACAGAGAGATGGAACAGGTGGGACAGAAAACAAATGGCCGGGCAGGCAGAACAGGGTTGGTGGATGATAATGAGCATAGGGATGGTGTGGGGGGAGGATTAAAGAAAAATGGCAAGACAGGCAGAAAAGTGGTACTGAGCAGAGGGGTGGAGTGGGTGGGATAGAAAACAAATGGCAGAGAAGGGCAGAATGTCACTGTTTTGAGTGTGAGCCAGAAATTCCCTGTCTGTGTATCCACTTCATGTGCGACATGCAAATTCTTGTTTCATGACTTGAAAAAGGCTCCTCTCACTAAGCTGGACACCCAGGATTTTAGGGTGCGAATTTTAAAAAGATGAACACCAGAATCTAGCTAAATAAGTCTTATTTAGCTATCTTCAGGTGTTTGTTTTTTAAAAATACATCACTTTTAGGTATTTGACTTACGAACATACAGACATACGAAACTTGCCAGCAGAAACAGGCCTCACGGGCTATCAAGTCTGCTTGTATGAGCAGCTAGCACCCTATATTGCAGCTGCCCCTTCCCCCAATCCCCCGTTTACCTCCTGGAACTGCTCAATGTCCTTTACCCAGCCCGCCCTCCTTGCCCTGTCCCATGCCCTTTTGAAACACTCCACTGTCCTGCTATCCACCACCTTGTCTGGTACAGTGTTCCATTTTGACACTTCCCTTTCAGTGAAATAATGCCTCCTGATCTCCATCCTGAATTGCCCCCCCCTCCAATCTTGGCCCATGCCTCCTTGTGTCCCTTCCCTTTCTCAGCTTAAACTGCCCCTTTGTGCCCAATTTGTTGATCCCCTTCAAGTATTTGAAGGTTTCAATCATGTCCCCCCATCCCTTCTTTCCTCCAGGGTGAACAAACTCAAGTGACTCAGCCTTTCTTCGTAGGTTCTGCCTTCCATGCCCTGTATCATTTTCATCACCCTGAGCTGTACTGCTTCGAGCAGCTTGATATCCTTCCTTAGGTACAGACGCCAGTGTTGCATGCAGTACTCCAACTGCAGCCTGACCAAGGACCTATACAGGGGCAGGATCACATCCTTGTGCCTGGATGAGAATCCCCACGCAATGCATCCCAGCATCCTATTGGCCCTAGCCATGGCCCTCCTGCATTGAGCAGAGTTATTCATGCTCCCTGTTACAATGACCCTCATGTCCTTCTTCTTCTTCTTCTTCTTCTCAGTGACCCCTAACCACACCCCACCCAACCAATACGCCCCTCTTGGGTTCTTCGCACCAAAGTGCATAACTTTGCACTAAAACCCAGTTGCCATCTTGCTGACCACTCCTCAAGACTGGTTAGGTTACCCTGTAGCCTCTGCCACCCCTCAATGTTGTCCACCACAGCTCCCACCTTGGTGCTGTCTGTGAACAGATTGATCCTGCTCCCAACCCCATGGGCAATATCCAATATGAACAGACCAAACAACACTGGCCCCAGCTCAGAGCCTTGTGGCACACTGCCGGTCACTGGCCTGGGAGATGAGAGTTCTCCCCCCACCACCACCTATTGCAGTCTATCTCCTAGCCAATTCCTGATCCAGCCAGCCTTCTAAGCCCCCACCCCTACGTGCTCCAGATTTTCCCCCAGTCACCAATGAGGGACCGAATCAAAGGACTTGCCGAAGTCCAAGAATAGGACATCCACTGCAAGGCACTTGTCCAGATTCCTTGTCACCCAATCATAGAATTCTATTAGATTGATTTGGCATGATCTCCCTGAGACAAACCTGTGCTGCTGCCCATCGTGGAGATCATTGACTTCTGGGAAGGTTACCAGTCTCTCTTTCAAGATTGCTTCAATGAGTTTCTCCACTATGGAAGTGAGACTGACAGGTCTGTAGTTGCCTGGCTCATCCATTGGGCTGCTCTTGTGGATAGGCACCACATGAGCCAACCTCCAGTCCTGCAGCACGCACCCCATGTCCAGAGAGGTGTTGAACAGGTCAGTTGGTAGCCTGGTCAACACCTCGGCCATTTCCCTCAACTTTTGTATTCAAACTTGTTTTTAGTTTAAATGCAAAAAAAAAGATGGCAGCCATCATGACCCGAAAAAGTGTTTTCCGTGTCATGAGTACTTAAGTGGTGACAACGAAAACACCCACGACACGAAACTTTTTGTGTTATATTAGAGGGTTATCCAAAAACCATACTGAGCATGCCCAGAAAACAAAATTAAACCCTTAGAACTCTGGAATCGATTAATATTTGTTCATGAAACCTTCAAAAGGCACTACCTCGGCACAGGCCGCTTCTACCCTAAATGTTTCAGAAAAAGGTTCCGTACCATCTAGGCTGTAGGTGAGAGCAAACAAAAAGGAAATAAGTAAAGGAAAAACACTGATTTTTGTTAAAAAAATCAACCATTCTGTGTCATGGAAACTGCACAAGCTGCTATCACACAATATTGCTCAGGTCTTTAGATATTGCCTCCGAGACAATGCATGCCAAATTTTGAAAATTTTTGTCAAATACCACCAAAGTTATTAAGATGTAAAAATTAAGGCTTAACATTAAACACTCAATTCAACCTGAACTATACCGGCACTACTACACCAGTAAAATATATATGGCTTTCTTCCCTCCAAATTTCAGCCCAAAAGACCAAACCGTTCTTTTGCAGCAGGGTGGCAAAGATTTCCTATTCTTTTGGGCACAGTGTGGCAAAGTAGTGTCGTGATTTGTGACACTTTCACAAAAAAAAAAAATCATGAATGTGTCGAATGTGTGACACTACTTTGCGACACTACTGTTTACAAAAATTTGAAAAACATATTTCTGGGGTGTTTATCCCCCCAAAAAAGATATGCAGCATCTTCAGGACTTACCAGGTGAAAGCAGCAAGAATTGTGGTCCCTAGAGGTCCCAAATTTAAATGCCAAGCATTTCTGTGACCACTAACTGAAAACAAGATGGCAGATTTGCGACACTACAGGGGTAGTTTGCGACACTAAAAACTGCATTTGCGACACTATCAAACTTTTTGTTTGCTTTTCCCATTGACTATAATGGGAAACTTGCTTTTTGAATAACGTTTGAACCGTTTAATATTTTTTCACAAAATCTTTGAAAGGCACATCAGAGACCCTGGCTGCATCTTCCCTGAAGGTTTTGGACTGGTTTAGCGAACCGTGTGTGACCTGTAGGTAGCGAGCAAAGAATGTCAAGCGTAATTACCACATTCTTCTGTGCTATGTAGCTCGCAACTGTATATCTGACTATTACAAAACTTGGCAGATCCAGAGATCTATGATACTGTTACGCCGCATGCCAACACTCAGGCAAATCCACATATATGGTGGCAAAGTTATTAAGCTGCCAAATTTCAGAGTTTAACCTTAAATGGGGTACTCAACCCTAACTATATTGGCACTATTGTGCCACTATTATATATATGCAAAAAAACTGGGTTAATGCACCAGTTAGGGTTCAACTTAACGCCATAAAAGTAGGGAAATATGACATTGGGGTTACCAAAGCTAACTCTCCACCCACCCACACACACCCCCAGCAGCAAAAGGAAAATAAAAATAGAGTTTTGGGTCCCCAGAGTCTTGGTGAATCAGTAGTGATGTCACAAATGTACTCAACAGGTCAGGCCCTCTGCTCCCACAGTGCCAACCTCTGAGCACAGTAATGTGAGCAGGTAACAGACAGGGTAACCCTCCTGTCTGCTTTTGGGTCTGAATCAACTTTAGTCTCAAGTTCTGTGGGGATTCAAACTGTGAACCTTATGCTAGTGCACCCAATGTATAGGCTCAAATATACGTACCCTCTTCAGGGATTGCAGTACAATTGTTCACCAGGGGCACCAAGCCAGACTTCCAAAATGAACCCTTAAAACTCTATAAAAGACCTTAGGTACATTCTTACCTTTTCCCAGTTTGGTAACACCATCAAGCTTCTGAACAATTTTTATCAGTCTTAACCCTCTATACGTCACATGCAAAAAGAACTCACAGAAACACCAGGCAGTCTTTCAAATAATGATTTTACTAAATGATGATAAAAATATGAAAAATGTAAACACAGAACAACATATCAAAGAGCATACAATCACTTAAAAGAACAAGGACAAAGTACCAAACAAAAACTCCTACCACAATACATTTAGACTTTTTCTATCTAATGTATTACCTCTATAAGTGCCTTGAAAGTTAGAGAACTGTGTTTCTTAAGAGCCCAAAAAGATATGTCATAATCCCCAGTTACAAAGATACATTTTAACTCCATCTCCCCACCCCTTGGTGAGTCATCTAGCTTCTCCTTTTTAGAATAAAAAAAAAAAAAGACAAACAATGATTTCCTGTCGGGAGATATATTAAATAATGTGACATCAGCAAAACCTCCACTTCCTAAATATGACTCCTTAATTAAACATGTTCTCTTTGATCTTGTGTGGTTTCCTGTTCCCAAGGCAGATTTAAAGGGTTTTACAACTTTTTAACACCAGGTTTGTAAAAAAATGTTCTTCCTGTTAAGATGTCATAAAAGTTTATTAGACTCGTACCCTGGCAGACTCATAAAGTCACATTTTGTTTCCACTTCAAAGAGACTAGGCATATCATAAAAAGGTAATAAAATGCCATTCTAAAGTAAGTCAGTTAATTAAATGGTTCCTGCTTCACTGAAACCTGGGGGGGAGGCACCCATGAGCACAGGCTGTCTTATGTGAGACAATCACCTACTATATTTCTATATTACAAACATCATACAACAATCACAACCAGCTGGCCAAGTGTCACAGTGATGTCTTCCTTGGGGTTGTCAACCCTAATACTGAACCCTCCACCCAGTCTGTATGTCCCATCCAAAGCACAAGGTACAGTCTACATGTTGTCAACAGAATCTGTTAAGCTTTTTCATGCAGAACCCAGCCGGCTCTGCATGAAAACAGAGATCATGTCTTACCTTGTTTGTTCAGGGAAGAGGTGAGCATTAGGAATGACAACCCCAAGGAAGACACTACTACTGATTCACCAAGATTCTGGAGACTCAAAACCCAAATGTTTTCCTTTTGCTGCTTGGGTGGGAAGTTAGGGTTGAGAACCCTAACACATTCCTACTTTTGTGTTGTTAAGCTGAACCCTAACTGGTGCATTAACAGTTTTTTGCAAAGATTTCCTTTCTTTTTAAGATAGTGGTATCGTATCCTATTTCATGAAGGTCCCTTCAGGACTTGCGTTAATAGATGCAGACACGCTGAGCCCTTTGGGCTCTGAGCCAAGCGAAGACTCCATTCCCCACAGAAGTGTGCTGAGCTTTGTGGATCCTGCACTTCACTGCAGCAATGGATGTCAAAATTCATGGGGCTGTCAAGTGATCTGGATACCAGGCCCCCTCTGGTTCTGTACATTCCATGTGGCTACAGACATTGATGCACAGGGCAAAGAATCCATCTCTAAATAGAATCACAGGGCCCACTGGCATGCACAGATGCTGAGGTGCAGGGCCCTATGCCAACAGAAGAGTTCACTATATGGTACTTGGGCCCACGTGGGAAACTCTGCACCTGTCCTTCTCAGGCTGGGAGTGATGTTTCATTGTAGTTTCCCCAAAGCCTCATCCTATCCAGCTGGGTCACTGAGCTCACTCTGAACTCAGCTCACTGGCATGGGTAACAAAGGACCCCCGCTGGGGTCAAGTTGGTACTACTTGCAGTGTTTCTTAATAATTATTTCTTTTGTAAATTTTGACTCAAATTTTCAAGATAATCATTTTATGACTCACCCTTATAAACACGATATGCAGAATTTATAGAATACTTGCCAGAAACGCTTACTTTGCACCACATGTGAAAACACTTCTGTCCAGGATTTGAAAAATGACACATCACATTTCTGAGGTGATGTGAAAAACTAACTATGTTGAAAGTTTGAGACGAAATATTGAAGATTTGCAAAGTTATGAGTGAATGTTGCAGTATTTCAATGTTCACTTATAACTTGGTCATGTCATCATATTTTTACACCAGATTTCAATATAGTCTTTTTAAGACCCCACCTCATGAACCCAGTAGCTGAAAAATGTCAAATCCTGCACAACACAAGATTTTGCACCACCTGCAAAATCACATTTTGGGATGGATTTGGAAAATGTTACCTGCATTTTTAATGAGTAGAGTTCCCCACCAAAAAGTCTGTGTAGACTGTTTGATAGAAAATGTTAAAAATGATCAAAGTTTGTGGTCATTGTGACATATTTTTACACCATTTATCAACATAGTCTTCTTTTGACCCCACATCATGAACCCAGTAGGTGGAAAATGTTCGTATCCCACCTGAAACCTTATTTTGCACTGCAAAACCACCTTTATTTTATTAATCTCACCTGCTTTGTTCCTGAAGAGGGTCCTCCAAAATGCCATGTTGAATGTTTGGTGGAAAAATGTTAAAAATTAGCAAAGTTACTAGTGAATGTTGAAATATTTCAATGTTCGCTCATAACTTGGTCATTTTAATTAACATATTTGTACATCTGATTTTCAACATAGCCTTCTTATGACCCCACCTCATGAGCTGATATTTGAAAAATGTTAAATCCTGGCCAAAAGGTAATTTTGCGCAGCAACCGTGAAATCACCTCTTGGGCCAGATTTGAATAATTTCACCACCTTATTCATGAGGTGGGATCCCCAAAAAGCCATGTTGTAAATGCTTTGCAAAAATATTGAAAATGGCAAAGTTATGAATAAATGTTCATATCCCATTGAAATACATTAAACAGGACTTACCTTATTTTTCTCATATTGCAGTCACCGGTTTCAGTAGCAAGACGTGTCTTTGATCAGAGAGTGGATTTACATCATGGGACATGTTCGGGTGAGTGACCATGTGTGGTGGTGGTGGGTGGTGGATGTTAAGTGGGTGGTTGGGGTGGGGGGGTGGGGGGTCTAGGGGTCATATTAGTGACTAACCATTTTCTTTTACAGGATCATTTTCAACTAAATAAAAGCATTGAGGGACCTTTTTAGCAGGGTGAAACTAAATGAATACTGGATCTGACACAGGGGATTGGGCAGCTCAGTGTCAGTTAAACTCCACAACCGCTTTCAGGGTGGGTACCCTGGCATCACTGTCTAATCATGTGGGGGTGCGACCTAGAGGGCAGGGGGGTTGGAAAGTGGTGCCGGGGTGGCACCCTGGTCTGCTTTTGTGACTGTTCAGTATTGCGGAAAACAGGAGTGAGGGCTGATTGACCAAGGAGAGGGAGGGAATGAAAAAGTTGATAAATTAGACAGATAGATAAAAAAAAGAGAGATCAAGATTGATCACTAGCTCACTACTGGCACACAAGCCAGCAGCAGGTCTCCATTTATGGTCGCAGATGTCAAGAAAGTCCCACTGTTCTCATACAGAGAACATACAGTAGGTGAATGGCTCCTCTCATTAAACTATGCACCCTGGATTTTGTGGTGCCAAGAAAACATATTTCTGTTCTTTTTTTTTCCTTTTTTTTTTTTTGCTGTCCTAATCTCTTTCCAGACCCCCTAACCCACCGATTGCTCCTCTGGTGCCTTCAGGCTTCCCCCACCAGATGGAGCTGCTGGGCAGGAGACCCCTCCACAGAAACATGGGTCGCAAAGCCATGGCTTACCCCCCAGGGTGGGGTCACGGGAGCAAGACCCCCCTCCCAGCAGACTATGGTCAGGCAAGGAGTAGCAGGGTGGGGGGTCATCATTCAGTGGCAGGCATTTTTTCTAAGTTTTTCCCACTGGGGGCGGGGATGTACAATGACGCTGGCATCTGCCCCGCCCCCGGAAACATGAGATGTCAGCCGCGCAGGATCCCCAGCCTCTGCCAGGGGTCCTCAATGTGCCGAACACTCTACCCCCTTCCCCCCAGAGAGGGAGAGCAGTCCTTGGGATGCTCAGTCCCTCTGTTCTTTTTCCTTTTTAAATAAATACCAGAATCTAGCTAAACATGTCACCTTTGGCTAGGTTTGGGTGTTTGTGTTTAAGAAAAGAAATCATTATGATGTATTTTCCATGTATTTTACATCTGGGGAAAAAAATAAGATGGGGGCCATCATGACATGAATAAAATTTTCTGTGTTAACTCATTATTACCTGGGCAGCCATTTTGTGTCAGGTAAACAATGGATAGTTCAGACTTCATATGGAGCTATTGGAGGTAATGAATTAAGAAAGTGATGAAAACAAAAACAGTCTTGTGACATGGAATTTTTCATGTTGTATCAGAAAGTTATCTAAAAAACTCTACTGAGCATGCATAGAACAGTGAAAAACAACATTTTTAAATCCTTATAATTCTGGAACCATTTGATATTTTTTCCATGAAGACTTCGAAAGGCACTTCCCTGGCACTGCCCACTTTTACCCTGAAAGTTTCAGAAAACATTTTCAGACCATCTAGGCTGTACATGAGAGCTAAGCAAAAACCCATGTTAAGTATAGGAAAAAATTTGATGTCTACAGGAGAATGACACACACAGATCTCGGAAACTGCACAAGCTGCCAGAACTTTCAAGATATTTAGACCTTGCCTCCAAGACAGTGCATGCCCATTTCAGGTTATTTCCACTGTAGCTTTTATTTCCACTGTAGGTTTTTCACAGTGGCTTTCCTCAGCTAATCAGGTCCAATAAAATACAAATTGGCATAAACTAGCTATTGCAGAACAAAGTATGGTGTGTCCACACCCAGCAATAGGTATACATTTCCACACTAATTTGGATTAATAGGGTGAACATTCAGCATCTGTGATGCTTGAGGAGCCAAAATCACAACTTGCCTTTTAATGTGCTGAGCAGTGAAAAGACTACCAACAAAACCTACCTGCCAATGGCATTTATAGGTCATCCTAGGTTCATCACCAATAACTTTTTATTCACTCTTTCAGCATAGGTGAGTGCATTCTTTATTCAATGTAAATGGTGAATAAGAAACAATAATAAAAAAAACAATGCTGTGGTTCCAACAGCGATCAACACCGATCCTAAAATACTCTCTTCTGAGATTTATTCATTTCATTACACTAACCTGAAAGAAAAACACAAATCAATATTGCTTGTTTCAATTTTATTTGTTGGGTACTGCTGTAGTGTTTTTCAAAACTTACCATTGAGGCATTCTAAGTCTGCTTGTAGAATGCCCGCCTGCTCAAACCCCCACTTGCAGTCCTCCGAGTGAGCTGACAGTTTAGTAAAGCAGCTACAAACCACTGAGCATGGTGTTTTTTTAGAGTCATTGTCTGCAGCTCAATTGAAATCTTGCTGGTTGGATTGCCTTATTTCAGTTTGTTAGCAACCTCAGTGGCATACCATTCAGTAAACATAGCTTCAGTTTGTCTTTGAAAATCTTACTGACAGCGATGTCTAATGGCTGAAGCTGATCTGTACAAAAAGCAGGCACAAAACAGACACAATGTTATGCTTCTCAAATGTTTGTATGACCTTCTCTGTTGTGTGGCCCCTGAATAGATCCATTATGAAGAGGGACCTCTGCACACTTGACAGCTGTAGTTTTTCTTTTGCGTAGGTTACATATGGCACTATAATCGACTCTATGTACTTGATTGTTGTTAGTGAATTTGCCCAATGTTTGTTAGTATGAGTAATATGCCAATCTGATGGGAATTTAGAAGCAGGGTGGCATTGGTCTGTTCTGCCTTGGTAGATTAGCTGTGAGGGGGAGGTAGTGATCAGAGAGTGTGCAGCATAGCACAACTGTAATCTGGCACTTATCGCCTAAACTTGTCACCTCCACCTGTTTCTTGCCCACAGTGTCTGTTGTCCATTCAGAACATGCTACAGGGTTTACACCTGTTTCACCCAGGTTTAAAACTAGCTCTGGGGGAATGAGTTCCTGACTCGCAGCAGTGGCAATTTGATTTAAGAAACCAGTTTTCAGTGAGTCAGCCGGCATTTTTCTGACAGACTGTGTAACCTTCATTTTGCTGAACCCCATGTGATTAAGAAACAGTCAAGTGCATTGCCTGGAAAAGGACACATTTCCCCCATTTTCAATCAGCAACTCAGGGTGCTTGGCTTTGACTATACCAATGGCAATAACAATTAATTGTCTGCTACTGATAACAGCACGCTCAGACCTAAGTGATTTTACAGTGTTTTTCAGCTCACTTTCTATGTCAGACTTCAATAGACGGGGGTGTCCTCTGGCTTTGATGGGAACCTCCTTGGTAAGTTTGCCAGAGTCAGGAGTATCTTTAAGTTTCTCCCTGCAATCTCTTTTAAATGTCGCACAGTGCTTTTATTTATTTATTTTTGTACTTCCCCTCGTAATACCATGGTGCTGCATTTGACCACCATGCTCACATGAATACTTCGCTGATTTCAAAATGGCCTACCTAGACTTTAGCAAGGCATTTGACACAGTCCCACACAAAGATTAATATACAAGTTAGCCAGCCTGGGAGGGTTCCAAGATGACAGCCTGGTAAAGAATTGGCTGGAGAATAGGACACAGAGAGTAATAGTAAATGGAGTCCACTCAGAAGAAAGGAGGGTTACTAGTGGGGTACCCATGAGTTCATTTAATGGGACCGGTCCTCTTCAATGTCTTTATAAGCGACATTGCAGAAGGACTGGAAGGAAAAGTATGTCTCTTTGAAGATGACACTAAGATCTGCAACAGAGTTGATGCACAGGGTGGGTGGAAAGGATGAGAAGGGACTTGGCAAGGTTAGAGGAATGGTCAAATGTATGGAAGCTTAGATTCAATGCTAAGAAGTGCAGGTAATGCACCTGGGAAACAAAAACCCAGGGGAAGAGTACACAATGGGGGGTGAGATACCAACAACAACAAAAATGGAAAGGGACCTGGGGTAGTCATATCAGATGACCTAAAGGTGGGCAAGCAATGTGAGAGGGCAGCAAGAAGGGCTGGGGGGATACTGGGATGCATAGGGAGAGGCATCACGAGTAGAAAACAGGAAGTTATTATCCCTCTGTACAGACAGCTGGTGAGACCCCATCTGGAGTACTGTGTGCAGTTCTGGAGACCCAGTCTCCGCAAAGACATAGACAAGATGGAAGCCGTCCAGAGGAGGGCAACTAAAATGGTGCAGGGTCTGCACCGGAAGATATATGAAGAGAGACTTAAGGAGCTTAATATGTATAGCCTCGAGGAAAGAAGGGTGAGGGGGGACATGATAGAAACTTTCAAGTACCTCAAGGGAATCAACAAAGTCCAAGAGGGTAGCATCTTTCAAAAAGAGGTGTGCAAGAACAAGAGGCACAATTTGAAGATAGAGGCGGGCTCAGAGGTAATTTAGGAAGTATTTTTCACAGAGAGGGTTGTGGATGCATGGAACGGACTTCTGGAGGAGGTTGTGGAGTCAAAATCAGTGGTGGAATTCAAGCATGCATGGGATAGTCATAAGGCAGTTCTGGGGGTTGGGGGTAGGAAGAAGTAGGCTGCTTGTTAACTAGGATCTGCAGCTTATCCAGTAGGTAGGGAAATGGGCAGACTGGGTGGGCCAAGCGGTCCTTATCTGCCGTCAAATTCTATGTTTCTATGTTTCTATGACTTCAGGGGAGTTCATAAAATAGTGAGTGACATTTTTTGGCAGGAGGAGAGGTGACTGAAAGTTCTTTGCTTATTGCTTCTGTCATTAGACTAGAAATGCCTGCTGTGACAGACAGAATATCGGCATCCCAATCACTGGTTTGAAGGGCTGAAAAATCTCTATTTGTGCCCTTAGTGCACAGTGAATTCAGTCACTGAACAAGAGACATTGTGGCACTAAGTTATAGTTACAATTATAGTTCAGTACAGTACAGTGCTGTTAAGATGGAACTCCTGGTTGCCACAAAAAAAAAACAACAACAAAAAAAAGTGTCAACATGACATACAACAAATCAGCTGGTATACGGACACTTGTGATGCGATCAGCTGATTTTGAAGCAAGAAGCGTGTGAACATTTGTGGTGCTATCGGTTTTAAAGGCGGCGCATAATATAAACTTAATCGTATATATCTAGTTCTACAGTACATGGGGAGAGAGAGAGAGAGAGTAAATGATGGCATGATGGCGAAGTCTGGTATGCAAGGAAATAATACCATCGAGGGGCTGAAAAACCCTATAAAGCCATGAACCTGAAGAGCAAGAGCCCTTTATGAGCTTATTTGACCCTGAGATGGTATTATTTGATGGTATGTCAGACTTTGCCATCTTTTATTTTATGTTATTTACTTATTTATTTATTTGAAAAAGTTTCACCAGGAAAGACAACATGAACTGTAAACAGCTCATTTCCAGAAGTGTCCTTGAGGAAGGGGGTACATAATTGGGAGGATCAATTAAATACATACAGTGCAATTCAATACATACAGTGTTGTTCTAAAACAATGCATACAAACACTAAACAATCAGATACATACAGTCCAAATCAAGTACATGCAGTGTTGTACTGATACAATGCAATACAATTCAGTACAAGACAACAGAATGTAATGAAAACAGGAAGTGGTAAATGGCAAAGTGAGGGCATAGACATAGTGGGAGAGAAGAAGTCTTAGTCCTAGGGGGAGAGATAGGGGGTAAAGGAACAATGTGCAGATATAGCTCAGGTAGTAGTATGCAGGAGTAGTAGTAATGTAAGGTAAGGGGCTGAAGGAGGGCAAGAGGTAGCGGCAGCGCTCAGGTGAGTAAGTGCAGATCCAGATCAAAACCAGACTTTGAGAGTTACTAAGTGCTGATAAGGATTTAGAGGAAGGGAGTTATAGCACGAGGGGTGGGGAAAGGGGTGGGTGGAGAGAGGAGTTACTGCACAAGTGGCAGGGAAGGAAGGGTGGGAAGAGAGGAAGGGATGCCAAGAACAGTCCCTTCAGGATGCTGAAACCCTGCAAGGGGGCCCTGGCAGGAAGGAGTAGAGGGAGGGGAGGGGCTTGGAGGGAGAGGATGGGTAAACCAGGAACTGAATCACCTTCAGGATGCAGTGAACACTGCAATGGGATGGTGCCCAGTTGGAAGGAGGGAGGGGAGGGAGTAGTGGGGAAGAGGTGGGGACAAGAGTAGAGGGTGTAGTGAGAGGAGTGGGTTATCAAAATCTGAAAAACCCTGCAAGGGGCAGGACCTGGTAATGAAGGAGTGGGGAGGGGCCCTTCAGGATGCGAGAACCCTGCAAAGGGACAGGACCGGAGGAAAAGAAGAAGAAGAGCTGGGAGGTAGGGAGTAGTGTGGAGCAGAAGAAGGGGTAATGGGATACACTCTGTTTAGGAGAAAGAGAATGGGAGGAAAGGGAGGGGTTATATTATATGTGAGGAAGGGTATCAAGGCCATGGAGTTGCAGGAGTACAAAGAGGAAAATAAGGGTCAGGAATTACCATGGTTCAACCTGAGGACAGACTCTGTGTATACTGTCAGTGACGGTGTACTGTAGATCTCAGCACAGGGCAAGGAGATGGATAACACATTTTGGGAAGCCATAATCAGAATGGCAAATAAGGGTGAGGAGCTGCCATGTGGCAACTGCAGTCTGCCAGATGTAGAGTGGAGCCTTCCAACTGTGGCCCGACAAAGAGCAAGAGCAATCCTTGACTTCCTGCAAGGGTTTTTCTCTGGCAGTTAGTCAAATAAACCCACCAGGGATGGGGCAGCGACACACCTGCTGCATACAAATAGGGCAACACTGAAGATGTTACATTGGGCAGTCCACTGGTACCTGTCATCACTGTACAGTGGGTTCAACATAAAGACAGGAGCACATGAGAGCCACACAAGGATGGGGTTTTGGACTTTGAGAGGGCATTTTTTAAAGAAATGGGTGATTTTCTCAGGAGCTGCCTATGGGAGTGGAGGACTGTCAGGGAGGGGTAGAGCTGCAGTGGGGGAAAATAGGGTAGAGCATAACTACAGCAACCAACCTATGCATGAAGGAAGAAAGCAAAAGCAGAAAGAAAAGAAGAACATTATGGTTCTTCAAGGAAGTGGCAAATGTGGTATAAGAAAAAAAGGGTTGCATTCAAAAGGTATAAGGATACAGAAAGAAAGGAGGACAGGAAGGTTTATCTAGAGAAGCAGAAGGAAGCAGGCAAGATGGTGATGACTACAAAGCCACAGACAGAGTAAAGGATTGCCTAAGGGGTCACTACAGAGGATAAGACGTTCTTCAGGTACATAAGAGAGATGTGGAGGAGTAATTGAGGGATAGTAAGAATTAGAAGAGTGGAAGCAGAAGACTGTGCAGAAAGAGACCAAGTAAAAGCTGACATTTTAAACAGGTACTTCTGCTAAATCTTCAGATTGGAGGAGTGAACTACCATGGAGAAACAGTGATAGAGTAGGGAAGGGGTGGACACAGCTCCATTTTCAGAGGAAAGAGTCCTGAAAAGACTTGCAGACCTGAAGGTGGACAAGGCTATGGGACCAGATGGGCTTCACCCCAGGGTACTAAAGGAACTTAGGGATATTCTGGCTGCCCCCACAGACAGCCTTGTTCAACACCTCACTAAAAACAGGGTGATTCCAGAGGACTGGAGAAGGGCTAATGTTGTCCCTCTACATAAAAGCAGCTGCAAGGAGGAGGCTAGCAACTATAGGCCGATCAGTCTCACTTCAGTGGTGGGGAAATTGATGGAAGCCCTGCTGGATGGAAGCGCTACTGAAAAAAAGGATGATAAAGTGTCTTGAATCTAATCAGCTGCAAGACCACAGACAATATAGATTCACGGAGGGTGATGTGCAAACAATTCTAATAGAGTTCTTTGACTGGGTGACCAGGGACACTGATCAGAGTAGAGCAGTGGACATAGCCTATTGGACTTCAGCAATGTTTTGACATAGTATCACATAGAAAGCTGATTAGGAAATTTACCAACCTAGGAGTGAGACACATAGTGATAAATTATGTTAGAAACTGGTTAAAGTATAGGAGGCAGAGGGTGATGATTAACAGCACTCATTGTAAAAGGAGTGTGATTAGTGGATTACCACAAGGCTCAGTACTGGGACCAGTCCTCTTCAATATCTTTATGGGAGAGCTGCTCCAAAATGGTGAAATACAAATAAAGAACATAAAGATACAGTAGTTTGCATGAATTGTTTTATTACACTGACAGTACCTGTGAAACGAAAGACATTTAAATAAATTACATCTGTGCAGTTTGATCTTTAAACTACATAAATAAATTCTGCAGAACTGACCACTGACAGTGATCAGTTCTCTAGAACTTTTATTCGCAGTTTAAGACAAGAATCCACTGTTCATACATCTATTCTGATGTTTTAAGTTGGAATTTCTATGAACGTGCCAAAGTGCATTCCAAAATTTCACAAAAATGAAATTTGACTTTTGACAAAATTCTGCCGGTGGAAGTTTAATTTCACACAGTCCTACCTTGGGCATGCATTAAAATCATATAATTCACACCCTATTGTGGCTTATTACATATATATATATATATATATATATATATATATATATATATATATAGGTAAATATATATATATATATATACACACATATATATATATTAGAGGCAAAATAATCCATTTAATGCATTAGTTAGGGTTGTTCCACAGTGACAAAAGTGAGGAAATTTGGTGTTAGGGTTGAGAGCCCCCCCTTGGACCCCCAGCCCACCCCCAACCAGCATCGGGGTGCCCATTGGGGTCGTCGGCCCTAACTCTCACACCATCACATGTGTGAAGAAGCAGCGGTATAGGAAAATGGGGTGAGAGTTAGGACTGACGATCCTAATGTATACATGACAATGGGCCTCGGAGCAGAAAATGAGGACTTGGAATATTAAATTGCTTATATCTCAGGAATCGTATGACGTAGGAAAAAAATGTAAATTTCATATAAATGATGACTTTCCTGGCTAGTTTTGAACTTCACATGTGTGACGAACTCAACGCACCCCAATGCAGTTGGGGGGTGGGCTGGGGGTTCAAGGGGGGCTTTCAACCCTAACACCGAATTTCCTCACTTTTGTGGAACAACCCTAACTAATGCATTAATTGAAGTTTTTTGCCTCTAATTTCCCTTCTTTTTGAGAATGATGATGAGAAATAGTGAATGTAATGCGGCGGCGAGAGTGCGCGCTCCTGCCATGTGATGTCTTGTGACATAGTAACAGGAACAGCAATGCAAACAGAAGTGCAAACAGTGGTGCACATGGTAACACAAATATAAATGGTAAAGGAAATGTTAATAGAAACGCAAGCGCAAAGTAACGCCGAAGCGAACAGTGACGCAAACGGACATTGAAGCGTATACGAAAACACAGCTGGTAATGTGAACAGTGATGGCAGCAGTATTTTAAATGGAAATGTTAAGTGTCACAGCAAAAAGAACGTGAACGGGAACAGAAACGGAAACGCGAACACAAGTGCACATGTAAATGCAAACTGTAACACGCACAGGCACAGTACCACAATTGTAAATGCAAATGGTAAAGTTAACATGAAGAATAACGTCAAAGGAAAAAGAAACGGAAACGGGAACAGAAGCGTGTATGGAAACGCAAACCGAAACGCGCATGGGCACAGTACTGCAATTGTAAACGCAAATGGTAACGGTAACAGCAACAATAACATATGGAAACTCAAAGCGTAATGCGCACTGGCACAGTAACGCAATTGCAAATGCAAATGGTAACAGTAACATCAAGGAAGACGGAAAATGAAAGAGAAGTGGAAACGCAAACGAAAGGGCTGCCGTAAACTCAAATGGCAATGCGCACGGTAATGCAAACAAAAACGCAAACAGAAACAGTAGTGGAAATGCAAATGGTGACAGTAACGAAAATGCAACCGCGAATGACAACGCAAAGGGTAACGCACACGGTGGCATACACGGGAACAGTAACGCAAACAGGGACATAAACACAAGTGGAAACAGTAACTGTAACAGTAACGGAAGCGCATCACCTGTTTTTGCCAAACAGGTGCATACAGAAACACTGTGTGTACAAAGAATGTATGCATTGTAATGGGGATCGAAGCTTAAAACGAGCATTGGAAGTACTTAATTGCTAAAATCTCAGCAACCGCTCAACGTAGAAAAAAATTAAAAATTTCACAAAAATCTTGATTTTCCTGGCTAGGCTTTTGCTGTTACATAACCCATAGGACTTGCAACAAAAATTCCGTATCTTGCACTGTTTTCAAGATACGAGCCCTAAAAGGCGCGGCGGACGCCACCATGTTAGTCTATGGGAAAAAACATCAACTTTGGAGTACCGTAACTTGGCAGCAGTGCAATATTTTTTCACCAAACCACCAAAAGGCACATCTGTGAGATGTTGGCTGCCTTCCTTCCAAATTTTAGCTCAAAAGACCAAACCATTCTTTCGCAGCAGGGTGGCAAAGAATTCCTGTCATTTTGGCCAAGTCTGAAAAAGTAGTGTCGCAATTTGCGGCAATTTTTGCAAAATTTTGCGAAAGTGTTGTGCTTACAACACTACTTTGTGACACTACTGGTTCCAGAAATTTGAAAAACATATTTCTGGGGTGTTTTACCACAAAATAAAGACATGGCTAGCATCCTCAGGGTCCGACTAGGTGAACACAAATAGAATTGTGTCCCTAGAGGGTCCCAAATTTAAATACCAAGCGTTTTTATAATCACCAACTGAAAACAAATGGCAGATTTGTGACACTACTAGGGCCATTTGTGACATTAAAAAGTGCATTTGCGAAAGTGTTGAATATTTTGTTAACTTTTCCCATTAACTAATAATGGGAACTTGTTTTTTGAATAACTTTTGAACCGTTCAATATTTTTTCACAAAATCTTCAAAAGGCACATTGGGGACAGTAAAGGAATTGCAAATGCAAATGGTAACAGTAACAGCAAGGAAGACCGTTCGGTGTTAGGGTTGAAACCCCCCCTTGGACCCCCCACAGCCCACCTCCCTAACTGGCATCGTGGTGCACCATGGGGTCGTCGGTCCTAACTCTCACCCCTTTTTCCTACACCTCAGATTCTTTACACATGTGATGGGGTGTGAGTTAGGGCCAATGACCCCATGGCGCACCACGATGCTGGTTGGGGGGGTGGGCTGTCGGGGGTCCAAGGGGGTTTCAACCCTAACGCGAATTTCCTCACTTGTGTCGCTGTGGAATAATCTAACTGATGCATTAAATGGAGTTTTTGCCTCTAATATATATATATATATATTCCTTGCAAAAACTACATTAATGCAACAATGAAAGGCTCAAATTAAATCTACAAAAGTATGGAAATGTGATGTTAGGGTTTCAACCCTAACACCCTGCCCCATCCCTGAAGCGAATGAGGGTGGAGTCTTCCTTGGGGCTGCCAACCTCATGCTTACCCTATTGTATACACTCATGATACATACATACCTGTTTCCATCACATCTCACCTTTTTTCTACTGCAGTGGGGTGAGCATTAGGGTTGAGAACCCCATGGAAGACTCCACCCATCATTCACTTCAGGGGCGGGGCAGGGGCGTTAGGGTTGGAAACCCTAACATCACATTTCCCTACTTTTGTTAGTTTAATCTGAACTCTGACTGTTGCATTCTGGGCTCTGCACTCTCATCCCTCCTCAGCTGTGCACATATATGTTGCTATGGAGCTCATGGCCCACTGAGCCCTCGCTTGCATTTGTACAAAACAACAAACAAATTGGAAGCATAGCCTTCTTATTACACCACCTCATGAACCTGGGACTTAAAATTTTCAATCTCCACTGAAATGTCATTGCATGCCACTGAAATGTCATTCTGGGCCACATGTGTGAAAGCAGAGTTTGTGGGTTGAAAAATGAGAATGTCACATGAATGAGGTGGTGTAAAACATACTATATTGAAATTTTGGGGTCAAAATGTTAAAATTAAAAGACTACATATTTTGGCCCCAAATTTTCCAATAGTCTTCTTACTACCTACCTCATGAACAAAGGTGGTGAAAATGTTTCAAATCCTGCCTGAAAGGTTATTTTGCAAGTGACCACAAAATTGCCTTCTGGGCAGCATTTGTGAAATTCCACCACCATTGGTCATGAGGTGGGGTACCTAAAAAGCTATGTTGAAAATTTGGGGTCAAAATATGCAAAAATGACAAAGTTATGCATCAGAGTTCAAAACCCCACTGAAATACATTGAACCACATTTACCTTACTTTCTCATATTAAAGTTCCAGCTGCAAAACGTTTCTTTGATCAGAGAGCGGATCTTGATCCTGGAACCTGTTCAGATGAATGAGGGTGTGGGGAGTGCAGGGTGGTGGGTGCTCAGTGGGAGGTCGGGAGTTGAATCAGTGAGGGTATAATTTTTTAACAGGCTTAAAAGACATTGAGGATGGTTTTCTTTATTACAGGGTAGTGGCGATCGGGGGTGGTGCTACTAGACACCAGGGAAAAGTAACATAATATGGGGATGGTGAGCAGAGGAGGGTGCCAGTAGACACAGGGGATGATTTTCAAAGCCCCATAGATGCCACAAAGCCCCTGGTATGTGATCATTTGGCATACAGGCTTCGACATTCATCCAACTGATAAGGATTTTCTATCCTGGGGAGTCAAATGCGCAAGTTAGCCAGGTTTTCCTGGTCTAACCTCCCCATTGGGGGAAACCAGCTTTATAGGGATTGCATAAAATATTTGGTGTAGCTGCTGTAAACTGTGGAAAGTGTTGCAACTGCGCCTGATGTACTAAACTAGGGTGCGGTTACATCAAAGGAGTTTGGCACAGCTGCACCAAAGAACAGTGCTGATGCAGAGCTTGATGCAAGCCCCGCAAGAACCTTTGAAAATTGAGCCCCAGGGAAACGTACCACAGTGTGGGGATGGCATTTGAAGGGGGGGTGCCATTAGACACCAGGGAAACATAATGCAATACGGGATGGTGATTGGGGTAGGAGTGCCACTAGACACCAGGGAAACTTAACACAATACGGGGATGGAGATTGGGAGGGTGCTACTAGACACCAGGGAAACTTAAGATAATACAGGGAACGCATGGTTGGGAGGTGCCACTGGACACCAGGGAAACTTAACACAACACAGGGATGGTGGTCGGGGTCACTAGACTCCATGGAAGCTTAACACAATAAGGGAGGGTAATTGGAGGCATGCCATTAGACACCAGGGAAATATAATGCAACATGGGGACGGTGATCGAGGGTGCCACTAGACACCAGGAAAACTTAACATAATATGAGGATGGAAATTGGGGGGGGTGCCAGTGGACACCAGGGAAACTTAGCACAATATGGTGACAGCGATCAGAGGGAGGTCCAACTAAACACCAGGGAAACTTAACATAATATGGGGATGGTGATTGGGGGGGGGTGCCACTAGACACCAGGGAAATATAACACAGTACAGGGATGGTGGTTGGGAGGTGCCACTAGACAATAGGGAAACTTAACATAATACAGGGATGGTGCTCGGTGAGGCACTAGACCCCATGGAAACTTAACACAATAAGGGGAGGGCAATTGGAGAGGCATGCCATTAGACACCAGGGAAACTTAACGTGATACAGGGAGTGGTGATGGGGGTGCCACTAGACACCAGGAGAACTTAACAGTCTACGAGATGGAAATCGGGGACGGGTGCCGCTATACGCCTAGGGAAACATAGCACAATATGGTGACAGTGATCAGAGGGGGATACCAGTAAACACCAGGGAAACTTAACATAATATGGGGATGGTGATTGGGGTGCCACTAGACACCAGGAAATGTAACACAATACAGGAATGGTGATTGGTATGGTGCCACTAGACACCAGGGAAACTTAACACAATACAGGGATGGCGCTCGGGGGGGGTGCCACTAGACATCAGGGAAACTTAACACAATAAGGGGAGGGCAATTTGGGGGAGTGCCATTAGACACCAGGGAAATTTAACATGATATGGGGATGGTGATTGGGATGTGGGATGCCACTAGAAACCAGGGATACTTAATGCAGTACGGGGATGAAGATCGGGGGGAGGGTGCCACTAGACACCAGGGAAACTTAACATAATACAGGGATGGTGATTGGGGGGGTGCCACTAGACACCAGGGAAACTTAACATGATACAGGGATGGCACTCGGGGGGGGGTCACTAGACCCCATGGAAACTTAACACAATAAGGGAAGGGCAATTGGAGAGGCATGCCATTAGACACCAGGGAAACTTAATGCAATATAGGAATGGTGCTCAGAGGGTGGGTGGGAGCACCACTAGATACCAGGGAAATATATCTTAATTACAGGGACCATGATTGGAGGGCAGGGGTGCCACTAGACTCCAAGGAAATATGCAATAATTACAGGGATGGCAATTGGAAGGTGAGGGGTGTCCCTAGACACCAGGGAAACAGTTACTGAATATTTTACTTATAAAGGATCCTTTTTGTATGGTCGAATTCTTTTCTTGTATGGCCATATGAAAAAGTGGAAGCAAAGTCACGAAAAGCATATAAAAATTAAATAAAAACACATTTGGGGTCATTTTAACAATAATAAAGTGCAGAATCCACCTAATGGGGTCTTGATGAGCAAGATACATATTTGGTCTCTATGTAGGCTGTCATTTTGGGAGTTTTACATTTTTAATGGAAAACAAGATGGTGGCACATGAAAAAGTACTTTTCCACTCATGAAAAAGGATTGGGCCCATACAAAAAGATTCTCTTTTGTTTCCATACAGCTATTTTGAAGCGCTACTGAGCATGCTCAGAACCTGAAATATTTTAATTTAATAACTTTGGAACATATTAATATTTTTACCAAACCAGCAAAAGGCACATCTGTGGGCCAGCGCCTTCTACCCTGAAAATTTCAGACCAAAAATCCAAACCATCTGGGTGCTACAGCTATAAAAAAAAATTCACTTTCTGCACTATCCGGATCTTGAAATATGGGGATGGTGATTGGGGGAGGTGTCACTAGACACCAGGGAAACTTAACACAGTACAGGGATAGCGCTCTGGGGGGTGTCACTAGACATCAGGGAAAATGAACACAATAAGGGAAGGGCAATTGGGGGGGTGCCATTAGACACCAGGGAAACTTCACGTAATCTGAGGATGGTGATTGGGGTGCCACTAGACCCCCAGGGTAACAACACAATATGGGGATGGAGATCGTGGGGGGAAGGTGCCACTAGACACCAGGAAAACTTAACATAATACAGGGACGGTGATTGGGGGGTGCCACTACCAGGGAAATGTAACACAATACAGGAAGGCACTCAAGGGTCACTAGACACCAGAAAATTTAATGCAGTACAGGAATGGTGATCAGAGGTGGGGGCACCACTAGATACCAGAGAAATATATATCTTAATTACAGGGACCATGGTTGGAGGTGGGGTGCCACTAGACACCAGGGAAATATGCAATAATTACAGGGATGGCAATTGGAGGGGTGCCACTAGACACCAGGGAAACATTTACTGAATATTTTGTTACTTATAAAAGGATCCTTTTTCATATGGCCGAATTCTTTTCTCGTATGGCCATATGAAAAAATTGGAAGCGAGTCACGAAAAAGCATATAAAAATGAAAAGATGAAAACACATTTGGGGGTAATTTTAACAATAATAAAGTGCAGAATCCACCTAATGGGGGTCTTGATGAGCAAGATACATGTGTTGGTCTCTGTGTAGGCTGTCATTTTTGGGAGTGTTTAATTTTTTTAATGGAAAACAAGATAGTGGCACATCAATCAATCAATCAATCAATCAAATCTTTATTTATCCAGGCGAACATCGTTGAGCAAAGCTCATTTGCAAGATGGACCTGGTAAGGTCAAGGTTCAATTTACATGAAATATAGCATTCAGAGTATACACAACTTTGAGAAGACAGAAAGTGAAAGTAATACATCAAATCCAAGAAATATAACAATCAGAGTATACACAACTTTGAGAAGACAAAAGAATGAAAGCAATATATCAAATACAGAACACGGTAAATTGATATGCTAGAAAAACAAGGATATAATACATATATACATGAAAAAGTACTTTTCCCCTCATGAAAAGAGTTGGCCATACGAAAAATTATTCTTTTTTCGTTTCATATGGCTATTTTGAAGTGCATACTGAGCATGCTCAGAACCTGAAAATTTTAAATTTAATGACTTTGGAACATATTAATATTTTTCACCAAACCAGCAAAAGGCACATCTGTGGGCCAGCCCCTTTCTACCCTGAAAATTGCAGACCAAAAATCCAAACCCGTCTGGGTGCTACAGCTGTAAAAACAACAACAAAAAAAATCACTTTCTGCACTATCCGGATCTTGAAATACTCACATTTAACTGGAACAAAACTTGGTACACCAAGAGATCAACCCCACGAAACTGCACATGCATGATTTTGTGCAAATCCATTGAATGATTGTGAAGTTATTAAAGTGTAAAAACTGGGGTTTAACATTAAACATCCTACTCAACCCTAACTATAGTGGTGCTACCATGCCACTATAATATATCTGTATATATTTAGTGTATATTTAATATATTCTTTGCAAAAAACTTTGTTAATGCACCAGTTAGGGTTCAACTTAATGTCACAAAAGTAGGGAAATGTGGCATTAGGGTTTCCTACCCTAACTCCCCACACCACCCCCTAGCAGCAAAAGGAAAAAATATTAGTTTTTTTGGGAGGGTCTCTGGAGTCTTGGTGAATCACTGGTGGGGTCTTCCTTGGGGTTGTCAACCCTAATTCCCATGCCTTCCCCCACCAGCACATAGCCTCTTGTCCAAAGCACAAGATACAGATGAAAGTCAGTGCCTCATGCTGATATACCCTTCAAAGGGAGAGAGTTTTGTCTCACAATGTTGCCAACAAAATCTGTTGGTGCTTTCTTCACACAGAGCCTGAAAAAATGTCTGACAGTGTTTGCTGAGGGAATAGGGTGGGCATTACAGTTGACAACCCCAAGGGAGTCCCCATCAGTGATTTGCCAAGACTTCAGAAACCCCAGACCGTAATGTTTTTTCCTTCTGCTGCTAGGGTAGTGGTGAGGAGTTAGGTAGGAAACCTAGCACCACATTCCCCTATTTTTGTGGTAAGTTGAACCCTAACTGGTGCATTAACAGTTTTTGCAAAGAATTCTTTCTTTTGAGATAGTTGAATCATATCCTCATTCACACAGGTCCTTTTGGGCAGATTCAACAGATGCAGATGTGCTGCACCAAGAGACTCCATCCCCCTACAAAAGTACAAGGCCCTTGTGGGCCCTGCAGTTCTGTGCAGCAGCAGATGTAAAGAATTCATGGGGCTGTCTGGTGGGTGTGTAAGTGTGGGGCCCCCTGTTCCCTGTACTTCCATGTAACTGCAGATACAGATGCACAGGGCAAAGTGTCCATCTGTCAGCCAAATGCACAGGGCCCTCTGCCAACAGGTGCAGAGGTACAGGGCCTCATGCCAAGAGGACAGTTGTCTCCACTATATTGTACCCAGGCACGTGCAGACAACCCTGCAGCTTTCATTCAGTGGCTGGGGGGAGGGTCACATAACAGTGCCATCCTGCCACCCTCATTTTATCCACCTGGATCACTGAGCTTGCCCCCAGACTCAGCTCACTAGCACAGGATCACAAAGCATATCCTCTCAGGTAAAGGCTGTCACTGCACTCAAAGCTTCTTAGCAATTATGTATTTTCTTTTGTAAATTGTGACCCCAAATTTTCAAGATAATCTTTTTATGACTCCGCTTATCAACATGACATGTAGCATTTGTAATATATTGACTGAAGTGTCATTTCACACAGAAGCACAAAACACATTTTGCCCATGATTTAAAAATTACACCTGTCATGTTTATGAGGTGGTGTGGTAAAATGCCTGTTTTGAAAGCTTGAGTCAAAATATTGAAAAGTAATAAAGCTGTGAGTGAATGTTGAAGTAGAGCAATGTTCACCCATAACCTGGGCATTTTACTATATTTGTACACCAGATTTTCAACATTGCTTGCTTATTACCCGCCTCATGAACCCAGTAGGTGAAAATTTTAAAATCCCAGCCAAAACATCATTTTGCGCCACTGAAATGTCATTCTGTATCACAGGTGCAAAAACACATTTTGACAAGGATTTAAAAAATGACAGCTGTCACATTCATGAGGTGTGTGAAAAAATGACTATGTTGAAAATCTGGTGCCAAAATATTTAAAAATACCAAAGTTATGAGTGAGCATAGAAGAATTTCAATGTATGCTCTTAACTTTGCCATTTTTACATATTTGACCCCAGATTTTCAAGATAGCCTTCTTATGACCCCACCTCATAAACAAGGGAGGTGAAAATTTTGAAATCCCACCTGAAATGTGATTTCACAAGGCAACCATGAAATTGTCTTTAGGTGAGATTTGCATAATTCCACTGTTATTGATGAGGAGAGGTCCCAAAAAAGTCATGTTGAAAATCTGGGGTCAAAATATGCTAAAATAGAAAAGTTATGCATCAGAGTTGAAAACCCATTTGAAATACACTGGGCTGTAGCTGCACTTGCCTTAGTTTCTCATATTTATTTATTTATTAGCTTTCGGTAACTAAGTAAGTGCACTAAACAACCTGCCTATTTTCAGGCATGATCCGGGAGAGTACAATTTGAAAATACAGCAGAACAAACAATCAGGTACGTAATCAAGATAACTGTCAAACAAATACATCAGCATAAGCACCATCGAAATTTATATAATACAATGATAACATCAAGTATACTGAAGTTATAGCTGACTACCCATATTGCAGTCCATTATTTTGAAAAAATACTTCAGAATCTAACTAAACAGTTCCCATTTAGTGAGGTTCAGGTGTTTTTTTTAAATTACACAATTTCTGTGTATTTTTCATGTTTTTTTTCCAAGGGGAAAAGAAACAAGATGGCGACTTTTATGGCACCAAAACATTTTTGTGCTGTGAGAAGCAAGTAGTGAGAAACCAAAAACAGTCTTGCAACACAGAATTTTTGGTTTTGTATTAGAAAGTTATCCCAAAAACCCTACAGATCATGCTCAGAACAGAAAAAAAATGTTTAAATCCTTATAACTCTGGAATCGTTGAATATTTTTTCACAAAACCTTCTAAAGGCACTTTCTTGGTGGCACAGTACACGTCTACCCTGAAAGTTTTGAAAAAAAATCCATTCCATGTAGGCTGTAAGTGAGAGTAAACCCAGATTCCTTGTTAAGTATAGGAATAAATTACATTTCTACAGGAAAATGACATATCCGGATCTCGGAAACTGCACAAGCTGCCATCATAAAACTTTCCACAGATTTAGACCTTGCCTCTTGACAACACATGACAAAATTGCAGCTAATTTCATTGAACACTGCCAAAGCTATCCAGGTGCAAAGTTAGGGGTTTAACATTTAACACCCCACTTAACCCTAACTATAGAGGCACCACTGCGTCCCTATAGTATATACTGTATATTCTTTGCAAAAAACTGCATTAATGCACCAGTTAGGGTTCAACTTATCACCAAAAAAGTAGGGAAATGTGACATTAAGGGTTCCATCTCTAACTTCTCACTGCCCCCAAGCAGAAAAAGACAAGATCACACAAGCAACCACAGACAGCCATCATCAGGTAAAGCAAACAACATATAACTGTTTCCAGTTGACACAAATGTAGTAGCACTAATGTGTTACCTTTGTGGATTTGTATCTGTAGTACACACCACAAGATGTACACACTCATTTCTGGCTGCAGACAGAAATCCACAAAACTTAAATCACAACACTGCTTCTGTGTGGAGAAGCACAGGCCCCTGCAGTCACGGATATAGATCTATGGTACCCAAATTACAACAGTTTTTTTTTCTAAAGAAGTAAAGACCCATATGGGGCCTGTGCTTCTGCAGCCACAGGTACTCATCCACACTGTATGGCATATATACAATTATGTCTGCAGAAGCGCAGGTCCCTGAAGGGCCTGTGATTCTGCAGCCACAGGTATCAGACGTACACACCGACCTTTGGCTGCAGAAGTGCGGGTGCCACAAAATCCATGACATCAAAATTGCAACAGTACTTTTATCATTTTTTTATCATTTGTGTGTGTTTTGGTTGCAATTTTGTCACAGTTCCAGCTACCATCATTTTTATTTTAGATCATGTACAGGCTTAGGTGCGGAGCCCAGGGTTACAGGAGGAAGTGCTAGGAGCCAGCTTTTTTTTTTTTTTTTAGATAGGGTCATTTTAGTATTTAATCCCACTTGCAACCTTTGGTGTGCATTTAGTCCCAGAATTACCCCTAACTTACTTCTTAGCAGTGACTTCTTCTACTCTTTTGAATTTTGGCAGTTGGATTTACACTGCCACCTGTTAGGTGGTTATCTGTAGCAGAGTCAGGAGCTTACAGAGAAGAAGTTCCTTCTGGAGCCTTTCTGCAATCGGACTTAATCTGGATGTGACAGTATGTCTCACCAGTTGCGCAGGAGGTTTGTCGGAGCCTTTTTGGACAGGTTCCAGCCAGGACAAAGTTCCTGAAATCAGCCTGAATAGCTACCAAAGGTGATCTGTTTGCCTAGTCTGGATTAATAGCTGAAAAGGTACCAAAGCTGCTCTGTTTGTCTTTTCTGGATTATAATTACTTCACTCTGAACTGTCTGGCTGGGGTACTCTGTTCTTGGAGCTGGGTCTTTCTGGGTCAGTCAACTCTTCCTGTTGAGTCTGGTTCCCCAGAGGTTGTGAGACCAAGGGCCAGGCAAACTTGCTTAATTTGCACTTATATTATTTATTTTCTGACTTTTTAGAGATTTTGTTTTGACTGACCGAGGGGTGTGAGAGTGCCCTTGGTTATAAGCCTTTCATAACAGTTGTTTACTCAATGCACTGTTAGTTTAGATTGTAGGGGTGAGAGCCCTGCTGTCACTTTGCTTAAAAATATGCAGCTTCACTGCTACTGAAGCCATAATACGATAAACTGGGGCACTATTACTTGTTTCCTGCTGCTTTATTGGGACAATTTATTTTACCTGTTATGAGAGAAGAGGCATACTGAGACTCATCAAACTATTTTCAGCATAACTGGAACTAATTTTGAGACTGTGCACCTTGTTTGCTTGTTTGGATTCTCCTTTTTGTTATTTTAGTTAATTTGCTTCATTTTATATTCCTGTCTGTTGAATTTGTGTGTGTGTGTGTGGGGGGGGGGGCTGTGGTTGGTTTGATGTTTGTGTGCATGCTGTGATTGAGTGTGTTGATTGGTATGTGTGAATATGGTGTGTGGTTAATGAGGTATAGTTGATAGTTGATTGGTTGATTTTGTGTGTTTTTTATTTATTTATTCTGTTTTAGCATTCTGCTTTTAGTATTATTGGAGGTTAAGTTTTCTTGTGGATGATGTGTAGAGGCTTCTATTTACATAGGCACATGTACTTCACAGACTGCCTGCGGTCACTCTGTCCTTTCATTGGGGTCCCACTGGTTCTCCCAGCAGAGGTGCTCAGTTGCTGCCAGGATCTAGGCATCCTATGTAGGAGGAGCACTCGCCATAGTGGGGGTCCTGGGTATGGTTGGTGGAAGGGTAGGACTGGGATGATTCAGACCAGGAGACACCCAGGGAGGAGATAGAATCAGGACTGAGAACTGTCACACCTGGTTCCCCTCCTCAGGGCTCTGCCACATTTAATTGGGCAGCAAGTAGTCCATCCTGCCTGCACTGGTTGTTCCCTTCAGGCCATTCTATGTAATGTGAGGTCGCTGAGGAATAAAACTGCAGCAATGGAGAATTTCATTGCCGATTTCTCAGCTGACCTATTCTGCATCATGGAAACCTGGTTGAGTGATGATGCACGTCCTGTACTAGCGGTGTCTGTCCATTCTGGGTATTCCATGGTGCATTTCTTGATGAGGGATCATAGAAGGGGTGGGGTGGCCATCTGTTTTAGATCCACCCTGGGACTTATGCACTCCCAGTGAGAACATTTGAATCCTTCAAATATGTGATGGCCAGATACATCTCAGATGTCAGTGGCAAGAACATTTTCATCTATCGGCCTCTGGGGGGTGGGAATGTATTCCTGCAGGAGCTGGCAGATTTCATCACTGAACAGGTGTTCGAGTCCACTAGTTTACTAGTACTGGGACACTTCAGTGCCTGGGTTGATGATGAATGCTCTCAGTTTGGACAAGAGCTCTTCCAGTTAATAGTCTCTCTGGGATTGACACAGGTAGTTACCTCTGAGATGCATAAACATGGTCACACATTGGATCTAATCTTCCCCAGACTTGACATAACTGCTGTCAAGGTTGATCCAGTCATTTGATTGGATCATCATGCAGCTGAGTTCCACTGTGGGGTCCCCTGTTCTATAACTCTCTCTGTGGAAGGAAGAAATAGGCTGTTGGTTAATTAGGATCTGCAGCTTATCCTGTAGGTAGGGAAATGGACAGACTAGGTGGGCCAAGCGGTCCTTATTTGCCATCAAAGTCTATGTTTCTATGTGATGATCCAGTGTCATCTAAAACACAAATTGGAGCCTCGCAAACTCCAGGATGCACTGGATGTCTTGGGCATGTTGCTAGCTTGTGCACAAGGTCCAGAGGTGGCCACTGATTGCTACAATATGGTGTTTATGGTGACCCTGGATGCTATTGCACCTTTTCATGTTGGCCCCTTGACCGCCTGCTGTGGCTCACCCTTATATTGTGCTGAGCTGAACCAGTTGAAGACTACAGAACATAGGTTGGAGCATTCCTGGAGAAGATCTGGATCTATGGAGTACAGGTTGGCATTGAGACTTCATTACACTGAATATCAGCTGGTAATCGACCAGAAAAAGACAGAATTTTTGTCTCAGTTGATTGCTGCAATGCACAATTGCCCATCTGTGCTTTTTTGTATGGTACACAGATGGTTAAATAACCCCTGTCTGCAGTTCGTTGGAGCTATTTTGGCAGATAGGTGCTAAGAGTTTGGGCGTTTTTTCACTGACAAAGTGTCCACCATTAGATCCAGTATTTCTTCTCATGATCTAGCCAGGGCTGGGGGTAGCCAGTCTTGTTGTGGCACTGATCTGTCTGCCTGGGATATGTTTTGACTGATTTCAGAGACTGAGGTCCTCTGAGTGGTCACCAGTTTGTGGCTCATCAACTGTGAACTGGACCCGATCCAACATGGCTAATTATAGGTTGTGCTGAGTTCTTTACTCAGTTTTGTTGAGACTGGGAATGGATCCTTAAGGAGGGTGTCTTTCCTTGACCCTGGAAAGGCTGCGGTGAGGCCCCTTCTAAAGAAGCCATCCTTGGATTCTGATGTTCTCATGAACTACAGGCCAGTTTCTAATCTTCCCATTTTAGGAAAGGTTATTAAGAAGGTGGTGGCTGAACAGCTATTAGATCCGTGGAGTGTTTTCTATATTCAAACCTCTCAATCTGGATTTTGGCCTCAGCACAGCACAGAGACAGCCTTGTTCAGGGTGATACATGATCTCCTCATGGTGGGTGACTGAGGGTAATGTACTATTCTAGCACTCTTGGACCTTTCATCTACATTTGACATGGTAGATCATGGGGTGCTGATTGATAGAGCGAGGAACTATATGGGCAGTACAGGTGGTTTGCACTGCTTCAGCTCATATTTGACCAGGAGTGGTTCTGGGGAAATTTACCTCAGGGTTATCTGTGTTGTCCCACACTGTTCCTCAGGGCTCATCCTCACTCCCATTTTATTATCTGTGTATATGCTTCTGTTAGGGGAGATCATAAGGTGATACAATGTGGGTTTCACTTATGCAGATGATACCCAGTTGTACCTGTCCTGTGTCTCTGATGATACTTCTTTGTCTTCTGTGTTGAGCTGCTGTTTGGCTGAGATAAACAATTGGATGGCTGCCAACTGGTTGCATCTTAACCTTGGCAAGACAGAGGTCACGGTTATTGAACCTAGTCATCAGGGCTTGCCTGCTGGTGTAGGAGTTGCCCTTCCTGTCTTGGGTGGCCAGCTCCTTTTAGCAGTGAGTGTGGTCAGAGATCTGAGGGTCATACTGGATGACTGATAGATCTTTGAACAGCAGGTGTCATATGTTGTCCAGTCTTCCTCCTCTCATCTATGGAATATTGCTAGGACCTGGCTGTTCTTAGCTCAGGACACCCTAGTGATGATTATCCATGCTTTGTCACCACAAGGCTGGATTACTGTAATGCTCTATACCTAGGGCTATCTGGAGGTTTGATCGCTGACTGCAACTGGTGCAGAATGATGCAGTTCAGATGTTGGTGGGTTCCTCACTGAGGGATCACATTACTCTGGTTCTGCATGTTCCGCACTGGTTGCCTTTATGCTCATGCATCTCCTTCAAAATTGGGTTGTCAACACAAGGCCCTATGTTCATTGGAACTTGACTACTTAAAAGCACTCCTGTTCCTTATCAACCACTTCACCCTTTCCACTCCACGCAAGATGGACTGCTGGTGGCCCCTACCTCAAGGGTCAGGACATCGGGCAATAGAACCCTTGGGGTGGTGGTCCCTATTATTTGGAACTTGATCCCTTATTATATTCATGAAGTAGTCAGTGGAGGCCTTTAAAACCTCATCTAACACCTTTTTACTTGAATAAGCTTTTAATTAGACCTGCTTTATTTTAGTTTTATCTTATTAATATATTCATAGCCTGTTGTCTTTGTTTATGTTTGTAAATCACTCAGATCCCTTGATGGATTGAGTGCTATACAAATAAAATTTGCCTTGCCTTACTCTGCAGAAGCACAAGCAGCTGAGGGTCTGTGCCTCTTCAGCCACAGGTGTAAGGCATATACACCAACTTCTGGCTGCAGAAGCACAGGCCTCTATGGGGCCTGCACTTCAGCAGCTGCATATAGCAATCCATGATACCCACATTGCAAAGGGGCCTGTGCTTCTGTAGCCACAGGTACTCATGCATGCTGTAAGACATACACACGGTTATCTCTGCAGAAGCACAGATTCCAGTCCAGTAGTCACAGATGCAAATCCACAAGGAAGCAGATTTGTGTCACCTGGAAACAGTTGTATGTTGTTTGTCTTACCTGATGATGGCTGTCTGCGGTTGCTTGTGTGATCTTGCCCTTTGCTGCTTAGGGAGTGGGGAGTTAGGGCTGGAAACCATAAAGTCTCATTTCCATTCTTTTGTGGTAGTAAGCTGAACCCTTAACTGGTGCATTAATGTAGTTTTTTTTTTTTTGCAAATGACTTCCTTTCTTTTTGAGGTAGTGGAATTGTATCCTCATTCATGCAGGTCCTTTTGGGATCTATGTGAATAGATGTACAGATGTGGCAGCCAGGATGCAATGCAGAAATGCTGCAGAATATCACAGAATGCTGCCGTTTACTGCAGGGGCCATTGTAAGTTAATGGCAATTAAGCCCTTTTGTTATGCAGGATTTTGTGACATGTCATTACTGCAAGTTACTGTGCTTCATGATGGTTGACTCCACAAGGCAATAGTCCATCTGCCTAAAGAAATACAGGGCCCTCCTGGCCCTGCACTTCCATGAAGCAAGAGATGTCAAAAATTTGTAGGGCTGTCTGGTGGGCTGCAGAAGCTCAGGGCCCTCTTGGCCTTGTGCTTCCATGTGGCTAGAGATACAGACACACAGGGCAAAGAGTCCATCTGTTAGCTGTTGTGTGGGGTCCTCTGGCAGTTACGGGTGCAGAGATGCAATGGCCCTATGCCAAGAGAAGAGTTTTCTTCACTATATGGTACTTGGACTTGTGCAGGCAACCCGGCATCTTCCATCTGAGGCTGGGTGGCAATGCTGCATTCCAGTGCTATCCCACCAACCTAAGCCCATCCAGCTTGCTCAGCCAGCTTGCCCCTGAACTCAGCTCATTGGCACAGGATCACAAAGCAGTACCCACTAGGCCACAATCTGGCACTGCAAATGTTTCTTAATTTTTTCCTTTTTAATTTTGACCCCACATTTCCAACATAGCCATTTAATGACTCCCCTTTTAAACATGATATGTGGCATCTACAGAATACTGGGGGAAATGTCATTTTTGTGCCACAAGTGTGAAAAGACAGTTCAGCCGGGTTCTGAAAAATGACACTTGTCATCTGTATACGGTGGTATGAAAAACTGGCTCTGTTGATATTTTGGAGCTGAAATATTGAAAATTACCAAAGTTATGAGAGAGAGAGCATAGAAAAATATCAACATACATTCATAACTTTGTTGTTTTTTAATATTTTGGCCCCTAATTTTGAACATAGTCTTCATATGACTCTATGTCATTAATCTGGTGGGTGAAAAGTTTGAAATCCTGCCTGGAAGGTGATTTTGTGAAGTGACTGTGAAATAACTTTTCAACTCAGATTTGACAAATGTCTCCTGCTTTTTCCATGAGATGGGTCCTAAAAGGCCATGTTAAAGTTTGGTAGAAAAATATGAAAATTAGCAAAGTTATGAGTAACCATTGAAATATTTCAACATTGACTTATAACTTGGTCATTTTATCATTTTTTCCACCAAATTTTCAATACATGCTTCTTATGACCCCACCTCTTGATCCTGGTAGGTGAATATGTTCAAGTCCCACCTGAAAAGTGATTTTGTAGAGTGACTGCAAAATCACTTTTTGGGACAAATTTTAAACAATTTGCCAACCTTGTTCATGAGACAGGGCCCCCAAAAGGCCATTGTTGAAAATTTGGTATAAAAATATTTAAAATGATAACATTATGGGTAAAAGTTCAAAACACATTGAAATACATTAACCAGATGTACCTTATTGTCTCAAATTGCGGTTGTGGTTCCAGCAGGAGGATGTCTTTCCAATTGGAGAATGACTCTGCTGTGGGACCATCTTTACTTGAGTGACAGTGTGTGTATGGGAGGGTGGGGATGGGGTAGGTGGGGTGCCAAGATTGATGAGGGACCATTTTCTTCTTTCCAGGTTAGGGGGACAGAAAACAAATGGCAGGGAAGGGCAGAATGGTACAGGTCATAACTGTGCAGACAATAACAGCACAGCAACAAATGCCACAAGCAACCCACACTGACTGAAATAAGGTCTGACAAAACACTGTCCAAAACATAAACAACATGCCCATTGAAACCAATGGGACGTTCTGTTTTGCAGGGGCTTTGCCTCCCTACACCCCTGGAATTTAAATAAACTTTGGGGGACAGGACTTCAGGGATAGGGAGAAACTTGGGGGGACTTTATTTAAAAAAAACACAGAAAAAATTGAAGTACCAGGAGACCTGGAGGTAGCAAACCACTGTCCCAGGTCTCCAATCTTGCCGATGTGCTGGGTGCCAGCCACTCCACCATAGGAGTGGCTTGACCAGGCAGCCCAGCACATGGCAGTGTATCCCATCTGAGATGTAACGAGAGCAACAGGGGTGGCAGTAATTCCCCTACCGCCATTGTACCCCTGTCGCTTTAAATGCAGGTGCAGTCTACACTGTGCGGTTATTGCACATGGTTCTAGTTCCACTATTTTGACCTGGTACCGGTAGAATGGGGTTGGTGAGTGGTACTGAGAAGAGGGAGGAAGTTGGTGGGAACAAAGAACAAGCATTTGTCAATGCCAGATTTTGTCTCGTTGGCATTGGCATTAGTAGTGCAGGAGTTAGAGATGCATGATAGGAATGGCAGTGAAGTATGAAACTGATACCAACCCCACCCCCACCCTGCAGAGACTGACAGGTGTAGGGTGTGCCTTTGGGGCTCAGCTGTAACGCTTGTGCCATTTTACCTCACCCCACCCTGTAGACACTGACAAGTGTTGTGGTGTGCTTTGGGGTCTTTGGGCCTTATACTTACCCCATTCCATAAGGAAATACAGTGAGATGGGTGCAGTATAGGAGAACGGACCTTACCCTCCCCTGTAGACACTGACAAGTGTTGTGGTGTGCTTTGGGGTCTTCAGGCCTTATATTTTACTTACCCCATGCCATAAGGGAATACTCTGAGACGGGTGCAGTATAGGAGAATGGGGTGAATTTTAGGGCCGAACACTCCAAGGCACACCTCGATGCCTGTCACTGGCTGCAGGGTGGGGGTGGGGGTGGAATGACGTGAGCATTACAGCCAATGATCCCAAATCACATCCCTGATGCCTGACAGTCTCTACAGGGTGGGGTGTTACAGTTGGAAACCCTAACGTTTTAGGCATTTGTTGGTATTTTCACTCCAGATTTTCAACATAAGGCTTTTTGTGACCCCACCTCATGAAGAGCAGCATAATCAGTTTGTTAGCTGAAAGGTGGTTTTACACAGTGGCTATGCCACTTGGTGATATAGGGATAAAAACACATTTTGGGCAGAATGTGGAAAATGACAACTGTATTGTTCATGAAGAGGTGTAAAAAAATGGCAATGTTGAAAATCTGGAGTGAAAATATAAAAAATTGGTGCAGGCATGCATAGAAATTGCACTACACACATCCGTAACCCAATTATTTTTGGGATTTTTTTAGCCACATTTTCAACATAGGAATTTTGGACCTCCCTCATGAGCAGTGGTGCTGTGATTTTGTTAATCTGTCCCAAAGTTGATTTCCCACAGCGACCACGCCATTATGCACAACAGGTGAGGAAACACATTTTGGGTAGGTTGTGAAAGTGACAGCAGTGCTGTTCATAAGGAGGTGTGAAAAATACCAGTATTGAAAATCTGGCATGAAAATATTGCAAATTTGCGAAGTTACAAGGGTGTGTGGAAACTGCGCAACTCACGTTTGTAACACAGTCATTTTATGGACTTTCATCACCAAACATTCAACATAGGCATTTTAGGACCTCTGCTCATGAACAGTGTCACCATCATTTTCTGAATTTGCAACATAGAGAGCCCCCGTCATGAACAGTGGCACTGCTGTTTCGTTACTCGGTCTCGAAAGGTGATTCCACGCAGTGACCATAAAATCACCTTTCAGGACTGAATAACGCCATGACAGTGACTGAATTCATGTGGAGGCATCCCAATAACCCCATGTTGAAAATTTGGTGCAAAAATTCCAAAAAATGCCCAAAATATGCACCAAAGTTGAAAAAACCCTATTTATGCCATTATACAGCTTATCGGCATTTCTTCAGTTCGCAGTCGGCTTTGAAGAGTGCAGATGTGTTCCTGGTCCACCGAAGATCATTGTGCTGAACTCCGGAGGTAAGTATGGGGTGAGGGGGGTGTGGGGAGGCAGGGTGTGCATAGGGTGGGTGCAGATTGGGGCAGGGAGCAGGACAGACAGTGAGGGACCATTTTCTTCTTTTGCAGGTTAAAAAAAAAACATCACGGGACTTTTTTTTTATACAGGGGCATTTGGCATGCTTGGGTGGGCTCCCTGCATGCCAGCTGAGTGTTTGGGGGGGCTAGCTGATGGAGGGATTGGCACCCCCATTGGCTCATACCAAAGGGGGCAAGAGCCGAGGGAGATTAGAAACCCCTCGGCACATAACAAATGGGGGTGCATTATACCGAGGGGAGGGCTCCCATTCACATAAACTGGTTTAGGCATGTCTATAGGGGATTGGGCACCCTGAAGTCGGCATTGTGGCATGCAGTGTGCCACCATGTTTGCTCTACAATGTTTCACCAGGGAAGGCATGTCGGGAGGTGCCGCTGCATATGACGAGGTTTGCTCTCATTGCAGTGGACCTTCCTTAGATGTGCTCACCACATTATGTATTCCTGGTGTGGCACCTGCATGCTGGCTTATTGGGAAATGAGGGCGCACCTACTAATGTGTGCCCTGCATTCGTCAAACAGTGACCGCACCTCCAAATCTGCTACTAATGCAATATGTTGGCTGGCGCGCAAGCACGAGCCAACATAAAAATGGCAGGGAAGAATGGGGTTGGAGGGTGATATTGAGAAGAGGATGGTGTGGGTGGGACAGAAAGCAAACAGCAGGGAAGGGCAGAACAGGGTTGGCGGGTGGTACTGGGCAGAGGGATGGAGTGGGTAGAACAAAGAAAAATGGCAGGGCAGAACGGTGCTGGATGGTGGTGTTGAACAGAGAGATGGAACAGGTGGGACAGAAAACAAATGGCCGGGCAGGCAGAACAGGGTTGGTGGATGATAATGAGCATAGGGATGGTGTGGGGGGAGGATTAAAGAAAAATGGCAAGACAGGCAGAAAAGTGGTACTGAGCAGAGGGGTGGAGTGGGTGGGATAGAAAACAAATGGCAGAGAAGGGCAGAATGTCACTGTTTTGAGTGTGAGCCAGAAATTCCCCTGTCTGTGTATCCACTTCATGTGCGACATGCAAATTCTTGTTTCATGACTTGAAAAAAGGCTCCTCTCACTAAGCTGGACACCCAGGATTTTAGGGTGCCGAATTTTAAAAAGATGAACACCAGAATCTAGCTAAATAAGTCTTATTTAGCTATCTTCAGGTGTTTGTTTTTTAAAAATACATCACTTTTAGGTATTTGACTTACGAACATACAGACATACGAAACTTGCCAGCAGAAACAGGCCTCACGGGCTATCAAGTCTGCTTGTATGAGCAGCTAGCACCCTATATTGCAGCTGCCCCTTCCCCCAATCCCCCGTTTACCTCCTGGAACTGCTCAATGTCCTTTACCCAGCCCGCCCTCCTTGCCCTGTCCCATGCCCTTTTGAAACACTCCACTGTCCTGCTATCCACCACCTTGTCTGGTACAGTGTTCCATTTTGACACTTCCCTTTCAGTGAAATAATGCCTCCTGATCTCCATCCTGAATTGCCCCCTCAATCTTGGCCCATGCCTCCTTGTGTCCCTTCCTTTCTCAGCTTAAACTGCCCTTTGTGCCTAATTTGTTGATCCCTTCAAGTATTTGAAGGTTTCAATCATGTCCCCCATCCCTTCTTTCCTCCAGGGTGAACAAACTCAAGTGACTCAGCCTTTCTTAAGTAGAGTTCTGCCTTCCATGCCCTGTATCATTTTCATCACCCTGAGCTGTACTGCTTGAGAGCAGCTTGATATCCTTCATAGGTACAGACGCCAGTGTTGCATGCAGTACTCCAACTGCAGCCTGACCAAGGACCTATACAGGGGCAGGATCACATCCTTGTGCCTGGATGAGAATCCCACGCAATGCATCCCAGCATCCTATTGGCCCTAGCCATGGCCCTCCTGCATTGAGCAGAGTTATTCATGCTCCCTGTTACAATGACCCTCATGTCCTTCTTCTTCTTCTTCTTCTTCTCAGTGACCCCTAACCACACCCCACCCAACCAATACGCCCCTCTTGGGTTCTTCGCACCAAAGTGCATAACTTTGCACTAAAACCCAGTTGCCATCTTGCTGACCACTCCTCAAGACTGGTTAGGTTACCCTGTAGCCTCTGCCACCCCTCAATGTTGTCCACCACAGCTCCCACCTTGGTGCTGTCTGTGAACAGATTGATCCTGCTCCCAACCCCATGGGCAATATCCAATATGAACAGACCAAACAACACTGGCCCCAGCTCAGAGCCTTGTGGCACACTGCCGGTCACTGGCCTGGGAGATGAGAGTTCTCCCCCCACCACCACCTATTGCAGTCTATCTCCTAGCCAATTCCTGATCCAGCCAGCCTTCTAAGCCCCCACCCCTACGTGCTCCAGATTTTCCCCCAGTCACCAATGAGGGACCGAATCAAAGGACTTGCCGAAGTCCAAGAATAGGACATCCACTGCAAGGCACTTGTCCAGATTCCTTGTCACCCAATCATAGAATTCTATTAGATTGATTTGGCATGATCTCCCTGAGACAAACCTGTGCTGCTGCCCATCGTGGAGATCATTGACTTCTGGGAAGGTTACCAGTCTCTCTTTCAAGATTGCTTCAATGAGTTTCTCCACTATGGAAGTGAGACTGACAGGTCTGTAGTTGCCTAGCTCATCCATTGGGCTGCTCTTGTGGATAGGCACCACATGAGCCAACCTCAGTCCTGCACCACGCACCCCATGTCCAGAGAGGTGTTGAACAGGTCAGTTGGTAGCCTGGTCAACACCTACGGCCATTTCCCTCAACTTTTGTATTCAAACTTGTTTTAGTTTAAATGCAAAAAAAAAAGATGGCAACCATCATGACCCGAAAAGTGTTTTCCGAGTGTCATGAGTACTTAAGTGGTGACAACGAAAACACCCAATGACTACGAAACTTTTGTGTTATATTAGAGGGTTATCCAAAACCATACTGAGCATGCCCAGAAAACAAAATTAAACCCTTAGAACTCTGGAATCGATTAATATTTGTTCATGAAACCTTCAAAAGGCACTACCTCGGCACAGGCGCTTCACCCTAAATGTTTCAGAAAAGGTTCCGTACCATCTAGGCTGTAGGTGAGAGCAAACAAAAGGAAATAAGTAAAGGAAAAACACTGATTTTTGTTAAAAAATCAACCATTCTATGTCATGGAAACTGCACAAGCTGCTATCACACAATATTGCTCAGGTCTTTAGATATTGCCTCGAGACAATGCATGCCAAATTTAAATTTTTGTCAAATACCACCAAAGTTATTAAGATGTAAAAATTAAGGCTTAACATTAAACACTCAATTCAACCTGAACTATACAGCACTACTACACCAGTAAAATATATTGGCTTTCTTCCCTCCAAATTTCAGCCCAAAAGACCAAACCGTTCTTTTGCAGCAGGGTGGCAAAGATTTCCTATTCTTTTGGGCACAGTGTGGCAAAGTAGTGTCGTGATTTGTGACACTTTCACAAAAAAAAAAAATCATGAATGTGTCGAATGTGTGACACTACTTTGCGACACTACTGTTTACAAAAATTTGAAAAACATATTTCTGGGGTGTTTATCCCCCCAAAAAAGATATGGCGAGCATCTTCAGGACTCGACTAGGTGAAAGCAGCAAGAATTGTGTCCCTAGAGGGTCCCAAATTTAAATGCCAAGCATTTCTGTGACCACTAACTGAAAACAAGATGGCAGATTTGCGACACTACAGGGGTAGTTTGCGACACTAAAAACTGCATTTGCGACACTATCAAACTTTTTGTTTGCTTTTCCCATTGACTATAATGGGAAACTTGCTTTTTGAATAACGTTTGAACCGTTTAATATTTTTTCACAAAATCTTTGAAAGGCACATCAGAGACCCTGGCTGCATCTTCCCTGAAGGTTTCGGACTGGTTGCGCAGACCGTGTGACCTGTAGGCGCGAGCAAAGAATGCTCAAAACAACGTAATTACCACATTCTTCTGTGCTATGTAGCTCCGCAACTGTATATCTGACCATTACAAAACTTGGCAGATCCAGAGATCTATGATACTGTTACGCGCATGCCAACACTCAGGCAAATCCGTCATATGGTGGCAAAGTTATTAAGCTGCCAAATTTCAGAGTTTAACCTTAAATGGGGTACTCAACCCTAACTATATTGGCACTATTGTGCCACTATTATATATATGCAAAAAAACTGGGTTAATGCACCAGTTAGGGTTCAACTTAACGCCATAAAAGTAGGGAAATATGACATTGGGGTTACCAAAGCTAACTCTCCACCCACCCACACACACCCAGCAGCAAAAGGAAAATAAAAATAGAGTTTTGGGTCCCCAGAGTCTTGGTGAATCAGTAGTGATGTCACAAATGTACTCAACAGGTCAGGCCCTCTGCTCCCACAGTGCCAACCTCTGAGCACAGTAATGTGAGCAGGTAACAGACAGAGGTAACCCTCCTGTCTGCTTTTGGGTCTGAATCAACTTTAGTCTCAAGTTCTGTGGGGATTCAAACTGTGAACCTTATGCTAGTGCACCCAATGTATAGGCTCAAATATACGTACCCTCTTCAGGGATTGCAGTACAATTGTTCACCAGGGGCACCAAGCCAGACTTCCAAAATGAACCCTTAAAACTCTATAAAAGACCTTAGGTACATTCTTACCTTTTCCCAGTTTGGTAACACCATCAAGCTTCTGAACAATTTTTATCAGTCTTAACCCTCTATACGTCACATGCAAAAAGAACTCACAGAAACACCAGGCAGTCTTTCAAATAATGATTTTACTAAATGATGATAAAAATATGAAAAATGTAAACACAGAACAACATATCAAAGAGCATACAATCACTTAAAAGAACAAGGACAAAGTACCAAACAAAACTCCTACCACAATACATTTAGACTTTTCTATCTATCTAATGTATTACCTCTATAAGTGCCTTGAAAGTTAGAGAACTGTGTTTCTTAAGAGCCCAAAAAGATATGTCATAATCCCCAGTTACAAAGATACATTTTAACTCCATCTCCCAACCCCTTGGTGAGTCATCTAGCTTCTCCTTTTTAGAATAAAAAAAAAAAAAGACAAACAATGATTTCCTCTCGGGAGATATATTAAATAATGTGACATCAGCAAAACCTCCACTTCCTAAATATGACTCCTTAATTAAACATGTTCTCTTTGATCTTGTGTGGTTTCCTGTTCCCAAGGCAGATTTAAAGGGTTTTACAACTTTTTAACACCAGGTTTGTAAAAAAATGTTCTTCCTGTTAAGATGTCATAAAAGTTTATTAGACTCGTACCCTGGCAGACTCATAAAGTCACATTTTGTTTCCACTTCAAAGAGACTAGGCATATCATAAAAAGGTAATAAAATGCCATTCTAAAGTAAGTCAGTTAATTAAATGGTTCCTGCTTCACTGAAACCTGGGGGGGAGGCACCCATGAGCACAGGCTGTCTTATGTGAGACAATCACCTACTATATTTCTATATTACAAACATCATACAACAATCACAACCAGCTGGCCAAGTGTCACAGTGATGTCTTCCTTGGGGTTGTCAACCCTAATACTGAACCCTCCACCCAGTCTGTAGTCTCCCATCCAAAGCACAAGGTACAGCTCCACATGTTGTCAACAGAATCTGTTGTAGCTTTCTTCATGCAGAACCCAGCCGGCTCTGCATGAAAACAGAGATCATGTCTTACCTTGTTTGTTCAGGGGAAGAGGTGAGCATTAGGAATGACAACCCCAAGGAAGACACTACTACTGATTCACCAAGATTCTGGAGACTCAAAACCCAAATGTTTTTTCCTTTTGCTGCTTGGGGGTGGGAAGTTAGGGTTGAGAACCCTAACACATTCCCTACTTTTGTGTTGTTAAGCTGAACCCTAACTGGTGCATTAACAGTTTTTTGCAAAGATTTCCTTTCTTTTTAAGATAGTGGTATCGTATCCTATTTCATGAAGGTCCCTTCAGGACTTGCGTTAATAGATGCAGACACGCTGAGCCCTTTGGGCTCTGAGCCAAGCGAAGACTCCATTCCCCCACAGAAGTGCTGAGCTTTGTGGATCCTGCACTTCACTGCAGCAATGGATGTCAAAAATTCATGGGGCTGTCTGGTGATCTGCGGATACTCAGGCCCCTCTGGGTTCTGCACTTCCATGTGGCTACAGACATTGATGCACAGGGCAAAGAATCCATCTCTAAATAGAATCACAGGGCCCACTGGCATGCACAGATGCTGAGGTGCAGGGCCCTATGCCAACAGAAGAGTTCACTATATGGTACTTGGGCCCACGTGGGAAACTCTGCACCTGTCCTTCTCAGGCTGGGAGTGATGTTTCATTGTAGTTCCCCCCCAAAGCCTCATCCTATCCAGCTGGGTCACTGAGCTCACTCTGAACTCAGCTCACTGGCATGGGGTAACAAAGGACCCCCCGCTGGGGTCAAGGTTGGTACTACTTGCAGTGTTTCTTAATAATTATTTCTTTTTTGTAAATTTTGACTCAAATTTTCAAGATAATCATTTTATGACTCACCCTTATAAACACGACATGCAGAATTTATAGAATACCGTCAGAAACGTCACTTTGCACCACATGTGTGAAAACACTTCTCGTCCAGGATTTGAAAAATGACACATCACATTTCTGAGGTGATGTGAAAAAACTAACTATGTTGAAAGTTTGGAGACGAAATATTGAAGATTTGCAAAGTTATGAGTGAATGTTGCAGTATTTCAATGTTCACTTATAACTTGGTCATGTCATCATATTTTTACACCAGATTTCAATATAGTCTTTTAAGACCCACCTCATGAACCCAGTAGCTGAAAAATGTCAAATCCTGCACAACACAAGATTTTGCACCACCTGCAAAATCACATTTTGGATGGATTTGGAAAATGTTACCTGCATTTTAATGAGTAGAGTTCCCCACCAAAAGTCTGTGTAGACTGTTTGATAGAAAATGTTAAAATGATCAAAGTTTGTGGTCATTGTGACATATTTTTACACCATTTATCAACATAGTCTTCTTTTGACCCCACATCATGAACCCAGTAGGTGGAAAATGTTCGTATCCCACCTGAAACCTTATTTTGCACTGCAAAACCACCTTTATTTTATTAATCTCACCTGCTTTGTTCCTGAAGAGGGTCCTCCAAAATGCCATGTTGAATGTTTGGTGGAAAAATGTTAAAAATTAGCAAAGTTACTAGTGAATGTTGAAATATTTCAATGTTCGCTCATAACTTGGTCATTTTAATTAACATATTTGTACATCTGATTTTCAACATAGCCTTCTTATGACCCCACCTCATGAGCTGATATTTGAAAAATGTAGAATCTGGCCAAAAGGTAATTTTGCGCAGCAACCGTGAAATCACCTCTTGGGCCAGATTTGAATAATTTCACCACCTTATTCATGAGGTGGGATCCCCAAAAAGCCATGTTGTAAATGCTTTGCAAAAATATTGAAAAATGGCAAAGTTATGAATAAATGTTCATATCCCATTGAAATACATTAAACAGGACTTACCTTATTTTCTCATATTGCAGTCACCGGTTTCAGTAGCAAGACGTGTCTTTGATCAGAGAGTGGATTTACATCATGGGACATGTTCGGGTGAGTGACCATGTGTGGGTGGTGTGGGGTGGTGGATGTTAAGTGGGTGGTTGGGGTGGGTGGGTGGGGTCTAGGGGTCATATTAGTGACTAACCATTTTCTTTTTACAGGATCATTTTCAACTAAATAAAAGCATTGAGGGACCTTTTTTAGCAGGGTGAAACTAAATGAATACTGGATCTGACACTGGGGATTGGGCAGCTCAGTGTCAGTTAAACTCCACAGCCGCATTCAGGGTAGGTACCCTGACATCACTGTCTAATCATGTGGGGGTGCGACCCTAGAGGGCAGGGGTTGAAAGGGTGCCGGGTGGCACCCTGGTCTGCTTTTTGTGACTGTTCAGTATTGCGGAAAACAGGAGTGAGGGCTGATTGACCAAGGAGAGGAGGGAATGAAAAAGTTGATAAATTAGACAGATAGATAAAAAAAGAGATCAAGATTGATCACTAGCTCACTACTGGCACACAAGCCAGCAGCAGGTCTCCATTTATGGTCGCAGATGTCAAGAAAGTCCCACTGTTCTACACAGAGAACATACAGTAGGTGAATGGCTCCTCTCATTAAACCATGCACCTGGATTTTGTGGTGCCAAGAAAACATATTTCTGTTCTTTTTTTTTCTTTTTTTTTTGCTGTCCTAATCTCTTTCCAGACCCCTAACCACGATTGCTCCTCTGGTGCCTTCAGGCTTCCCCACCAGATGGAGCTGCTGGGCAGAGACCCTCCACAGAAACATGGGTCTAAAGCCATGGCTTACCCCCAGGGTGGGGTCACGGGAGCAAGACCCCTCCCAGCAGACTATGGTCAGGCAAGGAGTAGCAGGGTGGGGGGTCATCATTCAGTGGCAGGCATTTTTCTAAGTTTTTTCCCACTGGGGGCGGATGTACAATGACGCTGGCATCTGCCCCGCCTCGAAACATGAGATGTCAGCCAGAGGATCCCCAGCCTCTGCCAGGGGTCCTCAATGTAACACTCTACCCCTTCCCCAGAGAGGGAGAGCAGTCCGTGGATGCCAGTCCTCTGTTCTTTTTCTTTTAAATAAATACCAGAATCTAGCTAAACATGTCACCTTTGGCTAGGTTTGGGTGTTTGTGTTTAAGAAAAGAAATCATTATGATGTATTTTCCATGTATTTTACATCTGGGGAAAAAAATAAGATGGGGGCCATCATGACATGAATAAAATTTTCTGTGTTAACTCATTATTACCTGGGCAGCCATTTTGTGTCAGGTAAACAATGGATAGTTCAGACTTCATATGGAGCTATTGGAGGTAATGAATTAAGAAAGTGATGAAAAACAAAAAACAGTCTTGTGACATGGAATTTTTCATGTTGTATCAGAAAGTTATCTAAAAAACTCTACTGAGCATGCATAGAACAGTGAAAAACAACATTTTTAAATCCTTATAATTCTGGAACCATTTGATATTTTTTCCATGAAGACTTCGAAAGGCACTTCCCTGGCACTGCCCACTTTTACCCTGAAAGTTTCAGAAAACATTTTCAGACCATCTAGGCTGTACATGAGAGCTAAGCAAAAACCCATGTTAAGTATAGGAAAAAATTTGATGTCTACAGGAGAATGACACACACAGATCTCGGAAACTGCACAAGCTGCCAGAACTTTCAAGATATTTAGACCTTGCCTCCAAGACAGTGCATGCCCATTTCAGGTTATTTCCACTGTAGCTTTTATTTCCACTGTAGGTTTTTCACAGTGGCTTTCCTCAGCTAATCAGGTCCAATAAAATACAAATTGGCATAAACTAGCTATTGCAGAACAAAGTATGGTGTGTCCACAACCCAGCAATAGGTATACATTTCCACACTAATTTGGATTAATAGGGTGAACATTCAGCATCTGTGATGCTTGAGGGAGCCAAAATCACAACTTGCCTTTTTAATGTGCTGAGCAGTGAAAAGACTACCAACAAAACCTACCTGCCAATGGCATTTATAGGTCATCCCAGGGGTTCATCACAAATAACCTTTTTATTCACTCTTTCATGATGCCAAAAATGCAGCCTAGCACTCGTGGCTTCACCACTTGTTGCCAGGCAGCATTGTTGGCAACATTCCAGCGTGAATAAAAGGCTTATTTGTGATCAACTGATGGAATGTCCCCTATTTATACAACATACGTTATTGAGATAATTGGCCAGATAAAAAGTGACTACTCTCTCAACATGAAAGGACAGTAATAACTTTTCTTGATACATATGTCTAGATTGCAATACTCCACCCTATATGTAACCCCCTTGTTACCCGAGGTTACTAGAATCCCAGTAAGACCTAGTGGTAGGCAGGGAAGGCAGCTTGTGAAACTCCAGTTAAATGGATTTCACACTGTCTCACTCTGTTCTCAGTCTCAGCTGAGACTGAGGGATGACATCACCATAGAACTATCGCAGCTGCATGAGCCACAATGGAATGTGCAGAAGGGAGTTAGAGTAGAATGTTGGGAGGTTTGAACAGTCAGTCTGTAGGCAGTGGGAGTTTGGAGATTATTGTGAGAGGAGCACAGCAGCCCTGTGCTCAGGCTCTTGGAGCCTCAGCCCTGAAATAGGGCTACGTTTAGGGAAAGGTGTGTGTTTCTGCCTAAAGAGAGATACAGTAAGCTGTTTTTTAGTGGTGGAGACCACTAATCCGGGTTTCTGTGCCCCATCCCTGAGGGGATGGGGCAGAAAGGTTGCCTGCTACTCTAGGGGCAACCCCCTGCCTACTGCTAGTGAAGAAGCTGCCTTATTTTGTCCATGAGAGTGTGGTACAAGAAGATTTCATGATTCACCTGTGGGGCACCTGCAACCAAAGGGTGAGTTCTGCTCTTTCTAAAGGGCCCATGTTTCATCCTGAACTGTGTTAAAGTGGGGATTGGACTGCTGAAGTAATGGGAGGCCTAGAGTAATAGGCTTAGCCAAAAGTAAATGTATGTTCAAGTCCAGCACATAAGGGAAGTCAAGACATGTAGAGGAGATGTGATATACATCTACCCAGTAATCTACATTGCCAAGCTTTCAAAAGAGTTGTTTAGTTTCCAGAGAAATGGCTGGGTGTGGATTGTGGGAGCAGGAGGTAGGAGACCCCCCATCTTTAGTAACCAGCTCCACCTCTACGGATTTGCTCTGTGGATTCCTACTTTGCCTCATGCACTTGGCCAGTGATGAGGGAAGTACCCAGATGTGGGATGGAAGGAAAATTCCCTCTAGGAGTCGAAGGCTCTAAGGTGGTTTGGGGAGCCACCAATTGGAAAACTGGTTCATTCCCATAATGGACCGCGGATCAAGTGGCCAGCAGGGGAGCCGGGCCAGGGGGAAAAACCCAAGTAGTGTACAAGTCGGGCTGTGTACCCAAAGCTGCGTGCAAGTCCGGGCTGTGTGCTTGGTGGGTTCAGAGCCTGAGGGCTGAAATGTTGAAAAAGTGTTCTGTTATCGCTAATCTGCATTACCAGAAATGTAGCCCCGTGGGGGTCCATCTATGCTTTGTTTGTTCAGTTTGGATTTGAATAAAAGCCACACTGTAGAATCCCATTCCTGATTTTGGACATTACAGTTATTGCTTCCTGTGTTCGGATTTACTTGGGTGCCCCTGTGCAGAGTAGCCAAACCTAGGCCCCCTGTGCCGAGTAACCCAGTCTTCCCCGAACCCAGTCCCCACCAGGTACTGCTGTCAGCTTCAACAGCATGCCACCTATCATTTTGCAAAAAGGCAGGGGTCCGGGGGTTACAGAAATGGAGGCACCACTTTGGATTTTTATTCTGGGAGGAAAGGTGTTTGGGCAAGGGTCTAGTGTTTTGGCTATCTGGCTGTGGGTAGCCCAAAAAGCTGAAGCAAGCTAACTAGTGTGTTGCTGTGTGCTGTGGATCTTATGCTGCTGTTAAAATGGCAACTGTTTACCAAGGAGCATTAAAGCTAAAGAGTGTGCCCTTGTCCTGCATCAAATGTTTACAGCATTTTTGCCAGCTTTTTAAAGAACTGTGTGATTAAGAAAAGTGTGGAAGACTAGGGGTAGCAACAGGAAAATTGTGCCCTGGACTTTGGAAATGCTTTTTGAAGAACTGTGTGATTAAGAAAAGTGTGGAAGACTAGGGGTAGCAACAAGAAAATTGTGCCCTGGACATTGGAAATGCTTTTGAATGAACTGGGAAGCTGGCTGTGTGAATGGCCATGCTAAATGGTTGAAATGGGCTCCCACTGTGGAGTCAGTTGAAAAAAAAAGAAGAAGTGGTTTCTGCAGTTTAAATTTGCCTGCTCGATGATCGCCGTGAGGAGAAGAGCACTCACGAGGAAGAAGAGGCTCATTTGCATGGCGTCATGTGATTGGTGAGGCTGCAATCAGTCCCGCCCCTCAGCCAGCTCTACAGTGACTGCCCAGCATTCGAGAGGGAGTGTGAGTGGAGTGCGTGTACTGGCTAGTGGAGGAGCATCGCAGTGATTAAAAAGCGCTGTAAAACTTCTAAAAATAGACTGTTTTGTTCAAAATCGCACTCAACCCGCATCTCGATCATCTGAATTGCGAGTGTGGTGATCGGGGAGATGATCGGAAGGACCGCCCACCCGTTTTCCTTCTGAGGCCTCCAAGACTGGCTGCAGGCCGTTTTTTCTATCGCAGCTAACAACTACTGATAACAGTAAGTACTAACAGTAAAAGTTGCTCAAACAGTGATTTTCTGCCAAAAGCCAGTTAAATATGTGTGCAGCACTATAGTCGCTTTGCAAATAACGACTGTTAAGTTCTACCAGCAAGTGCAAGTCTGCTAAGCCATTGACTGTGTGCATAGTTATGAGTTCAGCATCAGTTTAAAGTTTTAAAGCCAGAGAGAGACTGTGAGTTGTAGCCAGATGTGCAACACTAGTTTACAGGCAATCCTGTGCTTAAAATCCTGAGGCTTTAAGGGACTGTGAGTTAAAGAAATGTTTCCAGGAAGTGAAAAATCCATGGAAAATCATGTAAATATATTAGAAAAAGAACAGTGCAAGTTTGTGCAATTTGAGCAAACGTTATCAGTAGTGTGTGTAAATCGGATGCGAAGTGGCTTGACCCAATTTCTGAATGTTGATGGGCAGGAGTGCTGCCGCCACCATTACAGGGTGGGGTAGTAAAGTAAACACAGCAGCAGAGGAGCCATTTTAAAAGTGAAGAGAGTGTTCAGTGAAGTGGGACTTTCAGTAACAGTGAGCATTTGTTTGTTTTCCCTGCAGTTATGGCCTCAGGACCAGCTCACTACCCGGATCACGCCCGGGCTGCAGTGACAGCAGCAGTAAATTGATTAAGGGACATTGAAAGGTGTTATTATGGAGGACAACTGCCTCCTTATGTGGCGATTCCTGGATATCCAGTGCATGTGTGTCAAATTTGCTTAAATGCTGGAAGGGACGTCTTCATGATACCTCACTGTTCTGGGTGCCTAGAAAAATATGACTTGTATAAAGTGCCCCAGATTCGTTTGGCTCCCACATGGACAAAGGTTCAGGAATCTGCAGTTGGCAGCACACAGCACCAGGCGGAGCCAGTTGAAGAAGGCCCCTCGGGGGAGTGTGGCACAAAGCTAGAGGGTGCAGATTTAGAGACAGAACCAGATGTTGAAGTTTCGGATGCTGGATCTCAGAAGGAAAGTTCAGATCAAGCATCAGTAGACCCCTGGAGGGGGGGCCTAGCCAAAGTCTCATAGGAGAAGATGAGATGAGGGAGGCCTTTGAATGGGAGGTGTCGACCTCTGCACCTAATGATGAGTGGATAATCTCAGGAGAGAGGACGACTGCTCACTCCTGGGCTCAGATCCTCAGTGAGGAGGAAGATGAGGGGGAACCTATGTGGCCTTGTGAAAAAGGAGCGGGTACACAGCCTCAAGCTCTTGCCTCGGAAGAATGCATGGAAGAGAATGGTGATGCCACTGCCCTGGCTATGCAAGAAGAAGAAGTCAGGGATCTGTTTCTAATCTCGTTGAGGATGTGTAGCTGGCAGAACCAGGACTGGCCACCCCCAAGCCAGGCTAGTGGTCTCAGGTTGACCAAAGCTAGTAAAGAGGAGAGACTGGTTCATAGGAAGGCGAATGAGATCTATGGGATGACCTTTCCTACCTTTCCTCTGAGAGTCTGGGAGGAGATTGAGAACAGCAGGAAATCCTGGATCTGGGCCGAAGCAATGAAATGTGTTAATCCTGGTGCGAACAAGCATGTCAGAAACAGACTGTTTCATGAGAAATATACCCAGTGGAAGAGAGGCAGGACACTGTTTATGGACAGAGTGCGAATAGTGGATGGAGAGGGACGTGAAACCTTCCACTGTGTGAATTATGTGCGCCCAGATGGGGTAATAATTCAAGTGCCTGACCCCCTATACTATTGGCCTCAATGCAAGGACCTCCCAGCAAATGTGCCCATGCCTACTAGATGGAAAGCTGAGCAGTGGTAGTCAATACTGCCACACCAGCCATTGCAGTGCCTTTGTAGATCTGTCAGTATGGACATCCAGGACTCAGGTGCCCCACATTCATCAGTTCTACAGTGTACTGGCCTTTCCAGAATCCATCGACTGGCCCACCAGATGACTTCAGATCCAGAGAGGACACCAGCCCAGCTGTATCCTGCTTCATCGCCTGGTAATCGGATGATGTCAGACCAGCTGTTTTCCTTTTTTGTTCCTGTTCTAAGGTTCCATCTCCAGAGATGACAGCCCAACAGTTCCCAGATGTGCCCTCCTGTAGTTCCCGGAAGATGTCCGCCCAGCTGTATCGGAAGAAATGCTGCCAGGGAGAGTCTTCGGCTGAGGAGCAGGTCAGTGCAGATTTTTAGTTCTACAAGGGGCTGGTAAGTCCAACCTTTTCTATCCTTCTGACATTGCAGTACACACCCTACACTAGCAGACTCCAGAATGTGTGAACTGTCCTCAAAGACTCACCCCTTCAGGACTTTGGCCTGCTAGAACTGTGCTTCACCGGGCTCTGGCCCAGGAGAGACTCTTTAATGGACTAGCCTTCGGGCACTGTGGTCACTAGTTGGGACTTTTAGGGCACTCCATCCCCCAAATGTGTATTGTAATTAATGTCTTTATTTTCTACTGTTTTCTAGTGTATATACTGTTTTTCTACCTTTTCTAAAAAAAAAAAAAATCTTTTTGGGATTCTTCAGTGTTTTAATGGTAGGGGTTTAGGTAGACTGTGTATGCAGATTAGGAGTGTGTGTTGTCTTTCTTTTTCTTGCAGTTGTTCCTGAAGAAGATAGAAGAGAAGACAAGAAGGGGGGGGGGGGGCTCATTGGAGTTCCTCACTAGTACTTTAGTGTGTAGTAATTTAAAGTACTGTGATTGTTATTGTTGTTGTTACTGTATTAACCCTTTCCTTCCACAGGTGTGGTTGTGGGGGTAGGGAGGCAGTAAAGTGATGTAATGGTGTGGTATTAGTTTCTTGGTGTGTGGTTGTAGATTGCCCAAGGTCGGGGAGGTCCCCGGGTTGTTTTTCTTTTGGGGTGTTAATTTAAAGGCAGATAGATTTTTCCTAGAGGGCTGGGGGGGATGGACAGGCTGTGGTCCTGAATGGCCATAGGGACTACAGTGCTGAGCTATTAGGGCTATGCTCTGGACAGTTCTACCAGAGCCACTAGGCGGCCATAGTAAGTGGGTAGAGTAGAGGCTGATATGTCAGCTAAAGGCCTGTAGGCCCTTAGTGTTGCCTGCCTGTGCTTGCACATGGTAGGAGGGGGCTGCTCACCCCCTCCGCGAGGTAGCACATAGGGTGGGATGGCTCTGTCCGGTAAACAATGACTGGGACAGTCATTTCCTGGTTTAAGGCAGTGTAACCCCTTGTTACTCGAGGTTATTAGAATCCCAGTAAGACCTAGTGGTAGGCAGGAAGGCAGCTTGTGAAACTCCAGTTAAATGGATTTCACACTGTCTCACTCTGTTCTCAGTCTCAGCTGAGACTGAGGGATGACATCACCATAGAACTATCGCAGCTGCATGAGCCACAATGGAATGTGCAAAAGGGAGTTAGAGTAGAATGTTGGGGGTTTGAACAGTCAGTCTGTAGGCAGTGGGAGTTTGGAGATTGTTGTGAGAGGAGCACAGCAGCCCTGTGCTCAGGCTCTTGGAGCCTCAGCCCTGAAATAGGGCTACATTTAGGGAAAGTGTGTGTTTCCGCCTAAAGAGAGACACAGTAAGCTGTTTTTTAGTGGTGGAGACCGCTGATTCAGGTCTCTGTGACCCATCCCTGAGGGGATGGGGCAGGAAGGTTGCCTGCTATTCTAGGGGCAACCCCCTGGCTACTGCTAGTGAAGAAGCTGCCTTATTTTGTCCACGAGTGTGTGGTACAAGAAGATTTCATGATTCGCCTGTGGGGCACCTGCAACCAAAGAGTGAGTTCTGCTCTTTCTAAAGGGCCCATGTTTCATCCTGAACTGTGTTAAAGTGGGGATTGGACTGCTGAAGTAATGGGAGGCCTAGAGTAATAGGCTTAGCCAAAAGTAAATGTATGTTCAAGTCCAGCACATAAGGGAAGTCAAGACATGTAGAGGAGATGTGATATATGTCTACCCAGTAATCTACATTGCCAAGCTTTCAAAAGAGTTATTTAGTTTCCAGAGAAATGGCCGGGTGTGGATTGTGGGAGCTGGAGGTGGGAGACCCCCCATCTTTAGTAACCAGGTCCACCTCTACAGATTTGCTCTGTGGATTTCTACTTTGCCTCATGCACTTGGCCATTGATGAGGGAAGTACCCAGACGTGGGATGGAAGAAAAATTCCCTCTAGGAGTCGAAGGCTCTAAGGTGGTTTGGGGAGCCACCAATTGGAAAACTGGTTCATTCCCATAATGGACCGCGGATCAAGTGGCTGGCGGGGGAGCCGGGCCATGGGGAAAAACCCAAGTAGTGTACAAGTCGGGCTGTGTACCCAAAGCTACATGCAAGTCCAGGCTGTGTGCCTGGTGGGTTCAGAGCCTGAGGGCTGAAATGTTGAAAAAGTGTTCTGTTATCTCTAATCTGCATTACCAGGAATGTAGCCCCGTGGGGGTCCGTCTATGCTTTGTTTGTTCAGTTTGGATGTGAATAAAAGCCACACTGTAGAATCCCCATTCCTGGTTTTGGACATTACAGGTATTGCTTCCTGTGTTCGGATTTACTTGGGTGCCCCTGTGCAGAGTAGCCAAACCTAGGCCCCATGTGCCGAGTAACCCAGTCCTCCCTGAACCCAGTCCCCACCAGGTACTGCTGTCAGCTTCAACAGCATGCCACCTGTCATTTTGCAAAAAGGCAGGGGTCCGGGGGTTACATATATCTGACTTACAAACTAGTTCACACTTTCACTCCTCCCTGCCTTAAGACATTTGTCCAATGAAAAGCTATGACAAGGTCATTAAAGTCAGCTGACCTACCACTGCTCACAATCCCTAAACCTTGCCTAGCAGTGGGTCAGCGTGCCTTCACCTGTTCTGGACTCTCTCTCTGGAACTTGCTTCCATCTGCTGTCTTAACCTGCCCTTCTATAGATATGTTCAAGCATTCTCTTAAATCCCACCTTGCCTCCTCCCAGCTCTGCAACTGTTTCTGATCCATAAATTAAGCTTTGTAGTGATTATTCACACTACATTCAACTATGTTCACTACATTTGTACATGTTTACACTGTATCAGTTGTATCCACTGCCTTTGTGCCTTCTGCATATCCCTTTTCACTGCTGTTTTCTTTTTTGCTTTCTTTGCGTTAAGTGATCTGTAACTAAATTTACTTATGCTCTGTTTTATTTTCATAGTTAGTTTGCGTTATGTGATCTGTAACTAAATTTACCTGTGCTCTATTTTATTTTCATAGTTGGTTTGCGTTATGTGATCTGTAATTAAATTTGTTTATGCTCTTTTATTTTCATAGTTGGTACCATTGTAAAAGTGTTATTATACACTTATCTCATGCTGTTATCATTGTATTTCTGTACCTTACATGCTTATGCTGTTATCATTGTATTTCTGCACCTCCCTTTGTACCCTCCCCTGGGTCGCCCCTGAAAAAGGGACATTCTGTCTCAGTGGGCTTACCCGGTTCCCAAAATTCAAATAAATAAATAAACTTATCATAGTGATAACTTGCCTTGTACCACTATGTCATAGTGCATTCTTAACTCATTCAGGTTTAGAATGTTCGGTAGTACTAGACATATACAAATGTGAATAACTTTAAAAGAAAAAATGATACTTATGGTACTGTGAGCCTGAAGGTTGTTCAGCACAAAAATATCTACAAAATGAGTGGTGTTTCATTTATAGATGCATTTTAGATTTTTTTCTATATAATCACCATAAATCGGCAGAAAATTTAATTTCACTTTTTCAACAACAAATGCCCCCCCCATAAGCAAAAACAAAAGAATTACACATCAGATGTTTTCGTTATGTACTGGACACACTATAAACCTATGGGGCTCAGTGAGTTAAACAGAGGTAGCAGTAAATCTTGGAAACCATTCCCAAACAAGTACTGTAACTATAAAAGAAGCCAAAAGTTAGTAACACATTTCAGAGTCACAGGCACTTTTTTACACATTCGTAATCATGTTTATTCAAAAACATATGTCAGTATAAACAGAACATGACCTGGCCTGGCTGAAGATATTGTATTTATCTACATTCAAGGCCAATGACATTGTCAAAAGCTTTAGCTTAGTTGACAAAGATGACGGAGGTGACAAGGCCCTCATCCATGTCACAGAGGATTATATCAATGAGCCAGAGGAGAGACGTGGAGGTGTAGTCGGACTTTCTAAAGCTAGATTGGAAAGGTGTGAAGAAGGAGGTTGAGTCAAAAACTGGGGAGAGTTAGGAGAGAATAAGTTGTTCCTGGAGCTTAGCCAATGCAGAGAGCAGAGAGATAAGATGAAAGTTACTAGTAGAAGAGAGGTCACTCCCTTTAGGAAGAGGAAGGGCGGTAGCCAACATCCAAGAGTTAGGAACACAGGATAAGGAGAAAGAGAGGTTGAGGAGGTAGGTAACAGGGCGGGCAATGGCATGAGCAGAGAGATACATGAGTCTGGGATCATGACCAGGAGGGCTCCTACCCTTTTGTGGGTTTAGAACCAAGAGGGCCTTTAGAGCAGCAGCAAGAATAGTGCATGAGAATGAAAAAAGGGAGAGGAGGAAGTAGGATGGGTAGAGGAGGAGAGTGTGAGGGCAGAGAAGAAGACAGGGGGGAGAAGAGGAGGAGGAACAGAGTTGGTATTGGGCACAGGAAGTGAAAAGAAATTGAAAGATGATGTGACTGCAGCAGGGACAGTGATAGGAGTATCGCTCATCTTGAGGACTGGGAGGGGACTGGGTCAGAGGGGCTAAAAGAGCAGGAATTACCTTCCATGATTAATCATTACTTCCAATAGCTGCATTTGAAGTCTGAACCATCCATTGCTTAACCTGACACAAAATTGCCTCCCATGACAGAATTAATTAAGGTTGTTCTGGAGTGTGGATGCAAAGTGTTCAGACTTTGCAAACCTAGTAGCTTTAGTGCAAGCATTATGAGGGCCCAGTAATTTGTAAGGTCAGAAGTGGAGCCAGAGGACTCATAAGTCCTCCATACAAGGTCACTCACAAGATGACAAGTCAGCAACTCTGCTGAGATCCAAGGGAAGTGAGATCCTTGGACTCTGGTTCTTCTGGGGGGGGAGGGTGATGATCACAGACAGATTGGAAAAATTGGAGGGCATTGTCAAAATTGCCAGCTGTAGAAATAGTGGACCAGTCAGTGGCTAACAGGTCAGCATGAAAGTGGGAAAAGTAGACTGATCAGAGAGACCAGATCTGGATGAATTTAGGGGGAGCTCTGGGACGATTAATCTTATACACACAGTATTTTATTTATTTATTTAAAAGTTTAACCAGGATAGACATACTGAGCTGAAAACAGCTTGTTTCCAGATGCGTCCTGGGGAGAGGGGAGAAGGAGATAGCTAAACAATAAAGTGATCAAATTTTGGTTTTTTATTATTTATTTATTTATTTATGATTCAGAAAAGACCTTTGAGCACAAGCTATTTTACAAAAGTTCCACGTCAGGTTAACATACAATAGACATATTACATGACACAGTTATAAGTCATACATTAGGTTACAATACTATAGTATTATCATTAGTGCCATGAATTTAGTACACTGTCAGTAAAGAAAATAGAGAGCAGTGGTGGGAATAAGTGGGAGAATCCCCTATCGAGTTGAAGGTAGACTTTGGAAAGGAAGCTGCCTCATGTTGGGGCTTTGTCGAGATAGGAAGGCGAACATGTGGCTGGTGGGTGCCAGGTGGGAAGGGTGAAAGTGGAAAGGATGCACCAGGGTGGAGAAGTGCTTGACTAAATGGTCATGCAGGGGGCATGGTGTAGTTTACTAGTGGTGCATTAGTACCAAAGGAGGAGAAGAGTGTCTACTGGCAGGGGGCAGACACAAGCTGTACAGAGGAGAGGGGTGCCGCAGGGTTGCCATATGAGCAACTCGGGAGACTAGGGAGGGGGATAAGAAGCAATTACAGTAATATAGTAATAAATGAAACATAAATATAAATAGAGGCAAATTAATAAATGAATGCAAGTAGAAAACACACACACACACATATGTGTATATATATATATATATATATAGAGAGAGAGAGAGAGAGAGAGAGAGGAAGGGAATAAGAAGAGGAGAGGGTCATAGACAATTACAGGTAGGAGAACAGAAGTTATAAAGAAGAGACTTTAGGGAAGAAGGAGAAGAGGCTGAAAGGAAAGGGGAAAGAAGGACCAAAGTTTAGGAAATCAGTGAGAAAAAGCAGATTGTCCAACAGTACATTTTCTAGGAGGAATAGAAAGAGAAGGGGTAATTAGTGTTGTGGAGAAAGTAGAAGGAAGAAGGAGGAGAGGATGGAAGAGATTTGAAATAAGAAGGAAGGAAGATGAAAAAGAATTTGGATATAAAAGATGCACAATGGGAAAAGCACCTAGGACCAAGAGAGGGGAGAGAAAGTGATGAGTAAAGACAGCAGTGATGAATACGAGGGGGGATATTTAAAGCAAAATGAGAAAGCATGGAAAAGGGGATCCAGTCTGGCAAGGGGGGATTTAGGGGCACCACTGTAGACTAGGTTAACATAGTCAAAGATAGGGAGAATAATTTTTACTACAATTTCTCGGCGGGCAGGCAGCGGAATACTTGCTTTATTCCTGTACAATGCTTCAAGCTTAGGGTGTAGCTTTTGGTGAACAGCACCAATATGTACTGAGAAATCAAGATGCTGGTCAAGGCAGATCGGAGGTACTTAAAGGAGGAAACATCTTCTATCTTAGTACCATCAAGGGGTACTGAATAATGGGCGAGAAGTAAGCCTGGCAAGCCTCTGATGGGTGCCAAAAGTCAAGGAGACTGTTTTTTTTGGCATTGAGGGACAATCAGTTAGACTTGAACTTGTGCTGAATGTTGTAAAAATCCAACCACAGCCAGGAGGTTAGGTCATGAGAAGAGGAGCCAGAAGCAAAAAGAACTATGTCATCAATGTACATATGACTGGATGCAGAGGAACAGACAGCAGACCATATGGTGGTCACTGAGGGCATCAACAAGGGTGCTAGCATCCACAGTATGATGGGGATAGGAGGAGAGGACCTAGTTCATAATGGACTTGATACATAAAGCAGCTGCTTTTATTTTAAAACAAAGTATTTAGTAACATGGACTGCTGCTTTCAAAGGGACTTGGTGTAGTTTTGTTGTGTAACTTAACTGGCCATACTGTGAACTGAGTACGTTGTATTGCTGTTGTGAACTTTAAGGGAAACTTGAATGTTTCAGTACTTTTATTCACCATGACTGGAAAGCAAATCATACAGGCCAGAGCCCTGTATCGTGAGCATTCACCATGGCTTCTGTGATTATTTAAAAGTGAGTTCACATGACTCTTAGGAATCCTGTTTTTTTTTTTTTTAAACACAGTTTCTTTTTTCCCACAAATGCAAGTTTAGATTCTGGACCTCCTTTCACTGCTTCCCACTGTAACTTCACTCCTGATCATGGAAATCTTCCCCTTAGGATCCCAACACTCAGCATACACCACACAATACTGAACTGCTACAGTTCATTTCATACTACCCCCACCACCACCATTTCCAAGGGGGGGGGTTCTTTCAGCTCCATGACTAGCAGCACCCTGCATGTAGAAGACGAGGGGCAAATAGTTCCAAGAAGACCCCGTTTTGACCATAGATGATAGGTAACAGGAATCCATCTGCCCAATATCAGGGATCCTTGCTCCACATTTTTTTGCAGTCTTCTGATCCCTCCCTGCTTTCCAAATTTTGGTGGAATAATCCACTGTACTGCTCTCTAAACCCCACTTGCAGGACTGTAGCCAGAAATTTCACTTTTGTATCCATACTCTGTATCTGCTGCTCCTTCTGTTTCTTTGTGTTTATTTATTTATTTAGTTTTTGTTTATGCATCATTATACACTTTAATGCAGGTGGCATGCTCTCCTTCACTTCAAAGTAGATTGGCAATGGTTAAAAAGGCCTATGACTCAGGGCCATTGCCAAGATTTTTGTGTGGGGGGGGGTCTTTTAGTGAAGAGAGGGGTATTTTCATACACATAGCATGTAAAATATTGTTTTAAAGCCGAGTGTCTGGGGCCACTAGACCCCTTGGATACTTGATGCTCTATGGTGTATTTTCTTGCTTATTTTGAAGCTATTCTCACATCTGATCTCTCCTCTACCTCTTGCTGTAAGGAAAGTTATTATCCATCTGGCTGCAGGGTGAATACATACTGCACCTGTACCTGAGGCTAGCAAGAGGCTAATGTATTACTGCACCTCCGGGCAGAGCTTGCAGCTGGTTTTGGCTGGGTATTGTACAGAACTAACTTGCTGCTGTACCAGCCTGGTTCTAGGCTGAAGCAAGCTGGCACAACAGCAAGTTAGTTCTGTACAAATCTATGTCGGGGGTCTGGGGGCCACTAGATGCTCTATGCTGTGCATACTGTGGCTTATGTAAATAACTGGTATCTGAGCTCCCCTCCACACCTTAAGGAAAAATATTTGGCTGGCTGCAACCTTAATACATATTATGCAGTACTTGATTACTGCAAGATGCTTATAATAAAATATCAAAAATAATTATTAGTGACAGCAATACTGACCATCAACTGTATGGTACTCTGCACTGCCCTCCCCTATTCGTACCTCCATTTTATTTAATGTTGTCACACTGCCATTTCTAGCTCAAAAACAACCATGAGGAACAATGTTTTTTTTTTGTTTTACTGGAGCCTTAGCTGCCACTTCAGAGCCCCACAGTGTCCCACATTTTTAGTTTTCCCTATCAGCAGCCCTAGAGAAACTGTTTTTTCACCATGCTAGCCTAGCATGGTGAAAAAACTGTTTATCCAATACAGGTACGCATAGTGACTCACACAGTTCTTAATTGTACAAAGAAAAAACAGAATGACTAGTCCACCATTAAGGACCCAGGCCCACAAAACACCTGGGGCCAGATATTCAAAACTTAGCCCCAGGGCAAAATTAGCACTGCACGGCATGCTAAATTAGCCCAGAACCATTTGCACACTATATTTAAAGGGATAGCTCCGGGGCTAAAGCAGATGAATATAGCATGTAAATGAAGCTGTGCAAACAGGGCTGGTAGTGCAGTGCAAAAATAGCCCAGAAAATAAGACAGCTCTGAATATAGCAACTGAGCAGTGCAAATTACAATGGCAGCCCAGTGCACACAGACATGGAGTAAGGCAAAGGTGAATTACGTGGCCAATGTTTGTGATAGTAAAGAAGTGGATGCACTAACACTGCAAACAGTGCAGACCAAATACTGCAGAACTGTGCTTTGTTCTGACAGTTTTGCATGGAGCAAACTCGTTTGCACCATGCTGCCATGTTTGCACAGTGCTAACACGCTTGCCTGGCACAATATTTTGCTATATTCAAAAGTGCTATGCAAATGAACCTACTTAGGCAATCCATGGGCAAACAGCCACATTAGCATGTTATTATTATCTAATTTGCATGTAGTTCCATGTGGATTGCCCGGCGCTATGCAGGGTGCACACAGCTCCACCTGTAGATCGGACTGGAACCACAGGTTGATAGCTGAATTCTGTATGTCACACTGGAGAAACATGTCAGTAGCTGCAGGCTACGTCTGTACCCAGCGTCAGAGTGTAGTGTGCCCCAGGGGACTAGCACCACAGCCACGGGTGTTGGTGCTACATGCCATGGACATATTGTAGACCCTGCTACAGTGCATAGCAGATGCTACAGTACCATAGTGGCTGGTTTTGTGAGGAACACAGCAATGTCTACAGTGTGTCAGACATCAATGACTGCTGCTATCCACACAGTGACAGGATTAGCTGGCAGGTGTGTTCTGATAGTGGATACCACTGTCATGCTGTCCTGTGTCCCACATATGCTGCACCAGTGGCATGGGATACTCACAGCACCATACACATGGCCGGCCGTCTGTGCTGTGGTGTCTGTACAGATGTGAGGTATGTGCCCGGGGGGGGGTGACACATACCATCAGATATGCACACCAGTGTTGGGGTATTCCCGACACTGGAGCATGTGCACTGTGGGGATGGCCCCAGCCTTGTGGCAAATCCCATTATATGGTGCAGTCTGGCCACCTGTGCACCCTCCCCTCAACACCCACCAGTTCCCCAGTGCTGCATGTGTGTGCTGGAGTGTGTTGGTGTACCCCAATGGGGGGACTGGAGGTATGTGCTGTATGGCTGCACTGCCAGTTATTTCACACTTTCATATGTATTTATTGCTGTGTTAACGGGGTAGCCACAGTGGACCATGGCCAATGTTCATGAACTACTTGAGCTACTACATGTGATGATGCAGTGTACAATAGATACATACATACAATGTACAACAACACACACTTCACATATAGCAAGGCGGTTACAGTAGTTTGGTGCTGCAAGTGGAGTTTTAGCTCCGTGGTATAATGTGCATGATTGTTAGTTTCCAAACAATGTTAAGGCATTGTATTCCACAGTTTGGGTGCCTGTACATATGGAGTGGCCCAGGGTGGCTGTCCGCCCTTGCTGCCTCCTTATTGGCTGCATACAGCCTTGTTCACTGTTGTTGCTATGTTCACACCCTCCATCCTTGGTTTTCCCAGAGGTAAGACTGCCTTTTCATAGGCGGTAATTTGTGCCGTACTACACGTCGCGCTAATGCACGTTGCATGGCACTATAGTTTTAAATATACTGTTGTGCTGAAATGCATATCCCAACCCCTCACCACGCACCACGCATTATCTTTTAACACCAGTGCTAACACGTTGTGCCAGTGCTATTTGGCTTTTTGAATATTGTAATCCGGCACTAATGTGGTGCAATCATAGCACAATTGGTTTGTGCTCAGTGCAAAGTTTTGAATATCTGGCCCCTGAGTGCACGCTGAACCCTTTTGTCCTATCAAGTCACAGAAAAAAATAATTACAGCAATACTGGCCATAATAATTCAGAACAGACACTTGACATTGTAAACTGCTGTCATGTGCCTGCAGCAAAACATGAAAGGTGGGGAAAAGTGCTAAGGAGTTACCCTCAGTGCTGCATCAGATACCCCCACCCATACTCAAACCACCAGTGCCTTCAATACGCAAAGACTATGGGCCCACAGTCACCTGCTTCTTGACTCATGTGCTCTCAGGCCAAATTCCCTTACCCTCACCGCTAGTGCTGAATTGACTAGGAGGGGGCACTGGGGCTTGCCCCCCTCCCGCAGAGCTCTGTAGTGAATTCCTGTAGCCCACACATCACTGTTATTAAATGCGAAGAGAGATCCACGGATTCCATAGCTCAAAGTTTAATTCCAATGCTGCACTCTTGTCTCTAACTAAACCCAACTCCCTTCCCCCTCACTCAAGTCTGAATTTGCAGACAACAGCAGCCCCTCTCAGTGCTCTAAGTCTTTCCTCCCCCCCTTACTCAGGTTTGAATTCACAAGCCACAGTAGGCCCCTCAGAGCTCTAAGTCCCTCCCCTCCCTCAGGTTTGAATTCGCAGAGTAGTAGCCCTCTCAGAGAACGTCCTCCCTCTCCCATTCCCCTCCACATCACTCGAGTTTGAATTTGTAGACTACATTAAATAAGTGGCCTCACTGCAGCCAGGTTTAGCACTCATTCTCCCCCCTCCCCGAGCTCTGTAGTGAATTTCTATAGCCCACACATCACTGCTATTAAATGGGAAGAGCAGATCCACGAATCCCATTGCTTAAAGTTTAATTCCAATGCACTCTTTATTTATTTTATTTATTTCGTTTTTGTTAATCAGGTAAGTGCACTAGCCAGCTAGTGACTATTTTCAGGCACGACCCGGGAGAGTACAAGACAATACATGCTGTAAGTGTTTTTACATAGACAATACAATAAGTAAGGCAATACAATGTTTAGACAGTAGAGCAGAGGTTATGTGGCTGAGATAACAGTGGCACTGATCTAGGCAAGACATCACTGGTCAGTACGTAAATACAGCATTGTTCAGTGTGGTATATAACAACCAGTGTGGTTAACAGTATCAGAGATAGGGTTATTCAATGTTCACCAGGCAGAATAAGAAGTGCAGACTAGCAGGAGGGGGGTAATAAGTAAGTAGGTGAGTATGGTGAGGGGAAGGACCTAACAGCAATTACGGCTTTGGCGGCTCAAGGTGCCAGCAAGCGACCGGGCTCATGGTTCTGCTTCTTGGGTGTGAGCATAGCAGGCAGACCCTGACAACAGGCTTCCTAGGAGGGACAAGGTGCAGTCTTAGTGTTAGTTGAGAGGCAATTGGTTCCATGGGAGGGTCCCTTTAGGCTACAGCGGCAGTTCCACGGCAGCACTGGGGTGCAAGGAGGAGTGAATCCTAAGCCCAGAAAATTGGCTTGGAGGGACTTTACCACTATTACGGCTTTAGCGGTACAAGGTACCCGCAAGCGACTGGGCTCCTGGTACTGCTTCTGGGCGTGAGTGCGGCGGGCGGCCCATGTAACTAGGATACATAGGGGGAGAGAGCGCAGTCTTCTCTGGATACCGCTGGGCCAGCGGTTCCAGAGGCAGGTTTCAGGGACTCTCGAGGTAGGTCAGTGGTAGTGCTGGGAGCAGGGAGGAGCGATCCTAAGCTCCGGAGGGCTTGGAAGGACTTATCGACAAATACGGCTTTAGCGGCTCTAGGTACCAACTTGCAGCCGGGCTCCTGGTACTGCAACTGGGTTTGAGCATGGCGGGCGGTCCCAGTCATCCTGCTACTTGGAGGAGCAATACGCAATTTACAGTGGATACCGCTGAGGAGGCGGTTTGAAAAGGCGGGTCCCTTAGGCTACAGAGGTGTGTCCTCAGCAGCTCAGGGGATCGCAGAGGAGTGATCCTAAGCCCCAAAGAGCTTGGAGTGACCCTCCAGCACAGGGGAGTGAGGAGGAGCAATCCGAAACCCCAACGGGCTTGGAGTGACCTAACGGCAGGTTACGGCTTTGGTGGCTCAGGGTACCAGCAAGAGGTGGGGCTCCCGGTTTTACTTCGGGGCGTGGGCGCAGCGAACAGCCCCTGTCCATAGGCTTCCTTGACGGAGCAAGGCGCAGTCTTCAGTGGTTGACACTGGGCAGGCTGTGAGAGGGCGGGTCCCTGAGACCACCGAGGAGGGTCAAGGGAACTCTGGGGAGCGTAATTAAATGCACGTTGAAATTAATATGGAGAGGGATGAGGGAGAGTGGAGCAACGTAATAGCTGTAGGGCAGTAGTTTGCTGGGATGGTTCTAGAATCTGCGTTTCTGCCCTGTTTGCAGGCAACTGTCCACCTCCAGGCTGAGCTGGTTGGAAATGAGGAGGCCTCCCTTTCCCACGGAGCGCCACTGCAACGACATCCGCCCCAGAGGTAGCCAAGTATGAAGCAGATGCTGCATGGTGGGCTCCGGTAGGGGAAGGGTGGCGGAAATAGAGGCGAAGACCTGGTTGTAACATTACACAAAAGATTGTACATCAGACTGGCTATGATAACAGTGCGGGCCTGTTCTAGTTAAGACATCTCTGGTCAGAACTTAGTACAGCATTGTTCAGTGCTGTATATGGCACACAGCTTAGTGGTTACAGATAACATTGAGGCACATTCTAAGTAAAACAGCACTGGTCAGTGCATAAATACAGCTTCGTTAAGTATAGTAAGGAGCAAACATAGTAGTTACAGAAATAGGGTTATTTCAATGACAGACATAATGAAAAAACAGGGTAGTAGGCAAGTAAGTAAGTAAGTAGGTGAGCTAGAGGGATGGGGAGGGGAGGAGAGGTGTGGCAGCAGAGAAAGTAGGTAGGTAGGAAGGGGATAGGTGTAGGGCATGATTTCAAGGGCAGGTCAGGTAGGGTCAAAACAGGTACACTGGTCAGTAGTAGCTAGATAGCGACATAGCCCACGTTTAAAGTGGTAGTGAGATGAGAATTGCCTAAGGTCCAGTGGCAGCATGTTCCACATCTGGGGGGCAGCATACCCGAAAGCCCCGGTGCCTTTGGAGGTGTGACACTAGGGAACTCTTACTAGTGATTTGTCAGTTGATCTCAGACCACGGTTAGTGGTAATGGGACGTAGTAACTCAGCCAGAGCAGCTGGAGTTTCCAGCCTGATAATGGAGTCACACAGACAGCCGAGATAGTATAGTCTGGTAGCATGGGGGAGAGCCAGCCTAGGTCACTATATAGCTGACAACGATGTTTAAGCCGAGGGGCCTTAGACGCATACCAACATATATTGTTATAGGTGACGTCCCATTTCTGTATGGCTGATTTATGGGCAGTAGTCAGGATAGGAGCACAGTAAGTTAGAGTTGGTAGAAGGATCCCTCTGGCGATGGCTAGCTTAGCTGATGGCGTTAACATATAGCTGGTTCTGTAGGCCACCCCTAACTTACAATTAACTGTTTTGCAGGTTGTTTGAATGTGAAGGTTAAGGTCCAGAGATTGGTCAAGTAAAATTCCAAGATAGCGAAACGAGGTGACAGCCTCCAGAGAGTTCCCATTTAGGTCAAGTATTTTCAAGGGGGAGGTGGAGGATCTGAGTTTTTGGGCAGTGCCCAGGAGCATAGCTTTGGTTTTGCTTGAGTTGAGGATAAGTCAATGAGAGCTTAGCCAGTTTTGAATATTGTTGTAGGCCGTGGTCAGAGATGAGTTTAGGTGGTCTATGTTATGTGAGCTGGCATAGATGACCAAGTCGTCAGCATAGAGAAGAGAGGAGCAGGAAGGGATATTGCTAGGTATGTTGTTTATGAAGAGAGAAAAAAGGAGAGGGCCAAGAATTGAACCTTGGGGCACTCCAATATTGATTGTGGTACTATCCGACGTTGCAGAATTGAATTTTACAGTTTGGGTCCTGTCTGTTAGATAGCTCCTGTACCAGTTTACAGCAGGAGTGGAGAAGCCAATGGAGTGAAGAGTGGACAGGAGTAAGGAGTGGTCCACAATGTTAAAGGCCTTGGTAAGGTCTATGAAGACGGCTCCTGTTAGTCGACCATCATCCATATTGGAGAGGGTATCTGATGTGAATTTAGCAAGGGCTGTAGAAGTGCTATGGTTTTTCCTAAAACCATGTTGAGCGTCACAGAGCAGCTTTGTGTTTTCAATGTAGTCAAGAGTTTGGGTGGCGACAAGTTTTTCCAGTATTTTACTTAGGACTGAGAGGATAACTATTGGTCTATAGTTAGAGATCTCGATTTTGTTCCCTTTCTTGAAGATGGGAGTTATTCTGGCAGTTTTTCAGAGATCAGGGACGGTACCACTGGAGAGGGACAGTGTGAAGATCTTTGCCAGTGGTTCAGCTATGAGATGAGCAGCTGTCTTCAGAAGGCAGGGTTCAAGAGAATCAGATCCAGGGCTGGTGTTGTCTGAGATGGCTCTTAGTAATTTTAAAACTTGAGAGCTGGTTATAGCTTTGAAGTAGAAGGGCTGAACTATTTGAGGCACAGTTGTAGAGGCTGAAGGGTTGGCTAGCTCACTATAGGCAGAGGGTTGAGATGTGGTTGGTGCTTGTGGTAGGGTGATGGTGTAGGGTGAGAGATCAGAGAACATTCTGTTGAAGGCATTTGCTACTGTGAAAGAGTCATTGCAGTGGGCACCATTGATGATCATCTCAGAGGGGGTTATGGATTGTGGGGTGCCTAGGAAGGTCTTAATGTGGGCCCAAAATTTCCGTGGGTCGTGGGCTGAACTAGATAGTAGGTTCTGGCAGTACCTACTTTTTGCTTGTCTTATCTGCTTTCTACAGGAATTTCTGTGTTGTTTGTATAGTGAGTGGTCGCTAGGTAGGCCAGTGCTTTTAAAGTGCTTCCAGAGTTTGTCCCTGAGCCATAGCTGAAGGAGCAAGTCTTTTTGGAGCCATCTAGTTTGTTTTCTTCTGACTCTTCTTTTTACTTTTGGTGCATGCCTATTCTGCACCTCACTGAAATTTATCAGGAAAACTTGCAGGGCATCCTCGACTTTTTCAGCATGGCGGATTTCAGACCAGTCTATGGTGGATACATCATGGAGGAAGGCGTCTGTGTCCATGTGGGCAAAGTTGGTAAAGGTGACAAGGCGGGGCGGAGGAGAAGGAGGGGGGCCTGAGTACCAATGGCAAAAAATGGGAGAGTGGTCAGTTATGGCATCAGCCAGGACACCTGCCTTGGTCACATGTTCAGGTCTATTGGTAAGAATCCAGTCAATCAGAGTACCATTCTGAGTAGGGGTTATCATCCTAGTGTTCTCTGTTATGAGCTGGTAAAAGTTAAAACTGTGGACTAGTGACGTGAGGGCACTATGAGAAGAACCCAGCCAGTTTAGGTTCACATCACCCAGGATAATGGCCTCATTTAGGTTAACAGATTGAGACGTTAGTTTGAGTAGGTCCTGAAGTCCATCCATTCCACCAGTGGGTGGGTTGTAGAGGCAGATTATGTGAAGTTTCTTGGCACCAAGGGACACAGTCGTATGGATGGACTCACAGATCAATTGTGGGTCTTGGGTTGGAGCTGTTGTGATGCTGAGGTGGGTCTTGTGGTAAAGGGCAACACCCCCACCCCGTTTTGGACCGGGTCTGTCATGCCGGATAAGAGAGTAGCCAGGTATTTCACACAGGGCATCAGATATTCATGGTTTTAACCAGGTTTCAGTAAGACACAGTATGTCAGGATCACAGACTTTGGTCTAGGCTTCTAATTCAGCCAAGTGGCTCAGCAAACTCCTGATGTTCATATGGGCAACTAAAAGCCCTTTATTTGACTTGCCACTTGAGTTGGTGGGAGTGCTGTCGCATGGAGGGCCTGGATTTGGTTCCAAGTCACCAGCAAGCAGAAGCACCAGAAATGCCAGAAATTCTGGCCTTATCCTGCAGTAAGATTTAATTATACAATGTTTCCTCCCCAGTTTTTTGATGGCATAGAGTGCATAGTAGGGGCATCCTTTATTTTGCAGAAGATATTGCCATGTGGGTTTTGAGCAGCTTTTGGCTGCAAGCAGGTTGGAGAACCTGAAATCTCTAGTTGAGGCGGTGTTTTGGAATAGTCCACATGGTAGTGTAAGAGAGTTCATTTAGGCACAGTAGTAAAAAAAGGCCGGTTAGAGATGCAGTGCCCTTTGTCTGCCACTTGGGGGCAGCGTACTAGCAGGGAGGAGTATCATGACAGCGCCTTAGGTCAGTAGCTGAGATTGCAGGGAAGCAATGAGTGCAGGTGAGGTCTTTTAGTAGGGGAAAAACAGGATCAGGTATAGATTGAGACGTAGTACAGGAGAGGGGGAGAGAGAGGGGGAGAGGAGGGGTGAGAGGTTTTGGTGGGACTAAGCATATACTGATCAATAGGTTGTTTCGGTGAGTTAGAGGCAGTTACAGCTCAGGCGGCAGAGAGCTGTAAATATCCCACTGTTGAAACAGTGGTAAGTAGGTCGACCACCCCCAGTGGTGAGCGAGTATAACGAGCCAATGGGAAAGTGGACACTTAGTCATATGACCTACAGAGTCCTATATAGCTAAAGGACCGACCAGGGTGGGTGAAGTGGGGGCGGGTGGGGAGCTTTCACGAAGCGCCGGCGGGATGAGTGGCCACAGGAGGAGCTGTACCACTTGCCGTTTGTGTCCGGGGAAGGGCTCCCCGCGAGCGGGGAGAGTGGGCTGCTCACAGCGGTGCACGGTGCTCCCAGACACGGAGCACAGAAGGCAGTCAAACAGTCAAGATTAGCGGTAAGAACAGCCGCTTTCAGTGAGCGGGTACAATCCAGATAGCGCCAAGCATTTTCGGGAGAGAGCCGGCAGCTGAAGTGTAGAAAAACGTACCTTTCGGCTTTTACGGCTTTGGTGGCACTAGGTACCAGGAAGCAGCCGGGCTCCTGGTTTCACTTCTGGGCATGAGCGCGGCTGGCAGCCCCTGTCAACAGGTTTCTCTGGAGGAGCGAGGCGCAGTCTTCGGCGGGTACCGCTGGGCAAACCCAACATTCAAACCCAGCATTCTTCCCTCACTTTCATGTATAATTTGCAGACAACAGCAGCCCCCTCAGAGCTCTAAGTCTTCCTTCCCCCTTACTCAAGTCTCAGGTTTGAATTCACTAACAGCAGTAGGCCCTCAGAGCTCTAAGTCCGTTCCCCTCCCTCAGGTGGATGAAGACTACCTGGGTCTCAGAGAAAGTCCTCCTTCCCCATTCTCCTCATCCTGGCTCAAGTTTGAATTCAGACATGAAATTAATCTGACCCTTTTGCAGCCATGTTTCATTCACTGCCCCCTGCCTCCAGCTCCAACCCCCAACCAACTTCTTCACCATCTCGGGGTTGTTAGCAGCTGAGTGAGTCCCTGCCGAAATAGGTACAACTCTTTTTATTAGAATTGTGCATCTGTCTAATAATCCAGGCAAATGCTGTTTTCTGGTTAGCTATCAATTTCCTCTTATTTCTTTATATTAATATAGTCTGGTGCTTGCTTCCACTGACTGAAGTCTTTTTTTTATATATATACTGGCTATTTGTAAAAAAAAAAAAAAGAAAAATTGTGAATGTTTTAAATTATATGTATTTTTACCTTGTTCCCAATCATAAATGTTCCATTATAAATGAAGTCATGCTTCACTGTTCACATGACTTCTAAAACTTATGAAACATTAACTCCAGCTTAGTTTGCCTGGTCCAATGCCATGCTGTGAAATATCAGATATATCAGATACCCCCCCCACCCAAATATCTGGTGAGCACATGCAGCTGTGTAAAGGCGAGCTAAACTAGGGCTAAGGCAAAGGTTATTAGTCAGCCCTACCAGGCTCCAACTGTTACCTACTTACTGCTAGCAACTCAGACATCGCAGAGATGGCAAGCCTCCCTGCAACAGTGATTCAGTGTCTGCCTCCACCCCGGACTCCATTCCCAAATGCAGAATCACAGCAGAAAGTAAGAAACTGCAGAGAGAAATACTACAAATTGAAATCTACCTCTGGCAAAATGTCCAGGTTCCTGCAGTCAAAGCACACTTACCTGAAGTCTGTCCTGACGCATATTTATTCCCCTAGAGTATTTGCCCCTTAAAACCAGAGTTCTGTGATTCACCCCATCCTGAGACACATTCTGGCATACCTGGAAATTAGCCCTCAGAGGTGCTCTGTCCAGCATCCGTCCCTCACTGAAAAGGACACTACCCCACTAGTTCTCAGACACTGTCATAGTGAGCCTCCTCCACACCAGAGTTGCTTGCAGTGATGGGGATTTAAAGGGGCACTTCTAGACAGTGTTAAACACAGAGAAAAAAATATGAAGGTTCAACGAAGGGGGTTCATTTGAATCTGATGAACCCCAGCTGACAACGGGCCTGTGACTAGCCTGTCGGCACAACAGTAGCACTACCACTGGTGACGCCGGCAACCTGGGTTCAGGAATGAGCCCAGGTTGTTGGGGGGCAGCCATGGGGGGGACTGAGCACCCAGAGGATGCTCTTCTTCCCAGGGCAGGGAGGAACTCATCCATAACTACATCGCTGCCCCCTGGATGCAGGGGACTGTAGGGCTTGGCAAGACTAGGAGTGGGAGGAGCTGTGCTGGCTGCATGTGAAGTCACATAGTGACATAACACTTTCAGCCCTCAACTGCGTGGCTTCAATGGGGCAGGTTTAAAACCAGAGGAAAAAGTAGGATCCTGGGTATGATGATGAAGATCCCCCAGCTTCACCTATCTCCCTGCCTGGACCTCCAAAGATGATGCCTGATGAGACTAGAAGCTCAAGGGACTGGGCACTCACCTAATACCCACACGGAGGGTAACACTTGGCTCCATGGAGGAAGACATTTTGAGTCTGTTAGGTAAGGGAGATGATTACAACCTTGGGGGTATCAGAAGGAGATCGAACCCAGAATGCAGAGGGGGCATAACAATATGGTTTGGGCCAGGTAGTGAGAAATAGTACACAAATGTATACAGAGAGTATGCCTGCCTATACCCTTGCCCACGTACATCCAGAATCTGCACTACAGACTGGCCCTAAATCCTGTTCTTTTTTAAATAAAATTAATTAGAATTGGTGGCCTCAAACCCAGTTGTGTGTGTGCCATAAAACCAGGGAGAATTAAAATCCAGAACAGAAAGTGTTACAGGTAGCAACAGCCTTCAGCGTAATGAGCTAAAGCACAGGAAATGAGCAAGGAGCTTAGCAGTAAGCAAGAACCAGAAAGAAGAAGAAAAGGCTTTGGACAAGGCAATAGCAGCAGTTCTCTAGATACTAGTGGTGGAACCAGGCATATGGAAGGCTGCAGGGCCTTGAAGTGGTGGCAGGGCTCAAAGTTTGGAACATAGCACAGATGAACCTACAGGTCTTGGTTTGCAAAGGGCCTCCAGCAACCAGCCAGAAGTATTCGGTTCAAAAACGGCAGTGTGGGTATGGAGACTTCCACATGAGAGCTATGGTCCTGAAGGTGTTGGCTGCCCTTTAATCCCTAAGGGATTAAAGAGCAGCTGACACCTTCAGGAGGACTTTAGCAAAACATATTTAGACAGAATTCAGCTTATTATATCTCACATTAGTTCTGTATTCCTCCTCATTATTTATTGCTGAGGTCACTTGCATGAAAACAGGATCTTTGTTCCTGAAGAGTTCATCTATTCCTGTTGCTTTCTCCTTACCTGGGGTCATAATACACTGCTTGTGACATCACAGTTACTCCCATGGCAACAGATTACAATATTACAACAGAGGACTATGACCTGAAGCAGAGAGTAAGCTATAGAGGCAGATAAACCATAAGGGAACTCGAAGGGGTAAAGGACATGTATTCTGGTAAATTTACCCAGTAATACATAATGGGAAAGAGAAATATATAGGCTATACAGTATATGGAATGCAAGCTGAATTGTACCTAGTTATTATGTTTTTCAAAGTTTTCTTTGAGGTGTCAGTAGCTCTTTAAGCTCTGTAGGTTATGTGACGATGCATCCAGGACAGCTAGTGTGGCCATCCCACTAAAAATGAGGAAGTACAGGGAAGAAAGACAAGCTCAGAGAAAGAGGAGATCGAAGCCAAGTAAGGTAACCATCTAATCTGCAAAGTAGAGGGAGAGACCCAGAATGTGTGCAGAATCCAGAAGGAGATTACAGTAAGTACAGCACAAAGATCATAACAAAGAGAACTCTACGTGATGTGATAGCTGGGGCAGAGCTAAGGGAGGTTGAGGGGGAACCTAAGAAATATGGAAGGGTGCATTAGAGATGTACAGATTCTCCAACAGGGGAAAAGTGTGTGCAGTACGTAAATTGAAAGGGGAGTTCCTTGAAAAGATTTAGCTGGTGAGCGAACATCAGGATGTGGGCTAGACTCATTGTAACATCTTGGTCTACAAAAGATAACAACGGAGGGTCCTACATGCTCAAAAAATAAAAATACAAAAATGTCTGAAATTGTATCATCTGCATAAAGTGAGCTGCCATCTGATAGCACAAAGTAAATGCCTCCATGTGTTAAAATTTGTTTAAAAAACCCTCTGCTGCATGACTGAATGCTTTTGCATAGACAATGAGTTTGTGTATGGTGTTTGAAAATCTGACACTTGAAATGTAGTGCCCTGCATTCCTGGACAACTTTAAAACAGTGTGAATTCTGGCCTGTAGTAATCCAAGCTCATTTACTAGTGGTACAAATGTTTTTTTGGCTGGTCTGTCATTACAATAGAATACTTGTGTGGCATGTTGTTGTTTAAATTGGCTTTTAAAACATTCCTCTATTCACTGTGGGGACCACATATTGGAAAGACTTGGGAGTCACAAACTTCGCAAACATCTAGTGATTGTTGAGTCATCAGTTTCTAGGCATCATCCACATTGGAAGCCAATAGTTTGCAAGTGTAAACGTTTAGACATCTTTGAATAAGAGCGCTTGAACTCAAAGGTCTTTGGGAAACAATAAAAACCTGATTGTGAGGACCACCAAAGGCAGGCAAGAAGCACATGCTAATGTGAGGTGGAGTTTAAAATACAAGTCCAGAAGTCATATCAGAAGACTTGGAGAACTCACTAAGTGCCTGTCATTGCTTACAAAGTTTCAGAATGCTGAAAGCAGTCATTAATCACTCACAAATAGTTGCAGGACCCTAAGAAGCACAATCTGTGCCTGTTCGTTCTTGCAAACATCACATTCTGACAACATGACTCCAACAGTAAGTCATACAAATCTACATCATTTCCATCCAGAGGTACTGCCCCGGAGACAGAATTGGATGCTAATTGTGGAAATTACTCTGCACTATGATCATGCATGACAGGTATGCTAACGAGCTTCCTTGGAAGGAGACGGGGTGGTGTAGTTACACTGAAGCAATTGGATAGTTTGGGCACCCATGGGACACCAGGAAGGGGATGAATTAATAATGTTTTTTTTCTTTCCTGCACAAATAAGACTTTTCAATGATTTGTACGGCGACCGTCTGAAGATGGGGGAGGGGGGGCTGTACTAGTCGCCAGGTGATGTTGGTTGGGTGTCATTTTTAGAAATGCAGTATGGCATCCCTGGATAGCATCAGTGTTTACTGTTAAAACATTTCATGATTCTTGCCTGGGCACCACAACTAACTGAATGTTGTATCGGGAGTCTGTGATGTGAGCTTTGTAAAGCTTGACATGCGCGGATTCCCAATGCAAAAACACAGACTATCAAGTTGATGGTCTGTCAACATAGGGGCCATATAAAGAAATGTGCATTCTAAACATTAAAATACAAAAAAACACACACAGTGGCTGCTGTTGGGCAGTTATTATTTAGTTAACAGTTAAAAACAGCAAGAAATCATTTCCTATCTCCACTCAACTGTCTCCTTCTCAAGTATTTATAATAGATGATTACCTCCTATGGTGGGGAGATCACTTAGAAGACAAGACAGTGAGTGGGATCTGGAGCTTACAAAAATGGATGGAGCACATAAACCTGATAGAACTCAGGGCAGTACTCTTTTCAATACAGTCCTTTTCTTCCCTGTTGCAAGACCAAACAGTCCAGTTAAGCACAGACATCGCCACAGTGTACCACACAAAGAAGCAGGGAGGATTTCTCCCCCCTCCCCCACTTTGCTGTGTGTAAGAGGTGCTGCCTCTTTTACTATCCAGGACTTTGGACTTTGGGATCGATTTGGGATCGATTGCTAGGTCATGAGAGGGCTGTGGTTGTACCTAACTTCTGGATTGTATTTGGATGCCTAGAATTTGTAGCCTGTTTTACTGGTAAAAAGCTTCCTGGCCTCACTAAACACCCTCTGTTTAAATACCTTGGGGGAAATTACCAATCCACAGGTGGCAGGAATTCAACATACCATAGACATAAATCAACCAAAAATTGAAAGATTAGTCAATAGAAACATCAAATGCTATATGGCCAATGCCAGCAGCCTTAATAATGAATCTGACGAACTACTAGCAACTGTAAAGTACAATAACCCAGACGTGACTGCAATTACAGCGAGCTGGTGGAATGAAAGTAATGTTTGGAATAAATGTATCCCAGAATATGAAACATTCCATCAGAATAGAACAAATAAAAAGGGAGGAGGGATAGTTATGTTTGTCAAAAGTTTACTTAAAGTTGTAAGATTACCTTATGGGCTTCATAGCCCATTACCCTGCCACAGCAATAGTCATTGGGTGGTAAAATATTAAAATTTAATGCAGTTCCCGGTCCGCCAACCACGCCTCTGTGCTCAGACACTTTGTGACGTCCTGCCAAGGACAGCACAAAGACCAGGAACTTGGAAAGGAGCAGCTGGTAGGCAGTGCAGCCAGGGTTACGATCCCTTTCCTCTCTAAAAGGACTACATTAAATTTTAATATTTTACCACCCACGGGTTATCACAGAGACAGGTTAATGGGTTATGAAGCCCATAACCATAAGTGCCAGATCTTACACCTTTACTTTAAACCAGTCAACTTGAATCATTCTAAAATAAAAAAGATCAAAATGACACTACAGAAATGTATGGCTACAGCTGTCTTCAAATAATAAGAATAGCTTTATTAGGATACTGTCCACCGGCTGCTACCCAAGAAGATACTGTGGGTATTATTAGGGAACTTGAACTTGCATGGAATGAGTCACAAACTATATTTTTGGGGGACATGCATCTGACTGATATAAACTGGAAGACACTTCTGGCAAAAACAATGCATAGTAAACTGTTCAGTACAGCATGCAAACAACTTGCTCTACACCAGTATGTGACCAGCCTTACAAGAGGGGCTGATATACTAGACATTGTACTGGGGTCTGAAGGGATAAATAAAAATAACTGTAATGGGGGACCATCCCTTGGAAATAGTGACCATAACTCAGTTACTTTCAACATAAATATGTCATACTATACAAACAAAAATGAAAGTGTTTTCTTCAACTACAATAACGCTGATAAAATAAAGCTCTATAACATGTTGTCTGAAACAGATTGGGACTATATGTTTGCTGAATGCAGCACTGAAACAGTGTGGTCCAAATTAAAGGCACACATCATGGATCTATGTAATGAATACATACCCAAATATAAAAAGAATAATAACAATAGTAAGCTAAGACTGCAGTGGTTAAACAATACAATAAGGAAACTAATTAGAAAAAAACACAAAACTTTTAAAACTTTCAAAAAAAAAACATAAACACCCCACTACTGGAACAAATACAAACAACTAGAAAAAATTGCAAGAAAACAACAAAAAAACATAATTGAACTACACCTAGCTAAAATGCAATGGAAAACAATAGTAAAACCTTCTTCAGTTATATCAATTTCCTAAAAAAACAAACATGTAAAGTGGGACCACTACAACAGCAAAACAAAATGGTAAATGAAGAAGAGCACATGGCCAACCTACTAAACATTATTTTTGCAGTGTTTATAGAAGTAAATGTAATGTATCCCCTCAATTAGAACATATTACAATCTCAGAAAAAGAACTATTAGAGAAGATTAAATTAATAAGGGAGGATTGTTCACCAAGACCAGGTGGGAATACAGGGAAAATGATTAAAATTATGTGTGAACAACTCATATACCCACTCAAAATATTATTTGAAAGGAGCCTGAATACCGGTCATGTACCCTTTGATCGGAGGATGACAAATATAATATCAGTCTTTAAAAAGGGTGAAAAAACAAAGGTTGAAAACTACAGACCAGAAAGTCTGACATCCCTTGTTGGAAAGTTATTGGAAGGTATAATTAAAGAGTGATTGGAAAAGCAGTTAAATAGCGCTGACATTACTCAGGATGGTTTTGTCAAAAAAAGATTTTGCCTGACAAACCTACTATGCTTTTATGAAACTGTAAACCAACAACTTGATAATAAAACACCCTATGATGTCATCTTTATCAACTTTGGTAAAGCTTTCGATAACGTTCCGTATGACCACATAGTTACTAAACTGAAGCAGAGAAACGTAAACCATAAATTCATTCAGTGGATACATAACTGGTTGGAAGACAGAACTCAGAGGGTAACAATAAACGGGCACTATTCTGTAACATCAGGCATAACCAGTGGAGTCTCCCAGGGTTCTGTGTTCGGACCCTATATGTTTCAAGTTTTTGTTGCTGATCTTATCAATAAAATAAATAATAACATCAAGTTTGCAGATAATCTCAAATGGGGGGGGGGGGGCTGCAGTACCCCTGATGACATTATGTCAATCCAAAAGGACCTTTATAATATCACTGAGTGGGTGAAATCTTGGGGTATGGCTCTAAACATCAATAAGTGTAAAGTTGTGCACTTAGGTCCCAATAGGCACCAATATCATCTAGGGGAAGGTGTACTCTCTGTAACTACACTAGAGAAAGACTTGATAATACTAAGAGCAGATGATTTTAAATTTTCAAAACAGACCAATGCAGTCATTGGTAGGGCAAACAAGATCCTGTAAGGAAGAACATTGTCTCCAGGGATGCTAGGGCCCTTCTCCCACTGTATCGTGCCTATGTAGGCCAACATGTCGATTACTGTTCCCAATTTTGGTCACCTCACAAACAAACTGATATATTATATCTTGAATGAATCCAGAAAAAAATCACTAAACAAATACTAGGTTTAAATGACAAGTAATACCAAACCAGACTAGAAATGCTAAATCTTATGTCACTGGAAAAAACAAAGAGGAGACCTGTTGTTCCTATGGGATGTTGTCAATGACACCTATCTATTTGTGGAAATGGGATTCGCATACAAACAGGACAGAATGGAAACTAGGGGGCACCCACTGCAGCTAATAGCTTTAAGTATAAAACAAAGAGTAGAGGATCCTTTTTTCACGGAGAATAAATGGAATATGTAACAGTCTACCATTTGACATAATTGTCAGTGAAAATAAGAAAATATTTAAAAATAGACTGGGCAAGTGGATTCTCCATAGGAGGGAACAACTTAGATAGGGTTTTTGGGATGGGAACTAAAATGGGAGTTTTGCCTTCAGTTTCCCGACATTCTGCAGTATGAACTGCAGTATGAACCTTTCTCCGGTGGAACTGGTAAAGTTCTTTTAATACTAATGTAACCTCTAGGTGGCGCTATCCCAAGTGCTACTACCCCTGCCTGCTTGGCTAGTAGCAGGTTAAGTTGCCTGAGTTCTGAAACAGGTGCCTCCACCCAGAGGTCAAGGTTGGTAGTGGTCAAGCTAACCTGGGCACAGCTCTCTGGGACACTGTAACCTCCCTCTTTCCTTAATAGTGGCCAGAACAATACACAATAATCACTTTCACAATACCCCTGATACACCACATAAGTACCCACACTGTTTGCACTTACCACCAGGGCTTTCCTCTGGCTCGGCCCTGGGGACCCACTGTAAAACAACGTTGTACACAGCAAATAACATAAGTACAGTAGTCTTGCACAAACTGGAACCACAGTCAGGGTAAATGCAAAAAATTAGATCTGATTTATTTAAGGGACTTGAACAAGGGAGGGGCGTAATCAGGTTAATTTGCTTAAAGGCTCTATCAATCAATCAGTTATGCATGCACTTCAGGGTCCATAAACAGTTACATACTCTGGGTACCCAGATGGAGAATGGTGGGCTAGCCAGGAACATTGCAGCTAGTTGGGGCCCTGTGATGGAAGAAAACAACATGCACAACACACACTATTTGTAATCCAGAGCTGGAGGGCTCAGTTTGTGAAAAGAAAACAACAAGACAATCAGATGACACACTTTTAGATTAGGCTGTTGTTGCAGGGAGCTACCCCGATGATTACTCACGATACCCAAGACTGGACGCAGGCAGGACAAAAATCGAGACAGCAGGTGGTTAATCAGTAGTGCCAGGAAAAGCAGGGCCCACACAATTCGCTGAGGCATTGTTTCTGTTCAAGCGTGGAGCAGGAGGCTGATCCCCAGGCAGGTCTCTTGTCGGTGTCTTTCTCTGTGCAGTGGGGTAGTCTGGCAGGGCCAGCATGGCATGGCCCAGGCCGAATGGAGATGAATGTGGATTCAGTCCGATTAGGCTGGATAAAGCTTCCAGCAAGCAGAACACAGTTCACACAGTGGGGGACCAAATCACGACCCACTTTAAATACACAGCACATTTACATGAAAAGGATTCTACGGTACCAGCAAGCAGAACACAGTTCACACAGTGGGGAACCAAATCACGACCCACTTTCAATACACAGCACATTTACATGTAAGGAAATTCTACTGTACCAGGCAAACTGCTCTCCGGTCATGATCACAAAGTCTCTGCACAAACCAAGGATTCAAAAGCAGCTGGAAATCCTGACAGGCTGATTGCATTCAGCAAAATCTTTGGTCTTCTTCAAGTATGAGCCTGGTAAAAAATTAATGGCTTACTTCGTTCTCACAAACTTGGATTTAGTCCGAAATAATTCTCTTCTCTCCCTCTCAGGGGCAGCAGGCAGATATGCAGGCCACAACTCAGGCCTTTCCACAGTTCTCCCACGCAAAACTACTCAGACGGCTGCTTGACTGTCTCAAGCTCTTGCTTCTTCAGCTCCCAACTGAGGTCTGATTCAACTCCCAGCAAGCCTGGGACTTTCCCCAGAATCCAAAAGGTTCAGTTGGCTGATCTGTCTGTCAGTCACAACAAAGGCTCCTCCTTCAGGTGCAAAAAGGTGCCAAAAGCCCAAAACTACAATTCCTACAGATTTTGACTCCAGACAGCTCCTGTAGTCCGGCTCCATTTTAGGTCCCACCAGTACTGATTGGTCCAATTCGGCAGTCCAGGACCAAGAGAGTGGAGATAAACAAAACAGTCTTTGCTGCAGAGAAGGCAGATTAGACAAACTACATTATCATTATCATTATCACTCTAAATGATTTTCAGCAAATACTTACATCATTCAACAAAGCTCCCTCTCAGATTACTTAAGTTATGACTGCAATCCAGGCAGCTCTTAAAAAGACAGTACACAGAGGCTATACAGGCACTCTCTGGCAATCACATGTAAACTGCTAAAACGCAGGACACCAGCCTGGCAGTGAGCATTTAGGCAAGCTCAAGGAAGACTTTTCAGGGACCCCCATGTGTAGTGGGGTTACACCAAGACTAGCAAAAGGCTGTGAAAGGGTACACTGTTCTGGAGAGATTTTGGACTGACCAGTAGCAGCAGTTTGGGTGGTGAGAGTCCCTACTACTGCTTTGGATGTTGTCCTGTATTTCCCTGCAGTTGCTGCTATCTTTCTGTTCTGCATGTAATGTAGACTGTCCTCTAAATCTGAAGACTTGTTTCTGCTATTGGGACTTTGTTAGAACTTTTGTCCTTATAAGAACTGTGGGAACTGATTAACGCTCCTGGACTTTGACCCCCTTTTTCTTATTATTTGTGTATTATTTGGGATTTTAGTTTGCTGGGATTGGGGGGGGAGGTTTCTTGTATTTTTAGTTATTTATGCTGGAGTGAGTATGTGTGTGAGTGTTATGTGTATGGAATTGAGTTTGAGTGTTGTAGTAGTTCATTTGATTTTAAAGTTAGTGTAGTAGTAGAATTATTACTGAGTATTAGTGGTGGATCTTAGAAATGTTTTTTTTACTCAGACTCCTGGGCTCTGTTACTCCCCTTCCCTTTTTAAAGGCCTTGCGCCCCTTCCAAGACCCACCCCTTCTGGCCACAGTTTCTCAGAGATGTAGGAAGTTGGGTATTGTAAGGAGGAGTGTAAGGTGAGGAGGTGTGAAGAGGGATGAGGCTGGTGTGGGGCACATTTGGGTGGTGGGGCCTGGAAGACATCCTGGTTTGAGAAGACAATTGTAACGGGGTATTCCGTGCCTTGTCTCTCTGGCCAGGGAGCCCGCCATACTGAGAGGGCGGGTGGCTGAGGGACTGGCTTCAGCCATTCGTCCTTACATAGAAACATATAAACATAGACTTCGATGGCAGATAAGGACCACTTGGCCCACCTAGTCTGCCCATTTCCCTACCTACAGGATAAGCTACAGATCCTAGTTAACCAACAGCCTATTTCTTCCTACCCCCCACAAAATTTCCTTATGTCTGTCCCATGCATTCTTGAATTCTCCCACAGTTTTAGACCCCACAACCTCCTCAGGAAGGCTGTTCCATGTGTCCACCACCTTCTTTGTGAAAAAATACTTCCTCACATTGCCCCTGAACCACCCCTCTTCAAATCATGTCCCTCGTTCTTGCACATCTCTTTTCTGAAAGATGCTACCCTCTTGTACTTTGTTGATTCCACTGAGGTACTTAAAAGTTCCTATCATGTCCCCTCTCCCTCCTTTCCTCAAGGGTATAAATATTAAGCTCCTTTAGTCTCTCCTCATATGGCTTCTCTTGCAGACCCTGCACCATTTTAGTTGCCCTCCTCTGGACTGCCTCTATCCTGTCTATGTCCTTGCAGAGATGGGGTCTCCAGAACTGGACGCAGTACTCCAGAAGGGGTCTCACCAACTGTCTGTACAGAGGGATAACAACTTCCTGTTTTCTGCTGGTGATGCCTCTCACTATACATCCCAGTATCCCCCCAGCCCTCCCTACTGTCTTCTCACATTGCTTGTTAACTTTAAGGTCATCTGATGTGATTACCCCCAGGTCCCTTTCCATTTTTTGTTGTTGTTGCTACCTCTTCCCCAATGTGCAATCTTCCCCTGGGTTTTTGTTTCCCAGGTACATTATTTTGCACTTCTTTGCATTGAATCCAAGCTGCCATACTTCTGACCATTCCTCCAACCTTGCCAAGTCCCTTCTCATCCTTTCCACACCTCCTTGTGTATCAACCCTGTTGCAAATCTTTGTGTCATCTGCAGAGAGGCATACTTTTCCTTCCAGTCCCTCTGCAATGTCACTTATAAAGAAATTAAAAAGGACTGGACCCAGTACTGAACCCTGCGGTACCCCACTAGTAACCCCTCTTTCTTCAGAGTGGACTCCATTTACAATTACTTTCTGTGTCCTGTTGTCCATCCAATGTTTTACCCAGGCTACTACCCTGGGATTCACTCCTAGGCTGGTTAATTTGACTATTAATCTTTTTGTGTGGGACTGTGTCAAGTGCCTTGCTAAAGTCTAGGTAGGCCATGTCCACAGCCCCTCCCTGGTCTACTACTTTGGTCACCCAGTCAAAGAAATCAATTAGATTCATCTGACATGACCTTCCTGCTGTGAACCCATGCTGCCTTGGGTCCTGTGCCCCACTGGCCTCTTGGTCCTTTTCGGGCAGTGTTGTGTAACGCCAGGTCAATGGCCAACAGGACTGTTGTAATGGCAGATCTGGTTGCATCGGTAAACCTGGTGTGCATTACAGAGACCTAGCTGGGGGTTGCTTCAGGCCCAGTGCTAGAGGCGTCTGTCCTGGCTGGGTTTACCATAGTTCACTGCCCAAGGAAGGAACACAGGGGAGGGAGGGTGGTCATTTGTTTCAGGTCAGAGCTGGGCCTATTGGTGCAGCCAGTGGGAGACACTAGCCCTTTTGAGTGCGTGGCAGTGCGTGGGGGTCCCAGGGTGGAATTCAGGATTCTTCTGGTCTACCATCCATCTGGTCAGGACTGGAGTTTCCTACAAGAGTTGACAGCCTTTGTCATTGAGGGGGTGTTGGAGTCACTGAGAAGGCTTATTCTTGGCAACTTCAACATCTGGGTGGATGATGAGGCTTCATTTGGGGCCAGAAACTTCCTGTCCAGCATGGAGGCTCTTGGCCTCACTCTTGAGACCACAGCCAGGATCCATCATTCCAGGAATGCGCCTGATCTGGTGTTCTCCCTGAGGCTCAAAATTGACACCATTGAGATTGATCTGGTCGTTTGGTTGAATCATTGCACTGTCAGCTTCAGCTTCAAAGCCGCCCTAAATGTCCCTTACCCTGTGGAAATGGTTTAGTTCCACCCTTTGAAAGGGTTGTGACCAGAAGGACTGATGGTGGAACTGAATATTTCATCTGTGCTGCAGGCTTGTGTGGGTGGTCCGAGGAATGCAGTCATGGCCTATAATAGGGCTGTCATGGAGGCCCTGGATCATCTGTCGCTGATCCGTGTACGCTCGCTGGTTTTGTGCCTCAGCTCGCCTTGGTTTGATGATGAGCTGAGGTCACTGAAAACCAGGGGGCAGAGGTTAGAGAGGCATTGGAGTAAGACTAGGTCCCAGGAAGACAAGCTGGTTCTGATTGCTCATTACACTGAGTATCAGAATGCAATCATCCAAAAAAAGGCAGTTTTTATGTCTAGGATGATTGCAGCTGGGAAGAATCAACCAGCTCAGCTCTTTTGGGTTGTGGACAGGCTATTACATCCGGCCTGTCTAGAACCTGTTAGAGCTTCTTCAGCTCATAAATGTGAGGAATTTGCTTGGTTCTTCTCGGACAGTGTCCTTTGTTAAGACTGGGATTTCTCCTAGCGGAATACCATCATCCAACAGTGATGGACCTCGGGTGGGCAGCTGCGTTCGGTCTCTTTGGGGAGAGTTCCAGCTAGTGACAACAGTGGAGGTATGTTGGGTGATCTTGGGGCTTAAACCAATGTTCTATGAAATTGACCAGGGCCCAATGTGATTAATTGTTAGCTGCGTCGGGACCCTGTGCCCGTTTTTTGCTGAGATTGTCATGAGTTCCCTTGCAACAGAGTCTCTTAAACAGGCTGTGGTGAAGCCCTTGTTGAAAAAAAATATCTTTGGACCCCGACATCTTAGCGAATTACCGGCCTGTCTCGAACCTCCCCTTTTTAGGGAAGGTTCTTAAGAAGGTGGTCGCAGAATAGCTCGAGATTCACCTCATGGACTTCCAGATCTATGAACCATTCCAGTCTGGATTTTAGGCTATGCACAGCATGAGACCATGCTTGGTTAAGGTGTTGAATGACCTGCTGAGGGCGAGGGATGGAGGAGAGTGATCAATTCTCGTTCTCCTCAATCTCTCAACAGTGTTTGACACTGTGGACCATGGGGTGTTGTTGGACAGGCTGAGGGAATATGTAGGATTCACTGGCAAGGTCATCAGCTGGTTCGATTCCTTTCTCTGGGGCAGGTCTGAGAAGGTGGTACTGGGGAATGATATACTGTGGAGTACTCCAAGGCTCTTTCCTCTCTCCCATGTTGTTCACAATTTACATGCTGCCCCTGGGCAAGGTCATAAGGCAGTATGAGCTGAGTTTTCATTGCTCTGCTGATAATACTCAACTCTACCTGTTCTTCACACCTGAAAGATCTGACGTGGTTGAGCTGGGTTGAAGGGGCAGGCTGGGGGCCTCTGAGGATAGGTTAGAGCTTTTTATTGGTCTGACCAAACTGGAGGCCTACCCTACGGTGAATAATTTGGATGTTATCCTGGGCAATGAGTTGACACTTGAAGATCAAGTGTTAACTGTTGTCCGGACCAGTTTTTAGCATCTCTGGAACATCGCCAAAATTAAATCCCTTATTCCCCCTGATGACCTAGCCATGCTGGTACATGCATTTGTCACCTCGAGGCTCGACTATTGTAATGCACTCTACCTCGGGTTCGAAGGAGGTGTGATGCGGCACCTGCAGCTTTTGCAGAACATGACGTTGTTGACTGGACAATCAAGGTTCAGTCATAGTACTGTGGTGCTATGCGAACTGCATTGGATGCCAGGGCACTGGTGCATCACCTTTAAAATAGGTCTTTTGACTTATAAGGTCCTACATGGGTTGAGTCAGGGCTACCTGAAAGAGCTTCTGTATCCTTACACCCAGGTCACTGTCTCAGATCAGCAGGGGAGGCCCTCCTGGAGGTCCATACAGCTAGGTTGAAATCTTCCAGGGACTGGGAATTCGAGGTGGCCACCTTGGTCCTTTGGAATTTGTTGCTGGGGTACCTGCTTCCCTAGAGGTATTTAAAAAACATCTTAAAACATTCCTTTTCCAACAGGCCTTTGGGGCCTGAGGAATATACTTAAATGCTAAACAGCTTAGGAATTGGCTTGTATGAATTTCTTTTTTGGGGGCCCCAATTTTTCCCCACTTATCTCCCCACCCCGTCTCGGATGTGAACACGTGCATGTGGAGGCACACTCATGCCACATTCTGGGGCACCCTGCCACTGCTTGCTACCTCCTCACGCCGACGCTGCCATGGAACCTCCACCCAGTGGTAGCAGAAATATGGGGGGGTGACGACCTCCCCAGGAGAGCTGCCACTAGGCTGCTCAGTCCTGTCCCTCCCCCCATGCTGGCTCCCCAGCGACCTGAGGTCATTCCTGAACTTGGGTTGCCGGCATGACGCGAGGTAAGGCATAGCGCCTCAGCCCGCTGTGCCACCATGCCGGCTCCTGCTTGTATGAATTTGAAAGGTTGTGTTTAATTAATTATTTATATGTATTGTAGCATGAGTTTTATGTATGCTGTGTCCTAATGCTGTTTGTTTTATATTCTGTAAAGGCGCCCTGAGCCTATGGGGAAGGGCGCCAGTAATAAAAAAAAAAACTCTACTACTTCTACTGCTACTGCCAGATTCTCAAAACTGCACAGAGACAATGACAATTTGGAACCTGGCATCTTCAATAGATGCCAACATATCTACATTTCATCTGCCAGGTAGACAACATACTGGTAGACTCTGAGCAGAATGAGTCAAGGCAACAACAAATGGTCACTGAATCAGCAGGTGCTGACAATACAGTAGTTTTCAAGAGATGGAGTACTTCAAAGATAGACATATTTGCCTCACAGGAGAACAAAAAACTCTCCAAGTTCTGTTGCATACCTCGCTCAAGAGGCACACTGCCAGAGGATTCACTATCCCTTCCCAAGGTAGGGAAATTCCTGCATTTATTCCCTCCTTTTCCCCTCAATTCAGAGAATACTGACACAATTGAGGATGGAGGCAGCAGCAATGATACTAGTAGTTCCAAGCTGGCCAGGCAGACCTGGCACTTACAGCTGCTGTTCCTGTCATACAAGAACCCATCTTACTGCCCCTGAGATGCAATCTACTGACACTGTCATAGGGCAGGGTGACTTACCCAGATCTCAGGACACTGTACCTGAGACTTTGGCTGCACCCACATGCTCTGTTTTCAAGACACAGTAAGAACTTTATTCTAGTTTTTATCCCCTTACCATATGTCCAGTCTACCTTTTCTGCAGTGCTTGGCAAAATTTACCTTCCACCAGGGAAATTATGCTGAAATTACAATTCTGCTTCTGTGAGATTTTGCAAAATCTCCAAAACATGTTGCAAAATGTTGCCAAATTTTAATTGGAAGGCTATGCCTGTGGTTCAGTGGACAAGCAGCCAGCCACTCCCCCTTCCTGTGCTACATAAGCAGTTCCTCTGAGCCTCTGTCTCAAGCACTTTTTCTTTGCAGCTGGAGGCTCTGTCGGTTTGTCCTTTGCAGCCTGCTGGGGCCTGTGCCCCACCTTGCTGTGTTTTGGCTCTGCTTGTTTCTGCTGGACTTCTGTTGTCTGTTCTCCTGCATGTGGTTTGTACTGTTTGAATCCAGCTGTGGGCATCTTTGTGTTGCTTGTTCCCTGTTCTTCTGTGTTTGTGTGTCTTTTGTTTTGCTTTCTTTTGGGGGGCTTCTTTTTTAAACTCCTTGGGCCAGATATTCAAACTGCGCCATTGTGTGGTGCAAGCCCTTGCGCCGCTCAAAAAAGTTGTGCAGGGGTGTGGCCAGGGCAATATTCAACGGAGTTGCGCTATTGCGCAACTTCTTTGAATATCGCCCCTTGGCCACACCCACTGTGCATGGCACAGTGGAACTACGCCACCGCAAGTGGTCAGAGTGGAGCATTGAGATGCGGTGGTGCAAGTTCCATTGTGCCATTCGCAGCACCTGCGATATTCAAAGGGTGACATGCAAATGGGGCCATAATTTATGCAAGGCGAAGGGGAGACATTTGCATCTAATTATGGTCCCATTTGCATGCCATTAGCATGCAGGTGCGCCGATCCCCGACGACTTGCGCCTGACGCCCTGCCAGGCAGCAGCTGTCGGGGACTGACGCCCCCTGCAGCCCGATCACGGGCAGAACAGTATTCTGTCCCCTCCAGCAGCCCGATCATGGGCATACTGTAAATCTCCCACCCCCGACTAGCCCGATCACGGGCATAATGAAATCAGCCCCCACCCCGACTAGCCCGATCCGGGCATAATATAAAGGTCCCCACCCCTCAAGTAGCCCGATCGCGGGCAGCATCCTCCCCGTCCAGAATCCCTGTGATCTAGTGGCCCCACCCTCCCGCCCACGGGCCCCACCACCCGCCTCCTCGTCAGCCGGTGGGCGGCAGCACCACCCGCCTGCCACCCTGCCGCCCGCCGACTGACAGCTCGGTAGGGCTGCACACCATTGGTTCAGAGCATGAGCCAATGGGCGCAGAAGCCCACCCTCCTAAGGAGATCCGGATCATGATCCGACTGCCTTGTACGGTATGGGCTGCACGCCCGTTGGCTCAAATTCTGTGGAATTTCATGAAATTCTGCAAACATGTCACAAATATTCCACAAGAGCAAATTTTGCTGATTTTGCCCAGCCGTACTCCCTTTCCACTCCTTTACTTCTAAATCTACATCTTCAATATAAAAGACAAAGAACCTCTGTGCACAAACACTGAGGCAAGGGTTACCCCAAAGGGCATTTGGCTGGGAAGCCAAGTTTCAAGAAAATACAAAATCACACATGCCCCCACAATGCAAAGCATCATAGGCTGCATATGCAAATCACCACAGAATGTTATGCTGGTCCAACTTTAAGCAGAATTGCATGGTGCCAAAAGGCCTCTCACACAGTTTGCAAAGGGTGCTAACAGAAGACATAGACACGTGTTTCGTCCTACCAGGACTCATCAGTATAAGTGCACTCCATATGCCTTTTTCTAAAAGGTATCCTATATAATCCTTTTGGAACCTCCTGTCTGTATTTCCTACAGAGGATAGGAGTTGCTGGAATGTGTGGAACATTTTATTGCTTGTGTGCTATACCATCTTTGTACAAGACATATGTCAGTCCAATAAAAGGCATCAAACCTTCCAGCAACTCCTGTTTTCCAGGGACCAGTATAGCTGCAATCTCTCTTTACTGCAGAGAAGAGCAAAGAGTACACAATTATTAGAATGCAGCCTGATGCATAGAAAGGCAAAGTGGCCACGCTTCTTCCACTTCACAAAAAATTGTGAAGTTTCCGCATGCCGCTTAGTCTTTGCTTTGCACAGTACAGACATTTTGTCTGTGAAGGGAAAAAGTCTGCAAAGTGTGAAGTTGTCCCACAAAGTGCACAAGGACCATACTTTGCAAAAACTCCACCAAGTGCAAAGTTGGACGCTTCACATGAACTTTGGTGGCAAATTAAAAATGATCAGTACCTTTACTGTTAGGACATGGTGAAATATATATTTTTATTGCCATGCAGTGCTTTAATGGAACAATATTTACTGCAGGTACATAGGGGATACATAATGACCTTACTCAAAATATGCAATTTTATCTTCATGAGTGAGGGGGCAGGACCATAACTTATGAGTAGCAAAGCCATGAGTCAGTTCTGACAGTCCTGCTCCTTCACAAATGGAGATAAGTTATATATTTTGAGTAAGGCAATTGTGCATTCGATTTATACAATACATCATCAGTTTATGTGTTATACCGTTTAATTTAGCTGATTGTGTAAAGTTAACTGTTGCTCTTTGAATTCAGCGGCTAGCTTCAGAACAGGACAAGGCTATTGTGATGTCATCAGCACTGTGAAAGCTGCTCTCTGATTGGTCCTTAAGTTAAGGATAGTCATTGTGACATATCTAAACTCCAGATAAATGTTTATCAGGAGGTAAAACAGTGAGATAAAAATTCATCACTACTGGTGTTGTATAAATGCTAATATTTTATTATGAGCTACATGGTTGTAGACAGAGTTATGTCTCATCCATCTTGGTTTTACTAGTCAGTGAATTTCATGTTTCAGAATCTTCTGAGGCTTGACTGTCTTTAGATAGATGGAGCCCACGCCACTGTTTGACTGTTCAGGAGCTACTTTTTCTGAGTCTGTAGCCAGTCAGATTAAAAGTTGGTCTTCATCTGTGTCATTAGTCCCTTTCTCATGACTGGCCCATGAATTACTAGAAGAAAAGTAATATTTACTGACAGTTTAATATGTTAGGTGATTGACAGCATATATGAGATGCTTACCTAGTTTTTGATAAATGATGTGTTGTTTACCATCCTTTTTCGCAGAGGAGAGACAGATAAACATTCTGATCAACAATGCTGGCATAATGATGTGTCCATATTCCAAAACCGCTGATGGGTTTGAAATGCAATTTGGAGTCAATCATTTAGGTAAGAATGTACATTACATTGTCTGGGATTGAACAGGCATAATTTATCTTGCTCTCTATTCAAATTATGTTGGATGCCTCCACTGTGCAGGAATTTCTGTACAAACGTCTTGTCCTTCAAACATTCAATAACCTTCTTGTCAGCAGTAATTCAAAGTGTTATTTGAGTCTGTTCCTCCTCTTAGTACTGTTCTCAGTAGAAGAGGTAGTATGCAGTTTAAAGGGACAGCTTCACCCCCTCTTAGATAGTCCCCTACTATCCTATGACACACCGGCACTATAATTTGCAATAGGGATCCTAAACCGAAGTGGCACGTTGTTGTATAGCTGTTTGCTAAGAAGTCATATTATGCCAGTAATAACATTAGACCCTAAGCATGAAGGGGGAATTCAAGAAAAACGGAGGTGGCGGGAACAAAGCACTAAGGTAAACAGTATTTGCTAAATAAACATTTTCAGAGATGTTGAATTCATGGCACTTGATGCCACCAATGGCAGGATGCCCATTCTGTAGCCAGTGTCATGGTGACAAAACCTAAGGCCAATCTAAGGCCCAAAACACATTTAAAATTATCTTCAGAAATGATCTCTAGCAAACAAAATCTCTGAGGCTTAATGGTTAGCAAAGACTGTTGTACAGCAGATAAACATGTTTTTGTATGGCAAAGGATCAACATGATGGATATATGCCCTTTCTTTTGTGACTTTCAAATATGAAATGTGTAACAGTATGGATATTCAGGTTTCTAGGGAGTTCATGTGACTGTGCACATCTTACCAGTGAAACTAGTATGCTATAGTTTGTTAGTTTGTTAGATACATAGAGTATATACAGTGGTGCCCACCAGAATGCAATGCAATGCTGCAGAATTCTGTAGCAGAGTTACTGCAAATAACAATGCAGTTTCAGTGGAAATTATTCCCTTTTGTCATGCAGGCATCTGTGATACTGCATTGCATTCTAATGGTCTCCACTGTTTAGTAGAAACATAAATGTTTATCTACAGAAAAAGACTTCTGCCCATCAAGTGCTCAGTTTCTACCTAGACCCTCAGCTGTCTAACACAGTTCTATATATTAGCAAAAATGTAAAAGTGATGAGCATATCAGCGATGGCAAAACGCCGAAAACAACTGAATAACAGCCGACGACAAAAATAGCGACCATCAAAATAGCGACTCGTGTCCTACCCTTCTGACTCTGGAGAAATTCAACAACCATCATGAACACTCCAACGCTCCATGAACACCAGCAGTACGGTGCTGAAGAAACTCCCAACAGTTATACATGCCATTCTGAATGTAGCCCAAACCACCCTGCAACCTAATTTCCCACACTCCTATACCTTATCCCAACTACCTGCCCAGGAACCAAAGGAAATAGCACAGGGAAAGCGCACAGAAACAACACGCAGTAAAAGGGAAACAGCACGCATGCGGGGGGGGGGGCTTCACCCACCACACCTCCCAGTAACTTAATATAACAAACTCTAAGACCATACACTCTTCCCCAGTGGGTGCTATTTAGTGACTTGCTAGTTTTTCGAGTTGCTGTTTTTGCACACTCACCATTTAGTGGCAATTGCTCTTAAATCACACTCGCTATTGCAACAGGCGCTCAAATTGAGTCGCTCAGTTTCAGTCTCCCATATTAAGGGACACCATCTAACACCACCTAGGCCTTGAGCAGTTCAATCATCTCTCAGTTCCGCTTGGATTAACCCCCTCCTCTGTCATCTTCACCAGTCTCATGTGCCTATCCCATGCCCTCTTGGAACTTGCTATTGAACTTTATTAGCTTCTCTTGCAGATGGTTCCACTGTTCCACCACCTTCTTTATGAAGAAGTATCCCTTCATGCCCTTCCCAAATTCCCCACTACTAGTTTGTAGTTGTGGTCTCTTGTGATAGACTCCTCACTAAGCTTAAACAGTTGCCAGACTGTCTACCCTGATTATACCTTGTATGTATTTTAAGGTTTCATTCCTGCACCCCTCTTCTCACTGTTAGAGAGCATATACTGAGGTCAGTCAGTCTTTCCTCGTAAGTCCTTCCCCTGCTGGCCATGAATCATTTTAGCATCTCTCTTTGACATTGACTCCAGGAAGTCGTTGTCCTTTTTGTATGTGAGGGTACCAGAACTGCACATAATACTCCAGGTGCAGCTTCACCAAGGATCTGCATAGTGTAAGAATCACTTACTTCCATCTGATTGAGAAGGCTCTATCTATGCATTACTGCATCCTGCTTGCTTTCCCATATGCCTTGTTACATAGGGCTGAGGTCTTGATGCTGTTGCTAATTTTTTGTTCTAGATCCTTCCCTTGTGAGATCTGCTCCAGTCATACCCCCTCCCCAATACATTACTCAGTCCTTGGATTCCCATCCCCAAATGCATTACCTTGCATTTCAATTGCCTGATCTTAGACCATCTTTCCAGTTTCTCCCGGTCTTTTTGCAATTTCCTTATACAGTACATTACTCAATATCCATCCTGTCACATATCTTCATGCCATCTTTAAGTAGACTCATTTTACTGGAATTCCATCTCCAATATTGCTAATGAACACATTGAAGCATATCTAGCCAATGACTGACCCCCTGTGGGACCCTGCTCGTCACCCCCTGACCTCAGAGTACATATCATTTAGTACCACCCTTTTGGTTCTTCCCCCAAGCTGATTCCCCACATATCTTGTGACTTTACCCTGGAGACAGGAGCTGGGACCACTATTAATACAGGGGTTGTATACAGACCTCCAGCACAGGGAGAGGAGTTGGATACTGCACTAGGGAAGCCATAATAAGGATGGCTAATAAGGGGGAGGTGCTGTTAGTTGTGGAATCCAATCTGCCAGCCTTCCAGCTGCAGCTTTGGCAAGGACCAGGGCCCTTCTTGACTTTCAACAGGGGGCATTTCTCAGGCAGATAATTAGTGAACCCACTAGCAATGGGGCAGTGCTGCAGAGCCATAGGAAGGCATTCCAGTGCCCTGGGCAAGAGAATAATTTAGTGTCCCCCGTCCAGAAAACAGCTGGGGATCTGGGGGTTCCACAAGGCCCCCAGAAGTCCTGTGGGGTTTACATGCTCTGTGGTGAGTTTTGGGGCTTTTCATGAGGTAAAAACATAGTTTTGGTATATGTTCCCTACCCCTGATTTCAGGGAAAATGTTGCTCCCATGGAATCTGAGGTGTGTGAGACTCTGGCTGGCTGGCATCAGAGTGTGAGCTGTAAAATGAAGTTCTCTTTTTCTGATCAACCAACAAATAAAATGTACTAATCTACACTTGCCTGATGCCAGCTAAGGTGGCAGAGGGAGGCTAACTGAATAAGAAGAAACAAATCTTGATTGATTTAATTGTATTGTATGTATTGGGTATTGTATATGTATGCTCGTCTTAAATACAACTGACTGCAGTACCTATAAGTGCTACTTCCCAGTGCTGGCTGCCTGGCCTGCTGCAGCTGATTCTTCAATCAGTAGCAGCCTAGCAGGTACTGAGTACTAGGGTAGTAGTAGGGGTCCTGGTTGAGGAGTCAGGGCAGTGGAGTCAGAATGAAGAACTGTCTCCGGTCTGGAGGCTCTGTCTGCCCTGGGACTGGGATGAGAAGGCCCACTGCCAACAGCCACCCACCTCGAGTATTAGGAAAGCAGTCCGGGAGCCTGCCTGCCCTGTAACTGGAGCAGCCAGAGCCAGGCCTGCAGGCAGGCCAACTAACAACTTCCATCCAAGGCAAGGCAATGCTTCATTTTCTACAGCAAGACTGGTGTGGGTGGGTTGGGGGTAACGGAAGACATAAAAAAAACAATGGCAATGGAATGGGAATGCAAGGGATGGGTCAAAAGGAGAAGAAAAATTAAAACGTATAAACATGTGGGAGGGAGGATGGTGCCCCGCGGCCCGTGCCACGGAAGTCAGTCCAATTTAGGAAGGCAACGACTTCTGTTCTTCACTCCCAGTCACTCCCAAAAGAAACTCACAAGTAAGCACTGTATAGGAGTGTGATTATAAAACTTAGCTTAACAACATGCTGAGCAAAAAAATTCACTGTGTACAGTACAAGTTAAAACTTCTTTCACACGGACGGTCACAAAAGTGAACTGAACGCACTCCTTGATCATGAAATAATACACAGCAGCCACCAGCCAGTCAGCTGAGCCAGCCCAGTAGTCAAATTCAAAGCAGATTTCCTGAGTTTGCATTTTTTCCAATCTAGTACCCCCCCACCTGGCGCCACTGCTGCCACATACACCATAATTCATCTCACTGACACACAATATGACACAAGTTCTCATTTAAAAAAAAATAATTTTGGGTCACACACAGGATGGATGTGGATGGAAATGAAAAATGCTTGCTGTTGCTTTTGCTTAATGCAGTCCAGTCAGACTACTACATTATAGAGATCACAGAAGACAGTAGTGCATTGCTTACACAAATCCAATATCTCTCTGTCTCTTGGTCTCGTCGCTCCTCTCTACACTCTATAGTTTATTGCTGTTTTTCACTGGTAGTCTCTTTCTGTCTCGTCTCAACAAACTACTGTATCTCCAGCCTCTATTTAACCACCTCTCAGTGCCATGTGCTCTCGGCGCTCCACCCAGTACCTTTTATACTAATGGGTTGGGTGGCAGTGGCCCACCCACAGTTTCTCTTTCTCTGTACCACCACCACATGATTATATTGTCTGCAGCAGATGGCGAACCATGTGACACCCGATTTGCTGATCTTTGGTCCACAGATGCGCCCTGCTGACGGCCAGTTGTAATTACAAAACCAAAATATATATATATAAAAAAAGAAACCTTAAGCGACAGCAAGTGAATTAAAAAGTGAGCTTTAGACTTGAAAACTGCGCCACTCAGAGGCTTGTGCCCGGGGCGGGAGCACCACCCGCCACACCCTTCCTACGGCACTGCAGTGCTGAATCTGGTGCTTACAAACAGGGACAGAATTGCAGGTGTCATATGAGGCATTCCCTTGGGTACCAGTGATCTTTGTACAGTGTGGCTCAACATTAACACAGGTGTGGAGCAAACCACATGAGGGCAAGGGTCCTAGATTTTAGGAGGGCATATTTTAAAAGAATGGGAGACTGCCTCAGAAGCTGCCTAGTAAGGGAGGATTGCCAGGGAGGGGTAAAAGCACAATGGAAAAAATAAGGGAAGGCATAATTAAAGCAAATCAGCCTCTGCATGAAGTAATGTAAGTGAGCAAAACCAAAAGGAAAAAAAAAAAAAACCCTATGGTACTCCAGGGTAGTGGCCAGGGTGGTGAAGGAAAAAGGGTGGCATTCAGGAAGTACAATGAATCACAGAGGGAGGAAGACAAGGAGGTGTACTGCTGTAGGTTAAGCAGCAGGAAGCAGGTAAGACAGTGAGGGAAACAAAGGCACAGACAGAGAAAAGGATAGACAGTTGGGTAGCTGAGGGGGATAAGACTTTTTTCAGGTACATAAGTGGGTAAGGAGAAACACAGAGGGAGACTGTGCTGAAGATTATCAGGACACAGCTGTCATCCTTAACAGTTACTTCTGCTCAGTCTCACAGTGGAGGGAGAGGGAGATGGCTCACCGTGGAGCAGCAGGAACATCAGGGGAGGTGGACACAGCCAGATGGGATACACCCAAGGGTTCTAAAGGAACTTAGGGATGTGCTTGCTGTGTCACTGATGGCCTTATTCAACAGCTCACTGGAAACAGGCATGGTTCCAGAGGACTGGAGGAGAGCAGATGTTGTCCTGCTCCATAAGAGCGGTAGCAGTGTGGAGGCTAACAATTATAGGCCAGTCAGTCTCACAGCAGTAGTGGGGAAATTTATGCAAATCCTGCTGAACGAAAATTTAGAGTATCTTGAATCCAAGGGGCTACAAGACCAAAGGCAGCATGGACTCATTGGGGGGTGGGTGATTTATTCGACTCAGTGACCAGGGAAATAGATCAGGGGAGGGCAGTGGATGTGGCCTATTTGGACTTCAGCAAAGCCTTTAACACTGCACTGCACAGGAGACTGTTAGAGGAATAGAGTAGCCAAGGGGTGGGATCTAAAGTGGTAAACTGGGTACGAAACTGGTTAATGGGTGGGCAACAAGGGATGGTAGTAAACTGCACTCACTCTAATGAGAGGAGAGTGACCAGCAGAGTGCCACAGGTCTCAGTACTGGGATGGGTCCTCTTCAATGTCTGCATAAGCAACATTGCAGATTAACTCCAAAGGAATGTATGCCTTTTTGCAGATGACAATAAAACCTGCAATAAGGTGGCTAGTCAGGGGGGTGGAAAGAGTGCATAGAGACCTTGGGAAACTCGAGGAGTGGTCAAGTGCATGGCAGCAGGGGTTCAATGCCAAAAAGTGCAAAATCATGCACCTCGGGCATGAGAATAAGATGGAAAATGAGGTACTGACAGTCACTAAGCAAGAAAGGGACTGTAGGGTTAACATTTGTGACCTCAAAGTGGCAGGGCAGTGTGACACGCAGTGAGTAGGGCCAGTGGGATGCTGGGATGCACACAGAAAGGTTTCACCAGCAAGAGGAAGAAGACGGTGTTACCACTTTATCGCTCGCTGGTGAGACCCCATCTGGAGTACTGTGTTCACTTCTGGAGGCCACATCTTAAAAAGGACATAATTAGGGTGGAGGCATTCCATAATAGGGTGACTAAGAGGGTGCAGGGGTTGCATCATAAGCCCTATGAGGAGATGCTGAGGGATCTCAACATGTACAACCTAGAAGAGAGGAGGTGAGAGGGGTTATGATAGATACCTACAAGTACCTCACGAGGGTGAACAGGGTACAGGAGGGGAGTTTCTTTCAAATGAGAAAGAACACCAGGACTAGGGAGCATGTGATGAAGCTGGAAGGGGGATGTTTAGGAGGGATGTGGAAGTACTACTTCACTGAAAGAATAGTGGACACCTGGAATAGACTGCCAATGGAGGTGGTGGAGGCAAAAACCAGTAAGGGGCTTCAAACATTCATGGGATAGACGTAGGGAAATCTTATTAAATATGCAAAAAGGAGGGAGGGGCACTGTAAACTAGTTAGGGTCTGCAGAGACAGACCAGGCAGGGACCATCTAGCAGGCTGGGTGGGCCAAGTGGTCCTTTTCTGCTGACAAATTCTGTGTTTCTATGTAACACCTAAGTCCCCCAGTTTTTTTATTAGCCTTTTGTCAGGCATGGAGTTAAAGGCCGTGCAGAGGTCCAGGTACAGAAGGCCTACCTGCTGGCATAGCAGTAGCACTACCACTTGCGATGCCGGCGACACGGGTTCGGAAATGAGCCCGGGGAGCTGCGGGGGCTGGCCGAGGGGAGGAGGCTTGAGCATCCTAGGACCGCTCACCTTCTCCAGGCAGGAGGGAGGCTGGGGTACAGGAAGCCGAGCCACATAGAAGGGGGCTGCATAATGGACATTGACACTTGTGCCTTCACATCAGGGCACACGTCATACAGAGAACACAGAAAAATGGCTCGCTGTGCTCCCAGTAGACGGAATGCCAGACACAGATCCCCAATATCCCTGCCTGTCCTGGACTGGTGTCCTAACGACACAAAGGAACTCAGGGTGTAGGGGCCCCACCTTGTTCCCGCCTGGGGGGGGCAAACCAAGGCTACATGGGGAACCAACCACTTTGGGCTCCAGGTAAGAGGGTGGGGACAGATGCCATAGATGACTCTCAAAGGGAATGGAGTACAGGGATGGTGGAGTATAAACAAAAAGTAAAAAAAAAAGAAGTCCAGTTACAGGATGTCCATCACTTTGCCCTTGTTCAACACTTGTGTCACAGTACTGTAGAAATCAATGAGGTTCATCTGACAGGACTACCCCTTCACAAAACCATGCCATTTTGTTGCCCTGGAGTCCATGGCACTTTAGGAAGTCAACTAGCTTCACCTAGATTAATGTCTTTGAGAGCTCTCCAGCAATGAAAGTTCAGCTAACTACTAGTCTGTAATTTCCCACATCTCCACTGTTTCCACTGTTTCTTTGGGAGATGACGTTTTCTACCCTCCAGTCCTTGGCTGCTGCACCCATCTCAACTGAGTAACTGAATAGGTCTGCCAGGGGTACTGCCTGAGCTGGCTTCTACTCCCTGAGCACTTCAGGGTGGAACCCATCTGGTCTTGTGGACTTACCCAACTTTAATCCTCTCAGCTCTTTGAACACCCTTTCATAGAAACATAGAAGTTGACGACAGATAAGGACCATTTGGCCCACGCAGTCTGCCCAGATTTCCCTACCTACAGGGCACTGCAGACCCTACTCTGTCTCTGGCTTAAAAGTTCCCCCTTGTTTCTATGATTCTCTTGTGTCTATCCCATGCATTCTTACATCCTGTGACCGTTTGAGCCCCCACCACTTCCGCTGGGAGGCTGTTCCAAGCATCCACCACCGTCTTCATGAAAAAGTACTTTCTCATATTTCCTCTAAGCCTCCCCCAAGTTTCATATTGTGCCCCCTTGTCCTTGAACATCTTTTGCTTTGTAACATGTTCTCTTCCTGTACTAAATATGTGCCATCTCCTGGAATCAAATCTCCGACCTGTTGCTTATAAAGCCAGAACAGATCCAGTGTGCCACTTGATGCTGCACACTGGCAGTGCCAGCCCTCCTCAACAGTGAAGGCTGAGCAGAAGCATGCATTTAGAATATCAGCTTTCTACTCATACTCCTGTATCTATGCCTTACTCTTTCATAATCTCTCTATAATCCTCTTGTTCTTTCTCCTTTTCCCAACATATCAGAAGATGGCCTAATCATTCTCCCTCACCCATTCTTCATTCTTAAGCTCCAGCTCTGCCTTGGCCCTCCTTACTGCCTTGCTAGTTTACTTTGTTTTGATGAGGTAGAGCCCCCCTTCTTATCTTCATCTGCCTGGCCTTATACACTTGGTAGACTGCCTTCTTTACCCTCACTGCTACCCCAGTCTCCTTAGGAAACCATACAGGCCTCTTCTGCCTCTTAACTTTGCCCACTTGTCTGTGGCAACCATTTCTTATGGCTAGAACCCCTATTCTGAAATGTTCCCACTCGTTCTCTGCCCATTCCAGTTGTTGAAACTCCATATCTCTTCCTCCTCCTCCAGCCTTCTAAAGACCATCCTCCTAAAGTCCAGAATGAGTGTTCAATTCAACTTTTATTTATTTATTTATTTAGTTTTTGTTAACCGGGTAAGTGCGCTAGTCAGCAAGTGACTGTTTTCAGGCACGAACTTACTTTGTACTTTGTGCTTTCACGGCTGTATTGAACCACACTAGATTGTGGCCATCAGAGTCAAGTGGATCACCCATGGCTACCCCCTCCCCCCCGGTGCTATCTCAGTTGGTCAGAACTATATGAACCCATCCCCTGTCTGCTCCTGTACACGTTAAGTCAGGAAAGAGTCCCGGAAGGTGTCCACCTGATCTCTGGTGTAATGTGTTACTGGATGTGCCAGTCTATATATGGTATGAAAGTCTCCTAACATGAGGACTTCCCCTCCAACTGCTGCCCTATTGATTGCTTTTGACTGGAGTGCTGTCAACCTCCTCTAACTGACTAGGGAGTCTGTAGATTATACCTATGTGGACAATCTTTCCCTCATCCCCCAAAAGCTGTGCCCATAGTGATTTTACTATACCTCCACCCCAATATCCCTGTTCTCTATCACTCTGATAGCTTCCCAAACATACAGTGCAATCTATGCTCCCCTTTTAATTGTCCTTCCTGAAAAACAGATATCCTGGGACTATGAGGTCCCATTTATTATTGCTAGATGCTCTCATTTCTGTCAATGTCATAATATCTGGGCTGCCTTCTACTGTCATGACCTACAGAGAGCACTCATTTTATTACCAAAGCATCTGGCATTTAAATAGACCACCCTTCAGGCACCCTGCCGGCTGCCCTTCCCCATCCTTTGGTCAGACCTAATTTCATAGTTCACTTTGATATATGGACTTATATCCAAACCTTCCCTCCATCTTTTTAGGTTTTCACTCTCTGGTGAGTGACCTTGACCTTTACCCCTCTGTGCAAACCCCGCTCCCTGGATGCCCCCTCTGGTTGGGGGAGTGCTTGGCGAGTTTCCCTCAAATGGGAATACCCCTTGAGTGACCCTAAACCCAGCCCCCCAACTAGTTTAAAGCAGCAGTGCATGATACTGGTGAAAGTTTGGACCAATACTTTTTTATTTTATTTTAGATTGCCACCTATCTTCTGACTTGTATTATACTCCCTTTTCCACATTTTGAGTCTGTTTAATCACTTCTTTTACAGCTGAAATAATAAAAAGAGCACTTCTTTTAATATGGCTCAGACCAGGTTTTTAATCAGTATTCTCTGTTGCTTTTGAACACCAGGGGCCAGATATTCACATACGCACAAAGCGGAGAGCAAAAGTTTGTGCTGCGCCTTGTGCTTGCCCAGGTACCCGAAGATGCTATATTCAGTTGAATAGCACAGTGGTGCTATTCAAATGAATATAGGGCTACATCAGCCCAGTGCGAAGCCATTTAGCACTGGCCCGGCAGGGCTCCTGAATTACGCTACCAGAATGGATATAGTCAGAACGCTATTTGCAATATTCAAGGGACCCATGCAAATGAGCCCATTGGGCATGTAAGACATTAAGGGGCCATTTTCAAGCCCATTATGGACTCATTTGCATGGGTAGCAAGGCAGATTAGTGCAGTGCCATCTCCCAGTTGCCCTGTCCCAGATGTGTACATATTTTTTGGTGCTAGTAGCCCCCCCGCTGATCACCGGCCCCTTCTGTATAATAATATATCCCTGGTACAGTGGTCCCCTCCCCCGATGATAAGTGGCTCATTCTGTATAATAATATATTCTTGGTGCTAGTGGCACCCTCACCCTCTGATCACCAACCCCAAGTGTCAAAGTATAATCACTGGTGCTAGTGGTTCCCCCATCCTCTGATCGCCAGCCCCAAGTGCCAAAATGTAATCCCTGGTAATTAAAAACAAAAAAGTGCGCACAAGGATGGAGGCGCTCCATGAAAAGTCAGCCCCTATTTTCCTCAAAGAAGTTGGGCACTTGTGACCTCAGATTAAGTTGACACCATGCTCCAAACCATTGATAAAGGACTACGGTCCGAAACGTGTCAGGCGGGCCTTGATCTGTCTGTACTTCATCATGTGTGAACATCACTTTTAATAAAGGACAATAGAGCAACTAGGTTTTGGAGGGTGATGTCAACTTAATCTGATGTGGTGAGTGCCCAACTCCTTTGTGGAAAATATGATCCCTGCTGCTAGTGCTCCCCCCCCAACCACCAGCCAGGAATTAAAAGACAAACCATTCCTGGCATCCAGTGGTCCATCCACCCCTGGCATCAGGCACCCTCCCACTCACCTTATTTGTATATGTGGTGCCATGGGTGCCTACGATGACAGGCACAGCCCCTTCACACCTCCTTGGCTGGCCATCGTATGTCCAGGCAGGGAGCTCACCTCATATTCACCCTGTCCTATAATATCCCTGCCGGGACATATGGTGGCCAGACAAGGAGATGTGAGGAGGGCTGTGCCAGTCACAGTAGGTATCCGCAGCAACACAGATACAGTTAAGGTGAGTGACTGGGGACCCACCTGGAGTAATGTGGACCTGTACAAGGGTGGCAGCCTACATCCATCCAGGAAGGGAACCGTTGTCCTCAGTGAATGGTTTAAATAATTCATTGGCAAGCATTTAAACTAGCCGGGAGGGAGGGGGTGGCAGAAGGAAGCTGGGAGAATTAACCTGTCCACCCCCACAAGATAATGCATTCAACATGGAGGACCATAAAGGTATGATATCACCAAAGGTAACTAAACTCATAAAGGGAGGAATAGTGGAAGACAGGTGGAAGGAGGTTAAATACAGGAAGTACAAATGGCAGAAGCAAAACTCAAAAGGGGGATGTTAGAAGGAGAAATGGCAAAACATGGAAGGCCATCTATACTAATGTCCACAGCCTAGGAAATAAAATCCCAGACTTGGTGGCCTTGATGACGGAGGCTGACCTGGACATTGTAGTTCTTACCGAGATGTGGTATACTGGAAACCATGACTGGGATGTAGCAATACCAGGTTATACTCTGTTTAGGAGAGACAGGGAGGATAAAAAGGGAGGGGTTGGCTGTTTATGTCAAGCAGGGTATTAAAGCGACTGAGATACAGGGAATGTGGGGGGGTGGAGGAACATTGGATCACCCTTGAGATGGGCAATGGCACAGCTATTCGCATGGGCATGATATACAGACCTCCAGCACAGGGGGAGGAGGTGGACATGGTTTTAGTGGAATCCATTCACACAATGGCAGCTAAAGGGGGGGTGCTGCTGGTAGGTGATTTCAATTAGCCAGATGTGGATTGGGGCATCCCAGTTGCTGCCTCAGCAAGGAGCAGGGCTATCCTGTACTCCTTGCAAGGGACAGGCCTCAGGCAGCTAGTGCTAGTGCCCACCCGGGAGGGTGCAATTTTGGACCTGGTACTCACCAACGGGAACAGAATGGTGGAAGTCAAGGTGGGTGGACACCTGGGGTCCAGTGATCATTGTACAGTGCTGTTCAGTATGAGTACAGTGGCAGAGTCAAGCCACACAAAGGTGAGGGTCTTGGATTTCAGGAGGGCAGACTTTATTAAGATGGGGACATGTCTCAAGAATGCCCTGGCAGGGAGGGACGAATGGGGGGGGGGGGGAGTTAAGAAGCAGTGGGCTCATCTGAAAGGAGCCATCGTGGAGGTGACAAGCCTTTTCATTAGGCAAGTAAACAAGGGCAAGAGAAGGAAAAAAACACTATGGTTCTCAGAGGAAGTGGCCGGGAAGGTAAGGGTGAAAAAAATGGCTTTCAGGAAATACAATGAAACACAGAAGGAAGAGGACAGGGTAGTGTACTTGGATAAACAGAGGGAGGCAGGGAATCAATCAGGAGTGCAAAGGCAGAAACGGAGATAAAAATAGCACAGGAGGTAAAAAAAAAGGGGAGACAGACTTTTTATAATGTAGGTACATTAGCGAAAGGACAAAAAACAGGGGTGGGATTGTAAGGCTTAAAGGGGAAGAAGGGGAGCGTGTGGAAGGGGACCTGGAAAAAGCATCAGTACTGAGCAAGTATTTTTGTTCTGTACTCACAGAAGAAGGAAAAGGTGAGGGACTGCAGTTAGGCAACATGAGCAGATATGGGAGGGAGGTGGACACCAGTCCATTTACGGAAGAGGGAGTCCTAAAGGAACTCTCAAAACTGAAAGTGGACAAGGCAATGGGAACAGATGGGACACATACTAGAATATTAAGGGAAATATGGGAGGTGCTGGCAGCACCACTGACAGCCCTGTTCAATGAGTCACTCGATACAGGAGTGGTTCCAGAGGACTGGAGGAGGGCAGATGTAGCGAGTAGGGAGGAGGCTGGAAACTATAGACCTGTCAGTCTCACCTCAATAGTGTGGAAAATTATTGTATCACTACTTAAAGAAAGGATTGGGGAACACCTTGAATCTAGTGGTGCACAGGATCCGAGACAGCATGGATTCATTGCAGGAAGGTCATGTCAAACAAATCTAAATGATTGACTGGGTGACTAGGGAAGTGGATCAGGGAGGAGTGGTGGATGTGGCCTGGATTTTAGTAAGTCATTCAATACAGTTCCACATAGAAGACAAGACTCGTGAGCAAGTTGGGCAGCCTGGGAGTGGGTCACAAGGTGGTAAACTGGGTAGGGAGCTGGTTGAGTGATAGAAGACAGAGGGTGGTGGTAAATGGATCTCAATCTGAGGAAAGGAGGGTGACTAATGGGGTGACTCAGGGATCAGTTCTGGGGCCAGTCTTGTTCAATGTCTTCGTAAGTGACATTGTGGAGGGGCTGGAAGGGAAGACGTGCCTCTTTGCATCTGACACTAAGATCTGCAACACGAGGACACTCCAGGAGGGGGTGGAAAAAATGAGGAGGGACCTAGGTAAACTGGAGGAAATGGTCTAGAGTGTGTCAGCTGAGATTCAGTGAGAAAAAGTGCAAAATCATGCATTTGGGGCACAAGACCCCAGGGGACGATTACATGATATGGGGGGGGATACTGATGGTCACTAAACAGGGAAAGGATTTGGGGTAATAATATCTGATGACCTAAAGGCAGCCAAACAATGTGCCAAGGCTGTGGGGAGAGTCAGTGGGATGCTGGAGTGCATAAAGAGAGGTATCACCAGCAGAAGAAAAGAGGTGCTGATGCCACTGTTCAGATCATTGGTGAAGCCTCATTTGGAGTATTGTGTCCAGTTCTGGAGGCTGCATCTCCATAAGAACATAGACAGGGTGGAAGCAGTTCAAAGAAGGGCAACAAAGATGGTGCAGAGTCTGATGTTAGTGGTCCCCCCCACCCTCCGATCACCAGCCCCAAGTGTCAAAGTATAACCTTGGTGTTAGTGGTCCCCTCTAACCACCAGCCAGTAATTAAAAAACAAACCATCCCTGGCATCTAGTGGTCCCCCCCCAACTCCGTGGCACCAGGCAGCCCCCATTCATAGAAACATAGAAATTGATGGCAGATAAGGACTGCTAGGCCCATGCAATCTGCGCATTTTCCCTACCTACTACAAAAACCGCAGACCCTCCTTGATCTCTGGCTTTACCTTCTTCTTCCTATCATTAGGATTCCCTTATGCCTGTTCCATGCATTTTTCGTTAGCAAAATGAGAGTTGCTTAGAAAGAAAAGTAAATCCCCCCATAGTCAGTGTGTGGTTGGACAAATTAACGACAGAGAGATGTTCAGAAGCGGTACCTTGTTGCTCTATGTTATTACTGTTTTCTTTTCTGTTGTGAAGTATGGACTGTTGGAGGGTGTCCAGCTTCTTGTTCTTTTTGAATATGGCTCTCTTTAAAGTTTTAAGGTAGTTCACGTGGATCTCTTTCACAAGTTCTGGTTTCAGCCTAATAGTCCTCCCTTCCAGTGCAGCAGAAATCCTGTCAGCATCTTTTTTCAAATGAACTTTCTTTGAGTATGTCCTGAGAATGTGGTGATTTCTCAGTTTCTCAGAAGTCCTCTGGCAGAGCTGTTCAGCATATGTTGAATTATAAGTGTTTCTTACTGGATTGCAGATGATAAGGTTCTTAAGACAATATTCTGTTTTTTTGCACTGGGTTAGGAAGTAGATGTCACTATTCAGCTGAGCTTCTTTCTTCTTGATGGTATGAAACTGCCATATGAGATGGCGAATTGCTATCCTCCATGATGTCAAAATGATGTTTGTTGCTGTATTGGTCCTTGTACAACAAGATGCACAAATCAGGTGACTTGATACCTTTTATTGGACCAACATAGACTACAGAAAAGCCTTAAGCTTTTGAACTCAGAGTTCTTCTTCAGAAGAAATGGCAGGTATTTTAGAAAACTCACTTTTAAAAGCCCAGAGAAAAATACATTTTGTACATAAGTGTGACAGATTACCAAATACCACCGAAGTAAGACTCCTACGTAGACGGACCATGTCACTTCTACTCCAGTCCACCAGAAACACAACTGTTTCCAGTGATCTGTTGAATAGGGCTGTCAGTGGGGCAGCTAGCACTTTCCCGAGTTCCTTTAGAACCCTTGGGGTATCCCATCTTCTCCCAACGCTTGGTCAATCTCCAGATTTGCAAGTCCTTTCTGGATTCTTTCCTCTGAAAATGGACTTGTGTCCACCCCCACCCCCATTCCTGCCACTCTCTGGTGGTCCCTCCCCCCTCCCTTCATTGTGAAGACTGAGCAGAAGTACTTGTTTAGGATGTTTGCTTTTTCTTGGTCCTCTTCTATGTAGTCTTCCCCTGCCCTTCTAATCCTCACTGTCCCTCCCCTTGTTTTCTTTATTTCACTAATGAGCAGCTTCACCAGCCAGGATGCAATGAAGTAATGCTGCAGAATATCACAAAATACTGCAGTATGCTGCAAGGAACAATGTAATTCAGTGGCATTTAAGTCCTTCTTTACTACAGTATTTTGTGACATGTCATTTACTACAAGTTACTGGCTTGCACATCCACCCTTAGTGACCCCTTTGGTGGTTCTTTCCTTTCTCTGTATCTTTGCTCCTCTCACTGCCTTACCTGTTACCCTCTGCTTTACTAAGTATACATCCCTGCCCTCCTCTCTTTTGTTTTCTTATACAGTACCTTGTGAATGCCACCTTTTTTTCCATCAACACCTTGGCCATGTCATAGAGAACCATAATGGTCTCATTTTCCTTTTGTTTTTATTCACTTCCTTCACACAGTGGTTGGTTGCTTTAGTTATATCCTCCTTCATTTTTTTGCCCACTGTGCCTCCACACCACCCTGTCAATCCCCTCCTACAAGGTAGTTTCTGTGGCTGTCCCCAAATCCACCCTCCTAAAGTCCAGGACCCTTGTCCTTGTGTGGAGCCTCTCTTCCTGTCTTAATGTTAAACCACACTGTACGGTGATCATTGATACCCCGGGGACTGCCCACCACTGTGACTTTTGCAGCGGTGTCCCTGTTTGTAAGCACCAGGTCCAGCACTGCTCCATGACCGATGGATTCTTTGACTAGCTGTCTGAGAAAAATCTTTTGTAGGAAGTTAAGGATGGCACTACTCCTTTCCAAAGATGCAGTGGAAGGCTCTACTCCACATCCGGCAGATTAAAGTCCCTAACTAGGAGCACTTCCCCCTTACTTGCCATTCTGATTATGGTTTCCCCAAGTGCCTTTTCCAACTCCTCTCCCTGTGCTGGAGGTCTGTACACTACCCCGGTAAGTAATACTTGATCCAAAATTAGCTAACAATCCATATTTACATTTGGTATTGATTGACTGCATCTCAAGTCACGTGCCATTGTTCTAAGTACACTCACTTAAGAAATCAATTAACATTCCAACGTGTTTTTGTGTGTATAAAAACTTACACTTCACTTGCTTGAACCACCTCCTTCATGAAGGAGCAGAGGGCTCAGAAACAAGGGGGTGATTTGTGTTACTAGCACAAAACAAATTACAATAAACTTGCACTTCCCACTTTAAATCATCTTTTTGTGTGCTGCTATGTTTGTGTTTTCAGTCTACAACTTGCCCAGCAGCGGCAGCACTGCCCCAGCACTTGAGCATGTGCAATTTTTTGTTATATAGTATACAATGATTTTTGCTAGGCCTTTTGCTAATATATCCTGATAACATAGCTGATGCACTAAAATCACTGGGCTTGCTTCTCAGTGCTCCCGGCATGGCACAAGGGGCTTGAACCACAAAGAATGGCGCAAAGTGCACCTTGCACCAAAAGATGTGCTGGGAGTGATTCTCAATGGCAGCCTGCATCAACTGCAGGCTAAACGGGGCTTGCGCCACCTGTGCGCCCAAAAACGGGCTGAGGCATGGCTCTAGGGGGCTTGCTGCAGACACAGGCTGCCATATCCCCTAATGCACGACTCTCAGAACTCTCCCAGAGGGAGAAATTCGAAGTACCCTTAGATCTGCCAGGGCTGGTCTAAGGGTACTTAGGAAATTCTCCCTCTGAGAGAGTTGACCTGTATGCGGCAATGTGCCATGGTCCCCCCTCTCCAGCTCCAATGTCCCCCAAAGTATTGCATTATTAAACCCTGTGGCGGTTTAGTGGCCCCTCTCCCTGATCCCCCGATGTCCCTGAAAGTATTATATTAATAAACCCTGTGGTGGTATAGTGGCCCCCCTCCGTGATCCCTGATCCCGCCGGCATGAATAATGAATATAAAAAATTCCTTTCCTGATCCCGATGTCCTGTGTAGTAATAACACCCCATCCCTGGTGGTCTAGTGCCCCCATCCCCGATGCCACCAGAATGAATACTGCATATAAAGAAATCCCTTTCCTGGGCCGATGTCCTCAGTAATAATAATAATGATAACACCCCCCATTCCCTGGTGGTCTGGGGAACCTGTTCCCCACCCTGCGAAGTGCCCACCACCGCTCCCCAGCCCGTAACAGAGCTGGTGATCGGCATTCTCACTTCCATGGCCATCCACTGACTAAACTGTCACTGAGCGTACTATATAGTGTATGTCACTATACAGTATGTTCATCGACAACTCAGTCAGCAGCCGACCGCAGAAGTGAGAGGAAGGCTTTGCCGGTCATCGGCTCTGTTAGGGGCTGGGGGGATGGGGTGGTGGGCACTACCTGCTGGGGTGTGGGTGTGGGGTTCCACTAGACCACTAGGGAAGGGGGGGATGTTATTAATTATTAGTACCGGGGACATCCGGGATAGTGAAAGTGATGTATTTATATTCATTATTCATACTGGCTGCATTGGGGATGGAAGGGGCACTAGACCACCAGGAAGGGGGGGGGGTATTTATTTTTATTATTACATGGGACATCGGGGATTGGGAAAGGCATTTCTTTATATTCATTATTCCTATCTGTAGCATGGGGGATCAGAAGGGCACTAGCCCACCAGGGATGGGAATTGCTGTAATTTATCAGGGGATTGGGGTTGAGGGGACCACTTGCCTTGCTGCAAGGTGCCAGCGGCAAACCCTTCCATGCACCATGTGTTTGCTGCATGGGAGAGGTTGCTACAGGTGTGGAGACTTAGGCACCGGGACTCCCCCATACCAGAATCTGGTGCAGGGTCCCTGTCGCACTGGGCTTTGGCGCAAGCAGCTATATGCTGCAGCTTGTGCTGTTCTAAGCCCTCATTAAGAATCAGGCCCCCTGAATTTAACAACTCACAGAGACCTACACCAGATTGTTTTCTGTTTTCCTAAATACCCACCAACAGACCAGAGTATAAACCAGCCTATAGCACCACATATACCTCAACCAATGCATGGCTGTGTTATACATGATTTGATTAGTGTACCCTTGGTTGGTGAACCAACTGTTTCCTACCTTGGACAGGAAGAAGAAATGAGATCTTGTGGATCTGCAGACCACACTGTGGATGCCCTGCAGACTTCATACTCCTGCTTCATGGTCCTCATGCTCTGGGGTTGTTTGGTACTGCTGGTCTTTTATAGCACCAGAAGCCACTTCCTAGCCCTAACTGGTTTCTCTGGAACTTAATCCTTGGCTATTCTACACCCACTTGACCCGATTTCCCCTAAAGATCTTGGGATCTTAAATTTAAAAGAAAGACCTGGCCCCTTAGGATAAATTAGACCTCTTTCTACCCCTAAATGAAAGTACTTAATTTTTGCTCCTAAGGAGTACTATATCACATGCTCACCCTCTGTGGCCCAAGTTAAACTCCCATTCCACAAATTACAAATCTGTCCCTCAACAAATTACACAGCTCTCACTTCTCTTGCAGTAAGGTGAGTTACTACCAAGCATTTCCTTTCAGAAACTCTAACATATGCCCTTGCTGCCATTGAGGTTCTCCCATATCTTTGCAGTGCACAACTGAGGAAGAAACCTCTGTGGTTTTGAAAGCATGTTCAACAATAATATAGCCACAGCCAGGATGCAATGCAGGAATGTTGGAGTATGTCACAAAATGCTGCAGTGTGCTGGTTAATGTTACTGTAGGGTCCTCTTTCCCACTTCTGGGATCATATACTAGATCTCATAATAATCAGAAACTGCTGACCCTGTAGCCATCCACCCAGGGCTTGGCCATAAGTGATCATTTCATGATTACAGTAGTTCTCTCTAATGTTCCTAAACCTACTACCAAAGAAACAACCATCACCTACAGTATTGCTTTCCCCACCTTTCAACCCACTTCTGTCTCTCCTGGCAGTCTCCATCCTCTTGTGCCATACATAAATACAATCATTAACGTCTCTCTCTCAAATGGAAAGTTTGCGACCTTTACAAAACTACTGCTGCCACCCTTTTCCTCAAGAAAGTTCCCCTGACAACCATTCCCTGTTTACCACCTTCCAGTACTTTACTAAAGTTCTTGAAATTATCTGCATTCCAAAAACTACACCTCTCAAGCAACACATGCCTTATTCACTTCCAGTTTGCCTTTTAAGCTGGTCGAAACATGGGCAATGTCATAATTCATGTTGTCAGTTGCCTTCTCCTCTGCAGTGCCCGTGGCTCCCTTTCATTACCAGTGCTGCCTGACCTTAACACTTTTAACATCCTCAACAAAGGCATCCTTATAAACCACCATGAACACTTGTCTGTCATGTCTTGTACAGTACATTGTCTTTGGGTCTGCTTCTACCTCCCCCAACTTTCATTTTCTTATCTAGCAGAAACTACCTGTCTTCTACCAACAGTGCCTACTACAGTGTTTCACAATAGCCAATCACTGAACGTTTAGTCTTCTCCATCTATTTCTTGTGCAACATCACCTAGTTGAACCTATGCTACCATTTCTATGCCAAGGATATTCAGTGTTATCCTGTAACTTTTGACTTGCTCAATTACTTTTATATCTCTTAGTTCTCCTCTTACCTTTCCCCCAAGAAGAGCATACTAACTGAAACCTGTCTTCCTATCTCCAAATATGAGGTCTTGATTCATGACCAAAGTAGTTTCTTAAATTGCATCCCTATTCCTTTGTTAACTTAATGGGTTCTTAGGTTATGCCTGCTGCCAGAGTCTATGATCATGGGGTCTTCCTGTGCCCCAAAGTATCTTGTGAGCCCCTCATTAATCATATTTTAAAATTCTCCATTCTCTAATATTCTGCATTAGATCTTCTCTTTACTTATCTTCTGTGCAATCATAATCAATGCATTCATCACGACTGGTACAATTCAGTAAGCACCTACAGTCGAAGATCTGCCAGCTGCCTGACATACAAAGCCCAAAGGGAAAAGGCTGAAATGGGGAATCAGGCCGTTGGCACCACTGGACTGAAATAATCTTACAGTACCATTAAGTCATTAATGGATTTCATGTATACTGCAACAAATGAACCACAAACCTACTAATGATCACAGTTGCTGCTTTATGTAATTACCCATGGTGGGACTTACCTTCTGAGTCACTGAGGCCTCAAGGTGGGCCCACCGGTGCTGCCTGTGTCCTCCAACTGGGACTCATGTTGGATACCAGGTAGCAAAGAGGAGCTCCAGATAATCCAGTGCTCCATGCCACCAATGAAAGGAATGGCCTTGCACCTGAAGAGGACCAACCAGGTCAGCACCACCATCATTACCAATGCAACTTGATAACATTATCAGCACGGCTAACCTTATAAAAGCGAAGTATTGCAGCATTTGGGCTACCGAACTGCTTGCAGCTGCAGCTCAGCTTTAAGTGCCTATGTAAACAACATGGATAATCGCAGTGTTGCAGACCTTTGACCCCAGGACCAGCCAGCTGCAGTCAAAGGACCACAGCAGAAAATCCTGAAGCCCTCTGAGAGCTAGAGGGGCAGAATGCTTGGCACCTTTTGCAGCAGTGAGAAAGCCAGAACTGGGAATGATAGCCAGTCAGCCAATCAGGAGCCAAAATATCTGGGTCCTGCACTGGAACCTTTCCACCAGGTAGGAGAGGTTTCAGGCAGTCCTACTCAAGCATTTGGAGGAGTCTGACATGTTGAGGAGGAGAGAACTGAGGCTCTAGCTGGGCTTGGACCCTAACTTGGTATTTGTGCTGTGGAAAACGACAGAAGTTCAATCCAAACTAAACTGCTGTTTATCTGCCTGATGAGAGCTGTCAAGAAGTGCTGCAGAGAAAGAGAGAGCTGCATAGGAGAGGCCATACTGTTGCTGGAATCAAAGGTAGGAGATAGCACCTGTTACCTCTATGTGGTGCATCAGAGGGAAAGAAAAGGTGAAGAACCTAGTCTCTGGATATTTCGCTAGATTTGATCATATGTGCACCCAAGGGTGAGGTGGGGAGCATTTCGGTCTAGACCTTGCCTGGAACTTGTTCACTGCCACCTCACTGCAAGAGCTGAGCCAGAGGCCACTTGGGAGTGTGAGAGTGACCAGGTCCAAACCCAGGTCTGCTATCATCCACCTTCTGTTGCCTGTTGAACATCATGGGTGCTAGCCTGCATCTGAGGCCTGCTGTAGAGGACCACTTGTATGATCCTGATCCAGTCCGAACACAGAGGTCACCAGATGCATGACTACTGGCCTAGCTAGGCCATTCCATACCTGTAGGATTACAATTGTGGTTTGCTTGTGTGATGGTCGTTGCACTGGTAGACTTTGGGGTTCTTCACTCGGAGTGGTGAAGGGAACCGTCTCACTACCAGCAGTGCCAGCGACACCCTCAGCAGGTGGGATGGCGAGAGGCCGCTTAAGGTCCTAATGGGGTTGGGCTGGTGAAATCACCTGACAAGGAGAGGCAGGAGTCATACACAGAGACTGGATGAAGCAAAGACGTTTATTAGACAGGAGGGGATGGAGGACATGGTAGTACAGAAACATATCAACCACAAAAACAGTAGGGAGTATGGACAGCATTATGAATATCTAAACAGTTACAACTAAACTCTAAAATGTCTAAACTCTATGTTATTCTTCTCTATGGGCACACCACGGCCTATTGCCACTCTTATTCTATAATTATTCTACAATTCTTGTTCCTATCAATTAGCTTAGGCGAGGATCAGATGACATACACTACTCAGAAGTATTTGGTTAAGCTATCACTACACACTTCTACCAAAGTCCAGCTGTTACAGGAGTCCAGAGGTCTGGCATCTTCATGTACACCGTCAGTCTATGATGGTAGCTATGAAGGGGGAGCAAACGGAACAATAGATGCTAACGCAATTCCCAGCAGGGACCTTGTCAAGGCCACTGGGTAGCGAGAGGTTTGTTAAACAGACCATGAGTTTCTTCGGAAAAAGCCCACTCTTTCCAAGGCTGCTGGAATAAAGAACCAGAGCAACTGGTTCCTGAAATAATCCACTAATGGGCTGTCGGATTCCAACTGAAAACAAAGGGTTCCTCAGCCAACACCCACTTCCAGGGTCACCAAGGACGAGGAGAGATCAGGATCTGCATGGCGAAGAATCCAATCAAGGACTACCACGACCTGACTGATGCTACAGCACTCCAAGGGCCAGCTAAACTCTGAAGGATCTCCGATAGGACCAGGAACCAGAAGAATCTGTAGAGATGATGGTTGATTCTGCAATCTTGTCACCAGTAACTAGAACAAAAACAAAGAAACGGCAGACGTGTCCCGTACTGGGCTTTGACAGACTCGACTTTCGGCGAATGACCAGGGGCACAGACCAGATTCTCCTGGATAAGCACACTCTTCTGAGGAGGGTGACCAACTTCGACATCTGAACAGGAACCATAATGAAATGACACTTTGGCACGGTTGCTCCATTTCAGCGGACATGGGCCTTCGGCTGTGAAAAAATGGCGGATATGACTTGTACGACTGGCGACAGACTCGACTTTGGCGGATGAAACAGTTAGAGGAGATGAGCTGATGGATGATCCCACTTGAGTGAAGAATGCTGAGAAGACATCCTCTTCTGGGTAGAGTCTGATTCTGAGTACAGAGGAGTACAGACCACGCTATGGGACTGCAGTGTGGTAGAAGACTGAGACTGTCCCCATACACTGGTAACAATATCAGTTTTACAACCTTTGAGTCAAAGACTCGTTTACAAAGGTACCTCGTCAAAAAAAAAGGGGGGGGGAGACAACAATAAAGTGAGGTTAGGACAGGGGAATGACAAAACAGGTTGGATACATAAAAAAAGAAATATACACTTGGAGAGAGCAGACAGCTAGGCTGCGCTGGATTAAACTTGTGGAAGGTACTAACATAGGTAAAAAGCAACAAGAGATTCAAATCGACAGCAAGTCACAAGTTAAGTAGGTAAATAACATTGGTGAAACAATAATAGTTACAGTATTCATAAATAAGCATGTCAGGCTAATATGTAGATATAAAAGACCGGTGGGCGAGGGGTTTGAAAAGGGGATTAGTAGGATAATATAGTTGAAAGATGCTTAGGGCAATAGGTCAGATGCTTAGAGCAATAGTTCAGATGCTTAGAGCAATAGTTCGGATACTTAGAGCAATAGCTCAGACAACCAGGGGCAAATAACCACAATCCATATACAATACAGTCTTGGTGCTTCTTAGCAAGTTCACAGTCTTTCAAGTACTTCAGCAATAACAGTTGTATGAACAGTACAGTTTTTACAGTAGCTTTACAGTATTTGTGAACTGAGCACCCTTGGATGGACCCCTTTTCCTAAATGTAGGGTCTTCCTGAATAGGATTTGGCTACCCATGAACGTTTTGCTAAGGATGCCCTAACCTCTATACTGAGGGTACAACTTGCCCTATGTTAATTGCCCGGAGCACTAAAGGCCTAAATGCTTTATTTACTATGGGGCCTATATGCCTCACTTACTGTCGCTAGGCTGGCTTGCCCTAATCCACTAGGCCGGGGCTACCCTTAGTACCACTAGGCTGGCTTACCCTAATCCACTAGGCCGGGGCTACCCTTAGTACCACTAGGCTGGTTTGCCCTAATCCACTAGGCCGGGGCTACCCTTAGTACCACTAGGCTGGCTTGCCCTAATCCCCTAGGCCGGGGCTACCCTTAGTACCACTAGGCTGGCTTTGCCCTAATCCCCTAGGCTGGGGCCTCCCTGGAACCCTGCTTTACCTTGGGTCTGGTGCCCTACAATTACCTCGGGCCTGGTACCCTACAATTACCTTGGGCCTCATGCCCTAAATGCAGTGGGCCTGGTACCCTAAATACAGTGGGCCTGGTGCCCTAACAGAAATGAGCCTGGTGCCCTTAATTCAGTGGGCCTGGTGCCCAGCTTCAAACTGGGCCTGGTGCCCTCTTAACTGTGTGGCCCCTTTAAATCTGTTTGCTCACAAAGAGCCTAATGCCACTCAGGCCTGAATCGCCTCCCTAGTCCTACCCCTGTCATTAATATTCATAGGCCCTTAACTGGCCTTGCCTTCCTAGCCTCCCCTGTGGGCGTCGCTATTCCCTCCCCCTTTTAAATATTTATTTGGGGTCCTTCTGACCCGGTCTTCCTTTGCGGTGCTCAGCTGCTCTTCCAAGTGCCTCACGTGCGCTTTTTACATAAAAAACAAGGTCTCTATGGTATTGGGTGGTCAGCACAGAGCAAGTGCTGCCGCCGACTCACCACTCCGTAGTCTGCTGCGGTCTCAGGAAGCAGGAGGTGCACTGGCAGTGGGAGGGAGTTCGGCAGGCAATGCGGCGGGCGACTGGGGGCCTCAGACAGCTGACAGGAAAACGGTTGAGATGTGGCTCTTCTGTGCTGCCGATGGGGGACCAGATTTAACTTTAAAACCTGGGGGGTTAAACAAGTAAACCGTGAATTTCTGGCCCAAACTACGGCAAATGGCGGTTACTTTCTTCTAGGTGCCCGATGGCATCGTGGACCAAATGGAGCATCATGGAGTCTTCACGGCTGGAGCCCACAGCAGGCACGCCACCAAACCCTCAGGGAAACGGCTTCAACACAGGTAAGCCCTCAACAGGTTTCCCCTTGGTTTGTGATGCCCTCTCTCCTCCACAGCCTGGCAGGAACTACTGAAAAACTGTTAAACTTTTTAAAACAAAAACTTCTAATTGTAGAGTGGTTTGGACTGGAATGCTGTGCATGAGCAGCTCAGCACATCATTCCATCCAAGCCATTGTGACATGTGCTGCAATTGATTCTGCTTTTTGACCAGGTTTTTAGTGCACAAGGCACTTTTCTATATTATTTTACAGTTTCCCCACTATAGGGAGGGGAAATTCACTTAAGAGGGGCCCCTTTATCAAGTACCTTGCTGCCTACACCTACAGCAGGCACCCTGGGCACCTGTAAACCCCTAATCTTTTTATTGAAGTTAATTTTCTGGGATGCCCCAACTTTGGGGCATTACACTTGGATTACCATTTTCCCTGTTGGAATACAAGTTTCTTTATTAAAAAAAAAAAGGGCCAGCCAAAAGTCAGTCGGGTGGGGTATTGTTTGCAAGCTTCCTTATATTGGTTACTTGCACCACCACAATATACTGGGCAGTGCAATATCAGGCCTTCAACAATTATTTAACGTGGGCACCCAGTAACCATAGACAGCAGTAAAGTAATTATTTTGAAAGTGAATGTTCTGGTAAAGAATTATAGTTACTCTGGGTAGTGGGGTCCCAACAGTACAGTTTGCCGAAGGGGTGGCAGGGGTGGGTGACAGGAGGGCCTGTGACACATCTTTGGTGCCTGAACATTGTGATACCACTTGCCTGATTACCTGACTGCCAGTCTGACTCAAACCTGTTATATGCTAAAGGCATAACCCCCCCCCCTTTTCCATTTACAGGACCAGATTCCAGAAAAATAAAGTCTGGTTATTTTCACAATGTTTGGTATGTGAGCATATTATTAGCAATCTACAGTTGTTGGTACAAAAGTGTGTTTTGCTAGAATTAAAGTGGGGGGTGTTGGTTGGTCTCAGGGTTGTGTCCTATGTCCTGTGGGGAGGTGGGTCGGTACTGCATCCCAAGGGACAGTATCTCACATGGTGCACTTTATCTGTCGCTGGGTGGAGGCAGAGCACTACTCCTTTTTCCCTTCTGAACCAAGCTCCCCAACTGAGGAGTTTTATGAGCCCAGGCCCCACCGTCTTGTTTGTGGCCCCCACGGGTGCAAAGCAGGGGCAGTAACTATGAACAACATCCAACATCTGCACAGTGACCCGGTTATATTTATATTTCCCAACATTCTGTACAACTATCAACATATCAATTTACATTTTTAGAAATGCGACCAAGTAACTATGTTCTTGTGCTGTATTTGTACTGTGACTTATTTAATGTCTGAAGAAGGACTAGCAGCTTTGAAAGCTTAAAGTTTTATTGGAAATCTTTGTTGGTCCAATAAAAGATATCACATCACCTATTTTGTGCATCTTATTTAATGTCTGTATTTCTGGTTGTGACTGCAACATATCTACCTGCTGGAATCTTGCAGAACCACCATTGTATATCAGATGCAACATCTCAAGTAGTAGTATCCTAAGGAGCCAAACTACAGATAAATTCCCTTTTGAATAACCTTCCTAGCTTCCTCTTGGCTGATATGTAATGGATTCCAACTTCAGCTGCACATTTAGTGACATGTAAAAGTAAATGTGATCGTATTTTTTCTCTCTCTAGAGAAATCTGCTGTCTCCTTAGTTTTAATAGGATTAGCTTCATTACCTGCCTTCCTGTTACTAAGTTCTCCATGGCTTGACACTCCCCCCCACTTAGGCAGTCTTATTACATGTTACTTTTCTTCCCACTCCTTTCATTCTGCTGGCACTAGCTTAATTATCTGAAACATCTATATTTCCTGCATCTCAGCTACTGTATTCTTCCAGCTTTTATAGATTTCTTATTATTTCAAATCCCACCTCCAAATCAGTGTATACTGCCAAATATTTAACACTGACGCCTGCAACCCACACTCCCCTGGTACTCCACTCCAGTCTGGCCTGCGGTCCCACTCCCCTGAGCCTGATGTTTACATTTGGGGAAGGAGCAGGAGGCTTAATAGGTAAACAGGTAAATCTATCCTTATGGATCTTCAACATTTTGGGGCTATTTCACTTATCGAATCCTTTTTACCAATTGACAGTGTTACGTAAGTTTACAACCAACGTGAAATCAAACACATTTTACTTTTGCTGATTAATCACCCTGCAAATTTTTTTGAATTTAGAAAAACTTACTTTAATGTAAATGCATTCTTCTCTCCTTTTGATTAGCATAAACGTCTACAATTTTCTCTGGGATCAGCTTTGCTGTCAAATCAGCTTCTATGTGAAAGAGAGCCAGTGAAGAAAATCTGTCTTCTCCCATGGTTGAGTGCAACCAGTTTCTAATCCGTCTCACTGCAGAAAAGCTTCATTCAGATGTAGCTGTCCCGACAGGCAAAGTGAGAGCTAACCAAATGAGTTTGTAATAGTCTGGGTAAAGGGTCTGAGATACTTCTTCTTGAAGCCTCTGAAAAATAATGGGAGATTCACTACTGGCAAAAATTTCCACTTCTGCAGCTGCAAGATGAGGATTTATGTTTAGTGGATCTGCATATCACTGCAAGAGTGGCTGAATGCCATTTTCATCGCACTTTAATACTGAATCACAGGCTCCAGCAGTTTCCATCGATTCTTTCGAGAATCGCCTCCCTAACTCTCCAATCATGGCATCCAAAACAGGCAATTATAACTGCTGATACCACCAGGTTTTTTTCTGGTGCACTTGCAGCCTCTTCTACACCCTCTCTTTGATCCAAAGTGATTGGTACAAGGAAGTCTTTAAGATGTGTTGAGGTTTTTGCAACCCTTCTTCTTTTTTGAACTTAATGTGTATCTTCATCTTGCACTGCAATATTATGCTCTTGGCAGAATTCTGTAATTTCTTTCCACATTTCATTCCAGCCTTCTTCACTTTGGCAATTCGTAAAGTACACCTTAATTTTTTCTATTATGCAAGAAGCTTTTGCGAGCATGATATCGCTGCCTTGAAGTCCTTTGTGAGAGATATGAGCTACAGAATATCTTGGAAGATAATTAAGCATGCAATGAACTGCACTCCGCTCATATGCTGATAGAGACCACTTGCTTCACCAGACCACGTATCTCCTAGTTCACTGAGTTGTTTAAGACACTTCATGATAGCAGTGTATTTCATTTTTACCACCAACACGCTTTTCCACTTGCATGCCCAGCGTGTATCGTTCAACTGCACCATCTCTCGCTGCTTTATGTCCAAAGCTTTCTGCATGTTGAGAAACGCTTAATAATTGGTTGGCTCAGCAAAACTGAATACAGTTTCTCCACTACATCAAAAAAAAACCACAGCAGTACAAGTGACTTTATAGCATTCTACAAGGACAAGGTTGAGTTTGTGCGCCATACAATGTACATACATTGCTAATGGATGGTCTTCTTTCATCCGCTGCAATAAGATGCCCTGACATTAGGGATGCACCGTCATAAGACTATGCAACTGCTGATAAATTCTGCAATCCGGTTGTCTCTAAAGCTTTCTTTATGGCATTATAAATGCCATTTGCATTTCTGGAAGATGAGCGATTGATGAAGCACATGAACCTATCTTTGATTTCTAGGCTTTCAGCATATTTGACACAAAAAGAAAGCTGCTCTGTCTAAAATGACCTAGCCTCATCTGCAAGTACAGTAAAGAAACCAGTCTTACTCACTGTCCTTACAATTTCTTTGTAAACCAAATCTGCACAAATCTGCAGCACTTCATTTTGAAATTCAGGGCTTGCGTAGTTAAAATAACTTTCCTGCATTTTTGTGAAAAATGCGTCACACTTTGAAAAGAAATCACAAAATTCAAGGAAATTACCTTTCAGTTTAGATTCTTTTCCCTCATTGTGCCCTTGAAACGGTAAACCAAGTTCCGAAAGTAAATTGATGATGTCACAAACCTTGGCAAGAAAATCCCAGTTTCTTTCAATGGTAGTTTTATGGCTTGCTGAAAGCTTCATAGCTACTGAAGCAGTTACTTCACTAAGTTTGAAACATTGCCACTTTTCCATACATTTCACATGAACTTGGGAAACGGCATGTTTAGACAACTTTTCTTAGTTTTTTTCCAGTCTTGCACACCTTGTTTAATAAATGAATCATCCACATAGCCTGTCTCAATATGAAAATGACAGCATGGAAAGCAGAATACAGCATTTTGTTGAACTGAATATTCAATCCAAGGAAATTTCATGCAATGGAAACAGAAAAAAATGGTTGTGTTCACAAAACATTCTCTTTGGAAAATCAGGCAAATGTGGTTGATTATGTTCATCGCATTTTTCTCCAGGATCCATAGGAACAGTTGGGCTGGTCAAATCATCTCTTTCTGTCGTATCTATGCTAGATATGAGATCATCCTGTTGTTGCTGTGCTTCTACTTACACTGTTGATGGGCCTGGAGGTGTTATAACAAACATCCTACCATGGATCTGGTACTGGCGGTTCCAAACAACTCGTTTTTTTAATAAAAAACTTCCAAATGTCCATACTGGAATTTGAACTGAGTTACAGGCTACAGCTTGAAAGAAAAAATAGGTTAAGTATCAAAGTATTGAAGTTAGTCCAGTCCGTGGCTGCTTAAGTTCAAGCTCTGCTCAGTAGCTCACTCCCTGTCTCACAAAATGGATGTGTACAGTGCGACTGGGTATGCATAGCTAGCGCTAATCATGAATCCCACGAATCACTGCTGCCATTGCCTGGTGTGACTGAGAGGCGGAAGCGGAGAGGGCAGGAAGTTGGGTTGCGGCAGTTGTAGCCACTGCCAGTAGGTGCGACTGTGTATAAAAAGTGTTTTGCCTGGTGCGAGGGGCGGAAGTGGAGAGAGAAGAAGGAAGTTGGGTTGCACTTGCAGCAGTTGTAGCCAGTGGGACTATGCAACTGCATAGAAAGTGTTATGCCTGTGTGAGGGGCGGAAGCGGAGAGGGAAGGAAGTTGGGTTGCAGCAGTTGTTGTAGCCAGCCAGTGCAACTGCATAGAGACTAGTGTTATAAATGATATGGCCATGGCCGATGTAGCCTAGAGATTTTTTTTTTGTGTGTGAAATTACTGGTGATAGGTGGACAGTTCTCCCCAATCTCTGCCCATGTGTATAGTACCTCTCTGACCCATGCCACACAGTTAGCCAGTCAGAGACTCATACTGAATGGTTACAGAATTGAACCACAACTGAGTTACACAAGCAACAAGCATGTTAATAAATTAGCAACTTAAAATACTGTAGCAATAACTGATTTTACCTGTCAAGCTAGTTACTAACGGAGCACAACTAATCAACCACACCACACATGTATGTGCTGTCAGTATGACAAGAATAAGGTCTGGCATTCCCACACCTCACTGTGTACTAATGCTGCAGTGCAGCAAACAGGCCAGCCACACTACTTGGCTACCACAGCCAGTCCATGAGTCCACAACACACTGACTCACAGCACTAACTTTGTTAGTTACTTTATGACAAAGGGTGGCTCAGGCTACAGTTAGTTGTAACAGTCCCCTACTTCCCTCCAGCTCCAGTTGAATCCCTTTTCATGCCCACTATATTGTTCAGACCCAACTGGGAGCTGGCCTGGCTCCCTCCAGCTCCACTCCCTGCTCCTTGCTTGAGACTCACCATCACTTTTTTCTTCCTACTAATTTTAAAATAAATAATTTTCCACTGTAATCTCAAGAATCAGTTAGTTGTAGCTCTCAACAATTAAATCATGTGTTTGGATCATCTCTTTTTACAACTCCCACCCATACCTCAGTACTAAGCGTAGCCACCCCCACTGGCCAGGTGAGAGACTACTCCTGTCTGATAATACCTCGACACAGTCTATAAGGCCTTTGGGTGAATGGTGCCTGGGCTTGGTTGGTATTGAAGATAATATAAAAATTGCTGCGGTGCCTCCACCTATGGGGAATCTTTTTGACAGATGGCTGCCCCCACAGGAAATGAATGCAACCCCCACTGTCATTACAGGGAACCTTTATGATTATACACAACCCCCAACTTACATTCTATGCTTGTAAACAAAAGAATATGCAAAACACAATAAATTGCAATTTAAACACAAGGGATATTTATTAGGGGGACAGGGACAGGCTCTGGATGGGGGAAACAGAATGGATAAAATGAAATGAAACAATTCTGAGGTCACTCCCCAAATCCCATCACCCTCTGCTGAGTAATCACACAGTATTTACAGTTTCCTCCTAATGGTGCACCAGTACCCCAAAGTTTCTAGGGAACTTCCAATGCAGTTCATTAACTGTGTGCATGCAGTGGGCAGTTGTAGGCCTGATGGTGGACCACAGTGTGGTACCTATTGAAGAATGGTGGTTAGGGATCCCAAGCAAATTATTCAACACAAAGCTAGTTGCTCCTGTGCTTTGAACACTAACTGTGCAGAAATGCTCAGTAATTACTCTTATCTGTTCCTGACTAGCAGAAGAATTGGTGGGGTATTAACCTAGTATTTACTACCTTAGCTGACTCTGCAGGCTGACTCTGTTGTGAGGTCTCCCTCAGGGTTGCAGAAACAGGTGATGGTACAGGTGTCGAGTACCCAATGCACTTCTGGGTGATATGGGTCACGGGCGGAGCTGCTTTCCGATGTCCTCTTCATCCCACAAGGGACTTGCCTTCACTCACCCCAAAGAGCAGCAAGACAAGTCCTGATAGCTCACGAAGCCCAGGGCAGGAGCTTCCGTGTTGTTCCTGGAGGAAACAGAAATCTTTTTGCAAAGTTTCTTTAATCAGCTTTCTTCTAACCTTGTGGCTGCCTGCTGATTTTTCTCATAGGTCTTTCTCCTTGTGTGCCCTAGACAAATATGCTCTACTGCACATAGCAGTGGCTAGCATCTCATGAATTATTCATTATGTTAACCCCCTGGCTCTCAGTGGGTGTCAGTTACAGGGGGAACACATGCATGCAAGTTCAGAGCTAGCTTGCAATTCATCTGTTTTGCAGAGCTGAGCTAATTTCCATAAAAACATAGAATTTGTCAGCAGAAAAGGACTGCTTAGCCCACCTAGTCTGCCCCTATTTTCCCTGCCTATTCTGCCACCACAGACCCTACCTGGGCTCTGGCCACCCCCCCAGCTTTGACACCACTTTTCCTTTATACCTATCTCATGCATGTTGGAAGCCCACTACTGTTTTTTGCCTCTACCACCACCCTGAAAGATTGTTCCAGGCACCCACCACCCTCTCAGTTAAGAAATAGTTCCTGACACCCCTCCTAAACTCCCCCCGGCTTCATTACATGCTCCCTAGTTCTTGTGCACCACCTTTTCTGAAAAATGCTCCCTTCCTGTACCTTCTTCACTCCTGTAAAGTATTTAAAGGTCTCTATCATGTCCCACATCTCCCTTCTCTTTTCCAGGGTTATACATGTTTAGATCTCTCATTCTCTCCTCATAGGACATTTGGTACCGTCCTTGCACCATTTTTGTTGCCTTTGTTCTATGTCCTTTCTAAGGTGTGTCTCCAGAACTGGATAGAGTACTCCAGGTGTGGTCTCACCAATGACTGATACAGTAGGACCACCACCTCCCTCTTTCTGCTGGTGGTACCTCTCCCTATGCACCCCAGCATCCCATTGGCTTTTCCTACAGTTTTGTTGCTTTGCCTTGCCACTTTAAGGTCACCCATTATGATTATCCCTAGATCCCTTTTGTGTTTAAAGATCATTAATACCTCCCCCATGCTATACTCTGCCTCTGGGTTTCTGCACCCAAGTTGAATCACTTTGCACTTTTTGGTCCTTGAATCCCAGCACCATACCCTTGACCATTTCTTGAGCTTTTCAAGTCTCTATTCATTCTCTCGGCCCCCTTCAGAGTGCCCACCCTATTGTAGATCTTGAGCTAAAATTAAACCTCCTTGCGTGACAGGAGTGTTTGAGACTATATAGAGTGCTTTTAAATTATTAAGGTGCCTTTTTATGTACTGTAGTGCTTTCTAATTTAACTGGGGTCTCTGAAGTACTGCAGTGGATGTTGGGTAGAGTAGTTTATGCTCACTTGAGGGGCTACACACCCAAACATCTTATAACTGCTGTGTAAGCTGATTTTTTACACTGTGTTTCATCTCAGAAGTGATTGCTTCTAATACAAGGTGAGCAGGCTTATAATTTGGGAAAAGCTCACTTAAAAACAACATTTTGTGAGAAGTGAATGTGTGGTCACGTAACCCATTCACTTTCTGGTCTGACAGCATTTAAATCTCAAACCTGAGAGAGCGGGGTGCTAAAATTAAACCTCCTTGCATGAGAAGAGTGTTTGAGACTATACAGAGTGCTTTTAAATTGTTAAGGTGCCTTTTTATGTGCTGTAGCGCTTTCTAATTTAACTGGGGTCTCTAAAGTACTGCAGTGGACCTTGGGTAGTATTGTTTATGCTCACCTGAGGGACTACACACCCACACATCTTATAACTGCTGTGTAAGCTGTTTATTTGCACTGTTTCATCTCAGAAGTGATTGCTTCTTATACAAGGGGAGCAGGCTTATAATTTGGGAAAAGCTCTCTTAAAAACAGCAGTTTGTGAGACGTGAATGTGTAGTCATGTGACCCGTTCACTTCCTGGTCTGACAGCATTTAAATCTTGTCCCTGAGCTAGAGGGGCAAGCTCAAGTGGGGCAAGCACATGGTTCCGCACATGGAGACATGTGCATTTCTTGCATGTGTCTGGCATGTCTGGTGTTACCAACATGTAGGTGTGCTGGAGACCTTGAATATTATAAATTCTTATTATTAGCATAAACCCTTTAGAACGTATCTATTACAATATCATGGAGTCTGCAAACAATATAAAAATACTACTTAATTCCTTATATGCAAAGGGGAAACTAGCTAATTGTAATAAATGCAAAATGTACTGTATTACAGACATCATACCTACTTCAGAATTTGAATGTGAAAAGTGCACTCAATATGAAGTGGCGCAGTACAAATTACACAATACCCTAATAGACTTGAACAACCTGAAGGATATTATAAAGCTGGAACAAGAATGTAGCATATTAAGAACCCCCAATTGCCCAAGTGTAGCACTAAACTCAACTACAGAACCTAGTGGCCCCAGTACTTCCCAAATCACTAACATTAATCTAAGTACCACTAATTGTAACAATTCAAAATGAATACCTAATATTAATTCTACAAACTGCCTTAGTAATTTTAGTAGATTATTTTCCTAGATGAAGGAAAAAGAAATGAGGAGGACAATAATTCTGAAATTAATGAAGGTACCCAGTCTGAATATAAGGATAACGATAATAACAAACAAAAACAGGCTACACCTGACCCCAATGACGACTGGTGTCTAGTGAAAAAGGGAAATAACATAAAAAAAGGCTGTCGGGCACTTACAGCAAATGAAATATCCATCCAAAATAGGTTCAGCTGCTTAATAACAGATAATACCCCATACCAGAATCTGAGATTATTGAAATGACTGTAATTGGTGATTCCATGATCAGAAAACGTGATTCCATAGTTTGTAAACAAGACAAGAAACATAAAATGGTGCTCTGCCACCCAGGAGCTAAGGTTGCTGACATCCAGAGAGAAATACCTAAAATAATAAAAAGGACCAAGAAAAAACAAATTGTAACTATCCATGTGGGAATAAATGACATGGGTAGAACTCATGAAAAAGATACCTGCATAGACCTCCTAGAGACTGCACAAAATCGAATAATGATAGGAGCCCACCCTATTGTATCTGGTCTACTTCCAGTTCCAAAGGCAGTAAAAGAAAAAAATGAAACAATTGCCAGAGTTAATGCAAGATTAAAGAACTGGTGTACAAAGGAATCTATTGTATTCATAGATACATGGGGAAAAATTCTATGGAAAAAGATACTTATATGGTTGAGATCGTCTCCATTTAAGTAGTGTGGGTGTAGAAACACTGGGTACTTTGATTTCTAACACAATGGAATCTATCACTTTAAACTAATTACTCGGGGGAATGAGGCTCATACATTAAGTAAAACATTACCATCAAAGAAAAGAATAATTAATTAAAAGGAAGCACAAAATAAAACATCAAGGAGGTTTCTTTTAGGTAACGTCAGAAGTCTCTAACAAATTCAGTGAATTACAAACAGTATTATATGCTGAGCAAATGAATGTAGCATTAATAACAGAAACATGGCTGCCCAATAAGGATGACTGGGGTAATAATATTCAGGGATACAATATCATAAGACAGGACAGAAAGGCAAGAAAAGGTGGAGGAATAGCCATTTATTTACTGATATTAATTTCATAAAAAAGAACAGAAAAGATAAAAAAATAATTCTGATGACACTGAGACACTATGGCTTCAAATTGTGAAAAACAATATAAAAGATTACATGTTAGGTGTACAGTATGTTATAGACCACCTGATACTAATTCCATGACCAATTTAAAAATAATTGAAGAAATTAACAAAGCATTAGAACATGGTAAAGTTATATTAGCAGGTGATTTCAACTTTCCAGACATTAACTGGAACCATGGTATTTCAGCTACTAAACACGGCAGAGATTTCATAAACTTTTGTTCTGAAAATAATGTAATACAACATGTTACTGCCCCAACCAGATTAAATAATCTACTAGATTTAGTGATCACCTTAGAAGATATTAATATTACAGAATGTGTCACCAGATCCCCCTTAGGTAACAGTGATCACTCCACTGCACTATTCACCACTGAATCTCATAATAATTCCCCTATTAAAGGCTGTACTGAGTTTTATTTATTTAAAACAGCAGATCATGAAGGTATAAAAAGTGAATGGATAGGCATTGATTGGGTTTACCTACTTAAAAAAAATCTATAGATGAATCCTGGGACATTATAAAAACAATAATTTATAACACAATGAAGAAATATGTGAAATACATTAAAAATATGGTAAGCAGAGTTTGAAACCAAAATGGTTAAATACAGGTATTAAGAAACTCATCAAAAAGAAAAACAAAATGTACAGCCTGTTTATGAAAAATAAATCAGACATAAACTGGAATCGATTTAAAAATATACAAAGAAAATGCAAAATTAAAATAAACAAGGCAAAGAAAAACTTTGAACTTTATCTTGCAAAAAATGCTAGCAAATCTAATAGCAAGCAATGTTATAGCTACAACAATTCACTAAAAAGGCAACAGTGAATTATCAACAATTACTGTAAATAACAAATGTATATCAGACCCCAGTAAAATGACATGCACTTTTAATGATTACTTTTGTTTTGTTTTCTCTAATCAGTCATCATCTCCTGTAAACATAAATAGTGAACATCTTTTCACCAGAGAGGAAATAATCCATCAAATTGAAAAATTAAAAGATAATAGTGCCCCTGGTCTTGACAACATCACGTCACCCAATGTAAAATTATTAAAAGACTACATTTGGTTGCCTCTTACAATATTATATGAGAATTCTCTGAATCATGGTTTGGTGCCCAATGTTTGGAAGAAATCAAGAGTAACACCGACATTCAAAAAAGGCAGTAGCACTAATGTTTCTAATTATAGGCCAATAAGTCTCACCTCAATACTGTATAAGATCCTTGAGTCACTTATCAAAATTAGAATGATAGATCATCTCAAAACCATCCCACTGTTTGACTCAAATCAACATGGCTTTGTGCAAGGTTGATCATGCATCACCAATCTTGTGTGTTTTTATAATAATGTGAACAAAATGTTGGACAAAGGTATACTGATGGATGTAATTCTTTTTGACTTCAGCAAAGCATTTGACTTGGTCCCACACTGGGCTAGCAATCAAAAATGATGTAAATATGGTATTGATCCTTATATTGTTAAATGTATTAACAATTGGTTGAGAGACAGAACACAACTTGTCTCTGTTCGGAGACACCTATCTCTGAAGACCAAGGTACAAGTGGTGTCCCTCAGGGATCCATACTAGGACCTATAATTTTCCAAATATTTATTGCTGATTTAGATGAAAATATTGAAAATTCAGTTGTTAAATACACAGATGACAGCAAACTTTGTGGCCTACGTGGTAGCATGGAGTAAATTGAACCAATACAAAATGATATACACTTAATCTCATCATGGACTTCAACATGGGGTATGCGACTAAATTCCAATAAGTGCTGTGCAATACATATGGGGAGACCAAATTCTTTACATATATACACAATAAACGATGTTGTCCTCCCAAAATATAATTCAGAAAAAGATCTTGGCATAATTATTGATAATGACCTTAACTCTAACAAGCAATGCAGTTCAGTTATCGCAAAAGCAAATAAAACACTACCGGCAATAAAAAGAAATATTAAGAGTCGAAATGCAGAAGTTTTAATGCCTCTATACAGTATGTGTCATATGTTAGACCTATAATGGATAGTAGGGGTTCACCTCTGCTACTGTCCTAATGGTAAACCACACTGTCCGGTGATCACTGGTCCCCAGGTGGCATTCCACTCTGAAGTCTGCAACACTGTCCCTGTTTGTAAGCACTAGGTCCACTATTGCTCCATCATGAGTGGGTTCCTTGACTAGTTGCCTCAGAAAGACCCCCTGCAGGGAGTCTAGGATAACTCTGCTTCTAGATGAGGCTGCGTTCAGAAGGTTCCAATCAATATTTGGTAGATTGAACTTCAGCAGTAACTCCCCCTCATCTGCCATCTTGCTAATGACTTCCCCCATTTCCTTGCCTAGATCCTTCCCCTGAGCTGGAGGTCTGTAAATCACATCAGTGAGAATGGAGGCTTCAGCTGCTGTCTCCAGGGTGACCCATAGTACCTCCAGCCTCTCCTTACCCCCTGGCATTTCTATAACCTTGATGTCTTCCCTGACATATAACTCAACCTCTCCACCTTTCCTCCCTTCCCTACCTTTCCTGAACTGTGTATATCCTGGTGTAGCCTTGTCCTGGACATGGTTTCCTGTGCACTATGACTCAGTGATGACCACTATGTCCAGGTCTGCTTCAGCCATGATAGCCTCAAGATTTGGAATTTTACTTCCAAGATGTCTTGCATTTGCACACATGACTTTCCATATCGTTCTCTCACCCTGCTTGCACTCCCTTCCTTCTCTTGGCCCTGCCTCATTTTCCCCTCTAATTTTACTATGTTTGTTCCTTACCCTTTTATCTCCAGTTCCCCGTCTTTTGCCTTGAACCTGCTCCCTGGTTGAGTTTTCTCCCCTCAGGTTCTCCTTCCCTCCTGCTTCATATTGTTGGGGTTGGGGGATATGCCTCCCTGTGTCCTTCCGCCACCCCTTTCACCTAGTTTTAATGTTGAAGGTAACATTTAAACCATCCACTGAGGACTGCAGTTCCTTTCCTAGATGGGTGAAGGCCATCACCTTTGTACATGCAACCCCCCCCCCAGCCAACCGCCCTGGTTTATACCAAGTTGCTTGAAGCGCCTGTATTTGGACTATGTTGTCTATGCCAATGTTTGACTACACCCAATTGTTTGAACTGTAACAATATGTATCTCCACTACTTCTAACTACCACCTGTATAGGACAGCTAGTTATCTGGTCATTGTATACCACCATCTTGACAACGCCTTCTGGAGGCTGTACCTGCTCCATATCTGTACCACTGTGTCTCCACCATTACTCTTAGCTACCACTTGTATAAGACTATTTCCACTATATCTCCTGTACTACACTGTGTATGATATTCACCATTATAATTGCCTTAAATGTTGTGATTGTTAAAACTGTTGTGTTGTCACACTAATGTTCTGTTATTTTGACGTGGAGCCTTTGTAAATGAGTCCTTGACTCAAAGGGTTGTAATTCCTATGATTTGTTAAATAAAAAAATAAATAAACATGCCTACATCCTCTGGGGTTGGTCCCAGTCCCCAATGTAGCAAACCCCTCCTTTCTGCACCATTCCTTCAACCATGAGTTAAAGCTTCTGATGCAAAGTTCCCTGTTCTCCATTTGGCCATATACAGGTAGCACCTCTGTGAAGGCCACTGTGCATGCTCCCTGTTTTAGGTCCCTTCCCAGATCCCTGAACTCCCCCTGAACAATTCCAGCTGCATTCCTAGCTAGGTAATTGTCCCTAGGTGGACAATGACATCCAGCTCCCCCCCGCCCTGCCGCCATAGCAATACTTTGGATTCACTGACCATCCGTCTGAGCTGTGCCACCAGATAGGCACCTTTCCTCCCTCTCTACCTCACTCCCTGTTCCCAGATCTTTCCCCCTAATGATTGAGTTCTCCACCAGAAGCTTCTTCTTCTTCTGCTGTGATCCTCTGCCACCCACACCTTGGGTTCCTCTCTTTGAAGGACCCCCACACCCTCTCCTGCCACTACTATGGGTGCAACCTTCTGACAGTCACGACCTGCCTTAATGGTGAAGGAGTTTTGTAGGGCACAGTTGGAGGAATGCGCCCCTGCCCTGTCACCCCCAGCTTCCCAGAGTCCACCACTGTCTAGTCGGCCCTCCTAGGTATCTTCTGGGGCAGTGACAGTGGACTTGGTGGCCCTTGGATGAGGGACGAGGTCATCTAGTTCCTGGTAAGCTCAGAGTCTAGTGACTGCATCCCTCAACCCGAAGAGGTATGTACATATGGGTCTACACTTCATTCTCAAGAATGTCTCCCTGAAGACTGCTGCTCCACACTCATTGCACTGCACCACTCAGTAATCTTTCTTATGTCACCCCATCCCAGATAGGGTGTCTCCTGACTTTTCCTTTTACCCTTGCTTTCCTGTTTACAGCCTTCTTTAAATTCCTTCCTGCTTCCCTCTGCCTCTTTACTGTTTTTAGATGTTTACACTTGGTGCCCCTCTAGAAACCTTATTTCTCCTTACCCTAGATAGGGTGTCCCTCCTATTCCCAGTAGTGGCCTGCCTTCTACCCTTTCCTGTTTCCCTGCAGTGAGTGTAACATTGTAACAGCAGAAGTAGCCATGTACCTTTCCGTAGCCAACCGGCAGAGTCCCCCTTTGCCCTGCTTCCTCCTGTGGATGCCTGCCAATTCTTAAAAAGCCAGTACCTGTTCCACTCCTTCACTGTTCATTCACTTGCTAGGACACAAGTGTGCTGGGACATGCTAGACAAGGGAGTCTTTTATAGTGCACTTGTTAGAAGGCACTAAACATCTGTCATCTCCATCCCCCAGTTACACACCTGATTCACAGGGCTTCCTAAATCTACTCAGATCCAGGATTAATCTCATGAGCTAGTTTCTCCCACACCACCTGTTACAATTTGAAAGACAAGTCTCAAAGTGCCTCCAAACACTGCCTAAAATTCTTTTTTTTTCTCCACACTTACCCTGCCTCTTTCAGTATGGAGAGAAATATAAACAAGTATAAATATTCCTTAAAAGTAAAGCTTAGTGCTTACACTCCTTTCTTTCAGCAAAGACTGTACTTCCAGTCAAACTGATGCCAGTTTCACAGTGACAGAAGGTATTGAAATCTGAGCTAGTCTACTGTTGACTGGCCCTGCAAAGCTCAAGACAGGAACACCCAACATTCTCAGACAGGTTCTGTGTCCTCAGACCCTTTTTTCAGTAGTCCTGAGACTACAGAAACTAAAAACATGGCTGCTTTTGTACTCTTTTACTTTATCTTCTATTTCAACATGTTTATATTTCTTGATGTGGCTTCTGGCCATTGGAATCAACACCTCCCAGTCTGTCATCTGGAACTGGGAGGTGAATTGGTGGCAGAGAAGTGCTGTTGCGTGTCCCCAAGGTTTGTGCTCCCAGGGGGAGTGGTTTTGTACTTTGTACAGCTTTGAGAGCTGCTTGACCCTGAGCAATCTCCTTGCTGTGGGCTTCCTGACCCTGAAGGCAGTCAAGGGGCTGGTTAAGTGAAGAGAGGTGGAGGTGTGATGACAGCAGTGATAAGGACACTGAACAAGCCCGCAGAACAAATGACAGTGTCCAGTCCAGTCCTAGGTCTCATATTTGCAGTCTGGACTGGGACTGCGGTGAAAGAGCGGTGCAGAGGGTGCACCAGAGAGCTGATCTCCAGGCAGGAAGCATTTCCAGAATGCTTTACATTTCAGCTCACTTAAATTGATTAAAATACCAGTTTTTGTTGTTCTAACTTTGGAAATTTTGTGGGAAATGGCTTCCTCAACTCACCAGCTTCAGTTCGATACCTTAAATAATATGGTAAAAAGAAAACTCTGTTCCTGCAGCTGTTAAACTCATAGCTGGAAAAGCAGATAAGGCCCCTGATCCCTCGTGGTCTGGAACCACTACTGCAATGGAAAAAACAACATGTTCCCCATGGCAGCTGATTCTCGCCGCAGTACAATCAATGGATTCTAAATTACAGAAATCCTTAGCGAGGCTGGAGAAACATGATGCAGTACTCACAGCTCCATTTGTAGCAGTACAGGATCCCATTAAGTGATCAGCAGCTACTCAGATGATCGCCGAGAAGAAGACGCAGGAAACTAAGCAACACCGGGGATCTGTACAGGTCTGGAGGACCAGGACTTATATCGGAAGCCTTCAGTGCCTGGAATTACCAGAAGGTGCAGAGAGACGGGACTTGCTCATTTTAACTACAGCCTACCTTCAGCCCCAAGTGGACTTATTCATTGTTTGGAAGCTTAGGATGAAAGACCCAGATGGAATATCTGTCTCGCTTATCGGTGGCTGTCGGCTTCTGCCCTTAGAAAGCTGAACAGGGCGGACAACATCAGACTACAGATAAATTCAGGGTAGTCAATCCTTTACCTTGGTGGCAATGTTTCTGGTAATCCCTTTACATAAGGTTGAGTAATAGACTTGGGGGACTTTGCATTACTTTTTGCTCTGGACATATATTACTTGAATAAAGTAACTTGCAGCTGGCATGATGGATGGGGACTTTATTGGATATTATTGTGGAAAGAATCGTGATGCTGGTCAGTGTGGTCCACACGGTGGGTTAACCAACTTTTTTGTATACTGTTCCTTCCATTCTGCTTAAGCTGGAGATACTTATTCTCTCCCTAATTCTTTACTATAATGCTATTGTACTTAGGGATGCTTGTTAACCTACCTGTTTAAATATCAAGTTTTACAATGAATCTGATATGTTATTGGTGCATGGTTCTAGATGTACCTTCTTTCTACTTTCCTGCTGAATGTAGTTCCTGCTCTGGAAATGGAAACTTTACCTAACTATGTCTTTTTGAAATATGGATAATTAGCAGTCTGTTATGACTGTATTGTATTACCTAAGTAAATTCTGCCTTTAAAGGACTTTCCACGGCCGCTGAGATGGCTGGCATTTTCAGGACATTATATTAGAAAAGTTGGATATCCCCGCCCCCACTGTTAAAGATTATGGGGGTTTAAAATGTGTATATCAACAGTATGTATGGAAATTATTCCTTGCTATGCCTATTACTCTGTATGAGGAAATATGTATATGTTTTATGTACATAAAATAATAAACATAAATTTAAAAAAAAAGAAAGAACGTTGCAGGGGAAGGCAGCAGTGCTCTGGAGACAGATAAAGGTAAGCTCCCTTTTAGGAGGGGGTTAGGAGAAAACAAGAGCCCATCTTGACCACTCCCCCATTGCTCAGTGATAAACCTTTTCTACTGCTTGGCTGAGCCTTGCCTCCTTGCTATGGTGGGCTGTAAGCCGGCCACGCTAACAGACTCTGCAGGGTGGACTGCGGGTTGGCAACAGGTACATTACTGATGCCATCCATGCCTTTTGTCCTGCAGTTGCATAACTGATGTGCTGACTTTCAGTAAATGGTAATTTCATTGGTGTCAGTCATAACCTGCCAGTGTGATACAGGTCATGGCATCAACCTATGATGAACAGTGTGACAGTTGAGGATGGGGGCTTGTGTCATCAGCTAGTAGCAAATCACTGCTTTTACATGCAGGTTTGGTTTTGAGGAAGCTACAGTTTTGCAGGGTGTTTCCAGGTAGTTAAAGCTCCACAAAAATGGCAGTTTCTCAATAGCCAAAGGCTTACCCAGAAATGTGGCTGTTACCTGATAACTGCCTGAATATAATCGTAGTGAATGATGAGGTCACCCAGATTCTATGGAACCCACCTGCTGTTAGGCTACAGGCATAGCAGTATTTCTTGCCATTTACATAACTTCTGCTCCTTAGTCTGCCTCAGATGCTCTAATCACCACATGAGTATATTAAGGAGCTCTTCATCAGCTCTCCATTAATTGGAGTAAACTGTTTCCTCCACTCCCACTCTCAAAGTACTCCAAGTCTTCCTGGCCAAACACAACAGAAAATAAAAAAAAAACACAATTCCTCAGGGCTTCTAAATTACCTCCCCAGGTCTTTTGGGACTGTAGTTTTAACTGCCAGTTCATGTGAGCTGGTAAAACATTTCAGCCACTTAACTAGACGCTCAAGTGAGTCAACTGCAACAGATCACTACTTACAATTTACCTGCTCTACACAACATGTCACTGTTGATTCCTCTTCAGCATCTTCGACTGCCATCTTTCCTCCTCTCATCTTCTACCAGCCATTTTTGTTAACGCGGGCATCTGTTGTAATAAAAAACACCCCCCCGTCCAATATCCCTGGTGGTCCAGTGTGGATGCACTTGCCCGATCGCGAGGCATTATTGTAACAAGAGTCTTCCATCCATCCCTGGTAGTCTAGTGGTACCTCCTCCCCACCTGCCCACTGAGCCCCACCACCCCGCCTCCTCCTCGGTCAGCCGGCGGGCGGCAGCACCCCATTCCGCCTGCCGCCCACCGCCGGCCGACTGACAGCTCGGTAGGGCTGCATGCCCATTGGTTCACAGCCCATACCGCACTACACATTCCAGATATGTGACTCATATGTGAGCGGGTGGTGGGCTCAGTGGGCGGGTAGGGGGGGCACCACTAGACCACCAGGGATATTGATGGGGGTTCTTTTCACAACAGATGCCTGGCGATTGGCAGAGTGCGGTCCTCTGGACCACACAGGAATATTGATGGGGGTGTCTTTATTATAACAGATGCCCGCGATCGGGCAGAATACGGATATTGGACGGGGGTTCTTTATTACAACAGATGCCTGCGATCGGGCAGAAAGCAGGATATTGGATGGGGGGTTTTTCTTTTATTACAACAGATGCCCGCAATCAGTCAGAAAGCGGGATATTGGAAAGGGGGGGGTTCTTTTATTACAACAGATGCCCGTGATTGGGCAGAAAGCGGTCCATTGGACCACCAGGGATATAGTACAGGGAATTTATTTTAAACATATGCCCACGATCGGGCTTCAGGGGGCATCAGTCCCCGACGGCTGCTGCCTGGCGGGGTGCCAGGCGCAAGTCATCAGGAATCGGCACACCTGCATGCAAATGGGATGCAAATAGGGCCATAATGACGTGCAAATGGCCTCATGTGCGCCTTGCATAAATTATGGCCCCATTTGCATGTCACCTTTTGAATATCGCAGATGCTGTGAATGGTGCAATGACACTTGCGCTTAGCGCATCTCCATGCTCCCTCTGGCCACTTGCGATGGTGCAGGTGCCACTCGCCATGCACAGTGAAGTGTGAGGTGCGATATTCAAAGCTGCTGGCCATGGTGCAGCTCCTTTGAATATCGCAGATCCACGCCCTGCAGCAAATGTTGAGCTGCGCCAAGCTTGCACCACAGCCTGGCGCAGTTTGAATATCTGGGCCTTGGTGTACAACTATGGTAAAATGCTTAGGTTATGATTGAACGTTGCACCATTTCAACGTTCTCTCATAACTGCACTGATTTTCAATATTATGACTCCAACCTTTCAACATAGCCATTTTTCCACACCATCTCATAAATGTGACGTGTCATTTTCAAAATCCTGGATGAGATGTGTTTTCTCGCACCTCTGGTGCGGAATGACATTTTGGCCAATATACTATAAATGGCACATGCCATGTCTATAGGGTGAATCTTAAAACATGTATCTTCAAAATTTGGGGTCAAAATCGCAAAGAAACTAATTGTTTAACAAGCAGCCAATGTTCGGCATTGACAAATGTTTGTTATGCACAGGTAGTGGAAGGGCTTCTTTACACAGATTAGGAGATTTGAGAACAGAGTCCTTAGACTGTGTACTATATGCACTAATACACTAAACCTCATATAACTGTTACATTTTTGTTATTTATTTTTTAGGCCACTTTTTATTAACCCACTTACTGCTGAATCTTATTAAGAGATCTGCACCTGCCCGAATAGTCAATGTATCATCCACAGCTCACACCATGGGGAGCATTCAGTTTGATGACTTAAATAGCGAGAAGAGCTACGGTTCATTGAAAGCCTATGGACAAAGCAAACTGGCAAATATTCTGTTTACAAGGGAGCTGGCCAGAAGACTAGAAGGTAACAAGGAGTGACCATTTTTCCACTTATTGTATATTAGGGCAATGTTTCACTTTACTGCATTATTTGTATATACTGTACCATCAATTTTTTTTCCTTTTTCTGAATCTGTGCAGATTGTTTGTTTGTTTGATTTGATTACCGGTTAGGGTCACTGGAATTAGTAATTCTCTTTTTACAGGAACAGCCTTGTGACTTAGAGGAAAACAATTGTACAGCATGAGAAGGCGTGGCATGAAGGATAAATTAAAACATAACTGTTAAAAGAGATGGTTAAAGGTAAGATTATGTTGGCCCACCAGTGCAGTGGTGGTTCTGCTGTTCATGCCACTGGTGACTCAGGTTTGCAAATGAGTCTGGGACATTGGGGGCTGGCCAGGGGGAAGAGAATTTAGTATCCCAGCAGATGTACTCCTCCTCCTCCTCTGGAAATGAGGGTTGCATTCTCCACTCCCACTCCACCACCTGGGGACCACAGATGGTAGTGGTGGTGCAGCTGGAGAGCAACATGGAAGGGGGAGCATAGCTTGAATCCAGCACATGGTCAGGCATGTATGTGTGCATATGCAGCTTGAAGCCCTCTGCATTCCTGTGGATGAAACACAAATGTGTGGAATACCTTGATGTGTGGCAGAATGGTGCCGACACTGAAGGCCCCACTGCTCTGGACTGCCTGCCTGTCTTCATACACAATGGGCCCATCAAGACCATGGCTGACAGTACTCTGGAGGAAGCTCAGAACATAAGCAAATGCTCGTATCAAGAGGAAATGCCCCACGTTGTCCCCTAGATCCCATGTAAGTGACAGAGCTGGGAATGAATAAGGCAGGGAGGTAGCCAGGTGGCGAAGAGCAGCATTGGTGCCCAGGGAAAAAGAATATACAGAAAAAGATAACAGTCTCATAATGTTAAGGTTGGCCCATCAGTTCAGGGGTAGGGCTACCAGTCTCAGCACCTGCATCCCAGGTTCACGAATGAGTCAGATCATTAGGGATCCATTGGGAGGAGGAGGAGGAGGAGGAGGAGGATCTAGCATCCCAGGGGACACTCTTCTCCTCTGGCTGGCTGGCAGATTGGTCCTTGCAACGTGTGGGTAACCTAAGGGTGCCTAGATGGTACAAGCTCAACAGGGAAGGCAGTGGGAGAGGAGATGCAGGGGACTTCCAGCACAAACATCTGTTGCATGCTCAGCTATATGTTCATAAACCAGCATCTCAGGGAGGGATGACTCAGGACAGTAACACCCTCTCAGCTCAGCAGGATGATGCTGTTACAGCATGGAAGAGCCTCACTGCCACCTGATTTATGAATTCCAGCTGTGGGGTTGCCACACACACGCACACACACACACACAAACACGCACACACACACACATGCACACACACACACACACACACATATATACACACACTCACACACACACACACACACACACACACACACACACACACACCCACACATACACACACACATGCACACACACACACACACACACACACCCTCTGTTGGACATACAGGTAGGGCTGTCAGGGGTCGAGGTTACACGATGGGGCTAGATAGTAGCCAGGCTGACAGATGTTGAGTTGGCGGATGAAAAAATGATAATTAAAAACAAAAGATTACCATAATGTTATGGCCTTTCTAGTAAATTAGCAATAAGGTTTTTTTGCTTTTTTTTTCTTCCTTCTGTGTGCACTATATTGGTCAGACATTCAACACATTTGTTCATACACGTAGGTTGATATGCAAATGTTATCACCCTTTTTTTACTTAGAAAAACAGATGTCCAGAGTCTCCAGGAACATTGTCAGAATATATTTTATTTAGTTGTTTTAACCAGGTATAGCACACTAAGCTGAAAGCTTTTTTTACAGGAGTGACCTGGGAGCACAAGTGACTTGCTTAGGGTCACACAGTATGCAAGTGGAAGCTGTGGGATTCAAACCCAGGTCTGGTCTGCTGGATATCACCAAATTTGCAACTCAGAGCCTTAGACCACTGCGCTATACTGCCTCCTATATAACTGCTGTCAGTTCTGGCACTATCCCTAGAAATTCTGGATGGGCTTTTCCTGCCAACAGAATTTTTAAAAGTTGCACGAGCAACCAATTTGTGTGTGAACATTTTTTTATTGTCTGACCCAGCAATCATTTTCCTTTCTTATTCAGTTTCAGCAACTTAGGCAATTTAATATTTTAGTGGGTAAAAACTTACTGTTGCACACATAACCTGAAATGACATAACAAAACAAATTCCAGGCCATTTGTGACATGCCTGCTGGAGGTGGCAGAAGCGGGCAGGTATTCAGTGCTAAGTGTCTCCACTTTTAAGTGGTGTGCTGCAATGGCATTGCTTCATCCATGAGTAGTAATAGAATCACAGAGGAAAGCAGTGACAGTTTTGGCTCTAGCACATGTGCTTTTTCATTTTCACTTCAATCATTGTATAGCTGGACATTAATGTGCATTATGAAATGGATGGTCAAAATGCTCATATCTGATTGGCTGAAGACCACTTTCAAATAGGATGATATCTTGGTACATAATCCTGGTCTAAAAATAGTCCATGGAAATTCAATTGCATCAGATCAGTGGCATGACCAATATGGGTCAGAGCCCGCTCTTCGCAAGTGTTCAATACATATATGGCCCCATATTCCAATGCAGCCGATTGCACCACACAAAGGATAGCACAGCACATAAATTAGCATGCTGCTGTTCCAGAGGTGTACTGGTGCATGTATAGGGTTCCTATTCAGTGTGTGCTACATATATGAATATAGGGCTATGGTAGTACTACATAAAGTGCAGAGGTACAGTGCAGTACAGCTCCTGGCTGGCAGTAGATACCCAGGAACAAAGGTAGGCTAAAATGTCCCAAATGGGTTAGTGCCTGTGCTAATGGCTGCCATAGTTAAACACCAGCTTGCTAGTGGCCACATACATGAAATGATGCGGCTATCACCAGTTCTACACAATGCCTCCACAGGCATTGCACACAGAAATGTTTTGTTCCTTCTTCTGCTCTCAAACTCTTGTAACAGTGCTGGGCAGGTAGACCTTGGGGTTCTTCGCTCCGAGAGGTGGATGTAACTGTCTCACTACCAGCAGCACCAGTGGCACTCTCAGCAGGTGGGATGGTGAGGGGCCACTGAAGATTCGAATGGGGGTGGGTGGATGGAATCAGCCGACAAGGAAAGGCAGGAGTCATACACAGAGGTCGGATAAAGCAAAGATGTTTATTTGACAGGAGGGGAAAGAGGACATGGTCATACATAGAAACATAATATTTGATGGCAGATAAGGACTGCTTGGCCCACCTAATCTGCACATTTCCCTACCTGATGGATAAGCTGCAGATCCTAGTTAACCAACAGCCTACTTCCTCCTACCCGCCACTAGAATTGCCTTATGTCTGTCTCATGCATTCTTGAATTCCCCGACTGCTTTTGACTCCATGACCTCCTCAGGAAGGCTGCTCCATGCATCACAACCTCTCTGTGAAAAAATACTTCCTCACATTAGCTGAGCCGCCTCTCCATCTTCAAATTGTGCCCCCTTGTTCCTGCACATCTCTTTTTCTGAAAGATGCTACCCTCTTGGACTTTATTGAGTCCCTTGAGGTACTTGAAAGTTTCTATCATGTTCCCCCCTCTCCCTCCTTTCCTCGAGGGTATACATATTAAGCTCCTTTAGTCTCTCTTCGTATGTCTTCTGGTGCAGACCCTGCACCACTTTGGTTGCCCTCCTTTGGACAGCCTTCACCCTGTCTATGTCTTTGCATATAACTACCCCCAGGACCCTTTCCATTTTTGTTGTTGTCAGTATCTCACCCCCCACTGGGTACTCTTCCCCTGGGTTTTTGTTTCCCAGGTGCATTACTTTGCACTTCTTTGAGTTGAATCTAAGCTGCCATACATTTGATCATTCCTCCAACCTTGCCAAGTCCCTTCTCAACCTTTCCACCCCACCTTGTGAATCAACCCTGTTGCAGATCTTTGTGTCGTCTGCAAAGAGACATACTTTTCCTTCCAGTCCCTCTGAAATGTCACTTATAAAGACATTAAAAAGGACTGGTTCCAGTACTGAACCCTGCTGTACCCCACTAGTAACACCCTTTCTTCACTGTGGACTCTGTTTACTATTACCCTCTGCATCCTATTGTCCAGCTAATGTTTTACCCATACTACCACCCTGGGACCTACTCCCAGGCTGACTAATTTGTTTATTAATCTTTTGTGCGGGACTGTGTCAAATGCTTTGCTAAAGTCTAGGTAGACCATGTCCACAGCCACTCCCTGGTCTACTACTTTGGTCACCCAGTCAAAGAAATCAATTAGATTCGTCTGACATGACCTTCCCACTATGAATCCATGCTGCTTTGGGCCCTGTGCCCCACTGGCCTCTAGGTACTCAACAATTCTTTCCTTCAGAAGTGATTCCATTATTTTCCATACCACTGAGGTGAAACTGACAGGTCTGTAGTTTGCTGCCTCTGTCTTGCTCCCACTTTTGTGAAGGGAATCATATCCACCCTCCTCCAATCCTCAGGTACCACACCACCCTCCCATGATTTGTTAAGAAGGGTAGTCAGTGGTGTCACTAGTTCTCCCCTTAGTTCTTTTAGAATTCTGGGGTGAATCCCATCAGGCCTCATTGCTTTGTCCACATTCTGTTTTAGGAGTTCTTTCAGAACCCTTTCTTCTGTGAAAGGACTGATACTGACCCCCTATCCAGAGTGTTTCTATTGACTGGATTAGGTACCTCCCCCTCTTCTTCCTTTGTAAATACTGAGCAGAAGTATTCGTTCAGTATCCCTGCTTTTTCACTGTCCCTCTCTGCCCACCCACCCTCCTCTTTATTCAGCCTCAGTATCCCTCCCTTTGTCTTTCTTCGCTCCCTAATGTACCTATAAAAGGTTTTATCCCCCTTCTTAACCAAGTTGGCTATCTTTTTCTTGGTTTGGGCCTTTGTTATTCTGACTGTCTTCCCGGCTTCCTTCTGCTTTAACTAGTACAGTTCACAGTCCTGCTCCTTCTGTGTTTCCTTATACTTCCTGAATGCTATCTTTTTCTCCCTAACCTTCCCCGCCACCTCTTTTGAGAGCCATAGTGTTTTTTTCTTTCATTTTGATTTGTTTATTTGCTTCACACAAAGGCTTGTTGCCTCTGTGATGGCAGTTTCGATGTTTCCCCATTGTTGCTCCACCCCTCCTTCTTGCCTGTTTACTAGTGCTTTTCTGAGGCACTCTCCCATTTTGACAAAATCAGCCCTCCTGAAATCCAGTATCTTCACTTTTGTATGGCTTAACTCTACAGGTGAGTTTATCAGTGAAACACACTGTTCGGTGGTCACTTGTTCTGAGATGGCTACCCACTTCCAGATCTGAGATCCTCTCTCTGTCCCATTTGAGAGTACCAGGTCTAAGACTGTTCCCTCCTGAGTGGGTTCCAACACTAGCTGTCTGAGGCATGCCCCCTGTAGGGCATCGAGAATGGCCCTGCTCTTGGATGTGGCTGCAGCAAAGGTGCTCCAGTTAACATCTGGCATATTCAGGTCCTCCATCAGCAATATCTCCTTTTCTCTGCCATGCTAAAGATGCCTTCTATCATTTCCTTGTCCATTTCCTCCCCCTGAGACGGGGGTCTGTATACAACCCCTGTGTGGATTGTGGTGCCATTTCCAGTCTCCAGGGTGACCCAAAGAGCCTCCTCTCCTCCCTGTTTACCCTGTAGTTTCATTGCTTTGATCCCTTCCCTTTCATAGAGAGTTACTCCTCCTCCTATTCTACCCTCCCTGTCCCTCCTGTAGATTGTGTACCCTGGTATGTTGACATCCCAGTCATGGTTCTCTGTGTACCATGGTTCTGTGACTGCCATGATATCCAGGCATCCCCTCTTCCATGAAAGCCACCAGTTCAGGGAGCTTGTTACCTAGACTACGAGCATTGGTACTCATTAACCTCCATTTTTTGATGGCCATACCCCTTTTTGCCCCATCCCTGTCCTTACTGCCTTTGTCTTTTTCTCTATTTACCCCTACCCTTCTCCCTATCGACTTCTCTATCTTGGTGTTTACCTCACTAACTACCCTAATTTTTGAAGGGACGCTAGGATTTCCCCTTCTCCTTTTTTAGTGCCTCCCCCCTTGCCTAGTTTAAATGCTTGTCAATTAAACATTTAAACCTGTCACCTAGGATCCTGGTTCCCTTCTGGACAGATGCAGACCATTGCACCAGTGTAGGCCTGCATCCCTCCAGGTGGACCCCAGTCCCCAGGGAAGCCAAATCCTTGAGTTCTGCACAAATTTGTCAACCACTGATTGAATCCCATGGTGCAGAGCATCCTAGTCTCACCCATACCATAGACAGGCAGCACCTCCGAGAAGGTTACCATGCGTGCTACTTGTCTAAGTCCCCTCCCCAACTCCACAAACTCCTCCTGCACTGCTCTGATCCCTTTCCCAGCCAGGTCATTTGTCCCTAGGTGGACAATGACATCCAGCTCCCTTCCCTGTGCAGCTGCTCCTGCGATTCTGAGGATTCGCTCCCTGTCCCTCCAAGCCATGGCACCAGGCAGGTACTTTACCTCCCTCTCCCATCCCTCCCCCAGTTCTACCTTCCTAACAAGATGGAAAAGAACAAGGAAGATTCTTGGTGATGAACCCACTGGAGGATTACCAAGGACTGGACGATGCTTTGGTAATTCTGACACAACCAGGAACCAGAAGAATTCCGAGGTGAAGATAGATGTCCAATGCAACCAGGAACCAGAGGAATGCGAGGTGAAGATGGATGATTCTGAAGTGTCAACACAGGAGACTGGAACAAAATAATAAAATGGCGGATACGTTCTACACTGGGCATCTCAAGATTCATCCTCCCACTCTGCAGGAGGCGTCCCCTGACCAGGGCACTCCGGCCTGCCAAGGAACAGCACCTAGGGATGTGGCTTAGCTTCACCGCAGTCCATGCATCTCCAGTTCACCTTTCAGCTCTGCAGGTATGAACTTCCTTGCAGCATGCCCCACTTTTTCCCCGGTGTTACCTCCAGCTCCTGATTGGAAGGCACTGGTGAATCCGAGCTCCCGATTGGCTTCCAACTTCTTTTTACTGTCTGAACTTTGCTGCATGCCTCCTAGCCAGAGTTTTAACTGGTGGGCGCACATTTTTCAAACCTCCTTTTACCTTCTGTTTTTTTTTTTTTTTTCCATTTTCCCATTAGCAAGTTGTACTGTACTGTCACTAGAGGGAAATAATCTTTATCTAAGTGATCCCTGGCTGTTGTTCATATAGATACCTTCCTAAACTACATTTCCCCCCTCCATCTGACCAACTCCCTCCTCTGCACTCCCTGCTTACAAATTCTTCCTCTTCCTAAATCAGTTATTCACTAATTTCTCTGCCTTATAAACAATGCACTCCCTACTCTCCTCTCTCCCCCTTGTTCTACTCATATCCCTCTCTCTTTATCACCTCCACTTGCTCTCTACTCACCTATTCCTAATAACTCTCCAAACCCCATCAGTTACTATCTCCAATCCCCTACCCACATCCATGCTATCACTCCCTCCCTGCCATTTGAAATAGGGTCTCACTCTACCACTATTCCTTATGCGGCTTTGATAATGGTGTCCAATTTTGCTGAGATTCTCCACCTTCTTCTTCCTCACTCATCCACTCCCTTCTCCTCAAACTCCCAACCTCCTCTCCAGCCCCCTCAACATCCTCTAAGCTCCTCTTTCTCATACTCGTCCTACTCTTGCTGTCCACCAGGGATATCCACCCCCAACCCAGGCCCTACTGCCCCTTGCTCCTCTGGTGCCTCCTTCTCTACTGTCTCCCCTGCTCTCTTCTCTTAGCTCTCCCAAGGGGCTTAAAGATCCTACATCTAAACACCCATGCTTGTTGAAAAAATAGACCAGATTCAGACCATGGTGTGCGCTCTAAAACCAGACATTCTAATTGTCTCAGAAACTTGGCTAAAGAACAGTATCCCTGATGACTCGGTCTCCATTAATGGCTACTCACTGCTAAAGCAAGACTGTGCTGGCAGGGGTGGTGGTGGTGTGGCCATTTATGTCCTAGCCTCCATCCAATATTCCATCATCTAGTCATCCTCCAATCCTGAGACCCATGATGCCCTAGCTATCCATGTGACCTTCCCCTTCACGCTCCCAATCTTCATAGCCAGCATATACTGCCACCCAAATGTCCATCCTTCAGTCATGCTAGACCTCCTAACCACCATCTGTTCCCTTGCTCTCTCTGGAGAATTATTCATCCTAGGTGACTTCAATATAAATTGGTTGTCACTTAAGACTACTAAAACTAAAAACAAAATCATAGCCCTAAGCCTCTCCCAACTGATCTCCGAACCCACCCAAACCACAAGACACAACGACACTCCCTACTCGACTGCTCCCTTACCTCCAACCCCCACCACGTCATCACCTCTGGTGTCCTCCCTGATGCTCTCAGTGACCATAACCCAGTATTCATAGTTAGGAAAGTCCACAGAACTAAATCACCACACAAAACCATACAACTATGCTCTTTCAAGTCTCTTGGTCTTGAAGCTCTCTTGAGTAACTTTGCCACTTCTGACTGGTCCCCCCCCAACCTCCTTCCCCTCAGTTGAAAAGGCCCTTGCCAACTTCAAAGAAATCTTTCTTGTAAACTGGAATGTCTTTGACCCACTCAAACAAACCAGAGTCAGAGGTAACCACTTACCTTGGATAACCCCTCAACTTCTGGCCTGCTTCAGTGCTAGAGATCGAGCCTGGAAGCGTCATAAAGCTACCCAGCATCCTAGTGACCTTGCAAACTTCTGCATGCTCAGAAACGCATGCACCAGGGCTACAAGGTTAGCCAAGTCCAAATATTTCAAATCTGCCTTCATCACCAACATAAATTCCCCTTCAAAGTTCTGGAAGGTGGTCCACACCCTATTTACACTCATCTCACCCAGCACCCTGGTACTTGGAGTAAATAACTCACTAGTGCCTGACCCACGAGCTGTAGCAATGGAATTTAACTCCTACCATACCATCTACCCCACTGAGCTACTGAAATCCCTCCCCTCCTACCCTTCCCCCTCCCCACCCTCTACCGGTGTGCCCCCTCCACCACCTTCCCACCTTCCCTTCCCTTCTCTTTTGCTACTGTAACCCCAAATGATACCCTAAGTGCCCTCCTCACCATCTACCCCTCTAAAGGTGCCTCCCCTGATGGTCTGGACCCAAAACTCCTCTCCCTCTTTGCTTTGGCCATTGCCTACCCCCTCTCAATAATCCTAAATCTCTCACTGTCTACTGCCTCGGTCCCCTCTTCATGGAAACATGCTGTGGTCCTCCTTCTACCCAAAGGGGGTGACCCCTCATCCCCTGGCAACTATCACCCCATTTCTCTCCTCCTTACCCTTGTCAAGCTTCAAGGACATATTGTCCTCTCCCAGCTCACCTCTTTTCTATCTGACACCTCCTTTTTCACCCCTTTCTAGTCTGGTTTCAGGAACAATCACTCAACCAACACCTCTCTCCTACGGCTCACAGACTCCATCCTAACCGGGATGGGCAATGGCCAAATTACCTCTGCTATTTTTGTCGAGCTGGCCAAGGCCTTTGACACTGTCTCTCACACCCTTCTCCTTGACCCACTCCCAGCAGCTGACCTATCTCTCACTGCTACAAACTGGTTCAAGGCCTACCTTATTGGTAGAACTCAATCAGTTAATATCTTGGATGCCACTTCTCCTCCCCTCCCGGTTAGCACTGGAGTCCCCCAGGGCTCGCTATTAGGGCCCCTCCTATTCTCCATCTTCTTAAATGACCTTCCCTCTGTTTGCTCTCCATCCTCCGCTATACATATGTATGCCAATGTTATAGTCTTGTATGCATCTGGCTCCTGTCCTGATGAGGTTACAACCAGCTTACAGCAAGACTTCAACAAGGTTCAGCTCTGGTTTGCTAACCATAAACTTTTCCTCAATGTCAAGAAGACTGTCTTCATGACCTTTGGCACAAGGTAGAGACTCTCTAGGCTTCCTTCCTTATCCACTTTTCACACCCTTGAGGGGACTTTACTTGAAGACACATCCTCTTTCAGGTACTTAGGTGTTTGGTTGGACCAACACCTAAATTTCTCCGGACATACTGACGCCATCTAGAAAAAAAACTGCGCCCCAAGCTTGGTGCCTTCTTCAGGAACTATAGCTGCATCCCTCCTACAGCCAGGCATGAATTTGTTCAGAATATGATACTGCCCATTTTTGACTACTATGACATAGTCTTTGGTGCTGCCACTAAGTCCTCCATGGCCAGACTGGACACCTTCAGTTCCTTCATCTGCTTTGCCCTGGATGCCCCCCACCCCTTGCACCCATCACTGTGATCTTTATCGTGCCCTGTCCTTCCCCTCTCTTACAAATAGGCAACTCTCCTACTGTGCTAATTTCACCTCCAAGCACTGGTTGGATGAGTTCCCTTGCTACCTCACCTCCTCCTTTATAACACGCCACACCCTCCCATTCCCTTAGATTAACCGACTCCCATACCCTGGTTGTCCCTGCAAAGCCACCCAAATTGGCCAATCCGGTTACTCTCACTGCCTCCCAAAAATTTGGAATTCCTTCCCCCTTCAAATCTGGCACTTATCCTCAGCCAACTCCATCAGCTCTGCCCTCAATAATTACCTTACACCTAGCTGCTCCTGCCATGTTCCTCCCTAATTCCCTCCTCTAAGCCCTGGACAAACCCTACCCCCAACCCTCACCTTTATTTTATCCTGTGCACACACACCCCAAATTTCTAGCCCTCCTCCCCTTCCCACTAATTGCCCCTCCTTACTGGCCTCTCTTGATCTTTCACAGAATGTAAAGGACACTGAATGCTCTCCATGGGTCCCTCTCCTACCCCCTCAAGGGGCTTGTATCTCTCATCTACTCCCTTCCCCCACCATCTTAAAAGGGTCTCTCTGGGACACTGCCTTATCCCCTTCTCTCTGGTCCCCCCAGTCCCCTTGCAGGGTTCCTTGCATCCTGAAGGGGTCTCCAGGGACATGACTCTTCAGCCTCCCCCCAATTCACCCTTCCCTCCTCTTTTCTTTCATGTAAGCACTTGTTTACCTATTAACCCATCACTTATTATTGTCCACTCTTTCTGCATGTTATACGCAACACTGTTATAACACTATTTGTAACACCTGCCTTACAACTGTATGTTAATGTTGATCTTGTAACTTGAATGTTTAATGTCTCATTCCAATTGTACCCCTTACCCCCAGCTTGCACCGGCAGACAAGCGACTTGTTGCTCAGTGTGCCTTCCTGGTGAAACATTTCAAAAAATAAATAAACTGGGCTTTGACGGACTCAACTTATGGCAAATCACCAGGTGACACAGACAACGTTCTTCCAAGACAAGCACATTCTTCAGAGGGCAGCCAACTTCGGGACATCTGGATCAGGAACCAAGAGACGATAATGGAATGGTGGAAGCAGTGCACTGGGGCTTCAGTGTACTTGACTTTGAACTGAGGAAAACAAGAAACGGCAGGTGCAACTTGCACAGGCTTCGATGTACTCAACTTTGGTGGATGACAGTAACATGGTCAAGGATCTTCTGGACGGACATCTTCTGGAAAAGAAAGATGTTGAAAGATGTCTTCCTCCAGGTAGAGATGGATTAGGTAGAAGTAGGATGGCAGACAACACCATAGAGCAATGTCGTGGCAATAGATTGAGTCTATACACATACATTGAGAACAGCAAAGCTGGCAGATACACTTACACACTGCACCTAGAGAACTGTTTGTTGCTGGGTCAGTTTGCCTGGAACAGGGAAAAATTGCTAGAATCTGGGGCAATTGTTTGTTGCAGGGGGCAATTTACCAGGATCAGGAGCAAATTACAAAAATCCAGGGCAATTGTTAATTGCAGGGGCAATTTGCCAGGAACAGGGGCAAATTACCAAAGTCCAGGGCAGTTGTTCATTGCAGGGGCAAATAACCAAAGTCCAGGGCAGTTGTTCATTACAAGGGCAATTTGCCAGGAACAGGGGAAAATTGCTAGAATCTGGGGCAATTGTTCGTTGCAGGAGCAATTTGCCAGGAACAGGGGCAAATCACCAAAGTCCAGGGCAATTGTTCATTGCAAGGGCAAATAACCAGAATCCCAGTAACAATACTTTGCAATCAACACAACAGTTCAGATGCTAGTCAATACACATTTTCATCAGATGACAGTCACTAGATGGCAGTTGTGTGCTAAGCACCCTTCTTTCACTGACCCTTAACAAAGTACTTCACTTGTGGGTTCCTTCTGGTACCAGGACCTGGCTACCCCTGAAAACCATTGGGCTTGATGCCTTCTTTCCCCCTGGGCCTTCCTTACTGTTATTACTGCTGGGCCCCTTTAAATCTTTCAACACAGTGGGCCTTTCTGTTCTTGGCCCCTTTTAAATAACTTGGGCCTGATTGCCCCTTTGAACTATTCTGGAGCTTGCTCTGCTGGGGCCCCCTTTGTACTATGTGGCTTAGCTCACTAGACCCCCATTTAATTACGGGGCTTGCTTCACTGGGCCCCCTTTAACACTGGGGCCTAGCACTGCCCCTTTATATCCCTCAGGGCTTGCCTGTTTAAAAACTAAGGCCTGTGTTGCCCCTTTAAATAACTTCAAGCTTACCAAGGCCTTGTTGCTAGTCACTTGCCCTTGCCCCATCTCAGCACTGCCCCTTTCATAAATATTCAACAGCTTCCCCTATGGCCTTTAGGTTGGGCCCCTCCCCGTGGGCATTGCTTGCCCAGAATAATTAATTATTCCACTTACAGGCTGACCCTCCTGTCCGGTTGCTGGATAATGCTCCAAGTGCTAAACAATTTAAAACTTTTTTTTTCTAAAACTGATACAGGGGGCCAGCACTCTTCTACGTGCTGCCACTGACTCACCACCTTGGCCTGAGGTGAAGCTGCTTCAGTTGGGAGGAGGGAGGTTTACTGACTGAGGGAAGGACTGACCGCAGCAGTAACAACAGGCGAGTGGAGGATGACGGCGTGCCTCTGGAGGGTAGACAGCTTTTCATCGAGATGCAGCGGAAAAGGAAAAAAAATGGAGCACTTTAACGCCAGGCACTGGTGCAACAGGACTGCCAGAACACTGCCGAATTCTACACTGGCCAGAGGAGAGGGACCAGAGGAGTCGTCAGGACCACTTCAACAAGGCAGCTAAGCCAAGTCCTCAACACACTCCTGTGCTCTCTTCCCTTCCGTGGCCAGCCCGAAAATTGCCACAGAAACGTCTGTCTTCTCTTTCCAAAGTGCTCTGAGTTCCAATTCTAGAACCCCAAGCACCTGACACCAACTTAGCTTTTTTTTAAAAAATAAGCCTCACGTGCTGGACCAGGGACGGGAGTCCCAGCACATTGGCAGCCACAGCTCACGATGTCTGCTGTGGGGGGGGGGTTTCTGTGAAAGAGCGGCAGCGAGGGGAGAATGTTTTTTTTTTTAACACAGCAGCTGCTTTTGTGGGGGGAAACCCTGGCAGGGGACCCTACACGCTACCCCTGATGCCCACACTGCCCTGGGGCACCTTTGCTTTATTTCTTTTGTGCCCCCAACTTTGGGGCACTACAGATTTGGGCCTGCCAAACGATGCATGTCCCCATGTATCCCCCAAATTTTCTTTTTTATACCACTAGCACAACATCTATTAGCTATACAGATATCTCTATTGCTTTTATAACTTTTAAACTCCAGGACAGTTATCTTAACTCTACAAATTCTTTAACTCTAAATGAAGTCTATAACTCTAACTAACTTTAAATGACAGTGTCTGCTGTTATTTACTAAGCTACTGTACAGGAAGGGATTGGATCTGGAAGGCTTCCTTCATGAATCTTTAAGGGGGTACAACAAAATTGGACCCTGTGACCTATGGATCTGGGGAACCATGGTATCATTAGAAACACACTCTACCTCCTGGAAATCTACAGGCATGGGGTTTACAGTGGGCTCAGTAACTGAACGGTAGGACGGGTTCATATGGGATGGATGAACCCAGGGATTATCACACCACTGCATTGGGGATTGGGGACCCTGTGTCAGTGGGTCCATCCATAGAACACTCCTGCCTCTCCTTTGGTGTTAATTCAGGCCTTTCTTTCACAGTTCCTTGAAGTATACAGGGTCTGAGCTGACTTCGATGCACTAACTTTTCAACTCCCTTCCTATTTTCCACTTGGATCTTGCACACTTTGAGGTCAGGGTACAGAACTGCCACGACAACGTAAGGCTCTGGTTCCCACTCTGAAAGTGACTTGTTCCCTTGATTGGTTCTCTTCAACAGGATACATTCTCCCACAGACAACGAGATGCTTTACGGTTGAATACCTTCCCCTTCCTTTGGTCTCCAAGGGTTAACACATCCTTCTGGTGCAGTCATCGTTTCAGGTTCGGTTCAGCTGATGATTATTTCACTTTTGTGTAATCCCCCCTACAAATGGGGGTTCCTAAAAGCTTCCCCAGAGCTCGTTTTAATGCTCCATGCCTGGCTGGTATTCAGCGTTTAAACCGTTTAAATAGATGGCCAGTGAGCGCCTTAAAGCCTCCATATTACTGTCTCTTTAAGGGCTGCTTGTTCACAGTCATATTTAGCTAAACTAAGTGGGGGGGGGGCTGCGTGGTTGTATGCCCGAGACCCGCCAAGACTGCCCAGTAAGTGCACCGTACTGCCCTCGCTAGGTTGTGCAGTGGGAGGCCTCTGAAGAGGGTGCAACTGGTTATTAATAATAGCGTAGAGTACTAATGATAATGTGTTTGTTCTAACCTGCCTACTTTGCAGTAAAGACAGTTCTGACTATCTCCTCCATTTTGGTCCAGAACTGCCGAACTGGACCAATCAGTACCTCGGGACTCTGTAGAGCCGTCTGACCAATAGAGACATTGTTTGTAATTACGGAAAGGCATTACGGGCTATGGCACTTTTTCGCACCAATGAGAGCAGGAATAAATGACTGGCAGGTGTTGCCAAACAATGGAATCGGGTGTGCTCGAACTGAAAGGAGTGCCCCAGGATGTAAGGGGGCAGATGCGTTGTGATTGAGAAGGAGAAAGGAGCCCTGAGCTTTTGCGCCGTTTGAGTGCTCGCGCGGGAAGCGCGTGAAAAGCCTCGCATGGCCGTTTGAATTTTCGCAGCTATTAGGACTAAATCCGGTCGGTAATCAGAGAGAGGCTGTGTCCAGCACAGCTACCTACCAGGCTCAACCTGTGGAGGACTGGAGAATCTGCTGAATCGCTCCGGTCCATCGAAAAGTTGAAGCTGCCGTTGTAGCACCTGGAGTCTGCTGTGAGTTCGTGGTGGGTCTTGGAAGCAACTGCCTGGTATGGTACCCTCTGTTGTTTGCCATATAAATGTGTGAGGAGGTTTTCAAGCTCAGACTCAGCCCTGCAAGTGGCGGGAGTGGTTTATCTGCTGGAGGTGTGAGTACTGGGTGGGGTAGCTCCTGGTAATTTTTCTGACAAGTGGCAAGATAAACCCAATCAGTTCAGTATACTGCTGCCTGCACTAAGCGCCTCCTGCTCATTCTGATCTGTTTGGGACAGTAAGTTCATTACGTGTCAGGGCCTCAACCAGCTGCCATGAGGGACTAGCCATTAGGGCTTGGGTACCCAGGGACAGTAATTATTAGGTTTAGGCCTGTGCACAGAGCCCTAGGTAGATAAGTATAGTGACAAGCCAATCACCTCGATTTTCCCCCTGTCCTTGTTATTTCTCTCCCTCAAATAAATCAGATTTTTTGCTTTGCATTTATACCCTGGCTGGATTGTGTTTTACTGAGGATATACTGTACAGTGAAAGTGTAATAACGGTATCTTACTTTCTAGGGGGTTCCCGGAGTGAGCAGAGAGATACGAGCCGGAGGGTAAGTGGACCAGGGAAAAGTATTGTCAGTACTTCGAGTGAGCCACTAGAGGGACAAAAAGGTGGTTGCAGTAACCCAGAGGGCTGTGACCGAGTCAATCTTGACTGTTCTGACCCCGACCTCTGGGTGGAGGCACCCGTCATCGGATCCTGGCCCCTCACCCTGTTACAGTTGAGGCAGGCAGGGGTAGTAGCCCTAAGGGTAGCGCCCCCTGGGGGTTACAAATTGGAGGCACCACTGGGATTAGCGTCCCCTAGTGGCCAAGCGAGGAAGTGCATAAGAGATGGAGAAAGAGGAGGGGGATATGTTGGCGAAAATTAAGTTGGGTCCTATTAAGACAATGGTGCACAAACTGATGGGGTGGGGTGAAGCCGAAGAGCTGGATTCCCAGAAAATTGTGTTACTGTTAGATGTGCCTCTGGGAACCCCAACTGCTGACATCATTTCTGCAGCAGAGTGAATTAAATGTTTAGGTAAAGTGGAGGTAAAAGGGCATATGGCTGACCTGCTTGACCAGATGTTGCAGGTGCTACTCCTGTGCAGTGTGGCCATCGACCCCGAGAAGGTACCTCCAGTGATTTACCCGGAGGGTGCCTCACAGTGGTGGAGGTTAGTTCATATCCGAAGTGGGTCAGTCACTCCTGGGGGTTCCCCCCAGATGAATAGTTTTAAAGATAAACTGCTTAAATTGCTGGCTGTGGAGGGGAGGACTACCCAAGAACTGCTGCAAGCATTGGATTTGTCTAGTGATGCTACCCCTCAGGTTTCCCCAGGTACCTCCCCCTGTCCCCCCAAGAGTTCTATTTTGGCTCCACTGCCCCTAGTAGTCCCTCCTATTCAGCTCGATTTCTACCGTAGGCTGAAACTTTTTTCTGGCACGGTTCCAGTGCCTACCGGGGAGGATGACCTGGAAGCTTGGATGGACTCACGCCACCCCTTAGTTCAGGAGTGGCAGTGCTCTGAGGGGAGAAGAGGAAGAGATTGATGGAGAGCCAAGGGGCCCTGTTAGAAGCCATTAGGTTTTAAGCGGCCACCAACCCAGCAGCCACTGCCGCAGAGTACCTTTCTGCTTTTGAGGGGGTGTTTGGGAGCACCAAAACTGGGGAAGATTTATTATGGAAATTCAGGTCTGCCAAGCAGTGGAGGAATGAGAAGCTCTCCGCCTTTGTCACTAGGGTGGAGCGGGGTTTGCAAAAGGCCTATAGAAAAGGGGGAATCACAGCCACGGCCCTGAATCAGGTCAGGTTGGAACACGTTTTAAAATCTGCTAGATTCTCTAGTGTAATACTGTTAAAACTTAAGTTACATGATCGACGGGCTACCCCGCCAGAATATTGTCAGTTGATGAGGGAAATTAGAGAGGTGGAGACCGATGAAGAGGGGTAGGAACCCTATGTGGGGGCGGTGAACCCTGGTATGACCCCTGAGCATAGCACCCCTGAGGAGACCCGCTTGTCAGGAGGGGCTAATGGGTCTCCGGATTTTCCGGGCGATGTGGGGATGCAAGCTATTTTCTCCAACCCCCACGTAGAGAGTGAGTTGAGGGCCGAGGTCAGAAACTTGCGAGAACTGGCGAGGGACTTGAAGCAATCTGCCATGTACCCTGTTAGGTCAGGGGAGCCTGAGCTATCCAGAAACCAGAACTCTGGCCCAGGGGAGCCCCTGTTCCCCCTCAGGGTCCCCAACAGATAAGGTGTCCACCGCCCAATAGAGATTCCCGGGACCCCAAGTTCTGTTACCATTGTGGGGAGGGTGGGCATTTTCAGCCTGAGTGCCAGATGCCGGAGAATTTAATGAAAGTCAACAGCAGACTGATCACTTGGCATCACAGGGCCCACACTCGACCCCCCAGGAAAAGCTTTGTGACCCGGGCCCATGCTCAACCCACTGTCACTGATGTTCCCCCCGAATGGTCTGATGTGCTCGGGCCCTCAATGGAGACCCCAGTGAGAGTAAATTGAATTTCCACCCGAGCTGTATTAGACAGTGGCTCTCAGGTAACCATCATGTTTCAGGACTGGTATCAGACACACTTACCTGAGGTGCCCCTACAACCCTTGGATGGCCTACATGTGTGGGGATTGAGCGACGAGGCTTGTCTGTATTTGGGGTATATCTGAATCTGGTTGTCATTCTCTGCATCTGTGGCTGGAATGGATGAGCAGGTGGAAACCTTAGCTTTAGTTTGCTCGCCCACTGGACAGTATGATGGAGTGCCGTTGTTGATTGGGACGAATGCTCATATGTTTGTACAGTTGGCCCAATTGTGTTCGGAAAAACAAGCATTCCAGACCGGGTGAGCTTTAAGCATACCCGCTGTGATCCAAAAGGCAGTTGCAACTCAGGCGAAGGGTAGTCGGGAGGAACCCAAGGGTCCGGTGGGTGTAGTGTGGAAAAAGGACCCGGCTCCAGTGATACTTGCCCCGAATACCCACTGTGTCCTGCATGGAGAAGTACGACTAAGAACAGATGTTAAGAATAAGTTGTTGATGTTGGATGCGCCTGTGGAGGGGAGATTACCTGAGGGACTGTTGGTTAAGCCCAGTATTTTGCCGGCTAGGGCTCATGCTTATGTCAAGAGGGTGATGGTTCAAGTGCATAATGTGTCCGACAAGGAGCTTTGAATAAGAAGAAGGTGCACGTTGGCAAGTGTGCATCATGCGGATACTGCAGTGCTGCCAAATAGTAAGGGTTTCAAGGCCGCTGACAGAGTTGCTCCTGACTTGTTTGATTTCAGTGACTCCCCGCTACCGACTGAATTTAAACAGAGGATCAGTGACAGGCTTGCCAAGAGGGACTGGGTTTTCTCCCTGAAAGAATGGGATGTGGGATGTGTGCAAGGGGCTGAGCATCACATTCGGCTGCATGATGAAAGGCCTTTCCAAGAGAGATCCCAGCGTCTGGCCCCAGCTGATATAGATGATGTAAGGTGGCACCTGCAAGAGATGTTGGCTGCTGGTGTAATACAAGAGTTCAGGAGCCCCTATGCCTCCCCCATAGTAGTAGTAAGGAAAAAGAATGGGGTGGTTCAGATGTGTGTAGACTATCACACCTTGAATTGGTGGACCATCCCAGACCAGTATAGCATGTCGCGCATACAGAACACCTTGGATTGTTTAAATGGTAGCAAGTGGTTCTCTGTGTTGGACCTTCACAGTGGGTACTACCAGATCCCGATGGCCCCAGAAGACCGAGAGAAGACTGCATTCATTTGCCCCCTAGGTTTCTATGAGTTCATTTGGATGCCTCAAGGGATTTCAGGTGCCCCAGCCACCTTTCAGCGCCTGATGGAGCGGGCTGTGGGGGACATGAATTTGCTCGAGTGTTTGGTGTACCTAGATGACGTCATAGTGTTTGGCTGCTCGTTGGAAGAACACGAGCAACGATTATTCGAGGTCTTGGATCGGTTGGAGGATTTAGGCCTCAAGCTGTTTATAGACAAGTGTCAATTCTTTCAGACTTCTGTGAAATATGTGGGCCACATAGTGTCCACTGAGGGCATAGAGACTGACCCTAGGAAAGTGGAGACTTTGACTACTTGGCCTCAGCCCAGGAACCTGAAAGAGCTGCAACAGTTTCTGGGGTTTTGTGGGTATTATCGGTGGTTTGTTAAGGATTATTCTTGAGTGATTCGCCCTCTCCTCAACCTCACTCAGGGGTACCCTCCTACGCACAAAAAGTATAAGAAAGTTGTGCGCTCTGCGATGGAGAAAAAGTATTTCCGGCCGAATGATATGTTTTGGGATTGTTGGACTGCGGAGTGTGGGAAAGCTTTCTATGACATCATATATCAACTTACCCATGCCCCAGTGTTAGCCTATGCTGACCCGGCCAAGCCATACATTCTCCATACGGATGCCAGTCTACAAGGATTGGTGGCTGTGTTATATCAGGAACACTTGAATGGTCTGAGACCTGTAGCTTTTGCAAGCTGAAGTCTGGCCCCTTCAGAAAAAAATCCAGTGCACAAACTAGAGTTCCTGGCCTTGAAGTGAGCCATTGTTGACCAGTTTCATGACTATTTGTATGGTGCCAAGATATTGGAAAAGACTGATAACAATCCTTTGACGTATGTACAGACCTCAGCCAAGTTGGATGCCACTGGCCATAGGTGGCTCTCTGCCTTGGCCACCTACGACTATGCTGTTGAGTACAGAGCAGGCTTAAACCATATAGATGCGAATGCCCTCTCTCAGAGACCTATGCCACCATCCGATTGGGTCAGGTTGTCAGAGCCTGACATAAGGGCCCTGTGCCAGAAATTTGACAAGGAGGAACAGGTGTCTCCTGATGCTGTGGTCTGTACAGTGGATTGCTTGGGGCCATCCGAGAACTGCATACCTGCTGCCTACTGTCATTTTTCTGCACTGGACACCAGTTCACTGCCCCAGTTTGACAATACTAGTCTTCAATGGGCTAAATCCCGCGACTCTATGATAAAAACGGTTGTGGAAGCTTTGCAGGCCGGGCGGGACGTGTCCAAGTTGCACTCCACCGACTTGAGAACTGCATTGTTATACAGAGAAGGGCCCAAATTAAGGCTGATTAACCAACTACTGTACAGAGCGACTGTGAATAAGGAGGACCGGGTCGTCAAACGACAGCTGGTGCTGCCCTCAGAATTTAGGGAACTGGTCTTGAGGTCCTTGCATAATCACATGGGGCATCTTGGCATAGACCGAACATTTGATCTGGTACGGACCCGATTTTACTGGCCAAAAATGAGTACGGATATAGAGCATTATGTCAAGACCTGTAGCCGTTGTTTGCAAAGGAAAGCCCTACCCAAGAGAGCTGCTCCCATGGTCAACATCACCACTAGTGCCCCTATGGAACTGGTCTGCATTGATTTCTTGAGTCTAGAACCAGATCTGAAAAATATCAGTAACATATTGGTGGTCACTGATCATTTTACCCGATGTGCACAGGCTTTCCCTACTAAGGATCAGAAAGCAACCACAGTGGTTAAAATACTTGTTGAAACCTTTTTTGTCCACTATGTGGCCCCCCAGTGGATCCATTCCGACCAGGGGAGGGACTTTGAGAGCTGCCTGATTAAAGAGATGCTGTCTTTGTGGGGAGTGCGAAAGTCAAGAACTACCCCTACCACCCTTAGGGAGATCCCCAGCCTGAAAGGTTTAATCGCACGTTGCTTGATATGTTGGGCACACTGCAACCCAAAGACAAGCCGAGATGGAGCCAGCAGATTAGCACCCTGGTTCATGCTTATAATTGCACCAAAAGTGATGCCATGGGATTTTCCCAGTACAGACTGATGTTTGGGAGAGAGGCTAGATTGCCCATGGATGTGTGTTTTGGAGTTTCCTCTGATGGGGTGCAAGCAGAAAATCATCTACAAAACATACAGAAGCTGAAGGCCCAGTTAAACCATGCTTATCAGTTGGCCCAGACCATGGCTGCTAAACGAAAAACCTGGCCAATAAGGAGAGGTATGACAAGAAAGTGAAGACAATGGAACTGAGAGAAGGGGATAGAGTGTTACTGAGAAATCTGGGACTGCATGGAAAACATAAAATTGCTGACCGATGGCATCACCTCCCTCACATTGTTGTGGGACAACTGGCAGATTTGCCTGTTTACAAAGTGCGGCCTGAAAACAATTTCAAAGATGTGAAAACTATGCACCGAAATCATCTGCTGCCAATCGGGCAAATCCTGATTGAAGCTGAACCTCCAAATGTCTCCCCCTCCCGGCCTATGACTAGATCTGCAGCCAGGAAAAGAAAAGAACCAAACCAATTGATCCGTCAGCAAGCCAACTAAGAGGGCCTTGTCCAAATCCTGCCAATGGAGATGATCACCAATCGGTGTCTGATGAGAATGAAAATGATATTGAATACTATTCCTCTTACGAACTGAGCCAATTGTTTCGGGGCAATCCCCTTGTTAACTCTGCAGATGAGGTTGGGCCTTCTGGACTGTTTGAGTCCTACTTTGTCTCCGGAACCAATGCTTCCAGAGGATGAGCTGGGTAGCAGTAAAGCCCAAGGGGTGGGGTCCTTGAGCCTGGCTGAACTGTCTGGCCTGGCTGAACTATCTGACTTTTCAGAAGGAGAAAGTGATATGGGGGAACCAGCCAGTGATATGCCGGAACCTGAAGAATATTTTGAATGCCCTGATGGTTCCTTACTAGTGCCCACACCACCCTCAGCTGGGCCAAGTAGTGTGGGTCCTGGTGTAGAGGGTCATGCCCCTGAAAGTACTACTAGCGCTGGGTCCTTTTCCCTTGTGGAGGTTTCCCCTGCTAATCTCAATGAGGCTGAAATGGGGTTGGGATCTGTGGCAGGGTTTTCTGAGACCCCTAGAGGCTCCAGCCGGGAAGTATGGCCAGTGGTAAAATTGAATTATGAGTCTCTGGGTCAGCCTGTGGACTTGCCTCTACATGTGGTCCACAAAGGGGTGGCCTAAGCTAACCTTGGGGGATAACTCTATTCTGTTAGTATTGCCCTTTGAATGTGGTGCCCCTGTTTTAGGTAACCCACCAGTAGCTGATAAGGAGGAGTCCCCTCTGCCCAGGTGTCATGGGCAGGAACTAATGACCTGAGTTAACAGGGGAACACGAGGTTATGTGTGTGTAATGTTGTATAAACCATAGTACACTGTGAATATAATATTCATGTATGTTAAATAAAGTGTGATATAGTGTTGATTAAGCTGTTTGCCTTAAAGTGATTTAAGGGTAACTTCTTGACGTGGACGCCAAGTTCTTTTCAGGCAAGGAAGGGTGTAACCTCCCCTACAAATGGGAGTTCCTAAAAGCTTCCCCGGAGCTCATTTCAATACTCCATGCCTGGCTGGTGTTCAGCGTTTAAGCCGTTTAAATAGATGGCCAGTGAGCGCCTTTAAAGCCTCCATGTTACTTCTCTTTAAGGGCTGCTTGTTCGCAGTCATATTTAGCTAAACTAAGGGGAGGCTGCGTGATTGTATGCCCGAGTCCCTCCAGGACTGCCCAGTAAGTGCGCCGTACTGCCCTCGCTAAGTTGTGTAGTGGGAGGCCTCTGAAGAGGGTGCAACTGGTTATTAATAATAGCGTAGAGTACTAATGATAATGTGTTTGTTCTAACCTGCCTTCTTTGCAGCAAAGACTGTTCTGACTATCTCCTCCATTTTGGTCTAGAACTGCCAAATTGGACCAATCAGTACCTCAGGACTCTGTAGAGCCGTCTGACCAATAGAGACATTGTTTTTTATTAGGGAAAGGCATTATGGGCTAGGGCGCTTTTTCGCACCACTGAGAGCAGGAGTAAATGACTGGCAGGTGTTGCCAACCAATCGAATCGGGTGTGCTTGAACTGAAAGGAGTGCCCCAGGCTGTAAGGGGGCAGATGCGTTGTGACTGAGAAGGAGAAAGGAGCCCTGAGCTTCTGCGCTGTTTGAGTGCTCACGCAGGAAGCGTGTGAAAGGCCTGGCACGGCCGTTTTGAATTTTCAGCACTATTCAGACTAAATCCATCAGCGGGCAGTCAGAGGAGGCTGTGTCCAGCACAGCTACCTACCAGGCTCAACCTGTGGAGGACTGGAGAATCTGCTGAATCGCGCTCGGTCCATCGAAAAGTTGAAGCTACCGTTGTAGCACCTGAGTCTGCTGTGAGTTCATGTGGGTCTTGGAAGCAGCTGCCTGGTATGTTACCCCTCTGTTGTTTGCCATATAAATGTGTAAGGAGGTTTTCAAAGCTCAGGCTCAGCCTTGCAAGTGGCGAAGGAGTGGTTATCTGCTGGAGGTGTGAGTACTGGGTCAGGGTAGCTCCCTGGTAATTTTTCTGACAAGTGGCAAGACAAACCCAATCAGTTCAGTATACTGCTGCCTGCACTAAGCAAGCCTCCTGCTCATTCTAATCTGTTCGGGACAGTAAGGTTCATTCTTGTCAGAGCCTCAACCAGCTGCCATGAGGGACTAGCCATTAGGGCTTGGGTACCCAGGGACAGTAATTATTAGGTTTAGGCCTGTACACAGAGCCCTAGGTAGATAAGTATAGTGACAAGCCAATCACCTTGATTTTCCCCCTGTCCTTGTTATTTCTCTCCCTCAAATAAATCAGATTGTTTGCTTTGCATTTATACCCTGGCTGGATTGTGTTTTACTGAGGATATACTGTACAGTGAAAGTGTAATAACAGTATCTTACTTTCTAGGGGGTTCCCGGAGTGAGCAGAGAGATACGAGCCGGGGGGTAAGTGGACCAGGGAAAAGTATTGTCAGTACTTCGAGTAAGCCACTAGAGGGACAAAAGGGGGGTTGCAGTAACCCAGAGGCCTGTGACCGAGTCAGTCTTGACTGTTCTGACCCCAACCTCTGGGTGGAGGCACCTGTCAACGGATCTGGGCCCCTCACCATGTCACAGTTGAGGCAGGCAGGGGTAGTAGCCCGAAGGGTAGCGCCCCCTGGGGGTTACATTTGGACTACACTCCAGAGGCAGGGTAATCTGACACTCTCAGAGAGTGGGCATTGTTCAGCTGGAGGTACTCAGCTACAAGTGATGCCATATATGTCTCCAAGCATTTTCTCTGAAAATTCTCAACCATGCATCGAAGTTTCTTAACTTCTTGTGAAGTTGCTCCTTCTCTTTTTCATTCTGGAGGAGCTGTGTGGTCTGTTCTGTGGCCTTTCTTGTTGCGGAAGAGTCTTCCTGAGTGATTCACATTCTTGCAACAATTCCATTTTATCATGAACTGATTCCTCTGCTTGCTGTTCCAGCTGGCTTCTCAAGGGTTCTTTTACTGCGGCATTGCTCCGACTGATCCTTTCTATCTCTCGCCTGGAGGTGGAAGATTAGGTTTGCTGGCAAAGGCACCTAGCTTCGTCTGAGCTCTTTCTTCTAGGTTTGCGTGTAAGGTCGGAGCAAGGAACAACATTATCATAGCAAGGGAAAAGACTAATGCTTCTTTTTGCTAGGCAGTTACTGTGTGTTACTATTTTCTTTTGTGCTGACAAGGTTTGATGCTATATTTTGCTTACATTTGACTGCTGTAATCTATGATTCAAATTGCTGTTGCAGGGTATACTTTCTGCTGCATTACTACAGGGTGTGCCTACAGGTTTGTTACTGTTCTGTGCTTACAGATCACTGCTGTAGTCTTCTTTGATTCAAATTGTTTTTTTGCAAGATATATATTCTGTTACTGCTTTATTTTTCTCTGTAACAAAGTGTTTGTTGCAAGGTAGATCTTCTGTGAAATTGGTACAGGTGGTGCTTACAGGGTTTACAGTTGTATCTGTCATTAGGCTAAGCTTTCAGGGCTACTGCATTTGTTGTTGGTTGATTGTTTCTGCTCTTACCTCCTTGCTTTTTTCGTCCATGGTTCTTCTTTTTCGGCAGGGGAGGGGCCCACCACCCACCCCATCCCCAACCACCATATGCTACACTCCTCTTAAGAGTAACACAGTTGTGACATTTCCTGTAGCAAAGTAGAAAGGAGAGGATCAGAGGGGTATCCACACAGTGACCTCACTTACAGGGGCACAAGTAATTTAACTTGTTATAATAAGTAATAAAAAAAAAAAAATAAACTTTTGTATTCATTTTCCACCTTCTAATTACTCAGACCAGGTTATAAACTTGGCAGCTCAACTGGTATGGATATTATTAACTGCAGGCACTGCGGGACACGTCAAAAGTTATACAGGATTTAGGATGCTGTCCTACATGCTGGGCCATTGGAGACCTAAGGGCTCAGCTCCAGGCAGCATGGGCAGAGATTGCGCACCTCAAATCGGATATTCAGGAGGAAATATATTATAAGAACCACCTGCCATTTCCCCGAAATCCAACTGAAGCACTTTGACTGCACAGGGTAGTTGGTCCAGGTGGTTAGGAGGGGCAAATCGGGTGCCCCATCACTCAGTGCTCTCCACCATATCACCTCCACAAACCATATAAAAACTACAAACAGGTATCTGCCTTTATCTCCAAAATCAAACAAAGGGGTAGAGGACACTGCTGCACAGGAGCTAGCGCTACAAAACTCACCCAAAACAGGGACCAAAACAAAAAAAGCAAAAAGGAAATCCAAAACACTTCTGATCATAGGAGATTCCATGATTCGGGGAGCCGATACCTACCTTCAGTCGGGAGTAATAGTCAGATTTCTCCCAGGTACATCAGCGTGGAGAGACACTGACTGCATTGCTAAAATTGTGCAGGAAGCAGTAGAAAACATCAATGTCCTGGTACACATAGAGACCAACGATCTCACCAGCCAGCCAGTTGTGGAGACCAAATAACACCTGACCAGGCTGGGAGACAAACTGTCATCCATTTCATTCAGCATCTCCTTCTCTGAGATCCTGCTGGTCTGGGGGGGAGGGCAGATGGACGGAAGGTCAGAGAAGGGGAGATAGGGGAGCTAAATATGTGGCTGAAGGACTGGTGCCAGGAAAAAGGACACAGATCTGTAGGTAACTGGCAACAGTTTTGGGAGCAAAAGTTCTTTAAATTTGATAGACTTCATTTGACTAGGGAGGGAGTCAGTGCATTGTAGCAGAAGTTTGACGTCTTTGCGAAATATTTAAACTAGTCAATGGGGAGATGGGTGCAGCACCCGATACATCGAATGGGAAGAACACCCCACCCCCTATACCTAGTGATCAAACAGGAGTTAAGCATGTTTGTAGTTCATTTGCATCCCCAGGTAAGGAAAAAGGTCCAGCTCCCCATACGACTCACAGGGGAAATGCTGGACTTCGCCCAACAACTAACGCACTGAAATCTGGCCAATAGAAAATCGTGTACACAAATGCCCGCAGTCTGGGAAACAAGATCCCAGACCTGGAGGCAACAATGTTACAGGCTAAACTGGACATAGAAGCCATTAGCGAGACATGGTTGACCAGTAACCACACTTGGGAGACTTCAGTACCTGGCTATGTGCTGTTTAGAAGAGACCAAGGTGCAAAAAGGGGAGGGGGAGTAGCCATTTATGTGAATGAAAATATCAGAGCTACAGAAATTCAGAATACACATAAGAAGCCAGAAGAACTGTGGGTCACCCTGGAAACAGGAAATGGGGCAGCCATACAAACTGGTGTTGTCTACAGGCCTCCAGATCAGGGGGAGGACGGAGACACATTACTGTTAGAAGATATACAAAACATGACAGCTAAAGGAGAGGTTCTGATAATAGGAGACTTCAACATGCTAGATACAGATTGGTCAATACCAACAGGAACATCCACCAGAACTAGACACATAGTGGACTCCCTGCAGGGAGAAGGCCTCAAACAACTGGTACAAGAAATCACAACAGACAGGGTTACCCTGGATCTAGTACTGACTAACAAGGAAAGGATCACAGATCTCCAGGTAGAAGGTCACCTGGGGGCCAGTGACCATCACATGGTATGGTTCAATTTGGCCACTAGAACTAAATCATCCCATTCCAAGGCAACAGTATGGGACAGAAGAAATCCAGGTGAGGGGGTACAGGCAAAGTGGGCAAACATTAAGGATGCAATACTTGAAACAACAAGTATGTTAGGGAGAAAAACATGAGCGAAAGAAGGAGGAAACCACTTTGGTTCTCAAAAACAATAGCAGAAAAGGTCAGAGTCAAAAGGTTGGCCTTCAGGAAATATAAGGGAACGTAGCGGGGCGAAGATAGGGAGGCATACCAAATTTCCCTAAGGGAAGCAGGGAAGGCAGTAAGGCAGGCAAAGGCCCAAAGTGAGGAAACACTAGCACAAACAGTAAGAGAAGGAGACAATACTTTCTATAGATACATTAGTAAAAGGAGAAAGTCCAGAGGGGGCTATGGCTAAGATCAAAGGGGATAAGGGGGAGTGAGTGGAGGAGGACCAAGGAAAAGCATCTATCCTAAACAGTTACTTCTGCTCAGTATTCACTGAGGAGAAGGTAGGGTAGGGCCCATAGCCCAGCACCTTGGACACAGGAGGGGATGGAGGTGTGCACAAGTCCCTTCACAAAAGAAAGGGTCTTACAAGAGCTCACTAAGCTCAGGGTGGACAAGGTAATGGGACCTGATGGTATATATCCTAGGGTACTAAAGGAGCTAAGGGTGGAACTAGCAGAGCCATTATCAGAACTGCTTAGTGAGTCTCTGAGTACAGGAGAGGTCCTAGAAGACTGGAAAAGGGCTCATGTGATCCTGCTCCACAAGAGTGGTAGCAGGGAGGAGGCAGGGAACTACAGACCAGTCAGTCTTACCTCAGTAGTGGGCAAGATTATGGAGGCACTCCTTAAGGAAAGAATAGTGCAACATCTGGAATCCATAGGAGCACAGGATCCAAGACAGCATGGGTTTACAACAGGAAGGTCCTGTCAAACAGATCTCAAAGATTTTTTTGACTGGGTAACCAGAGTGGTGGATCAAAAGGGTGCAGTTGATGTTGCCTACCTTGACTTCAGCAAAGCTTTCAATACTGTTTCACATAGAAGATTAATTAATAAGGTGGGTAGGCTCAGGGTGGGTCAGAAGTTGGTTAACTGGGTGGCAAACTGGTTGGCGGGTAGAACACAGAAAGTGGTGGTAAACAGTATACAGTCAGAAGAGATGCAAGTCACAAGTGGGGTACCTCAGAGATCAGTCCTGGGGCCAGTCCTCTTCAATATCTTCATCAATGACATTGCAGATGGACTGGAGGATAAGGTTTGTCTGTTTGCAGATGACATGAAGATCTGCAACAGAGTAGATGATCCAGATGGGGTGGGCAGAATGAGAAGTGATCTGGATAAACTGGCAAAATGGTCAGAAGAGTGGCAACTGGGGTTTAATGCAAAGAAGTGGAAGATCATGCACCTAGGAAAGAGAAACCCTGGAGCAACCTATAGGTTGGGAGGGGAGTTGCTGGCAATCACAAGTGAAGAAAGAGACTTGGGCATCGTCATCACAGATGACCCGAAATCTTCCAAGCAGACCACTAAAGCAGTAGGTAAGGCTACGGGGATGTTGGGGTGTATTAGTAGGAGTATCACAAGTCATAAGAGGGAGGTAATAATCCCTCTTTACAAGACACTGGTTAGGCCCCACCTGGAGTACTGCGTGCAGTACTGGAGGCTGCACCTGCAGAAGGACATTAACAAAATGGAGGTAGTCCAGAGAAGGGCAACCAAAATGGTACAGGGACTGCATCAGAAAACATATGAGGACAGATTAACGGTGCTCAATATGTATACCCTAGAGCAAAGGAGGGAGAGAGGTGATATGATCGAAACATTCAGACTTCTTAAGGGCATTAACAAGGTAAAAGAGTCCAACATATTTCAATATAAGAAAACTAGCAGGACAAGAGGACACAGCATGAGATTAGAGGGAGGCCAATTGAGAGGTAATGTGTGGAAGTTCTTTTTCGCAGAAAGGGTGGTGGATGCATAGAACTGCCTACCTCAGGAAGTGGTGGATATGAATGCAGTGCAGGGCTTCAAACAGGCATGGGATAGGCATAAGAGAGCAATACAGGTAAGTATGAATAAATAGGCCATTAACAGAGTAAAGGCTTATGGCACGTTTGTAAGGTAGAAAACATGGGCAGACTGGATGGGCCTTATCTGCTGTCAACTTTTATGTTTCTATGTTTCTGCTGCTGGATCTCCTGTGGCCATCAGACTGATCCATTGGGTGTCTCGCTTTTCTTGTTCTCAAGCGAGCAGTACTTTCATATGGTCTTCTTCCCTCTTCAGGTTGTCCAATAAAGAGCCCTCTCTTCCAGCCTTTTTTAAGGTCCTGCACCTCCTGGCAGACTTTGGTCACTTTCCGGGTGAGAGTTTTGATCTCTTCCATCCATTCCTGACTTGGATTCTATTTCCCTTTCTAATGAGGCTCTTGGGGTTGAGACCACTGGGTATATGCCTTGTCAGAGTCTGGAAAATGGCTCTGGTAACTTTCCAACAATGCTCCCTCATACCTGGACCTGGAGTGAAGTAGTCTTCCAGAACATGCCTCCAGCTGCCATGAATCCTCCCATACCTGACCTTCAACTGAGTATTCCGGCCATGCCACACTCTGGAGCATCCTCTTCAGTTGACAGGCTGCCACTTCCTCTCCCATCCGTCCTGATCTCAATATCCTTCTGGCCTTTACTTTAAAATCCAGGAAACTAGCATTGGGATCTTGTCAATGTAGCAAATGGAGTACTCTCTTTAGGGACTCACTATTTACTCCGTCTATAAACTTCCCTGTCAGGGTTCAATCAGGGTCCTGGACCTCCCTTGGGTTGACTCTCTCAATGGCTGTTAATGCCTCCTGCAGACTTATGGCATACTCCCAGTGTGTTTCCTGGGGCCATTGAGTGTGCAACAAGAACTGCAACTTCAGCTCAGAGATGGTTCGCATGTCTAATGTGTACTGCAAGCAACAGAAGATCTGGTCAGCAGTGGCTCTCCCTTTCCAGCCAGGACTGGACCTCATAGTGGGCACTTCCTCTCAACTGCCCGATGAGTACCTCTGCCTTTTGGTTCTCAGGAACCTGATTCAGCCAGAACATGGACTGCATCCTGGAGTGAAACTCTTCCAAGCTACTGGAGTCTCCATTATCCTGCTCCCCAGTATATAATGGAAGCCAGGGTGCTACTAAGCAATACGGCATGGATAAAGGTGATGGGTGCACCCAACCTGGACTGTCTCCAACTCCTCCACACAGTCCACTGCTGCCTTCCATCCCCAGTGACGTCTTGCTCTGTGTCTTCTCCGGCTTTGGATTCCTCAGAACATTTTCTGAATCCTGCCGACTATGCCAAGTTTTTTAATAGTGCTGGACTAGTAGACCTTGGGGTTCTTTACTCCGAGAGGTGACTGTAACTGTCTCACTACCAGCAGAAACCTCAGCAGGTGACATGACGAGGGGCCGCTGAAGGTTCGAATGGGGGTGGGTGGATGGACTCACCTGACAAGGAGAGGCACAAGTCATACAAAGAGGTTAGAAGAAGCAAAGATGTTTATTTGACAGGAGGAGAAGGAGAATATGGTCATACAGAAAAATACTAACAACAAAAACAACAGGGAGTATGGACAGCATTGTAGATATCGAGGCAGTAATAAGTAACATACAACTATATAATGTAAACTCTAAAATGTACTGTAGTTCTAAACTCTACAAATAGCTCCGCAAGCTGTATAACCACTGTACAGGCTGTATGAGCACTCTGCAAGCTCCCTACCCCAACCCTGAGGTGCAACTCAGCCTGGTGCTTATATTCATATACGTTCAAAGACACACCAGAGTTCAATCACAGCTGAAGTCTTCATGCACACCGTCGAGTAGAGTTGGTAGCTACAGAAAAGATGACGATAAAGGAGTTCCTATGACATTCAGATTAGGATCCCAGCACAGACTTAGCTAAGGTCACTGGGGTAGTGAGAGGTTTTCTAGACAGACCACATGTTTCTCGGCATAAAACCCACTCTCTGCAAGGCTGCTGGCATAAAGGAACAAGTGGAATAGGTTCTTGGAATGAGCCCACTGGAGGGCGATCAGAATCAAACTAGCTGAAGAAAGCTACTTGGCCAAAACCCACTTTGGGGCTGCCAAGGATGGGAAAGAACAAGGAAGATTCTTGGTGATGAACCCACTTGAGGATTACCATGGACTGGACGATGCTGTGGAAATTCCGATTCAACCAGGAACCAGAAGAATTTGAGGTGAAGATGGATGCCCGATGCAACCAGGAACCAGAGGAATGCGTGGTGCAGATGGATGATTCTGAAGTGTCAACACAGGAGACTGGAACAAAACAATAAAATGGTGGATACATACTGCACTGAGCTTTGATGGACTCAGCTTACGGTGAACGACCAGGGGACGCAAACAAGGTTCTTCCAGGACAAGAACACTCTTCGGAGGGCAGCCTACTTCAGGACATCCAGATCAGGAACCAAGAGACAATAATGGAATGGTGGAAGCAATGCAGCTGGGCTTTGGCATACTAGACTTTGAACTGAGGAAAACAGGAAACGGCAGGTGTGACTTGCACAGGCTTAATGTATTTGACTTTGGCAGACGACAGGAACGTGAGCAAGGATATTCTGGACAGACACCTTCTGGAGAAGAAAGATGTTGAAGGACGTCTTCCTCTGGGTAGAGATGGATTCCGTAGAAGTAGGATGGCAGACAACAACATAGAGCAGTATCGCGGCAGAAGATTGAGTCTATACACATACATTGACAACAATAAAGCTGGCAGATGCACTTCTACACTGCACCAAGAGAACTGTTCATTGCTGGGGCAATTTGCCAGGAACAGGGGCAAATTGCTAGAATCTGGGGCAATTGTTCATTTCAGGGCAATATATCAGGAATGGGCAAATTACCAAAGTCCAGGGCAATTGTTTGTTGCAGGGGCAAATAACCAGAATCTCAGCAACAATACAATCTTAGTGCTTTGTAATCAACACAACAGTTCAGATACTAGTCAATACACATTTTCATCAGATGGCAGGCACTACAAGGCAGCTGTGTGCTAAGCACCCTTCTTTCACTGACCCTTAATAAAGTACTGCACTTGCGGGTCCCTTCTGGTACCAGGATCTGGCTACCCCTGAAAACCACTGGGCTTGATGCCTTCTTTCCCCCTGGACCTTCCTTGACCCTTATTACTGCTGGGCCCCTTTAAATCTTTCAGTGCAGTAGGCCTTTCTGCTCTTGGCCCCTTTTAAGTAACTTGGGGCTGATTGCCCCTTTGAACTATCCTGGGGCTTGCTCTGCTGGACCCCCTTTGTACTATGGGGCTTATCTCACTGGACCCCCTCTTTAATTATGGGGCTTGCTTCACTGGTCTCCCTTTGACATTGGGGCCTAGCACTGTTCCTTTATACCCCTCAGGGCTTGCCTCTTTAAAAGCTAGGGCCTGTGCTGCCCCTTTAAATAACTTCAGGCCTGACCAAGGCCTTGTTTCCAGTCACTTCCCCTTGCCCCATCTCAGCACCGCCCCTTTCATAAATATTCAACAGCTTCCCCTATAGGCCTTTAGGCTGGGCCCCTCCCAGTGGGTGTTGCTTTCCCAGAATAATTAATTATTCCACTTACAGTCAGGCCCTCCTGCCCGGTCCACGGATAGCACTCCATGCGCTAAAAATGTGAAACTTTTGGTTTTTCTAAAAATGATACAGGTAGCTAGCACTCTTCTACCTACTGCCACTGACTCACCACCTCACTTGGGGTGAAGCTGCTTTAGTTGGGAGGTTTTCTGGCGGAGGGAGGAACCGACTGCAGCAGGAACAACAGGTGAGCTGAGGATGACAGGGGGCCTCTGGAGAGCCAACAACTTTTCATTGTGATGCGGCAGAGAAGGAAAATAAAATGGAGCACTTTAATGCCAGGCACTGGCGCAACAGGACTGCCAGGACACTGTTGACCTCTTCACTGGCCAGAGGAGAGGCACCAGAGGAGTCATTGGGACCACTTCAACAGGACAGGTAAGCCGAGTCCCCGACGCACTCCCATGCTCTCTTTCCCTCCATGGCCAGCCCGAAAACTGCCACAAAAATGTCTGTCTTCTCTTTCCAAAGTGCTCGGGGTTCCAGTTCTCAAACCCTGAGCACCTGCCACCAACTTAGATTTTTTTAAAAAAATAAGCCCCATGTGCTGGACCAGGGACAGCAGTCCAAGTGTGTGGGCAGTGACAGCTTGTGCTGCCTGCTCGGGGGGGGGGGTCTGTGAAGGAGCAGGCAGTGAGGAAACAAAACTTTTGTGTTTTACACAGCAGCTACTTTTTTGGGGAAACAATGGCAGAGGACTCTACACTCTACTCCTGCTGCCCACACTGCCCTGGGGCACCCTTACATTATTTCTGTTGTGCCCCCAACTTTGTGGCACTACAATTCTTTTGCTTTACAGTAGTATAACCTGGTGTCTAGTGGTACCCCCTCCTTCACCCGATCCTCATTTAGTATGTACTGTAGTCCTAGTGGTATTGGTAACCCTCCCTCACCCAATCCTCTTTAAAAAAAATCCCTGTTTGTAGTGATACCTCTCTTCCTCAGCCAGTCCCCTGTTATCAAACAATATGTCTCTCTTAGTCTAGTGACCCACCCTCCTCCTGGTACCATCCTTTGTTTCCAACCCCTACCCTCATCCCCAAGACAACGGCTGGTACTCGTCTCCTGCTCACTTCTGCTGCTGACTGCCATCTCATTCTCTCAAGTTAGTCACATGCATTATAGAAGTAACTCTATAGATACTGTACTCATGCAAGCACAATATTGATATAGATACTTCCATAATTCAAGTGACTGACCTGAATGAAAGAGATGGTGGCTGACAATGGAGGTGAGCTGAGGGGGAGTGCAGGCTGCCATACTGGGGCCAGGGGGAGTTGGTGAGGGAGGGATTGGGCAACAACAGATGGCACTGGAGGGGCACTAGACTACTAGGGAGGGATTATCTGACAACAGTGGATTGGATGAGGGAGGGAGGTACCACTAGCACCAGGGATATTTATTTAAAGATAATCAGGAGAGAGAGGGGGTACCACTAGTGCCAGGAATGTTTATGTAATGAGGATTGGGTGAGGTAGGGGAAATATTTTATTTTCTTTTGACTTGAACACAGCACCAGTGCTGGGGGTCACTCACCAATATGCACATTAAAAGTAAGATTTTGGAAGTATAAAATTAGGCTGCCACAGCAGTCTTTTAGTCCTTCCAAAATCCTTTCAATACACCAGTACACCCTGCTTGCAAAATGTTTCCAGGATTTACATGGGCACAGTGGTATATTTAGTGCAATCACAGGAACAAGAAGAGCAATAAACTATGTTAAGATGGAATTTCCCAGGGGTCATAAAACTACCGTAAAACCAGCAAGCTAATTTAGTAAAAACTCCTAATAGCAGACAAAGCGAAGGACACACTAGGACTACACACACAAATCAAAACAGTTTATATAATGTATGTTTTTGAAAATCCTTACTGTTCTATTCCTTTAAGCAACAGCACTACACAGTAACCGATGAGAAACACTTACTTGAATCCACGTTTGGAAAACATTTCCAAAATAACAAATCACTGAAAAGGCCCTCTCAGTCAGAACATGCTGGCGTGTGCACGGCAGTTGCACTTGCTTATGTATTAATGCTATACTGGTGTCATCATTGACCCTCTGATGATGGTGCCAATGTAGCATCAATACATAAGTGTGTGTGACTTCCACGACACAGACCAGTGTTTTCTGACTGTGGGGCCTTTTTCTGGGATTTGTTATTTTTGAAATGTTTTCCAGACATAGATTCAACAGGGTTCGTTTTTGGCCGTGGGATTGCAGAACTGACTTGCATTTTTAAGTTTTGTCCCCACTCGTAGGGCCCTAATGGGACGTCTGATGCGCTCAGTGTACCACATTATCAGTGCTGACTTCGGCAGTCTTCGTTTACTTGAGTGATCTATCCTACTTCGGAGATCACATCGGAAGTCTTCAGGTATTTCCGGTATTCGGGGAAATGGTGTGGCAGGCTGCAGGAATGATTGGGCATCAATCGGGACTCAGCGCAGTGGCATTCTTCAGCCCGACTAGGAGAGTCTGAACAGCTCTCTGGCTGGCGTGGCTGTGCCCATGTAATCAGTCTCAGCCCACAAAGACAGAATTGTGCCAATGAGGTGGGTCATGGGATGGGCTAACAGATTGAGTGGCACCGGAGGGGTGGAGGGCATATTGCAGTACTCCGAGGACAACATTTCAATCTGGCATGGACTTGGTTACTCGACTTGCACAGCACAACACTGTACCATGTGTGTGTTTTTCTGTAAAACACATGGTACAGTCAGTTGAACAAGCACATGTGCGAGTCCAGTAACACGCATTTCTGAGGTAGCTTTCACAGAGACAGTTGCCATTAGTTGATACCAGCCCATTTACAGAAGAAAGGGTTCTGAAAGAACTCTTAAAACTGAAGGTGGACAAAGCAATGGGGCCTGATGGGATTCATCCCAGAATTCTAAAAGAACTAAGGGTAGAACTAGTGACACCACTGACTACCCTCTTTAACAAATCATGGGAGGATGGGGTGGTACCCGAGGACTGGAGAAGAGCAGATGTGATTCCCCTTCACAAAAGTGGGAGCAAGGCAGAAGCAGAAAACTACAGACCTGTTAGTTTAACCTCAGTGGTAGGGAAAATGATGGAATCACTTCTGAAGGAAAGAATTGTTGAGTATCTAGAGGCCAGAGGGGCTCAGGACCCAAGGCAGCATGGATTCACAGTGGGAAGGTCATGCCAGACAAATCTGATAGATTTCTTTGACTTCGGTGACCAAAGTAGTAGATCAGGGAGGGCTGTGGACATGGCTTACCTAGACTTTAGCAAGGCATTTGACACAGTTCCACACAAAAGATTAATATACAAGTTAGCCAGCCTGGGAGTGGGTCCCAAGATGACAGCCTGGGTAAAGAATTGGCTGGAGAATAGGACACAGAGAGTAATAGTAAATGGAGTCCACTCTGAAGAAAGGGTTACTAGTGGGTACACATAGGAGTTCAGTATTAGGACGGTCCTCTTCAATGTCTTTATAAGTGACATTGCAGAAGGACTGGAAGGAAAGTATGTCTCTTTGCAGATGACACTAAGATCTGCAACAGGGTTGATGCACAAAGTGGGGTGGAAAGGATGAGAAGGGACTTGGCAAGGTTAGAGGAATGGTCAAATGTATGGCAGCTTAGAATCAATGCTAAGAAGTGCAAGGTAATGCACCTGGGAAACAAAAACCCAGGGGAAGATTACACAATGGGGGGTGAGATACTAACAACAACAAAAATGGAAAGGGGCCTGGGGGTAGTCATATCAGATGACCTAAAGGTGGGCAAACAATGTGAGAGGGCAGCAAGGAGGGCTGGGGGGATACTGGGATGCATAGGGAGAGGCATCACCAGTAGAAAATAGGAAGTTATTATCCCTCTGTACAGACAGTTGGTGAGACCCCATCTGGAGTACTGTGTGCAGTTCTGGAGACCCAATCTCCGCAAAGACATAGACAGGATGGAGGCTGTCCAGAGGAGGGAAAAAAATGGTGCAGGGTCTGCACCGGAAGACATATGAAGAGAGACTTAAGGAGCTGAATATGTATAGCCTCGAGGAAAGGAGGGAAAGGAGGGACATGATAGAAACTTTCAAGTACCTCAAGGGAATCAACAAAGTCCAAGAGGGTAGCATCTTTCAAAAAAAGAGGTGTGCAAGAACAAGGGGGCACAATTTGAAGATAGAAGGGGGCGGCTCAGAGGTAATTTAAGGAAGTATTTTTTCACAGAGAGGGTTGTGGATGCATGGAACGGCCTTCCGGAGGAGGTTGTGGAGTCGAACAGTGGTGGAATTCAAGCATGCATGGGACAGTCATAAGGCAATTCTAGGGGGTGGCGGTAGGAAGAAGTAGGCTGCTGGTTAACTAGGATCTGCAGCTTATCCATTAGGTAGGGAAATGGGCAGACTGGGTGGGCCAAGCGGTCCTTATCTGCCGTCAAAATCTATGTTTCTATGTTTCTATGTTACTGATTATCTTGTCCGATTACTTTAAAAAAAATATCTCTATCTCTTGTTAATTTACACTTGAACTGGCACAATATCAGATTGTTTCGATGATTCCTCATATACAGATGCAAATTTAGTGGCTGGCTGCACATAAAACCCTACAGTTTGCAACAAAGTAATTTGAAGGGGCTTTGACTTCACTTTTCAGGGCCCATAGTCACTGGAGCCCCTCTCTCTGTTTGTGCTCTGGCTGGCAATTTGTCCTAGGCACACAGGCAGCTTGGTGTGATCAGGCTTCAGTGTACCTAGGCTAGGGGATTTTACTGTTTGATAATCTCTGTTAAGAATTTAAAAAAAAATCTCTATACAACATATATACATAGTGAGACCTTCCATGTGACAACAAAATACAACTCCTGAGGCAGGCTACTCTTACTTCACTGCTCTTGCTGCTGTGAAATAATTTCACATACGTGTGGTGCCTGGTCCTGTATTTAGTTTACTGCTAACAGAGGCTTCTCTGCTGTTTCACTTTGCAGGAGAGGCATTAAGATACTAGACTAAAACCAGGCTTCTGGACTCGGGGGTGGGGGTGGGGGGCGGAATATGAAACTGTGAGAGTAAAAAAAAAAAAAGTAGTCATACTGACTGGCTAATATTAGCTTTTCACGCTGTTGGTCACTAATAATGCCCTCGGATCTCTGAATACGCTCCTGAAGAGCTCCGTGGTGGACTCAGCAGCTGAGATTATCCTATTGGGTGACTTCAACTTAAACTGGGCATAAGAGGCGAAGTCTGCAATAAATGGAGTCCTACATGACTCCCACCTTGCTCAATTAATCTCCGTACCGACCAGAATGAACTACAAATCAGGCAGATACTCTACAATAGATTGGGTCCTGACCTCATCCCCAAATAATGTAAAGTTGGCCGGGACCCTGGCAGATGCTTTAAGCGACCACTCGCCTATATTTGCCATATGGAAGAATAACAGGATAAATGTCCTGCCTTGAACGATCACTTCTAGGGACTTCTCCAACTTCCATCCAGATCAGTTCATAGGCTACCTAAACGGCATTGACTGGAACCCCATAAGACACCTACCTAACCTGGAGGAGGCTGTTAAATTTTTCCATACCACCCTAACTGGTATTACCAACCTTGTAACCCCTATGAAAACCCACAGGGTTAAGGGGAATTGCTATAAGTGGATCTCACCCCACCTAAAAGCCCAGATGTCTACCCGAGACAAAGCATGGAAAAAGTTCACGAAAACTAAACTTCCAGTGGACTTAGCCAGCTACAGGGCCCTCAGAAACCAATGCAAACAGATCATAAAGAAAGCTAAGAAAGATTATATCACCGATCTCCAAAAAACTAACCTGGGAAACCCCAGGTTCTTCTGGTCACATATTAACGAACTCCTAAAAGGGCATAATAAATCAACTACTGGCCCTATTCAGGTGAACGGGCTGGTACTGGATGAGGGGCCTTGCATCGCCGAGGCCCTAGACGACTACTTCACGAACCTGGATGCGTACAAGGTGGGACACATTGATAACGGGAAAAAGGCCTACGAGCACCAGCCCCACGAACTTGACCGCCCACAGTTTCATCTGCGGTTGGTTAAGGTAAAGGAAGTTCTGCTCATCCTCAAATCCCTGCAGTCGAGAGGTACTGGAGGCCCTGACGGGATCCAGCCAAGAATTCTTAAGGAGGGTGCCCCAGCTCTAGCGAAGCCAATAGCCTGGTTGATAAACCGGTCCTTACTGGAGGGGACGGTCCCTGAGCCATGGAAGCAGGCCCTAGTGATTCCCATACACAAGGGAGCCCCTACTGAACCAATAGGGAACTACAGGCCTATCTCCCTGCTGTGCGCAATTGCGAAAATACAAGAGAAGCTAGTCTACTCCCAACTTCGCGAATACCTGGAAAAGCACCAGGTAATCTCCTCATCTCAGCACGGCTTCAGAGCCAACCATGGGACAGACACGGCACTAACCAAATTCTCGGCAGAAGTCCTGTACAGCAATGATTCAGGGGTCACCACAGGCGTGGTCTTCATTGACCTCTCTAAAGCTTTTGACTTGGTAAACCACAGCCTCCTCTTGCATAAAATGTGCTCTCTTGGCCTGGACACCCATGCACTAGGCTGGTTTGCGAGTTACCTCTCTGGCCGTACCCAGAGGGTCAGGTGGAAGGACAATGTCTCCCAGACTGCACCGCTCAAAGAAGGGGTACCACAGGGGTCCATACTCGGCCCCCTCCTCTTCACCCTGTTCATAAATGATCTGCACTTACACTGTGGGAGCAGCAGTGTCATCCAATACGCTGACGATGCTGTCATTTACTGAGCCTCCCCTAATGTAAATGAACTGGAGAGAGCCCTTCAAGATGACATCCTCCAGATGGAGGACTGGCTCACCTTGAACAAAATGGTGCTAAACACCAGCAAAACCAAGGTGATGCTGTTTGGGCCTAGATCCCTGGGAACTGAGCGGTCGAAGCTCCTTCGGCTGCAGTCCAGAGGGGGAGACAAACTCAAAGTGGTTCCCTCCACAAAGTACCTCGGTCTAACCCTCAACCAAAGCTTCACCCTAAAAAATCATGTCAACCAACTAACCAAAGCCATCCATGTGAAACTCGGTATCCTCTATAGAATAAAGGACCAGATTATCCCTGAAGCCAGGGTAGCCATCGCAACCAGCGCCTTCTCCCCAAGCTCACCTACGCAGCCCCAGTTCTCCAAGGTGTGGCCGCTATGGAACTTGACAGGCTAAAGACCTTATACAACAAGATTGCCCGGTTTGCTACAATGTCCCACCCTAGAACCCACCACTGCGAGGCCCAAGCTAGGCTCAGGTGGCCGTCACTGGAAGCCCGCCTCAACTACCCAACTCTCTGCCTGACATTTAAGCTACTGGGCCCCTCCCCTCAGCCTCAAAGGGCTAGTCAGGGTTAAATCCAATCTGAGGTGCCTCCGCATCTCAGGACAAACTCTCCTCGAGATTCCTAAAACAAGGACCAAAGCCGGGTCCAGGTCCTTCGCGTTTACAGCCCCCTCCATCTGGAACAACCTCCCACCTGAGGTTAGGGAGGCAGGATCTGGCTCCTGCTTCCACTCCAAACTTAAAGCACACTTGCTCGATAGGAGTACCTGCCAATGCCTTAGGACCTGAAGACCCGTCACTGCCACTCCCAATTAGGAAGGCGTGACTTACTGTTACCCATTCCTCCACCCATCTAATCCCTCAGGAAGGCACCCTGACCCTAGACATATTAACCACTATCTCGTGCACTCCCATGCGCTACAAGATTCATGCATGTACAAGGTTTGTAAATATCTCATCTAGATGTCCCACGGACTGTATGTTCCCTCACCTCCCACCTGATTGTAACCCTATGGACTATTTAACTGTCTAACATCATGTCATGTTTCAATTTGTCCTGTTCTGTTTATATGTATGTAACATTGTACCTCCGGGTCGCCCCTGAAAAAGGGACCTCCGGGGCCCAGCGGGCTCACCCGGTCAACAAAATTCAATAAATAAATAAATAATTACTGTACACACAAGTTGTGGTATTTATGTTATTTTACTTATATAAATACCACAACTTGTGTGTACAGTAATTATTTTTGAACAACAGCAGGAAAAGCTAATAATAGCCAGTCAGTATGACCAGTTTGTTTCTTTTGCAGTTTTATATTTTTTTTCCAAGTACAGAAGCCTGGTTTTAGTCTAGTACCTTAATGTACTTTCTACACAGGCTTGCTTCTGCTTTATAATATATTACCTCCTTTTTGGGAGGGAGAGACCGACTTAAACCTGAGACTGACAGTTCTTAACTAGAACAAAATATAAAAAATATTAAAACCCTGTATGCAATAGATACTGTGAGACCACCCTGCGATAGGACAAAATACATTTCCTGTGGAGATAATGTTTTCTTCCTGCTGATCTGACTAAACTAAAATTACTCTGACACTATCATTGAAGTGTGGCAGTGCCTGGTGGTGGTGTAGATTTCAGTACCAGCACCAGTCTTCTGTTTTATATATGTGCTTTGTAGGACGACAGACACATAAAAGACTTAAACCTTCTGGACTTTGGAACTACCTTCCACCCCCACCCCAGAGTGCATAGATTGAATCTGTCTCAGCTATGACAGGAAACAAATACAAAAGAAAAGACAGAAATAAAAGACAGACTCAAGATGGAAGTTTTTGTTTTATTATCATTTTTTGTCAACTCTTTCTAATGGGGAAGGACATTTGCTCGCCCCCCCCCCCTCCTTATCTGCACTGACTGCAATTGCTGGGTGATTAATGGACCTAAATAAGAAGATAAAAAAATGTAAATAATAGTCACTCACTCTGCTGGCATCCAAAACATGATACTGTGAGACAGACCTAACTTAATTTTGATTAGCAGACCAGCGGCAGGGTATAATTTCCAAGTAACTTAATAAAAAAAGACAGTGAAAAAAACTGACAATTTTTGAAAACAGCAGCATGATCTGACAATCACAGCAGTTGCACCCCCATGTACCCTCCACCTCAAGATCAGTGGCTGCATAGGTATAATTTTTGGAAACCGAAGCAGGCTCAATTAGAGAGGCTACACCTCTCCCATCTGCTTCATCAATGCCTGCCATAGGCATACTTATTGGAAATGGCAGCAGGATCAATTATAGCACAGCAGCTCTGCTTCTGTCACTAGCTGCTAACTCAGCAATGCCTACTGTATAAAAGCAGAACAGGCTAAGCAATGAAAAACTTGTAAGATTAAAAAACATTTACTACTCTAGTTGACATAATAAACAAACTAAATTAATTGTTTGTCCCCATCATTTTGAGCCATGTCCCCTGATTTTCTCGATTTGTCCCCTATTTTGGGAGACCTGTGAGACACTGTCCTGGTTCAAAAATTTTCGAGAATGAACCCTGATTCAAGTCGCCCTTTCTCATCGGTTACTGTGTAGTGCTGCTGCTTAACTGCACTTCAGCATGTGGTTTTGCAAGCTGGTTAACTGTTGAGCTACGTCTATGTGAATTGCACTCCCTTCTTGCCTTGATGAAGTCCGGATTCTGCCGGGTCTGGTGAGCTGTGATGAATACTGCAGTTTTGCACAAACCTCTTGATGAGAAAATCAAAAGTGACACTGGTAAGACTGTTCCATTGTTTCTGTATACTATTATTTACTAGCATGGTGCTGACCAACCTCCACATGGTGGATTTGTTGTGATTACTGAACTTTTACACTCTGAGGTGTTGTGTACATTCAGATTAGTGAGGACTACTAGCAATTGGTGTTTTTGCCATGCTAAGTATTTGAATATTGGACCCTTAGAATATTGAATTATGCCAGATGTAAGTTAATGGGGGGACTACCCTGGGTATGGGCAAATGATCTGAGAAAACAAGAGGTGGTACAAACCGGGAAGGAAATATGTTAGAACCTTAAGAATAGCTCTATGGAAAACATTATGGACCGGGATGATGACATCAGGAGGGATCAGCAGCTAGCAGCTAGAGCTCTGAGGGTCCCCGAAAAAAAATTCCCGTTTTCAGCCTAACAAGAACAGAGTGCTTGGAGCATACTCAAGCAACAGTATGATTTACATGACAAGAGATGAGAGAAAACTAAGAGAACTGAAAGCTGTAAGAACAGACCCTGTTGAACAGCTGATAGTGTGTGATACTGTGTGAAATCTAACTGAATAAAGAGAAGAATCTAAATGTCATGGAATATACATGGATTAATACTAAATTAACAAAAAATTAAAATATTTTCCATAAAACAAGAACTAACTGGAAAGAAGTAATAGGACAACAAAAACATATGGAAAATAATGAGAGGACAACCTATTACATTTACTTACGACAGATTTACATTGAACAAATGCAACACAAAAATACTTCCAAAATGTGGTAAACAAATGGGAAAAGGAGATTGGGTATAAAATAACAGAACAAGATTGGTCCCAGATAAAAAAATTTCAGTAAACAAGGCCTATGCGAATGCAAAAAAAGGTGAATTCAGTATAAAATAATTGCAAGAGCCTACAGTATATGACTCCAGAAAGATATAGACAATAAAGGATGGGGAAGGGAGTACTATGAGAATTTAATGCACACCTGAGTTGTGGGATGCTACATAACCCCGGAGGGCGAAACCCGAGGGGTTTATCAAAGCATCCCACAAGGAGGAAGTGCATAAAATTCTCATAGCACCCCCTTCCCCAATCTTTTATAATACACTGGGTAGCAATTTTTTTCAGGCAGGATCAACCAGATATAAAAAAAAAAACTATGCTGAAAACTCATGTTGTATGCTCATGTAAGCTTAGAACGGAGTCAGTCATGTTTTTTAAACTGTTACCCACAAGCAAGACAAGCACCAATGAGGGAGTGGCATACTTTGATTGAAATGGCTTGTGAATGCTGTAACAGCCAGCCGGTTGTTACGGGAAATATCAACTGGTCCAGCCCATAGGAAAAATTGCTGACCAGTTATTATAAGTAAATAATAACTGGCATGGATGTGAAGACATACAGTAGGTACTTTGTACCACGTGCTGTGGAATTGTAAATTCTGGAAAAAAAAAAACACTGGACAGAATCACATAGAGAATTACAAAATATAACAAAGACTGCTATTCCTTTTGATTTTTAACTCATGGGTTTTAACTAATTAAAGAGCTAGTGTACTGCTCTGCCTTGCTCCCTCTCCTTGTACTACCAAACCTGCGGCTAACAATTGCCCGCAGGTCATTTCCCTATGCGGTGATTTCATGCTGTAATGCGCTTCTTCCTTCTGTCCTGTCCTGTTCCTCTCTCTCTCTGTTCCAATCTAACCTGTTCGCCTCTCTCTCAGCACCTGTGTCATGCTTCTGCTTCTGCTGACAGTTCTCTTCCTGCCTTTGATTTCCCTTGATTCTGGCATCCTGATACTGTTCTGTAACCTGTAATTACCTAGGTGTAAATATAATTTTCTCATTACATGTTATATTCATTATCACATCTAGTGCTCTATCATAAATGAACTGCAATATGTTTTTGCTGATGTGTATATATCTATTTTCTTGTAAGCTGCTTTTACACTCTTACTATTACATCTCTGTATGCTTTAAATTTTTTTTTATCTTATTCCTGCTGTATGTTAATTCTGCCATTGTAATTGAATTTCATTTCACTACACTGTATTGTACTGTATGCTGCTGCTGCTGTTCCGGGTCAACTCTGAAAAAGGGACTGTAACTGTCTCAGTGGACTTACCCAGTTACCAAAATTCAAATAAATAAATAAAAAAATATCTGAGGTACTTTTTCTTTTCCCTTTGTTTAATTAGAAGATTGTTTACCTGATGTTAGTAGGTGTGATGTGTAGCACAGCTCTTAGCCTGGCAGCTGACAAATCTTGCTCTACTGCCCCACACTACATCATCAGCATTGCAACCTCAGTGATTGTGACATCACTGCTCCTTAGGAACAGCAAGTGAGTCACTGGCAGGTCATTCATCTGTGATGTCACAGCCAATGAGATCGTAATGCTGATGATGTAGTGTGGGGTAGTAGAGTTAGATATGTCAGCTGCCAGGCTAAGAGCTATCCGACACATCCAGCACAATATTATCACATAGAATACTTTCTGATGAGCAAAAAGAAAAAGAAAAATACTTCAGAAATGAAAAGTTACATCTCACTACTACTTAAAATTTGTATTATTTTCCTGTCTGCCTGTTTTGGCTTCACTAGTTCTTTAAATATGGTATCTACAGATATTAATGTGAAAAGAAAATTCTGTTAGGCAACAATGGCAACGAAAAGGAGGATCCTAAATGACTGGAAATCCCCTGGCCCAGTAACATTCAGGAAGCAGCTATTGTTAAACATATGGAAAGATACAATAATATATGAAAGAATATTGGATTCATGTATATGTTCAAGATAACGTATGTGAGTTAAATGGAATACTATGTTATCTTACCTTCACCAGACCTTGAGACTGAACTAAATTTAAACAATTTAACTCTGCTTCCCCAAGGAGAACCTTTAAACTTTTTAAGGAATAGTATGTCAAGGAAAAACATTGCGTATAATGAACTTATACAGATATTGGATATTTAGAATTAGATGAATTATTTGTATTAGATAAGCCTAGTACTGTCTCTGAAATCTCCCAAATGTATTTAAAGATGTGTAACTCTATGGAAGATTAATTCAAATAGGTTGTATTGGACTCTGTCCAAAATGCACACTTTGGGCCTTTTCTAACAACAGGAGTCCAATGGGGGGTGGGGTGGGGGTGGAAGGAGAGGCAGCAGCCGGGGACCAAGTGAGGTCAGTGGCAGCTAAGTAAAGGTAGGGTGTAGCGGCAGACTGGATGGGCCTGGCGTTCCTTATCTGCCATCAGTTTCAATACAAATTACATCATCTCCAGCCTAAGATATTGTCTGTGAGATAGAATGGAATTTGGAATGTAATTCACACTCTGTACTGTGCTCATGCTTCCCCTCCTGGCTCAACGTCAGATTTGTTTTTTCCACTGAAGAGAGAATATCTCCTGCAGTCATGTCCCAGCCCTGCTGGCTAAGATAGTTGTTTCTTAAAATTGAAATTTGTTTAAGTTTAGTCAGTTTTCCATGCTCTACATTAGTTTAAATTAGTTTTATTTATTTTTTATTTAAATTGGGGTTTTCTCCGGTTCCTTATCGATTCCTGGAACTGGAGAAATTACGGTTCACCGCAGTTCCCACCTAGAGTGGAGGAACCAGTACTTACCATTTAAAATAATTGGAAACTACTTAAAATACTTCATTTGTAGCGGTTTTAACTGTGATCAATGTAGGAATCAAGCTTACTTATTTGGAGGCTGTTCAGTCCATTGCCATGAGTAAAACAAAGACCGGGCCTACAGGATTTAAAAACAGTAAATTGTGCCACAGGCTCTTGGTTAAAGCAGACCACCATGAGCTGTATTTAGATCCTAACTCTGATTTTGAAGATTGTGATTTATGTAAACAATTTTGCCCTAAAACACAAAAGAAAAGGGCTGCTTTAAGAGATTCTTTCCTGCTCCCCAGTCAGCTTCTGTGTTACCTCAAAGCTCTCCTGTCAAAAGCTCAGAAATGGAGGGAGTTACCCCTGATGGTGGGAAACATGTATCAGATGGTTCCTCACCTTCGCAGAAGTTATTGATTTCAATGGTGGCTGAAAAATGTAATAAGCAGCTGTCTCTGCAAAGGAGATTAAAAAAGCTGCCAAGCAATCGCTGGATCCCAGTAAGGAACACAGGGCATCTGATAGGGGGAGCCCTGGTGCTGGTGGTGGCAAAAAGAACAAAACAGCTTCAGCCCACAGTTACCCTCAATGTCTAGCAAGAAAAAGCAAAAAGGAAAATATGTAACTGTTGCTCCCCCACCAGGGACCAGGAGCAGGCAGTGGCAATGAGAGCTATGCCCTCTGTGGAGGACATGACAAAGATGTGGCAGTTCTTCCAGGCTTTTCAGGTTCTAGGGAACTCAGTCACTGTTACTGCCTCCCACCTTCCCAATCTCAGGTCATGTAGCCAGAGCCTGTCCTGGAGGAGGTGAATGAGGAGAAAGAAGGGGAACTGATATAACCAGAGGTAAACTAGAGCAAGATTTTGCTTTCCCCTCCTAGGGATAATTCAAATGTACCTTTGTATTCTTTCTTTTGTGAGGCAGATGGTGGACATCCTCAAGATCCTCTCCACTGAGACAGAGAAAGTCACAGAGGAAGCAACACTTGTGAGTATGTTAGGCCTAACTCCCACAAGGAGGCTGGCAGTACCCATCCACAAAGCTCTAAGAAAGGGCAAACGCACAATTATGGCAGCCCAATATTCCACTGGTAGCATAGATAAAAAGATTAAGAATACCAGGTGGACAAACAGGGGTTTGAGTACATGTATGCCCATTCAGACCATGAGGGAGTGATACAAGCTGCCACCTGTAAAAGGGCTTAAGTGCCCTTCTTTGCTCAGCCACCTCAAAAAGATTCAGAAAACTGAATCATATGGCAAGGAAAGATTATAAAACAGCAACCTTGTAACTGAAGCAAGCAGCTTATATGGCATACACAGCCCAGTAGCAGAAGGTGTGCTATGGTATACTTTCATGGCCCTGAGTGAAAACGTTAAAGGAGAAGGGGGTGATGATTTAGCAGCAACATACAAAGCAGCACTAGAACTTACTAAGTATCAATTCCACATGGCAGGGGATGACTGTGATACTGCTACCAGAGTCTTGACATACTCAGTGGTCTTAAGGAGGTTAGCCTGGTAAAGGGAAACTATCCTGACTCAGGGCACTCTGGCTGAAGCAATTGGCTTCCCCTTTGAAGGATCCTGACTTTTTGGTGACAAAACTGAAGCTTATATGAAAAACATGGACAAGCAAACATCTTCTTACCAAAATCTGACTGAAAAGCAGAAGGCATCCAGATCCTACAGGCCTTATGGAAGGGGAGTTCAGGGTAGGGCCTACTACTAAAGATCCTGTTCATATGAGTACAAAGTGCAGAGAGGCACTGTTGGGGTAAAGGCATGAGAGGTGCCATGTAAAAGCAAGCTCCATCCTTCCAAGCCACGGTGAAACAAACCTCCTGACAATCCTGTCCAGGTTGAAATAGTCTTATTGCCTGTAGGAGGGTGTTGGGCCCACTACTTCCACGAGTGGCAGAGCATTACCACAGACAAGTGGGTCTTGGAAGTAGTGGATTAAGGTTTAGCACACCAGGCTGTAAGGCTTTCAAAGCTGAAATGCCCAAGAAACTTTCCAGCCATCTGAGCAAAGGAAAAACTCCTTCTGAAACTGGTAGTAAAAAAACCGATACAGCTCAGAGCTGTGGAAAAATTCCATACTTCTCAGTGGGGAAGGGGCCTTTGTTCCAGGTACTTCCTAACCCAAAACAAATATGGGGAATAGCAACCTATTCTGGATCTATTATTCCTGAACAGGCACATCAGAAAAGTTCAAGATGGTGACGCTGGTCACTGTAATCCCATCCCTCCAGATAGGAGAGTAGTTAGGTTCTCTGGATCTGGAGGATGAATACTTTCACATCCCAGTAAGACCCTCTCACAGGAAATGCCTAAGATTCAGATCGAGAAATTGTCAGTACCTATTTGCTGCCCTGCCCTTCCATGTGACCTTGGCACCAGAAGTGTTCACAAAGCGACTAGCTATAGTGGCAGCACACCTTCAAAGGAAAAGGGGAGAGGAGTCCTACTTGGATGACTGGCTCATATCAGGAAAGATGAAGAAAGAAGCAATTCACTCTGTGGCTAAGGTTAGGAGCATCCTGAAAAGTCTGGACTTCTATAACCTGGAAAAGTCACAGCTAGAACCTAGTCATATATTGGAGCTCATAGATGCAGAGTTAGACAATGTTTTTTCTTCTAGCCTCATGTCACATGCAAATTCATTCCCACCAGGACACCAAACATCTGCCAGAAAATTCCTGCAGCTCCTAGACCACAGCTGTGGTGCCCAAGGCTTGTTTGCAAATGAGGAATATGTATTATCACTTAAGAAGATATTAACACCAAACATCAGATCCTCCAGATCAACTAGTCCCAGTCACACAAAAATTGGTCCAGGCCCTAAAGTGAAAGATAGAGACAACTCCAGGGAGGATGCACCCTTGTGTTTGCTGGCCCTAACAAGAGTACTCAGTACAGATGCTTCCCTCTCAGATGAGGAGGGCACTGGTAGGACAAAAAGGTGGATGTGGTCTGGGGTACACAGGAGTCCTTGGAGCACATAATCTTGCTAGAGCTTTGAGCAATGTTCATGTGAATGCAAGCCTTCTCCATGTTGCAAGCAAAAAAAGTCCAAAATCAGGGCAGACAACACAACAACAATGTATTACATAAACAAACAGGGAGGTACTAGTTCCACCAAGATCTGCACAGAGGCTATGTGGCTATGGAAATGGGCATATTCCCTGCATGCTAAGATAACTGCAGTACTCCTACTCCTACCAAGAAAAGCTAGTGTCTTGACAGATTGCATTATCAGAATGAGCCAGGGAAATCATGACTGGTCTGTAGATCAGCACGTGCTGAACATGTTGTTCAGAAGATGGGTAATTCCAGAGGTAGACCTGTTAGCCACCTTGGAGAATAGGAACCTGCACAAGTTTTGTTGCAGACCATCCAGTAAAGGGACTGTGCCAGAGAATGCACTGTCCCTCTGCTGGAAAGGCAGATTTCTCTTTGTTTGCACTCCTTTTCCTCTGATACAGAGGGTACTGCTGAAGCTGAGAAGAGAGTCAGAAACAGTGATCCAGATAGTTGTAGACTGGGCCAGGCAGGAATAGTATTTACTGCTGTTGACCCTGTCTTACAGAAAACCCATCACGCTGCCCCTGAGATACAATCTGCTATCCTTGTCATAAGGCAGGGTGACTTACCCAGATGTCAGAACATGGTACCTGAAGGCTTAGCTCTTGAAGGGTTAGAATGCTGTGGAATAAACATCTCAGATAAGGTACTAGAGATTCTGAAGGTATCTAAAAAAATCAGACATGAGGAAAATGTATTCCTCAAAATGGAAAAGATTCTCTATATGGTATGCCTTCCATGTCTGCCATTTACAGGCAGGCCTGCTTTTGTTTCTGGATTACATGATACACTTACATGTTTCACTGTCTGGGAGTATGTTGCATTTAACTAATTATTTAATTCCTTGATAGTATGAGCATGTGTAATAGTGGGCACAGCACTAATGGATTAATCAAGGTACTGTATGTTTGCACTATAAAAAGATGTTGTAGCAATATACTTCACTCTTAAAAAAAGCGCTACTACAGTGCATGAAATGTCAGGTCTGTAATGCCCATCTTTCATATTGTCATGTTTTAAGAGCTACTACAGAGCGCAAAACATCAGGGGCCAGATATTCAAAACTTTGCCTGGACGATCCCAGTTTGCTCGTGCAAACCAGGCTTTATGCGAATTTCCGTGTTCAAAAGCCTGGTTAGCGTGAACAAGCTGGTTTGTGAGGCAGTATTCAGAGGGGGCACAATGCAAATGAAGGGATGGGGACCTGAATTTTGGCACAGCCCAATATTCAGAATGTGTGATGTGCAAGGCCATTTTGCTCTGTCCCCTTGTGCAGTGCACATACTACCACTGGAAACCCCAACTTACTCCAGCGCAACCCTAACGGTTGGTGGAAGAAGTGCAGTGGCCCCCCAACACAGTAGTCCCTGGTGTCTAGTGGTCCCCCCACACTGATCACCATCCCAGTGTAACAAATAAATCTTTCTCTGGTGCTAGTGGTCCCTCCCCCGCCAATCGCCATCCCATTGTTAAAACATAAAATTTCTCTGGTGCCCAGTGTTCCTCCCCGCTGATTGCCGGCCCATTATGAAAATGCTAAATTTCCCTGTTGTCCAGTGGTCCCCCCACCCCGATCACCAGTCCAATGTTATAAATACATCTTTCCCTGGTGCTAGTGGTCTCCCTCCTGGTGATCGCTGCCCGATGTTAAAATAACTCATTCCCTGATGTCCAGTTGTCCCACCCTCCCCACCGCCCATGCCCGATGTGTTAATATGTATTCCCTGGTGTCCAGTGGTCCCACCTGCCCACCTGGTCACCTGCTCAACACATAGACACTATTTCCCTGGTGTCCAGTGAATCTCCGCCCCATCCCGATCCCCTGTATATGAAAGATAAACCATTCCCTGGTGTCTAGCAGACCCCCCTCCCTACTCCTGATCCCCTGTATAATTATGTAACACCATTTCCTGGTGTCTGGCAGACCTCCCACCCTGGCAAGTAGTGCCCCACCATCCTTCTCCACCCATCCTCACTCTGAGCTGGCAACCTGCACAGCCCTCCACTCTCCACCATGGCCTGCTGCTGACTGAGCTGTCAATGAGCGCATACTGTAACAGTTGATTGTATAGTACATGCTCATTGACAGCTCAGTTGGTGGCCAGACGTAATGGAGAGCAGAGGGCTGTGTCAGTCACTGGCTCGGGGTCGGGATGGGGGAGCGAGATGATGGGGCAATACCAGCCTGGGTGGGGGGGTCCGCTAGACAACCATGGAATGGTGTTACATAATTATACAGGGGATAAGGGATGGTGGGGTCTACTAGACACCAGGGAATGGTTTATCTTCCGATACAGGAGAGTGGAATGTGGCGGAGATACTCTGGATACCAGGGAAACAGAGTCTGTGTGTCAGGCAGGTGATAGAGTGGGGGGAGGGACCACTGGACACCAGGGAAAATATATATATAAACACATCAGACATTGGTGCACATGAGGGGTGGGACCACTGGACACCAGGGAATATTATTAAAACATTGGGCATGCGTGCGGTTGGGCAGTGGGATCACTGGACATCAGGGAATGAGTTATTTTAACAGTGGGAGATAATCAGTGTTGGGGGGCACTAGCACCAGGGAAAGATTTATTTGTTACATTGGGCTGGCGATCGGTGGGGGGGGGGCACTGGACATCAGGGAAATTTTATGTTTTCACAGTGAACTGGTGATCAGCAGGGAGAACCACTGGACACCAGGGAAATTTAAAATGTTCACAATGGGCTGGCAATCGGCTTGCGGAGGGGGGACCACTAGCACAGAGATAGCTCTGTGGGACCGGGCACGTGGGGGGCAGTGCTGTGCTAAATTGCTGGGCTAGCCATGCAGACGAGCCCATAACGGGAATGCAAAATGTCCCTTAGCACCTTGCATGCCCAATGAGCTCATTTGCATGGGTCCCTTTTAATATGGGAAATTTAGCGTGGGTGTAAGCCATTGTGGAGCCTATTTGGGGAGCCATGTCTTCCCAGTACTAAGTGGCTTAACACTGGGTTGGCATGACCTTATATTCAATCAAACAGTGCTGGTACACTATTCAACTGAATATAGGATCTGTGGGGTGCCGGGCAAGCACAAGATGCAGACCAAATTTTTGCACTGCACTTTGTGCCTCTTCAAAAATCGGGCCCCAGGTCTGTAATGCCTGTCTTTCATATCATCATGTTTTAAGCACTACTGCAGAGCATGAAGCATCAGGTTTGTAGTGCCCATCTTTCATATCACCATGTTTTCAAGGCTTGTGGTTATCATAGTATCATAGTAAAAGCCAACAGAATAGGCTCCATGGTCAATCGTGTCTGCTCGGATGCTAGCCCCCTACTGGGAGCTCGCTCCTCCACCCCCCAGCCCCAGAGGTGGCCCTCCCTGGCCTCAGCCATACTTGAGTAGTCGAGTGGCTTCTTTCTGGTTGTTACTGGTTGCTTTTGTTTTTTAATACTCACTTAATTGTTTTATTTATAACACCAGTAAACAGATCCTTTGAACTGCTTTTTTGTTAAAAAAAAACACTTACAGTCTGTCAGGCTCAGGCCCTCCATGCTGACATGTCAGCAGGCAAAGAAAAATCACTGGCACCAGTCAGTGGAGCAGTGGACTGGAGCAAAGGCAAAAAGATGTGGGACTCAGAGAGGGAGGTATCTGTGCTGGGCAGCAAACTGGATGGTTACGTCCCAGAAGGTGATCAGCACTAATCTTCCCACCACCTCATCTGGCCACTGTCTCAATAAATGAGACAGTAAATGGAAAAAATGAAGAAAAAGAAAATGTTTTAAGTATGTTGACTACATAGAATGCAAAACTTTCTAATGTAAAATGTGCTGTGAAATAGCGGCATTATTTACCAGTCTTTCTGTGGCAAGGTTTAAACAGTCAAAGCACTTTTTCAGTAGAGATAGGGTTATGCATACAGAAAGCAAGACTAGTAATCCAGAATGTCTATAATCCCTTGCCTGGGTTTTTTTGTGTCTTTGGACAGGGACAGGTGTAACAGTTTATGCTCTGCACCCAGGGGTTGTGCGCACAGATTTGAGCAGACACCTGAACTCAGCACTGCAATTCAGCATGAAGATACTCAGTCCTTTCACTAAATCACCTACACAGGGTGCCCAGACCACACTCTACTGTTCCATTGCCCCAGAACTGGAGAAAGAAACTGGTTGCTATTACAGGTATGTTCAGTTATATTCCAACCCCAGGAATCCATCTGTATGTGTGTGTGTGTGTGTGTGTGTGTGTATATATATATATATATATATATATATATATATATATATATACATACACACACACATATATGTATATATTCACAAGCCACAATCAGTCCATGGAATTGAGTTGCCCAAAGATAGAATTTATGCTAATTATGGAGTTTAGAATTAGAATCAAGTTCAAACTCTGCACTGTGGTCACCCTCCCCCTAACTGTCTAAGGTCAAGTTTGTTTCTCCGCTGAAGAGAGCAGTTGCCCCGAAGTGCATCTCCATTCTTCTGGCCTCCAGAACAGTTTAGTGATTTAATTTATTTGAGTTATTCCTTGATACTCTGCATTAGTTAGGGTATTTATTTTTTTGTTTATTGTATATTTGTTGTGGATTCTCTGGTTTACAGTCAGTTCCCAGGAACCAGAGAAGGCCACGAGCCAGCCTGGTTCCTGCCTTTGGGAAACCGCTTACTGTCATATGAAAGTTATTTAATCTTGCTGAAATTACTGCTTACTTTTTATTTATTAGTGGTTTTGAAGCGCAGCAATGCTGTGTGCCATCTCAGAGGGAACTGAGCTGTTCACCCTTTAAAATTTATATTTTGACAGTTTACCTCAGCCTCTGTTGATTTAAATTTGACTCTGAGGTAAAAAAACATTAACGGTTCTGCTTTAAAAGGGAATCAAACTGTAAAATTATATTTTAAAGCCCTTTTCTCATACTTTGGGCATATTTAATGTTCTTTTAATATTTTTTGGGAAACGCATATATCTTCTTTGGGTTTCTCAGTGCTTGCCATGACTGACAGACCTAAAAAGAGAAGAACAGGACCAAAAGGCTTTAAAAATTGTACAATTTATTTTCTGCTCCTGGTAAGAGCAGACTGCCATGAACTTTGCCTAAGGTGCCTTAGTCCTGACCACAGCTTTTTAAATTGTGAACCCTGTAAAATGTTTTGCTGTAAAATACAGAAGAAAAGGGCCAAGAAAATAGAAGACTTTTTGGCTTCTCAGTCTGCCTCCATGTGACCAAAGGGTCAGACGAGGGTCCTGCCCCTCAAGATAAGCAGCAGTCCCTGTTGGAGGGAATAGCAAAGAAAGTAAAAGCTGTTCAGCCATCAGAAAAGCACAATAAAGATGGTGCAGAATCCAGGGTGTCCGAAAGGGGGAACCCTGAGCCTAGTGATGGCAAGAACAAAACTACAAGAGCCCCAGAGCAAGCAATGGAAACAGTGTGAGCAAAGAAAAATCAAATAGAGAAAACTGTCACTCCTGAAAAAAGAGAGCAGACAGTTGACTCAAGACAAATGCCCTCAGCAGAGGATATGAAAAGGGCATGGCAAATTTCCAGGCCTTCCAGGCTAAGGCTATTTATGAATATACCTGCCCCCGCTCTGGTTTCATACTAACTGGCTGTGGAAAAGATATGTTAGAAGATGAGGAAGGAGATCCTCTGGAACCAGATGGGCCTCCCGAGCAAGAATGTGGCTCTTCTCCCAGATCTTCTGAGAAATATAAATCCCACTATTCTCTTGTAAGGCAAATGGTAAACATCCTCAACATCCCCTCCCATGAAGCTGATGAGGATGAAGAGGGAGCTGAGTTCATGGATATGATGGGACTGGCTCCCATAAGGAGGCTGCTGTTCCCCATTCACAAATCCCTAAAGAAAGCCACTGCTAAAATCATGTCGGCACCTACCTCAGCTGCTGGCATTGACAAGACAATTGAAAAAAAGTATCAGGTGGACAGGCAGGGGATTGAGTACTTGTATTCCCACCCTGATCATAAAGGAGTGGTTCAGGCTGCTACATGCAGAAGACTAAAGTGCCTTTTTTGACTTAGTCTCCTGAGAAGGATTCCAGAAAGCTGGATACCATGGCCAAGAAAGTGTATACATCAGTTTCCTTACTTCTCAGGCAAGCAGCTTACCTGGCAGTCAAAGTTCAGCAGCAGAATGCACTTTGGATCTCAGTACTGGCACTGAGTGAAAAAGGAAGTGGTGACTTGGCATAGGGCATAGATCAGCAATGGATGCTACCAAGCTAGATCAGCAATGGATGCTACCAAGTACCAGTTCCATATGGCAGGGGACACTAACTGCTTCAAGGGTTTTGGCCCATGCAGTATTCTTAAAGAGCTAGTGGAACCAAAACAGGCAGTCAGGAAAATTTTACAAATTTTATGAAGTAGACAGTTATAACTTTTTATTTCTGAAGTACTTTTCTTTTTCCTTTTGCCCATTAGAGAGCTTTCTATGTAATAATATTGTGCTGGGTGTGTGGAATAGCTCTCAGTCTGGCAGCTGCCATATCTAGTTGTATCACCCCACTACGTCATCAGCACTGTGACCTCTCTGGCAGTGACATCACAGGTGACTGACTTGGCAGCTGCTGAGTGGCTATTCCTGAGTAGCACTGATGTCACAGTTAGTGAGGTCACAGTATTGATGCTGTAATGGGGGAACAGTGCTAGATATGTCTGCTGCCAGACAAAGTGCTGTTCCATGCATCACATCTACTAACGTCAGGTAAACAATCTTGTAATTAACTAAAGGGAAAATAACAAGTACAAGTCTGATATGAAAGGTAATGGTTCACTGCTTTTAAAAAATAATATTGTTTTAGGCAATACACTAGCTCTTTAAGAAGGTTTGCCTGGCTTTGGGCTACCTTCCTTTCCCAGGACACATAAATCAGACCTATGGATTTCTCCTTTGAGGGAAATTCCCTGCGAGGTATATATGAGAAAGGTGGATTAGTACAAAACCTCCTACAGGAACAATACTAAGATAGAAAAGGCCTCTGCTTCCTACAGACCTTATGGAAGGGGGGATATAGATAGGGTTACTACCCAAAGTTCTATGCTCCTTATGAGTATCCATCCCAGAGAGGTTACTATAGGGGCTGGGGTAGAAGGGGCACCAGGTGTGCAGCTGCTTATACCAGCTCTTAAAGATCCCCGACAGCATTAGTAAAACTTTTAAAAAAGTAAGATTTGTATTCAACTCCATCCCATTTTCTTTATTACTTCATATATTTTCAGTAATTAATTCCCCATTTCCTTTATTACCGAAAAGTTACATGAAAGCAAGATCCCTGTCCCCTAGACTATATCTGCTCTAGCTGCTTCTCTACATGTGACATCACAATCCCGTTTATGACATCATAGTTGTCTCCACAGCAACTTATTTTGATGTCATAAACAGACTTATGATGTCAGGTGTAGGCAGGCAGCCAGAGTTCAAAGAGCAGAGATACTGTATTGATGCAAATACCCTTAGTAATAAGGAAATTAGGGTGAGAATTGCAGAATCAAATATGAAATACAAGCTACATTTATGCCTGAATATCACATTTTTTCAAAGTTGTCTCAACTGTATCAGGAGTTCTTTAAGCCCCAGCAGATTCAAAACCCCAGACAGTTCTGCCGCGGTCACCCAACTATTGCCAGTGGGGGTGAGGTTGGAGCACTACTTTCATGAATGGTCAGAAATCACCAAAGACAAGTGGGTCGTGGAAGTAGTGAGCCAAGGTCTGTCCCTGCAGTTCAGAAAATTACCCAAACTGCAGAAGTCAAAACTGTTCCCACCTCACACCCCAACAAAATAAATCCCGTTGGAGCTGGAGCTAAAGAAACTACCGCAAGCAAGAGCAGTGGAGAAAGTCCCTGCTGCACAATGGGGCAAGGGTCTCTTTTCAAGATATTTCCTGACCCACAAGAAAAACGGGGAGTGGTGATCCACTGTAGACCCGAGATATGTGAACAAACACATAAAAAAGGAAAGATTCAAAATGGTTTCACTGGGCTCAGTGATACCATCTCTGCAGTTGGGAGACTGATTGGGGTCACTGAGTCTGAAAGATGCTAATTTCCACACCCCATTTATACCTGCTCACAGAAAGTACCTCAGGTTCAGGCTAGGGAACTGCCAATTCCAGTTCACATCCCTTCCCTTGAGCTTCATTTCGGCACCTAGGGTTTTCTCAAAGTACCTAGCTGTGGTGGCTGCACATCTAAGCAGGCAGGGTGTGGTTATTTTGCCTTACCTGGACAACTGATTAGTCACAGGAAAAACACAACAGAAGGCAGGGCACTCTATACATTTAGTAAAAGCACCCTGCAAAACCCAGCATTCCTGATAAATCTGTAGAAGTGACAAACAGAGCCAGATCAAGTATTGGACTTCACAGGTGCAAAGCTAGATACCCTGCAGGATAAGGCCTTTCTTCCACAAGCAAGTGTATCAAATCTAATTTGCACTGCAGAATCCTTCAGTTGGCCAGCCAAGGCCTGCAAGGGATTTCCTGCAGTTGCTGGGATGCATGTCCTCTTCCACTGCACTGGTACCAGGGATCACATTCCAGATGAGGGACATCTCAAAAGTGGGATCCTCTGTCCAAACTAGTTCCAGTTACTAAAATGTTGCTAAGGGCACTAGAGCGGTGAAAGGAAGAGGGCAACCACGGAGAAGGTATTCCCTTCCTCCAGCAATCCCCAACAAGTATCCTCACAACAGATGCCTCACTCCTAGGGTGGGGTGCCCACCTAGAGGATCTCAATGTGAGTGGCACCTGGAGCACAGAGGAGACTCAGGAACACATCAGCCTCCTGGAACTCGGGCAGTGCTCTTAGCAATGCAGGCTTGTTCCTCCCAGATTAAGGGTCAGTCTGTCCAGATCCAAACAGGTAACACCACAGCAATGTATTACATAAGCAAGCAGGGAGGAACAAGCTCCTCAAGGCTATGCACAGAAGCCATGAAGATCTGGAAGCTAACCTATTCCCTAGGTATAGAGCTATTCGCAGTACACCTGCCAGGGCAAGACAATGTCCAGGTGGACTCTCTAAGCAGAATCAGTCAGGGAAACTACGAGTGGACTCTGAATCAGCAGGTGCTGGCATCAAAGTTCAGACAATGGGGTACACTAGAAATACTGTAGATCTATTTGCTTCATGGGAGAACAACCAACTCCCCCCTTTTTTGTTGCAGGTCCCCAGCAGCAGGGACAGTCTTACAGGATGTTGTGGTCCTGGACTGGACAGGGAAGTTCCTATATGCCTTCCCTCCATTCCTACTCCTGCAGAGGGTGCTCATAAAGCACAGGAGCGAGCCAGCAACAATGATTCTGATAGCACCAAACTGGACCAGGCAGACCTTGTACTCCATGCTTCTGACCCTGTTCACCACATCTCCAGTCAGCCTGCCACTGAGACACAACTTGCTGACTCTCTTTCTGGGCAGCAAAACATTTTCAGTTCTCAAAACCCTATGCCTGCAGGCATGGTTCTTGAAGAGCTAGAGTCTCTAGCATAAACATATCAAAGTAATGAGAGTGCTGAAGGTTTTTTTTAGTGTAACCAGCCGGGGCTCGGGTTGATGTTATTTTTTGTTTTATTAGTGCTGTGCGGTGTCTCCATATTGTAACCCACTACCTGGCTGCCTGGGTTCGGGGAGAAAACTGTTGCTCGGCATTTTGGCTAGGTCTGATACCCTGCACAGGGGCACCCCAGTAATCCGGACACAGGAAGCAATAACTGAAATGTCCAAACCAGGAGTGGGATTCTAGAGTGTGGCTTTTATTCACAACAACAGAATAATAAAGCATAGATGGAACCCCACAGGGCTACACTCCCTGGTAATGCAGATATATGGAGACTAGAACACATCTTCTTACACACTTTAACCCTCAGGTTCTGAAACACACTGGGCTCTCAGCCTGAACTTGTACTCTTCTCTTGGTTTCCCTGGCGCGGCACATCCGGCCAGCATTTGGACTACTTTCCATAAGGCACGGATATTTATTGGTGGCTCCCTCTACCACCCGTGAGCACATTCTGGCTCCATAAAGGTAAAATCATCATCCTAATCCAATGTCTGGGTACTTTCCACGAACACTGGCCAAGTGCCTGGAAGAAAGCTATAGGTGCCCAAAGTGAACCCGTGGAGGTAAATCTGGTTACTCCAGATGGGGTCTTCCACCTCTTGCTCCCAAATCTATACCCGGCCATCCATTTGGAATCAACACCTTTCTTGAAACACACTGTTGTAGAATGCTGTCTTGAAATGTATTTCACACTTAACACTCTACTCTTCAAAATCTGATATCCCGGCTTATAATGATCTCTGAGTGGCTATGTCCATCCCTGTAGACCCCCACTGTTTAGATGCATTTTAAGTCACACACAACTGTAGTACTGTACTTGGCTGTCCTTCTCTGACCCCACAGTAACAGATACTTTACTCACTGTCTGGCAAAAACATGAGCTCTCTTTTGGAGCAGACTCACCTACTGGTTTGCAGGTGCCCCAAGGTTTCTGGCAAAGCAAACGAATCCTGGTGCCTCAGCACTTGAACAAATAATGACAGGCAGCTTTCCCTCTTCAGCAGGGCCAGGGGACTTGCTCTGAAATTGCTGGCTCTCTTCCCCCCCATCCCTCCAGGGATGGGGCACCAAACCAAACTGGGAATGGTCTCTACCACTAGACCACTTTTCTTCTGTGTCTCTATCTAGGGCGAGAACACACACGCTCTATCTCTGGGTAGCTCTAAACAGAGCTGAGGGATCTGAGGGACTGCCAACTGCAGTGCACCTCCTCCTTCCAGTACAGACTGCACAACTCTCTGACTCAAATCCCCAACGTTCTAAGCTCAACCCTTGCTGTAGCATTCCAAATGTGGCTTATGCTGCTACGAGAATTCTATATGATATCATCCCTCCAGCTCAGCTGAAACTGAGGACAGAGTGAGACAATGTGAAATCCATTTAACTGGTGTTTCACAAGCTGCCTTTCCCTGCCTGCCACTAGATCTAAGTGGGATTCTTGTAACCCCGGGTAACAGGGGGGTTACACCCACCTTCAGCCAGGAAAATGACTGTCCACAGTCATTACTTACCTGGCCTAGGCTATCTTACCCTATGTGTTGATTACGGGGAGGTAGTGCTACCTTCTCCCCTACCATGTGCCAGGCACAGGCAGGCAACACTAAGGGCCCAGAGACCATCAGCTGATGCATCAGCCTCTACTCTATAGTCTTACTATGGATACCTAGTGGCCCTGGTAGAATTGTCCAGAGCATAGCCCTAATAGATTAGTACTGTGGCCCCTATGGCTGGTCAGGACCACAGCCTGTCTATCCCCCCAGCCCTCTAGGGAAACCTATCTGACTCTAACCCAAAATACCCAAAGCAAACAAACAGGGAACCTCCCCCCCAACCCTGGACACCTGCAACCAAACACCAGGAGTTAATGCTATACTCTATACATTACTCCCACACTCCCCCACAACCATACCTGTGGAAGGAAAAGTTACACACAATAAACCTCAACACCCTGTACTTTAAACACTACTACTTTAAAGCACTATGAGGAACTCCACTGAGTCCCTCCTCCTCTTCTTGTCTTCTTCAGGAACACCTGCAAGAAAAATAAAAACAAAACATACTCCTAATCTGCAAACACAGTAGTATCTAACTTCTACCATCAAAATACTGGAGAATCCCAAAAATATTTTTTTTAGAAAAGTAGAAAAAAACAGTAGAAACAGTAAAAAACAGTAGAAAACAATGACATATTTACAATACACATTATTTTGGGGATGGAAGGCCCTAAAAGTCCCATCTAGTGACAACAGTGCCCGAAGGCAAGTCCAATAAAGAGTCTGTCTTGGGCCGGAGCCCAGTGAAGCACAGTTCTAGCAGGCTGAAATCCCAAAGGGGCGAGTCTTTGAGGACAGTTTAAACATCTGGACTCTGCTAGTGTGGGGTGTGTACTGCAATGTCATTAGAATAGAAAAGTCTATAGTTGGCCCGGTGGTGCTGAGGGTTGAGGTGCTGGACGTCACACCTTGCACTACGCCAGCGACCCGGGTTTGGGAGCGAGCCTAGGTCACTGGGGGTCAGCAGGGGGAGGAAGGATTGAGCATCCGGAGGACAGCTCTCCTTCTTTGGGGGCCCAGGAAGTCTCCGTCAGGCACCACGGTGACCTCTGGTAGAGATTGTTGGTACCACAATGCTCAGGGCCAGAAGTAGAGGGTTGCAGAGCTACGGCAAGACATTCCTGGCATCATTGCCGCCGGACTCCATCAGGGAGGAAGGGAGTAACAAGGGAGGGGGGTGGGGACAAAGCAAAAATACCCAGCCAAGTGGATAGGCGATGGCACCTGTATCCACCAGGACCACACTCCACCACCGGGGGCACTCCTTACCTGGGCCGAGCCCAGCCTGGCCCAAATTTGCAGATAGAGCACCCTGGGTGGATAGGGCGGCCCTACCTCGGGGGGCTCAGAGCCAGGGGAATAGTCGGGCTGGTGCCAGGTTTTAGGAGGCCTCTCAGGCATGGAGGTAGAGTACGGTGGTACTACAGGATGCCTGAGAGAGTTCCACTGGCTGCAGAAAAAAACAGAATTCGAAAAAAAAAAAAAAGAATAGAAAAGTCTGGACTTACTAGTCCCTTGTAGAACGAAAAATGATACGACACCTGGTTCTCCAGCTGAAGACTCTCCCTGGCAGCATTCTTCTGATACAGCTTGGTGGACATTTTCTGGAAAACGACAGGCTGGAACATCTGGAAACTGCTGGGTTGATGTCATCTAGGAGATGGAACCTTGGAATGGGAAAAAAGAAAACAGCTGGTCTGAAGTCATCCGGAATCCCAGGCAATGAATCAGAATACAGCTGGGCTGGTGTCCTCTCTGGATATGAAGTCATCTGGTGGGCCAGTCGATGGAATCTGGAAAGCTAGTACACTGCAAGACTGATGAATGTAGGGCACCTGGTTTCTGGAATGCCAGACTGGCAGAACAACATAGGTACGGCAATAGCTGGATGGCAGCACTGGCTACCACTGCTCTGCTCTCCACTTGGTAGGCATGGGCACATTCACAGGAAGGTCTCTGCATTGCAGAAAATAACACAATGGGTCAGGTGCAAGAATTATTACCCCGTCTGGTGCTCATAATTCATGTTGTGAAAGGTTTCATGGCCCTCTCCATCCACGATTCGAACAGTGTCTATAAACAGTGTCCTTCCCACTTTCCACTTTCTGAATTTTACTTGTAACACTCTGTCTCTGACATATCTGCTTGCACCAGGATACACATGTTTTGTTACCTCTTCCACTGTCCAGGATTTCCTGTTTCTTTCAATCTCCTCCCAGACTCTCTGAGGAAAGGTAGGAAAGGATATCCCATAGATTGCATTTGCCTTCCTACGATCCAGTCTTTCCTCTTTACTATACTTGGTCAACTTGAAACCTCTGGCCTGGCTTGGGGGTGGCCCGTCCTGGTTCTGCCAGCTACGCATACTCAATGCAATGTAAAATGGATCTTTGACTCCTCCTTGTGGGGATAAGGCTGTGGAATCACTACTCTCTCCTACTTTCTGCTCCTCCGAGGTAAGAGCTCGAGGCTATGGATCCGCACCTTCTTCATAAGGCTACATAGGTTCCCGCTCATCTTTTTCCTTGCTAAGGAACTGTGCCCAGGAGTGAGCAGTCGTCCTCACTCCTGAGACTGTCCACTCTTCGCTGGGTGCGGAGGTCAATACCTCCCATTCAAGGGTCTCCCTCATCTCATCTTCTCCTATGAGATTTGGGCTAGGCTCCTCTCTCCAAGGATCTGCTGATGCTCCCTCCGCACTGTCTCTCTGTAACCCAGACTCAGATACATCAGTACTTTGCTCTGCCTGTAGATCTGCACCCTCCTGCTTTATGCCACACTCTGCTGGGCTTCCCCCATCAGGCTCCACCTGGTGCTCTGTGCTGCCAACTGCAGATTCTTGAAGCTTTGCCTATGTGGGAGCCAAGCAAATCTTGGGGTGCTTTAGTTAAGCCATATTTCTCTAGGCACCCAGAACAGTGAGGAACCATAAAGACGTCCCTTCCAGCCTTTAAGCACATATCTTACTGAATATCCAGGAATTGCCACATGAGGAGGCAACTGTCCCCCGTAGTAACATTTCTCAATATCTCTCAACTTGTTAACTTCTTCTACTGTCATAGTCCGGACATGATCCGGGTAATGGGCTGGTCCCGAAGCCATGACTGCTGAGAAAAACAAACAAACGCTCACTGTTATTTAAAGTCCCACTTCGTTGGAAAAACTTTTTACAAAATGGCTCCCCTGCTGCTGTGTTTACTTTACTACCCCATCCTGTAATGGTGGTGGCGCACTCCTGGCGCATCAGCGTTCTGTTTACTGACTCAAGCCACTGCGCATCCGATTTACACATTCGACTGATAAAGTTCACTCAAACTGCATAAATTGCACTGCTTGCTCTTAGCACATTTATATGATTTTACTGGACTTTTCATTCGCTTTTAATCACTGTTCTAGTCCCCTAAAGCCACAGAATTTCATTGCACTGGATTGCCTGCATTTTTCATTGCATCTCTCATACAACTCACAGTCTCTCACATGGTTTTGAAAATTATACTGTTCTATATGATGTCATCCCTCCAGCTCAGCTGAGACTGATGACAGAGTGAGACAGTGTGAAATCCATTTAACTGGTGTTTCACAAGCTGTCTTTCCCTGCCTACCACTAGATCTAAGTGGGATTCTTGTAACCCCGGGTAACAGCAGGGTTACACTAGAAAACCAGAAACAAGAAAAACATATACTTCAAAATGGAAGAGATTTTCATTCTGGTGCTCCAAGAAAGATAATTCATCTGCAAGCAGACCTGCCTACAGTCTTGGATTACCCTGCACACCTGCAGTCCCTAGGCCTGAAGCCCTCCACCCTGAAGGTGCAATTGGCAGCAGCTTCATCTTATACATCAGCTGGCAAGGGAAAGTCTCTATCCTCACAACCTATTCAAAAGGTTTTTTAAAGGTCTCAACCACTGTACCCTCAAGTGAGGGATCCTGTCACTCCTTGGGGACCTTAACAAGTGCATTTCCCAGCTGATAGAAACTCCCTTTGAGCCAATGGCTACTGCTGACTTCAAATATGTCACTTGGAAAACAATATTCCTAGTGGCTATGACACCTGCTAGGAGGGTGAGTGAGCTCCAAGCCCTCTGCACAGATCCAAACTATATATTCTTCCATAGGGATAAGGTAGTATTAAAATCTTTATTTTATACAGGAATAAGATGGTACAATCACACCATTAGGACTGAGGTCCCATTTTTAAGGTGGTCCTGTTTACAATTTAATTACATTAACATTTTAAAAAGAAACAAATTACACTAAGGACACTTATTTGGTAAGTGAGCATAACAGACATTTGTTCTTGTATTCAAGGACATTAAACTATCTAACTAACTTGCCCAGCTATACTGCCTAAGAATTATAAAAAGACAAGTTTCGCGTAAGACACTTGTTTAGTAAACAAACACATAACAAAAGTAATGTTTATTATTCAAAAAGATTTCTAAACCTTTCTTAGATATTGTCAGACTGACTGGAATGTCCTGAATGTCGTGCACGCTGTGCACGCAGACATAGAACAATGGATTATAATTAATGTTTCTAATTCGGAAGACTATAAGACCTACATGCCCTGTTATCCTATCTAACTGATAATTAACAAAAGCAACAAGGCAACTTACACATAGACCATGAGTCATATGAATAAACATAATACATTATACTTAAATACAAAGTCATTGCAATATCTGCAATGGTCCTGAGGGAGTTCTCAGGACCAAAAGGAAATTTATCCCTAGGGGTGGTGTCAGAATTCCACCTGAACCAGTCAGTGGCCCTTTCTGTGTTTTTTACTGAGCAGTACTGTACAGGGGAGAAAACCTCCACTGCCTGGAAGTAAACAGGGTGCTAAGTCACTACCTGAACCGCTCAAAAGATGTCAGGTCCAACAGTACTCAGCTTTTTATTATCTACGGTGAGGTGGAGGAAGGCAAACCAGCAACTAGAAGAGCCTTCTGATGCTGGATAGTTTCCTGCATTCAATTGTGTGATGAGAAAGCTGGCAAAAGTGACCCCCCCGGAGGACTGAGGGCACATTCTACAAAGGGCACCTCTGCCTCTGTGGCAGCAGCAAGTGCTACCTAGAAGACATTACACACTCATAAAATATTACTGTCTGGACATACAGTCCAGGAGAAATGCCAGCTTTGGAACTGATGTCTTGCAGAACCTTTTTCCTAAATAGGTTCTGGAGCCAGCATCCCAAAGTACTGCTACAGAGTCTGCAGCTTGTGATCTGCTGACCTCAAATATGTCACTTGGAAAACAATATTTCTAGTGGCTATGACATCTGTTAGGAGGACGAGTGAGCTACAAGCCCTCTGCACAGATCCAAACTACATATTTTTCCATAGGGATAAGATAGTCCTCAGGACCAATAGGTCCCCTTTGTTAGTGCCTCCCAATTTACTAGCTCACAACTTTCAACTGTTGCACCTGTTCTCCCCATGTTTCTGTCCAATTGTAAAACTGCTATACACCTTATCGTGTCATATAAATTGTATTCTTTGGCTTTAGTACCCTGTACCTGCTAAGCACTTGTAACTGTGAATTCTTATTGCCATGCATTGTATGTATTGCATGTGTTGTACGTGCTGCATTGAGCCTGCAGCTCTGTTTGCTGTTTATGCTGTTATATTGTGTCTGTAGCTATACTTGCTGTTAATCCCTCTCCCCTCCCCCCAGGATGCATCTGGAAACGAGCAACCGACTCAGTATGCCTTCTGGGTGACATTTTTAAATAAATAAATAAATATATATATATATATATATATATATATATATATATATATATATACTGATGGATTTCTGGGGTTAGAAGAAAAAATTATTCACTGTAGTAATGTTTCTTCTTAAGGGTGCCATCAGTAATATTCAATGTCCCTTATCCAGCCTCTCCTTCCATAACCTGGAAATAGGTTCAGCCAAGAATCAGTTTCTTTTTTATTGGCTTGAACTTTGCTTATTACAGTGTGTTTACAATTTTTAATAACTGGTCTAATTAGAAGTCTGCAGTATGTCTCTTTGTGTCTGCTTTTAATTGATCACTATTTTCAAACTTTTAGCAAAACATTTCATTTGTATTTTCTTTTGGGTAGCCATTAGCTAGTTTTAGTGGTCACAGTTCCCCATAGCGATAGAAAAAATATGGCATTAGGCAGTCAGGGGGAGGGTGACCGCAGTGCAGAGTCTGAACTTGATTCTAATTCTAAATTACATAATTAGCATAAGTTCTAGCTCCAGGGAAACTCAGTCCAGTGAACTGATTGCAGCTTGTGAATATGACTGATGAATCCCTTAAGGAGAAACAACATTACTAAGGTGACTAATTTTTTGTTCCTGCCCCCCTCCACTCTGGGCCATCATATTTTTTTATTTGTTCTTCCCTCCCACTCACTCCCACCTCGCCCCTTTTACTCTCCTGGTTCATAGGCACTGGATTGGATATATTTATTTGTATCTATTTGTATAGCTGTATTTTTGCACTTTTTGATTTTGAGTTTCTGGTGCCAATGTCATACTTTGTGGCATTTGTTTGTACTACTCTTGAAATTTATAAACTAGCTTTTTTCCCTCTGTGACCCCTAACCCCCAGGTCCCTGGCTTAGTGTGCAAATTCTGGACAATTAAAAAATAAATAAAACAGCATGTCTCGTACACATCCAAATGTACATACTGTATGTGGGTTTTTAAATTGCTGAGTAGATTTGTCGGTGTGGAATACACTGGAGCTTTACGTTAAATCAGTTCTACAATGGATATTTGGATACTGTTTCATTATCTTGTGATGCATTTGCAGACAAAGCCTGTGAAAGCAAGGAAGAATAGGGGTTGCTAGAGGGGGATTGAAATGTTGGCAGTGCCATAAAAGGTTTAGGATTAAGGGTTAGAAGTTTAAAACCGGCACAGTTCCTCACAAAATGGGTTGATGTAGAATGAAAAACCAGTAAAATTTTAAAACAGTATTTCTAAAAAAGTGTTTTTTTAAAACCGTCATGTAATTTTATTTGTTAATACCAAACAATAGTATTGATACAATCTGTTGATGCAAAAAATGTATCAATACAATGTGTTTGCCATTTGTTTCTTGTGTGGCAACATACTGTATACGGTAGAATAATGTATGGACAGCCATACACAACGGGGCTGTGTTTCCATCGAGGGGCTGAGATTTTGGCATACAGTATGAACCTTGAAAGTGAAGCTTGAGAGGTTCTTGCTGTCTTCCCCACCCCAAGATGAAAGAACATGTTGAGTTGTATACTCTGCCCATATTTTATTTGATATGATACTGTCTACACTTGTTTTTCTACACAGGAGTCACAGAAGCCCCCCACCCCGTAAAAAAAATTCCATTAGTTTATGGAACAAAAACTCACCCCGCAGCCAGTGGATTACTACATACACAATGCCCAGTGTTGTACCTTTTAACTTGTTTGTAAATTTAATTTCTATCACAGAAAAGTCCAGTGCTAGGCGACAGTTCTGTCATGTTAGGTGCTTCCATTTCGGTAACACTGATTTAAATAGAATCACTTAATATGGCTGGGTTATCACCAAATCTTTAATGTTCCACAGTCATTAATTACATAGACTTTTACAAGTAAAAAAGTACATTTTTAGGCACTGGGTAGTTAGTAAACAGCTTTGTGTAGGGTAAACAAGGAGTTTACAATTTTTTGATCTTTAAACTGTGCAGAACAACAGTTTGGAATGTGCACAACACCACTTTAGAATGCGCTATTATGAAGAATACTGAGTTGGTAACTGATGGACAGCCAGCTCAGGGCGTTATGATGGATTCCACCATAACAACTTCTCGAGAGCAAAGCTCAAGAGGTCCAACGTGAATCAGAAGCCAAGGTGGCAGACAGGCTGGTTGGGTATGGACTGCCCAATGAGTAATTTTTATAGTGTATAGTTCTTTTTTTTTAAATGGAAGTGTTTTCATAGCATGCTCTGCAGCAGCAGTGAATGTGCTGGTAATTTTAGTTCAGAACTTGAACTGATTGCCATGTGCGCAGCAGTGCTGTGAAAATCACCAGCTACCGCAAAGATTTCTGATCAGCTGGAGCATTGTTGTACCATAGAAGGGTGCAGCCATGTTCCATGACCTTTGAACTGTGGTACAACAAGGTTTCAGCTGGCATGGAAATCCATGCAGAACAAACCTTCACTATACACTATAGTTTTGAATGAGCATAAAATTGATTTTGAGTAGGCTGATTTTTATATGTGGTAATGTCTAACCATATATAGTACTATAAAACAATTGTGTTGTTAATACATTCAAAAAGTAGATTCAAAATAGCACTGATATATAAAAATAGTATCGACACAGAAACTGTAACAGTAGGACACAGTCTAACTGACTGTACTCCAAGCTTTCATTTAAAGCAGTAGTGCAATTAATTTTTTTTTCCAAAAAGCTAGTGTGAGCTACCATTAATAAATATTAGCATTCTTGTCAAATCTACTTTCTTGGTACCTCTTCAGCTGCACACTTAAAAGATCTGCCATGGTATTTCGAAACCAAATATGGCAGTTATCTTTTTTTTCTTGGGGGGGGGGAACTAAACTTAAACATTCTTAACATACTCACATTTTAGTGGAACTAGAATATTTTACTACAAAACAAACCTGGAAGATGCCTGGAATCTTTTATAGTATAAAAAAAGGTAGGGTCAAATGTTTTGCTGAATTTCGTTGCACTGCTGCTTTAAAAAAAAAGAAGTTTCTCACCCCAGTGGTTCAAATGTTAGATCTTTTGAAAGATAATTTCATTAAATTCAGAAAACTTTGGAGCCATTATGACTAGCAACATATTTTTAATGAAAGCTTGGAGTCAGCTGAGTTGATATATGGCATCAATATAACATATTTCTATAACTTCCAAGTATCAATTTACCAACATATTGTATCGACATGAATTAAAAAACAATGACTCACCGTAGTAATGTTGTTTCTTCTGAGGGATAGAAACACAGAAGTTGAAGGCAGATAAGGACTGCAAGGCCCATCCAGTCTGCCCATTTCTTTTTCTACCTTATGAACGTGCCATAGGCCTTTGCTCTGTCAATGGCCTATCTATTCATACTTATCTGTATTGCTCCCTTATGCCTATCCCATGCCTGTTTGAAGCCCAGCACTGTATTCATATCCACCACTTCCTGAGGTAGGCCGTTCCATGCATCCCCCACTCTTTCTGTGAAAAAGAACTTCCTCACATTACCCCTTAATCGGCTTCCCTCTAATCTCATGCTGTGTCCTCTTGTCCTGCTATTTTTCTTATATTGAAACGTTAGACTCTTTCACCTTGTTAATGCCCTTAAGGTGTTTGAATGTTTCAATCAAATCACCTCTCTCCCTCCTTTGATCTAGGTTATACATATTGAGTTCAGTTAATCTGTCCTCATATGTTTTCTGATGTGGTCCATGCACCATTTTGGTTGCCCTTCTCTGGACTGCCTCAATTGGTTAATGTCCTTGTGAAGATGTGGCCTCCAGTACTGTATGCAGTACTCCAGATGGGGCCTAACCAGTGTCTTGTAAAGAGGGATTATTACATCCCTCTTCCGACTTGTGATACCCCTACTAATACACCCCAACATCCTTCTAGCCTTATCTACTGCCTTAGAGGTCTGCTTGGATGATTTCAGGTCATCTGTGATGACGATGCCCAAATCTCTTTCTTCCTTTGTGACTGCCAGCAACTCCCCTCTGAGCCTATAGGTGGCTTCAGGGTTTCTCTTCCCTATGTGCATGATCTTGCACTTCTTTACGTTAAACCCCAGTTGCCACTCTTCCGACCATTTTGCTAGTTTATCCAGATCTCTCCTCATTCTGCCCACACCATCTGGATCATCTACTCTGTTGCAGATCTTGGTGTCATCTGCAAACAGACAAACCTTACCCTCCAGTCCATCTGCAATGTCACTGATGAAGATATTGAAGAGGACTGGCCCAAGACACGGTACCCCACGGCCCACTTGTGACTTGCATCTCTTCTGACTGTATACCATTTTACTACTCTCTGTTTTCTACCGTCAACCAGTTTGCCACCCAGTTGACCAACATCTGACCCACCCCGAGCCTACCCAGCTTATTAATCAATCTTCTATGTGGAACAGTATGAAAGCTTTGCTGAAGTCAAGGTAGGCAACATCAAATGCTCCCCCTTGGTCCACCAGTCTCGTTACCCAGTCAAAGAAATCTATGAGATTAGTTTGACAGGACCTTCCTTTTGTAAACCCATTCTGTCTTGGATCCTGTGCCCCTATGGATTCCAGGTGTTGCACTATCCTTTACTTAAGGAGTGTCTCCATAATCTTTCCCACTACTGAGGTAAGACTGACTGGTCTGTAGTTCCCTGCCTCCTCCCTGCTACCACTCTTGTGGAGCCTGATCACATGAGCCCTTCTCCAGTCTTCTGGGACCTCTCCTGTGCTCAGAGACTCACTAAACAGTTCTGATAATGGCTCTGCTAGTTCCACCCTTAGCTCCTTTAGTACCCTGGAATGTATGCCATCAGGTCCCATTGCTTTTTCTACCCTGAGCTTACCGAGCTCTTGTAGGACCCTTTCTTTTGTGAAGGGACTAGTGCACACCTCCCTCCCCGCTGTGTCCATGGTGCAGAGCTGTGGGCCCTGCCCTACCTTCTCTTCAGTAAATACTGAGCAGAAGTATCTATTTAGGATAAATGCTTTTACATGGTCCTCTTCCTTACACGCCTGCTTATCCCCTTTGATCTTAGCAATACCCCCTCTGGACTTTCTCCTTTCACTAATGTATCTATAGAAAGTCTTGTCACCTTCTTTTACTGTTAGTGCTAGTGTTTCCTCCCTATGCCTTCCTATCTTTGTCCTGCTGCGTTCGCTTATATTTCCTGAAGACCAGCCTTTTGGCTCTGACCTTTTCTGCTACTGTGTTTGAGAACCAACGTTGTTTCCTTCTTCTTTTGCACTTCCTTTTCTGTCTAACACAATGGGATATTGCTTCAAGTATTGCATCTTTAATGCTTGCCCACTTTGCCTGTACCCCCTCACCTGTATTTCTTTTTTCCAGGGATAGCTTAACTATGTTGGTCATCTTATCAAAGTCAGCTCCTCTGAAGTCCCACATTTTTGCCTTGGAATGGGATGATTTTGTTCTAGTGTCAAAATTGAACCATGCCATGTGATGTTCACTGGCCCCCAGGTGACCTTCTACCTGGAGATCTGTGATCCTTTCCCTGTTAGTCAGTACTAGATCTAGGAAAGCCCTGTCTCTAGTGAGTTGTTGTACCAGTTGTTTGAAGCCATCCCCCTGCAGGGAATCCACCATGTGTCTAGTTCTGGTAGATGTCCCTGCTGGTATTGACCAATCTGTATCTGGCATGTTGAAGTCTCCCATTATCAGAACCTCCCCTTTAGCTGTCATGTTTTGTATATCTTCTAACAGTAACATGTCTATGTCCTCCCCCTGGTCTGGAGGCCTGTACACAACCCCAGTTTGTATGGGTGTCCCATTTCCTGTTTCCCGGGTGACCCACAGTTCTTCTGGCTCCTTATGTGCATTCTGAATTTCTGTAGCTTTGATATTTTCATTGACATAAAAGGCCCACCCCCCTTTTTGCACCTCGGTCTCTTCAGAACAGTGCATAGCCAGGTACTGAAGTCTCCTAAGTGTGGTTACTGGTACACTATGTCTCGCTAATGGCTACTATGTCCAGTTTAGCCTCTGTCATTATTGCCTCCAGGTCTGGGATCTTGTTTCCCAGACTGCGAGCATTTGTGTACATGATTTTCCATTGGTCAGATTTTGGTGGGGTAGTTGCTGAGTAGGTCCGGCATGTCCCCTGTGAATTGTATGGGGAGCCGGACCTTTTTCTTTACCTGGTGATGCAAATGAACTACAAACATTCTGAACTCCTGTTTGACCACTAGTTGAGGGGGGTGGGGTGTTCTTCCCATTCGATGTTTCGGGTGCTGCACCCCTCTCCCCATTTGCTAGTTTAAATATTCTGCAAAGACATCAAACTTCTGCCCCAATGCACTGACTCCCTCCTTAGTCAGATGCAGTCCATCAAATTTAAATAACTTTCTCTCCCAAAACTGTTGCCAGTTCCCTACAAATTTGTGTCCTTTTTCCTAGCACCAGCCCTTGAGCCACATGTTTAGCTCCCCTATCTCCCCTTCTCTGACCTTCCATCCATCTGTCCCCCTCTCCCAGACTGGCAGGATCTCAGAGAAAGAGATGCCAGATGAAATGGATGATAGTTTGTCACCAAGCCTGGTCAGGTGTTCCTTGGCCTCCACAACTGACCGGCTGGCGAGATTGTTAGTCCCTATGTGTACCAGGACATCAATGTTTTCTCCTGCTTCCTGAACAATTTTAGCAATGCAGTTAGTGTCTCTCCACGCTGATGTATCTGGGAGACTTCTGACCATTACCCAGGCTAGAGATACGTATCAACTCCCCGAATCATGGAGTCTCCTATAATCAGAAGTTTTTTGGATTTCCTTTTTGCTTTTTTTGTTTTGGTTCCTGTTTTGGGTGCGTTTTGTTGTGCTAGCTCCTGTGCTGCAGTGTCCTGCTCTGCACTGTCCTCTGCCTCTTTGTTTGATTTCGGAGATAGAGGCAGAAACCTGTTTGTAGTTTTTATATGGTTTGTGGAGGTGATATGTTGGAGAGCACCGAGTGATGGGGCACCCGATTTGCCCCTCCTAACCACCTGCCAACCTCCCGGACCAACTACCCTCTGCAGTTGAGCTGCTTCTGTTGGATGTTGGGGAAATGGCAGGCAGTTCTTATAATATATTTCCTCTTGAATATGCAACTTGAGGCGCGCAGTCTCTGCCCATGCAGCCTGGAACTGAGGCCTTAGATCTCCAATGGCCCAGCATGTACGACAGTGTCCTAAATCCCATAAAACTGCCCTTCTGAAAAGTGTTGTATCCATTAATGTGATTTACAATAAGCATCATCTTCCTGCCAGAGTGTGATGCCCTGCAGATAACTTCTGCAAATGCTTAGAATTTAAAATGTTACGTTCAAACTTTGCACTGGTGTCACACTACCCCCCTCCAGTGTCTTTTTTTTTTTTTTAACTTTAATTTTTATTTGAGTTCTGCATTGAGTCAATTATAACTGTAATAGTCACAAATACAGATTAAGCATATTTCATATAATCTTGACATTCTATGTTATTATTCGAACTGTATGTACCTTTAATATGCCCTGACCTCTGGCTTGGGACTGCCTCCCATAGCCTCTCCCAGTTGGGCTCCTTTTCTAATAGCCTGTAAGAGGACTACTTCTATTAAAGAACATTTTTTTTGGGTTAAGTTTTACAAAAAACTGTACTAATATGGGACACTCAAGCCCAGTAAGGGGAACACCACTCCTCCTCAAGATTCTGCCGATGTTGTTTTGATTCGCTGTTGCCAGACCTCCCATCTGGACCGTCGCTGGACAAAAAGCAGAGTCTTCTGGTTTCATTTAAAGGTAAGCTCCTCCAGTTCAGCAATGCCTTTAATGATCGATATCCAGTCCTGTTTTTGTGGGATTGATGAGTTGAGCCAGGTCCTGGTTATCGCCTTAAGGGCTGCTGATGTTAAAATCGCCCATAAGTACCCCGAGTCCGGACCCTTAAGTTCTTGTGGGAGAACCCCCAAGATCATTTTGGTCCAGTTCAGTTGTTGGGTAATGGCTAATATTTCTTTTATTGCTGATATAATGTCCGCCCAGAACTTTGAAAGCCTGGGGCAAGCCCAGAGGATGTGAAGATAGTCAGCGCTATCTTCTCCACAGCTTCTCCAACACACAGCCGACAGGAAGGGGTTTCTTCTGTTTAGCATCTCAGGGGTATAAAAGAAGCAGATCCTCACCTTCCAAGTGAATTCTTGCCAGAGAGGCGAGCTGGTTGCCAGCTTGGCTATGCCGAAGATCAATTTCCAATTAAGAGGAGGGGAGCCAGGTCCTACTTCTGCCTGCCATTTGTTTTTAATTTTTATAAAAGGGTCTGATTTTATATTTCCCAAAGCCTTATAGAGGGCTGAAATCTATCCCTTCTGCTCTAGCGATGTCTTTATTTGTTGAATGGCCTCCAGAAGAGGAGCTGCCCTCTCTGGGCCCCTTACTTTCTTCTGTAGGGAGTTTATATAAGCCCGTACCTGAAGGAACCTGAAGTGATCTATGTTCCTTAGGGCATACTTATTCTTCAAGGAGTCAAAGTCTAGGAGCAGAGCTCCTTGGGTAAACTGTCCTAGATAAATCAGACCCATCCTAGTCCAGTATCTATAGGTAAGGTCGGTGCAGTTTGGGGGAAAGTCCTCAGCCCATGCTAGTTTTTTAAGAGGCCATAGTGAGGGTAATAATTTATATTTCTGCCAAAGTCTGTGTACCACGCGGAGGGTTTCACCTACTGAGTTTAACCTAGGTATGGGTTGATAGTGGGACAGTAGAGGGGTCACCACCCGTACTTCAAGAGGAGGTCTCTCCGACCCTTCCTCCTCTCCCCCTTCCATTTCCCTCCAGCTCGAGGTGGAGCTAGGTCTGGACCACTGGAGGGCCTGTTTTAGTTGCACCACTAGAAAGTAGTCTTCCAGATCAGGTAGGGATCTGCCCCCTTCCCCCCGCTGGGCCTGCAATGTTTTCAATCTGATTCTTGGTCTCTTGTTTGACCATACAAACCTGGAAATGATCTTGTTCCAGTCCTGGAATAGAGATTTGTGAATGTGGAGGGGTATGCATTGAAACAAGTATAGAAATTTAGGTTGTACATTCATGGTTATGGCTTGAATTCTGGCGTACATAGGAAGATTAATCAGTGACCATTTCTCAAAATCCCTCTTCAAGGAGTTGGTTAAAGGAGTGTAGTTTGCCTTAAACAACTTAGAAGAATGTTTGGTGATGTGAATCCCTAAATATTTCATCCCCTCAGAAGCCCAGTTCACGGGGAGGAGTTGTCGAAGGCCCCCAGATGGGTCGAAAAAGAAACTCAATACTTCCGTTTTTAATTTGTTCAGGGAGTAGCCTGAGTGCCTCCCAAAGTTCTCCAGAATGGACCAGACTTGTTCTATTGATTTATGTGGCTGTGTTAATGACAACAGTACGTCGTCTGCATACAGCAAGATTTTCTTCTGGGTACCCCCCACCGTCACTCCCGTCACTTCTTGTGTCCTCCTAATGACCTCAGCCAATGGCTCAATGTATAGGGCAAAGAGTAGGGGTGAGAAGAGACAACCCTGGCGGGTGCCTCTGCCCAATTGAAACCTCTCGGACAGTCCCCCGTTGACTCTGACATATGCCTGGGGTCTTGTATAAAGGGATCTCATAGTTTCAATGAAGGGTTCAGGAAACCCCCCATGTTCGAGAACCAAGAACAAGAATTCCCATGAGACCTTATCAAAGGTCTTTCAAGCGTCTAGACTCAGCAGACAAGCGGGGATACGGGTTCATTGAATCTTGTCTACCAGATCTAGGGCTGAGCGCACACCATCAGATGCTTGCCGGCCCATCACAAAGCCTGATTGGTCTAGGTGTATTAATTCTGGGAGTATGGGGTTAATTCTCAAGGCTATTATGGAAGTAAAAATCTTATAGTCCTGATTTAAGAGGGATATGGGACAGTAAGATTCACACTTCGAGGGGCCTTTGCCCTCTTTGTGTAGGAGTGTGATAGTTGCATACTGCTAGGAGGAAGGGGGAGAGCCACCCCCAGACCAAATAGCCAAGAAGGCCTTATGGAGGAGGGGCACCACCTCTGTAATCAGAGATTTATAAAATTTGGGGCCGAACCCGTCAGGGCCCGGGCACTTGGCTGGTTTTAACTTTTTGATTGAGGAGATGATTTCCTCCTGGGTAAGGGGCCTGATCAGGGATTGGGCTATGTTTGGTGGCAGGGGGGACAAAGGAATGGAGTTTAAGTAGTCGAGTTTGTCTTGCTTAGAGGTAATCTCTGACCACCTATATAGGTTGGAGTAAAACTCCACAAATGAATCGGCAATCTGAGTAGCTTGCCTAACTAGTTTACCTGTGTGGGGTGCGACTGTTTTAGTCACTGTTGCTTTGGCTATAAAGTGTCGCAGCCTGTAAGCCAGTAATTTGGCACCTCGAGGTCCACCCTCATAGTACCTTTGTTTTCGATAAAATAAAGATTTTTCCACCTCTGGTTTTTGGAGGTTGTGCAGAGAATCCCTACACTTTTGTAGTTCCTTCCCCCTGGATTCCTCCCACTTAATCTTCTGGGCATCCTCAAGCTCTTTAATCTGGGATATTAATTTCTGTTGGTTTTGCTTTAGTTCCTGTTTTTTCCGGGATGTTATTGATATTATTTTGCCCCTGAGAGAAGCTTTGATGGTATCCCAAAGAATCTGTGGTGATACCTCTCGTCTCATGTTTTCATCTAGGGTGATCTTCAGGAAGTCTTTAAGTTCCTTCAGAACTCCCTTATCCTGAAGTATGGACCCATTCAATCTCCAGTGCATCGCTCGTCTAGGCAGTCCCAGCTCCACCTCCAAGGAGACGGGGCTGTGGTTTGAGAGGACAGATGCACCGACCCATGTAGATGGGAATCTAGTCAGGTCTCCCTTGAAAGTAAAAAACATATCCAACTGGGAAAAAACCTTAAACCTGGGGGAGAAGCATGTGTACTCCTGCGCTTTGGGATATTTCTCCCTCCAGATATCGCACAGGCCCATCTTCTGTAACTGGATTCTGAGGGAGCGGGCTTTAGCAACATCTGGTTTCGGTATCTGGGAAGTTGAGTCTAGGGTCCTATTAAAAATTATATTCCAGTCACCACCCATTATTAGTACTCCTCTCGCCTTTTCCGCAACCAATTGTAGAATGTTTGAATATACCCTGAGAGGGGAGCCTGGGGGGATGTAAATATTAACTAAAGTTATAGATGTGTCTTGGATGTGCCCCACCACAATAACAAATCTGGCCTCTGGATCCTCTATCACTTCCTGTTGTTGAAACTGTAATTTTGCTGACAGTAAGATTGCCACTCCCCTTTTTCTACCCTCCTGTAGGGAGGACGCATATATCACCGGAAATTGCTTAGATTTAAGTTTCTGAACTTCTCGGGGGGAGAGATGGGTCTCCTGCAAGAAGACACCCTCGCAGGCCTGAGATGCTATAAAGTTTTGGATCCTCTTCCTCTTCACTGGGCTTGACGACCCGTTTACATTCAGGGACAAAAACTTAGTAGAATAGCTAGCCATGGTCTATCAGTCAAGAGAAACATTCCTTTTCTGTGACTTGAATTCTACTTGCAATAACCTTTTACAAGTGTGACAAAACTGCAGAGCTTTCTTTGTGAAATAGTACCTTTTAATGCAACTAAATGAACTTGTAACTATTTTAAACCAACTAACCGTTTGCTCCGGCTTCATTTGTTTACGAGCCGTGAGCTGAATTACATGGTGAGTTACCTCAGCTGAGACTCCTCTCGACCTAATAACCCAAATTTTGTAGATACGACTTCCAAGGAGATGCTGGCCGATATTTGCCAGCGAACGGGTGTCTGAAATTTCAGAACAATATGGAGCACTCAAAAGTACAATGAGTGTTCTCCAGGGTAACCCAATATCTCCGGGGATGTAGACCCTTCCCCTTTTGTCAGTGCTAATCTGCATAACCACAGATAAACAAACGGAATCCCAACATGCGCCAGCCGTCCTCCTACCTGAATTTAAATTACAATGAAGTCATGAGGGAGAAGGAATATCTCACCTCTGGCATTGTTTATAGTCAGCCCCAAATCAAGATTCTTAAGTAGACCTTTTACTGTTTTTATTGTTCCCAACCCTTCTATTTCTTTATATTCCCTTCACCCCTCTCTTCCCTGGTATCACGTTCTCTTCCCAGGTGGGGTGGTCGACAGACTGGCTGGGTCCCCCCCAGTGTTCCAGACCTCTCCGGTAGGGGGAGAGGGAACCAACCGAACACCTGTATAAAATCCACTGAAGAGGGAGCACTTCGGCCCATTACAGAGGTGGTCTGATCAAGTGTATAACAAGCCCCAGCCCATCTGGGAATGCCATCCTGGGTCACCCCTTGGGCAGAGTATCATTCGGGAATGAGGCAAGGTGACCAGAACAGAGACAGGGCCCACAGATCAGGAGGCGCACTCATACAGTTCACCCGTTTGTAAAGAACACAGTTAATTTAAACATCAAGGCGGGTAGAGTTGAAACAACCAGGTCAGCAGTACCTCCGAGCATCGTTGAGTGGCGTGGGTTACCACTCTGAGAGATCCCTAGTCACCATATGCGGCAAGTTTAGGCAATGATTCCTTTGGTGGGCCTCCATGAGCTCGGAAGACCATCTCGGAATGGGACATGAGTGCGCCTCCAGTCTGAGGTGACTACTTTGGCAGTCACTACGCCTCCCCCCCCGAACTCCATTCCCCAAGTCCCTCCCCCAAAGACTAACGAAACGACAGTTAAACTTACTTATAGGTATTTTGAGCCAAGATGGCACATCAAACCCACCAAACTGACTCCATTTGGATTGTATTTTATATAAGCCCCAACCCTCCCAAAACGACAAGCCCTGTCCCGGATGAGCTGTGCATTAAAGGCATAAGTCACCTGGTCTCTGAGTACAGGAACCAAGTAAGTGGACATTAAGTGATGTCAGGGTTGAGTCACGATCACCGGGAAAAATTACTCACTGTGATCCTGGTGCCTGAAAGGGGCACGCTTGGCACAGTTCGGTGAAAGTTCCGTGGGGGGACCTCTGAACAGCTGTGAAGTTGCTTAAATCCGACAGTCTCGAGGATGGGATCCCAGGGTATCTCGGGGAGAGAAAGGTCTCCTCAACAAATCTTCTGCTTCTCTATATCTTCAAGTGGTCAAGGGGCTCAGGGGGCTAGAGGCTTCTGGTTCATTTGCCGTAAATGCCTGTTTCAGGTGTGGAGCATTTTTATTTATTAATGTAGAATCACCAAGCTTCCTCAGAATTGCTCCGATGTCCGCTCTCAGAGAGGTCTGAGGCTGTCATGTCAACGAGCCCTGCCTGAGAGTTCCCTTCCTTGCAACAGTCCATGCCGAGGCCAATAAATCCTTTTCAAGTCTTTCTCTTGCTGGGGGGGGGGTGTGTGTGTGATCCCCAGGTCTTCCAGATATGTGGAAGCGGAGAGGAGGTCTTTGAAGATTTTTGACCCTTGGTCCGATGTGATTTTTAGCCTTGCCCGGAACAAAACTTGAGCTTTAATATTTTTAGCTCTCAGTAGCCTCACAATCGGCCAGATCGCCCTCCGGGCCTCCTGAACCTTGGCTGAGTAGTCATTGTCGATAAAGATCTTGTGACCCTTGAATTCCAGAGGACTCTGTGACTATGCTTTCCGAAGCACCTCTTCTTTGCTGGTGTAGCTGGTAAAACGAACCATAAAGGACTGAGGCCTGGTTTCTGGGTTGCTTGGTTTTGGGGCCAAAGAATGGTGTGCACGGTCAAGGCCGATATCAAGGCCCTCGGGGAGATCCATCACCGATCTAAGAAGTTCTTGGATGAATTTTATGTTGTTGTTGGCTTCGACCTCAAGCCCCTCGGGTACCCCATAAATCCTCAGATTTTGTCTTCGGCTTCTGCCTTCGAGGTCGCTCAACTTATGTGTTAATTCGCAGTCCCGGGCAACTAAGTATAGAAGGAGACGGTCTTGTCTATCAGTTTGCTCAGAGACCGCCGAGAGGCAGAGCTCCATTTGGTCAGTTTTGTGTTCCATTCTGCTCAGATCGGTCCTCAATTCAGAAAGAGTACGATCTATTTTAGACACTGTGCACGCTGTTTGCGTAATTGTTTCGGCAAGTTCATTCCCCTCAAGGCTGCCATGAGGCTCTGTCTGGGTTGTTTCCACCGTGGCTTCCATCACAGACGAATTTTCTCCCTCCTCCTCCTGCAGAAGAACCTTCAGCTTTTGCGCCGGAGTTAAATATAGTTTCCCCACTCTGTTTCTTTTGATTTTGGCTGGGGATGCCATTTTTCTTCGGGCGATTAGTCTGGATATTAATCGGTGGGAGACGGAGCGAGCAGATCAAGCCACCATATCGGTTCCTGACGTCACCGGAAGTCCCCCCCCCCCCCAGTGTCTTAACATTAGATTTGTTTCTATAGCTTTGGGAGCTGTGACTACTAAAACTAGCTAAATGGCTACCAAAAATGTTTTCAAACACTTTGATAAAAAGCTGGCCCAGTGGCGTAGAGACCTGATGTGCTGGGCACTTTGCTTCCAAACATGCCAGCTATCCAAGTTCAGGAATAAGCTCGGGTCACCAGGGGTCAGGCAAGGGGGGAGCGGATCGAGCATCCATCAGAGAGCTCTCCTTTCTCAGGGTGGGGAGGCATGCTGACTCTGCCTTTGGCTGCCACCAGGTGGAGGCCTGGGGGTAATGCAGGCACTCAAGTGTCATAGAAGAGAGGGGCTGTGGTTCTGTAGTGTGTGTGTTTTCCTCCATGTACACACGCTTACATGCCACTGTGTCACGGGACACAGAGGGGTGAAAAGCAGAAATGAATGGAACAGGCTTCCTGAAGCCCTGCTCACCTGCTCTCATATCATGCCACAGGTGGACCACTGGCCAAATACTGGATGAGAGTCACTGGGTAGGGGAGGAAAGCCCTCCTCTTCTTGGCCCCATCACCGGGGGTAGTCAATGGGGTCTTCAGGCATGGTGAGACCAGAGGAGATGGGTACTGGGCGTGGGAGGCAAAGACAGGGCTGAGAGCCCACATGCGAAAGCACCAAGAAAAAAGCCTTATGAAAAAAAAATAATTTGCTAACAATATTTTTAAGCACTAAACAAATTTAATGCAGACAATATGAAAAAAAAACATTGAACTGATCACATTTTAACAATTGCTAAGGAACTGCAATAAGAAATGCTCAGCAACCTTAAGGAAAAAGACCAATTTTTTTGTGAACCTACTTTCAGGATCTGGTAGGGGGAGGCAAGATTAGGGATTGTAAATCACACTGATGGATCCCTCAGAAGAAAAAACACTATTACGGTGAGTCATTTTTTCTTCAAACCCCCGGATTTCATCAATGGTGCTTTAAAATAAGCAGACTCTCTAGCAGTGCCTTCGAAGAATGGGTCCAGAACTTGCTTAGGAAAGAGGTTCTGCAAGATAGCAAATCCAGAACTGGTATCCTTCCTGGACTGTATGTCCAGGCAGAAGTGTTTTGTGAAGGTCTGCACTGTTTTCCAGGTAGCTGCTTTACATATTCCTAGAAGGGGGATGACATTTGTAGCTGCCACAAAGGCAGACGCACCCATTATGGAATGTGCCCTTAGGCTTCTGGGAGGTATTCTACCAGCTTTTCTATAACATAACTGTATGCAGGAGACTATGCAATGAGAGTACTCTTAATTGCTGGATTACATTTGCCCACCTTTCCATAGGTAACAAAAAGCTGCATACCATGGGACCTAACATCCCTTGTCCAGTCCAAGTAGTGACCTGGTGCTCTTTTTACATCCAGACTGTGCAGTTTCTGTTCACCTGTGTTCAGGGGCATAGCTACAAGGGTGCAGGGGGTGCAGTCGCACCTGGGCCCATGAGGTTTGAGGGGCTCAAATCAAAATTTTGATATTTATTCAAAACCGGGGGGTGGGGCCCTATAACATACCCTTGCACCCAGACCCTCTGGGAATTTGCTACGCTACTGCCTGTGCTGTGGTGTTCAGGATAGAGCACAGGAATGGTAACTAGTTCAGGTGGCATTCTAATGCCACTTTAGGTAGAAAATTCCTGTTGGTTCTAAGGACTACCTTATCCATGTGTAAGAATATGTAGTTTGGATCTGTACAGATTGCTTCTAGCTCACTTACCCTCCTGGGAGATGTCATGGCAATCAGGAAAATTGTATTCCACGTGACATATTTTAAGTCAGCTGTATCCATAAGCTCAAAGGGAGCCTCCATCAACTGGGCAAGACAAATATTTAGGTCCCATGGAGGAAATGGATCCCTTATGGGGGGGGGGGTGCAGGTGACTAAGGCCTTTAAAAATCCTTTTAAAAACAGGTTTTGAGAATAGAGGCACATGATGGCTGCCTGAGCAGGCGCGACTTCTACAGCTCCTGCTCCAGCACCCAAATAAAACCTCATATCTCTATCAATCTGTGACTTTTGGCAGCAATCCTGGCACATCCTTTGCCACTGAGGAGGGATAGAACCTCATTGAACAGAAGATTCAGCATTATGGAGGCAGAAATGCAAGATGCCTTACCTCGCCATACTCCACCACCAACGCCGACCAGGGACAAGAACGTGAAGCACTCCAAGGCATTCCCGACTGGGACTCCAGCCAACTTGACCCCCCCCAGACCGCCCTCACTGAGGAGAAGTTTTTGAAGGGCCTATCTCCTTTGAAAGCCACTCTGTATGCCCTCGCGACCGATATTCAGAACATCAACTCCTCACTGGAAGTTCTAACTCAGCGCACTGGAGACAACGGAGTGCGCATTTCTTCTTTAGATGACTGGAGGGCCAGAGCAGAACCTGAAATGGCACAACTGCATCAGAGGATCAAATCTATGGAGGGCAAGATGGAGGATTTAGAAGGGCGTTGTTGCAGGAACAACATGGTTATTTTCAGCTTACCAGAGGGGAAAGAGGGGCCCTCACCTATCTCGTTTGTGCAGATATTTTGCAGCAAAGTCACAGGCCCCTCTCCAAATGGCTCAGCCTACATTGTGAAGCAAGCACACAGATCACTTCACCCTACATCCTCCCACAGGTGCTCCTCCAAGGCCTCTAATTTTTCGGTTGCTGAACTTTCTAGACAAACAGCATATTCTGGGGAAAACTCAAGATATTAATGAGTTACAATGGGAAGACTGGAGGATTCGCATAGCCCAGAATCTGCCGAAGTCTGTGCGGCAGAAAAGAACTGAACTGCACCCGACGGTGACCAAGCTAATAGCGATTGGCATAAGATATTGCATGAAATACCCGACTACACTCCAAGTTCAACCCCGTGATACCTGGCACAATTTCGAATCGGCAGAGCAAGTTATCACTGTACTGAGATCTTTCTACCCTGATTTGTTTAAGTGAATGGAGTGCAAGTCTCTGGTTTCTGCTTTACTGCTTAAAAGTATTATAAATCTTACACAGTGACTGTACCTATTTTCACAGTATGCAATTCTCATTGACTGCGGTTCCCTGGACCGGCACTTTGGTTTAGCAAGAAGATGGAACTGTACATCTGAAGTAAAGCTTCAAGAATTGTCCACTCATGTACAAAGGTTTATATGATGGACCCATAGTCCTGCATTTAATTATTTTTTATTTCCCCTTCTTCTAACCCTACCTAGTGGAATACTGGTAAAATGACTTTCTGCTGGGATCAAATGTTGTTATGCAGGCTAATCTGGATACAAGGTTTTGCTAGTCGGATCACTGCCTAGCTAATTAAGTTATGCTCACTTCATGCCTCTTACCATATATGCTTAATAGCTGAGAGGATTAATTTTAGAATTTCTCAATGTACCCTCAGGTAAACAGGGTTTGATAAAAGTTTAAAATGGGGATCTTAATGAAGAATTATACCAAGCACATGCATTTGTCTTTTGTGCTGAATACTAAGGGGACACACCGACTGTACAGTGACAGTTCCAGTGTATTCAATGTTGCACATTCTGTTTGTTAATGCAGTTGGTAGAGTAAGATTCATTATGTTTTACTTCTTGGGGGAGGGAAGCTGCAACTGTTTGGGAGAAAATAAACCACCATGGCCTGTGATGATTCAGAGGGTCAGTCGTATGGACTGGATATAGAGAGGATTTGTTACTTTCTGAGGGTAAATGTGTTTGGGCTTATTGTTTGGGGATTACAAGGGGTCTTGAATAGTTTGGGTGGTAAGGGGGTCTATATTTGGGGTTCATCAGGTACTATTATGAATTTGGTCTCAAACACTTTAAAGCACAAGGTTATCTTGTACCCTGCGTTTGTTATCTGGTTCTCACATGTTTGGAATGGGATAGGGGGGAGGCGGGAAGGTGAGGAGGTACTGGATCTGGTTCCAAAGTATGAAACACCTGCTAAACAGGACCTGCTTACTATACTTTTGCTATATCTTGCTTTATGAGGTATGTAACATGGAATGTTAAAGTAGCCTGCTCTAGGGGAAAGAGGTACCAGATACTAAAACACCTGCAAATACTCCACTGTCAAATCACTTTTCTCCAGGAGACCCATCTTCTAGCCACAGAGAATATGCTTTTCCATAGCTTGATGGTTGGGCAAGCTTTTATAATAATAATAATAACAATTTTTATTTGTTGTGTGCCTTTTAAATTGCCATGGCGCCATTACAATAAATTAGAACAGGAAAAAAAAAACAGCATTATATAAAATATTCATTATAATCTGATCATCAGCATTAATATATTGGATCAGCTTGAGTCCATAAATACGTCTTTAGTGCCTGTTTAAAACCCCCCACGGTCATGCACTCCCGAAGCTGACGTGGTAGAGAATTTCAAAGGGCTGGGGCCGCATACATAAATGCACGGGCCCCTGAGGATTTTAAAAATACCCTTGGAATCTCTAGCAACCCCTCATCAGCCGAATGGAGCAGTTGCTCGGGGCAGTAAGGGGACAGAAGCGCTTTCAAGTAGTCTGGGCCAAGTCCATGTAGGGCTTTATAAGTCAGTAATCCAACTTTAAAGGTGATCCACCACTGAACTGGCAGGCAGTGCAGTTCGCGCAGCATCAGTGTGATACGACATGTATGGGGAGTCCCCGTCAACAACCAGGCTGCAGGATTCTGCACCAGCTGCAAGTGGTGGATATCAACCCCCGGTAGCCCAAAGTAAAGGGAGTTGCAGTAATCAAGGCGCGAGGTCACTAAGGCGTGGATCAGTGTAGGCAGGTCACCGGACGGAACAAGGTGCTTGATCCTAGTGATGTTCCTCAGATGGTAAAAGGATGACTTGATGACTGCCGACACCTGCGATCGAGTGTCAACCCATTGTCAAGGATCACCCCTAGGTCCTGCACCAGTTCAGAGGTAAAGGAACTGGGAGCCCCCCAGGAAAAGCCCTGTGGGCTGACCAGCCCCTGATCCCCCAGTCTGGTGACTGGGATCCACTACCATCACCTCAGTCTTCCCCAAGTTCAACTTCAACCAGCTGGAATTCATCCAATCCTGGATTTCAGTGAGGCAGTTATTGAAAACAGAGAGTGCACTATCCTGGTCGGGTGCGAAAGACAGGTAGAGCTGGGTATCATCAGCATAGCAGTGAAACCTCAGCCCATACCATCTTACCATGTCTCCGAGGGGCAGCATATACACTGCAAACAACATGGGGGACAGCACTGAGCCCTGAGGAACCCCACATGACAGAGAGAGAGGGTCGGAGAAATAAATCCCCAACACCATCCTCTGAGTCCTGCCAGTGAGGAAAGATTTAAACCATCTGAGGACAGAACTGGTCAGGCCACAGATGAACCTCAGGTGCTCAAGCAGAACCCCATGGTCCATGGTGTCAGAGGCTGAAGAGAGATCTAGGAGCACCAAGATGGACTGGCTTTTCCGATCTCTCGCCATCTGGAGATCATTGAGCACCCAAACCAGTGCAGTCTCGGTACTGTGCCTGTTTTGAAAACCGGATTGGAGAGGTTCATAGATGTTATGGATGGTTAAATGGTTCTCCAGCTGTACAGCCACTATCTTCTCAATCACCTTCCCCACGAAGGGGAGGTTAGAGATAGGTCTGTAGTTAGCAAGGCAGTCTGAGTCCAGAGAAGCTTTCTTCAAGAGGGGTGTCACCACCGCCTCCTTCAGGGAGCTAGGAAACTCACCCAACTCAAGGGAGCACTAGACAATCTGTGCCAGGACTGGGCCAATGATGTCACAACAACCCCTAATCAGGGAAGTTGGGCCCGGATCCAAAGTACAGCACATAGGGTGCATACCCTGGACAAGCTGCATGACATTCACAAGGTCCGGACAGTCGAAGGTACTCCAGAAGAAGAGAGGGACAGTGGCCGGGCACTGATCACTAGCATCCTCCATAGAATGTGATGGACAGGTCTCCGCCCTGATGTCGACCACCTTATCCACAAAGAACCGAGCAAGCTCCTCACACTCCAGTCGTGAAAAGGCTCTTCAAACCTGTAGGCAGGCTGGGTTGCACAGCCTGTCCACAGTTTGAAAGAGCTAGGCTGGTCAGTTTTGTGCGGCAGCAATCTCCCCAGATGGGAACTCTGCCTTCTTATGGGAGATTATTGATTGGTAGAGCTGATAATGGTCTAACAATCTAAGGCGGTCAGCTTCCAGGGTGGATTTCTGCCAGCAATGCTCAAACCTTCGTCCTACTCGCCACAACTCCCTCAAAGTCCCATCAAACCAAGGGGACTGAGGAAGGAGGGAGAGAGGACGAACACAGACAGGAGCGATAGAATCCAGGGCTGTGGTAATGACCTCATTATAGGCCTAGACCAAGGCCTCTGGACTCCCGCTTGCCACAGGAAAGTCCGATAGGTCCAGTACTGCCACTAGGCCTTCAGGGCTCACATTCCATAAAGGGCGATACCTGACCATCTCCCAAGGGGTGGGCCTATGGAGGGGGGTGCAAAAACTGAATCTCACGGTGTAATGATTAGACCATCTGACAGGTTCCACCTCCACATCGGAAGCTTCGATCCCCAGGAGAAAACCAGGTCAAGATAGTGACCGTGTTTATGAGTAGTAGAGGTAATAATCTGTGTAAGGCCCAGTGATGTCATCAACTGGAGGAAGTGTTGTCAAAATTGTGAGAGTTCGTCATCAATCCAGGTGTTTAAGTTGCCCAGGACCATCAGCCTGGGCGACTCAAATGCCATGTCGATCACAAAGTCTTCTTCTTCCTGAAGGAATCGCTTCTCATCCCTGGGTGGACAGTAGATGAGGGCTATCCTACAGTCTACACCTACTACTACGATACACTTGAATAACCCATTATCCTCAACTGGTACACTCATGAGGCCCAATTCGGTTTTAAAACAGACTGCCCCCCTGGTCCAATCTCGAGAGGTGTATCACCGAGTACCTGACCGGAATCGTGGCTTCAACTGTGGGGCCTGCATTTTCATCCAGCCAGGTCTCGGTGATGCACGCCAGATCTGATGTCCTGACAAGATTTGCAATAATTGCAGTCTTGTTCTTAGTAGAGCTGGCATTGCATAACACCACTCGGGTTGGACAGGTCTCCTGGTCCGCCCTAAGTACTTTCCCACCAATAGTGGTGATGCCCTTGGGTATGGAGACCAGGCATGGTGGACCATGCTCCAGAGTCCATTTCACCCCAGGGCATCTTCTAGACTTAACAACTTTGATGTGAGAGCTCAGCTCAACCATCCTCCACTGTTCGCACCCCTCACCCTGCCTCCAGCTATTGCCCAGCACTCTGCAGTGCTGATAGGTCGCGTATAATGGGGGGGGGGGAGAAAGGATGGAGGGTGTGAAGAGCGGAGGATGAATAGAGCACGACCTGGGGGATAAGCCCACAACACATATCACTGGCACAAATAAAAGCCGAAAAAAACAACAAAAGCACCCCAAAAACAAAATCCGAGATATAAATTACTATATACAACTCCCCCAACTCTCACTTTGAGGGAGAGGTAAACACCAAACACAAACCAAATACAATAAATAAATAAATAAAAACTAACCACCCTCCCCATCCAACCAAAACTATACTTCAAAAAAATTAAAAGTTTTAAAACATCAGTCCATGCTCCAAAGTCTCTAAGTAAAAACTATGAATCCAAGGGAGAAAGATGAAATGATACCTAAGGGAGTCCACCTCAGGGAAGTCCAAATCACAGAAAACTGTAACTAAAATTTAAAAGCCAAGAACAAAATAAAACGTAAGTACCGCGTCTCTCACTGAGGAGTACAAATTAAATTAACATAAAATAAACAGATTAGGCCCACAGGGCCTTTATTCATTTGTCCAGCTCCAGGCTCAGTATAAAATACCCCAGGGCTTCTTCCATAAGTATTTGCAGCTAAAATCTTATTTGCAGCCAATGGAGGAAGCACTGGCAGCAATGGCTGAAAACCCCCCACTAATAATAAAATTACTTCTATCACAGAGACAAGGTTCCACTCTAGACCACGGTAACAGTCTGGCCTGCCTTGCTTTGGGAGAGAAACCAGAAGACTCTACTGAGTCAATTGGAGCCTGCTGGTCCTTGGAATTGGGGACTGACCTACCGGTTACTAACTGGAAGACGGCCTCCCCACTTATGTTTAAGGCCTTGGGATCCCCATATTGGAAAGAGTTTGCATGGAAATTACGATATAGATTTTTCCACACTCCTGCTCTGGTAACTAGTTTTACAGGCAATCCTAAAGGAAAGTGCTAGAGGGGATGTGGAACAGTACATGCAGACCAGACTCATATATTTTGGAATTGCAGCATGCTGGGTCCTTATTGGGGGGAGGTAGTGCAGGAGCTGGTGGCAATATATGAAAACCCAGATCTTTTTACCTCTCATTATACATTGACAGCTACTACCCCATTTGGTTTAAAAGTAGAGAAGAATGTGTGCCTGCAAACTACATTGCTAATATTGGCAGCAAAAAAGGTTATAACCAGACTACGGGGAACGAATAGGCTGCCAACTAAGGGAGAGTGGCTAAACTTGACGAGAGAGAGATATATAGGATGGAGAGGATGGTGGCCAGAGTACGGGATAGAGTGGAGGTATTTGATACAAAATGGAGAAAATGGATTATGTATCAGTTAAGCACTTATTCAGACTTTGTTCCCTGAAGCTAATCAAATCAATACTGGAGAAATGTTAAAACGAGACTTGTCTAGTTAATGTGATTAATTAGTCCTGATGCTGGGTGAGAGTTTTTTTTTTAAAGTTCAATGTATAATTTTATAAACTGAACGAATATATCTATGTAAAATGTCTTGTATAATGTATAAATGTCCTTGTGCCTAATAAAAAATGTTATTATAAAAAAATATATATAAAATAAACAGTATTTATACAATTTCGGCCCCCAGGTGCTCTTACTACCTGGAAGTCAATGAAAGGCCGAGCACTCTCACCGCCCAGACAAAATTTACAGAAAAAATAAGTATGAATTCTGAATGAAGATTATGACCCCAGGCACTCTCACTACCTGGGAATTAACATTAAACCGGGCACTCTCACTGCCCTGTCAAAGTTTACTAGAAAATAACAATGTAGTCTAACCGTGATTTCAAAATTTTGGTGTCTTAAATCTCAGTAGATAGTCTCCTTCTGGTACTGCCGCTGAAGACTCTACTTATCAGAGAGGGGTAGCAATATTGTTTTTTAAAGGCACTGACTTCCAAATATTACAAAGCACTGCAGACCCTAGAGGTAGATACCTACTTCTGCATGGTATATTGGACCATATTGAGATCCTTATGTGGAGTATATCTGGCCCTAATACACCATCACCAGAATTCTTTTCTGATTTGATTAACCTGTTGTCTCCCTATGAACACCTTCCTATTATTCCAATGGGGGATTGGAATGGGACTCTCACATCTGATCTAGATAGGTCAGGCCATCACCCCAAAAGTCTCTCCCCTACCCAACATGCAATACACAAGTTACTGGAAATTGGAGGGTTATGTGATCCATGGACGGTACTTCACCCTTCTGATCGACTATACTATATATGTTCTACTCCCCCTGTTCACAAATCTTCCTCCCATCTGGATTATTTCCTGATCAGTGCAAATACTTTGCCTGTTGTGGTCCTCTTGAACCACTCCCCAATATGGCTAGAGTATAATATCCTCCCGAATTTTAAAAGTGACAAAATTTGGAAACTAAATACTCAATTACAAAAAGATCCTCAGGTCCTGTTGGGAATTCAGTCCCTCACTGGCCATTTTTTGGAACATAATCTGGGCTCCATCCCAGATAGAGACAAAATATGGTGCTCCCTAAAATGTGTGTTGTGAGGGGAATTTATTAGTATTGTATCCACCAAGAAAAATAAATATGAAGCTTCTCTGCGCACTTTGTTGGAGCAGATTGAAACTCTAGAATATAGTCCAACATTGGATTCGTTAGAGGAAGACCAGGTTACTTTAGTCAGTCTGAGACACAAATATGCAGAATGTATGAGAGAACGTGCAGAATATGCCCTTTTAAAAACCCATCCGACATACATTGACCAGGGAGACAAAGCTGGGCACTTACTGGCACTACGCCTAAAACAACAAGAGGCCTCCCGTCTGGTTTATGCCATTTCTTCCCAAGTGGATGGAACCCTCACAACATCCCCTAAAGAAATAGCCCAAGAATTTGACCACTTCTATTGCCAATTATACAGCCCCCCCCCCTGAGTAATCCTCCCTCATTAGTAGAAACACAGGACTACCTGAGCTCAATTTCACTTTCTGTTTTGTCTCCTAAACAGCAGGCCTTCCTTGCACGTCCCATTTCTACTCAAGAAATCCTTACTGCTATTCAATCCCTCCCTTCAGATAAAGCCCAAGGGCCAGATGGATTCTCCTCTAATTTTTACAAAGCTCTGGAAAACGAATTAGTCCCTATTCTCCACCAGCTCTTCTCCTTTCTGTGTAATAATGGTTTTTCTGATTTTTTCCTTTTAGAAGCCCTAATAATAGTTCTGCCCAAACCCAATAAACCCAATGATAAAGTTACTAATTACCATCCCATTTCTCTTATGAACTATGATATGAAGCTATTTGCAAAAATTCTCTCTGCCAGAATTGTGCAAGTCTGGGAGGGACTAATCGGACCTGAACATTTGGGCTTCATACAGGATAGGTCCTCCACGGATCATATAAGGAAACTGGCCCATGTCTTTTCTGCATCCATGGAGGTTGAGCAACCAATGGCTCTGGTCTCTCTGGATGCAGAGAAGGCATTTGACAGGGTGCAATGGACCTTCCTATTTGCATTGTTGGAAAGATTTGGCTTCCCTTCAGCTTTTATACAATGGATACGAGTGCGTTATTCCAGACCTCAAGCTAAAGTGTATTGTAATGGAGTACTATCGCATGGTTTCTTCCTTTACTCAGGAACCCGTCAGGGTTGTCCCTTATCTCCCCTGCTCATTAATCTCTACTTAAAACCTTTAATTCACTTGTTCAATACTTCCCCTGTGATTCAAGGTATCCCCATAGGGCCTTTAGATCGTAGGCTTTCCGCTTATGCAGATGACATTTTGTTACATCTGTCACACCCTGGCACTTCTATACCTGAAGCCCTGCATATTATCTCTGTATTTAGTAAGTTCTCCATTTACAAACTCAACCTTGACAAAACTACTATAGTGCCTCTGTACCACAAGGTGTTTCCCTCAGATTATGTTCAACTGGGTATGGCGTGGACATCCAAACTGACATATCTTGCCATTGTTCTCTCCTGGAAACATTCCCTAGCTAAAGCACTAAATCTAGACAAGGTGGTGGAAACCATCAAACAAGACCTTCACAGATGGAGCTCTCTCCCCTTTTCTTTGCAAGCCCATATCAGTATTAGTAAAATTAATATACTCCCCAGGATTTTTAACCCCCTTAATATGCTAAATGTATTCCTCCCAGCCACCTGGCTTAAGAAACTTCACTCTGTAATCTCCCACTTCTTATGGAAAGGTAAAACTCCCCGTAGAGCCTATGTGAGATTGGGTGCGCTGGAACATCTTGGGGGGCTCAAATTGCCTAACATTTATATATATTCCCTGGCTAGACACATTTCTAAGTAAGCAAGATGGTCTATACCTCCTGATCAGCACGGGGTGGCTAAATATGTATCAATATGGCTTCAGATTGAAAGACATCAAATTGCAGATGCTGGCATTTCCTCTGATAGTCTCTTCTTTATCTCCTCCAATAATTTGCCATTTCAACTTAAAACTACAGCTATACATAACTCACTAAAAGTCCATGCTGAATTATGTTGGTCCATGAGGTATAACAATTTAAAAGATATTTCTCAACCACTTTGTAACAATGTAAATCTTAAACTGGGAGGAGGGGTATTATCTCACCTGAGATTCCCTGAATTATCTGGTAAACTAGTCTTTCACCTACTGAGGGATGAACAGATACCCAGCAGATAAGATCTTTTAACCTATCTTAACCTCCCTGCCTCACAAATCTTTAGAATATACCAACTCCGGCATATGTTGATTAGTTGGTTTTGTATAGCAGAATGGAATATTGACCATAGTAACTTTCTCTGTCTAATCCAATCTCACTCCTGGCAACCCAATTCTGTATCACAATTAGTATCTCTCTTATTTTCCCAATTATTTCCCACAATCACGGGCCACTCTCACTACTGGGCATTTTCCCTTCCTAACCTGACAACAAGTTGGGGTCGTATCTGGATGGATGTATATTGATACCTGCCCAATGACAAATTATGCCTCACTCAATTCTACATATTACACAACATCTACTTCACCCTGTCCACTTGTGTAAGATAGGTCCCCTCTTTTATATGTTCAGGTGCAATGTGGCAGAAGGGTCCCTGCTACACATTATGTGGGAATGCCCTAAAATTTCTCCTCTATGGGAAAAGATTAAATGAAGTTTAGACCCCTTACTTAGTCTAGGAGAATGTTTTTCCCCTGAAATGTGTGTGGTAGGTGACGTCTCTGAGATCCCAATAAAAGAAAGGAAATACTTTATATCATTAATATCTCTATCTGTAAAGTGCCTGGTCTTGGCGTCACTGACTCGATCAAGATGAGATTACCTACCCTGAATGGTTTAACAAAATTCTGTATAACCTACAAACTGAAAAAATGATAGCAAGCACACAAAATCATATGCCAGCTTATAATAAGAAATTGGGTACGCTAGAAACCCTTTTGTCTGTACATTCCTCCCCTTAGAAGAATCTATGGAGATTAATAATTAACTAACAGTCTATATACCTTTATATCCTGTGGTATTCACCTAATATATTCAGTGGTCTACTATACTACATTTAGTATCTCCTGGGGGGAGGGAGAGTAATGTATGTAATGTATGATGTTTGTCTGTATTTTCCTTTATCCTTATGTCTGTGTAACATGTATTGACTTAGAAACTTTAATAAAGTGTACTAAATTAAAAAAACAGGTTGTGAGGCCAAGGACTTGTCTTTGTCTGCTGATGTATAAACGGACACTGCTACATGGTTGAAGGTCTCAGACCTAAGGACTGTAGGTGTACTAGATAGTCCAGAACTGTAAGCAGCCCTGCCTGCATTTGAGTTATCTTTCTTGGGGCACACAAGTATGAGACTCTCTCCCCACTCCAAGCTGGCTTCAGGAGGAATTACTCCACCTGCGAATTACTCCACCTGCTGAGTGTCGCAGATGTCCTTCTCACAGGGATGGATCTGGGTCACATCACAGTCGCAATCTTTATCAACCTGGCAAAAGCATTTGACTCAGTGCCCCACCCACTCCTGCTCAGTAAGCTCCACTCATTTGGCTTAGCAACTCCAGTAGTGAATTGGTTCAGTTCCCACCCCTCAAACAGAAGCCATTCAGTACAGCTGGGCTCCGCCCTGACCCTCCCCTTCCATTCCTTGCTGATGTCCCCCAAGGCTCCATACTTGGCCTCATGTTGTTCGCCCTCTTCATCAACGACTTCCCCTGAGCTTGTTCACATACACAAATCCACATGTACGTGTATGATACAATCATCTATAATTCTGGTCCCTCAACCCCTGATGTAGTGGACCCTCTTTAAAGGGATTTCAACTGTGTGCTGAACTGGTTCCAGGCAAATAACTTGACGGTAAATACAAAAAAAAAAAAAAAACAGTCTCTATGACCCCAGGTCTAGACAAAAGCTCTCAACACTCATCTTCCACTGTTTTTTCCACCCCTGACAGTTCCCCCCTAGACGTTGTATCAGCCTACAAATACCTTGGGATATGGCTGGACAATAAACTAGATTTCTCAGTCCATATTGACACTTTGCACTCAAAGCTCTGCCCAAAGCTAGGTGTAATGTACCACAACAAGGACTGCATCTCCCCTTCTGTGTGTCGTGAACTGGTCACCAAAACCATCCTCCCTGTATTTGATTATGCAGACATCATTTACAGCACTGCATCTGCCTCCTCCCTCACCTGACTTGACACTTTCCTAAATGCCTTTTACTGCTTCACCACAAACTCCCCATTCTGCACTCAACATTGCTCCCTCTACTTGTCACTTTCTATCACTCCTCTCTTCCACCATCACCAGATGCACTTCTTAGCTTTATTGCCAAATGCTGGTTTGGACTTCTCCCATCTTATCATTCCTCCCTCCCTCCTGTCTCCAGTCAGTCCTTCCCCCATCCACTCTGTTCCAAGGCATCCCAGAACTTTTCCCTTCCCCACCCTCACTCTATGGTAGGACAATCAGTTTTCTTGTTCCACCTACCCTTCCTCTGGAACCAACTTTCATTGACCTTTCAGCAAGCCACCTTGCTCCCAGCATTCAAGCACCTGCTCTGACATGCTCCGGCTGCCCCATGCCTCTGCCCCTAACCTCTCCCCATTTTAGCTCGGGACTATTCTGAGCTCGTCTCATGTTTGCTTTTTATGCTTGTACCAATTATTATTACACAAATGTATTTGTATATTCTGCATTTTTGAGTTATGTATGTTGGCTGTATTTCATTTTTTGCTCAATGTTATGCCACTCTCCTTTGTATATTGTTCCTATTTATACCCTGTTTCCCGGGCTGCACCTGGAAACGAGCCCTGGCTTAGTTTCCCTTTCCCGGTTACCAAAGTTTAGATAAATAAATAATATCTTCCATTTAGAGGAGTATGCTTTTCTTGTTGATTTTCAGACCATGCTATCGGGCATAATGTTTTGAGGTCTGGAAGTGTTATTCTGCCCTGCTACAGAGTCAGCAATTTGTATCTCAGTGGCAGATTGATTGCAGTCCTGCTGGACAAGGTCAGGAGTACTGAGTACCAAGCCTGTCTGGCCCAGTCTAGGACTATCACGATCATTGTTGCCAACTCTCCTGAACATTATGAGCACTCTCAATATGAATGGGAATGGTGGGAAGGCATACAGGAACCTTCTTGTCCAGTCCAGAACCAGAGCTCCTCTGGGAGTGTGCCCCTTGATAGCAGTCTGTAGTAAAACTGTGGGAGTTGATTGTTCTCCCAAGAGGCAAACAAATCTATTTCAGGAATGCTCCATCTTTGGAAAACTGAGGCCAGCACCTGCTGGTTCAGGGCCCACTTGCGGTTTCCCTGGCCAATTCTGCTTAGAGGGTCTGCTAGGACATTGTCCTTGCCTAGCAGTTATACAGCAGAAATCTTTGTATCCAAGGAGCAGGCTACATTCCAGGTCCTCGTTGCTTCCATGCAAAGTTTTGAGGACCTTGTTTTCCTGTTTTTTTTTTAAATGTAATACATTGTTGTGGTATTGTCTGTTCTGATCTGAACATACTGGCCTTGTAGCTGGGAGAAGGACTGCATTGCTAGCAACACTGCCCTGACCTCCAAGAGGCTGATGTGCTCCTGAGCCTCGTGTGGGCTCCAGAAACCACTTACTGTGAGATCCCCTAGGTGGGCACCCCACCCTAGAAGTGAGGCATCTGTTGTGATAGCCCTTGTTGGGGATTGCTGGAAGAGGGGAATGCTCTCTCCGAGTTTGCTTTCCTCTTTCCGCCACTTTAGTGCCAGCATGAAGGTTTTTGTGACTGGCACTAGCTTGGACAGTTGATCCCACCATTGAGACCAGTGGTCCCTTAATTGTTATTGAATGTCCCTCTTCTGAAATCTGGCCTGTGACACCACTGCTGTGGATAAAGCCATGTGGCCCAGCACCTGTAGGAAATCCCATGCAGCCCTTGGTTGGCCCAAAGTGAAATATCGTGAAATAGTAATCAGGTTTGATGCTCTTTCTTATGGAAGGAAAGCCTTTTCCTGCAGGGTATCCAGCTGTGCACTTACAGTATGAAGTCTAGCACCTTAACTGGATCTGTTTGAGACCACTGCATATTTACCAGGTTCCTCAGGTTCTCCAAGGTGTTCTTTACTCTCTGGATAGAGCACCTTGCCTCTTGTTCTGTTTTCTCTGAGACCAGTCAGTCGTCTAACACCACGCCATGCCTTCTCAAGTGTGCTACCACCATGGCTAGGCACTTTTTGAAGACCCTTGGTGCTGAGGAGAGGCCAAAGGGGAGAGCTATAAACTGGTGCTGGCAGTTTCTCAGCCTGAACTTGAGGTAATTTCTGTGGGTGGGTCTAACTGGAATGTGAAAATACAGTAGATGTCTTTCAGATCAAGTGACCCCCAACCAGTCTCCAGATTGTAAGGATGGTATCACTGTGCCTAATGTGACGATCTTGAATCCTTCCTTTTTGATATGTTTGTTCAGATAGCTTAGATTTAAAATGTGTCACCACTCCCCATTTTTCATGACAATGGTTGAGTGACTGGGGCAGAATTGTCTGGAGTTTTGTTTTGGCTGTGGCTTGGGTGCAGGTGCTGTAGCAGCATGCCTGGAGCCCCCCTTCTGCCTCGGTCTATGTAGAAGCTTCTTTGTGGTTGATATTCATAGGGAGTGTAGGACCTTGGATAGTAGCCCCCCCCCGCTTCCCTTTCCATAGGGCCTTTGGGAGGTGGAGGCTTTTCTTTATTGGTGTTATTTTTGTAAGTGGCCATGTACTTGTTCACTTTCTTCATGTATGCCTCTGTTCTTTCACCACATAAGGAATGCCCCTCCATGGAGAAATCCATGGCCTTAGTCTGGGTATCCTGAGAAAGGATGGTAGCCCTTAGCCAGGCAAACATCCTCAATGTCACTGCCCAGGCTATGACCACTGTCGTAAGGTCATTGACATCAACAACCATTTAGAACTGGCATTTTGTGGCATCCAGGGCTGACTTTGTTCTGGCAACCTGGTCCTGTGCCACCTCATCATCCACTTTATCAGCCAGTGCCAGCACTGCATCCCATATTGCCTTGTGGCACTGGACTGTATGAGCCAGATAAGCTGCCTGCCTCAGAATCAGGGAAGCAGTGATACACACCTTTTTGGTCATCGTATCCAATTTCCTGGAATCTTTCTGGTGGGGGGGGGCACTATGGCATATCACAAGCAGCAGCTTGGACCACTCTTCCTGACCAGGGTGAGCATACAGGAATTCAACCAGTTGTTTGTTCACCTGTTTCAACCTTTTTTATCAATGCCAGCAGCTGAATTAGGTGCCAACATGATTTTTGAAGTAGTTTTTTCGGAGTGATTTGTGGATGGGGACTAATAGCCTTCTTGTGGGGGCTAGACCCTTCATTTCCATGAACTCCGCTTCCTCCTCATCCTCCTCTTGTTTCATGAGAGTGGATGTTAAGTGTGCTCACCATCTGTTTGATGAAAGAGATGTAAGAGGTACAGTCCTCTTTAGGACTAGGAGGGGAGCCCAACTCTTGTTTAATAGAACCATCAGATTCAGTGGATTCACCCTGCTCCTCTTCATAATGTAAGTCCTTCTTCTCCACAGGGAAATGGTCTGGGACCTGAGTCGGGGGAAGGGGGGGTAAGCTGGGATTATTGGAAAAACTGCCTTGTTTTGGCCATATCCTCTGATGAGGGCATTTGTCTTAGGTCCCTGCCTGCTCCTTTTCCTTTTTAGGATGAGTAGTATGGACATTCTTTTCTTTTTGTTTCATTTCTGCATGCACTGGCTCCAGCACCTGCTCTGAAGCTCTTTTATTTGTATTTTTACCATCATTGGTATCAGTGTTCCCCTTTCTGTACACCCTGTTATTTGTATAATCTCTTTCAGCCCTGTCTGATGGCTGAGCAGTTTTATTTTCCTCATCTGTCCACACAGGGACTGCTCCTGTTTATGAGGAGGTCAGCCTTTTGATGTGTGTTTTCCACCATCATTAGGAACTCCCTCAGAGCCTTTATTGTGTTTTGGTGATACAGAGGCAGACTGAGAAGCCATAAAATCTTCATGTTTTGGCTCTTTTCTTCTGAGTTTTAGGGCAAAACATTTTACAGAGCTCACAGCTGAGAAAATGTTCTGGTCCCAAGCACCTTAAACACAACTTGTGGCAGTCTGCCCTTGCCAGGAACTGAAAACACTTTACACAGTCTTTGAAGCCTGTGGGTCCTGTTCTGTATTTAGCAGATCTCTCTCAGTCATGCCAACCACTGACAAACTTGTATATAATAAACTGGCTCCTCTTATTTACAAATAATATTTTTCCCCTCGAAAACCAGAGGGAACCATTTGAATGAGCCTTGTGGGAAAACAGTTTTATCTTTAAATAGGATATGCTGCTTATCTCCCAACGGGTGGGAACCACATGTTAAAACAGTAAAAAAAACATTTATAAATGTCTGAATTAGTGGTTTTAAAACTTTTCTTTGTCAAAATAGGGTGGTTCTGTTCAGGCAGGAACCACTTTACTGAGCAACCTTTTCTAGTTCTTAGAGATTGATTGGGAACTGGAGAAACTGCAAAGTTACCAAAAATAATAAATAATACACCCTAACATATGCTGAGTAATCAGAAACTAATCTAAATTAACAGAAAAAAAAAAGAAAGAAGCAAAATGACTGAGTTTTGTTGACCAGAAGGCTGGAGCTATACTTCAGGGTGACTGCTCTTTTCAGGCGGAGAAACAAATCTGACATTAGAACACTAGGGGGTGCATGAGACCAGCACAGAGTTTGAACTTAGCATTCTTAGTTCTAAACACTTACATAAGTTCTTTCTCTGGGTCATCATTGTCTGGCAGGAAGATGAAGCTTATTATAAAGCATCATTGATGGATTCCTGCTATCAAGTATCAACACATGAGAACTGTATCATTATGATTTATTCATACCAGTCTGACTTCAAGCTCTCATTTTAAAAACAAAAACAAGTTTCAAGCCCTGATGGTTCCAAAGTTAAACTTGTCAAATGATAATTTCTTTAAACTGGATCAACCTTGGAACTGTTAGGTTAGGAAGTTCAGTTAAGTTGTTGTATTGATATATCATCTTACTACTATTTCCGTACAGTATCTTGATATATAAAACTATAAAATGGTTTCAAACATTTTTTAAATCCTGCTGATTTTACAAATGTCTTATTAAGGTATACATAATGACATAAACACAAACTACTTGTTTGTTATACATTCTTTACAGCTGCCATATATTAAAATGTTAGCATTTGATAAGGTGCTATGTTTTAGTTACCAACTTCTAATATGATTAAATGTTTAATAAAAAAGGGATGCACTGACTAGAGCAGGATACTTCATTTACTGTAGCTTTTAATTTCATTTAGAGAGAAATAAACATGATGAAGTGAAAAGCACAAGAGACAATGATAAATAGGAGTGCATGAAACTCCCCTGCACTAATGGGATTTATAAATGACTTATATTTAATACGTACCTAGACATATATTAATAATTAATTTTAACAGATGAAAAAGAATTTTCATTATAGATATACCACTCAATGTGGCCTCTATAGATTCTGATAATTTAATAAATGTGATGAAAGACATGCTTGTTCCAAAAAAGTAACTAAGCAAAAATAGAGAACTTAAATTATTTACTATGCTATATTTAGCTTCTACATTTCTGTATATTTTCTCACAGACTGGGTTACTGTATTTACTTAAGTTTTCCTTTTTCCAGAGATTGTATATAATAGAGAAAGTGGTACTTCCCCCACTTTCTTGTGGTGTTTGAGCCAGACTAGTTTCACCCAACTACCACAAAGTATATATTATTTTAAATTTCAAATGCTATATCATTTATTCAAATAAATCATTTTTTTTGAACAGAAATGAACATTAAACTGTAAGACCACAATCTCTGAAGAAAAGACAACTGTTTCAAAACATTAGCTTTCTAATTAGTGGCATTTAAAAAGAATGTATAAGAAAAACAAGGAAAAGTGAAGTTCAGCAATGTTTTGTGTTCACATCGACTTTCACTAATTTCTGTTAGAATTCCTCCCAATCATGAAGTTAAAAAAGGAATAAGGGACCCAGGGCTATCTTACTCTTGATGCATTAACTGTATACAGTGCATCAACTGTAGCAAAAATAAAATAGAAGGTGAAAGATACTAATGGTTGTTCCATCAGAGAACAAACAGGTCTTCTCTAGTTTGCACTCTGGAGTTGCAGTCACTAAAGTTATGTCATTTACTTAGCCGGTTATTGGTATATAGGTGTGTACACTAGGCAAATAACCACCTACTTTCATGTACATTCTGGACAAAATTCACAGAACAATACTAACAAATTCAAATGCATTCAGACAGGGTGCCTTGAGCAGGCTTTTATGTGAAGGGGGCATAGTCACCTGTTGTGGGGCACTTGTGGTTATTATTTAGTAGATGGGACTACTGATTTCATAGATGTCTTTGCAGCACAGTATCAGAGGAGGGATGGAGGACCTAAAGCAGCAGTGCATTGATCTGCTGAAAATTTTCACCTGCACTTTTTTAGGCTATTTTAGATTGCCACTTACCTCCTGTCTTGTAGGATACCCTTCATTCCGCAGTTTGAGTTTGCTTTAGTACTTTTATTCATGTTTGAAATAATAAAAGGAGCGCTCCTTTTAATATGGCTCAGACCAGGTTTTCACCAGTATTTGCAGCTGTTTTTGAACACCTATTGTTCCATAAGGTCAGGGAGCATTGCCTGATGCATGAGAATTCATTTTAGTCACAACAGAAGTGACATTTAAGCAACTGAGGATATAAATAACTGAGAATACTGATGAAAACCTGGTCTGAGCCATATTAAAAGAAGCACTCCTTTTAATATGGCTCTCTCCCTAGTGGGATCCAGGACACCTTTTGTCAGGAACCCACTCTAGAATGCATCGAGCAGTACTTGTGACCTAGTGTAGGAGTAGCCAGGATTCTTCAGTCCACCCTTGGAACATTGAAGTCACCCACAATCACTCCCTTCCCCTTGCTAGTTATTTCCATAATTTGTGACCCCAGTTCTGTGTCCAGCTCCTCATCTGGGTTTGGTGGCCTGTACACTATCCCCCTTCATAACTTCTTACCTTAGGGGATTGTACCTGCACCCCATAACACCTCTACCCTTCCTACTGCCTCTTCCTTTTTGGTACAGATTATCCCCTCCCTCATGTACAGAGCCCTCCCCCTTCCCACTCGCCCATCCCTCCTTTACATCTTATAACCGGGGACAGGGAGGTCCCAGTTATGATTTGGTATGCCCATGTCCCTGTGAAGGCCACCACATCCACATGATCCTCAGCCGTAAGTGGCTGCAGTTCAGTCATATTGTTCCTGAGGCTCCTGGTGTTCAGAGACACCTCCTTCCACCCTGATTCAAGGCCCCCTCCTCCTCAGACCCACCTCTCCCCTCCTCCCAGTCCATCCTTCTTGCCCTGACCTCATTGCCTCTCATCTAGAGCCCCCTTTTGCCCTGATTGGGGTCCAGGCTGGTTGGTCTCCTCCACCATGTGACTAAGAGAAGTAAGCCCCCTGCTGCCCCCCAGTCAGTCTAAATTGAGGTCTCCCTCCACAAAACCCTCCAGTTTGCTCTTTAGTACCCTAGTGTACTCCCTGCTTAGATGCAGCCTGTCTGGTGCATATGTGGCTTTGTTTTCCCAGGTGCTCCCCAGTCCCCAACCAGCCTGTATCCTTCACCCCCCCACCACCCCTGACCCATACATTCAACTCTTCTATTCTTTTCTTTCTAGTTGCACTAGCCCTCGGTACCGATATCACCTCTGAGAAGGTTACCGATCTCCCTACTTCGCTGCAAAGTTTCAAACCTCCTTGAACCTCTTCTGCACAACCCCTACCTCACATTCTGCTAGGTCATTCATTCTATGATGAACAATGATGTGAAGTTTCCCTCCCCGCAGTCCCACACGTTGGTCTATCAAAGATACCACTCTCCCTGTTGTTATCCCTAGCATACATTGCACCCTCCTGCAGTCTACCCTAGACTCTTCCCCCATTTTACCCCCTTAACGTTCAAGCCCCCATGGTCACCACCCTCTGCCATCATCCAGTACCCCCATCCCTGCCTGCTCTGCTACACTTCCCTGCCTGTCTTTCCTCTGTTCCAGTCCAACTTTTTGCTTTCTGGCCCCGCATCCTCCTCCCTGTTCCCTCTCCTCCCCACCTCCCCCTCTGTCTTGCCCCTACTCATGCCTGCTCACCCCCCTTTCTGACCTCCATCCTTCCTCCCCCACTGTCTCCATCCCTACTGCATCTACCCAGTCCCTCTCCCCGTACTGTTTCTTGCCTGCCCCCTCTTCTTCCCTACTCTACCACCACTTCCCCTGTGGTCCACCTCCCTACTACCCATATCACTCCCTTTCTCCACTATATGAGCACTTCACTTGAGAGAAGCATCATCTATAGAGTGGTAGCCATTGACATGAAAAATCATGGCATGCTACCACAAAGCCCAGTACCAGAAAATATAGGAAAAGCTACTTTCCTCTAAATGTGGCTCTTCACCAGTATTGGGATGTGGTGTGCCAGACAGTGCACCATAACTATGCATGGTCATAGCTACCACTGTAGCACATACAGTGAAGGCTGGTTTGGAACCTGCTAAATACCAGTGTTAAGTAGATGTTGATGAAAATTACACTGCATCTAGGGCTCTAACAAATTCAGTGTTTTCCAGGATTTGCATGACATAGAACAACTGGGTTGTCACAGAATGTGCAAAATAAGGCTTCTTGTTTCCCTTTTTATGTTGTGCGTGCTAGCCAACATATTGCATTAATAGCAGATTTAGAAGTGCGGTCACTGTAGGCGAATGCAGGGCACGCATCAGAAGGTGCATCCCTCATTCCCAAATAAGGCAGCTGCAGGTGGTTACACCAGGCATACATCAAGTGGTGACCAGATCTAAGAAAAGGTCCGCTGCAATCATGCAGCAGCACCGTAACATGCCCTACCGATGTGCCTGTGCTGGTGAAACCACCTGCAGAGTGCCCCGACCCACTGCATTTGCCAACGGGAGAGCCCACTACCCATTGCCATAATGCCCCCCTCCCATTTAAAATGTATGCAAAGGGGGTGCCCAATGCGCCTCGGCATCATGCACCCCCCCGGAACAGTCTTTCTTTGCTGATGGGGGGCCCTAATCCCCATCAGCTTTAGTCCCCCTTTCCCATTTATTTTGCTGATGGGGAAGCCCACTCCTCATCAGCATAATGTTCCCCCCTGCTTTTGTTGTGTGCTGAGGGGGGTGCCCAATCCCCCTTGGCTCTTGTCTCCCCCCTTCGGTATGTGTTGACGGGGGTGCACAATCCCCCGTCAGCTACAGCATCCCCCGCAAAACACTCAGGTGACACACTGGGAGCCTACCCCAGCATGCCAAATGCCCCTGCAAACCAAAAACCATCCCGCGATGTGATTTTTTTTTTAACCTGTGAAAGAAGAAAATGGTCCCTTGCGGTCTCCCTTCCCCCTCCCCCAACCCGCACCCACCCTCTGTGTGCCCTGCCTCCCCACACCCCCCTCATCCCATACTTACCACTGGAGCCTGGTGCGACAATCTTCGGTGGACCGGGAACATGTCTGCACTCTTCAAAGCCGACCGCAAACTGAAGAAATGCCGGTAAGCTGTATAATGGCATAAATAGGGTTTTTTCAACTTTGGTGCATATCTTGGCCATTTTTTTGAATTTTGGCACCAAATTCTCAACATGGGTTTATTGGGACCACTCCTCATGAATTCAGTCACTGTGATGGCGTTATTCGGTCCTGAAAGGTGATTTTGTGGTCACTGCAGGGAATCACCTTTTGGGACCGAGTAATGAAACGACAGTGCCACTGTTCATGAGGGGGGCTCTCAAAAAGCCTATTTTGCAAATTTGGTGGAAAAAATCAAAAATGGCTGTTTTGGCGTGCATTACACAGTCTATACGCTCGCTCGTAACTTCGTGAATTTGTAATATTTTCACTCCAGATTTTCAAAACTGGCATTTTCCCACACCTCCTTATGAACAGTACAACTGTCATTGTACATATCCTGGCCGAAATGTGTTTTCGCACATCCGGCGCACAATAGCGTGGCCGCTGTGCGAAATCAGTTTTCTGGACAGTTTAAGCCAGGAAATGATGGTGACACTGTTCATGAGCAGAGGTCCTAAAATGCCTATATTGAAAATGTGGTGATGAACGTCCATAAAATGACTGTGTTACAAGCATGCATTGTGCAGTTTCCACGCACCCTTGCAACTTCGCAAATTTGCAATATTTTCATGCCAAATTTTCAACATTGGCATTTTTTCACACCTCCTTATGAACAGTACAGCTGTCATTTTTCACATCCTGCCCAAAATGTGTTTCCACTCCTGTGGCGCACAATTGTGTGGCCACTGTGGGAAATCAACTTTTGGGACAAATTAACAAAATCACAGTGCCACTGTTCATGAGGGGAGGTCCCAAAATGCCTATGTTGAAAATGTGGTTAAAAAAATCCTGAAAATAATTGGGTTATGGACGCGTGTTGCACAGTTTCTGTGCATGATTGTGACTTCACCAACATACTAAAACGCCAGCAGAATAGGCCTAATGGTCTTTCGTGTCTGCTGGTTTGGTCAGACTCCACCCTGGGAGCTGACCTTGCTGCCCCCCCCTTCCTCTCTGGCTTCTGCCTTCCCAGTTCGGATATTCTTGCTGCACTGGTTTTTGCTTCCAGAACCCTTCCCCTGTACCTGTCCCAGCTCCTCTTGAACCCCTCCACCATTTCTGCCTCCACCAGCCCCCTGGGCAGCACATTCCATGGCTCCACCACCCTCTCAATGAAGTAGCATCTCCTCCTTTCCCCCCTGAATCTCCCCCCTCCAGCTTCCACCCATGCCCTCTAGTTGCCCCCCTCTTCCGTTGGAGCACCCTGACTGCCCCCCCTATTTACCCCTTCATGTACCTGAAGACCTCTATCATGTTCCGCCTGGTCCCTTCTCTCTTCCAATGTGTACATATTTAGCTCTTCGAGTATCTCCCCATAGGTCCTATCCCCCAAGACCCAAATCATTTTGGTTGCCCTCCTATGGACCCTCTCCAGGAGTTCAATATCCTTCTTTAAATGTGGCCTCCAAAACTGCACGCAGTACTCTAGGTGTGGCCTCACCAAACAATTATACAGTGGGAGTATCACTTCCCTCCTTCTGGAGGTGAGCCCCCTAGTGATGCATCCAAGCATTCTGTTGGCCTTTGCCACCCTCCTACAAGTCTCCGAGTTGTTCATCTTGACATCCTCCACCACCCCCAGGTCCCTCTCAGCCATCGAGACTTGTAGCATTCCCCCCCCAGGGTGTACACTTGGCCCAGATTTCTGGCTCCCAGGTGCAGTACCTTGCATTTTCCTGCACTGAACCTCAGCTTCCACTTTCTAGACCACCTTTCCAGAGCCTCCAGGTCCCCCTCTAGGGCCCCCCCTCCCTCCCCATCCACCACCGCCCCCAGTTTTGAGTAACCCGCAAAGAGACTCATCTCACTCCCGATACCCTTCCTTATGTCAGAGATGTAGATGTTGAACAGGATTTTCAGTGTTGCAATTTGTTTACACCTCCTCATGAACAATACAGTTGTCATTTTTCACATCTTGCCCAAAATGTGTTTTCAGCCCTGTGTCACCAAATGGCATAGCTGCTGTGCAAAACTACCTTTCAGCTAACAAACTGATAGTGCCGCTCTTCATGAGGTGGGGTCACAAAAAGCCTATGTTGAAAATTTGGAGTGAAAATACCAACAAACGCCTACAGTGTTAGGGTTTTCAACTATTATTTCCCACCCTGTAGAGACTGACAGGCATCAAGGGTGTGGTGGGGAACACTGGCTGTACTGATCATGCCATTCCACCCCCACCCCCACCCTGCAGCCAGTGACAGGCATTGACATCTGCCTTGGAGTGTTTGGCCCTAAAGTTCACCCCATTCTCCTATACTGCACCCACCTCAGAGTATTTCCTTATGGAATGGCATAAGTAGAAGGCCCAAAGACCTCAAAGCACACCATGATACTTGTCAGTGTTTACAGGGTAGGGTGAAGTAGAATGGCATGAGCATTATAGCTGTCGACACAAATGCACACCCCAATGCCTGTCAGTCTCTGCAGGGTGGGGGCAGGGTTGGCGTTAGTTCAATACTTCACTGCCATTCCTATTATGCATCTCTAACTCCTGCACTACCAATGCCAATGCCAGCGAGACAACTTTTGGCATTGATAAATGCTTGTTGAAGGTATGCTCTTATTTTGTGACAAAGCAGGTATACATGACAAATGTTGATGAACAAAAAGCATCTTAAGAGCATTTTTAGAATCTGACAGAAAGAGATGGGGCTACAGTTCCTTTGAGGCCTTGAAGTGGTATGGGAAGGGATTTTTAAAACAAACACTTTATGCACCATACATGCATAGTTAGGGGGCACAAGGAGAGACAGAGGCAGAAGGGGAGCCAGACAGAAATCTGCATCTGCTCCCCAGTGAAGTCAAAACCCAACACTTGACAAATTTGTCCATGTTGCCATATACCCATTGCCAGTGAGTGGGTGCCATTCTTATTTCCTCAAAGAGTGAAAAAGGATCACAACAGATAAGTGGGTTTTGGAGGTGATAAGTGGAATTAAAGAAGAACTATGCTGACTCTGCAAGTCATGTTTCCCAGAAGCTGATTTTTAAATATCGGTTCAAACACTGTTATTGTTCCATCTATACAGGCTGTCTAGTCATCCCAGTGACTGTCACCAATTTACACACAGCTGGTAATGACCGTTTTAGAACTGTATGATATCGGTTATGTCCATGCCCTGCTCTTCTATTGTTGGCACAATGCATCCATGTTCTACTGTAGAACTCTGCGGCTGAAAGGGACATAAACTATATCATACAGTTCTAAAATGATACTTGTCACTAGAATGTAAACATAAATATCTACTGTGGTTACATAACGGCCTGTATAGATGAAACAATAACAGAACTGGGAACAGTTCCTAAAGGGAAAGGGGAAATTGTTTAACCAAGAATTGCACACTAACCTGAAGCTTGTTTCCAGGTGCATTCTCCGCTCAGGTGCCGCAAATCTTGGTGGCAGGGAGGTGCCACTATCAGGGTGGCTAAATCCAAACTCAAACGAAGTACAAAAGACAGCGCACTCAAAACATACAAATCCACAGACTGCCAATGCTTGAAGCAAAAATCTCATAATTTATTACTATACAGTGCTATACCTGGTTAAACAACTAACTAAATAAATAAAATAAATGAATAAATAAAAAATTCACTGTACCTCTGTGAAATTCACTTCAGTGCAAAGTTCAAAACTATATACAGCAATCTGCTCGTCCTGTGCCCAGAACCAAATCTCCAGTGCTTCAACTCAGAAAGAGCCTTCATCAGCGGGTGTGGTCGGGGGAGAGCAGCTTGAATTTAAGTGTTACTAAATGCATGATGTCATAACATTAGTTCAAGTAAAAACAAATAAAATATTTAATGTAGCCAATATAAACGTTTTATAACAAAAATAAATGAGTGGGTGTTATCACTAGTCAGTGCTAATTTTATATATTTACCAATATGATTATTTAATCTGTTTCATTCTTAGCTACCATAAAGAGCAGCACCAGATTCAGACAGACAAACAGAGCAAAGGTAAAAGAATTTGGTCTATCATCATGCGATCACCCTTATTTCATAGCGAAGTGCTATGTCTCTCAAGCTAGAGTCTCTGGGATCGACACAGGTTCCTGAGCCAAACAGTAATAGAAATTCCTGATAAGGTGAATGAAAATCTGTAAGAAGAAAATGGAGGTCAAAACAGGTGCAATAGGTCAAGTCATAAAATATTTACAATGCATGAACAACTACAATATTTTGTTATCTGGAATCAGTTAGCAACAGTAGGCAGAGGCAAACATTGTTTTTGGGAATCATTATATCTTTACAAATATGGTGTTAGATCCCAATAGATGTATCCTGTCTTTAGTTGACAATGGATCTTGCGTGTTCCTGGATTCTTAATTGGAGGTTCCTTATTGTCTTCCCCACAAACACCAAACTTCGAGTGCACCATAGCACATAGACTACAAAGGTGGTGTTGCAGTTAATGAATTCTCTAATATCTGTTTCATTGCCTGTATCTGGGTGTTTGAATTTGTTGGCCTGTATTGCATAGGTGTGGTACAGCAATGGGGGTAGCTATGGTCCTCTCATTTGCTAACATTTCTTGGGTTCTAGGAGGAGCACATAATTATGAACATGAGAGAGAATCCTTACTAAAAAATTATTAAAATGTGGCACCATTTTATTGATGATGCGATGTGTGTATGGGAGCGTGATCTAAGTGAAACTGAACAGTTCATACATTAGATTAATAATACTAATAACAGAAATCTGAGATTTACACACACCGTGGACAAATTTAGTATTAATTTCCTGGATCTTAGCAGCAAAACACATGAGGGTGATGCAGTGATCAATACTAAATGTTTTAGGAAAAGCTCTACTACCATTGCATTGCTACAAGCACAGAGTACACATCCCAAGAGCCTTAAGGACTCGATCCCCTACAGTCAGTTCATCACCCTATGATGTAACTGCAGTACAATAGATGATTTTAATACACAGTCTGGGGAATTAACAGACAGATTCCAACAGAGGGGATATGACAAAACTCAATATCTTTTCTCTTATCTGATTCTATTAATAAATCTTCTCTTTTCACTTTTCTAGTCCTATCCAGAGCTAATTCCAGTCAGTCATAGAAACATGTTTCTATGTTCCTATGTTTCTATTACTGACTAGAATTAGCTCTGGATATGGCTAGAAAAGTGAAAAGAGAAGATTTATTAATAGAAGCAGATAAGAGAATAGATATTGAGTTTTGCCCCATTATATTAGTAACAAAATAAAACAACATTGCAGGGAGAATCTGGAACATGATATACAAGAACTGGTCCATTTTATTGGGTGATGAAGTTGTGGGATGTGCAGTGGGTTGTAAACCATAAATCTCTTTCAGTAAAACTTGGAGTATTAAAGATGTCTTGGTACATAGCCAGTTTGAAAAGGCACAGAGTGACAATACTCGTATTTGGCTACCAGCTAAACTGAAAGGGTTTCACGGGTGCAAAAAATGTGATATTTGCATCTACACAGTACAGGGCAACAAATTCAAACACCCAGATACAGGCAGTGAAACAGATCATAGAAAATTCATTAACTGCAACACCACCTTTGTGGTCTATGTGCTACGGTGCACTTGCAGTTTGATGTACGTGAGGACGACAATAAGGAACCTCCAATTAAAAATCCAGGAACATATGAGAGATCCATTGTCAGCAAAGGACAGGAGATACCTATTGGGATCTAACACCACATTTGTAAAGATATAATGATTCCCAAAAACAATGTATACCGCTGCCTACTGTTGCTAACTAATTCCAAGTAACAAAATATTGTGGTTGTTCATGCATTGAAAATATTTTATGACTTGATCGTTTGCACATCTTTCGATCTCTGCTTTCTTCTTACAGACTTTCACTCACCTTCTCAGGAATTTCTACTACTGTTTGGCTCAGGAACTTGTGTCGATCCCCAGAGACTCTGGCTTGAGAGATGTAGCACCTCGCTATGAAATAAGGATGATTGCATAATGATAGAGCAAAGGTAAAAGAATTTGGTCCATCTGGCTGGCTGAATCTGGTACTGCTCTTTATGGCAGACAAGACTGAAACAGATTAAATAGTCATATTAGTAAATATATAAAATTAGCACTGACTAGTGATAACACCCACTCATTTATTTTTGTTATAAAATGTTTATATTGCCTATATGAAATATTTTTCATTTGAACTAATGTTATTACATCACACATTTAATAACATTTAAATTCAAGCTGCTGTTCCTCTGACCACACCCCTTGACGAAGGCCCTTTCTGAGTTAAAGCACGGGGGACTTGGTTCTTAGCACAGCACAAGCAGACAGCTGTATACAATTTTGAACTTTGCAGATAAATGAATTTCACAGAGGTGCAGTGAATTAACTGTGTAGTAATAAACTATGAGATTTTGACCTCAAGCATTTGCAGTCTGTGGATTTGTAAGTTTTAAGTGAACTGTATTTTGTACCTTATTTCCAGGTGCAACCTGGGAGCACAAGGAAGTTAAAAGACTTGCTCCAAGTCAGACAGTATGCAAGTGAGATCTGTGGGATTCAACCCCAGATCTCCAGGTTTGCAGTTCAGAGCCCTAAACCACACAGCTATACTGCCTCCTAAAAAAAGCAGCTTTTACTGTTAAAATGTCTTGCATTTTAGTGCAGGTCTCCTTTAACCTTTCAATTTGTGCAGTTTCCAAAGTTAAGCAAATTTATAGTATTTCCAGCTCAGTTAGCAAAGCAAAACCTCCTACTGAAACTGGCGATGAGAACGAAGCTTTTGAACAGGCACCTGAAAAATAAGTTCAGAATGGTAACACTACAAACAGTGATTCCTTTTCTACGACAAGGTGACTGGCTGGGGTCACTAGGCTGAAGGGATGCATATTTCCATATCCCAGTAACACCCAGTCACAGAACAGCTTTGACGTTCAGAGTAGGACATGCTAAGTTTCAGTTCAAAACGATGCCTTTTGGTCAGACCCCAGCAGCCAGGGTGTTTACAAAGTGCTTGTCAGTAGCGACAGCTTACCTGCTCAAACAGAGAATAGTGATATTTCCTTACTGAGATGACTGGCTAGTGCATGGAAAAACAAAAGGGGAAGCAATGTGCTTAAAGGAACACTGTCAGCTGTACACTGGCATTTTTTGTCCCATCATAGCAAAAGTGCCAGCACTTCTTGCAGCCTTGTTAATGGCCCTCAAATATAAATACCTGCTCGGGATTTCCAATAGGGTAATATTTTGTTTTCTTTTTCATGCAGTTGAAAACACGTTAATGCACACTCTCATATTTAAAATGATGTGGAAGCGCTGCCAGACCCATCCATGGACAAGGACAGTGTCAGCTTCTGGGGCCTAGAAATTCGTGCATGCATGAGTAGTTCATGTACCCTGCTGTATGTGATTTTTTTTTATTTCTATAATGCTGACAGTCACTTAGCAAACTATCATAAAAGTGAAAGTTAGTGCTCAAACGTACTGAAATGCAGCACTGAAATGTGAAGCTGTGACTACGGGCATGCACATTCAGGGGAATGTCGGTGTCATAGAAATAAAAAAATCACATATAGCAAGTTACATGAACTATTCGTGCATGCACAAGTTTCTTGGCCCCAAAAGCTGACACCGTACCTTTAAATTTGTTAAAACTCATCTGTGGATGAGACTGCTGGTGCTTCCGTGTCATTTTAAGCATCTGAACACACATCAACGTTGGGTAGCCACAGATAAGAGTGGTCCACCTGTGTTTTACATACTAACATACTAAAATGCCAGCAGAATAGGCCTAATGGTCTTTCGTGTCTGCTCGTTTGGTCAGCCCCCACCCTGGGTGCTGACCTTGCTGCCCCCCTTGCCTTCTCTGGCTTCTCTCTTCCCAGTTCCGGATATTCTTGCTGCATTGGATTTTGCTTCCAGAACCCTTCCCGGTACCTGTCCCACCCCCTCTTGAACCCCACCACTGTCTCTGCCTCCACCAGCCCCCTAGGCAGCACATTCCATGGCTCCACCACCCTCTCAGTGAAGTAGCACCTCCTCCTTTCTCCCCTGAATCTTCCCCCTCCAGCTTCCACCCATGCCCTCTAGTGGCCCCCTCCTCCTTCCTTCGAAGCACCCTGTCTGTTCCTCCCCTATTTACCCTCTTCATGTACCTGAAGACCTCTATCATGTCCCCTGGTCCCTTCTCTCTTCCAATGTGTACATATTTAGCTCTTCGAGCCTCTCCTCATAGGTCCTGTCCCCCAAGCCCCAAATCATTTTGGTTGCCCTCCTCTGGACTCTCTCCAGGAGTTTAATGTCCCTCTTTAAGTGTGGCCTCCAAAACTGCACGCAGTACTCAAGGTGCGGCCTCACCAAGCAGTTATACAGAGGGAGTATCACTTCCCTCCTTCTGGAGGTGATCCCCCTAGCGATGCATCACAGCATCCTGTTGGCCTTGGCTGCTGCCCTCCTACAAGTCTCTGAGTTGTTCATCTTGACATCCACCACCACCCCAGGGTCCCTCTCAGCCATCGAGACTTGTAGCATTTCCCCCAGAGTGTACACTTGGCCCGGGTTTCTGGCCCCCAGGTGGAGTACCTTGCATTTCCCTGCATTGAACCTCAGCTTCCACGTTCTAGACCATCTTTCCAGAGCCTCTAGGTCGCCCTGTAGGGCCACCCTCCCCTCCTCCCCATCCACCACTGCCCCCAGTTTTGAGTCATCCACAAAGAGACTCATCTCACTCCTGATTCCTGTCCTTATGTCAGAGACGTAGGTGTTGAACAGGAGGGGCCCAAGGACTGATCCCTGTGGGACCCCACTAATGACCCTCCTTGGGGATGAGACTATCCAGCCAACTACGACCCTCTGGGTCCAGTCCTGGAGCCAATTGCCTATCCATCTGATTCCCCACCCCCATTTCTCTCGGCTTATCCAACAGGCCCACGTGAGGAACAGAGTCAAATGCCTTGCTGAAGTCTAGAAAGGGAGGACGTTCACTGGTCTACCCAGGTCCAAGGCACTCATCACCCAGTCATAGAACTCCACAAGGTTTGTCTGACATGAGTTCCCCGGGACAAATCCATGCTGTCTATCGTCCAGGTACCCTGACTTTTCCAGGTCCCCCCCAGCTTCTCCTTGACAATGCCCTCCATCACCTTGTCCACCACCGATGTCAGGCTGACAGGCCTGTAGTTCTCTGCCACCTCCCTTGATCCCTCCTTGTGGATAGGCACTATATGCGCCACCTTCCAGTCCTGGGGCACCCCCTGTCCTCAGAGAAGAAGGTGAAAGCTCCGCCAGGGGTTTCACCAGGACATCCTCAAGTTCCTTCAGCACTCTGGGATGTAATTTATCCGGCCCCGGTGCTTTCTCCGTCTTAAGGGAGCTGAGGACTTCCCTCACTGTCTCTGCTGTGATTTCCACTTCTGGTACCTCTTCTCCCTGATTAGCCCTCCCCCTCCTGCCAGTGATGCCTCCCCCTCTCGCCAGACCCGCAGATCGGTAAGGGTTCCCCCCCTCCTCAGTATCTCTGTCTCCTCCCATGTACGATGCAGCACCCCCATTTTCCTTGGTGAAAACTGAGGTGAAGTACTCATTTAGTACCTCAGCCTGCTCCCCCGGGTCTTGTGCCCATCTCTCCCCTGATTTAATCCTGCTAATCTGCCCCTTCACCCTTCGTTTTTCCCCAATGTATCTAAAGAACTCCTTGTTCTTTCTCCTAATTTCCCTGGCCAGGTTCTGCTCCTTCCTTGCCTTAGCCACCCTTGTCACCCTAGTGGCCCTTCTAGCCATCAGCTCGTACTCCCCTTGATTCCTTTCACTCCTTGAGCTCTTGAATTGCCTATAGGCTGCCTTCTTTCCCCGCACCACCTCCTGGACCTCCCTGGTCCACCAGCAGGGTTTTTGGGCCCTACTGCATTTTCGTCTTACTCTTGCACATCCTGCACCCCTCTCCTGATGATTTCCCACCTACTGTCAGCGTCCATGTCTGACCCAATCACATCCAAATGCTCCTTAAGGATCCTTCCCATTTCCTTAAAATCCGTCCCCCTGAAGTCAGTTACCTCCGTCTTTGTGTAGCCTTCTATCCCTTTTAGGTCCAGGCAGAACCAGACCGTGGCATGGTCACTCCTCGCCAATGGGCCCCTTACCTCCAGGCCCCCAATCTGGTCACTGTCTGCCAGGACCACATCCAGTACCCGCACCTCCCTGGTCAGTTCCCCCACCTGCTGAGTTAGGAACGAGTCTTGCAAGACATCCAACAACCTCTGTTCCCTGGTCACAGAGGATGTCATAGCCTCCCAGTCTGTTCCTAGCATGTTTAAGTCCCCCAACACCACCACCGTTCCTCTACCCAGTCTGCAGTGTCTCCCAACATCTGCCACCAGACTCTCTTCCAGCTCCTCTGCCAGGGCAGGGGGTCTATACACCACTCCTATTTTTACTCTCTTTCTCCCCCTTGTTATCAAGGTGACCCCAATCGCCTCCATGGTTCCCTCCGCCTCCTCTACTCCCCCATGTCAATGCAGTTTTTGACTATCATTGCTACCCCCTCCTCCCCTCCCCCTGTCCTTCCTGAGCATAGTGTAACCCTCCAGGTTCAGGTCCCAGTCATGTCCTGCTGTGGCCCAGGTCTCAGTGACTGCTGCCCAGTACTTAATTTGTGCCGGTGCTAGCCGGGGCTCAGCCCCGGCACCTCTTTTCATTCCGGGGCTGAGCCCCGGCAAGCGGCACCATTAAACATTTAATTTTCAGCAGTGAAGAGCGCTTGCCGCTAGCTAGCCAGTGAGCCTACTTACAACAGTTCCAGTGCCGGGCGGCTTGCCAAGTTGCCGCGCAGTCGCACACCATCACCGGCTCGGCTGGCTCGTCCTCGCGGGGGCGGGCGTGCGCGGCAGCAGCTTCAGGCATCACCTGATCAACTGTTCTGTGGTCAGGTGGTGCAAATCAATGTGTGTCAGCGTAAATGGTAGTGGGATGGACGGGGCGGGGGGGGGAGTCATGACATTGGCGCCTTACCGCGGGCCGTTTAAATCGATGTTGTTGGACTGTTCTGTGTCTGTGTTGGTGACAAAAAGTACATTTTATTGTCACAGACTCGCAGAGCACTCAGAAACAAATGTTCTTTTGGGCGAGTGGGGCGACACAGCACACAGGGCGAATTCGTGAGGGATAGACGGATAGTGGTTATATTACCCTTTTTTTTTTGCAGCTAAAAGGTGAATTCATGGGGTGGGGTGGCTGATGACTCAGGACTGCGAATAGAAAACGAGTGGGCCGAAAGGAGAGGAGGAGGTTCAAGTTGGAACATAACTCTCAACCTCCTGCCTCATAAATCAGGGACAAAGCATAAAAAAATCAGGGGCAAAGGACTAAAATCAGGGACACTTTACACTTCTTTAAAATTGGAGATATTCACTCAGGGAGCTGGAAGAATAAAGGGCTTAGTGTAAAATGCATTGTCTAAGACGCTAAGGAAGAACAAGTCTGTAACTTTAATATCTGACATTATTTTGTGCTTATAATTATAACCCCTGTTGTTTGGTCACAGAAACACAATTTTTAGGAAGGACAGAGTAAAATTCTGAGGCAAAATCAGGGACGTCCCTGAAAATCAGGGACAGTTGAGAGGTATGAGTTGTAACTTAAGTTGGAAGCCAGGCTGCTGAACTTGGGATTCAAGGAGAAGTCTTGCTACCTACCTAATAAAAAGAAATAAATAAGTAGTAAATCACAAAAAAAAGAAAAAAAAAACAGTAAAGTGAAGAAGCAGACAGACTGCATTAAAGCTGATAGGTTCAGTCTGTCTGTCTGAATTTGACTACTATTATTTTTACTTAAAGGTTTTCCTAGTTCTCCACAAGTAAAATAACTCCTTCCGGCCTTCCTGACTTCTTGATGAAAACATTTTTGTCACCTGGACGGAGTCGAAGTCAGGAGTATTAGAGACTCTCACTCACCTTATTAAGCTTAAACAACAATTTCAAGCAAGCCAGAGACTGAGGCAGAGCAAAATACAGGCAGAGGAGCACTTGTGCGGACTGCAAGCTAGGTTTAATTCTCACAAGTTCCACTTACATATAGCACATTACTGTGTGCGACAGACAGTAACTGTCTTTGTCTCTTTCAAGGGGCTGGGGCTTCAATAAAAAAAAAGTCTAATACAGGCAGAGGAGCATTTGTGCGGACTGCGAGCTGGGTTTAATTCTCACAAGTTCCACTTACATATAGCACATTACTGTGCGTGACACGGTGACAGTAACTGTCTTTGTCTCTTTCAAGGGGCTGGGGCTTCAATAAAAAAAAAGTCTAATACAGGCAGAGGAGCATTTGTGCGGACTGTGAGCTGGGTTTAATTCTCACAAGTTCCACTTACATATAGCACATTATTGTGCGTGACACGGTGACAGTAACTGTCTTTGTCTCTTTCAAGGGGCTGGGGCTTCAATAAAAAAAAGTCTAATACAGGCAGAGGAGCACTTGTGCGGACTGCGAGCTGGGTTTAATTCTCACAAGTTCCACTTACATATAGCACATTACTGTGCGTGACACGGTGACAGTAACTGTCTTTGTCTCTTTCAAGGGGCTGGGGCTTCAATAAAAAAAGTCTAATACAGGCAGAGGAGCACTTGTGCGGACTGCGAGCTGGGTTTAATTCTCACAAGTTCCACTTACATATAGCACATTACTGTGCGTGACACGGTGACAGTAACTGTCTTTGTCTCTTTCAAGGGGCTGGGGCTTCAATAAAAAAAAAGTCTAATACAGGCAGAGGAGCACTAGTGCGGACTGCGAGCTGGGTTTAATTCTCACAAGTTCCACTTACATATAGCACATTACTGTGCATGACACAGTGACAGTAACTGTCTTTGTCTCTTTCAAGGGGCTGGGGCTTCAATAAAAAAAAAAGTCTAATACAGGCAGAGGAGCACTTGTGCGGACTACGAGCTGGGTTTAATTCTCACAAGTTCCACTTACATATAGCACATTACTGTGCATGACACGGTGACAGTAACTGTCTTTGTCTCTTTCAAGGGGCTGGGGCTTCAATAAAAAAAAAGTCTAATACAGGCAGAGGAGCACTTGTGCGGACTGCAAGCTTTGTTTAATTCTCACAAGTTCCACTTACATATAGCACATTGATGTGTGACAGACAGTAACTGTCTTTGTCTCTTTCAAGGGCTGGGGCTTCAATAAAAAAAGCTAAGTGAGATAGACAGAGGACAGGTTACATCTCTATTCATTTTGGAGACAGGCAGACAGCTGATACATAAATCCCAAAAATGTCTCATGGTCAAAAGAAAATATGGTCGATTTTTTCAAGCCAGGAGATAGTATGAATGAGGGTGAGCCAGTGACTAAGAGGAAGAAAAAGGAGAGTGATAAAAACTACAGAAATGAATCTGAAGCTGTATCAGGTGCCACTGTTACATGTGTCAGCAGTGCTACAAAAGAAAAGCAAGTTCATGATTTTGAAGGGAATAGTGTTGTCGAAAACAGTTGTGTCAATAGTGACTCTGAATCACAGAGCTCTGGTACTGAAGATGAATTACCTGAACAAGTTGTGGCTCACAGCAAACATTTACTTCCTGCCGGATGGACGTGTGAACAAAAACATTTTTTTCAGAGCAAATACCGGTGGTTAGTCATCAATGGATCAAATCTGGGTTGCAGTGTGTGTGTGTCAGCAAGTCAGTAACTTGGGTCCTGAAAAATCTGCTGGAATGAAGCTGGCTAAAGAATGGATCGAAACCTGTGTTACTTCACATGGTACCAATAAAACAAAGCAACAGAAATCACTACGGAAAAAGAGGGAGAACATGCAAACTAAGTCACATGTAAGCGACATGGCATTCTTGAGCAGTCAAAAAAGACACATTGCTGCAATTAGCTGCAAATGCAGAGTCTGCCCAAATTGCAACTACGACCGGAATCTTCAGAACTGCTTATAAAGAAGCAAAGCGTAACCGCCATCATATGGTTTGAAGTAGAAATAGACTGTCAGCAGTTGAATGGACTAGACATGGTAGGATTTTGCATTCCAATGTGGCATGTTCTAACATTCAACATCACATTTCGTCTGAGATGAAGAAAAGTTGTTTGCCCAAATCCAGCGATTGCTCCTAAAGTGAGTCTTTTACTTGATGAAGCTACTGCTTTAAACAAGAAAAGCGCTTTAATTGTGTACATGCGACTGATGTTACCTGGCATTGAGTCTCCTGCTAATTTATTTGTGGACCTTGTGGAACTGCAGGATCTGACTGCAGAGGAATAGTGAACAGTTTATTGTCTCGCTGAAAAAATTAACATAAATGAAAACTTTCTTGCCAAGTGCCTGGTAGCAGTTGCTTGCGATGGAGCTTCAGTGATGTTTGGATGCAATACAGGTGTCGTGAGAGCGGTTGCAAGACATGTTCCAAATATCATAGCATGGCACTGCTCTGCTCATCGCCTAGAGCTTGCAGTCAATGATGTCATGAAAGATGTTGGAGCTACTAATCACTTTAAAAGTTTGTTAGACAAGCTATATTCTTTATAACACATCTGGGAAAAATAGGTTAGAGCTGAAGGAATGCGCTGAAGCACTTGACATTCAGCTTTGCAAGATAGGTAGAGTGTTAGACACCCGGTGGGTTGCGTCAAGCTTTAGAACAGTAGAGGCTGTTAGGAATGCTTACCCTGCTTCTATAAGCACTTCACATCTGCATGGCTAATGACATTTCTCGTGACAGCACAACACGCTAAAACCTACTTTGGTCTAAACAAACGGTTGTCATCTATTCAGTTTGTCAGCAACCTTGGAATTATGTATGATGCCCTACAGGAGTTGTCAGAGTTATCTCTTGATTGCAACATCGCGATTGTACAATTGTTGATGCACCGAGCTATCTGCTGGCAATAAGCGGTATTGACGCTAATGGTAGAAAAACAAGGCAAATTTTGTCACAGTGTGAAAGCCATAGAAGAAAGGATGTTTCAGGGTGTCCTATTGCATGAAGGAAATGTTTGTGACAAGAAGATTCACCCAGGACAGTTTTTCGCAGCTTAGCAGACAACTACGGCAGTATGCTGTCTACAGGAGGCACAATTGGTGACAAGACTGGATATGAGAATCTGATCACCGAAATGAAAGTGCTATATAAGCAGTACTGGCCTGATGAGCTACCTACACTGTATGGAGAAAGTGAGATTGAATCTCTTTGCAGAAGATTTGATATTGGTACTACTCGTGAAACCATTCGGGCATATAGGGGTGTACAAGGAGTCAGGTGGTAAAGAAATTCAGGAGCAGTATAAGTACCTCTTGACAGCCGTGACACTATTGCTATCTCCAGTGCGAGTGTGGCGAGGCTTTCTAAATGAACCTCATATGCACATCAACACGGCGTCAATGCTATTGAAACTATTTCATCATTACTATTCCTGAATCTAGTCGGCCCACCACTAAAGAAATTCAATCCCATCCTTATGTTCGCTCATGGCTTGCCAAGGGCACAGATCAGCTAATGATACACAAGTAAGGAAAGAAAACATGAGAGGATAGCCAGAGAAATATGGACATTCTTGGTCTTTTCTCGATATGAAGAACAAACCAAACCAAATCAAACTCAAATTTCTTTCTGCAACCTACAAAACTGGTGTAGCAACATGGATGGTTACTTAATAGTATTTGTAGCTTAATACAGAAACTGTTTTTGGCTAGCAGGCAGCAGCTGAAACAGTGCGTTATATACTCTTTTCTTTGTGCTACACTTCCACCATGCATTACCACACACACATCAAATTACTGAGTATTTTGTGCAAGCATCCATCATAAAGTAATGGTGGCCTAGCTACCACCACCATCCATTACATCATGATGGATACTTGCACTAAAATAATATAATAACTTTGTTAAGGAACATTAGTGTCTCTTACCTGATCAATCCAAGCTGGGGATTAGCTATTCATCAAAACTGAGTCTGTTCCTGAGGAATTCCTGCAAAGGAAAACAAGAAATTTAAACAGGACACAAAGAAACAAGGGTCGGATTAAACCACTTGTAAATCATCAAATTAAAACGTTTTTATACTTATCTGATAAGGCAATTAAGACATGTCAAGACCTGTAAAATAAAAGAGGTAACTAAATAAAATCTTCTAGAAAAATTTTTTTTTTTAAAAGACAGATGGTGCAATGCTAGACATTTTAATATCTTGTTCTGATGAGGCCCCCAGAAACTCCTGGGTTTTAGATGGTCTGTTTTGAGTATTGTGGCTTTTATTGAAGATAGAACACACTTCTGTTACAGGTTCCTACTACCTCCATGTTGTTGCTTAATAAGGTGGCGAGTCTCCAATATCCTGATTCCATCAGATGATAAAAAATGTTCCCTACAGGAGTTAAGGGGCACCCCTTGACTTATAGGGAACATTTTTTTCATCTGACGAGGATATTGAAGAGACATCTCACCTGTATAAGCAACAACACTCTACCTCATGGCATCTAGCAGGGTACAACTTTGCCCAATGCCAGGTATTGTATGATGTGCACGGGTGGCCTGGGGGTTTGATAAGTATTAGACCATGTCAATGTGATATTATAAAATGTTCTTACTTCAGCAGCTAACCTCCCATTCTAACAAATTAATTGCAGCAGGAGCATAATTAATGTTATAGGTGAGGCCAAGCCCTTGGGTTTTGGATGCTCTGTGTGTGAGTTTGGGGCTTTTATTGAAGATAAAGCACACTTCTTTACAGGTTCCTTAACTAACAGAAATGTGCTTTATCTTCAATCAGAACATGTAACAGAAGTGTGTTTTATCTTCAATTAAAGCCCCAAAGATCACCACAGCGCTTCTAAAACCCAGAACTTCTGGGCGTTGTGTGCTGTACCCACACCCTGGCCTTTGGATACAGTACCTTGCACATAGCTCCTACATGCCCATGATCCTTTAGCTATAGAAACCTTTTCCTGCTTCACTTTTAATTGGTTCTTCTATTACTTGTACCATGCTAGATGTTATGTGGTACATTTTGTTGCTTAGTAAGGTCAGCCACAGTCTCCAATACCATAACTCCAAGTATAAAGGGCAAGATGCTGTGAATTGACCCAAAGCCAAAGGCCAGGGATCTGGAGACCAGTAGGCACCCAGAAGCTCTTGGGTTTCATTTCAGATGCTCTGTGGTGAGTGTTGGCCAGAGTTATATATTGCACATAAAACACATTTCTATTCTTTGTCCCCAAAAAAAATTCTTCCCTTGGATTCAGGGATAGGGAACCTGGCACAGAATAGAAGTGTGTTCCATCTGCAATATAACCCATCCAAACTCACCACAGAGCATCTAAAACAAAAGGCTCCTGGGGCCTGCGCCCCAGATTCCTAACCTTTTGTTCCAATTCACAGCATCTTGTCCTTTATACAAACCCAGATCCTTTACCAGTGGTCAGTCAGACTCTACAATAATTGACTCTACCCCCAAAACAATTCTTACCCAGATTCAGGGGTAGGAACCAGACACAGAAATGTGTTTTATCTGGAATATAAATTATACCCCAATTCATTACAGAGCATCTAAAACCAAAAGAGCTTCTGAGACACCCCCCAGACCCTAACGTGGAGCCAATTCACAGCATCTTGCCATTGCATTATACTACATGCTCAGCCATGATCCTTTATTAGTGCCCAGTCAGCCAGGCTCTCAACCTGACTCCACCCCAAAAAATTTTCTTCCCCTGGATTCAGGGCAGGAGCCTGATATGGAAATGTGTTTTATCTGCAATATAACCCCAAAACTCACCACAGAGCATCTAAAACCCGCAGCTTCTGGGGCCTAAGCGGAACCAGACTGCCGGCTTTTAGTGTTTGGACTCAGAGCCCTGGCAACTCTTTCTTTACAAATTAAGCACTGCTGCTGCCACATCCACTGCTTCCTCAGTTAGCATTGCCTGGAGCTCAGGCATTTTATTGCCCAAGCTCCTGGCATTTAGCAGGACTACCTTTCACCCTTTCCCTATACTTCCATTTCCCCTGCTCGTGTTCCCATGGGGATTCTGTTTTCCCCTGGTCTGCACTTTACCAGTTGGCCTTTTCCTGCAATCCTCCAGCTCCCCAGGGGGTGGAGACAAAGTCCCTCATCGCCAGCTCGCCTTGGCAGCCCTTTCTCCCATCCCTCCCCTTCACAAGTTTAAACCCCACTTGTCACCAATGAATCCTCTATTTTCAACAGGATTCCTTCCCTCAAATTGAGATGGAGTCTATCTCTAGCATATAGCTCCTTATCCCCAGGTCCCCCCTATCCCCCATCAACCCATACCCTCTGGCCTCACACCCTCCCTGAGCCACTGGTTTATCTCCTAATCTTCCTTTTGTGTTCCCCCACTGGCCCTTGGCACAGCAAGATTTCTGAGAAGGAAACTGTGCATCCTATGTCATGACAAACCCTGGCAATCTCCCTGAATCTTGCCTGTATCTCTAGCTCGCTATTTCCCTCAATGTCATTTGTACCCAGGTGGACCAGTATGTCTGGGGAACCCCCACAATCCTTTGCCAGCTGATATACCTCGTGCTTAGCCCTGTGCACCGTTAGTCCAGGGAAGCATTTTGTTCTAACTGGCCAGGCTTCTCCCTCCCTATCCCATTTGATACCCCGATCATAGAATCCCCCAAAGGAGCACTCTGACTGCTCCTTTTCTTCCATTCCCCCTCTTCATGTCCCTCATCCTTTCTACCAGGACCCCCACCCAGCCCTAGGCTCCTTGTTCCTCCCCTATCTGGGTGCCACATGCCACCCTTCCTTATTACCTAGCCACCCCTCCCCTCAATCCTATGCCTCTTCTCCTCCTGAGTATCCTTCTGTACCTTGCTAACTCCCCCCTCACTGCTCACGACTGGTCCTTCTCCCATCATCTGCTAAACTAGCTTGGCTCATCCTCCCTTCCTTCCTGTCTCCATTTAGTCCCTCCTTGCTTGTCGTGCTCCCCTGGCCTAAACCCTCAGCTCCCTTTACTGAATCCTCCTTGTACTTCTGGTCCTTCTGCTTTACCTTTCCTCCCAACTGGTCCTTCTTCTTGTGCTTTCCTCCCTCCTCCCTCCTCCCTCTTCCCCCTGCCCTTCCTGCTCTGATTCACAGCTCCCCCTTTTCCTGCATTCCAGGTTCCCCCATTCTTCCTGCTATCCAGCCTCTGCCTCCTGCCCCCACTCCCTTCCATCTCTAACCACCCTGTGGTGGCTGCATCACCCCTTCATCCTCCGAGCAGAAGAGAATTGGCGGTTGATTGAGTGTAGGTCTGATCCACCTCCCTGCCTTGCTTCCTTCTGTCCAGCCCTGGCCATCTGCCTACTTCTCTGAGAATGTTGTCCCTCTGTCCCTCCTTTGTGAGGTCCCCAGTTACCTGCCTGTCCTTGGTAGTGTCCTTTTGGACCCCCTCTGCCAGGGTCCCTATGCTGACCCTGTGTATTTTCCTGCACTCCTTTCCTATGCCCCCGCCCCAGTGCTTGGTGTAACCCCATAGAAGATCCCCTGCCCCCTTCCCCAACCATATCTCCCTCCTACCCCCAGCTGTCTCCTAATCCCCGCAACCTCCTCCCTAAGCTGTGCCAGCTGGTAGCACACTGGGCAACCACCGAACTTCCAAGCCCAGTCCAGTATCATGGCTGCTCCACACCCTGTGCACCCTACCACCCTCCCAAAGATGCCGGCCCTAATGACGTGTGGTTCCATCCCCTTCCAAGTAGGTTTCCTTGGGTGAGCCACCAGGTTCCCCCCTAGTCCAAGATACACCCCACTGCCTAATCAGGTCACCCACTAATCTTAGATACAGTTGAACAGTACACCGATAACCCTGTTTCTAGGTGCAGTATAACACAGTAAACGTATAAGGGAAATGAACAACTCCTTAAGCTCCTCTCTCCCAGCCTTTAAATCCAACCCCCAGTGGCTAGAACTACATGAGCTGCACCTGCTGCGCTTTTCCTCAATTGCAGGGCAGGTGTTCCCCTATAAATTAGCAGAACTCTGGGAGGAGGGTGGGGAAGGTGGGTCTTAGGCAGACTCCCGACTCGAGAGAAGTGTATCAGCCTGTCTCCCCTCCAAGCCCAGCAGCCAAGAACCAGGCCCAAGCAAATCCCACCAAATAGGTTTTAAAGCAGAAGAAATAGGCCTCCACCAGTGCAGCCTGTTACACAGTGAAACATCCAACAAATGAGCCCACTTACAGCCACCAAACCAGTTTTCAAACTTCCAACAGCCCCAAAACAATACCCTGCTAGCCCCTTAGAAGTAAGAAAGAAAAGAAATAACCTTCTACCAAGTAAAATCCACAAGAACCCTGTGAAAACAACAAGAAGCAGCTACTGTCCTGGAACACAACTGATCCTGTCCCCTTCCAGTTCCTTTTAAGCTTTACAAAAAAGGAAACATAATATTCCATTACTGAACATCCTAAGTAGGTATTTATATTTTAACAAAGCATCATGGGCTGCATATGCAAATCACCACAGAATGTTATGCTGGTTCAACTTTAAGCAGAATTGCATAGTGCCGAAAGGCCTCTCACACAGTTTGCAAAGGGTGCTAACAAATGACATAGACACGTGTTTCTTCCTACCAGGACTCATCAGTATGCCTCATCTGTTTGACACCCCAGTGGAATGAACCAGCTACCCTAAGACAGTATGTCTTGGTTATGTTGTGGTGAACCCATTAAAATAAAAAACTATTTAAAAGACAAAGAACTTCAGTGCGCAAACACTGAGGCAAGGGTTACCCCAAAGGGCATTTGGCTGGGAAGCCAAGTTTCAAGAAAATACAAAATCACACATGCCCCCACAGTGAAAAGCATCATGGGGTGCATATGCAAATCACCACAGAATGTTACGCTAGTTCAACTTTAAGTAGAATTGCATGATGCTTTGCATTGTGGGGGCATGTGTGATTTTGTATTTTCTTGAAACTTGGCTTCCCAGCCAAATGTCCTTTGGGGTAACGCTTGCCTCAGTGTTTTCGCACAGAGGTTCTTTGTCTTTTAAATAGTTTTTTATTTTAATGGGTTCACCACAACATAACTAAGACACACTGTCTTAGGGTAGCTGGTTCATTCCACTGGGGTGTCAAACAGACGAGGCATACTGATGAGTTGTGGTAGAATGACACACGTGTCTATGTCATCTGTTAGCACCCTTTGCAAACTGCGGGAGAGGCCTTTCGGCACCATGCAATTCTGCTTAAAGTTGAACCAGCATAACAATCTGTGGTGATTTGCATATGCAGCCCATGATGCTTTGCATTATGGGGGCATGTGTGATTTTGTATTTTCTTGAAACTTGGCTTCCCGGCCAAATGCCCTTTGGGGTAACCCTTGCCTCAGTGTTTGCGCATAGAGGTTCTTTGTCATTTATATTTTAGGGCCACTAAGAAGGCTGCAGGGAATGCAGACACTTTTGCTGCAATGGGATAAAAAAAAAAAAACAGCGTACAGCTGACAGTGTCACTTTAATTCAACCAGTGAGGGGAGAATTTACTAGTGATGTCATACAATCTGCATCACTATCAGCCCTGAGTTGTTGCCCCAAAGATGGAACTTAAAGGGAAATGTCCACCTAAAATTGGGCCCCACCTCAGTGTGAGGCAGGGCCCAATTAGCATTTTCTCAAATGCTTGTGTGGCCCAGGTGCTGTGTACCAATGAGCTACTACCCCTGCCTGCTGACCACTACACAGATTAAGAATCCTGGGTCCTGCTACGGTGGTATTTGAGGGTTCTATCCCAAACTGGTAAGAAGGTAGCATGGTGCATCCACCCAGACTAAAGAAACAGTGGGCCAGGTGTTGGCTTGGTACAACCCCCTGGGACACTGTACCTACCCACCTCCCCTTCCAACCACCCCACACACTAAATACCACGTTGTACCCCAACACCATAAAATATATATATAGTAGTTAACAGCTGTACCAATAAGTGGATCACGATACAGGATTTGCAATGACAAAACACTGCTTTATTGCTAAGGGAAGGGTGGCTAGGGAAAGGGGTACCTGGAACAGAAAAGCTGAAAATAGAAAGAGGCTTAGTTGTAATTATCTTTTTTAAGTAACAGAGTCTGTGGGCTCAAACACACCATAACCCACCCCCACTGGTACCAGTGAATCCCCCTGTGTCCTGACTGGGTACCCAGGTTTTGGCAGGCCTGCTCAGTGCTACAGGTTGGTCGGCATTGGGGTTGGGGCCCTTGAAACAATTCAGCCTGAAGTGATAACAGTTTAAGCTTTTACTCCCCTTTTTGGTCAGGGCATGCCCTGGGTACTCACGGTCCTGAAGAGAGGGTTCAGTCACTGGCATGGTAGGCTCAACAGTTCAGATTCCGCCAATCACTCTTAGGGTGCAGCAAGCAGATGGGCAGAAGGATTTGGTCAACCAGTCTTGGACTTGCTTGAAGGTCTAGCCGCTTGTCCCCTACTGGTTTGATTGAAGGTCTGTCCGCTTGTCACCTTCTACCTGTTTCCAAGCCCTTTGCAGAGCCCCCACGCAAGGCCTACCAGGCCACAAGAAGCCCAGACTCAGGAGTGGCTCCACAACCTAGCTCCCTCACTGGGACTAGAGTGCACTAGCACTCAGGCACATGCCCATGGCCCCCTGCAGCCCAGTCTGCTCCACTTGGTAGGGGTTAGCAAGTTCCCAACCTGGCTGTGGATTGCAGCTGTGAGCAGTCTCAGATTTCGCTTTTTAAACAGCTCCGAGGTGCAGCAAGACAGGTTTTCAGGGCTTTCCACCTTTCCAGTGGCTTTTCGCTATTGGATTTCAGTCCTTAAAACAACTCTCCACCTTTTCAAAGCTGACTTTCAGCAGCCCACGGGCTCCTAAAACACTGGACACCTGCAAACCTTTTCCTTTCAAAGTCCTTCACTTCAAACAGCAGTGCCCTTTTAGCTCTGGCAGTCACAGTTCCCAACCACCCCTTTTGCTGCCTCAGGGGGTTTTATTCACACTGGTGCAGGCTCACTGCCAAAACTCTGGAACCTCAACCTACCAGGAGCTTTTCACCCAAGAGTCTTCGATATTCAGATGCACTATGTCAATACCGTCTCCCAGAGTAAAATCCTTTCCAGTTCCTCCAAAACGCTGGATTGATTTGCCAAATTAAGGCCTGGAAAAGACCTTCTCCTTTGACACTCACAAAGCCTGAGCCCTTCTTGATGTGAGAGGAGCCCAGCAAAGACTGCCCAAACTGCCCAAAGCCTCAGGGGTTTCTCCCAAAAATCCTGGTGTCTGATTGGTTGGATCCTATTATCAATCACAAGCGTTAGGCCAGTTAGATAATTGATTGGCAAAAGGTCCTTGGCACCTGAAATTAGTTCACACCTCTCCCATAAACCACCACAACCAGTTTTTAGGTGCCTAGTTATCCGATTGGCTGTTCATTTGGGGGTCATAGTATCACATCATGGCTGTTGAACAAACAGTCCCACTGCAGTCCACAAATTGTACCAACTTCACACTGTCCCTGCAGCCAAACAGTTTACTCTAATTTATTTATTGCCTTGCCAATATGTAGCAGTCTCTTTTCTTTATCTCCCAATTGCAAAGTTTTATAATCTTATTTTGCCCCCTGCCTGTCACTAGCACCGAACACCACTGCCCTGGGCACTAGGCAGGCTGCTTCATTCATATGCATGTCCTCCTCATATATATTTATAAGCCCCTTCCCCAATTCTGTAGTGCTTATTGGTGCTCTGTAACTAAAACATGCTGCAGCTCATCCTGTGCCTCCTCTTTGTCTCCGGACCCTGTTTTACTGACAGTGGGGACCTGGAGCACTGAAGAAGCATCCTTTTGGCCGCCACTGTGGCTCAAAAACCAAAAATGCCACCTCACATGTGTGGGCTGTCCAACTGCACTGGAGTGCAGAAACGGGTTGGACACTCTGTGGCTTAACTCCTCTGGCCTCAATCTGGATGAAGCCCTGCAGGAGCCAGATGGAGACATGCCAGGAGGCAAACCATGAAAGGGGCAGTAGCTGGGGAAATGGGAGAACTGAGGAGCCTCAGGGCAACAGGTAAACCCCACAGTGAGGTTACACTGCCCGATTAGCATTTTCGCAAATGCTTGTTTTTTTCTTTTTTTTTAACTTGCAATGCTATCAGTTATTTAGAATGTCTGCTTTATCCTGCATCCATCCTGCTGGCATTTTGAATACAAGAGCTTCTAGTAGTCAGAGATCAGGGAAGTGTTCCAAACTATAAAAGTCTTTCTACGGTTCTAGCGCGGTCGACAGAAAATCTGTTGACTGCCTTTATACTAATGGCACTATGTCCTACCCAGTGCGGTCGGCATTTGCCATTAGAAAATTAATGCCCCCTGCACCCCCGCACTTTATTATTACCAACTCCAGGTTGGCGCTGATTCGGGGAAGGAATGCAACACCCAGGGAAGCTGTGCTGGGGTCACGAGCAGACTTTACAGTGATCTGTCATTGTCGCTGTTGATAACATTGTTGTAATGTTTCCGCTGCTGCAGCAGCACCATACCCTTTCTCCTCCTTGTTGCAGTACCAAACAGTCCTGACCAAGACAGGCAATACAACTACAGTACATAAAATTTGAGAAACAAACAGGGAAGTATAAGATTTTCAAATTTAGCAGGCAAGGGCAATGTTTTAGCCAATTCATGGAGCAAGACTGGTCTGTGGTGCATGAAAGATCTCTGAACCATCAGTTGTCCAACTCAGTGTTCTAGAGACAGGGAGTCCCAGAGGTGGACAAGTTTGCCTCTTGGGAAAACTGGAAGCTCCCCGATGCCTGCTTCCAACCCCCTCAGTTGGAACAATTTAATGGAATGCTCTCTCCTTTCCCTGGTGGGGCACATTTACTCTGTGCATTCCCTCCATTCCCAATGATGAAGAGGTCCTGTAGAAATTTGGAAGATAAGTCAGCAACAATGATCCTTGTAGTACCAGACTGGGCCAGCAGGTCTGGTGTACTCTGCTAGTAACAATGCCTCAGAGAATTACAATAACTTTACCTCTGAGGCAGGATATCCTTACTCTGTACCAGGGTAGAGTGACTCACCCAGATCTCAAATTGCTTCATTTGAGAGCATGGTTCTCAAGAACATATTGCAACTTAAATCTGTACACCCATGTGCTGGAAGTTTCAAAGGTTGCCAGAAAGCCAACAGCCAGGAAAATGTACATATCAAAATGGAAAATATTCAGTATATGGTGTACTTCTCACCAAGTGTCAGCTATATCTGCAGACTTGACAGTGGTTTTGGATTGCCTGATTCATATGCAGTCTGTGGGCTTGACGCTTTCCACTTTAAAAGTATATTTGGCAGCTGTTTCAGCTTTCATGTCAGCAGGCCAAGAAACATTTTTTGCTTCACAACCAGTGTTCAAAATGTTTTTCAAAGGGTTACACCACTTATATCCTCCTGTGGGGGAACGAGGGAACAAGTTCCTTAAGGGGAGTTGAGCCAGGTTATGGCACAGTTAGTGGAATAACCATATGAGCCAATGTTTTCAGCAAAGCTCAAATACCTTGACTTGAGAGACAGTGATTTTTATAGCTATTGGTTCTGCCAGAAGGGTCAGTGAACTGCAGACCTTTTGTACAGAGCGTAATGTTAAGGTCTTCTACAGGGATGAAGTGGTACTTGTGCCACATGTAGCATTTTATCAGAACTGGTTCTGAATTTTACATGACCCAGTCTGAGACTTTGCCTATTTATTTTCCAAAACCTAATTCAAATGCAGGTGGGGAGAAACTGCACAGCCTGAAGGTAAAGAGGGCTCTTAGTTTCTACTTGCGTAGAACCAAGGAGTCCAGAATTGACAACACTTAGTGGTTTATCACTTATGCTGAGCTAGGTCAAGGCAAGCCAGCTGCTAAAAAGACTATCTTGGATAGTCTCTTGCATACAGTTTTGCTATGGAAAGACTGGCAAGCAGTCCACCCAAAGGCATATTCCAGTAGAGCTACATCTGCCACTGTGGCAGCTTTAAGTGGCATACCCCCTTGGAGGTTTGTAAAGCAGCTGCCTGATCCACAGTGCACACCTTTATTTCCCATTACTGCAGCATGACACAGGTTGCATGTGTGACCCATATTACTACATTACACTTCCCCACATTAAATCTAGGCCTCCATTTCTTGCCATACCCTCAATGTTTTCTGGTCCTCCGCAGTGCAAACCCCGCCCACCGCTGTTTTAGCCAATGTAGTATTACTGGTGTCAGCAACATTTGATGGCCGCCTATGACTGAATCCCTCCTCTAGGTCATTGATAAATTATCTTGTATGTTTAAAGAGATTTTCTGATATCTAGCAGACAAAATTCACAGTTAGCTTCAGCAGAACTCAGTTACACAAAATTTCCTCAAAAATTGAATTTCTGGACATCTCATTTTTTATTACTGAACACACTTGTATTAAATCAGTCTATTTGCCCTTTAGACATCTTCTGTTCCTGCTGATTTTCCTGTCCTGAGGTCACAATCCTCTGCTTGTGACATCAGAATAATTTCCATGGCATAAGGGTGTGATGTCACAGTACAGGATTATAACTTTAAGTCAGGAAAAGAAGCAAGGACAGATGAAGTCTAAGGGACAAAGAGCTTGTTTTTCTACAGGTGTATTTAATAATACAAAGACTGGAATACCCAGAAATTCAATTTTTGGGGAATGGTAATGAGATATGAGTCATACTGGTGTCGCCTGTCAGTGCTTTGCAGAAAAATGGAAAATGACTTTACAGTTATGAGCAGAGGAATAGCATTGACCCCTGTAGTACTCCACTCAGTACATATGTCCAAACCCAGAATGGTGGCTGTCCACAACTAGTCTCCATTTCCTACCTACCTAAGGACTAATGTTCTAAACCCCTACTGTTTATTTTCTGTACCTCTCCATGAGTTTTCTATGTGGAGTGGTGTATCTTTTTTTGTTAATGTATTTATCCTCCTCTAGTACAGGCCCTGTTTTGCTGGTCTAACCCCCCAAGCCTCATCACCCAGTATCCCAGGGACTTAGCTCAACCTCCATTCTTCTACCATGGGTTGCCACCCATAGTGGTGTCAGCAGTTCCCTCTTACGTGTCAGAGAATGGATCCTGTTCATTGAGAGAGGGCCCTGTCACTGATGTGGGATCTGTCAGGGACTGGACCCCTCATCATTGCTGTGTCTGGGATTTTCCCTCCTGGTTTTAACCCCTGAGATGTCAGCTTTGGGTGGAGGTATTGCACCGGAGCATGACTGATCTCTCTACTCCTCGGTGGAGAGTGTCCTCTGGTATGCTCAGTTCTCCACCCCTAGCTGACCACCAACAGCCCAGGCTTGGTCTTGAAGCCAGGTTGCCAGTGTATTGGCAGGTGTGGTGTCCAGCACCTCAACCCTCTGCTCCACTGGGCTGGTGCTATGTGGTATGGTGTTGAAGGCCTTCTGAAGTTCAGATAGACTACATCCTCTGATGGGCCACTATCAGCTCCCCTGGTTATCTTCCCAAAAAGGAAATAAGGTCAGCTTAAAAGGATCTATCTCTTCAGAAGTCATGTTGTGTGAAAGAGAAATACTTGACTCAAACACTTTGTCAAGCATCGAGGTAAGGCTCCCAAGTCTGCAATTTCCCTGGTCCAAACTCATTCTCTTCCTAAGTAGGGTGCACAACTGGCCTTTTTAAAAATCTTCTAGCACTATCACTGTCCATAATTTTAGTGGAAAGGTGTTCCACCACTGTGGACAAATGTAACTGACGGAGTTCATTTCTTAGATTGTTCTAAATTTGGGGACTATAAATTCAACAGCACCAGCTGCATGGAGACTTCTACCAGTGGGTTCATCTGTGACATTTCCCCAACAAATAGTCCAGAACTTTATCCTGGACACATCTGAAGGAGAAGGAAAGCTTGCAGTATGTAGCCCCCCTCCTGTTGTTGAGGGACAGCCTGTTTAGTCTTCTGTAGAGTTCCCAACAACGTGTATCAATTGGACAAATATAAGTCTGGTTATCAGTAGAGTGATTTAACACTTTAATACTACTTGCTAATTTTGGCATGATCAGCACCACCTCCTGATCCACTTGTGGAACATGGGCGCTTCCAACCAACCTGCTCCAATTGGCCAGGACTTTTTTCCCCTGCTTCTGCCACCTGGCGCTTTTCACATATAGATTTAGCCATAACTAAGCAAAATTCAAGTGTTTTTTTTTTTTTAAGTGTCTACTTTCTCATTTGCAAATTATACTACATAGCCACTAGAGGGCTGCAACAGCTGTCTTTTCTGTTAAAGAGGAAACACATTATATTTTCAACTTCCTCTTCTGCTCTAGTGGACCTGGGATACCTCTGTTTCTGAGGACCATCCCCGGGGTTTTTCTGCCTGTTCTCAGGCCGAACCATGCTCATCCACTAAGGCTGCAAGACTTGAATGCCTGCCCCACTCCCATTCTGTACTGGTGGAGCAGGGCCAGAAACAGAAACAAAAGCTATGGACCAATCTTGCCACACCGGATTGCAGCCTTGAACCACCTCACTGGCTCAGCTTCAAAGAGTTGCTACACAGGTACATTCAGCACCAAAACCACCTCTCAGCCAACAAAAGGATTTTGAACTTATGACACCCGATCGCTGATTGGTCTAGGCTTCTAGTGACTTTTACTGCTGGCTGTTGTGGTGTTAAGATCTACCATAGGAAGTTACAGCTGGTTTCTTGCTGTGTCACTAGCTTTACTAGTGCTCAGTTCAATTCTTTAGAATCCTCATCCCTCCCTAAAGTGGAATGACCCTTGCACCTCTCCCTGTTAAGCATTCAACAGCATCTTTCAGGTAGCCATTCTGGACTATTGGACTTCTCAGCTGCCTCTGTCGGGGAGTGGGACATCTCCCGAGCTGCCTCTGCAGATTACTTCCCCATCCAGACTCGAGACTTCCTACTCATGGCAAATTCCTGCCAGGACACTATTGGCTGCAACACTAGGCCGGTATAACACCAGGAGTGGGTACAGGCCTACCCATCAACACCGCCTCCCTTATCGTCCAAAAAATAGTGTTTATAAATTACAGTTCGCTGCCTTAAAAAGAATCCTGCTTCTTTTACTATTGTGCTCAGGCAATGTCAAACTTAACCCAGGACCATTAGACACCCTTGCTTCTCCATCAGACCTGGCAGGTATCAAAGGAATGTCTTTTATGCATCTTAATGCCTGTAGTTTGCTGAAAAAGTTCACCCTTATCCAGACTTGGGTGAGCCACACCCTATCTGACGTCCTAGTGATCACTGAGACCTGGCTTAGGCCAGCCACTCCAGACAATGAAATCAATATCCCAAACTATTTACTCTTCTGAGTGGATAGGCAAGGCAGAGGAGGTGGGGTGGCAATTTATGTAAGGGACAAATACTCAGCCACATGCATAGACGCATCATCCTCCCCCAAAGAATTTGAGTGCTTGACCCTAAAGATCGAACTTTCTCCTTCCAGTGCACTCTGTGTAATAGGCTGCTACAGGCCCCCTTCTGCCAGGTCTCATCTCCTGTCTCACCTCAGTTCCATACTGGGGCTCAGTTCCTTGGAAACCATTATTCTTGGTGACCTGAACAATGATTGGCTTTCAAGTGCATCAGCTCCCTTGAAATCCTTTTGTGACACTCTAGGGCTGGTGCAACTCATTAGCGAGCCTACTCGCCCAAATAAAAAGAACCTTAACAACAGCTCCCCCTTAGATGTAATTTTGGTTAGCAAGCCACATCTGTTTTCTCATGTCGGAACATTTTTTTCAGACATTAGCGATCATTGTATAATCACTACCATTAGATCCGTGCACAACCCACAGTTTGTGGCAAAGTTCTCTATCAAGAGGTGCAAATGCAACTTTGATTTGTTTGCATACGTCCACGACTTGAAACATTCATTGCGATGGCAGAAATTCTTCCTAGCCAAAATGGTTAACAGGGCATATACTATTTTTTACAATATTTTAAGTGAGGCTTTAAATAAGCATGTACCCTTGGTTAAGGTGCAGGTCAGGAGCAGCACCTGCTGTTGGTTCTCGCCTGAGCTCAAAGCTTCCCTGTTAGAAAGGGATACTTTATGGAAAAAAGCCAGAAGAAGCAAGAATGACTCAGATTGATGTCTTTTTAAGAGAGCACCTAACAAGTGTACTAAGTTAGTCAGAGCAGCCAAGGCCACCTACTATCGTTTGGAGCTAGCCTCTGCCTCAAGAAATCCTTCAAAGCTCTGGAAAACATTAAAAGACATGTCTGGACATGCACCTGGTAATTCCATTCCAGCAAAAATTAAGTGCAGTGGCAGTGTTATCTCTAACTGATTGGAGATATTGGAAGCCCTCAATAACCATTTTGCAATGGCAGGGCTAACATTTGATACTTCCCCTGCCAATGACCTCCGCACAGCTCAGGGCCCACCAACCCAAGAGTCCCCCTCTATCAAGGAGGCCTTCTCCATTCTGCCTGTCTCTCTAAAAGAGGTGGAAGACCTATTGCTGCAACTGGACACCAGGAAGGGAGCAGACTCCGACTTCATAGAGCCATACTATCTGAAATGTGCCTACCATGTACTTGCAGTGCCAATCACCCGCCTATTCAACATGTCACTCTCCCAGGGTAGCCTCCTCCCTCAATGGAAAATAACCCATGTCATCCCTCTATTAAAAGGAGATGACTGACCCCTGCGATCTAAATAATTACAGACCAGTCTCTTTCCTCCCTATCCTGTCTAAATTACTAGAAAAAATAGTGTGTGGCCAGCTAGGGGTATGCTTAGAATCCAGAAGCCTATTAAACCCGGTTCAGTCTGGATTCAGAGCAAAGCACAGCACCATAACAGCCCTAGCTAAGGTGACCAATGATTGGCTCCTAGACCTTGACAACAAGAAGCATATCTGTGCTGTTTTCTTGGATCTTAGTGAGGCATTCGATACAGTCTGTCACAGCCTGCTTCTTTTCTCCCTAAGCACCTGAGGCCTGGACCATAAATCTATGTGCTGGTTTGCAGACTACCTCGGAGAATGGAAACAGCAGGTTAAAGCTGAAGGTGATCTTTCTCCATTAAAACCTAAGCTGAGGGGCATGCCCCAGGGCTCTATCCTTGGTCCCCTCCTCTTTGCAGTCTACATTAACAACATCAATGACCGCATCAAAAAAGCCAACATCCATTTATTCGCAGACTACACTGTACTGTACTTGAGTCGTCCCATGCTGAAAGCAGCCTGTGAAGACCTCCAAGCTGAATTTAACCTTCTACAATACCAGCTCAGAAACAAAAAGCTTTTGCTCAATGCGAAAAGACAAAAGCCATGCTCTTCTCCCCCTCCTTGCATGCGGCAATTCCTGCTGGGGGGGGGCTATCCCTCAAATTACCACTGTTCTTGGAGAAACACTACAGTATGTAGCTAAATTCAAATATCTAGGAGTTTGGCTTGATCATAAACTTTCCTTCGCCGACCATCTCGAAGAACTACAGAAGAAACTAAGGTAAAGATTAGGACTATTCTACAGAATTAACCACCTGCTCACAAAGGAGGCCAAGATTCAACTGGTTCAAGCTACCTTCCTATCTTTAATAGATTACCCAGACCTGCTGTACAGCCACTGCACTGGTTACGTTGGACACCCTCTATCACAGAACTATCAGGTTCATTACTGGCCTTCCACTTTCCACACACCACTGCTCCCTGTACTCGTTAGGCTGGACTTCCCTTCACTATAGAAGGAATAGAAATGCCACCCTATGGGCGTTCAGAGTGGTGACCAACAAACTCCCCTCATATGTCTCAGACTGCATTCCCCAGAATGTGATAGGCACCTACGCTTTAAGGAGCTATTCCCTAATTGCCCTCCAAGTTCCAAGGGTCAAAACTCATTTCAGCAAAGCTGCTCTAAGCTTCTCTTTACCCACATTGTGGAACGGTTTACAAAGGAACTTGAAGCTGAGCTGCCCTGTTAGCCTGAAAATTTCAAGGCACTCTACGATCGCTACATGAAAGCACCTTGCAAATGTTTTCCTCACCGCTAGCCCACTAATTCTACAACTCCCCCTTTCCATCCTGACACTTGCCACATTTCTACCCCTGTCTCTCTCTCTCTCTTTCCCTATTAACTCTTCCTGCTGCACCCACCCTCCCCTGTCTGCTCCAGCCTGGCTAAAGTCCCACCCCATCCATAGTAGTGCCCAATAATCTACCCCCTCCATCATTATCATAATAAACAAGTATACGACAGCCATTGTCAGTTTCTGTGGTTTTAGCCCAATTTTCCCCCCAGTCGTCAGTAATATATCCCTCCTCTTCTTTACCTCTCTAACCTGCCACCCCATACAGGACCTCTTTCCCCTATATGTGTAGTTGCCGGCTGCCTCACTCAAAAGATCTCTGCTTATAACTCCTGTATGCCTATGGTTGATTGTACATCTGCTGACTTTGTCAATTGTAAAATAATCCTGATGTTTATTATTTATTTCAACCTTGTACTGTACTGTATATACTTTTTCTTCCTTGTATATCATTGCCTTTTGTATACCTGCTTCTGTACTGTACTTTGATGTATTCATGACCAGGTCCACCTTGAAGATGAGCCTTGCTCAATGGTGCCCGCCTGAATAAATAAAGATTTTGATTGATTGATTGATTCATTGTTCATCTTCTGCAGCTTCCACCCAGGACCATACCTCTCAACTGCTATGAATTTCACATAGCGCTATGATTTTCACACTCAAATTTACCCTTGCTCTGCATGGGTTTACTGATGTTCCTTATAATGTTGGAGCTATTTCTGGACACACAAACTATTAAATTATTGAACTAAGTTGATAGAAACATTCCTTATCACCAACTATATGGGGCCCGCTACCTGTAGACATATTATTGTTTAAAATAAGAAAGTGCTACACGTTCTGGCCCTTTGCTATGGTTTTTGAAGTCCAGTGCTATGATTTTTAATGCTGAGAGGTTGAGAGGTATGCCCAGGACTGGCCTTAAGGACAGGCAAACTAGGCAGTTACACTAACTCCCTAGTTTTTTTGTTCACTGTTGGCCTCACAACTGCTACTGTAACTACCTGACTATGTACAGCTGTACTGTTATGTAACTTGTCTTTCTCTGTTTGTAATATTTGTGATGTGGAACCTGTGTAAAAGAGTCTCTGACTCCAAGGTATTTCCGAATCTCCAATAAAAAAAATAAAATAAAATAAAAAATAAATCCGGGTACTTATTGTAAGGGGGTGCTGGAAAGACATAGGGCAGGATTTACAATAGGGAGGGTGCAACACTTGTGTCCATATTTTAGATGTGTGCTGCATTCACACGGATGTGCCCAGATATCTGCATCCTAGTCACTGACATCTAGATGCATTTGAGGCATTTCCTGCAGTTTGCAGCAATTTCTGCTGCAACAGTGGGACTTGTGTCTTTTTTTAGAAGCAGCTGCAGAGTTCTGTCTCAGGAGTTAGACCAGCTTTTTGTAGTCTAACTTCTCTGGAGGAATTCTGCATGTGCATCTGAAAAATGGACACATAGCTTTGAAAACCTCACCAATAGTGGGTTTTTTTTTTACTCTTTATTCAGTGTTTGTGGATACGTGTGTGCTGTAAATGTGCAGTAATTTTGAAAAGGGATGAGGGTATCCATGAGAGATAGGAGGCACATTAACAAACTGACTGATTGGGTTACATGTAATGAGAAAAGAACACACAGTTTAAATGACTGACAAGAGTCATATAGCAGACAAGCATTGGCAGGATTGACTGCTATTCCCATTTTGCAGTGGCATCGACCATATCTGACAATCCTACCCGGCAATCATTAGACAGATTCTGCAAGCCAAATGATGATGTCTATACTGCAGTAGCCAGTAGCACTGCCTCTAGATGCCTCAGTCATTTGCACTCCTAAGGGACAATTTGGTTCTGGCACCAAATCCATGTCGTGTGTATGTGCCATATTGTTAGCGGCAGTGCCAGCACACAGTGGGCAATGTGCAAGTGAGCCATGAGCAGTCGATCATCAACTGGCCCATGGTGATTTGTACCTAGTCAGTCTCAGATTGCCCTTTGATTGGCAGTCCACCACAATTCTGCAGAGAGAGAGAGCCAGGGAGGTAGAAGAGACTAGAGAGGGCTCAGAGTTGTTACCAACCTGGTCAAATAGAACAGAGAACAGCAACTGACCGAGTGAAAGCACAGGTCTGGCACCAACTGTCTTGAATGGCACAGTGATTCAATGTGAGCGCGTCTTGAAATCACAGGACATAGAACACTTGACACTAGGCAGGGAGTGGTAGGCATCGAATGAGGGAGATGGGGTGGATGGGACACAAATCCTTGGTCATCATGGACGATAAGAAGCCATTCCCTAATCTCCATTTTACAGCAACAAAAGACTTCAGTCAGGTATTATAACTAAGAATGAAACTGTACTCTCAATAAATAACTCAAATCTGACTGACTCCTCTTTCATTTCTTACCAAACCCAAACCGGCAGGGATCTCTGACATCGCATTATGATTTTGATTTAAAATAAAAGGTTGCGGTACTGTGGTAATTTAGGTATTTGACTAAATTATTAATCTATCTGAAGTGGAATCTGCTGCAACTGTAATGAAAAAGATTCAGTAATATATTTTGCTATAAATAGATCATGCTGTTCAATGGAAAATCTGTTCCATTAACTTTCTGTGTAACACAAAGGAAAAATGCAACTATGTTATAATGTATGGTCCGTGGAGTTCTGTACGGAAATCCATGTATCCAGAAATGTTTCCTCCTGTAGTAGTGACATATCTACTGCAGCAAAATGAGTTTTCGTTCTGCTGTAGCGGATACATCATTCAACAAAGGGCACAATTCGCAGTTTCACTAGCACTATAGCTGCTTGCATTAGTATTCGAACGTGAGTGGTTTGTTGTGCATTTAATTTAAAGCAGCAAAGCTGGTGGTAAAACCTAATGAATCCTCATTAGGAAGAGGCACTGGGGGCATGGACGAGCTCTAGGGAGAATGGGTAGATGAAGTGCACGGAAAGTGGACAAAAATGTGATGGGTCAGGAAGTGACGCTTGGAGTAGTGGACATGCAGACAGCCTGGCAGATTGACATGTGTGAGAAGAGTCAGCTGAAAAGGAAAAATTAAAAAACAAGTAAGGTCCTTTTTTGTGTATTACTGCATGTACACTATGCAGAATAAGGTATGGGCAGCCATACACTCCAAGGCGTGGTTGCATCTTGGGGTTATCATGATATACAGCTTGTTGTGTATGGTTGCCTGTATGGTCGTACATTATTTCATATATACTGTATATATATATATATATATATATATATATATATATATAGATATAGATATAGATATAGTATTGTGTGGCTCCATGTGGTTGTGTATGAAATCCATACACCCAGAAATGCTGTTCTGCTGTAGTAGTGACATACCTACTGCACCACAGTGAGTTTTCATTGTACAGCAGTAGATACAGTACATCATTCAACAAAATTCACAATTAGCAGCTTCACTAGTGCTACAGCTGCTCACACTAATATTCTGAAGTGAATGTTCTGTACCATATTAAATTTAATTTAAATTGGGAGGGCTGGTGGTCCAAAAATGATGACCTTCATTAGGATGAGCTACTGGGAGCATGAACACACTGCAGAGAGGGCGGGTAGCTGTACTGCATTGAAGATGGACAAAAACAACGTCACAGGTTAAGAAGAGTTGCTTGGAGTAGTGGGTATGTGGACAGCCTGGTATATTGAATTGTGTGAAAAGAGTCAGTCAAAAAGGTAAAAGAAAACAAGTAAGGTCATTTTTCATGTCTCACATAAGTATTGCTGCCCATACACTATACAGAATAAGGTATGAGCAGCCATACACGCCAAGGCTGCATTTCCATCTTGGGGCTGTCATGACATCAGGGACCTCTCAAGCTTCTCTCTTGAGGTGATTGTCACCATGACAGTCCCTCAGTGGAAACACAGCCTTGTTGTGTATGGTTGTCCATACCCTGTACTATATATTAAATTTAGTGCTGGTGAATGGTGAGAGACTGATAACACTGTGAAGACTAAAACCCTCTGTTTACCTATATGGCCAGAGTTAGGTACAGTGCATGGGCAGGTATATAGCAGGCTTCCTCACACTGGAGTTAGTGTTAAAAAGAGATGGACTAACAGCCCACTGGAGACAGAGGCCTGCTGTTTACCTATGGGACCAGCCAGTACAGTGTGGCTTGGACTGCTGAACAAGTGTGGTGCCTGCAGTTTTCCCCACAGAGTGATTAACTTAGTACCAATGAAAGGTGAGAGACTGATAACACTGGAGACTGAAGCCCTAGCAGAACAAATGGGTTGCACCCTGTGCACCACAAAAATTAAGTTGCTGACACACATTAAGTACCATTAGCGTAATGTTTGTCTTCTAATGCTAGTGCCCCAAAGAGGACACCCTATAAAGGCAGTGTTAAAGCAGCGTCAGTGTACAATTTACAGCATACAGTCAACATCTGAGGTTGTGATTATCAGCAACCAAAGGTCTCTTGCCAATGTAGTAAAATATTGCAATTCAGAAGCAAGGTGCAGTGCAATATGCAACTCACCTACCAGTCACCCCAGTGCTTTAGCGCCAACTGAGCCTTCCTGAGGGGCTGGGGACTGGCTATCCCACCATGCCTTAAGTACACAAAAAATTAATTACTCAGATACTTCAGTAGTTAGATTCATGCCATTTATTATGGGTAGATTGGGCAGGTCCTGTTAATGAAAGATAGTCAATTAAGTGCTGTACTACAATTAAAAGTGTCGGGGGTGAGGCTCCCAGAACCTGAAGTAAAGGATTACAGCTAGTAATAGATACAGTGTATATATATATATATATATATATATCTCACATTTTGCATTTTCCAACACTTATTTGGCTGTCAAATACACAGACAGGAAAGAGAGAGTGCAAATGCCTCACATATCTGGTTGCCTACAGCGATCATTTTTCAGTTCCCTAACTACTTGTAATTGCCTTTAACTCCCTTTTCCCCTCACTCTTTTGACACCTCTTATGTGTTGCACTTCCATTCTCCAGTTATGTGACCAATTTGTATATATACTGTTATGTTTTTGTATTTTTTTCTAATTTTCCTTTATATTACTGTAGTGTGCTATCACTGTATACTGTTGTATCCTTATTTCCCTTCCCCCAGGATGCACCTGGAAAAGAGCAATTTTTGCTCAGTGTGCCTTTTCTGGTGAAACTTTTAAATAAACAAATAAATTGCTCCAGGTAGCTTGATAGTTGAAGTGATCTGCTTTCATTAGTGGTGAGACACTGGAGAGAGAAAGATAGAACTGGATTTGTCGTATTTTGAATCCTTATAACGTAGAATGGAATCAAGAAAAAAATAATCATCAATTATAAGGAAGCTGTTGTGAAGACAAGATTTGAAATATTAAGACATTCAATGCAAAAGAAGTCTTATCCAACAGTACCATGCCTAGAGGGGAAGGTGTGTGTGTGTGGGTGGGGGATGGGGGGTCTATGTTGTCAGTGGTTCATTCAGACTACATTTATAATTTTTTTTTTAAGTTTTAAGCCCAACAGTCACTATGACCATATGGTTTCAGATTTCTAGTAGAAAGACCCACTGGCTTTCCCATCTTACACGTTTCATCAGTCTGTCACCAGCTCTGGGTGGGGGGGATATCCATCTGATCCTCAGGAATCTAGTTCCTTGTATGTTGTTCCTGTGGACTTCACAATTGTGTTTCCCTAATGGTGAATATTTCTTTCCATTTCTCATGTCCCTGAAATGTTCCTGTATGTGAGGAAGTGGTGGGGGGCTGAAACAATCACGGGATTTAAGAATGCATGGGATTGACATAAAGGAATTCTGGAGGTCAGGGGTAAGGGGCAACAGAGTTCTAGGAAAACATAAACTGAAGTTACAAACTCCAATGGGCAGACTAGGTGGGCCATAGGCCCTTATCTACCAACACTGTCTATGTATCTATGTATATGGGTTCTTAATTCCCGTATGGTCCTTTCCATATGCAACTTGTTGCATTAGCAAGTGGTTACATAGGTCACAAATGATGTAGAACAAGTTATTGGTTCCCTTATTTCCATTGTGAAACCTGTATTTCGATTTGTGAATGTTTTTTGTTTGTGGAGTACATTGATGAATGCTACAAGTACCACATTTGTTGAATCCTTTAGGTTTTGGTAGTGCCCAGTATCTTTGTTCTGCTCTTGCATCAGGAAAGTGGCTGCGTTCTAGTAGATCTTTTAGACTTTTTTCTTTTCTAAAAGTAATTCTAGGTGGTCCATTAATTGCAGTTTCTAAGTCACCATCACTTTTAATGATTTCAAAATTCTTACAGATTGTTTCCTGTTTCACCAGCAATATTTGGTGTATGGAGTACAGGATACTATTATTCTGTTGTTGTCTGCTGTGTCACGTCTGAGGATCGGTAGACTTTCCCTATCTGTTTTTTGCTTTTTCTTTTGCTTCTACTAGGTGTCTTTCACTTTAGCCCCTTCCTTTAAATCTGTTTGTTAAATCAGTTGCTTGATCCTGGAAGTCCTGTTTCTCAGAGCAATTTCTTCTGATCCTCAGAAATTGCCCATCTGGAATTGAATCTTTCAGTTTTTTTGAGTGTCAGCTGTCTGCTCTGAGTAAGGAGTTCCCTGTTGTACCTTTTCAGTGCCCGTTTGTTTTAATTTTTTTGCCTGGTTCTGCTGTTAGAGTGATGTCTATCAAGTTTAGTTCTTTTTTGTCAATTGTGTGGCTGAATCTCAGATTGAAATCATATTCATTCAGCCAAAGCATGGAATGATCAGCCTCTTCAAGTCGTATTTGGGAAGGACCATTCGGGAATTAAGAACATTTCAGGGATGCGATAAATGGAAAGAAGATCCACCATTAGGGAAACGCTGTAGTGAAGCCCACGGGAACAACAAACAAGGAACTAAATTCTTGGGGATTGACTGGCTAACCCCACCACCCAGAGGTGGTGACAGACTGAACTAACATGTAAAGAAGGAAAGCCAGTACATCTTTTTGGGTCAGGGTCAGGGATTGGTTGCCAGACCTGGTGGGAGAGGGTAAAAATGTTTTTCAGGGGGGCACACCAATTTCAGATTCACCTAGGGATGCCACATGCCCTCTCTGAATGGAGTTAATGGAGCAAGCGGCTCACTCAAGCCTGGCCCCCTGCCAAGATGATGCAAGGTGAGCGTTTTTTGCAATTGGCAATTTGAATAAAACGAGCTGAACTCTCCAGAGGATGTTTAAATTAATGTATTGTTTACTTGTTTATATCACCATCTGTGTTATGTGTAGTGGCTAAGTTTCAGTCAGCACAGCATTGGTGACAGTATTTGTATTTCCTGAGTGCATGCTGCGAGTACCAGCTTAGCCACCGAAGTGGATAATCACTTTATTGTCATCATTTAACATTTTTTGTTGACCCCCGGACAGCCCCCATCTGACCGACGCCCCCCCAGCCCCATCACCCAGAATTACCAGGGCTTACCTTACACCTGGCCCGGAGCCTGCGGGGAATCGGTTGCCATCCTGCCACCAGCTTTTTGCTCCATTTTTACCCCAGTGGCCCCAGGAGTGGGTATGCATGCGTGTGAAGGCACGAATTAGTTCCACGGCCTCGGTAATGGCTCCTTTACTCTCACCCCAGGCCCCAACGCCTGGCTCCTCCTGGCCCGTGCTGCCCCCAGCCTCCACCAGGTGGCAGCCATCAGCCAGAGGAAGTTCTTTGCACCTCCCCAGAGAGGAGAGTTTGCCTGTCGGCAGCTCCATCCAGCTCCGCCTTCCCCCCCTGCCAACCTCCGATGCCCCAGGTTCATTCCCGAACCTGGGTCGCCAGCATCCCATGAGATAAGGCATCCAGTGCCTCGGCCCTCAGCACTCAGTGCCACTAGGCCAATGGATAGTCACTTTAACTGCCTTGCACTGTGTTTTGCTGTATCTGTGCCTGATTCTCACTGCCTTAGAGCTCATTTCTGGTAATACGCTGACTGTTGTATTTGCTTACTTTGTTTGTCTCTGCTGCTCCTCTGTTCTGGACATGGTCGGGACTGCTCTGGGCAATGCATGTGCATTGCGCTCTGCCCATCCCCCAACCTAGTTCTTCTCCTGTTCCCACTGCATCCTTAATGATTTCTTTGTCTGCCCTTACATTATCCCCTTCTTCCTCCTCCTCTCCCATAGGGACTCCCCCATTCCAGCTCCCTGAATGGAGCTCACGGAGCAAGTGGCTCACTCAAGCCTGGCCCCCTGAAAAGACACTGCAAGGTGAGTGTTTTCTGTAATTGGCGACCTGCTTCGAGAAAGCTGAACTCTCCAGAGGTACCCATCGATGCTTTGCGTCGACTCCCCACCCGCTCCAGCCACCCTGTCACTGAAGGCCAACTCTCTTTATTGTCGACATCTGGTCACATGACCCTCAGTTGTGAAATATCTAGTTCCCCTTCTGCAGCTTATAACTACTGATCACCAGGGGTCAGACTTGTACCCTCTACTTCTCTATATTCCTCCAAGTCTTTACTTCCCTTCCAGCCCCATTTCTCCTCTCTACTGCTATACTTCTCCCCTTTCTGTCTCTCTACCTTCTCTGCCCTTTTCTGGTGCCCCCTTTCTAGTCTCTGACCCAGGTTTCGAACCTTGTACCCTGGTCTCTGTAGTCTGTTGTCTTTCTGCTGCACTATCTGTTCAGACTAACAGCTGGTCTTTCGTTACCTAACCATAATAGTCTCTCTCCATTTTGGCTCTGAAAGACCTATTTTCCCCTCCTCTCCCAACCTATCACCTGCTCCTTTTTTCTCTTCTCTCCTTGAGAATGGATCTTATTCTGAAACTCCCCATTGCTGTTTCTCTCATTCTTCTTTTCCCTCCATCTCCTTCCCCTCTCTCCTTATCAGCATCTTCTTGCCTCCCCCCCACTGACTGTCTCCATTGGTCCCATTGGCAGTTCATTTCCCTCCTTTAGTGCTTATCCTCACCCCCTTGCCTCAGCTCCCCAGCCCAACTCCCCTACCCTTACACTTCTTATATGCATACACGTCCACCTTCTTAATGTGCCGGTAGTGGTTTCTAAGCCCTACCTCCATACCTGTCACCGCTCCCTGTGATTTAAGCTTCTTAAATCAGCCTTGCTCCATCATGCCCTCCTCCTGCTGCTCCTGTCGGGTAATATTCACCCAAACCCTGGGCCTGTTCCTTCCCCCTTGCAATCTATCAAGACTGTAAGTGGACTAAAGATTGCCTCAATCAGTATCTGTAGCTTGTTAAAAAAGCTTGATGTCCTGCAAGGTTGGGTTGCCCTGCACAAACCTGACTTACTGGCAGTCACTGAGACCTGTCTCTCACCTAATATACACGACTCGGCAGTCACCTTAAGTGGTTACTCCATCTTTCGGGTAGATAGAGTTAGTAAGGGGGGGCTGTGCCCTGTATGTTAAGGACTCCTTCCAAGGTAATCTGTTCTCCACCTTTCCCTCTGAACATGGGGCATATTTATTTATTTATTTATTAGCTTTTGGTAACCGGGTAAGTGCGCTAGGCAACAGACCTACCTATTTTCAGGCACGACCCGGGAGAGCACAGGACATTGGTTACAATATGCAGAAATGCACAGACATAATATAGGTGTACAGGAACAAAACAAGATATACATTGGTAGCACAGTAACAGTTACATAAGGGTACATTTTAGGCATAGATCATAATAAGGATGTAAAATAAAGCAATTAGGGTAACCATAAAACAGCTGAGGACAGTAAAGACATCAAGGTTCAAGCCACCTAGACAAAGCGTATTGCATGGGAGAACATTAGTGTAGTACTCAGGGTCAGACCCGACAGCCTGCAGTGGGACAAAGCAAATTAAGAGCATTTGCATTGGCCAGAGGCTAGGAGGTGGGTGAACAGCAGTTTTGAATTCTCGATGGGAGGATGACGTTTTCACCATAAGGGAGTGAGTTCCAGAATTTGGGAGCAAAATGGTCAAATGCCTGTTCACCCATTTTTGTCATGCAAGGTCTAGTGGAGAGCATGGGGACAGAGGAAGACCTGAGGGAATGCGGTGTGTGAGGCAGGAGTCAGGAGGTTGGCAAGATAGACAGGGCGGGGAGGTCTAGACAGGGAGTTGATAAAGCAGCCCAGGGAGTAGGCTCAAATATCCTTAGGTGACAGCCAATTTAAGCCAGCGTAAAGGAGACAATGATGGGTAAGACATGGGGCAGTTAAGGTGAATCTACAGATGTTGTTGTAGACAGTGTCCCATTTGTGGAGTGTAGCAGAGTTTGAAGCAAAGAGGAGGGGCAGAGCATATTGGAGCTGGGGTAAGAGAATACCTCTCGCAACAGAAAGTCTAGCGGAAGGAGTGAGGGAGTGGCGCCGGATAAGCTCCCCAATTTTAGCATTATGACACTAGCACACCATATTGACATATTGAGACAGGTCAAGTGTGGGATCCAAAGTGACCCCAAGGTACTTGAAGGACTCAGTGTTTGAGATGAGGGAGCCATCAAGGCATTGAACCCGAGCCTGTTCGCAGGGCAGACAGTTCTTAGAGGATCGAATAGCATAGCACAGGTTTTTCTAGGTTCAGGACTTGGTGGTTGCTAGAGCCAGGTCTGCAAGAATTGGAAGTCATTAGTGAGGTGGAGTTGATGGCAGCAACCGATTTTGACAGAGTAGAGAACAAGGTCATCTGCGTACATAAGAGTGCAGCTATGCCGGGACATGGTGGGAATATCATTTAGGAAGAGGGAGAAGATAGAGGTCCAAGAGTGGATCCTAGGGAACTCCAGGGAGATGTTTAGGAGGGAGGAAAGGGCCTTGTGAAATGCTACCGCCTGAGTCCGATTGTCAAGATAGCTATGGAACCAGAAGAGGGCTTGGTCAGATGCTCAAATGGATTGGAGCTTCTTTAGCATGAGAGGATGGTGTGTACCATGTCGAAGGCTTTAGACAGGTCGATAAAGACGGCCCCAGTGAGTAGGCCACGGTCCATATTTATTTCTGATGTCATTTGTAAGTTGTGTAAGTGCAGAGGTGGTACTGTGACCAGGCTGAAACCATGTTGGCACAGGGTTTGAAGATTAAACATGTCAGGTGAGCAACAAGCTGGCGGTGGACTATTTTTCAAGCAGCTTACTGACAGTGGGCAGAAGAGATATAGAGGGTAGTTGGACATGAGTTTGACATCACCCTCTTGTGTATAGGGATGGTTCTGGCAGTTTACAGGTGGATGGGACAGTGAGCGTGCAGATGAGAGGTTAAAAGCCAGGTGATAGGTCTGGTCAGCCAAGGTGCATACTGCTTAAGTATGCAGGATGGATACCCTCAGGCCCTTGACCCCAGCGTGCGGAAGGAGTTAAGTAGCTACGAACTTCAAGGTACGTGGTTGGGCTTCAGAAACGAAAGGGAGGGTGGGAGGGGCAAGGGAAGAGGACAGTCAGGTTGAGGCTAGTTAGAGTAGCAACTGGTGGAGAAGAAAAAGGGCATTGAAAGGCGTTGGCAATGGTGTCATGGTTGGTGCAGTGAACACCTTGAATGTTCATGTCAGCTGGATTCTGTGGCTTGTCGGTTTGCCGAGAATGTCCTTAATTTTGGACCAGTACCTGCGCGGTTGTAGAAGATGTTATTAGTAGGGTCCTATAGTAGGTGCTTTTGTATCTAAATTTGTCTTTTGCAGTTACGTAATGCACGATAGTCTTCAGAAAGTCTACGGAGGTGGAGATCTTCCACCTGGACCAAAGTTTGTCCCTAGATTTGAGAAGTTGAAGCAGGAGCGTGTTAGCCACTTGGTTACTTTCCCTGCCATCCACGTGTGGTGACCGGGATGTGAAGGTTTTGAAGAGAGAAGACGGAGTTGAAATATTCTGTGGCTATGTTAATGTCCTCTGTTTGGTAGAGAGGGGACCAGTCAACCTGTTTAAGGTCAGTTAAGAAGTCCTCATGACTTAGGCGGGAGAGATTAGGAAAGGTTACAGTTTTAGCAGGGAGGGGAGGAATTACAGTGTTCCAGACACAGTAGATAGGATAGTGGTCACTAATTGTGTCAGGTAGCACACCGGCTGAGGCAACATATTCCGTCCTGTTAGTAAGTATCCAGTCAAGGAGGTGGCACAGTTGCCCCACGTGAGACCCTTGTGGGTTCATGTATGAGCTGGGATAGATTTGCCTTGCTAGCTAAGGAGGATAGGTTAGCTGAGTTTTTCTCCGGACCAGTCAAGGTTAAAATCACCAAGGCAGATAATGTCATTCTTGCCTGTAACTGAAGGCGAAACCCTAGGGGTTCAGTGATGCCTTGTGCAGCATTTTTGGGGGATGTAAGTACAAAAAATATGGGTTTATTCACCCCAAAGTAGTAGGGAGTGTAGGATTTCACAGTTTGGTAGGAGGGGGTCCTGCAGAAGGGTAATGTTTAGGTGAGTTTTGAAGTAGAGGGCAAGGCCACCTCCCCTTTTAGTGCCAGGATGGTCGATACGAAGCATGTTGTATCCAGGAAAGTGGCAGTGAGAGTCAAGCACTGTGGGCTTAAGCCAGGTTTCTGTGATGGCGAGGACGTCCGGGATGTTAGTATAGATCCAAGCCTGGAGGTCAGGGAGGTTGGCCATAAGGCTCCTAGCATTCAGGTGGGCGAAAGTTAGTCCATCGGTTTAAGGGAGAGTGGTGGCCGGGGGGGGGGCAAGGTTATGACGGGACGCAGAGATGGACCAGGGTTGATCTCAATGTCGCCGGATAGTATAAGAGATAGGGTTAGTAACCATAGCAGGGTGATGAGGTACGCCCTGATAGAGATGCAGGGTGGCGGCTTCAGATGTCAAAGTTATGCCAGGTTCCTCTTCCAAATCTCTCCTAGTCTGCTCAGTCTATATTCCACCCCAGAAACAAAAGCCAACTTTCAGTGCAGTTCTAAACTACATCTCGCTTCTAACTAATCACCTGGGAGATCATTGGTTTGGGTGATTTCAACATTAATTGGCTGTCCTCCTCTGCTGCCCCCCATAAGGATGCCATTGCGGTGCTAGATCTCCCTCAGCTTGTAACCTCCCCAATGAGGCTTGACCATAAAACTGGGATGTCCACTCTTATTGACCTTATACTTACAAACTGCCCCAACAGACTCTCTAGTGTCACCATTCTACGCGATGTGGTTAGCAATCATTCGCCAGTACTTTGTCACTGGTCCTTTAGGGCAAATAAATTCCCCCCAAAAGTCATCTACCAACGTCATCTAAAAAATGGTATGCTTGATAAATTCAAGAACTACCTGTCTAGTTGTGACTGGTCTCCACTTGTCTCAGCATCTAACGCTGATGTGGCACTCTCCCATTTTATTGGTACCTTCAACCACACCTGTGATCTATTTGCCCCCTTCTCAAAGAGTACTGTCAAAACACAGGACTCACTGTGAATCTCCCAAGGCTCTGCTGGATATTATGCAGCAGAGAGATAACCTCTGGTATAAAGCCCTTGAATCTGTCTGACTCTCAGACAGGCAGTTGTATAGGGCTGCCAGGAATCTTTGCATCAGGAAGATAAGACAGGTCAAGGCCACCTACTACCAAGAAACCCTCACATCCACCTGGGGTTTGGGATGCAAGTTCTGAAATAACCTTAAGGAACTTAATAGGACTTCCATGTCCCCCCTCCATCCCTGCTTAACATTAATGGGACTCATACTCAGGACCCACAGGTCATTGCTGACTCTCTCAACACTACTTTTTCAGACTTCAGCAGTGTTCTCCCCACCGACCTTTATGACTCTGCTTCATCCCCCCCCCCACCTCCTACCTCCAACATCCCTCCTTTTCACTTCAGAACTATTTTGACCCATGAGGCCAAATCTTTTCTGTCCAAAGTCTTAGGTAAAACATGTCGTAGTGGTGATTCCTTAGACCTTAAGCTCCGTCACCTGGCCATTGATGGTGTCCTCTCTCCCATTACAAACATTTTCAACCTTTCGCTTTGTCTTGGTCAGTTCCCTTCCCAATGGAAATCTGCCATTGTTATGCCTATCTTTAAAGGTGGTGACTGCACCCTATCTGGGAATTACTGTCCCATTTCCATCCTTCCTCCACTCTCCAAGGCTCTTGAAAAAATAGTTGCTGAACAGCTCTCTGACTATCTAGCTAAGCACAACCTACTATGCTCAGAACAGCATGGTTTCTGGAAGGGTCACAGTACTACTTTGGCTCTTCTGGAATATGCCACCTTCATTCACCAGGTGCTTGACAAAGGACTCCTTGTTGGCTCTGTGTACATAGACCTGACAAAGGCATTCGACACTGTAAACCACGACCTCCTCTGCAGGTCCCTTCTCTCTCTCTGGGACTATCTCAGGATGCCTCCACCTGGTTTTCTGACTACCTACGGAACAGGTTCCAGCAAGTCCGAATTAACAATATCCCCTCCTCCAGCCTCCCAGTGAGGTCTGGGGTTCCCCAAGGCTCTAACCTTGAACCTCTCCTGTTCAGTTTGTTCCTGAACTCTCTTCCCAAAGCTTGCTCTGGAGAACTGCTACTCTATGCAGATGATGCTGTTCTCTTCAGCAGCCACCCTGACCCCACCCCTCTCCAGCTAGCCCTTCAAGATTTATTCCCCGAGGCTGAAACCTGGTCTGTGCCCACAAACTTGTACTTAACTACAAGAAAACAAAGGTCATGGTCATCTCACACCACCAGAATAAACATAATGGTGCCCCTCTACGTATTCGCAACCTTCGTAACTCCTATCTGGATCAAGTTAGCTCCTTTAAATATCTAGGAATCACACTCGACTCTGCCTTTACATTCCATGAACATATCCATCTACTTAGCTCTGCTCTGAACACCAGAATAGGGCTCCTGTACTGCTGTAGGTGCTGTCTGCCTCCTGATGCGCTTTGCCTAGCAGTCTCGTCCTCTGTCCTCTCCCTAGTGGACTATGACATTACAGTCTATGGAGCCGCTGACCATAGTGCCCTACATAGGTTTAAAGTGTCACTGAATAAAGCTTGCTGACTTGTCATGGGTTGTGTCAGGTGAACCCATACCTGCGACCTCTACAGTCTGTCTAATTGGCTGAATTTCGGTGGCAGGCTAAAATATCAGACCTGTATGTGTGTCAGAAAGATTTCAATGGGCCTTTCTCCTCCTGGATTCCAAAATCTCTTTCAAACTGCCCCTTTGAAAAGAGCCACTAGAAGTTCTTCCAAAGCCTCTATGCAGGTTCCCCACTGTGAAATTTCCCTTGGCCAGCGATCTTTCCATTATGGGGCCACCCTTTGGTTAAACTCTCTACCGGCTACTACCTCAACTGTATCCAAACGTGGCCCTTTCAAAACTCTCCTTAGGGAACATATCATTTGCTCCAACTCCTGGAATTGCTTCTAACTTTACTTCCTGCCTACCCATATTCCTCTCCACTGTTCATTAATTAACTCCCTCTTGCTCTTTCTCTCCCTTCCCTCTCCCTCCTCTCCTCCCTCTCCAATCCCTCACCACTTTAGTCTTTCATACTTACTACTTCCTCCCTTGTCCAGCTCTGTCTGGCTCTACTTACCTGATTTCAATTTTGTTGCTCATCTGATTATTTATTAATGTGTTTACCTGACCTTGATAGTTTTTTTCCTTGATAGTTTTTATCCAGTTTAATATTGTTTATTACCTGCACCTGATATGCACGTCTGCTTGTCTGATTAATTATTTAATGTGCTTACTCGACCTTGGATAGTTTTTATCCTGTATAATATTGTTTATTACCTGTACCTGTATTGCTTATCATTTCCTGTATCCTTGTTTTGTACATCCCTGACATGGAGCCTTTGCAAAAGAGTCTCTAACTCAAAGGTTTGTAATTCCGATTCTCTTAATAAATAAATGCCCTAACACTGGCCCTGCTTCAACCCCTTGCACTCCACATCCCCTGACTTACTGGTTGAAAACTGACCCAAAGTTGTTATTCGGTGCCTCTACCATTATGCCTGCCTCTTTTAATGGCCCCCATCTACAACTATGATCAAGGCTCTACTTATCCTGATCCTGTGTGTAGTATTGCCTTTCTGTCCTGCTTTGGCATGCGTAATCACAGCTGTGATTTTCCTCTGTAATTATCTGTATTGTGCCTTTCTGGTCCTGTCTCTGCAGTCCTTCTACTACTGTATGTCCTTTTGTTCTCCCTTAACATTCCCCTATAGAGTCCTTTGGTGCTTTGTCTGAATCTAATGAAATAACTAGGCATGTATCATAAGTCTCCACTATATTGCTTTGCAATGATAGTCAGTGCTCCAGTGACATTGTTTCACAATGCAGACACCCTTGGCTGTCATAATATTTAATCATCCATCTGCTTGCTTGTGAATGTTCTTAGCTGAAGTACTTGACTTCAGGCAGAATGTTAATCTCTCGAAATTCACAGTTTTTTTTTTCTTAAAGAGCTAAGTGCCAGAAATAGAAGGTTTAAAATGTTATTCATTTTTAAAATGTCATTTTTAATTTTTGAAGTCTGACATCAACTAGGAGTGTCTATACCCATATGTAAGACTTTTCAAAATGCCACTAGAAAGATTCTTGCTTTACCTTCAACCTTGGCCATAGACAAGAAAATAGCTAACAAAAAACAAGCAAACAAAAAAGGTATGTGGTAACCAAGTATGGATTCAAGTTTGTTTATACTCTCTCTGATCCTGAAAGGATTATTCAAGCTGCAGCTTATGATTTTATATACTTTAAATACTCCGTGACTTCTAAAGCTGCCTAGCTGCCTGTAGTACCGTTTCTTTAGCAGTTCCCCTCCAGTGAAAACGCTGGTAAGCCCTGTCGGTAACTACACTTGCTGCAGCACGTTACCCAGTCGCTCAGCCACACAAGAGGTTGACTTAATTTCGGGCACCTTGTGAAATTACAATCCGGCTGGTACTTTCAGCGCAGTACATTCAATTTTGCCATTCCCAGATAACGTGCCGCTAAACCAGTGAATCCCCCATAGCTCATATTACCAGTTAAACTGTTTGCTACACCCCTCTCTGCTGATACTTAAATAATCCTACCTTCTGTTTTCTTCAGGGTCGAGAGGGTAGGGGTCTGCCCTTCCCACATCCCTCGTGGACACAGTCAGTGTCGCGGTTGGGCGGGACCCCCGAAGACAGGACTGCTGAAGGTGAGCCAAAGAGATCCGAGGCTTTGTTTGCTTGGCGCTTTTTTATTTTCAAAGAGCGTGCAGCACAGCTCAGGGAATCGCAGCGCTGAGCTGAGAGACAGAGGACTTGCCCCACCGCCCCCACCACCACCCTTGATCGGCTTTCTAATTTATAGACAGTTAGTGTGTCAGGTGATCTGCTAAAACCTATCAGCCCACTTTTAGGTTTGCAGGTTATAACAACCCTCCAGCAGAGGTCACTGTCACAAACTTTTTCAGGGAACTGCAGTAAATTACTGCAGCCTTAAGCCTGTAATCATGCTCCTCTACCTTATGGCTTGGTCAACCTTTGCTTTCTCTCCTAGCACTACCTCCATCCATACAGCCCCAAATGACCCTATTCTACTGAACTCTATCCTTCTTCCTACCCCCTTCTTTCCCTACACCCCCATAGTGCACCTGGCTCACAACTTGAATTCTGGCTGGCTTTCACATCCCTCTGTCGTCCCCCCATCTTTCACCCCTCGCATTGCTGCCCTAAATAGCCTAAAGCATTCACTCCCCTGCTATACCAACATCCCCAGCAACCACAGGCACAAAGTAAGAAGTAAATGGCAGTCAGCCCTCCAATTCCTCACCATGCTGCTTCTACTGGTGGGCAATGTTGAACCCAACCCTGGCCCCTCGATACACCCAGACCCCCACAAACTGCCCAAGGGACTTGGTCTAATTCACCTAAATATCGCAGCTTATTAAACAATTACTTGGAGCTGCAAGTCACTGCCCATACCCTCAAGCGGATATTTGCATTATATCGAAACATAGCTAAAACCCTCTCATAGTGACTCTGAAATCGCCTTTCCCGGGTACACAGTGGTATGACAGGACAGACTAGGCAAAAAGAAAGGGGGTGGCATTGCCATGTATATATCAAATGCACTCCAATTTTCCTCAGTCCAGCTCCCAGGCCACACCCCCCTCATGGAATCCACAATGATCAAACTTGTCCTGCCTTACTCTTCACCGGTGTTTGTGGCGGTGATATACTGTGCCCCGGCAGCCCTTGCAATTGACATCATTGACCACCTAATCTCACTAAAAGAATTAGCCACTGCCGGCGAACTCTACATCCTTGGTAACTTTAACCACAACTGGTTAGATAAAAACTGCTCAGTTCTATGCAGGAAGATTAAAACCCTTAACCTCTCCCAACAGATTGAGCAACCCACCTGCCTAAACCCAAAATCCCAAAACCACTCCGTCCTGGACCGGGCCCTGACAACGCATCCCCATAGGATTATTAAGCAGGGCTTCTCCCGATACTGGCGACCACCATAGATCTACATGATCAGGAAAGTGCATCGGCCCTCGCTACACCAGACACCTAAACTCTCCACACAAGATCCTCTCAGCCTCTCTGCCTCAACTCCCTACTAAATGACCTCGCCTCTACGGACTGGTTGATCATCCGACTGGCACCTACCATTGACCTTGCCTTGAGACGTTCCAGAATCTGTTTCTCGCCATATGGGACCATCATGCCCCACTGAGAAGCAAAGGGTGAGAAACCCATCTCCCATGGGTCTCTGCCGACATTATCTCCAAATACCGTGCAAGAGACCAGGCCTGGAAAAGCACAAGCATTCAGGTACCTCTGCATCCCTGCAGTATTACCGCACACTCTGTAATCACTGCACCAAGGCCACAAGGCAGGCAAAAAGGAACTACTTCCACGCAGTCCTCTCCAATAATCTTAGTCATCCATCCAAATTCTGGAAAGCTATTAAATCCTTGCTCACTCCCTCTATCCAAGCAACCCCCCCCCAAACTTTCAAGGCAGAACTGTATCCGAGCCAAGCGAGGTTGCCACAACTTTAACACCTTTTCACCCACAGTGCAACTTCTCTCCTATCAAACCTACACCCCACCACTTCCTCAAAACTCCCTGCCCCAGTCTTGGCTCCACCCCTGCCTCAAAATTCTCCTTCCTCCCAGTCTCACAACAGAAGTCTTAGCTGCCCTCGTTCTCTTGACCCAAACAAAGGTAAATGCCCCTTAGGTTTGGATGCCAAACTCCTGTACCTATCTGCCCCGGCCATCGAGGCACCCCTAACCACCCTCCTAAACCGCTCTTTCTCCACTGCCCAAATCCCAACTGCCTGGAAGGAAGCGGTAGTCATCCCATTGCCAAAGGGTGGTAACCCATCCGAACCAGGAAACTACCGCCCTATCTCCCTCCTTCCTATTCTGGCTAAGCTCCAGGAATACCTAGCCCTCTCTCAACTGACACAATTCCTTGATGCTTCCTCCTTCTTCACTCCCTTCCAGTCTGGGTTTCATAAATCACACTCCACCACCACTGCACTACTAAGACTCACTAACGATATTGCCATCGGCATGGACACCAGCTTCCTTACCTCGGCCATATTCATCGACTTGGCCAAGGCTTTTGATACCGTCTCCCACCTCAAATTCATCGCTAAACTGCATGCCGCTGGGCTATCTGACTTAGCCATTAGCTGGTTCCAGGCCTACTTATCAGACAGGAAACAAGCAGTAAAGATTGGCTGACACGTATCCCCTGCGCTACCGATCACCATGGGGTTCCCCCAGGGGTTTGTTCTTGGCTCCCTTCTCTTTTCTATATTTTTAAATGACCTCCCACTGTCCTGCCAAAACTCAGCCATACAAATGTATGCTGATGATACCGTTCTATATGCCTCCGGCCCCGAAAGTAAGTCTCTAAACTCTGCCCTACAACAGGATTTCCATGCCATTCAATCCTGGTTAAACTCAAACCAATTTGTCCTAAATGCTAAAAAAACTGTATCCATAACCTTCGGTACCCAGACTAAACTCTCCTGTCGATGCCCCACCCACCTTCTACACACTGGACGGCATCTCCTGAGTCCTGCAACTCCTTTGTTACCTGGGAGTATGGCTCGATCGCCATAGATTCTCTGTCCCATGTCGACCACCTTCAGAAAAACTTCACCCAAAGCTAGGCGCCTCTACCCGATCCAAGGCTGCCTATCCACCTCGGTCAGGCGGGAAATAGTGCACAAAACGATTCTCCCAATTTTCGACTACGGAGATGTGGGCTGCAGCGGAGCCCTCCATCCACCCTGGCCAACCTCGACCCCTTTTCATTCCTTCTGTCGGCTCATCCTGGAATGCCCACCTCCACCCACCATCTGCGACCTGTATAGCACACTTGCTCTCCCTCATGCACTCTAAGCGCCAGCTTCACTGCGCCAATCTTGTAACAAAGTACTGGTCTAACTCTCTCCTCCCTATCTCAGCTCTGCCCTGGCAACCCAACCCCGGCCTACTCCTGCTGTGGCCAATTGAAACTTTTACAAATCCCTTTATGCGCACCACAAAGGGGCAATCTGCTTTCAAATACAGACTGCCCAAACTCTGGAATGACCTCCTAGACGAAATTAGGCTGTCTTCTTCCCAAAGGTCCCAAAAAACTCTCCTACAGGATCACTTCTCTGACACATGTAACTGAAACCTGCAGCTCAGATCGGTTATCACAAGGCACCGTAATGTACCTTAAAACAGGTCCACTTTTCTAAATTTAATTTCTGCTATCTGCAACGTTGTTTCTCCAATATCTCCGACTGATATTGTACTGGGGTATAACCCCCACCTACTGCCCAGCTACCCAATCCATGCTGCACTGCTATTCAACTAGGACTTCCTAACAAAAAGCCTGGCCCAGACTGTTCCTCTCCAGTTCTGCTGTTTTATCACTGTCATCTTCTCCCTTACGTACTCGGGTATTACCTGTCTCTTGCCCCTTTGCTTTTGCATCTGTTATACTTCGTTTGTATGTGTTGTCTATATAATTTATGTATCATTTGCATCCGTTATATTGCATTGTATGTGTGATCTATGTACCTATGTATGTAATCCCAGGTCGCATCTGGAAACGAGCGGTTTACCGCTCTGTATGCCTATCTGGTAAATCTCGTAAATAAATAAATAAATAAAAGCAAGTACAAATTTCTCTGCAACATCCCCTGATAAGAGTTCAGAGAAACTGATCAAGTGGCAAAAAGGACATATACTAACTCCTCTCTATTTTTGAGACAGGAAGCATTCCTAAGTTACTCAGCACACTATCAGCAGGCTCTATGGAATTCAGTGTGGTCCTTGTGTGAGTGTTTGCCTTCATGGGGAAGTGTACTTATTTATGTAGTTAAACATGTTTTACCAGGTAAACAAGCAGACCCAGGAGGCTCGTTGCAACTTTGGGGGGTGGGGGTGAAGGATGGTCATAGAAAGATACAGAATTGTGTATGGGAGCCCATACACAGCAAAGCTATTCTTCCACCTTCTGGTTACCATGATGACAAGATCCTCAAGAGCAAAGCTCGAGAGGTCCCTTAGTTGTCATGGTAATCATGAGATGGAAGAAAAGCCTTGTTGTGCTTGGGGGCTCCCATACACTATTCTATGTAATGTATGGACAAAAAAAAACACCATGGCAAGACTTTTTTAGATTCGGTATCTTAACTAACATGAACCAGATATAGAGTACAATGTACAAGGAAGAAAGTCAACATTAATTTGTTGTCAGTGAGATCGTTACATAGAGGATAATGCCTGGGATGTGGTTGTTAACCATGCTGTAATCACCTCAAGTGGTTGCCAGGACAACCTAGTAAACCTCGAGAGCGTAGCTTGAGAGGTTTACAGTTGTCTTGGCAACCGCGAGAGGTAATTACAGACATGGTTAACAAACACATCCCAGGCATTGTCTTTTATAGTGTATGGAGGAAACACATTCAGCAATTGAGATCAAAACTTACATTTACAAACCAGTATGCACTTACCAAGACAAGCATGAGTCAGGAAGGTCAGTTTGTCACATTTACTTGAGCCCAAGAAATGGCGATTATACAAGTGAAATTCAAACTCTACTAATGCTAAGTTAAATATCTATGTCTGAAAGCCCCAGTAAAACAAAGGAGGAACATCTTCTTGATAAAAAACAAAAACAAAAAAACAACGGATAACTTAATTAAATATTTAAACAAAAAAAAATGCGCTTTGGTCTGAAGTTCCGATTGGTCGCCACCGATCATGTTGCTGCTGGTTTGTGCCTAGCGTCAACTCAGCATCGTCTTTGAGGGTGAGGAGAAGGGGGTGGACATCAAGGAGCTGGCAGCACATCACGGCCCAGAACAGAGGCATCAAAAAAGATAGTTTTCCATTGCACTAGGTACTACTGGTGGATTGTAACTGTCAAATGTCAGTGGGTGTTTAAACGACTAGCATGGACGCCGATCGCCATTCTTTTGACAGAATCATGCCAGCTGTTGAGATTCTCATCTGTAATCCTATCACTGTGGTGTATTCAAGCAGGGATTACAGGAGACTGACATCATAGCGATGGGATTACCAGGCTGTAAAATGCTTGAATACAGACGGTAACAAGCGCTCCCCATACATTATATTACGATCTTGTGAGGGCTTCATCGCAGGCCTGCTTTCATCCTGGTCACCACCCTGCAACAGAGAAAAAACATACAGATAGGGGGCAGGATTCACAAAGAAAGCCAAAAATCCCACAGCTGCGGGAAAAAGGCCTGCAGCACTGCGGAAATGCAGTTGCGTGATATTCATAAAGAAATTTTGAGCAGGTGCAGAATTTCGTAAAATCCCCGCAGCTGCGGAAATTCAGCAGCTGTGGAAATTGTGCACGTGCTAAAAATACGCAACTGCGGATCCGCAGCTGCAGAAATAGCTTAGGAGGCACTGCAACAGTGAACTTAATTAGCTGGAACAGCAGACTTTAACAGGGCTGCCATAGAATGAAGCTGAAAGCACCCATAAAGAGACCAGCAACCAGTCCCTGAACTAGGACCACTGCAGCACCACAGGTACCAGCAATACCATGGCACCACAGTGGCCAACTGTTACTGCTGGTCCCCCCTCCCTGGGGTGTTCCTGTTGCCTGCAGGGGTAGCACTCACTGCCGGCTGGCCAGGCTCTACTGCCTGTGTGGCTCCGTCATGGGCTGCACTCTGTCTGGTGTTTGTTGCCTATTGCCATATCATGGCAATGTGTGCTTTAGTTGCTGTTACAGCAGCTACTGCTATACTATCTGGGATGCTATTACCTGTGCCTCACCTCCACCTTAATTGATTCCAATTGCTGAGGCACTACTGCAGTTTGCTGAGGGAGAGTTACACCTCATTCTACTGTGTGTAACATTTTTTCCGCAGCTGCAGAAAAAAAATGGTTGTGAATAGCTTTTCAGGGGCTGTGCCTTACTTATCTCACACCTCTTTTTCCTCAGGACTTCCGCAGCTGCACTTTTTTCCACAATCCTTAGAGTTGTTTTCCGCTGCTGCAGAAGGTTTTGTGAATAGCACCCAGTGCAAATTCCCCTTTGTTTCCATAGCTACTGCAGCTTTGGGGACTTAGGGAAGGTTTTGCACCTTCAGAAAGCTTTGTGAATCCAGCCCAGGGTGTTTACTTACTGTACCTTTCTTTACAAAGCCCTCCCAATGTGCTTCTCCCTCAGTAGTCTTGTGTCTCAGAACCGGTGAACTGCGGCCTCATGGCTAGCCTCCACCCTCCTTGCTCCCAAATACAATACCTTACTAGGAGCAGCCCTCTGACCTCTCACCTTACAGTGTTGACACCATCATCTATGCCCCTCTTCACCCTCCCACACCAGCTACACATGAAAAAGAAACATTTTTATTATTGAAAACAAGCTGGCAGTTGATCGTGTGCCTCAGATCAGCGTTTACTGTGGGAGTGTTAACCTCACGATCAGCTCTGCTGTGTGACATCCCTAGTGTAGCAGAATGAAGAGTCATTCTGCTGCAATATGGACGTCATTACTACAGCAGAACGACTTTTCACAACACATTGAAATCTATCCGCAATGATCCTTCACCATACACTATAACACAATTGCGTATGTACTTCCTAAATACAGATACAATACAAAGTCAAAAGTGGTGCAGTGTGTGTTGTGCAAAACAGTGTCGTTGCAATAAGAACCCACTGTCTGACTGCAGTATACATTGCATGCAGCAGATTACAGTGCATGTAGCCTTCACGTACAGTAGCAGAGAGGACTTCATAGAAACAGGCAGTGAAATTACATTAAGTCCCTTAGTTGACTGACAGGACACATACACGCTGCATAGTGCATGCGATCCTGAAGCACAGTAGCAGGTCTATGTCAGATACAAGTAGAGGAAACAGGTCTGGGGCAGCAATGGAAGACATCAAAGGAGAGTGATCAAAAAGCTTCACCTGTCACATACAGTGAAATCAGTGTTGGAATGGAAGCTGCAAAGTACCAGTTTCAGATGGCTGCTGAAGTGAATTGCACGGCATGTAGAGCCGTGGCCAAATCAGTGCCTTCTAGAACATTTGCATAACTCAGGACAACTGGCTTATCTCAGGCCATGCACGATAAAGCTATCAATTTCACATTTGAAGATACAATAGTCCATTTCTATAATAAACAGAATGGGGGCCATGACATGCATTCCTTAGAGCTCTCTATTCATTACAATGAGGGAAGCTTAAAAAACAAAGCAGAACACTAAGTGCTGCCAATAAACTCACATTGCATGATCTTTGTCCGTTTCCAGATCACCTCTTGATTTCATTAACTTGTATTCTGCCCTGCTACTCAGTTTACAAACATACAAAATTTGCCAGCAGATAAAGGCCTAGAGGTCTATCAAGTCTGCTCGAATGTGCAGCTAACACCCCTTATTCTGCAGCTGCCCCTCCCTTCCACCCTTCCCCTTCATTAACCCTCCCCCTTGTCCTGTCCCATCCTTGTTTGAAGCAGTCCACTGTTCTACTGCATACCACCTCAGCAGGTAACGATTCCACCCAGCCACCACCCTCTCTGTAAAAGTGTCTCCTCATCTCCCTCCTGACCCTTCCTCGCCCAGTCTCATATCATGGCCCCTGGTGGCCTCCCTCCCTTACTTTGAACAGCCCCTCTGTACCCATCTTGTTTATTCCTTTCATGTATGTAAAGGTTTCAATCATGTCACCCCTGTCTCTCCTCTCCTCCAGTGAGTACATGTTCAACTCCTTCAACCTCCTCTCGTATGATAAGTCCCCCAGCCCCTTGATCATCTTTGTCGCTCTGCGCTGCACCCCTTTCAGTAACTTAATGTCCCTCTTCAGATACGGATGCCAGTACTGCACACAGTACTCCAGGTGTGGTCTAACTAATGACCTATATAATGGCAGAATCACCTCCTCCCTCCTCGAGGATATACCCCTTGCAATACAACCCAGCATTTTGTTGGCCTTTGTAGCTGCCTTCCTACATTGTGCCGAGTTGTTCATTGACCCTGTAATGAGCACACCCAGATCCTTCTCCTCCTCTGTCTGGGCTAGCTGCACTCCCCCTAGCTGGTAACTCCTCCTTGGGTTCTTCATCCCAAAATGCAGCACCTTGCACTTTTGGCATTAAAGCCCAGTTGCCAGGTGTCTGACCAGGTTTCAAGCTTTGCCAGATCATCTTGCAACCCCTGCCATCCCCTAGGTCATCCACCACCGTGCCTTACCTTGGTATCATCAGCAAACAGACTGATCTTGCTCTTGATGTCCCATGATATGTCTGCAATGAATATCCCAAACAACACTGGTCCCAACACCGAGCCCTGTGGAACACTGCTCGTCACTGCCCTTGGGTGTGAGCTCCCACCCACCACCCTCTGTTGCCTTCCCTGCAGCCAGTTTCCCACCATCTCACCAGCTTTGCACCTGCCCTGTGCCTACTATCTTCCTTCCCAGCCTTCCATGTGGCACTGAGTCGAATGCCTACTGAAGTCCAGATACAGGACATCCACTGCATGGCCCCTGTCCAGTTGCCTAGTTGCCCAGTCATAGAACTCCACCAGGTTGGTTTGGCAGGATCTGCCGTAGTAAACCATGCTGTCTGCTGTCCTGTAGTCCTTTGGCCTCTGGCGCCACTAGCCTCTCCTTCAGGATAGTCTCCATTAGCTTACTCACGATGGATGTGAGGCTCACTGGTCTGTAGTTTCGTGGTTCATCCTTGGGGCCATTCTTGTGGAGGGGCACCACACGAGCCATCCTCCAGTCCTGAGGTACACACCCTGAATGTAGTGAGGCATTAAATAGGTCTGCCAAAGGTCCTGCAAGGACCTCTGTCAGCTCCTTCAGTACCCTGGGATGGATGCCATCTGGGCCTGGCGCCTTGTCCACCCTCAGTGCCTTCAAACCCTCTCGAACTCTGCTCTCCATGATTTCCCCATCTGTCACCACTTTCTCCCCTGCTTCTGCCATTTCTCCCACCTTGGGTGTCACCCTCCTCTTCTCTTTAGTAAATACTGAGCAGAAGTACTCATTTAGTGCTTCCGCCTTATCGCACCCTGCTTCCACCCAACCCCCCTCCTTCCTAATCCTTACTATGTGGTCCTTACAGCTCCTTTTCTCCCTGATGTACTTAAAGAAGTCCTTCCCTTCTTAATGCCTTGTGCCAGCCTGAGTTCCGTAGATGCTTTGGCCCTTATTGCCCTTGTCACCTCCTTCGATTCTGAGTACTCCTCCTGTCCTCCCCTCCTTGTTTTCTTGTACTTTCTAAAGGCAGCTCTTTTCCTCCTTACCTTTTCCATGACCTCCTTGCTCAACCAGATCAGTTCTTAGCCCTAGCCTTCTTGCTCTGGGCTTTGCAGCAGGTTTTGGTTGCCTCCACTATCCCCAGCTTTATGAGCTCCCACCTCTGGTTAGTGTCCATACTAGATTGAATTCTGGCCAGGTGCCCTTTTACCACTTCCCCCATCCTCCCAAAGTCGGCCCTCCTGAAGTCCAGCACTATTGTGCCAGATTCCACTCCTTTCTTGCCCATATCCAATGTGAGCCATACTGAGCGGTGGTCACTCCCTGACAGCAGTTCCTCTGCTGTAAGTTCTCTCACAAAGTCCCCATTTGCCAGCACAAGGTCAAGGGTATTCCCTAACCTGGTTGGTTCACTGACCATTTGCAGCAAGAAGCTGTCTTGGAAGGCATCCAGCAGTAGCTGCTCCCTTCTGTTCCTGGTTGTTGGGGTGCTCCAGTCCACTCCTGGCATGTTGAAGTCCCCCACAATCACCACATTACCCTTCTCAGAGGTCCTTCTGATCTGTCCCGCTAGTTCCCTGTCTAACTCCTCCGTCTGAGATGGTGGCCTGTACACCACTCCCATTCTAAGAATCCTATTCTTGGAATCCTGGATTTGCATCCAAAGTGACTCATTACCCTCCTCCCTTCCTCCCTTACACACACTTCAGTCCTTCCTTCCATATAGTGCCACCCCCTCCTTTCCCAATCACCCTGTCCCTCCAAATAACCTGTACCCTGGTACAGACAGGTCCCAGTCATTGTATTGGGTGGCCCATGTTTCTGTGATGGCTGCAATGTCCACCTCTCCCTCTGCCATGAGAACCTGTAACTCTGCAGTTTTCCTCCCAAGGCTCCTAGCATTAAGGTAACCACCTTCCACCCTTTCTCCCCCCCATCCTGCCCTCCTTTCCTAGCATCACCAACAGTACTTGCCATTTGTCCTTTGTCACTGTTATGGGGGTTAAGCTCATATGGTTTCCCAACCTGTGGTCTCTGCATATCTCTTCCCCAACTGCCACCCCCCACTCCTAGTTTAAATTCGCAACTTTCTCCTTAGTTTACTAAGTACATGTAAATACATTCTAATAACTGACCAGCAAAAAGCAACTTTTAAACAATATAACTGAGAAAGAGAGGTCCTCTTTGCTTATATACCCCCCCATTTCCACTAATCGTCCCCTCTGGCCCTGTTTCATGTGTTATCCTGTTGTTGCCTAAGTCCCCTACCCTCTCCAGTAGCACTCCCCTCCCTATTAACTGACTATTTCAAGTCCTTCCTCACTCCTGTCCTGTCCCCTCCCTCTGCTGCATTCCTTGCCTTCACTGCATCCTACCGCTGATTGCCGCATTGTTGCATCATGTAGTTTGCCTCATTATTGCACTGTCTTGTTGCCAGGACCTGTTTTCACGGTGATAGTATGTTGTGATGTACTACACCCATTGTCTTATGAATCCTACCGCAGATTGTTGCATTGTTGCATTATGTAAATTGCCTCACTGCTGCTGTAACTTATCGCCAGGACCTGTTTTTACTGTGATTGTATGTTGTAATGTATGAAATCCGTTGTCTTATTCACAGTATGCTCCCTTTATTTTGTAAACCTGTTGTACACCTGTTTTGTACTTGGATCTCCTTGTGAATGAGCTTGCTCAGTGGAGTTTTTCTACAATAAACTTGTATTGAATTGAATTGAACTGAATATACTCTATGGAAGGGAATGTATGGGATGGGCTTATTACAGCAGATCTTATGTGCATCATGAATACACAGTTCAGAGGGATACAGGAAGAGGCAGAGGTAGAAGACGAGCAAGGCAAAAATCTGCCTCTGATCTACCAGCCCAGGCCAAAGATCAACCCCGGACAATTTTGCCCACATCACCACAGATCCATTCCCAGTAGAGCAGTACCTGTCTTACTGCCTCGAGGAATGGAAAAGTATTACCATAAACAAGTGGGTCTTGTAAAACAGGGCTTAACCCTTTCATTTGTAGAAATTCCAAAATTAAGCATGGTCAGAGTATTTCTGGCTCAAATCACAAAGCAAAAACTCCAACTGAATTGGAAGTGAGAGAATTGCAAGTGCAATAAATAAGGTCCCAGTCACCCATTTGGGAAGAGGCTTCTTGTCAAGGTACTGTCACGCTCTTTTTCCCCCCTCCTTTACGTGGTTGGCCTCCTTTTGCTCTGTGGTCCTGCAACCCCATCACCTGCCATCTCTCGGACTCACCTGAGGAATCCACCTCTTCCTCCACACTTACCCCTTGTGGCGGGGCATTTGGGGTACCCCAAGCCCCCTCTGGATGTCTCACTCAGTTTGGTGGATCTTGCTCCTATGTGGCAGTGTGGGGTCTGCAGGGAACTGCGAGTGCCATCCTGCCACCACTGGCGTGCTTGATGCATGCATGCTGAGCACTCTTACATCTGTATTGCTCTCTCTATTTTACCTCAAAATAAGACTACTGGGTCCAGATATTCAAGGGGTGCTTGCCTGTGCTAAGTGGGTTTTGCGCCCGATTTCTGGATGGGGTCTATATTCAGAAACCATCCACAGCGTGGGCAAAACTCAGTATGCCCAAGCACTAACATGTCACTGTGCCCATGCAAACAAGGGGGGTCCTCCCCCCTACATATGGGCACAGCAGCAAATTCAGGAGTTTGAACCAGCAGTAAATGCCACCCAAATGGGTGCATGTTACCGTCTGTGCAAACCCCGACTTAACGGGGTGCAAAGTGCTGGTGGCGGGTGGTGGTACTGCAGCCCCCACTCGCTCACTAACCAAACACAGTCCAGGTGAACCAGTGAATGCCCTGGTATCCCATGGCACCCCCCCACCCTCTCATCACCTGTTCCAGTATTGTTTATGTTTTTTTCCCTGACATCCAGTGGCACCCTCCACCCTCTGATCACCCATCTTCTTATTGTTTTGCATCTTTCCTGGTGTCTAGTAGCAGCTCCCACCCTCTAATCACCTCTCCCCATATTGGTCGTGTTTTCCCCTTGTCTAGTGGCACCAGCACCCTCTGATGACCCACCCCCATATTGGTCATGTTTTCCCTGGTGTCTAGTGGCACTCTTCACTCTCTGATCACCCATCTCCATATTGGTCTTATTTTCCTTCCCTGCTGGCTAGTGGCACCCCCACCATCCAATCCCATGTCCCAGCTGATGTAACAGTGTCCTGGTGTCTAGGGTCCCCCTTCAGTCCCTGATCCCCTGGTTCAAAATGCATAGTTAGTCCCTGGTGTCTAGTGGTACCCCCCCACCTGCCGAGCACCCATTCCTGTGCCACCTCTGAGTCCCTGGTGGCTAGTGCCCCACTGCATCAAGCACACCACCTAGTGAATCCCTCCATACCTCTGAAGATGGTGCCATGCAGAGAGCCCGATGTGATGGCTGGCACAGCTCTCCTCTAACCTCCTCAGTCGGCTGCCGTATGGGATGACAGAGAGCACACGTACAGTACAGTATACTGTACATGATCTCCCTGTCATCCCATATGGTGGCTGGCCAAGGAGGTGAAAGGAGAGCTGTGCTGGTCATCATATTGGTCTCTCACTACAGCACTGACTTCAGAGGTACTATATACATGCTTCCTGTCATCCCGTACGGCTGCCCACCAAGGAGGTGAGAGGAGGGCTGTGCAAGTCATTGTATCAGGCTCTCCACACGTCACCATCTTCAGTGGTACAGGGCATGAGTGGCTGAATGGTGTGCTTAGTGTGGGTGGTGGGGGGTGCTAGCCACCAGGGATTCAGAGGTAGCACCGACATAGTTGCTTAGGGAATTCCACTAGACACCAGAGACTAACTATGCATTTCAGGCCAGGGGATCGCATACCTAAGCACCAGTGCACTGTGACACTGGCTGGACGGGGATCAGATGGTGGGGGGGGGGTGCCCTAAGGGAAATATGACCAATATGGGAATGGGTGATCAGAGGGGGGATACCACTAGCCACTAGGGGAAATATGAGCAATGTGGGAATGGTTAATTGGAAGGTGGAGGTGCTACTAGACACCAGGGAAAACACAACCAATATAGGAATGGCCAATCAGAGGGCATAGGGTGCCACTAGATACCAAGAAAAACACAAACAATATGGGGATCAGGTGGTCAGAGGTTGGGGGTGCCACTAGGCACCAGGGAAACCATGAACAATACAGAGATGGGTAATCTGAGGGCAGTGCATGCCACTAGACATCAGGGAGTGCGTGTGCATTGAGGGAAATGGCATTCAGGGTATGTAGGGGAGGGCAGTTGCCACCCTGCCTGATGAGGTGGGTGACCACAGAACAGATGCAAACCTGCCACTGCTTCCAATGCAAATGAGCCCATAATTGACATGCTAATGGTCTCTTAGCGCCTTGCATGCCTAATGGACTCATTTGCATTTTGCACCTGAATATTGTGTTGTGGCTCCTGGCACTATCTGGTTTGGGAGTGCAGTTCTCTATGGGCTGCGTACAGCCCCGATCCATGTTTAGGCAGTGCTACTTTAGGCAGTGCTACTCGACTTAGCACTGCACAGACATGACCCTATATTCAGTCAGACAGCGCCGGTGTGCTGTCTTACTGATTATAAAATGGGCTTAAGAAATCCAAGTCTATGATTGGCTATTACATCATCTGAGCCATGTCCTTATCAGATGATATAGTAGCCAACTGGGACTACTGCCCACCAAGAAGCCACATGACAACAAAAAATCAATGAGCTCTGCCAAGCAACAACAGAAACGCTGACTGGCAGAGCTCACTGAAGCGGCAGCACAACAGCACTCGCAGCAGCACAGTAACGGAACAGTGGCATTTACGTCCATGTCCAAAAGCGTGACAGCACAAAATAAAAGATATATGAACCCCCCCTTTGCAGGACAACACATTTACAAATTTAATAACTTGCATTTAGATTTTTCACTGCCCATCTGTACCTATCAAGTGATGCTCTCACTTGGGCTGTCGCTTCTGCTCCTGCTCATCGAAAACAGGGCCATAAACGGTAGCAGAATGTGTGGTGTCTCTGTACATGTCCTGCATCTCAATTAATAGAACTTCGTACCTGTTTGTTATCTTTTTCACTGCTCGTCTGCCTCTCGCTACCAGTGTATACCTGTCATTCCCAGCATTTTCAAACAGCGCCGAGAAACCCGCTGAGAAAACAGAAACAGTACTTTTTTTTCATCATTAACCGCAAATGCCGTCAGCGAACGCCATCTACCCGACGCACAATCGGTGACCATCAGCGCAGCAGTGTTTCTCAGTGCCTTCAAAAGAACATGCTCGCTTTTCAAACCAGGCACTCGCTTTCCTTTTTTTAAATAAAATATTCACCAAAATGTGCCTGTCAGAATGATAGCAGGAAACAGGAAGAAGGATTCTCTCTGCTCTCTGTGGTGTCTGGTGAGGGACAGGCTCGCTCCCAGTCAACACAGCTGCTCCTCTGTTAACAGTGCAATTCCCTAACTAAACACAGCCAAAGAAAGAAATGTAAAAAAGACCCAATAAAGTAAAAGGCATATTCTGAATGGATTCGTAACTTTTTGTGTGCGGGGGGGAGGGGGCAATAAATACATTCCAAATAAACTTAATAGGAGGGACTATTTTTTTACTGTTTTAACTATTTGAAACCTCTTTTTATGTTTCACTTTTTTGTATTTTTTTTTTTTTACACATTGAAAAATTACTTTGGGGAGGGTCCATTTTATAAGCGCAATAACACACTGCGAGGTGTGGTTTATGGCCTGATAAGAACACGCCCAGTGGCATAAGGCACTCGGCGCAAGCACCTCGTGCCTTAGTACACCCCTGGGCGTGCTCTTATCAGGCCATAAACCACACCTCGTCGTGTGTTATTGCTTGCATATAGCACCCTCTGGGTTGGGTGCAAGCACAGTGCAATGCTTTATTGCCTTTTTGATTTTATAGGCCCTGGAGTCAGGTCTTGTTTTATAATACTGAGTATCCCTGCTTTCAGCATTACTCTGTGTCTGTCTTAGCTTGCAACACTCCTAGAAGCTACATGATCCATCCTGTGTCTCGCATGTTACTGAAGCTGCTACCACTGTGAATACTAAATGAGATCAGGTTAAGGGGACAGAACCACATTTCTCTCTTTTTTTACGGCTGCATGGGTGGAGCCCTGCAGACGTTTTGCATATAGAAAAGGGCTGACATCATGTTTTCTGTCCCTGGAACTGTTTTTCCTCTGCCTGACCCTCCCCCAAGAAGCAATACCCCCATGTTGTCCCAATGGACTGCAGCACTGCACTATATCACAGAGGGCTTTTTTTTTTTATTGGGAGTTTCTGACCCTTCCCCTTAGAATAACTGTAGGGACTACATTCTGTTCAGGCGCCAAAAATGGAGGCGTCATTTGTGTAGGAGCCGCATCAAGCAAATGGTGACTGAAAAGGGTTTTAGCGAAACAGCAACGTCTTACAGCTCTGCAGAATGTGGCTTTACTTATTTTGTTGGATCTCGGTACAGTAACTGGAACGGAGGATGTGCTGCCCCCCCCCCAACGTAAATTGAAGCATGCCCTGCATATCTCCATGGAGAAAAAGGCAGAAACCTAGCTTGCTTTGTCCTACACAGAAAACATGTTGAAAGGGATGGCCAGCTGCCATATGTTGATAGCTGTACTGAGCATGCGCGGGGTTTTCTTTATCTCAGCAATGACTGCAAACATCTGTTCCGGGAGTTCTGGGTTCGACATCTTGCAGATTCATGCTCAGTCTGTATTAAGGTTTAGCTTTATTTGCCCCTTACCCTTTGAATGACATTTGTAGATACCAGTACCTTGCAGATTTTCCCTTTGCACACGTAGTTTACAGTCATTTACTTTACTGTTGTATTTGCCCCTTACCCTTTGAATGACATTTGTAGATACCTGTGCCTTGCAGATTTTCCCTATTTGCAAGCATAGTTTACAGTCTTTTACTTTACTGTTGTATCAGAAAAACAACACGTGCACTTACATGGAAGTATAGAATTCTTTCGGGCAGAAAAAGGCTGAAATACAGTCTGCTTTGTTCCTACACAACAGAAAGCATATTAAAAAGCGATGGCCAGCTGCCACATGTTGATAGTTTTATTAACTATGTGTGTTTTTCCTGACCTTGGCAAGACTTCAATTGTCAGTTCCGGGTTTGGCATGTTGTACCACCATAATACATTTTAGAGTGCTAAATGAATGCCATTTACCCAATCTGACACTTAGGGAGGCTTGTGGGTGTTTTGCATCCGGTGGCTAGGTACAGCAACACTACAATTCTAGAGTCTGCATTACTGGAAACTGAAGGGGCACAATCACCATTGAGGCCCTGAGGCCCTTCTTCTGTTGGTTGTGTTCTGACCATCTTGAAAGGACGTTTGGAATAGAAATACCTTACTTCACAAAAGAGATGTGCTCATTTATTACAGCTGCATGGGAGGAGCACTGCGGACGTTTTGCGTGTAGAAAAGGGCTGATGTCATGTTTTCTGTCTGTGGAACTGTTTTTCCTCTGCCTGATCCTCCCCCAAGAAGCAATCCGCCCATGTTGTCCCTATGGACTGCAGCACTGCACTGTATCACAGTGGGCATTTTTTTTTATGGGTGTCTTTTTTGTACATTTCTGCATCCCTGCTATTTCTGTCCCCTCCCCTTAACAGCAAGGGCATATCTACCATTACGTCTGGCATGCCATGGCATGCAGCACACCAGCACATGGGAGGGTAGCAGCCCATAGCTCAACCCAGTTTAAAATTAAAAAAAATCAGTCTGCCCATTTTCTTCACAAACTTCATTATGCAGCCATGGTGGATCTGACAAGAATTTTTTTATTATTGCATTTATTGTTTTTTCTTCCTGTTTTTCTCCTGCTATCGCATGGTGCCTGCTGACAAGTGCCAGGGCTCCCAACAGCCTGGCACTACCATCCGTCCTCCACCGGGTGGCAGCCAAGAGCTGGGAAAACTCCCATGTCCTTCCCAGGAGGAGAGAGGTGCTTTGCGTCAGCTCAATCCCACTCCTTGCCCTCTCCCTCGCCCGACCCCTGACAGCCCAGGCTCATTCCCGAACCTGGGTTGCTGGTGTAGCATGAGGTGTGACATCCAGCACCTCAACCCTCAGCTCCACCGGGCCAGCAGAACCACATTTCTCCAACCACTCTTTATCTCCCCATTTTTACGGCTGCATGGGCGGAACCATGCTGACGAATTGCTATCACACAGAAGAGAGAGGGACAATGGAAGCACATGGCTGGATTCCTTCCCTCTGTTCTTCCACAGTGCTGTGGTCACTGCTTTACTGTTGTTTCTCCATCGCCCCTCCCCTCTGTGGACGCAGTTGCCCTCGCCAGTGGGCACACTATTTAATTGCTGCCTCTCACTTCCTTTCACCAAATAAAAAAGAGCCTGCAGTGTCCAAGAAGATGGCTGCTGTGAGGTCAGTACGCAGGGCAGCTAACTGAGGGAGATGCATGATTTCACTTTCACAGTTGCTGTGAAGTCACACATGCACACAGCGCTCACGGTGGCCATCTTGGGCATGGTGGGCTCTTTTACTCAGGTGAAACAAAACTGCATTTTGTTCTTGGAACCCCGTGAGCACTCTTAAACTTGAATAGCAGCCATGTTGGCTCTGACCAGAGTTTGTTTGACTTGCAGTTTGTTTACAACAACAGAAATGCAAACATAGCCTGATTTATCTATGTAATACTGAAAACAATAGTATAACATTACTATGAGGTTCAGTTCACTTTAGTTACCATACTGTTTATAACATCTAAACACCAGTCTTTAGGTTTTTTTGGGGCTATATTTATTTATGCACCAACCCTCTCACCACCTGGCCATCCACTCTTTCAGGCTGCCTAGTGGCCCCCTACCTGCTGTGTTGTTCTCCCGTGCTATCTGCTGCTATCCTGAGTTCAGTGCTCCCAGGCATGCCCAACGTATCCCTAGGCATTCTGCCAGGGCTTTGTGGTGGATGGGACCTGGTGACTGTCATCCAGTCAACTGAGCAACCATTTTCCCTTTTTCTTCTTCGTCCCAACCCCCCACCCAAAATGTGGACTCATGCATGCAGTGTCGTGGCAGGATGCACTGCAGCTCGTGGTAACCCACGCTGCAATGTGCACCGCTGCAACAGGCCACTAGGGGCTGCTCAAGATCAGTGCAGGCTTGTGCCCCACCCCCAGGGAGGACAGCATCTGATGGATGCTTTAAACCCTCCACTCCTGCCGTCCCAGGCTCATGCGTGAAACCGGGTCGCCGACATGCCGAGCAATCCCCTATCGCTTGGCACCACAGAGCTGGCTCCAGTCTTTAGTTTTTAAGTTTTCAAGTTAATCTTACAGGAGGCTTTACTACCCTCTTTGGGTATCTCCTGTCTGGCACTGCTTCTGCAGAAGTGCCATCTGGAGTTCTGAAGGAAATCCATTCATGTTGTGAGGCATTGCTGTTCTCCTCTTTTGCGAATGTTGTATCCCGGATCACCTTAAAATGTAATGCTTTGTGAGTTACTCTGTGACCAGCATTTTCTCCGGTAACCATAGTGTCTTTCTTGCTTAAGCCATGATAGGTGAGGCTTTGTTTGACTTTTTCTGAAGTACAATTATTTTGTTGCCTGTCCTTTTTTTTTGTTTAGAAGAGACTTGGGCTTTGCTTCTGTTGTCCTTGTCTTGCTTCATTTTGGCCTTTTGCTTCTGACCTCTTTCTCTTACTGTATATGACTGTGTAACCCCCTTGTAAATGGGTGTTCCTAAAAGCCTTCCTGGGGCTTGCCTAGATGCTCCCTGCCTAACTGATGTTCGGCATAAGGCTGCTAAATGTGGGCGTTGGAGTGCTCTTAAAGCCTCTAGTACTGTCTCTTTAAGAGTTGCCTGCTTGCAGGCTTTAGTGGTTTAAACGGGGGGACTGGGATTTTTCTACTCAAATCCTGCCCTGGGCTACTGTCTGATCGCTCCATTTCTGCAGTCGCTAAGAGCGCGGAGGGAGCCCATCTAAAAGATGTAATTGTGTCCCCAAAAAACATGTAGAGCATTGGTAAGTTTGCAGTTTGACTAACTTGCCTTTATTGCAGCTGTGACTTTGTGCTGTGCCCCTCCATTTTGGACCAGAACTGTTCTGAAGGGTCCAATAGAAGCCAGGGGGCACTTAAAATGGTGTATATAGTGACCAATCATAATCAGGACTCAAACTGGAGCCGCCTGACCAATGGGGATACGGCTAGTGATTCTGGGTAGTGGAATTCTGAAGAATGGCGCCTTGTTTGCACCAATAGGGGCCGCATTAAGTGACTGACATCTGCAGCCCACCTATGGAATCGGGTAGCGCCCGAGTGGTGGATATTGCCCTAACTGCCGAGGAGCAGAGTCGTTGTGGCTGTGAGCGAGGAAGGAGCTCCGGGCTCCTGCGCCATTGAGTTTTCGTGTGGGAAGCACATGGGTGGAAGGCCAGATTCGGGCTGCTCAGTTGCCGGTGAGTATCAGATTAAATCCACTGGGCAGCGGTCAGAGGAGGCTGTGCAGGAGCACAGTTACCTACCAGGCTCACCCTGTAGAGGACTAGAGAATTTGCTGAATCGCGCTCGGTCTGTCAGGAAAAAGTGAAGCTGCGGTGATGCTCTGATTAGCTGTGAGTTCGGTCAGGCCCAGGAGCAGCTGCCTGGTATGGTAGCCCTCTGTTGCTTTTCATATAAATGTGTGGAGAAGTGTCTGAAGTTCAGGCTCAGCACTGCGAGTGCTGTGAGAGTGTTTTTCCTTCTGGAGTTGTGAGTACTAAATCAGGGTAGCTCCCTGTTAGATGTTCCTAGCAAGGGCAAGGTCTTCTGGCTACTTTGCTGACTACACTAACTGAGCCTGCTGGCTCCATCTAATCTTCGTAGGAATTAAATGCTCATTTGTGTCAGGGCCCCAACCAGCTGCATCGAGGAACTAGCCTTTAGGGCTTGGGTACCCATGGACAGTGACTTATAGGTTAGGCCTGTGCACAGAGCCCTAGGTAGATAATCATATATTGTAGTGGTAACCCAACCACCCGGATTCACCCCGGTCCTTGTTATTGCCCCTTACATAAAACAGATTGCTTGTTTTGCAAAGTACACTGGCTAGTTTGTGTATTAATGGTGAAATACTGCACAGTGAATATTGTGTAACTGTACCTTACTTTTCAGGGGTTCCCCGGAGTGAGCTGAGTGGTTCAAGCTGGGGGGTAAGTGTATATGGTAAGGACACTGTTACTGACTTGTGTGGGCCACTAGTGGGAAGAAAGGGGGGGTTGCAGCAACCCAGAGGGCTGTGACCGAGTCAACCTCGACTTTTCTAATCCTGACCTCTGGGTGGAGGCACCTGCCAACGGATCTGGGACCATCACACTGTTACAGTTAGGGCAGGCAGGGGTAGCAGTCCTCAGGATAGCGCCCCCTGGGGGTTACAAAGTGGAGACACCACTGGGATCAGCATCCCCTAGTGGCCGAGTGGATGAAGTATCTAACTTTGGATAAAGTGAAGGAGAAGCTGGAAGGTGATATCATGGATAAAATCAAATTGGACCCCATTAAGACAATGGTACATAAACTGATGGGCTGGGGTAAAGTTGAAGAATTGGACTCTCAGAGAATTGTGTTACTGCTAGACGTACCTCTAGGGACAACGAACACTGACCTTATTTCCGTAGTGGAGCGGGTTAAGTGTTTGGGTAAGGTAGAGGTGAGAGGGCATATGGCTGACCTACTCGATCAGACTTGTAGGTGTTACTGTTATGTAGTGCAGCCATTGACCCTGAGAGGGTACCTCTGGTGATTTACCCGGAAGGTGCCCAACAGGGGTGGAGGGTCATTCACATCCGGAGTGGGTCAGTCACCCCTGAGGGGTCTCCCCAGACTAATAGCTTCAAAGATAAACTGCTTAAATTGTTAGCCATGGAGGGGAGGACTACTCAAGAGTTACTGCAGGCTTTGGATCTTTCCAGTGATCCCACCCCCAAGTCTTCCCCCAGTACCTCTCCTGGGCCCCCCAAGAGTTCTATTTGGGCTCCACTGCCCCTAGTGGTTCCTTCTATACAGCTAGATTCGTACCGTAGGCTAAAACCTTTTTCTGGCACAGTGCCTGTGCCTTCAGGGGAGGATGATTTGGAGGCGTCGGTGGACTATGCCACCCCCTTAGTCCAGGAGTGGCAATGCTCTGAGGGGGAGAAACGAAAGAGACTGATGGAGAGCCTGTGGGGTCTGGCTTTAGAAGCCATTCGGTTTTTGCGGGCCACTAGCCCAGAAGCTACCGCAGCAGAGTATCTTTCTGCTCTAGAGGGGGTGTTTGGAAGCACAGAAACTGGGGAACACTTATTATGGAAATTCAAGTCTGCTAAGCAGTGGAGGAATGAAAAGCTTTCCACCTTTGTTACTAGGGTGGAAAGAGCTTTACAGAAGGCCTACCGAAAAGGGGGGAATCACCGCCCCAGCCTTAAACCAGGTCAGGTTGGAACATGTTCTAAAGTCTGCTAGATTTTCCAGTGTGATCCTGTTAAAACTTAAGTTACATGATTGGCGAGCTGCCCCACCTGAATACTGTTAATTGATGAGGGAGATTAGAGAAGTAGAGACTGATGATGAGGGGTGGGAACCCTATGTGGGGGCTGTGAATCTGAGCCAAACCCCTGAATCTAGCGAACCTGGTGAGACACACCCTTCGGGGGGCCTGATGTATCCCCAGAGTTACAAGGAGGGTTGGGGGTGTGTGCTAGTTCCTTTGATCCCCAAGTAGAAAGTGAGTTGAGGGCCGAGATCAGAGATTTACAAGAACTGGTGAGGGACTCGAAGCGAACCACTACCCACCCTGTTAGGTTTGGGGAACCTGGGTTATCTAGCAACAAATGCCCTGGCCCAGGGGAGTCCCCTTGCCCCCCAGATGGCCCCCAGCAGATGAAGTATTCCCCTCCCAATAGAGACACCTGGGACCCCAAGTTGTTACCATTGTGGGGAGGATGGACACTTCCAGACTGAATGGCAGTTGCTGGAGAATTTAAGGAAGGTCAACAGCAGACTGATCACCTGGCATCGCAGGGCCCATGTCCAACCCCCTAGGAAGGGCTTTGTGACCTGGGCCAATGCCCAAGCAACTGTCAACGTTTTGCCCCCTGAATGGTCTGATGTGGTTGGGCCCTCGATGGAGGCCCCGGTGCAAGTAAATGGGATTCCCACCCGAGCTGTATTGGATAGTGGCTCTCAGGTGACCATTATGTTTCAAGACTAGTATCAGACACATCAACCTGAGGTGCCACTACAACCCTTGGATGGTCTACATGTATGGGGGCTGAGTGACAAGGCTTATCCATATTTGGGGTATATCCAGATCTGGTTGTCATTTCCTACTTCTGTGGCTGGAGTGGATGAACAGGTGGAAACTTTGGCTTTAGTCTCCCCCCCCACCACTGGACTGTATGATGGGGTACCCTTGTTGATTGGGACCAATGCTCACATGTTTGGTCAACTAGCACAGCTGTGTTCTGAAAAGCAGGTGTCCAGGACTAGGTAAGCTCTTAGGATACCTGCTTTGATCCAGAAGGCCTACAAGACTCAGAGAAAAGCTAGTCAGGAGGAGCCTGAAGGCCCGATGGGTGTTGTCTGGAGGAAGGATCCGGAGCCATTGCTATTAGCTCCAAATGCCCAGTGTGTTTTGATAGGGGAGGTCCGGCTTAAAAAGGATGTCAAGAATAAACTATTGATGCTGGGTGTGCCTGGGGAAGGAAAGTTGCCTGGGGGCTGCTGGTTAAACCCAGTATCTTGCCTGCCAGAGCCCATGCTTATGCCAGGAGAGTGATGGTTCAAGTTCATAATGTGTCTGACAAAGAGATTTGTGTAAATAGAGGCTGAACCCTGGCTAGTGTGGATTGTGTGGACACTGCAGTGCTCCCCAATAGCAAGGGTTTGGGGAAGGATGACAGAGTCATGCCAGACTTATTTGATTTCGGTGACTCCCCATTGCCTGCTGAATGGAAAGTAAGGGTCAGTGAGTAGCTTGCCCAAAGAGAACAGGTCTTTTCCCTAAAAGAATGGGATGTGGGATGTGTGCAGGGGGCCAAACACCACATTCAACTGTATGATGAAAGGCCTTTTCAAGAGAGGTCTCGGCGCCTAGCCCCTGCTGACATAGACGATGTGAGATGGCATCTGCAAGAGATGCTTGCTGCTGGTGTGATACAAGAATCCAGGAGCCCTTATGCTTTCCCCATTGTTGTAGTGAGAAAAAAGAATGGGGCTGTTCGGATGTGTGTATATTACCGTACCCTGAACCGGCGGACTATCCCTGACCAGTATACCATGCCACGGATACAGGATGCCCTGGACTGTCTAGATGGCAGTAAGTGGTTCTCTGTGTTAGATCTCTGCAGTGGGTACTATCAGATTCCAATGGCTCCAGAGGACCGAGAGAAGACTGCATTCATTTGCCCCCTAGGTTTCTATGAGTTTATCCGGAAGTCTCAAGGGATTTCAGGTGCCCTAGCTACCTTTCAGCGCCTGATGGAATGTGCTGTGGGGGACATGAACTTGCTCGAGTGTTTGGTTTATTTAGATGATGTCATAGTGTTTGGCAGCTCGTTGGAAGAACATGAACGTCGATTGTTCAAGGTCCTGGACTGGCTGGAGGATTTCGGTCTTAAGTTATCTATAGACAACTGCCAATTCTTTCAAACTTCTGTGAAGTATGTGGGCCACATAGTATCCACTGAAGGCACAGAGACTGACCCTAGCAAAGTGGAGGCTTTAACCACTTGGCCCCAACCCAGAAATTTGAAGGAATTACTGCGGTTCCTGGGGTTCTGTGGGTACTACCGATGATTTATCAAAGACTACTCTGGGGTGATCCGGCCCCTGCTAAATCTCACTCAAGGGTACCCCCCCGACCCATAAGAAATATAAGAAGACTGCACAATCTGGGACCGAAAAGACTTATTTCCGCCCTAATGATGTGTTTGGTACTCGCTGGACTGCTGACTGCGAGGAAGCTTTCTATGACATTATATATCAACTTACTCACAGACCAGTGCTGGCCTATGCTGACCCAGCTAAACCCTATGTTCTTCATACTGATGCCAGCCTACAGGGATTGGGGGCCGTATTGTACCAAGAGCACTCGAATGGTCTGAGACCTGTAGCTTTTGCCAGCCGCAGTTTGACTCCTTCTGAAAAGAATTATCCAGTGCACAAACTAGAGTTCCTGGCTCTAAAGTGGGCCATTGTTGATCAATTCCATGATTATTTGTATGGGGCTAAGATACTGGTGAGCTTATAACCTGATCTGAAAAGTATCAGCAACATATTGGTTGTCACTGATCATTTCACTCGATATGCTCAGGCTTTCCCCACCAAGGATCAGAAGGCAACCACGGTGGCTAAAGTCCTTGTTGAAAATTTCTTTGTTCATTATGGGGCTCCCCAGCGAATCCATTCTGATCAAGGGAGAGATTTTGAGAGCTGACTGATTAGAGAGATGCTATCCTTGTGGGGGGTGTGAAAGTCCAGAACCACCCCCTACCACCCTCAGGGGGACCCCCAGCCTGAACGTTTCAACTGCACCTTGCTAGACATGCTAGGCACCCTTCACCCAAAAGACAAGCCTAGATGGAGCCAACAAATTAGCACCCTGGCACATGCCTATAACTGCACTAAAAGTGATGCCACTGGGTTCTCCCCCTACCGCCTGATGTTTGGAAGAGAAGCTCGATTGCCATTGAATGTGTGTTTTGGGGTCTGTCCTGATGGGGTTCGAGCTGATGATTATTTACAGTATGTGAAAAAGTTAAAGGCTCAGCTAAATCATGCATACCAACAGGCTCAAACCATGGCTGCCAAAAGGAACCTGGCCAACAAAGAGAGGTATGATAAAAAGGTGAAGGCACAGGAACTCCAGGAGGGGGACTGGGTATTGCGAAGAAATCTGGGACTGCATGGCAAACACAAGATTGCTGACCGATGGCACCATATTCCTCACATTGTAGTGGGCAAACTAGATGATCTGCCTGTGTACAAAGTAAGGCCGAAAACAATTCAAAGATGTTAAAACTTTACAAATCACCTGCTGCCAATTGGACAGATTTTGATAGAGACTAGCCTCTTAATGTCCCTCCTCTGGGCCTATAACTAGAGCTGCTGCCAAAAAGAGATTCAGAGGGGTTGACTCCTCAGAACTTAAACTCCGGGAGTCTTCACCTCTTCCCCCTGCTGAAATTGATCCCCTGTCTGTGGCTGAAGACAGTGAACATGATGTGGAGTATTACCCCTCTCATGAACTGAGTCAACATTTTAAAGGCAACCCCCTACCTCACTCTGAGGATGAAGCTGGGTTTTATGGACTGTCTGAGCCCCCAGCTTTGTCTCTGGAGTCCATGCTCCCAGAGGATGAAGTGGGTAGCACCAAGGGCGAAGAAGTGGGATCTTTGAGCCTGGCTGAGTTATCTGGGCTGGCTGAACTGTCTGACTTTTCAGAAGAGGAAAGTGATGTGAGGGAACCTGTTCAGGATCCGCCTGAGCAAGAATAATACTTTGAGTGCCCTGATAGCATCCCAGTAGTGCCAGAAGTGCCCTTGACTGAACTAAGTAGTGTGGGTCCTGATATAGAGGGTCATGTCCCCGAAAGTACTATGGGCACGGGGTCCCCTTCTCATGTGGAGGTTCCCTCTACTAATCTAAATGAGGCAGAGATGGAGCCAGGGCCCATAGCAGATTTTACTGAGATCCCTAGACGCACTGGCCGAGAAGCACGGCCTGTAATAAGGTTAAGTTATGAGTCTCTGGGTCAGCCTGTGGACCTGCCATTAAATGTAGTTCATAAGGGGGTTTATGTATCTCTGAGTTCATTGCCCAAACTAGTTTTGGGGGATGATGCACAACTGTTAGTATTACCCTCTGAGTATAGTGCTACTGCCCCAGTTAGTCCTCAGGTAGAGGATAGGGAAGGGTCCCCTTTGTCCAAGTGTCATAGCCAGGAAGTAATGACCTGATGTACCAAAGAAAGGGGCTGTATTTTGTGTACTGTATATAGAGAAGAAGTAAACTGTATGATGTGTGCAATCAAAAGTCTAATGTACTGTTAATTTAAACAGTTTCACCTTAAAGTGATTTAAGGATAACTACTTGATGCCGATGCCAAGTTCTTTCCAGGCCATGAAGGGTGTAACCTGTAAATGGGGGTTCCTAAAAGCCTTCCCGGGGCTTGCCTAGATGCTCGCTGCCTAACTGGTGTTCGGCATAAGGCCACTAAATGTGGGCGTTGGAGTGCTCTTAAAGCCTCCAGTACTGTCTCTTCAAGAGTTGCCTGCTTGCAGGCTTTAGTGGTTTAAATGGGGGGACTGGGGTTTCTCTGCTCAAATCCTGCCCTGGGCTACTGTCTGATTGCTCCATTTCTCCAGTCACTAAGAGTGCAGAGGGAGCCCATCTAAAAGATGTAATTGTGTCCCCAAAAGACATGTAGAGCATTGGTAAGGTTGCAGTTTGACTAACTTGCCTTTATTGCAGCTGGGACTTTGTGCTGTGCCCCTCCATTTTGGACCAGGACTGTTCTGAAGGGTCCAATAGAAGCCAGGGGGGCGCTTAAAATGGTGTATATAGTGACCAATCAGAATCAGGACTCAAACTGGAGCCACCTGACCAATGGGGATACGGCTAGTGATTCTGGGTAGTGGAGTTCTGAAGAATGGCGCCTTGTTTGCACCAATAGGGGCCGCATTAAGTGACTGGCATCTGCAGCCCACCTATGGAATTGGGTGGGGCCCGAGTGGTGGATATTGCCCTAACTGCCAAGGAGCAGAGTCGTTGTGGCTGTGAATGAGGAAGGAGCTCCGGGCTCCTGCGCCATTGAGTTTTCATGTGGGAAGCATGTGGGTGGAAGGCCAGATTCGGGCAGCTTGGTCGCCGGCGAGTATTAGATTAAATCTGCTGGGCAGCGGTCAGAGGAGGCTATGCAGGAGCGCAGCTACCTACCAGGCTCACCCTGTAGAGGACTGGAGAATTTGCTGAATCGTGCTCGGTCTGTCAGGAAAAAGTGAAGCTGCAGTGACGCGCCGATTAGCTGTGAGTTCGGTCGGGCCCTAGGAGCAGCTGCCCGGTATGATACCCCTCTGTTGCTTTTCATATAAATGTGTGGAGAAGTGTCTGAAGTTCAGGCTCAGCCCTGCGAGTGCTGTGAGAGTGCTTTTCCTTCTGGAGTCGTGAGTACTAAATCAGGGTAGCTCCCTGTTAAATGTTCCTAGCAAGGGCAAGATCTTCTGGCTACTTTGCTGACTACACTAACTGAGCCTACTGGCTCCATCTAATTTTCATAGGAATTAAATGCTCATTTGTGTCAGGGCCCCAACCAGCTGCATCGAGGAACTAGCCTTTAGGGCTTGGGTACCCATAGACAGTGACTTATAGGTTAGGCCTGTACACAGAGCCCTAGGTAGATAATCATATATTGTAGTGGTAAGCCAATCACCCTGATTCCCCCTGGTCCTTGTTATCACCCCTTAAATAAAACAGATTGCTTGTTTTGCAAAAGTACACTGGCTAGTTTGTGTATTAATGGTAAAATACTACACAGTGAATATTGTGTAACTGTACCTTACTTTTCAGGGGGTCCCTGGAGTGAGCTGAGTGGTTTGAGCCGGGGGGTAAGTGTATATGGTGAGGACACTGTAACAACCCGGAGGGCTGTGACCGAGTCAACCTCGACTGTTCTAACTCTGATCTCTCGGTGGAGGCACTCGCCAACAGATCTGGGCCCCTCACCCTGTCACAGTTAGGGCAGACAGGAGTAGTAGCCCTCAGGATAGCGCCCCCTGGGGGTTACAACTGTCCTCCTGTGGTTTTTGAAATGCAGTGTCAGGTAACTGTGAGAATAACTCTGTGGAAGACTAGTTCAGCTGGGGTTGTGTTAGTGGTTGTATGCAGAACATTTCTGTAACTAGTACAGTTCTTGTGTAAAGGATTTCTGTTCAAGTCGAGGTTGAGCCATCTTTAGTCATTTTCCCAAAGTCCTGATAAACCATTCAGCTGTTCCTTTAGCTTGTGGCCAACAAGGTATGATTTTCTTGTGGCTGAACCCTAAGCAGTCTACAAACTGTTTGAAATCAGACCCTTGAAATGAGCTCCATTGTCTGTTTTTATCTCTCTTGGGATTCCATAAGCAGAGCATATTCTCTCTAATGCTGGCAATACTGCAATGGTTGTAGTTGAAGCAATAATCTCTATTTCAGGATACCCTGACTATTCATCTGTAGTAACTAGGATATATTTCTGACTAGGCAATGGCTCAAAAAAGTCCACAGCTGCTGGGTGCCTTACCTCTCACCATGCTGGCGACCTGTGTTTGGGAATAAGCACGGTCTGCTGGGGGTCGGACAGGGGGGAGGCTGGGAGAGGATAGAATGGCCACCAGGCTGCTCTCCTCTCTCAGATTGGGGAGGTCGGCTCTCTTGGCCTAAGACCACCACCATGTGGAGGCATGATGGTGGTGCAGGCATGCATGGGAGTTGGGCACTAGGCCAGGGGTGGGGAAAGCGGCGTCGGCCGGGGGGGCTGGTAGAGGATAGAATGGCCCCCAGGCTGCTCTCCTCTCTCAGATTGGGGAGATTGGCTCTCTTGACCTAAGACCACCACCATGTGGAGGCATGATGGTGGTGCAGGCACACATGGGAGTTGGGCGCTGGGCCAGGGGTGGGGAGAGCGGCATCGGCTGGGCCAAGGCGTGCATGCATGCCTCCACACGCATGCCCGACCTTGTCTGGAACTCTTGGGATAAGGGGAGAAAATTGCAGGGGCAACAGCTGGATGATGCCCCCAGGCTGGCTCTGTGGCCCTGCTGGGGAAGTGGGAGTGGCGTCTAAGGGACTGTGGATGCCCACTATAGTCAGCTGATGGAAGCCGCTGGTCCACCAGGGAGTATAAGCACCTATATGGCAAAAAAAAAAAAAAAAATATCCACAGCAACAGTGTTCCATAAGGTATCAGGTAATTTAGACTTCAGTAGTGGTCCTGGGTGCACACCATTTCTTTACTGCCTGGCAGGCAGGACACTTTTTAATTATAGTCTCTGCAAGCCGTTCTATTTTGGGAAACCATACTTTCTGTCTCAGCAGTTTCTTGATGCTTACTATGCCAAGGTGTCCAGTGTGTGCTACTACAACAGTTTCACCTCTTAATGAGATTGGAATTGCTATTCTGTTGCTTCTCAGAATCAGACAACCACTCAGAACAGACAGTTCAGCTTTCTGCCTGGAACAAAGTGTCAGCTCAGATATGTCAATGTCAGGGTCTGGGAACTCAGTCGTTGTTATTTTGTACCACTTCTGTGTCCTTATTAGTTCTATTAGAGCCTACAGAATCTTGTCAGGTTTGGTTGCTTCCTGTGTCTCTGTATGGATTAGAGCTTTTGGCACTGCATGTGTAGCTACAAAGCTGATGTAGTCTTTTGAAGGTGACAGTGAGTTAACTGATCCTTCCAAAGGGCGCCTTGAAATATAGTCTGCTGGGTTATTATCTTTTCCTGGTCTGTGCACAGTTTTGACATCATAACCCTGGAGGTGTAGTCCCCATCTTTCAATGCATGCTGGCATCTTGGATCACAGGTTGCCAAAGGTTATGAGGGCCTGATGATCTGTAACTATTGTGAATGGTGCCTCATACACAAATAGATGGTAATGCTCACATGGCCAGACAACTACTAATGCTTCTTCCTCACGTGGAGGGTACTTTTGTTCAGTCTTAATTAGGCTGTGGCTTGCATAGGAGACTATGTGGGGAGGACTACCATCTGGTGTTTTCTGAGTTAAACATTCCCTCATGTCCAACCAGACTAGCATGTACTACTAATTCTGCTGTAAGGCTCGGACTGAAGTAAGACATGGTTATTCCGGAGGTCAGTAAATCCTTTATGGTGTCAAATGCCATCTGGCATGCAGCTGACCACTGAAATTCTGTTTTCTGCTTTGTGAGTTTCCTCAGTGCTGCACTTACTGTACAGCGGAACAGTTTTTGATATACTGTACCTTGCAAAGTAGCTAGTCATTCTTAAGAATAAGTGCACTTCACTGACATCTTTTGGTATTACTGCCTTCTTTATTGCCTGTACCTTTTTGGATTTAGTTTCGTTCCTTGATGTGAAAATATATGACCATAGAATTCAAGTGTAGTCCTGTTAAATTCACATTTCGTTTGATTCAATGGGTTAGGTCATTAGCAACCAAACACTCAAACACAGCTTTGAGAACTTGATTATGTTCCTTCTGAGTTTTGCCAAAGACTAATATATCATCACTATAATTAAGCACATTGGGAGTATTTTGTATTACCCTTTTGATTATATCTTGAAAAATTTCAGCTGGTGGGCACACTCTGAATGTGAGCCTTTTGTAGCATCTCAGGACTACACGGGTAGAAAATGTTGTCCGATAGCAAGACTCTGGTGCCTTTTCTAACTGATGGTAACCTTTGTTTAAATCTAGTTTGTAACACATAGTTGCACCATTTAAAGAATGAATGCTATCATTCACTGTAGGTGAAATATGTCTTTCTCTCTGTATTGCTGTATTTGGAAGGCTCAAGTCTAGGCAAATTCTAATCTTGCCTGGCTCTTTTGTTTTGGGGACAGCAAGTATAGGTGATGCCCATGGTGTGGGATCAGAAACTTTCTCAATTATGTCTTGGTCCTCTAGGTTCTTTAGTTCCTCTGCTACTAGTCTTCTGAGATGAAACAGGATTTGCCTGTGCCACTGATTGTACTGAAAGATATTCATGCAGTTGTATCTGACAGCCTTTTAGTTTACCTATTCCTTCAAATAAAGAGGAATTGTGCTGTATCATGCTTTTAATTCCTGGGGAGTTTTTATTAGTAACAGTCTGCACAGCAGTGATGAACTCCCGTGTTTTAGCTGTTGTGGAAGTCAACAAGCATCCAACTTTACCACGTATCACAAAGAAAGTTGCAGAGCACGGTTTGTCTTTATGCTCTATTAGTGCATCGAATTTCCCTGCTACTTTCAGGGGTGATTTTGAACCACAAGGGTAAATATTTGTTTTGACTTTTACCAGCTTCAGTTTAGTCTCTAGTTTGTCATACGTGTCCTTGTCCATAGTGTTTACTTAGACACCAGAATCAAGAAAAAACTGACGTCTGGTACTTAACATCTCAGTTACAGTGGTAGGCTGTCCCTGTCACTGAATCATTTGCTTTACATGATATCACAAACACATAACTGCCTGTGCACCTTTCTTGTTCTACATACCTGAAACCTTGTTGGACTTTTTGTCCACTTTTCTCTCTAGAGAGTGGCTGCTGACGAGGTGCAGTTTGTGTGGAGTGGCACATAAGAGCAAAGTGATTACACCATCAAACTTATGACATGTCTGGCCCTTTGCTGAGATATTACCTTTATGAGGATAGTTCCTGCCACACTTATGGCAGCAGGATGTGAACTCAAAATGTGGCCTGTCAGTTTTCTGTCAGACTTTGCAAGTGTTGTTCTGTGCCTTGCTCAATAGTTTTAACTTGTCGATCTGAGATCTCTAAAGTCCTTGCCAGAGGAAGAAGTGCATGAAACAATGACCTGTGCTTTGATCTTACTGTCCACACCCAGAATATTGCAGTTGCATGCTAGATCCATAAACGGGTGGCGTATGTATTGGTGGATTCACTTGTTAGCTGTTTGGCTGCCCAAAATTTGTCTCTCTCCAATTCACTATTTTGCTTAAGATTAAAGCACTCAGACAAGGACCTTTTGCATTGTCTTGGGTTGTACTGGCAGGGAGTGCATCATATACTGTATATCGTACACCTCACAACACGCATAATGGAGTAGTAAGGCTTTTTGTCTTTTTGGGTCAGTAATATTTACGGCAATCATAAAGTTTTCAAACTGGCCTATCTATTTCCTCCAATTGTATGCAAAGTTACTGGTATCTGAAGTACCAGATTTGGGAAAGACCTGTAACGCTTCTACCATTTCATTTACGTGTTCTCACTATTTTGTTTTTGCATGCACTCAGCTTATTATTGTACCAGTGATTGAATCGTACACTTCTATGTATTTCGTTTGTGTATAGTAACTGCTTTTTCTGACGGTGCTAGATTGAGGCAGGGTAATCAAAACAGTTTTACCTTTGTGAAGCCATGTATGACAGCAGCCTTCCAGGTCTTCCTTTTGACGTTCACTTAGTGGAACACTTATTTGATGCCAATTAGCAGACATGTAGGCAAGGCTGCATTCAGGACTTGCTACCCTATAGCTCTGGGATTTTCCTCATGGGTTCTGTAGCTTATGCACCTGTCCTCATCACCAGTTCTACTGTTCTCTGTAGTTTATCTCAGAAAAAAGACAACTGGAATCATGTCTTCTTTTGTAACATTTCAGTAACTTAACTGAGTGTCCCTGCTTCCAGCATTGCTCTGTGTTGCCCCTAGCTTGAAGCTCTCCTAGAAGCTACAGCCTGTGTCTCACGTGTCTGAAGCAGCTGCCACTGAATACTAAATGAAATCAGTTTAAGGAGACAGAACTACATTTCTCTAAACACTACACCATCTTCCGTTGGGGAGCGTCCCCCAATCTGCTGCTCCTCTTGAATTGCCACCTATGGTCATCTAGGTGGCAATGTTGTGGCAGAGCTTGCCACACACCCTCCCTGGAGAAAGAGGGCATCCTCTAGGATGCTCAGTTCTCCCCCCACCCTCCGGTCCCAGATGACCCAAGTTTGCCGGCATCGCAAGTGGTAGTGCAGCCACTATGCTGATGGGACAGCCACTTTCTCACTCTTAAGAAAAATGTGGCATGGCAACCCATCATGTAGCTGAGGCTCCTGAATAGATAACTGTAAAAACAAATGTTCAGAATGGTATCACTGCAAACAGGGATCCTATTCCTACAGATAAGAAATTGGTTGGGGTCACTAGACCCAAGGGAAGCAGACTTCTACATCCCCAGAAGCAAAGCATCAGTTTCTCTGTGGCAGTTTGGGTATAAGTTCTGCTGCAAGTCTCCCTGTTGCCACAGCACTTCTGCAGCATTAGTTTCCTACTTTTGCTGAAATTCTGCGGTGGCACTTGGGGGCTTTTGCAACAGTCAGAGACCCCCCCCAGCACCCGGGTAGGGGAAAAATGTTTGCTTTGGGGCAGAAGCCTACGACCCAGGGCAGGTTGTCCGTTAACTCCAGAGTTCTTACACATGTAGCAGTAGAAAGATAACCCCCCCACCCATATTGGCCCCATCACTCTTCCTATCCCACCCTTTGATCCCCCAGGGTCAGCATATTTGAAGTGGCAATATTTTTATCAGCTTCCATACTGCACTGGGATCTACATTCTTCTAGTTTCAGTGACAGGCCAGAATGCCATTTTCTTGTTCTAGTAGTGCTTTATGCGACTGCACGCAAAACACTTCTGGGCCAAGAAACTGCAAGTCATAACTGGCAGTTAAATTAGAAGGATGAGGATCATTGCACAGCATGCAAACTGATAAAAATATTGCTGCTTTAATTAAGATGACTCTGTGAGGCACGCAGCTCGGGATTGGAGGACATGGGGCTGAGCAGGGTGGGGGGTAGGATTTACCATTTTCTGTTTTTAAGGTAAGTACTAGCAAGCAAACAAATAGGCAGGGGCTATTCCAAAATGCTATTCAGAATGGTTTTTAAATTCCATGGAATTCTGAAAAGCATTCTGTGGAATTTAGCGTAAACCAGGCAAACGTTATTTGCTAGTGATATGATCTATGGAATAATGTTCCTTGAGGAGTCACTGTAAATTACAGATTTGTATTTTTACAATTTATACTGATTTTTCAAAATAAATAGCAGAAAATTATTCTGTAGTTCATGTAAACTGCGGAAAAATATTCTGCGGCTTACATAAAGTTCTGCAGCAATCTCTGTGGCTGTAGAATTACTGAAAAATTGGGTCCGTGCCATAAGGCATTGCCACTGAAAATATTTAAAGTTACAGTTCAAAGCAATCCCTTTTGGACTGACAACAGTACCTAGGGTATTCACAAAGTGCTTGTCAGTGGTGGCAGTTCACCTGTGCAGGAAGGGGATAGTGTTTTTTTTTCCCACCCAGACAACTGGCTAGTATGTGGAAATCTCACAAGAGGAGGTGGGGTGCTCAATTCAGACTGTAAGAAGCACCATGGAGGGATTAGCCATTCAACCAAATTTAGAAGAGTCCCACTTGGAGCCTGACAGCTTCTGGAGATCATATATGCAGAAATAAATACAGAACTGGGCAATACTTCCTCCCTTAACAAAGGGCAGAAGCACTTATTGATTGTGCAAACACATACTAGGCAGTCCTATCAAGGACTGGGGAGGAACGTTTGATACTTTTTGCCCACATGGCTTCAACTACAGCAGTGGTGTCACGGGCCAGATTGTAAATAAAGGGCATTTCTTGCTACCTCAGAAGGCACTGGCATCAAAGAAATGCTTCATTGCAGCAGTACGTACCAGTATCAAGTCAATGAATTCAAGAACTAGAGTGGCTGAAAGAATTGGAGAAACTCTGCAAAGGTACCTGTTTCTTCAATGCTCACCTATTAGGATTCTGACCACAGATGCATCCGTCCTAAGTTGGGGAGGGCATTTGGAGGGAAGAACAGTAAATGGAGTATGGAATCCCCAACAAAGAAAGCAACACATAAACCTGCTGGTGGTCAGGGCAGTTCCATGATGTCTTTTTCCTTACTGGTCAATGGTTGATGGTGTGGTTGTTGTGTTTAATAAATACCTGAGATCCAAGACTGGATGTAATTGAACTGGCTGAAACTCAACCATGACAAATCTGAAGTGTACTGGTGTTTGATCCAGGTCACAGGGGGAGAGTAACAGCTGCAGATAGAGAGACAGGACTTTGGCTTGGTTCTTCTGGGCTTGTGGCTGAACCTAAGGTGAGAAATCTGGGAGTTATTCTGGATGAGGGGCTGACTTTTGAGGATCAGATCTTGTCAGTCATCTGGAGTGGTTTCTACCATGTAAGGAACATTTCACAGATTAAATCCCTTATCCCCCCCGAGGACTTGGCCACATTACTGCATGCTTTTGTGATCTCAAGGCTTAACTACTGTAACACTGTGTACCATGGGAGTCAGCAGACGTATGCTGTGGTGCCTACAGCTAGTGCAGAATGCAGCTGCTAGGTTGCTGACTGGCCTTTTGTGGTCTAGCCTTGTCTCCCTGGCACTGTGTGAACTGCATTGGCTGCCGATTAAGTGGTGTATCTCCTTTAAAGTTGGGATAATAACTTATAAGGCCCTACGTGGGCTGGCCCTGGTTTCCTGTTGGAGCTCTTGCATCCTTACTTGTCTTCACGCTTGCTTTGATTCACTGAGGAGGGCCTCCTGCCATTTTCGGGGAAGATTAAAGACCTCCGGGGACTGGACCTTTGAGGTGGCAGGCTCAATCCTTTGGAACTCACTCCCAAAGGCCCTGAGGGAGGGCTCCTCAGTGGAGGCCTTTAAAAGGGGTCTCAAAACACATCTTTTTGAACAAGCTTTAAGGGGGTGAAGGTCCCCATTGTCAGCTCCCTCAGCACTGACTTTTAGTTAGAATAGTTATTTATGAATTATTTATTGACACTGTTTTATTACATTATATTTTCTTAATGCATGGTTCATTGCTGCTATTGTGTTATTGTAATGGCACCCTGGGCCTCAGCGGAAGGGTGCCATAAACAAATAAAATGTACTACTACTGAAAGATCAAACAGTCCTGATGGGGTAGACAAATCAATCACCATGGGCACAGAAAAGACTGAGCTCTCAAACACAGTTGCATAAAGAATTTATTTTAAACACCGTGATCATGCAAAAACAAGAATCATTCACCTAACCAGAGCTGTGATTCGCACCATGGAAGCTGAACACATCCGTATGTATTGAAGCAAGCTCATGTGCAGAAACATTGCAGGGGAATTAAATGTGGATTTGAAACAATGCTGTGGGACCACATTTTCCAGGTACATAATAAACATCCATCCTCTTTCAGACTTGTGGCCCTGCAGCACACTGAACAAGGGCATCGAAGTGGTGGTTTTTAAACAGAATACAGAGAAGAGAAGCTTGCTGGATTCACTATCTCAATACCTTGTCATCTTAGAAACCTAATGAAGTCTAGGTTTTGTACTTTTTCTAGTCTAAATGTTGTTAGATCTGTTGGTTATTTATGACATGTGGGTTTTGTATTTCTTCTTTTTTGAGAACTTCATTAATTTTTTTGTTGTTTCCTATTTATGTGCCTTTATATTCAGCCTGCATCAGGCCTCTCTCAGACCCCAGAGAGCCACAACCCTGTCATCCTACCTTCTACTAGGACTTACCTGTTCTCCTGCTGTTCATCCACAGAATCCCCTCCCACTGGTGAAGATCCTCAGGCTGGCCCAGGTCAGAAATGCTGCAGTTGTGTGCAGGAAGCCAGCCTGGGTCAGCGGGTGCAAGGTCTTCAAGCTCCGTGGGGTCCATTGTACTGTCATGGCTGAGAGTTTTTAAACTTTTTGATCCCTCCCCCTCCATCTCTGGGATGCATACTCAGGCCGATGTGAGCGCATAGCATCAGCTTTGTAACAGCCAATCATGTCCTGCCCTGCCCCTGAGTGTACTACCAGCCTGCACTATCAGCCATGGCCACCCAGGTGGTGGTCACATGGTGGACTGGCTTCCCTCTTCCCAGGAGAGGAGAACATCCTGTGGGACACTCAGTCCTCTCCTCCAGGCCAGCTCGTTCACAGCCTGGGCTTGTTCCCAAACCTTGGTTGCCGGTATCATGAGCAATAGTGCTATCGCTGCACTGGCAGTCTGGCCAGGACTTCATGATTTTCATGGACATTATTGCACTTCTTGATTCTTGAATATGCAGTGTATTGAGGTCCATTGTGGAGAAAGACCTTTCTTGTTTACAGTATGCATATACAATAGTTGATGGAGTTTGTATTTGTATGTATACCGTTGCTACAGCAACTGTAAGACAGCAAAGACCAGTACAGCAACAGAATCGGCTGTTTGCTGTAGTGGTCTGCTGTCTTACCAACGCCGCTGTATCTGGGGAGTTCGTCCACTCCCTGAAACAACTCCAACTTGGAGTTGGTAATCTTTAGTGCAGGGGGTGTGGGGGACAGAGCCCCCTGCATGGGGTAAAGCCTCCCACAAAAAACACTTGTGTTTCTGGACAGCACAATGCCAACTGTTGGCATTGTGCCATCGCTGTAATGGCATTTGACAGGATTCCTGTTGATGCGGCATGTTGGAACCATATTTGTAGATCTCTGTCCTTGATAATTTGTGTTAAGAATATACAGTTTCATATATTATATATTCATACAATTTGTGGGGACACAAATCCAATAGCATAAAAAAGGTTATATTCACACATGTGTGATACATTTTAGAACCCAGATTATACAATGGCAAGAAAGAATCCTGGGCTCTGATTGGTCAGTCTGGGGCAGGACCTGTGATGTTATCGCAGCATAACATCACGGATCTAGCCCCAGCAGACACATGACTGCATAATATGACAAAAAAAAAAATCACTACACATGGCCAGTATTTAGCAAACATTTAAAAATGTAAATCCTTTCCTCCCACATCAGTCTCCCACAGCACACAAACCAGCAAACATCAAACCCAGAACACTCACACATAGCTCCAAACGCTGTTATCACTTTTGTTTTATTTTTTTAAACAAGTGACGTGAAAGCTGTGTTAGAGATTGGCTTCACAGTGGTTCCGTGCTGCACTGGCTATCCACGCTTGCTGAACAACCTAATTTTTAAAGAAAAAAAAATCTGACCGTTAAAGCCGTCACAATGACTTTTCAAGGTAGCACTCCCAGTGCCTCCAGCTGTGTACAGACTCCCTTCTCGAAAACATAACATAAACACTGTCAGTACAAACAGCTTCTTGGCACTCCCTCCCAGTTTCCACAACCTCCCCACTGATGTAGTGAGTGACTGTGTGTATACCATGATGCTTTATTTCCTACCTGATCAGCATTCTCTGCCCTCATGCTGTTATCAGGAAAAAGGTCTAACAGAAAAACACAGCCACAATAGTGTGTGTGTGTGTGTGTGTGTGTGTGTGTGTGTGTCAGGGTGATCTTCAACCTTCGGGTGCCACCAGAATGACCGCGATAGTGAGAGCGGCGAGGAGGAGGGAGCATATAGAGCGAGAGAAGGAAAACAGAAAAATTTAACAGGAAAAAACCCACATGGTTTTAATAGTACACCAATTGAATAGGGCAGAGAACGACAACACAAAGCTTAAAGAACAACAACACATGGATAACTGTGGGGAGTGCAGAGCCATGGTAACAACAACCCCACTTGTGAGGTTACCAGAGGTCAAACTGCTCTTGTGATAGATAATGTATCACATAGATCCGCATTGCATATCCCACATATGCAAATTACTGTAACATAGCTATAAGAATGGGACACCTCACCCCTGGGGAAGTAGTGTCAGCTTCAAGCTGTAGGAGTATGTTCAGTGGGCATGGATGGGAGTACAGCTCTGGTCAATGGAGTGTTGTTTTTTCATGATCACATTATATAAAATATATAGGATAGTGTATGGCGTCCCATACACAACAAGGCTATTCTTTACCCAAGTTGTTACTATGATGACTGTTGACCTTAAGAGTGAAACTTGAGAGGTCCTTCAGTTGTCACAATAACAATGAGGGTGAAGAGTAGCCTTGTTGTGTATGGGATGCCTTACGCTGTTCTATATAGTGTATGGACAAACCCAACACCATTTCTGACTGTGTAGAGACAAAAAGCAGGAGATCAGAAACATCGTTGGCAATGAGTTGCTACCTTGGCTCATGGGTGGCGTGCCCAATCATTTTCATCTCCACTCTGACCTCTGACCTATAATATGCACCCTCTTATCTCCTCTGACAGGCGACCGATCACTTGCCACTGAGGCTGCACTCTGATCTGATAAATAGTGAGCATGACCACCCACACAACTTTTAGCACGTGCCAGATACAACATTATTTAAACATTGCTGACAACCGCTCACTTCACTTGCGCACTAGCGGTGGCAGCACGAGTGACAAACAGCTTCAGAGCATTGTTGGCTGACGTCAGTACTGCAGCAGAATGAAAAGTGGTTCTGCTAGAGTATGGACGTCACTAGTGCAGCAGAATGACTTTTTACACAGCATGGAAATCCGTGCTGAACTACATTCCACCAGACACTATAAATTAGCCTGGGACCACAAGCTTAGTGGGTTGTGTATGAATTGACCTTATCTGACTGTGCAGTGTGTGTTTTTTTTTTATTGTGTATACAAAGTCCAAAATTTTCTTTAATTTATAAATTCTAAAGTAAACCTTGTTTCATTTTCAAAACACTGAAAGCATCATTGGTGGATTCTGAAAGTTTCATACTTCAAATCTCTGCTATTGATAAGTTAAAAAATAAGCCCTTGTTTCCATAACACAAAGCACAAAACCTGCTTCACCAAATTTCACCAAAAGTGACAAGTCACATGATCTTGGACCATGCACATTTCATTTTCCTGCATCAAAAGACAGCCAGGTTATAAGTGACTGAAACTGGGATGTAGTATGGAAATGCCTTCTCAACCCTAACTATAGTCACACTACAGTGCCACTATAATATCAACATAAAAATGATTTAAATTATATATACAATAATGCATGGAAGTGAGTGCATAATGAGAAATTATGTCCACCCAAGGTGTGGGATGCTACATAAACTGCGAGGGCGAAGCCCGAGCGGCTTATAAAAGCATCCACACCGAGAGTGCTCATACTGTAATTTCTCATTATGCACTCACCCCATGCGTTGTTATATAGTGTATAGTAGAGTATTGTTCTGCATAGAATTCCATCCATTTCAAAATGCTGTTGTACCTTTGTTCAAAGGTCATGGAATGTGATTGTGCCTTTCTGTGGCACAACAGCAATCTGAAACCTTCAGAGACTACACTAGTCAGTTTTGTTTTGAAAGCCAATAACTGCTGCACACATATTTCACTTAAAACTCTACACTGAAAAGTACAGGATGAGCAGTTTTATGCATAAACAATGTGTTCTGCCACCTCAGGGTTCTGATTCCCATGGACCTCTCGAGCTTTGCTGTCAAGGTCAGAGGGAATCAGAAGCCCTCTGAGGCAAAACACACTGGTTGTGCATAGATACCCATCCAGTATTCTCTATTTTTCACATGGGAAACTAGGAAAATATTGAAAGACGTTTATTTATTTATTTATTGAATTATGTTGAGCAGGTAGGCCCTCTGAGACCAAGTGTCCCTTTCTGAATGACGACCCCGGTTTAATTACATAGTGGTGTATCAGAGCAGACTTCATTCATTCAGACATCATCGAATTACAGTGGTTATATACACTCATGACTCAGCAGCAAAGTTGCATACATTCAGTGTCAGTTAGAAAATACAACAGTGGTCTGACAAGTCATTCAGGCAGCTGACTGAACATGCCAGGCACAAAGAGTAGGAGTCATAAAACAAGTGCAAACATTTGCAACAGGGGCTTGCCTTAACTTTTTTTTGCACTAGCCAGACGGGCTAGTGAACCAGAGATTGCACTAGCCTGCAGAAATTTGCACTAGCCCACAGTCAGTATGGTTCATAGTGATTTGTTAAACAAAAGGCAAATGAAATTGAAATGTATCAAGCACGTGTCTGAATTTATTTGAAAGCTAAATTACAAATGAACTTTGTGAAATATACCACTTCATACGTATATATACATAACACTCTGTGAAGTCAGTGTCTTAATGTCATTGTCATAAAGTTCTTAATATAAAAGTCAAACAATCCTTAAATGTTGCTCGATTGTGTGGTGTCAGCGTAGTGTGGCTCACTCTCAAGCACACTTGTATCACTATCACAGTCACTCTCAGCTCAGACAGACCTCAGGGATAAGACTGAAAAGAACAGCGGAGGTCGGAATGCTGGTTTAACCTCCCTATGTTCCTAGGCTGTAGACTGTTAGTCTCTTGTTTGATTAGTGCCACAATCTCTCACTGTTACGACCACACCCTGGTGTAAATGCTGGCAAATCTAGCGATGTTGTTTTACTTTAGGGGTGGGGGGGTGGACTCGGGGGTCTGTCTTTGTACCATTACTGCCAGCGGAGATAAGAAACCAGCTGTTAAAGTTGGGACGGAGGAGCCAGTTTTCTCGTTGGTGCATGTTTGCTGCAGCTGCTGCTTCAGAGTTTTCGAAGCAGCTTCTCAGAATTATGGTGACCACAGGGTGACAGGGTCGGGACAAGGCATCCTACTGTTCCGACCGTGCCATGTCCTGACTCCTGAATACTACGGGATGTTGACTGTTCAGTTTGGGTGGGGGGTGCTCAGGTCATGTTTTCCTTTGGAGGAGCCCATTTTCTCACTCGTGCTTATTATCTGCTGCCACTGCTGCTTTGCAACTTCTCAGGTCGTGACCACAGCACAGAGTGACAGGGACAAGGCTAAAACAAATGGAACAGCGGAGATGAGGTTGGAGTGCATTACACTTCAGCAGCCTATCTTGATTTACTTCTAACCCAATGTTATGCTGCAAACTCTGCCCTACCACTAGTCTTGACTTAAATACTGAGCTGTTTGTCTTTAATTATGTACAGTTTGTGGCCTCACTTTTTCAACTGTGCTGTGTACTGAATACTGCTGCTGGGGCGTTGTTCAGTTTGACTGGGTGGGGGGCTCCTTTTTGGTCTCAGTCAGTTGTCCGATCCTGGTTTTTTTTTTCTTTGCGGTCTCACTGCTCTGACTTTGCTTCATGCTAGTGTTTTTTTTTTCTTTGCAACTGCACAAGTGCCACACAGCACAACAGGCAGAGAGTGTAACAGCAGTTTTTCACCGGAGGAACTGCAGTAGCGCAACTGGGCAAGTGACCGAGATCCTGCACCAGCTCGCGGCAATGTGCACTAGTACCCAGGCTAGTAAATGAATGTTAAGATTGACCCCTGATTTGCAGTAATAAAGAGGAGAAACAATATCAGTGAAGGAAGGCATATTGGTTACAGTCTAGTAATAATAGTTTTAGTCCTTTCTTAAAGGCCGCAAGGGAGGAACTGTCTTGGAGGGTGGGTGGTAGGTTGTTCCATAAGGATGGGCAGTAGTAGCCAAGAACCTTTGTACTTCTAGGAGTGTACTGCTTGAGGATTGGAGTTTCCTTTTTTGAGTCTTAATAATCGGTATGTCTTTTAAACTACAGTAGGTGGAGTTGTGTCTTATTAGTTTAAATGCCAAGCTGAGCAGGGAGTAGTCTAGTCTACCGTCTAGTGTGGGCCAGTTTAATGATTTTAGAACACTGCAGTGGTGCTCCCTGAGTGAGGCCCAGCTACAAAGTGACATTCTGTGGCACTTTGTCAAGTCAGAGAACTGGGCAGCTCTGAGGATCAGGGCAACATAAAACAGCACATGGAGCAGCATGCAATTTGCAACCGCTAGCCTAGATTCTTTTGTTAGGAAGTTGTTGAGGTGGTAGAGGAGCCCAGTTTTTTGGAGCAGTGACTTTCTTCTACATGAGGTTTTGGGGTTAATTCTTGGTCAGATCACCAAGCCCCTTACACATCTCCTTAACCTCTCATTTTCCACAGGAACAGTCCCTCTAACTTGGAAATTGGCCGGCGTAATTCCCCTTCACAAAGGCGGTGACCCCTCCTTGTCAGTCAACTATAGACCCATCTCGCTCCTACCAGCAATAGCTAAACTACACTAATCCTTGGCCCACACTCGACTAGCTGACTACCTTGCAACAAACAAATCCTCTCACCCCATCAGTCTGGCTTCAGGGAACACCACTGTACAATTTCCTCCCTTCTGCACGTCACCAACCAAATCCAAACTGCTTCCAACCAAAGTTTCCTTACAGAAGCAGTATTTGTCAATTTAGCCAAGGCATTTGACTCCGTATCCCATCCCCTTCTCCTACAGAAGCTTGAGGCAGCTGAACTTGCCCCCATGACTCTAAGGTGGTTTTAATCTTATCTATCCACCAGATTCCAATCTGTTAGAATCGCTGATACCACATCCCCCCCCCATCCTGGCGGGTGTCCCTCAAGGTTCTGTTCTTGGTCCCATCCTTTTCTTCCTCTTCATTAATGACCTTCCCTCCTCTTGAACCACTTCATCAGTACACATGTATGCAGACGACACCATCCTCTTTACCTCCGGTCCCAACCTGCTTGAAGTCCAAGCTACCCTACAAAGCGACTTCGACAACATTCAGTGCTGGTTCAGCCAAAACCAGTTGAAACTGAACACCATCAAAACTGTTTCCATGGTTTTTGTCTCTGCCCAGAAACTTAGCTGTACTACCTCCCCCGGCCCCCTGACACCTCTCTCGACAACTCCCCATTTGACCAAGTCACCAGATACAAGTACCTAGGCATTTGCCTGGACGCCCATCTGTCTTTTTCAGCTCACATTGACTCTATCACCTCCAAGCTGTGCCCCAAACTTGGCATGCTATACTGGAACAGGGACCCTCTGCCGTTACCTACCAGATGTGAAATTGTCTCTAAAATGATCCTCACCATACTAGATTATGTGGGTGTGGTTTACAACTGTGCCCTGTAACCTCTCTTGCCCGGCTGGATACTCTTTTAAACTCATTTTGCCGCTTCGCAACAAACTCCCCCTTACGCAGCCACCACTGTGATCTTAACTCCCTTCTCAGACTAAGCCCCTTATCTCACATGTGCTATATACATACCCTCAACCTTATAACTAAGTACTAGTTCAACTTGCTCCCTTCCTATCTTGAGGACTGTCTATCCTCATACTCCCTATCCCCCTATGAACTCAGGCACAGAAATGAAAGATCCTTCACCCTGTCCTGACCCTCTTCCACAGCAGGCAAAACTGCTTTCTCCTACTGGCTTCCCTACTTGTGGAAAACTTACCCCTGCTATCAGAAACTCACTCTCTCACTCTAGCTGCAAGCAACAGCTACGTCTCCTTCTTCTATCCTTATGCCGCTACTACAACCGAGTTAAACCCACTTCCTCTACTGACTTTACCTTCCTACAATCCCTCCCCAGCACTTATTAGAGATTTATTATGCAGAGCACTTACTATTGTATAGTTCACCTTAGAGATTCATCACATGTCATTTTTTTGCTCTCACTGCTGTATTATATTGATTGTAATTAGCTGCTATTGTTCTGTTAACTAATTCTCTGCACTTATTGGGTCCTATTCACAAATGGCTGGGGTGGCTACATGCCATGTAAGTTGGGCATGTAGCCACTGCATAGCTGCTCGTGCCCACTCCACTGCATTCACTACATGGATGCACCCCTCCCCATGCACCTGATCCCCCAACCGATCATGGAGCTCCACTTTTGGGGCGGGCTGGGGGTCAGTGAGGGGGGGTGAGCCAGCACTCCATGGCATGCACAACCTCATGGAGTGCTGTGCACGGGGGTTGCAAGATCCGCATCTGGGAGGCAGCCGTAAACCACTGGGGCCAGCTACATGCCCCCAGGGGAGGTTGCCTCTGGACATGGTGGGCCAAGCGGGTAGGCATCGGCACCCCCCAACAAAGCAGCCCCTGCTGTTGGGGCACATCTGGGTCTGGGGTCAGGAGGGCGGGGTGACCATCCACAACGGCTCGGTCAGTGCTCTGCATGCTGGCCAGCAACTTTGCACCCAAGGCGCATAAGGGATCCACTGAGGGTCCCTGCCTGAGCTGCCGATTGGCTGCCTGCCATGACCTGCATGACGGGAGGGGGGGCAGAGCTGCATAAGGGAGCTCGGGAGGGGCTGTTGTTCATGAATGCGGCCCCCATGCAGAAATTCCTCAGGTGTAGAGCTACACACCCCAATCCATTCCCCTTGTGTGTTCTCTTATAAATAGGCCCCATTGTTTGTATTTCTACTGCTCCTTTCCCCCAGGTCACACCTGGAATCAAGCCTCCGCTCAGCGTGCCTTTCCCAGTTACCAAATGTTTAAATAAAATAAATAAAATATGTACCCCAGGTATTTAATAGACTCCACTACCTCAATGGGAGACTCGGGCAGCGTATTAATTGATAACAAATGCTGACTGGCTAAACCCACCTGTCTGGGGCCAAACAGGATAGGCAAGTTTTTTTTAGCATTAAGGACCAATTTGTTGGTCATGAATCATACTTTAAGCTCTTGGAAATCATTTTAAGAGCTGACAATTAACACTATGTATGTCTTTGGAACTTCTGTAAAGTACCGCATCATCAGCATAGAGCAATAGGTTTTGCCCCACAACAATTTCTCAGCACGCCATTAACAAAGAGGGAAAAGAGATGGGGACCAAGGATGGATCCTTGTGGAACACCATTTGCAATTGGACACAGCCCCAACTAGGCTCCCTTCTATTTTACTAACTGCATCCTTTTGAATAAATAATCAGACACTCATCAGTGGGACTAGCTGTCAAGACCCAATTGTTTCAGCTTAATCAGGAGAAGACTATGACTGACAAGGTCAAACACTTTGGTGCGGGCTATGAAGAAGAAGTTGGTGGTGGACATAAGGTAGCTTTTAGGAAAAGACATACAGTGGTTCCCATTGTTGGGTTCTATCATGACTAAAGATATTGTGATACTACTGCCATAATATCTTCAGTCACTACTAGTTGTAATGCTTGGCGTCAGTGTTTTAAATGCTATAAATATACAGTATTTTGTTATTTGCAGGGTTGTTAATAAACCAGCAGGTGGCACTGTACAGAAACAGTGCTGTGCATGTGTGTGCCTTCAGAAGCCCTTTAGCCTACAGGTTGTAGTAGTCAGCTGGAAAATTGGAAGAAGACAACAAGTGCAAACAGATGACCTTGACTAACTTTGTCGATTCTTCACTCAAGATACTGACTAACACAACTAGATATGAAGGAAGCTGATACTGGGCACCACGATAAACAATTTACCAAAGAATTTACTGCAGTGCATCTTTCCTCATGACAAACTAACCAAAGTAGAATATCAGTACCCTACACCCTACTGATACAATACTGCTATTGGCCGAAGTACAGAGATTCTTAATGTTAAAAAATGTTTCAGCAAGGAAGTCATAGTGAGCACTACGACACAAGATCTAGTAGACGTTGAAACTGATGGGGAATGGGACATTACAGAAGGATGCTTTTGACAACAAATTGATACTATAAGAGGCTATCATTATCTCAATGGTACTGCATTTTGGTAAATAATTTGGAATAGAAAATGTATACTGTATGAAGAGATACACAGAGTTGGAGAAGACACTAGTGAGAATGAGTTAAACAATAAAAATAATGATCTATGTAGCACAAAGGATTATTGTCTTTTGGGTGGCATGTTAAGAATGAATACAGTACTTATTCAGAACCACAATGTGTAACTGAAGATACTGAATGTGAGACTTGCTAATAGAGAACAATAATATGAGACTTGCTAATAGAGAACAATAATGAAATATTAACAGTGTGCAAACAGAAGAACATTTTATCTTTAATGAATCTTTGTTATTGAAAGGACAGTGTAGGTTTACAGATGATCAATACATCCCGTTACTCCACACTGAATGTAAGAATTTAAATCCTGGCTCTTGATGTCATTTTAGAATGCTATCATTTGTCTACTGGGCCAGATGTGACATTTTCCCCCTTATCCCCATAGCACTCATAGAGCTTGTCACAGCACCTAACCTCTATGACCCTGCCAAGTCCCACCCGTATCCAAGCTGCATGGGGCCCTACAAAGTAATGTGTTCTAGCTCTTCCTTCCCCGAGAGTATTGCCTTGCTGATGCTCCTGCAGTTGTGAGTGAGTGCCAAGGTTTCTTCTGCTGTCTCTCAGCAATTAAGCCATCATAAGATTCTGGATTTTTTTTATATACAGCGATGTAATCAGCTTAGGAGGTCTTACTACACTAGATCTTAATACATTAGGTAATGAGCTTTTATTTCCATAGGACACCCACTGTTGATCCTCCACTTATTGAAGAAGGGAATGATAAGAAAAATATATGTAGGATGGGTTTATGCTGGCAGTCTTCACTGGATAAAAAAATAGTATCACCTGAGCAATGAGACTTGGAAAATCACAAAAGGTTCAAAAGGTTTAAATTCAACTCCCAAACGTTTAGACTTTTCCTCCATATGTACACCACAGACCAGATTTTCAAAACCTCTGAGACTGCCATAAGCCCCTGATGTACCGATCATATGGTGCATAGGACTTGCAGCAGTCTCCTGGCCAGTGACTGGGATTTTCACTCACCTGCACCAAATGCCGCAAGTTAGACCAGCTCCCCCCGGTCAAACTTCGGCATTCATCAGACCATTTTTACTGGGCTTATGCCAAATATTTGGCGTAAGCTGCTGTTAACTCATTGCCTCCACAGAAGCTTTCTGAAGTCTCAGCACTTGTCTCCTGTATACTGTTAACAGTTAATCCTGGGCCCTTCTAAGCAAAATCAAGCCATAATTGGCATGCCGCAAACAAATGCTAATAGCACAAAAAACGTAAGTGCTAGACACAAAGTATGAGTGGCAAAATTGTTCAGCATAAAATTACCTTTCCAACAGTTGTATGCAAGGAATAGCAGGTAATTTAGTTTTATTTCTGTGCTGGTCGAAACAGCAAAACAAAATATTTTTTCCACAAAAAATGCACATAAACTTTTTTGTTGGGAAATATGTAACATATCAACAACAAATTAAGCATCCAGACATTAGATGTCATTTTAATAATTTGTTTATAAAAAAACAGCTATTTCTGTAGTATTAAACATAATTTTTCCCCATTTGAGTCAAGGTGTATTCGTGAGGTTTGAGGGACAAATCTGAACCATACACACCATACCGTAAACAAATGCATATAACTCCTAAAGTATACATGACACACACAACATATCAGTGGCAAAGTTGTTCCACACAAATTGCTTTTCCAGGTTCTATGCAATCAACTGTACTCACTTTGTTTTTGTTTATACTGGCTGAGATACCCAGAATGTGTGTTTTCTTCAAAGTGCTTAGGTTGTTCTAGATTGACAAAATATCATAAACAAATATGAATAACTCCTGAAGTGAACATGATACACACAAAGTGTCAGTGGCAAGGTTGTTCAGCACAGCATTATCTTTCTAATAGTACTATGCAGCCAATTCTAATCAATTCTGGCTGGCAAGTAATATTAAAATATGTGAGTGACTTCTCCAGATGTTTCTAGAGCACACAGGAAGTCTGTAGGTGACTTCTGTAGGCGTTCTGGGACACACTGTAGTTAGATTTGCTGACGCCTACAGACGTTTCTAGGAGGCAGTGAGTTAAGTGAAGAAAGTGTTGCAGCTGTGCCAGAGACTATACAGTCGGGTGCAGTTGCGGCAAAATGGTTTGCCACAGCTGTGGCAAAAAATGGATTCCACACAATGCTTCATGCAAGCCCTTTATCACCTTTTGAAAATCTGGCCCCAGGTCTAGAGAGAGAGGATAACATTTTTTTACAGATGTCTGTCTTGGTCACTGATGTGCTACGGCACACAATGCAGTGCCATGACCCTGATGCCTTCTAGGGTATGTCTTTGTGTTCCATTAGGGAGCAGTAGATTACAAGAGAGGAGGCAGAGACATGTCTGTTAACCATAGAGGAGAATGATTTGTAAAAGAAGCATTCAGTCTTGTAAATAAGAAGCATGGCATTCATTTCCCTTTAATTAATTCAATTATTTCTCTGTTTTTGGACCAGTGACTGCGCTGCCACGAGCTGCTCAAGAGCTGCCAGCGATGATGAAGTTGCAAAGCGCCTTTGGGATGTTAGCTGTCAAATGCTGGGGATAAACTGGAGCTGAGCTGCAAAACTGCTGAAGAGCTTTCCTATACTTTTCCTGCATACCTAACATTTATATGAAGTGTGGGACAGAGTCTTTTCCTTTTACAGCTTTCTTTTGGGTTTTTAGACCATCTGTTGTATCCTAGAAACACATGCTGACAACTTGTTCTGTAGGTGTTCATTTTCTAATTTATACTTTACAACACTAGAACTATTTAAAAATCAATAATAAACCAGTAAAGCAGGACAGAGCACTGAACTGAGCATTAGGTGTGCATTTTAAATGCAGCTGTCTCTTGTTAAATGTCATGAAGTCTTAAGTCAAACAGCTTCTTTTCAAATAAAGACGTCTTTCCACTTTTGGAGCTCGTTTGGATGTGCTGTGCTCATGGGTTATCACATTCATTCATTAATTTTAATTTATTAAGTAATTTAATATGTTTATTCAGTTACCATTGGATGGAAGACACATTGCGCTTAGGCTGTTTTTCAATGGTTCATAGAAGGCAATAAAAACAAGTACATAATTATAAATGCACATAAGCCAGATTATAGCACTTTAAAACAGAACTATACACAGTCTACAACTAACTAATCAGTATATATGTTTGAATATTTTGGATCCAAATTCAGAGCCCCCTGGGAGCATTAACAAGATGTGTGATGGGTCAACCCTATGTTTATATGTGCAGTTACTGTGCCTTTGGGTGAGAGAACCGCAAAGTAAAGTTGAACAGTTCTGGCACGCAAAGGACTTGAGAAAAAACTCTTATAACCAGAAAAATCATGGGAACTGTACTTACAAAAAAATAGAATAATAGATAGATAAGTGCGTATTACAAGGCAGTAATACCATTGAGAGGTTTTGGGGACATGGAACCTTGAGAGAGAAGCTTGAGAGGCCCTAAAGTCCCCAAAACCTTGTTATGGTATTACTGCCTTGTAAAACACCTATCTTTCTTTTATTTTTTGTAATATATGGATCCATTGATAATACTACAGTTGGAGATGACCTTTGAACTGTAGTATTATCATCAAAAACGATAGTATCAGTTTTCAGGATGGTATTATTGAGAGTAGTGATGTATTACTGGGACATTTTTGTATAACTTAGTGTAGTATTATTAATGCCTATCCATATATTACCATATCATAAATGGGGACTACAAAATGGGTTGCAGTGGAACAGTGCTGTACAATAAGCACATTTATCGCCACTAGTGAGTGGTAAGATCTGTAACTCATGAGCGATGAAGCCACAAGTTAGTTGTGAAGGTCTTCCCACTCATATGAACATATATGCATTATTCCAGGCAATCCATTATATATTTGATATACACCACACTATTTGTAACATTTCTTTTATTGTTATACCTTGTTTTAGCTTACAACTGCCTCTTTTTCTATCATAAACCCTTTATCTGATCCAGTCTTCTCTGTTTTCTATTTCCAGATTCACAGTGTAAATAAAATGTTCTAAGTGTAATATTGTGTTCTAATATGTGATTGAAGTAAAAATAAATATCCCAAAATAACATGACTTATTAACCCAGCTTATTCACCACTGGCGTGCTATGTATCATGACAAAACATTTAAACAGCAGCCTGAATTTAAAATTAAAATGTTTTGCTCTGTAGAAAATTATAGAAACCTCTGTGTGTGGGAAATGGACTATGCCAACTGAACATAAAACTTCACAATTTCAGAACTCCTCTTGTGGTTATAAGTGTACGTATAATGTGTGGGGGAAAAAAAAAGCAACCCTGATTGGCTAAGAATGATATAATGATTTATAAACACATTTCACCATTTTAACTTTTGTGCTTGCCTACACCCAGTTGAGTCTACAGTTTTGTAAAATAAAGGGGACTCCTAATTTTGTTAAACATGTAGTCATAGATATTGTGAGCCCATATAAAGATAATCTACCTATAGAAGCTCCTCTACCCAGTCCAAAATAGGCTGTCCTGTTCTACATTAGATCAAGGCCCTTGGAATTCTGTGGTCCCATGGCCACAGAACGTTCCACAGAACTTGCATCATAACACAGAATATACAGTATGCACTGCTGCAAAACTGACTACTCTTGGCAATTTTTCATTCAAATACATAGTTTCCCCATAGTGCCTGGCTTCCTATCCTTCCATTTTTATCCTGTAGCCCCTTCTCTGTGTTCAGCTTGTGATGTAATTAATGATACCATATAATATTTTAGCCAATAGCAGGACTGCATTCTGCCATGGAAATTAATAATTCACGCAGCAGGAATAAGCAAATGCCATCACAGAAGCCTAGAAACCTTGCCATCGAAACATGGCTGAAGTGTTGCAGAGAACTAGGGCCAATTCTTGAGACCATGGCATGCTTCTGACTTTTAGACCCCACTAGAGAGATATGCTAGTATGGGTTTTACCTACATCTTAATGGAAAGCATCATTTATAAGATATTGCTCAGCTCCCACTGGACAGATCTGGGAATCTCCCAGCTGTGTTAGAGCCTAATCTCCAGTGCAGCAGTGCAAATCACGGCTGCCATATCAGCTGGCTTCCCAGGCATATAATGTCCAACCCTTGCTGGGTGATTATCATCAACCAGGAATAGAAAATGGATGCTGAGAGGCAGCAGACACCTCCCAAACAGAACTATAGCATCCCACAGTACTGCATATATTTAAAGATATGTGCATCTCAATAACACATTTTTCCCCAAAACACATTCCCTCCCCCCCAAAAAAAAACAACCACGCACATTTAAGATGAGCACTGTTTTTGGTGATTTTCTTCTGGCTGCCTTACAAACAGCATTCATGTATATGTTTATATGTACAGTTACTGTGTCTTGTATGAGTATAACACTGCATTCTTGAGTTCTTTGGGTGAGAGAGCTGTGAAGCGAAGCTCACCAGTTCTAGCACACAAATGACTTGAGAAGAAACTCACAACCACAAGAGACACAGGAACTGTACATATAAACGTTATAAATCATGTTAAAGACCTTTGTCTAAAAAACAAACTAAAATTCAAATTTAAAATCAAAATGCTTTACTTTGCAGAATATTAGATAATCTTCTTTGTGTGAAATGGACTGTGCCAACTGAATTTAGAACTTCAGAATTTTAGAACTATATGCATGAGACAGCCTCTTATGTTAGTATGTCCCCCAGAGCCACTCGCTGCTGTATAAGAGTGGTTTCACAAACTTTCAGTTGGAACGAGAACAGAGAAGCAAAGCTGAGCTGTTCTGGCTCAAGCGGAAGGCAAGTGAAACCACTCTAATACAGCAACCAGTGGTGATGGGGAACGTACTATTATATTATTGATCGAGAGCGATCAATAAAATGTTCCCAGAATGTACCCGTTTCCAGGGCATCTGTGCGTGAGATCCTCTTCACAGAATAAGAGTATCTCACGTGCAGGGGAAGGGAATGCTATGATTCGTTGGAAACACTCCCCACTCCCTCAATCTATAAGAACCATAAAAGTACCTGGAATGTTTTGAAATAAACAGTCCTGATTGGCTGAGTATGCTGTCATGATTCGTACAGAGAATAATGCCTGTGCAGGTGTTTGTTATGAGGATTTTTTACACACCTGAGGCGTGTGATAATAAATAAGCCCCAAGAGCAAAGCTTGAGGGTTGTAGAGATTATCACACGAGAGAGTGAAAATCCTCATAAAACAAAGTTTGCACAGGCATTTTTTATAATAACTAGTGCAAAGTTTCAACAGAGAAAAACTTTATTTGTGCAAGCATGTCCTGGAGCAGCTGCCATACTTGCACAAATACAGTGTGCTCTCTTTCACGCTTCAGTGAAGTGAGAGTGTGAGGAGTAAAATGCTGTAATAACCTGCTGTTGAGTTATAATGAAATTCAGTGGGTTATTATGACACTTTATGAAGACCGGATATCCAGTCATTATAGAGGGTCACAAATTATTATAATGCAGTTTCAAATCCATACATCTGCCCATCCTCTGATAGTTCAATTAATGAGCCCTTCTATTGTAAAACACTTTGAAATGCTTTCATTAAAGGGGCTATGTAACTGTTTTGTGTTACATTTTTTTTTTAAAGGTTGCACCTATTTTCGTCAAAACTTTGTAAGGAAATCCAAGATTATCTGCACATATTGCACTGTTGGCCATTCCACAGTTCTCAACCACCAAGTCTGGCATCTGTCTTAACCAACATACTGTACACTAGGAATACAATGCAGGCTGCTTATATTGGACATGTTGGTATAGTACTGTTGTGTCCATTATAAGTGGCTGTCTGTACAAACCAGAAAGTGCTGTTTAGCTACCCTGTGATGTCATCACTGCCAGTAGTCTTGCTCATCCTCTATCACCATACCTTCACTGTTTCTATAGGTTTAATCATAATGCAGCGAATCAGATTCTCTTAGTTTAGTTCTCCTGTACTGTGTGTGGTCTCTCTGAAGCATTTGCTGATATGCTACACCACTTTATCATGTTTCATGTGTTACCCAGCATGTTTAAAATAATGCTTTTATATGGAGTTTGATAAAAAATTAACATATTCTGCTTAAGCAATACTGTACAACATTACAGGGTGTGGGGTATTGGGGGATATCCACATACCCAGAGGAATAGTGAGGTCTGTTGCCACAGACAGAGAGCCTCATGGCCCTTGGAAGTGCAGGTATCCCAACAACCCACGCCCTAGGCATAGAGTATGGGTTGGGTGTGGTGTGGAAAGATGTGAAAACTTTAAACATTTTAATATTTTTAATAGAATTTCTTAATAAAAAGTATAAAATAGTTCTTCAACAAACAGACTGACACAAAATGGCACTAGGAATTGGTTTGCAAAAGCAGCAACATGAAACATTGCCCCCCCCCCCCGTTGGAGGTGCATATTTTAAATCTGTTTCAATGAGCCCTTATGTCAAAATAGTATTTTTATTGTAGGCACTAAAAATGAAACAAACTGAGTGAGAGCTCCTCTGACTGGTGCCCTAGCTTTCAGAAACTTAGCTGTTCTTCATCGGGGGGGGGGGTCTGACAAAACAGTGCGGCCTGCGAGTGACTTGTCTATATAGTGTTTGTCCCCCAACAAAGACTGAGTGCTAAACTTTTGTTAACTTGGATAATCTGATGAGGTACACTGTCTATGCCCTCACTGAGCCTTGTATGAGAGCCAGTGGTATCGGTGTGATACTGTGCACGAAGTGAGAGAGCAAAGCAAGATTCATTGCGATTGACGGTGGTCATGAGGAGGCAGTTAGCAAACTTCAGTGGACAGGCAACTAGGAATGTTTACTGTATAAACAGAAGGCAAAGCTTGACAGATAAACACGATACCAGTGAAGGCAGTAAGTATGTATCAAGGTTGTGAGTGAGTGGGCAAGGGAGCAAGTGGCCAGGCATGCAGGGACAGAATGGGAATCGAGGTAAAATAAATTTCACTTGAACCGAGAAAAATGAAGATATAGAAAGTGTAAAGTTTAATGTTTATGGTGGTGTGTGTGTGTGTGCATTTGTGTATGGATATGTTGGAAAACAGATTCAGGAGGCTAAGCAAGATTTTTTTTTTTAATTTTGAAATTTGAAAGATGCACATTAATATGTTTGCTATGTAGTAAGGCTAACACTAGGTCTTTTTTTATTTTAGGAGCAGGGTGTTTGTACATAAACATATGGCATCATGATGCAATCATCCAATCAGGTTTAAGTACTTCCTTTACCTTCACAGAGTTATTTAAAATCCTCACAAGTCCATCCTTCACAAACTGAAGATAGACACTCCTCTGGGGGTGATTAGAACTGTAAACCAGACACTTCCTACAGTGGAGTAGTTAAGTGTAAAGCCTTGTCCATCTGCACCTACACAAGGATTTGAACACCCAAGGTGCTTTGCACATGGTCTAAGGCTTTAGAGTTTAGGTGTGCAGTTGGAGGGGTGCATAGAAACCAATCATATACTGTAGTAACTAGACATTTACACAATATTTGTTTTTTCACAATGTATTTATCCAATGTAGCCTAGCAGAGATACAACATCTAATTTTCAGTGAGATCTGGCTTCTATCTATTTTTGTAGCTGGGTGTACTTGAGCACTGGGAGGTTAAGTGACTTGTCTAAGGCCATGCAGTGAGTGACTCTAGTGGGGTTTAAACCTGTGCTGTGCTGGTTCCCAAGCCAGTCTCTAACCTCTATACAGTGCTACCTCCTTTTTAATAAGAATGAAAAGATGCTCTACAGCATTCCTGTGTCCCAAATGGTATGCCTGTGTGGGATATGAACACAGTCGTCATTAAAACAGAATTCAAGAAACAACTACAGCACACTCACTACTGAGGAAACCCTGTTCCTCTGAGGAAGAGTCATGGCAAATTGAAGTGCTGTAGTAGTGTAATGCTTGTCCTGCCTTGGCCACAATAAATGGTATTACTACCTGGGTAATTTTCATTGTGCACTGGCAGTTATTTTTCCTCAGTGGTGAGTGCGCCATGTTTGTTTCTTGCACACTGTCACTTTGGGGATTTTTCCGGCAGCGCCGGATCTGATCAGTTGCATGACTGCTTATGTATTTTTCATTGCAACAGAACATTGCCATACAAAACTCACCAAAAATAAGTCTTTTTGCCCTCGATTCTTCATTTTTCCGTAAATGTTAGAGTGCTGCTTCATTTACTGTAGCATCCCTGCTGCAGGATACATGTAGTCTAAATGTTCAGAGTTATAATCCAGGTCCTCAGCGTAGCAGTTTCCCTTGTTTATGAGGATCTAGCCAGGGATTCTTTTTCTGGATCTTATCTCAGTCCATGTGAGGGAAATGCAAGGGGTCTCTTTACACACAGTACACCACATTTCTCAGTTCTAAAGGTAATTCTTTTAACTGGTCCAATTCTTCCCCACAGACAAGATCTCTCTCCTTAGTCTGGTCTCACACATGTTGTCTGCCTGAATAATGCCTGTTCATGTAAAAATTAGTAATGTTCAAACAATGTTGCCTTTTTATTTCGTAATCCGCATACTTCACTTCAGAGAGTTTCAAACAGTCTAAACTTGTAAACTTTTTGCTTGCCCTCTGGCAAGCCTCCAAATGGGGCCCAGTCATCAGCGCTTCTCCCATCACGTGCTTTGTGGTCCTAGACTGCATGCTTTCACCCCTGCATTAGACTCCTCAAGCCTTTCTTCTCCCTTGGGAGCTCTCTTGCCTCCGCAAACCCTGCTGGACATCTGCCACCAGCCACATCTCTCTTGACAGGCTATGAGTAGCTTAATTGCAGTCCCCTCCTGGATTCCTCTGATGGAGTCACCTTCCCCACTTCTTCAGGACATTGTGGGCATCTCTGCAGTGCAGGGAGAGATCAGACAGTTGCCAAGCTCAGAGCCTCACCTGGAAACCACAAGCCAGGAAGACCCTCTGGCTACCTGATCTGCACATCAGAAACCTCCCACTTTCTTCAAGGGTCCACCCTCATATGCTCCCAGACAAAATCAACAGGGTAACAGCCTCTCATACAGGAGAACAAAAGGGCTAGATTACAACCCCAACTTGGGAGTTTCATATATATCCATATCTATATTATAGGGGCGCAGTTGCACCCCTATAGTTTGGGTTGAGTAGGCACTTGAGTGTTAAACTCAAAATTTTGCGCTTTAATAACTTTGCAATGGTTCAACAGATTTGCATGAAAACGTGCATGCACCATCACCCAGGGTAGATCTCTGGACATGGCAAGTTACGTTCTGCTAAGTTGTGCAGTTTCCAAGTTCTGGAGAGGTGAAAAAAAGCATTTTTTCGCTCACTGGGTGCTATGCACCAGTGGGCGGGTAATATGCGCCGGAGGTGCATTAACCACCCCTGGATCTCTGTATCTGTGGACAGGTGCACACTGGTGGCATTCACAACTGCCAGACACATGTCCGTGGCCCCACTCCCCTGGCGTGCAAGACTCCGCAGTGAAGCCGGGGTTGGGATTGCGGGTCTGGCTAGGCATTCAATCGGATGCCTGGACCAGGTCCCATACTGGATCCCTTGCATGGCGGGGTGCACATTGGCAACACACCCTGTGGATGTCCGATGACCAGCAGCTGTGGCAGGTGAGGAAGGGTAATGCCACCATCCCTCTGATGGCACCGATTGGTGCAGTGGGACTGGCAGGGGTTCAAATGCTGGCTGGCCATCAGGGGCCGGGGCTGCATCTGTGTGCTGGTGTCCCTGTGTGGGTTTGGGGAGGGTGCCACGTGGCAGCATGTGGCCGCACACCGCTATGTGCTGGGGCAGGTGGAGAGCACCGGGTGGCCCCATGTAAAGGCCCCAGAGGGAGGGTGGGTGGGCTATTCATCCTGTAGCCTGGTGGGTCAAGGGGTGTGCACAGAGCATGTAGGGGGTTTACGGCAGGGTTCTCCCTGACATACCCTGTGCACCCCTATGCACCCCCACAGCCAGCACTGTGTGCCTTGGTGCATGATGCATGGTGCCAGCCCACCCCTCGCCCGACCCCGGCGTGTTGCTCCTCACATGGCCGGGGGATCAGGCACATATGTGCTGCATGCCACCCACTAATGCATCCCATGTGGGAGGCAAATAGGGTGCGGAGTGGTTGCACACCCCAGATACGCATGCATAGACACTCTGCCCCATTGGTTTGATAGTCTGGTGAAAAAAGAAGCTGTTTGTAAGTTATTGCATTTTAAAAATGTGAAAAAAATCATTTCTGAGCATGCTCAGTAAGCACTAAAAGATGGCTGTATGAAACGAAAAAAGAATCATGCTTCACATGGGAAAATTCCTTTTCTAGGGATGTGGATATGTTATTCAATCCACACTTGTTGGCAGGTACCTTGCCGCTTTAAGATGGGCCGGAAGGTCTTCAAGCTGGCTCATCCCACCCACCCGGATGGTAAAATCCTCGGCTCCGCCCCATGATGCCATACCGCTTGGAAGCTCAGGTTCCCTCCTTAGCGCTCCTGCATTTTGTAGGCCTGGATCTTAAATCTTTAGATTTTCCCAAACTTGTACTCAAGTTCACTTGAGTTCGGTCTTTGCTTGATTCCTTCGCAGCTGCGATGGATGTTAAATCCGTTCCCAGGTTCTGTCGGTGCCCTTGCAGGCAGAAGATGTTTCGCACCAACCCTCACGCCATGTGCATTTACTGCCTTGGACTTGATCACGACCCGCAGGCTTGCGGCCTCTGTCTGTCCTTCTCCCCTTTGGTGCTCGAGGACCCTGCTGCCCAACTCCAACTAGGGCGACTGGAGAAATGGTTCCCGCCAATTAAATCGAAGGAGGCCCATTGGGCAGTGTCCATGGCAGCGGGCTCCATGGAGCATATGGAACAGCTTATGGACCTCGAGGAAGAGGGGTCCCAGGCCATGTCTTCATCCTCTTCGGCATCAGCCTTTATCCCGCTCTCCCTGGGCTCCTCCTACACGGTTTCCTTTCGGGAGCTTTGTCAGTCCCTCTCTACCAACGGAGAGGGTCCTTCTGGGTCTCATACCACTAAGAAGAAGGACCAGAAAGATATGTCCTAGCATCGATGTTCGTGGGAGTGGGGAGATGTCTTGCTCCCCGGATCATCGTCTCTCGACTTCGGTCAAGGTTGTGGCCCGGGCCACTGGTTTCTTGGTGTCCCTGTCAGACCAGCCGGCCGAGACTCCGGTCAATGAGGCTGAGATTTTTCTTGAGCCTACCAACAGGTTGTTGACCAAGGAGGCCAACAACTCTCAGACACCGGTCCCCCCAGTGCCCTCCGAGGACTTGTCTCGGCTTCCTGAGCCAACGTCCCCGGTCAAGGACCCTGAACTGGAGCAGCTGTGGGTTTGCCCCACTCTTTCCTTGGCCCGCTGTCGGCGCCACTGACGGTCTAGGTCTCGGTCCTCTTCCGCTTCGGGTAAGTCCCGCCGATGTTGGCGGTCCCGGTCCCGACACTGCAGAAAGCGGCCCTGCCGCTCATCCTCCTCGGCCGAGGAGAGGCTCTGGCGCAAGTTGCATCGGCACTATGAGGATCTTATGTGGCAGCAACTTCTTTTAGCTGGCAACAAGCTGACTCCGGCTTCTTCACCGGCGATTACATGGCTGTCGCCAGAATGGCCAAAGCAGTCTCCCCGCCTCTGGTTCCTTAGTCGAGGACCCAGTTCCAGCTCCGATCACTCAGCCTAGACTGGCTGCCCCACCCATTGTGGTGGAACCACCACCTCCATAGCCAATTTTTGGGGCTCTGACCAAGGATTCTCAGTCGGCTCAAGGGCTGCCCCATCAGATGTTGGTCACCCTCACCTCCGATCGTCCTCGGCGAGTGGAGGGTGGCTTAGGCGGTTGGCAGCTCTATGCGGACTCTTTGAAGTCCAAAGACTCCTCATTGCATTCCCACCCAGTCAACTTGGAATCCTCGGGGGGGGTCTGTCCATGGACGAGGGTCCCACCTCATTTTTGGGTATCCTTCGACTCATCTCGGAATCCACTGGGATGCCACTCGAACCCATGCAGAAGCGGCCCAGATATCACTTAATGGAGATTCTGGACAAAGGGGATTCCCCCTTGGAGGCCTTCCCCATGGCTGAGGCCATTGTGGGTCCGGCTCTAGAGCTCTGGCAGTGCCTGGCCTCTTGTCCTGTGCCTTTGGCCAGGATGGCCCTCAAGTATGCAGTCCCTACCGGCTCCCTCTCCAGTTTCTCGGAGCACCCCTTGGCCAAGGGGTTGGTGGCCAACAGGGTCTTCCAGTGCTCTGGTAACACTAGGGACGTGGACAAGGAGTCCAGAAAGCTGGACTACTCTGGGAGGAAGGTATACGCTGCTGCCTCCTTAGGTCTTCATCAGGCTAGCTCGGCTGTCCTGATGGCACACTTTTCTCATGCCCTGTTGGGCTCCCTAGATGAGGAGTTCCCTCATCTCACAGCCAACCTTCAGACCACGGTCAGTCAGGTTAGGTATCAGGGAAGGGCTGTGGCTAAACAGCAGCTATAGACAGCTCTGCACATTGGAGACTCCTGTACCCGGTCAGTTGCAGCCGCAGTGGCCATGCGCCGCAGGGCTTGGTTGTGGATCTCAACCTTCACAGCAGATACCCAACACAAGCTAACAAATGTCCCCTTTCTAGGGACTGACCTGTTTGGCCCAGGGGTTGAGGGTCATCTCCAGCATATCGAGAAGTCTAATGCCACCTTAGACTCGGTTGCATCTGCTCAGAGGGACAAAGGTCGCCAACAGCAGCGTAAGCTATTTCGTCTCTCCACTTCTGTGGCAAAACCCACCCAGCAGCACCAGCAGCAGGGTCTGCACACTCATTCTTGGCACCCCAAAGCCAAGTCCATCACTTCCTCAGTCAGGAAGCCTGGGGGGAAGGGTCCAGGTGGCTCCTCAGCCGGTTCTTCCTCCTCCAAGCCTGCCCAGTGATGGGTTGCGGGGTGCCACCCCCAACCCCGTCACACCTCCCCTGGGTCCCCCTGTGAGGGGCCAGCTCAGCCACTTTCTTTCCACCTGGTATGCTATCACCATGGACTGCTGGGTGCTGGAGTTGGTCGGCAGGGGCCTGCCTCTGGAACTCGAGCAGGTCCCTCCCTTTCGAGCCCGCGCCATGTGGGAGGCTACCAGATCTGCAGCCTCCTTGGCAGCCCTCCAAGTCGACATAGTTCTGCTCTTCCGCAAGGGGGCAGTCAGCAAGGTGGCGGATCCTCCTCCTTGCCCAGGGTTTGTGTCCAGGTACTTCCTGGTTCCAAAATGGATGGTGGGCTGGCACCCCATTCTCGACCTACACAACCTGAACAAGTTACTAAGGCCGCATACCTTCCAGATGGTCACTCTGGCTCAGATCATACCATCCCTGGAACTGGTCAAGTGGTTCTGTTCCCTGGATCTTCAGGACGCGTTTTTTCACGCCCCAATTTGTCCATCCTATCAGCGGTTCCTCCTCTTTCGAGCAGAAGGGAAACTCTTAGAGTTCCGGGCCATGCCCTTTGGCCTTTTTTCAGCTCCCAGGGTCTTCAACAAATACATGGCAGTGGTGGCAGCATTTCTGCGGTGTTGAGGAGTCTGGGTCTACCCTTACTTTGATGATTGGCTGATAGCAGCCCCCTCCAGGTTGGAGGCAGAGCAGTCCAGGGACCTGGCCTTCCAGGTTTGCTCTCAACTAGGCTTCCTTATCAACAAGGCCAAGTTGGAACTCATGCCTACGCAGGTGATCCAGTTCATCGGGGTGGAGCTTGACTCTCTCCGAGCCAGAGCCCGGCTCCCAGCGGACAGGGCCGAGGTCCTTTCCTCCTTTGCCCAATCATTTTTGGTTGGGCAATTGCGCCCTGCCCGAGACTTCCTGCACCTTCTGGGTCTCATGGCAGCCTGCACCAGCGTGGTCCATTGGGCCCGCTGGCATATGCGCCCCCTGCAGTGGGGGCTGGCCTGCCAGTGGTCTCAATGCTCAGATCTTCTAGACCAGCCAGTCTCCATGACCCAGGAGATGTGGGGTGGCCTGCAGTGGTGGTTCGTCCCAGCTCATCTGCAGGAGGGTATCCCATTTGTCCGCCCCGAGCCGACGGTCATCTTGATGACCAGCGCCTCTCTGATGGGTTGGGTTGCCCATCTGGGGGAGCACAGGGCCCATGGTCTCTGGTCCCCTCAGGAGTCCTGATGCCACATCAACCTGCTGGAGCTGCAAGCGGTCCGGCTAGCCCTGACCGCCTTCGCTCCGTTTGTTTGGGGTCAAGTGGTCCAGGTCCAGACGGACAACACCACAACCATATACTACCTCAATCAATAGGGCGGGACACACTCCTTGCCTCTGTGCAAGGAGGCTCTTCACATATGGTCTCTCATGCTCAGTCTGGAGGCAGATCTCCTAGCCATCCATGTGACAGGAGCCTCGAACAGTCTGGCCGATGCCCTCAGCTGGATAGGCGATGCATCTCACGAGTGTTATCTCCTGCCGAAGGTAGTGCAAGACCAGTTCTCCCTCTGGGGCACACCTCAGATGGACCTGTTTGCCTCCAGGGAGAATGCAAAGCTGAGGCTGTTCCACGCCCGCCCCCCCCCCACAGGGCTCACTGCAGGGGGATGCCTTCTCAAGGCCGTGGACCCCAGGCCTCTTCTACACTCTCCCTCCATTTCCCTTGATCCACAAGGTGCTTCTCAAGGTGAGGAGGGACAAGGCACAGGTGATTCTGGTAGCCTCAGACTTGCCTCGCAAGTTCTGGTATCCAGATCTCCTCAGCCTCAGCTCCAGGCTGACGAGGCAGCTTCCAGCCCACCTGGACCTGCTGTCCATCAACAAGGCAAAGGTACTCCATCTGGACCTTCAATCCCTGTGCCTGATGGCCTGGTTCCTGAGCGGCTAGAGTTCCAGGCCTTAGGTCTTTCCGACGAGGTCCTCAACGTCGTTGAGGCGTCCCGTAAGGAGTCGACCAGAAAATGTTATGCCTTTAAATGGAAGAGATTCTCCATTTGGTGTCAGTGGCAAGGGGTTGGACCCTTCATCCTGCTCATTGGCTAGCATTTTGGACTACCTGTGGTTCCTTTCTCATCAAGGGCTTCAGTCGATGACCCTTAAAGTGCACCTGGCAGCCATCTCTGCTTACCGGGTGCGGGCCGGCAAGCAGTCGGTGGCGCAGGAGAAGGTGATCTGGTGCTTTTTCAAAGGCCTAGATCACATATCCTCTCCAGTGCATGAACCTCCACCTCCGTGGGATCTACTGCTGGTATTGGCCAAGCTCATGGGCAAGCCATTTGAACCTATGCACAGGTGTGATATCTCCCACCTGTCGTGGAAGACCGCATTCTTGGTGGCTATCATGTCAGCCAGAAGGATGGGGAGCTCCAGGCACTTTCCATTGAATCTCCTTACCTGGTTTTCCACAGGGACAAGGTTGTCCTGCACCCCCAACTGAAATTTCTTCCGAAGGTGGTGTCAGAGTTCCACCTGAATCAGATGCTTACTCTACTGGTGTTCTACCCGAATCTCACCTTGGAGGCCGAGTACAGGCTCCATACCTTGCACCTGAGAAGGGTGCTCGCCTGCTATAAAGAGCGTACAGCGGAAGTTCAGGGAGAGGTTCGCCAGCTGTTTGTCACCTACCCTGAAGCTGCACCTGGCAGACCTGCAGCCAAGTGGACGATTGGCAGGTGGATCACTTCCTGCATTGATCTCTGCTATAGGTTGGCGGGCAAGGAGCCTCCTAGAGGGATAAGAGCACTTTCTACCCGCCATACCGCTGTGTCAGTGGTTGCTTCTAGGGATGTCCCTATTCAGGAAATCTGCAGGGCTGCTACCTGGAAGTCAGCACACACCTTCATTTCCCATATCTACCTCGAGTCATGCCGGGATGCTGGTTTTGGGGCCTCAGTTCTCCAGTCCCTCTTTCCTAAGTAGGGGGTGTGTGCCTTGCCTCCCTCCTCCCGGAGAATTTCTAGGAGTCTGCAAACAAGCATGGATTGAACAACATATCTACGTCCCTAGAAATACAGGTTACTCACCTGTAACAGGAGTTCTAGGAGTGGTACATGTTGTTCATCCACACAGACCCACCCGACCTTCCCTGTTGCGGACGCACACGACTTGGCTTCCAGTGGGCTAGATCTGGCATCATGGGGCGGAGCCGAGGATTTTACCACCCGGGTGGGTGGGAGGAGCCAGCTTGAAGACCTTCCGGCCCATCTTAAAGCGGCAAGGTACCTGCCAACAAGTGTGGATGAACAACATATTCCACTCCTAGAACTCCTGTTACAGGTGAGTAACCTGTATTTTCATTTGCTGGCATCTTGTTTCCATTTTTTCAAAAGCCAAAAAAATGACAACCTGGAGAGAGATCACCACACCTAGCTGGCTGATCGGGACCCTGTTAGGTGCAATCTGCACTTCAATGTTGGAGATATGCCCTAGAAATGTGTTTTATTTATTGTTATGAATCCTTTTTTGTGACCATGTGATATGAAAAAAATAATCTTTTTTTTCATATCATAAGTCTCAAAAGATACTTTTTTGTGAAAGGAAAAGTTTTCTCCATTTTCTGCATCTTATTCTGATCTCCGTCCCTTTAATATTGTGGACTGTGTGTGGAGTTTGGACTAGGGCAGTGGACCAGCAGTGATCTGCATGGCTTGGATGTTATTACAGCTCACCCTCACAGCATCACTGCTCAGGATGGGTCTCTGCTTAACTGGATCCAGGGTGTACCCTGCCAGCAAAGGTAAGGAGCCACTGCAAGTTCAGGGAAAAAAATTTCCCAAACAAGTCGGTGGTCTACAATCTGGTGCTTTATTTTATTTACCACCTTGAAGCCAACCACCAGTAATACGTTGTGTGTTTAACTCCTGAGAACTTGATAGTCTCACTGTTTAGTTTAGGTTCTGGGTTTTGTTTTATAGCAGATTTAATGCTGACATTTTGTAGTGTAGGAAACTGTACCCCCATTAATGCTGTGGACTGTGTGTGGAGTTTGGACTAGAGGCGGTGGAAAGGCAATGATCGGCATGGCTTGGATGTTATTACAGCTTGCCCTCATGACATCACTGCTCAGAAGAATGTTTTGAGGGCTGAAGGTTTATTGGAAAGGCTGTGGATGGAGGCACTTGTGAGTATAGTAACCATGGGGGGTGCTTCTGCTGCTCCAGCTTCCAGCACAGGTTGGGCTGTCTCAGCTAGCCTGTTTCTTTGTCTGGACAGACACCAGGGAGGTCTGCCTTGTTTATGGATCGATTACTCAGTCAGCTGTTTCTCACCGAGTATCTGATTGGAAATGTCAGGGTCACTAAGTTTAAAGTGTTGCTACAAAAAAATCATGAGTCATGAAAAAGGATTGCTGCCCCTTCTTTTACCTGTTGTCTAGTGGCACCCCAGCCCTCTGACCCCTCTCTCCTTGCTTCTGTAGTTATTCTCTGGTGTCTAATGGCGCATTCCACCCTCTGATCCATATCCCCTTAATAATGAATTTTTATACTTCCCTGGTGTCTAGTGGGACCCCCTACCCTCCAATGTTGTCCCTGTCATTTTATTTTAAAATCCCTAGTGTCTAGTGGCACCCCCAGCCTCCAATGCCATCCTCATCATTTACGTATAAATCCCTGGTGTTTAGTGGTACCCCCACCCTCCAATGCCGTCTCTGTCATTTATGTTTAAATCCCTGGGCCCAGTTATTCAAACTGCGCCCAAAAAGTGAGCAATAGCAGGAGCAAGCGCAAGTCTATTGTGCCTATGCGCAAGAGACGCGATATTCAAAAACGGCAGACCAAACTGCGCCTACAGCCGACAACTGAATATCGCACCACCTGCGCCATAGTGCAACTAGGGAGGGGAAGCTGAGCACATCTGATGTGCCATAGCGCAACAAGGGATGTTCAGCTGAGCAGTCCAGAGGTGCCATAGCGCAACCAGGGACGCCCCCCTGCAGCAGAGCAATGCAACTGCACACCCAGGGAGGTAGGGGCCCACCACCCATGCCACAGATGGGCACAGGAACACACAGCAGAACAGACATTGTCCCCCTGTACCCCATGCACTGCACAACTGGGGGAGGTCTGGAATAACCACTGGCCCATGGAGACAAGCAAACAACCCACAGCCGGGCCATGGTGCCCCATCACACCTACCGGCAAGCTGTGACTGGCACACAAGGAGGGCTGACCACCCTGTGCCACACCATCCCCCCAATGCAGAGCACACCCTGCACCGTGACCCCCAGACATCCCCCATGAGCAGTGACCACCACTGCAGGAAACCCCATGCATGCCATCACCCCCACTGTGACACTGCAACCCTGTGCACCACAGAACCATGCAAGCCAACCCCACCACGAGCACCCATCAGCGGGTGGCAGCACACAGCAATGCAACAATGGCAGACACAGTGCCACCATGCACAGTCCCCCCGAGGTACTGCTGAGAGACCAACCAGCCGTCGGCACATGAGGTACCCCACATGGGACAGGGCGTGCCCCGGACACCACCACCAGTGGTACAGCACCCTGCACAGTATTCCAGTGACACACCCGACCCACCACTGGCCACAACAGCCAGCACAGACACCCACAGTGGTGCGTGGAAGCATGCACCACACGGATGCCACACAGTGTATGGACAGACACCCACTCATACCCAAGGGCACAACAACACAGGGACGCAGTGGTGGGGCAACCAAGCCCCATTGTGTCTAGCGTAAACTTGTGTACACAACCTGCAGTCCTCCATGGCACTGGAGTGCCAGCCACCCTGTGCAGGCACTGTGGACCGTGACACCACCATCATTCGCCCAGAGCACAAGTCACAGACAGTGGGGCACATCCCCTGCAACACACACAAGGCACAGCATGGAGGTGGGACAACAACTGTGGTGCCCACAGTGCCACCCGAGGCAGACATGCACCACACCAGTGACAGGAGGCAACCCAGCAATGTGATGGGTACAGTGGCTGCCCTGCAGGGACTGCCACCACTGACATGCCAGCAGACCGTGCAGGTCACAGACATGCATGTGTGTCGCTGCACAGGCCATGGACGGGCTGATGGGTGCGCCATGGACACAGAGCATGCACCATGGACCACTGCACACAGTCATCCAGTGCACAGGGCACAATACACACACACAAACCTCAGACACTGACTGAAAGCTACCCCCACACCATAGTCACCTCCACATGGACACACACACACACATACCCATGACCACACCACCCCTGACACCATGCACACCACTGCAGCTGAGCACCTATAGCCTGCTGAAAATCAGAGACCACCACAGTATTCATATCAAAATTAAATGTATTGAACAAATATATAAAATTCAACTATTTACAATATGCATTACAAACTATATACAAGGTTGGGGGCCACAAACAAGGTGGGGGTGGGTAGGGGCAGGGTGGACAAATGGGATGGGAAAGGAGGTGTGAGGGTGGGTCCAGGGGGATAGGGGAATACAGGGACTGATTGATCCCTAGCGGGAGCGCCTCTCCCCGCTCCGACTCCTCTGGGCTCTGTGCCTCCTCAGGACCCCAGTGTCATCTATCCGTCTGAGGATGTCCAGTGACGCCCTCACCACCAGGAGCATCTCCCACAGCACCTCCCTGATTTCCCATAGATGGCGGGTACCTAGGACAAGGGAGCACAGTCAATAGGTGTGAATGCACAACCCCATACAGCCCGCCCACTGTGCATGGCATACAGCCGTGGGACATACCTCTGTGATGGTGTGTGACCACCTGCAGTGATCACGTCCACATGACCTGCCCTCCCAGGCGCATGCAGCCATGCGGAACACTGCACACACCCACCGGCCAAGTCATGCACAGCACCACCATGGCCGTTTAGTGACATGGCTATGTGGTGCAAAGGCAGTGGCACAACCATGTACTTGGTGCACGCACGGACCACCATTGACGCACTCCCAGACATGCATTGCCACTGGACAGTGCTGACTGTAACAAGTCGCGTGCATGGCAGTGGTGTCGATGGATGGTGGCCATGCCCCGCTGCCCACCCGGTCACACAGCATGCAATAGTAATCATGGATGTATGGCACTCACCTTCATCGGGCCGGCCCAGTGGGCGGTGAGGGCCCTCGCCCCGCCTTGCTGCACCCTGCTCTTCCTGCGGCCGCTCTTCACAGGCATGGTGGTGTTCCTCGGGGCCTGTGGGGCAAACATGGAGAGAGGAACATCAGTACAATCCCGTAGCAAAGTCCCCCTGCCCCCAGGTGTGTGCCCTCCCACCCAGTCAGACCCACTCACCCCACACCCTGTGAACACCACCACAGACAACCCCGGATGGTCCCTCCCACATGTGCTGGACACATACAACACTGTTACCCATATGGAAGATAAAAGTGTGTTGACGTAACCCCTACCTGGCCGTGGCACTGTGCCCCTCCTGGCACGTGCCAGCAGGCGTGCCAGTAGCTCCGGCTCCCGCCGCCGCAGGTCCCCGTATCTGTGGCGGCACTGCTCGGTGCTCCTCCCCCCATCCTGTGGCCTCCTCAAGTGCAGTGGCCACCTCCTGCCACACCTGGGTCCTGGACCTGTCCAGGGGCTGCTCCCCGAACAGTGGCCCATGGTGTGGCTCCACAATGGCCACTAGGTTGGCCAGCTCGATTGCAGACCACTGGGCTGCCCTCCTGTGTGCCATTCTCACTGCTCTATTTGGCAATATGGCGCTCTGCAGCGCGGCTCCCCATGTACAGAACAGCGCGATACAGGTGCACCCATGCCTGACGCATGGCACCTAGGAGGCAAAAGTCAGGCACAGGGTCAAGGGTCTCTGGCGCATGGACACACACAGCACCATTGGAACCCAATGCGTGTAGCGCGATTGGCTGCCTGTGTGCCACCGCCATAGGGGCCTACTGCGCAGTTGGCCCAGTGCACCTATGATGGCCCAGTGCCACAGCGCCATGTAGTGACAATCGCTATAGCGCCACTGGCACAATGTTGGCTGTGCCCTGCATTGCCTACCGTGCACAGCACATCATCAGCGTGGCAGACACCTGCATCAGCAACCCGGGCATGCGCAGTGAGATGTGTACAACGCATGTCACAGAACTGCGCCATTGGCTCAGCACATTCAACACAATTGCACAAAGCACAACAGCGTGATATTCAGCCGTCATATGCAAATCATCTAATCAGCCATTCAATGGCACAGCACTGCAATTTGCATCTACTTAAAGTTGCGCCTCACCTCATTTGCATGGGTTGCACTATAAAAATGCGACATTGGGCTGCAGTGGCCATAGTCAGTTACTGCAGTCTATTGGCGAGTTGCATGCTGTTTGGGAGTGTGGACTGTGGATTTAGGGACATGCATGGGACTACACAGTCACAGGTACAACTGCCATTCTTACAGGCTACATAATGACCGAGCAAGTTGTTGGAGAGGAGGAACACAGTGGTGGGAGGAGGAGAAAGCCTAACTTTACCAAGGCGGAAACCGAAGCCCTGTTTGAGGCCTACCTGGATCAGGAGCCACTTCTCAGTGGATGGTGGGGAACACCTCAAGCCTGTGGTGCTGCATGGGAGGAGGTGGCATGTGCTGTGAACCTGCATGGCAGCCACCAGCGCTCCGTGCAGGAGTGTAAGAAAAAGATGGGCATGGACAGGAGGAGGATAAAGGAGAAGGTGGCTGCCATCAGGGCAGCATGATCTGCAACAGTTGGGGGACAGCTGGAGGTGGTACAGCTGACCCCACAGGAGGAGAGGCTTCCTGGAAGCATGCAGCGCAGTGCCATTGAGGGTGTTCCGGGTGGTGGCTTCCAGACGGGTGGTGGCCCATCACTGCATGGTAAGTCATGGTCTGTCGTTGGGGGGGGCAGGGTAGGTTACATGCAGTAACGCGACTTTGCTTTCCCTTACAGATCCTGAGCATCTGCATGGGTCATCGTTGGTGGGCCTGTCCACTGAGGATAGTCAGTTGGAGATGGAGGAGGGCCCATCCACCTCCACAGGTATATGTGGATCATTGTGACAGTGGGGCCGCCTGGCTGTCCACACTGATGTCGTTGTAACAGGTGTGGAGGAAGCCCTGCCTGTGTCCCAGCATGCCGGCATCCACAGATGCCAGCATGCTGTGACTGGGGCCAATGCAGAGTCCGTCACCGATGATGATGACGCTAACGTCATGGGCAGTGACACTTGTGTGCCATGGGATGGCCACACAGCAGGGCACTTCACACCCATGGCTGTGGGTGGTGCTGCCATGGAGGCCTGTGTGTCAGCACAGTCCCAGCCTGTGCCTGTCAGCACCAGTGGGGCAGCACTGGTGTCTGTTCAGGACAGTGGGACTGTTGTGGTCACTGCGGCAGCACCAATGAGCCCCGGGGAGCAGCAGCTGGAAGGGCAGCATCAGCAGTCGGCCAATGGGCTTGGGGGTACAGGGTTCAGTGGCGGCGTCTGTGCACCGCCTGTGGACATGCCCAGACCTGGTCTTGGTGAGCAACACCCAACCTCAACGGGTGCTGATCATCAGGGCCATGCACGCCCTGTGGGACAGGATGCCAAGGAGGCAGATGACCTCTTGGATGAGCACACCCGCCTACTGCAAGCATCAGTCCAGCAGCAGATGCAGCTTGCGACGTCAGTGGATGCACTGCATGTGGCTCTGGAGCGGGCAGAGGAGCATCGCAGCAGGGACACCGCTCTGATCCTGGCAGGGATGGACCGTTTGTGGGAGGATGTGACCGCTGCCATTGACAGGCATGCACAGGCATTCACTGCTGTCATTGCCACAGTGGGCACACAGTCAGGTGCCCATACATCATGGACACCACGCAGTGCACTGTCCACCCCCCGGTCCCAGCGTTGTGCGACTCCCACCCTGTCAACACCGGGTTCAGCTGTGGGCATCCCGAGCACTCCTGGAGCAGGCATGTTTGGTGTGCTGCAGACCCCTGCGCGAGCATGGTCATGTTCATGCAGTGGAACCCCTGGGGGACCATAGGTGCCATCCCATGAGGCCATTGGTCAGCCTGTCAGTGCCGGCGGGTCTCGGTGGGGCCGCCCATGCATCCATGGTGACCGGGGCACTGTGTCACATGACTGACCTGTCTCCCAGCGGGGCTACTGTCTGGTGTTGCCCTGTGTGCATTGTGTGTTTCAGTGGGCAGTGCACGGGTGGGTACCCGGCCCTGCACGTGGCCACACAGTCCACCTGCACACCCTCCTGGCTGCTGTCCGCAGTTGCATGTGCATGATGATGCCTGCATTGCACTGTACACCAAGGTGCAATGGTGCTCAGCATCTGACACATGCACATGGACAGGCAGTGGGTGTGGTGGGCTGTGGACATGTGTATTGCTAGGGTTGGCGTTCTGGGTCGGTGTGCCTCCTGCCCTCTGTGCACATTTGGTGTGTTGTGTGTGTGCGTGTGTGTGTGTGTCCGTCCATGTGGCATGTTAATCCTCACCCATCCCTGGTTGTGTGTGTGCTTCTGTGCTCTGCCACTTCCCTTGACAGCATGCAGCCCTGGTGTGTGTCCATGCATGTTTGTGGGTTGTGCCTTAGCCACTGGTGGTTGCACATGGCCCCATGACTTATCTGGGTTGGCTGAAGTGCTCCTCCGTGATGGTGTCCCGGTGCAGCTGTGCCAGCCGGATCAGTCGGGGGTCCCGTCAGCCAAGGGGGGGCTGCCCCATCATCATCGTCACTTGCATCCTCATCGTCCCCATCGCTGTCCCCCTCTTTGACCTGTACGACTATCCCACATTCATTGGCCATGTTGTGCAGGATGCAACAGGCCAGGAATAGTCCGCAGGCCTTTGAGGGGCTGTACTGTAGGACACCGCTGGAGGTGTCCAGGCAACGGAAGTGTGCCTTCAGCATCCTGAACACCCGTTCGATGACATTACGTGTGGTGGCGTGTGCCTCATTGTAGCGTTGCTGCGATGGGGTCGCAGGCCGCTGGTAGGGTGTGAGCAGCCAGGGACGAAGTGGGTATCCACTGTCACCTGTGTGTAGAGGGTGGAGATTAGTTTGGTGATCAGCATCGCCTGCCCTGGGCCACGAGGGCCACTACCCATGCCACCTCTGGCCATGCCCCCAGGCCCTATGACTGTCCATGTGGTTTGCATAATCACCCACTAGGTGTCCAGTGGGGATGTTCCCACTCTCGAATCTGTGGCACAGTGCTGACTGGTGCCAGATGAAGGCATCATGTGCTCCCCCAAGGTGCGTGGCACAGACATTGATTATACGCCCCCTGGCATCGCACACCACCTGGCAGTTGATGTTGGCATAGCTCTTGCAATTGATGTATGTGGCCCCCTCGGGGCCAGGTGGTGTGCGGGTGGCCACATGGGTGCAGTCTATTGCCCCTAGCATGCCAGGCATACGTGCTTCCCTGTGGAACTCCTGTATGTTTACTGTGTGCTCTGCTGGTGTGCTGGGGAAATGGATGTACTCTGCAGGATGTGGCAGCAGTGCGCTGAGGAATTGGGTGAGGTGGCATGACATGGCCGACTGGGTTATGCCTGTGGTGTCCCCAGTTGGTCTCTGGAAGGTACTCGTGGTGAGTAAGCACATGCAGGCTGTTACTTTAGTCTCCACTGACAGGTCATGGCTCCGTCATGTGGGTGCCTGCATCACATCACTGTACAGCTCACAGAGCTGCCTCAGAATTGCCCTATTCAGGTGGTACCGACCCACAATCTTAGTATCAGTGTACAGCTCAAAGCTGGTGCGGGCTCGGTACTGCCTGTTGTGGGCATACCGCTGACGGGCCCTTCCACGGCCATACCCCCCTGCTGCCTGCCTTCTCACCCCCCTCATAACGACCTCCACCTGGAAGGTGGCACTGGCCATGTCCCTGGCTTGTGTTCACCCCCCCTGGCAGCTGTTACTGTATTCCCCCCGCTGTCCTTCCTGCTACTTCCCCTGCACTGGGAACACCTGCCTGTGGTGGCCTCTGTGCTGTGTGGCACTTCCCCCTTCTGCACTGGCTGTGGCTCTCCGCACCTTCCCTGTGCCTTTGTGTTCAGGGTGCCCTTTCCCTGGCCTGCCTGTGTGTCCCTCCTGCCCTGTCTGTCTAGCTAGAGTTCTGCCTCATGTGGCTTTCTTGCAGTGTTCTTGTGCCTCTCCCTTGCTCCTTTTTATTTTGGCTCATTTCCGCTATGGCACAACTTCCACTTGCTCCCCTATTACGCATGGCACACGTCGTTGAATATCGCATTGTGCCATTTATGCATGGTTCCTCCCCCTTCAGTTGCACATGCCTTCATTATCATTGCACTGTTGCTCAGCATGATTTTGGGCGCCTTTGCCTCCTGAATATTGCAGAATGGCGCAATTTCAGACTTACATGAGGCACAACCCTATTGTGCATGGCTTAACTCTTTTGAATATCTGGGCCTCGGTATTCTAGTGACACCCCCAGCCTCCAATGCCATACCCGTTATTTTATTTTTAAATCTCTGGTATCTAGTGGCACACCCCCATCCTCAGATGCCAACCCCATCATTTATGTTTAAATCCCTGGTGTCTAGTGGCACCCCCACCCTTCAATTGCTGCACCATTTTTTTAAAATATTCCTGATCTCTAGTGGCAACACCCCCTCCACTGATCCTTGCAGAGCTGGGAAAATACCCCAAGGCACACCCCCGATGCCTGTTGGTGTGTGCAGGGTAGGGTATTAGGGTTGGAAACCCTAACATCATATTTCCCTCCTTTTTACAATTTGATAACAACCCTAACCAATAATTTAACATTTTATTTGCAAGAATATATATATATGTGTGTGTGTGTGTGTGTGTGTGTGTGTGTGTGTGTGTGTACAGTATATAATCCCCCCTCTGGCCTGTGAACCAATCTGTCCATATGCCCTGCTAGGTGGTGGGCATGGCCAAGGGTGACTCCTGTGTCTAGGGGTAATAGTGATGTTAAAGCTTGCCAGAAACTTCCTTGCAAACAGTTCCAGTACTGGCTGCCATGATCTCTCATTCATTTCACTGAGGCAGGACTTGGGATAGTAGCTGTTGAAATAATCACACAATGTTTAGAGCTGCAGTTCATCTATGATCTTTACTGGAGTATCTTTGGTCAAGTTTATTCTGGATACATATCCTTCTAATTTCATTAACAGGTCACAAAGCCCAGTATTTCATTGTCATATGCACTGCATGATGGTAATTCATGATAATGCATCTGCCTTGGCGTCCCTGCCATATTATGATCCTAACCCACTCACAGAAACTGGACCCTTCTGTCCCTAGATCAATGTGGCATCTCACTAGCCAAAATGCGGCATTCCCTCTTTCTCTAATCACACTAAACATATTCCATAGCATGTCTCAGGCATGAACAAGTTGGGACAAATCTGGTATCCAGGTAGTCAACGGCAACCAAAAAAAGTTGGTTTGGCTACCAGCCAGCCAGCTGCCTGCCCATGACACTATTTTTGAGCCCTTAAAAATGATGGCCACTAAAAACATTGATTTGGCTACCAGATTTTAAAAGTCAGTGGTTAAACTGACCACCAGCTCACAAACTGATTTGTCCCTCCCTGGGCATGAGTCAGAAACATTAATGTAATGCTGGTAAGGCACCCTAATGTCCAGAGTCACTTCTGCTACTGTATGCACCACCAGACTAGAATTCCCTCTCCATGATCTGGCAACCTAGGAATCCTGATGCCCCCACTAATCTCTGTTGTGACTGCCTCAGCCAGATCCTCTACAGAGGGGCACTGGGCTTTGCAGACCCACCCCTAAGTTCTCTCACCCAGCAGGATGTTGCAGCCAGCCTGGCCCTGTACACTGGAAACAAAACCTTTCCCTGAATTATGCTCCTTACCTCCAGCTTGGAAATCTCAGGGTGTGTCAACTCAGTCCTTTCAATTCAGTTGAAGCTTTATTGGATCAACATTATCCATTACTTAAAAAAAAACATACAAAAGAAAACAAGTCTCAAATACAGCACTAGAACAGGATAAAATATAATTCACTGGCCTATGCAGCCAGTATAGTATTATGCTTGTGCAACTGTGTTAGTTTGGTTTTGGCCATTCACACTCTCTGTTCCAGAGGAATTACCACCCTGTAGGGGTACGAGGGCAAGGAACCTTCGAGGTGCAACGGGATGGTTCCCTTGGCTAAAGGTACCTTAGGAATCCCCCTAAGGAGAGAGTGCTGCCACTGGAGGAGGAGGAGAGGATGGTGGGGCAAAGAAAAAATACTTCACAGTGAGGCTTAGAGGAACTGCTTATATAGCTCAGGAAGTGGAAGTGGCTGGCTGCTTGGCCACCGAACTACAGGCAAGTCTTTCATTTCACTGGCCTACGCAGCCAGTATAGTGTTATGCTTGTGCAACTGTGTTAGTTTGGTTTTGGCTGTTCGCACTCTCTGTTCCAGAGGAATTACCACCTTGTAGGGTATGAAGGCGAGGAACCGTCGGAGAGGGTTCCACCCCTTGAGGTGCAATGGGATGGTTCCCGTGGCTAAAGATACCTTAGAAATCCCCCCCAAAAATGTAGTATCATCCCCAAAAGGAGGCAACATGAAGCATATGAGCAAGCAGTAACTGTGACATAGGAGTAGTAACTGTAACATAGTAGTAGAGAAGCATAGACAGTTTGATAATGTAATGAGATGCTCAGTTGTTGTAATGACTGCCCAGGTCTGCGTAGCATGATACTGATGGTTTGCTTTGAGAGTAGGGGATCCTCTAAGGAGAGAGGGAATGGCAGGACATCCTCCACCTCCATCCAACAATGGAACCTACCTAAAGAAACTAGGGGAAACAACTAAGCAAACTAAGTGTTATGACCTGAGGCAATGGAGGAGAGAAAAAAACCTTTATGAGGAGGAAATCTCTGGGGATCCAAGGCCTAGGTAGCCTTCCCTCCAGGCTTGGGATAGTTTATTTAGTGATGGCTCTGCAGCTGCAATTTGGAAAACCCAATTAAAGTGAGGTGGAAAATATTCCAGTTTGGAGAAAGGCTCTCACTGAACCGTCTAGCGGGAACATGGGAAGGTTGTGAGAAACTTCTAACAATACGCAAACGCAAGATGCAGGAGAGCAACAACTGCTGAGGCACTCACCTGGCCTACCCACTCTAAATCAAACCAGGTGAACCAGAGGCAGTCATAGGGAGGATGCGGTGAAGGTACCTTGCTAGGGAAACCACTAAAGACAATGGCTAACCATTATAGTGGAACACTAGAGCCAAAGGAGATCATCATAACCACCCTTCACCACTAGTCTTAAATTCTACACCAGGAGCTGCTGTAGCATAGCAGGCAGCTAAAGCCAAGCCCAGGGTGAGGAAATTCCCAGCTATGGGCCAGGTAAGAAGGTCCCGCCCCAAGTTGGACACGCTCGAGATGCAGACTAATGCAGGGCGAGACCATCGGCTGCAGGAACCCTGCACCAGAATAGAATGGCTGGCATGCCCCAGAAAGTGATTGAGAGCTGAAAAGCTGGTGAGCTGAATGAGTATGGTGTGCTGAGATCATAATGAGCATTGAGTGCTGAGACCTTGCAAGGTCGAATGCAGATTGAGTGCAGCAGAATCCCAAGCTGAAGCCGAGGGGATGGTAGTAGGCATGAAACAATAGTTTGCGTATGCAAGGAGCAATGGTTGCGTAAGCAGAGTGGACCTGCACGTAGGTCAATAAGCAGTAGTAGTGATAGGAGGACCTGCATAACATATGGTATAGCAATTAAACAGCACTGAATTGGGGATAAGCCAGCCAAACAGGAATAGCCAAATCAAGGTGACAAACACTCTGAGGATTTTCGGCAGTGAGGCAATTTTAATAACAAAACTATATTAACAGCCTCAGCAGGAGCTTAGTTGGCTGACCTCAGAGTTGTACTGTAAGTGTAATAAAACAGGAGACAATGCTTGAAAGCAGGGGTAGCCAGGCAGTGCAATGAAGCTGCAAGTAGAATTAGAGCAGCAATGAGCAGCACAGCTAAGGTCAGAGTAAACTGTGTCAGGTGAAAAGAATTGAGTATGCAACATGGAGCAGCTATGGCTGAGCTGAAACACACAGATAATAATTGCAGTAGTTTGGGCATGGTGTGAGCACAGCATAAAATACAGGCACTAGGTACAATAGTAATTAAAGTAAACAGTCAGCAGCAGCATGAGCTCTGCATAGCAGAATGCTAGAAGTTGCTGTGCAAGTAATTTGAGAGTTGTGAGTAAGTAAAAGCAAGCAGTATGAGCTCCGGAGTAGCAGTATGCTAGGAGCTTAGAAACAAGCCCCTCTCAAAAAAAGGAAGGAAGCACACACAGCTGAAGGCAAAATACAAACCAGAAGTAGAAAAATAAATACAGAAGCCCAGCAGAGACAAGCAGGAGCGGGGGGGCAGGCCCTAGCCAGCCAGGGAGGCCTAACCAGCTCAGAGGACAAACCGACAGAGCCTTCGGCTGCAAAGAAAAAATGCTTCACAGTGAGGCTTAGAGGAACTGCTTATATAGCTCAGGAAGTGGGAGTGGCTGGCTGCTTGGCCACTGAACTACAGGTGAGCCTTTCATATAGGATAAAATATGATCAATGAGGAAAATTAAGATTATACATAGTATAGGAGAAATCAGACACACATATCACTAGATTATAAAAGGCTTCCCTCACTTTATCTTATTGATAACAACTAAATAATTAACAAGTTTGTTTATAATAGTGGGATCATGCACTGTAAATAAAAAAACTTACGGGGTTGTCAGGTAGCTGGCTCAGTTCAGAAAAAATGCTCTGTATTCAAGTTAAAAGAGGTTTATGGTATCAGGAGCACTTAAGGACTATGTGTTCTAAGTTTTCAGTGCCCCCCTACCAAACAGGAACAAGGAGTTTCAGATGACTTAGGTAGATGGGTATATCTTGCAACTTGGACATTTCTGGGAAAAATCTCAAATTTATGTCTAAGAAAAACAGATCTCTTTTTTTGGATCCAGAATGCAATCTATTTGGGATCTGAAACCAAACCGGAGATCGTTAACAGCGTACCAAGGAGAGTACCTTGAGGATGAAATACAATCAAGATCCAAGCCTTGATTTTGTACCCTAATAATCTTTTTTTATGAAGATCTTGTACTTAAGACTAAAAGAGATACCACTGTTGTAATATTTCAACAAGAGGTCAAGTTGGTAGTTTTCGATTAGGGCATAGACATGGGATAGCCAGGGAGAATTTTTGCAGCCTGTATTCCTCGAATATATTTTTTCTTCTAGACATAGCCTTACTAGGGTACTGCTTGAGGATGTAGTGCATTTAATCCAGAATCTCAGGGTTGCAGAGTCAGCTAAGGTTTAATACCTGTCAAGGCCAAATTCTGCCCTTAAATAAGAAATAGGAAAGGGCCTTGGCAGGCCGAGTGATGATTTAAGGAGCTGGTTAGGAATGGTGTCTAGTTTTGTTATCTTAGTAGTGCCCCAAATCTCTACCCTACATAATGTTAATGGACCCAGCTTTGTATTAATTGCTTGAATTAATGCCATAACTGCCAAATTTGTGGTTGAACTTTTTTTACCCCATGGCTGATCTCTTGAGGCTGCAGAGAGTTTCTGTAACATGTGCAGTCCAAGAACCATTTGCCATGCATGTTAAGCCTAGGTGAGAATATTTATTGACATTCTGAATGAGAAGATCACCTAAGATCCATGTTTTTGTCAGGGAGCTGTTGCATTTATTGAGAATCATGACTTTAGTTGTCTTGTCATTGATCTTGAGACTTAACTGACTGGATTCATAGGTTAAGGAGTCTAACTTTAATTGCAGGACAGATTGAGAGAGTGAGATGAGTAGTAAATCATCTGCAAAGGCTAGAGCAGCAACCTTAGTTGAATCAATCTTTGGTGAGTCTCCGAGTAGAGCATCAAGGGCCAAAAGGAAATTATATATATGACAGAAAGAGACTACCCCACAGATGTGTCTTTTGCTAGTGTGGTTAAAAAACAATAAGCCATTTTTAAGTTATTGCAATTTAAAAATGTGAAAAAATCATTTCTGAGCATGCTCAGTAGGCACTTCAATATAGCTGCATGATACGAAAGAGGAATCCTGCATTGTATGAGAAAATTCCACTTCCGTATGGCTGCCATCTTGTTCCAGTTTGCCTGAAATTCAAATTTTTAAACCTTCGAAAATGATATTCTGGGCAGGACCCAACACATGTAGTTTGCTTATTGTGACCCTCTAGGTGCATTCTGCACTTTACTGTTCAGAAAATGCCCTTAAAATGTTTATTTAACATTTAAATTCTTTGTTCGTATCAGCATCATATGAATTAGGATCTTAGTTCGCATGACAATACAAACTGGGATCCTTCTTTGTATGACTCTGATACAAACAAAGAATTTAAATGTAGATATCTCAGCCATTTTTTGGTATTTTCTCACCAGCTTTCAACATAGGCATTTTGGGAACCCACCTCATGAACAATGTAACTGACATCTCATTACACAGTCCAGAAAGGTGATTTTGTGGTTGCTGCACAGAATCACTTTCCGGGATGCAAAATCACCTTTCTGGACTGATTAACGAAATGACAATCCCAGTGTTCATGAGGTGAGGTCCCAAAAAGCCCATGTCGAAAATTTGGTGCAAAATATCCAAACAATGGCCATGTTACGAGCATGCATTGCGCACTTTCTATACACGCTCGTAACTTCACCAAGTTTAAATATTTTCACTTGATTTTCAACATTACCATTTTTCACAACTCCACATGAACAGTACAGCTGTCATTTCTCATATCCTGCCTGAAATGTGTTTTTGCACCAGAATGGTGTGTGCTGTGTGAAATCAACTTTCGGGAGGCATTAACAAAGTCACAGTGCCAGTGTTCATGAGGGGATTTCCCAAAAAGCTCATGTTGAAAATTTGGTTAAAAAAGTCCCCAAAATGGCCACGTTATGAGCGTGCATTGTGCAGTTTCTACACGTGCTCATAATTTTGCCAATTTTTCATATTTTCCCTCCTGATTTTCAACATTATCCTTTTCCACACCTCCTCATGAACAGTATACAGCTGTTATTTTTCACATCCTGCCCAAAACATGAGCACCTATGGGACAGAATGGCACATTCACTGTGCAAACTCAACTTTTGGGACAGATTAACAAATTGACAGTGACATTGTTCATGAGGCAAAGTCCCCAAAATGCCATGTTGAAAACTGGGTGGAAAAAATCCTAAAAATGCCCAAGTTATGTGCATCCATTGAATTGTGGGGCCTGTATCTTGAAAATGATTCAAAATACAGATTTTTTGCTCTCCACAGCTTAGTCCACCTTAAGGAGTCCCTCATCTCAAAAAGACTAAATGTGTTTCTAGCCTCCAATGACATTCTGACCCCATACCAATTGGGTTTCCACAGTCTTCACTCCACTTTGTCCTCCCTTCTCTGTCTCACCAATCAAATCCATTTTGCTATGGATAAGGGTAATTTGACACCGGCTATTTTAATAGACCTAGCTAAGACCTTCGACTCTGTTACCCATAGACTACTCCTTGATGACCTAACTGCAATTGGGGTGTTCCCATCCTCAACAGACTGGTTCAAGGCCTACCTAACAGACAGGTTCCTATTCATCCAGCTTGGGGAGACCAAATCTGATCCCCTCCCCATCCTGGCCGGCGTTCCCCAAGGGTCAATACTGGGACCTACCCTATTCTCCATTTTTGTGAATAAACTTCCCTCTGCCTGCTCTAACTCACAAATTCAAATGTACGCCGATACCATCATCTACGCTTCTGGTCCCTCTCTTGCTCAGGTTGAATCTCCCCCTCAAAGTGATTTTGCCAACACCCTAAGATGGCTTGATGTGAAATCTCTAAAATGCAATACCAAAAAAAGATAGCCATGGCTTTTGGTATGGCCCATAAACTAGTCAAAATGCCTTCTCCACCCTCCTCCTATGCACTTGATGGATCCAAAATTGAAGCAGTTGACTCATTCAAATACCTGGGGTATGAATGGACCCCAAACTGGACTTCTCCCTGCACTTGGACTCTATTCATAACAAGCTGTGTCCCAAACTTAGTATGCTCCATAGGCATAAGGATTGCTTCTCTCCACCCATTAGGCATAAAATAATTACCAAGCTTATCCTTCCTCCATTTGATTATGCGAATGTGGTCTATAGCTCAGCACCTCAATCCTCCCTTATCAAACTGGACCCTCTGTACCATGCTTTCTGTTGCTTTGCCACTAATCTCCCTTACCACACCCACCACTGCCTCCTCTACCGATCTATCTCCTTGCCCTCTCTCCATGATCAGCACTTTGCTCACTGCGCAACATTTATCTCCAAGTTTTGGTTCAGCACCCTTCCCTCTTACCTCTCCTCATTACTAGCCTCAGCACCCACCACTGAATACTCCCTGTACTCTAGAGACCATCGCTCACTTGCCTTGGCCACACCTTGCACACATGCTGGAAAAATAGCCTTCTCCCATAGACTCCCTGCTCTCCGAAACACCCTCCCCCTCACTGTGAGATGCTCACCTACAGTGCATACCATTAAAAAGTACTTCAAGCTCCTCTCTACTCCCCCTTGCCATTGCTTCCATCCTCCATAATCTCCTAGCCATCTCTGGCAATGCATTTCCTAACATCTGCTACCCCCTTACCCTAGCTCTATGCGCCTAACCCTGATAGCACACCACCCAGTACCAATCTCTCATACCTCATACGTAACCCTTATATTTATATCACTCCAGATGCTAAAGTCTACCTTCATGTACACTGCATAGGCTTCACTTTTATATAAAATGTAACCCATGCTTAAGTTGTATAAGAGGTAACCTATGCTTATTTTAAGTATTCCTTCTTATCTCTGCTGTGTTTATAATTTATGCTTATATGTTGTGTATTGTTATGCACTGCACCCCTACCCCTTGCCCCTGGTTGCACCTAGAAACGAGCCTTGGCTCAGTGTGCTCTTCCCGGTTATCAACTTTTAAATAAATAAAATAAATAAATAAAAATGTATGTTCGGGTCATAAAACAGAGTGGAAAAGTGATCTAGCCTGGCCTGTTCAGATATGTATGAATCCAGAGAGTTGATAGAGTTGTGGGTTCCCTTGGCTACTAGGGTCCAGAATGTTTTAGAATCCTTATTATTAATTGCATTTAGCAGTAAGTCCCACTGTTTCTGATAATGGGCACATTTGTTTTATAACAGAAAGTTTTTGTACACTTCCCTGGCTTGGTTTAGTTCACGACAATTAGAGCTAGAAGGGTTGTATTTGGTAGATTTGACTAAGGCTCGAATTTTCTATATTTCTCTTTGATAGTCCTGATCAAACCAGCCCTTGGACCGTCTTGCTTTGAAGGTCTGTACTGTATACAGAATATTACAGAGACTAGACTATAGAAGGTTTAAGGAGTTGTCAATATCTGAAGCAAGGGTATAGGTATGCGTAGTTAAAAAAGAGTCCAAGAAAGGAAGGATAAGAGGACACATATCCCTCGAGAGATCCTTAGACCAGCGGACTCTCTTTCTATTCCTTATCTCTAGCTGGAAAGAAGTATGCAGCTGAGGGCAGAGGTGAGGTGAGGCTGTGGAAACCCTGGAGTGCCACCCTATGTCCAATGGAAGGTGGTTGCTCTATGATCTATTAACAATTCTTAAAGAGGTCCAAACCTCAACTGGGACATCCCATATCACAGACTCAATAACAGATGCCCCGAGTGGAGAGAGAAAGGAGCAATGGCCAGTTTTATCACCAGTTAGCTTGATGTTGAGAGGAAAAAATTATATTGCTTCATGAAATTGATAAATATTTGACCTGCAGTATTGATCTTCAGATCCACAAACATTTTAGGGGGAAGGGAGCCCAGGGCACTTACAGGGCCTTAGGCTGAGCTAAGAGACCATCAAAAAGGCCTATACGACTACTGAAATCACCAACAATTAGAATGGGGGTGCTCGGGAACTTCTGGTAAAGATCTTCAACAAGAAGTCCTAAGGCATCCCAAGGAGCCTCAATTACATATTTGGAGGAGGCGGAAGGTATATATACATTGGCCAGTAGAAATTCAAGGCCATATGCATTAATAAAAAGTGTCATATAGAAGTCTGTGGTCATTAAAAGCTGAGCAGATATTCCCTTATCAGTTTTAATAAAGCAGGCAAGACCCCCAGAAGCCATCCCCAGTGTATTATCTTTTTTTGCTGGAATTTGAAATACTAAAACATTGTTCACATGAATGCCTGAGTCATTCAAGTGCCAAGTTTCCTGGAAACATTATTAAGTGACTCATGACAAGGTATAAACCAATCATTATCAGCCCTTTTTGAGGATAATCCTGTGATGTTCCATGACAATAAGTAGTTTAGTTCAAGATCAGATAGGGAAGTGAAATAACTATAGCAGAGTGGTGCATTTAAAGGCTGGGGCATTAGTCATTGATAGCCAGTCAAGACCTGGAGTCTGTCTAACAAGGGAAAGTTACAAGCAGTGGATCTCTGTACCCTAGCAAGCGACTGCTCAGGGATCCAAGAAGAAGCAAGTATGTTACTCTCTATCATGTAGATACCCTTGGAGTCCATGACATTGCATTTGTCCAGGACTCTCTCTGCAATTATTCTGGAATTGAACAGCACATCCATCTGTGCCCCATTCTGGTCAAGACTTCTTGTTGCTTTAATTACCCCTCCAACTCCCATGGGGATTTGGAGGAAGTTGGCAACAAAAAAAGAGAGGACAAAGACTTAGTTGATTTGAGGTCTGTTTCTCCGCAGGGCTTTTTGAGAACAAAAATGGAGAGGGCAGAAGGGTCAGAAGTTGGCTTGAAGAAGGCCTCCCCAGACGAACTTTCTCCCCTGTTGACACATGTTAAAATGATATTCCATTTAAGTAAGTTGGCATTATTCCACGAAACGATTGCCACTCTGTGATTAACACAGGAGAACTGAATACAGTTCATCTTGACTCCTCATCCAGGAAACATGCATCAGTCCTTTCACTGCGATTGCCAGATGGCAGTGCTCATCCCCAAAGTCACCCATGAGTACATCTATATCCTGTCTTCAGAGAATCCCTTCAGATCCAAGAGCCCTCAGTGCACACTCCTTGAGTAGGTGCCCATCCAGGATTCACACATCCTCTCTGGGGTCCCCATGCACTGTCCACAAAAGGCCAGTTCTTCACCCATCTAGCCCTGGTGCTCCATACCCTCAGGGAAACCAGATGTCCCAGATGCCCAAGGTTTCTCCACTCACCACTCTGGACCATTTGCCACCTTCAGACATTGAGGATGGTATGGCACCTGATCCTCAGGTGAAATTCCTACAATAAATAATTATGCCACCCGGGCCTGAATCCTGCAGCCAGCCACATGATGGGGCACATCATATACCCAGGCTTCCAGCACACTCAACTCACCTAGCACCCAGCACTTAAGCTTGTGATGCTTGCAGGAAATCCCTATCCGTGCCCTAATGTGGGTCAGCAAGTTGACCTATCTCTCATGTCCGTGGCATGGAATCAGAGTTCCCTGTAATGGGATGGCCCAGCCCCCCTACCATGGGCATTGGTACACCATCCTAACCACTTCTCCCTAGGTTCACAGTACCTCTCTGGTCTGTCTTTCTTCCCACTCCTCATAGCTCACCTGTTGGACCATGAATACCCCTAACATAAGCTATATTTCAATGCATCCCTTTCTAGGGTGTGGCCTAACCTGGAAGCAAGATGGCCCCACTTTTTAAAAGCTCAGAGGCCAATCCATTCTTCATCTTCAACATCCTTGTTTTAAAGCAAACATACTGTACTGAACATCACTGCAGTGATCCAACCTTCCTAATGGCACAAAGTGCTAAAGTGAAGAAAAGCAGACTCATCTGTCACTTAAAGCAGCAAGAGATGCTGCTGAAGAGGAACAGCCTGTGGAGCAGACAGTGTGCCAATGCCAGAAGTGGACCAGCATTGGCGCAGTAAAACTATCAACCAACTGAACAACCTCTGGCTGCCCCTACTTTGAAATTGCTATCCTTACTGCTGTTCAAGATGAAGTTGGAAATGAGAGCCAGCTTCGAGAACTTATTCCAGTTCTCCCACAAACATAAAACAGTAAAAGAGATGGGGGCTACAGTGGATGATCACACTAAGCAGATAGCTGACATGGAGATTCAAATAGAAGAGCAAGAAGAGGGACTCACCAACCTCAACAGGAAACCGGGAACAACATATAGAAATGTGAAGGACTTGGAGGAGATAGCAGATGACCACGAAAGTAGAGAAATGAGAAACAATGTCCACATGGTCAGTCTGCTGGAGAGGGTTGAAGGACATGATCCAATAAGCTTCTTGCAAAATGGCTGTCTGAAATCCTTGGACTGCTGCCTGATGCTTCTCTGGAGGCCCAAAGAACTCACCAAGAACCTGATGCCTCCAAGAGCCCGCACCATTTCCTGAGCAAGTTATTCTAGTATCAAGCCAGGCAGCAGGTTATCCAGCTAGCAAGACAAAAAGTCACATCAAAGTGAGCAACTAACTGATATGCATTTTTCTGGACTATAGTAAATGTCTGCATAATAAATAACAGGAATTCAACAAGGTGAAGAGAAGGCTTCATAATGCGCAGTAGCAATTTACCCATCTCTACCCCTCCCAACTCATCATCCACCTGCAAGGGAAGACCCTGCACCTTTACAAGCCCAAATGCAGCCTGTGAGTACTTGGATTAGGAGCAAGCTGCCATGGAGGGTTGATCAGGCCCCAGAAGAACAGGACCTAGCACCTGAAGAGACATGTCAGCATTTCACCGTTTTCTTTTTTGCATAGTAAGTCTTGCAGGTTAATTTCATTGTTGGGGTTGGGGGTCCAGCTTTAGCCTCCCAGCACAGTACCATCAGGGTGGGAAACAGTGCATAACTACTCACAAATTGAGAGCCTGATTTAGTGCGTACAGTTTAACTCTGGTTCTACCCTCATTGTTAATGGAATTTTATGTAGCATGAACAGCAAGGTGCAGGAAGGTAACAAACCCTTTGACTGTAAGACTTTCAATTAGACTTTGGGACACAGACCATGCGGTCCGAGGGATCGGGTCCAGTGACAGTTGCGGCCACGATGCCTAAGGACCTAGAGGCAGAACAACCACAAAACAAATGGGCCAGAGTTTCTAAGGCACTAACAGTCCTGTTTTACTTTATTGCCCTGGGAAGTTTCCCCAACCTGACCGTACTAACTGGGAAACCTGGGAAAGGAGCTAAACAGCAGCTCCTTGAGGTAGTGTCTGATGACTGCAGGGACACTAAGGTTTATTCTGCAAACTCTATAATGTTGGTCTCTAATTACTGCCAATCTGAATATAAATTTGCTAGTTTACTGTTAAGGATGATGCTGTTCAACTTTTTCAGTGGTTCCTGGATCCCCATTCAGGACCTCTTCTGTTAGCATATTTTTTATATTTGTATTTGTCATATGGCTATGCATCCAGGATGGAGGACCTACTGGCTCACCCATAAAGGAAGTAGAGAAGAGTTACAAGTAGGCCTTTCGGGACCCAAGGATAGGGTAGAAAAAAGCTGAGCATGTAGCTCCCAAGAGACAAGGAATGCATTGTATGTGTGTGGGGGATACTTCAAAAGCAGTTTTTTGTTGTTTTTTTCTTAGGGGTGTTGAAGGGATTCTGACTAGCAAAATGAGGTTCAAGGTGCAATCAGAATGTTGCGACTAGGGCAGGACGGGAGGACACCAGAGGGCGGACAGGGCCTGCAACTACATGTGACCGATGCTACTAACAAAATTATTATAAGTACATTAAAGGTAGTCATCTGAAACACCAATGGATTAAAAGCCACAGTTAAAAGGAAAAGAATCTGGGCCACCTTTAAAAAAATGGAGACATGGCACTGCTTCAAGAGACCCAAATGTTGGAGGAGGAGGTGGGTATGATGTCACATACTGTAGCTGGAGGGGGGGCCTTTGATAGCTTCATGCTTTAATACAAAAACAATGGGGACAGTGGTTTGGTTTTGGCAGGGCTTCCCTTTGAAAATTGTCAAGCAATTCAGGGACTTACAGGGAAGGTACACTGTTGTGGAAGCAGAGGTGGGGAGGGACACATACACCTTTGTCTCAGTCTATGGGCCAATAGTACATATAAATGCCTGGATTTTTTCTATCAGTTGGCAATCACCCTGATGGCCTTCCCAGCCCCTTATATAGTAGGGGGACTTCAACAACATCTAGGATTCTGTGCTGGACAGGTCCTCGCCATCTACCTGCCCACCACAGAAGAGCTCTGAAGCTTTCGGTTGCATGGCTGGGGAGTGTGAGTTAGTAGATGTCTGGAGAGTTCTCCTCCCCACCACTGCAGAGTATTCTTTTTATTCCCATGCCCACAATGAGTATATGAGGCTTGACCTGATGCTGCTCTGCACCCTGTTAATACAACAGGTAACATGGACACAGTATCACCCAATTCTTGTATCGGGCCATTCACCACTGCTAGTACATATTCCCTGTGGCAATGCCCCAAAGGGTCCTCCAAGATGGAGATTAGATCCCTGTTTACTAACAGACCCTATCTGTAAGCAGTAAATTGGTGTGGCACTTCAAACCTTTTTTGAGGCTAGTAAAAGGGGTGAAATGTCAGAGAGAACCAGACAGGATGCCATGAAGGCATATGCCACAAGAATAGTCCTATCCTATGCATACCACAAAAAGAAGAGGAAGGGGCACAGGAGGTCGAGGCACTAAAGAAAGTAGAGGATGTGGAAAGGCTGTGCTTGACTGCCCCTATGCTGCAGCTTTACCAAGAAATAAAAAAGGCAAAGGGAGCGCTTGCCCAGATTACTACCAGCCAGAAAGGAACTTAACTTTATCCCACTCTAAACAATGTTTTGAAGGTGATAAGGGAGGCAAATGGCTGGCATGGCAGCTTAAACAAAGGGAGGAAGAGAGAACTATCTTGCAGCTACAGGAAGAAGGGGTTTCTATGTTACTCCATTTAGAAGAGATACTGTAGGGAGTGGAGTTTGTGAATTTTTACAAGAACTTGTACAGCACAGAGGTGACACAACACTCCAGTGCCTAAAAGATATCTAGATTCCTTCCCATGACTAAAATCACCCCACAGGTGAGAGAAGATCTCAAAAGAGATGTTACAGAGACGGAGGTGGAAAAAGCTGTGAAAGCCCTCCAGGGAGGGAAGGTCCTGGGAACTGACAGGATCCCTGGCGAATTCTACCACGTCTTCTGGGATCACCTAAAATCCTCCATGATGGCCAGTGTGACCAAAGCCCTGAATGAAGGCATTCTGTCTTTCTCGCAGTACCTGGTCACCACAATAGTCCTCCCAAAACCAGGCAAGGGCATCATAATGCTTTGCTTTTATCGCCTGGTCTCACTCTCAATGCATATTACAAAGTAATGGGCAAGGTAGGCAACGCAAGGCAAAATTTATTTATAAAGTGCCCGATCCAAAAAAGGCTCTGAGCACTGTACAGAGTAAACAAAGTCAAACAATAATATTAATACACTATAAAATAAGTAGTGGCAACATTTAATTGGGAATGCTTTTCGAAATAAATACATTTTCAAAGAGGCTTTAAAGGCCTCCACTGTGTTGGCCATTTGGATGTTCAAAGGGAGTACATTCCAAAGCAGTGAAGCCACCACTGCAAAAGCTCTGTCCCAGATAGTTTCAGTTTAGATGGGGGGGGAGGACAACAAGTAGGCCTGCATCAGTGGAGTGTAGGAGGCACATTGGGTGGTAGGGTACAGGATCTCTATGCTTGCTTTGTGAAGAGCTCATAATCATGCAACCTGCATAATTCTGAATGAGCTGCAGACATTGCATCAAACCTCAAGATAACCCCAGGTAAAGAGCATTACAATAGTCACCCTAAAGTGATGAAAGTGTGGACAAGCATTGCTAAGGCATTATGAGCAAGATATGGCTTGATCCTGACAATATTCTAAAGGTGATAAAAGCCAGATCAGACAACAGATAACACCTGCTGTTCTAGCGTTAATCTGCTGTTCGGAATAACTCACAGGTTCTTTATCGTATCACTTGCCAAGAAAGGTCGGCCACCCAACAATGGGAGAGCCATACCATCCCCAGCAATCATGCCCCAATGACCCAGCTCGATCACCATGACCTCCATCTTGCCTGGGGGTTAAGACAAAACTAATTCAGAGCCATCCAGTCACTGATCTCGTCCAAATAGTGACTCAGCACTGAGGCTGCAGTGTCATCAGCAGAGGAACAACACATGTACACACTGGTGTCATCTGCATAGCAGTGAAACCCAACTCCATATCATCTAATGATTCCCCCAGTGGCAGCATGTACACAGAGAACAGAATCCAGAATTGAGCCTTGTGGGACTCCACACAGCACCATATAGGTCCCCCCCAGGAAAATTCCCCAGGGCAACCTGCTGTGCCCTCCCGACTAAGTAGGACTCAAACCAGTACAGAACTGTGCCAAATAGACCCAAATAGTCCCATAGGCTATCCAGAAGCACCCCATGGTAAACTGTGTAAAATGCTGAAGATAGGTTCAAGCGCACCAAAATAGAACACTGCCCTTGATCTCTCACTAGGAAGAGGTCATGAGTTACCCTAATGTGAGCAGTCTCAGTGCTATGTGGGGACTGAAAACCCGACTGGAGAGGTTCATAGATGGAAAAAGATTTCAGGTGATCTGTCAGCTGCTCCACCACCACCTTCTTAGTAACCTTCCCCATAAAGGGAAGGTTAGAGACAGGTCTGTAATTCGCAAAAGTTTTAGGGTCCTATGATGGTTTCTTTAGAAGAGGTTTAACAAAGGTCTTTTTTAAGGCCATTGGGAAGACACCTTCCTTGAGGGACCCATTAATGATCTTGGTGAACACTGGACCCAAGAACTCACCACAGCCGAGAATCAACCATGTAGGTTCTGGGTCCAGTATACAGTTAGTATGGCACAAGCTGGAGACCATCTGGAGTACCTCAGCCTCCAAAACAGGTTGAAACACATCAAAGAAAGGCAGAATCTACATCACACAAGGCACGACTAGGGTTGCCAGAACCAGTTCTAAAAAGATTAGAACTCCGGCGTTTGAGTTCTAATTTAAAACCAGAACACCCATGAGTTCTAAATATTAAGTGTTCTAAATACTAAATAAAATGCTTTTTCTGTTCAGACATTTCAAAAACAGGTGATGTCAGCCTGGGAAACAAACTAGTTATTGGGAATTACATCCCAAAATGTTTTAGAAAGAGACAATATGAGAATGTGCTGCTCATGTGCAGATGTACCAAACACGTGGAACTGTGACATTTGGCATTTGCACTTTGAAAGGCACAATGAGTTTCTCTTTCCTGCATGTGCAGTGAAACAATATTATTGCTCTGCTAAGAGGGCAGGGTATTTTTTTTCTTTTCTTTTTTTTAGTATCTTTATCTGTTCTTTTTCTCCAGTCTATACACAAAGACGTTTGAGTTCTAAAGAAGTATAGAACCCTAGAACTAATTGCAAAGTTCTATACCAGTACCAGAACCCAGAACTTCAATGGGTTCTGACAACCCTAGGCAAGACCACTGCTGGCCTGAACTGGGCCACCCAAAGATATACTTGATCTAATGGCTGACACCTTGTCAATAAAAATATTGACCAAACTCCTCTCACTTTTCTGTAGAAAATGCCCTAACAGACTGCAGACAGGGAGGATTCAGCGTCCTTTCTACAGGGAGGATTCGGCCTTCTTTCTACAGTGTGAAACAGCTGAGCTGTATGATTTTTTCCCTGAAGCAATGGACCGTGACAGGAACTCTACCTTTTTCAGATTGTTTGCCTGCTGATATCCAGCATAGTAAATTTTCAGCACCAGTTTGTTCTCTGTAGACCTGGACCTCCTCCAAAAATGCTCCAACCTCTGTCCCTTAGTCTTCAACTAATGCAGTTTAGCACAGTGCCATGCTGAACTATGTTGGGTGGTCAAGAGACAAATGCAGAAAGGTACAATAGTGTCCAGGGTGGTCGCAAACATAGGTTATAGTGCTCCACTGCCACCTCCAGCCCATTTGCACAGGCCAGCAATATACCCAAGACATCCAGTGCCTCCTGGAGTTTGTGAGACTCCAAATTATGTTTAGGACAACACTGGATATTCTCCACAGAGTTGGTATTTAAATGGGGGAAGCCACACTGGAATGATACTACATGGTGATCCGACTGTGAGACTGGATCAACCTTGACCACACAAACTTCAAGTCCCAATGAGAAGATCAGGTCCAGTGTCTGCCCAAGCTGAAGTGTAGCAGAGGTAGCAGTCTGTGCCAGTCCCATTGAAAATATCAATTGAAGGAGCTCCTGAGCAAATTCCAAAGATTCATCATCGGCCCATGTGTTGAATGCCCACAGAACCAACAGTCTGGGGGCTTCCAACACATATTAGGCAATTAAGTCTGCCCACTCCTACAGAAACTCACTCTCACCCTTGGGGGGATGGTAGAAGAGAAGTATTCTGCCATTGACACCTGAACCACATCCAGCCATCACACATTCAAAGGACCTGAAAGTTCTTGTGGGGAGTGCAGTGAATCCCAGCTTGGATCTAAAGCAGATGGCCACCCTGCCCCCTCTACGGGCCCTCCTCATGCAATGTACCACAGAATAACCAGGCAGGACAGATACACCCAGAACGGGTCTGGAATCATCGCTCAGCCAGGTTTTGTGATTCAAACAAGGACAACTGAGGAGTCAGTGAAAAAACCCTCTATCACTGCCATCTTATTCCTCAGTGACCTTGCTTTACAGAGGACTGCCTGAAGAAGAGAGGTAGAGTTGGCTGGTTGGACTGCTACCTGCTCGTTGACATTTGGCAGGGCCCTGGGAAGGGGGAACCTGGTATGGCAGTCCCCTGTCCTGGTTCTGTACCCTCCCCAGGTGTCTCACTGACCCCAACACACTAATCCCCTTCCCCCAAGTATCATACCCGTGATCTTCTCTGAGGTGATTGCCCTGCCTTTGCAGGATTCCCAGTTCCCTGCAGCGGCTGTGGACCTCTATAGGGGGGAACTATTGGGACTTCTGTGAAAGGAGGAAGCAGACACAGGTGATCTCCAGAGTAGATATACCTAACAATGATGCCTCTACACATCCTATACTAGTACAAGAAGGAGAGCTAAATATCTTCTGTAGCTCACAATTCTTCACAGAGCTAATACATTCCCTCCTTACTCAAACCCACCCTCTCTTCTCACAAAACTAAAGCAATTAATAAACTAATCCACCAATCCCACTACAACCACACACCATTCACACCAAGCACATATCAACAATCATAACCCACACACTCCAGCATTAATAAATAACCTAAAAAAAAAAACAGATATATAAATAAATAGACAGCTATATCAATGTCCAGGATTTGAGTCCAAATTCAGAGTCCAAAAAGGAGTAAAATATTGTCGGTTGAAAGTCATAGATAACAGTATATAACAAACACCACAACGAGGTGGGGTGAGGGAAAGGCTTGGAGTGCTGTCTCACAGCAACTCCAAATCTCCAGATGAGACCTCACGAGGACCAGGAATCACTCTTTCACAGTGATCCCAGAACACTAAAATCCCACAAAAGCAAGGTGCTCTCACTAGCCACTTCAGTGCTCTTAGCTGCGTATAAAGACAAATCACTAGACAGAACAAATAAATAATATATAACAGCTTATGACAATGCAGGTGATGGGCTCCAGTTTCTATAAAGTGCTCATCCAGAATGTGGACAGAATAAAAAGCAACTAGTGCTGACAGTACTGAGGCACAGATGAAGACTCCAGCGGATGTTCAACAATACCCCAAACAGCTGATCGAATTAAGGAACGCTCCTGCAGGCGGACGCCCATCAGTCTGAGGTTCTGCCAAGATGCAACAGAGACAACCAGCCAAAACCCATGAATCAAAAAACTGGTTCAAGGAATACAAATTGTCCACAAAATAACCAGTTAATCAGCAGCAGCCAATCCAACCATTCCAGCTTGACGTGTTTGAAGAAGAAAATTCATGAAACCAGGCTCCAGCCCAGACCACAACAGTGGGATGGGAAGTGGCACAACAGATACTGATGTAAGCCCCCCTTTAAAGAGGGGCTTATAGTCCCATTTAGACATCCCTTTCCCCCTCCTACCCATCCTGCAGAGCTAGGGGATGTGTTAGTGCTCTGGGGATATTGACTGCTGGATGCCTCAAGTGGCAGCAGAGAGTAGGTTTTAGGGAGTATATATGTAACCCCCTTGTTACCCAGGGTTACTAGAATCCCAGTAAGACCTAGTGGTAGGCAGGGAAGGCAGCTTGTGAAACTCCAGTTAAATGGATTTCACACTGTCTCACTCTGTTCTCAGTCTCAGCTGAGACTGAGGGATGACATCATTTAGAACTGTCGCAGCAGCATAAGCCACACTGGAATGTTGCAGTTGGAGGTTAGAGTAGAACGTTGGAGAATTTGAAGGCAGTCTGTGTGCAGTCTTAGAGAGAGAGACTGTAGTGCAGCAGAGTCTGTGCAGGCTCTCAGAGCTTTAAGCTCTGTTGCAGAGCTACTTTTGTTTTTGGTGTGTGTTTCCACCTGAAGAGGAACACAGGAACTGATAATTGAAGTGGTACAGACCGCTCTCAATGGTTCAGAGCCCCATCTCTGAGGGGATGGGGGAAGGTGTCTGCCTGTTTTCCAGGGGCAACCCCCCTGGGTCCGGCTAAGGGAAAGAAGCTGCCTGTCTGAGTTGTGCTGAGGCACCAGAAGCTCTGTAAGAGATTCCTTGAGGAGGAAACGCCTATGGGGCACCTACAACCAAAGGGTGAGTTCGCTCTAAAAAAGGGCCAAGTGTTTTCACCTGAAACAAAAGGAAACTAAAGGGACTGTTACTATGGGGTCAGGAAAAGACAGCCAAGTACAGTTGGAAGATGTGGGGATTGGACTGCTTAACTCAGTAGGGGGTCTAGAGTAATGGACAAAGCCACTTATAAGTATGTTCAAGGCCAGCACAAAATGGAAAGAAAGAATGTGGGGATTCGACTACTTAACCTGTTGGGGGGGTCTAGAGTAATTGACAATGCCACTTATTTTTAAGTATGTTCAAGTCCAGCAGAAATGGGAAGCAAGACAAGTAGATTGAATGTGAAATACATTTAGCAAGAATCTACACAGCAAAGTGTTAAAGGATGAGGTGTTTACAGTCCAGAGAAATGGCCGGGTATGAATTGTGGGAGCGAGAGGTGGGAAACCCCCCATCAGTAGTAACCAAATTCACCTCTACAGATTTGCTCTGAGACACCTTTTGCTTTCCCTCAGGTACTTGGCCAGTGCCTGAGGAAAGTACCCAGACGTGGGATTAAAGAGGAGGATTCTGTGATGGAGCCGAGGTGCTCTTAGGTGGTTTAGGGAGCCACCAGAAAATGTTTCCATGAAGTATGGTAGGTGTCCAAGTGGCTGGAAAGGGAGCCGAGCCAGGGAAAACCCAAAGTAGTGTACAAGTTCGGGCTGTGTAACCCAAAGCAATGTACAAGTTCGGGCTGTGTAACCCAAAGCAGTGTACAAGTCCGGGCTGTGTGCCCAGTGTGTGGTAGAGCCTGAGGGCTAAAGTGATGAGGATGTGTTCTGGTCTCCTTTAATCTGCATTACCAGGAGTGTAGCCCCGTGGGGGTCCATCTATGCTTTGTTTATTCTGTTTGGATATGACTAAAAGCCACACTTTAGAATCCCACTTCTGGTATTGGACATTACAGTTATTGCTTCCTGTGTTCGGAGTTACTTGGGTGCCCCTGAGCAGAGTAGCCAAACCTAGCCTTTGTGCCGAGTGACATATTTCTCCCCGAACCCAGCCCACCTGGTAGAGCTGTCAGATACAAACGGCATACCGGGTAGGGGTTACATAAAAAACAATCAAAAAGGTGGCTCAACACAAAATGGCCAGTGCCAACATAAAACTAAATTAGACTTACTTGTATGAAGTCGGCACACGGCTTCATTCTCATTCTCATTCGATAAGACACAGGGACCAAGAACAGATACTGTTGCTTATTTTCAAGGTAACAAACTTTTATTCCAAACTGTTTAAAATCATTGTAGGCCACGAATAAAAGAAGAAAGCAGTCAGAACACCAGGTGCTCCAAGCTGACCCCTCCCCACAGGATTACGACCACCAAGTGTCAGTTGTAGTATACCAGTGGGGTCGTACTCCTGCGGGGAGGGGTCAGCTTGGGCGCCTAGTGTTCTAACCGCTGTCTGTCCCTCATTCGTACACGATGATTTTAAACAGTTTGGAATAAAAGTTTTTTACCTTGAAAATAAGCAGCAGTATCTGTTATTGGTCCCTGTGTCTTATCGAATGAGAATGAGAATGGAGCCATGTGTAGACTTCATACAAGTAAGTCTAGGGAGTATATAAGGTAGCAGACAGGAAATATCAGGGCCTTTCCAGGCCAGGCATTAGGCCTGGGGCTGGAGGGGGGAGGCTGGAAGTGTAGATTGTGGGAGTAGATTAGGCAGGCAAGTAAGGGAAGCTCACGCGGTCCGGGTGGGCCAGTGGGGAGACCCCCCCCCAAGTACAGTTCATGACGGCCTTGTTTCAGCATCATGGTCGACGAGGAGTGGGGGAATGGAGCTCTGTGGGGAAATGGTAGCCAGGTCCTGCATTGTTTGGGTGCAGGGAAAAGAGGTGGCTTTGTAGGCCAGGAAAGGTAGGAGCACTTAGAGACCCCTGCAAGGTGTTTCCCAGGTCACCAGGGCTGTGGGGGGCAGTGACAGAGCTCCCACAGGAGGGGAGCCAGTGGTAATGGCTCCCCTCATACCCAGTGTGACAGGGCGGCCTGGGGGTAGAGGGAGCCGGGGGGGCCCTTCACCCAAGATATGGGGCCTGCTATGGAGGGGCAGGTACTGGATCACTGGGTCAGTGAAGGTCAGGCGGGTCACAGGCCATAAGGGAAGACCTTGGAGGGTGGCCCATGTGCTGGAGCTTAGTCCAAGCCTAGGAGCAGAAAATGGGGATGTGGGCCTGGCAGTGACCCCGAGGAACTATGAACAGCACAAACCGGAGCAGTTTGGGCCACCAGTGAGAAGGCAGGATGGCCAGCTAGTATGGGGGCAGAGTACTGGAGCAGGGCCGGGTTTGGGGCCGCTGCACCAGTAGGGCCATTGAGATGAGAAGCTGAACCAAGTGAAGGCAGCGGGTGCTGAAGTAGCACTGGTACAAAGTAAGTTGTGAGTTATGGGGCCTAGGTCATCAGCAAATAATTCCTGGAAACCCCTGTGGCTTGGGCCAGTGCCCAGGAGTCCAGGTTGGGGAAGCAGCCCACTTTCCCACGCCAGAGTGTGTGGGGGATGACAAGTGCCAGTGAGGGTTAACCTGGGAGTGAGGAAGAAGCAAAAGGTTTGGCTTACCAGATCCAGAGAAGCCAGGAGATTGCAGGGATCTGAGTTCAAGTAGATTCTGAGTAAAGCATCCGAGAGAGTGAGAGAAAAAAATCCTTGCTTGTACTGCTTTAAGAGTCATAGTTCTGCTGCCTTACAATGTCCAGCCAATGTGTGTAAAAAGTTGAGTTAGCCCCAGTGGAGCTGCTTATTTTATTTAAAAATGAAGTGTGTGACACCTGTATTGCTGGGAATCATTTGCAGTGCAGGAGCAGAATAAAGAAGTCAATTTGAGAGGAAATAGCAGTGATGTGCCTTATTTAAACTGAGAGGGGGAAGCAAATGAAATTCTTCTTTTCCCCTTTATGGTCAGTCCAATTAATTTCTCATGAGTTGCCTTCTAGATACTTTTCCATCCCGTCTGGGTGGGTCCGAGGGGCTCGGTGGGGGGGCTCTGGAGACAGCAGAGGTACAGCATGGAGTCCCTGGTCCAGTGGGCGGCCTTCAGGATGAAATCCAGTTGCTGAGGGTGAAGGTGAGAGTGCACAAGTATTTGAAGATGCCAGAAAGGTAGGCTACAGCTTTCCCTGCCTTATTTGTGAATATGCATTGGTCTAGATGTTAGGCGCTTGAGGTGCCCTCTTTATGTGCCCACCGACCATCTGCGAAAGAAGTTTATGCCTAGATGGGGGTGGAGGTACACTGAAATGTAAATGAATATGGAGAACCAGAACGGAATTCTAGCAGGGAGGCTGAAGGGAGTTCTGCCCACCATCATCCACTAGAACCGGGGGCTCTGTCAGAGGCAGGAAAGCAAGAAACAATATTTGAAGATCCCTTAATGTGATTTGGGCTTGGTCGGGGAAGAGGGGCTGCTTGGCCTAGACTCCTGGTGCTGGACACTGAGATTTGACCAGGTTGAGTGGCTCTTTATGTTTGCCACCCTAAAGAAATTTGGGATCAGGCTGCATTTAATCTCATGGACTATAGCCTTATACAGGTCCCCCAGGCCCAAATCTGCAATAGATTGGACACTCCAGGGGGGTGGAATGCATAAGCAGAGACCTGAAATAACTCAAGGAGTAGTCAAGGGTATGTATGGCAGCTGGGTTTCAATGTGAAAAAGTGCAAACTCCTGCACTTGGGACACAGAAACCCAGGGGCAGAGTACAAAATGGGAGGAGTGGTACTGATGATCACCAAGCAGGAAAGAGACCTGGGGGTAATCATATCAGATGACCTAAAGGTGGCCAAGCAGTGTGACAAGGCAGTTGGGAGGGCTAGTGGGATACTGGGGTGCACAGGAGGGGTATCACCAGCAGAAAGATGGAGATGGTATTGCCTCTATAGCTCACTAATAAGACCTCACCTAGAGTACTGTGTCCAGTCCTAGAGGCCACATCTCCAGAAGACATAAAAAGAGTGGAGGCGGTCCAGAGGAGGGCAACTAAAATGATGCAGGGTCTGCAAACCCTGCGAGAAAAAACTTAACTTATAGCAAAGCGTTAGCACTGTGGTTCCTCATAGGACTTGATTTCCAGGACAAAATCCTACAAAGTCAGCATTTTCCCTGTTGATTTTAGTCTGAGATCTAGTACATTATCTTTGTTCTAACAAGTATGGACCTCCAAGACTGGCAGTTCTCTGAACTATCACTTGTTTTGCCTAGTTAACTACTAATTGTTCTGACTTGGTCCCTGTAGCCCAGGTCAATACTTTCTGCAAAGTTAAACTTGCTTGATGAGTTAGGATTTAGAGGCAGCATAGATTTATGTTGCACTGCTCTAGTTCAATAGGTCTTTGCCAGTAATGCTACCTAACACATCTTTTATTGCCTAACCAGCTTAGCTGCCTTTGATAAGATAGACACTTACTGCTAGCCCAGTGGCCTAGTCCATTAGGGACACTCAGAGGCATACGGAGTATACTGCTATAAAAACAGTATATTCCCCTGGCTTCTGAGGTCTAGGCCTCCTAACCCTCTGGTCACCCTGTAATCCCAAGATATGAGCAACCTTCTGGTCACCCTTTAATCCCAAGGTAAGAACAACAACGAGGTTAATATAGGTCTATTTTACTACTAGTGCTGAGAATAATTCCTTCTTGCCTAAATCTGACCCATGGGAACCATATCTGAGGTGCTCATCGCAGCCGGTAACCCTAGTTACTTCTGCCCATAGACGCACCCTTGTGTAGTACTGCCTTCCCCCTGTGACAGACATGACATTTACAATGGTGGGTGAACCCAAGTGCCCATGGCTCCCCTCCACTATGCAAGGCTCTGACAGGCAATTGCCTCTCTGTGGTCCCATCCTGGTTCTACTCTACCTCTGCATGTTTGTCTACATAGACCACCTACTGATTGAAATTGGTGGACCCCCCTAAAGGACCAACCAGCCACCAATCCCGCAGCAACAAGAACCAGGCAAGTATTTGACCCGATACTCATAATGCATGGTCTCACCCATAAGGGAACCTGTTACCTAATGTTCCATGCCATCAATATGAGGCAAGGAAAGGAAGTACTCCTCAAGATCCCCAATAGTGTGAAACTGGTCGAACTTCTACTTCTCCTGCTAGTAGGGGATATTCAACCAAACCCAGCTCTCCTATCGCTAATTTCGCCATCAGCTCACCTTCTGACCCCAACGGGATCCCTCCCAGAGGTCTAAGGTTAGCCCATATGAATATATGTAGTCTGCGCCAAAAATCCCTGAACTTCAGTACTGGGTTGATATGTACAAACCAGATGTGCTAGCGGTTTTAGGAGACCTGGCTAAACCGCACATCTTACCACATGGAGTTGACCTACAGGGTTACAATGCCTTTAGGAAGGATAGAGATGGAAAGAGAGCAGGTGGGGTGCTTATTTATGCAAAAGATTCCCTTGAAGTATCTCTTGCCACGCTACCCTCCATTGGTGGTACTGGGAGCAAATCACTATTTGTTAAGGTCACATTAGGGCATGCAAAGACACTATTGATAGGCTGCCTATACAATCCCCCAAAAGTGGCCCCATGAGCCCTAGAGATGCTCACCAAGGATGAACTTGTCTCCTGTGAAGCAATAATACTAGGTGACTTTAATCATAACTGGGCCCCTGACACTGAACAGGCACTAAAAGCATCTCTCCTGGATGCTTGCCTGTCCCAAATCATCACTGTGCCCACAAGGCATAATGCACAAACTGGAAACCACACCACCCTTGACTGGGTACTGGTATCCAATCCCTTAACATCCAGGCTGCTGGGTCATTTGCAGATGCCTTGAGCGATCACTCCCCAATTTTCTGTGTATGGAAAAATTGCCCCCCAAAAGTCCCACCAAGACTACTCACAGCTAGAGACTTCTCCTGGTTCTTAGCAGCTGCCTTCCAAAGGTACCTATATTACCTAGATAGGGCCAATCAGTCCTCGCTCAGTCAAACCTGGACATCTTCCAGAATGCCTTCACCTCAGCAGCCAACATATATGCCCCTATCAGAAAGCTAAGAGTATGGGGCAATGCTACAAATGGATCACCCCTGATCTAAAATCACTGATGACCCGACATGACAAGGCCTGGCACAAATGCAAGATCTCAGGCCTCTCCTCCAACTGGACCAGTTATAGAACACTCCGGAACCAATGTACAAAAATTATCAAAGAGGCAAAAAAAGAATATGTCAAATCCCTACAACAGGCTAACCTAACAGACCCAAAGTCCTTCTGGTCCCAAATTAATGGCCTTCTGAAAAGGAACAGCAAACCCTCCCAGGGACTAATCACACATGAGGGACAATCCTTCAGCGATAGCCATGAGGCAGTGAATGTCTTTAATACATTCTTCACTGACCTAGATAAGTACAAAGCCAGCTCCCCCCACCATCCTCAGGACAGTGGGGTCCTGACAGTCAAGCTCACCAGCACCCTGAATTTCACCTAAAGTTAATTCACCCAAGGGACATGCTACCCTTACTGAAGACTATTAAGGCTAAAGGCTCAGCTGGCCCAGATGGCCTTGATCCACCATCTTCTGAGAGCTACCTCCCCATCCATAGCCCTGCCAGTAACATGGTTTGTTAATAGATCCTTAATTGAAGAAGTAATTCCCCCCAAGTAGAAGCACGCCTATATGGTACCCATCCACAGAGGAGGCCCCAAGGAGCCGGTCAAAAATCACAGGCCGATCTCCCTACTATGTACTTTATTTATTTATTTTTTAGATCATCGGTTTACAGACCTATGAGTCATAGACTCATTTACAAAGGCACCTCGTCAAGAGAGCAATACATCACAGCAAACAAACAGTACAATACATAACGCTTAGATTAAAAAAGCAACCAGTGTTACAGGCATTCACTGGTGGTACACGCTTGGTAATAGGTAGATCACAGTAGTCATAATATAGGTACACGAGTACCACATCGGGTAGCAACCAGAGATATTTTATTACATTAGTCAACAGATGTTGCATGAGACCCCGGGTATATACAGCAAAAGTAGACAGGGCAGATCCAGCCTAGGGGTGAAGGTAAGGGGCAGGTGGGGGTTTATGTGCAGTTGCAGCAGCGAGTGCTTGTCAGATGGCTTCTGAGGGAGACCTTGAAAGTACCAAGCTTAATGGAGTCAGCTATATTGGCTTGAAGGGAATTGAACCACGAGGGAGCCCAATAGCAAAAGGATCTCTGGGCCATAGAGGTCCTTACCCTGGGGACAATAAGGGAGGTTTTGACAGTGCTGCGGGTGGAGACTGAGGGGGAGGCACACTGCAGGGAGGTGGCGACCCCTGTGGGGGGATAGCCCTAGTAGGGTCTTTTTTACAAAAAGGCAGATTTGGAAGCGGAGTCTTTCTTCAAGGTTGAGCAAGTTGTTATTGGAGTACAGCAGGCACGTATGGGTTCACCTAGGGGCTCCCAGCATTATCTATCAACGTTGTAGGGCTTTAGAAATTGCCCGAAGGAGGAGGGGACGGGTTGGGGAGCCTGAACAGTGGAGGATGGATGAGGGGAGCACTCAAATCAGGATTGTTAGGCCCAGAAGACGCCCTGGGGTGAAATGGAGGTCAGAATGTGGGTTTCCTTGTCTGATCCCCATACCCAAGGGCACCGCCGCCGCTAATAATGGCGGGCAGGTGGTTGGGGGATCCCCGGAATTCTGTCCAACTCGGGCGGTTTTATGCAATGCCAGATCCATTGTAAACAAGACTGCCATTGTGGCAGACTTGGTGGGTACGGCGGATCTGGCTTGCATCACCGAAACCTGGCTGGATGGAAATGCCGGCCGTGTTCTTGAGGCGGCCGTTCCAGCCGGGTATTCAGTGATACACTGCCCGAGATTGGATTGCAGGGGTGGGAGGGTTGCGGTCTGTTTTAAGACCAAACTGGGTCTCACTAGTGTTCCAGTGGAGGAGACCAGATCATTCGAATGTGTTGTAGTGGCAGGTGGGGGCTATAGACTGGCTCTCTCGTCTACCGTCCACCCAGGGACGAGAAGCCATTCCTTAAGGAAGTGGAGGACTTCATCGTTGACCTGGTATTGGAGTCTCCCAGGTTGATGGTGCTGGGCGACTTCAATGCTTGGATCGACGATGAACTCTCGCAATTTGGACAGCACTTCCTCTAATTGATGAATTCATTGGGCCTCTCACAGGTTGTTACCTCTGCCACTCATAAATGTGGCCATTCCCTTGATCTGGTTTTCCTCCTGGGGATGGAAGCCTCTGGCATGGGGGTGGAACCTGTCGGATGGTCTGATCATCACACTGTGAGATTCAATTTTAGTACTCTCTTGCGTAGACCTACCCCTGTGGAGATGGTCAAGTACCACCCTTTACGGGATGTGACTCCCAATGGTCTAACTGTGGTACTTGACCTATCAGAATTTCCTGTGATGAGCTCGGATCCAGAGGCCTTGGTTCTGGCCTATAATAAGGCCATTACCAATGCCCTGGATTCTATTGCTCCCATCTGTGTGCGTCCTCTCTCCCTTCGCCCGTGGTCCCCATGGTTCGATGGGGACTTGAAGGAGATGCGTCAACTAGGACGCAGGTTAGAGAGGTGTTGGCAGAAATCCGGCTTAGATGCCGACCATCTTAGACTGCTAGAGCATTATCAACTCTACCAGTCAGCAATCACCCGTAAGAAGGCAGTATTCCTGTCCGGGGAAATTGCTGTTGCTCAGGACTGACTGGCCCAGCTCTTTCGAACCGTAGACAGACTGTGCAACCCAGCCTGTCTGCAGGTTCGTAGAGCCTTTTCGCAATCTCAGTGCGAGGAGCTCGCTCGGTTCTTTGCAGATAAGGTGGAAGACATCAGGGCGGAGACCTCCGTGACACTCTCTATGGGAACGGCCGTGGACCAGGCCCCAATCTCACTCCCTCTTTTTTCCTGGAGTCTCTTCAAAAGGCTGGAAATCAAAGATGTTATGAGGATTGTCCAGGGTATGCGCACTACATGCTGTAGTTTAGATCCGGGCCCCACAGCCTTGATTATGGGCTGTGGGGAGATTATCATCCCGGTTCTGGCGGGGATAGTCTGGTGCTCCTTAGACTCTGGTGAATATCCTTGCTCCCTGAAGGAGGCAGTGGTGACACCAGTGTTGAAGAAGGCTTCTTTGGACCCTGACTTCCTCGGTAACTACCAGCCTATCTCAAACCTTCCCTTTGTTGGGAAGGTAATTGAGAAAGTAGTGGCTACTCAGTTAGACAACCACTTGACCATCCATAGCATCTATGATCCCCTTCAATCGGGTTTTCGAAAGAGGCACAGCACCGAGACTGCGCTGGTTCGGGTGCTCAATGATCTCTTGATGGCGAGAGACCAGAAAAAATGGTCCATTTTGGTCCTTTTGGATCTGTCATCAGCATTTGACACTGTAGACCATGGGGTTCTGCTTGAGCACCTGAGAATCATCTGTGGGCTTTCAGGTCTAGTCCTCAGATGGTTTACTTCTTTCCTCACCGGTAGAACTCAGAGGGTGGTATCACGGGTGTTTTGCTCTGATCCTATCTCTCTGTCTTGTGGGGTGCCTCAGGGCTCAGTGCTGTCCCCCATGTTGTTTGCAGTGTACATGCTTCCCCTCGGAGACATTGTAAGACGGTATGGGCTGGAGTTTCATTGTTATGCCGATGATACTCAGCTCTACCTGTCTTTTGCACCTGACCAGAATGGAGCACTCTCGGTGCTCAATAACTGCCTTGGTGAAATCCAAGGTTGGATGAGGTCCAGCTGGTTGAAATTGAATTCTGGGAAGACGGAGGTGATGGTTGTGGATCCTGGTCGCCGGATGGGGGGGTGGGGGACAAACCATCTGTCAGGTTTATTCCTGGGGGATGTTGGGCTCCCCATTTCTGAACAGTTGCAGAACCTAGGGGTGATTCTTGATGATCTGCTGACACTATGTGCTCAAGTGTTGGCCGTCATTAAAGTTTCCTTTTACCATCTTACGAACATCGCTAGGATCAAGCACCTTGTTCCATCCGGGGACCTACCTACACTGATCCACGCCTTTGTGACCTCGCTTTTGGACTACTGCAATTCCCTCTACTTTGGACTTCCTGGGGTTGATATCTGCCGCTTGCAGCTGGTGCAGAACTCTGCAGCCCGGCTGTTAACTGGGACCTCTCATTCTTCCCATGTTACACTGGTGCTGCGGAGACTGCACTGGCTGCTGGTTCAGTGTCGGATCACCTTTAAAGTCAGTCTGCTGACCTACAAAGCCCTGCACAGTTTAGGCCCTGACTACCTGAAAGAGCTCCTGGTTCCCTATCTCCCGGAGTGACCACTCCGCTCGGCCAGCGAGGGTTGCTAGAGATTCGAGGTTATTTTGAAATCATCGGGTGCCCGGCTTTTGCGTTGTGGTCCGACCTCTGGAATTCTCTACCATGTTGGATTAGAGAGTAGCGACAATGGGGTTTTAAACAAACATTAAAATCCTTTTTATGGACTAAGGCTTATGGGGAAGAGGTTGATCTGGTCTGATTTTACTATTTCATCATGCTGTTTGATGTGATGTATTTTATTGATTTGTATTGTAATGTTTTATCATGGTGTGATTTTATAATCTGTTCTACGCCTTGATTTTTGAAAGGCGCATTAAAAATAAAGACTATTATTATTATTATTAGCCTGTAGGCCTTGTTTATAGAGAGCTGGATTCTTGCAAGCGCAGTGTTGTCGGCTGCAGCATAGATGGGTAGCCCATAGTTGATTAGCGACAGGACAGAGGAGGTGATTGCCAATCTAAGGGCCTCTTGTGGTAAGCAGTCCCTATGGCGGTATAACAGTCCAATCCTGACATTGGTGGCAGCAGAAAGGGCATTGATATGGGAATGGAAGGAGAGTGCCGAATCAAAGGTAATGCCCAGATACTTGTAGGAGGAAACCTGCTCAATGGGGTTTAGTGTGTAAAGCAGTATCACGAGAGGAGCACCACTGGCTTTGCTTTGGCGATGCAAAAAGAGTATAGCTTTTTTTTTTTTTAGGTTCAGGACTAGCCTTCGTGATGTGAACCAATGCTCAGCTCTATCAGCAGCAGCTTGTTGGAGGGTGGCCTGGAGTGTGTTGGGGTTGGGGTCAGTGGCGAAGAGCACAGTGTCATCCGCGTAGAGGAGGCTCTTACTTGGGCAAGCCAAGGGGAGGGAGTTGAGGTAGAGACTGAAGAGGAGAGGGCCTAAAATGGAGCCCTGGGGAACCCCAGAGCAGACAGGTCGTGTGTCAGATAGGGTGCTATTGATTTTTTACACACTGAGTTCTGAAAGAGAGGTAGCTGGTGAACCATGCAAGGGGAATGGGGAGAAACCATGGCATCTGAGGGAGTCAAGCAGTAGAGGATGGCAAACCATGTCAAAGGCCTTGGAGAGGTCAATGAACACGGCACTAGCAGGACTTCCAGCATCAAGAGCAGAGTGCAGGAAGTTGGAGAATTCAAGTAGTGCAGTTGTGGTGCTGTGACCTGCATGAAAGCCATGCTGTTCAGGGCACAGGATATTGTGCATGGCCAGGTATTCGGCAAGCTGGTTGGCAACTACTTTTTCAAGGGCCTTAGAGAGTGGGGGGGGAGGATGGAGATAGGTCTATAGTTACCTGGGGTTGCTCGATCGCTGCTCTTTAGGATGGGAGTGATAATGGCGGTTTTCAATGTGCTGGGGAACTGCCCCAGGCACAGAGAGTGGTGGAGCAGCTCGGTAAGTGGGACCAGGATAGCATCCAACATCAGACGAAGTAGCCTAGTGTCCAGTAGGTCGGTGCCGGGGTTGTTACTACTAATGGCTTTTTGCAGAAGGGGTCTAGCCTCCAACGGGGAGATGGTACGTAGGTAGAAAGGAGGTCTCTGGAGAGTGGGAAGGGGTGTTACTGGGATGGGGTCAAATAAGTTACTGGGCAAGACTGAAGTCAGGTCTGAGAAAGTGTGGTTTAGGCAGTCTGCAATGCCAAGGGGGTCAGAGCAGACAGTTCCATTAAAGGAGAGTTGAGAGGGGGGTGGGGAGCGGGATTTCCCATTCAGCTCCTTTACATTATCCCAAAAGTTTCTAGCCGACCCCCAGGAGGAGACAAGAGCGGATTGGTAGCACTGGGCTTTGGCCTGTCCAATGGCCCAAGTACACTTATTGTGCTCAGCATTGTATGCTTGCCTATCAGCTGGCTTGCCAGATTCCATGGCAATGTGCCATAGGTCGTCTCTCATTTTAAGTTTGTGAAGGAGGAAGGGGGTAACCCAGGGCATGTTTTGCTTTTTGGTGCGATTTCTAGAGAAGGGGGCATAGAGGTCACAGGCAGTGTTAAAAGTGTGAGTGAAAAAATCCAATGCTTCATCTGTGGACGGTGCAAGCCTGATTGGGGACCAATCCAGTTGTGAGAGGTACAGTTTAAGGCAATGCAGGCCACCTGGGAGTAGGCAACATCGCTGGGTGGTTTGTGGTGCAGGTTTGCTGTTGGCAGCGGACCAAGAGAATTCGATCGGGGAGTGGTCACTAAGTGGACAGGTAACTCACAAACCAGTCAAGGCAGTGCTGATCCAGACCAAGGCACTTCAGTTTAGCCACTAGCAGAGCATGGTCTACCAGGTCAAAGACCTTGGTCAGGTCTATGAATACAGCCCCAGTGGGGGGCCATTAGCCAAAATCCAGGAGAGGATCATCTACCATGACTATATGGAGGCTAACCAACTGCTTGCCAGTACTCAACAAGGGTTTAGACAAAAGCATGGCGCCAACACTGCCCTTATCAAATTCTCTATGGACATCCTCCAGGCCCTTGATAATGGCACCGCCACTGGGGCTGTATTCATAGACCTGACCAAGGCCTTTGACCTGGTAGACCATGCTCTGCTAGTGGCTAAACTGAAGTGCCTTGGTCTGGATCAGCACTGCCTTGACCGGTTTGGGAGTTACCTTTCCAATCGCACCCATCAGGTTCGGTGGAAGGGATCCCTGTCAGAGAAACATCCCAAGAAGGGGGGGGGTGTCCAAGGGATCAATTCTGGGTCCCCTTCTTACTAAGGATTAATAATGAATGTAGAGAAGAAAAGGAGCATTACTGCCCATTGTAGCCCCTGTCTTGTACCCATAAAAGCATAACGTGTTTGACATTATAAAGTTGTCTAAATTATTTTTGAAGGTTTCTTTGTTTTCACAGATCACCACATCAAATGGAATATGATTCCATGGTCTAATTACTCGGTCAGGAAAAAAACTAAGATCTTTTCACTGTTGAGTTTTTCCTTTCAAGTTGCAGTAGGTGACCTCTAGTATTGATTCTTACTTGTTTAAAATCTAGTCCAATATCGGACATGATGTATTGGTATTGATCACTTCTCTTGTGAATAGTAGGTCTCCCCTCATTCTTCTTTTTCTCTAGTGACATTAAATTGAGTTTATTTAATCTATCCTCATATGAAAGGGAATGACAACCCTTAATACAGTTAGCTATTTTCCTTTGGATCTTTTCAATCCATGCAATATCTCTTTTTTTTATAGGGGGACCACAGTTGAGAAGCATACTCTAATAGGGGAAGAATGTATGCTCTGTATAGTGGTAATATTACTGATTGATCTTTTGAGTTGATATTATGTTTGATGGAGCACCATACCCTCTATGCCTTGTTGATATTGTTAGTGATTTGTTTGTCATATAAAGGTCCTCACTGATTAAGATACCCAAGTCCCTTTCCTTAGAGGATTTTTTAAGTGGATGATCATTGAGTGTGCTAATTGTATCTTGGGTTATTTTTGCCAAAGTGAATTAAGCAGCATTTATTTATGTTAAAAGACATTTCCCATAGTTCTCTGTTCTCACTATTTGTGAATGACCTCAATAAAAGCTGTGGGGACAGTTCAATAGTGCACTACGCAGATGATGTGGTGATTTATAGAACTGCAACCAGTGTCATTGATCTAAGTAGAAACCTGCAAAAAGACTTCCTGACCCTGAAGAGGTGGTTCCAGGCAAATAAGCTGCTCCTAAACACAGCTAAAACAAAAGCCATAGTTTTTGGCCCAATATCTCTAGGCTCTGACAGAAGCCCTCTACTACCGTTTGCCTCCTCATTGGGTGTGGGAATTGAAGTAGTGAGCCGATTCAAATACATTGGCCTTATACTTGAACAGAACCTCTCCCTGAGACCCCTAGTAGACATGCATTGCTTACTAAGTCAACTCACCAGAAACTGGGACTACTGTACAGGCCGAGCCCAGAAATGAAGATAGTTATGGCCAGTAGTATCCTACTCCCCAATCTAACTTACACTGCTCCAATCCTGCACTCACTACCAAAAAAGGAGTTTAGGAGAATGCAGGCACTCTATAACAAAATAGCCCACATTGCCTCCAAGTCACACCCAAGGAGACATCACTGTGAGGTACAAGCCTCCCTTAAATGGCCTTCATTTGGCCACCAGCTCCAATACCCGCTATTGTGCCATGCATTCAAACGACAGCATTACCCCCCATCAGAGAGCCTCGCTAGCCTACTAAAACCCAAGAGGATAGGTAGAGTACTCAGGACCTCCAAGAGGAACTATCTGGAAGTACCCAGGATAAGGTCAACTTCTGGCAGCAAATTCTTTGCCCACTTGGCCCTCTCGCTCTGGACCAAGCTCCCCACTGCCCTGCAGTCTGCCAACTCCTTAGAATCTTTCATAACAGGGCTCTGAAAACACCTGCTAAATAGTAGCAAGTGCACCTGCACCTGAACAGTGGCCGAGCTGAACAGGAGTAATACAGGAAAAACTGTGCCTTCAAACTGCACTGAACTTAGCGGGGGCTAACCCCAACTTAAGGTGCTTCTAGTCTTTGTATCTGTTATAGTAGTAGCTTAACTGCCTTGTACTAAAATGTACCCACTGCTTGTCTAGTTATTATGTAACTACTGTATGTCCTTATATGTTCTACATTGTCTACCAATAAATGTATGTATGTGGTTCTATGTAATATGGCTACTTAGAAAAGGATTTAGCCATTAGGGCAGTATACATTTGAAAAATCAGTTTATGTGATGTACACCCCAGTGCACAGCAAAAGGGTGCTGGGGACTTTTTTTTTTTACATGCGGGGCAGGCCCTCAAGACTCTCTACTAAAGGATTCCCAACTCCAGGGGGCGGCAAACCAGGGAAAAAATTTCAGGCTGGGGCAACAAAATGTATGCGTGCCCAGACCCAAACCTCGCTGCACCCTCACAGCCCTAGCCTGCCAAAAACCACCACGCCATGGGGCCAGCTTGGCAGCCCACCACCGCACACGCCTCACAAACCCTCCCTCCCTCCCTGCCGCCCATCACCGTGTGCTCGCCTCCCCCCATGTGCATGTACATATAGTGACATCCTGTTGCTATATCTGCCCCCCCATCCAGTCACCCTCCCTGCTTGGTAGCCTTGTTGACAGGCACCATGATTGAGTCACCCTTTTTGAAAGAGCCCAATCGTGGTCACCATTGTCACAGGCTACCTGTATGTTTGATTTCTAGCTACTGTCAGCACTGCCACATGATTGTACCTGTAACTAACCCTGGGTCACCCCTGAAAAAGGGACCTTCGGGTCTCAGAGGGCCTACCCTGTTAACAAAATTTAAATAAATAAATAACTAAATAAACAAACCTAAATATGTACACCCTGGAAGAGAGGAGGAAGAGGGGAGATATGATAGAGACCTTTAAATACCTCACAGGGGTAAATAAGGTACAGGAGGGAAGTATTTTTCAGAAAAAATGTGCTCAAGGACAAGGGGCATGTTAAGAAGCTGGAAGGGTATATACAGGAGAGATGTGAGGAAGTACTTCTTCACAGAAAGAGTGGCAGATTCCTGGAACAGTCTTCTAGTGGAGATGTTGGAGGAAAAACACAGTGGTGGGGTTCAAGAATGCATGAGACAGGCATAAGGGAATCTTAGGGAAAAGGAAGGAGCAGTGTATGAATGTCCTGGAGATCACGTAGGATCTAAAGTAATACTATAGGTAGGGAATAATGATCAGACTGACTGGGTCAAGTGGTCCTTATCTGCCTGCAAATTCTATGTTTCTGTGTTTTTGAGCCAAGCTCTCATCTCCGTGCACAGTTCATATAGTAGCATGGCTAGCTGCTGTGAAGAGGCATCGTTATTGGGTTTTGGAACTGCATCAGTAACAGAGGAGTCTGCACAAGTCCTAGTCTGGTCTGAAGTGCAGCAGAGTGGATCTGCAGACTCATCACTGAAGTCAGAGTCTGGCTATTATAACAAGTATTTGCCAATGCCGAATGTTCACTTGTAGGTATTTGCAGTGGTGTTTGGCACTTATGGCACTAAATTCAAATCCCATTGAAATACATTGTGCCGCATACCTCTATCTTCAGTTAATGATCCAGCTTTGAAAAGTGAAGATGTGTCTGTGGTCAGACAGCATGATGGTGCTGGACCTTCCGATGGGTAAGTAAGGGCTTGGGGGGCTGAGTGGATGGATTGGGGGGATAACGCTGCAACAGAGAATGATGGATGGTTTTCTTATTTTGAGGTGTGAAAAAAATAACAATAAAGGATTCCCGGTTGCAACATGGGGGGGGGGGATTGGGCACCCCCAGTGTCATTGTGAAAAGAAGGCGCACCCTGGCTAATGTAGCTGGCACAGTTGCTTGCTTCTCACTGGGCACTCTGGCTACCCTGGTGTGCAGGTTTGAAAGTGTACACAGTGAATGCCCCTACTAATCACACTCCTGCCCTGCACCCCCCATTACTACTTCCCTATTCTGTATAATAAATAGTGGCTCACACATCCAACCCCAGCATAAACTTTGAACCCCCCTGCCCCACCTGTAGGGTGCCCAGCCCCTTGTGTTTAATCCTTTTCCAGTTCTGCAACAACTGGGGGGCATCCTATTCCTGCCCAGCCCACTTTAATGGAATATGCAGGTGTGGAGGTGTGCAGGTTTAAATGCAGTCATTAGACCTGCCATAAAGGAGACCCAATCTTCCATTCCTTTCTCTCACAGGACACAGGACAACAACTACTGTTAAAATATCAGTAATTTAGCCTAGGCTATAAAACAGAAAATGCATTACCAAACTTAAAAATAGTTGCAGATGTTACCCGATCTAGTAGAACTCAGGCACTTCCAGCCATGACCCAACTAGAAATCAGCCACGGGACAAATGTGAAGTATTTAAGTCAAAGTAGGGAAAAAACATAAAACAGTCTGGTGGCTTGGTTAACACTCAGAGGACTGAATACCACTCTGTGCTGCACTATATGTAAATGGAGCCCAGGAATGAAATTGAAAGGGTGAACTGCGCTAGAACAGCAGACACTGCATGATTCTTTCATGTCACTCACTTGTCAGGGCTTTGGCTCGGCCCCCAAAAAATCATAAAGTGTGGCTGACAAACACAGGAGTGCTGCTGCTAGAAAAACAATTAAATAAAAAAAACTGCACTGTCTCTTGGGGCCCCTCTCCTACTCGGGACCCAGAGCACCTACCCCTTATGCCTATTGGTTAATCCAGGCCTGACATTTCATATAGGTAAACTGCATTCAGCTATGAAAGAATACTTTCTGTTCAGCACTTTTCATTGCAGTACTGGCTAAAATAATGACCTGCAGTTCATATTATTTAACCTATAAAAACTTGTACAAATGTAACCCCTAGGTGGCGCTATCCCAAGGGCTACTACCCCTGCCTGCTTGACTACTGACAGGTTGAGGGGCCTCCACCCAGAGGTCAGGGTTTGTAGCGGTTAGACTAGCTTGATCACAGCCCTCCAGGACACCGGGACCCCCTTTGGTTCCCTCTAGTGGCTCACACAGTACACAGGAGTTACAGCCCCAATACCCCACGTATACACACTGTTCACTCATAAAGTACCACTTACCCTCGAGACCAATTCTGCAGCACGTCTCTGAGGACCCCCTGTAAAATAAGGTTAAACAACATACACAGCGAAATACAATAATGTTTCCATTAAGTACCAACACCACAGACAGTATATAGTATAACAACAACAAATCTGATTTATTTAGGGGACAGTAACAAAGGAGGGGGAAATCAGGTTAATTGGTAGCATTAAATCACAGTACTGTGCACACATGCAGGGTCTGAAAAGTCACACTCTGGGTACCCAGGTTGGGGGGGGGCTAGCCAGGTCCATTGCCCGGGGTTGGCCGGCAAGTGCAGATGGATAGGGCCCTGCTAGAAGAAAATATATGCACAACACCCAATTGTAATCCGGAGCTGGATGGCTCAGTCCATGAAGCAATGAAACAACAAGAATTAGATGACACACTTGTGATTGAAAACAGGCTGCAGGGGAATATCCAGATTTGTACTCACAATACCCAAGCTGAGGAGAGGACAGTGGATGTTCTTCTGGATTGCCAGAACAACAGGGCATGGAGACAAAGTCCTTGTGACTGGACTACACTGCAGTTGATAGCAACCGGATTTAGTCCGAGACAAGCTGGGGTTTGCTTCCAGCTTCAACACACAGCACAGGGATTGGAAATAGCGATTCTCCACAAGCACTATACACATTCATATGTAAAAGGAAAGTACTATACCAGGCAGGCTACTCCTCGATCCCGATCGAAATTATTGCAAATTACCCGGGAGCATACACAGCAGCTTCAGTTCGTGACAGACCGAGCGTGATTCAGCAATTTCTCCAGTCTTCTACAGGGTGAGCCTGGTTTCCACTCTTCAGACTTACTTCTTTCTTCGCACAAATCAGATTCAGTCCTAACTGCCACTTACAACGGCTGCAGGCTGAACCTCAGGGCCTCACACGCGCTTCCCGCGTGAAACAATACACCGCAGAAGCACAGAGTTACTTCTCTCTTCACTGTCACAACTGATTTCAGCTTCCCAGTAACAGAGCAGGGCATTTCCTCCAAATCCAAAAGGTTCCAGTTGGCTGATCCTCCTTGTCAGTCACAACAGGCTCCCTCTATTGGTGTAAAAAGGTGCTAAGGTCCAAACTACATTTCCCAGAAGCTGTCTTCATATAATCCCCTTGTGGCTGGCTCCAAGTGAGAGTCCCAGTTCTGATTTGCCCAAAGTAGGTTCCAGTTCAAAGGTCCCAAATACTGATTGGTCCCATTCAGCAGTTCTGGACCCAAATGAGGTAGCAAGCAGACAGAGTTCGTGCTGTAACAAAAGGCAGGTCAGACAAACTGTATTTTCATTATCACTCTAAGTTCTGGTAAACAGTTACATCTTTCAGAAGAGCTCCCTCTGCGCTCTTAGCAACTGCAGAAACGGAGCGATTTGGCAGTAGCTTGAGCGGGACTCAAGCAGGGAAACACACAGACCCCTATCCAAATTAATTATGTCTGCAGGCAGACAGCTCTTAAAGAGACAGTACGTGGAGGCTCAAATAGCACTCATTTGGAACCACATTTAAACAGCTCAGATATCGAACACTGCCCAGACTTGGAGCATTCAGGCAAGCTCCTAGAAGACTTTTGGGAACCCCCATTTGCAGGGGGTTACACCCTTCCTGGTCTGGAAAAACTTGACGTCCGCGTCAAGTAAGTACCCCCATAAGTTTCAATACAACCATATACATTTACATCAGTATCACATTAGGTTTATACATGTAATCATCAGTCAACATATCACCTTACCAGAAACACATTTCTGAAACTTTTCAGTACATCACTTTTTACACAGTATTATACACACATTGTACCGTAACTCAGGTTGTTGCCTCCTGTACATGAAACCTGAAGAGAGGGGGCCCTTCTCTATCAGCTGTCTTGGGCCTGGATGGGGCAGGGGCACCATACCTAGAAGGCAACACAATTAACTTAGAGTTAGCACTTGTGCTCAGTTTGGGCAATGAGCTCGGGGACACATACACTCCTTTATGGACAACATTGAGAGGCAAGTCCACAGGCCTCCCAGGAGAATCATAGCTGAGGTGGACCACAGGCTTTACTGCTCTACCAGTCTTTCTAGGGGGAACTGTTACAGTCTCTGCACTCTGAGCCTCATTTTCAGCACTGTCTTTACTTGCCAGGGGAGTCTCCCTAGGGGTAGCGAGGCTAGAACCTGGGGCACTTTCAGTTCAATGATTTGCAATCTCAGAGTCCACAACACTTGGCTCACATGGGGAGTTTTCTGACACTGGCAGTGAACTATCAGGGCACTCAACACACTCTTCTTGTTCTGGTATATCACCAGTTTGTCCCAGTCCATCATTTTCCTCCTCTGGAAGCTCAAACAGTTCAACCATACACAATGATTCCATATCATCTGACTTGATGCTTTGCACTTCACTTTCTGGGAGCATTGGCTCCAGGGAGACAAAGCTGGGGCTTAGACAGTCCAGAAGGCCCATCTTCATCTCCAGGATTGGTTAGGGGATTTCCCCGAAACAATTGACTCAGTTCGTAAGAAGGGTAGTATTCAAAGTCACACTCACTTTCCTCTGACATGGACTGACAGTCATTTTCAACTGGGACTTGTTGTGGGGAACACTTTAACTCAGCATCTGTAGGTGCAGACTTTCTTTGCTTTTGCTTAGCAGCAGCTCGGGTTACTGGTCCAGAGGGGGCATTTTCTGGGGGCTCAGACTCAATCAAGATTTGTCCAATGGGCAATAAGGAATTTCTATGCATTGTTTTAACATTTTTTGAATTATTCTCAGGCCTTGCTTTGTACACAGGCAGATTGTCTAGTTTGCCTACCACAATGTGGGAGAGATGGTGCCACCTATCAGCAATCCTGTGTTTGCCATGCAGTCCCAGATTTCTTAGCAATACACAATCTCCCTCCCGGAGTTCCTGTGCTTTCACCTTTTTATCATACCTTTCTTTGTTGGCCAGATTTCTTTTGGCAGCCATGGTTTGAGCCAGTTGGTACGCATGATTTAGCTGGGCCTTTAACTTTTGCACATACTGGAGATAGTTATCAGCTCGAACCCCATCAGGAGAAATTCCGAAACAAACATCTACTGGTAGTCGTGTCTCTCTTCCAAACATCAGGCGGTAAGGGGAGAACCCAGTGGCATCACTTTTGGTGCAGTTGCAGGCATGTACTAGGGTGCTAATTTGTTGGCTCAATCTAGACTTGTCCTTTAGGTGGAGGGTGCCTAGCATATCTAGCAAAGTGCGGTTGAAACATTCAGGCTGTGGGTCCCCTTGGGGGTGGTAAGGGGTGGTTCTGGACTTTCATACTCCCCACAGAGAAAGCATCTCTTTGACCAGACGACTCTCAAAATCCCTCCCTTGATCAGAATGGATTCTTTGTGGTGCCCCATAGAGAACAAAAATGTTTTCTACAAGTACTTTTGCCACAGTGGATGCCTTCTGGTCCGTGGTGGGGAAAGCTTGGGCATATCTTGTAAAATGGTCAGTAACCACCAGCACATTACTAATATTTCTTTGATCTGGCTCCAAACTCAGAGAGTCAATACAGACCAGCTCCATGGGGGCGCTGGTGGTGATGTTAACTGGGGGGCAGCCCTCTGGGGAAAAGCTTTCCTCTGTAAGCAGCGACTACAAGTTTTAATGTGTTGTTCCACATCAGCCTCCATCTTAGGCCAATAGAATCTGGATCTCACCAAGTCAAGTGTTCTGTCTATGCCAAGGTGCCCCATGTGGTTGTGTAGGGGCCTCAGCACCAAGTCTCGAAAGGCAGTGGGCAAAACTAGCTGTTGTTTATCTATTTGTCCCCCTCTGTCTACTGTTTCTCTGTATAACAGTCTATTAATCAGTTTCAACTGAGGACCTTCCTTGTATAACAATGCAGTTCTCAAATCAGTGGAGCGTAACTTTGACACATCTTTCCTTGCGTAGAGGGCTTCTAGAGCTGATTTGATCATGGGATCTCGGGATTGAGCCCGCTGAATACTGTCATTGTCCAGCTGAGGCAGTGCACCAATGTCTATGGCAGAAAAGTGGCAATAAGCAGCAGGTATGCAATTCTCAGAGGGTCCCAAACAATCCACCATACAATCCACTGCGTCCGTGGATATTTGTTCCTCTCTGTCAAACTTCTGGCAGAGTGCTCAAATATCAGGTTCTGACAGTCTGACCCAGTCATTCCGGGAACAGGCATCCGTGAGAGAGCATCAGCATCTATGTGGTTCAGGCCGGCTCTGTATTCAACAGCATAGTCGTATGTAGATAATGCAGAAAGCCACCTATGGCAAGTAGCATCCAACTTAGCTGAAGTCTGCACATAGCTCACAGGATTATTGTCAGTTTTTACTAGTATCTTAGCCCCATACAAGTACTCATGGAACTGGTCAACAATGGCCCACTTCAAAGCTAGGAACTCTAACTTATGTACAGGATAGTTCTTTTTGGAAGGGGTCAGGCTTCTGCTGGCAAAGGCCACTGGTCTCAGGCCATTCTTGTGCTCCTGGTACAACACAGCCCCCAAACTTTGCAAGCTAGCATCGGTGTGTAGGACATATGGTTTTGCTGGATCTGCATAGGCCAGGACAAGAGCGTGGGTAAGTTGATATATAATCTCATGAAAAGCAGCTTCACAATCAGGTGTCCATCATGCCCCAAAAATTCATTAGGACAGAAATACACTCTCTCAGTCTCAGGGGGAGTTGACCTCTTGTATTTTTTGTGGGTAGGAGGGTAACCTTGAGTAAGATTAAGTAAAGGACGGATCACTCTTGAATAGTCCTTGATGAAACAGCGATAGTAGTCACAGAATCCCAGGGATCTTTGCAGTTCTTTTAGATTGTGGGGCTGTGGCCAGGTGGTCAAGGCCTCAACTTTACTTGGGTCAGTCTCTATTCCCTCGGTGGATACTATGTGTCCCACATACTTTACAGAGGTTTGGAGGAACTGACATTTATCGATGGATAGTTTAAGGCCAAAGTCTTCCAGTCGGTCCAACATCTTGAACAATCTGCTCTCATGTTCCTCCAGTGAGCTGCCAAACACAATAACATCATCTAGGTATAACAGACACTCTAACAAGTTCATGTCCCCAACCGCACGCTCCATCAATTGTTGAAAGTGACTGGAGCACCTGAAATCCCTTGAGGCATCCTCATGAATTCATAGAAAGCAAGCAGACAGTTAAAGGCTGTCTTTTCACGGTCTTCTGGGGCCATCGGAATCTAGTAGTACCCAATGCGAAGATCCAACACTGAGAACCACTTACTACGGTTCAGGCAGTCTAAGGCATCCTGAATGTGGAGCATTGTGTACTGATCAGGAATAGTCTGCCGGTTCAAGGTGAGATAATCCACACACATCCTTACTGTCCCATTCTTTTTCCTCACTACCACGATAGGTGAAGCATATGGGCTTCTGGATTCTTGTATTACACCAGCAGCAAGCATCTGTTGCAGATGCCGTCTCTCATCATCTATGTCAGCAGGTGCCAGGTGTCGAAACCTCTCACGAAATGGCCTTTCATCATGCAGCCAGATGTGGTGCTCAGCTCCTTGCACACATCCTATGTCCCATTCTTTGAAAGAAAACACCTGGTCTCTCTGGGCAAGCTTTCTACTGATTCTCATCTTCCATTCAACTGACAATGGGGAGTCAGCAAAATTGAACAAGTCGGGCATCACTCTGTCGTTTTCCCCTGAACACTTGTTACTGGGTAGCACTGCCGTATCTGCACAATGTACATTAGCCAGGGTGCAACCTCTATTTACTCGAATCTCTCTATCAGACACGTTATGAACTTGGACCATTACCCATCTGGCATAAGCATGGGCTTTGGCAGGCAAAATACTTGGCTTGACCAGCAGTCCTTCCAGCAATTTCCCATCACCTGGTGCATCCAGCATGAGGATTTTATTCTTGACATCCTTTCTGATACGGACTTCCCCCTGTAAGGTACACTGGGCATTTGGCGCCAGGATCAGAGACTCAGGATCCTTCTTCCAGACAATTCCAACCGGTTCCTCTGAGTCCACTCCTTCAGCATCTCTCTGTGCCTCATAGGCCTTCTTGATCAAGGCCGGAATTCTCAAAGCTCTACCAGTCCTTAACCCCTGTTTCTCATAACACAACTGCGCCAACCGTCCAAACATATGTGCCTTTGTACCAATTAGTAGAGGAATCCCGTCATACAGTCCAGTAGAGGGACATACTAAGGCCAGGGTCTCTACTTGCTTTGCCACTCCAGCCATGGAGGTAGGGAAAGATAGCCAAATTTGGATATACCAGGAGTAGGGGTAGGCCTTCTCACTTAACCCCCATACATGCAGTCCTTCCAATGGTTGTAAGGGTACATCTGACAAATGCTTCTGATACCAATCCTGGAACATAATAGAAACATAGAAACATAGACTTTGACAGCAGATAAAGACCGCTAGGCCCATCTAGTCTGCCCATTTCCCTACCTACAGGATAGGCCGCAGATCCTAGTTAACCAACAGCTTATATCTTCCTGCCCCCCACAAGTATTGCCTTATGTCTGTCCCATGCATTCTTGAATTCTCCCACAGTTTTAGACCCCACAACTTCCTCAGGAAGGGTGTTCCATGCATCCACTACCCTCTCTGTGAAATAATACTTCCTCACATTGCTCCTGAACCGCCTCCTTCTATCTTTAAATTGTGTCCCTTGTTCTTGTAAGTCTCTTTTTCTGAAGATGCTACCTCTTGGACTTTGTTGATTCCCTTGAGGTACTTGAAAGTTTCTATCATGTCCCCCTCTCCCTTCTTTCCTCAGGGTATACATATTAAGCTCCTTTAGTCTCTCCTCATACAGCTTCTCTTGCAGACCCTGCACCATTTGGTGCCCTCCTCTGGACAGCCTCTATCCTGTCTATGTCCATGGAGATGGGGTCTCCAGAACTGGACACAGTATTCCAGATGGGGTCTCACCAACTGCCTGTACAGAGGGATAACAACTTCCTGTTTTCTGCTGCTGATGCCTCTCCTCTACATCCCAGTATACCCCGGCCCTCCTACTGCCTTCTCACATTGCTTGCTAACCTTAAGGTCATCTGATGTGATTACCCCAGGTCCCTTTCCTGTTTTGTTGTTGTTACTACCTCCCACCCTTTGTGTATTCTTCCCTGGGTTCTTGTTTCCCAGGTGCATTATTTTGCACTTTTTTGCATTGAATCCTAGCTGCCATACGTCTGACCATTCCTCCAACCTTGCCAAGTCCCTTTTCATCCTTTCCACGCCTCCTTGTGTATCAACCCTGTTGCAGATCTTTGTGTCATCTGCAAAAAGGCATACTTTTCCTTCCAGTCCCTCTGCAATGTCACTGATGAAGACATTAAAAAGGACTGGACCCAATACTGAACCCTGCAGTACCCCACTAGTAACCGCCCTTTCTTCAGAGTGGACTCCATTTACAATTACCTTCTGTGTCCTGTTGTCCAGCCAATGTTTTACCCAGGCTACCACCCTGGGACCCACTCCCAGACTGGTTAATTTGACTAATAATCTTTTGTGTGGGACTGTGTCAAATGCCTTGCTAAAGTCTAGGTAGGCCATGTCCACAGTCCCTCCCTGGTCTACTACTTTGGTCACCCAGTCAAAGAAATCTACTAGATTCGTCTGACATGACCTTCCCACTGTGAACCCATGCTGCCTTGGATCCTGTGCTCCACTGACCTCTAGGTACTCAACTATTCTTTCCTTCAGAAGTGACTCCATCACTTTCCCTACCACAGAGGTCAGACTGACAGGTCTGTAGTTTCCTGCCTCTGTCTTGGTCCCACTTTTGTGAAGGGGAATCACATCCGCCTTCCTCCAGTCCTCGGGTACCACACCATCCTCCCATGATTTATTAAAAAGAGTAGCCAGTGGTTTCACTAGTTCCTTCCTTAATTCTTTTAGAATTCTGGGTGAATTCCATCAGGACCCATTGCTTTGTCCACCTTCAGTTTTAGGAGTTCTTGCAGAACCCTTTCTTCTGTGAAAGGACTGGGATCGCCCCCTATCAAGAGTGCTTCTGTTAATTGGATTAGGCACTTCCCCTCCTCTTTGTGAATACTGAGCAGAAATATTCATTCAGTATTCCTGCTTTTCACTGTCCCCTCTGCCCACCCACCGTTCATTCTATTCAGCCTCACTATCCCTCCTTTGTCTTTCTACGTCGCTGATGTACCTATAAAGGTTTTCCCTTCTTAACTGAGTTGCTATCTTTTCCTCAGTTTGGGCCTTTGCTATTCTGACTTCCCTCCCTGCTTCTTTCTGCCTTAACTGGTACAGCTCTCGTCCTTCTCCTTCTGTGTTTCCTTATACTTCCAGAATGCTATCTTTTCTTCCTGACTTTCACAGCCACCTCTCTTGAGAACCATAGTGGCTTTTTCTTTCGCTTTTGATTTGTTTATTTGCTTCACACAAAGGCTTGTTGCCTCTGTGATGGCAGTTTTGATAATTCCCCATTGTTGCTCCACATCTCCTTCTAGCCTGTTTGCTAGTGCTTTTCTGAGGCACTCTCCCATCTTGCCAAAGTCAGCCCTCCTAAAGCCCAGTACCCTCACTTTTGTATGGCTTGACTCTGTAGCTGAGTTTAACGTGAACCACACTGTTTGATGGTTACTTGTCCCCAGATGGCAACCCACTTCTAGATCTGAAATCCTCTCACTGCCCCCGTTTGAGAGTATGAGGTCTAAGATTGCTCCCTCACGAGTGGGTTCTGAAACTAGCTGTCTAATGCCTGCCACCTGTAGGGCGTCAAGAATGGCCCTGCTCTTGGATGTGGCTGCAGCAAATGTGCTCCAGTTAACATCTGGCATATTCAGGTCTCCCATCAACAGTATCTCCCCTTTCTCTGCCATTCTAAGAATGCCTTCCATCATATCCTTGTCCATTCTTCCCCTGACATGGGGGTCTGTACACAACCCCTGTGCGGATTGTGGTGCCCTTTCCAGTCTCCAAGGTGACCCACAGTGCCTCCTCTCCTCCTGTTTACTCTTTTGTTCAGTTGCTTTTATCCTTCCTTTACATAGAAGCTACTCCTCCCCTCTTCTCCCTGCCTGTCTCTCTGTAGGTTATGTACCCTGGTATGTTAACATCCCAGTCATGGTTCTCTGTGTACCATGTTTCTGTGACTGCTATGATATCCAGGCATCCTCTTCCATTAAGGCCACCAGCTCAGGAGCTTGTTGCCCAGACCACGGCATTGGACTCATTACCTCCCATTTCCTGATGGCGTTACCCTTTTGCCCCATCCCTGTCCTTCTTGCCTTTGTCACTTTCTCCATTTACCACTGCCCTTCTCCCTATCGACACCTCCATGCTGGTGTTTGCCACACTTACTACCGTGATTGTTTGGGGGGGGCTAGGATTTTCCTGCTCCTTTCCAGTGCCTCCCCCTTGGCTAGTTTAAAAGCTTGCCAATGAAGCATTTAAACCTATCACCTAGGATCCTGGTTCCCCTCCCGGACAGATGCAGCCCATCATGCCAGTATAATTGTCACTTGGGAGCCACTGTCCAACACAGCTCTGGTGGGCACGCCATTCACTTTTACTGTAGCTTCCATTGAAGAGCCCACTATTCTGGACCGGTCTGGAGAGGCGGTAGCAAGGGCCTGGGTAGACGATCTAGCCACAGAAGGATGTGAGTTAACATTTTTAGGACCTTCATTGCGGTCATTTCGTGCACCTCTTAACCACTGTTTTGTGCTCCAAAGCTTTTCTTGTAGCCAGCTCACCACTCTCTCTAAGTCTTTCCGAGACTGGCATTCCCTCTTCATGTGCCCATCCTTCCCACAATTATGGCAAAATATGTCTGCTGAAGTTTGGGGTGACTGAGGCATCACATTGGGGGCTGTGGTATTGGTACTATCAATAGAAAACCTTGGTGCCACCTCAGCGGGCAGTGGGTTGGACATTTGGAGAATTCTCTTTAGTTCCCCCACTTCCATAGTCAAGATATCAAGCTTGGAGCTGCTGTCAGCAGGAGATATCTGTGGGGGCACCCCCTCCCTCATTGCGGATGCAGTCGAGTAAGAGTTGTGGCCTGTACTCGTAGGAGGGGCCTTCATAAAGAGACTATTTATTGCTTCCCTGAACTCCCTCAACAGTTCATCCCAGGGCAGAACATCAGTAGCCATCCCTCTCTGGCTGGGCCCCCCTTGGCTGACATTTGGGTCTCAGGTTCCGTCATGTGATTTTGGTGATTCCAGACCATCAGCGTCCGACCCCACACCTGAAGCAGGGGATGTAGCAGCTACGACTGCACAGGGCTCTGAAAAACCTTCCTCCTCCTCAACTTCTCGTACCTCCTTCATCAACACGTGGAAAGGCAAGGGACTAGCTTTCCTTTGATGCAGCTGCAATTTGAGCAACACCCAGCTAGAGTGCTGGGCAGAGCAGAGTATATGATCCAGTCTTACCCGGTCCACTTCACTAGAGGTTCAACCCCCCCTTTCGAAAAATGATTTGCAAGATTCCCTCTAATCGATCCATATAGGCAGATAACAACTCCCCCAGCTGTTGTCTAACATCTTTGAGCTTCCATTTCAAGGCCTCAACACTAGTGGTGCCCCCAAACACATTTTCAAGGGCAATTATGTACTCTTGGACTTTGGCATCAGGGTCAGAGACCTTCAGGGAGCAAAAAGCTTATCGGGCGGGTCCCTGGAGGCTCTTCCCCAGGTGAGTCCTTTCTTCTGCTTCGGAGCATTGCCAGTCTTGTACCGCAAGGGTAGCAGAGTCTATCCAGGTTACCAGATCGACCTTCCCATTTGGAGTAGGGCGGATGCCAGAGAATACTTTGAGCTTGCAGTAAGAGTCATGACTAATGGCAGGTACAAACATAAGGGCTAGCACTGGCACAGAAGGAGGGGAAATAACAGGTGTTGGAGGGGGAGGGGGTGTTGGGGGAGGAACGCCCCAAGGTGGCAATAATAGTTTCTTTAAATCCTCCACAGTTTTTCCCTCCTCCAGCAACAATTTAGTAAATTTCTCCTCAAGGTTTCAGATAGTGGGGGGGGCGTATCCACCCCGGGTCTTTACTGTCCTTGGTTATCACTCTCCAGACAGTGAGAGCTTCCCCTGGGGTAATTTTTTTTTTGAAATTTAAGTTTATTGATTTAACAAACAAAATAAAACCATAGAATACACCAAATAGAAATTCACAGGAAAAACATGGTAAAACCAAAAACAAAGGAAACCCCAGAAAAAAAGGAAAAGAAATAAAAACAACCCCCCCATCCACCCACCTTCCAACAAACAAACCCGCCTCCCTAAAATCTCCCCATCTCTCCACCCACCCATCCTCCCCCACTATAACCCTCCCCCACCTCCCTCCCCACCCAACCTAAGTGTGCTAAATAGTCACTATATCCATACTGGACATTTAAAATACTACGCTCCAAGAAAATGCTTCCTCCAAAGCAAAGGTACAACTGACAGTATATACCTAACACGAGTTATCCTTGCGAGCACCAGGGAATAGGCCAAGAACTCATAGGTGCAAGTATAATGCCTGCAATTTACCCCATTTTTTCTGAAACAAGTCCATGCGGCAATGCAAACTGGCCACCAAATTTTCGGCGTTAAGATAGGCAGAGAGCTCAACCAACCACTTAGCATAAGTCAACGCCAATTGATCAGTCCAATGTCTAAGGACCAGTCTCTTAACCGCAATGGACACCAAAGCCATGTGATACCGGCGTTCCACACTATCTATGCTAGCGTAGTCACCCAAAATACAGATATCAGGGGTGAAAAAACCTGAGAGACCTAGCAAGGGGTCGAGATTATCCCGAATAGAGGACCACAACGGGGCAACCTTACTACAGGACCAAAAAATATGCAAAGAATCCCCTTCACCCTGCATACATCTGGGGCAAAGAGGGATGGGGAGCCTTTTAAGCTTGAAAAGCTTTTAAGGGGTAAAGTACATGTTATTCACAATATAGTATCGAGTAAGCCGAAATCTGTCCTGTGTGTGATATTTGTGAAGGTCCTTCCAAATATGGGACCAATTCAGAGTGGAATCAGGAAGTCCCCTGGGGTAATAGTCTGTGGCACTTTAGAACTGTCTACAGGATCCTTACACTCTATTAGGGCCATGAAAGTTTGGGTGAGCAAATCAGCCTGTCGCCCCCCAACCACAGGGTCTTGTAAACATTCAACCTTGGAGAGTACTCCCTCTGCAGTGTCCGGATTGCTACCCAGTGGGATATCCAAGACAAGTATGGCATTTTGGGGGTCGATCTCCTGCCCAGTACACCACTTCACCAACTGGTGTACAGCCGCTTCTGTTGGGATATCCATTTATTTTTAACAGTAATTCGTAAATGTGGCCACTAGAGGACCCTAATTCCAGCAGTGCCTCCAAGATGTGACCCATAGTTGGTGCTATCCCAAGGGCTACTACCCCTGCCTGCTTAACTACTAACAGGTTGAGGGGCCTAGGTCTAAAGGTGAGTGCCTCCACCCAGAGGTCAGGGTTTGCAATAGTTAAACTAACTTGGTCACAGCCCCCTGGGACACTGCGACCCCCCTTTCTTCCCACTAGTGGCCCACACAATATATCAGAATTACCTTCACAGTATACACTTACCCCCAGGACTGGTTCGGTCAGCTGGACTCTGTGGACCCCCTGTAAAACAAGATGATACAATGCAAAAACCACAGTACAATACTTTAACATAAACGAATACCTCAGGCAGTGTAACTTTGCTGAAACAAACATATCTGATTTATTTATGGGGGAATAACAAGGACTGGGGGAAATCAGGTTAATTAGCTTACCACTCTAATATATATATATATATATATATATATATATATATATATCTAAACTAGGGCACTGTGCACAGGCTAACCTATAAGTCACTATCTCTGGGTACCCAGGCAATAGAAGGCTAGCCTATTTGGTGCAGCTGGTTGGGGCCCTGTGATGAAAAAACATTTGCACAATACCTAATTGTAATCCGGGCCGGATGGCTCAGTTCAGGAAGAAATAAACACAACAATTAGATAACACACTTGCAATTGATAAACAGATGGCAGGGAGCTACCCTGCTTTGTACTCACAAACTCAATGCTGGGAACTGGATGGAAGGCAGATTGTCCTGGATTGCCAGGAGAAGCAGACCATGTGGGCAAGGTCCTTGTGACTGGACCCCACTGCAGTTTGGAGCAAATGGATGTAGTCTGGATTAAGCTGGGGTTTACTTCCAGCTTCATGCACTCAATTCACTGTACAGGGGATTTGAAACGCGATTCCCCTCAAGCACTACACACATTTATATGTACAAGGAAAGTACTATACCAGGCAGGCTGCTTCTCTATCCCGATCGCAATTACTGCACAATACCCGGGAGAACACACAGCCAGGTTCAGTTCCTGACAGACCGAGCTCGATTCAGCAATTTCTCCAGTCTTCTACAGGGTGAGCCTGGTTTCTACTCTTCAGATCTCCTTTATTCTCTTCACAGGTCGGATTCAGTCTGAACAAGCACTTGCACAAGCTGCAGACCGAAACTTGGGGTCTTACATGCGTTTCCCGCGCTGAACTGCACACCCAAGAAGCACAGGGCTCCTTGACTCTTCACTGCCAAAGCTAAACTGACTTGCCAGAAGACAAAACCGGGCATTTCCTTTGAGTCCCTTCCAGTTCAGTTGACTGGCTTGGCTGTCACTCACAATAGACTCCCCCTGTTGGTGCAAAAAGGCGCCAAAGTCTAAACTACAATTCCCAGAAGCATCTGCCATACAGTCCCATTGTGGCTGACTCAACTTAAGAGTCCAAGTTCTGATTTGCCAGCAGCAGGCTCCACTTCAAAAGGTCCCCCACGCTGATTGGTCCAGTTCAGCAGTTCAAAACTAGAATGGAGGGCTAGGCAAAACAATTCAGACTACAAAGGAAAGCAAGTTAGACAAACTGTATTTTCATTATTACTCTAAATGATTTCTGGCAAACAGTTACATCTTTCAGATAGGCCCCCCTTGCAGTCTTGGCGACTGCAAAAACGGAGCGAATTGGCAGCAGCTCGAGTGGGACTCAAGCAGGAAAACACACAGTACCCCCATACAAACTAATTACGTCTGCAAGCAGACAGCTCTTAAAGAGACAGTACCAGAGGCTCTAAAAGCACTCACAGATAAATGGCTTAACCGCCAAACACAATTCAGGCTTGGAGCATTCAAGCAAGCTCCTGGAAGACTTTTGGGAACCCCATTTGCAGGGGGGTTACATGTGCAAATCCACAAAGAAAAGGGCACTGTTGCAAAAGGCCTTACCTGCATCAAGCAGGGTCCTGCTTCACGACTGTGAGTGTGCTGTCCCTCATGCCCACGAGAGCGCACCCCATGTGCGGGGATGCCCCACTTGGCTCCCCGATTGCCTTACTGCCAGAGGCACATCCCCGGCTTCCACTACTAATCTCCAGGCTCAGTGGGATGCCAGGTGCTCGCTTTTCATGCCATGAGAAGAGCTTTTGCTGGGGAAGTGGTGTCGTCATTTAAAAAAAACAAAACAAAAAAAAAAGCTTCCTGTGCCTCTCGCGAGGCTTCCATCTCGCAGAGGCAGCCCCAGTGCAGCTTATGGCATTCCTCACCAAGATGGTGGCAGCTCGCAAGAAACACCTCCTAAATGGTAAAACGAGAGGTGATCCTTAAAGGGGCCACAATGCTTGCTTTAAAGGGAAATGGAGAAGTTAAAGAAAAAAAAACAAAACACTGGGGCATCATACCTCACTTTTGGGAGCAAGTAGAAGCCTGATTCTTTAAAATACAGGAGTCGGATGTATATCCTCCAGGCCTCTGACTGGTATAAGTGAAAATGTTTAAACAATATGCTAATCACTCATTAAAAAGCTGGCTATGCAGTGTTATCTCAATGGCTACTAATTTTACACTGCATTCAAATCCTGTTGCAGCAGTAAGCCAGTTTTCCTAAACCAGAAGCCTGATGTATATCCCCAGGGCATCTTTTTCATATAGTGATTATTACGATACTATGATCACCCAGTAAGTCACAACCTGACTCAGACAATGTCCAATGCTGCTTATATACTTTGCAGAAAATAACAATGCCATCTACAAGCAGTAGGTGTTGGCTGCTTAAAGTTCACTCTGGGGATCATATTTCCTTTAGCATGTTATGCCCCATGACAAGTGGCCATCCTGTCATGTTTATCCATAAAGTGAGAGCCACAGAACTCACTCTAACTGGTGGTCCGCAAGAACCAGCTATGATCAGCTTGTGGCAATTCCACTCCGTTGACATTGGTTTCACCTTGAACGCTAAATGTTAATGCTGTGCAGCTGTACTCCCTCAGATAAATAACACTGGCATCACCACTGATCCAATGTGATCAATAACTATTTGTCAGCACCCATCACTATGTCAACCGGCAGGGCTGTGTTTTGGCTGGTTTTACATCTTCTGCCCTTCCAGTTATAGGACACGGAGGCCACACACACACTCACACCCTCGGCTATGTCTATCCCTGCTCTGTTCAACAGGGCATAATCCCAGCACATCCGTGGCCATTTTATCGTAGCCATTTTATACCTAGGGGTGCTATCCCCCCCCCCGTGACTGCATTAGCAGTTGGCATCCCTTACAGACTACAGCAACACAGGGTGTGGTCCTAAGCTTGCCCTCAGATGAGGGGGGGGCACTCAGAAGCATGAGCCGCATTAAAATCATTGGTTACTACTTAGAGCCAGTGAGTGTAGGCACAGAGGCTAGCAATTCCAATCCATGTTGCCCCCCCCCACCCTCCTCACCTGTATCAGAGGTCTAACAGATATTCAGTGGTAGGCCATGGAACAACAGTAGGAAGCAAGATGAACAGAACTTAGAAGTCCTACTAGGGGAGACACAATACCCCCACCATATTAACACTATGGGGTCCGACAACAGTTGTGACAAATGATCAGACATTGGATTGACTGTCCTCAGGAGCTTATTGAGTACCTGTTTCACTGTATGTACCTAGTTCCAAGAAAATTGTAGCTTAAGCATTACTCCAATGGCTCAGCTGGTGTAAGCTTAAACACTTGGCTTAGCATGAATGTGTACCATCTATCAATGAGACAGACTGGGTCCTCTATCCCTCGTCCAGTATATTAGCATTACAGTTTCTCTGTTAGTGTTTTTCCTTATAAACACATGCAGTATAGTAATGACAAATGTTGTTCAATGTTGGTGCCCCGCACAACTTTTTTCATACTTCAGTCATGCTCCACTCTGACTGGAAGCAGTATCAATACCCAGGCAGCCCCCACTCAGCAGCTGCAGTCAGAGCACTCAGAGAATGTTCATTTGCTCCAAATACTTTGCTTGCCATCCGAACGCCTCAGCAGGAATTGTGATACTGGTGGTTTGGACATGGTGGTTCAACAACTTCAGCCCCTCTTCGAGAGGCAGCCTTCTATGGGCTCATCCATCTTTCACTACAAGTACAGAGCTAAGTAGCTCCTAGTGTTGTGGCAAATTTTCTGAGCACTATATAATGGGTCATCTCGCATACTTAGGAAAACATAATTTGTGTGAACTACAAGTACAGAACTATAGAGATAGTACAGAGCTATACAGTCAGGTATCTGGATGTGCATAATTGAAGTGCAAGGCATGTAATGGAACTAAGGAAGGGCAATGCACCACATGTTGTGCACATGCTACTCAGCCAAAGCCATGTTGGCAGAGGACTAAAGGGGCACATGTACAATAGATCCCTACACGACAGTCCTCGCCCAATACAACCATGCCACATGCAGCATATGGATGCAATTATTCTAATCAAATAAGCAGGCTGCAGTCCGGAAGCCATAAGGTGGTGAAAACGCAGACTCCAGCTGTACTTTTGCCCATGCCAGCTAAAACGCATAACCCCAGAAACTATTGCGAACAGTACTTTTGCAGCCATCTCAGCATCACAAACGGTCGGGGAAAGCAGGTACTTGGTGTGTTTTATTACACTATCGGTCTATCAATGTAGAAGATGCTGAATTCTATTTCATGGACCCACAGACAATCTCAAGGAAGAAATGTGGAGTATATTCAACCTCTATTGGCTTGCCGTATGTGCTGGTAGATAAACTTCTACCCATGCATACATACATACTGTGTAGGTAAAAACACCTACCCATATATAGATCGATCAACCTGTCTGTCTACCTAGATGTATAGCCGTATTTATGGGAACCGTCACACCCACCCTTTACACCAGGGTGCAGTGCTGGGCCAGATGATCATTCAGGGTAACACACAGACCATGGGCAGTATGACTGGCCAGCTTTGATGTATTGAGTATCACATACCATAATGACAGCACATACACACACCACTAACGATCAAAACACTAGATATGTATTTTTAGTACTTTCAGTAGAGCGTAAAGAAGTAACCAACCAACTGGGAAACCCACAGTCAGCCTGGCCGGTGACCTCTTGGAGCCCCCACTGCAGTGGCTCCTGGCAGTAACACTAACCCTGCTCCACATCACTAATTAATCCAGATCATGGAAGAAGGGACAGGGGACCTCCATAACAATAAATCCAGGTATGACATGCAAACCAAGTACAGCATATCTCATAATCTCATATCCTCATACCTCCCTGCAAATGTTTGTCACAATGTCTGCACAGTAGTGGTCAATAAACTATAATTCACCAGGTATGACACACAGGCCAAGTACAGTTACTCATAATCACACGTCCTCATACTTCCCTGCTTATGGTTATCACAGGCCCTGCAAAGTAGTGGTCAAAAGAACTATAATACATCATCTGCCCACAGCTTAGTGTCAGTCTACATGTCTTTTCCTAGTGGGCAGGAATCTTTGGCTCTGATCCTGGCAGGGACTTACTCATCTAACAAGTGGCTACACTGTTAACACAGCTGTGCTTGGCCAAAGGCTACAGTTCATTAGACTTATGCACTTCAGTCCTGTTCGGTAAGCATCTCGGTTCAGCCCCTATTGCAGTGGCTACACTGATCATATAGAACTGTCTCACCAGTGACCACAGTTCAATACTCTCCTGTAGACAACACCGATCAAGACCTTGCTCAGACAGGAGCCAATCTGGCACAAAGACCACTGACCACTGAAACTGCCAGCATGGCCACTCAGAGGGCTATACTGTTGAACTTAGGGGTATCTGGTAAGGTGTCAGACACACTGGTCCAAGCCAGGAGAGAGTTCACTAACAGAATCACTAAACAGAGTTAAGCTAGCCCTGGCAAAAAGAAACACAGGTGAGGGGGTACAGGCAAAGTGGGCAAGCATTAAGGATGCAATACTTGAAGCAACATCCCATTGTGTTAGACAGAAAAGGAAGTGCAAAAGAAGAAGGAAACCACTTTGGTTCTCAAATACAGTAGCAAAAAAGGTCAGAGCCAAAAGGCTGGCCTTCAGGAAATATATGGGAACACAGTGGGATGAAGATAGGGAAGCATACTAAACTGCCCTAAGGGAAGCAGGAAAGGCAATAAGGCAGGCAAAGTCCCAAACTGAGAAAACACTAGCACGAACAGTAAAATAAGGTGACAAGACTTTCTATAGATACCTTAGTGAAAGGAGAAAGTCCAGAGGTGGTATTGCTAAGCTCAAAGGAGAAAAGGGGGCATGTGAGGAGGAGGACCCTGTAAAAGCATCTATCCTAAATAGATACTTTTGTTCAATATTTACTGAAGAAAAGGTAGGGCAGGGCCCACAGCTCTGCACCATGGACACAGGGGGGAGGGAGGGAGGTGAGCACTACTCCCTTTACAAAAGAAAGGGTCCTACAAGAGCTCGCTAAGCTCAGGGTGGACAAGGCAATGGGACCTGATGGCATACATCCCAGGGTACTTAAGGAGCTAAGGGTGGAACTAGCAGATCCATTAGCAGAACTGTTTAGTGAGTCTCTGAGCACAGGAGAGGTCCCAGAAGACTGGAGAAGGGCTCATGTGATCCCGCTCCACAAGAGTGGTAGCAGGGAGGAGGCAGGGAACTACAGATCAGTCAGTCTTACCTCAGTAGTGGGCAAGATTATGGAGGCACTTAAGGAAAGGATAGTGTAACACCTGGAATCCATAGGGCACAGGATCCAAGACAACATGAGTTTACAAAGGAAGGTCCTGTCAAACTAATCTCATAGATTTCTTTGACTGGGTAACCAGAGTGGTGGACCAAGGGGAGCAGTTGATGTCGCCTACCTTGATTTCAGCAAAGCTTTCAACACTGTTCCACATAGAAGATTGATAAATAAGCTGGGTAGGCTCGGGTGGGTCAGAAGTTGGTCAACTGGGTGGCAAACTGGTTGATGGGCAGAAAACAGAGAGTGGTGGTAAATGGTATACGGTCAGAAGAGATGCAAGTCACAAGTGGGGTACCTCAGGGATCAGTCCTGGGGCCAGTCCTCTTCAATATCTTCATTAGTGACATTGCAGATGGACTAGAGGGTAAGGCTTGTCTGTTTGCAGATGACACCAAGATCTGCAACAGAGTAGATGATCCAGATGGGGTGGACAGAATGAGAAGAGATTTAGATAAACTAGCAAAATGGTCAGAAGAGTGGCAACTGGTATTTAATGCAAAGAAGTGCAAGATCATGCACATACAGTAGGGAAGAGAAACCCTGAAGCCACCTATAGGCTGGGAGGGGAGTTGCTGGCAGTCAAAAGGGAAGAAAGAGACTTGGGCATCATCATCACCGATGACCTGAAATCATCCAAGCAGACCTCTAAAGCAGTAGGTAAGGCTAGGGGGATGTTGGGGTGTATTAGTAGGGGTATCACAAGTCGTAAGAGGGAGGTAATATTCCTTCTTTACAAGACACTGGTTAGGCCCCATCTGGAGTACTGCATGCAGTACTGGAGGCCACACCTTCACAAGGACATTAACCAAATTGAGGCAGTCCAGAGAAGGGCAACCAAAATGGTGCAGGGACTGCATCAGAAGACATATGAAGATAGATTAACAGAGCTCAATATGTATACCCTTGAGCAAAGGCGGGAGAGAGGTGATATGATCAAAACATTCAAACACCTTAAGGGCATTAACAAGGTGAAAGAGTCTAACATGTTTAAATATAAGAAAAATAGCAGGACAAGAGGACACAGCATGAGATTAGAGGGAGGCCAATTAAGGGGGAATGTGAGGAAATTCTTTTTTACAGAAAGAATGGTGGATGTATGGAACGGACTACCTCAGGAAGTGGTGGCTATGAATACAGTGCAGGGCTTCAAACAGGCATGGGATAGGCATAAGGGAGCAATACAGATGAGTATAAATAGATAGGCCACTGACAGAGCACAGGCCGATGGCACATTTATAAGTTAGAAAAAGAAATGGGCAGACTGGATGGGCCTTGCGGTCCTTATCTGCTGTCAACCTCTATGTTTCTAGAACGTATAACAGACACTGGCAGGTATTTGCTTCTTGGTGAGAGGCATTAGATACACATTTTACAGTTTCTTTAAAATGGATTTGAAAAGAGGTTAATGGTGCCGTCCTTATTGGTGCAGATGGCTGCTACTGAGGCAATAAGAGGAGAAACAGATGGACATTTATCTGGGGCCCATCCATTAGTTCAATCCTTCTTAAAGGCAGCAGTGAATATCACGCATTCCCCACTCAATTTGATGTTAGATGCCTTGGCCAGTAAGCCCTACAAGCCCCTAGAGTTAGTTCATCTATCAGTCTTAACCATGAAGACTGTGTTTTTGGTAGCAATCTTGTCAACAAAGGGAACTAGTGAACTGTAGGCTCTCTCATGTAGAGAGCCGTTTCTGACCTTTCTTCCCAGACAGAGTCATACTATGACCCATTCCCTCCTTCATTCTGAAGGTAGCAAATGCTTTTCACACTACTCAGGAAATTACAGTCCCAACCACTGGTGCAAGAGAGGGGGACCCTGACAGGGACGCCCTCACCCACCTAGACCAAACCAGGACCATTCAGAGCTACCTAACCAGAACAGAACCATTCTGAAAGTCGAACAGACTATTCGTCCTTGATCAAGGGTGGAAACAGGGCCTAGTAGCCTCAAGAGCTACAATAGCCAGATGGTTGAGAGATATCGCTTGAGCCTACAGGGCAGGTGGTAATACCCCTCCTCCTAATATCATGGCCCACTCCACTGGAGCAGTGGCTACCTCCTGGGCAGAATGCAACTCCATATCTGTAAGGGAAATCTGCTAGGCAGCAACCTGGTTATCCCCTCACACCTTCACCAGATTCTACTGGTTGGATACTGGACTGACAGGGAACTCAGAGTTTGGTCACAAGGTAATTCAGACAGCATTAAGTCATAAATATTCCTACTCCCTCCCTAGACAAGTCCAATACTGCTCTATAATCACCCATGTGTTGAGACTCGGAGTGCTGGGAAAAGGTGCGATATATAATGGTAGTTTACTCACCTGGTGAAGGTGATTATAGGAGCACCTTTTTACAGCACTCCGTATCCCACCCCTTGAGGAGGAACATAACATAGTGACAAAGTGGGATAACCAATCAAATAGCTTTAATGTTGAGCTTAAGCGCAATGCTGGTTTCAGTGAAGGTATGGTAGTAAGCAGTAGACTCTACACTGACAGTGTGGATGTAAAATTGTACACAGGATGCGAATCAATGGAAAGTAAAGGATGTTTTTCACATAGTGTTAAACTGTGTCGTGTGCCTTTCTACCCGGTGGTACTCCTAAAGGAGGCGGCCGAGGGTCTCTATTGTCAGTTTATTTATCATTTTCAGGATTATCATAAGCTCTGGAAGAACTCGTACTAGGAATTTGGGAGCTACAGGGGAGGAGACAGAGGCAAAAGGGAAGCGACGTATCGGATTTCAATTCTGGAATTTCTTTTGTGCATCAGCCTGAGAGGAGAACACTGATGACTCGGAGTGCTGTAAAAAGGTACTCTTATAATCACCTTTACCAGGTGAGTAAACTACCATTGTCTGCAGAACAGCAACTCTGTAACTCTGACAATATTGTGAGCATACAGTATACCCACTGTTCAGTCACAGAAACACAAATTTTAGGAGGGACAGGAATATTCTGAGGCAAAATCAAAGATGTCCCTGAAAATCAGGGAAAGCTGAAAGGTATGATCCCTCTTCTCCCCTCCCCCACTCTCTCTCTCTCTCTCTCCCCTCCTATTCTCTCTCTCTCTCTCTCTCTCTCTCTCTCTCTCTCTCTATCTCCCCACTGCCTTTCTCTCTGTCTCTCTCTCTCTCTTAACCCCCTCTGTCTCTCTCTCTCTCTTCTCCCCCTCTGCCTCTTTCTCTCTTCTCCCTACTCAACTCACTCTTCGCTTTCATTGTTGCTATGTCCACTGCAGAAAACAAATTAAGATTTTCCTTTTTGTCTCAGCGGCTATACATCTGGATGTTCCTTCCCTGAGAGACCTTTTGTTAGTCCCCAGGACTGATGTTTACTTCAGCCGCTGGTGGTTCCACATTTTTTTTGAACTTTAAAAAACATTTTATTGAAAACACTTTGACAGTCTTTACAATACATACTCAACTGAAAAGCCTTAACAATTTCAAGTAGTCAAATTCTATAAAGAGTTCAATCTTGTATAAAACCCTTTTTGTGTCCGGTTAATTCTATTATTTATTTTACAGATCCATTGTCCCAATCAAGGCCCCTAGATCTGATGCTTTGCAAGAATCTAGGGTGAGATGACAGAGAGGTTGAAGAACTGAATCTCGCTTCGTCTTATGACCGTCTGTTGGTTGATGATCTTTGGGGGTTTCCAAAAGGATCAACTAAAGGCTTTCCGTACAGTGTTCATATTTAATAAACCTTATCCATATAAACTATTTTACTGGGTCTTTGTCTCATTTCTTATGACTCTTATAGTCCATAAACAACTTAAAGCAAGGTGGTAACAGCCAGACCATTAAAAGGAAAAAAGAAAAGAAAAAAGAAAAAAGGAACTGTATACATGAACAGCCAGCATATTGTATGTGCAAGAACAAGAAAAAAAGAACTGGAATAGTAGATCTTTATAGGGAAGAAGAAGTGAGACCAGGATCACCAGCCAGAGGCAAGTCTACTTAAGTATGCCTTCTCCTGAATTCACATTCGGAGGAACTGTTCCAAGACATGAGTCCCTTCCCTTCTTTCTATATGGTTAAAAAAAGGCAGCCACCTGGTGTTGAACTTGAACGTAGACAGCCTCAATCAGGCCGTAACTGCCTCCATCTCCCTGATTTGCCTAATGTTCCCATACCAGGTGCCAATTGGGGGAGATTTATCTGTCAACCAATTTTTTGTGAGTGCCTTAAGCGCTGCTGCAATTAAGATATAGAAAAGGTATTTCCCTGTCGAGGTTCTGACCTCCCTTGGGGAGAGCCCAGGACCATATTTTCAAATTCTAGTGGAATTGAGAGAGAGAGGATCTGAGAGACTTCTTGGGCTATTGGGTTCCAAAACAGGGTTATTTTAGGGCACCCCAAAAAATATGGTAATGTGTTCCGATGTGCCCACATCTCCTCCAGCATTTGTTGGAAGTGTGAACGGCATAGTGAAATGAGATGGTGGGGGTTCTAAAAAAGTGAATGATAATTTTTCACCTAAATTCTCTCCAGGAAGGGGAATTAGTGGTCTTGTGTATACCTAACCAGATGAGTTGCCAGTTTTTCTCTGTGATATTTAGATTTGCCTCCGATTCCCATTTGCGTTCCACTCTCTGTACTGCCAATACCCCTCTGTTCTCTATTAATGCTTTATATATTTGTGATATATAAGATCTGGTTTCTCCTATGACACTTCTCTGGTGGGTTAACAAGATGGGGGTCACTGGTCCTTGCATTAAGTCTATCAGAACAATATTAATGGTGATGTAGTGCGCACACTGGTGATATCTGAAGGCATCCATGTTAGGTAATCTAAATTACGAACATACGAAATTTGCCAGCAGATAAAGGCCTAGAGGTCTAGTAAGTCTGCTCGAATGTGCAGCTGGCACCCCTTATTCTGCAGCTGCCCCTCCCTTCCCACCTTTCCCCTTCATTGACCCTCCCCCTTGTCCTGTCCCATCCCCTTTTGAAGCAGTCCACTGTTCTACTGAAACCACTTCTGCAGGTAATGCATTCCACCCAGCCACCACCCTCTCTGTAAAAAAGTGTCTCCTCATCTCCCTCCTGAACCTTCCTCCTCCCTCCTCCAGTCTCATATCATGACCCCTGGTGTCCCTCCCCTCCCTTACTTTGAACAGCCCCTCTGTACCTGTCTTGTTTATTTCTTTCATGTACTTAAAGGTTTCAATCATGTCCCCCCATCCCTCCTCTCCTCCAGCGAGTACATGTTTAACTCCCTCAGCCTCCTCTCGTATGATAAGTCCCCCAGCACCTTGATCATCTTTGTTGCCCTGTGCTGCACCCCCTCCAGTAACTTAATGTCCCTCTTCAGATACGAGTGCCAGTACTGCACGCAGTACTCCAGGTGTGGTCTAACTAATGACCTATACAGTGGCAGAATCACCTCCTCTCTCCTCGAGGATATACCCCTTGCAATACAACCCGGCATTTTGTTGGCCTTTGCAGCTACCTTCCTATATAGTGCCGAGTTGTTCATTGACCCTGTAATGAGCACCCCCAGATCCTTCTCCTCCTCTGTCTGGGCTAGCTGCACTCCCCCCAGCTGGTAACTCCTCCATGGGTTCTTCATCCCAAAATGCAGCACCTTGCACTTTTTGGCATTAAACCCCAGTTGCCAGGTGTCTGACCAGGTTTCAAGCTTTGCCAGATCATCCTGCAACCCCTGCAATCCCCCTAGGTCATCCACCACTGCTCCTACCTTTGTATCATCAGCAAACAGACTGATCTTGCTCTTGATGTCCAATGATATGTCTGCAATGAATATCCCAAACAACACTGATCCAACGCCGAGCCCTGTGGAACACCGCTCATCCCTGCACCCTCGGTGTGGGGAGCTCCCACCCACCACCACCCTCTCTTTGCCTTCCCTGAAGCCAGTTCCCACCCATCTCACCAGCTTTGCACCGCCCTGTGCCTTCTAGCTTACTTCCCAGCCTTCCATGTGGCACCAAGTCGAATGCCTTATTGAAATCCAGATACAGGACATCAACTGCATGGCCCCTGTCCAGTTACCTAGTTACCCAGTCATAGAACTCCACCAGGTTGGTTTGGCAGGATCTGCCATGTATGAAGCCATGCCATCTGCTGTCCTGTAGTCCTTTGGCCTCTAGGAGGGCCACTAGCCTCTTCTTAAGGATAGTCTCCATTAGCTTACCCACGATTAATGTGAGGTTCACTGGTCTGTAGTTTCCCGGTTCATCCTTGGGGCCACTCTTGTGGAGGGGCACCACATGAGCCATCCTCCAGTCCTGAGGTACACACCCCGAATGTAGTGAGGCATTAAATAGGTCTGCCAAAGGTCCTGCAAGGACCTCTGCCAGCTCCTTCAGTACCCTGGGGTGGATGCCATCTGGGCCTGGTGCCTTGTCCACCCTCAGTGCCTTCAAACCCTCCTGAACTCTGCCTTCCATGATTTCCCCATCTGTCACCCCCTTCCCCCCGTTTCTGCCATTCCTCCGCCCTTGGGTGTCACCCCCCTCTTCTCCTTAGTAAATACCGAGCAGAAGTAATCATTTAGTGCTTCTGCCTTAATGCACCCTGCTTCCACCCAACCCCCCTCCTTCCTAATCCTTATAGCTCCTTTTCTCCCTGATGTACCTAAAGAAGTCCTTCTCCCCCTTCTTAATGCCTTGTGCCAGCCTGAGTTCCATAGACGCCTTGGCTCCCCTTACTGCCCTTGTCACCTCCTTCGATTCCGTCAAGTACTCCTCTCTGTCCTCCCTCCTCCCTGTTTTCTTGTACCTCCTAAAGGCAGCTCTTTTCCTCCTTACCTTTTCCATGACCTCCTTGCTCAACCAGCTTGGTTTCCTAGCCCTAGCCTTCTTGTTCTGGGCCTTGCAGCAGGTTTTGGTTGCCTCCACTATCCCCAGCTTTATGAGCTCCCTCCTCTGGTTAGTGTCCATACTAGATTGAATTCTGGCCAGGTACCCTTTAACCACTTCCCCCATCCTCCCAAAGTTGGCCCTCCTGAAGTCCATCACTCTTGTGCCAGATTCCACTCCTTCCCTGCCCATATCCAATGTGAGCCATACTGAGTGGTTCACTCCCTGACAGTGGTTCCTCCACTGTAAGTTCTCTCAAAGTCCCCATTTGCCAGCACAAGGTCAAGGGTATTCCCTAACCTGGTTGGTTCACTGACCATTTGCAGCAGGAAGCTGTCCTGGAAGGCATCCAGCAGTACCTGCTCCCTTCTGTTCCTGGTTGTTGGGGTACTTCAGTCCACTTCTGGCATGTTGAAGTCCTCCACAATCACCACACTACCCTTCTCACAGGTCCTCCTGATCTGTCCCACTAGTTCTCTGTCTAACTCCTCCGTCTGAGATGGCGGCCTGTACACCACTCCCGTTCTGAGAATCCTATTCTTGGAATCCAGGATTTGTATCCAAAGTGACTCTGTACTACCCTTCTCCCTTTCCTCCCTTACACACTTCAGTCCTTCCTTCACATATAGTGCCACACCCCCTACTTTCCCAATCACCTTGTCCCTACAAAATAACCTGTACCCTGGTACAGACAGGTCCCAGTCATTGTATTGGGTGGCCCATGTTTCTGTGATGGCTGCAATGTCCACCTCTCCCTCTGCCATGAGCATCTGTAGCTCTGCAGTTTTCCTTCCAAGGCTCCTAGCATTAAGGGTAACCACCTTCCACCCTTCCCCCCCTCCCATCCTACCCTTCTTTACTAGCATCACCAATAGTACTTGCCATTTGTCCTTTGTCACTGTTATGGGGTTAAGCTTATATGGTTTCCAAACCTGTGGTCTCTGCATTTCTCTTGCCCAATTGCCAACCCTCCCGCTCCTAGTTTAAATTCCCAACTTCCTCTATGTACTCCTCCATCCTCTGTTTCAACACTTTCTTTCCCTCCTCACTCAAGTGTAGTCTGTCCTTGTCATGGAGACTACTGTCCTCCCAGGTCCCTCCCCACCCCCCCAACATCCCATACCCTTTAGCACAACACCAGGTCCTTAGCCATCCATTAAATTCCTCTATTCTCAGCTTTCTTGTTGTGCTTGCCTTGGGCACTGGAAGTATCTCTGAAAAAGTTACTGATCTTCCTGCCCCCTCACATAATTGTCCTAGTTCCTCAAACCTCCTCTGGACTATATCTACTGTCTTGTCAGCCAGATCGTTCATCCCAAGATGTATAATTAAATGAGGCTTGTCCCTACCCCTTCTGGCATATTTCAGAAAGATTGTCCCACCCTTTCCGCTGTCATTCCTGGCATGGCCTCCACCCAAATGTGACTATGCCTCTCCCCCTTGCTACCCCACCTGACTCCTCTTAGTATTGAGTCCCCCAGCACTAAGATTCCACCCCTCTTACTCCTTGCTTGCTTCCATTCATCTCCCTCTCTCATTTCTGGCTCCTCTTCTTCCTCCTGCACATTATTTCCCCCTTTTGCCCCTGTTGCAATTCTACCAGCAGAACTTCCCCACGCTCCACTTTGGTCCAGGCATTTATCAATTACTCCTCTAATTTCATCATTTCCCTCCTCCTCCTTCTTCCTCTCTAGCAGTGCAAAACTATTTTCTGAAGACCCTTCACAAATGCCCACTCCCTCTCTCTTCATAGTAACCTCTCTCCTTTCCACTCCATGACTTTTGCCACTTCTTCGCCTCCCCTCACAAGTCCCTATGTCCTCCTTCCATTTGTCTTTTGTCTCCTGACCTGGTTTCCCCGGCAATCATTCTTCCTGGCCTGGGCCCCTTTGTCTCTGTTTTCCTTCTTCTGACCCTCTCCTCAGCACTGTTGGCTCAAATCGCCCTCCCTCATCTCCTCCCTCCTTCCTTCCTCCCTCCCTCCAGTATTGGGCTAAACCCACCCCCAGTCTGCCTTAGTTCCTCCTGCAGACCCTCGATCTCCTTTCTAAGTTTCTCTATGTGGTTGCACACTAAACATCCCCCTACACTCCAGGCAATTTTCAGAAAGATTGGTGCACCACAGTTGTTGCAGCCTACCACCCTACCCGTTGCTGTTGTTGCCCACCACCGAACCCCCACCCTTCCAGATGAAGGATACCAAACACTCCCCCAAGTCTCCCCTCTCCTCCCTCTATCAGTGCAAAACATTATTTTCTTAATTTCCCTTACCCCCCTTTGTTGTACACTTTTAGATAGATTGAGCAACTGCTTTTTATATTCCTATCCTTCCTATCCACACCCAAAAGGAGACTTTCAGTAGCTGTTGCACAACTTTCTTTAAACTCCTACTCCTCCTTTCCACAATGCAACAGAAATGCAAAGAAGTAGCAATGAAAGCGCCTTGCTTTGCAGTTACTTCCCTTCCACTGAGAAGGCAGTCCCCTCTTCACTTGCTACTGTTCCTTTCCTGGATGTCTGCTTCTGCTATGACAGGTGCATATCCTTTGCCCGTTTGAGGAAGTGATGTCAAAACCCCTGGTATAAAGGACATCACGGACCAGGGGTGGGTGGGTGAGAGGTTGGGGGTGGGACCAGCCCAAGTCTTCAAGAAACAATCAGGTAGCTGAGGCCCCTTGTCAGACCATTAGCACACTTCCCCCACTATGCACTAAACTTTGCAGCTAGTGAAGCCAGAAAAAATGAATCACAATTCTACTCAAAGCCCTCAAAATAGGTTTGCAACCAAATGAAACAGGTTTCCAATTCAAACAGCTTCACCAACAACACATCAAAATAGGCTTGAAATTAGAAGATATAGGTCTCCAATTCATAGAAACAGCCCCAATTAAATCACACCAAATACATTTTAAATCAGAAGAAATAGGTCTCCACAAATGTAGCCTGCTACACAGTGAAACATCAAACAAACGAGCCCACTTATAGCCATCAAAACAGGTTTCAAAATTCCTACAGCCCCAAAACAATACCCTGCTAGCCCCTTAGAAGTAGTAAGAAAGAAAATAAATAACCTTCTACCAAGTAAAATCCACAAGAAACAATGTAAAACAACAAGAAGAAGCTACTGTACTGGAATAGATCTGATCCTTTCCCCTTCTAGTTCCTTCACAGACTGAAAAAGAATGTAATGCTTATCCAGCAAGTAAATCCTTTCCCCAACTGCTCAGCAAAAGAAGGTTCAGACAACCTCTGCCAGACCCCACCTGCTTCTGCAGTTAAAAGACCTCAAATGCAATGTCCAACACACAGAAATGGCAGCTAAAAAAATACTTTAAATCAACTTACAACATCCTCAGCAACTAAAGACCCTTTCTTTCTCTCCTCTAGCTGAAGACTGAATGAAATGGCAGTTAACCATCACCTTCTAACACCACTAATCCCTGTAATATGATGCCTGCATCTGTGAAATAGACTTTAGATGGTTCTCCTCCACAAACTGTTATGGGTACTTAAGTCTGTTAGTTGCCCATTTGAAGAAGCAATGGTCTCCAGATTGAGCTGGGAACCCCGGGAGGTGGGCAAGTGGTAAATACTCCCATACTGGACTAATTATTTCCCAGTCTTGTCTGGCTTCCAGCCACTTTGAGATTGTGTGCTGTGTAAACTTGTTTTTTATGTTTTTTAGGTCATTCGGCTGGACTTTCCAGGGTAGGATATTAAGTGGGATTAGTCCACACTCCCATTCCTCTATCTCCAGCCACCCATGTTTCCTCCCAGGCCCCAATATCTTGATGACTGGCAAAAGTTGGGCCGCTAAATAATATTTTGGAAAATCTGGGAGTCCCATCTCTGCTTTGGATTTCTCCTCTGTCAAAATTTCCCAGCAAACTCTCGGGCGTTTGCCTAACCAAATGAAGTCAGAGAGTCTTTTTTTTTGAGGTCTTTCCAGTCCTTTTTGGGGATTTGAAGGAGGAGGTTTGTAAATAAGAAGAGGAATCATGGCGGAATATTCATTTTAATTGTCTCTAATCTGTTCATGAATGTTAGGGGGAGCTGTGTCCATCTGTTCAGATCTGCTTTTATATGTTGCCCTAGCACCTCGTAGTTGTGTTCATACAGTAGGGCTGGTTGTGTTGGGATCTGTCTTCCAAAATATCTTAGTTTGTGTTCCACCCACTTGAATGGTACCTTCATCTTCAGGTCTGAGTTGGGACCACCCCGTATTTGTAACACTTCGGATTTTGTTGAGTTAACTTTAAAGCCAGAAATGTCACCAAAGTTCTTTAGGAGTGTTAACAGATATGGAAGAGCTGATACCAGGTTACCTAAATATATCAAGGTATCATCCGCGTAAAGGGATATCTTGTAGGATGTTTTTTGAATTTCTATTCCCTCAATTTTGTCATGTTGCCTAAAGGCTTGGGCCAAGGGCTCCATGCTAATCACAACGAGCAGTGGGGATAAGGGACTACCCTGCCGTGTCCCTCTTGTGATGTAAAAAGGGGCCCAGATGGTACCATTCACTCGCACTCTCGCCTGTGGGCTCTGGTAACACATTTTAATCCACATCAGGAAGTTTCACTCAAATCCCATCCTCTGTAGTACCTCAAAGAGGTAAGTCCAATTGAGCCTATCAAAGGCTTTTTCCACATCCAAGAAGATGGCCAAGGCTGGGTTCTGAAGGGGATTTGCATAATGTTTAAGAGCCTTCTAATATGGTCGCTCATATGGCGATGCGGAATGAAACCCGTTAGATCTGGGTGAATTAGTAACTCAATGTGCTTTTGCAACCAGATTGATTGAATTTTTGTGAAGATTTTTTGATCCTGGTTAAGGAGGGCAATTGGCCGGAAGGATTTTCACTTTGTTATGTCTTTCCCAGGTTTAGGTATGACCGTTATTATAGAGTGGGACCAACTCTCGGGGATTCTGCCCTCTTCTAAGCAGCAATTAAAAACTTCCGTCAGAAGGGGGGTCAGTGAGGTGGCCAGCTCTTTAAAAAATTCCCTACTAAACCCATAGGGGCTGGGAGTCTTCCCAGATGGTAGCTGGTGGATAACCCCCAGGGTCTCCTCCACTGTGATGGGATGATTCGATTCCGCCTTCGCCTCTTCCGATATTCTGGGTAACTTAAGGGGATCTAAAAAGATTTGTGTGTTTTCCTGAGTGTTCCCAATGTCTTTATCTTCCAAATATAGATTCTGGTAATATTTTTGGAATTGAAGGGCTACTTCTTTGGGGGCTGTCCATTTTTTCCCTTGGGTTCCTCTTTCCTGAATATACGGGACATGTCTATCCGCCTGCGCTTTTCGTAAACGAAATGCCAGTAGTCGTGATGCCTTACTCCCCACTTCATGATATTTTTGATTTGCAAATTGTAACTGTCCCTCACCCCTTTTGTTTTCAAACTCCTGTAGGCCTTTTTAACCTTATTTAGCTCACCCGGAACTTGTTTGTCATGGGGATTCACTTAATGACACTTCTCCAAGTCTGTTAGTTCCTGCATCATTCTGTTGTATGTCATCTGTGATAGTTTTTTTTGGGCTGCTGCATAACTGATAACCTCCCCCCTAAGAACTGCTTTGAGTGTGTCCCATTTAAGCAAAGGGAGTGGTCAGTTGTTGATGGATTATGGAAAAGTCTGTGATTTTTTGTTTCAATTTGGTAATGAAGGCTTTATTGTTTACCAGGGAGACATTAAGTCTCCACAGAGTCTGTCTGTCCTGGGGTGGAAGGGTGAGGTGGATCGAAATTGGAGAGTGGTTGGACAGGGTAATGTTATGTATGTATGAATCAGTGATTGAGTGAAGGGTGGTTGCATGGGTGAAAAATAAATCTATTCGGGTGTAAGATTGCTGCGCATTTGAATAGAACGTATAGTCCTTTTCTTTCTGGTGTTGGGCTCGTCAAATGTCAATCAACCCCATTTCCCTGGTCAAGGCTGCCAGGGCTCGGGAAGCCCCCTCCATTCGTGGAGATCATCCCTGAAGAGCGATCTCTCTGAGGGTGTGGAGCAGTATTAAAGTCTCCCCCCAGTAGGAGCAGTCCCAGCGGAAGCTGTGCTATTTTCTTGAAAAGAGAATCCCAAAAAATTTCTTGTTGGGAGTTAGGTGCATACACATTGATAAAGTGGAGTAGTCTGCCTTGGGAACGGGCTGACACCCTAACAGACCTGCCTTGCATGCCCTCTTCTGAGGAGTCTATGGTTAAATTTAGTCCTTTGCGCCACAAAATTGCTACCCCTGCCCTTTTGGAACTAGGGTGGGAGGCTGACACAACTTGATCTACCCACGCTGTGCATAATTTTAAGTGCTCTTGTGGGAAAATATGTGTCTCCTGAAGTAGAATCACATTTCCCCTTAATTTTTTAAGCTCTTGCAGCAACCTGGTACACTTAGTGGGAGAATTAATTCCTTTCACATTATAAGAATAAACTTTTAACATAGCCATTTTAATCCTTTCAGGTAAGGGTAGATTTTATTTGGTGTACTTCTACCCCCATATCTGATCTGTTCGGAAATGCCCGGCTGCCCTCCCACTGATCTGGAGATTTCTGGTCTCACCTCTAGCTGGCTGTACCATACCTTGTTTGATATAAACATTTTAAATAAAAACCGTACCCTCAACATAGGGCAATGATAACGGTACCAATAAACCTTAACAAATAACAACTATTAAAGAACCTTAAGTGAAGAGTTGAAAGTTTCAGAGATACAAAAGCTTCCTAGGTGTATGTCCTGGCCCCTCCTTGGGGAGGCGCCTAGGTCCACTTGTAGTGGAGAGTGTTTGAAACAAACACCGATAGTCTCTCTAGGAGACTAAGAGCAAAGATGTAATATTGCTCCAAGCACAAAGAAACGTCACTGAGGAACGAGAGGTCTAGCATCACTCCCTCCTCGTCTCACTCAGTTAGGTCGCTATTATATGGAATCCCCCCCACCCCATGCCCTTACTGATCATGGGCAATTCTAGACTGTCTGAGAAGTTCACTATCTTAGTGTGCTATCTAGCACAAACAATTCCCATGGCCTTCTACCAAATCTGAAGTGCATCATATCCAAAACCCTCTGCGTCGAGGAAGGGAAGTCCCACATGTCAGGCAGTAAATCTATGGCCCAATAGGGTGTGGAATTGTTTTATTTTATTTTAATATTTATTTTATGGGGAAGCCCTTAAGTGTTAGCCTCTATTTAGTGGTAGGGTATCTTGAGGGTAAGCTGGGAGGAAGCTCAGACCCCCCTAAAACTGGCCATTGTTGTGGGCGATATTCGTGTTCCCCGAGCCTTCTCCTGGAAAAGTAGTCCCCCCCCCGAAGAATGGAAGGGTAGGTCATGGGAGAATGTATAGTTCTGTTTCCTAGGTGGTGCTCCACGTGGTGGTCAAATTGAGCATAAGTTCATAGATATCTCCCAGGGGATATAGGCACCCGACCTACAACTCCTCCCTAGGCCCTCAGTACGGGGTAATCACTCCCAAGAATTGGGCCCACCAAGGCCACCAGTCCTCTACCAGAGGCTAACAATTTCTCTATTGAAGCCCACAAATAGCCCAAATGAAAAAGTGAAGGAAGGCAGGTGAGGATGCCCCCGACTAGTGGGACAGCTTCTCTCATCTCTCCAGTCCCCAATAACAAAAGAAAACTCATCAGATTACATCTTAAATGCCTTAACAAACAGCAAACTCATCTGTTCTTATGATAGTTCCATTTATGAATGTCCAGCAACAAACTGAATCGCCTCATTCCTCGAGCACTCCCACTAGCACTGTTCAAAGAGGTCGCTTGAATGGAACTTTTACTCTTGCCATCTACGTGCCGCAAGATCTGCGTGGCATCCTTCATGAGGGTATTAAGTAGCGATCCCCTGTTCGCACATTTCATGCCTCTAGTTTGAACTTGCCATACATTTTTCAGGAAGTTTTGCTCTAGCAGTTCCAGGTCCAGGTCAGGCATTGAGATCCCCCCCTCCTTCAAAAGTGGTGCTGCTTCGTGGAGATTCGTGAATATTTTGGGGCCTGAGTCTAGGTGAAGTTGCAGCTTCAAGGGGAAGAGCAGTTGCGCTTTGATATTCTTTTTTTCTTTAATCTCCTTGACTACTGTGCACACCTTTATGCATTCTGCTTGCAGTGCTGGAGAAAAACCCTGCTAGAAGAAAACCCATTCCTTGATTTGGAACAGCACCATACGGATCACCCACGATCGGGGTCTGGCTGTGGGGTTAGTTGGCTTTAGAACCAGGGACCGGTGGGCTCTGTCCATTGTTAAGTCCATGTCGGAGGGTATGGAGAGAATTGAGGGTAGCAGGTGTTGCATGAAATCAATTGTAGTAGCGAATCCTTTCTCCACCCTCTCCGGTACTCCATGCACTCTGAAATTGTTTCAGCAGGATCTATTTTCTATATCTTTCAGCCAGTTATGGGTCTCTCGGTCCCATTGCAGTAGATACAAAAGGATCCTTCCTCCCTCCCTCCGAGTCTTGGGCCTCTGATAGCTCCATGAGCTTAGTGGAATTATCTGCCACCTTTGAGTCGATTTTTCAGACGTCTTGCCTCAGATCCACTATGGATGACTCGATTTTTTGTACTGAGGCTAGTATTTTCTGCAGTGTGTGTTCAGACTTTCTGGAGAGGCTGAGATCATCATCATTGATGTCGAGGGATAAGTCAGAAAACACTGGGTCCCTGTGTTAACGAGTGGTGAAGGCCTCCATTTCCTCGTCCAGGGTAAGCTGCTTAAGTTTTGTTTGTGAGGCATTATTTCTGGTGCCTTTCGGTTTGTGGTTTTTGGCTGTCATTTCTAAAGGATCGGAGTGCCTTTTAAAAGCTCAGATTTTGTCTTTGTTAGTAGGATTCCACCAGATAGATCAGATGAGGTTGGGAGCTCATTAGCTTAGAGTCTCATTAGCTCCATGACGACACCGGAAGTCCGGTGGTTCCACATTTTAAAAGCTGCCTCCTCCCTATTGTCACCAACTCTTCAACATGCCAGGGATTTTTTGCTTCCCCTTTTTAAGGTTCCATTGCTTTAGCTGACACTGTTTCTGCAGCACTTTCAGGAACACTGATAAGACAGAGAATTATCCCGGCCCCTTTTGTTGTTCTAGTCTCCCTCTGCCTCTCCAGCATGGTTTAGCTATTTCAGCTTCAAAAGCAGGACTCGGTAACAGCAGAGGCATCTGATTCCTCAACTGCGGCTAATCAATTTACCAACCTGTTACCTCCCTAACTTTTCATCCCCTCTTGCTGCACCCAATTCTCTCCCATCCTGTCTGGGCTGTGTGGAGCCACCCGCGCCAGGATCGGTTACACACTATAGTGGCTCTGCCTGCCCGCATATGTCTGTCTATGTATCCGCTGTAGGGGAGATGATGACCCTTTCCATAATCACTCAGGCAGTCAGTTACAATTTTAAATTGTTCAACCTCCATCCACCACATTCGCAGAATATGTGTGTGTGTGTGTGTGGGGGGCATTAAAGGGGAATGGTGCAGAAAACTGTGGAGACAGAGTGACAAGAACAGAAACTCTGGCCATGCACATTAATGTCAATTGTAATGCTCATGACCAGAGTTACAGCAACACAAAGAAATTAAGCGATTCCACTGGAGTGGTTCATTTCTTTCAAGTCGAGGATACACCACGTCAGCAGAGCTGAAAATGAGTCATAAGCAGAGAGGCTGTTCATTGGTCTGCACTGCCAAACCCATTGCAGTTTCAGCTATTGACATGGCAGTGACACACCTCTCATTTCTCCTATTGTCCCAAGATGTTCGTTCTGCAAGTGAACGCAAAAAGCTATTGCACCTGTTTCTTCACTGCTGTCACTGAAAATACTATGCAGAGGGTACTCTGTTCTTTCTGTGAATCTAATTGCCAGGTGTAAATTAGGTAGGATGGATATGACATTTGGCAGACGAGTCATGGAGCAGAATAGACCATTTTGGTCCATGGCTAGGTCATGCCCTATTTTTTTTATTAACTTGAGCAGTTCCCATATCTGAATTTCAGGCCAGGATGTTCTCCGTCTCCCAACGCTTGTCACAGCTTCTTCCCAAAATGTCTTGTGTGGTATCATCATGGAAACCCTGCAGTCCCTAAAGCCATCAATGCACATCCCTTGAAGGATGCCTATATGGAAGACCCACTGTTGCCATCACCCTCTGCAAGTTCAGTTCCCCCAGCTGTTCATACTGTTTAGTAGAAAGGAACAAAGCTGGGCATACACCACCAGGTGTCAATTTCTCATGCATTTCATTTAATAAATTTATAATGCAGAGTGCTTCATCAGTGGCATGATCAGATTGAAAAAAGATATGAATAACCAGATATTTATGATTGGTGCTTCAGAAGAACATGGACTACCAGAACAGTTATTGGTAAAGTACAGCATGTTGCCCTTGTGCGCACACTCATATGCCAAAAGTGTCACCATTCATGTGAAAAATATGACAGCACCAGATATCACAGGGAGAGAGGAGCACACCTTGGCTGTGGTGTACTGCACACACAGTATTTATTTTTATTTAATTTTTGTTGAATGGGAAAGGAGGACTAGACAATTGGCTACCTGCCCATGGAAGTGATTTTTGAATCTTTAAAAATGAAGAACATTAAAAAAATATTGATTTGGGTACTAGTTTTTAAAAGTTAGGGCCCAAGCTGACCATCAGCTCACAAACTGATTTGTTCCACTCTGGCTCCAGACTAAGAGTACTGTTTCTTGTGGTGATGGATGCGAGGGGGGTTGGAACAAAGGACCTGCTGGTCAGGCTTTGGGAATGCCCAATCTCTTTAAGATTGTTTAAAAAGTGATATGTTGTCCAAATATTGTCTGAAATGTGCTTTTAATAATTTGTAGTGCAACACTTTGTTTTCAAATGTTTTGGTTTTTGTCCTATTTATCATCCTTGCCTCAGTTTGTATGTGGAAACTGGTTTGCTCCCACCTCACTCCCCCAACCCTCAGCCCTTCATTTCAGCAGCCAAAAGAGCTGACTTGGGACTGCACAGCCTGCTTGTGTGGTTTGGTGGGAAGGGGTAGAGAGAGATGGGCTTCTTGGTCTGGCTTTGGGGGGGGGTGCATTTGGAGCACAGGGCCTGCTTGTGTAGCTTGGGGGAGAGGATTTGGAGTGAAGTGTCTGTGGTCTAGCTCAGGGAGTAACTGCTCTTATTTCTCTCCAGATTCCCTCCTCTGACAAACATAATTATGGGGAATTTGCAGGTAGTATATTGTCTGGCCAGAGTTTAATACGTTTGTGTAAATAATTTCCTTTTCTTGTTGGAAATAAAAAGGTAGTGAATGTCCTAGGTGCAAGTTTAGCTTTGAAGGGGGAGGTGTTTAAATGATATGGTGCTAGGTGACTCCCTCATGATATAAAATATGGAAGGTTTCAGCCTTTGGGACAGGCTCAGAAAGGGTGTTACACTAAATTAAAAATCAATCTGACCGTCTGCCTCTCCCTCTGGCTGCTAGTGGTTTGCTGCATTGTGGGAGGTACTTTGAGAATGGTGGAGGTGGCATTGCACCAGAGAGAGGGTAGGAGATACAACTGGAGCAAAAGTGAAAAATCAAACTGCAGGTAACAGCATGTGTAAATCCTATGTGGAATGAAGTAGCCAGTGTGAACATCTCATGGCTGAATTTTCTGGATTAGAGATGTATGCGGTTTCTGGTCCTTGATATTGATCAAGAAGTTGTTTTAGTTTTGAGAATTTTTTAAAGAAACTAAAAAGCTAGTTATTTTGATAGGGATAGTGGTTGTTTGTAACAAGTCAAGGAAGGCTTTGAAAGCAGCCGAATAGTGTCAAAATGACCCTGAAAATGCACCAGAATGCATCTAAAATCTGATAGCTTCTGGGGGCCTAGGTAGCCCCCAGTCCCCTGGCCTATTGGGTGGGGACGCCCATGGTTCATGGACAAAGACTCCTCACTTTTAAATTTAGTACTACACCACTGGTTGAGTGATAAGTCTACTGAAGATGTCATCAAGCTTAGGATGATACTGGAGCAACATGAATCATGTCTGTACAAAATCCTAGATCATCTGGAAGAGTTCAGGCTCAGACTCTCAACAGACAAATGTCAGTTCTTTTAAAGCTCAGTAAAGTATTAGAAGTAGTAAGTAAATATGAGATACGTAATGGTCTGACCCAAAATAGGGGCAAGACTGTAACTCACACGTGGCAAAGTCAGGAGTGAGTTATGAAAGTCTTGTCCTCTCCCAAATGGAGATAAATTGGATATTTTGAGTCAGGCCATTACGTATTCCTTTTATACAACAACAGTTGAACAGTTCTAGAGATTTTAACCAGCTGTCTGTGTGAAGATTTTACTGTTTTTCTATGATTTCAACAGCTGGCTTCAGTGCTGCACAGGCCTATTATGATGTTATTAGCATTGTGATATCTGCTGTATGATTGGGTCTGTTACATGCAAAGGTCAAGGAAAATGTCTGTGACATATCTAACCTCTGGATAAATGTTTATCTGGAGGTTAGGTAGCATGATAAACAAATGTATGCAATAAGCACAGACACAAAACCTACTATGTAAATACTGAGATTTGAGCTATTGTGTACATAAGTTTCATATAATAACTGGTGACCCCCATTATCAACCTGTTTTTGGTTACTGTAAAAAGTCTTATCAACCCACAGGTTGATACGAAAAAACTCATATCAACCCAAGGGTTGATACGACTTTTACAGTCTCCGCCAAGAAGCCTGCAGCAGTCCAGACCAATGCTGTCGAACAGAATACCCCAAAGACCAATCTGTGCTGTAAAAACAATTTCCCCAATCATCATTTTTTTTTTTTTTGCGAAAGAAGCCACCGATTATACAGGGACAGTAAGTGACTCGGTGGCTTCAGAAGAGTCGGGGCAACCGTTTGTGAGTGTTGCTATGTCAACACTCGCAAACGGTTCTATCAGGTCTTCTGAAGCCTCCGAGTCACTCGCTTTCCTTGCGCTACACCTGGCCGCTTTTTTCCACCGAAAACTAAGGGAAGGCCTGTCACTGAAGTCGAGCGCATCCCCTCATTGGCTCTCAGTCCAGTTGGGTGGGCCAGTGATCCCAACAACACAGCTCTCTCCCTCCGCTATCAAAGACCCACGTTGCTGTCTACTCATTCCTGTACCTCCTCGTCTCCACACCAGTAAAGTACATTTTATTTTTTTATATAGTTTATCCTGCCTTCATAAAAAAAAAAAAAATATGCATCCTGCCAAACTCGTGCTTCTATTGGGGCTTCCTCAGTCAGTCAGTCAGATCGGAAACTGACTGAAGCTGATCAACTGCTCTTGTGCTGCACACAAAACAAAGCACCAGCAATTATAAAAAATAAAGTCTACGTAGGGCTGTGTTCATGGTGTTTTTTTTACACACCCTCGGTGAGTGATGAGCTCATAAACCTCTCGAGCTTCGCTCTCGAGGTTTATGGCTCATCACTCACCTTGTGTGTGTAAAAAAACTCCATAACACACACCTGCCTAGCCATTATTCTCTATTTAAGTACATAGTAGACTAGTCAACAGCCTTTATATACATAGCAGACATGTCATGATGTGTTTATGTGCATAGCAGATACATCATCGTCCCACCCCCACCCTGCGCCGGCACTACTTCCAATTACAGCTTTCAGTTTCTTTCAAAAGCATGCACCCTTTCCTACAGCATCACTTTCCATGAATCACTATTTAAAACCCACCCAACCATTATTTAAACTGTTAACTCAGCAACATTTTACAAAATAAAACCATTTTTTTTTTTATTTAATTAAACCTGCGGCCTGCTTTCTGTTCATGCCACTTCATATATGTCTGTCTGCCGCTCTGGTCCAATCAGTTACTCTCTTTCTTCAAAGAAAAAAGAAAGGCAGTACCTCTTACTTTTAAAACATCTTCACTGTTGCTGCTGCAGAATTGTCAAACCCTCTCTCCCCAGCAACCAGTATTGGTCTCTCTCTCTCTCTCTCTCCGCTCTCTTCTTTGCGCCTCTCTCTTAGCACTAACAACCTCTACCAGTCACCCGATCTGGTCTCAAAGACATTGCTTGACTGAGTGGCAGTCCTTTACACTTAATTTTCATTTCCTTTTCTTTCCATGGAAAAAAATGGAGCCGTACTCGCATAGGATAAAACTCAAGATTAAACCACTCCCCAGTTTACGCACTAGTCTGTCGAATGAGTGAAACCCACCCAGGCATAATAAACTTACTAAATCCTTTCTTTTACTAAAAAATAAAAATTAAAAAAAAAGCCACAACTCTCCATGTCATGTGAAGTTGTGCACAATGAAATCTGCAGACCCACTCACTCACTTGCTTAACATTGCTGCCATGTTTACTTAAAATTTCTATTAAGCTGCTCTCTGGACCAATCAATGGCAATGTCTTGCAGCCAACACTAACAGCATTATGAGGACCTCTTTTTCACGAACACCCCCACCCCCATATTTATCAAATTGAAAAAAGATAACCAGTATAAAAGCAATTCAACCTCAGGGTCCCTGCCTATTGCATAAATTAAATACACAACAGGGACCTTGTGGAATAAATGACTTATTTTCACTCCAGGTATTTGAGCTTAGGCACATCACTTGAGGCTTACGCCACTCCTGAGGTTACCCAAGGTCAAACAGCTCTTGTAAAAATAAGTAATTTATTCCACAAGTCCCTGTTGTGTGTCCCTTAGTTAGCAAGAAAAATGTATCGCCACTGGTGTTGTATAAAATAGTTTATTCTTGAAACCAAGAACAGGATAGCCCAGTTGAGCCAGGACTCATTTACAGTGGAGCCCAGTCATTCATTCCACAGTTACAATAATAAAAATAACGATATTTAACAGTAATAGTAATAATACATTTTATCAACATCAATTGTACTTTAGTAATGTACATTATGGTGCCTATGCAAGAACGGGCAGAAATTACGTGCCAGAGGTGCATGTCCCACCTGCATAGCTTCGCACCTGTGGACAGGTGCATGCCACCGGTATTCACCAATGGCCATAACCTGTCCATGGGAATACCCCCCCCCGGTGTGCAGCAGTCCACAGGGCAGCCAAGGGTGGAGTCATGGACCCAATCGGGCATCCAATGGGATGTGGGCATGGGTCCCACAGTGGATCCTTTACACAGACAGGCACGGGTCCAGGTGCATGAATTGCACCAGTGTACTCCAGACACATGTGGTGATGCCCTGGCTGGCTGTGGACCCCATGGCCGAGCCCCTGGTGCATGGGGCCACCCATCGCACCGCCGCATTCCCCCCAAAACAATGGCAGCCCAGTGCCATGCAGCAAGAGCCCCCTCCCACACACATGCCATCACATTCCTGTGTCTGAATATGCACCCCCAATGCACATGCTCGCCCATGTTCCTGGTGTGCAAACCCCCACCCCCACTCAGAGCAGCCCCATCTCTGGTACCTCACATGCCCCACCCCCACTATCGCCCCATCCCACACACCAGAAACCATCACTCTAACCTACATTGGTAGTCAGTGGCACTCCCCCATACCTGCATAGTTGGTGCCAGGGCCAGATGGCCAGTGGCACAGCCCTCTGCACACCTCCGCGGCCACCGGCCATCCAAGTAATGCAGGAAAGGCACCCCGATAAATAGGTAGCATGTTCCCAGCATCACTTCAATGGCCGGTGGCTGAGGAGGTGTATGGAGGGATGTGCTGCTGGCAATCTGGCTGCAGCACCAACTATGCAGCTATGGGGGGGGTGTTGGTGCCACAGGGGTAGGTGTGCCACTGACTACCAATGTGGGTGGAGGGATGATGGGATCAGATCAGAGTATGGGGAACCACTGCGCTCTCCAGGCAGGGTCACCACACATTTGCCTTGGTATTAGTGCCATGGGTGGGTGTCAGATCCACTGGCCTCTGGCAACCAATGTCTCCACGGGGGTACCAGGGTGGGGGTCTGGGACTGTGATGGGGCACCAGTATGTGCATGGGGGGTGTTGTCTCTGTTCCCACCAGGACTGGACTGCTCTGTGTGTGTGTGTGTGTGTGTGTGTGTGTGGGGGGGGGGTCTCGGCATTCACTGGGTGGGGTGGTTACCTGTGGGGAGGGTTGGATGGCACCTGGTGGTCCCAAGGACATGTACGGGTGTTCACCTGTTCTGCTGTCCAAGCCCTCCCCATCTTCCTTTGTGTGCTGGGGGGGCTTGGATTGTCGGGTCCTGCTGTCGCCGTGACCGGGGGCGTGTAGTCCATGGGGATGCACAGTGGCTTACAGTAGGGTTCCACCTGGTGTATCTGGCACCCTCCTATGCCCTCCAGTGTGCAGCACACTGTGCCGTAGTGCATGGCGCCTACTGTAGACATGCCCTCCACCTTCTCCCAGTGCATTGCTGTCTGCGCAGCCAGGGGTTTGAGTGCGTAGGGGCTGTGCGCCCACTATGTGCATCCCACGTGGGGGGGTGCAATGGCCATGTAGTGGCTCCACGCTGCAGATACGCATTGTGGAGTCACTCTGCCCATTTGTACATAGGCTCCTATATGTTTTGCAGTATCTCCAAAAATCGCATAATAATCACTGTTGCCATAGGAATAGGCAGTAAGTATCAGGATAAGCAAAAAAACGCTATTAGCAATATTTTTACCAACATAGGCATTCTCTATGGGCACACAACAACTTTTGGGCAGCATGGCATTTTCAACAAACTAAGCTGGTAATGGATTCTCAGGTACTGCACCATTTAAGTGTGTTTTCAGATATTGCTGCAGACTGTTCTAAGCCTTTGGGCCCTGGCAAAAAAAAAGGTGGAACTGCCCCTAATGATTTTTGGGACTAGCATGTTAAATTCTAAAGTACACTGGACATACCATTTATGGATGAGGGATTCAAACTGACCCTTGAAAGGTTGCAGCATTGAAAACCTGGCCTTGACCAAGAGACCCGAAAGACCTACAGTACAGAAATGCCTAGGATTCTGTGGATACTATAGACATTTTATCATAGACTACTCCCGCATGGTAAGAGTACTCTTGAATCTGACCCCAGGATACCTGCCAGAGAATAAATCCAAGAGAGTGACAGTGAAGAATGAAACAAAACCAAATGCTCACTTCAAGGACCATAAACCTTTTGGACTCTGGTGGGGTGCAGCACGTAGCAGGCATTCTATAAGATTCCCTCTTGTCATACTAATGAACCAGCCATATATTCTGCAGACAGATGCCAGCCGTAGTGGACTTGGAGCAGCTCTCTACCAAGCCTACTCTGAAGGAATGAAACCTGTGCTTTTGCCAGTAGGAGTTGGCCACCATTGGAGTGGAACTGTCCTGTCTTCGAAGCAAGAATTTCTAATCTTCAAATTGTCCATGGTGAGCCAGTTCCATGAATATCTCTACAGAGCTAGCATCACAGTCATGACAGACAACAACCCCTTGACCTACAAAAGGACCTCATCGAAGCTGGACAACACTGTACACAGGCTGTTATCTGCATTGTCAACCTTCAGTTATTGTGTGGCTTACAGACCAAGACTGAACCACATGGATGCTGGTGCACTGTCATGATACCCAAATAAATCTACTACTAATGACCAGAAATGGATAAGCATTCTGAATAAAACCCATGAAAGCAGTTTGAGACCAATAAGTAGAGGGTTATCAGAACTGGTCAGTTCCATTCCACTGACATACAACGGATTACCAGAATTCCGATTACAAATCCTAATCCATTCTGATGCTAGTTAAGGCACTGGAGTCACATTCAGAATTGATGATCCTAAATCTAAATACATGTAACAAATTCTGCCGCCTGGTACATAGTAGAAAAAAAATCAGACCCCTTTATGTCTCCCCTCCCAGACTAGCTTACCTCAAGTCTGCTGCTGCTGAAAAAAAGCTGGGATTCCCCTCCATTCAGCTAGTAGGTGTGTTGTGCTGCAGAGGACTGGACCGGAGTGTGATTGTGGTGCTGCCTGTGTCAGAGAAGGTGCTGCTGCTGACCACGATGCTGCTGAAGGCACTGTTCAAGTTTTTTTTATTCAAGTTCATTGTGAAGGGATATATCCATTGAGCAAACTCGTTTGCAAGGAGGTATGATACATAGTGCAGTACTTGATGAAGAATAACAAATACATAGTGTAAAAACAGCAAAGAAGATATCAGATTCTAATGCTATTATTTACAATATATACAATAAATAACCTATTATTTACAATATATACAATAAGTAACCTGAGGTCCCTTGGGACAAACATACATCAAGTACAATACGTAGTGCAATACATGATAAAGGATAACAAACACATAGTGCAAAAACAGCATAAAATATATCAGATTCTAATAGCTATTATTTACAATACATACAGTAAGTAACCTGAGTATCATAGGAACAATTTACAAGCATAAATGTAATAAGAGTGTAACTGAATGTAGACAGAGGAAGAGTGGATATCAATAGGTATAGTAGGTAGATACAAGCCATAGAGATAGAAACATAGAAACTGATGGCAGATAAGGACTACAAGGCCCATCCAGTCTGCCCATTTCTTTTTCTACCTTATAAATGTGCCATCTGCCTTTGCTCTGTCAGTGGCCTATCTATTCATACTCATTTGTATTGCTCCCTTATGCCTATCCCACGCCTGTTTGAAGCCCTGCACTGTATTCATAGCCACCACTTCTTGAAGTAGGCCATTCCATGCATCCACCACCCTTTCTGTGAAAAAGAATTTCTCACATTCCCCTTAATGCCCCCTCTAATCTCATGCTGTGTCCTCTTGTCCTGCTATTTTTCTTATATTTAAACATGTTAGACTCTTTCACCTTGTTAATGCCCTTAAGGTGTTTGAATGCCTCAATCATATCACCTCTCTCCCTCCTTTGCTCAAGGGTATACATATTGAGCTCTGGTAATCTGTCCTCATATGTCTTCTGATGCAGTCCCTGCACCATTTGGTTGCCCTTCTCTGGACTGCCTCAATTTGGTTAATGTCCTTGTGAGATGGCCTCCAATACGCGCAGTACTCCAGATGGGCCTAACCATGTCTTGTAAAGAGGATTATTACCTCCCTCTTACGACTTGTGATACCCCTACTAATGCACCCTAACACCCCCTAGCCTTACCTACTGCTTTGGAGGTCTGCTTGGATGATTTCAGGTCATCAGTGATGATGATGCCCAAGTCTCTTTCTTCCTTTGTGACTATTAGCAACTCCCCTCCCAGCCTATAGGTGGCTTCAGGGTTTCTCTTCCCTATGTGCATGATCTTGTACTTCTTTGCATTAAATCTCAGTTGCCACTCTTCTGACCATTTTGCTAGTTTATCCAGATCTCTTCTCATTCTGCCCATCCCATCTGGATCATATACTCTGTTGCAGATCTTGGTGTCATCTGCAAACAGACAAGCCTTACCCTCTAGTCCATCTGCAAGGTCACTAATGAAGATGTTGAAGAGGACTGGCCCCAGGACTGATCCCTGAGGTACCCCACTTGTGACTTGCATCTCTTCTGACTGTATACCATTTACCACCACTCTCGTTTTCTGTCTGCCAACCAGTTTGCCACCAGTTGACCAACTTCTGACCCACCCCGAGCCTACCCAGCTTATTTATCAATCTTCTATGTGGAACAGTGTCAAAGCTTTGCTGAAGTCAAGGTGGCGACGTCAACTGCTCCCCCTTGGTCCACCACTCTGGTTACCCAGTCAAAGAAATCTATGAGATTAGTTTGACAGGACCTTCCTTTTGTAAACCCATGCTGTCTTGGATCCTGTGCCCCCATGGATTCCAGGTGTTGCACTATCCTTTCCTTAAGGAGTGCCTCCATAATCTTGCCCACTACTGAGGTAAGACTGACTGGTCTGTAGTTCTCTGCCTCCTCCCTTCTACCACTCTTGTGGAGCGGGATCACATGAACCCTTCTCCAGTCTTCTGGGACCTCTCCTGTGCTCAGAGACTCACTAAACAGTTCTGCTAATGGCTCTGCTAGTTCCACCCGTAGCTCCTTAAGTACCCTGGGATGTATGCCATTAGGTCCCATTGCCTTATCCACCCTGAGCTTAGCAAGCTCTTGTAGGACCCTTTCTTTTGTGAAGGGAGTAGTTCTCACCTCCCTCCCCCTGTGTCCATGGTGCTGAGCTGTGGGCCCTGCCCTACCTTCTCTTCAGTAAATACTGAGCAAAAGTATCTATTTAGGATAGATGCTTTTACAGGGTCCTCCTCCTCACATGCTCCCTTTTCTCCATTAAGCTTATAAGATCATGGGAGGGGAGGATTCAGAGTGACAGACAGTAATGAAGAGGGCAATAAGGTGGTGGAAGCGAGGGAATGGTAATTATAAGTTAAGGATTTAGTAATAATGGTAAATGTTATCCGTAAATTTGGTCAAAAATCTGAATGCATTTAATGGGATTAGGGTGTGAAGGTTAAGCTTAGCTTGTACTGAAGGTCCAGCTCTGGCATTCAGGAAGTGAGGAGTATTCCACAGCCATCCAAAGAGGGAGAGATGCCCTCCTCAGCACATCATCACCAACTATGTGCCCATTGCCATGTTACCCCCAACTAACAAGCCACTGACTGACCCAACTAACAAGCCACATTGTGGTATCAGACCAATCAAAATATGAACCATCTAACTGAGAGAATAAAAATTTAACCCAGGTGAAGCCATCTCCTGGAGTAAATTCCATCTCTTTCCTGAGTGACCTTGGAAACATAACTGAGAAGGTAAGGTGGTGGCCAGTCTGAACAAAATCTTGGGTTTCAACCACTATGCCAGAAGATGTACTGAATAAGGTGTCTGGTGGTAACCCAGGGTTTTTGATCAGGTCGGCCATCACCTCACATACTCACTTATTTTTCTGAGGTCACTCAGGGCTAAGCTCTAAATGACAACCTGGCATGTGTGTTTACAGTCTCTCTCTGTATCTCTCTCGCTTTATAATTTGAGTGTGCTCTAGGTTAGTGCAGAGATGTCTTGTTAAATGTTTCATCAAAGCAAACGCTTGAAAAGTATCAATGTTAAACTTTCCTGACCACAAATAGTAACACTTCAGACTCATTGGAGTATAGCTTTGGTCTACCTCATCTTAAGCTTTGAACAGAACATCAGAGCAATAAATGTCTCTTGATAGTATGTGTACTTATCAGATATTAATGATTTCAACCATTAATCATTTACTTTTACAACCAGTAAATTATTGAGTTGTTATGTAAAGCGAATCAAAGTTTGTTCACATTTTTGCGAAGCCTTGGAAGTGCTATAACTCTACTCCTACCTTCTAAATATTTGTTATAACAGGGCGCCAGCTGGTGATGGTAATTACCATCAAGTTCCTTCATGCTGTCATTAGTAGTAGAAAAGTTGGCCTGTAAGTGAAGCAGATGAAAGAAGTAACTGTACATTTTTATTCTGTACATTTTTTAATGTTACAGTCATGTCAAAACAAATACATTTTAATATGGAAAAGGGCAACACTCTGAAAACATAACCAGATGATACTAATAAAAGTCAAATAATGATCTATACCCAGTGTGACGTGGACAGACAGGCAGAGGCATCTAAATCCAGTTATGCATCCTGGGGAATAACAAAAAGCACAGAGTAGAAAAGACGTGGGTTCCCTGTCAGTGGTAAAGTTTTGCCTTGATATAGGCACAGAGATTTTAAAGTTATTATGTTAAATTCATTATTTAATTTCAGCAAGAATTACCACCAGAGGAAATTGCTGAAGTTGCTTTAGATAAATATTGTAGATAGGTGATGGCTAGCTAGCTAGATACATACTTACTTAGGTAGATAGGTAGATAGATCAATAGATAGATAGATATAATGACTTGCATACTGCTAATCATATTTATAATATTTAATTACAAAAAATATGATTAGGTACCAGTTGGAGCTACAGCACAAAGTTGCAAAAGAAGGGAAATGTGACATTGGACAAAAAAATATCTGCATTTTGGTGATTGTGTGGTGTAGTATGGTGTCCCTGGTATCACTTGTATACCAACAAAATATTTTGTAATATTTTGAGAGAGGGTTCTGAAGGTAGGGCAACACCAATGCTGCTTTAGGTGACCATTCAACCCCTAGGAATATCGCAACACCAAATCATCAAGATTCAGGGGACTTTTTTCTCTAAAATCACATCCCCCCCACTTTTTTGTTTATTTAGAGAGAAGTTTGCATTTCAATAGTAATGGCCTTCGTATGAGATAAAAGGCAATGGGAGACCACAGAGTTGTGGTGCCTGCACCTAGGCTCCAGAAACCATCGCCTGAGATTGGTCCATGATCCTTGCTCATGTCGATGCTTTCAAGACTGGGCTGAAAACCTTCATGTTCAGCTACATATTGTACTATAGCTTAGTCTTTGATATTCTTTTTTTATGAGGCAGCTGAAACATTTGTATTCTGAAGGTGAGTCCATGTTGTATGTTCAGTATTTTGCGCCCTGTATTTTATTTTCTTTTGTAGCATTGCATTGGTTTGTTTGATGTAAATTATGAATAGCACTTTGATCCTCAGAAAGGTGCTATAAAATTATCTATCTATCTATCTATCTATCTATCTATCTATCCCCGTGCCAATAGCCTGACCTGGCCCTTAGGGTTCTTCATAGCTAATCCTAATAGAGGGGGAAAAACTACCTGTGAAAAGATGGCTGTACCATCCATCTTATCTACTGTCCACTGTGCCAGGCAAAGCCTGAGATTGAGGAGGCAGCCACTGCAGATATGTGCACTCCAGAGGTGCTATTCCTTTTCCTGGGTCTCATACTCCTAACACCTTTGGATACTGGCATATGGAACTGGTCACTAAGGTATGCACATATATATGGCTGTCCTCCCTCATTGACTCAAAGTAACATAGTAATTTAAGGTCAGAAGGGACTCTTGGTCCATCATGTCAGCCTCCTCTCCCTGGCTTTATAACCAGGGATGAATAAGTATGTTTTGCAAACATGTACTCATGTACAGGGATTCTCTATCCACTCTACTGCCAAGGGTACCCTGTAATTCACTTGGTAAATAAATATTGCTGCAGGCTTCCCGTGAAGGCCTGGACTGTCTTTACTCCAGAGTCTGTGCTGGTAGGCTGTTCCATGGGTTCACCATCCTCTGGGAGAAGAAATGCCCCCTAACATTACCCTTGACTTCATCACCTCTTAGCTGTAGGGTGTGTACCTGTGTCTTGCTGGAGGACATCAGATCAAATATCTCTATAAATTCAATCTTGACGATACCTTTGAGTATGGGGAAGGCTGAGATTATGTCCCCTCCAAGTCTTCATCTCTCCAGGGTGAATATGTAAAGGACCACTATCCTCTCCACTTACCTTTTATCTCCCATCCCTCAGATAATTTTGGTGGCCCAGTTTTGCACCCTCTAGCCTGCCTCAATGAAGCAATAAGGTATGGCCAGCTAAGGGCTATGTTAATTAAGCAATAAGGCATGACGGGGGCACATTATGGTGGGATAACAGCCTACCTTGGTTGGGTTGAAGCATGAGGTGATGCTGAGTGCTTCTACCACCCAAGATGGGCTGTTAGGCCACCATAATGCACTCCCTGGAGTGCCTTATTGCGATTATGAAATGGGTCCTTTTTAGTAAATTGGATCTATGTTTTAAACATATTTTTGTTGAGCTACATTTTTTTACTGGGCCATTGTGCTGGGATAATGGACCAGCTGAAAGTACCTCTTGGTCAATCAGGAGGCAGCATTCTTTCTATCCATTTCATAACATTCTGTTAAATCATTCTGGGGACATTATGTGGCATAAGGTGCAGTCAAGTGTTACATTACCCCCAGGAGTACTTTATTTCTATTATAAATATTAAAAACAAAACAAAAATGTTAGCATTGTAACTTTTAAAAAAACATTTATTGCAACTCAGGGAGCCTGTTTATTAAATAGTCCATTTGCCACCTGTGCCGTGGTGCAAGCTCCAATATGTGTTTTTGTAAGCTTGTTCCTGAGCTCACTGTCACAGTCATTTAATGTCACCATGATGATGGTAGTTGTTTCAGCAAGGATTTGAAATACAGACCACAGCTGGCAGTGTCAGGAATGTGCATGTACAGTACGTTTCAAAGATGGAATTTCTGAGACTGCCTGTTTTGTTTTTTAATTTTGCTAACTCTGTAGTTAAAAACATAAGACCTTTACAAGAATTTGTGCATGCAACAAATCCTTGTTCCATTCAAAGAATAAAGCTGACAGTTTTGAGCATGAGTTCTAGAGAGAACCGATGTCATGCTGACAATGTTTGAAAGGACAGTGGCCCGTGTTCTTAAAATGGATACACTATGGATTATGGATGTCTCTATGTAGTAAACACAGATTTTTAAACATTAATATGACTCAGTAGGTTAATGGTCACAGGCCAAGATCAGCAGTGTATGCAGTGTTGGGTAAGTTACTTTTTCTATTACTTTCTATTACTTTTGGAAACTTGTTCCAGAAAGCTCTGCACAGTCACTAGCAAGGATGGAGAAGCACTGAAAAAAGTAATACACCTTACAGTTACAATTATGTATGTCTTTTTATACAAAAGAAATACATAACTGTAACTGATTACATTTATTTGAAAGTAACTAGTAACTAACCTATTACTTTCAAATAAATGTAATCTGTTATTGTTATTTTTAATTTTTGTACTCTTTCTGTATAAAAAGAAATAAGTAACTATAACTGTAAGGTGTATTACTTTTTCTAGTACGTCTCCATCCTTGCTAGTGACTGCACAGAGCTTCCTGGAACAAGTCTCCAAACATAATAGAAATAATAGAAAAAGTAACTTACCCAACACTGAGTATATTATTGTTTTATGCAGTAAAATTCCTGTTCATTATGAAGTAGGTGACAGGGGACAGACCTTGGCATCTAAAATAGTGAAGGTAGTGATAGTGGAAATATAAGAGGTAAAATGAACATCATGGATGACAGAAAAGAAATTGGAAACTTTTTGTAAGTATAAACTCTATTTTTTTTATTTGACTATTTGAAGATGTATTATTTCACTCATTGTTAGTCTAGCAGGTGATCTAATGTCTGCTCTGAATTCTTAAATTGGAATAATATAAAATGTAGGATGTTACTTCTAAGAGATCAGTGCTGCGGTGATCAGGCTATACAAGTATTTTAATTAAAAGGTTAATGCAGTGGTCTCAAAGTGCTAACAACCAATCAGACTGCAGCATTCCTCAGGCCCTTCTTATAATGTATTTTTTGTATTTAGGAGCCCAGAACTGCACATAGTATTTTAGGCTGGACTTGACAAGGGCCTTGTAAAGTGGCAGGATTACTTTTCCTGCCCTGATGGTCCCCCTCCCCCCCTTTAGATGCACCCCAGCATTCTGCCAGCCCACTTGACAATGACTGTACACTGCTTACCATGCTTCAGCCCTATGACGATCGTGACCTCCAGGTCCTTTTCCTTTTCCACTGCAGCAAAAGCAGCCCCGCACTACCTCTGTTTTTACTCCCCAGGAGTAGCGCCTAGTGTTTGACTACACTGAATCTGAGACTACAGAAGTGTAACTGATCACCTAGCTTTTCAGGTCATTGTGAAGATTGTTCCCATTCTCAATGGAGCCCTCCATCCTGGCTGGTATAATGTCATTAACAACTTAAAGGAGACAGGAAATGATTTTTTACATAGTTAACTGCCCTTCCATCTTCCTTTCCATGCCAGTTATGGATTCTGATATATTTTGCTGATTTTTTGTTGAATAAATAATCTAGCTTTGGGGTGCCCTCAGATCTACATAGAGTTTCACTCTCCTCACCAGGTACTGCTTTTGATTTTCATATATCTAAGACATTCTATGACATCAATAACTCCCATTCCGTGCTATTAATCTGAATGGCCAGGAAAGGTGTTTGCGATGTCATAGAATGTTCAGGCAGTATGAAAAGAGAGAGCAGCAACTGCTGAGGAGAGAGGGATTCAGGATAGTTATAACGGCAACAAAATTAGATTATTAGTTTAACAAAAAAGGTCAAAAACATATCAGAATATGGGGTAGCCAACAAAAGGACTACTGGAGGGCTTCTAGAGGTGTAAAAATGGTTTCCTATAACCTTTAAAGGACATGTCTAAGATTTTAGTAAAGGCTTTTCAAATACAGTAGCTCAATACCTTATGCTGGCGATAGCCATTTGAGCCTAAAAATGAATGTTTTCATTAAGTCCACTACAGGAGGGAAGAGAGTGAAAATTGTGCTGAACAGATGGCCAGCCCACCCCTTCCATTTCCTGGTGTGCTGACCCTGCCCCCCGTGCTTAGACATTTTGTGACATCTAGCCAGAGAGAATGCAGGGGCGTGCCACATAGAAGTCAATGGAGGATATTTTTGGAATATTTAAAGCAACCTTGGATATGAATGAAAGCCATGGCTCAACTAGCACACTACATAGAGGACAATCAAGAACATTTTTGGAACTGTTTTATGTATAGTAAAGCAACTTTTGATATAAAGGAAAGCCATCGCTCAACAAATAGGATGCCTATTAGTTGAGCAATGGCTTTCATTCATATCAAAAGTTACATATATATATATATCTATCTTTTAAATGTTTTTTTATTTTAATGGGTTCACCACAATATATCCCAGGCACACTGCCTTAGGGGTAGCTGGTCCATTCCACTGGGGTGTCAAACAGACGAGGCATACTGATGAGTCCTGGTAGGACGAAACACGTGTTCATATGTCTTCTGTTAGCACCCTTTGCAAACTGTGTGAGAGGCCTTCGGCACCATGAAATTCTGCTTAAAGTTGGACCAGCATAACATTCTGTGGTGATTTGCATATGCAGCCCATGGTGCTTTGCATTGTGGGGGCATGTGATTTTGTATTTTCTTGAAACTTGGCTTCCCAGCCAAATGCCCTTTAGTAACCCTTGCCTCAGTGTTTATGCACAGAGGTTCTTTGTCTTTAAATGTTTTTTATTTTAATGGGTTCACCACAATATATCCCAGGCACACTGCCTTAGGGGTAGCTGGTCCATTCCACTGGGGTGTCAAACAGACGAGGCATACTGATGAGTCCTGGTAGGACGAAACATGTGTCTATGTCTTCTGTTAGCACCCTCTGCAAACTGTGTGAGAGGCCTTTCGGCACCATGCAATTCTGCTTAAAGTTGGACCAGCATAACATTCTGTGGTGATTTGCATATGCAGCCCATGGTGCTTTGCATTGTGGGGGCATGTGTGATTTTGTATTTTCTTGAAACTTGGCTTCCCACGATCAAAGAATTTGCAGGCTCGCGATCAAAGATCATTAGCGAGCCACGAACAAAGAATTTAAAAGCTGGAAACTCTATGTTTAGACCGATTTGGATGGAACCAAAGCCATGGCTCAATAGATCAGGGTCCCCTGAGTAAAACCCATCGAAGTTTTACTTCAGAAGTTTAGTTTTTTTTTTTTTAGTTTAGTTTATTGTTCTAGGAATTACTACCTTTGAGCCAGAGGCTCTTTTACAAAGGTTCCACGTCAATTAGGTACAGTACAAAAGGTTACATAGATAACACAACAATTTGTGTTGTGTCAAGAGCAAGAAAACATATACAAATACATATCAAATCACTTGTGCAAAAGGACATGAGAAGTGACCCCTGAGCCGAGATATTTGTGTTTGTGTGATCGGAAAACTGAAAACAAGATGGCGGACCTCGTGGTCAAAGAATTTTTGAAATTCCTTGGGAACAAAGATTCTCGAACCATGAGGCTGCAAATTCTTTGACTGCCAGATGGGACGACATGGCCAGAACCCCCATTCTTTGATTGCAAGATATACATATAAATGTTCCCATTGACTTATAATGGGAACTTAAAAGTGCCATAACTTTTGAATGCCTTAATATTTTTTCACCAAATAGAAACTGGCATGTTCGACCACCATGCTCTTTCAAATGAGCCATCTCGCAGAGTGGCACGCCACACGATGGCCATGCAGGACCACATTAAGAATGCCAAAAGGTGCCTCCAAAAATTGATAATTTTGCATTTTTTAGTGCTTTCATACACAAAGACCAGCACTCCAACCGAAACACAATTTATCAGTTCAAGAGATCTCCTGTGCTCCAACGCATGTACCAAATTTCAGGCAAATCCATTGAACGAGTCCAAAGTTATTAACGTCCAAACTTTTGACTTTAGTATGTAACTGACTACTCAACTCTAACTATAGTGGCGTGACCGTACCACTATAATATATATATATATATGAAACAGTTCCAAAAAAAATCCTTCCATGACTTCTATGTGTGCACCCCTGAGCTTTCTCTTGTTATATGTCATAAAACATCTCAGCGGGGTGGGGGTGGGAGAGGGTAGTGGACTGGGAAGTGGAAAGGATCGGCTGGCCCTCTATTCAGCACAATTTTCGATCCTTTCCCTCCCATAGAGGACTTAATGAAAAAAATAATACATTCTGAGCTCAAATGAATATCACTAACAAAAGATAATGGGCTAATGTATTTTAAAAGCCAATACCAAACTCATAGACATTCTGCTTAAGAAGCTTGCTGTAGACTAATGCAAATGTTGAACAGCAGTATGGATGCTACCGAGAGCCCCTCTCCGATCCGAGTAGTGCCTGTCCATTACAACTCTGCTTTTTGCTCTCAGAGGAGTTACCAATCCAACTTGCATGAGCTCATCTATGCCACTCAGGTGCATTATCCTCAGGAGCTTGTCATGTGTTATAGTGTCACAGGCTCTACTGAAGTACAGATTACCTATGTCTACAGTCCAGCCCCTATATACCTCCCTGGTCACCACTTCAAAGAATTTTGTCATGGTCCATCCCTCATAAGGCTATGGTGAAGGGGTGCAAGAACCTTGATTTTGTCAAAGTGCTCCATTTTTCTGTCCTTGATAACACCTTCCAGGGTCTTGACCAGCACCGTTTTTAGGCTGATCAGTCTGCTGTTGCCTATTTCTGACCTTGCCCTTTCTTGAAGATGAGGACCATTGTCACAGACTTGTTCTCTCCCAGAACTCATTCTACACTGTTACCAGTTTTCACTACCCTTCAGATGCCTGGAAGGATTACATTGGTGTATTTATTTATTTATTGAAATGTTTCACCAGGAAGGCACATTGGAGAACAAGTTGCTCATCTCCCAGTGTGACCTGGGGGCAGGGGGAGGGGTACATGAAGATTGAATACAGAGATTTGGTACAATAACAAAGATTTATATTTGAATGCATACAAATAAAGAGTGAGTAGGCTATATAGTAAGCAATGAAAGAGTGGAAAACTAACAGTTTTGAACTAGGGAGCTGGATGATAAGCAACTGAGGTAGATACAATAATACAAAAGTAACATTTAAATGCAAGCGCTAAGTGGTTCATAACTGTGTAGGTAGAAATGACTGAATGGGATTCTCATAGTTTTGATCTAGGTAAAGCTAGTGAGGAGTAACTCAGACAGTACAAGTTACCTAAGGTACACCAGAAGTACAATTCATCTACAAGTGCAATAGAGATGTTTAGGGCTAGCCATGAAAGGGTCTAAGTTGGGGAGAGGAGGAGGGAGGTGAAAAGAGGGGGGGAGGTGGGGAGGAGAGGGAGGTGAGAGGCAAACCAATTTCCAACCCCTACAGGATGCTGAGAACCCTGCCAGAGATTGATTCATTGGAAATATAGAGCTGGTGATGAACAGGGACACTGGTTTACCGGGATTGAGAAAGGGCATATTCCATTTTGACATTAAAAAGAACGGTATTGTCACCGTTGTCTGCTAAGCCAAAATCCGGTTTTACCGGTGTTTGGCTTTGTGTACTTTATTTAACAATTTTTAACTCTGCTAACATGCATTTTAGCAATTTTGACCTCCACTATTACAATTCCTTCCATCCTTGTACCAATTTAAAGTTATTTTAGGTACAAGATGTGATGGCAGCAGCAACAATACAGCCCCCGTCCCTAAGGTGTGATAGAAGCAGCGCTACAGCCCCCATCCCTCTGGTGTGACAGAAGCAGCAGCACTATGGCCCCCATCCCTTAGGTGTGATGGCAGCAGTACTACGGTCATCATTCCTCATGTGAGATGGCAGTATCAGCACTATGGCCCCCATCCCTCAGGTGGAACAGCAGCAGGCCTACATTCCCTATCCACCAGTGGTGATGCAGACGCACTACAGCCTCCACCCCTTCTGTGTGATGGCAGTAGCAACAATGCAGTACACATCCCTCTGGGGTGATGGCAGTAGTGACTGCACTATGATCCGCTTTCAACACTCACACTCCACATGCACAAGTTACAAATGACTTTGCCTCTTTGCTTGTTAGAACTCAGATGTGAATTAATCTGAACCATCACTGCTAAGGTGGACTACCTTTGTTTTTTCCTATCTATAATTTAACTGCCTGAATTGTATATCTGCCTGTGACACTGCTGACTAGGGTTAGGGAACAGACTTGGGTGTTGGAGGGCCAGCTGGTGGGTGAAGGCTTGAGTGTCCAACAACCACTCCTTCTCCTGAGAGGGAGGGTGGGTTCATAGCTCAGGATTTGCTGGTCCATGGTGGAGGCCAGAAGCACAACAACACGTCAGTCCTCACTGCAGGAGGAGTGTGGCGGATGTGAAGCTTGTGCATTGACATCATGTAGCCAGTCACGCTCCCAGGAAAATGGGAAACACCCACTGGCCAACCGAAGGATGGCTGCTGGTCCTGCCATACACCAGAAGCCCCAGACATGTGTCTGTTCTGACCCTGACATGCCCAGGATACACAGAATGCTCTTTGGGGCAACTCTTCTCCCTGGTAGCCTTCCACAGGGTAGGACCCTCTCAATGAAGGGTTACTTTGGGTTACCTGGTAGCACAGCAGTTAGGGTCAGTGGATAGTGGTCGGGACTCAGCAGTGGTGGTAGGGGGCCTTGGAATGCCTGAAGGTGTGGCTGGCCAGGGGGTAGGAGAAGCAAAAAAAACTGCTTGAATTTGCTTCTTTGAAATAAAGTGTTTTCGCCTAAAAAATCCACAAGTGATTAGAGGAGGACCTTCAGATGGATTCATGCATCTCTCAGGCATGTGGATGCTTTTTTTTTCTACTTGGTGTCCATGAAAAGGGTGTCTCCCAGTTTTCATGTCTTTGTTCAGATGTGAATTAAGCACTACTCTGCCCACCAGCATCATACAGCCCCTGGGGTCTTACCTTGTTAAGTACTCTTAAATACTTAACATTTGCTTTTTGTTGAAGCAGTCTATCAGAAAAAAATTTGTTGTCACAGAGACAGAACCACAAGGTAGGAGAAAAGGTGCAAATGACCCAATTCACCTAAATGGGGTGCTAACTGTGAAGTCTTTTCATAAGTAGTAAGGCAGTTTCTTCTTAAGAACATACTTCATTCAGACTAGTTTTCATTCAAACAACTGAGGATTTTGGATGGCCCTACTGATTATAAGCTTGAATAAGTTAGTCGGTAACAGTGATCCTGCATTTATCAATCTACAGCTTAGATGCTTATATGCAAAGAATACAATACAAACCTGACTAAAGTCTAAAAACAAGCTTACAAAACATATCTGAATATTTACCTTTACCTATACAAAATCATTGCAGCCCAAGTAAAACTCAAGTAAATTACATGGTACTCTGACTACTGTTCTATGATGTAGTAAACATATATTGGTATTTTTTTTTTATATTCTTTGTAAAGCAGGTAAGGCCCACTAGGCAGAGCTGTCTGTTTTAAGGAGTGACCTAGAAGCACTTGGGAGGTTAAGTGACTTGCTTGGATGCAAGTGGAGGTTATGGGGCTCAAACCCAAGTCTGCTGGAGGTACCCAGTTCAATCACCGTTTGTTACTCTAACCACTAGGCATGGGTGGTTAAACTGAATGGCTGATTACAACAAAGCAGTTCGAGGATTTTCTTACTGTTTCTATATGCAGCAAAGCAGAAAGAATGCAAAAAACAGCAGCATTCATTTTAAGATGCTGAAATCTAGGTCGGCCCGCTAGCACTGCAGTGGCACTATTGCTTGCAATGCCAGTGACCCAGGGTTAGAAGCAAACTCTGGTTGCTGGAGGTCTGGCCGGGGAGTAGGATCGAGCACCTGGGGGACTGCTCTCCTCCTCCCGGGAGGGTGGGCTGCAGGTCCTGCTTCTTTACCACCACTGGTGTGACCATGGGTGGTGGTGCAATGGTGCTGCAGAGTGATCTGGAGGGGAGGACACTAGCCAGGATCTGGAGCAGTGACATGTCTCTATGTGACCTACCTCCTTGGATCTTTAGTGCCGGTGCCCTCAGGGACAGAGACCAGAGAACCAGGAACAATCACCCCATATCAGCCACTGGCAAAAGGGACCCAGGTGCCCCAGACCTCATAATCAGGCTCCATGAGGGACCCACTGAGCTGCCTGACACACACTAAGGGAATGTGGAGGGGTGACCTATGGTCCCCTCCCTTCCCACCTGGGGGGGTACAACCCAGGCAGGATAGGGGCAGGTCCACAGAAGTTCCTGAGCATTACCTGGGGGTGAAGCTAGGGGATACTGATGCTGTGAGAAGGGAACACAGAAAGAGAAAATAAAAAAAGTGTAAAAAGATACTGAAATCTTAGAGATTCTGTGCAGTGACATGCAATTTCCATGAAGCACCGGTACAAGAATGCAAAATCCGCAAACCAAGCAGGATTCCGTGATTGTTACCGGTGTTACCGGTAAAAATGGAAAACCAGGGTCCCTGGTGATGAATGCAAGGTAGGGAGATGGGGAGGAGGGAGGTAGAGAAAGGGACGGATGAAAGGAGGATTGGGGATGTGAGTGGCTTGGTCGGCTCAGACTCCTTCAGTATGCTGAGAACACTGCCAGGGGATGGAGCAAGGCAAAGATAAGGTGGCTTTAGAAGCAAGTAATGGAAAGAGGCAGGAAGGAGGTGGAGTGGGAAGTAGAGAAGGGGGAGGGAGAGAGGTAAGGACTTTCCAAGAGCTAAAACTCTGAGGGGAGCTGAGAACCTAGTCAGAGGTTAGGACAAGTAATGGAGAAGGTGGGTAAGAAAAATGGAGGAAGAGAGAGGCCTACCAGGGTCAGTCCCCTCCAAGATGCAGAGAACCCTGCCTGCACAAGGCAGAAGTAGAGCACATCAGGAGGGAAGCAGATAGGAGGCAAAGAGGGCAGGGGGGATGAAGAGGGAGAGAGGTTGGTAAGGAGGAGTAGGGTTAAGCTAAGGAAAGAAGAAAATTAGTAGGAGAGAGAAATGGGAATAAAGGTAATTGAAGTAGGGTAGTGGAGATAGAAGTTGAGTAAAGGAGGGTAGAGGGAGGATACTGTATTTAAGGTGGATTATAGCAGGAGCAGTTAGAGGAGAGACAGTTGTGTAGGGCTGCTCCGAGGGAGTAGAAGGAGGAGGAGGAGGAGTGGTGTACTTGTGGGGGGAGAGTGTTCCAGGCTTTAGGGAACTGATAGAAAAAGGCAGAATGACTGATACGTGTGGACAGGCAGGGGACCACCAGAGTACGAGTGTCTGAAGATCTGAGTGAGTGAGGAGGTGGGGGTGGGGTAGAGAGAGGTGAGGAGGTAAGGAGGGAGTTCACCCAACCAGTATTTTGAGGTGAATTTGGCACAGTGAGAGAGGTGTCTGTTAGCAAGCAGGGAAAGGACAGGGCATGACAGAGCTCACAGTGATGGGTCCATGAGGGAGCATCAAGAGCGAAGTGGCAGAAGGAGTTAAAAAAAAGTGTCCAATCTGGCCAGGGAGGACTTGGGGGCAGCACCATAAACTACGTTACAGTAGTCGAATATCGAGAGTATCATCTTCTGGACTAATTCACACCTGGCCGTAGGAGGGATGTAACTACAGCTCCTGTATAAGGCACCAAGCTTGGGGCACAGTTTTTTCAGGATGGCATCAACATGTCCAGAGAAGTTGAGGTGTTGGCCCAACCAGACCCAAAGATTTCTGAATGAGGTAGTGTCCTCTAAGATAGTCCCATCCAGGGTGTGGAAGGAGGGTAGACTGGGCAGCCTTGAGAGTCTTTGCCTTGTGCCAAAGGTCATGGAGACTGTCTTCTTGGCATTGAGGAAGATCTGATGGGAGGCAAACCAGAGCTGAACATGGTGGAAGCCATGCTGCAGAGTGGTTGCAACATCAGCTGGACATTTGCCGGAGGTATACAAGACAGTATCATTGGCATACATGTGAATGCAAGAAGAAGGGGAACAGACTAAAGGAAGCTCATTTAGGAAAATGGAGAATAGAATGAGACCAGGCACTGAGCCCTGAGGAACTCCAGTGGTGATAGGGAGAAGAGGGGAGATGAGATCTTGGACCTTGTCAGATTGGATTCTACCTGTGAGGTAGGCCCTAAACTAGTTTGTAGCAGGTGCTGACATGCCAGCTGTCATAAGGGAATCTGTGAGGAGTGCATGGGAGACGGTGTTGAAAGCCTTGACAAGGTCAACAAAGATGGCTGAGGTGATGAGGCCATTGTCCATCCCTGTAAGGGTGGAGTCAGTGAACCTGAGAAGGGAGGTGGTGGTGGTGCAGTGATTTTTATGAAAGCCAGATTGGAATGGGATGAAAAAGGAAGAGTCAGTGAGGAAGGAGGTAAGCTGGGAGAGGATCAAGTGTTCTTGAAGCTTAGCGAGAGTTGGGAGGAGAGAGAGAGAGAGATAGGGCAAAAGTTTGCAGGAGAAGTAGGGTCACCACTCTTGGGTAGGGGAAGGACCACTACATGTTTCCAGGAGGAAGGGATGGTAGAGGACGAGAAAGAGAGGTTGAGGATGGGGGATAGCAGAAAGGCTATTGCTGGGGCTGAGAGGTACAAGAACTTGGAGTAGATGTCATCAGGCAAGGAGCCTTTAGAAGGGTTTAGTGAGAGCAAGGCAGTTAGAGTTTCATCAGGGGAGACTGCTGTTAAGGAAAAGGGAAGGGTGGTAGGGGGAGGTTGAGTGCCAGAGGGAATGCAAACATGGGGAGTGAAGAGGGGAGGGACTTTAGAAGGGCAGTGGCGTGTGTGGTGTAATAGGAGCTAAATTCCTTGGCCACAAGGCAGGGGTCAGAGATCAGTGAGATGTTAATATTTAGCATGGGGGGATGAGATGGAGGAGAAGAGGGCTTGGACCACTTTCCAGAATTTAAAGGGTGTGTTGATATTAGTGAGGAAGGCAGATCTAAAATACTTGGATTTAGCTAGTCTAGTAGCTTTAGTGCATGGATTTCATAGTGTAACCTCCCTGCAAATCGGGGTTCCCAAAAGTCTTCCAGGAGCTGGCTGAGTGCTCCCAGCCTGAATGGTGGTCGCCGTTTAAGCCGTGTATCTGTGAGTGCTTTTAGAGCCTCTGGTACTGTCTCTTTAAGAGCTGTCTGCTTGCCAACATGATTAGTTCGCATGGGGGGACTGTGTGTTTCCCTGCTTGAGTCCCGCTCGAACTGCTGGCAAGTCGCTCCATTTCTGCTGTCGCTAAGTGGGCAGGGTGAGCACTTTTCAAAGATGTAACTGTTTGCTACATATCATTTAGGGTATTAGTGGAAATGTAATTTGTCTAACCTGCCTTTCTTGCAGTTGGGACTCTGTGTTTGGCCCCTCCATTTTGGATCTGGACTACTGAATAGATCCAATCAGTGCAAGGGAGGGCCTCTAAAATGGAGTTTATGTGGACCAACCAGAATCAGGACTCTCCTGGGAGCCGGCTTGCCATAAGACAATATAGCTAGTAATTCTGGGAAGTGAAGTTCTGGACCTTGGCACCGATTTGCACCAACAGGGGGAGTTTTGAGTGATTGACAACTGAGTCCACCAATTGGACTGGGTGGCGCCCAAATGGAATGCCCTGCCTTGTGTCTGGAGAGGCAGATCCGTTGTGACCATGACAAGAGAAGGAGCTCCGAGCTTCTGCACTACACAGTTTCATGCGGGAAACGAGTGGGAGGCCTAAACTCAGGTGGCACATTGCCGTTTTGACTCGGACCAAATCCGCGGTTACAGAGAGGAAGAGAGGCTGAACGATTGGGGACCAGGCTCACCCTGTAGAGGACTGGAGAAACTGCTTAATCGCGCTCGGTCTGTCAGGAAAGTGAAGCTGCGGTGTGAACTCCCGGGTTAGCAGTAAGTGCGATCAGGATATGAGAGCAGCTGCCTGGTATAGTAATTTCCTTTACATATAAATGTGTGGAGTGTTTGTGAAGGAGAGCCAAACAGATCCTCTTGCCCCCGTGTGGTGTAGACTGAAAGCCAAATACACGCAAGCGGACTGAATCCGTTGATGATCGAAGCTGTGTGCCTGGCTTGTAGAATTTCATCTCCCTGCTGTGTGAGGGAGTCTGGCAATCCATGACCCCCTCTGTGCCAGTTTTCGGCATCGAGATTGTGAGTGAAAATCAGGGTAGCTCTCTGCCATCTGTCTATCTAATTGCAAGTGTTTCATCTGATTTCTTTTCTTTCTTTCTTCGTGAACTGAGCCAACCGGCTCCGGATTACAATTGGGTATTGTGCAAGTGTTTTTCCATCACTGGGCCCCAACCAGCTGCACCAATCCTGGCTAGCCCCCCACCATCCTGGGTACCCAGTAAAGTGACATTTTGGGACTCTGAATATGCGCACAGTACTGTGATTATTAATGTGTCTAACCTAATTAACCCGATTTTCCCCTGTCCTTGTTACAGCCCCTTAAATAAATCAGATCGGTTTGTTTCAGCAAAGTTACACTGACTGAGGTATTCAGTTATGTTAAAGTATTGTACAGTGGCTATTGTATTACATCATCTTGTTTTACAGGGGGTTCCCAGAGTCAAGCTGACCAAACCAGTACTGGGGGTAAGTGTAAATAGTGAAGATACTCATGGTGCATTGTGTGGGCCACTAGTAGGAATAAAAGGGGGTCTCAGTGTCCCACAGAGCTGTGACCAAGTTAGTCGAACTACAGTAAACCCTGACCTCTGGGTGGAGGCACCCGCCATAGAACCTAGGCTCCTCAATCTGTTAGCAGTTAGGCAGGCAGGGGTAGTAGCCCTTGGGATAGCGCCACCTGGGGGTTACAATAGTATGTGGTATGCTGTGTAATCTGTGGGAAGCTGGGATGCCTTGTGCTTTTTCCAGGCTTTGTCACGTGTCCTGCGGCAGGCCAGCAGTTCAGGGGTGATCCAGGGGAGATGGTTACCACAAACTCTAGTTTGTTTGAATGGGGCATATGTATTCTATGTTGCAAGGAATTTGCCTTTAAAGTAGGCAAGAGCATGGTCTACACAGGGGGCAGAGGTGAGAGGGGACCAGTTGGATGAGGCAAGATCTTGTAGGAGAGGTTCAAGGTCCAAGGAGTTGTAGGATTGAAGTTGTAGGATTTTGTGAGGGGATTTTGGCCTGTGGACCTTCCTTACTAGGAAGATAGGGTGATGGTCGATGGGGCACCTGGGAGGATACCAGATTTGGTAACTCTGTGGGGGTGGGAGGTGAGAGCCCAGTTGATCAGAGAATGGTTTTGAGTTTTGTGGTTCAGGCGAGTGGGTTATTGGATGAGTTGGACAAGATTTAGGGCTGAAATGTTGTTTGGAGTTTTAGATGTGGATGGAGACAACCAGTATAAATTGAAGTCACCTAGTAGGAATAGCTCATATGTGTGGGAGAGGGAAATTAAGGGTTACCAGTTCAGTGGCGACTATGGGTTGGATGCCAGGGCAGCAGTAGATGCCTGTGATAAATAAAGGGATGGAGAATAGGAGGGCAATTCTGATGGCAAAAGCTTTGTAAGTAGCGGGGAGGGAGGCTGTGAAAATAGTGGAGCATTTTTTTTTTGTATACTCTTTTTACCTCCCCTCCCACTCCAGCGTCCACCTCTCCTTCGGGCCACCTAGTGCTTCCATGCCTCAGCTGTCTTCTTCTGGAGCTCCTTCCACCACACACACACACACACACACACACATATCGCAGCTGACCCTCGATTTGTCCCGACATATCCCATCGCCAGGCGGGTCCCCCTCCTCTGAGGGGGGAGAGGCACCGGGTGGCAGGGGACCCTGACACACTATTTTTCTATGGTCTGGAGGTGCTGCTGTGGTGAAGGATGCTCCTGGAGGTTACGAGGGACATGGAGCACGGAGGCTGTCATCTGGTGGAGCCAAAGCTGTTTTCCAGCTTTCTGGTTGTCCATCCAGCGCTGCTGCATGTAGTACCCCTGATCTCCACCGGGGGCCACTACTAGGCGGGGCTTCCCACCCACCCTCCCCAGGAGAGGAGAGCAGGCCTCCGGATGCTCAATCCTCTCCTTCCCCAGCCAGCCCCTGAAGACCTGAGTCTGTTTCTGAACCCGGGTCACCGGCATGGTTCAAGGTGTGGCATCCAACGTGGAGTATTTTAATGAAGACAGGATATACATAGCTATGCTGCCACCTCTGCTGGCCCTGTCCTGCCTAATGATGGAGTAGCCAGGAATGGAGGTAGAGTGGTCAGAGATCTTGTCAGTGAGACAGGTTTCTGTTATAATAAGAATTTCTGGTTTGAGTGAAACAGCCATTGTTTGCAGGAGGTTAGTCTCAGATATGACTGCAGATATTCAGGTGTAAGATTTTCAGTCCATGTGGAAGCGTGGAGGGGGGGCTTGGCAGTTAGGTGCATAGGTAGTGGTGGGGGCATTGGGAGAAGCAGAAGCATTTGGACCGGGGTTAGGGTGACTGTTGCCTAATGAGAGCAGGAGAAGGGCAATTATGAGGAAGTGGAGTTTAGGGCATTTGTGATTGGGAGATGACTTATGAGTTGATGGTAATGGGGGGTGCTTGGTGTGAAGGAGATAAGAAGGTGAAGGAAGGCAAAGTAGCTGGGAACTGAGAGAAACTGAGCCATTGGTTGGTGAGAGTAGCGAGACCAGAGTTTGAGAGGGGGGTCAGGGTTATAGCAAGAATAAGGGTGTAGGTTGAGATGGGAGGGGTAAAGGCCGTAACCAGATTTTTAGGCTGGGTAAGTTGACATACAGGAATAGGTAGAATGAGGATGAGAAACAGGAGAAACAGAGTAGAGGAGGTGGGAGCTGACATTTTGGGAGTTAGGTGAGGGGTCCTGGACAGGAAGGAAAAGAGAAAATAGTAAAAGAAGGTGCATTTTAGGGAAGAAAATTGCAGGTTGGGATGACTGTTAATAGGGCAGGTAAATTTGGGTTGCTGAGGCACTGCAGCATCAGTGAGAGAGTGGGATGGCTGTAATATTATAATTGTAAGCCCTCTAGTGGGCAGGTGGTATAACTTACAAATGAGGAACTTGGTACTTAGTAATTCACAAGGGAACAGCTGTGTGACTGCAAGCATCTATATAAGTCAGTATCCAGATAGGGTGGGTGGGTGGTGTGCTGCTATCACTCAGCCATAGCCTCATTTGTGGTATCTCTAGGTCTGAATCCCACCAGAACCACTGCTCACCCAGTACAGTGCTCATAGCAAAGGGCAATTGACCCACCCCTTCTCTCACGGCTGGGAACATATTGCCTTAGATATGGTAACTTTGTAGTCTGCCTTTTTGGAAACAGATCACAGACTTGCCAATTTATCCCAGTTATCTGTCTTTGAAATGACTCAGTCATAGAAAGCACGGAGTATATAAAAATAACATGTAATACTCCATGATATTTGCCTATGTTACAAGGTAATACATACTAAAGACTACAGGGAATACAGTATTTCTACAGAGATCAAAATAAACACATTTGAAAAGATAGAGGACACATGGAAAAACCTAACTCAAAGCTATTTACATTCTAAGTAGAGTAAAAGAAGCTTGCATGTCATGGGAACCTGGGGAGTTATGGCAGACTCGAACCCATAATGTTACTACCCTGTATTTAGAATCCCAAAACACAACTAAACCATAAGAGCAATCACACAACAGAAATGTCTTCTGCTGGCCAGCCCACTACAACTGTATTATCATACATGCCTCTCTGATGTCACCGCCTGAACCATTTCTTTGATCTCTAGGAACCACCCTTTTCCACAATAGGTCCAAACTGGTTTTGTGGGTTGAAGCCTAGGCCTCTTGTTATCCCGGCTGGGAAAATTGAGGGGTGTCATCTTACTCTGCATTGACCCTCTTCACATTCAACATGTGTTTTTTTCTTTATGTAAGAGTTGTAGCCCTTTGAAATTTAACCAAAACAAATGGTTTTTATAGAAGAAGAAAAGGATTGTTTACACAAAGTCCCCTCTGAGCTGAGTGTCCCCAGGCATAGACTTCCAATGTGAGGCAATGTTCAATTCTCCCCATACATCCCACAAATAAATATTTTACAGGCAACATAGGTGGTAAGATAAAAGAAATATCCTGGGTGTTACATCTGTTACTCCTCCATGCCCTGAAAAAGTGAAAAACATCTCTTTTTAATGACCCTATGCAATGTTTTTTCATGTTTGCAGGTTTGCTCTACTTGCTAGCCCCCTGTTCTCTCTTAGTTTTAACAATTGTTAATTTTTTAAAGCACCTTCTATTATTTACTGAGCCACTAAAAATTGCCTAGAAAAACTATCTGCATCGCCATGCTGTGATCCATTGCAGTGTAAGTAAGTACACTTTATTTCTAAAGCACCCATCCCTGGAGACTCTCATCATTGAACAATGAAATAAAATAATGTAAAGGTAAACAACAGGTAATAAAATATAAAACATTTGAATTAGTAAAATTAAAAATGTAAAGCATATGAACAACACATGGCCAATACAATTAGTGTAAGGAAAAAGCCTTCTTAAATAGGTGGGACTACAGACCCCTCTCTTAAAGGTTTCCAATGAGGGGGTCTCTCTCAAAGACCATGGGAGCAAGTTCCACAAGGCTGGGATGACTACTTAAAAAGCCCACTAGCCAGATGACTTTAGCTGAACTCTAGGAACCACTAGGAGGCCGTCCTCAGAGGAATGGAGAGGATGGGGGTAGGGTAGTAGTGGTGGTATGGAGACAGTAAGTCACACAGGTTGCTAGGCCCAGGGCCATATACGGTTTTATAGGTCAGTGATCTGAATTGAAGGCAATCCGCCTCCCCACCGGTTGCCAGTGAAGATTGTGCAAGACTGGTGCTATGCGGCAGGACCTAGAAAGGCCCACCAGCAGCCTGTCTACAGTGTTCTGCACTAGCAGATGATGCAGGGCACCTTCAATTAGCCCTAGGTGCAGGTTGTTGGAGTAATTAAGCCTGGATGTCACAAAGGTGTGTATCAGTTAGGGCAGGTTGTCAGAAGGGATGAAAGATTTGATCAGGGCAATATTTCTCAAGGGGTAAAATCCACTTTAGACAACTGCCGACACTAGAGCCTCTAGTGTTAGATTACTGTCAAGGATCACCTCCAGATTTTTCACCTTCACAGAAACGGTCAAGTGGTAGTCACCAAGTACAAGACCGGAGATCTCCCCTATCCACTCAGCTTCCTGCTGACTTCCAGGCTGAATCACTGATATCTCTGTCTTACCAGGACATCCAGTCCTGACCTCGGCCAGGTAAGAGTTAAATACAGAGACTGCACCCTGTAGTCCTAGTGCAAAAGACATGTACGGCTGAGTGTCACCTGCATAGCAGTGAAAGCCCATACTGTAACATCTAATAATGTCTCCTAGGGGCAGCATATATACCACAAACAAGATGAGTGACAGGATCGAGCCCTGAAGAACTCCACAGGTCAGGGGCATTGGGCTGGAGGAATAGATTCCCATGATCACTCTTTGCATCCTGCCTGTGAGAAAGGTCTTAAACCATCTGATTAACTGTGCCAGAAAGTCCACAACGTTCATGTTATAGGACCGCAGGACCAAGCTCTATCTTAACAATTTGGGGGGTTGCCCACTGGTCCAGTGGAGCCATGTATGGGGGTTGTGGTCGATGGCCAGTGTGAAACCCTCCCATACAATTATGGTTGCAGCTTATGCAGAGCCCAGATGCTATCAAGACACTCTTTCTCAATTGCGGTGTAGGTCTCCTCTCTAGACAGCAGCTTCCTGCTTAGGTACTGTACATGACTGGGTGTTTCTCCCCATGTGCATGACCTGACTCAGAACGACACCTATCCCATCCTTGTGCATAGTGAGCTTTAGAGAATAATCAGCACTCATGAGCACAGGTGCACTACATAATGCCTTCTTCAGTTGGTGGAACGCTGTCTCATTGTGATTTGTCCACTTAATGTTTTCTGGCATTTTCTTTATTGTGAGATCAAACAGGAGTTTGAACATGCTACTGGCATTTGGCACAAATTTTCAATAGTACCCTGCCATCCCTCAGAAGTCCCATACTTTACTGTTTGTTGTGGGTGAGGTCCATCCCTGTATGGCCTCACTGTTTACTGACTCAGGCCTGATGTACCTACTCCCTACCTTGTGCCCACTTTGGCACTTCTCTACCTTGACTATCAGCCCTGCAGCCTTCAGTCAGTGGGCCACATTGGTCATGTGCCTGACGTGGTGCTCCAATGTCTGACTGCAGATGGTGATGCTGTCCATGCAAGCCAGAGCAATGTTTTCAGCCCCAGACAGAATGTGGTTTACAAGTCATTGAGAGGTGACTGGTACATTCTTCATCCCAAATGGTATTTCTCAAAACTTGAATAGGCCAAACGGAGTGATGAAGGCCAACCTCCCTCTGTCTTCAGGGGTTAGGGGAACCTGCCAGTAGTTCTTTATCAGGTTTATTGTGGCCAGGAACATGGCTCTCCCTAACCTGTCTAGAATCTCATCTGTCCTGTGCATGTGGTATGTGTCTGACTCCATACAGCTGCTGAGCTTTTGGTAGTCAAAGCAGAACCTCATGGTCCTATCCTTCTTGGGGACCAGTACAACTATGAAGGTCCAGGGACTACTGAATTCTTGGATTACCCTAGAAGCCAGCATTTCCATGATCTCCTCTTCAATGGCATGTTCCACTCCCTAGGGAACTCTGTAGGGTGGCTTTCTGAGCAGAACCTGAGGCTATGAATCCACGTGGTTTTCCACCAGTGTGGTATTCCGGTTTCTCTGTGCCTGTGAACAATTTCCTAAATGTATGCAGCACCCCATGCATTTAGGCAGCTTGGGCCAGTGTCAGCTGCTCAGAGAGGGTGAAAGTGTCCACTGAGGATTCTACTTTAACCTCTCCCAGGAGACACACCAGCAGGTCTGCTTCTGTCTCCTCCTTGGGACAGCTATACACAGCCAGGACCACCTCATCTTGATCATGTTAGGGCTTCATTATGTTTATTTGGTAGATTTGCTGCTTGTGCTTCATGTAGAGTTACTCCACCATGTAATTAACATCATTTACCCTCCTGCCCACTGAGTAAGAACCCTCCCAAGCCAGCTTTAATTTATTCTGTCAGACAGGGATGAGTGCCATCATCCATTGCCCAACTTCGTACTCCCAAGCTCTTGCCCCATGGTCGTACCTTGTCTTTTGTCTCTGTTGTACAGTGGCTAGGTGCTCATGGGTGAACTCTATGAGCTCCTTTAGCCTAGACCTGAAATTCAGGAAATACTCCACAACAGATTCCCTTTGGGGAGCAAGTTTACCCTTCCATTTATACCTTACCAAATCAAGGGGAGCCCTTACCATATGGCCAAAAAGGAGCTTAGAGGGTGATAGCCCTGTGGATTCCTGGAGGACTTCCCTATATGTGAATGGATATACTATGATATGCTGACATGCGAAATCCCGACATTTGAAATCCTGAGCCCGGAATTCCGACACAACGGTTGCCCGACAGACCACCATCCCAATGACCGAAAGCCCTAAACTGGACTTATGCTGTGTTTGTGGGTGGAAGCAGGGGCTCCACCCCCCGCACCCTCCTAAAATAACATAATCAACTCTGAGTCATGGCAAGTTCCCGTGTCAGGCATTTGGTCATCGGGATGGTGGTCTATTGGGTGATCATCATCCCGTGATGGGCTCGGGATTTCGAATGTCGGGATTTCAAATGTTGGCATTTTGTAATACTCCCATGTGGATAAGAGATGGGGTAAGTACTTGTCCCACTTTCTCACATGCTGGTTGTAGAATGCCCTTAACATAGGCTTAAGAAGCACATTAAATCACTCAACCAGACTGTTAGTCTGGGGGGTGATATGTGGAGACCCTGAGCTGCCTTACCCCCAACTTATCCCAAAGACCAGTCATTAGGGCAGACAGCTCCCAGCCCACACCACTGGCTGACTGCTTTTTGTTTTTGCCCGTTTTCCCATTTGCACGTTATACTACCTGGACACTAGAGGCTCCACAATGTTAACCCCTAATCATTTGACTAACTGATCAATTCCAGTCACTCTTCTGCGTCCACAAGTGCATTTTAAGGAGTCTGCCCACATATCGAGCTTGTGAAAAAAAGAGCTGTCTGTTTTGGCCTTCTTCTTTCCATAGACCGCTGCATCTTCCACCAAACCACCAAACCACACAGCCACCAACATGCTTGTCCCACTATTAGCAGTGTTCATGCTGCAACCCTGTATGGTGTCATATTCAGACCCCCTATCAAAAGGAGCACACCCTCTGATACAACCTAATATCTACCAGTATCTCTCTTGGGACAAGTCTAATACCTACCAGTACCTCAATCCCCACACCACTTGGGATGCGTCAATTATTTCATTAGCGTACACCCTGCTTATGACCCAAAAAACTACTGTCAAGGCCTTATCAATCTGCTCTGCAATAGCCCAGTTTCATATACACCCAGTACTCAAGCAGCCTGCCCAAGTAATGCCTCTATTCAAGACTCCTAACAAGAAAGAGCTTATAATTCTGTTATATTGGCTAAAATGATTCCAAACTTTGCTACTCCTGTGTTCAGGGAATGTAGAATTAGAACCAGGCCCTACCTCCTCTATCTCTTCCCCTACAGTATTTGCATCAGCGCCAGGCCTAAAAATTATGCTTATCAATGTCTATAGTCTCCTGAACAAAATAGACTTGGTAAAGACTTGGAGGCAGTATGGCGTAGTGGGTTAAGACTCTGAGCTGCAAATCTGGAGACCTGGGTTTAAATCCCACAACCCCCTAGGTGCATACTGTGTGACCCTAAGCAAGTCACTTAACTTCCTTGTGCTCCCAGGTTGCACCTGCAAACAAGCTTTCAGCTTGGTGTGTCTCACCTGGTAAAATAATTGGTAAAAAATAAATAAATAAAGGTTTGGGTTGCATGCACAAACCCTAACATCTTAGTAGGAACAGAAACCTGACTCATGGGCAGCATTTCTGACCAACAAATAGCATTGCCATCCTACAGCACCTTTAGGCTGGATAGGCAGACAAGGGATGGAGGAGTAATTATCTATGTAAACTCCAAACTCATTGTCACTGAAATCCTTGCTATTACCAGACCAAAGAAGTTTGAAAACTTGGCCATCTGACTCTCCCTTCACCCATCCGCAGCATTCAACATCACTGGCTGCTACAGATCACCAGCAGGGGGTACAGAACTACTGACAACACTTAGAAACATTATTGAAGCTAATACCAACGAATCCATCATTCTTGGTGATCTAAATTTGGACTGTCTATCCCTCAAAGCAAATACATTGAAGGACATGTGTGATGAGTTGGGTATTGTGCAGCTAATCTCCAAACCAACAAGACTCAATGCCAAAAATAGTGCTAAAAGATCCATTTTAGATCTAATACTCACTAACAGACCACATAAAGTTGCACATACAGCAGTCTTCCACAACAATCTTAGTCACCACAACATTGTTGTCTGTAAGAGTAGCCTAGAAAACAACCGCCCCACTCCAAGTTCATCACAAAGTGAAGCTTCAGCAAATTTAAACCTGAAAGTTACCTAGCAGACCTATGAGATACAGACTGGCATAATTTCTACCTGGCTACTTCATTAGATGAGGCTGTCAATATTCTTAACACTAAATTAACAAACATAGCAAACAAGCATGCCCCATTTGTCAAATGTAAAGTGAAAAAAACCTCATATCCTTGGTCCATGCCTGGTTTGAAAGCAGCCCTAACCCAAAGGGATAAGTTGTGGGCTAAAGTGAGACATCTAAGGCCCATGTGGACTGGCTGGCCTTTAGAACCAAGAGAAATGCTTGTGCCAAACTGGTCAGATCAACCAAATCATCCTACTCTTTGGAAGCTTTTGACTGTGCCAAGAGCAACTCAATCAGAATTTGAAAACCATCAAAGTTGTTGAAGGTCAGAGAACCCCGCCTGCAATCCCCACCAAAATTACAACACAAGGAGTCACGCTCTTCGACCAGGGTGTCATTCTAGAAAAACTGAATGAGCACTTTGCAATGGCAGGCCTAGTGTTTGACTCCTCCCCAGCCACCGGGCTTAGCATCCACCCCCCCACTCGTTGATGACCCCTCAGACCCTCGGACCCAGAACTTCTTCCATTTCTTAGCAATGTCCTTCAAGCAAGTCAACGGCCTACTTCTAAAACTGGGCATGAAAAAAGGTGCAGGTGCTGAAGGAATGGAGTCCTTCTTTCTAAAACTAGGGTACCACTTTCTCATTGCTCCCATAACACACATCTTTAACCTATCAATCGCAACTGGTACTGTTCCTTCCTGCTGGAAGACAGCCTTTGTAGTACCCTTGTTTAAATCAGGAGAACCTAGTGATTTACATAATTATAGACCAATCTCCAATCTGCCCATCCTATCCAAGCGCCCAGAAAAACTGATCAATTACCAATTAAAGGAACACCTAGAAAAATCTAATTTATTTAACACCATCCAATAAGATTTTTGGCAGAACCACAGTATGGTGTCATCCCTAGCCAAAGTGACTAATGATTGGTTCACTGCACTGGACAACAAAAACTTTACTGGAGCCGTCTTCTTAGACCTCAGAAAGGCTTTCAATGTGGTTGACCACAACATTCTGTTAAACACACGCAAAGATCTTGGTCTAAACAATTACTCACTAAACTGGTTTACTAGTTGCCTTTCTGGTAGGCTCCAGTGCATCAGAGCTAATGGACTCCTTTCCTCACCCACTCCGATAACTAGATACCCCAGGGATCTATCCTTGGGCCCCTTTTATTTACAATATATATCAAATCTCTTAGTGACAACATCCACGACTTCAGACTCCACTTTTTCACTGATGAGACTGTCCTGTACACTTCCAAACCCTCTCTCGCCGACGTTGTAACTGAACTCCAAACAGACTTTAAAAAGTTGGAGTGCAACCTGATGAGATCCAAATTACTGCTGAACACCAAAACAACTAACATTATGTATTTTTTACCTATGCAACTCCCTTCTTCTTGTTTACAGGCCACACCGACATCTATCATAAGCTTATTAGGAGACTCGATTGAGCCAGTTGACCAGTTCAAATACCTTGAATTGGTCTGTACTTATTAAATAACAAATTATCTTTCTCATGTCACATCAAATCTCTCGCTAAGAAGCTGAAAATACGTCTCAGCTTTTTCTACAGAAGCAAATCCCTTTTTCCATTATACATTAGGAAAAGACTTGTCTAAGCCACCTTTCTTCCTCTACTTGACTATGTGGATTTTATTTTTATTATTTAACCAGGTATAGCACACTAAGCTGAAAGCTTTTTTACAGGAGCGACCTGGGAGCACAAGGAGATTAAGTGACTTGCTCAGGGTCACACAGTATGCAAGTGGAAGCTGTGGGATTCAAACCCAGGTCTGGTCTGCTGGATGTCACCAGATTTGCAGCTCAGCGCCTTAGACCACTGCACTATACTGCCTCCTAGTGGATATCATTTACAATAGTAGCACAGCAACAAACCTTCAAAAGCTGGCCACACTATTTCACCGCACAATCTGGTTGATTACCAATGCACCCCATAGAACCTATCACTGTGCCCTCTGCTCGACGGTAGGCTGGACATCCCTGGCTGCAAGAAGAACACTCCACATTAGTATCTGGGTTCTTAAAGCACTCCAGAATGAAGTTCCCTCCTATAGCACCTCCCTATTACACTGTTACAACTACTATTCTGTACACTCTACGGCTAAGCTGCGCTCAGTCATGTTATCCCATCTACTTGGAATAAACGCCAAGCAATACTAAAACTTCCTGAACTGATTTCCTTGAACACATTCAAAACTATAGTCAACAAAGCGCTTACTGAAAGTTGCCATAACCAAAATTACGAGCAGTCCTTGCCACTGCCAAAATAGCAAGCAGTCCTCCTATTGGAGAACCCCTACAACCCTTAAAGCACTTGACTGTAAACTCTTTTTATGTCCCCTTTCTACTTTTCTACCTGCTAGCCCATCTCCCCTTTCTCCCTTTCTGCCTGTTAATTCTGCTTCTTTAGCTCTGCATAAAAGTTAATTTATTTCAACTCTTACTGTACATTGTTTATGTGTCAAAACCAAGCAGAATTCATGTACTGCAGCTGTGTTGTACTGTACTATATGCCATGGTATTCTTTTAACACGTTTGTGTACTGTACCAAGATGTCTTACCAGGACCTCCTTGTAAATGAACATGCCCAGTTGAGTTTTCCTGCAAATAAACTTGAACTTGAACATAGAATTGGTGCTCTGGTCTGACAGAATCTCTTGGGGGAAGCCCACCAGGCTGAATTTTCCCAACAGTTCATCAACCAGATTTTCCACCTCAGTGGAGGACAAGAGCATGACCTCTGGATACCACTGGGTATAGTTCATGACTGCAGAAATGTACCTCTTGCCTGGGCAACTTAATCTTATTCCCAACCATCCCACCCTCTGGCACTGTGGGCAGGTCTGGCAGTAGTCTGCCATGTTTTTAAAGACACTGGGCCAGTAAACATTGTTAGTCAATTTCCTATTTGTACATCTGACTCCTAAGTGTCCAGAAAAGGGTAAATCATGGGCTAAGACCAGAAGCTGCTTCCTATACTCCTTAGGAACTAATATCTGCCAGAGTACCCTTCCACTGGTACTCCCTTTGGAACCCACTCATAATATAGGAGTCCATTCTCCCCGTAAACCTCCCTTTCTCTGAAGTCTGAGAGTCACCTTCCACCCTGATGGCTGACTCCCTTAATGTTCTGTAGGGATGTGCCAGCTTGCTGAGCTCTGCCAGCTCCACGCACCAGACCTCCTCATAAACATACTCTACTGTGGGAGAGCTACCCATGGCTGGGCTCTCCCCAGTCTGTAGCTATGGCTCAGACCTGCTGCTCTCAGCTTGTTCTATTGCTACAACTTCCCTTGCTGCTGAAAGAGGGGGTTGCTTCCAGCTGCACTGCCCACATTGTGTCCTCAGGAACCAGTTCCCTTGCTTTAATATGGGTAATAATGCACACAATGGTGACCCAACTGCTACAGTCATTACCCATAATTACATCAACAGGCAGGTCCAGTACAACACCTACCTCCGGTATGCCCTGGCCATCTTCCCAGTTTAAAAAGATCTGAGCCATTGGCACTGAGACCGCAGAACCTGTCACTCATCTTGTTCTGAGAAACTGGCCTAGTAGCATCTATTCCTCATGAACCAAAAGCTGTTTTGCCATTGAAATGGAGGCCCCCATGTCCCACAATCCCTAGGTTACCATCCCATTTACCGACACAGTGTGCATGCGTGCAGTGGAGTTAGTGAGAAATGCACTCTGTGTACAGGCCACTAGCTGCTGGGAACTTGCAGAGCTATCCCCCTCCAGGTGCACTCGCCACTTTTGCTGTATTTTTCAGACAGTCGCATGGCAGGTGTCTCAGTTTTTGTTAAATATAGCACCCATGTTAGCACTGGCTCCCTAAGGAAGAGCCAGGACGACTCGAAGTGTGGGAGAATCAGTCTGCGCCATGCTCTTGGTGTTCTTAGTAAACTTCTGACATAGTACCTCTCAGTTTGCACCCAGTGTTGTGGTTTTGAATTTCTTCAGTTGCTATAACTTGTGGCAGCATTTGGGAATTTCCTCTGTCCTGGAACAGTCATTTTGTGGTCTAGATAGCACCTGTGTTCCCCTGACTCCTTACTTTTGAAACCATTTGGCTTCCCTTTTTATATGGACACAGGCTGGCTTCCCTTAGGTTGCCATTCTGGAGTTCACTTAAAACCACCTGATGTTCCTCCACCATTGTTTTTATGCTAAAAGTATGGTCGGCTGGGCATAGACTGATCAGCCATCTCAGTTGCCTTCTTCATGGAGCTCAGAGTCCTATAGAGCAACCATATTCTCAACTCCTCTGGTGCAGTCTTTAAGAACTGCTCTATGATGAACAACTCATCTCTAAACATAGAACATAGACTTTGACAGCTTTTTCTGAAAGATGTGCAAGAACAAGGGGGCACAGTTTGAAGATGGGGGGACGGCTCAGGGACGACGTGAGGAAGTATTTTATTTCACAGAGAGGGTGGTGGACGCATGGAACAGCCTTCCAGAGGAGGTCATCGGGTCAAGAACAATAGGGGAATTCAAGAATGCATGGGACAAACATAAGGCTATTATAGTGGGGGGGGTAGGAGGTAGGAGGAGGAAGTAGGCTGTTGGTTAACTAAAGAGCTAGTCTTTGCACCCTCTAACCCTCATTCTAACAGACTGCCTAGTTATAGACACATTCCAGAATAGCTGCCTCCTCGTATCTTCCTTAAACTTCAACAATTTTGTCTATAGGCCCTGGGAGTCAGGACAAAATGTGTTAACAAGGCATTTTCACTTTGCTATAGTCCATAAAGTCCTCATTGTCCATCCTGGTGAAGGATTCTAATGCCCTGCCCATAAAGACTGGCAAAAGGTAAGTTGCCCAAGAAGCCCTGTCCATTTCAAATTGCCCAAAAATTCTCTCAAAAGATTTTTAAAATCAAATCAAGATCATCCCCTCCTGATACTTTGGAAACATTTTGAAATGAATGTTGTTTTTTTGGGTTGAACCCCTGATGCCAGTACTTACAGTTTGTGTCACTGTCTTCTGGAGCAGAATCTCCATCGCCCTCTTGTGTTTACGCTTCCACTCCTCTCTCAGCTGGCTCTCATGCTGGCATTGCCTTTCTTGCTCCTCTCACTCTTTCTCTCACTCTTTCTCTCCCTCGTGCTCTCTCAGCTGGTTCTCATGCTGGTGTTGCCTTTTTTGCTCCTCTCACTCTTTCTCTCACTCTTTCTCTCCCTCGTGCTCTCTCAACTGGTTCTCATGCTGGTGTTGCCTTTCTTGCTCCTCTCACCCTTTCTCTCACTCTTTCTCTCCCTCGTGCTCTCTCAGCTGGCTCTCATGCTGGCGTTGCCTTTCTTGCTCCTCTCTTTTGCTCTCTCATGCTTTCTTAGTTGGATCTCGTGCCGGCGTTGCTTTCTTTCTCCTCTCACTCTTTCTCTCACTCTTTCTCTCCCTCATGCTCTCTCAGCTGGTTCTCATGCTGGCGTTGCCTTTCTTGCTCCTCTCTTTTGCTCTCTCATGCTTTCTTAGTTGGATCTCGTGCTGGCATTGCTTTCTTGCTCCTCAGCTTCCAGCTTTGTCCTCTGCAGCTCCGCATATGCCTTGATCTTAATCGGGGGTGCTCTTGCTACATCATTTGCATCATGTCTGCTTGCGCAGCTAATTCAGTTATAGACTCTGACTAATTTGCACTCTTTCTTACATCTGTCTCATGACTTTGGCTAACAGTGAACCCATTTGCACTGCTTTCCTGGTCACTTTTTCCAAGGAGGTTTATAGGGTCTACCCATGGCAGGCCTTCCTCAAAGACAAGCCGTCTCCTTCGGCACAGCTCCCTGGGTGTACCGACTTCAATTTTTCATATGGCTCAGACATAGGCCAAGGTATTGGTAGGTCCAGATTAGGGCCCACTAAATGTTTGCTCTAGGAACAAATTAGTACCTGGAGCAAACCAGTGGTACACTGGAACATGCTAGAGCATTTTGTGAATGCTAATGGCATGTTCCAATATACCAGCCAGGCACTAAACAGATTGTGATTGCAAATCTCGGCCCCCAACTGGCCACATGAAGTATCTGGCCATAGGGTGCTGTTTGGATTGTGATTGCAATTGGGCTGTTAGGCCACTAATGGCAGTTGCTTCTCTGTATATCAAACAAAAACCCTTCCCTGGTTTTCAAAGGTCCCCTTCATCCCGATCCCCTGTATATTAATGGAACACCCTTCCTTGGTGTCTAGCGGATCCCCTGCCCCCCACCCTGGCAGGTAGTGCCCCACCACCCCATCCCCCCATCCTGATCCTGAGCCAGCTATCAGCACAGCCCTCCACTCTCCACCACGGCTGGCTGCCTACTTAGCTTTCAATGAGTGCATACTGTTACAGTGTGCGCTCATTACTAGCTCAGTCAATGGCTGGCCATAGTGGAGAGTGGAGGACTGTGCTGGTTGCCAGTTCAGGGTCAGGATGGGGGCAGGTGATGGGGCACTACCTGCTGGGGTAGGATGGGGGTCCATTAGATTCAGGAAAGAGCGTTCCATTAATATACAGGGGATTGGGATGGGGGCACTGGAAGCCGGGGAATGGCTTTTTTTATATACAGGGGATCAGGGATAAGGAGGAGGTCTGCTAGACACCACAGAATGGGTTTCCCTTATTATACAGGGGATCGGGATGAGGAACCACTGGACACAAGGGAATACAGTTGTACACCACAGGCAGGGATGTGGGTGGGGGGAGGGATCGCTAGACACCAGGGAATACAGTTGTACACCTCAGGCATGGGTGTAAAGCACCAGGGATTGATTTCTATTTACCATTGGACGGCAATCAGTGGTGGTGGTGGGGGGGGGACACCACTAGCAGTACCAGTGAAAGTAGTTTTTTTTTATCATCAGGCTGGCATTCTGCAGGGGGAACCACTGGCACCACCACCAGGGGTGCATTTCTTTTCATCATCATGCCGGAGTTCCATTTGGTGGTTCGACAGAAAGTTTGTTGACCGCAACCACAGTGGCAACTGTTATGCCAACAGTCAGCAGACAGCTATCAGGGAAAAGTGCCTTTGAAGCCCCCACACCCCGCACCTCCCATAACTAATATAATCAACTATGAGTCGGAGTTGATTCAGGAAGGGGATGCAGCTCCACAAAATGCACTGCCATGGTCCCGCAAGTACCTTGCAGCAACACTGTCGATTTGTCACTGTAATGTACATTTACTGTAAAGGATTCGCTGTGGCAACGGTATACTTTGGGCCAGAGATCGGTACGGAGGGGACCACTAGTACTACCAGGGAAAAGTATTTTTTTTATCATCAGGCAGTGTTTGGTGGGTGGGGGATCACTAGATGCCAGGGACTACTGTACAAACCCTGTTTGCCCGCACTAACCGGGCTTTTAAATATGGGAAATCCATGCTAAGCCCGGTTAGTGTGGGCAAATTCGCATTTGCGCCTGGGCAATCTTTTGAATATCGAGCCCCTGCTCTTTTAATCCCCAGCTACAATCTGGAAGGCCATTCACTGCCTTTTCAACCCCCCCAGTCCTTCTTGCCTGAACTGCTTGAGAATGGTTTGTCTATCTCCAAAGTCCCCTCTTCTCCATGGCACTGCAGACATAACTTCTGTGGCAGGGACTCTGAACTTCTGTGGAACTGGTAGGCTAAGTTCTCTGACCAGGTTTAAACTGTTCTATGGCACATCAATGAGTAAATAATATAGAGCCAGCATTACAGTTTTGGGGGACCCAGCAAGGATGGCCTGTGAGGAGTACCCCGACTCCCACCACATAAATTAAGTTATATAATTTCTCTTAAACCTCCAGTTTTACACTTTTCAGCCGCTGCTCTGGTTTTCTGTATTTATTTAAATGTATTTAGGGCTTATTGTAATTTTATGCAACATTAATGCCTACTGACAGGCCTCCTCCAACTTGCTGGCAGCAATAAAACAGTAGTTGTTCACCAAGAAGGGATCCTGAAGTAGCCTAGCCATGGAGCACCCAAGACACCCCTCCTCAGAACACCTATCAAGGGCCCTATAGACAGTTGCAGTTGGGAATGGTGGGCTTTGGGGGTAAATAGAGGCTCCACATACTGCCATCTCTTGAAAACTGCCATACATTAAAAAACATGAAACATTAAATATCTGCAGTGTCAGTGTGACCATGTATCTTCCTTCTGTTTGTTTCACTCTTTGCCTGTTTAGTTTTTAGTGTTAAATATTTAATCTACATAAGAGCTTGGCTGTCATCTTTCTTACCTTGGCTTCTTCTTTTCTTCATTTTCTTTCATGTGCACCTCCTTCCCCATCCTGAAAGCCCTGGTATTTACAGTGTCCCCTGCCCTTGGGCTACCCTAGAGGTAGTGATCCCAGGATTGCACCTGAACATGGGTTTTCGACATAGAGCCTTGATGTGCTACCACTGACCTGTCAGAAGGCTCAGCTAGCTTTTTTATTTTCACTTTTTCTTCAGCCTCTGTAGTCTCATTGTTTGTTTCTTTGTCAGGCAAAGATCCCCTTCCCTCAGGAGGAAATCATGGCAGCACAGTTCTGTCCTCCACCTTAGACCAAAAGGCTTCAATGCTCTCTGCTCTCGTCACACCCACCAAACTAGCAAAAGAAAATCTTTCTCCTCCCCCACTCTCACCAATCTAATGACAGCAATGCTCTCTCCTTTCCCAACCTACATAAAGGCAGCAGTGCTCTCTCCCCTCTTCCCCCAGACCTAATGGCAGTGATGCTCTCTCCTCTCCAATCCACATAATGGCAGCAATGCTCTCTTCCCCCCGACTTAATGACAGTTGCTACGTATATGGGTGCAAGCAAATGCGGAGCAGGAAAGCCAGGTGCAATCAAAAGACCGTAGGTAATGACAGCTTCCAGCAACCATGCTGCAGACACCTAGGGCACAATGGAATGTAGTGTGGACCAGTGTGGGGGATCTTCCCCCGCACCCCCCACCTTGGGGGGCTGTACCCTCCCGAATTAATATAATCACCTTTGCGCCCAGGCACATCGGGAAGGGGGAGGCAGAGTGATGCCCACACCATGCGCTGGGGCACTTCGGGTAGCAGGAGGCAGAGTGACCCCCTCACTGTATCACGCCCACAAGTCCCATGTGGCCACTTGAGGTGCACCCACATTACGGCACCCTTGTTTCTGAGCCCTTTTGACAGTATACCCTTAATGGCAGCAATGCTCTCTCACCTCCTTACCTCCACTTTAATGACAGTAGAGCTGTCTGCAACCTACTGCCCAGCCCTGACCTAATGGCAACAAGATTCTTTCTCTTCTCTCATACGTGATCCTGTTCCTGCCCTACCAACAGCTTTGCATGATCTCATTTTTATAAATCCAACTATAGCCCACCCCGCCCATCTCAACCCCACCACTCACCCCAGGAAGGAAAGAGATGGCATTTGCAATGGTCTCCAAATAATTTCATTACACAATGTTGACTCGCTTGGGCTGGTCATCACACTAGGGAATTGTAAGAGATAGGGCTATCAGTTACACAGAGCCATCATTTGATTCATGCACTTATGCACATGCCATCATCCAGCTAGCTTGCTAGTGTAATGTTACTTTATCTGCTAACCTCCTACTAATTTCACAGGAAGCCCTCTACCTGTTATTAGGTGTTAGTCAACAATTCTGCCTTTATCAAAGCAGTTAATTGTTTCCTCAGCAAGAACATTTTGCCTGCCTCCCATGTTGTATAACTCAGAGTCATTCTGCCTATTAGTCAGTGTTGCATACAGCTAAAGTATATACCCATTGTTCCAGCCTACATTGCCACTTAATTGTGCTTGCTTGTCCATAGCCTAGTCAAACCTCTTCTTAGCTCACCCTCCTGCCTTGTAACGTGAGTTATTTTCCTTCTTACCATGATCAACACCTTTTGCCTCTATCTTACCTTTCTCTCCCTCTTATCGCTGACTCCCTCCTCCCCTACCAGCCTCCTCACCTACCTCTCTTCCTCTCGCTCACTTCTCCATCCGCCACCTCCCTCCCAACCGCACCCTTCTCCCCACTCCTTCCATCACCCTCCAACCTCCTCTCCTCATCTCCCCCCTCCCTTACCCCTAATATCCACCCTGGACTTCTTTATACTGTAATCACTCCCTTAATCTTGAATTTCTCTATAGAACCTGCCTCTCCCCTCCACTCTCACACCTCTCTCACCCTTCCCCTTGCTCTAAAGGGTGGAAGTCTCACTCCATTCTCCTTCTTCTCACTGGCAATGTTAAACCCAACCCCAGCACTGCCTCTCCTTCCTTTCCCCAACTCTACCCAAAGGCCTCCATTTTTTCCACCTCAACACAAGGAGTCTGCTCCTCAAATTTGACTCCCTTAAAGTTTGGGTCTCCCAGCACTCTCCTTACCTCTTGTGCATCACTGAAACCTGGCTGTCCTCCAGGGTACCTCACTCCAGCTTAATACTCCTTGACTTCCACCTCTACACTCAGGACCAAGGCAAGCATGGAGGAGGGGTTGTCCTCTATGTCCGACAAACCCTTTCATGTGCCATCTCCCTCTGTGAGACTCTTCCTCTCATAAACTCCTATTAGCAAAGCTATCCTTCCCTTCCCTTCCTCCCTCCTTATCTTTGTAAGTATTGTCTATGCTGCTCATAAGATCTCTCTTCCCCTTGTAGACTCCCTCTCATTTCTCATCTCCCATGCCTCCCTCAGTGAGCGTAGCCTCCCCGGAGACTTCAACTTAAATTGGCTCTCCCCTGCCTCTAAGTCCACCCTGCACAAGATTGAGTCCCTAAACCTTACACAACTAATCACTAAGCCCACATGACTCAATCTGCACTCCCATAACCACCCCGTCCTGGACTGGGTGCCATCCTCCAACCCCCACTGCATCATTGCTGCAGGCATTCTCTGGATGTCTTCAGCTACCACTGCCTAACCTCCTGTGTTAGGAAAGTGTGTTTCCCTCAGTATGCCCCCAAATACCTTTGGCATAGGTCTCTCAGAACTCTTGACACTGATGCCCTTCTAAATGACCTTGGTGCCTCTGATTGGTCTCCTGTTTACTTGGCCATGGACATTAACTTAGCCCTCTCCCTCTTCACTGACATTTTTAAAGAAGTCTGGAACACTCATAAAAAGGCCAGGGTTAAATGTTCCCACCACATCTGGATAACAGCTGATCTTACTGAGTTGTGCTAGTCCTGGGACCTTGCATGGTCACTCTTCAAGTCCTCCTAGTCCCTGTCTGACCTCCAACACTACAGATCTCTCAGGAACACCTGTACTAAGGCTGTCCACTCTGGAAGGCCCACTATTTCAAGGCCAATCTCTAATCCAATCTAAATTCTCCCTTAAAAATTTGAAAGGTTATCCACTCCCTAGTTGATCTCCCAGCCCTGTACACCCCCCTCATCCTCCTGGCGGATGGCTCACTGATCTCTGACCCATCCTCTGTTGCTGTTCACTTTAACAAATTCTTCACAACCTGTGCTCTACCCTGCCACTCATACCCAGAATCCACTGTCTCACCTTCATCCCAATCTGCAGAAGGCTTCCAATTCCCTCCTGTCTCCCTCAAGAAGTCCCTCTTGCCTTGTTGTCACTTAACCCTTCCAAGTATAGCCCCAATGGTTTGGACCTCAAACTCCTTCAAATGTCTGCACCAGCCATTGCTCTTCCTCTCTCTCACCTATCCTTTCCCCTCAGTGCTGTCCATCAGGCCTGGAAAGTTCCCAGTGTTCTTCCCCTGCACAAAGGGGCAATCCCTCCTCCCCAGGAAACTACTGGCCGATTTCTCTCCTCCCCTCTCTTGCCAAGCTTCAAGAATCCATTGTCTACTCTAGGCTTGCAGACTTTCTTTCCTCTAATTTTCTCTCATCAATCCAGTCTGGTTTTAGGAAGAACCATTCCACTGTCACATCCCTTCTGTGTGTAACCAGTTCTATCCTCATTGGGATGGATCAGGGACAGATCAACACGGCCATCTTCATTGACCTAGCCAAAGGTTTTGATTTGGTGTCCCACCCTCTCCTAGTGGACACGCTAAACTCAGCTGGTCTTTCAGCATCCACTGTGCGTTGGTTCTGTTCATACCTTACTGACTGTCAACAGGCAGTTCAGGTGGGTGGTGTTCTGTCCCCCCCCCCATTCATACAAGGGTCCCACGGTGCTCCATCTTTGGTCCGGTCCTATTTTTAATTTTTCTAAATGACCACCCCACTGCCTGTGTCCCCTCTCACATCCACATGTGAGTGGATGACATGGTCATCTACACCTCTGGCTCATCAACCACAGCTATTCAGGTCCCACTCCAGCATGACTTCCACAATGTGCTCCTCTGGTTTCAAGCCAACCAGCTCAGGGTAAACACCAAGAAGACAGTGTCCATGACCTCTGGCTCCAGCCACAAACTGGCAAGACTGTCACCTTCCCCTGTCTTCTCTACTTTTGATGGCACCCTACTTGAGTTTGCCCCCCACCTTCAAGTATCTGGGGGTTTGGCTTGATAGTAGGCTTTACTTTTCTACCCATATTGATGCCATCCATGACAAACTACTGTACACCCCAAACTCAGTGCCTTATACTGAAACAAGGACTGCCTCCCTTTCCAGGTCTGACTGGAGCTGGTAACCAAAATGGTCCTCCCAGTTTTCGACTATGCAAGTGTGGTTAATGGTACCACTCCCCCCTCTTCGCTTGCCAGATTGGACACCCTCTGCAATGCCTACTGTTGCTTTGACACCAGTTCTCTCTGCACACATTACCTCTCTCTCTCTATGTCTCTATTCCTCCCTGTCCATCCTTCCTGTACCATTATGTTGCCAGACCCACTGCTCCTCCATCATTGCTACATACTGGTTTCACTCTCTTCCCTCCTACCTCGCCTCACTCCTCTCCCCCACACTCTCCTCTTCTTACTCCCTGTGTGACAGGGATTCCTGCCCCTTCGCCATTCCCCAGTCTCACTTGAGTGCTGGGCAAGCAGCCTTCTCCTACCACCTCCCCTCCTTTTGGAACCCGCTTCACTCTTCCCTTCAGCTCTCTCCCTCTCTCCAGGCCCTTAGATGTCTGCTAAGGCTTACTCCTGCTCCCCCCTGCACTTGTCTTTCCCCCTCCTGACTGTCTTTACCTTTCTTTTACCCTCCTCTCTTTCCCCCTCTCCCACCTATTTCTCTCCTACCTGGGCCACCTGTATCCTTGGCCTCCTCTCTGTTCTCTAATGGTTTAGGTGCTTAATCCTAAGCTCTCTTGAGTGATTAACCTTCTGCATCCATATAAGGTACCCATGGTCTGCCTTTTTCCCAAGCTGACTCTATGCTGTGCTAGGTTAAGTGGGCCATCCCATCTATTGTTAATTGGTTTTGTCTGCCATTGTATTTGTTTTAAGCACTATGGATGTTTGAAATGCTCTCCATGTCTGTACTCCTTCTGCCCCCAAACCTGGGTCACACTTGGAAACGAGCCTTCGCTCAGTGTGCCTTTCCTGGTTACCAAATTTTCAATAAATAAATAATAAATAAGGTATTTTATTACTTTGATTACTGTATTGAAAAGGCAAGCTATTTATACTTACACAAAATAAACAACTTTGAAGCTGCATTGGTGCTCTTTGAGTAAATTTACTTAATCCCTCATTAGCATTTTTATTTGAGATGCGGTGAGGCTGACATCTGTCTTGCCCACACATCCCTCATCCACCCTTCAATTTTGTACCATTACCAATACTGTACAATATTTTTTCAGAACAACGTATACATATAAAAAATAAATAAATAAATAAAAATGTATCATCTGTAATGTCATTGTATTTGTTTTCTCTGTGCTTCTGTTTGTTTCTCGCGTCCCTCATTTAGTTTCGCATTTTGCATAAATAATCTTTGACTTTTCACTTTTCTTACCTGGATTTATCTTTTTAATTTCTTCCATCTATCCAGTAGTCTCTCATGCTTTTCGTGCCCTGACAGTTTTGTTTTCTTAGCTGTCCCTTTGATTTATTTTTCTATAGTTCACATTTTTCTCCTGCAGGCACTGGAGCTGACCCATCAGGTTTGCCCCCTCCCAGCTTGATCCACAGCCACCTCTTGCGTTTAACCCCAAAAGGGTTGCAAATTGCTCACCCCCCAGCCAGCACTTTGCTTTCTTATGGTTATAAAACAGATCAAAGTAACCCCCTCCCACCTCCACCCCACCACCTACCTAACCAGCCTTGGGAGTGCTATTGAGAGACTTTGTAGTTTTAAATTTATGTCATTATCCAGTTCAACACCGTACAAAGAGCATCTGCCTGTTCCTCCCATAAAAGTACTGTAAGGGCTCCTCGTAAACATTACTCTGCCCACTTATAGAACAAGAAAAAATGCACTCTGCATATCTTAACCACAAAACAGCAATACTCTCTCTTCCCTCAATCCACATAATGGTAGCAATGCTCTCTCTTCTCTTCCACAAGACCTAATGGCAGCAATGCTGCCTCTCCTGCTTCACTCCCTTTTAATGGCAGTAATTCTCTCTGCAACCTACCATCCGCCCTGACCTAATGGCAGCAGGATTCTCTCTCTTCTCTCATGCATGGTCCTGCCCCCACCCCACCAACAGCTTTGCCTGATCCCAACTTTAAAAATCCAGTATAGCCCACCTTTGCCCCACCCTTCACCACAGGAAGGAAAAGGAGGGTATTTGCAATGCTTTTCAAACAATTTCATTACAGAATGTTGACTCACCTGGGCTGGTCATCAGTCTAGGGACATGTAAGAGATAGGGCGGTCAGTTACATGGAGCCACAATTTGATTCATGCACTCAGCACTTCATTAAGTTCCACCCTCAAATAAGTATTTGATTTCTTTAACCACTATATTGAAAGTTCAAGCTATTTACACTTAAAAAAACAAATATTTGAAACTGCACTGGTGCCCTTTGAATAATTTTACTTGTCCCTCAGCAACATTTTTATTTGCGATGCAGTTAGGTTGAAATCTGTCTTGCACACACATCCTTCATCTATCCTTCCATTTTGAACCAGTATCAATACTGTACAATATTTTCTCAGAACAACACCTACATATTAAAAAAATCTAAAAATGTATCATCTATAGTGTCACTGTAAGGTTTCCTCTGTTCCTCTGTTTGTTTCTCTCTCCCCTAATTTAGTTTCACATTTTGCATAAATAATCTTTAACTTTAACTTTTTACTTTTCTTATCTTGGCTTATCTGTTTAATTTCTTTTGTCTATCCAGTATTCTTTCATGCTTTTCCTGCTCTGACAATTTTGTTTACTTTGCAGTCCCTTTGATTTCTTTTTCCGTAGTTCACATTTTTCTCCTGTAGGCACCAGAGCTGGCCCATCAGTTTGACATCCTCCTAGCGTGATCCACAGCTACCTCTTGTGCTTAACCCCATAAGGATTGAAAAATGCATCCCCCAGCCAGCACTTTGCCTTCTCATAATTTTAAAATAGATAAAACCAACCCATGCCCATTTCTGCCCTACCACCTACCTAACCAACCTTGAGAGTGCTGTTTAGAAGCCTTGTAATTTTAAATTTATGTCATTATCCAGTTCAACACTATACAAAGAACATTTGCCTCTTCCTCACTCAAAAGTATTGTAAGGCCTCCGCCTAAACAGTAATCTTTCCCCTCATAACACACAAAAAAACCCCACTCTGCATAGATATCTTAACCACAAAACTCACTCCACCCAGAGCCTCACTGAGTCACTCCATTTTTCATATTGGCACCCTTTTTTGATCCAACACTGTAGGATGATCCTATACCTCTTCTTGTTACTGCTGGACTGAAATGCTGGATTCATGCCCCAGTATGGCTTTGAGTGGGCCCCACAAAATAACTTCTGGGATAAGAATTAAGCATTTTGGCCCGCTAACAGTGATAGAAAAAGATTGCGGTTCATCATGCAGCCTTACATAGATACATAGATACATAGATTTTGACGGTAGATAAGGACCGCTTGGCCCACCCAGTCTGCCCATTTCCCTACCTAATGGATAAGCTGCAGATCCTAGTTAACCAGCAGCCTACTTCTTCCTACCCCCACCCCCTAGAATTGCCTTATGACTGTCCCATGCATGCTTGAATTCCACCACTGTTTTTGACTCCACAACCTCCTCCGGAAGGCCGTTCCATGCATCCACAACCCTCTCTGTGAAAAAATACTTCCTTAAATTACCTCTGAGCCGCTCCCCTTCTATCTTCAAATTGTGCCCCCTTGTTTTTGCACACCTCTTTTTTTGAAAGATGCTACCCTCGTCAACCCAAAAAGGATGCCAATATAAAAAAAAACAGGGTGACTCAAGGGAGCTCTCAGAGCTGGGTGGGGATGATTTGAGAGGCTGAGATGGTTGGGGAGAATTTTCACTCTTATAAAGCTACAAGTAGGCAGAGTGATTGGAGGAGATGAGTGGATGTAGTCCCTATCTAATTTACAGGGGCAGTTTCAGTGTAATTTCTGTGGCCAGTCCCAAATTCCATGGCCAGACCAAATTCTGCAGCTGACCTTGATTTCTACGGCAACCATCAGATGCCACAGCACTTCAGAAAACAGAGAGCCTTTCCTATCTCTTTCCCATCTCTAGTTTCCACTGACATTAACTCTTTCTTCTCCACTTGTGCTCTCCCTCACCTATTGCAACTGTCTACTCCTACCCTTTGCCACAGTTCCCCTCCCAATTCATCCCTTGATTCCTCCTCCATCTGCTTCCACTTCTATCCTGTTATTCCGCTGGGTACTATTCATTCTTCTTCCTCCCTCTGTCTCTCTAGAAGGACTAGTCCTGATGGGCTTGAGCCTACAGTGCTCCATCTCTCTGCCCCTGATATTATGTTATCCCTCCCCATCTTATTGAATCTCTGGTTACACTTTAAGTGTCAGTTAACTACACTGTAGTTACAGTGTAACTACACTGTAACTGTATTACAATTGCAACGTAATTGCATTCAACAAGTACGTAACTACAGTGTAACTATCCTGTTGTATATAATTAATGATTAGTTATATTGAAGAATCTCTCACAGTCCTGGAAATTTGCCAAGGTACTCTCTCTACACAAGGGTGCTGACCCTACCTCCCCTGGCAACTATCATCCCATCTCCCTCCTTCCTACTTTCACTAAGCTCCAAGAAAAATCCATCTACTCCCAGCTCTCTGTCTTCCTCTCTTTCACTAATGTTCTCTCACCCTTCCAGTCTGGCCTCTGTAAACACCACTCCACTGTATTCTCCCCACTGTGTCACTGCATGTCACTGACTCTGTCCTTACAGAGATGGATCAGGGTCACATTACTGCTGCTATCTTCATTGACCTTGCCATGGCCTTTGATTCAGTAGCCCACTCCCTCCTTTTGGAGAAGCTGAGATCCTCTAGTCTCTCTGTCCCAGCAACTAAAGATTCTCTAGTTTCTTTGTTCCAGCAGTTAACTGGTTCATCTCCTACCTCTCTGGTTGTCTTCAGTCAGTACAAGTTGGCAATTCCTTTTCCCTTCCCCTCCCTAGCCAGTCTGGGGTGCCCCCAACTCTCCATTCTGGGTCCCATCCTTTTCTTTTTCTTATTTTTTTAATAGAGGATTTTTACCTACTGTCACGCCCTCATGCCTTTTCATTGAACCTGATCTCAGGGACTCCCAGTCCCATCTGCTGCTCCCCTGCCATCATGCCAACTGGGATCCACATGATGCAGGACCCGAGAGTCTCGATGGTCATCATATGTGGCGACAGGAGACATATTTTTTCTGTCTTCTCCCCATTACTCCCTGGGTCCTCAGCGACACAGTAACGCATGTGCCTAGAAGTGTGCATGCACTCTGAAACTGGCAACCCTGCTCCACCTACCTGGCCTAGTGTCAGCCTCCCATTTGCTGGACACTACCACCAGATTTCTCCTCGGTGGCAGCCAACAGCCGGGAAGGCTAACCTCCCCAATCTGGGACAAGAGAGCTGCCAAATGGCTGCTCGATCCTCTCCCAGCCCATCTCCCCTCCAGCCACCCTAGCTTGTTCCTAAACTCGAGTTGCCAGTGTGATAAAAGATAAGGCACACAGTGCTTCAGCCCTCTACGCAACTATGCTGTCAGTTCCATTCTTTTCTCCATCTTCCTCAATGATCTCCCTTCCACCTCTGTTGACTCACATTTTCACATGTATGTGAATGACACAGTGCTCTACATTTCTGGGGCCTCAATCCCTGACCTTTCAACATTGCTACTGTGTGACTTTTGCCATGTCCAACACTGGTTCTGATCAAAACAACTCTGGTTCAACACAAAGAAAACTGTATTGATGACCTTTGACACCAGCTATAAGTTTGCCAGGCTCTCTTCTGCTCTTGTACTCACCTCCCTGCATGGCAGTCCACTTGAGATTATTCCTTGCTTCAAATATCTTGGGGTGAAGTTGGATAGCAGGCTTGAATTCTCCTCCAGCATCAACGCCATTCACAGCAAGCTCTGCCCCAAACTTGGTGCCTCGTATCATAACAAAGATGGTCTGTCATCCCATGTCTGCCATGAACTTATCACCAAAATGGTGCTTTGACTATGTGGATATGGTCTAGGGCACTGCTCCATCCTTATTCCTTGCCAGGCTGGACAGTTTATGCAATGCCTTCTGCCATTTTTCTTCTAACACTCCTCCCCACACTCATCATTGCTCTCTCTACACCTCCCTCTCTATATTATCCCCTACCTCCTATCACATCATGCACTGTGTGTCCCTCAGTTCCAAATTCTGGTTTGACTCTTTCCATGCCTACCTCTCTTCTCTGCTATTCCCTTGGCCTCTTATACACTCCGCTCTTATGATTTCTGTACCTTTTCCTTTCCTAACTTCACTTCTTCTGCTGGATAACCTGCTTTCTCCTCTCATCTTCCCTTTATCTGGAACAATCTCCTCTCACTCTCTACCTTTCCCTTCCCATTTTTACCTCAAGCATCAGCATAAACCTCCTGCTGCTCCCTCCTGCTCCTGACCTGGCCTTAGCTGACATGTCCACTCTAGGTCCTTAGCCTACTGCACTGGCTCCAATACCATAAGGTTTTGAATCCCAGCCTGAATATTGCCACCACAGTAATTGCTGCACTTTAGTGTCACACATTGCCGCCATTGTAATTGCTGCACTTTACCATCACACATTGCCACTATTGTGATTGTTGCACTTTACCATCACACATTGCCACCATTGTAATTGCTGCACTTTATCGTTACACACTGCCACTATTATAATTGCTGCACTTTACCATCACGCATTGCCACCATTGTAATTGCTGCACTTTACTGTCGCACATTGCCGCCACTGTAATTGCTTCACTTTACCATCACACACATTACCACCACTGTAATTGCTGTACTTTACTGTCACACATTGCCACCATTGTAATTGCTACACTTTACCATCACACATTGCCAGCACTGTAATTGCTGCACTTTACCGTCAGACATTGCCACCACTGTAATTGCTGTACTTTACCATCACACATTGCCACCACTGTAATTGCTGTACTTTACCGTCACACATTGCCACCACTGTAATTGCTGCACTTTACCATACTGTATACTCTTTTTGTTTCTTTTATGTCTTATTGATGCCATAAGATTTGATATCTGCCTATTCACCACTTGTATCTGTTGCACTTTATTATCTTGTTTATGTATTTACATATTTTGTATATATTGTATATTTGTCTCTGTAAACCCATTCCTCACTTCGCACCTGGAAATGAGCCTTGGCTCAGTGTACCTTTCCTGGTTACCAATTTTCAGTGAATAAATGTGCTTCCTTTCCCCCTTGGGGTTCATCCCTTCAGGTGCAAACCTGCTCTTCTTGTTGACAACCTGCATCAGTCTTCTATCCTTGGTGATACCCTGTGGCAAACCCCACTCTCCCCTATCCTCTAGTTTAATTCCTCACAATTGCCTTGTCCACACTCCTGGCCAGTACTGCACCCACTCTTGGTGCAGATACATCCCATCATGGGCATACAGGTAGGTGTCCCTTGCCCTGAAAGGCCCTCCTGTGGGCCAGAAAAAGAAACCCTCTCCTTCTTGCACCGTTTCACTTTCATGGTAGGATTTTGTTGTGTGTAACAGGCCCAGCAGTTTACACTCCTTTAGCATAGGGTTGAATATAGGGAGGAAACCTGGCCAGTGGGCAGCAAGTGGGTTTTAGTTGGCAGCTTGACAGTGCCTCTTTTAGTTGGCACTTTTTCTTTGCTTACAGCAAAAAGAAAATTAATGTGTTCACATGCACAAAATGTATAGTACAGCATTTGTGCATGTGTATCATGCTCAACTGTGTAAGCCCCTGGGACCTAGGAATGTATAGGGGTAAGGAGCCTAGGCAGTGGGCATCAAGTGTGTGGTGGTTGGTGGCCTGCCACCGTCTGCTACTATCTAGTACTTTTTTTCACATAAACCAAAAGTTAAAATTAAAATTAAAATTTTCATTCCTGTTCATGAAACATACATTGAAGTGTGTGTGTGTGTGTGTGTGTGTGTGTGTGTGTATAAGGATCAACTGTGCAAGTCTGTGGGATATGGGGTTGCATATGTTGAGAGAATCTTAGCAGTCTTAGCAGTGGGGAGCAAAAGGGTGCTGGCTGGCAGGCTGCCTGTGCCTACTACTAGTTGACACTTTTTCTTCACACAAAACTTCCAGAATTAAATTTTATATTTTTATTTTCTAAAATAAAGGTTTTAGCTTTCAAGAAAAGTACCGTATTATACTTGTGTGTGTGTCTTGTTCACTAGGCACATCCCATGGGATTAAATATACAGGGAGTCTGAGCAATGGGAAGCAAGTGGATGCTGGCTGGCATTCTGTCATTGCCTGCCACTAGTTGTTAATTTTCATCACATAAAACAAACAAAAATAAAAGTGTGTATTCACAGTTGCAAAAAGTACACTACATTATTTAAGTGTGTCAAGCTCAGCTGTACAAGCCTCTGTGGCTTGTGGTAAAAAAATAGGGTGGGAGCCTGGGCAGTGTGCAGTCAGTCTGAGTTGGCTGGCAGCCTGCTAGTGTCCACTATTAGCTGGCAATTTTTCTTTGCACAAGCCAAAAAACAAATTACATTTTCTAAAATAAAAGTTTTCCCATTCATGCAAAGTACAGTACAGCATTTATATACAATATTTGTCAGGCTAAGCTATGGAACGCCTGAAGCCTGGAATTGAAAATCTGCCCTCCTGCATTCCTTTTCATATATGCTTTCACAAGAAAGGTTTGTCACAATTAATGGTTTTTCAGAGGTGTGCCACTGCCAAGCCCATTGCAGCTGCAGCTGCAAGGTGCTCGCAGTGCAGACCAATGACAAGGCACCCTGGTCATGATACTACTACTGCTTGCTGGGCAGAAACTATGTGTAGCTGAAATGACCGAAGCCATTCCTATCAAACGGGACTTTGGTCCCTTCATTTTCATGAAGCCAGTCAGCAAGGAGCCAATTGGCTTTATAACACTGTGGCGTCATGCAGTACTGGGTTGAGTTACCGACTGTCCCCAGCCTGACTGTACAGTGAGATAATCAGATACAGAGGCAAACATAACAGAGAGGTTAAGGTGCTGAAGCTCTCTATTCATAGATTTTGCCACCAGTAGTTAGGTTTTGCAGCAGCACAAGATTTGCTAAATTACAGTTTTTTGTCTGTACCACTGGCTGCTGCTGCTGTATTCCTGACTTGCTCAGTGTCTAATTGAAGTTCTTCCTCTTCTGAATGTGATCTGATGATCCTGCCCCCCCCCCCCAATTCCTTATTGTAAGCTTGGCTGCACCTCCATCCTGCACTGTTTACAGACCCTCAACTTGACCCACTTGAGCTCTGCTGCCTGCCTGCCTGGGGCTAGTATTCCTGGGGAGCGACAAACAATGCCATGGTGTATGTGATGGGCATATGGTCAGATTGATCTGTTCATTTATTGTGCTAGTGTAGATATTTTCCTTTATAAGTTCTGTTATTTGAAATTGGATGAAAACATGACTTCCAAGTCATATGTCCAGACAAGTATTTTGGGAAATACTGAGAACTGCTATGCGTGAGTTTCCCATGAGCCCATCTAAGCTGCACATCCAGGCAGATGTGAGGGTGTAATTTTGAACACCTTGAATATCCTGAAAAAACAGAATCATAAACTAGGCAGATGATGTCTAGGTGTGAAGCAGGCCAGTTGGTGTCACACACACACACACACACACATTTGGGGATGGGACAGTAGGGAACTGTCACTCAAAGGGATGAACCCATTCTCCACAGTCAAAGGGAATAAATTAGAGGGTTGAGGTTTAGCTCACTCTCTTGGACCTGCAACATCTTAAAGACCAGAGCCATGCCATAGGAAGGTAGCTGAATGGTGAATAGAGATTAGTCTAGGGAAAGTGTCTATTTAGCTAGTGGGCAGGTTAAGAATTTGGTGAGGGAAGCTCAGTTTTTCTGTCAACTGTCTGTGTAAGATCCTTTATTTTTCATTCTGAGTAAACTTGTAAACCTTTTATCTAAGTTCTCTAGTAAAGAATCTGTTTATGATAAGTCCAGTGACTGCCTGTTTATTTTAAAAAGGTTATTTTACTATTTCTGCTGGATTCTGTTTGCAGTCCATTTCTGAAGGGCACTCTACCTACAGTTATGTGCTAACCTTCCTGATCTTGGGCAGGAAGTAAAAGGTGGTTTTCTGGTTCCACGTGAAAAATCAGGAGGTGGCAAAGAATCAGAAGTCCCTCACAGAATTGCCCTGTAAGCGAGGGGGCCAAGGAGCAGTTTTTGTCGCAACTGGTAACAGGGGTGAAGGATTTCTGTCACAGTGTACAAACCTTTTTCAACGACACTGTTGTGTGGAAGTCCTGCCTTTGCAATTTTAATCTTCTTTCCTTAATTTGGGAAAACTCAGACTCTGGGCAGGCTCAAGTGCAGTATCCCTACATGGTCACTACTGCCTCCCTCTACCATAAAGCTCACATATCGCTGAGCAGATGGAAGGCGGTGGCATGGATGGGAAGAGCAAATTGAGGTCACAGTAGCGGTGGCAGCACACAAAGGGAGTGGCAGCAGGATCATCAGTATCAACCATGATGAATAGATGAAGGAGAAGCATGAGGGATTAGCAGTCAGTGGCAGCCCGGTGATGCTGTGCAGTTTAAACGTTGGGCTTGCCTGCTTTGAACAGTGAGAATCAACTTTGAGAGGTACAGCCTGGTGGCAACAGTGGGTAAGTAGTTGGAAGGAGAGGAGTGGGGCATGACAGGGGAAGTATCAGAAGGAACTTGTACTTAGGAGGAGGGTAGAGCCAGTGAGGCAAGGAGTGGAAGGCAGATTGGATGTGAAGAATGGTTGTGTGGCACCTCCGATTCCCCTTCCTTCACTGAGAACAAGAAACAAATAATTGGATCATAATGCCATGGAGGGGTTGGCTGGGCAACTTGGAAACAGATAACAAACTGTCTTTGGTGCCTAGGCCAGGGAATGCAGGAATCAACAGTAGGATTTAATGAGAAGGGATATCGTTGACAGAGCTGACTGAAGTCTCAAACCCAGATAGCTTCAGAGATGGAGAGCAAAGTCCATGGAAAAGGTAAAGTCTCTCTGTAATGTGGCTATTTGCAGATCTTGGGAGTTGAGCAGACCTTCTATCAGGCAGCAGGTGGAGATGTTCAAAAAATGTAAAACCAACCCAACCCACACCAAAACAAAAAACTGACCACAGACAGGAATGAATAACCTGTAAATAGGGTACCTGAGAGGGAAGTGAAGCTGCTGGAGCCAGACTGGACAGGCAAGTAGAGTGATGCAAGCAAACGTTCGGCATTGACAAACACTTGTTCTCTTTTGCAGGACTTAAGCTGCGCTAGGAATATGGTTATGCTGGGGTTGAATATCCCCAAGAAACACTCCCAAGAAAGTGATTTTCCCAGGAAACGTTAGCCTGAATTGGATCTTACCTAACAAGCAGGCCACAAGTAGCAAAGGTCAATGTAGACCTCTTCCTCCTCATGTTTTTAAACCTTGGTGTTCTTCAAGGTTCGAGTCTTGTCAGTGTGGCTCAGCTGGTGGCACATCTGCCTCTAGTCCAGATGGTTATTGGTTCTAGTCCCACAGCAGAATTGGGCTCATACTATAAATGCTGACCCCTGAGTGCAGTATTGAGATGGTGATGTGCTGTCAGGGTGTACCATCCTTTGGATGAGACATTAAACTGAGGTCCCTTCTACTCATCTCTGGTGCTGTTCAGATGGAAGTCAAAGAACCTAAGGCACTTTTCACAAGAGTATGGGACTTTTTTATTAAAGAAAAATAAATTACAAACCATAAATGAAAAACATTACCAAATATTGGTTAACAAGTCATATAAAAACAGGCAGTAGCTAACAAAATGAGCAAGATGCTTTTTTTTAATGAAAGGATCAGCAAGAACAGTATGCATAATCATTCCACTCCCTCTTATACAGTACAGCTAATAACTCATGTTTATTATAAACAAGCATTTGTCAATGCCAAATGTTGCTTGCTTCTATGTGCTGTTTATGTATTTGGAAGTCATTGGAGTGCAAATATTGAAAATTTGCTAACTTACGAGCGTGCGTAGGAACTGCGCAATGCACACTCGTAAAACAGTCATTTTTAGGAATTTTTTCACCAAATTTTCAACATAGTCATTTTAAGACCTCTGCTCATGAACAGTGTCACTGTGATTTTGTTAATGTGTCCCATACATTGAGTTTGCACACCGACTGCGCCATTGTGCGCTACATGGGTGGAAACACGTTTTGGGCAGGATGTGAAAAATGACAGCTGTACTGCTCATAAGGAGGTGTGGTAAAATGGCAATGTTGAAAATCTGGAGTGGAAATATTGAAAATTAGCAAACCTACGAGCGTGCGTGGGAACTGTGCAATGCACACTCGTAAAACAGTCATTTTTAGGAATTCTTTCATCAAATTTTCAACATTGCCATTTTAAGATCTCTGCTCATGAACAGTGACACTGTGATTTTCTTAATGTGTCCCACACACACTGAGTTCGCACACCGACTGCGCCATTGTGCGCTACATGGGCGGAAACATGTTTTGGGCAGGATGTGAAAAATGACAGCTATACTGCTCATGAGGAGGTGTCAATAAAATGGCAATGCTGAAAATCTGGAGTGAAAATATTGAAAATTAAACTTACGGCGTCGCGTGAACTGCTGCTTGCTTACACTCGTAAAACAGTCATTTTTAGGAATTCTTTCATCAAATTTTCAACATTGCCATTTTAAGATCTCTGCTCATGAACAGTGACACTGTGATTTTCTTAATGTGTCCCACACACTGAGTTCGCACACCGACTGCGCCATTGTGCGCTACATGGGTGGAAACATGTTTTGGGCAGGATGTGAAAAATGACAGCTATACTGCTCATGAGGAGGTGTGGTAAAATGGCAATGTTGAAAATCTGGAGTGAAAATATTGAAAATTCGCAAACTTACAGTGTGCGTAGGAACTGTGCAGCACACTCGTAAAACAGTCATTTTTAGGAATTTTTTCACCAAATTTTCAACACAGGCATTTTAAGACCTCTGCTCATGATCAGTGTCACTGTGATTTTCTTAATGTGTCCCATACATTGAGTTCGCACACCGACTGCGCCATTGTGCGCTACATGGGCTGAAACATGTTTTGGGCAGGATGTGAAAAATGACAGCTGTACTGCTCATGAGGAGGTGTGATAAAATGCCAATGTTGAAAATCTGGAGTGAAAATATTGAAAATTCGCAAACTTACGGTATGCGTAGGAACTGCACAACGCTCGTAAAACAGTCATTTTTAGGAATTTTTTCACCAAATTTTCAACATAGCCATTTTAAGACCTCTGCTCATGAACAGTGTCACTGTTATTTTCTTAATTTGTCCCGTACATTGATTTTGCACACCGACTGTACCATTCTGCGCTACATGGTCGGAAACACATTTTGGGTGAGATGTGAAAAATGACAGCTGTACTACTCATAAGAAGGTGTGGTAAAATGGCAATGTTGAAAATCTGGAGTGAAAATATTGAAATTTCACGAACTTACGAGCCTACGTAGGAACTGCGCAACGCACGCTCGTAAAACAGTCATTTTTTTGGAATATTAGCACCAAATTTTCAACATGGGGTTTTTGGGACCCCTTCTCATGAATGATGTCACTGTCATGGTGGTATTCAGGCCGGAAGGTGATTTCACAGTCACTGTCGCGAAATCACCGCCAGACTGACTCGCCATGGCAGTAACATCATTCATGAAAGATAAACCATGTTAAATGAGTCGTCACTCAAAATGCCTGAGATATGCAACAAAGTTGAAACCCCCTATCTAGCCCATTATACAGCTTACCGGCATTTCCTCAGTTCGCGGTCGGCTTTGAAGAGTGCAGACGTGTTCCTGGTCCACCGAAGATCATCGTGCCAGAGTCCGGAGGTAAGTTTGGGGTGGGGGGGTGTGGGAAGGCTGGGTGCACAGTGGGTGGAGTGCGGGTTGTGGGAGGGGTCTGGGAGGGGCGCGGGACTGTTTTCGTTTACAGGTTTCAAAAAAAAGAGCGTTGTGGGGCGTTTGCCATGCTGGGGTGGGCTCCCAGCGTGTACAAGAATGTTGGGGGTGTTCAGCCGGCGAGTTGGGCACCCCGTCGGTATAGGACTGCTTGCCCCCGCTGGGGTGGGCTCCAGCGTGGCACCTACTACTGGGGAGGTGGCAGCTCAGCTGGCGAGTTGGGCACCCCGTCGGCTATACAGTGCGTGCGGGCGTGCATGCCTGTGGGTGGGGGAGCTGCATGTGAGCAGCCTCTTATCGGTGCTCACTGAAGCGTAGCTCCCCTTTTAACTGTATGCCACTGCATTTTGGAGCGTGTCATAGACAGCTCCAAAATGCATTGGCTTACAGGGGCCGCGCCTGCCAGCACACTGACTGAATTGGAGGAGGAGGTGACACACCTCCAAAATCTCCGATGATGGCACTATGTTTCTTGCACATGCGTGCAAGCAACATAAAAATGTATTAAAGGGAAAATAAACAAAAATAAGGAAAAAGAAAAAAGATAAAAAACAAACAAAAAAACAAACCCATAGTACTTGTTCATTTACTCCATACAAATTTTATTTACTGGATCCAATGTACATTCCCCCAAAGATGTCCTAACTGGGAGTTCAATGTGCTTATGCAACTTGGTATGATGTATTCTTATGCAACTTAGATACATGTAGCTGTTCGCATCTCTATCTGTGGGATATACCACCCTGTAGGGGTATGATGATGAGGAACCTAAGAGGAGGGTTCCACCCCTATAGGTGCCATGGGAATGATTCCTTTGGCTAAAGGGAGCTTAGGAAAAAGCACGTGGGAAAGAGAGATATGTTGCTGGAGGAGGAGGGGAGGATGGTGGGGCAAGGAAAACATGATCTTGGGCTAACCAGGAGGAGCGGCCTTTTAAAGCCTGATTTGAGAAATGGTTTGTTGCTCTACCCATTGAACTACAGGTGTAGCCTTGCAATTCAATGTGCTTATGCAACTTGTTATGATGTATGCTTATGCAACTTAGATACATTGTGGCTGTTCGCCTCTCTATCCATGGGATATACATCCTGTAGGGGTACAATGAAGAGGAACCCTAGAGGAGGGTTCCACCCCTATAGGTGCTGTGAGAATGATTCTCTTGGCTAAAGGTAGCTTAGGAAGAAGTCCAAAAAGAGTACCCAAAAGGGTGTCAAGCATCGAGGAAGCCGAGGAGGCATAATGATGTCAAGGATGGGGATGGAGGTCAATGGGTGTAGATGGATAGGACAGGAAAGGGACAGGAGACAATGAGGAATAATTAGTGGATTGAAAGTGGACACAAGGCATAAGGGCAAAACTTTCTAGGGCAAGAGGAAACAGCCAGGGCCACTATCCGACTCCCTCCAACAGCGGAACCTAACTATGGAACCTATGAAAGCACGGACCCTATCTAATATTATGACCATCAGCATGGAGGAAAGGAAAAACCTCTGGGGATCCAAGACTTAGGTCGCCTTCCCTCTAGGTTGAAGGACATTTTGGTTAGTGATAGCTCAGCTACTGCAAATTAGAGTCAAGAACAAGGGAAGAGGAAAAGATTCCAATCTGGAAGAAGCTCTCGATCTGTCCTAACAGGAATGCTGTTGCAGGCTGTGAGTGATGTCTCTGCAACTAGGTGCCCAAAAACATAGGAGGAGAGAAATGACTTCTGAGGCACTCGGCTGGCCTACATGAGCCTGCGAAACAGACCAGGTGAACCAGAGGTGGTCAGATGGAAAATAGCATAAAGTGTGCCTCCGAACCCACTCGGGCAGCCAAAGGGGCCCTGCTCATGAGAGCCCCGCCCCTCTCATAAATTCAACATCCAGAGGTGTTGCTGAAACGATGGATGACTGAAGGTCCACCTAGAGTGAAGTCATTCTCACTATGGGCCAGGGAGAAGGACCCTGCTCCAAGCTTTGCATGCTCTAGATGCGGACTTCATGGGTGCAGAGCTAGACCATCGACTACAGGCTAGCCCTGAGCCATGGAGCAATGGACACGGAAGGCACATCTCCAAGTGGAGAGCAGGTTGAGTTGAGGTAGCATGAGACCCATATGAAGGATATGCTTGGATAGTTGATATGAATGAGTGGACCTGCAGAGAGGTCGGGTTGAGTGAAGGAGACCCCGACTTGGGTCTTGAGGATGCTGATTGAGATTAGTAACCACAAGAGTGCATGCCAACTGGGTCCATTGAGAAGCCAAATTAGGAGTGTGTTGAACTGCATGAAGGTAGAAACGAGAATGGCAGGACGAAGCCCTCAGCCGATGGGTGAGGTACTAAGTACCAATAGTAGTGAGGTAGGAGCTACAAAGTCGGAATGGATGCGTGGAGGTTCAAGAATGAATATACAAGATATGCTGATGGAGAGAAGCCTTGAAGGCTGGCATGGAACAGTAGAATGGGCATGAATGGTACGAGGAGGAGAGACGATGACGGCCGGGCAAAGCCCGCAGCCTATGATGAGTTGAGAAGTCAGTTTGGGAAGAGAGGATGGTTGATCATGAATGAATGATATATGATAAGGGAATGAAAGCTTTGAAGGATAGTATGATTAAGGCTAGGTATAATGGTAGGTAGGGTATAGGAAGGATGAGGTTTGATAATGATGGAGACTGACATGGAGTGGAGGATATATGATTCGAGTGACCCAGAATGTAGGACTAGGGTAAGAGGAAGATATGAATAGGTATTGTGATGGCAGGATAGGAAAACACCCCAAAAAAAGAAATCACTAGACAAGGAAGGCGAAGAGGAGAGGGTTGAGGGAGCAGTGGCAGGTGGGGCGAGCTAGCGCAGAAGAAAATAACTGAGGAGAAGCAGCTCCTCCACCAGGAGTCACTAGGCTGTGAAGTAAAACAGCAAGATAGAATAAGAGTAGGCAATGCTACCAGCCGTAGCTGGGCCGACAAGGCGGGTAGGAGAAATAATTGAGGAAATGCAGGCAGAAAAAGACTGAGCAAGAGAGGAACAATTAAAATAAAGTAAGAATGGCAGACCTACCAGGGAAGGGCAACTGCATAAGTGGGAGAGATGAGAATGGCTAGGCGAAGCCCACAGCAGATGGTAGAGGTACGAGTACTAGAAGTAAGGCTAGGCAAAATGGTAGATAGGAGGAGCTCTGATGGAATTAATGCCTTGAAGGCCAGTATGGAGCAGCAGGAGATGGTGGGGCGAGTCAACACTGATTAATGAGATGAAAAGGAGAAAGCTGCTCCTGCAGCCTGTAGCCATGATGCTAGCGATGATTGCGGAGTCCCCCACCATGGGAAGGACAGCATAGCCATGATAAGTTACCATGGTGCCAAGCAGCCATTGAATGAGGGAGAGAACTAGTTGAGGAAAACTGGCAGCTGTAGGTGGTTGGCCAGACAAGCATGGGAATTGCAGACAATCCTTTCCTAAGCAGGAGGAAATGGCAGTGAGGGCCAGGGCCATCAGCTAGAGTCAGGTCATAGCATGGAGGTATGTATGCATGCAGCATCTGGAAGAGCAAAATACAGCAGTAGGGTGGGTGCGGCCCAAAATGAGAACATAGGGAGCCCCTGCCCCCAAAAGGCAGTCCAGGATCTGGAAGGAAGGAGATGGAAACCAGAATAATCCAAGGCAGCCAAGGGCAGAGCAGGGGCAGGGACAAATGGCAAATCCCAGAGGAAGGCTGCAGAGCATGCCAGCCAGCTGCACTGTCTGGTCAGTTTGATAGTCCTATGGTGTTAAACAGGTTGGGCTGAGGTTGGGGTATGGAAAGGACCCAGTCGAGGGCTGAGACACCCAAAGAAAGTGGGAAGGCAATCCCCCCAGATCAGGGATGGAGGATTCCAGCGATGCCACAGCACAAGACAATGGGTCAGAGGTGGTAACTGGCTACCAGAGAGGTAAAAGGAGAACTGAGAGACAGAGATGCTCTGGGCAAGTGGCCACCTAAATTGGAGCGTGGCTGATGATGGCACACCAGGAGCATTGGAGGGGAATCGTGGTTTCAGCTGAATCAGAACTTCCACAGAACACTCATAGAGCACAGTACAGGATCCAATTCAGTGAGGCAGAGGCACAGGAAGACAGTGTACAACTAATGTTTGAGTGCCCAGTGAGGGATAGAACAGTGCTAGGACTGAGCAATCGAGAAGTAAGAGCACCAGAGAACTAGAAGAGTTCCATGAAGAGCCCCACACGGAGTCAGACACCGGGCATGCTGAGTGACAGCACCCCGAAGCTCTGGGAACACAAACTGAGAGGCCAGAATGGGTTCAGTGGATGGGAAGACCAAGGACTTCCCAGGATTAGATAGAAAACAGCACGTAGAGGAGCGGAGCAAGCACAAGGTAAGGAGGGGGCAGAGAGACAGCAACAGGGAGGGAACAAGAACGAGGAAAACTGATGCTGTGGTAGTGGTAGGAGGGCAGAGGCGGCAGCAGCAAACATAGAAACATAGAAGTTGACGGCAGATAAGGATCACAAGGCCCATCCAGTCTGCCCATTTCTTTTTCTACCTTATAAATGTGCCATCAGCCTTTGCTCTGTCAATGGCTTATTCATTCTTACTCATCTGTATTGCTCCCTTATGCCTATCCCATGCCTGTTTGAAGCCCTGCACTGTATTCATATCCACCACTTCCTGGTGGCAGGAGGGAGAGGGGGGAACAATGAAAGCAGCCTCAGGAGGAGTTGCAGACAGAGAAAAGACAAAATGGGAGCTGGGCACGGAAAAAAGACAGAACGGGAGACGTGGATGAGCGGGACGGAGACACAGGTAAAAACAGGATAACAGCCCAGAGGGAGAAAAGGCGACGCCTCTGGCCGCAAGAAAAAATGATCCCGGACTAGCCAGGAGGAGCAGCCTTTTAAGGCCTGACTGGAGAGTGGTTTGTTGCTCCGCCCATTGAACTACAGGTGTAGCCTTGCAATCATGTAATGCTATACTCTCCACTCTGAAAATGGAGTGCACAGAGTTTGTAACAATATCCACTAATTCACCATGTAGGATGTATTTTTATTGTAAAAGCCACATGCATCTATGATGCCAAATTTGATGTTTCACTATAGCGAATAGCACTTTCAGGATGGTTTAATTATAACATGGCCAAGACTGAAGATCCATACAGAAAATCAAGGGGTTATACGTGAGTGCCCTAAATCTTGGGTCCCTCCACTGTTGTGCCATGACCCCCCAAAAGAGTAACAATATAAGGGCACGAAAAGAAAAGATGTGTCTGTGTTTCCAGTGTCACCACAGGTAGCCCTAGAACAATGTCTTTCTCAAAGATTTTTGTGTTTGTGGGCTGCCCAAACACTCAAGCTTCCTTGACAACACAGACATGAGACATCCCAAGTGAATGCCAGGATACTGGAATCTCGTGTGCACTTTATCGCAAGTTCTTCCCTCCTGCTTGGACAAAGAGGCAATTCCAGAGGCACCCAAAAATTTAAGAGTAAAATATCTCAATGACACTGATGTCTTCTGTCCTGCCCTACCAAGTTAACTGGGAGTTTCCAAGCCCTTATTTGTTGGCATATGTGTTTGATGCATAATGGTACTTTGCCCATTGGTTTATTTTAGGAAGTTTAGTAAATCCCCTTACCCAGGAGATACAAATCCCCTAGGTCCAATGTGCCACCCATGGAACCCAGAATTTGTTACTTGCCTTGAGTACAGGCCTCACATTACAAAATAGGAAGGTGGTCCAAAATAAAACTAATGGATCAATCATATTAAACCTGGCTTTTTCAAGGAGGTATGCGAAGTTCCTCTTTAACGGATTTAGTCTACTCCCCCAAAGCAGTTGAAAAAATGCACTTTAAGTGGGAGGACTAAAGCCCGAAGTTCAGTGTGGGGGAATAGCTCCTACCACATTCCAAATAAAATGCAACCTCTCCCAGCAGCTCTCACTTAGCGTGTTTTGAAACACTCTGAGCTCCTGCGCGGCTCATGTGGCTGAGCCGCCTTCTGTCTCATGCTTTTGCTGCTGTTTCCTAGCTCCCTGCCTTTGCATTCTCTTTTTGCTCCCTGCCTATCATCCTCCTTCTTCTTCCCTTCCCTGTCTGTTCTTTTTGTTCATTTTGTCTCCCCCTTCTCTCCCCTCCCCTCCTCTTGCTTTGTTCCCCATTTGTTGCTCTAGTGGCTGCCCCTCACTGTTCCTTTCTCTGTTGTCTCATTGCTTGTGCCCCCCTTCCCTCCCGTTCCAGCCTTTTGTCTGTGGTCCCCCCCCTCTCCAACCTTGTCCATGTGCTCATTTGTTTGCTGCAGTTGTTTTCCCCTTTTGGGCTTTCTCGTTCCTCTCAGAGCCATTGCTCCATATCCGCACCAGTGATTCGGGGTTGAGCATGCTCCCATAGTGCTTATGCGCATGCCCAGAGCCTGAGCTTTCTCTCAAAACACAGTTTTCACCTGGTTGTGACCCTTGTTTGTCACTGGGAGTTGCAACGCTTTGTTAAGTACACTACCTACAATCCCTACCAGGCATATTCTCATAATGCATAACTTTATTGTACTCACTGGACTGTAGATGAAAGCGGTTGTAACATCTCACCTTCACAGTATGCCATGAGTAATCAGTTCTCATTTGTTTCAGCTGTTCTACCTGGATTTCTGCATGTTGCATGTCTCTCATCATTTTGTTTACTTAGTCCTGGCTTGTTTCATGCTAATTGCACTGTACTTAACTTGCAGGTTTGTTCCAATATCTTTATGCAATTCACAAAGAGTCGAGCACTCACCACCAATTTCAAGGACACACCAGGCTCTCCTAAAGTTGCATTTTTTGTCATTTTAGTCATAGAGACAAGGACTCAGGCAGCACATGCCTGATGTGTTTTGGAATGCCATTTCCTTCATCAAAGGTATCACACCTTGGTTGAAGCACTGGGGAGTTAGTTTGGAGGTCGCTTATGCCTGTTTCTACACTGCATTTTGGATGTGTTTGCAATAAACCAAAGTTTTGATCAATTTTAATCCTGTGACTTATTCTCATCCTGATTGAAGTCTGTGAGTGCAGAGTACCTTGGACATTTTTCTATGACGTTGGGGTTAGCAAGACCTTCTCTGGCACCAGGCTCACAATACCGTTGAGCACATAGTTCGAGGAGTGGACGAATACTGTCTCCTGTATGTGAGCCTTTCCTTCACATCACTTCCTGGACCTGGCTGCTCAGGGTTGCCCCCTGGCCTCTTGGTGACTATGCAGTGTACTGATATCATAGCATCCTCTATGTCTACTGATACCATGCCTTCAACTCCTGAAGCAAGTCCTGCAAGGTCTTCTCTGACTTATTCCTCAGTTCCTCTAGCCCATCCGTGGGCTTCCAAATCAGACTACTCCACTGAAGACTGGACTGTTCTTGCCTTGTGGCTGACCTACAAATGAGGGGCTGTCCAGTACTTGGCTTCTGCTCACACACAGGAATTGTTTGATTTGTCCTAACTTCTTGTCCTCATCCCGTTTGGGATCTTGGACACAGCCAGCTTGTTCATCCATGGCATCTTCTCTATCATCTGCAATTCAGGACTTCATGGCCCTTGCCTGCCTTTCTGGATTCCAACCCGCAATCCTGTATATCAGCACTTGTGGCTCTCTTCCTAACTCCACCTACTCCAGGATCCACCACATCAGCTCCTGCTGCCATGTCCTCCATCAACAGTGCTCCAGACATTCCTGCTCCTCCGAGTTCTTGTCCAAGTCTATGTTTCCATCCACCTTGGAGCTGTCACCACTTCATAACTCAGACTTGGATTTGTCTCCTGAGGCATAGTTTCTGCATTTTTTCTGTCTGTGGCTCCTGGACTCCTGATGAATTGTCTGTGTCTGCCTTCATTCTAATTTCCTGCTTCTACTGCACCAGGATCCATTCTGACTTCCTTCAAAGTCATGTGGTGTTAGTCTCCCATCTATTCTGCTGCATTTCCCTTTGGATGTCACATGGATCCTCTCAAGCATCTCAGTGCTTCCCTCCTACACCTCCCATAGTTGTACTTTTCAGTTTACCATGAAGGAACCTTCTGTCATTCACCAGCTATTCAGACAGGTTCTTTGTATTGATTGCTCCTGGGTCCTTTTCAGTACCACCATTCCTACCTATCGATTCTATACCATCAGTATCTCTGCTGGGACTTTGCTGCTATGCAGACTCTCTTTGTCAACCTGTCTGCTCCTTGGTCTACATCCACTCCTGGCATCGCTTCATTGCTTCCCGCCACCTACCAATCTGCACCCTGTACTCGTATCCACAAGGCCATGACAATCATCGGATGCTTTGGCCCTGGCTTCTGGCTCCTACATGCCAACAAAATGGATGCATTCTGCTGTTCCCACTTATCTGTCTCTCTGGCATCTCCATGGCATGTCTTGGAAGGAACACTTTTGTTTTACAGTACGTTTTCTCATTTGGCAGCTCCAGTAGCCTGAGGCTTTGACATATTTGCTGCAGTTCTTTTTGGGCATTCCTTTCCATTTCTCACCATTCAGCAGTGTTTCATCTATTTGATTACTTTTCCTGATTGATCTGCTAGATTCTGCTCCCACAGCTGGTAGTACTGTTCCTGTCCAACTGTTCCAACAACTGTCAGTACCTCTGTCTGAAGAAACCTAAGTCCAGTGATATCCCTCAAATTCCTTGGCATCTTATTGGATTTAGACTGTATCAAAGTCTGATTACCTCCCGATAAACTCCACAGAATCCAATATTTAACGGAGTCCTTCTTGAACCGATGCTCTTGCACAGAACAAGAACTTATTTCCCTCTTGGGATACCTCAACTTCACAATGATGATAATTCCTCAACATCAGTCCTTCATTTCCTACCTATTGGCGCTGGCATCATCAGCTTCCGATTTGCACCATCATATCCAAACCTCGGCTGCTGCAAGTCAGATCTAGCTACATGGTCCCAATTCTACCTTCCTGGAATGGCTGTTCAGAGTTCTCAAAGACCCTTCCATCCCGCATCTCAAAACATACGCCAATGCGTCTCCAACACATAGCTATCCTGCTACCTTGAGTCTTCTTGGATCACTGCTCCCTGGCCTCCAGACATTACAACACTTCCTGAATTCATCAACAGTTCCTCTTCAAGATTTGCCCAGTCATGCCAGTTGCCTTCCTTGAGGTCATCGCTGGTCTCTTCAGACAGTATCCATCTTCCTGATAATCAACTACAGTGAATATCATCAACAAAGACAGGTCTTCGTCCTATTCCATCATGCCGTTCATGCGGTGATAAACTTGGCTATCTCTTTATCACAATTTCACGCTGCAATGGTTCAATACCAGGCTATACAAATGCCACAGCTGATGCTGAAAATTAAAATAGGTATCTCATTTCTGATGTCAGACCTTTCATTGCCTCCATCCTTCAGCAGACTCAGTCATGACTCCCCCTTTTATTTATGTAACCCCCCCATTGGCCCCTTATTTAACTAGTAGGTACACCTCCCATATTTTTTCTGTCTAGGGGAAAAGAGAGGGAAGGGGGTACAAAGCAATTGTAAACAGAGAAACACAAAGTGTGTACTAGACACAAACAGACCTATACCAAAACCCAGGTCCTGAGGAGAGAACCTTTGTTGAGGACTATGCTAGGTTTGCTACTTCTAGACAGGGGTACCCAGTTAATCCACACAGGAAGCAGTAACTAGATTGTCCCATACCAGGTTGGGATTCTAGAGTGTGGCTCTATTCTGAAACAAAGTTGGAACACAAAAGCAAAGATGGACCCCAAGGGGTTTACACTTCGTGGCACAAGACAATGCAGAACACATCAGTAGAAAACAGAAACTTGACCTTCTTTATAGCATAGGATTAGACATCTGGAAATGTGGAACTAGCCACGATGAAAACACAAAATTCTCCTGGAAGTGGCACTAGGCCATTACTTAGAACAGTTCCCATATGGCATAGGATTTTCAGAAAGGTATGTGGCACACTAGCCACGACAGAGCACACTAGGGCTCAAGACTAGCAAAACCCACATACAAGGGGTAAACTTCTTCAGATCCCAAAGTGCTGAACTGGTCACTCCAGATGGGGCGTCTCCCACCTTTTGCTACCTTGTCCATACCCAGCCATTCTTTCAGAGTTACACCTCACAAATACTGAACTGTATAAATTATGCTCTCTTCAAATGTTTAGCACATTTTAGCATAGAAACACCACTAGGGTATAAAGTTAAAGTTCTGAACAAAGGGCATAGCCGCATATGAGACATCCACTGTTGTCAGCAAACTTTAAAAACAATCTTCTTGAGAAAAACTTCACAGAAATGGGTGATTGGGTCCCTTTATCAGAGAGTCACCCCACAGAAAACAAGGCAGGTACATATCCTGGGTAACTCAGAATATTCTCACAGTTTGTATACTAAAGGCAGGTTCAAAATGTTCTAGGTTGGAATAGGGGATTGTCCCTCAAATCCTCTGCAGTCCCCCCTCATCCCACTGGGAATGAGGGCATCAGGAAATCCTGGAGATGGTTTCCACCACTTCACAAATCAGGCAAAATATATCCTAGACTAGGGTGAGAAATATAGACTCGTCTCACTCCTTAAGCTGCTCACTCTCTGAGCTGCTACTGGAACTGAACTGCTCCACTCAGACTACCGCAGAACTCCTGAAAATTCTAAAGCTCCCCCACAGTCATGGCCTGCTGTGGCTTATGTTGCTGTGAGAGTTCTAAATGACGTCACCTCTCTGCTCTCAGTTGAGACCAAGTAAACAGAGAGGGAGCAGGTGAAAATCCATTTAACTAGATATTCACCAACTGCCTTCTCTACCTAACACTGACACTGATGGAATTCAAGTAACCCCAGGGAACAGGGAGGTTACATTTATAAATACCCACCTCACAGTGTGTTAGAATTTAATCGCCAGCAAGTCAAATGCCACATGGGGGCCACCCTAGCCCCTGCTACCTGAGCTACTTATACTACAGCATGAAAAGTATTCCTCATTCTGCACATTGCAGTTCTCCCTGAATACTTCTGCCCATGTAGAACATGTACTAGCATTTCTAACTTTATAATCAAGCCTTGAAACTATCATATGGAACAATTAAGCCATACCTATCAGGTATCCAGTTATTTTCATCACATCCTAGTCCATCCTCGCCTTCACTATTTTTCAACCCTTCAGTTACACTTCTACAGGATATCCAAAGAGCTTCAATCACTTAAAACTCCTTGTCCTCCCCCTTAGATGGCTCTATAATGAAAAAGGTACTCTTATGACGTCCTGTGGCTCACTATCCTAACATGCACCTGCCCGGGGCACAATTGTCTGACAGGTGCAGTGTCCTGAAAGAGATTATGCCGATGGAGACATGCCCGATGGTGTTATGGGATGGGATAACATAGCGGATATGATGGCTTGCTACCTTACCCCTGAAAACACCGTTGGATCCAGAAGCATACACCACTGGACCCAGGTTCTGGTCCGGCCACATACTTTTGCCTCCCCCACCCCGTAACTGTTAGTTTTTACTCTGGGGTCCACTCCCCCTTGGAGTTAGTTATTTTAGTTACAGGGGTGCGTGGGGTGCAGCCCCCCGCATTAAAACAAATGGCATTTGTTGATGTGTTGCCTGACATTACATCAGGGCAGTGGTGCAGTCAGAACTGTGCATTTTGGTTAGCTGGGCTCGGTATCCTGAGCATCCAGATACCGAGTTTCCGGATAACATAGTATATCCATGAAAAACATAGTGGTTTTACTGAATTTGGATCCATTTGATTCTACCTTGAGCATCATTGCTTCTTCCACTATTTTGTCTAGCCTTCTTCAGATTTCTGCATCCTGAAGAACTCATTATCTCATCATCCTTCTGCCTGCTTCCTGAAGATCACTGAATCACAGAAAAGGGCTGATTATTATATCACACCACTACCTTATTCAAAGACAGACAGATTTCATAAAGGACTTCACATAACCTATTATCTGTTCTGTAATTACTAGAGTTCTGTAGTTCATCTAGACAAACTGACATTCTCCTCATGCTCAGCACCATCACATTCTCAGTTTACATGATAAACAATCACCTATGACCACAAAACGGTTCCCAGATCATGTTTGAACCTTTCTTCAATGGCTTGGACTTAATCCATATTCATAATCAGGACATTCATTCGGATTGGAGTAGCTTCATCAATCAATCAATCAATCAATCAATCAAAATCTTTATTTAATCAGGCGAACATCATTGAGCATAGCTCATTTACAAGATGGACCTGAGTGGTCAAGAAGTGCAAGTGTTATTACATTGACAAGGGTAGCATAAACAGTAATACAATGACAGGGGTAACATAAACAGTAATACAATGACATAAGTGCTAATATATAACAATATACATATGTACACGGCACATTAAAACTTTTAATCTGTGAGACAGAAGGCAATGGGCACATCAGGAGTAATATGTAGATTATAGGACCTAGCAGGCATTTTGAGGGTGAATCTTGGGACTGGAAACGGGAGTTTTTATCAGCATATAGGAACACGAAAAAAAAAAAGCCTCAAGCCTCAAGAAATAACATTCCTACTCAGATCATCAGACACTTGGATGATTGACTTCATCAGACTTTAAATCTTACATCCTAAACCAGAACCAGAAATTGGTACAAGCATTTAGGATAATCTCCTCTTAGTTTGCCCAGAGGACATGCAGGTTAGTAGCCATGAGTCCTCAGAGCTTTCCTCCACTGGGGAGGGGGGGTTCCTCTCCTGCGTGCTACTGGTCACAGTCTCCATGAGTTGGAGGAGGTAATCTTTTGGTGTCTTCTATTTCCTACACCTTATCCGGCTTATCTACCAAGGGTGAGAATAGAGAAAGGCCAAAGTTTAACAAGTATACACAAGCACTAATCTATTCACCAAACATTGAAATGGGAGGGCTAAAGCCTAAAGTTCAATGTGGGGGAATAGCTCCTCCCACATTTCAAATAAAAGACAGCCTCTCCTAGCAGCTCCAGCACTCTGCTCACCCTTGGTGCTGGGCCTTCTATTCCCTACATGCTACGCAGTTTTTCTGCCAAGGGTGGGAATACAGAAAGATCAGAATTTAACAAGCATACAAAAGCACTACTCTGTTCCCCAAACATTGAAATTCTTGTTTTCTGATATTAGAACATAGCTTTCCATCTACTGACTTTTGCTTCACACTCTACCAACTTAGCATCACAATTTATTTCCCCATGTCCCCTTGACCAAACTGTACTCCAAATACAGTTACATCTGCATCAAGGTGGGAGAGAGTACATGAAGAAATGCAGATGTAACTGTATTTGGAGTACAAACAACTGGAATCTGTCAATGAGATGCCTTACAAATGGCATCAAAATGTGCTGCATTGGAGCCAGAGGTAGAACTTTATGCTAATCACAGAATTTAGAACATAGTCTTCAAACTTTGCACTGTGGCCATGCTCCCCCCTAATGTTCTAGTGTCAATTTTGTTTCTCCGCCGAAGAGAGCAGTCGCACCAAAGTTGCCTCAAGCCTTCTGGTCTTCTTTTTTTTTTTTTATTTAGTTGTTTAACCAGGTATAGCACACTAAGCTGAAAGCTTTTTCACAGGAGCGACCTGGGAGCACAAGGAGGTTAAGTGACTTGCTCAGGGTCACACAGTATGCAAGTGGAAGCTGTGGGATTCAAACCCAGGTCTGGTCTGCTGGGTGTCACCAGAATTGCAGCTCAGAGCCTTAGACCACTACACTATACCGCCTCCTTCTTTTCTTTATTTTTTATTAGTGTCATTTCTTATTTTATAGTAAAGTAATTTTTTAATTACTCTGCATTAGTTAGGGTGTTTATTTTTAAAATGTAATATTTTTTGTGGCTTCTCCAGTCCCCAATCAGTTCCCAGGAAATGAAGAACTCTGCTTTGTAACACAGTTCCTGTCTGAGGTAGCTGACCATGTTTTGAGTAAAAAGAACTTTAAATCACTAGTGTTTTAGTTATTTTAACATGGTTTCTATACATTTTCAGATAGAAAACCAAATACTTTTATCTGACAGGTTTTTCAGTATTTGGCATGTCTGATAGACCTAGACAGAGAACAGGGTCCACAGGTTTTAAAAATTGTGTAAAGTGTTTTCAGCTCCTGGCAGACTGCAGCAGGTTTTGTTTAAAGTGCCTGGGTCCAGACCACAATTTTGTCAACTGTGAACTCTGTAAAACGTTTTGCCCTAAAACCCCAAAGAAAAGGGCTTTAAAGGGAAACACTGGAAAAGGCACAGCATTACCAAGGTGCTACAAAAATGCTTGATTTGTGCTTTCAGACAGTATTTTTTTTTATTCTCTCTAATTGCTTTTTTAGTGATTTAAACAGAGGCCTTCAACTTTCACTTTCTATTGCTGGCAGCCACCATTTCATGAGTGCAGTGAGCTTCCCGAGCTCAACTCGTACCAAGGTATAGACACTGAACTTCTAGAAGTTCTTCTCAGGCTCACTGGTTACTACTGGTTTCAATCATTTACAATGCTTACTTCACTGTTACATGCCTTGCACTTTTGCCGCTGTACACAATTCATTTTGCTGTACAATGTAGAACTCTTCTGATCTCTATAACTTGTGTATTTTATGTTGCATGTATCATATCTATTGACTTTGTATACTGTGCTTATTGTTGAACATTGATGTGTGTATTTTGCCGTTACCCTTAGTCCCCTCTTCCTGAGACACATCTAGAATCGAGCAGTAGACTGCTCAGTGTGCCTTCCTGGTAAAACTTTTAAATAAATAAATAAAATAAATAAACTTTATGCTAATATGTCCTGTCAACCAATAGCAGAGGTCAAACAGACATATTAGCATAAAGTGAGCTCAGGAAGCTCACTGCTGCTAGTGAGATGGTGGCTGCCAGCAACAGGAAGTGGAAGTTGTGGGTAGCTGTTTTAAATCTTTTAAAAAAAGTTGTTACTGTCTGAAAGCATTAATTGAGAGTTTCTGTAGTGTCTGAGGAAAGCTATGTCTTTTCCAGTGTTCTCCTAAGAATTTCTGTTTTTTCAGTCTGCCTCTATGTAACCAAAGCAGAATAAAGGCCCAAAGGGAGTCCCCAGTGCTGGTGGAAAGCCTACATCAGAGGGTTCTTCTCTGAATAAATAGCAGTCCCTGTCAAAGAGGACAGATAAAAAAGATGAAGCTGCTCAGCCATCAGAAAGGCAGGGAATGGATAGAAAAGATATCAGGGTGTCCAACAGGGGGAACCCTGATCCCAGTGATGTCAAAAATACAAGTAAAAGAGAATCAGAGCAGGTGCTAGAACCAGTGACTGCTAAAAAAAAATAAGAAAAACTTACCCACACCACTCCTCCTGCAGTAGAGAAGAAAGAAATGCCCTCAACAGAGGACACTATTAAGGTATGGCAGATTTTTCCAAGCCTTCCAGGCTATGGGAAATTTGTTTAATGTTCCTGCTCCTTCCCCAGGCTCTGGTTCCAGATCACTTATCTGTGGAGGAGGGGGATGTGTATTATGAAGAGGAGAAGAAAGGTTAACCCGTAGAATCTGATGGCTCACCTGACCAAGAGTTTGGGTCCCGTCCCAGGCCCACAGAGAATTACACCTCTTACTCCTCATTCAACAAACAGATGATAAGGCTACATCAGAAATCATGCCAGTACCCAGTTCAGCTGCTGGAATTGTTAAACACGTTGAAAAGAAGTATCAAGTGGACAGATGGGGTTGGGGGGATATCTGTACCCCCACCTTGTTCATGAAGGAGTGGTATAGGCAGTTGCTTTTGAGAAGGCCAAGGTGCCTTTCTCCACAGAGCCTCCTGAAAAGGATTCCAGGAAACTGGATACTATGTCCAAAAAAAGTGTACACAACAGCTTCCTTGCTACTGAGGCAGGCAGCTTGTTTGGCATACACAGCCCAGTACCAGAAAGCACTGTAGATTGCTGGGGTGTACTGAGTGACAAGGTAGATGGTGCAGTGGCATAGACTCTGGCTACCACATCAAAGTTAGCCCTGAATGCCACCAAATATCAGTTCCATATGGCTGTAGACTCTAATGACTCTGCTTCATGAGTCTTAGCTCATGCAATGGCATTGAGCTAGTTTGCCTGGTTAAGGGCTACCATCCTTACCCAGGACTCTTGAGCTAAAGCCATTGATTTCCCCTTTGAGGGAAATTCCCTATTTGGTGATAAATCAGAAGTGTACACGAAAAACGAGGATGAATACAAGTCCAGTTTTAAGAGTAACACTGAGAAGGAAAAGGTCTTCACTTCCTAAAGGCCTTATGGAACAGGGGACAGGGGCAGGGGTTACTACACAAGCCACTGTGTTGCTTATGAGTACCAACCACAAACAGATTAATACAGAGGCAGAGGCAGGAGGGGCTCCAGGCATACTACAGCACCAGCGCTAAAAAGCCACAGCCAAAACAAAGCTGCTAACAGTTCTGCCCAGGTTGCCATTCGAACATTGCCAGTGGAGGGAAGGCTGACCTACTATTTCAGGAATGGGTATAAACTACCACAAACAAGTGGGTCCTAGAAGCAATGGACCAGGGATTGTCCCTGCAACTCAAAAGATTTCTAAGACTGCAGAGATGAAAAGACTTCCCAGCTCATTCACCAACAGAAAGAACACTGCTGGAACCAGAAGTGAAGAAATTACTGTAGGCAAAAGCAATAGAAAAGGTCCTTGCCTCACAGTGGGGGCAAGGGCCTGTTTTCAAGAGACTTCCTGACCCACAAGAAAAATGGGGCAAGGTCACCCATTTTAGACTTAAGATATCTGAACAAAATATATCAAAAAAGAAAAGTTCAAGATGGTCACACAGGGCACAGTGACACCATCCTCATAGTCAGGAGATTGGTTGAGGTCACTCGATATGAAGATGGATGTCTACTTCCGCATTCCAGTCAGACCCAGCCACAGAAAATATCTCAGGTTCAGGCTGGGAAACTACCAATATCAGTTTGTAGCCCTTCCCTTCTGGCTCATCTCATCACCAAGGATATTCACAAGGTGCCTGGCCCTGGTGGCAATCCACCAGAGGAAACAAGGTGTGATGGGTTTTCCCTTCCTAGATGACTGGCTAGTCTCAGGGAAAACAGAAAAAGAGGCAAGCTGCTCCATACAGCAAGTAAGGAGCACCCTAGCGAGCCTGCGATTCTTACTAAATCTGCAGAAATCTCAGACAGAACCGATGCAGGAGCTGGACTTCATAGGTGCAGAGCTGGATATCCTGCAGAGAAAGACTTTCCTTTCATAGGAAAGGGTTTCATACCTGATCACCAGTGCCAAATCCTTCACACTTTGCTGCCCAAGGCCTGCAAAGCATTTCCTTCAGCTACTGGGCCACATGGCCTCATCCACAGCTGTAGTACCATGGGGCAGATTTCAGATGAGGGACATTCAGTACTATCTAAGACATCTCTGGTTCCAAAGGTCAGACTCACTGTCCAAGCTGAAGTCAGTCACAGAAACCTTTGTGCAAGCACCAGAATGGTGAAAGGAGGAAAGCAACCTCAGAGAGGACATTCCCTTCCTCCAGCAATCCCTAACAAAAGTTCTCACAACAGACGCTTCACTCCTAGGGTGTGGTGCACACCTGGAGAATCTTACAGTAAGTGGCATCTGGAGCCCTTAGGAGACTCAGGAGCACATAAATCTCTTCAAGCTCAGGGCCGTATTGCTGGCAATGCAATCCTTTTTTCTCTCAGATCTAGGATTAGTGGTGGGCAAAGTGGCTTCAATTTGCTCCGTGAAGTGATTCACGGAGTCAAGGCAAATTCACGAAGTGCTCCGCAATGTGAAGCGGAGTACTTTGCATCATGATGGGCAATGCGAAGTCCATTGACAGCAATGACTTTGCGTTACTCCGCCTTCCCCAAGTCACTACTCCACAAATTTTAAGGTGAAGTACATTGAAAACAATGTACTTTGCCTCACTTCACCTTGTTTTAAGCTCCAAAGGTGAATTTTGCAGTGATTCATGGGATTTCAGGGCACATGGGCTCTAGATTGTTCTGCACAGCCTCAGTTTGGAGTAGTGTGTGTGTAGAAGCTGTAGGAGACAGTCTGCTGTGAGAGTTCTCTGCAATTCAAACCTTCTAAAAGCTGTTAAAAAAGCCTTTCTGAGTAATTTTTTTTTGCTCAAACTTTAGTTCATTGATTGTAGGAAACCCTCCTGTGCTCATATCATCGAACGTTTATTGTTTGCGTGTGGATTTTGAATGTTAATGTACAACATTCAGTCTGTGTACTGACACACACTGGAAGTGTGCTTTAGGGGAGGGGCGTATATGTGGTGTAGCTAGAGTAACTTGGAGAAAAAGTCAGTTCTTTCTGTTTTGGTGATATTTTTCTTGTATAACTGTGTTAATGTACACACAGTAATATTTTCAATAATTCTTGACTTTTTTTGCTGATTGTTGTGGTACAGCAGTGCATAATTTTAGTTTGTTTAAAATACGTGGTTATATTACTAAAGTTTTCAATTTGCTACACATTACTTAGTGTGTGTGTGAGTGTGTGTGTGATGCGTGTCATCAAATCAGACACCTTTTATTATGCCACATAGTAAATGTAGCAATGTGAACCTACTATCCACTGCAGCTGCATGATTTTTGTACTTCTTTGTGGTATCTTTACTGGTACTAGTACTAGAGTGACTGTTACTGCAGTACACTGCCCCCGCGGCATGCCCCAACCGGCAAAAGTATTCTTTTCCAGATTTGAATTTCTGATGGTGAGCACTGGTTAGGTGTTGTGCCTTTGCGTTTGCATCTCTTCAATGCGCAGCACAATCTTAAGCTGTCTGTGCATTTGCATCTCTTTAGGGCTCAATCTCCATCTGTAACTTAAGTCACAGTTGTTTCTTTGGCTTCCCTTCAGAGTACTGGACTAATGTAGTGCATATCTCTGCATGAACACTGTACTCATTAATATGCGTTTTTAAGTCAGGGCCATCACCACGAGTCACTCATGATACAAATCACGTTCTTCATCATCATGGTCACAAATGCAGTCACGATTCACGATCATGTCACAAATCACAAAATTAATTTTTTTTTAATAGTTCCTTGGATGTATTGTAATCCTGTTTTGTAGTATCTCTCCAGGCTTCACCACCCCACCACTGTACTCATTAATAAGAGTTTTTAAATTGGGGAGTTTTATGATACAGGCTCAACTCATCGGGGAAGTACAATCATAGGCATTCACGTTCCTTCCTGTACAGCATGTGAGTTACAGTACTATAAGTAGTGGTGGGCGAAGTGGCCCCAATTCGCTCCGTGACGTGATTTGTGGAGTAACGCGGAATCCGCGGAGTACTCCACAATGTGAAGCAGAGTACTTTGCGTCATAATGAGCAACATGAAGTCCATTGAAACCAATTACTTTGCATTATTCCGCCTTCCCCCAAACCACTTCTCCACCAATTTTAAGGCAAAGTACAATGAAATTAATGTACTTTGCCTTGTTATTGAGCTCCAAATGAAATTCTGCAGTGATTCATGGGATTTCAGGTCACATGGGCTCTAGATTGTTCTGCACAGCCTCAGTTCTGGCCTGGGTAGTGTGTGTGTAGTGGTAGCTGGAGACAGTTTGCTCTCAGAGCTCTTCGATTCAAAACCTCTAAAAGCTGTTAAAAATGCCTTTTTGAGTCATTTGTTTTTGCTCAAAATTTAGTACATCGATTGTAGGAAACCCTTCTGTGCTCATATCATCGAGTGTTTATTGTTTGTGTGAAGATTTTGAATGTTAATTTAGAACAGTCAGTCTGTGTACTGTGAAGTGTGCTTTGGGGGAGGGCCGTATTTGTGGTGTAGGTAGATTATCTGGGAGAAAAAGGCAGTCTTTCTGTTTTGGTTATATTTTTCTTGTATAACTGTGTTAATATACACACAGTAATATTTTCAGTAATTCTTTCAATTTTTTTGCTGATTGTTGTGGTGCAGCAGTGTATAATTTGTTTGTTTAAAACATTTGGTTATATCACTAAAGGTTTTCAATTTGCTACGCATTACTTGTGTGTGTGGGTGTGAGTGAGTATGCGATGCGTGCCATTAAATCAGACACCTTTTATTGTGCCACAAAGTAATTGCAGCAGTGTGAACCTGCTATCCATCACATCTGCATGAATTTTTTATACTGCTTTGTTGTATCTTTACTGGTAGTGGACTGTTACTGCCGTGCACTAATCCCCTAACCGGCAAAAGGTAATCCTTTCCAGATTTGGATTTGTGACTTGTTGTATGCACTGTTTGGGTATTGTGCCTTTTCATATGCATCTCTTGAATGCACAGCGCAGTCTTAATCTGTCTGTGCATTTGCAGTGCACCATTAATTCTGGGAGACTTTGCATTTTTTGTTACGCTCTCATTTCACTGCGTAAGTACTGGGGAATTCTCTGGACACAAGACAGTAGCCTTTTGGGGATGCACATTAATTCTGGTGACTGTGTGTGATCACTGCATGCATGACTGGGTACACCATTAATTCTGGGAGACTTTGCATTTCTTGTTATGCTCTCATTTCACTTCATCAGCACTGGGGTATTTTCTGGACACAAGACAGTAGCATTTCGTCAGCATTGAGGAATTTTCTGGACACAAGACAGTAGCATTTTGGGGATGCACATTAATTCTGCTGACTGTGTGTGACCACTGCGCGCATGACTGAGTGCGCCATTATTCTGGGAGACTGCATTTCTTGTTGTACACTCATTTCATTTCGTCAGCACTGGGGAGTTTTCTGGACACAAGACAGTAGCACTTTGAGGATGCACATTAATTCTGGTGACTGTGTGTGTGTGGGGCTGCCAATATTGTTGTCACTTTGCCTTTCTTCGTGTTAAGGCAGAATGACAACGTGAAGTAATACTTACAAGGCGAAGTGAGCCTTTCGTATGGGTCACTCCGCGTAGCAAAGTGACAACGCGAAGTATCCACTTTGCAGGCACTTCACTGGCAGAATTTAAATTCGCTGCATCTCTATCCAGGATCAGTCTGTCCAAATTTGAAGAGACAGTACTACAACCATGTACTATGTAAACAAGCAATGAGGAACAAGCTCTTCAAAACTGTGCACAGAAGCTATGATGATCTGGCTTACTTTCTGGGCACAAAGATTTCTGTAGTACATCTGATAGGCAAGGACAATTTATTGGCAGATCCCCTCAGTAGAATCAGTCAGGGAAATCATGAATGGACCTTGAACCAGCAAGTGCTGGCCTCAATCTTTAGAAGATAGGGCACTCCAGAAATAAATCTGTTTGCCTCTTGGGAGAACAATTAACTCCCAAAGTTTTGTTGCAGGCCACCAACAAGGGGTACATTCCCAGAGGATACCCTAGTTCTGGATTGGACAGGGTTTTTGCTGTATGTCTTCCCACTATTCCCAGTCCCACAGAGAGTGCTCATAAAGCTGAGGAGAGAGCCAGCAACAATGATACTGTTAGTCCCAGACTGGGCCAGACAGGCTTGGTACTCAGTGCTGCTGACCCTGTCCAGCAGGATTCCATTGAACCTGCCACTGAGTTTCAACCTGCCAACTGTCTCAGGGTAGGATAACATTCCTAAACCACAGAACACTATGTCTGAGGGCATGGTTCCTGAAGGGGTAGAATTCTGTAGTATGAATTTGACAATGCTGACGGTTTTCAGAAAACCAGCAACAAGGAAAGCATACTCCTCTAAGTGGAAGAGATTTTCATACTGGCGTGCCTCAAGAAAGTATAGAAATCCTAAATCAGGCAGGGATGTTTACAATTCTAGACTACCTGGTACACTTACAGTCCTTTGGTCTGAGACCTACAATCCTGAAGGTACACCTGGCAGCAGTGTCAGCCTACACATCAGCAGGTTAAGACAAGCCCTTGGCCTCACAACCTGTTTTTACATGGTTCTTTAAAGAGCAGGTACTCAACTCCTTTTTTTTTTTTTTTACAAGGATGCAACGTATCTGTTCAATAAAGATTTGTGACATAAACATTTGTTCTGTCTTTCTTTTATACTCAGGTGCATGAATACAAAGGTTCTTCCTGAGGATGTGTGGCGCTGGCTGATAGAGCTGGAGTCGTCGGTGAAACAAATCCATGATCAGTGATCGCTGAGGAGCATGAGTCTGTGTGATGTAAACTGCAGCAGACTTGACTCTAGGAGTTGCTCTGTGTGCGGCTGTGACAGTGTAATGTCGTTTCCAGTGCATGCTCATTCATGAGGCAGTAGTGGGATCAGCTCTTTTGCCTTTGCCACACTGTCTTGTGTATCGCGAGCCAATGATTTCAACAGAACAGCTGATCGCTGACAGGAACAGCCCATGGAAAAGCTCATATGCATTCCAGTTGTTAGTCAGTTTAGGAAGAGAACTGTTACTTGAAACTGGAAATTGCTGTAAATGAATTCTAGTTTAAGTCATCAGTAGACAGAAAAAGGTTTTAGACACATGGGGCCACATATTCAAAAGTAACGTGTGCGCTAAGGGGGTGTTCGTGAGCACAACCGGGTTTTCGCTTGATTCGTGGGTGGAGTCTATATTCAGAGACCACTACAGTTAGCGCCTGAGTGCTAGCATACCACTGTGCTCCTTCAAATGAGGGGATACTTCCCTGCATACAGGTGCAGTGGCAAAGTCAGAGGTTTTCACTAGTGGCAAATGCCATCCAAAAGGGTGCAAGTGTAAGCCGCCCCCTTCCCCGTCTAGGGATATCCAGGTGGTAAAAAGTGGGATGGGGCACTTCACAACCTAAGCAACCACAGTTCAAGGAGATAGAATAGAAAAGAATAACTTGTTATCAGGTTAGTTGATTTGTTGTGACTGGAGATCATGGTAACCGGGGACCCAAATCTGCTGTTAGGATGTTCAGGAGGCTGCAGGGGGAAATTGGTTAGTAGGCATGAACAGTCACATTGATTAATTTCATTGTCCACTCCAAGATCAAAATGCAAAATACGATTTAATTAAACTTGAAAAACAGTAACAACCACTCCATGGAGCAGGGGGTATGAAATATGGTGGGTTTCTTTCATAAACACAGCTGGAAAATCTTCTGCAACAGTCTATTGGGCTAACAGACTAATTAATTCATGCAGTTTTCCCTTAAGCCGTGTAGGCTAAATTCCTGGCAGCAATTTTAGGGCTGAAATAGGCCTCCAATTGAGGTAGCTTGACACTTTTACTCTTTAGTCACTCGTATATCTTTCCTTAGCTTTCTCCCTCAGCCGCTTCCTTTCTTTTACCATCAGACTCTTCTTTGCAGTCCCATTCCTATACACTTCTCTCTGGGTTTATGACAGCACGAGATGTTTCTACTGTCCCAAACCCACTGGCACTTTCCATTTCCTTCCAATCTGCCTGGTTGCACATTTTCTCCTCCTGGGGGCTGATTCTTATGGAGCATACCGTTTTACTTTCCCAGTGATCTTAACTTAATAACTTTCAATTGGTGTTCTTTCAGCAACAACCAAACCACCAGAACCCTTTCAGGCATCCAATCACTGATACCTCAGCTGGCACCTGGGCTTTATTCCGGACCTGACCCCAGTCATTCCTGGCATGCTCTGCTCATGCAGCAATTCCAGCCTCTAAACTGACTCATCAGGGGGCCCTCTGCAAGTGCACACCAGATCACCCAATGGACTGCCACCCCGTTGGGGTCCCAAACATCACTCCCCCAAATGGACTTTGTCCTCCTCCATAAGCGTCTCACCAAGTGGGTCCCAACTCTGCGGTGGCCTCCAGCCTCGGGATTAGGGGTAACTCTGCCACTGTTACACCCTGAAATGCAAGGACTACCAGTTCCAAGCCATGCCCAGGCCTTACTGCCATGCCAGGCCTGCCCACAGTAAAACCATCTGACCCAGCAGCTGAACTCACCCATGGGCTATCTCACTTTAAGGGCTGTGGGCCCTGTCAGTGCTTACTCTACCAAAGTGCCGAAGTTCACTTGGTGAGCCTCCATTTTTATTTCTTCTCCCTGGGCTTTGTATCCCAAATGCACCGACAGGCCCCTACACTTTGCTCCATTACTCCCTTTTCTGCATACCCAAACCAATGCGCTTCCTCGTGAGTCTTCAAGGATGGAGGGCTGGGGTGGCAAGCGGACTACCCCAGCCCCACCACGGCCCTCCAGGCGAACCTGCGGGCCAAACCCCTTGGGCCTCTGTCGGTGTCTGGAATCCCCCAGAATCTAATCTCTCCCCTTATTTATACCCTCTTCACATGGGCCCCCCCTGCAAGCAGCAAGCAGTCTCACATCCAGACTTCATGTCACCACTAGCTCTTCCTGCCTAGCTACACTTAGCAACCAGCCCAACTACACCTAGCAACCTAAAATTAACTAGTAAGTACCCAGAGGTTGCTTACACAAGTTACCGCCATTGCAAATCCTGACTTAATGGGGCACAAGGCCCTGGTGGCGGGCAGTGGTACTGCAGTTGCTTGTCCCCCAACCTCCGAACCCCATTCTGTGGAAGCAATGCACACCCTGGTGGCTAGTGACACCTTCTGTCCTCCGAGCACCCATTTCCATAATAGTCGTGTTATACCTGTTATCTAGTGGCACCCCCCACCTTCTGATCACCAGTCCCCATAGTATACTCATTTTCCCTAGGGCCTAGTGGTACCCTGCCCTGCAATCACCCATCCCTGAAGTTACTGTGATGTTCCTGTTGTCTAGTTGCACCCCCTCTGTTTGATCACCTGTTCCCGTAATATTCTTTTTGTCCCTGGTGTCTAGTGGCACCCCCGACCCTCTGATTGCCCATCCCTGTAATATCCCTCATGTTCCTGGTGTCTAGTGGCACCCTCCTGCCCTCTGATCACCTGTCCCTGTAATAGTCCTCTTGTTCCTGGCATCTAGTAGTACTCTCCCGCTCTCTGATCACTTGTCCCATATAGTGAGTGGTTGCCCAGGTGTCTAGGGCCACCCCCCTGATCCCCCGGGCCACAAGGTATTGTTAGTTCCTGGTGTCTAGTGGTATCCTCCACCTGCCAAGCACCCATCCAGTACCAACCCCGAGTCCCTGGTGGCCATTGGCCTCCCCACACCACCCGCACCAAACACACCACTCAACCCCCACACACCTAAGTAAGATGGTTGCCTTGTGGAGATCCTGATATGTTGACTGCACAGCCCTCCTCTCACCTCCTCGGCTGACCGCCAAATGGCATGACAGGGAGTATGCATACAGTATACTGTAAACTGTACACTTTGTCATCCTATATGGCAGTCAGCGAAGGAGGTGAGAGGAGTGGCTGTGCTAGTTGTCATATTGGGTTCTCTGCATAGCACTGTTTTACTTAGGTAAGGGGATTGGCTGGCTGGTGGGGCAGCGAGGGAGTCACCAACCACCAGAGACTCAGGGATGGTACTGGGATGGGTGCTTGGCAGGTGGGTGGGCACCAGACACCAAGGACTAACTATGCATTGCAGCTCAGGGATCGAAGTCTAGACACCAGGGCAACCACTCACTATATGGGACAGGTGATTGGAGGGTGGGGATATCACTAGATTTATTTTATTTATTTATTTTAGTCTTTGGTAACCGGGTAAAGCCCACTAGGCACAAGTGCCTGTTTTCAGGGGTGACCTGGGAGCACTGGGCGGTCAAGTGACTTGCTCAGAGTCACACAGTAAGCAAGTGGAGGTTGTGAGAATCAAACTCAGATCTGGGCTGCTGGATGTACCAAGCTCATTAATACCTCATTCCTCTAACCTCTAGGCTATATTACCAGCCCAGGGACAAGATAAGTATTAAGGTGATGGGTGATCGGAGGGGGATGCCACTAGACACCAGGGACACAAGGGTTATTATGGGGATTGGTGATCAGATTGCGGGGGGTGCCACTAGACACCAGGGACAGGAGGGATCATAGGTATCATAGGTAAATACAAGCGAAGTGGGCAAGGCCCATGTTGGCTCACCAAAAATCAGAATCAATAGCCCGTGATATTACTCTTAATACAATATTCATCCAGCTTTGTCTTAAAAAGGGGATAGTATGGAGATGGGTGATTGGAAGGTGGGGGTACTACTAGACACTGGGGACATCACTGCAACTTCAGGGACAGGTGATCAGAGGGCAGGGGTGCCACTAGATACCAGGAAAAATTAGTATATTATGGGGACTGGTGATCTGGTGGGTGCCACAAGACACCAGGGACAAGAGGGTATTACGGGGATCAGTAATCGGAGGGCTCGAGGTGCCACTTGACACCTGTGGTAAAATGAGTATATTATGGGACTGGTGATTGAGGGTGGGGGCCACTAGACACTGGGGACAAGAGGAATATTATGGGGGAGGGAGATCGGAGGGTGGGGGAAGGGTGCCACTCGACACCAGGGACATGAAGAATATTACGGGAATTGGTGATCAGAGGGTGGGGGGGTGCCACAAGACATAAGGGCCATGACTAACAATACAAGGACAGGTGACTGGGGGGCAGGGTGCCACTGGACATCAGGGAGTACATTTACATTGAGGGGCTGGGTGTTTGGGTGTGGGGGCCACATGCCTCACATGGCAGGTGGCCACAGGATCGGTGGAAATCTGCCACTACTTCCCATGCAAAAGAGCCCATGATGGGCATGCGTATGGTCCCTTAGTGCCTTGCATGCCCAATGGGCTCATTTGCATTTTTTGCTGAATAACGTGTCGTGGGCCCCCAGCGCTATCTGGTTGGGGGGGGCAGTTCCCTATGGGCTGCATGCAGCCCAGGTCCATGTCAGGGTAGCACTACTTGCTTTGGCACTGTGCTGGCGTGACCCTATATTCAGCTGGATAGTGCCAGTGTGCTAGCCAACTGAATATAGCACCTCTGGGTCAGGCGCAAGTGCAGCACAAACCTTTGCGCACTGTTTTTGCACATATTTGAATATCTGTCCCATGCTTTTATGTCAGTTTAGTTTGTGCTTGAGATTGATGAGTTGTAGGGAAATTACAAATCAGGAATATTGTGGAAGTATTGTAGAAAATGTTGTATTGTGGGACATTTTTGTTTTTTAAACAAAAAAATACTGCTCTACAAACAGACAAGAAAAAATCTGCTCCAAAGGCAAGTTGCTGAATAAAAGTGATATTTATTAGTGTGCTGCTGGCATAGTGACAGGCAAAGAACTTCCCGGTGCTTTGAACCCAATGGTTCTTTCTCAAGGGGTGAGTTCTAATCGTAATCACCATGCTTATCAATACAGATCTTAAAGGTATAGACCTCATTTTTGGTGCAATCACACACACCATGCTTACAGAAAGCCCCACATTGTACAAGCTACACACCTAAAGCTTTAAACAGTGAAACAAACTAAATACATTGGTGGAGTCCAGTGGCAAAAATAAAATAAAGTAAGATTTCATTTTGAAGCATGGTTTCGATCCTGAAGAACACGGCCAGGAGAGAAAAAAATAAATAGAATAAAATAAAAGGTAGGTGGGGGAAAAAAGAAAAAAGGGAAGGGTTGGGGGTTATGATGTGGAAGGTTGAAAAGGGGGAAGGGGAGAATTAAGGGAAAAGGGGGGAAGGGAAAGACAGAAAGGAAAAATGGAAATAATACTATCGGAGGAAATTGTAACCACTTTTCAAATGATATATCTAAAATACGATCCAATATTACAAGAAGATTCTCTAAATAATAATTAAAGGAAGCACATGTGATTCATAATCTCAAATAGCATGCAGTTCCAATAACAGTTAGCTAATAGGACCCAAAAGGGGAAGGGGGGCACAAAACTCTAATAAGATCAACTATACCCTGAATGCGGCAAAGACTATAACATATTTTCCCTCCCTTCCCTTGATGCAGATGCCTTGCACATTGCTCCTCATTTATGGCCAAGCACTGGCTTAGCTTTCTCTCCTCTTACCTCTCACCTCACCCTCCCTCCCTCCTCCAAATCCCTTTGCAGCTATGGCTTTTGCGCCCTAACACTCCTATCTAGGTTGTCTTCAGCTAGTCAGGCTGCTTTCTCCTTCCGCCTCCCTAAACTGTGGAATTCCCTCACCCTATCCAACCGCTCTGCCACTTCCCTTCTCTCCCTCTCCTCTCTTTTCTGAGACTCAATCTCTCCCTCATGCAAATGCTCCTGATTCTCCACCCCTGCTCCTCCACTCAACCTCTTCCCCCCACCAATCTTCCCACTTGTCTTCTCCTTTTCCCTAACACCCTAGCCCCCCTACTACCTACACCCAAACTCTTGTCTAACTTTCACTGCCTCCTCCTGTATAGTTCCTGGATCATTTAAATAGTATCCTCTGCTCTATTCACCCTTAACTCATACTTGTTGAGTTGCCTTTTGTTGAATGTCTCTTATTGCATATGTTGCCAATATGGTCCCACTCCTGTTTGTATATATTGTAATTATACTGTAAATAATGTAAATATTGTACTGTAAATGTTCTGATCTGTTATATTTGTCTTCTCCTTTCCCCCAAGGATGCATCTGGAAACAAGCTGCTATTCAGCTCAGTATGTCTTTCCTGGTGAACATTTTGAAATAAATAAATAAATAAATATTTTTTGCAAGGAAAAAGATTGGCATTTGAATAATTGTTTGCTGTGTATGTTCTGTCTCAATTGTTAGAGCTGAGTTATATGCATAGGCTTGTTTAGAGGTAGGAAGCTTTCAATCTATTGTGTTTTTTCCCCGCTTTCATAGTGGAACCTTGCTTACTCAACTGATAAGCATTAGTTTTACAACTTCACTTCTATTGAAGGTTATTCCCCTGAGCACTACCTAAGCAAGGCATGGAGCTGACAGACTGCTGGCTCACTGCAGACTCTCAGGCCGGCAGCACATCTCCATCTGTGGCAACAGCAGTGAGGAAAGTCCTGTTTTTATGATGCAGAGAATGCGGTTTCCTCACGGCTGCCTAATATGCATTATTGAAAAGAAATTTTCATTGGCTAGAGTTTATATATATGTATATATAGTTTCAACTAATTCAGCAGTGGCTGTCTAGCCATAAACTTTTCTTAAATAAGTCTAAGACCCAAGCCATGTTATTTGGTTCCGATGCTAAACTCCAACACTCTCAGCCAAAGTTTAAAGTCTCCACCGCAAATGGAACATCTGTTGGGGTGGTGAACACATTTAAATATTTGGGTATCACCCTTGACCTGTCTCTAAATTTTGATCTTCTTATTCAGTTGACCTGCAGGTTGGTCAACATGAAGCTTGGTATTGCCTACCATTCCAGCTATGTGCTCACCCCTTCAGCAAGGCTTGCCATAGCTCATGGCATACTCCTACTGTAGCTCACCTATGGGGTTACAACTTATGCCCCTGTGGGTAAATCGAGTTTTCGAATGTGGGATGTTACCTACAATAACATCTGTTGTTATGCGTCCTCCTCTCCTTGGCTGAAACACCACTGCCTCCTTTACTCTGATCTGGGATGGCTTTCTCCTCTTGCATCCAGGTCTTATGTATATGGCTCAATCATAGATTACATCATCAGATCACAAATACCCAAGCCTCTGGTGGAACTATTTCTAAACGAGACATCCAGCTATGGCTTACGCTCTACGGACAATGCCCCATCCACATCACGAACATACGAACATCCGAAATTTGCCAGCAGATAAAGGCCTAGAGGTCTATCAAGTCTGCTCGAATGTGCAGCTAGCACCCCTTATTCTGCAGCTGCCCCTCCCTTCCACCCTTCCCCTTCATTAACCCTCCCCCTTGTCCTGTCCCATCTTTGTTTGAAGCAGTCCACTGTTCTACTGCATACCACTTCTGCAGGTAACGCATTCCACCCAGCCACCACCCTCTCTGTAAAAAAGTGTCTCCTCATCTCCCTCCTGAACCTTCCTCGCTCCAGTCTCATATCATGGCCCCTGGTGGCCCTCCCTCCCTTACTTTGAACAGCCCCTCTGTACCCGTCTTGTTTATTCCTTTCATGTATTTAAAGATTTCAATCATGTCACCCCTGTCTCTCCTCTCCTCCAGTGAGTACATGTTCAACTCCTTCAACCTCCTCTCGTATGATAAGTCCCCTGCCCCTTGATCATCTTTGTCGCCCTGTGCTGCACCCCTCCAGTAACTTAATGTCCCTCTTCAGATACGGACGCCAGTACTGCATGCAGTACTCAGGTGTGGTCTAACTAATGACCTATACAGTGGCAGAATCACCTCCTCCCTCCTCGAGGATATACCCTTGCAATACAACCCAGCATTTTGTTGGCCTTTGCAGCTGCCTTCCCACATTGTGCTGAGTTGTTCATTGACCCTGTAATAGAGCACCCCAGATCCTTCTCCTCCTGTCTGGCTAGCTGCACTCCCTAGCTGGTAACTCCTCATTGGGTTCTTCATCCCAAAATGCAGCACCTGCACTTTTGGCATTAAAGCCCAGTTGCCAGGTGTCTGACCAGGTTTCAAGCTTTGCCAGATCATCCTGCAACCCCTGCCATCCCCTAGGTCATCCACCACTCGCCAACCTTGGTATCATCAGCAAACAGACTGATCTTGCTCTTGATGTCCCATGATATGTCTGCAATGAATATCCCAAACAACACTGGTCCCAACACCAAGCCCTGTGGGACACCGCCGTCACTGCCCTTGGGTGTGAGCTCCCCACCCACCACCACCCTCTGTTGCCTTCCCTGCAGCCAGTTTCCTACCCATCTCACCAGTTTCCCCCTGCCCCTGTGCCTACTAACTTTCTTCCCAGCCTTCCATGTGGCACTGAGTCGAATGCCTTGCTAAGTCCAGATACAGGACATCCACTGCATGGCCCCTGTCAGTTGCCTAGTTGCCCAGTCATGGAACTGGAACCAGGTTGGTTTGGCAGGATCTCACACGTATGAAGCCATGCTGTCTGTCCCTGTAGTCCTTGTCCTCTAGGTGGCCACCAGCCTCTCCTTCAGGATAATCTCCATCAGCTTACCCACGATGGATGTGAGGCTGACTAGTCTGTAGTTTCCCCGGGTTCATCCTTGGGGCCACTCTTGTGAGTGGCACCACATGAAAACCATCCTCTAGTCCTGAGGTACACACCCAATGTAGTGAGGCATTAAATAGGTCTGCCAAAGGTTCCTGCAAGGACTCTGCCAACTCCTTCAGTACCCTGGGTGGATGCCATCTGGGTCTGGTTGCCTGTCCACCCTCAGTGCCTTCAAACCCTCTCGAACTCTGCCTCCATGATTTCCCATCTGTCACCACTCTGCTTCTGCCACCTCCCACCTTGGGTGTCACCTCCTCTCTTCTTTAGTAAATACTGAGCAGAAGTACTCATTTAGTGCTTCACGTATCATACCCTGCTTCCACCCAACCCCTCCTTCCTAATCCTTACTATGTGGTCCTTACAGCTCCTTTTCTCCTGATGTACTTAAAGAAGTCCTTCTCCCCTTCTTAATGCCTTGTGCCAGCCTGAGTCTGAGATGCTTTGGCTCCCCTTACTGCCCTTGTCACCTCCTTCGATTCTGTCAAGTACTCCTCTCTGTCCTCCCCTCCCTGTTTTCTTGTACTTCCTAAAGGCAGCTCTTTTCCTCCTTACCTTTTCCATGACCTCCTTGCTCAACCAGCTCGGTTTCTTATCCCTAGCCTTCTTGCTCTGGGCTTTGCAGCAGGTTTTGGTTGCCTCCACTATCCCCAGCTTTATGAGCTCCCACCTCTGGTTAGTATCCATATTAGATTGAATTCTGGCCGGTACCCTTTTACCACTTCCCCCATCCTCCCAAAGTCAGCCCTCCTGAAATCCAGCACTCTTGTGCCAGATTCCACTCCTTCCTTGCCCATATCCAATGTGAGCCATACTGAGTGGTGGTCACTCTCTGACAGCGGTGTTCTCCACTGTAGCTCTCTCACAAAGTCCCCATTTGCCAGCACAAGGTCAAGGGTATTCCTAACCTGGTTGGTTCACTGACCATTGCAGCAGGAAGCTGTCCTGGAAGGCATCCAGCAGTAGCTGCTCCCTTCTGTTCCTGGTTGTTGGGGTGCTCCAGTCCACTCCTGGCATGTTGAAGTCCCCCACAATCACCACATTACCCTTCTCAGAGGTCCTCCTGATCTGTCCTGCTAGTTCCCTGTCTAACTCCTCCGTCTGAGATGGTGGCCTGTACACCACTCCCATTCTAAGAATCCTATTCTTGGAATCCTGGATTTGCACCCAAAGTGACTCCATACCACCCTCCTCCCCTTCCTCTCTTACACACTTCAGTCCTTCCTTCACATATAGTGCCACTCCCCCTCCTTTCCCAATCACCCTGTCCCTACGAAATAACCTGTACCCTGGTACAGACAGGTCCCAGTCATTATATTGGGTGGCCCATGTTTCCGTGATGGCTGCAATGTCCACCTCTCCTCTGCCATGAGAACCTGTAACTCTACAGTTTTCTCCCAAGGCTCCTAGCATTAGGTAACCACCTCCACCCTTCCCCCAATCCTGCCCTCCTTTCCTAGCATCACCACAGTAGTACTTGCCATTTGTCCTTTTGTCACTGTTAGAGGGGTAAGCTCATATGATTTCCAAACCTGTGGTCTCTGCATATCTTCCCCAACTGCCACCCCCACTCTAGTTTAAATTCCCAACTTCCTCTATATACTCTTCCATCCTCTGTTTCAACACTTTCTTTCCCTCCTCACTCAAGTGTAGTCTGTCTTGGCATAGAGACTACTGTCCTCCCAGGTCCCTCCCACCCCCCAACAGCCCATACCCTTTAGCACAACACCAGGTTTTTAGCCATCTGTTAATTCCTCTATTCTCAGCTTTCTTGTTGTGCTTTGCTTTTAGCACGAGTATCTCGGAAAAAGTTACTGATCTTTACTGCCTCACATAATTGTGCTAGTTCTCAAACCTCCTCTGGACTATATCTACTGTCTTGTCAGCCAGGTCGTTTGTCCCAAGATGTATAATTAAATGAGGCTTGTCCCTACCCCTTCTACATATTTCAGAACAGACTGTCCCATCCTTTCCGCTGTCATTCTAGCATGGCCTCCACCCAAATGCATTATGCCTCTCCCCTTGCTACCACCTAGCTCCTCTTAGTATTGAGTCCCCAGCACTAAGATTCCACCCTCTTACTCCCTACTGCTTCCGTTCATCTCCTCTCTCATTTCCAGCTCCTCTTCTTCCTCCTGCACATTATTTCCCCTTTACCCCTGTTGCAATTCTCCCAGCAGAACTTCCCCCCGCTCCAGTTTGGTCCAGGCATTTATCAATTACTCCTCTAATTTCATCATTTCCCTCCTCACTTTCTTCCTCTCTAGCAGTGCACTGCTGTTTTCTGAAGACCCTTCACAAATGCCCACTCCCTCTCTCTTCATAGTAACCTGTTCTCTCCTTTCCACTCCATGACTTTTGCCACTTCTTCGCCTCCCCTCACAAGTCCCTATCTCTTCCTTCCATTTGTCTTTTGTCTCCTGACCTGGTTTCCCAGCAAAGCGTTCCTCCTGGCCTGGGCCCTTTGTGTCTGCTTCCTTCTTCTGACCCTCTCCTCACCACTGTCAGCTTAAATCACCCCTCCCTCATCTCCCCTTCTTCCTCCCACCAGTATGGGCTAAACCCCACCCCAGATCTGCCTTGCCTGTCTTAGTTCCTCCTGCAGACCCTCAATCTCCTTTCTAAGTTTTCATGTGGTTGCACACTAAACATTCTCCCACACTCCAGGCAATGTTTAGAAAAGATTGGTGCACCGCAGTTGTTGCAACCTACCACCATACCCATTGCTGTCGCTGCTCACCAGCGACCCCCCCACCCTTCCAGATGCAGGACACCAAAACACCCCCAAGTCTCCCTCTCCTCTCTCTATCAGTGCAAAACATTTTCTTTATTTCCCTACCTCCTTTGTTGCACACGTTTAGATATATTGAGCAACTGCTTTTATATTCCTATCCTTCCTATCCACACTCAAAAGAGACTTTAAGTAGCCACTGCACAACCTTCTTCAAACTCCTACTCCTCCTTTCCCAATGCAATATGAATGCGAAGAATAATGAAAGCTCCTAGATTTGCATTTACTTCCCTCCACTGAGAAGCAGTCAACTCTTCACTTGCTGCTGTTCCTTTCCTGGATGTCTGCTTTTGCTATGACAAGTGCATATCCTTTGCCTGTTTGAGGAAGTGATGTCAGAACCCCTAGTATAAAGGAAATAATGGACCGGGAGGGTGGGTGAGGTGAGCGGTTTGGGGCAGTGGGACCTGCCCAAGTCTTCCAGAAACAGTCAGGTAGCTGAGGCCCCTGGTCAGACCATTAGCACCCTTCCCCCACTGTGCACTCAACTTTGCAGCTAGTGAAGCCAGCAAGAATGAATCACAATTTTACTCAAAGCCCCCTAAGTAGGTTTGCTACCCAAAGAAACAGGACTCCAATTCAAACAGCTTCACCAGCAACACATCAAAATAGGCTTGGAATTAGAAGATATAGGTCTCCAATTCAAAGAAACAGACCCAGTTAAATTACACCAATTTTGTATTAAAACAGAAGAAATAGGCCTCTACAAATGCAGCCTGCCACACAGTGAACCATACAAATGAGCCCACTTATAGCTACCAAAACAGGTTTCAAAATTCCAACAGCCCCAAACAATACCCTGCTAGCCCCTAGTAGTAAGAAAGGAAAGAAATAACCTTCTACCAAGTAGAATCCACGAAAAACAATTTAAAACAAGAAGCTACTGTACTATAGATCTGATCCTGTCCCCCTTCTAGTTCCTTCTGAGAAGCCAAAGCACTGACTCCACACCTGATTCAGCTCTGCCTCCCAACTGAGTGAGACCTGGCCAGACCATTAGCACCCATCCCCCACTGTGCACTCAACTTTGCAGCTAGTGAAGCCAGCAAGAATGAATCACAATTTTACTCAAAGCCCCCTAAATAGGTTTGCTACCCAAAGAAACAGGACTCCAATTCAAACAGCTTCACCAGCAACACATCAAAATAGGCTTGGAATTAGAAGATATAGGTCTCCAATTCAAAGAAACAGACCCAGTTAAATTACACCAATTTTGTTTTAAAACAGAAGAAATAGGCCTCTACAAATGCAGCCTGCCACACAGTGAACCATACAAATGAGCCCACTTATAGCTACCAAAACAGGTTTCAAAATTCCAACAGCCCCAAACAATACCCTGCTAGCCCCTTAGTAGTAAGAAAGGAAAGAAATAACCTTCTACCAAGTAGAATCCACGAAAAACAATGTAAAACAAGAAGCTACTGTACTGTAGATCTGATCCTGTTCCCCTTCTAGTTCCTTCTCACCAGACATAACACCTCCAAAGGTGCTAGTGCTTTTGCCTGTCATGCCCCCAATACTGGAACTCCTTCCCTCTAACTATACGCCAAGCCTCATCCCATGCGTTATTCAAAAAAGTGCCACATTACCATCTTGCTGATTCCTGTTCATGCTCTTGTTTCAAACCACCCTAGCCCTTATATCGCTCTCTAACCTCTGCACCCCCTAGCCATTTTTTCAGATTTGTCCCCAATCAACATTCGGCACTTTTCTTCCTGTCACCTGACTGTCTTACCTACATTACTTATGGTCCACACCTCTTACCGTATCTCAATTTCTAATCTATCCTACCCTCTTTTATCTTGCATCCCTACTCCTATCCATTCCTAACTCTCCTATATCTATCCTGTATGACTATTATAATGTTACAGTTCATCATTGTATAATCCTACCCGATTTTCTGGAATGTGCTTTTATGACTTTATTTAATGTATTTGCTTTTTTATATTTTTATTTTTGACATTGTTATGTATCTTTCCTTGCCTGTTGTTTATTCTACTACTTGCACTGTATTCCTATTCTCAACAATTGTCTACCTCAGGTGCTGGCTTCCTCCTGAGCGAACCCACATGTAGGAGGAGAGAGAATGGGTTAGAGGAATTTGGGGGGGACGTGCGGGTCGTGGGGATGGAAGAGACATGGCTGGCTAGTCCTCTGACTTTCATTCAGCTTAAGAGCACATGAGAATCTGCTGAACTGACAGGTCAGTGGCACCTTATCAATTAGAGAGATGCTACTAGGGGCACCTTACCTTAAAATAATTTGGGGGTGGGATATTGCTAAGAGGCAAGGCTGAGGGGATAGTGCCCTCCGCTCACACCCACTTTCAATTCTCATGATGGGCAGGAGAGGCTACGGCCGAAGGTGGAGCCCTCCCCCTCCTCATAAGCTCTCCCAATGCTGTACGGGGGAGATGAGAGGGGCGATAGGCTGGCTCTATTTCGATTCGGATTCCTGAGGGTGATGAATAGGCCCCTGCCCCAGAAATTTTCATAGGTCCCCCAGGGTGCATCTAAAGGTCAGCCCCAAACTGCTGAAGAAATAGTGTAATCAGTTGTGACACACTTATTATGAACAATGTATATTTGCTACCCGGGGAGGATAGGGTATGATATACCCCCTTCTTCCCCCGTTCCTGAGACGATAACGCCTGATCCTCCGGAAGGTGCCACCAAGCCATACGTGGTAAGCTAGGGGGCTCGGGCGCGTTTGGCTCTCAGCCCCCATGGAAGCCGTTCACTGTTCGGCAAGGCCAACCCAGTTGGCTGGCACTTGCCCTTTGTTAGTTTATCTGTTAATGTTAATGTCTGTTATAATCCTTAGGTTTTTTGGAACCTTGAAATCTGAGGGTGGCTTGTCTCCCTCATCCCCCATAGGCAGTCATCCACTTACATAGCAGGAAACGGATACTGTAGAGTCATAGGGTCAAGAGTTAGTAGAAGGGCTCAGTTAAAACCTCTAACAAATAAAAGAGGCATAAATGGCTGATAAAACATTACAGATATTTTCACTAAACGTGAATGAGTTGGGGGACCCCAGTTAGACTCTCCAGAATGCTTTCTCTGTTTAAAAAAAGTCAAGCTGAGATAATCTATGTACAAGAAATGCATATGAATGTCAATGAGCATAAAAAATAAGTAGGAAGGGGATTCACTCAGGTTTTCTCATCCTCATATACCGGAGGTAGGAGGAAGGGGGTCACCATACTGGTCTCGGGTCACACCCCCTTTCGAGCTATACAGGAGTGGGCAGATGCTGAAGACCACCTGGTGATTGTCCAAGGGTTATTGCAGGATAACGAGGTAACCCTGGCCAATGTCTACTTCCCCCCCCAGGGTCAAGCACACAGACATTAAGATTCCTCCTAAGGAAGGTATTGGAAATGACAAAGGGGACTCTGATTTTAATAGGGGACTTCAACATTGCACCAAACCCAAATTTGGACTCCACGAGGGTCAATAGGGGCAGACAATCCGCACCACACAAGTTTTTTAAACGGTTTATTCAAGAGGTGGACTGGCTCGATGTATGGTGTACCCTTCATCCGAGAGATAGAAGATATTCATTCTACTCTGCTGTACATGGAACATATACAAGGATAGATCACTGCTATACACAAAAAGAAAGCCTAGGCTACTTAGGGAGGCCACCATTGGGAACGTTGTCCATACAGACCATGCCCCTGTGATCACGAAGTGGGGACTGGGACTTGAGAGGCAGGACTCCTTGTGGAGACTCAACCCGATACACCTTAAGAATGGATTATTCCAGGAGTTCCTGAAAGATAAGATACAGGAAATCCTAGAGGATAACCCTGAACAGGAGACCCCTCCAGCGATCTGCTGGGACACGCTGAAGGCGGTGCTCAGGGGTCACCTAATATAACACACTACCCTCCTTGCCAGGCAACATAGGGAAAATCAATTCCATTTTGAGCAAGCTCCTGGATTTCTCCAAGAGGCACACCAACAATGCGACCTGTCAGTAGCAGCACAGCTCAAACAGACCAAACAGGAATTGGACAAGCTGTGTCTGCAATGAACAGAAATAGCATTAGCATTCCTAAGGCAATGGTACAGGGAGGTGGGCCTGAGAGCCTCACGCCTGTTGCCCTTCCGCCTCCGGAAGCAGACACGGCTTGCCACAATAGCCTCCATTAAGGATCCAGAAACTAGTATCCAACACATAAAGTTAAAAAGTATCACACAATCATTTTGTGACTACTACAAGGAACTATATACCCCGACCTCCCATCAGATACTAATAAAATTGACAGTTTTCTCTCATCCCTGGACCTCCCTAAACTTGACAGGGACCAGCAGGTAGGGCTGACCTCTCCCATAACCCAGACAGGACTGCGAGCAGCCATTTCCCGGCTAAAGACAATGAAGGCCCCAGGCCCTGACGGCTATGGTTCAGAGTTCTACAAGCATACAGAACATCTGATCTGCCCCCTGTTGGAGCGGCTCTACAACGGAGTACTACAGGGCCAGGATGATTCTCCTCCAAGCTGGTCATATGCAGTGATCTCAGTCATCCCCAAGCCGGACAAGGACCCTCAACTTTGTACCTCCTACCACCCCATATCCGTATTAAATGTAGATTATAAACTCCTCATGTCTATAATGGCTAGGAGATTAGATGGGGTTCTCCCCTCCTTGATTGACTTAGACCAGACTGGTTTTGTTAGCTCTAGATCCACAACAGATAATACCAGGAGAGCCTTGCATTTGGTCCAGACAATGCACTCTGGTGGGGCCCCTTCAGTCCTTCTCAGCCTAGACTCCGAGAAGGCATTTGACAGGGTCTCCTGGCCTTTTCTGTTTGCTACCATGTCCAAGATGGGTTTCCCTGCCCCATTTGTTTCTCTCATTAGAGCTCTCTATGCATCACCCAAGGCCTGTGTTAAGGTTTCTGGCCATCACTCGGGCGTATTTCTCCCTACACAGAGGCACCCATCAAGGTTGCCCTCTGTCCCCCGGGCACTTTGCCCTCTTCATTGAACCACTGGCCCAAGCCATTAGGAGTTCCCCACAAATTTCTATAGTCTACTTGGGGAGAAGAGAGCATCATATCACCCTATATGCAGACGTTGTCCTGCTTTTCCTCTCTGATCCCACACAATCAATGCCAACCATGTTCAAAATTCTAGTTGAATATGGACAATGCTCCGGATATAAATTAAACACCTCCAAAACAGACGCTTTGACATTTAACTTTGCTCCCTCACCACTATTTCGGCAGACCTACCCTTTTCGATGGGATCTTGAAAAACTGAAATACCTGGGTATTTATTTATCCCAGGATGCTGGGAAGGCTGTACAAAACAATTATTCCCCATTCTTTTCTCAACTTCAAGCGGATTTGGCCAGGTGGAGTGTCCTCCCACTTAACCTGCTTCAGAGGGTTGAGGCGGTTAGGATGGTGATCCTTCCCTGGGCACTTTATCTTTTTCAAAATGTACCAATATATGTTCCAACCAAAACTCTCCAAACTTGGAATAAAGCTATACTGGGATTCATATGGGTGGGTAAACGCCCCAGAATAAGGTCTTCAATCCTTTCACTCCCAAGGCGGATGGGGGGCCTAGCCCGTCCGAACTTTAAACTATATAATTGGGCCTCATATATCTCCTTTACTGTTATGTGCTTTAGGCAATCCAGTCCCACCATATGGAGGAGATTGAAGGGGCCTATTCTGTTGGGGATCTGGTAAGGGCTACCCTACACCGGACACAATATTCCATCGCACCACTGTGCCCAGGTCCATGGATTGCGCATCAGACCAAAACATGGAATGTGATTCGTAGGCAGCTCACCCTAATCCCTTATTTGATTTATCTATGTCCATTAACCCACCTGGAGCACTTCTCCCCAGCTCAGATGGATAATACTTTTGGTCAGTGGGAGCATCTCCATCTTACCTTTATATCACAACTGCTAAAAGGGAATGATTTTAACTCTTTCCAAGAGCTGAAGCAAACCTATGACCTCAGGCAGGAGGATTTCTTTAGATTCCTGCAATTGAGACATTTTTTTCTTTCCCTCGCTCCGGGAATATGTAGGCAACAAGACATACCTCCATTAATATCTCTAATGCAGAATACCATTACCGCCCCCGAGATCCCACATATAATTTCTAACCTTTATAAAGCACTTACCGAAACCCTAGGTGTCAACACATTGGGGACTCTGGAGAAGTGGAATCCGGAAATGGGAATGAAGATTTCCCCACAGCAGTGGGATGGAGGCTGCCTGCTGGTGTCTAAACTTACACACTCACATAGTTGGCAACTTTTTTCGTGGCAATTAATAATTAGATTTTTCCAAACCCCTGTAATAACAGCTCACTACTCAAGGTCCAGAACATTTGAATGCTGGCGCCAATGCAGTGAACCCTTGGCGTACCATACCCATGTGTTCTGGTTTTGCTCAGCTATACAACCCTTTTTGAGTTCCCTTCAGGCGGAGTTAGTTGACCTATTGGGAGGTCCAGTCACCATATCAGCAGAAATGTTCATAATGGAAATTGTTCCATGAGAACTGAAAGATCATCACGCACGCTGCCTACTAAGGATTACCCTCCTGGCAGAGAAGAAAGTTTTAACTAGACACTGGCTTTCCCCCCAGATCCCCACAATACCCGAATGGAGGGAAACGGTAACTAGTATTTATGAAGCGGAAAGTATTTCATTCTCTCTGAATGGTCATACTGAACTTGGGGCACTACGGTGGGCCAAGTGGATCTTGTACATAATGGCAAGAGACCTCAGCTTCGTACCCTAAAAGTTAAATCACATAATTTCAAAAAAAAAAAAAACACTGCCTGAACAGCTATCAGGGACAGAAGCGGCAGTGGAGAGGATTGTTTTGTTATGAAAGAAGAGAGGGTGGATAACTCTGAATATAGTGAAGGGACTTAACTTATTATTATTCCGTTATGTTATGAAATTGAACCCTATGTACTCTACATATGTATGATTTGTAGCTCTCACAACCTGTATAGGCTAAACACTATGTATTAAGATGAACTTGTGACTGTCTTCCCCTGTACCTTATGGAAAAATTGTTAATAAAAATCATATTAACAAAAAAAAAAAACAATTGTCTAATTGTGTACTGAAATTATGTACAGTTATTTGTTTCTTATGTTATGTTTTGTTCTGTACCCTCTTGATTCGTGCCTGAAAATAATCATTGCTATGGCCAGTGCACTTACCGGTCAACAAAAACAAAATAAATATATATATATATATATATATATATATATATATATATACACTGTGTATATATATATATATATATATATCAAATGGAGTAAGAAAAAAGGAATCCTCTGGTTGGTTGAAACACATCAGATGACCGTGCGTATATCAGAGCATGACCGCACACCTGCACTTTTACCCCCCTCCAAAACAATTTTGACATTTTATAAGATAGATAACCCACTCTATGGTGTCCTATCGTGCTCTGATATACATACGCCTTGGATGGTTGACACACACCAAGGCGTGCATATATCAGAGAGCGGCCGCACACCTAAGAGTGGGTTATCTATTACATATATGCAACCACTGCTGTAGGCAGACCATTGTATAAATGCATATGTCTTCATATTAAGAAATTAAGTTAACTTATCTAAATCAGTTCTGTCCCCTTGCATATTTCATTAATCTCACTAAGAGGCCACTGGATGATATGTAAAGCTGCTCTGATTCTTTATATACACTAATTTTTATTTTGCCTACTGCTGCTCCAGGTTTGGTGGGAGGTAAGATGTGCAATAAACTTGATTAGGAATTACTGTGAAGCATGCCTGTGTCTGTATTAATGTGGTAGAAATGTTATGGGGTGACATTTGCCCATCTCTTTCTGGGATTGTGAAGATTCTCTTTGGGGTGCTAATGTATTTAAAAAAAAAATGTAGTCAGTAAAGTGGCCTAGGCCAAATCGAAATGACTTTGATCTTCTGAGTGATACCCTTCCTATTGAAGAGCTTACTGTGGAAATATGGGGTATTCAAATGTTTTACAAATTGCTAATGCAATTAACGAGTGTTCAAATGCAATTGGGACTATTTAGTGAAAGAAATCCTGCCTCGGATCACATGAGCTGATCCTTGCCAAATTCTCCCTTCCCTTTACCCTGCCTACCTTCATTGGTGTGGTCTATGCCTTCCCTCGGCTTGGTAAATATGCACTTGCTGAGTGCATCTCTTCTCTTCTGCCATTAGCAAACTTGGAAGAACTACTTCTCTTGAGGCACTACAACCTTGGCTGGCTCTCCCCCCTCCTCAAAGTCCACCATCTTCATAACTGAATCCTTAATCCTCACTCAGCTAATTACTGAACCCACCCATTACAACACCCATTCCTCAAATCACTCCCTTATTGACTGTGTTCTCTCCTCCTATCCCCATAGAATCTCCACTGCTGGAGTCCTTGACCCTTCCCTAAGTGATTACTGTATCATGTACTGTATTAGGAAAACCCAACTGCCTAAATCTGCACCAAAATATATCAAAATATGCCCCCTAAACTCACCCAACCCTAACTCCCTCCTCTCAAATTTACACAACGCAAACTGGGCGCCTGTTAACTCCGTGCTAGAAGCTGACACTGCCCTAGCCCAGTTCACTAGTATTTTCACAAGTGTCTGGGACCACCATGCCCCAGCTAAGAAATCTAGGGTTAGGAAATGCCACCACCCCTGGATCACAGCCCTAATAGTTGCTCTGTGCAAAACCTGTAACAAGGCCTGGTCCACTTTCAAAGCTTCTCTAACCCCTCATGCTAGACAAGCCTACAACACCACAAGAAATGCTTGCACCCAGGCCATTAGGTGAGCCAAGGCTGAGTATCTCAAGAACCGTCTCAACAAAGTGCACCCCTCCTCCTTCTGGAATGTAGACCACTCCATCATTGACCCTACACCTCAAACCAGCTTCCCCGCTCTCAGGCATAATGGCATTACTATAACTGTCCTCATCCAAATTGCAGATACCCTCAACACTTTCTTCACAGCTTGTGCCATCCTGGACCAATCCATGCCCTCCAGAACTACGTTTACAACCCCTACACAAGTCCCACCCTGCAAAAACTTCCTACTCGCCCCAGCTACCACTAAAGAGGTGCTGGATGACCTCCTCTCCCTCAACCCATCTAAGTCTAGTCCAGACGGAATACATCACAGCCTACTGCACATACCAGCCCCTGCCATCACTCTCCCCCTCACCTTTTTAATGAACCTATCCTCCTCCTCCTCCTCCTCCTGGGGCATAGTTCCAAATGCCTGTGAATTGGCCTGTGTCATCCCTCTCCACAAGGGTGGTGATCCCTCAACACCCAACAATTTCCGACCCATCTCCCTCCTCCCTACCTTATCAAAGCTACAAGAATGCCTGATATAATCCAGACTGACCAGTTTCCTCACCTCCACAAATTTCCTGTCCCCTACCAGTCTGACATCAGAAAGCACCACTCCACCATATCCTCCCTTCTCCGTGTTACCGGTCACATCCAGTCTGCTACTGACAAAGGCCTCCTCACTTCTGCAGTCTACATTGACCTGGCAAAGACCTTCAACTCTGTTTCCCACTCATTGCTCCTAAACACACTTGAGGATGCAGGATTTGCCCCTCCTGCCATACAGTGGTTTACCTCGTACCTCACAAGCATAAGATCACAGACTCCTCATCCCCCTCCCTCCCAATCCTACTGGGCATCTCCCAAGGCTCTATACTTGGCCCCATCCTTTTCACCATCTTCATAAACATCCTCCCATCTGTTTGCTCAAACTCCCTCATCCATATGTAGGTGGATAACACCATCCTATTCACCTCTGGCCCAGACCCCATTGTGATCAAATCCGCTCTTCAACAGGACTTCCTTGTTGTTTAGTCTTGGTTCCAAGCTAAACAACTCAAATTAAATACATCTAAAACTGTCTCTATGACCTTCAGAACATCTCAAAGAATGGCCAAAGCCCTCCCAGCCCTGCCCATCACTTCTCTGGATGGCACTCCACTTAGTGAAGTATCATCCTACAAGTATCTAGGTGTCTGGTTGGACCCACTACTCAACTACTCTAACCATACTGACTACATTTTCTGAAAGCTTTGCCCTAAGCTCGGCATCCTTTACCACAACAGGGACTCTCTCCCTCTCCTTGTTCGCTGGGAACGTCTGTCTAAAATGATAACCCTTATTTTTGACTATGCTGACATAGTTTAATGTACCACACCCACCTCTTCACTTACTAGACTCAACTTCCTCTTCCATGCCTTCTGTCGCTTTGCCTCAAATTCTCCCAGCAGGACCCACCACTGCTCTCTTCTTTCTTCCCTGGAGTTTCTTCCCCTTTCCCATTGGCGACTCACCCACTCTATCTCCTTTATCTCCACATACTGGTTTAACCTACTCCCCTCCTACCTCTCTGCACTCTCTTACCCCCACTCCCTCCTCAATATACTCCCTACATTCTAGGGATTCCCACTCCTTCTCCCTTCCCACACCATCATCCAATGTGGGCAAATTCACCTACAAATACTGACTCCTATCTCTCTGGAAATCTCAATCTCCCTTCCTAGGTAACTCCCTTTCTCACACCTCAGTCAAATCTCAGCTTTGCCTTCTGCCTACCCCTATATGCCCCCATAACAACATCTAGCACTTGCACTGGTTGTATTCTCTGTATTATAGTTACATACCGCTGTTATCACCTTGTACCCCCTACCTAATCTGTTTTGAAGCTATGATTGTACACTGGTACATTGTTTTAATTGTATCCTGTATTATTTGTTTCCTGTATTTGCATTCTGTATACTACTGTTATCCTATGCTTATACAGCCTAAGGAACATTCAAAGATTACAACAGGTAATTGTTATAGACCTTCCTCAGCAGATATGGAGTATATCAACAATCTTATACAAGATATCTCTAATTTATCTGATAAGGGGGATGTCCTAATCTTGGGGGACTTCAATATGTCCAACATTGACTGGAAAACACTGAATGGTAGTAACGAACAGGAGAAACCCTTAAGTTTCAATACTCATCAACTCCAGCCTTGAACAGCTTGTTGACCACCCTACTAGAGGAAACAACATTTGAGATCTCATTATTACTAATTTTGAGAACTTAATTACAGATATTGAAATTAAGGATCCCTTTGGTAATAGTGACCACAATTCAGTTCTGTTCAATATTACTACTTAGCACCATAGTTCACGTAATCATACTACTTAGAAGGATTATGACAAAGCCAACTTTAAGGAAATTGTTAGTATCCTTAACAACATCAACTGGGAAGAAACACTTTCTTACCTATCTGTAAACCATGCCTGGGATAAGTTTAAACTAAACATTCAGCAATTTGAACAAACTTACGTGCCATACAAAAACAAATATAATAAAAAGGGCAAAATCCCAGTATGGTTAACAAAAACCATTAAAAGACAAATCAAACTTAAAGAAAAATTATTCAAAAAAACTAAAATCTTACCCAAGCGAGGAACAGATTACTAATTACAAAAAAGCTATGTCTACATTTAAGTACACGATTAAGCACTCTAAACAAAAATTAGAATTCAAACTGGCACATTTCAAGGACAGTCAAAAATCACTATTTTGTTATTTAAACAACAAAAAGGGAAACACTAGGATAGTTGGTCCATTAATTCATGATGGTAACAATTTACAATCAGATCTTAATACAGTTAATCTTTTTAATAATTATTTTTGCTCTGTTTTCTCTAATAAAGACACTCTAAACTTAATCAGTTCTCAAAATAACAACGCCCCCCTTCTCCATATAGTTTGCAAACATCTGAAGTAATTTTGGCATTAAAAACATAAAAAAAAACACCCGTCCTGGACCTGATGATACTCACCCCAGATTTCTTATTGAAACATCAGAATCTCTAGCCCTTCCCTTATTCATTATTTTCAATAAATCACTTAATGAAAATGACATCCCAGCAGACTGGCTAAAAGCAACAGTAACACCTATATTTAAGAAAGGGAGCAGGTCAAACATGCAGAATTACTGTCCAATCAGCCGAACTTCCATCACTGGCAAGCTTATGGAATGACTTATTAAATCCTTTTTTGAAAATTAAATTCAATCACTTGGCATAACGAACAATACTCAACATGGATTTAGGCCGGGTTACTCTTGCACCACAAATCTCATAGCTTTTTATAACTCCAGTAGTCAGGGTCTCGATGATAGTATTCCAATGGATGTTATACTTTTGAATTATAGTCGAGCATTCAAAAAGGTTTCACACTGTAAACTAATAAATAAATTAGACTCAATGGGGCTTTCTTCATGTTTGGTTAATTTGGTCAATAAATGGCTTTCTAACAGAACACAAAGGGTTAGAATAAATGGCGTTCTTTCAGATACAGGTGTGGTCAGTAGTGGTGTACCCCAGGGCTCTGTCCTGGGGCCAACCTTGTTTAACATATTCATCAGTGACATGAAAATCAGCTCAAATAATATCCTCTCAAAATTTGCTGATGACACTAAATTAGGAGGCAATGTGGATAGCATTAGCAATGCTTCAACACTATCAAGAGATTTAAAAACTATTGAACACTGGGCATAAACTAATGACATGATATTTAAAGTGGATAAATGTTCAGTTCTGCATTTTGGAACTAAAAACCCAAACCATGATTACTATCTTAATAACATACTTCTTAAGTCATCCACTAGTGAACGCGATTTAGGTATAATAATAAATAAAAAACTTTAATCTACGGACCACTGTATTAAAGTAGCAAGAGTAGCAAATGGTCTACTGAAACAAATCAGGCGAACTTTTGTTACCAAATCTGAACAATGTTTGATCCCTTTATACAGGGCATATATAAGACCCTATGCTGATTATGGATCTCCCTTCTGGAGTCCATACCTCAAAGGGGACATAAACCGCATTGAACAGATTTCATGCCATTATACATGGCATATATAAGACCCAATGCCGATTATGGGTCTCCCTTCTGGAGTCCATACCTTGATGGGGAAATAAACCGCAGAACATCAAAAACACGGTGACAGGGTCCGCCAGAGCCCAGGTCACTGACATGCATAATGGTGGAGTTAGCTGCAAAAACCCTCTTACAATTGCCAATGCATTCAACTCCATGTTCTCTGACCTGCCTGCTCACCCGTCCCAGTCCCCTGACCCCATGGCTCATGGCCCCTCCCTTAGGGGGAAACCCCCCAGGCCTCCCTTCTACCTAAAGACTATTTCTATCATGGAGACCCAGAAGCTCCTTGCTGGTATCTCACCTCACATGGGAGCTGGGCATGACAGCCTTGAGCCCAAACTCCTCTGCCTGGGGTCATCTCTCCTAGCCTAGCCCATCACCTATATCTTTAATGCTTCCCTAATCTCGGGAACCATCCCTGATGTATGGAAGTTGCCCAAGCTGTCCCTGTTTTCAAGCAAGGTGACCCAAAAAAGCTCAAGAACTACCACCCCATAGCGATCCTGTTTGCGATCAGTAAGCTACTCGAGAAGGTGGTTGCCTCACAGCTCACCCACTACCTACAGAGCCATGATCTACTCTCCGCAGCACAACACAGCTTCAGAAAACTAGGGGTGTTGGCTGCACACTCGAGCAGACTTAGATAGACTGGGTGGTCTGTTTCTGCTGGCACATTCGTATGTTTGTGTATTCGTAAAAGGGCACAGCACCTCTACTGCCCTAGCCGTGGTCACCTCTGAGATCAGGTCCACTATGGATCAAGGCAAACTGGCAGGAGCCATCTTCATGGATCTCTAAAAAGCCTTTTCCCGGGTTGATCACTCGCTCCTGTGCTCCACCCTATGGTCCCTTGGTTTCTTCCCCCCCTGCCCATGCCTGGTTCTCTAACTACCTCTCTGGCAGACAACAATACACTAATTTCAGCAAGGCCCTCTCTGATCCCTCTCCAGTGAACTGCGGGGTCCCCCAGAGATCCATCCTCGAGCCCATCCTGTTCTCCCTCTTCACAAATGAGCTGCCCTTGGCCCCAGCCCATGGGCGCTCCACTCTGTACGTGGATGACCTTGTCATCCTGACCAGCGCTTAGGACATCAATGTCCTAAACACCAGGCTAAACTCCGACTTCAACCGAATTCCAACCTGGCTAAAGGGCCACAAGCTTACTATCAACCTTCAAAAGACCCAGGTCATGCTCTTTGGCTCCCTGGCCAAGACAAAAGCCTGTCCTGCTCCCCAAAAAATCTCTGGGGATGATGGTTCCTTCTTGCATGTTGCGGATGCAATCAGGTACCTGGGGGTAACGCGTGACCCTCAACTGGACCTCAAGGTGCATATTCGCAATGCATGTAAGGCCACAAACTGCAAGCTGGGCCTAGCATACAGAGCAAAAAGTTGTCTCACCTCGGCTGCACATCTCGCCCTCGCCGGGGGTCCTCCTACCCATGCTCTGCTATGGGCTTGTCTTCTTTGCCACATCCTTAAAACTGGTCTCTCAAAATGGGACACCACATACAACAATGTATGTCACTTTGTGCTTTCTGCCCCTCGTCTCACGCACTGCTGTGAGCTTTACTTCTGGTTTGGGTGGCTCCCCCCAGAAAAGCATTGCACCTTTGCCCTGGGCAACTTCATCGACAATATTGTCAGAACCGCCACCCCTCCTGCACTCACTATATCCGTCAAACCTGCAACCCCCTCCTACCACTTAAGATCCAGTGACTGTCAGGCCCTCCTGGTTCCAAAAATTTGCACACAAATGGGTGATTGGGCCTTCGCCGCTTATGCACCCAGATTGTGGAACTCCCGTCCTGCAAACATTTGCTCCTCCCCCTCCCATCCCTGTTTCAAAGCCTCCTTATGGGGCTTCCTCAACTCGGTCTCCACTTGTCTATACACTTAATAAATCCCCCCCCCAGTGCCTTCGGCCTGACCAACCTGGCTGGCTGAGTTGAAATAAACTGGCTTGACTGTTAGGAGATGAGTCTCCTGATACTGAATGCACAATATCCACTGGTTTGCTATCAGATGTATTATATGTATTTGGGCCTTTGTCTGTCCAGCTGCTCAAGTAAAGAGTACTTGTGCTATTCTGGTTCCTGCTTTTCTAGGTCTCTCTCCTTCAATTTGTACTACTTGTATAACTCATTACCTATACCCTCCTGAGGGTATGGCAGACCCTATATGTTGATTACTGTTGTTCATGCCTGTACTATGCTATCTATCCTCTGTTTGAAATGCATATGCCTGATGTTATTGTATGTACCTTAATGTTGCCTGATGTCTCCAAATGTACCTTGTATTATCCTGGGACACACTTGAAAATAGGCACCTGGCAGTCTAGTGTGCTTACCTGGTAAACAAAAGCAAATAAATAAAGGTATGTCACAAAAATGGTACCATGGTTATCATCCAAAGATTACACCTATAGGCAAAAAGAAATAGGCCTCTACTCATTATATAACAGAAGACACAGGGGTGATATTGTTTTTACTTACAAAATGTTGCAATCACCTGAGTTAATGCATCAATGTGGACTGAAATAGTCTAAAAAATGCACTGTTGCTAGGTTGCACAACAGACAGCTTGTGGTTAACTGGGCAAAAACAAACAAAAGAGATAACTTCTTTAGTATAAGAACGCCCAAATTGTAGAATCTACTCCCTCAAGAATTAGTGGATTTGAATAATTTTAATTCCTTCAAAAAAGGGTTGGATAAGTGGCTAAGATCTACCCCAGTTAAGGATTAATGTCCCGCATAGTGTGGGGGACAGTCATGATGGGTCTAGCACCTTCTTTTGTCTAATGAAACTCAGTAAACTGGCTGTTCCCCCGGGTCACACCTGGAGATGAGCCTTGGCTCAGTGTGCCTTTCCTGGTCACCAAATGTTTAAATAAAATAAATAGCAGTTCTTGCCCTGTACTGGATCAGTGGGAGTAGCAAGTGAAAAAATAGTAGTGAGCACTAATAGTACAATATGCAATCAATATGCAAACAAGAGCTCCAGGCATGCATATCAGGCACAGTCACAGATTCAAGGCATATTGCCTCAGCAAAGCAATTGAGTGTGATCTCATGGAACACCTGCAAAAAAAAACAGGCAGTATCCAGTTGCAAAGCAACACAGGGATATAGAACACCTGTGCAGGGTACTAAAAAAGGCAGGCAGGCCTGTGAGAGACACACCCAGGCACACACCATTTCCCTATACCAGTTGCTGCTGGATCTCACCTGCGATCTGGAAGAGGTCCAGACACATGCGAGCAGCCAAAGCAAGTGTGTCCCATGGCCATATGTCCACAACAGGGTCCACAGATCCACCCACATCTACGTGGATATGTCTGGCCTGCAGATCGACACATCTAGACTGCAACACCATCCATGATGCATGTGACATACTCTGGGAGGACCTCCAGAGCAGCCCAGCCCAGAGTCAGGCATTGTTAGTGGAACTAAAGGTAACAGCTGCACTGTGCTTCTTTCCACTGGCACATTTTAGACACTCTGTAGGGGCACCTTGGGGATTACACAGTCAGCAATGTCCTGCCTACTGACCTGGTTCATAGATGCTCTAAGAGGTGTGAGGACTACATCACAGGCCCTGTGTCACAGGAGCAGAGATCAGCAACAATGTTGGCATTCTGCCAGGTTGCATGCATGCCCAATGTGCTGGGAGCTGTGAACATCACCTACATTGCCATCAAGTAGCCACCTGGGATGGAGGGGAGGCATATATCAACAGGAAGGGCTTCCACTCTTTAAATGCCCAGGTGGTGTGTGATGACAACTGTTGCATCACAAATATGGTAGGGAACTACCCCCAAGTGGTGGATGTTCAAGACCAGGCAGAAAAAGGATGGATGGCTATTTGTTATGTATTGCACCCCCTCTCCCCCACAGGACACACAAACAACATATGTTGCATACCTTCTCTGCAGGTGACAGTGAATATCCCCTGTGTCCATGGCTGATGACACTGGTGTTGTAGTCAACATCTAGCAGTGAGGAGCATTACAATGAGGCCCACCGGCCCACATGTAACATCATCAAAAAGGTCTTCAGAATCCTCAAGATGAGGTTCTGATGTCTGGACCAGTCCAGTGGGTCTCTGCAGTACAGTCCTGTGAAGGTGTGCACGATATTTCTGGCCTGCTGCATCCTCGACAACACAGCAGTCCAAAGTGGGATACCAATACACAGCCCTGACAGTGACACCATTGACAGTGATGGCGGGACCAACATGATAGAACAGCCACCACTCCACTGTGGGAGGTATGACCCTAGACTGTCCAGATGCTCCAAGGAGATAAGCGACCGTCTGATTGAACAGAACTTTACAGAGATAAGATAAGACACAACACAGCAATGTACATCTTAAAATGCTTTTACTATGAAAGCAACAGAAATGTATAGAACATAACAATAAAGGGTACACAGTGACAGATAAAAGATAACAGGGACAAAAGTAGATAAAGTGCACCTGGCATGGAGGGGAATTGCATGGGGATAGGCAGCACAGGGGAAGGGACAACTGGAAATAAAGTACACCTGGCATGGGGGGCATTGCATGGGAATAGGCAGCACAGGGGTAAGGAAAAAAACAGAAATAAAGTGCACCTGGCATGGGAGCATTGCATGGGGGTAGACAGCACAGGGAGAGGGCATTGCATGGGAATAGGCAACACAGGAGAAGGGACAAACAGAAATAAAGTGCACCTGGCAAGGTAGGGGGCGGCATTGAATGGGGACAGGCAGCACATGGCAGAACAGGGAGGAACAAACAGAAATAAAGCGAACCTGACACGGGGGGTATTGCATGGGGATTGGCAGCACAGGGGAAGGGGCAAATGGAAATAAAGTGCACCTGACATTACAGGGGAATTATGTGGGGATGGGCAGCACAGGGAAAGGGACGAACAGATATAAAGTGAACCTGGCATGGGGGGCATTGCATGGGAATAGGCAGCACAGGGGAAGGGACAAATGGAAATAAAGTGCATGTGGCACAATGGGGGATATTGCATGAGATGGGCAGCAAAGAGGAAGGGACAAACTGAAATAAAGAGCATCTGGCACAGGGGGACATGGCATGGGGAGGAGGGACAATAAAAGGAAATGTGCTCTGTGCTGCCTATGGGTTCAGCCCAGGGAGGTGCTGCACAGGGATTCCTCATAAAGGTGTTCATTTGTCACTGTGCCCATGGGCCCCTTTGCCATGTGTGGTGTGCTCCTGGGAGCATTGTCCTCCATGAACCCCTCGCCATCAGGGCCCACAGGTGGGCTTGTGCCGTGCCCATGATCACCCGGAGCGGTGCGGGCCCGTGGCTGTGCTGGGGAGATGGACCCCAGTGCTGACCCCATGGCTGGGCCAGAATGCAGTGGGAACCCATTCTCATCCCTGCGTGGTATCCTCCTTGTATCTTGACTATGCAGTGCCTGCTGCTGAAGATTCCTCTGGGACATCTCCATGGTTACTTTCACCAAGTGGGCCAGAGATGCCACCTGTGACTCTGCAGCTACAGTACTACAGGCCAGAAGATCTGACTGATCCTCCTGTGCCACAACAATGCCTGATAGCTGGCCAGCATTGCAGCTAATGGTAGAAAAGATGGCTTGCAATGAATCATTGCAGTCTGCCACAGCTTGGAACTGCCTGTCACCCTGCTCTCACACCTTGACCATCAGCGCCTGGAGTTCCTGAGCCACAGACTAGTGAGCCACCAAATCGCCTCTGTACATTTCCTAGTATGTGGTATCTTTAAGGATGGACCCAGATGGTGGAGGTGAGGGACATTGTTGTGATGCCCTGTGGCAGCTGCAGGCCAGCAACTGAGGGTCATGCCTGGGCTATGTGTCCCCCTCCCCCACTGCATGGGTTGACTGGACAGGAGCATTGGGGTGAGGCTGGCCCTCCTCCTCCTCCGCGAACACTTCATACAGGAGCTACACCTCCCCCTCTTCCTGTCTGAGAGGAGAAGCAGTGTTCACTCTTCCTCCTCCTCTTCATTTCCACCTCCCGCTTCCCCTCCTGGTCCTTCCCAGTTGTGTCCTTCTCTCCTGGATGGTCATCACTCCCATCTGCTGAGTCCTCTGGGCTGCTGCCATCATCAACATCATCATCATCATCATCAGGTGGATCTGGAAGTAGAGGAACACAGGGCCATGTGTCACAAACAGGCCAATAGTACAGCTATGTTATAGACTGCCTCACCCAGTTGGATCAATGGTCCAGGCACGAATCCCACCACAGGCCCCCATGCCATGCAGACTCCCATGCACACCCTGAACAGAATGCATGCCCTGACATGAGGTGGAAGACCCAACACCTGCATCACCCATGTGCACTGCAAGTGCCAGTGCTGCCCCAGAGCAACCCTAACTCCTGCCACATGGTGGTAGTAGCAATAAGTAACTGTACAGTGTGCCCTATTCCAGGAGCTCATAGCACTGCACATAATAATAAAAACTGTAATGCTAAACACAACAATAGCATAAGTAATACACAGTCATGTGCATGTACTCACCTAGGCAGGTGAGAGTGGCCATGGTGTCAAAGTCACCCATCACACCCTTCACCTGATGGTGGCTCAGGGTGCCAGCCACAAGCTCCTCCTGTGGTGTGAGGGTGGTCTTTGTAGGTGGGCCACCACCCGTGGCCTATAATTCCTGTTGTGCCTCTGTCAGCTTCTCCTTGGTGCATTTCCTCATTTCTTCATCACTTCTCAGAAGATCGACCCCACCACTCTTGGGATTGATTGCCTCCATCTCCTCCTTCCTTGCCACTGTCCTGCATCATGAGGGGATGCCCCTGTGGAACTGTGCTTCTTGAGCAATGTATTCTGTACCAGCGTATGTGGAAAAGACAGATATGAGTACATCTCTCACCACAAATGGCCTCATTGCCCTCAGACTATATGAATGGTTACCTCCCCTCCTATGCAGCTGCCAGTGCAGTTATGGAGCTGGTCAGTGGACAGGATGAGTTCTGGCCAGACCCAGTCACATGCACAGGGCTGTTATCCCTCAGTGGACATGCATGGTGTGGTGATGCACCACCATAGTTTCTTAATACATACTGGGTAGCTGTAGGCATGTCCAGAAAAGTGTTGATGGATGCTACTGAGTGGCCTGCAAGCCTGCTGCTGTGCAGCATGTACACATGCAGTGTGTGAATGAATGCGGTGTGCACAAAGGTATTGGGAGGTTGATGTCACATGTGCACATGCCATGGAACGCATGTGCACCACCCTGCTGGTGACCATGGCACACAGAAAGGTTGTGGCAGGTGGCTTTGGTGGAGGCAGCCCCCCTACCTGCACTGCCCATACACCATAGCATGTGCCCCCACACTATCCACCATACATGAACTCCTGCCAGAGACCACATGCAATATGTGGTTGGTTAGACATACATTACGGGTGGACAGCTCTGTATGTGCTTGTGATATACGGGTGTTGTCTGTGTACTAATGGGCTGTATAATGTGGTCTAGCACTATAAACAAGAGTCTAGATTACAGAGTTGTGGATAATGAGCTTATTACATCCCACATTCCTGGGTTTGTTTGAGAAAATACTCACTTGCATACTGTGTAACCCAGTCACGTAACCTCCCCAGAACTCCCATGCTTTCCATGGCTACAGATTACCTAGTGGGCCTCAATCAATCACCACAGACAGTGACATGTGTCAGAAAAGATAGATGCTGTCTGTACACTGCACTGTTGGCTAACCCAGGACCACCTTGTAAATGAGCATCAGGTAACTGCACTGTTCTGGTTAAAGATCATAAGCAAATTGCCTGTTTTCACAAGAATGTCAATGACTGATTCAGGAGACAGTCCTGTTTTGAGTGTACAAGCTTGAATTAATTGAAAAAATGATTCCTACTTTGTGCGGGTTTGTTTTTTGACTCCCTATTGTTCTTGGTGCTGACCTGATTTCTGTGAATACTGAGCCACTGACTGTGCATCACTTGTGGTTTTCTGAATGAACTACATTTGTAAAGGATTGGTGCCATCTAGTGGCCATTTTATATATTTTGTGTCATTAGGGTGCACACTGGCTGTCTCTGTTAGTGTCACTGCCATTTCTCTATGCATATTTTGACAAGACATATACAATATCTAAAAGGGAGCTGTAAGTTTATGACCAGGGCAAACAGCTTATAAAGTAACTCAGGGGATAAGCTAGTTATTTGGGAATGGGACTGAGTAGCAAGTAAATCTTAATTAGCAAACATTTGGGTTGCTTCTTGACTGCCTGAATGGGTTTGTCAGTGTGAGAAGTACTATCTACAGTATGTGCTTCCTGCTGTCATGCATTCCAATGTCTAAGTGTTGCCTTAATGCCCACTATTTGGTTAATTTGATATGATATGGTGTATTTCAGTAGTTGTGGGGAATCAAACCTCTCACTCTGCATATTAAATCTTATATATATTTTTTGAATGTTTGATTTGAAATACATGCCACTGTACGGCATGGGCAACATGTGAGCAAACCTGCCATAATCCCAACTACCAAATTACGAAGGATATTTTGTGAGGAATGTATGTGTCACACACACTAGAGAAGGCACAATTATTTCTCAACAAATTTATCAGGCAAAAAGTTAAAAAAACACCAAAGACACAAATAGGGGAGGTAGCAATTATGCGATCAATCCATTGATTATAGTTGGGAGATACAATACATAATGAAATGTAATGCACACAGAAAGCTATAGCTCAAATAAAAGCCAGAGATCACAGAATACAAGTTAATTATATACACACAGTTGTGGGATCATAGTAATGTAAAAACAGAAAAAATAATTCAGTCTCATAACTGATCTAGAACCCAAGCCTTCATTTCTTTCCCCTTACCCCCAAACTTGTGAATACATATGCCATGAAATTAACCAACATCAGACATAAATACAGTGTTATGTATTCCAAATCATAGCCTGGCCACATATGATCTGTGACAGATTTAAACACTACCAGATATTTGTTAAAATTCATTCATCATTTGATACATTCAAAAAAATTATGATTTAACATGTAGTGTGAGAGATTTGATCCCCACGACTACTGAAATACACCATATCATACCAAATTAACAGTTCGATTCAATTCAACATTTCAGTGGGAAATAAAATATCCTTGAAAATTAATATAATTTTGTATGCTATGTGGAAAGCCAAATGCACAATTGATATGATAAGTTTATCACAGAATCAGACAGCGGTCATTCATCAAACATATTCAGAAAATGACTGCACTATTGTGACAGTCTAAAACATAAATTACCAATCATCAGTGTCTGTGGCCATGCTATCCTCTTCATCCTTTTCCTCAGTAGACACTGAATTTGAGGAAATGTGTTGGGGTGAACTGTGCTAAACTAATGATTCAAAGGACAATGGTATGATCATGCTTTGAACCACTATATGTTCAAACACTTCACTATCATCTGACATATTAGTATAGTATATACACACAAAAAAAATAACTCTGCTTTTCAGTACTGAAGTCAGAGAGGAGCAGAGTTTTAATGTAATCATGTCAGCTATAAATGATAGATCCTGGCTGGCAATTAAATATAAAATGGGCAAGGAAATCTCCGTCTCCTGATTGGCTGAGACTGGGTCCTAGCCATTGCCTTAACAGAGCACTACCAATGGCTAAAAACAAACTCTAGCCAGAGCCGATAGGGCTGCAGCCAAGGAATTTGGGTAAAAATATTGAAAAATTACCAAAGTTATGAACCTGCGTTAGTAAAATGTAGTGTAGGCTCATAAATTCCACCCCTTCTGTGCACCTGCAGACCCGCACTTCCCCCAGGGCTCCCCAGGTCAGTCATTCAGCAGGAGCACAACCCCTCCCCTCCCGGGAGAGGAGAGCTGTCCTCTGGATGCTCAATCCTCTCCCTCCCGCCGACCCCCAACAGCCCGAGCTCGTTCCCGAACCCAGATCGCAGGCGTGGCATGAGGTGTGGCATCCAGTAACTCAACCCTCAGTGCTACTGGGCTGGCTTTTACACCAAATTTTCAACATAGCCTTCTTATGACCCTGCCTCATGAAGAAGAGCAGAGAAAATGTTTAACTCCTGGCGTAAAGGTAATTTTGTGTAGGGACCTCAAAATCTACTTTTGGGATTTAAAATAACATTTTGGCCAGGAATTGAAAAATGACAGTTGTCACATTCATGAGATGCTGTAAAGATATGGCTATGTTGTAAATTTGGTGTAAAAATATTGAAAATTACCAAAGTTATGAGCCTGCATTTGCAAAATTCAACGTAGGCTCATAACTTTGTTGTTTTTAAATATTTTGCACCGCATTTTCAACATAGCCTTCTTATGACCTCACCTCATGAACAAGGGCAGAGAAAATTTTGAACTCCTGCCTGGAACCCCAATATCACCTTTCAGGACAGAGTTGCCTAATGCCAGTTCAACTGTTCATGAGGTGGGATCCCAAAAAGGCATGTTGAAAATTAGGTCCAAAAATGTGCAAAAACGGCCAAGTTATGCCACTAAGCTTAAAACATCGTTGAAATACATTTATTTATTACGTTTTGTTTAGCGGGTAAGTGCACTAGACAACAATAAGCTACTTATTTTCAGGCATGACCCAGGAGGGGTACAGAACAAAAGTGACAGTATATTACAAACAATAGTACAGAAGATAATGCAGCATTGGAAATGTGCAGGATACAGTTAGGATTATATAGTCACTACTACCTAGAAAAAAATAACAGCAACACCATGTTAGGCTGTACCAGTAGAACCCATATAAATGCCAAAAGGACTGGACTTACAGAAATATGAAGCTCTTCAGTTGGTTCAGGCATTTACTGGTTCAACATTGAACTGCACACCTGTTTCTTCAGTTTGCAGTCCGGCTTTGAGGATTGAAGATGTGTCTGCAGTCCAGAGAATATTATAGTGTTGAACCACTGATGGGTATGTAAGGGCTTGACAGGGTGCAATGTGGTGGGTGCTGACTGGGAGAGCTGGCCGGGGGGTCAGGAGCAACTGCAAAAGACATCGATGGCCGGTTTTCTTTTTACAGGGTTAAAAAAAAACAACAACAACAAAAAAACCTCAAGGATTCCTGATCACAACACTTGGGGATTGGGCACCCCAGTGTCACTTTTATGTTTCTGGGTGTGGGGGGGGTGGGTGCTGAGAGGGAGGGTCAGGTGTGTGTGGGAATATTGAAAAAATGAAACAAAAACACTGTGAAGTCCTGATCATGACGCTGGGGGACTGGCCACCCCCCCAGTGTCACTCTTGTGTTTCTGGAAGTGGGGTGGTGGGTGCTGAGAGGGAGGGTCAAGTTGGGAATATCTTTAAAAAAAAAATTGGTGGTCATGGTGGAACACTATACACACTGCTGTGTCCAAAAGTGGCTGCCACACTGTTCTGCACTTGTGCTGGTTGTCGCACATGCGCAATAAAGTTTGGCAACCACTTTGGGCATGGCAGAGTGTGCCGTGTTCTGCTGTGACCACAGACAGAGTAAAAGTAGTGCAGTGCAACTGCAATCCAGATAGCGAACAGAGTGCTTCAGGGACATGGAGGTGACTGTGGTGCAACACTAACATGTTATTTGGTTGGAAGAAATGTGCTGAGTCCTTTTTTCATAGCAAGAGGTCTGCAGGGGTACTCCCACTGCAGCCTTAACAAGTCCCTGCCAAGTGAGCAACTCACATGCAGAATTTATAAGCCTCTTACTTCCTAATTTTCATCACAAACATGGCTGCCATCTTTACTGATTTATAAAAACCTTCAACTTCATTCATAAAAACCTTCAACTAGGCCCTAAAAATAAAAGTCAATTAAATTAAACAAAATAAATAAATAATATAATGTTATTTACTCTCATGAGCCCCTCCTTACACAGATACACATATTTAATAAATCAAGTACTATGCACCACTCCACCACACACTCTAGCTGTTACCCATGTACATGTCTACCAGCCTGCACATTGTGGTTTACAGTACACTATGGTTGCCATACTCTAGTAGGTGTATGTCACAGTACCACTGGTCAGTTACCTGCCACCACCCCATGCACTGTCATCTGAGTCAAGCAACATACAATCAATACATACACTCTTGACACTGCGTCATGTGACCTCTGGACATGTGCGTGCTACCTTGGAGATCCCTACATGGGGCAGAAGCCCATGGTGTCACACACAGAACTACCCACATTATCACAGACATACTAACAGACTTGTTGGTGGCCACATGCTTAATCCACACAGTCATTAACAGTACCTGCAATGTGCATGCCTGGTACTGGCTGCATCAGTATATTCTACTCTGCACTACACAGATGGATTGTCAGGTGTATGTATTGTGTGCTGCCCCGCAGAGGGCCATGTCCACTGCAAACATGCTTATAGTACCTTGTTGATCACTTGACACAGGTCTGTCCTGTGTCATGTGTGGCACACATGTTGCTTATGTTCCCTTTGTTGTTCCAGGTGTTCATCCACAACAGGCCCAAAGGACAGATGGGGAGACACTAAGACACATGCTATGGAGGACACTGCACCACATATAGGGGATCTATGCCCTGCTTGGGGAGACTATGAGACTTCTCCATGACTGTGGGTGCCAGCCATGACCCCTGGATTACAACAGCAGCAGCAACAGCTAGTGGGCCAGCTGAGGGCCATTAGTTCTATATTAGGCTGACATAGCCCTCCAACTTTTACTGGAGTATTTCCTATCTTCTCTCCAAAATGTAGTGCCCTTCAAGGCACTCAGCCGAGGTGCTAGGGGTTCTCACATTTGGTGGAATAAAGCACAACAGTTGGTTGTTTTGGAATTGTCGTTTTCCTGTGGTCTTTGAGCGCTACATTTTGGAGAGATATTGGAGTTTTTAAGGGTATTCCTTAGTAGCGAACTCCTCTTAAGCGTGAGCGCAGGAATTTTGCCTTTTGGAACTTTGTATTTCCTATCTTTCCATTTGCCAGGATTTTATTTTTTTTTTGGAGGGGGGGCTCCTTGCCACTATTTATTTCAGGTGATTTTCCAGCTGTTTCATTTAGGGTGGTTTGCCACTTCACTTTTACTTTTTACTGGCTGCGCGACCGTACGTTTGTTTATGGCTGTTGCTACATTTGTTTGATTTTATTCCAATTTGACAAATATATTTTATTTACTGGCTGTGTGCCACTTATGATTTGTTTTGGCAGTGTGATCTGCTAGTTTTGTTTATGGATATTTGCCTGTTTAGGTTAACACTTACAATATAGTAAGACGAAGAAATGCTTTTTCATTGGTCCATAGAGAAATTTGTGATCATCAGTTAAATTTAACAAAAACTTTTCAAAGAATGCAAAGTACAGAGTATTTACTGTTACAAGCTTATGTCGTTAGTGATAATGTTGAGTTGAACTCAGGCCCCACAGAGCATATTAAATTAAAATTATTTATGACAATGCACAAAGCTTAAAAAATAAAATAGACATCATAAAGACATGGAAAGGGAACATTGTTTAATCAGGAGTAGCACACGAAGCTGAAGCTTATTTCCACATGCAACCTGGGAGCACAAGAAAGTTAAGTGACTTGCTTAGGATCACACAGTATGCACCTGGTCGGCTGTGGGATTCAAACCAAGGTCTTCAGATCTGCAGCTCAGAGCCTTAACCCACTGTGCTATACTGCCTCCTATGGGGTGCATTGGAATCCCTGGACTTAATAGAATAATTGCCTGTACTGTTATCCTCATTATCTTGTCTATTTCTCGTAACCCTGTATCACCTGACTGTATGTATTGTATTGCTTCTGGATCACCTGGTTGTATGTATTGTATTGCTTCTGTTCCCTGGGTTGCCCCTGAAAAAGGGACATTCGGGGCCAAGTGGGCCAACCCGGTCATCAAAATTCAATAAATAAATAAATAAAATAAATAAATAACTTTAACAGAAACATGGCTAAATCAAACGATTAGTACAAGTGAGATTGAGATGGATCAGTACTACACTTGCAGGTTATATAGGGAGGGTCGGTGAGAGGGAGAGGTACTTCTGTATACTAAATGGGACCTGGGACCAGCTACAGTAAACTACTCAGGACAAACTGAAAACATAGAATGTTTAATGGTAAATGTTTAAAAATGAAACCTAACTTTAGGAGTTATTTGTGCACCTCCAGAAACAAAGACTATGGAGTTTGAAAAGCTAGCACATATTTTAATGACATATTGATTAGGCAGTGAGTTGGTAATAATTGGTGATTTTAATGCACCATGGGGGCACCAAAGAGGTAAAGCACTTGAACACAGTTTAAAACAATTAGAAGTAACTCAATTTATTTCATCAGCGACTAGAAAGAGTACATTAAAGAGTCCAGGTACATTCTTGACCTGCTATTTGTCTCCTGTAAGGTAGCAGTACACTGTCTCAGTAAACCAATCTATGCTAAGGGATCTTAACATACTAAATTGTGGTTTGGAATTGTTGTCCACAGAGTGGAAGCTAAAAATCAAAGAAGTAAAAATAAGGCAACAATCCTTTAACTGTCATTATAAGGAGGCTTTACAACTCAAATTGATGCAAGTGAAATGGGACAGACTTTTTTTATCCCACACTTTGATCTGGCAATACAGGAATTCAATAATTTGTTTAGAACAGTATGCAATGAAATAGCTTCATTTATAAAAATAACACAAAAGAAAAATCACGTCCCACGTATTACTGAAAAGCTAATAAAAGAGATAAGAATAAAACATGGGCTTTGGAAAATAGCTTGCAAAGCTCTAAACACAAATGACTGAGAAAAGTACAAGGAGGCAAGAAATTTGCTAAGACTAAAAATTAGGAAGGCAAAAAAAGGAAACTATAATAGAAAATCAACAGAAACTACAGACACAAGACAGTACTGGTCACTAATAAAATCATTTTAGAAGCCAGTAAATAGCAGTCCTCCTACATAAATAGAAAAAAAAGGATTGCTACAGAAATTGCAAAATATCAGCAAATATCCTAAATGAGCATTTTGTAAATCTTTCAGATATACAGTAAATACAAACAGAACATTGGAAAATGGATAAGGGCAAAGAACTAGGGCAAAGTAACGTCCCTAAATGTAAGTTTAAATGTGTCACATGTAAGGAAATAAAAGATGTAATGAGGAATATAAATACTAAAACATATCATGGATTAGAAGGAATAGAAGCAAGATTAATAAAAGATTCAATAGATATTATATCACTCTTTAATTGGAGTTTAATTGAAGCAACATTTCCCACAATTTGGAAAGAGGTATAAATTGTACCAATAGATAATGGAGAATTGCCTATGGAGCCATCAAATGTCTGGCCTATAGCACTCTAGTCTGTAGTTTTGAAGATTTTTGAAAGACTGATGCAGGGGCAGTTTTGTGATTATTTAGAAAAGGGTTTGCTGCTGTCCAGTACCAGTCTGATTTTAGGAAAGGGCACTCAATGGACACTGCACTCACTGACCTAATCAATATGATTGCAACATCTTTAGATGGGGCAGGCAACAGGTGTCGTGTTTGTGGACTTGTCCAAGGCCTCTGACACTGTAGACCATTACATTTTAATGGCTCAACTATTTGACATTGGTGTCTCATGGTAAGCTAGTGAATGGTTTAGGTTCTATTTGACTGGAAGAAGACAGCAAGTTATAATTGGAGGTAAACTTTCAACTAAAGCTACAATGTCAAGAGGAGTCCCCAAAGGATCCATATCAGGTCCAATATTGTTCTTAATATACATAAACCAATTAACAGATGTAGGTGGAAATTCAAAATTAGGTTATACACAGGCGATACTGTCATTGTAGCATCTGGTACAAATAATGAACAAATAAGGAAAAAATTTACAAGCAGATTTTGCAAGCATTTGTACATGATTTGATGAGTCCAAATTGATTCTAAACAGTAAAAATTCAAAAACAATGGTATTTAATAAATGCTAATCTAAAAAAGAAATAGAGTTTCAAGATTTAAATTAAAACAAATAGCAATGAAACCCTTGCTCAGGTAACCGAGTACAAGTATCTTGGAGTTTGGATAGACCAAAATCTAAAATTTGATTATCATATTACCGAAATGATTAAAAGAATAAATAGCCAAACTGGTGTTTTTAGACATACTGGACACCGTGTAAATAAACAAATGAGAAGAACTATTGTGAACCAACTATTGGTCCTGATACTGGATTATGGCAGCCACATATATGGTTTTGCGAATAAAACATTACTAAAGAAGATTGAGATTATTTATAATAGATTGGCTAGATCCATTCTTTGTTGTGACTAAAGGACACACCATTGTAAATTATATGAAGATCTTGGATAGTTACCACTGGAAAACAAAAGGAAACTAATTTGGACTAACCAGATCTTAAAATAGTCAATGGACTCAAACCATTCCATGAAAAATTAAGAGAAAACTGTACATAAATATTGCATGAGAAATAACAGTTCTAGGGAACACAAATTGCCGAAACCAACACACAAATATGGTGAAATTACTTTTCCTTATGTGACTATATCATTACAGAATAATATAAGTGAATAAATTAAAAGTTCTGCTAAAACTTCAAAAATGTTTGTGAAAGCACTGAAACACGAATTGGCTGTTTTTTGTATATGTAGTGAGTGATATTTTATTTAGATAGGTCTAGCAACACTTTTGAAATAAGTATTTTGTGCCATGTTTAGTTTACTTGCAAAAATGTGTCCTATGTATAACTTGCCTTTTTATATTTATCTTAGAGTATTTTAATTTGTAAACAGGGCATCCTGTTCCCTCCAGTCATCAGCTCCTGTTTTTTAGCCTTTCTCTAAACTTTTACAGCTCCCCCTTTTCTAGCAGCTCTCACCAACAGCCTGACCAGACTCCATCTCCCTAACTTGTACCTTCAAGAGGTCAACAAGTGTAGTTCAGTTTCGATTCATCTGCTTGAGATGGGACTCTTTTTCTTTGTGCATCAAGACATTAATTATCACCTATTTTCATCACTGTTCCAGTGAATAGCATCCACTCCATCTGGCGTGTCATCTCTAGACATTGAAGAAGGACCTTCAGGGCTCCCTTGGACTTCCTCAGATTCACTAGGACCTTGCAAAAGATCTTGAAAATCAAAATTTTCTATAAAGGACTGGACTGTTCTGTACATGATTTCTGAATTGCAAAAATTGGGTGTTTCCCATTCAGAATCCACTCGGAAACATGAGCTATTTGATTTGTTCATACCAGCTAAATCTCAACCTGCCAGGGATCCTACTCCTAATCAGCCTGTTCTCCAACCAGCTTCCACCTTCTCTGAAAATAGAGAATTCATGGCTCAACTGGCTACCTCAGTATCAGAGCTACAATCCCCCACCTCTTCCCTCGAAGCTCTCCTTCCCTCACAACCCTTTCCAATTTCCAGCTCAGCAGCTTCCATTAATCCTACGACCACTATTCATATCCATGAGGATGCTGCTTCAACTACTACTGCACTTCCTATGAGCATTCCATCTACCTCTGGTCTACCCCCCCTCAAGATTCAGGTACTTCTCCTCCAGTCACTTTTCTACCATTTACATCTCCTAGTCACTGCATCCAAGGTCACCTTCACAAAGATATGTTAGATGAAAGGACGTAAACCTGATATCTCTCCTTATCTTATCCCTTGATACCATGGAAGGCAGAATACTTTCCTGAGGGGATGTTTCAATCATCCTGAAGTCAAAAGATCCCAGACTCCTGTAGAAATTAACTATACTTGAATTAGTCCTTGCTTATACTTAGACATCATTTGCTTCGCATTTCCCTCTAGACGTGAAGAACTGGATTCATATCTCTATCTTGTAGCCGACATAGGCATTCGGTATGGAGAACTCACTTTTATGATTATCATTAGTCTTTTTCCACAAAAAACTACAGCTGCATTGGCTCATTTTAATACAAGACTGAACTGGGTTATCCTACACAAATGAGCTATTCTGCCATCACTCCGCTGGCCAGAAAGCATATTCCTGCCTGCTCTGTGGCTCCTTTGCCCACTTTACCTCTCTCTGCATGTTGACAGTTTCTGATGTCTTCTCATCTTCCATGGCAGGTAAAAGAGATTTACCAGCTGGTCCAGCCCCAGCTTCCTTTTCATCTGCATGGTTGACCAGCATGATTTCTAATTCTAACACCTATGTTTGCCACAACTAAAACAGGCATGGAAGGCAAATTAAATATGCAGGAGGTAAACCGATTTGCAATAACCTCTACGACAATGGATGCTTGGGTTCTGGTTGCCAGTTTCTCCATATTTGCTGTTTCTGTGGTGAAGCTCATGCTTGACTCATTTGTTTGAAAAAGAAAAATCAGTCTAAACAATGACAATTACTGTACCCCTCCACTCCTGTCAACTTACGTACTTTAGCCTAAGCACTAGCTTCTCATCCTTCTCACTTGTTTGTGGAATATCTTCTGTTTGTTTTTTCTGAAGGATTCCATACTGGCATTATTGTGCTTCCCTTTGACATCTTGATATGTCATAACTTGCAGTCTGCCTTAAAACAAACCAAAGTTGTGCAAAAACTATTACAAAAAGAACTTCAAAAAGTATTCCTCATTGGTTCTTTTCTGCACCCACCATTTCCCACCTATTAGATCAGTCCTATTGGTGTGACCAGTAGAAAATCTTCTGGCAAGAAGCGACCAATCATCAACTTATCAGCACCTCTATCATAGTCTATTCCTAATATCAATTCACTGATTCACAAATGATTTGGCCCTGGCTCCTGGCTCTTGAAAGTGGGCATTTCAGACACATTTAAATTGCTGCCCATCCATCTTCTCTGTGGCATTTATACTGTATGGCGTTAAATGGGAAGATCATTACTACTTTGCCGTTTGTCTGCCCTTTGGTTGCAAAAGCAGCCCCAAATTATTCAGCACGTTTTCCAAGATGCTTTGTTGGCTATTGATCAGTATTTGTTATCATCCAGCTGTCACTCATCTTCTAGATGATTTCTTGCTAATTGAGTCTCCTGATTCACCTCCAGCTGCTGGCATTTCTGCACTCATCCATCTTTTCCAGGAGTCAGCAGGGCCTCTGTCTGAAGAGAAGACATTAGGACTATCTACATCTATTGATTTTTTAGGTGTCATGCTGGATACGATATGCATGGAAGTCAGATTACCTCCTGATAAATTGCTCAGGATTCAAGCACTCGTGGAATCTTTTTCTGTTCGTTCCTCCTGTATCAAACACAAACTTCTTTCACTTCTGGGATATCTCAATTTTGCAATGCAAATTATTCCACAAGGATATTCATTCATTTCCTACCTTCTGTCATTAGCCTCTTCAGTCTCTGAATGACACCATCACATATCCATTACTCCTGCAGCCAAATCTGGTTTAGCCTTGAGGTCCCACTTTCTAGCCTGTTGGAACAGATGCTCTATGTTCTACAAGGAACCATCTTCTGATATTCATCCTAGGATGTACACTGATTCATCTCCTAATCATGGTTTTGCAGCTATCTTTGAGCATTCTGGTTTGTGACTCTCTGGCCTCCTGCCATATATACTCTTCAAGACTTTTCCAAAACATCTCCTTCATTTAAAATTTAACCTAGTGTAGCTGCTGCATTTGCATGAGTCCATCTTCGGTCTTCGCAGACCGCCTCGATCTTCTCTGATAACCAACCCATTGTGGCCATTGTTAATAAAGGAAGGTCTTTGTTCCATTCTACCATGTTATTCATGCAGCTGCTGACTTGGTTAGCACTGTACCACAATTTCACCATGAACTGTTTTCATATTCCTGGCTACGTAAATGAAGCTACTGATTATCTATCCCGATTTCAGTTCCAGGAATTCCATCGCATCTGTCCCTCAGCAGATGCAACCATGGCCTCTCCTCCTCAATTCACTGATCTCATCATGACTTAGCATTCTGTCGTCAACAAGCTGAAGTCATCATGTGGTCAGCTGTAGCGCCTACTACTCGAGCAACTTGTACCACCACTTGGATGGCATTTTTCTCATTTTGTGCCTTTCAATCAATTCATCCAAGTTCCTTTTCCATTGATCATATTCTGGCATTTATAACCTTCTGCCAGCAAGCCTTGAAATTATCATTTGGGGCTATTTAACAATATCTATCTAAATTAAATTTTCCTATATCAGTTAAATCCATCCATGTCTTCAGTCCTATCCAATGCTTCAATCAAACTCCTCCTACTCGGAATCCATGGAGCATCCCGAACAAATGCTCCTAAATGAATACCTCTCGAAGGATCTATATTTCACAAATTGGTGGATTTACTGTGCTCCAATCCTTTGACCCTACCACAAAAATCATGATCTCATCAACCATTTGCTTAGTGTTCTATGGCTTCTGGCACCCTGAAGAGTTCACTACTTCTTAGGCTTCCTCAGCTAAATTTCTTATAGTCGATAATTTAAGAAAGCAAGAAGATAATTATATTCTCTTTCCTCCAGACTCAAAAACTGATAGACTGCACCAAGGAGTCCAGATCTCATGCTACCCCAATCAGAATAACTGGTGTCCAGTAGCCATACTGGATCAACTCATGCATGATCATGTTTTCTCCAGTTCTTCACAACCTCTCCTATCTATCAACAACCCTTATACCAATATCAACCAAATGTTTTATGAATCACGTAAGAATCCTATTACAAAGACTCAGACTTAATCCTTTTGCTTTCACAGGTCACTCTTTTCGGATCAGAGCTGCATCTTCCGCATTGATGAACAACGTCCCTTCTCATACTATCAAGAGAATCAGAAGGTAGACCTCTTCCTGCTTTGAGATCTGCATCATTAATCCTAACGCAGAACTAAAACAAGCTTTTAAGATTATCTCCTCTTAGGATACCAAGTATGTCTAATCGGGAAAAAAAAACTGTCTAGGACTTTCCCCCCAGCCATCCAGAAGCTCCTTGTTATGGCCCCAACCCTCACTGCACAAGAAGCAGTACCAGACAATCTCTTATTGTCCCCTTCTTCTGCACCTCGCAGGCAAAAAGGACATTCATGTACCATGCCGCTTTTTGGCTTAATGAACTTCCCCCAGACATAACCAATCAGCCCAAGCTGGGGTCATTTAAAAGAAAACTCCACCAACACCTCACCAATCAGAGCAGCTGTGATTGCTGGCCAACTTGAGCAGCGGCGACTGCTTACCCTGTTTCCTTTTTCCTTACCCTCCCCCCACACTCTTCTCCCTCTCCCCTCCTACCCTCCCTCCCCCAGTGAGCCCTATCTTATCCCCCTTTTTACTCCTTGATGCACTTATTTCCATCCACACATATTATTAATTGTTTAAGATTTTCACTGCACTTATATTTTTGTACGGTCCCATTTTTCGAAATTCAAGTGCTGTCATATGTTTCTGTTTGAATCATCTGTAATTTAATTTGTTATTTTCTACTGACGTGGAACCTTTGTAAATGAGCTTCCAGCTGAAAGGTGTACTCCTAGATCTAAATAACTAAATAAATAAAGAAACAGCATGCCCAGAGGAAGGGCAGTTCAGTAGCCATAGTTTCTCAGAGGTTTCCTCCTCAAGGGTTTTTTCCTCTCCTACACGCTTCTGTTCACACTCTCCATGAGCTGGAGGAGGTATGTCTCTCTTTTTGCGACTTCTATTTCTGTAATGCCACCCACCTCATCTACTGAGGGAGGGAACAGAGAAAGGCCAAAGTTAAAGTTCGCACAAGCATTTACACTCTTCCCAAACATTGAATGGAAGGGCTTTACCTGAGGCTGTTGTAGGGGAATAACTCCTCTCTACATTTGCATTTAAGCCAGCTTCTCCTCTCACTCCAGGCTTAGTGCATCTCAAACATCCTCCATCCTCCCCTCATCCTTCGCCAGCACTCTTCCCACTCTTAGTGCTGGGCCATCTATTTCTGTAATGCAGCTTGGCTCATCTACTGAGGAAGGAAACAGAGAAAGACCAAAGTTAAAATTCGCACAAGAACTTACACTATTCCCAAACATTGAAATGCCATGAATCATCTGTAGGGAGCACACAAATTCCATCTGGGCAGTCATGCAAGAGGGAGACGTGAGCCTGCTCATGTCTCAGCTCAGGAAAATACAGTACTGCTTTATCAGGGAGCACCAGGAGGGAATTAAACTACAGATCGCTTCAGCCCTACTCCCTAACCTAAGGCCAGCCCGTCAGTACCAGCATCTACATGGGTGTGCAGTAGGATCTCTGCCTCCACCCCCAAACCATCCCCAGGAACCCAAAATCACTCCCAACCCCAGTAGAATCAGAAGCCATCATCTTTGTCCCTACCTCCCTGTTAAGCAATCGCACCAGAAGTAGTGGTGTCAGAATCTATGTGACCCTACCCAACATACACAGAACTAACACTGCAGCCCCTCCAGTCACTATACCCCCTCTGCACCCACCAGTACCAAGTGATGGAGCAGTAAAGGATATAAGTCCAGGCATCAAGTGTCCTGTTGGAGGTCCCTCTCTTCTTCTGCATTAGGGTGACTTTGCAGACCTTGCAGCTGGGCAACTATTTCTTTAAGAGTAGCCTCAGTAGGATTCTTTTTTTGAACCCGCCAACTTTCAGGTTGCTGTCGTCTTGTGAGGGTCTTGTTCTGTTAGCACTCCACTGAAATCTCACATTTCTGCAGGGCAGATATCACTTATTCTTCTGCTAATCCAAACTTCTGATGACCCTCTGGGAAGAAAACAATGAGTCTGGCAGGGTACAGCATCTGGAACTTCAGCTGCTGTCTATGGAGAGCATGCAGAATAGGTATGCTCTGCCAATGCTGTTTCAATGTCTGGGGTGGGAAATCATTCTTGAAGTAGACTGTTTGTTCCTCATACTGCACCACCTTCATGTACCAGGCTTTAAAGTGAATGTACTGCTTAGTTTTGTACTTTAAAAAGTGGACTATAATCAAGCAGGGCCATGCACCTGGGTCCTTAGACTTGAGGACTAGTATGCGGTGAGCCCACTCGATATCCAGTGGAAACGCAAGGTCAAGCTGTAGGACTGTTCTGATAATTGTTTTTTTTTTAATTTCATTTTTTTATTTATTTTATAAATGCAGCAGTTTTACAGGCAGCAATACATCACTTATTAATACCAGCTGATAACATCACAATACATTACATATATACTTGTGACAGTCTTGTTAGGGGAAAATAAATTAACATCATATTACTTCAGTGTCCAATAAATCATAATTACTCATTTTAAATTCAGTCTGTGGCCTACTCAATTCACACCAGACATAACACTGTGAGCCCTCCTCTTTCCCTCCCATGTTTTAATCCCATTAAAATTCAAGGAACATCACTGGTCCTCTCCCGGGTATCTTTTCAGTGCAGAAGCAGAGCAAAATTACATGTTCAGTACATAGCTTAAGGTACAAAATCATCATAATGATTTAGTTGATATGTTATCCACTTTTGCCATTGTACATCAAATTTCTGGACTTTGTCCAACACCTTGGCCGAGAGTCGCTCAAGGGCATATATCTCCCTAGATAAAACAATCCAGTTTTTTTTAGTGGGTATTTTATTTGTAAACCACAGTCTAGTAATAATGTTGTGGGCTGCTGTTATACATTTTAAAATTTGTTTTAGCAAGTTTTTGTCAATTCGCAGACCTTCTGGTTTAATAAAAGTCAATATAAATATGGGAGTGAATAAATCAGTAGTGTCATAAATTGCACTCAGCTCCTCTTGGATCTCCCTCCAAAACTTGGATAGCTTAGGACATGACCAAAGGACATGGTTCTGATTTGCTCTATCATCCCTACATTCTCTGAAAAACTGTCCCTCCCCCAATTCTCCCATACTGGCCAGCAAGGCTGGTGTATGGGAGAAATGAGAGTGGAGTTTCCACATGTATTCATGCCAGTATGGTGAGAGAAAGATTTTTATAGTTGGTAAAGCAGAGTCATTCCAGTCCTGTTCTCTGATTGATACTTGCAATTCCTGTTCCCATCTAAGCCTGACTGAGTTGGTCGAATCTCTCTGCCTTTCATTTAAGGCCTTATATATCTTACTAATCAGGTGCTCTGATGTCGTTACTCTGATTTGAGCTTGTAACAGTTGTACTATTTGGGTAGGGTTTTCAATTAGGGCCACTAGTGACCTCTCATATGGCTGAAGGTATGATTTAAGATGTAAATAAGAGATAAAATATTTATGAGGCAGGTGATATTCCTTCTGAAGGGAGACTAAGGGAAGGAGACCTGTTCTGCCCACTAACTGGAAAATGAATAAAATGCCATATCTCTGCCATTGAACTACATAGGGGCCTGAGGGACCTGCTGTCAAGTCTGCATTATACTTCAGTGTTCCCAAGAAGATTTTTCCAGGGAATGTAACATCATTATTACTGACCTTAAGCCATATTTTTAAGGGTTCCCTGGTGAACTTCGGGTAATTCATTATCTCTTGAGACTTGTGGGCATCCCAAAAAGGAGCTCCTGAGAGTTGTGTAGGTCCCCCCAAGTTACTTCTAATTGTTTCCAGTGTGCATCATACCATTTATTTAGCCAGTGTAAGACTACCCTTAACTGTGCTGCCATCGCATACTTTCTGAGATCAGGGAGGTTAAGGCTGCCTCTCTCTCTCTCTCTCTGGCCAGTTGCAGAACAGAATATCTAATTCTGGGACACCTTCCACTCCAAATAAAGTGGGAAATCATTCTGTCCCACACCTGGAAGTACGTTTTGGTCGGGGTGAAGGGCAATGTCTGAAGAAAAAACAATATGTGGGGAAATACATTCTGCTTAATTGTATCTATCCTACTTAAAAAGCTTAGGGGGAGACATGACCAATGAAATAAATCTTCTGTCAATTTTAGGGTCAAGGGTTCGAGATCTAAGAGCTCTGCATGAATGGGGTTTCTTGTGAGCTTTATTCCCAAGTATCTCATCTCTTGTCTGTTCCACTTAAAGGGGAAGTCTTTTTTGATATGTGGGAGGGGGGAAGGTAATTGTACATCAATACCTCGGTTTTTGATTTGTTAATTTTATATCCTGCTAGCTTACCAAATGTTTGTAGCTGTTTCCATACCTCTGGGATGGATTGTTCAGGCTCGGTAAGAGCCAGCAGAATATCATCCCCAAAAAGTGATATCTTGTGCAGGGTACCTCCCAAAGGAAGGCCCTCTATGCCTCGAAAAGACTTGATGGCAATGGCCAGGGGTTCAAGATATAAAGCAAACAACATTGGGAACATTGGGCATCCCTGGCGGGTGCCCCTAGAGAGTTGAAATGTATCTGAAAGTGCCCCGTCCACCTTGACATTTGCTTTAGGGGAGGCATAAATATTTTGGAATTGTTTTATAAGTTGTTCCAGAAATCCAAAGTGCTCCAGAGTCTGCCATAAAAATGACCAGCTGACCCGGTTGAATGCCTTTTCAGCATCTAACCCCAGTAGCACTAAAGGGATTTGTCTTTCAATGGCATAATCTACTAACAAATGTGCATGTCTTATGCCATCATGGGCCTGTCTGCCTTTAATAAAGCCCACTTGACCAGAGTCAATAATAGCTGGTAATAAATTTTTGTGACAAGGTACCTTTGTAAATGAGCCTATGGCTCAAAGGTTTTCCAAACTGCTGTTTAAATAAATAAATAAATAAATGATCTATTCTACAGGCCATGGCCGGCATGAACATTTTGTAATCATAATTTAGCATTGAAATGGGGTGAAATGGGGTGTTTAGGATCTTTATGGGGTTTGAGTATGGCTGATATGGTGGCATATTGCCATGCGGGGATTCTCCCTCCTGGACCGCATGTAAGGCTGGGAGTAATATGGGTTGTAACAACTTTTTGAATTCATTATAAAATTCTGAGGGATACCCATCTGGTCCTGGAGCCTTCAGAGCCTGAGCTTTTTTTAGAACTTGGAGCAGTTCTCCCTCTTTGATTGGCGCCAACAAGGCTTCAGCCTGTAATGAGCTGATTCGTGGTATTGGTAAAATCTGTAAATAAGATTTGATGTTGTCTAGGGGAATTTCCTCTTCTTTAGTGCATAACTCATGGTAAAACCACTGTAGGATAAGTCTAATTTCCTGGGGTCTTTTTGCTAATATCCCTGTTTTAGGATCTATCATGCTGACTATGTTTGCTCTGGTTCTCTGTTCTCTCAATTTTCTTGCTAAATTTCTGGAGGTCTTAGGTCCCCCCCCTCATGATTTCTTAACTTTAAATAAAATAGTTTTTGTTGAACCGATCTACTATTTTTAGTAACTTTTGTTTTACAATTCTTAATCGTTGTATGATGGGGTCCTTTCAATCTGGCCAATGTTGTAAATGTAATAGCTCCTCCTGCAGGTCTTTAAGTGTTTTTTCCCTCTGCCGTTTTTTAATGACAGAAAATTGTATGATCTCTCCTCTTAATACTACTTTTAAAGTATCCCATAAAATTGTGGGGGCTACTTCATGTTGCGTGTTTTCTTATTTAATTCTATGTACAGCCTCCAGCACCAGTTTAAGGAACTCTGGGTCCCCAAGATGGGCAAAGTTCAGGTGCCAATTGGTTTTCTTATATTGTGCCCCGAAGTCCACCCTGAGATATAAGGAAGCATGATCCGATAAGAAGGTGGCCCCATGCCATATGTCACAAATGGAGTCTAAATGCTCGACCATGGTAATAAAGTAATCCAGTCAAGCCCCACTTCCCATGTGCAGGGCCCAGTGGGTGTATTCTTTTGTCTTAGGAAAAAAATGTCTCCAGGTGTCCACTAAGCCCAGAGAGGTGATAGTTTGTTTGGTATATTTTTGGAAAGCCTTTGATCTATGGGCCAGAGGGGTAACAGCATCCAAAGAGGGGTTTAAAGTGATATTCAAGTCTCCCCCCAGGAGCAATTGTCCCTCCATGAAGGACATTAAATCCGCAAAGAATTTTACTGCTAAGGGCTTCCCTGATCCAGGTGGGAAATAGACTCATGCAACGGTTTTTGAGTACAGCTTGCCCGTCACTATAGCATAGCGACCCTCCAGGTCACTAATCTCACTTTGTTTTTCAAAGGGCACCTCCTGAGAAAGTAAAATCATCACCCCTCTCCTTTTCCCACCCCTGTAGGACGATTCAGTTACTACAGAATATCCACACCTCTGAAATTTTTTATGTTCGTCCGAGGACATATGGGTTTCCTGCAGTATAATAAGCCCGGTCTCTCTTTTCTGAATAGTTGATATAATCGAGAATGCTTTATAGGGTTACCAATCCCATTCACATTTAAAGATAAAATCAAAGTTGACAGCCATATCTGCTTCTGATCTAACCTTGCATGATTATTTCCTGCGTGTTAAAAGTACAATATATCCCCTTCCCACCGTTCTTATGCCTTTTCACCCCTATATTCAATAAGATTGTATTATTAGTTACTTTATGTACTGTCACTGATATAAGCGAATTATAATGTCTGCCTGTTGTTCTATTCCAACACCATAACACTGTCTGAGTGTTTGGAACTACACAAGGATCTAAAAGATTCAGCACTAGGCCTATAACAACTAAACATGTGCAGGCCTGTTGCAGTTTAACATTATACTTGATGCTCAGTACTTTTAGGCCTGCTAAAATAACCAAATGCCAACAGGGCATCAACTTTTTTGTACCAGCAAATTGTACCTGCTGTAACAGGTCTCTAAACCTGGCAAAAAATTTAAGTGGCTCCCAAGGTAGGGAGAGAACAGATACCTCTCCTTTGAAGGGGCAGATGTATGTGCCCTGAGGGGGAGTGTCAATGTGACACCAAGAGCCCCCAGCACCACTATTTCCCTGGTACCTAGTGGTGCAACAGGCCACACTGGAAATAAAAATGAGGAACAGAGACCCCCAGGAAATGGTCCCTGTGTGCCTCATCTCCAGTAAGGCCTTATAGGTACGTCGATCGTTTAGGGATACATTTCTGACCACTCAATGGTCAGGTGGGCATGCAGCACAACAAAAAATGCATTAAATCATGCCGCCTTTCCTGGGCTATTGTATAATTAAACAATAACTATGGGAGGACTATCAGCAAGCTTCGGGGGGGGGAGATGACCCAAGAGAAATTTAGAAACATTCTTCTGGTTCACTAACCTTTTCCCCCCTTCTATGGGCTTGGGAATATAGACAGAATTTCCATTTCCCACTGTCCCCACCCCAATCAGGCTTCCCCGAGTTATATTGTGTAGTCCCATTATGCAGAGTCACCTCCGCATCAGTATACCAGTTTCTAAGTCTCTGCAGAACCTCTCTCGCCACTTACTCCGGTGCAGGTTGCTGAAATCTTTGTAAAGGTTTTTTCACATCTTCTAAGGTTGCTTGACTCTGTCTCTTTCTGGAACCTGGATCTCTAGCAGTGTCCCAAACAGCATCGCGTAGGCCTTGCTGAGTTTTCCTGAGTGAGGAGTCTTCCTGGGTGGATTGTACTAGGCCCCTGAGTTGGAGTGCTTTCGTTGCTTCATCTGGTGTCTCAAAGGTTTGGGGGCCATCCGGAAACATAATGACTAGTCGAGAAGGGTATGGATTTGTAAATTTTAGTTGTTGTTGCTTTAAAAGATGAAGTATTGGAGCACAGGCCCTGCGCTTAGCTGAAATCGATGGGGAGTAATCGTTGTCAAAATAAATGCGCTTTTCTTTATACTTGGTGTCCCTCATTCTCCAGGCTCTGGTAAGGATAGTTTGTTTAGTAGTGTAATTTAAAAACTTCATTATGATGGAGCGAGGTCTTCTGTCTGTCTGAGTTGGTTTTGGCGATAGAGCCTGATAGACTCGCTCTATGTCGAATTTAAAAGCTGGGACTAATTGCAGAGAGTCGCAGAGGAGCTCCTCCACAAATTTTAAAATATCTCTCCCTTCCTCGTTCTCCGGAATCCCATGGATTCTCTAATTGTTCCTGCGCAATCTGTTTTCCAGATGTAACCCCCAGGTGGCGCTATCCCAAGGGCTACTACCCCTGCCTGACTGACTACTGACAGGTTGAGGGGTCTGGGTCCAATGGCGAGTGCCTCCACCCAGAGGTCAGGGTTTGCAGCAGTTAAACTAACTTGGTCACAGCCCTCTGGGACACTGTAACCCCCCTTTCTTCCCACTAGTGGCCCACACAATGCATCAGGAATATCTTCACAATGTACACTTACCCCCAGGACTGGCTCTGTCGACTGGACGCTGGGGACCCCCTGTAAAACAAGATGATACAATGCAAAAGCCACAGTACAATATTTTAACATAAACAAATACCTCTGACAGTGTAACTTTGCTGAAACAAACAGATTTGATTTATTTAAGGAGCTGTAACAAGGAAGGGGGAAATCAGGTTAATTAGGTTAAACACATTAATAATCACAGTACTGTGCACATAGTCAGAGTTCTAAACTGTCACTTTCACTGGGTACCCAGGATGGAGGGGGGGCTAGCCAGGGTCGGTGCAGCTGGTTGGGGCCCTGTGATGGAAAAACACTGGCACAATACCCAAATTGTAATCCTGAGCCAGTTGGCTCAGTTCATGGAGAAATGAAAAAAAAAAAAACAACAATTAGATGACACACTTGCAATTCGATAAACAGATGGCAGGGAGCTGCCCTGCTTTGTACTCACAAACTCAATGCTGGGAACTGGATGGAAGGCAGATTGTCTTGGATTGCCAGGAGGAGCAGACCCTGTGGACAAGGTCCTTGTGACTGGACCCCACTGCAGTTTAGAGCAAATGGATGTAGCCTGGATTAAGCTGGGGTTTACTTCCAGCTTCTTGCACTCAATTCACTGTACAGGGAATTTGAAACGCGATTCCCCACAAGCACTACACACATTTATATGTAAAAGGAAAGTACTATACCAGGCAAGCTGCTTCTCTATCCCGATCGCAATTACTGCACAATACCCGGGAGAACACACAGCAGATTCAGTTCCTGACAGACCGAGCGTGATTCAGCAATTTCTCTAGTCTTCTACAGGGTGAGCCTGGTTTCTACTCTTCAGATCTCCTTGATTTTCTTCACAGGTCGGATTCAGTCTGAACAGGCACTTGCACAAGCTGCAGACCAAAATTTAGGGCCTTACACGTGATTCCCGCGCTAAAACTACACACTGAAGAATCTCACAGATCCCTGTCTCTTCACTGCCCAAACTGATCTGATCTTTCCAGTAGACAGAGCTGGGCATTTCCTTTGAGTTCCTCCCAGTTCAATTGGCTGGTTTGGCTGTCACTCACAATCAGACTCCCCCTGTTGGTGCAAAAAGGCACCAAAGTCAAAACTACAATTCCCAGAGGCATCTGCCATACAGTCCCATTGTGGCTGGCTCAACTTAAGAGTCCAAGTTCTGATTTGCCAGCAGCAGGCTCCATTTTAAAGGTCCCCCACGCTGATTGGTCCAATTCAGCAGTTCAATTCCAACATAGAGGGGAAACACACACAGAGTCCCAGCTGCAATAAAACAGGTTAGATAAACTGCAATCTCACAAATGCTGCTAAATGCTTACAGGCAAACAGTTACAGCTTTCAGATGGGCTCCCTTTGCACTCTTAGCGACTGCAAAAATGGAGTGAATTGGCAGCAGCCTGGGTGGGATTCAGGCATTAGAACACACAGTCCCCCCTCCTCAATTAATTATGGTCACAAGCAGACAGCTCTTAAAGAGACAGTACCAGAGGCTCTAAAAGTACTCACACTCAAGCAGCTTAAACGCTGAACACCTCCAGATTTGGAGCATCTAAGCAAGCTCCTGGAAGACTTCTGGGAACCCCTATTTGCAGGGGGGTTACACCCTTCCTGGCCTGGGAAAGCTTGGCATCCGCGTCAAGCAAATACCCCCATAAGTTTCAATACAACCATATACATTTTCATCAGTATCACATTATGCTCACACATGTAATCATCAGTCAGTATATCACTTTACCAGAAACACATTTCTGAAGCTTTGCAGTATGTCACTCTTTACACAGTATTACACACACATTGTACCATAACTCAGGTTATTACCTCTTCTACAGTCGTGGCCAAAAATATTGGCGCCCTTGCAGTTTTTTCTAATTATGCACCATTCCTTCCAGAAAATTGTTGAAATTAAAAAATATTTTGGTATCCACATATGTATTTCTTTGGTTTGCAGTGGAATAAAACACAAAAAGCAGAAAAATTTACTAAGTCTTAGCTTATTCCACACAGAAATCCTTAAATGGCCTGGACAAAATTATTGGCACCTTTTAGAAGTAGTTAGAAATAATTAGATTTCAAGCAGGTGATTCTCCTTCACTTTGGAATTGAACTCACATGTGGTGAGTTGCAGGTGCCTGCAATATAAAAATCACTCATTCAGCCAGTTTGAATAGAGAAAAGGACTCATTCTCTTGTTTTGTGTCACTGTGTGTACCGCAATGAGCATGGAGAAAAGAAATACAGCCAGAGAATTGTCTGAGGAGGTCAGACAGAAGATTGTAATAAGCATGGACAATCTCAAGGCTTCAAATCAATCTCGAGACACTTGATGTTCCTGTTTCCACTGTACGTAATGTTATCAGGATGTTTAAGGCCCATGGCACTGTAGCCAACCTCCCTGGACGTGGTCCAGAGAAAACTTGATCGAAGATTGCAGCGCAGGATTGTTCAATGGTGGAGAAGCACCTTGATCAACTGCCAAACAGATTCAAGCTGACCTTCAGACACAAGGTACAACAGTTTCAACTCGCACCATCCGTCGCCAACTCAATGAAAGGGGGTTATATGGTAGGAGGCCCAGGAGGACCCCACTGCTGAGAGAGAGAGACATAAGAAAGCCCGACTGGGGTTTGCCAAAACACACCTGAACAAGCCAAAATCCTTCTGGGAGAATGTCCTGTGGACAGATGAGACCAAATTAGAGCTTTCTGGTAAAGCACATCATCTCTATGTTTACAGAAAACAAAATGAAGCCTTCAAAGAAAAGAACACCTTCCCTACAGTCAAACATGGAGGAGGTTCAGTGATGTTTGGGGTTGCTGTGCTGCCTCTGGCACTGGGTGCCTTGAACGTGTGCATGGCATCATGAAATCTGGAGATTACCAGGCCATTTTGGAGCGCAATGTTGAACCCAGTGTCAGAAAGCTGGGTCTCCGTCGAAGGTCATGGGTCTTCCAGCAGGACAATGACCCCAAACACACTTCAAAAGCACCCAGGAATGGTTCAAGACAAAACGCTGGACTGTTCTGAAGTGGCCAGCAATGAGTCCAGATCTAATCCCATTGAAAACCTGTGGAGAGATCTGAAAACAGCAGTTGGGAGAAGGCACCCTTCAAATATGGGAGAACTGGAGCAGTTTGCACAAGAAGAGTGGGCCAAACTGCCAGTAGAGAGGTGAGGGAAGCTCATCCATGGCTATAGGAAGTGGTTGATTGCAATTATTTTGACCAAAGGTTGTGTTACCAAATATTAAGTCTAGGGTGTTAATAATTTTGTCAGTGCCATTTCTTTTCATTTTCTGATTTAAAAGGATATATTAAATTCTGAATCAAAAACAAAGGTTCTGTAATATTAACAGAGAAATAAAGAATTGTGGAGACCAAATACTGTACTGTTATTAATTTCAACTTATGTTTAGAGGAAATTGTGAGTTATTTGAAAAAGTGCAAGGGCGTCAATATTTTTGTCCACGACTGTACATGAAACCTGAAGAGAGGGGGCCCTTCCCTATCAGCTACCTTGGGGCTGGATGGGGCAGGGGCACCATACCTAGAGGGCAACACAAGTAACTTGGAGTTAGCACTGATGTTCAGTTTGGGCAATGAGCTTGGGGACATACACTCCTTTATGGACAACATTGAGAGGCAAGTCCACAGGCCTCCCAGGGGAATCATAACTGAGGTGCACCACAGGCTTTACAGCTCGACCAGTCTTTCTAGGGGGAACTGTTACAGTCTCTGCACTCTGAGCCTCATTCTCAGCATTGTCCTCACTTGTCAGGGGAGTCTCCATTGGGGCAGAGAGGCTAGAACTTGGGGCACTTTCAGCTCCAGGAGTTACAATCTCTGAGTCCACAGCACTTGTCTCACATGGAGAGCTTTCTGACACTGACAGTGAATTATCAGGGTACTCAATACACTCTTCTTGTTCTGGTATGTCACCAGTCTGTTCCAGTCCATCATTTTTCTCCTCTGAAAGCTCAAACAGTTCAACCATACACAATGATTCCATATCATCCGACTTAACGCTTTGCACTTCACTTTCTGGGAGCATTGGCTCCAGGGACAAAGCTGGGGGCTTAGACAGTCCAGAAGGCCCAGTCTCATCTCCAGGATTGACTAGGGGATTACCGCAAAACAATTGACTCAGTTTGTAAGAAGGGTAGTATTCAAAACCACACTCACTTTCCTCTGACATGGACTGACAGTCATGTTCAACCAGGACTGGTGGAGGGGAACACTTTAACTCAGCTTCTGTAGATGCAGACTTTCTTGATTTCTTCTTAGCAGCAGCTCTAGCCACTGGTCCAGAGGGGGCATTTTCTCAGGGCTCAGACCCAATCAAGATTTGTCCAATGGCCAGTAAATGATTTCTATGCATTGTTTTAACATCTTTCAAATTATTCTTGGGCCTTACTTTGTACACAGGCAGATCATCTAGTTTGCCCACTACAATGTGAGGGAGATGGTGCCATCTCTCAGCAATCTTATGTTTGCCATGCAGTCCCAGATTTCTTAGCAATACCCAGTCTCCCTCTTGGAGTTCCTGTGCTTTCACCTTTTTATCATACCTTTCTTTGTTGGCCAGATTTCTTTTGGCAGCCATGGTTTGAGCCAGTTGGTACGCATGATTTAACTGGGCCTTTAACTTTTGCACATACTGTAAATAGTTGTCAGCTTGAACCCCATCAGGATAGACCCCAAAACACACATCTACCTGCAGTCGAGCTTCTCTTCCAAACATCAGGCGGTAGGGGGCGAACCCAGTGGCATCACTTTTGGTGCAGTTGTAGGCATGTACCAGGGTGCTAATTTGTTGGCTCCATCTAGGCTTGTCCTTTGGGTGGAGGGTGCCTAGCATATCTAGCAAGGTGCGGTTGAAAAGTTCAGACTGTGGGTCTCCCTGGAGGTGGTAAAGGGTGGTTCTGGACTTTCGCACTCATCCACAGAGAAAGCATCTCTTTGATCAGATGACTATCAAAGTCTCTCCCTTGATCAGAATGGATTCTTTGTGGAGCCCCATAGTGAACAAAAAAGTTTTCTACAAGTACTTTGGCCACAGAGGATGCCTTCTGGTCCTTGGTGGGGAAAGCTTGGGCATATCTCATAAAATGGTCAGTGACCACCAGCACATTACTAATACTTCTTTGATCTGACTCCAAACTCAGAAAATCAATACAGACCAGCTCCATGGGTGCACTGGTGGTAATGTTAACAAGGGGGGCAGCCCTCTGGGGCAAAGCTTTCCTCTGTAAGCAGCAACTACAAGTTTGAATGTGTTGCTCCACATCAGCCCCCATCTTAGGCCAATAGAATCTGGATCTCACCAAGTCAAGTGTTCTGTCTATACCAAGGTGCCCCATGTGGTTGTGTAAGGACCTCAGTACTGAGTCTCAAAATGCAGTGGGCAGCACTAGTTGTTGTTTGTCTACTTGTCCCCCTCTGTCTACTGTTTCTCTGTGTAACAGTCTATTGATCAGTTTCAACTTAGGACCTTCTTTGTATAACAATGCAGTTCTCAGATCAGTGGAACGTAATTTGGACACATCTTTCCCTGCATAGAGGGCTTCTAAAGCTGATTTGATCATGGGATTGCGGGATTGAGCCCGCAGAATACTGTCATTGTCCAGCTGAGGCAGTGCACCAATGTCTATTGCAGGAAAGTGGCAATAAGCAGCAGGTATGCAATTCTCAGAGGGTCCCAAACAATCCACTATACAGTCCACTGCGTCCGTGGACATTTGTTCCTCCCTGTCAAACTTCTGGCAGAGTGCTCGAATATCAGGGTCTGACAGTCTGACCCAGTCATTCTGGGGAACAGGCCTCCGGGAGAGAGCATCAGCATCTATGTGGTTCAGGCCTGCTCTGTATTCAACAGCATAGTCATATGTAGATAATGCAGAAAGCCACATATGGCCAGTGGCATCCAACTTAGCTGAAGTCTGCACATAGGTCAAAGGATTATTGTCAGTCTTTACTAGTATCTTAGTCCCATACAAGTACTCATGGAATTAGTCAACAATAGCCCACTTCAAAGCTAGGAACTCTAACTTATGTACAGGATAGTTCTTTTCGGATGGGGTCAGGCTTCTACTGGCAAAGGCCATTGGTCTCAGGCCATTCTTGTGCTCTTGGTACAACACAGCCCCCAACCCTTGCAAGCTAGCATCAGTGTGCAGGACATAAGGTTTTGTTGGATCAACATAGGCCAACACTGGAGTGTGGGTAAGTTGATATATGATCTCATGAAAAGCAGTCTCACAATCCGGAGTCCAGCGGGCCCCAAATACTTCACTTGGATGAAAATACACTCTTTCAGTCGCGAGGGATGCTGACTTTTTGTATCTTTTGTGGGTTGGGGGATACCCTTGAGTAAGGTTAAGTAAAGGGCGGATCACTCTTGAATAGTCCTTAATGAAACGCCGATAATAACCACAGAATCCCAGGAATCTTTGCAGTTCTTTTAGATTTTTGGGCTGTGGCCAGGTGGTCAAGGCCTCAACTTTACTTGGGTCGGTCTCTATTCCCTTGGTGGATACTATGTGTCCCACATACTTTACTGATGTTTGAAAGAATTTACACTTATCAATGAACAGTTTAAGGCCAAAGTCTTCCAGTCGGTCCAACACCTTGAATAATCTGCTTTCATGTTCCTCCAGTGAGCTGCCAGACACAATAACATCATCTAGGTATACCAGGCACTCTAGTAAGTTCATGTCCCCCACTGCATGCTTCATCAATCGTTGAAAAGTGGCTGGGGCACCTGAAATCCCTTGCAGCATCCTCATGAATTCATAGAAGCCAAGCGGACAGATAAAGGCTGTCTTCTCATGGTCCTCTGGGGCCATCGGGATCTGGTAGTACCCACTGCGGAGATCCAGCACAGAGAACCACTTGCTCCTGTTTAGGTAGTCCAAAGCATCCTGAATGTGGGGCATTGTGTACTGATCAGGGATAGTCCACTGGTGTAAAGTGCGATAATCCACGCACATCCTTACTGCCCCATTTGTTTTTCTCACTACCACAATGGGCGAAGCATAGGGGCTTCTGGATTCTTGTATTACACCAGCAGCTAGCATCTCTTGCAGGTGCCATCTCACATCATCTATGTCAGCAGGTGCCAGGCGTCGAGACTTCTCATGAAATGGCCTTTCATCATGCAGCCGGATATGGTGCTCAGCTCCTTGTATGCATCCTATGTCCCATTCCTTTAAAGAAAACACCTGGTCTCTCTGGGCAAGCTTCTCACTGATCCTCACTTTCCATTCAGCTGGCAATGGGGAGTCATCGAAATCAAACAAGTCAGGCATTACTCTGTCATTCTTCCCCGAACTCTTGCTACTGGGTAGCACGGCAGTGTCTGCACAATGCACATTAGCCAGGGTGCAACCTCTATTTACTCGAATCTCTCTGTCAGACACATTATGAACTTGAACCATTACCCTTCTGGCATAAGCATGGGCTCTAACAGGCAAAATACTAGGCTTGACCAGCAGTCCCTCTGGCAATTTTCCATCGCCTGGTGCATCCAACATTAATATTTTATTCTTGACATCTTTTCTGATACAGACCTCTCCCTGTAAGGTACACTGGGCATTTGGCGCCAGGATCAGAGACTCAGGATCCTTTTTCCAGACAACTCCAACCGGTTCCTCTGGTTCCACTTTGTCAGCATCTCTCTGTGCCTCACAGGCCTTCTTGATCATGGCCAGAATTCTTAAAGCTCTACTAGTCCTTGACCCCTGTTTTTCATAACACAACTGTGCCAGCCGTCCAAACATAAGTGCATTAGTCCCAATTAGTAAAGGAACCCCATCATACAGTCCAGTAGGGGGACACACTAAGGCCAGGGTCTCTACTTGCTCTGCCACCCCAGCCACGGAGGTGGGAAAAGACAGCCAAATTTGGATCTATCCCGAGTAGGGGTAGGCCTTCTCACTTAACCCCCAGACATGCAGCCCCTCCAATGGTTGCAAGGGTACATCAGACAAATGCTTCTGATACCAGTCTTGGAACATAATTGTCACTTGGGAGCCACTGTCTAATACAGCTTTTGTAGACACTCCATTCACCTTTACAGTGGTCTCCATGGGGGGACCCACTATCCTGGACCAGTTTGAAGAGGTGGTAGTGGGGGCCTGGGCAACTGACCTTGCCACAAAGGGACATGAGTTAACATTTTTGGGACCTTCACTGTGGTCATTTCGTGCACCTCTTAACCACTGTTTTGTGCTCCAAAGCTCTCCTTGTAGCCGGCTCACCACTCTCTCCAAGTCTTTCCAAGACCAGCATTCCCTCTTCATGTGCCCATCCTTCCCACAATTATGGCAAAATATGTCAGCTGAAGTTTGGGGTGACTGAAGCATCACATTGGGGGCTGCGGCATTGGTACTGTCAATAGAAAACCTTGGTGCCACCTCAGCCGGCGGTGGGGTGGACATTTGGAGACATCTCTTCAGTTCCCTCACTTCCATGGTCAAGGCATCAAGTTTCAAACTGTTGTCAACATGAGGTGCCTGGGTGGGCACCCCCACCCCCATAGCAGAAGCAGTCGGGCAAGTGTCAGTGCCCATACTCGTAGGAGCGGCCTTCATGATGAGACTGTCTGTTGCTTTCCTAATCTCCCTCAGCAGTTCAACCCATGGTGGCACACCCTTTTCATTCTCAAAGCACTCATTAACTGCCAACCCTTGCCCTGAACTTCACTTGATGGGTCACCCTCAGTCACTCGGGTCGTAGCAGCAGCTATTGGTGCAAGTCCCTCCCGGGGTCGCCTTTTCTCAACTCCTTGAATTTCTCTCATAAGCTCATCATAGGAGGGTGGGGATTCCAGTCGATTGGCCAAGCATAACTGAAGCAACAGCAGTTCTGAGAAGGGGGCAGACTTAAGGATCCTGTCCAGCCTGGTTCGGTCCAGTTCAATCGCTGGCAAACTACCCTTTCTGAGGCATTCTTGCAACAATTTTTCCAGCCGAGATACATACACAGACAACAACTCCCCTTGATACTGTTGTGCATTTCTTACTCTCCACCACAGGTCTTCATCGGAATCTGGGCTTCCATACACATTCTCCAAGGCCTCAAGATAGTCCTGTGCAGTTGCTTCAGGGTTACTGGCCCATTTGGCCCAAATGGTAGCCAGGGCAGGACCTCGGAGGCTCTCACTTACTCTCTTTCACGTTTCTGCTTCTGAGTATTGCCATTCTAGCACTTGAGGGGCAACATAGTCTATCCAGGTCTCCCAGTCATCCTCCCCTTGTGGGGTGGGGAGGATGCCAGAGAAAATTTTCAACCTGCGGTAAGAGTCATGTCTATTGGCAGGTACAGACATAGGGGCTTGCACTGGCACAGAAGGAGGGGCAATAACGGGTGCTGGAGGGGGAGAGGGTGTTGGTGTAGGAACGTTCTCAGGTGGCAATAATAGTTTCTTTAAATCCTCCACAGTTTTCCCTTCCTCCAGCAACAATTTAGCAAATTTCTCCTCAAAAGTTTCAGATAGTGGGGGGAGTTCGTTCTCCCCGAGGTCTTTACTGTCTTTAGTTATCACTTTCCAGGCAGTGAGGGCTTCTTCTGGGATAATGGTCTGTGGCACTTTAGAACTGTCTATAGGGTCCCTACACTCTATTAGAGCCATGAAAGTTTGGGCGACCAGATCAGCCAGCCGCCCCACCACCAAAGGGTTTCGTAAACATTCGACCTTGGAAAGTATTCCCTCTACAGTGTCCGTACTGGTACCCAGAGGGATATCCAAGACAAGTATAGCATTTTGGGGGTCGATCTTCTGTCCAGTACACCACTTCACCAACTGGTGTACAGCCGCTTCTGTTGGGGTACCCATTTATTTTTAACAGTAATTCGTAGATATGGCCGCTAGAGGACGCTAATCCCAGCAGTGCCTCCAAGATGTAACCCCCCGGTGGTGCTATCCCAAGGGCTACTACCCCTGCCTGGCTGACTACTGACAGGTTGAGGGGCCTGGGTCCAGTGGCGAGTGCCTCCACCCAGAGGTCAGGGTTTGCAGTAGTTAAACTAACTTGGTCACAGCCCTCTGGGACACTGTAACCCCCCTTTCTTCCCACTAGTGGTCCACACAATGCATCAGGAATATCTTCATAATGTACACTTACCCCCAGGACTGGCTCTGTCGACTGGACGATGGGGACCCCCTGTAAAACAAGATGATACAATGCAAAAGCCACAGTACAATACTTTAACATAAACAAATACCTCTGACAGTGTAACTTTGCTGAAACAAACAGATCTGATTTATTTAAGGAGCTGTAACAAGGAAGGGGGAAATCAGGTTAATTAGGTTAAATACATTAATAATCACAGTACTGTGCGCATAGTCAGAGTCCCAAATTGTCACTTTCACTGGGTACCCAGGATGGGGGGGGGGACTAGCCAGGGTTGGTGCAGCTGGTTGGGGCCCTGTGATGGAAAAACACTGGCACAATACCCAAATTGTAATCCGGAGCCGGTTGGCTCAGTTCGTGAAGAAATAAAAAAAAAAAAAACAATTAGATGACACACTTGCAGTTCGATAAACAGATGGCAGGGAGCTACCCTGCTTTGTACTCACAAACTCAATGCTGGGAACTGGATGGAAGGCAGATTGCCCTGGATTTCCAGGAGGAGCAGACCCTGTGGACAAGGTCCTTGTGACTGGACCCCACTGCAGTTTAGAGCAAATGGATGTAGTCTGGATTAAGGTGGGGTTTACTTCCAGCTTCATGCACTCAATTCACTGTACAGGGGATTTGAAATGTGATTCCCCACAAGCACTACACATATTTATATGTAAAAGGAAAGTACTATACCAGGCAGGATACCTCTCTATCCTGATCGCAATTACTGCACAATACCCGGGAGAACACGCAGCAGATTCAGTTCCTGACAGACCGAGCGCCATTCAGCAATTTCTCCAGTCTTCTACAGGGTGAGCCTGGTTTCTACTCTTCAGATCTGCTTGATTCTCTTCACAGGTCGGATTCAGTCTGCACAGGCGCTTGCACAAGCTACAGACCGAAACTTAGGGCCTTACACATGATTCCCGTGCTAAAACTACTCACCGAAGAATCATACAGTTCCCTGTCTCTTCACTGCCCAAACTGATCTGATCTTTCCAGTAGACAGAGCTGGGCATTTCCTCTGAGTTTCTCCCAGTTCAATTGGCTGGTTTGGCTGTCACTCACAATCAGACTCCCCCTGTTGGTGCAAAAAGGCGCCGAAGTCAAAACTACAATTCCCAGAGGCATCTGCCATACAGTCCCATTGTGGCTGGCTCAACTTAAGAGTCCAAGTTCTGATTTTCCAGCAGCAGGCTCCATTTTAAAGGTCCCCCATGCTGATTGGTCCAGTTCAGCAGTTCAGTTCCAACATAGAGGGTAAACACACACACAGAGTCCCAGCTGCAATAAAACAGGTTAGATAAACTGCAATCTCACAAATGCTGCTAAACGATTACAGGCAAACAGTTACAGCTTTCAGATGGGCTCCCTTTGCACTCTTAGCGACTGCAAAAATGGAGCGAATTGGCAGCAGCCCGGGTGGGATTCAGGCATTAGAACACACAGTCCTCCCTCCTCAATTAATTATGGTCACAAGCAGGCAGCTCTTAAAGAGACAGTACCAGAGGCTCTAAAAGCACTCACATTCATGCAGCTTAAACGCTGAACACCTCCAGATTTGGAGCATTCAAGCAAGCTCCTGGAAGACTTCTGGGAACAACCATTTGCAGGGGGGTTACACAGATTCTCACATTTCTCTTTTAAAGCATGCTGTTCATCTAGCAAATGCACTACCATACGTTCCAACCTGTCAGTCCGATCATCTAATTCAGTATGTTGCGCTTCAACCTCAGTAACAAGAGTTGAAAGTTTACTGATTTCTGTAGTTAATTCTGACCGGAAAGTATGAACTTCAGTCCTGAATTCCTGTGGCTTAGCTGGAATGGTAGTATTGCTAGGTTGTTGAGAGGAGGCTTCTTTTGGAGCCGCCATGTCTGGTTGGATCTCTGCAGAGCTTAATGAAGGGCAAGAGAATCCTGCCGAATCCTTACTTCTGAGGGTGCGTACAGTCCTTTTTTTTGCCTTCCATTCAATGCTGTGGCTCTCCCTGATATTCTTTTTTGATTATTTTTGTGTTTTATTTGTGAGAGAGTCTGGTTTTAGCCCAGGATCAGCAGAGCTAGGTTTTACCCTTGCATCCCGGTCCATGACGTCACCGGAAGTCTCGACTGTTCTGATAATTGATCCAGAAAAGCATTCCTGTTGGGTGTCTCACTATTTTCAGGCGGGCCGTATAGTCTTACGTTTTTACATTTGGCTCTGTTCTCCACATCTTTTTGCCCTTCCTGAATTTTATTTTGAGCAGTTGCCAGGTGCAGTACAATGCATTTGAGATTATCACCCTGCCAGTTGATGGCACTTAGCTGAATCTTGTATTCAGCAGCTTGGCATTGCAGTTTTTTAATGTCGGAGCTTACATCATCCACCTTTTGCATGATTTGCCCCATAGAAATCTTTAAGTTCTTTAAGGACAATGTCCATTTTTTTTCCTTTTTTTAGTGGATTTAAGAGGAGCTGTGTGGTTAGGCCCCGCAGATGTGAGGGAGTTAGAGGCCTGAGTGCATTCAGGGTCGGCCTGGTCTGGGAGCCATCCCTTGCCAGTTCCCTTCCCTGGCGCTGTTTTTTTCAGTCAGTCCTCTGCATTTTGTCTTGAAAAGTTCCTCCACCACTTTGTAAATGTTTTTGTAACCCCCACACCAATTTGGGGCTTACCTTAAGTGTTTCCCAGGGCTCCTGCAATGCCCACTGCCAGGCAATCATCCTGCAGAGATAGTAAATCGATGGTTATTTGTTTAATCCTGTTGATCTGTGTGAGAGTGCCATGATGTGCCTCCGCATCTGTCCTTTTAAGGCTATAGCCAGTGTGTATACAGTAAATGGTCAGGGCTGGGTACGAGTGTTTCAATGCTCATGACTGGCCAGGCGCCATCCTGATTTGCTCCACTCTGTGGTCAATAGTAAAGCAGAGGGAGCGCTAGCTATTACTGTAAATATTTACTTCTAACTTGTTGTTATATTTAAATTAAAGTGCTTGTTTAACCTGCCTTCTTGCAGCTTTTGCATTTGAATAGGAGCCACCATGTTTGGTCTGGGACTTCCAGGAATTTGGACTAGTTGAGACACAAGGGGCCTTGAGGGGTCCTTAGTTCAGGTGTCTCATGGGAAAAAGTTGTAGTTCTTGTAGTTTTACAGGTTGGCACCTAAAATGACAAATGGGAGCACCAGAACTGTGATTGACTACTCCCCAAGCCAACCACAACCCAGGAAATCCAGATTAGTTCAAGAACTGTTAGAAAAAAGTGTTCAGTTGCTGTTAGAGCTGAGAGAGTGAGCAGCTTGAGCCATCAAGAGGCAGCTCCAGGAAAGAAGCAGAGGAGAATCAGCAGGAAAAGGCCTGACTTGCCTCCCTGCTATTATTTTCCAGCACTGGACTACCTGTTAGCAGTAAAATGGATTAACCTGAAAACTATTCTTAAACTGTGTCAGTTAGCCCCGAGGCTCCGAGGAGTATAGCGTGAGCTTTTGGACTGAGAGGAGCTTCTGTGGAGCGTTCGGCCCGAGAACTGTGATCAGAGACTGTTTCTATAGAATAAAAGGTTTGCTCAGTAAATCGACTGCAATTGCGAACTGGCCTGAAACCAAACTGAGAGGTAGAAACGTGAATGTTGTTTCCATTAAATGTGCTGAATGTTTATCATGGGTCAAGGCCTGCTGTTCAGGGACTCCTGATTGCCAGAAAGGAGCCTACATTTACAAGTGACCAAACTGCTTGCCAGCTGGAGGTTTTCATCAGCAAACAAACTGAACTTTGCCAGAAGTGTTTGTCCACCTTGCGCTCATGCCAAACCCAGCCCCAAGCTGATATCCTTGCACCAGTTACTGTTTTCTCAGCAAGAGATCAGCTTGGGGATCCAGACCCTGCACAGCAAGAAATCGTAGGTTGTGGCCACATGGAGGGAAAGGCCGTGAAGCGGAGGTGAGACATGCAGGCCCAGCTTCCCTATGCTTTTTAGTGCTCTCCCAACTAGTCTTCATATCACCAGGCCATCTTCCTCCAACTGGTGTCATGAGTAAACTCAGGGTAGCTCCCTGCAACATCTCTTTCAATCATTTTGTGGTACCATCTGATTTCGTTTGTGTGTTACAGGGTTACACTTTACTGGGCCAACTGGCCGAGGATACAAATAGCCAAGGGTTTTTAGTTATTGCATGGGTAACTGCCTTTGTTTCCACCAAGGGCTGCAACAACAGCTGCACCCCCAGGCAACTTACAGGCTAGCCATCCACAGTCTGGGTACCCAGTAGCTGCAAAACTGTGCAGTGGATCTAAATGCATGCATACAAATATGCCCTGGTTTAAATCCAGTATAGTAATCATTCATCTAGATTTGCCTCCTTCGTTGTTCAAATTCCCCTTAATAAATAGATTGGTCTGTTTCACTGTTACCTTGCCTCACGAATATCTCATTGCCTGGGTAAAGGTTAATGTGTCCGGAGGGAATGTATTTAAACATGCATGCCTGTCTTAAATACTGTTTTACATGGGGATCCAGCGTGTATGCTGAAGACCAGATCCTGGTGGTAAGTGTATGGGGTGTGTGCATATTATTAATGCTTATTCCTAACTGTGTGTTAACTGCTGCAAAGGGCTGTTCCCTATTACAAGGCATTTGGTCACTAGGTGGGTTTGTGGGTAGTCATAGTTTCCCAGAGGGCTATACCAGGTTAGGTAGATACCCCCACATACTTGGGTGGAGGCACCAAAATATTGAACTCAGGCCCCTCAATCTGTTGTCAGAAGTACAGGCAGAGGTAGTAACTCGAGAGATAGCGCCACCTAGGGGTTCCATCTTTGAAGGCACCACTGGGCTTAGCACCCACTAGTGTCCAAAACCAAAAATTTGCAACTAAAATATTTATGGGTACCACTGATGAACTGGCTGTGCAGCAGTTAGTAAATTGGTGTATGGGGAGTGAGACTGATCCCCAAAATGCACTTTTGTTGCTAGACATACCCATGGGCACTAGCAAAGACATTATAGAGGAGGCACTTTCAAAAATTGAATTTTTTGAGGAGGCTGTGGTAGTAAGTCGACTGGCTGATGTGACCGCTCAGACTGTAATGGCCCTAATAGAGTGTAGCAACCTCATAGACGGTACCAAGGTACCCAAGGTTATAACCATTGATGGGTGTTCAGCAACCTGGAGGGTGGTAACTAAGGATGGTGAGAGTTCTTCAGAGCCACAACCCCCACCCTTATCTGAAAGTTTTGAGGAAAAGCTTGCCAAATTGTTACAGGATGAGGGCCAAACCCTCTAGAATTTAAAAAAAATTATGTCAGCCTCCTGGGGGTACCACTCCCCAGCACCTACACCTGTCCTGGTGCCTGCTCCCATTCCAGCTGCCGTATTAGTTACTGTGCCCACTCCTGAACTTACACCAGCCCCAGCACCTATTTCCGTACCCTCAGTCAGTCATGATTATTATCGCAAGTTAAGGGTGTTCTCTGGCACCTTGCCCACGCCTAATGAGAAGGATAATTGGGAGACATGGGTAGACTAGGTTGCTCCTCTAGTGCAAGAATGGCAATGTTCTGAGGCGGAGAAGAGGGAAAGGTTGAGTGAAAGTTTCCGATGTCTGGCTCTGGATGCTATCTGCGTAGTGCAGGCTGATAACCCAGGGGCATCTGCAGAGGACTATCTGGCTGCCTTGGAAAATGTATTTGGAAGCCCAGAATCAGGAAAGGATCTTTTGTGGAGGTTTAAAACAATCCATTAATGTCAAGGGAGCCATTGTCTGTGTATGTACCTCGCCTTGAGAAGGCTCTACAGAAATGTCTTAGGAAAGGCAGTGTGGCTCCAGGTGAGCTAAACCAAATTAGGATGGACCAGGTACTTAAGTTTGCCTCATATTCTGAACTGTTGTTGCTCAAATTATGACTGGCAGACCGATGGAATTTGCCTCCCTCCTATGACTGGTTGATGAAAGAAATCCGGGAGGCTGAACAAAGGAGGCCACTTTGGGGGCCCCCCATGTACTGTATCTGCCACTGCCACACAGGTTACTGATAGTGTTCAGGTGGGTGAAGTTCAAGGGCTGAATATAGCACCAGGTGAGCACAAAGAGACTGTTAGGGACTCTCTGCAATTGACAGAGATACTTAAAGAAATCAGAGAACTAAAGGCTGGTGCCACCACTAAGGCTGCCTACTCTGATAATGACCCAGATACCCATCAAATCGCATCTGCTATGGGAGTGGGAGTGCACACTCAGGTGCCCCCTGTAGATGGCAGCATAAAGACTGAACTAAGTGAATTGTCTGCCATGGTGAAGGAATTAATAGGACGTAGTATGCAACCTTGGGCATGGCAAAGAGAGAGAGAGAGAAGCCAAACCGAGAGCCTCTGCTGTCAGTGCCCCCTGCTCAAGCTCCAAATATGTATACCTTCCCACTCTCTAACTGTGAATATTGGCTATCTCCCAATTCATCATGACAGCCCAGGCGGCCTAAAGATGGTATGTTCTGCTACCACTGTAGGGAGGATGGTCATACTAAGAGAACATGACAGTTTCATGAAGATTTAAGAAAAGGGGAATGCTAAGCTGTTGAATCAAGTCAAGCAAAACCATCCCAAATCCTCTGGCAAGCCTTCATCCAAGTCCTTTGTGAGCAAACTATCTGTCAATGCCCATGCCGGTACTTCCCCTGACTGGTCCGAATTAGTAGGTCCTTCAATGGAGACCACTGTACATATTGACGGTATCCTGGCCCGAGCCATATTGGACAGCGGATCTCAGGTCACTGTACTATTTAAGGACTGGTATGACCATCACTTGTGTGACCATCCTCTACATCCTCTAGATGGACTGCACGTGTGGGGTTTAAGTGATAAATCTTACCCATATCTTGTTTACCTAAGAGTATGGCTCTCTTTCCCATCCACCATGGCTGGCGTGGATGAGCCCGTGGAGACCCTAGCTTTGGTTTGGCCCCAGGCTGGCTTATATGATGGAATTCCCATATTGACTGGCACTAATGCACACATGTTTGACCATCTAACCCAGATGTGTCAAGAGAGATAAGCCAAGAAAACTGGATGAGATTTACACATTCAGGCCATGGTAAAAAAGGCTTATGAAATGCAAATGCAGAACCAAAAGAATGATAAGAGTGAGCCAGTGGAATATGTCTGGAAGAAGGATCCAGCGCCTCTTGTCTTGCCACCCAATGCACAGTGCAGTGTCAGCGGCAAAATGTGGATGCAGAAAGATGTAACAAACAAGATACTTATGCTGGACACCGCAGAGGAAGGAAAGCTGCCAGATGGGCTTCAAGTCAAACCTAGAGTGCTGCCTGTCGGAGCCCATGCCTATGCTAGGAGAGTAGTAGTGCAACTCTGCAATGTGACTGACAGAGACATTAAAGTCACTTGGGGCTGTACACTGGCCAAGGTATATTGCACAGATACTGCTGTGTTACCAAACAAGTGCCACACAGAGGAGGATGATGAAGTGACTCCAGATCTATTCAATTTTGGAGAATCACCCATTCCCCAGCAGTGGAAAGATAAAGTCAGACACAAGCTAGCACAGTGAAGTAAGGTATTCTCATTAAAAGAATGGGACTTCAGATGCATCACAGGTGCTGAGCACCATATCAGGCTCCATGGCGAGAGGCTATTTCGAGAAAGGTAATGTAGATTGGCACCAGTGGACATTGATGATGTTTGACGCCACCTCCAAGAGATGTTAGCAGCTGGAATCATCCAGGAGTTCCACAGCCCTTATGTATCCCCCATTGTAGTGGTTCGAAAAAAAAATGGCTCAGTGAGAATGTGTGTGTGTATTACATGACACTCAACCGAAGGACCTTACCGGATCAGTACATAATGCATCGCATCCGGGATGCCACTGATTGTTTCAATGGAAGTCAGTGGTTCTCCATCTTAGATCTCAGAAGCTGGTACTACCAAGTCCTGATGGCACCAGAAGATCACGAGAAAACTGTTTTTATTTGCCCCTTGGGTTTTTATGGATTTCTACAAATGCCCCAAAGCATATCTGGAGCACCAACAACCTTCCAGAGATTAATGGGGTGAGCTGTAGGAGACATTAACTTTCCTGAATGCCTAGTTTACCTGGACGATGTCATAGTGTTTGGCAAAACACTCAAAGAGCATGAGGCTCATCTGTTCAAGGTCCTGGACCGGTTAGAATAATTTGGATTGAAATTATCCATTGACAAGTGGCAGTTCGTTCAGCAATCTGTAAAATATGTGGACCACATTGTATTTTCTGAAAGCATTCAAACAGATCTGAGCAAAGTAGAAGCTTTAACCACCTGGCCAAGGCCTAACAATCTTAAAGAGCTTGAAAGATTCTTAGGCTTCTGCAGGTATTATCGACACTTTGTAAAAGATTATACAAAAGTGATTCACTCACTGCTAAATCTGACCCAAGGATATCCACCTACCAATCAGAAGTACAAAAGGAGCACTGTTAAAGAAGGCGATAAAGTCTACTTCAAGCCCAGTGAACCATTTGGAACCAGGTGGACCCCTGATTGTGACACAGCATTCTATGACATCATTCACCAGCTCACACATACTCCAATTCTCGCCTATGCAGATTCAGCTAAACCGTATGTACTACACACTGATGCCAGTCTGAGGGGACTTGGAGCAGTACTTTATCAGGAGTATGAGGAAGGATTACACCCAGTGGCATTTGCCAGTAGAAGTTTGGTTCCGTCTGAAAAAACTATCTTGTACATAAACTTGAATTCTTTGCTTTGAAATGAGCAATAGTAGACCAGTTTCATGAATACCTATATGGCGCTAAAATACTGGAGAAAACAGACAATAACCCCTCACATATATCCAAACCTCTGCCAAGTCAGATGCGACTAGACACAGGTGGCTGTCTGCTCTTTCAATGTATGATTATTCGGTGGAGTATCGTCCAGGCCTCAATCACATTGACGCCGATGCTCTGTCTAGAAGGCCTTCTTCCAATCCTGAGTGGGTGAGAATGTCAGAACAATCTGTAAGGTCCCTGTACCAAAAATGTGACCAAGGAAGAATACCCATCTGCTGCCACTGTGAACTGCCTAGTTGATTGCTTGGGGCCTCCAGATACCTATGTTCCTGTAGCTCACTGCAACTTTATGGCTTTGGATATGAGAGCTCTAACTCAACTCACTCCAGCAGACATTCAGAGGGAGCAGTAACATGATCCTATGATCAAGCTTGTTCTAAATGCCACAAACAAAGGACAAGATGTTTCTAAGCTACAGTTCAATGATCAGAGGACTACCTTACTGTTCAGAGAGGGGCCTAGAGTTAAACTGTGAGATAAACTACTGTACAGAGAGATCACAGAAGAACAAGGCAAAGCTGTTAAACAGCAGCTGGTGTTGCCGTCCAAGCTTAAATGTGTGGTCTTAAGAGCACTTCATGACCAGATGGGACATTTGGCAGTGAAAGGACAGACGACTTAGCCAGAGCCCATTTCTACTGGCTCAAACTGAATGTGGATGTGGACCAGTATATTGAAGCAGATGCCTACAAAGAAAGGCCCAGCCCCAGAAAGGAGCAGCATCCTTGGTTAACATCGCTACTAGTGTGCACATGGAACTTGTATGTATTGACTTTTTAAGTCTGGAACCTGATGCAAAAAACATCTATTTTTATTTATTTATTGTTTATTTATTGAAATGTTTCACCAGGAAGGCACGCTGAGCAACAAGTTGCTCATTTCCTGGTGTGACCTGGGGGGTAGGGAACAATGGGATAGAATATAGAGAAATGTTACAATGTTGGAATACAGTTTGCTTACTTACATGCAATGAGAGCAGGAGGGATTACAGGTGGATCACATTGGCTAACAATACAACAGTTAACTATAGCAGATATGAAGACACATATAACAATTTGGCAACAGTTGGTGACAGTTGGTAACATTAGAACACATATAATAACTTGGCAACAGTATGTAGCACTAGATGGTAAGGTGACACAATAGTAATTGGTAGCCACTAGTGTAAAATAGATATTCAAGATTTACACCGATTGGAGCAACGAGAGGAAGAATGGAAAGAGAGAATGAAAAATTGCGGAGGGCAGAATAGAAGAAAGGAAAGGAAATTTATGGAGAGATGCAGGCAGAACATGATTTTCAAGGGAAACAGAGACAACGGGGTGGACTAAAGTGCATATAAGAGGAGTATAGTGGTAGGTTATAAGTGCTTAATTGAGTGTAGGGGTAGGCCAGTGTTAGGCTATGTTAACCAGAAGAGGGGTAGGAGGAGAGGAGGGGAGAGGAGAGGTAGAGTGCGGCAGGATGATGAGAGAGAGGTATTGTAGGTGGGGAGTATCTGGGGGGGAGTTGAAATTCAACAGTGTCCTATTATCCCTATCTGGGCAGGGCAGTGGACAGCTCTACTGGTAGGACACAGGTTATAAGCGATGAGAGTTATTTGTATATAGTGATGCGAGAGAGGGGGATGTTGGGGAGGGATGTGTGGGAGGGGGTAGCAAAGGTTAACTATAGTGGGGGTAGTACCCCACCAGTGTGCTGGGTGACCCTGCCTGCACAAGGCGGTGATCTAGCAGTGACTGAGGGGGTGCAGTAAAAGGAGAAATAGGGGAAAGGGGGTAAAGTTGTTGCCCACTGTGCACTATGGATCCTGCCTGCACAAGGCAGTGATCAAGCTCACAGGAGGGAGACAGATTAAGGATAGAGAAAGAAGGGGGAGGAACACTTTAGGAGGAGGGAGAGTAGGGGACTAGGAGGAGCATGATCAGAGGGAAACAGGAGTGGTGGGGAGTAGATATATGGTAATATGGGCTTAGGGGAGATAGCAGGGGGAATAGGGAGCTTCATGGCAGCACAGGAAGGGGCAAGGAAGTTCTTGAGGGCAGAGTTAATGGAGCAGCAAGAGGATGAGTGGTGAATTTGAGGGGGAAGTGAATTCCAGATTTTTGGAAGGTGATAAGAATAACCCGATTGGCCAATAAGGGTGTAGTGGCATGGGACCACCAGAATTTGTGAGTCCATAGATCTTTACTTTGGATGACATCAACAATGTACTCATGTTTAGAAGGGACAGGGAAGGCAAGAAGGGGGTAGGGGTTGCCTATATGTCAAGAAAGGCATCAGTGTTACTGAAGGGCAGGAGGAGGAAGGGGAGACTGAGCTGTTGTGGGTAACACTAGGTAGGAAGATGGGTGAATCCCTGTGGCTGGGGGTGGTATACAGGCCACCTGAGCAAGGAGAGGAAGACAATAGACAGCTAGCTCAGGCAATCACAAGGCTGGCACACAAAGGTGTACTGCTACTGGTGGGTGATCTGAACCTCCCAGATGTTGACTGGGAAATCCCAGATGCACCGTTGGCAAGGAGCAGGGAAGTATTAGTCGAGCTGCAGGGGGTATTCCTTCAACAGCTGGTCAGGGAACCAATGAGGGGAAACAACTTGTTGGATGTGGTCCTGACTAACGGGGAGAGTGTGGAGGAAATGCGGGTGGGAGAAGCCTTGGGCACCAGTGACCACAGCTTGGTACGGTTCAGGGTCAGGGCAGGGAGGGAGACAAGTAAGGCTAATGTGACAGTCATGGACTTCAGACACACAGACTTTAATAAGATGATAATGACAGGGAAAGAATGGAGGGTACGGAGAAGATTGGAGCAGTGGAGGAACCCTGGGAAGCTATCAGGGGATGAATTCAGGAAGCAGCAGAAATGTGCATAAAAAAGATCAGGAAGAGCAAGAGGGGGGGAGAAGACTGCTCTGGTTCACTAAGGAGGTGGCGGGGCAGTCAGGGAAAGGAGGAAGGCTTTCATAAGATTTAAGATGACACTTAGAGAGGAGGATAGGGAGGAGTATAGAGAGAAGAGGAGTCTGGCAGGGAGGAAGATCAGAAGGGTAAAAGCAGCCACTGAGGAGAAAATAGCCAAAAGGGCCAGGAGGGGGGATAAAATATTTTTTAGATATGTGAGGGATAGGAAAAGAGCAGGGCAGGGGATTGCTAGACTGAGGGGGAAAGGAAGGATAAACATGGAGCAGGACTATGAAAAGGCAGAGGCACTAAATGAGTATTTTAGCTCGGTGTTCATGGAGGAGTTGGAAGGCAGGGGTTTCATGCTTGCGCCTAAGGGGAAGGTGGGCAAATGGATGGATCAGAGCCCATTCACTGTGGATAGAGTCAGAGATGAGCTGGATAGACTAAGGGTGGACAAGGCAATGAGACCTAATGGGTTGCACCCCAGAGTGATCAAGTAATTGAGGGAGGAGCTGGCCGCACCCTTGACAAGGCTCTTCAACCTGTCCCTGGAATACAGGGAGGGTGCCAGAAGACTGAAGAAGAACTGATGTAGTGCCCTTGCACAAGGGAGGTAGCAGGGAGCTGAAGGAGAACTACCACCCAGTCAGCCTCATGTCTGTGGTGGGGAAAGTAATGGAGGCATTAATCAAGGAGAGGGTGGTGAATTACCTGGAGGAGTGTGGCTTGCAGGACAGCAGACAGCATGGCTTCACCAAGGGGAAATAATGCCAAACCAGCCTAACTGAATTCTTCGATTGGGTGACTCAGGTAATCGACCAGGGAGGGGATGTGGACGTGGCCTACCTGGACTTGAGCAAGGCCTTCAACACTGTCCCTCGTAGGAGGTTGGTGAGCAAGATGGAAAGCATGGGGTTGGGAGGGAAAATAGCAGGCTGGGTGGAGGCCTGGCTAGTAGGGAGAACTCAGAGGGTAGTGTTTAATGGGGTGCACTCCGAGATGGCAAGGGTGAAGAGTGGAGTGTTGCAGGGGTCAGTTTTGGGTCTGCTCCTCTTCAACATCTACTAGTACATCAGTGATACTGGGGAGGGTTTGAGAGGGAGGGTGCACCTATTTGCTGATGATACAAAAATCTGCAACAGGGTGGACACCTCAGAGGGGGGTGGAAGACATGAGGAGGGACCTCAAGACACTTGAGGAGTGGGCCAGAAAATGGCAGCTGAGGTTTAATGCCAAGAAGTGCGCTGTGATACACCTAGGGAGGAAAAACACAAAAGCATGGTGCACGCTGGGAGTGGAGGAAATCAAAGAATCAGAACAGGAAAGGGATCTGGGGATCATAGACTCCTCAAACCTTAAGATAGGTTTCCAATGTAGTAGTGCGGTGGGAAGGGCCAATGGAATGCTGGCATGCATAGGCAGTGGCATTACTAGCAGAAGGAGGGATGTTATAATGCCCCTCTACAAAGCCATGGTGAGGCCGCAGTTAGAGTACGGGGTTCACTTCTGGAGACGACACCTCTGCAAGCATATAGATGCATTGGAGAGGGTTCAGAGAAGGGCAACAAAGATGGTGCAGGGTATGCTGGGGAAGACATACGAACAGAGGCGTAAGAAGCTGAATCTGTATACGCTGGAAACAAGGAGGGAAAGGGGGGACATGATTGAAATCTTTAAATATGTAAAGGGGTTCAATAAAGTAAGTGAAGGGGGTCAGCTGAGGTGGAAGGAGGAAGGGAGCCAGAAGTAGAGGGCACAGCCTCAGATTGCAAGAAAATAGATTCGGGGCAATGTGAGGGGGTGCTTCTTCACAGAGAGGGTGGTAGAGCCCTGGAACAGACTGACAGATGGAGTAGTGGGGGCTGAGATGGTGGAGGAATTTAAGAGGGCATGGGACAGGTATATGGAACTGAGTATTGGGGAGGGGGGGCAGGTGGGGAGGGGGGTATGTGAAACGGGAGGGTTGGGCAGACTAGATGGGCTGGAAGGGTCCTTTTCTGCCATCAGATTTCTATGATTCTACTTGTCATAACAGATCACTTCACCTGTTATGCACAAGCCTACTCAACCAAGGACCAGAAAGCAGCCACTGTGGGCAAGGTGCTTGTTGGAAAATTCTTTGTCCACTATGGCGCCCAACAGCGGATTTATTCCAACCAGGAATGGGACTTTGTAAGCTGCTTAATTAAATAAATGCTCTCTCTGGGGTGTGAGAAAATCAAGAACCACTTCTTATCACCCCCAAGGTGACCCCAGACCTGAATGGTTTAATCGAATCTTGCTGGTTATGTTGGGCAGCCTTCCCCCAAAAGACAAGCTGAGGCAGTCAGCATGTAAGTGTTCTAGTTCATGCTTACAATTGTACTCAAAATGATGCCACTGGTTTCTCACCATATAAACTGATGTTTGGCCGGGAAGCCCAATTGCCTGTAGATGTTTGCTTCAGGTGTCCCCAGATGGGATTGAGGTTGATAATTATCTTCAATATGTGCAAAATCTCAAGGCTCAGCTCAATCATGCATAACAATTCGCTCACACTATGGTTGCCAAGAAGAACCTTGCCAATAAGGTGAGACACAATAAAGGAATAAATGCTCAAGAGCTACAACCTGGAGACCGTGTTCTTATGTGAAACCTAGGTCTGCACGGAAAACACAAGACAGCTGATCAGTGGAGTCACACTCCGTACATTGTCCTCATCAAGCTGGATGATCTGTCAGTGTAAAAGTGTGTCCAGAAAATGACCCACAAACTGTAAAGACAATACACCGGAACCACCTCTTACCCACTGGACAAATTATTATAGACTCTGTACCGCAAGCTGATGTTCTCACTGGGTCTGTCACCAGATCTGCTTCTCGAAAAAAACAAGTCAAACCAGCCTCCTGCCTTGCAGCAGCTCAGGCCTTCCGCAAATAATGCTGTTGTCAATAATGATACTGAATCTGAGTCCAATAAAAATAAATATGGGCATGTGTATTACCTTTCCTTTGAGCTGGCACAGTTATTTCAGGAGATCCCTGCTGTTGACATAGGAGATGACGCAGAGCCTTCAGAACTGTCTGGCCTTCCAGCCTTCTCAATTACCTCTGTACTCCCTGACAGTGAGATACACAGTGTAACTTCAGAAGTAGCTGACTCGCTACATCTTATAGAACTGTCAGAAACTGAAATGGCTGCCTCTAACCAAGAGAATAAGGACCCTCCTAATGAGTCCTTACCTGACGCTGAGATATCTGGGCCTAGTGAATCTGACCTCATCTCGGAAAGTATTGCTATTTCTGAAAGTGCTAGCAGTGTGCTAAATGATTCAAATGTTGTCGAGATACCTCTTATGGATAAACCAGTCCACAGAAAAAGCAAATTCAAGTGATACTACAGATGCAAGTAATACTTCCAACTCTGAACAAACAAGGAGTGCAGGGGTGCCCCTTCCATCAGAAGCTGTCTTATTGGTGGACGATGAGCCGGGAGTAGCTAACCAGAATGCTGATGCTGAAAAGATTGTGCCTGTGCCCCATGCCTAGAAGATCTGAAAGCGCTGTCAAACCTGTAGTACACCTTATGTATGATTCTCCAGGAAAGCCTGTAGACCTTCCTATGTATTTGATCCATAAAGGGGTGTGTATTACAGCACATTCCCTTCCTAAGATAGCATACAGTACACTGCAGCTGCTAAGTTAGTGATAAAACCCTCCAACCAATATACCCATAGTAATTTTACAAAAAGACTAGAGTTAGCTGACAAGTTCAGATTACCAGTCATGTGGGTTAGTGTACAAAGAGTGGTACAAACAAGTGTAATGCATATGACTAACTGAGCTAGAATGAAGATAAAGATAGAATGTTTGGAATGAAAATGTAATTGTTTAAATGATACTAGTGTCTATGAAAATGCTATTTACGAATAAAGTATTCCCTATTATTGGTACTGATTATGATACTGTGCATTAATGTATACAGTAATCCATGGCTGCAACCTGTATATAGTAAAGAGTAGTATTTCACTAAGAACAAATACTTATAATGTATAGACTTGACGCGGACACCAAGTTTCCTAGGCAGGAGAGAGTGTAACCCCCCACACCAATCTGGGACTTACCTTAAGTGTCTCCCAGGGCTCCAGCAATGCCCACTGCCAGGCAGATATCCTGCAGAGATAGTAAATCCATGGTTATTTGTTTAATCCTGTTGATTTGTGTGACAGTGCCATGATGTCCCTTTAAGGCTATAGCCAGTGTGTTTATAGCAAATGATCTGGGCTGGGTCTGAGTGCTTCAAAGCTTGCGACCGGCCTGGCACCATCCTGATTTGCTCTACTCTGCAGTCGATAGTAAAGCAGAAGGAGATCTAGCTATTACTGTAAATATTTACTTCTAACTTGTTGTTATATTTAAATTAGAGTGCTTGTTTTAACCTGCCTTCTTGCAGCTTATGCATTTGAATGGGAGCCACCATGTTTGTTCCAGGACTTCCAGGAATTTGGACTAATTGGGACACAAGGGACCTTGAGGGGTCCTTAGTTCTGGTGCCTCGTGGGAAAAAGTTGTAGTTTTTGTAGTTTTACAGGTTGGTGCCTAAACTGACAAATGGGAGCACCAGAACTGTAATTGACAGCTTCCCTAGCCAGCCATAACCAAGGAAATCTGGACTAGTTCAAGAACTTTTAGAAAAAAGTGTTCAGTTGCTGTTAGAACTGATAGAGTGAGCAACTCGAGCCATCGAGAGGCAGCTCCAAGAAGGGAGCTGAAGAGAATCGGCAGGGAAGGGCCTGACTTACCTTCTTGCTATTATTTTCCAGCATTGGATAGCCTGTTAGAAGTAAAATGGATTAACCCGAAAACTAATCTTAAACTGTGGCAGTTAGTCCCGAGGCTCTGAGGAGTGCAACTTGAACTATTGGACTGAGAGCAGCTTATGTGGAGCGTTCAGCCCGAGAACTGTGATCAGAGACTGTTTCTATAGAATAAAAGGTTTGCTCAGTGAATCGACTGCAACTGGGAACCAGCCTGAAACTGAACTGAGAGAGGAGGAAACATGAATGTTGTTTCCACTAAATGTGCTGAATGTTTATCGTGGGTCGAGGCCTATTGTTTAGGGACTCCTGATTGCCAGAAAGGAGCCTACCTTTACGAGTGACCGAACTGCTTGCCCACTGGAGGTTTTCACCAGCAAACAAACTGAATTTTGCCAGAAGTTATTGTCCAGCCTAGGGCTAATGCCAAACTCGGCCCAAGCCGATTATCCTTGCACCAGTTACTGTTTTCTTGGCAAGAGTCCAGCTTGAGGATCCAGCCCCTGTACAGCAAGAAATCACAGGTTGCGGCTACCTGAAGGGAAAGGCCATGAAGCGGAGGTGAGTCATGCAGGCCCAGCTTCCCCGTGCTCTTCAGTGCTCTGCAACAGGTCTTCATATCGCCAGGCCATCTTCTTCCAACCGGTGTCGTGAGTAAACTCAGGGTAGCTCCCTGCAACATTTCCTTAAATCATTTTGTGGTACCATCTGATTTCATCTGTGTGTTATAGGGTTACATTGGACTGGGCCAACTGGCCGAGGATACAAATAGCCAAGGGTTTTTTGTTATTGCATGGGTAACTGCCTTTCTTTCCACCAAGGGCTGCGACAACAGCTGCAACCCTGGGCAACTTTCAGGCTAGCTATCCATAGTCTGGGTACCCAGCACCTGCAAAACTGTACAGTGGGACTAAATGCATGCATACAAATGTACCCTGGTTTAAATCCAGTATAGTAGTCATTCATCCAGATCTGCCCCCTTACTTGTTCAAATTCTCCTTAATAAATAGATTGGTCTGTTTCACAGTTACCTTGCTTCACGAATATCTCATTACCTGGGTAAAGATTAATGTGTCTGGAGGAAACGTTTTTAAATGTGCATGTCCGTCTTAAATACTGTTTTACATGGGGATCCAGGGTGTATGCTGAAGACCAGATCCTGGTGGTAAGTGCATGGGGTGTGTGCATATTATTAATGCTTATTCCTAACTGCGTGTTAACTGCTGCAAAGGGTTGAACCCTATTGCAAGGTATTTGGTCACTAGGTGGGTTTATGGGTGGTCATAGTTTCCCAGATGGCTATGCCACGTTAAGTAGATGCCCCCACATACTTTACTTTGGGCAGAGGCACCAAAATATTGAGCTTGGGCCCCTCAACCTGTTGTCAGTACAGGCAGAGGTAGTAACCAGAGAGATAGCGCCGCCTAGGGGTTACATTTTGGGACTGAAAAAGTAGCACTGAAGAGGGTTATTAGGCTCTAGCTAGATGCAGTTGTGCAATCAAACAGCCATAGCAATGCTGATCTCACCGGACGTCCCACATGGCCTACTAATCTGATAATCTGTTATATTTGAGCCAAGTTATGCTGTCTCTTTCCTCATTCCTGATGTAAACAAAATATAAAACAAGGTAATTAGGGAGATTTGGGTTCATGTACCCTAAGCCATATGTTCACACAGAAACATAGAATTTGTCAACGGATAAGGACTGCTTGACTCATCTAGTCTGTCCGGGTTGTCTCTGCCTATATTGTCACCACAGACCCTACCTAATCTCAGGCTACTCCCTACCTCCTGATTTTCTACTGTAATTCTTTTGTGCCTATCTCGTGCATGCCTAAAGCCCACCATTGTTTTCACTCCTACCACATCCACTGGCATATTGTTCCAGGTGTCCACCACTCTTTCAGTGAAGTAGTACTTCCTAACATCCCTCCTAAAATCTGGAGCACTTGCCCTCTGAAAAATACTACCCCCATACCTTGTTCACTCACATGAGGTATTTATAGGTCTTTATCATGCCCCCTCCTCCATCCTTTCTTCCAGGGTGTACATGCTGAGATCCTTCAGTTTCTCTCCTCATAGGGCTTATAATGCAACCCCTGCACCATTTTAGTTGCCCTTCTCTGTACAACCTCTACCCTGTCTATGTCCTTCTTGAGATGTGGTTTCCAGAACTAGACACAGTACTCCAGGTGGGGTCTCACCAATGATTGATACAGTGCAGCACCACCTCTCTATCTCTCTCCTGTTGTTGGTGATTACCCTCCCCATGCACCCAAGCATCACACTGGCCCTGTCTATTGCCTTGTTGCACTGCCCTGCCACCTTGAGGTCATCAGATATGATAACCCCAAGGTTTTTCTCCTGCTTTGTAACTGTCACTACTTCCCCCTATTTTATACACTGCCATAGGTGCATGATTTTGCCATTTTTGCATTGAAAACCATACCCTTGGCCACTCCTCAAGTTTTCTCAGGTCTATGGTCATTCTCTCCACACCATCTGGAGTATCTACCCTATTGCAGATTTTGGAATCAGCTGCAAAGAGGCATACCTTTCTTTCTAGCTGTTCTGCAATGTCACTTATGGGAGCGACTGAAATCTCTGTGCCACATATTCAGCCAGCAGTGCCTGCCCTGACCTGTGCTTGCACTGCATTTGCACTTGCACCAGTACACTGCCACCAGGATATTCCGATGATTTGCTCTGATGCTAACAACTTTGAATACTGGGCCTCAGTGCAGTGTACATGTGTAGTGCAAATGCATAGCCCTGATGCGACACTTCATAGCAAGGTGTGACACAAGGCACTTATGCAACACTGAATATAGCACTGTATATAGCACTGTGCACAGGTGCAGCACTGGGGGCAGGGGTAGTTGTGGGTGTGAGAGGAGGGCACAAACGAAATGCGCATAATACAGCAGCATAGGTGTCAAAATAAACGTCACTTTGTGCAATGGCCAATGGCACATGAAGAAAACAAACCAAAAATACACACAAAAGCAAGGGCAACAGTCTGTAGAAAATTGGGGAGGGAAACAAAGGAATACAGGCAACTGTTCATCAGTAGAAAGGAGGGGTAAACAAAGTAATAAAGGCAACTGCCCATCTGTTGAACAGTTAGGGGGAGACAAAAGAATAAGGGCAACTGCCCATTAACAAAAGCTAATGTCCAAAGCCCACAGATTCAAGGACCTGTAGCTGATGGCGGTTATGGTGGCTACAACCACTGGATAGCTACTGAAAGGTCCTGGATGATCCTGGTGTTCTTCTCCATGCTCCTGACCAGCATGTACAACAGTCAGACCTGGCAGTGGAGCAGATCATCCCTGACCTCCAGCAGCATGGTATAATGTCACCTTCCTGTGGTACTCCGGGCACCGATGGAAAGAAAGACACTGACCTCACCCAGCTGTGCACCCAGGACAAGGAACAAAGGAGTGACATAACTTGCATAACAGAAGTACAACCAGCTGACACATGGGCCACCATTACACACATAGGTGGAGGGAGTCAAACAGTGACAATGGACTGTGCGCGGCCTACCAGAGACAGCACTGTGGACCTGAACAGAAGAGGACTGCATAGACAATGAGTTTGCTATGCTGCAACGGAGCATGACTGAGCTGTGCAAGGCAAACATAACTCCAGCGGGTATGCAGATGTGGGAACACAGCACATGTAACAGCAGCACCAAGCCAGAGCTTGATAATCAGTGCAATGGCCCAAGTGGCTAGGAGTCACACATACACTCACACCTCGTGCCCTGTAGAAGAAGAATCAGCATTTATATAGCGCTTTCCATACACAGTATCCCAAAGCGCTTTACAAGCAATGCTAGACTGGTAGTGAAGTGACTGAATGTGTGGTGGCGGCCATATCGCACATCATCACCCACACACAGCCTGGATAATTGCATGAACCGGTTTATGGGAAGGGGAATGTTGGCCAGGACACGGGGAATGTTCCCTGCTCTTTGCGAAGAGTGCCTTGGGTTCTTTTACTTCCACCTGGACACCCACCAGGACAACATCAGGATGGGCAGAAGGGACCTCGGTTTAACATCTCATCCGAAGGACGGCACACCCCAGCAGTACAGCACCCCCCAATACTGCACTCGGATGCCAGCGATTTTTAGGTGCAAGTCCAATCCCGGTGTGGGACGAGAACCCACGACCTTCTGATCCAGAGGCGGATGTGCTACCAACTGAGCCATGCTGACACCTGACCTGTAGTACAGGCATTCAGCACACAGGCCAGCACAAGTGTGCAGGACAACAGATATTCATAAGCCACACTGGTCATTGGCAGGGGCAGACCCAGGCATGCGTGCATGCATGCACACACACAGACACAGTATGCATAGCACAGCTGTATATGGATGGGACTGTCATGCAGCATTGTGTGCAGCAGGCAGGGTAACACATGAGTAAACTGGTATTGTACATGGATGGATATCTGACACACTGTACCACGGTCACCACAACAAAAGAATGAGATGCAGAGCCACCTGGAGGCACAATCCATCCCAGCAAATGCTGGTCCCGCACTAAGGAGAGGGTTTCACCTGATACAGAGCCAATGCAGAACACTGGCACTGTGAAGGCTCAGTTGGGTTGTAATGTATGCATGGTTCCACCCATGCACCTTGCAATGATCAGACTCTGGACATCACTGTGTTGGTTAGACATTAGTGACTATGTATAATAATGTCAAACAAATATGGTAAGGTACATTCAACTCCTATCAGTGACCACCCCACAAAAATTGGGGGACACACAACTGAGCGCTTGCATAATGTTACTAAAAATAACTTGAGGGAGTGCTTCCTACCAACCAGAGCGCTCCTTTCCCCCTGTGCAGAGACACTCTTATTCTGTGAAGAAAGTCTCACGTGCAGATGCCCTGGAAATGGCACATTCTGGGACAGTTTAAAAAAAAATAACATTGAACACTGCCTCGATCTATAATATATTAATACATCCTCCATCACCACTCCTTGCGGGTAAGAGTGGTTTCACTTGTGTTCTGCTCTAGCCAGAACAGCTCAGCTTTGCTTCGCTGTTCTCTCTCTTTCTCGAGCAAAACGTGTGTGAAAGCACTCATCCCACAACAAGTGGCTCTGGGGGATGTATTAATATATATAATGCTCTACCAGCCAGGAATGCAAGTGATAATACCACTGGAACATCAGAAGGAGGGGAACACCATAATGTGGGAGAAAGCACTGGGACCTCACAGAGTGACTTTATCTTTAGTCTGGAAGGTCAATAAGGATCACAGGAGGTACTTATGGACCCATCATGTTTAAACTCTTGATTATGCCCACCATATAATACAACTGTGGCAGTTTTTGAAGGACTACGTGAAGAAGACTTCAAGAACTTGCTGAAAACATCCAAACATAGCTGTACTTCAAAATGACAAGAGAGGAAAGGCAAGCCTTAAATACCATTACCATCAAGCCTGTGGATGGGGAAGGGCAGTGATACATATGGACACCTTTAAATACATACTGGAGGTGGAGAGACAGTTAAATGATATTTTTTTTACAGGGGGCTACCCACTGACCCCACCCTCACTTTTAAACGGGAGATTGATGCTTTTTTTTGTCACAGGCATTGTAGAACATCATCATACCTGAACATGTGTTTGATTTCCTTACAGTGGCTCAACCGACTTGGGCTGTCATATACATTCTGCAAAAAGTGCACAAAAACCTTATTGATTCCCCAGGATGCCAGATAGTCATTGGTATTGGTTCCCTAATGGAACCTTTGTCCCACTAAGTAGATGCTTTCATCAAGCCATTAGTGAAAAACTTATCATCTTTTGTGAGAGACGCATCTGACATTGTGGGCATCCTGGGGGACTTACAAATGGTGGATAGTTGGTAGCTTGTATCCGTAGATATCACAGCCCTATACACCAACATATCTCACAGGGCAGACTTAGCAGCACTCCAGTTTTAGTTGAATAGTGAAAGAGAATATGACACAGACTTTACTTCCTTCTTGGATGAATACTCACCTGTTATGCCTTTCTGTTCCAGGAACAATTTTCTCTGCAGATCCAGGGTATAGCTAGAGGGCTACCTTTGCTCCCAATTATGCTGAGATGTACTGGGGACTATGGGAAAAAACACATGTCTATGATTCTCAGACTAATCCCTTTCTCAGTAGGATAGATCTGTGGAGGTGATTTTATAGGTGATATTTTGATGGTGTGGAAGGGTGACAGAGAAGAGCTGGACAGATTCATCTGCTACATGGAAGAATTGAACCTAGATCTATGGTCCATGTTACTGACAAGCAGGATGTCAGTCAGCTTCCTTGATCTTACTGTAAGTATGACAACAGATGGTGCAGTGAGAACTGACCTGCACAGAATGACAATGCACAGGAATACCACACTGCTAGCATTGAGCTGTCACCCTAGACACTCAATACAGAGTATCCCCAAGTCCCGGTTCCTGTAGGAATCATAGCGAAAATGCTGACTACATGGCAAGAAGCAGAGAAATGACTCAAGAGTTTTCATAGCAGGGGCTACAATGAGAGTTGTAACATGGCTCAGTCTCACCCGCTGAAATGCAGCACCAGGATTCGCCGAATGGCCACAGCTGACTGAAACTGAGCGGGTATTAAGCCACAGGTAACGCCCACTCGGTCAGTACCAGCTGTGGCCATGGAGACACCAGAGGGTAGCGGCCCACTCCATCACCACCGCGAGCCCCCACCGGTGGTGCTACAGAGCCGCCAAGCCCCGCTGTCCTCCGCGGCACCCAGAAGCGTCCGACCCGAAGACAGCAGGCACTCACTGCGAGCCCTCCTGCTCCGTCCCCGACCACGCACCTGCAGCAAGCCGAACCAGAGACAGACGTCCTCTCCGCGCCAGCCCTGGAACCCCAGTGACCCACCCACCCAGGAGCCCAGCAGCGCACCTCCGATGTGACAGCCGAGGAGCTTGACAGCCAGCCCGCTCTCTGTCCCATGTCCTCTGTCCGTGGGGAGCTGCTACTGCCTTTGCGGAGGTGATGCGGTAACATAGGCTCATCGTCGCGCGGCGAGCCTATGTTACAAAGCGCGTTAATCACCTTCAGCGTTAGGCTTCGCTAGGATTAATCGCTCGGTGTTGGACCCTCGGCACCAACCCCCCCAGCGGGCATTAATCCACCAGCAGATCCATCCTCTGGCAGTGATTAATGCTTACTTGTAACATGGGTATTAACCCTGGGGAAAAAGAGCAGAGTGATAGGATGAAATAAATCAGGTGATCAGTTTCCAGCGGGTATTAATTATGCAAGTAATGCCCGCTCCTGCTGTTCCTGTGACATCCAAGAAACAGCAAAGGCACACACAATAATTACCGCTAGTATAGTACCACAGAAAAAGCAGAACCACAATGCACTGTTTAACAGCACACACACATATGGCATCCCAACCCACCGACCCAAGGGGCATTGTCCTATCTATACGCACAGTAGAACTAAACGTCAGCAAGAATATCGATATGTAATTGGGCAGTGAGTTCTCGCAAGTATTGTGGAGAGAGAGAAAGACAAGTAGACAAGTCTGACCTGGGAAAGAACAGCAACCAGCGACAGAACGTGTGCAGTGCAAGGAAGTAAATCTGTGCAGCATCACAGCAGAAACTGAATTGTAAATATGACAGAAAACACAATTTATGTAAGCGTTAAGTAGCACTCAGTGGTGTAACAGTGTAAAAATGTTGCAGGGATAAAAGAAAGAGCACAGAACAGTACACAGCACACAGGAAAAAATTGCACATTGCCGACAGCTACCAAATATGCAAATGACACGGCTTTCAATCTCAGTAGAATCAAGAGAGATAGCTAACACAAGAGAAGCGATGTAAAAAAGAATTTGTAAGTATAGATTTTAAAAAGATATGTTCCATACCACTATTCAGTGTCTTCCCTTAAAATCACAAACATATAAATGTGTAAGAAAAAAAAATACCACTGTATAAACAGATGTGGTTGTGAGAAAATGAAAAGCAGTATAGAGTTCTATCTTCCAATCATATTTTGTGAAGCACTGCATGTATCTTAATGTATCATGTATTACAGGTAATAATGCAAGATTATCCATTTGCACATTGCCTAGGTTACAGCAGCATTAATCCCCTCCAGAGTCGGGGGCTACTATGGGATTAATGCCTGCTTGGTGGTTGGAAGCAATCGGCCACACCCCCCCCCCCCAACCAGGCATTAATCCCTAGTAGAGCCCTCCTCTGTCGGGGATTAATGCTTACATGTATACAGGGAGCACATATGCATGGCTTACAAACAGATATGAGGGAGTTGCTGAAAGTTAGGCCAAAACCCCAGTCAGAGTTTCAGCGACCACATATTGCAGACAGACACAAGCTATTAAAAACTTCAGCAAAAAGAATTAGAATGTACTTAGGTCTGACCCAGTGCTGCAGAATTACACAGCACAACCCCTCAGAATTGTGTGTTAAAGCGGACCAGATATGTCAGATATGTTATACAGCCTCGCAACCTGTTATAGGACAACCCACGTACATAGCTACCCCATATGGGAACTTGCACGTCGCAGCAGATCATGCAAGTTCTGCCTCGTCAATGGTTAAAAACCACAAGCTTTACCAGTGTAAATGCTAAAAAAATCTTTTGACATACATGCATTCATCAACTGTGACTCGATAAACATGGTATATTTGGCAACATGCGAGTGTGCTTCTTTTTAAGTGGACGAAAAAAGTAGGAATTTTAAGGTCAGAAAAGGCAAGCACCTAACAGCAATAGCAAGACACGATGCCAGCAGCACCTTAGCCCAACACGTGGCTAGCCGTCAGAAACAATCAGACCCCTCTTTTTTTGTATTATATATTTATTGATTTTTCAAGCAAATCTTACAAAGCAAATACACACAGGAGGATAGCAGTACATAGTATAGCACAAATCTGTTCTCTTACAAAGTACTAATGAAGGACACCCCCTCTTGAGGTACATCATAGGGGGAAATAACGTAGCATATATCATCAATAAAACAGGTTAAAGTAATGCATGCAGCCAGGAAAGCCCAAGGGGATACATATCAAGGATTAATTATATACCAAAGTCCCTTTTAAAATTGCGACTATAATAGTCTGCTTGAATCCCACAGTGCTGTAGCCAGTAATAAAATGCTAAAGACATTTTAGATTTCTAGGAAAAAAACCGAGAAGTTATCAACATCATAAAAGGAAATAGCTAGGCATCTTTATACAAACTAGATCCTCAACTAAGCTCATCATTACAGCTCGTATAAAACCGTAAGACGAGAGCACTGTAATGGTGCTTACACAAAAACAGTGGGTCCCAACCTGGCGATCTAACCTATCAACAGAAATGCTGTCCCAACAGTAATAAGAAAGAAAAACAGGCATGGCACATTGACAGCAGATCTATATAAGTTCAAACGTCCTAAGTCTGTAATGATAGGGTGTCATATCTACCCCAATCCATTCGATCATGAAACTGAAGAACGTAGGCAAGTCCCATCGCAGCCAAAAAAGACATATGTCCTCAAGCTCCACATAGTTATGCCATACATTCCAGGCCTACCATGCGCTTCAATCCGCATCTGAGAAGTCGTTCTCATTTCCTTCAGCAGACTCTGATTCCAGCTGAGAAATCATTCTCTCGCCATCCTGCAATTCATTAAATAGGTACTGTTTCCCCTTCCAAACAATGCGAAGTTTAGCCAGTAGTAGTAATTGATGGGGGATTTTCTTTAATCTCAGCTGTTCTCAACGCCAGTCAAAGGCTTTGCACCATTGCTGAGTACTATAGGAGAGGTCAGGAAACATTTTCAGAATGTCTTCCACATATTTAAAAACCTACAGCATCAAGCTACTGCCAAAGCCCGATCCCTGTCCCCGATACCCGTACAAATGATGAGGAAAGTTCATTCGCCCATACAGTCAGTTGCTGCATGGTGGGGGGTAATGCGATAAGCTTTTTCTATGTGTGGGGGGGGATGGGACTCTTCCAGGCCTAGGATAGTCGGTAACATCATTGTAGCAAAGGCTAGGGGATCATCACCTTCAGCCCCTTCCGAGAGGCCAAGGATTCTCAAGTTCTTTTCCCTTGCCTGATTTTCAACAGTCTCCAAGTGTTGTCTAAGGAGCAAGTTTTCTTTTATCAGCTTCGCAGTTGCATCAACAGTTTTTAACACTGATGTCTCAGAGCATTGAGTAGTCACTTCACACTGATCCATACGAGACTCTAAAGCAGACACCCGAGGTGTAAGGGTGTTGAACTTCTTGTCAAGTTCTTGAACTGATTTGACCAGCTGATGCAGAGTAGACAAAATGTTAGTCAGCGAGGCTTCTTCCGCTGGTTCGGGAGCTGAGTCTGATGCTGCGCCGTGCTGCACAGGGCTATCCTCTCAGTTCTGCCACCTCGGAGTAAAGAACTCGCCTGCTGCAGCCGCTGCTCCTTTATTCTTGCCCATATTAACACTGTGGAATAACTATGCTCACAGCTCTCCAATTGTGTTTCAGCAAAGGAGTTTAAATGAGAAAAGCCTAGTTTATTCAATTTAAATCCAGATTTCTCCCGGGAGCTCAGTCTAACTGCTGCTTCCTGCTAGACTGCTCAGCAGCGCCCCCAGACCGCTCTTTTACAGTTTGTGTTCTGGATCATGTAAGAGTAGGTAAAAGGGAGAGGGGATCTGGAGAGTCATGTGCTGCAAACGGAGGGTTGTGGATGGTCCAGTTGGAAGAGCTGCACCCCCAGGGACTTAATGATCATTTTGACTATGTGCCTTCCGTTAAGCCAAGATAAAATAACATTTGCCTACACAGTGTATTAACTACAGTTATGTTCATCTTCTATTTCATTGCTGTTATACATCAGATGGATAGTTCACACTCAGGAAAAAGAATGAGACAAAGCAAATCAGAATCCACATGCCAAGAGTTAGCAAGTGGATATACACAAAACGTATTTTAGTCTGTTTCCTAATGAAACTGTACCACTACTAAAGCATGCATTTGCTGTTTTAAATTACACTGTATGGGTGTTTGTAGGTTAGTACTATTCTGCACTGATATATTATACTGTGCAAACACACAAACAGAACTCCTCTGTGCTACAACATGGCGGTCGTCTGCAAGCACCACAAATGAGGCGGCTAACCTCCACAAAATAGCAAAGTCCAAAATTCTGTGGTGCGCAAGGAACACAGAATGCAATATTGCCAGTAAGCAAATATTTTTACTGCAATAAATGTTAGTACAAAATGATATGCGAACTGCAGAAATGGGGCTACCACACTTCACGTTTCTGCAGTTCACATATCATTTTATACTAACATTTATTGCAGTAAAAATATTTGCTTACTGGCAATATTGCGTTCTGTGTTCCTTGCGCACCACATACTTTTGGACTTTTATATTATACTGTGTACTGTCACTTTAAGTTACCAACCATAAATGACCTTTGGAACCATACATACAAGATTCCTGATGATGCTGGTGGCTCAGCAAAACCAGTAGAGAGTTTTTTTCATTAGTATGTATGCCACAAGGTAACTTTGCTATTTGCTCTTTTTCACTCACGCATGGAGCACTTAATAAAGTGTCTGCTTGGAATTTGGAGGTCTGGTGCCACTTTTTGTTGTTTGGACATTTGGATTTCTGGGCTGAGCACAGCCTGTCTGTAGTGGAGTGCCATTTTTGTGACCCTTGTGTTGTTATGTATGCTTGGCTCTGCCCATGTACCATAGAATGACCACACTCTGGATGTCACTGAGTTGGCTAGACACTACTGACTATGCATCACAATGTTGAACAAATATGGTAAGGTGCATTCAAAGCCCATCGATGACTCGCCCTGCCATTGACCCCATGACACATAAGGTCATATCTAGTGAGATGCAGTGGTGTGACACACACAGTATATGTGGTACTGGAAATGGCACTGATGCGTGCAGACTGACACAGGCACTATATGCCCCAGAAGGCGTGTCACATGGGTGTACCAATACAACAGTGGCCCGTGCCTACCTCTGCCAGACAGATATGCATATCTAGTCCAGACCATGTGGCACAACAGACCCGACTTACAATGACAGGCATTCCCCCCAGGGCTATGAGCATTACTGCCAATGCCCTCGAGTACCAGGTCTGTAGCACAGGGGACATGCCACTGCATGGCCTAATGCATGCCAAAGCACAGTGCACACACAGGGCAGTATGTCTGTTGTAATGATGAGTGAAACAGCCTCAACACACCACAGTGTCTCTGGTTTGACAATGCCCTAAGGACCAGGTGAGTGTCCCCAAACACCACTGCATAGGAATCGCCCTCACAGGCAAGCATGCAACCTGGCAAGACACTCAAGGGTATCCTGCTCCAACTGCAGAAACATGCAGCATAGTGTACCCATGCAACCCAGACTGCAAGACAACAAATGTGGGGTACATATGTGGATGCCTTTCCATTGACCATCCTTCTACTCTGTGAACACTCTGGGCCCCATCACATCAAGACATTTCCTCCCACTGCCACTGGCCCTGGTCGCCCTGCTCTTGCTATCTGGCTCTGGCTTGGACCTGCTGGGCCCTGGTGTCTGTGGAGGAAGACAGAGGAGACGTGAGTATTTTTAAAGGCAGATTTCTACAGCAGAACTACTGTAATAAAATTACAATTACAATTAAATGTAGGGGTGTGTGAGTAACGAATATTATATCCCGAATACCATGAATAATGCGCTATTCAGTATTAGGGAGCTGAATACTGAATAGTGGCACTATTCGGCCGATATTCGAGTTGGCGTTCCTGTGGTATTTTAAGATCTCGCAGGACTTGTTGGGCAATCGCTGGGCATTTGCCAAGCCAGATCATGTGACTGCCACATTGCTGCAGAGAAAGATGTAGTGGAGATAGCTCTGAGAGTGGGAGAAACACAGAAACATAGCAGCAGATAAGGACTGCTTGGCCCACCCTGTCTGCCCATTTCCCTACCTTTCAGATAAACTGCAGATCCTAGATAGCCATCAATCTACTTCCTCCTACCCCCCCCACCACTAGAATTGCCTTATGTCTGTCCCATACATTATTGAATTCCCCCACTGTTTTTGACCCCACTACCTCCTCTGGAAGGCTGTTCCATGCATCCACCATCCTGTCTGTGAAAAAATACTTCCTCACATTGACCTTGAGCCATCCCCCCATTATCTTCAAATTGTGCCCCCTTATTATTGCACATCTATTTTTCTGAAATATGCTACCCTCTTGGACTTTATTGATTCCCTTGAGGTACTTGAAAGTTTCTATCATGTCCCCCCTCTCCTTCCTTTCCTCGAGGGTATACATATTAAGTTCCTTTAGTCTCTCTATGTATGGCTTCTGGTGCAGACCCTGCACCATTTTAGTTGCCCTCCTCTGGACTTCCTCCATCCTGTCTATGTCCTTGCAGAGATGGGGTCTCCACAACTGGATGCAGTACTCCAGATGGGGTCTCACCAACTGTCTGTACAGAGGGATAACAACTTGCTGTTTTCTGCTGGTGATGCCTCTCCCTATGCATCCCAGTATCCCTCCAGCCCTACTTATTGCCTTTTCACATTACTTGCCTACTTTTAGGTCATCTGATATGACTACCACTATGTCCTGTTCCATTTTTGTTGTTAGTCCCCCCCACCTCTCCATTGTGTACTCTTCCCTTGGGTTTGTGTTTCCCAGGTGCATTACTTTGCACTTTTATGCATTGAATCTAAGCTGCCATACTTTTGACCATTCCTCCAACCTTGCCAAGTCCCTTTTCATCCTTTCCACCCCCCTTGTGTATCAACCCTGTTACAGATCTTTGTGTTATCTGCAAAGAGGCATACTTTTCCTTCCAGCCACTCCACAATACGAACATATGAACATACAAAATTTGGCAGCAGAAAAAGGCCATTTGGTCTATCAAGTCTGCTCGATTTTTCAGCTAGCAGCCCTATTCTGCAGCTGCCCCTCCCTCCTCACACCCCCTCCCTTTATCCTCCCTCTTGCCCTGTCATAGCCCCTTTTGAAGTAGCCTACTGTTTTACAAGCTACTACCTCTGCTGGTAAAGCGTTCCACCCTGCCACCACCCTCTCTGTAAAAAAGTGTCTCCTTATTTCCCTCCTGAACCTTCCCCTTCCAATCTCATGTCATGGCCTCGAGTGTCCCTCCCCACCCTTACCCTGAATAGCCCTTCTGTACCAGTCTTGTTTATCCCTCTCATGTACTTGAATGTCTCGATCATATCCACTCTGTCCCTCCTCTCCTTCAGCGAGTACATGTTCAACTCCTTTAGCCTACTCTCATATGATGAGTTCCCCAGTCCCTGGATCATCTTAATTGCTCTGTGCTGCACCCCTTCCAGTAATTTAATGTCCCTTTTCAGGTACGGGTGCCAGTACTGCACACAGGATTCAAGATGAGGTCTAACTAATGATCTATACAGCAGCAGAAACATCTCCCCCTTCCTCGGCATTATCCCCCTTGCGATGCAACACAGCATTTTGTTGGCCCTTGCTGCTGCTTTCCTACACTGTGTCAAGTTGTTCATTGATCCCGTGATGACCACCCCCAGATCCTTCTCCTCCTCAGTCTCCACCAGCTGCACTCCCTCCAGCTGGTAGTTTCTCCTTGGATTTTTTACCCCAAAATGCAGTACCTTACACTTATTGGCACTGAACCCCAGCTGCCAGTGTTTGACCAGGTCTCCAGCTTTTTCAGATCTTCCTGCAAACTCTGCCACCCCTCTGTGTCATCCACCACTGCCCCTATCTTGGTGTCATTAGCGAACAGGCTGATCACGCTCTTGATGCCCATGGAAATGTCTGCAATAAATATCCCAAATAACACGGGTCCCAGCACCAAGCCCTGTGGAACCCCGCTCGTTACTGCAATTGGGGATGAGGGTTCCCCTTCCACCACCACCATCCTCTGTTGCCTTCCCTGCAGCCAGTTGGTCACCCATCCCACCATTTCTGCTCCTGCCCCGTGCCTTCAAATTTTATTCCATATCTCCCATGTGGCTCTGAATCGAATGCCTTGCTGAAATCCAGGTACAGGACATCCACTGCATGGCCCTTGTCCATCTGCCTAGTTACCCAGTCATAGTAACCTACCAGGTTGTTTTGGCAGGATCTGCCTGCGACAAAGCCATGCTGTCTACTGTCCTGCAGCCCACTGAACTCCAGCAGGGACACCAGGCTCTCCTTTTGGATAATTTTCATTAGCTTCCACACGATGGATGTGAGGCTCACCGGTCTATAGTTCCCCGGTTCATCTTCGGGGCTGCTCTTATGCAGAGGAACCACGTTAGCCAACCTCCAATCCTTGGTATGCATCCCGAATTCAGTGAGGCATTGAATAGGCCTGCCAAGGACCCAGCCAGGAACTCTGCTAGCTCCTTCAGTACCCTGGAGTGAATGCCATCTGGCCCTGCTGCTTTGTCCACCCTCAGCACTCTCAGGCCCTCCAGCACTCTACCTTCTGTAATCACCCCATCTGTTACTCCCTCTCCAGCATTTGCTGCTCCCCCACCCCCCTTGGGTAACACCTCCCCTCTCTCCTTCATAAATACCGAGCAGAAGTAGTCACTGAGTACTTCTGCATTTTCTCCCCCCTTCTCTACCCATCTCCTGTCCTTCTTATTCCTTATTATCTGTTCTTTACAGCTCCTTTTCTCCCTGATGTACCTGAAGAAGCTCTTCTCCCCCTCCTTAATGCCTTGCATCAGCCTAAGCTCTTTGGTGGCTTTTGCTGTTCTTACTGCCCTTGTCACCTCCCTTGCCTCCTGCAGATACTCCTCCCAATCCTCCCCCCTCCCTGATTTCCTGTATCTCCTAAAGGCCACCCTTTTTCTCCTCACCTTTTCCATAACCCCCTGCTCATCCAGCTTGGCCTTTTTTACTCCGAGTTCTGCTACAGTAACTGGTAGCCTCTAGTATCCCCTTGTTAATGAGCTCCCATCTCTAGTCTGTGCCCATACTAGGCTGGATCCTGGCCAGGTACCCACTTACTACCTCCCCCATCTTTGCAAAATCTGCCTGCCTGAAATCCAGCACCTTTGCATTGGATGCGTGGCTCAGTTGGTAGCACATCTGCCTCTGGACCAGTAGGTCGTGGGTTCTCGTCCCACACCGGGATTGGACTTGCACCTAAAAATCGCTGGCATCTGAGTGCAGTATTGGGGGGTGCTGTACTGCTGGGGTGTGCCATCCTTCAGATGAGATGTTAAACCGAGGTCCCTTCTGCCCATCCTGGTGTTGTCCTGGTGGGTGTCCAGGTGGAAGTAAAAGAACCCAGGGCACTCTTCGTAAAGAGTAGTGGACATTCCTGGTGTCCTGGCCAACATTCCCCTTCCCATAAACTGCTTCATGCAATTATCCAGGCTGTGTGTGGGTGATGATGTGCGATATGGCCGCCACCACACATTCAGTCACTTCACTACCAGTCTAGCATTGCTTGTAAAGCACTTTGGATGTATGAAAAGCGCTACATAAATGCTGATTCTTCTTCTTCTCCTCTTTGCCCATAATCAACCTGAACCATACTGAGTGATGGTCACTCCCCGCTAGTGGTTCGTCCACCTAGTTATCCCTCACAAACTCCCCATTTGTGAGAACTAGGTTGAGGGTGTCCCCCCCCCCCGGTTGGTTCACTGACCTCCTGTGTCAGGAAGCTTTCCTGAAAGGCATCCAGCAGTACCAGCTCCCTTTTATTGCTGGTGGCTGGGGTTCCCCAATCTAGCCCCAGCAGGTTGAACTCCTCCACGATCACCACACTACCCTTCCTGCATGCCCTTCCAATCTGCCTCACAAGTTCCCTGTCCAACTCCTCTGTCTGGGAGGGTGGCCTATATACCATTCCCATCTGGAAGGTCCTATTCCTGGAATCCTAGATTAGCAGCCATAATGACTCTATTTCTCCCTCCTCCCCCTCCTACCTAACGCACTTTAGTCCTTCCCTCATGTATAGTGCCACTCCCCCCCTACTGTTTTCCCTGCGGAATATTCTGTACCCTGGGACCACCAGGTCCCAGGCATGGTATTGGGTGGCCCATGTTTCCGTGATGGCTACCATGTCCACCTCCCTCTCCACCCTGAGAGCCTGTAAGTCATTCATTTTATCCTTCAGGCTTCTAGCATTAATGGTGACCACCTTCCATCCCTTTACCATCCCTTCCCCATCCCACTGCCCTCCACTACCACTAGGAGGAGGCAGTATAGCACAGCGGTTTAAGGCTCTGAGCTGCAAACCTGGAGACCTGGGTTTGAATCCCACAGCCCCCACTTGCATACTATGTGATCCTGAGCAAGACACTTAACTTCCTTGTGCTCCCAGGTTGCACTTGTAAACAAGCTTCAGCTTAGTGCGTCTCTCCTGGTTAAAAAACAAACAAATAAACAAACAAAAAAAACTTCCATCAGCCCCTCTATTGCTTCTACCTAGTTAATCGCCCTTGTTCTGGGGGTTAAGCTTGCTCTACTTCCCATCTCGTGGCCACTGTATGCCCTCCATTTACCTGTCACCCCCCTCTCCTAGTTTAAATGTCCAGTTACCTCAATATACTCACCAAGCTTCCGTTTCAGCACCTTCTTGCCCTCTTCATTTAGGTGAAGTCTATCCTTAGTGTATAGACTACTGCCCTCCCGGGTCTTTCCCCACCCTTCCACTAATCCATACCATTTGGTGTGACACCATTTGTCCAACCATTCATTAAATCCCTTGATCCTTTGTTTTCTAGCCGTGCTCGCCTTAGGCACTGGTAATACCTCAGAAAAAGTTACTGATCTACCCTCCCACTTGCATAAAGTTCCCAGCTCCTCAAACCTCTTTTGGACTACCTCTAAAGTACTATCAGTACATTAAAGGTGCAATGTCACCTATAAAGACATTAAAGAGGACCAGTCCCAGTACTGAACCCTGCGGTATCCTGCATGTAATCCCCCCTTTCCTTGGAGTGGACCCCATTTACTATTACCCTCTGTGTCCTATTGTCCAGCCAATTTTTTGCCCAGGCTACCACCCTGGGACCCACTCCCAGGCTGGCTAACTTGTTTATTAATCTTTTGTGTGGGACTGTGTCAAATGCCTTGCTAAAGTCTAGGCAGACCACATCCACAGCCCCTCCCTGGTCTGCTACTTTGGTCACCCAGTCAAAGAAATCTATTAGATTCATCTGACATGACCTTCCTGCTGTGAATCCATGCTGCCTTGGGTCCTGTGCCATGCTGACCTCTAGTTACTCAACAGTTGTTTCTTTCAGAAGTGATTCCATAATTTTCTCTACACAGAGGTCAAACTAACAGGTCTGTAGTTTCCTGCTTCTGCCTTGCCCCCATTTTTGTGGAGGGGAATATCATCTGCCTTCCTCCAGTCCTCAGGTACCACACCATCCTCCCATGATTTATTAAAAAGGATAGTCCGTGGTGTCACTAGGTCTCCCCTTAGTTCTTTTAGAATTCTGGGGTGAATCCTGTTAGGCCCCATTGCTCTGTCCACCTTGAGTTTTAGGAGTTCTTTCAGGACCCTTTCTTCTTTGAATGGACTGATATTGACCCCCCCATCCAGAGTGCTTCTATTGTTTGGTTTAGGTACCTCCCCCTCCTCTTCTTTTGTGAATATTGAGCAAAAGTATTCATTCAGGATCTCTGCCTTTTCACTGTCACCCTCTGCCCACCTCCCCTTTTTTGAACCTCATTATCCCTCCCTTGGTCTTTTTTTGCTCTCTAATGTACCTAATAAAAGGTTTTATCCCCTTTTTTACTGAGTTGGCTATCTTTTTCTCGGTTTGGGCCTTTGCTATTCTGACTGCCTTCCCTGCTTCCTTCTGTTTTAACTGATACAGTTCCCTGTCCTGCACCTTCTGTGATTCCTTATACTTCCTGAATGCTATCTTTTTCTCCCTAACCTTCCCCACCACCTCTTTTGAGAACCATAGTGTTTTTTTCTTTTGTTTTGTTTTGTTTGTTTCAGACAAAGGCTTGTTGCCTCTGTGATGGCAGTTTTGATTTTTCCCCATTGTTCCTCCACCCCTCCTTCCTGCCCATTTGCTAATGCATTCCTTATACACTCCTATTTTGCCAAAGTCAGCCCTCCTAAAGTCCAGTACCCTCATTTTTGTATGGCTTGACTCTATGGCTATGTTTATCGTGAACCATACTGTTTAGTGGTCACTTGTTCCCAGATGGCTACCCACTGCTAAATCTGAGATCCTCTCTTCATCTCCATTTGAGAGTACCAGGTCTAAGATTGCTCCCTCCCGAGTGGATTCCAACACTAGCTGTCTGAGGCATGCCCCCTGTAGGACATCGAGAAGGACCCTACTCTTGGATGTGGCTGCAGCAAATGTGTTCCAGTTAGCATCTGGCATATTCAGGTCCCCCATCAAAAATATCTCCCCTTTTTCTTTCTAAGGATGCCTTCTATCATTTCCTTGTCCCTTTCCTCCCCCTGGGATGGGGATCTATAAACAACACCCATGTGGATTGTGGTGCCATTTTCTGTCCTTGAAGTGACCCAAGTGCTTCTTCTCCTCCCTGTTTACCCTTTAGTTCCATTGCTTTGATCCCTTCTCTTACATAGAGAGCTACTCCTCCTCCTCTTTTACCCTCCCTGTCCCTCCTGTGGATTGTGTACCCTGGTATGTTCACATCCCAGTCATGGTTCTTTGTCTACCATGTTTCTGTGACTGCCACAATATCCAACCATCCCTCTTCCATCAAGGCCACTAGTTCAGGAAGCTTGTTACCCATACTGTGGGCATTGGTACTCATTGCCTCCATTTTTTTGATGGCCTTACCCCTTTTAACCCCATCCCTGCCCTTACTGCCTTTGCCTTTTTCTCCCTTGACCCTTGTCCTGCTTCCTATCAACTTTTCTACCTTGGTGTTTACTTCGCTAACTACCCTGTTTTGTGGGGGGAGGTTGGGAATTCCCTGCTTCTTTTCAGTGTCTCCCCCCTTGGCTAGGTTAAAAGCATTCCTATGAAGCATTTACATCTATCACCTAAGACCCTGGTTCCCCTCCTGGGCAGATGCAGACCATCATGCCAGTATAGGCCCGTATCCCTCCAGGTGGACCCCCAGTCCCCAATGAAGCCAAAACCCTGTGCTCTGCACCAGTGTTTCAACCATTCATTAAATCCCATGGTGTGGAGTATTCTAGCCTCACTCATGCCATAGACAGGCAGCAACTCCGAGAAGGTTACCGTGCATGCTACTTGTCTAAGGCCCCTCTCCAACTCCACAAACTCCTCCTGCACTGCTCAGATCCTGTTCCCAGCTAGGTCATTTGTCCCTAGGTGGATAATAACATCCAGCTCCCTCGCCCATGCAGCTGCTTCCGTGATCCTGAGGATTTACTTCCTGTCCCTCCAAGCCATGGTGCCGGGCATGCACTTTACCTCCCTCTCCCCTTCCTCCCCAGTTCTACCCCCTAACAATTGAGTCCCCCACCAGGAGCTGTTTTCTTCCCCTGTGGGGTCCCATGCCACCCTTCTTTGGGTCTCCCTTGTGGAGGTTCCCAGCATCCTCCTTGGTCTCCATTGTGGGTGCCTCCATAGAAGAACCACGTTCCACCAGAACAGTGTATGAATTGTGGGGAGGTACAGCTGGAGGGATGCACCTCTGTTCCACCACCCTCACCCTTACCCTTCCTGAGCCCACTGTGGTCCAACCTCTTCTCTTTCTTGGTAACCTCTGAGGCAGCAGCAGCAGCCTTGGTGGTCCCTTGGTGGGGGAGCAGGTTTCCCTACTCCTTGCCAGTTCAGCCTGGAGACAGGCAACCTCCTCCCTCAGAGCAGAGATATGTCTGCAAATAGGGCAGCATCACAGCCTCCAGAATGTCTCTCAGAAGACTGATACCCCACAGCCAGTGTATTGCACCACTCCCCATGTCTCTCATCCTTCCTGTTTAAAATTTGTTTTCTGTTTTTTTGTCTTTTTTGTTAGTGTGTGGGTACATTTACCCCTTATGCAGTGTGCTGGGCAGCTTAGGATATGACAGATGTATGTCCTTTGCACTTTTGGGGAAGTGATGTCAGACTGGGCAGACTGGGTGGCCAAGCATTCTTTATCTGCCATCAAAGTGTATGTTTCAAAGACTGTGTTCAACCCCTGGAATAAAAGAAATGACTTCTTGGGGTGGCGGGGTGAGGGGCAGGGTGGGGGACCCAAGCCCATGCCCTCCAGAAGCAATCAGCTACAGCTCTGACACACCACTCCGGTGAGTGCTTTCCTTCCTTTCAGCAAGACAACATGCACAACAATCTACCAGAAAATTTACCCTGCACAAAACAATTTCAATTACAGAAAAATAAAGCAGATGAGTCCAATATCTACGAAGTAAGCATCCCCTGACACAGCCTTATACAACCTGGTGGTCTGAGCTCTGAAGGCAGTCTGAGAAAACCAGTTTTTACCACCTGAGGCAATGTCTGGGTCAACTACACAACCCACTAACCTGCACTAGGACTTACTATGGAAAATCCTCAGCTCAGTGAATAATTCACAGTACCAAAAATAGTTTGATGCAAAATGTCACCAAAATACTAGGCCACAACAAGCCAGCTGTCCACAAGGGAAGACAAAGTATGCAGTATTTTAATTCCTCTGGGTTTAAACTACCAATCTACAAAGCAGTATTGCAGCCCCCTTCTTGATTCAAAATAAATAAAAAAAAGCAATAACAAGTGTAAATGGGTCTTAGAAATCCTCGTTCCCAATTTGCTGACTGGCATGATTTACAATGTGTAAATCATGCTATCACCCAACAGGAACAAGTGCCAGTCGCCCACCTAGTATCCCCCAACCCGGCACCATGCGCATATCATTGCGTCCCCCAAAAGAAAAGCAAACAACTGCCATTTTTTTCTCTCGCTAAGGCTACAGCCTCAAAATTAAAATACCATACACCAAAATAAGCTTAGAGATCTTCTCACTTAGAAACAATTCTGAGAGTGCCAAAAACTGTACAAATATTGAAAATAATGTACTTCTCAGTGTAGAACCTGAAACATTGCCAACTCTGATGCTGCTGGAACCTGACTCTATTCCTCACACTGACCGGCATCCAGATGTCTCAGACCCACCCACAACTTGCTCTACACCCAGTGCTGCAATTATAGGGCCTCAGTTCAAAGACAAAAAAAGCAAAGGAGCTGCTATTGTAAGTAAAGCTGCTCCGCAGCAATGAAAAACCTTTTTGGGTGGGTGGGGAATTGGCAGCAGCAAAGCTGGTATGTTCCGCACATCAGAAGCCTCACCGAACCTTACTCAAATGCCCACAGCCAAGCTTTCTGTTTCCCTTGATCACACCTCACTCTTATGGGAACTATTGTTTAAAGCACAGTAATAAAATCAATACAAAATAATTGTAAAAAAAAATAAAAATAAAAAATACTTTTTTCTTCTCACCAAAAAAAGAGACATTGTATAACAGCAATATACCACTCATGGGTGTGGGTGATGGCAGGATTTTACCCATACCTGGTGTTTTTTGGTTACTTGCCTGCGCCTCGGTCCAAACAACACACTAGGCATGGGTAAATCCTGCCATCACCCACACTCACCATGGTATATATTGCTTAAGGTATACCTCCTCAGATGTGAGCAAGATTGTTTCCCTGCTGATTCCAAGTTCAATTTGCTGTATGCATGATGCAGGTACAGGACTTGGTGTGCCACACTGCCAGTAGCTACAAAGACCCGCAGACAGAAGCACCCATACCAGCATTCATCAATGCCTGCCACCTGTCCATGGCTCCTCCCCCCAGAGTGCAGTCAAACAAATTTATTAGATTAATCTGACATGACCTTTCCTCTGTGAATCCATGCTGCCTTGGGTCCTGTGCCCTGCTGGCCTCTTGGTACTCAACAATTCTTTCTTTCAGAAGTGATTCCATAATTTTCCCTACCACTGAGGTCAAGCTAACAGATCTGTAGTTTCCTGCCTCTACTTTGCTCTCACTTTTGTGAAGGGGAATCACATCTGCCCTCCTCCAGTCCTTAGGTGCCACACCATCCTGCCATGATTTATTAAAAAGGATAGTCAGTGGTGTCACTAGTTCTCCCCTTAGTTCTGTTAGAATTCTGGGGTGAATCCCATCAGGCTCTATTGTTTTTCCACCTTCAGTTTTTGGAGTTCTTTCAGAACCCTTTCTTCTGTGAAAGGATTGGTATGAACCCCCCCATCCAGAGTGCTTCTATTGACTGGATTAGGTATCTCCCCCTGCTTTTCCATTGTGAATACTGAGCAGAAGTATTCATTCAGTATCCTTGCTTTTTACTGTCACTCTCTGCCCAACCACCTAACTCTTTATTCAGCCTCAGTATCCCTGCCTTAGTCTTTCTTTGCCCCTTAATGTACCTATAAAATGTTTTATCCCCCTTCTTAACCGAGTTGGCTATCTTTTCCTCAGTTCGGGCCTTTGCTATTCTGAGTGCCTTCCCCGCTTCCTTCTGCTTTAACTGGTACAGTTCTCTGTCCTGCTCCTTCTGTTTTTCCCTTTCCTTCTTGAGTGCTATCTTTTTCTCCCTAACCTTTCCCGCCACCTCATTTGAGAACCATAGTGTTTTTTTCTTTTGTTTTGATTTATTTGCTTCACACAAAGGCTTGTTGCCTCTGTTATGGCAGTTTTTATGTTTCCCTATTGTTCCCACATGCCTCCCTCTTGCTAGTGCTTTTCTGAGGCACTCTCCCATTTTGACAAAGTCAGCCCTGCTTAAGTCCAATACCCTCACTTTTGTATGGCTTGACTCTGCAGCTGTGTTTATCGTGAACCACACTGTCTGGTGATCACATGTTCCCAGATGGCTACTCACTTGTAGATCTGAGATCCTCTCTCCATCCCCATTTGAGAGTACCAGGTCTAAGATTGCTCCTTCATGAGTGGGTTCCAACACTAGCTGTCTGAGGCATGCCCCTGTAGGGCATCGAGAATTACCCTGTTCTTGAATGTAGCTGCAGCAAAGGTGCTTCAGTTAACATCTGGCATATTCAGGTCCCCCATCAACAATATCTCCCCTTTTTCTGCCATCCTAAGGGTGCCGTCTATCATTTCCTTGTCCATTTCCTCCCCCGAGATGGGAGTCTGTATAAACCCATGTGCAAATTGTGGTGCCATTTCCTGTCTCCAGGGTGACCCACAGTGCCTCCTCTCCTCCCTGTTTAAACTTTAATTCCATTGCTTTGATCCCTTCCCTTGTAGAGAGAACTACTTCTCCTCCTCTTCTACCCTCCCTGTCCCTCCTGTAGATTGTGTACCCTGGTATGTTGACATCCCAGTTATGGTTCTCTGTGTACCATGTTTCTGTGTCTGCCACAATATCCAGACATCCCTCTTCCATCAAGGCCACCAGTTCAGGGAGCTTGTTACCTAGACTACGGGTGTTGGTACTCATTGCCCTCCATTTTTTGATGGCCTTACCCCTTTAGACCTCTTCTTCATCAGAGACAAATGCGAGCGACTTTAAGGACAAGGCAGAGTACGCTATGTACATTGAGGGCAGAAAACAAAAAGGTGGCTGGCAAAACAGCCTCTAGGAGTAGCACTTGTACCAAAGGTGGTAGAAGTAGCAGTAAGTGTAAAGGTCCCTCTCCCTGTAAGAAGACCAAACAAGCAACACTGACATTTCTTTGGCAGACTCCATCACAGCCTGAAGGACAGCCAAGTGATGGCAGCACTGGCATTGCACCATCGGGGCAGTGGTCATAGGGCAAGAACATGAGGACAAGACAGGTACATCTGTCAAAAAATGAACTGTAGGGTACGGTGCTAGCAGAATCACTGTTAACTGCAGTGTTAAAAGTGCTGTGTGGCTGCATTTTACTGTGTTAAAGGAGGATGCAAGGAAGGCAATCTTTTCTTTTTGCAAAACCACTATAAGCTGAAGGAAATCACTCTCTAACTTAACCACAACATCATTACAGCACAACTTGAAGCTTAAGCACCCTCAACTGTATTGAAGCTCATCTGGGTCTGGATCCGGACCCTTGGTTTCACCAAGACCAAACCCTTCCAGTGGACATGCATACACTGTTGGCAGTCGTAGTGGTAACAACAGATCTGATTTTGAGCAACCCAGTGGTCATGGCACTCTTTCCCCCTCACCAACACAAAATCCCTCTACTGTGGTCACTTCTGACTCCAGTGACACTACAAGGCAGAGACAGTCATCAGCACTTCTCACACCACCGTTGTTGAAGCGGTCCACGTTGAAGTCTTCCATGACAGTTCCAATAACAGATGCTCTGCATGCATGAACAAAGCATCATGCCTCACATCCAACAGCACAGCAAATCACACAGCTGATTGCCAGGATGATGGCATTGGATCTGCAGCCTATGTCAGTTGTGGAAGATACCAGCTTCACACGGCTTCTCATCTATTTGCATCCACGTTATCAGATCCCATCTCGTACTACATTTTCATGGAGTATATTTCTACAACTGTATGATGGCATGCGATCTGCTGCTGCTGCTCTGCTTGCAGAGGCTGTTGGTGGTGTTTTTCACTGCACATCAGATATCTGGACTAGCAATAACTCCCTGCATGTCTGTCTCTCCTTAACTGCACACTGGTGTGTGCAACAGCCTGCCGCTGCTGTTTCTGATGCATCACCTTGTGGCTCACCCTTGGCCTCTCCACAATCTGGTAGTCTCATTAGGTCAGCTTTGCTGAATGTCAGACTCATGGAGGAAGACTACAGAGCACATAACATTCTCATGCTCCTGCAAAACATGTTGCGGCCTTGGACTAGTGTTAACACCAATTTAAAAGTTGGCTTTTTTGTTACTGACAATGGCACAAACATGGTGAAAGCAATCAGTGATGGCCTTTTTGTTAGTATTCATTGCTTTACGACACACACACACACACACACACACACACACACACACACACACTAAATTTACTGGTGACTCAAGCACTATGTAACAGTACTAGGACCAACAACATATTATGCACACCCCATTCTATCTGCGGCCATTTCCATCACTCTGTAAAAGCCACTAACAAACTACAAGAAGTTCAGTAATGCCTTGGTCTGATCTGACATCATGTAATACAAGCTGTTAGCACTTGGTGGAATTCTTCATACCTGATGCTTTCACGACTGCTGGAGCAAAAGTGGGCACAACACAAAATGTCTATGGAGGCAGATATTGGAGGGGTCCTAGGACATCATGACTGATTAGATCTTGAGGGCATGGTGAAGATTCTTGCACCATTTGAGAGGAGTACATGTTACCTAAATGCTACCACAGCCTTGCTTAGTCAGGTTATTCCAGCTGTGCATATGCTCAAAAGATCATTACAATGACTTTTGGCTGACGATATCCTCACTACACAAGAGGTCACTGAGCTTGTTATTCATCTCGATGTAGAACTTGATGCATGGTTCACCACAGTCATGGATAACTGCCATCATGTATTTGCATCCATGTTCAACCCCAGGTTCAAATGAGATATCCTTCATATAGCCATGGACAACCACAGGGTGACTCATTTTAGGCAACAGCTGAGTGAAGAGTTAAATAGTGCCATGCAGGCAGTCAGACACTCGGAAGGGGAAGAAAATGCTCCAGTTCAGGTTCCTGGGGGAGAGAGACAGGCATGTGGTGGTTTGGAATTGAATGGTACTGGTGGAGATGGGGAAAGATGGCATAGTGGCAGTGCAGAGGTGAATGACTGGGCATTACTCAATACATCATTGCATCAACAGCAACACAAACACTCACAGTCTCAGCCTCTCTGCAGAAAATTTACGAAATGGCTGCTTTACAGAATCAATTGAGCATCTGAAGTTGATCCACTGGGCTACTGGATTCAGAAAATGAACTCCTCTCCTCACCTGTCACAACTTGTTTTGAAATACCTAAGCTGCCCTCCTACAAGTGTGCCATCTGAGAAGATGTTTGGCACTGCTGGGGATGTTGTTGAGCCACACCGTTCAAAGCTGGACACTCAACACATTGAACAGCTAGTGTTCATTAAGCTAAACTTACCAGTAATTGGCTACAAATATGATCTGCCCACATAAAACTGGTGGTACAGTACAGCTCTCAATCTGCCTAATGTTACAACAGTGTACCTTTACTGTTTTTTTGGCTCACCCTTTCTTTTTTCTATCAAGTTAAATATTTAATTAAAAGAGTAGCTCTCCACTCCCTGACATATAACTGCAGGACCACCATGAAGTCCCTGCTAAACTACAAATATTTAAATACTGTATCATATTTTAGTGCATTTACTATTGTGTGCTTTAGGTTACTAATTATCTGTTAGAAAAGGACTGCTTGGGCCACACAGTCTGCCCAGATTGTCCATCCCTGCCTTATCGGTCTTATCTACAGACCCTAAAGTAACCCTGCTGCCTCCCTGCCTGCTTTCAAATACACCCCAGCCCTATGCCTATCTCACGCATGCTTGAAGCTCCACACTGTTTTTGTCGCCATCACGTATGCTGGCAGTTTCTGTCAGGCATCTACCATGCCTTCTGTGAATAAATATTTCTTCACATCTGTCCTAAACTCCCTCTTCAGCTTCATCACATGCCCCCATTGCCCCCGGTTCTTGTGCTCTTTCTCATTTGAAAGAGGCTCCCCTTATGTGCCCTGTCTTCACCCCGTGAGGTACTTGTATAGGTCTCTGTCATGGCAGATCTCACTCTCTTCTCTTCCAGGGTGCACATACAATCCACTTATGCCAGTGCCATTTTAGTTGCCCTAGACAAGACGCAAGGGGCCAGATATTCAAAACTTTGCTCCGGGGCTAAATTAGCACTGCCTGGCAGACAAAGTTAGCTTGGAGCACAAAGCAAGCTATATTGAAAAGGAATAACCAAGGGCAAACAGCCTCTGAATATAGAATGGGAATGAGGCCAGGCAAACTGGGCTGGGAGTGCAGGGCAAATGTAGCCCTGTAATAAGACAGCTCTGAATATAGCAACCAGGAAGTGCAGACCACAACAGCAACACAGTGCACAGCGACGTGAAGGTAGGTAGAGGTGACCTATGTGGCCAATGTGTGTTCCAGCAAATGCGTGGACCCAGATCAGCTGCAGGGAGCAGCCTATGGGAAAGTACAGTGTGCAAAACAGTATAATATTCCCTGAACCATTTGCGCAGAGCTAACGCGTTTACGTGGGATTAACGCGTAGCTAAGCTGTTTGTCCGGTGCTAAACTTTGCCATATTCAAAAGTGATATGCAGGTGAGCCTACTTAGGTAGTCTCTGGGCAAACAGCCACATTAGCATCTCATTATGCCCTGAGTTGCATGCAGTTTGCCCACCATTACTGCAGGGTCCCACAGCTTCACCTGTAGGTCAGTCTGGAAGTACAGGGGCTGGCCAGGTCCGACTGCAGCTCCACCTGTACAGTAGGTCAGTCAGGCAGTGCATGGTGATAGCTGCAGGCTACATGTGAACAGTACAGCATAGCATAGCATATCATATCATACCTCAGGGGACAATACAGCATAGGCACAGGTGGTGGTGGGGCTGCATGCAACCGTCACACTGTAGGTCATGCTACAGTGCACAGCAGACACTACAGTAGCAAGGGGGCCGGTAGTGTGAGGGACACAGCAATGCCTATGGTATGTAGGGCAGTGATGACCACTGCACTGTACACAGTGACAGGCCCAGCTTGCAGGTGATTACTGACAGTGGACAGTACTGTTATGCTATTGTGTGATCCACAGATGCTGCACCTGTGGCATGGGATGCTCACAGTGACATATACATGGCCGGCTGTGTGTGCTGTGGCATCTGTACAGTTGTGCGGTATGTGGCTGGGGGGGCACGTTAGATCTGATAGGCACACAGATGGTGGGGTATACCCACCACTGGCCCATGTGCAATGCGTGATGTGTCCCAGCCTTGTGGCCACACCTGGACTGTGTTGAGGTCTGGCCACCCATACACCCTCCCCTCAATGACCACCATGCCCACAGTGCTGCATGTGTGTGCTGGCATCTGTTGGTCACCACTGACGTATGGTCTGCAGGTGTGTACTGTATGGCCACACTATCATGATGTCCCTTGTGGGCCTGATCACCCCTTACTGCCAGTGCTTGGCTGAGTCTGGTGGCAGCTGTTGGCATCATGGTGGTGCCATCAGTGAGCAGCACGTGTCCTCCATGTCTGGCATTTTCTAATTGTCACATTCATATGTTAGGGTCTCGCAAGCCACGCAAAAGCCACGCAAACACCGTGCAAAGCAACAATGTCGTGCAAAGCTGTTTGCCCAGGTTAAGACCAGCTTGTCCTGGGCAGTAATTTGTACCACGCTAAGGGTCGTGCTAAGTCACGCTAAACACCTTAGCCTGGCGCTAGTCACTGAATATCTCATAGTGCCTGTATTCATGTTCACTTTGCCCCTTGCATATAATTATGGTTTGCCCAGTGCTAATGCAGTTTGCATGCTCTATTTGGCCTTTTGAATATGGGAGACCAGTGCTAATCCCGCGCTAAACTGGCGCAAATGGTTTGCGCACTGCACAAAGCTTTGAATATCTGGGCCAAGATGTCACCTCATCTTCTGCAGCCATTGGTCAATCTATGAAGACCATCTGTCACCTGACCACTAACAAGTGCAGTAGTCTGTTGCCATTTTGGGTGGCTGAAAGACTGTTGGGTAGTGTTCATGGTAGAATTAACCGTTGTACTTCAAAAGGGAAGGAAGCGGTGGGCTTTAACAGTGTTACAATGTCTTATTTAAAAATAACACTTATGTATGTTTGAATAATAAATAACGAATATGTGGCATCCCGAATATGGATATTCATCTGAATATTCAAATTAAGGAATTTGGACGCTCCTATAATCAAGAGTATGCAGTGGAACACATGGCTCATTACCATAAACTCTAAACAGTACACATGCCTATATACTAGTACTTGCAACAGCAGTCACATGTGCATGATGGGGATGGACAGGACCGTGCAGGGCCACATCTTACTGTTGTGCACAGCTGTGGCATCCCCACACTGACCAGTGTGCCATGGCCAAGGCCTAGCTGCAACATTACTTACCAGTATTGTATCAATGGCCTAGCACTGTGTATGCAAGGCCTGTGTAGTGCCCCTGTCAAGCCATCCTCATCACCCCTTTCCAACGTACCCATGCATGTGAGCTGCATGCCATGTACACCTCATATTACATAGTAGTAGGATGCATGTAGCTCCATGTCACATACAACAGAGGCACAGGAGGCATACTTGTACAACAGTAGGGGAAGACATTGTACTGTAGGTGTAGCCCAACACAATGGCAGGACCTAGAGTGGTTCAGCCACATCAGTATAATAGAATACCATGCATTACGTGGCATATGCATACCAGCGTGTGTTCTAGTATGTATTACAGTATGTGGCATATGCGTACCAGCACTCATGCAGCATAACATAGAGTGTGTACACAGAACAGACAGTAGCCTCTGTGAATTGCTGTTCAGTACACATGCCACACTAGCTACAAGTTGACCCCATGTCACATAACATATTCTTCCAACCTGACACAGCACCCATAGATGGACAACGATCACACGTTACTGGGGCAGCACACACTCTTGGTGTTATGGCAAGTGCGTGGCTCTAAGATCCACAGTGGTTCCTGTATTGTGCAGGGCAATGGGGCATCTACTGGGACAGTGGTCCCATATACCTGTATTGGTTATATAGGGCAATACAGCAAAGTAGGTCCCATAGGACAGAGTGGACCCAACAGGGACACACAGTTAAGAGTGCACATTTCCTTAGAGAAAGTAACCCAGAAGTACAGTATCATGGAAACAATACTGCACTGACTCAAAAATTCTGGCCGCAGCAGAGTAGCTGTGTTTGTGAAGAGCTCCAAGACCTAATTGCAGGTTACAATATTTTTCAAATTTAAAATAACTTTCTTTTAAGTCAATTTGGGTGATTGTGAAAGAGAATACGGTGGTCTCCAGGAAGGTATACAATTTGTGTGGTAGATATTAGTTGGGAGTCAGGAGGATCACCACATTTGTTCAGTGATTTGTCAGTTCTAATGTGACTAATTTTATTGCTCTATTTTTAATAATTTCTGTATATGCCTTTTGTGGTATCGGATCCTGAGGACCTAGGTGTCATTTGTGGGCATTCTGGCTGTTTTGGTAGGTGCTTTTTCTGTGTTAAACAATTGAGTCTGTCTATTATGCCTAATAAATAGTACGCTATATTTTTTTGAGCTGTCTCTGATTTTTTATTTTCTCCTGTCTTTTGGAGTTGTTATGTTGCTGTGACAGTCTGTCCGTGGTGTACTGCTGTGGTCTTGTCTGTAGTTTGAGGAGCTTTCTGTGCCAGTTTCTACTGGTTAAAATTGTTGTTGTTTTTTTTTAGAAAAGCTACGTCAGCTTAGTTTTTTTGTTAGCTGTTTGTTGTTGTTAAGTGGCAGATGTTCTGGCATTGTGTTCTGGTTTTGTGATAGAATCTGTATTAGCGGAATACTGAACTCAAAGATTTAACTCAATCCACTGATTTCTAGAATACTAGGAATACAATTTATTGCAATAAACCATGACAGGGTGTGGGTTATGCTGGGATTTACCCATCTCTGGAGTGGTTTGGTCACAAGGTTGCAGTCTGGAGTGAGTAAAACACACCAAAAGTTACTAATTCCCAGCATAACCCACACCCTGGAGTGGTTTACTGAGATTATACAATGTCCCCCTTCACTTTTTGTAAAAAAAAGTTAAGAAAATACTTTTTTTTTGCCACTCTAAATATCTTTTTTAAATGTATTGTTGCACCAGTAAAAATAGTTCCCTGTTGCTATGTAGAATAGACTTAGAGGCAGCAGCATGCCAGCCCCATTCTGTAATATGACAGGTGGCACTGAATCTTGAGATGATATGTTTCTTTTTTTATTTTTACTTTAGTAAGGGTCTGCTTTACATGATTTCCCTCATTCACTAAAATACCACCAACAGCTTAATCTGGTTCAAAGTCAGTTGACATTCATCTGTATCCCCTTCCCCAGGGTCGTGCCTGAAAATAGGCGAAATGTGTCTAGTGCACTTACCCGGTTAACAGAAACTAAATAAATAAATAAGTAAAATGATTGTGGGAGAGCGAGGCTGCTGTGAGCTGCTGCTTTAAATGACCATGGGACAGCAAGCCTGCTGCGAGCTGTGAGCAGCTAGCATATGTCAGTTGATCAATGTGACTTTCAGTGAGCCTGGTGTGATTAGTCAGTGGCTTATGTGAGCTAGGAGGGGGCAAAATCAATCTGCAGTAAATCGTTGATAGCCTTGAGGATTTGTTTCTTTTTCTCCCTGAGGATGTCAGAGTTTGGTCTGTATTTGCAGTCAGGAGCTGCAGTTCTGTGAGTGGGCTACATCGGAATTGGAGCGGAGTGGTAGTTCTGCGATTGGGCTCATTCGTGAGCAGAGCAGAAGTTTTGAGTTTCAGCAAATGTTATTGGCAGTAAGAAACGAGTGATACAAGGGGTTTCAGAAAACATCTTTTGAAGCTTGATTCGAATTTACTTGGCAGAGATTTTTGCCTAATTGTTTTGGGAAGCCAGTAAATGTTGTTTGGAAGGGTGACATTCTTGGTTTACCATCGTAGCTTAGCGGGAAGTTAATATGGCGTTTTTTCTACTTTGATGTTCAGGGGTCGGAATGATTTCAAAAAGGTGGGAATCCTAGATGCAGCTGACTGGCACCTTTCTCCATGGGTTATACTAGGATTTACCACTACAGAAAGGTGCCAGTCAGCCAATCAGAGTCTCCCATTCTCGGACCCATAGTATAATTTAGAATAGCAGTGTTTTGTAAATCTTAAAAGGTAAATGTTGATTTGGATAATAAGATATGATAAAAGTGAAATAGATATTCATATATATATATATATATATGTATTTATTATATATATGTGTAACCCCTCGGTGGCGCTATCCCAAGGGCTACTACCCCTGCCTGCTTAACTACTAACAGGTTGATGGGCCTAGGTCCAATGGCGGGTGCCTCCACCCAGAGGTCAGGGTTTGCAGTAGTTAAACTAACTTGATCACAGCCCTCTGGGACACTGTAACCCCCCCTTTCTTCCCACTAGTGGCCCATACAATGCATCAGGAATATCTTCACAATGTACACTTACCCCCAGGACTGGCTCTGTCGACTGGACTCTGGGGACCCCCTATAAAACAAGATGATACAGTGCAAAAAACCACAGTACAATACTTTAACATAAATGAATACCTCAGTCAGTGTAACTTTGCTGAAAACCAACAGATCTGATTTATTTAAGGAGTTGTAACAAGGAAGGGGGAAATCAGGTTAATTAGGTTAAACACATTATTAATCACAGTACTGTGCGCATATTCAGAGTCCCAAATTGTCACTTTCTCTGGGTACCCAGGATGGGGGGGCTAGCCAGGATCAGTGCAGCTGGATGGGGCCCTGTGATGGAAAAAACACTTGCACAATACCCAATTGTAATCCAGAGCCTGAGGGCTCAGTTCGTGAAGAAATGAAAAAAAAACAACAATTAGATAACACACTTGCAATTTGATAAACAGATGGCAGGGAGCTACCCTGCTTTGTACTCACAAACTCAAGGCTGGGAACTGGATGGAAGGCTGATTGTCCTGGATTGCCAGGAGGAGCAGACCATGTGGACAAGATCCTTGTGACTGGACCCACTGCAGTTTAGAGCAAATGGATGTAGTCTGGATTAAGCTGGGGTTTACTTCCAGCTTCATGCACTCAATTCACTGTACAGGGGATTTGAAACACGATTCCCCACTAGCACTACACACATTTATATGTAAAAGGAAAGTACTATACCAGGCAGGCTGCTTCTCGATGCCGATTGCAATTACTGCACAATACCGGGAGAACACACAGCAGATTCAGTTCCTGACAAACCGAGTGTGATTCAGCAATTTCTCCAGTCTTCTACGGGGTGAGCCTGGTTTCTACTCTTCAGATCTCCTTGATTCTCTTCACAGGTTGGATTAAGTCCGAACAGGCACTTGCACAAGCTGCAGACTGAAACTTAGGGCCTTACACGAGCTTAGTGTGTGGAACTATAAAGCGCAGAAGCTCACAGCTCCTTGTCTCTTCACTGCCCCAAACTGATCTGATCTTTCCAGTAGACAGAGCCGGGCATTTCCTTTGAGTTCCTTCCAGTTCAGTTGGCTGGTTTGGTTGTCACTCACAGTAAACTCCCCTGTTGGTGGAAAAAGGCGTGAAGTCAAACTACAATTCCCAAGCATTGGCCATACAGTACATAGGTGGCTGGCTCCACAATGAGAGTCAAGTTCTGATTTGCCAGCAGCAGGCTCCATTTCAAGGTCCCCCACACTGGTTGGTCCAGTTCAGCAGTTCAAAACCAGAATGGGGACTAGGCAAACACAGTTCTGACTGCAAAGAAAGCAGGTTAGACAAACTGTATTTTCGTTATTACTCTAAATGATTTCTGGCAAACAGTTACATCTTTGAAAAGTGCTCACTCTGCCCACTTAGTGACAGCAGAAATGGAGTGATTTGGCAGCAGCTCAAGTGGGACTCAAGCAGGGAAACACACAGACCCCCATCCAAATTAATTATGTCTGCAGGCAGACAGCTCTTAAAGAGACAGTACCAGAAGCTCTAAAAGCACTCACAGATAAACGGCTCAGACGCCGAACACCATCCAGGATGGAGCATCCAAGCAAGCTCCTGGAAGACTTTTGGGAACCCCCATTTGCAGGGGGGGGTTACATATGTAAAGTTAAGAGAGTAAGGGAGGTGTAGGAATAACCCCAGATATTTTGTTTCTAGTGTTAATTCCACCAGTTGTTATTCTCTAAGTTCTCGAAACTGTTTTTTCTCACAGCAATATCTGTGGTGTAGCCTAGTTATCTGACAACATTAGGGTAGTATTTGTGATACTTGAATCATACACTCTCACCGTATTTTATATGGTAAGCCTGTGATAGCTAGTTGGTAGTAGATTTACCCCTTCTGGTTGGGGAGTACAATCTAAACTAAGTGATATTAAGTAAGATTTTCTTTTGCCAATACAGTTCCTTATAGGATGTGGTTCAGGGGTGAGGTGCTCAGTTGTGGGGACTGTGGGGCACTCTTCTTCAGGGACATGTGCTGCAGGAGGAGTTACTGCCCAGCTAGACAGCTAGAAGCAGCAAGGATGGAAATATCTCAGTTGTGCACTCAGCTCAACAGGAGCTCACCCCTACACCCCCACTCCCCCAGAGACCCGCTGATCCAGAGGTGTGGATGGTGGCAGGGTAGAGGAGGAAGGAGGGGCAGCTATAAGAAGGTTGTCCAGCCCAGTACCATCCAGAAAGTGAATTGCTTTGCATCCCTGCAGGAGGTTCAGGCTCCTAACTCCACCAGGGGAGACTCCTCATCAGTCGAAGAGAAAGGGCAGTACATCATGTTGGCAAACAACAGGAGCAAATCTAACAGAAAGGTCTTAGTGGTTGGGGATTCAATGATCATGGGGATAGATAAGGTGATAGCAGAGGGGTTGGATTGGAGGGGTTGGTCCGATGTCTACCTGGAGCATCAGCCAACCTGGATTTAGACAAAATAGGGAGAATGGTGGGGAAGGGAGAGCTGGAGTGCTGGTACACCTGGGTACCAATCATCTGGCCAACTGGTTGGTACAGACAGTAAAGCACAACTTCCAGAGACAGGCACAGATTGGCAGCACACTCAGCCTCCCTGGCCTTTTCCGTGGTCCTCCCTGTGTGGGACAGGGAGAGGAGGCAGGACAGAATCAGGAGTAATGAAATAGAGGAGTTTAATAATTGACTTGAGGTATGGTGTTGGGAAATGGGGTACCACTTTGTTGGGGCTTGGGGGATTTCTCGGACAGGAGACTCTTCGGGGTGATAAACTTCACCTGACAGAGAGGGTGCTGGTACACTAGGGCAGAAATTTGACATCTACATCAGATTTTTAAACTGACTGTGGGGGAGTCTGGGTCTAGGGGATCCATGGTGGATAGTGAGCAGAAGGGGATCCTAGATAGAACTCCCCCACATCCAGGGAACAGTAACTTCAAAGAGGGTACAAGGAATGCAGTAGGGTTTACAGGACCAAGGGGTGGAATACCAGTGAGAAGGAAAGTAAACAAATATAAGCACAAACAAGGAGGGAAGAAAACGTGAAAAGCAAAAGGACAGTAGCAGAGTTAGAGCAGGGGTCAAATGGGGGTATGCCTTAATGCCGGGAGTCTAGGCAACAAACTCGGAGAGCTCCAGATACTGATGGTAGACACTGAAGTGGACCTGGTGGCCATCAGGGTAATGTGGGTCACAGATAAAAATGACTCTGAGATGATGGTCCCTGGGTATTAACTGTTCAGGAGGGATAGAAGAATTGGTGTGTGGAGGAGGAGTTGCCCTTTTTGTCAAGGAGGGCATTGAAGTGGCAGAAGATAGATGTAGTGGGGTAGCAGTGGGCAGGCTGAGTCAGTATGGATGCAACTCACAGCAGCCTTAGGCAGGAAAGTGCGCTTAAGGTTGATCTATAGGCCACCAAGGCATGGGGAGGAAAGGGACAGAGAACTTGAGGAGGAACTTGAAAGAGGGGCAGCAAAGGAGGAAGTAATAGTGGTGGGTGACATGGACATGCCTGACATCGAATGGGAGGTCCCGGCGGCCAAGAGTAACTGGAGTCAGACAGTACTGGATTCCTTTCAGGACCATCTACTTGTGCAGCTTGTTAAGGAATCTACCAGGTAGAATGCAATCCTTGATTTCGTGCACACCAGCTCAGAGACGGTAGGTGCTGTGGGAGTTGAGGAGCCACTAGGGAACAACGACTACAATGTCTTGTGGTTTGAATTGTCCCTCGGGGCTAGCAACCCACAATGAAGAACTGAAGTCCTTGACTTTAGAAGGGTGGACTGTGATAGTGTGAGGGAGTTGGTCAGGGATAAGTTAGTAGGGGTGGAGGACATAAGGGGGTAGAGGAGAGATGTGGGCAATAAAGGGAGCCATTCTTGAGGCATCAAAGGCAAGTATAAGAACAGTATCTAAACAAAAAAACAGGTTTAAGAGACTACTCTTATTCTCAGCTAGGGTTAGGGAGGTCGTTGGGGCCAAAAGAAGGCATTCTATAAATACAAGGAAAAGCAGGGGGAGGCAGAAAGGAAGGATTATCTATTGAGAAATAGGGAGGCAAAGGGGGTCATCATGGAGGTGAAAGCAGATGAGTATGTGACGTGGGGAGGGGGTCAAGAATGGAGAAATACATTTTTTTAGATATATCATCGAAAAAAGAAAAAGGGGGGGCATCATATGGCTAGTTGAGGGGGATAGGGTAATAGTGGAGGATGAGCCAAGAGTCACCCTGAGTGACTACTTTTGGGCACAGGGTCATAATGTTGCAGACGAAACTGCACAAAACAAAATGCCACAGACAGATTGGAAAAAAAACACCAACCATAACTGAAACAGCGCATACCATTTTTAAACAAATAACACTACCTGTTTTTTTTTGCAGAGGGGGGACTAAGCCAGCCATTCCCCCCCAACATGAGGCATTGCCCATCACACTCCCGGACTGAATATAACTAACTCCGAGGGGTGTGGACTTCAGGGATAGGGCGAAACACTGGAGGGGGAAAATTCATTTTTAAAGTTAAAAAAAAAGCCACAATGCTATGCGACCTTGGGGGAACTGAACTGTGGCCCCAGATCCCTTAGGCTGCCAGGTGCTGGTGCCCTAGCCACTCCACCATGAAAGTGGTTCAAGCAGGCACTTCACTGACAGCCTCCTTGACACTCCCCCATCAGAGCGTACAGCAGCAGGGGTAGTGGTTATTACCATATGCTGAACCCATCTTGTTGCCATATGAGGTGTAGCACTTTCTGCAGTGTGATTATTCCTGTGCTGTTTTGGCAGTGGTATATTGACCCGGTACCCTACTTTTGCTCAGTGTTCACTAAAGAGGACTGCAGGTCCATGTCAGAAGGGAGCATCAAAGTGGCCGCTAACGAAGTCCTGGAAATGAGGCAGCCAATACTTACTAGTGAGAGGGTTATGAAAGGTCTGGCAGTCCCTAAGATAGATAAGGCCCCAGGGCTGCATCCACGGATACTTAGGGAATTAGCAGCAGAACTGTCTGAATCACTGGCTGGGCTGTTCAGCAGCTTATTCTTGGAATAATTAGTCACAGCACTCACCCTCATCATTCTTTTTAGAAACAAAATCAGTCTTCTTCAGTCAAAAATGCTTTTTCATGAATTCATTTGACATTTATTCAAAATGCGCTGAGCAAAGTGCGTACACAATAGATAGCCACTATAGTGGGGGAGCAGCAGGAAATGGCCTAGGTCACAGGGAAAAATACATATTTGCATGTCATTATTGGAACATATTCATTCATTTGCATGTCTTATTGCACCTGGAGCATACAAAAGGAGCAAAGGGCACCACACAGATTCCACAGAGGTACTGCAGATGGCTAGCAATAAGTGTACTGTGGAATGGTCTAAACTGGAGACATGGGTGACCATAACACTGATTATGTTGTATCAGGACTAGACCACTGGTGCTGTGTGTACACATGTCCAAGGGCTGTATTAGACCGGCAACTAGCTGTGCGTTGGACCTGGCCATGTAGGAATACATATATACATGTCTCAGGCAGGGGGCACTGGTGCCTGCATACCACTGTACCTTTGCTCTGTGCTCTGCTGTGTGTATGCAATGCTCAGTACTGTTCATCCACCTCATTTCCAACAGGCACCACAAATGATGCGAAGAGGCAATGTAAACCAAATTCTCCAAGGAGGAGGTGCTGGCCCTGGTCTAGGCCTACATGGCATGCGAAAGCATTGTTAGCAATAGGAAGGGGATGAGGGACTGAGATTAAAAATTCTTGGACTGAGATTGGGGGGCCATGAATGTGGTGGGCGGAAGATGCCAGTCACTAGCAGAGGTAAGGAAGTGGCTCACCAACCTCAAAAGATAGATCAAAGAGGTCATACCCAGGCCTGGGCAAACCTCCAGGCCACAGGTGATGGCCCCAGCAGTGCGGTGTCAATAGACCCTGCCATGGAGATGACGGCTGCCACTATTCGCTAGGTGGAGGTGACTGGCATCCCAGTAGGTGGGTTCAAGAGCCAGGTCAGACTGGCACAGACATCTGAGTGACTGCATTAACACCATCACATCAGGCTTTTGTGTGTACATACACCAGTAGTGTTGGGGTTTGCATGTCTGAGTGAAGGGAGGTGACATGGGCCAAGGATGGGCAAGCAAAGTGTGCAGGCATAGGACGTACTGCACATTTCTGTTGTCTGAATACACATCCTACCATAGCTGTATGCATGCATCTTGCATGGTCCATGAGACACCACACACAGGATATCACTTCTGCATGCTCTGTCTGTAATGGTGTACTGTTTGCAGAGCTGGACCAGCATAGCAGGATGTATTGACAATTCCATGTGTTCCCTGCTCTGCTGAGTTTCTTGTCACTTTCTGCCCTCTATTGCTTCTTGCATTTGTCATCTATTTAAGTAGAGTATTTGTGGTACTACAGGTATATGTAAAAGGCACACATGGTGCTAGTGTATTACTTTTACATAGAATATTCACATACATATGTAACCCTGGGCCCTCCCCTATTGATTTTCCAGGTTGCCTGCTGTGTCAACATTGCAGGTGGGCTTCTAGTGCCCTCAACTGATCCCCCTGTTGGGTGTGTTACACAATGGCTGAAGACTGCATGATGGTACTTAAGTATCCTGGTGGTGGGGCAGGGTGTGGGGTAATCACTTATTGTGCCACATGTGTTTCGCCTACTGTGTGTGTGTGTGTGTGATCACCAGTAATGGGGTTTGTGTGATGTATACAGCAGTGAGGGTATATGGGCACTGCACTGCATGGGCGGCATGTGTGACAACACACAGTACAGTGTGTCTGCATGCTGCCACGGTCAGCACACAGGTATGTACATTACTCATCCCCCTTGTGAGCCCCCCCCACCTGGAAGGCATCTCATTTACTTTAATCTCCCTTCATAACCCCCCCCACTTGGATGTCCTACTGTTTTTTCATTCCCTTTTTGCAACCCCCTGGATGGCTATATTATTTACTTTCATCCCCATTTCTACTCCACGCCTGGATGGCTTGCTATTTCTTTTCATCCATCCTTGTGAAAAGACCCCCAAGATGGCATATCATTTACTTTCATCTCCTTTTTATACCCCTGTGACTAGAGAGCTTGCTATTTATTTGCATCTCTTGTGAACACCCCCCAGCCTGGATGGCATCTTATTTACTTTAAACCCCCTTCAGCCACATCACCTGGATTTCTTGACATTTGATTCATCCTCCTTTATATACCCCAGCGTCCTAGATGCCCTGCTATTTGCATCATCCCCCTTTATACACCTCCCACCAGGATGGCATGTAATTTATTTTCATCCTCCTCTTGTTCCCCAACCCCACCTGAATGGCATATTTTGTACTTTCATCCCCCTTTAAACCTCCACCACCTGGATGGCTTGTTATTTATATTGATTCCTGTTATTTTTTGCATGTTATTATTTTTTAATTCAGTTTGTTAAAATAATTATAGTCTCCTGTGTGCTCTGTACTCACCATCTGGATTCAAAGAGGTCTACAATGAGGCGGTCACTATGCTCCCATGATCTGCTGGCCATCCTGGTGTCAAGCCAGTTGAGTTGCTCCTACATCCCCGGTCCCCTGGCTCTATATCCGCTGCAGTGTTTCCCTCTGGGGCCAGCAAGCATATGTTACGGTTGAATAGCATATTGTATCATATGCAACATGCAAAGAATATGTCACATGCCTTCTTAAGGGGGTACTGTAGGGTACCACTGGAATGGCCAAGGCACCTGAATCACATCTTGAGCATACCAAAGATCTGCTCTATGACACTGCATGTAGCAATGTGTGCCATGTTGTACCTGTTGTCTTCAATGGATGCAGGTTGTAGGAAAGGTGTTAGAGCCAGTGATGCAGGAGATATTCACTGTGACCTGTGTAGGTAAGGTGCATTGGTTAGTGACATCACTGGTTACATGGGGGAGAGGAGTTGGGTGTATACTCACTGACAAATTGCCCTTTAGTTGTATCACTGCCTTCAAACCTCTGGCACAAGATGGAACTGTGCCAGATGAAGGCATCATGGGCACTGCCTGGGTACCATGACAGGACAGTGATGATGCATCCTGTTGCATTGCACACCATCTGGCAGTTGGTGGTGTGGAAGCCCTTTCTGTTCACATAGTCCTGCATTCTATCACCTGTGGGTGCACCGATAGCAACATGGGTACAGTCAAAGGCACTTAGTATGGTTGGTAGGTGCCCAGCTGGAAAGAATTGCTGCATGATTGCTGTTCACTCTGCTGGTGTGATGGGGAACACGATGAAGTCAGCAGTATGGGCCCCAGGGAATCTAGGAACTGGCCCAACAGGTGTGAGGTGGCAGACAGTGTGATACTGACCGTGTCATCCATCGGTATCTGGAGCATTCTGGTGGCCAGGATACACAGTGCTGCATTACCTTGAGCTCTATGGGCATTGCATGGATGCAGTGGGTATCCGTCCAGAGTTATTCATGTAGCAGCTCACACAGCTGCATGAGTATGGGACTTTTGAGCCTGGACAGACCCATGATTTGTTCATCTCAGATTTTGAATGTGACTCTGGAAGATACTGCCTGTTCACAGCATGGCACCTCAGACAGTTTAAGGTGACAGTCATCAGAGAACAAGCTGTTATATACTTTTGTCACAGAAATATCACAAAATTAAAATTATAATGCTCCCAGTGAACCTGAACCACAAATGTATAAAGGCAGGCAATCAGCTGGTTTATATGAAATGGACACTATTCCTATAGCCCAGCATAATCTGTACTTATAAAAACATTTCTCCCAGGGTATCAAAAAAAAGCCCATTCTTCTAATCATCTTAAACGTGCATGCAAGTAACCCTGTCCTTGAGTGATTAGGGGGCTAAGAATGAACTTCCATAAGGTCCCTGAATGAAATGTACATATTTCTGCCATTCAGTAAAATTTGCCAGTGCATGAAATGCAAGTTCTCTTCATTGCTGAGACTTTTTATATATTGGAATTTTCGAACTGTCAATAAATTAAACAAATTCCAGTAGCCTTACTCCATAATGTCGACTTTTGAATATTAAAGAGCTAGTGTACTGCCTAAAACTAACATTAGGTTTAAAAGCAGCCAACCATTACCTTTCATATCTAAGGTACTTTTTCTTTTCCCTTTGTTTAATTAGATTGTTCACCTGATGTTAGTAGGTGTGATGTGTAGAATAGCTCTTAGCCTGGAAGCTGACATATCTTGCTCTACTGCCTCATACTACACTATCAGCATTGTGACCTCACTGGCTGTGACATCACTGCTACTTAGGAACAGCTAGTAAATGATTGCCAGGTCATTCACCTGTGATGTCACTGTCAGTGAGATGATAATGCTGATGATATAGTGTGGGGCAAACGTTAGATATGCCAGCTGCCAGGCTAAGAGCTGTTTCCCACATCCAGCACAATACTATCACCTAGAACACTTTCTGATGAGCAACAGGAAAATGAAAAATACTTCAGAAATGAAAAGTTACAACTGATTACTACTTAACATTTGTTATTATTTTCCTTTTATGCCTGCTTACGCTACACTAGCTCTTTAAAGCTTTTTCCCCCAAATTCCTGCAATAAAGTACAAAAAAAGCAGCTGTGGAGAGACACATAGTATTTGAATTTGGCCATCTAAGTCCATTCTCCTACCATAAAGAGACAGTTTGGGGATCCTGAGCCCGATTACTTCTGGTTCCCAGCAGGAAAACGAAGGACGTGTGGGTAATATCAGGTGCAAAACTAAACCTAGAACAACATCTGAAGCAATTTATATTGAAATTAAGCGATAACCCCAATAAATGTGATTATGTGTTTTCACAGTACGTGGTACTTCTGTCTGTGCATTTTGCACATTAGCAATTCAGAACAGGAAATCAATCCCCATAATCAAGCGACACCAATCCACATAATCAAGGAAAACTGATTAGCTATACTTCAAAATTTTGGTCCCAATACACCGCTGGAGAGATTAGCCACCATTTAATTAACACTATCAGCTTAAACAGGTTGCATTGATTTTGCTGAAAAAAGTTCTTTCAACCCTTATGAGCTACACATAGGCATCAAAACTATAATAATTCAGCGTCATCATTAGTGTTTACATTTCATGACTAGTTTGGGTTGTTAACATTAAAATCCTATAGTGTGTATAAATAAAACATCACTTCTAATATTTATTTATTCACGTGTTTACTAATATTACTTTTCAGAGGTACACCTTTATACAAAAGCTTGCATATAACCTGCTGTTGGAAAGCAGAACGTTTTCTTACAGCACATAAAACAAAACAAATCAAAGCAAGATTATCTGTATAAATGAAATGCGTAATACTGTAACATTCAGTGCAGTGTTTCATACATGCAAGCAAATCAAATATCTTCATACAATCATTATTTGTCATAAAACAATATTTCAACAAATAGAATGCAGATACTGTAAGATTACTTCTTGTGGCAGAACTGCATTTTTCTTTCAGACCTTTAAAGAAAAGAAAATAATTGATCTGCTTTATAAAATAAATATTTGATGCCGTCACAGTGAGAAAACTGTTCATTTTTGATCAAAATATATTTTCAAAGTCTAGAAACTGTAAAACTGAGACACAAAAGGCTGTTGCTGGCCCACCACATGTTTCTTTCTATTTGAACTACATTTCTGAGGCAGACAAGGTCAAAAGACAAACATGATAAAACAAAAAAATAATTTCAAGTGGTATATTGCCCTATACATCACAGAAAAAATTTCAGCATTAAGACTATAACAACCCACTAAGCAATTAACATATTTAAAATTATAAAATACCCAGTTAACTCACTTTGGAATGCCTCAATAATAAAACATACAATTTGTGTGTGTGTGTGTGTGTGTTCTATCTATCTATCTATCTATCTATCTATCTATCTATCTATCTATCTATCTATCTATCTATCTATCTATCTCTCTGTCTGTCTGTCTGTCTATGCTAATTCTGTTTTTTATATCCACTGGCAATTAGACCTATGAGTTTTATAATGCAGAGCTATGCATTCATGTGCTATATTTTATATTGTAATTATTTTAATAGACATGTTTTGTAAACTTTTGATGTGATAGCCAGATTTCTTGGTAATGTTTCTCACAAGTACATTTAAAATTGTAATTCAGAAATGTGTATTTCCAACTCTAAGTGGTGTTCTTTGATGCTGAATGAAGCTGAATTTCTTTACCTGGCACTTAACTACTTGCAGCTACTCTCCCTGCTACTATAGCCCACGTCAACACTATAGCACTAACCAAACAAACCAAGCATCTAGGTTAGGAGGTTTGTTTGTCTGTTGCGAAAGTGGTAGGAGGTGTCAGGTACTGCAGTTTTGGACACCCTATTATTACTGATTATCTTGACTCGACTCTACGAATAGCTGACCAATTAATTGTGACGGCAGAGCTGACAGGGGTGAGGGAAGGGGAATATTAATGCCTTACATCAACAAGCAATCCTACTTGTTTTATGTTCTCTCCAAATTAAAGTGACTCTGCACTGTCCGTGGTATATCTGCTTAATCCCTTGCATCTGCATATGCCATTGGGCAGAAGACAACCATTCCCATGTTGCTAGATGGTGGGGTAAGGGTAAGTCTTTTATTTTTATTTATTTATTATCCTGACTTGTTGTCTTCTATTTACCAGGCCCACAGGGTATGGAAACTTGGTAATAGATTCCCCTACTACTCCCACATCAGCCCCACAGAGCTGTTGTTAATAAATGTTTCACTTACTATTCTCCCCCCCCCACACACATTTTTTCTCTTATTCCTTCCTCTCTGGTGTTAAAGAGGACTTCATCTTCTTGGTGCTATAGTGGGCAGCTGAAGAATCAGATGGTTTCCTATATGGGTTCCTGGGTTCTATGGCCTATCCTGGTTAGCAGGAAGGCAGAGCAAACACATTTCATTTTTTTCTTTTTTCTCTTTTCCCCACTTCATTCATGTAACACCCCAGTCTCTGCCTTCTACACTTGGAGTATTAACTCTCTGTGACAATGGAAAGTGCAAACCAATGAGCTTTGGTTTGGGGGATGAGGGAAGGGAAGGGTATCTCCGACATGAATGTGGTTAATCTCCACACACTCAATGTATGGTTGTATATAATTGTTTATGGTTCCGGTCAATATACATGTTAAATACAGCAGAAGGTATGTTTTTATGACCTGTTTCTAGCCAGGCAACAACAGCGTTCCCCAATAATTTATCTGTTCACTTATACAGTCATATTCTCAAATTCCCAGTCCACAACAGAAAACTGAAACAACCCCAGAGAAAGACTAGCAGACTCAGAGAAAGGTAACAAAAAAAAAATCTTTAGTTTAGTTCCTGCATTCTTCTCCAGACTGTGGCTTCCATGGTAATTTTCAGCACTGAACTTATATGCAGTTCCAGTCTGCAATAACAGATGTTAAAAATGAAAATCAATCAATAAATGAATAAATAATGTACTACACTGAGGTTGGAAATGGTACTGTATACAGGCATACAAAACAAACAGGCCCCTAAAAGGAATAAAATGTTGAACCTGTTTATCTCACTAGCATCTATGGCTGTTCCTGTACTGGAGGTTTATTCTGAACAACAATAAAGAACCCACATGATTTTCATGGTTGCAGTGGGCATAGCCATGCAGACATCTTGTGAGCACAGTAGAGTAAAGGGAGCATGGACTTGAAAATAGAGAAGGTGAATGGCAATCACTTCATGTTCACCACACCATTTTGTTCGCTGGCCGTTGGTGGAACATAGCACTAGCTGCCATGTCCAAGATGGTCACTGGAGTCCAGTGCACATGAATGAGTCATTGTGCATGTGCAGACAATTCTGGGGGCCATCTTGGACACGGTGGACAGTGCCATGTTCCAGCAGCAATCCCATTTGCATATGCTGGCTATTTAAATGTACAAAATCACACATACCACCATAACTATAAGCATCATGGGATACATATGTAAATCACTATGACAAAATTAGGCAGGTTCTGTTTTAAGCAGGAATGGATTGTGCAAAGCTATTAAAAATGTAGCTTTTTTAGACTTATGTGCTGTTTGTGGACCTGAGGGGTCCTATTGAAGTTCCCTACAATCACTGGCCAAACGCAGGAGTGGGCATCCAACAGGGTTACATAACAGCTAACAGAGTCCACAAGTTCTGCTACTACTTCCAAAGAACCACATTAATCCAGGTACTTGAAATGTTCAATGTTCAAATGCAGTTTTGGTAACAATCAGCTAAAAGGTGCCCAAATGCACCAGATATGGATCAAGTAAATGGACTGCTGCACGTCACCCCTTCTTCATTATTCTCCAAATGTCAAACACTTTTAAACTATAATGTGCAACATCTTTAGCAATATTTACAAATAGTTTAGTAAGTCTGCGCTCAAATTCAGACTTAAGACATGTAAGCAAGCCTAATACCTGCTATCGATTACATGTACCCTGTACCCAATTGTATCTGTCTGACCACAATGTGACGTGGCACCTCTGGTGAATGCCTACTGATTTTTGGCAAATCTTTGCTGTGTAACTGAAACGCAATGTATGTCTTTATGTGACGAAGTACCTTTGTAAACGAGCCTCTGGCTCAAAGGTTGTAAACTGATTCTTAAATAAATAAAAAAAAAAAAAAAAAGTTCCATGAGTTCAGTGCATGGATTAATTTAGTGGAGAAAATGTAAATAAATATGGAAGAAATGTAAATAAATAAATTGACACTCAATTTTTAAAAAAAAATATGTTTTCGGTAATAAAAAGATGCAATCACAATGAGATAAGAATACTGGGAATAGATGACCAAGCAAAAAGGTGAAATACTTGCAAGGGGTCCAATTTTATCTTTCAGAGGTTTGCTGTAAATGGGAGCTTTTCGCACCATAGATGGTCCATAAAAGTGATAGCTGGAGAAGATCCATGTTCTCCTGAGGACTGCGGTCATCCCGACAGAAATATGGATGAGGATAGTTTGGCTAGTGTTGCCTACCAGGGTGGGTTTTCTCTGTCTACTGACTGGGGGGGGGGATGAAAAACTAACAGCTTCTCCAGAATCAGGAGAAAAGAGAGCTTACTGTCAATGAGGAGTTGTGCCATCAGTTTCTGTTAGAAAGTCAAACCTCCAACCTAAAGACACTCACATCCCGGAGCAGTGTCATCTTGCAAAGTGACACTAAGTGGCCCCATTTGTTCGGATACATGATCTTGGGCTTAAAGCTCAGATCAAACTCGTTGAGAATTGATGAGCTCAGATCATACCAGGCAAGGCTTGGGGATACTCAGCAACATTTAATGTTTAATTGTTAGGCACCCCAAGCTTTGCAGGGTCAACAGGGCTCCTTTATTAAGTACAATAAATGAAACTATATGGGAATGAGGTTTGGTGATAGTGAAGTCCTAATGTACTGGATGAGGTACGGTGTTAATCAGTGAGGTCAGATCATATCAGACAAAGCTTGGTGATAGTCAGTCAATCAGATTAGATCAGAACAAGATGCATGGTGATTATTAGTGTGCTCAGATCGTATTGGTCAAAAGTTTATAATAGTCAGTGGGATCAGCTGGCTTACACATTCCTTTCTGCATACAATACCATAATTTTGCAGTCGTATCAGCTCTTGCTAGAGTTTGTCCATCATGGATTTGCTTTATTTCTGCATCGTTGAGTGTTAGGTCTTCTTCTTGTTCTCTTATGTGATATTTCTTGTCTCAGAGGTGCCCAGTTAAGTGGAGCAGTTTTGTTTACTCTAAAAGGTTATATAATGTGTCACTTTGTTGTTGAGGGGGATGTGTATTTGAAATGGTAACGTGGTCTCTTCACTCATCGTAGCCATTGCAGAAAAAATAAGTTTATAAGCAGCCAATGAAAGTTTAAGGAAGTCAAGACGTGAGTGCAGTACAAGGATTCCAGGACATACTATGCAGAATCTCAGTCATAATATACATAATATACTGTTAAGAGCATTTTTATTAACAAATGAAGTCAGTATCTCTCAGGTGGAAGCAGCAAATTGGAGCAACCCAGGAAGAGCGTGTGCCCACATAAAAAGGGGAGGCATGTTCCTGGAAGGCAATGGTTGCAAATGCTAGGAGCCTGGCAAATAAGCTACCAGATCTCATTGCCATCTTGGAAGTGGAAAGGCTGGACTGGGTGACTGTGACAGAAGACTGGTTCATGGAAAACCACAGTTGGGACACAGCTATACCAGGATACAACCTGTTCAGGAGGGACAGGAAGGGTAAAGGGGGAGGTTTAACTATTTATATTCAAGAAGAAATAAAAGCCACAGAGGTGCAGGGATCTCCCTGGGAGAACGAGTCACTGTGGCTGAGAGCTGATGCAGGTAAAGGGACAACTGTCAAAACTGGCATTGTTTACAGGCCTCCAAATCAAGGGGAAGAAGGGGACAAAGATTTAATAGAAGAAATATACAAAATGACTAACAGAGGAGAAGTGATACTGGTGAGGGACTTCAACCTCCCAGATATAAACTGGAGCACAAAAACAGCGGCAACGGCAAGAAGCAAGGACTTCTTCCTGGCCCTGTAGGGCACAGGACTAGATCAGCTGGTTAAAGCCCCAACAAGGGGAGATGCCATCTTCAACCTGGCTCTCACAAACATTGAGAGGGTAAGAGAAATCGAGGTGGGGTGCAACATGGCAAACAGCGACCACCATATGGTCAGTTTCAAAGTAAACACTACAGAGGACACCTGTCACTCAAAAATCAAGGTGCTGGACTTTAAGAAGACAAACTTCCAAAAAATTAGAACCAACATAAAAAAATTACTTAATTGAATTAGAGGAGGAAGAGGTCGAAGTCATGTGGGGAAGGCTTAAGAGAGCAAACAAGACAGCTACTGACCAATGCTCAAGGAGGGTCGGCAAGGGGGAAGAAGAAGGAATCCTTTAAGGCATTAGTTCTCAGACTTTGTCCTAGTGAGCCTCCTCCAAGCCATGCAAAAGTTCCTGAGCCTCCCCCAAATGCTGAAATAATCTTGGGCCTCCCCATAGAAAAATAACATATTTTACACAGTACATCAGGAATGAAATGAAACTCCTTTGAGTAGCTGGGTCTCATTCTCATTTTATTCATCTCATTGTAAAACCCGCCATGTAACCTCCTTCTCCAGGCCAGCCTATCTGCTCTGCTATTTTTGACTATTGAACCATTGTTACCCCTTGTTGCAATACCTACATGGGTAAGACTCTGTTCTCTGTCCATTTCCCCTTTAGCTGGAATAACCTTCCTACCCACTTCTGCCTCTCCCCCTCTCATCCTGCCATTAACTAAATTCTCAGGGACCCTTTTGCTGCCTCCAACTTTTGCTCCTAGTACTGCTTAACACTTGCATCTGGGCTGTTCTGCCACCATCTAACTGGTCAGTTGTTACCTCTCATTATTTGCTCATTGTTCCTATTTGTTTGGACAATTGTTCATTTTGTATTGCTTGACTGTTTTGCAGTTACCTTTTGAATTGTATTCTCTCCCTACCTTTCACTAGGTACATCTCAAATGAGCCTTGGCGTAACATGCCTTTCCTGGTCATCAATTTGTAAATAAATACATAAATTCGCCTACTGTTATCCTCTTTCAGTTTGCCTTATCCCTTCACACAAAATATCTAAAATTCAAAACTTAAATACAGTACTTTTTCAGACTTTCTTGTGCCTCCTCTGGAACAGGTTGGGGCCTCCCAAGGGAGGCTGGCCTCACCATTTGAGAAACCCTGCTCTATGGTTATCCAGAGAAGAGGCAACCATAGTAAAAGAAAAAAGAAGGCATACAAGATATACCAGGAAACAAAGAACGAAAAAACTGGGATTCATACAAAGAATAAAATGAGAGAAGCAAGCAAAAGGATAAGACAGGCCAAAGCCCAGACAGAGTTAAAGATTGCAGACTGAACAAAGAAAGGTGACAAATCCTTCGTTGGGTATATCAGGGAAAAAAAGGAAGGTGAAAGGGGGGAATAGTGAGGATTGTGACAGGGGAAAGGAGAAGAACAGAACAGAACACGACCCGGAAAAAACAGAAATCCTAAACAGGTATTTCTGCTCAGTATTTACAGAGGAGGATCCAAGATGGAAATGGCCCAGCACTCACAAACCACAGCACTCCAGGACCAGGGGTTGACACTAGCTCCTTCACAGAGGCTCAAGTACTGGAGGCACTGAACAAACTGAAGGTGGACAAGGCCATGGGACCAGACAAAATACATCTCAGAATCATAAAGGAACTGGGGCAGAAACTGGCAGCCCCATTGGCAAAATTATTCACCAAATCCTTGGAGTGTGGAATGGTACCCGAAGACTGGAAATGGGCAACAGTAGTCCTCCTCCACAAATCAGGCAGCAGGGAAGAATCAGGTAATTCCCGACCAGTGAGTCTCATGTCTATAGTGGGAAAAATAATGGAGTTGATGCTAAAACAGAGGATTATAGCATTCCTCGAATCCAGCAGGCAGCTGGATCACAAACAGTACAGATTCACAGCAGGGAGATCGTGCCAAACAAATTTGGTTGAGTTTTTTGACTGGGTTACCAAGACGGTGGATGATGGTGGGGCAGTGGATGTGGTCTACCTGGACTTTAGCAAAGCCTTCAACTCAGTTCCACACAGATGGATAGTAAGAAGCTAGACCACACAGGAGTTGGACTGAAAGTGGTAAAATAGGTACACTATTGGCTACAAGGCAGAACCCAGAGGGTGCAGGTAAATGGAGCTTTATCATCAGAGGGCAGGGTGACCCGAGGAGTGCCCCAGGGTTTGGTGCTGGGCCTCTGCTCTTCAATGTTTTCATAGCTGACATCACTAAAGAACTACAGAGAAAGGTGAGTCTGTTCATGGATGACACCAAGTTGTGTAACAGGGTGGACACCAATGAGGGAGTAGGCAGATGGAATTGGACCTAAGGAAACTTAAGGAGTGGTCTAGAGCATGGCAGCTGAGATTCAATGTCAAACAATGCAAGGTCAGGCACATAGGAAAAAGGAATCCAAAGAAGGCATATTACTTGGGAGGGGAAAGGCTAGCTGCCTCCAGCCAGGAGCGTGATCTGGGAATCATGATCTCAGATGATATGAAAGTGGGAAAACAATGCGAGGAGGCAGCTCTGAAGGCCAGTGGAATGCTGGGATGCATTGGGAGGGGAATCACGAGCAAAAGGAGGGAGATGGTCCTGCCACTGTATAGATCACTGATCAGGCCACACCTGGAGTTTGGTGTCCATTTCTGGATGTCTCACCTCAAAAAGGACAGTGACTGGACAGAGACAGTCCAGAGGAAGGCAACAAAAATAATACAGGGTTAGCACCAGATGTCACACAATGAAAGACCTAGTGAACTGAACATATACTTTCTGGAACAGAGAAGGGAGAAAGGGGACAGGACTGAAACATTAAAATACAAAAAGGGCGTAAATAAGGTGCAGGCTCAGGAACTTTTTCACTTCAAGTAAGGCAGTAGAACTAGTTGGCATGATCTGAGGCTAAAAGGAGGGAGGTTCACAACCAACATCAGGAAATTCTTCTTCATGGAGAGGGTAGTGGATGCATGGAATTGTCTGTCCCCAGAGGTTGTGGAAGATACCATGGTAGGAGGATTCAAGAATTCACGGGATAGACACAGGGGAGCCCTTACACTAAAGAGCAGCTAGGAGGGTAAGAAAAGTCAAAAGCACAGGGCAGACTAGATGGAACTAGCAGTCTCCTTCTGACATCAACTTCTATGTTTCTATGAATATTGTTGTGTTAGTCTGACCCCATTTGCTATAATGGAATTGATGCACAGACATCTGATTCTAAATGAAGGCTTTATCCAAGAACATACAACCATGTTTTATTTTTTACAAGTTAAATTTTCAAAATGGACAGAACCTGCAAGTATTACAGTACAATCTGATCACATACAGTGTGTTACTTTAGAGTATTTGTAGCAGATATTAAATTAAATTAAATGCACAGCAAGTGAAATCCCCAAGGAAGGAAACTGGTGTCAGAGTATATTAGGTTATTTATGGTATTTTAGAATACATTTCAGAATTTTTGGAGATATGTAAGTTTTTAAAGTGACTGTGTATTTCTTACTCTGTCAATCTCAAAAACCCACCGTCATCATAACTGCAGAAGTACAGGCTCCACTGGGGCCAAAACTTCTGTAGGCAGAAGTACTGCTGTAATTTCAGTTTATTGACTTTTTCAAAAACAAAGAGAATTCATTGCAAAAAAATGTGTTAATGGACCAGTTAGGGTTCAGCTTAATGCCACAAGAGTAGGGAAATGTGGTGTGAGGGTTTCCAATCTGAACTCCCCAACCCCCTCAAGCATTAAAAGGACAAAATCACACAGGCAACCATAGACAGCCATCATCAGGTAGGACAAACAACATACAACTGTTTCCAGATGACACAAAATATATCCATTATCAAGTTCCAGCTCTTCTGCAACCCTCCCTCTGAAGATTTTCTCAGGATCTGGATAATACCTGTCTACTGACGTTACCGAGATGGCTTTCTTGGCAGTGCTACCCTCGACCAAAGGTAGTGGCCTCAAACCAGCTGAGGTGACAGTGTTGGGCTGTTCAGCCCGACAGCTGGATGTCCAAATGTGGTTTGAGGTCAGCCACTATCAGGAATGAAAAAGTGCCTTAATAAGGGGGAGACACTGTTCCCCCAGAAAAGATATAACTGCCACCACGCAGAGAAACAGGCTAAAGAGGGGCACCAAGATCTACTAAAAGTAATCATCCATAGACAGAATTGAATAGAATAAATGACATTTATTTAGAATAAAGAATAGCAATGCAGTACAAACACTCTCAGTACAATCAAGCTTATACTGTATCATAAATGACAAAAACATCACTATCATAACAGCAAAGACGTATCACTCTATTATAAACTCTGTTATAAACAGCAAAGGCCACTCCCCCACAAACCCACAGGGGGGGAACAAAAGGTCAAGTCCTACCTCTACCAGCCAGAAAACTGAACACCAAAGCTAGAGGTAGAGGCAATGGGCAATTACCAGACCTAAAAAGGGCTCTTGCTAGGGATCAGACCCCCCCCCCAGAACTCTAGTTTCAATAGCCAATTGGTTAGGGTTGGGATGAATTGCTAGCCCACCCCAGCACTAGAAAAATGGCACCTTAAGTACTGGTGCCCACTACACCACACCACCGCCCCAGGGCTCCCTTCTTGAGTGCCACACCTCCCCGGAAGGACTGCGGCAAGTTTTGCAAAAAGGATACAGACCTTTGAAGATGTAGTACACCACTAGCTAATCTACTAGCAGCGTATCTCCAGGCTCTGCCACTAGCCGACCTGACAGCCAAGTGTCCCAAGGTTCTGTGCCGCTAGCCAACCTGCTAGCTGAGTGTTCCAAGGTGTTCTGCCACTAGCTGACCTGCTAGCCAAGTGTCCCAAGGTGCTCTGCTGCTAGCTAACCTCATAGCTGAATGTCCCAAGGGTACCTTTTAGCAGGCTAATGCCCTTATCACCACTAGTCAACCTTCTAGTCAAGTGTCTCAGGTTGGGAAGGCTGTCTGGATCACTGGCCTTCCCTGCTGCAGGGTACCAGAGTTGACTACCTTAGCCTGAGTGACAAAGCTCTTAAGCCTCTTAGAAAAGAAAGGCTACAAGGCTGGCAGGGCTCTCCTAGCTACCTCTGCAGGCCCCACAAGGCTCCTCCCTGGGGCTGTTCTGGGTCTCTTCTTCCAACTCCTTTTCAAGCTGCTACTTCTTCTTCAGGAGCTCTCCTCCTCAATTCAAGGGGTTAGGCCACCATGGATCCCCCTCAGCTGTCCTGCTCAGCTCCTTTCCCCAGGGGCTCTGCTGCACCAGGTGCTCCTTTCCTCTAGGAGCTCCCATCTTGAACTGGCCTGGACCCTCCTGGAAGCCACTTTTTATGCTTAAGGGAGGGGGAGTGGCTACTCAGGGGGCCCTATGATTGGATGGCTAAGAGGCAGTGCTGATTGGCTATATGAATCTGGGCTTGACTGCCTAACCAATCTGCACTGAGAGCTGCTGCTCAGCCCTCAATCCCCACCCCACATACAATTGATTTAAGTAAATAAAAAAAACAGTGAAAATCAGCTGATGCGGCTAATATTTCAACCATTACAGTACACTGGGCACCACTGATCTCAAAATAATTTCCTTTCTTGTTTCTCTGTTTCTTGCCTGTCCCATTTACTTTTCTTTCCTACTTTGCCTAAAATGAAAAGTTGCCTGTTTGCTTAAACTGATTTTCAAGATACCTTTTTCACAAGTATGCCATCGTCACCTATACTTCAGCTGTAATTCGTTTAGTTAAAAACATGTCATAATAATTTTTTTACATTTTATCAATCTTTTGTGGCTCACCACCCTTCAATTTTTTTGTGTGTGGTTACACCCCCAAAACAATGTCATATAAGAGACATTCAATATACAATACAACACAAAAAAATTCTAGGTAGATTATAAAGTTGATTGAAATGTTTGTTACTCAGAGGTGCAGTCCCATATTTTGGTAGTGGTGACTGCTGTACAGCACCTGATATGTAGACTTATTTATTTATTAATTTAAAAATTTCACCAGGAAAAACATACTGAGCAGTCAAACTAGTTTCCAGATGCATCCAGGGGTAGAGGGAAAGGGGTACACAGTAGGTACATATGTAGCAAGGCATTGTGGGTACAGTACATAGCCGATTTTTCCATCTCCCTACTCCTATTTTGCTAGTGTAGATGTCTGAAATACCAATACTGACCAAAAGAGGTCTCTGTTTCAAAACAGTGCTTAAAGAGCAGGTGTTTCACTTCTAATAAATACAAAACTATTTTATTTATTGTATTTTGATGTGTTAGTAATTTCTACTTTTATTATAAAATATCTGTTAGTGCAGTGACACAAGTGGATTTTCACCTTTGTTTCTCACACTGCTAATAAAAAAGAATTCAGCAGAATTCTGGTATTGTCATGTCAGAAACTGCCAGCTACTTAAATGCCCAATGTATTTCAATGAGGAACTAAATATATTCTTCTATCCTTTTCAAAAGAAATTGATACTTATTACATCAACAAACTTTGCCTTTTATGTGTTTGCACTATTATGTTCCATCTGTATTTTATGTTTTAAAAACAGTAACTGGTTTCTATGTTCTTCTTTCCAAGTAAAATCTATCTGGTTATGCAGAGAATGTCACCTACTAAATTTTAACAAAAGATCACATGTAATCAAAAATCACACATTTCTATTAAATATATAATATTTTTTTTTGTGGCAGGAAGTATTCTTTCTCCATAAAAATCTGGAAACAGATTTTCAGTTTCTCACTGAAATACACTGGAAGCTTTGCCAGTAAAGAGTGGCTGATATTATAATACAAGGATTTCATTGGATTCTTTCTCATTAGTAGTTGGCAACATACAAATAAAATTAAAGAAAAGTAAGTAAACAAATAAAAGCAAACTGAATGACTGAAGAGGCATCTAAAATCCCCAAACCTTCATTCTTTAAGATACACACCCTTACTAAGCATGTGCTCTTTAGGAGCTTTGTTTCCCTAGCATGATGTCACAGTGGGGGCCAGCAGCACTGAGGAAAAAAAGGGGCGTGTCATGCAAATGAAGCAGAGCACATAAGTAAAAACATTTTTTTCATGGAAAACAGCACCTTTTGGCAGTTTGAATATTAGAAGATTGAATCACAGCTCTTACAGGTTACTACTCCCATTTGTTATGGTAAAACTCAGAAAATCACTTTCATTTTATTTTTCATTCTCTGACTGGCTTTAGAACTATAGCACCAGCAGGTCATTAATATTCATAACCTGCCTGTCGATTTAACGAACTCACCTCACTCCCCATTTTCATGCCTCAGTGAAAATACAAATCCCTTCTGTTATCTTTAAAGTTTCAGACTCAGTACACTTAATTCTATCCCCAAACATTTATTTTATAGCTGATAAGATATAAAAAGTCAGGAGGACTCAAAACCAAATTAGGTTTGATGGTAGAGCACAGAGCTGCTCAGGTTGTTGCCATGGAATCTGGAATGTCTGCCGGGCTATAGCACTGATGCAGACTGCTTTGGGGGAACCACGTATGCTCACTGAGCCACAAATCAATCGGATCTTCAGTTACTGTGCACAAAATTTCCCCACCAGTCAGGCAGCTTGAGACATGTGTCTCCCTCTCTGTTTCTCTCTCTCTCTCTTTGCCTGTTTTCTCTGAACTCCACTCCTCTGCTGATCTGATGCCCTCTCACACTCCCTCCCACACTTCACATAATGGTGAGTGCTCCTTTTCACCATGCTCCTGCTAAGACGTTTGCTGCAGGTCAGGTACATCTTTTGTGCAGTGCAGTTAGGGAAAAAATGCGATCCAAACTGCAAAAAATGTTTGGAAACGGCTCAAGTGCCATAATTGCTGCTGGTTTGTGGGGGTTCGGATTTTCTCTGAACCAGTTCACCCACCCCTAGAAAATATCATTTCTAGATCTTGTTTCTAAAGAATACAATGCTTTGAAGAGCAAGCTTTACAGGAAAGCAACTTTTCTTTACTTTGAGCTACATTTGACCTCTTGCTCTTTTCCCTTTGATATCTTTGCAATTGAGTTTTCTGCAGCTTCTATCATTGTTCTTTTAAATTCTTCCCAGTTTTCTTCTGTTCCCTCCACCTACTCTACACTTCTGGTGCTTTTCCCAACTGTTTCCTTGTCTTGCCAAAATCCATTTTTTTAAAGTCCTATGTTCTTACTGTGTTTGCCCTGTTGGTGGCCCTATCTGGACCTCCAGCACCACTGTTCTGTGATCACTGGAGCCAAGTCATTCCAGGACTGCTACATTTTGGATCATCTTACTGTTGGTGAGCACCAGATGCAGCACAGTCCCTTCCCTTGTCGGACCCTGGACTAGGTGAACTAGGAACACCTCTTGACATGCATCCACCTGGCATTGTTTCCTTGTACTTGCTGCTAATGGCACTTTCCAGTCCGCATCCTGCATATTAATGTCCCTTACTGCCATCACCTCAAGAACATTGACTGCCATCCTAAGTATCTCCCCAGTTCTTTGTCTGCCTTCTGATCCTGACCCGGTGGTCTGTAGACCTCCCCAGTCCTGATTTGTTTCCCATTTCTTGTTGCTGCCAGCACCCATAGGGTTTCTAGTTTAACTGACTCCCCTAGGCTGTCAATTTCAGTTGCTGCTGGTCCCTCTTTTATATACAGCATTAGTTCCCTGCTCTTTGCTCTGTTCTTCTTCAGCAGTGAGTACCCTGGTATTATCATAGCCCACTTTGTGGTTAGAGGTTGACTACATCTCCATGACAGCCACCAGATCAGTTCTCCCTTCCATGTTCATTGCCTGACATTGCAGCTTTTTGTTGCCAAGACTCCTTGCATTGGTGTACAACATGTTCCCACATTTATCCCTCCTCTTCTTTTTTCCTTTATCCTGGGTATGTTAGATTCTGCTGTGTTGGTCAGTGGGGGGAGGTTGGAAAGGCCCCCCCTTGTTTATGGAATCTTGCATGTACCTGGCAACTTTGACTCTCCCCACACTAGTTTTTAATCAGCTATATGCTGTGCACACCTTTCTCCCAGTACTCTCATGCTGTCCTCATTGAGATGCAATCTGTCCCTTCCAAACAGCCTCCAATCCCACCAGGTTTGGCCCCAGTTCCCAAAGAACTGAAATCCATCCTCTCTGTTCCAGCACTTTAGTCATGCATTGAATTGGAACACATGGAATGGTTCCCTTTGTTTCAGGCATGGCCGTGGTAACAACTCGGAGAAGGTTACCACCTCTGCTCTCTCATTTGCTATCTTCCCCAGAGCATGAAAGTCTGACTTCACCTGTTCCATGCTCCACCTGCTCAGATCATTTGTGCTCACATGCACAATTAGATCTGGCCTTTCCTCTCCCTCACCCATGAGTTCCAGCAGCCTGGCTGTAAGTCTGTCTGTTGGCACTCCAGGGAAACAGCAGACCACGTCTTTACCATTGGGCGTGTGACCCACATCCTACCCTGTGCCCCTCACAATTGAATCCACCACTACATGTACATTTATTGTGCCCCCTTTGTGGCTCTGCTGTCCTCCTGGTGTGCTCTGCAGCACTGCCTCCTTGCTAGGCATGCTGGTTCCATCTTCCCTTGTGGGAGAAGACTGTGGTGCCTCTTGCTGCAATATTGTGAATCTAGTGCTGATGAACAACAATGGTTTCTCAGGCTTGGACTTCCCTTCCCTCCTCCTTCCATCCCCCCCACTACTGTTCAGCCCCTTTCTCTTGCCTGTATCAGCATTGGGAGTGGATGTGGCAGTCATGTGTTCTGGGTCCCAGTTGCTGCAGCCCTCTAGAGGCATACTTTGGCCCTTGCAGCTTCCAGTTCCACTCTGGCCTAGAACCTCCTACAGTTGAGAGAGTGGGCCAAATTCCAGAGCACCCTGTTGTTTACCACTGGTCCACACCCCCTGCACTCACCCCGTGTCCCACCAGTGTGCCCCCTGCATCATGGTGTGTTTGTACTGAATGTAGCTGTGATAAGGGATTCCTCTGTTGCTACCAGTACCCTCTCAGAACTCTTTAGACTATTTTTCTAAACACACAAAAGCACAGAAAATAATTACCAAAGCATCTAAAAACCCCCATGCCTTTATTCTTTAAGATATATGTCCTGATTGGGCACACACTCTTTAAAACTAGGTATCTGATGGCAGCTTTTCACAGAGACACACACCCAGGTACATTTTATGGAGCTGTAAAAAAGGGAAAGTAGCTGGTGAAATAATAAAAAGAAACTAAGAGTTAAATTAGATTAATGTGGAAAATAATAAAAATATCATAGAATAAAATTAAAATAGACTGGCACACCTCTCTCTCTCTCTCTTTCTCAGGTTCAGCACCATGACCAGTGAGTCTGCTGCTTTGCATATGGCCTGTACAGCCCTGCACAAAGGAAGCTACAGGTCCAGCTCTGTGCCTGACAGGTCTAATGCTTTGTGTAGGGCCCACAGGGCCCTGTGCAGAGCAACCTACAATTCTGGCACCATATTTAATGGGTCTGCTGCTTTGTGTACTACAGATTCCTATGAGATGCAAGGTGCAGGTCTTGCATCATGCCCGATGTGTCTACTGCTTCACATATGGCTCACAGGGCCTTACATGAAGCAAGTTAAAGGTCCAGTTTCATGCCAGACTGGTTGGCTGCTTCACTTAGACCCCACAGGGCCCTACTTGAAGCAAGCTACAGGTTATCTGAACCATGCCTAACCAGTCTGAACCAATCTAAAGGTCTTGTGTAATTCCTGGCAGGTCATCTGCTTTGTGTAGGCCAGCAGGGCTCTGTACAAAGTCAGCTAGAGGTCAAGTGCCATGCCTGATGGGTCTGATGCTTCTCATCGGGCCTGCAGGGCTCAGAATGAAGCAATGTACTGTTCCAGTCCTGCAGACCCTCCATAAAGCAAGCTACAGGTCTTGGGCCATGTTAGATGGTTCTGCTAATTCATGTAGGGCTCACACAGCTTGGCACAAAACAAGCTGTAATCTGCAACAATGCCTGACAGATCTGTTATTTTTTATAGGGCCCTCAGTGCCTAGCATGAAACATGCTAAAGGTCCGCTGCTATGTCTGATGGGTCAGCTGCTTTGCAGTGTGCTCATAGATCCCTGCAAGAAGCATGCTACAAGTCTTGTGCCATGACCAATGGTCTGCTACTTTGTATAATCCCCACAGGATCTACAGTATGCAAAGCAAGTTGCATGTCCAGCGTAGTGCTCGATAGGTTTGAAGCATGCTGCAGGTCTGACGCCATACCCACAGGTCTTCTGCTTTGCATAAGATCTGCAGAGCTCAGCATGAAGCAGGCTACATGTCCAGCATTATTCACCTTATGCTAAGCTAGCTACAGGTTGCAGGCTGTAACCAAAGGGCCTCCTGCTTTGCATAAGGATTACAGGACCCTGCTCAAAGCAAGCTACAAATGTAGCACTATGCCAAAAATTGTCTGCTGCTTTGCCTAGGGCCTGCAGGGACCAGCATGATGCAAGTAACACGTACAGAACTATGGGCCCTAAACAAAGCCAGTTACATGTCTAGTGCCATGCTCAATGGACCTACTCTTTCAAGTAGGGTTCAGAGGGCATGGTGCAAAGCAAGCTACAGGTCTGGTGCAATGCCTGAGGGGCCAGCTGGTTTACATAGGGCCCACAGAGCCCTGATTGAAGCAGACTACTAGTCTAGTGCCATGTCTGATAGTTCTGCTGGTTCATACAAGTTGTACAAAGGAAGCTGCAGGTCTGGAGCAATGCACAATGGGCCTAAACTCAGGTACAGGTCTGGCAGCCCGATGGATCTGCCTTTTCAAATAAGGCCTTCTGGGCCCAGTATGAAGCAAGCTACAGATCCAGTGGTGTAGGCTCTACTAAAATCAAGCTCCAGCTCCAGCACCATGCCCAATATGTCTGCTGTTTCACATAGGGTTGCAGGGTCCTGCATGAAGTAAGCTACAGGTCCAATGATGAAAGGTGATGTTGCAATTGCTGCACGAAATCACCTTTTGGGCAGGAGTTGAACATTTTCTCCACCCTTGTTAATGAGCTGGGGTCATAAGAAGGCTATGTTGAAAATTTGGGGTAAAATATTAAAAACAACAAAGTTACGAGCCTACATTGAAATTTACAAATGCAGGCTCATAACTTTGGTAATGGCCAATATTTTGACCTCAAATTTTCAAGATAGCAATTTCTTCACACTTCATGAATGTGGCAGCTGTCATTTTTTAAATCCTGGCCAAAATATGTTTTAACACTTATGGCACAAAATGACATTTCAGCCATGTTTCAAAAATGACACCTGTCATGCTCAGAAGGAGTGATCATAAAAAGATTATGTTGAAAATTTGGGGTAAAAATGTGAAAAAGCAACCAAGTTATGAAGAAAAGAATTGTTCCAGCATTTACTCAGAACTTTATTTTCTGCAGATTTTGACCCCTAATGTTCAACATATGTGTTACCTCACCTCCTGAACATGGCAGGTGTCATTTTTTAAATACGCTCTGAAATTTGTTTCCACAGTTGCACCTGTTGAATGGGATTTTAAAAATTCCACCTGTCTTGACACAAAGATCTGCAACAGGGTTGATACACATGGGGTGGAAAGGATAAAAAGGGACTTGGCAAGATTGGAGGAATGGTCAAATGTATGGCAGCTTAGATTCAATGCAAAGAAGTGCAAAATAATGCACCTGGGAAACAAAAACCCAGGGGAAGGGTACACAATGGGGGATGAGATACTGACAACAACAAAAATGGAAGGACACAGGTAGTCATATCAGATGACCTAAAGGTGGGCCAACAATGTGAGAAGGCAGTAAGGAGGGCTGGGGGGATACTGGGATGCATAGGGAGAGGCATCACCAGTAGAAAACAGGAAGTTGTTGGCCCTCTGTACAGACAGTTGGTAAGACCACATCTGGAGTACTGTGTACAGTTCTGGAGACCCCATCTCCACAAAGACATAGGCAGGGTGGAAGCTGTCCAGAGGAGGGCAACCAAAATGATGCAGGGTCTGCATCAGAAGACATATGAAGAAAGACTAAAGGAACTAAAGATGTATAGCCTCGAGGAAAGGAGGCAGAGGGGGGACATGATAGAAACTTTCAAATACCTCAAAGGAATCAACAAAGTCCAAGAGGCAGCATCTTTCAGAAAAAGAGATGTGCAAAAACAAGGGGGCATAATTTGAAGATAGAGGGGTGATGGCTCAGAGGTAATGTGAGGAAATATTTCTTCACAGAAAGGGTTGTGGATTCATGGAACAGCCTTCCTGAGGAGGTCGTAGAGTCAAAAACAGTGGGGGAATTCAAGAATGCATGGAACAGACATAAGGCAATTCTAGTGAGGGTAGGAGGAAGTAGGCTGTTGGTTAACTAGGATCTGCAGCTTATCCGTTAGGTAGAGAAATGGGCAGACTATGTGGGCTAAGCGGTCCTTATCTGCCGTCAAATTCTATGTTTCTATGTTTCTATGATCATAATGTCAGGTCATAAAAAGACTGTTGGACATTTGGGGTCAAAATGTGGGAACCCACTTAAAAGTAGACTATTGCCTCTCAACTGCCCTATTCTGGGTAATTACAATCTAACAATGTGTCAAAGCAGGACATCACTGAAAATGAGGTATTGCAGCTCATCTGCTCTAACCTGGGTAAATGTATAATAAATAGAGAATGGATGGGCAACAGTGGAAAACATTGCTGTGTTCACTTCCAGAAGTTGTCATGGCAACCAAGTACACCTCGAGAGTGAAGCTTGAGAGGTTTTCAGTTGTCATACAACCTCAAGAAGTGAACACAACATATAGAATAATGGATAGGGAAATGTGCACAACAAGGCTGTGTTCCCATCGAGGGTTTGGATGACATCATAGACCTCGAGAGCGAAGCGTGAGTGGTCCCTATGATGTCATCAAACACCTGAGATGGAAACACGGCCTTGACGTGCACAGTTCCCTATCTTTTATTTTGTATAGTATATGGTTCCCCACAAACTGTGCCACACTAATTTCACAAGGATTTGTTAGTTTCTGTACCTTGTCCAGACACTGCCATTTTCTCCCGGTTCTCGCTGCAGTTCCACTCTGCTGCTGACCCAAAGGTGCCATTGCTCACTGTCGTCCGGCTTAGCCTTGTATGGAGGGACCACTGATTTATTTAAAAAAACAAAAAACTACTAACAAACTGATAGTTTGGAAACAGGGTGCCGACTATGGCAGTCCATGTCCAAACTATCTGAAAAGCTCGTGCTCAACCGCTCGCTTACCAGCACTGCCATGCTGTACAGTATTTTTTTGAAAAGCCAATGTTTTAGACAATCAGGAAACAGGTGAAGGTTAAGAAGTTGTACTATCGTTGTGATGTCAGAACGATAGTACAACAACTTTTTTGACCTTTGAACTGTCCTACAACAGGATTTGGAAAACCATCGTTTTCCATCCACAATAAACCCTAACCATATACTATATTGTTGTTTACTGTTGCCCATCCATTGTCTTTTATAGTGTATGGGCAACAGATAAACACTGACAGAGGATTTCTCGAGAAACTTGTGCATTTAATAAGTTTTTCTCCTCACGTCCAGCCTGTCTCAATCTGCCTCTCCTCAGCACTACTCTCCTCAGCACTGCATGCTGTTTCAAATTCCCCCTGATCAATCACTACTCTGTTCCCACTCACACAGATTATATTTATTTTAAAATACCACTGCGTTGCTGTTTCAAATTCCCCCTTCCCGATCAAGCACCGCTTCATCACTGCTCACACAGACTGTATTTGTTTTAAAAGAAGTACACCAGAACGAGTCTCTGATATATGTATATACCTTGGAGTCCACTGCATCTCTCTGGCATTTCCTTTTTGCAGCCCTCCTGGTACTTCGGCAATGCCAGTAATCGGATGCCATTGAACTATCCGAACATGGAGCACTGAGTGGAGACGGAAGCAGCAGCGCAAGGTGGTGTTCGATCTTGTTGTACCATCGTAGTGACATACTCAAGAAGGTACAACAACCTCTTGATGCCACAGCAATTGTACAACTCTGGGATCTCATCAAAGTCAGTTAATAATAGCCCTCTCCCATACATTATAAATGTGTACGAGCAAGACCAGGTACAACATCATTACCAGCAGCGAACATTCAGCATTGACCAATCTATTTTTAGCCAATTCAGCCATTTCAACCCTTATTCAGAAACACATCTTCAGGTCCAAGAACAATTAGACTCTGTGTATCACTCAATAAAGCACTACTCGGAAAATGCATCAATTTGGCGTTCCAACAGTCCACGTTGAAAGTTGGAAAGCTTGATGTTCTCTTTAGTACACTAACTATAATGTCCATTATTCAGCAGCAAACTCTAAAATACTGGGGCCAAAGAGCTAAAAGAACATGCTTGCCTAGACAAATATGAAAAAAAAGTTGCCCAAATCTAAAAAAAAAAAACAAAAAAAACAGCAAGGCTGCAAGAGCAAAGTTGGAGCAGAGCAGCACAGTGGCTATCCCACTGCTGCTCTGTCCCCTAGTCTGATTCCCTGAGTGTAGTGATCTAGTATTATTACTGTCACTTTCTCTTCTATCCTCAAAAGTGGATTTCTCATTTATGTTATGACACCTGGCTAGGTACCTTATTAGTGCTGAAATTCCCAAAGCTCCTTTCTTTTTATCCCTGTTGATTGCCTGTTTAGAGATACAGCATGTTACTACCAAATCACTATAAGTACTAACAGAAAATTATGACCAAACAAATGATGTTATTTTTTTGCCTGGTTGGCACTGCAGCTTAGTCTCCTTTTCAGGATTTTTTCCTTTTTTTGATGGATTTTCCTTGGGCCTGTTCCTGTTGTGCTTTATTCCCTTCCGCTCCCCCTCTCTCCTCCTCTTCCACTATAAAAACTTCTACTTCCACTTCTTCTTCATTTGTAATTTCTACCCCCTTAACCCTGTGCCTGATCACTGTCTTTATCCATACTGGGTTCAGTTTCAGAAGAACTGGATGTAGTCCGTGGGGCACTAACATTAACATAGTATGCAATTGTTCCATACCTGGGAATACCTCTGCAGGTGGTACTACTGTAGGTGTGGGCAAAAGTTGCCATTTCCGCCTGAGTGGATCTTCATGAAATGTGGCAACTTTTGTGGAAGTTTCCGAGCTTCTGCCAGTAGCAGATTGGAAAACCTCCAAACATTTGGGGCCACATTTAACCCTGTTCCACCCAGCCCAAGAACACCCCCCTTCCCATGGCTAATGGACCCTCCAACAACCCAATGTAACTCCCCCATGGTGCCCCTAACCCTGTCCGATCACCTAGCACCCGACGTATTTAATTACCCACCAAATCCTTGTGGCTAGCGGCACCTACCCTCACCCGACCACCTGCCAGTGTCCTGCCCAGTATTATTAGTCTGTTACCACCCCCCAGTGCCATCCTCATCCCCCGTATATTAAAATATTTTTTTCCCTGGTGGTTTGGTGGTAGTAAATTCTTCTCCCTCCCAGTCCCCAAATACTGATCCCCAGTATTTTATTTAAGTTAGTTATTTATTTCCTGGTGGTCTAGTGGCTCCCCACCCTTCCCCACCCTAACTGATAGTGTCCCACACCACTCCTCCCATCCTGAAATGGAGCGGGCCACTGGCACAGCCCTCCACTCTCCTCCACAGCTGGCAGCTCACTGGAAATGTGAATGAATGAATGAGCGCATGTGCTCATTTGTTCATTCACATTTCAGTGGGCTGTCGGCCAAGGAGGAGAGTGGAGGGCTGTGCCTGTGGCCCGCTCTGTTTTGGAATGGGGAGAGTGGGGTTGGACACTACTTGTTGGGGTGGGGAGGAGTGCAGGGGGGCACTAGACCACCAGGAAATAAATAACTTAAATAAAGTACTGGGGATCTGTATTCGGGGACTGGGAGGAAGGGGAATTTACTACCACTAGACCACCAGGGAAAAAATATTTTAAGGGGGATGGGTGGTGCCGGGGGTAACAGACTAATAATACTGGGGACACTATGCGGTGGTTGGGTGGGTAGGAGCTACTAGCCACCAGGGTTTGGTTGGTAATTAAATATGTTGGGTGCCGGGTGATCAGGCGAAGTTTGGGGGCACCACTAGCCACCATGGATTTCTTTATTTTTTCAATGGGGCAACAGAGGATAGCAGGTGGAATTTCTGTGAAAGATCTTAAATTGATTTCCAAATGTTCGTGGAAGCAAAAGTCAGACTTTCGCTTACATTCCGCCTGCGTAAGATTTTTTTCGCATACCCCTAGGTGGTACTCACCAACCCTTTAATTTTAACTAAAGAACCTTTCTTTAATTGAGACTGACCTGATAGATGAATCTGTATTTGATTCAAACATTTGCTTGTCAGATTAAACTTCAGAGTTACCAGAATCACTTTTTTGGGCTTGATTTTGTTGGTCTTGTACAGGAGGGTGATTGCTTAGCCTGGACCTTTACAATCCCCTTTGGTTGTCTGAAGCTGCTGTGTCTACCTGAGATGAAAAACTAGTCTGACTGAAAACTTAAATCCATTTTTTTAAGTTTTTGGTATTTTCCATTTTCTACTGTTTATTTAAAAATTGGTAACTGGGAAGGCACACACTGAACCAAGGCTAATTTCCAGTTATGACCCGTGAGAAGGAGACAGGGGATACAAAATACATAACACATACAGTGCACAGTTCTCAGTTATAATAAAGTGCAATCAAAGAATGCAATTAATATGGAAGTAAGTAAAGAATAAGTACAAAGGCAAAAAACAGCAAATAAGCACCTCAGCCACGCCTACTTCAGGGTAGAATCACAATAGCATATGGAAAACTGTTGGGGAGAGGGAAAACAGAAACACAGGAAAGGGATGGAACTGTAGCTGATGCCTGAGCCAAGGAAGGAAATGAAGTGGATGGATGAGGGGAACTGGTTTCAAACTGATGGAAGAAGACAGGTGAAGGCTGATTGCCCAGCAAAGAAGAAGGGAAGAGAAATGGAGAAGATGCAAGGATCCCTGGACCAGAGGGAGCTGAAAGCAGAAGGGATGATGGAGAAGAGTGAGGTAAGAAGGATGGGAGCCAAAAAAGTATTTGGATATGAAGGAGGCACAGTGGATCTGGTGACATGAGGGTAGAGGGAGAATAGATAAAGAGGAGTAAAAGGTGCAGTGATGAGTACAAGAAGGGGAGTTGGTAGCAAAGTGACACAAGGAGTTGCAGAGGGTGTCCAGTCTGGCCAAGGAGGTAGAGAAGGCACTGCCATAGATTACGTCCATATAGTCAAAGACTGGGAACATCATTTTCATGACAAGCTCTTGGTGGACCTACAGAGACAAACAATCTTTGTTGTAGTACGAAGTTTAGGGTGGAGATTGACATGGATGGCGTCAATGTGGGCAGAGAAACTGAGCTTGCTGTCGAGAAACACACTGCGGTACTTGAAAGACTGAACCACTTCTAGAGGGGTGCCATGCAAGGTGGAGAAGATGGGCAGAGTGGGGGAGTCTGGCCAGTTTCAAGCTGGTACCAGAGGTCATGGACAGTTTTTTTGTATTGATCCAGAGTTGGGACTGACTGGAACCAGCACAGGATGTTGTGGAAGTTTTGGTGGAGCAGACCATTCTCTGCAGTACTAGAGGTACTGGAGGTGTAGATAACTGTCATCTGCATACATGTGACCATGTGAGTTAGCACAAGCAGAGGGGAGGATAGGAAATTGGAGAGTCTGATGTAGACAAGTTTCTCTTGCAGCTTAGCAAGAGATGGTAGAAGGGAGATTGTTTGTGGAAGACACAAGGGGAATAAGGCCCCACCCTTTGTGGAGTGGAAGAACTTTGGCTAACTTCCAGGACTGAGGGACAGCACTGAGGAAGAAGGAGAGGTAGAGTAGGTGAGTCAAAGCAGACGCTATGGCAGAACTGGAGACAGGGAGGAGTTTAGGATATAGTTCATCAGGGCTGGACTTGCACAGGTTGAGGGAGTAAAGGGCAGTCAGAGTCTGGGTAGTAATGTCAGGGGAGGAAACCCCAGGAGGGGAGGGAAGGAGAGGAGAGGGAAGTGTAGTGATGGAGGCTGGAGGGAGAGAGGAAGGGAGAGCACAAGTAGTGAAGAACTCACTGAAGTGAGCATTGATAGAGGAGGGGTAAAATACTGGTGAACCATTTACCAGAAGGACGGGGGGGGGGGTGGATTGGGTGGAAGGGTCAATGAGATAGTGGATCACCTTGCAGAACTTAGATGGTGTGTTAAGGTTGTTCTGAAGGTTGGCCTTGAAATATTGCAATTTTCGCACTTGGACAGCCTTTGTTCATGAGTTTCTACTAGTTCTATATTTGAGGAGGTCAGGAAGTGAATGTAATAATTTGTAGCATCCCAGGGAAGATCATGAGACTTGCACTGGTCAATGATTTTGGGAGTATTCCAGGGGTGATGGTGAGGTTTGACCCTGGATTTTCTGAGATGGGTGTGCTTGTCCCAAACTGAAGAGAATTTGAAGAGAAACTGGGAGCGGGCAATATCAGTGTCCATGGCATGAGGGTATGTCTGTCCACTCCGCTTCAGCAAGGTCACTCAGGAGAGCAGTGGTGTTGAGCAACTGGCGGGACCTTGTACAGTTGTATTTTGGGGAGGAGGGTGGACACTGGAGTTTCCTAATGCAGAACATTATGCCATTGTCACTGAAAGCATCTGGCAAGATACCTGCTGCAACAATATGTTGGAGGTGCGAGTAGAGAACACAGTCCAGGATGGATTGATTGTAGGAGTGGGGGTTGAGCTGAGTGGGTTCAGGGATAATTTGTGTAAGATTAAGGGACTCAGCCTTGTAGTTTGTCAACCTTGAGGTCGGGGAGAGCCAACTGACATTGAAATCCCCTTGTATGATGAGTTCACCAGCAGAGGAATGAGAGGTTATGGTAGAGAGGGAATCAACCAGGGAGGAGGAGGATATTCTGGGTGAGGCATAGAAAACACCAGTGAAGATGGGCACAGCACAAAGGAGGGGAATGACAGCCTGACATGGAGAAATTTGTTGGGGGATGATGTAGCCTCTCTGATAGTCATGGTGCAAGTGAGGCTTAGATGGGCATATATGGCAACACCACCCCTACATTTTCCCTTTTCCTGTCTGAAGAGATGATAATCAGGAAGGGTCAAGCTAGAATCTGAATTCTGGAGGGAAGTCAGTATTCTGAGACACAGAGGATGTCAGGAGAGTATTGTGAAATCCAGACAGACAAAAGGTTGAGTTTAGGAAGAAGCCTCTGAGCACTGGGGTGAAAAATGCACAAGCCTTTAGCAGCTGGGAGGTGGAGAAAAAGGGAGCGGAGGGACCAGGGTTGGACTCCACATCACCAGATAGGAGAAGGAGCAGGAAAAGAAGCAAAAGGATGGAGCTGAAATTCTGCTCCTTGGAGCAGGGGAAAGAGCAAGGGGGAATGGGGAAAGGAGATGAATGAAGAAACTCCAGGTTAAGACAGGTGGAGAATGGAGGGCAGGTTGGAAAGGAAGAGAGGGGTAAGGGGGGGGGGAGTAAGGGCTGGATGGGTGGGGGAAACTGAGGGAAGCTCTGTGGGATGGGGAGGGTGGAAAAGGGCGTAGGATCTGAAGATAGAAAGAAATAAGGTAGAAGAGGCACGGTACATAGTACACAAGACAGGAGATGCAGTAACCATCAGTTGTGCAACAATGTAGCTAAGAGTATGAGTAAACCATTTGGCACAAGCCTATATAGTTGCTACCTAGTAACAGGTCGAAGCAGTAACTAAAATATGAAGTAAACAACAGGCAGGTGAAAGCCAAACCAAAGATGGACACACAGATTACTGATTAAACTGAGCCAGTGCAATTAACTAGGAGAAGCACTCATAGGTAGACTGTAGCACAAACAATTACATCACATATAAATGAAATTGATACAAGACAAAGCAAAATGTGAGTGCAGCTAGATAAATGCTAGGAGTCAGGAAAAACAGTGGTAAAATGAACTAAAGGCAATAAACAACAGGATGGGGGGCTGGTTAGCTGGCTAGCACTGAATACACAACAGACTAGGCAGATTAGTACTGAGGGGGAAATTACAGACCTACCTACAGTAAATAGGGAGTAAATGGAATTGTCATAATTTGTGTGTTTATTTAACAAGCAATTCTCATGTAGACAGGAGGCCCATAATCTTACAAGGGACATTCACTAAGCAATGAAGAGATGCAACAGGTTTGGGACAAGGTTGGTCTGAGGTGTAGTGTAGCAGGTCGATGGTTGACTCATGGCTGGCTCTAGGCCGACTCCTTCACTAGTCTTTGCTTTACGGTCCTTAGCACAGGGGTATACAGTGTGGAAGTCTACTAGAGAAGTACCATTGAAAAGGAGGGAGTCAAGTGCCACCACCTTCCACCTGATTGGTGGATTATGTTGGCACAGGTCATTGATGCTTCTCAGGTGCATCTGGAAAGGCAGAGAATGGAGTCTGTTGGGGGAAGGGAGAGCCTGATGATGGTGTGTGCTCATACCTCCCGACCTGACCTTTGCAGAGGGTAGATTTGCAGGTTCTGGTGCACAGATTAGAGCGCCTGGTAGAAAAAGTCCAAAAATTCAAAATTCATGCCTCCTAAAAGTAACACCACCTCCTTCCACCAAGTTGGTGGATTACACTGGCACACACCTTTGCTGCTTCTCAGGTGCAGCTGGAAAGGCAGGGAATGGCGCTGGTGGGGGGGGGGGAGAGTTTGGTGATGACTTGTGCTCACCCCTCACAACTCAACCTTGGGCCAAAGGTTTTTTTTTGTAAAATGGCAGCTTTTCTTATGTTCATTTTTTTGTAAAATGGTAACTTGTTTCAGTAGTTTCCTTGCTGTTTGCACCCCCCCCGCACAATCTCCTATGTCTTTGTCTCTGTCTGTCTGTCCCTTTCTAACTCCATCTTCAGCAGCCACAAGCCACTGTTAAGGGGAATTTTTTTGGTGCAAAATTAGAACTTTTCTTACGTTAAAGGGTATTTTGTTTTGTAAAATGTTAACTTTTGTCCCTTGGTCCTTTCCCTCAGCATAATTTTCTCTGCTATCTTTCTTTGTCTCTCTCTCTCTCTCTCTCTCTCTCTCTCACTTCATCCTCAGCAGCCAGAAGAAGACCCTTTTAAAACTGCAACTTAAGTAGTCTTTCTTGTTTTTTTGCAACCTTAGCCCTCCTGCCAGCAGTGCTCAGCATCCTCTGTCTCTCCCTCTCTCTCTCTCTCTCTCACTCTCATTCTCTCCTACTCCTTCCTCGCAGCAGCCAGCAGAATCCCCTATATTGTTTTATTTATTTTATTTTGGAGGTGGTTTCCCATTTCTCATAGTAGTCCAGCTCTCCTTCCAGCTAGATCTTTTTCCTCTCTCTGTCTCTCTCCTCTTGCTCTGCCCACACTGCTGCTCACACACTCCATCCCCATCTGTTGTGCAGTGAAGCAATATTTATATTACTGAGTGGTATCACATGACCCATTCTGCCTTCTAGCTGCTGCCATTAGGTGGTATGGCTACTGCCAACGTGCTGATGGCCCATTTTGTCAACCAGTCACCTCCTCTCCATGTTGCCCAGTCCCCCTCCTCCCCACCCATGAAAGACACCACTCCCACTCACTGTGCATCCCTTCCCTTCTCCCCACATCATCCAGTCACCTCCTCTCCACCCAACAGAAGACATCAGATGTTCACTGCATCTCTCCCTTCTCCCCAGTGTCCTCATGTCACTCAGTCCCCTCCTCCCCTACCACTAAGGCACCAGACACTCACTGCTTTCCCTCCCATCACCCCATTCCCATGTCACCCACTCCTCTCCTCCTCACCCATCAAGGCACCATATCCATTCTCCTCCCCACCTTGCCCTGACTCACCCAGTTCCCTCCTGGCACCCATCAAGGCACCTGATGCATTCACTGTGTCCCTTCTCAGTTTCTCCCCACGTCGCACTGGTGCACTGACTGCCATCAGCTTTAACCACAGACTCAGACCTGGACTCAGTTGACTGAGTCTGTATTTATGTGAGTCCATGGGTAAGTGCAGGCTCTAGGGGCTTCTGAATCAAACAAGAACAGTCCATCCAACCCTACCCTAGACCTGTAGCAGACACTGTGCCACTTGTAGTGCAACAGCATTGAGTGCAGTATTCCGTATTACCCATACTATGTTATTTATGTGTGATGCTAAAAAATAGGCTTGAACTCTGTACTGTCCTCTGGCATTCAGTTTGTGGGGTCATGGTGGTGGGTGGAGTTAGAAATATAGCATCCTTTTTTGCAGAAAAATGCCCTGTTGGCCCAAACCAGAACAACTCAGTACTCTGCATATGGACTTGGTGCATGTCAGGCAAGACAACCCCATACAACGAAACTTGAAACAGATTAATGAGTAGCAATCAAACTACTACTCATATGGAAAGGTACTTTGTTTCTTGTATTTTTTCAGATTAACCCTTTGAGAAAAGGGGTGTTTTTGAGAAAAATGTTATGGAGTTTTTCTTTCTTGAGTCCAGATAGAACTGCCATTAAAAAAAATCTCATTGTACTGCCACAAACCATGGGTGGGTAGAAGGACGAACAATACAGAGGCCCTCTCATTAGCTGGAGTTGAGGTAGGGGAGGAGGGTGGGAGCGAAAAACAAGCAGACTAAAACCAAAGCAGAAAAGGCAATTGGAAAGAAAAGCACCCACTACTGGCAATTCTACCACTGGAAGGAATATTTTATAGAAAAATGTTTTTTTATTAATTTTTATTTATTTTTTGCCTTATTTTTAATTCCTGAAACATTTTTATTAAAAAATGAAATAAATACCCATTTTCTAAGGGCAAAAATACCATCCAGGGTAGATGGTATGGGCTATACTGCACCTTCTAGGGGCCACTCTACCTGTGGTATCAGGCCTCATTATTCCCCTGGGTGGTCCAATATACCCCAATACCACCCACTATATTGAGTATTATTGCCTGCATGTCCTGGCTACAGCCCTGCACCCCTAATACCCATCTGCACTGGTTGGCATTCTCAATCCCTACTCCCACGCTCTGCTGATGTGGAGTCATGCATTGGGAGAGGGTCACCAGGGGTAGGCAAAGTGGGCCCAGACCATGGGCATCCAACTGGATGCCTGTGCCAGTCCACACGTGGATACCTGATAGTGCAGGGAGCAAGTTATGTCAGTATATGGCAGTCCACCAGGACTGCCATATCCCTACCAGAAAAAAAAAAGATTTGTGCTAAAACAAAATGGCTGATGTCAGTTATGCCCCCAGCCCACCATGGGGGCTGCTAGGGCCTCAGCAGGTTGCACACTGGCCTCTGAGGCTAGAAGATCAGAAGGCTGTGGGTTCTATTACCACACCAGGCACTTGGGTTAAATCCCAATACTGACACTGTAGTGCATCATGAGGAGGATGCTGCACTCCTGAGATGCTTTCTTTTGGATGAGAAGTTAAACCAAGGTCTCATCTGCCTGTTCTGGTGGTAGTTCAAGTGGATGTTAAAGATCCCATGGGACGTCCTGGCCAAATTTCCCCCACTCACTAAATATACCACCAACAGCTTAATGTGGTTCAGTGTCAGTTGGCAGCCATCTGTATCCCTCTCCCCTGGGATGAGGCTCAAAATAAGCATAATTGTCTAGTCTTCCTTTCCCAGTCAACAAAAACTAAATAAATATATAAAGGAGAGCCAATCTGGCCTGGAATCAGTTGCTGGGTCTGGGTGGGGGTGGGTGCATATCTACTAATACTGCCCATAGGCAGGCATAGGGGCTTCCTCTTCCACCAAACCTCTGCACCATGGAGACTGGAGTGAGGACCAGGTGCACAGCTGGCCACCCCATCTTGTGTGTGCAGCCACACAGTTATCAGGTGTTGAGGAGGCAAGTGGCCATCTCCGTGGATGCCATGGGGTGCCCTAATGGCATGCGTCTTGTCTAAAGGGGGCCCTGTTGCAGCTTTTCCCAGTCCTCCATACATGCAAAGGGGCCAGGAAGCATCTGTGGATCAGGCACTTAGTGTCGTGAAAGTGGAGGCTGTATCTCTTGAAACTGGTTTGCAAGTCACAAAAGCAAGACCTGTTTTCATGACACACAATGGTCTAATTTCATTAATATTTTAAAAAAGAGTGATTGTTTTCTTTTTCTAAAACATCACTTGAAGAATCAACTTCACATCATACAGTGGTGACCACACAAGGTTCAGACTTACATCACCGTCAAATGTTTTTCATGTGCAAAGTGTTTTTCTATTCCACATTTTTGTGACCGCTAAGGCTCTTAAAACCATGCGTCTTATCTCACAAATATAGATTGTGGGCCACAAAAGTGACATACATCAGTTTTGCAAAAATACAGCTATGAAAATTTGGTGAAAAAAATTAACCGCACATGTGTGAAAACAACATTTAATTTTCTTCATTTAAAATCTAACATTTTTTTAGTAAAGCCACCTTACAAAGACTCATCCTTTGGCCAAGCTCTGAAAAACCTGAAAGTTTCATGTCTCAACTTGTAGCCAATTTTGTGCCATCAGTGAACAAAATAAGGTCTTAAAAACATATTTTTACTGTCAAACCACATAACTGATGGTTACCACATGTACAGAATCAGAGATCCTGGTATTGACTACTGCCATGCATAGTTCTAGATTATTCTCTCCAGACGTGGCCACATTATTAAGATGTCAAATTCAGGGTTTAACATACAAGTGCATTTGCAACCATCTTGGGTATAGCCAGAATTTGGGAACAGGGGTTTTCCACCCAAGAAATCCTCTTATTTAGTCCTGGTCTACAAAAAAAAGTAATGAAAGCAAAATGGAAGCAAGATGGGAGTGAGTTTCTGGGCACCCAGGACCCCTCCACATATGCCAAATACTCTAACTACAGAGGCGCTACTGCACTACTACAATATGTATTTATATAAGGCAACCGATCGCACATCAAATAAAAAGGGGGAAGATAGAACTTTGTCAAAGGGTTGCACTTATCCCCCAAATGTAAAATGTTCCCTTTCAAAGCTCAGATTAGGCTAAAAGAGCTAAGATGTGTTGGTCAAAGGAGGTAATGGGTGCTACTTTGTTACATAGCTAGATCTACTAGTGCAAATAAAAAATAAAGCAACACCATAAGCTAAAGCACAAAAAAAATCTTCCATTTAAGCAGCACCATCTGTTGGGCAAAAAACATAAGCATACTTCATTTTATTTTTTATTTATTTAGTCGAAATTTGGGGACCAGGGTAGGAATGCTGAGCCAGAGCTGGTTTTCAGGCTCCGCTTGGGGGAAGGGTTATAAGTGGGCATGAACAGTAACAAAAATAGCGACAACAACAGCACATCTACAGGAACAACACTACAAATAATCAACTGCAGAAGTATTAAAAAAAGCAACAATTTGGCAAATGCATGAGTTACAAAGTGGTACAGCAATAACAATAAAATGGGGAAAACAAGTGGTACATTTAAAGGAAGTAAAATAATGCACAGTGCGAATAATAAATTAGGAAAACATAAAATAATTGGACTCCTGTGATATGATTATTCACACTGAAGACCATGGGCCAGATATTCAAAACTTTGTGCTGGGCGTACACCATTTGCACAGGTTTAGCGCCTGGTTAGCGTGGGTCCGCTACATTCAAAAGGTCAAATAGTGCGTGCAAACTGCATTAATGCTGGGCAAAATTATAATGTATGTAAGGGGCAAACTAAGGAAGTGTGTCAGCGCAATGCTACAGTATATTCAATGAATAGCGCTGTACAAAATGGTTTTGCGTTACTTAGTGCAACACTTTGCACAGTGCAAATTACCACCCAGGAAAAGGTAGTCTTAACTCTGGGCAAACCAGCTTTGTGTGACTTTTGCGTGGCTTTGCTCGACCCTAACCAATAAGTATGACACATAGAACTAAGCCAGACACAGAGGAAACATGCTGCTCACTGATGGCATCACTATGATGCCATCATCTGCCACCAGTCCCAGCCATGCCAGGTAGTAAGTGGTGACCCGGCTCCCAGTGGACACCATGGCAGTGCAGCCATACAGCACACACCTGCAGACTACCCTTCTGTGGACACCAACAGATGTCAGCACACACATGCAGCACTGTGAGCATGGAAGGTGTTGAGGGAAGGGTGTACAAGTGGCCAGGCTGCACCACAGACTGGGTGCGGCCACAAGGCTGGGACAAGCCACACAGTGCACATGGGCCAGTGCTGAGAATACCCCAACACCAGTGTGCCTGTCTGATCATATGTGCCCCCCCGCCACATACCGTACATCTGTACAGACGCCACAGCACACACAGCCAGCAGTGTATATGTCACTATGAGCATCCCATGCCAGTGGTGCAGCATCTGTGGGTCGCACAACAGCATAACAGTAATGTCCACTGTCAGTAAACACCTGCAAGCTGGGCCTGTCACTGTGTACAGTGCAGTGGTCATCACTGCCCTACACACCATAGGCATTGCTGTGTCTTTCACACTACTGGTCCCCTTGCTACTGTAGTGTCTGCTGTGCACTGTAGCATGAACTACAGTTTGACAGTTGCATGCAGCACTACCACCTGTGCCTGTGCTGTGTAGTCCCCTGGGGCACAATATTCTATGCTGTACTGTATAAATGTAGCCTGCAGCTACCACCATGCACTCCCAGACTGACCTACAGGTGGAGCTGTGGGACCCCACAATAGCACTGGGCAAACTGCATGCAAATCAGGTCATAATGAGATGCTAATCGGATGTTCACCCACAGACTACCTAAGCAGGCTCATTTGCATGTCATTTTTGAATGTAGCAAAGTTTTACCCGGGGAAAATGTGATAGCACCAGGCAAACGGCTTAGCTCCGTGCTAAATCTGCACCAATGTATTTGCACTGCCAAACGTTTCGGAAATATTGTACATTTTTGCACAATGTAATTTCACATGCGTTGCTGCTTGCAGCTTTACTGACTCCATGCCTTTGCTAGCACACACACTGGCCACATAGTTCACCTCTGCCTTCTTTCACGTCACTGTGAACTTGGATGCTGTTGTGGTTTGCACTTCCTGGTTGCTAAATTCACAGCTATCTTATTCCTGGGCTATTTTTGTACTGCACTCCCAGCTCAGTTTGCCCAGCTTCCTTAGCATGCTATATTCAGCAGGTTTAGCACCAGGGCTATCCCTTTTGAATATAGCGGGCTATTGGGCCCAGGCTAATTTAGCATGCCGGGCAGTGCAAATTTAGCCCAGGGGCAAAGATCTGAAAATGTGGCCCCATATTGGTTGGTAAGATGAATATTCATTTGCTGGTGCACTACAAAATAGGGCACTGGCTGCAATTAGCACACTATGTAATGACTTTCTGTTACATACATTTTGGGATTCCTACTTACTGTGGTATCTAAAGGAATTTCCCACTGTGTAACACCTATGTTCAGTTCCATGTTGTAGTAAATGAAGCACAGTATGGATCTTTCAGTGTATTTTTAGAGTTTATTTAGAGTTTAGAGCTCATTGTGTATGGAAGGCAGTCCCTTCAAAAACATTACGCCCATTCAAAGCTTACGTGCAAGCTCTAAAAAGGGTTTTGTGCACATTCTAGCATTAAGTGCACTTGTGTCCCTGCTCGTTCTAGTCCCACCGCTTTTGTTGTCAACAGACATGCTTCTCTCAGCAAATATCGTTAAAAAAAGGCTAAATGAAAAATGCAACTGATGGTTTTCTTCTCTCTTATGACCAAGTATCCCACAAAATCAGTCCATGCTGTAAATGTTTTTCTCCCCTTTCCATTTGTAGAGCTTCAATGCAGAAATAAACTTATACAGCAGCACACAACCTCCTTCCTTGTGTTTATTAGGTAATGCCATATATTTTAAAAATAAAATACGATCAGCCATACAAAGCTTGCCTTGTGTTTCCACAAGGGGGTGAGATAACTGCATACGGACCTCGAGGCTCTTTGTCTATGGTTGCCCTTACATTATTCTTCATGTATTTTTTTATGAAACAATAAATTTTTACTTTTTATTTAAAAATTGGTAATCAGGAAAGGCACCCTGCGCCAAGGCTCAAACTAGAAAAGGCATTCTGAGACAAAGCTCATTTCCAGGTGTGTCCTGGGGGTGGGGAGGAACAAGGAGGGTACATGGGTAATAACAAAATGTTACAAGATGCAGTAATAGCAACAGACAAGTTCTCATAAGAGCCCTGATGGCTGCTAATACACTAACCTGATAAGAGATATGGAATTAAGATGTAGGATGGGATTTAATTTATTTATTATTGTGATATAAAAATTCCAGATTTACTGTACATCAGAATAACAGAATAAAATAGAAAACCTTAAAGGTGAAGATAATGTAAAAAGCAACTCTTGTTGGTTCTGGGCATACAGTACACACACACAACACACACAGCAAAAACAGCCACACATGTACACTGTTGCAGGTTTGTTGTTTTTCACTCATATTGGGGTTTATTCACAAATGCCAACATGCTGCATACATGCGGCGTGTAGGCATGCTTATGACTGAATGCTACAAAGCAGGATCCAGTGGACCCCCGGTGGCATTCACTACAGGCACGCTAGCGCCTTGTGCACTGGATCCCCAGCCACCTGCACAGCTACGCACCACAGGCAGACCAGGGACATGTCAGGGAGTGTGCCCGCTCTCCCCACCATTCACAAATGCACATAATGAGTGATCCCTCGAAGCGCAGAGGAACTTGCTATGTCCTTTAAATAAATTGATGTTTGTTAATTTGGAGCCTTCTGAGAGATCATGTCTTCCTTGTGTGTTTCTGGAGACTGTGCCTTTTTAGACGCTGATGCACAAGAGATCATTTCAGCACATTGGTTAGTGTCTGTTGCAGGCACAAGTTAAGCAATGGGGGGCCCTGCTGTAACTGTGACGCACCCTCTCCAATAGATACATGCCGGGTGCAGCAGCAGTAGGAACCCTCCGCACACTGCTGCCCCAGCCCTCTGGGCTGCCAGGGAGCGCTGAGGTCAGGCTTTTGGCCAGCTGCCCAACAGATTCCATATCCCAGGGTCTGCACCTTCTCAGGATCCCCTGTATGTGCCTAGCAGGGATCCACTTTGAGACCCATGATGGGCATCCAGCTGGATGCCTGGCCGGATCCCGCGATCCGCCCCCCTCATGCATCTGTGATCCACACCCACGCAGCTGCACACTGAGTGGGCAGGACCACAAACAGGTACCCTGTGGGTGCTCACGGTTGTGAATACCACGCACCCTGTTCCTGTCCAGGGCTGCAAAGGTATGCAGGCGTTTTACGGGTATTTTGCACATTTGACCTACACCTTTGTAAAAAGGGCCCATTGTTTTTAAAATATAAGACAAAAACTGCACTATCTTCTGAACATGTCGAGTTTTAAAAAATGAACATTCTGAGGATAGCTGGATTTTTGCATTAGCAGTTTGATTGAAAGAGGTTTCCTTCACATTGCTTTTGTCAGCTGTGGCTTACAAACACAGTGTGAAAGAAATTACTTTCGATTAGACTGCTTTTACCTATCCTTAGAAGACTGGCGGTTGGTGCTCACCCTCCACTGGTATCCCCCTCCCTCCCTCTTAAAGTTTATTTAGAGATACAACTGTATGGCAGGTGCCCAATGCCAGTGCTGCTATTTTCCCTCCTCCGTCTTCTCCAACATTTTATTGAAACTGGATGGCAGGTGTCAAGTCCTACTACAGGTATCCCCCCTCCATCAAAACCCATGATTTGTCTTAAAATGAATGGCAGGTACCCAGTCCCACCAACATTACAAATTTAATTGTATTTCTCAGGCACCAGGGTGCCCAACCCACGGTTCCAGCTTACATCCCCCTACCCCCGAATACTGACTGACACGGGGGGTCCACCTCTGGTACCGGCTGAGATACCCACCATCTAAGTCATACCAATCCCCCAACCAATTCCTAGCTACGCCAGAGTGCCCACCCCGGGTGCTGCCAAACAGCCCACCAACACTGGATGTCCAATCCCCAGTGTCAGTATACCTGTAACAATAAAAACAAACCCTTGTCAGTATGTTTTTTTTTATACTGAAACAAAGAAAATTGTTAATTGATGTCTTTTGCACCATTAACCCTCCCCACCCCATCCACCCACCCGACCCCCTCCTCAGTACCCATCACCTCATACACAACATAAAATTTGACATCAGACAAGGACTGCTTGGTCCACTCAGTCTGCTCATTTTTTCCCATCTATACTGTCACCACAGTCGCTACTTGAGTCCCCCCGCTTTCTACTAAGATTCCATTATGCCAATCCCATGCATTCTTGAATCCCACCACTATTTTTGACCCCAGCATCTCCACTGTAAGACTGCTCCAGGAATCTACCACTCTTTCTGTGAAGAAGCACTTCTACATATTTCTTCTGAATTACTCCCTTTAAGTTTTATTGCCTGTCCCCTTGTTCTCATAGTAAGTAAGTAAATAGTAAATATTTATTTCTATAAGGTGCCCTTCCAAAGCTCAGGGCGCCTTTACAATATCATTCATACAATATTAAAAACCATAATTATAAACAACATTAAATTCAAAACACAATCCGATATAATTCAAGTCACTAAAAATGCTTGGTTAAAAAGGAAGGTCTTTAAAGCTTTTTTAAAGCTCTCCACAGTCAGGCAATTGCGAATCTGGCAAGGTAGAGAATTCCACAGGGTAGGGGCCATAAAGGCAAATGTTCTTCCACCTGATGTTTTTAAAGTTACCCTGGGAATCTCCAGCAATCCCTCACCAGAGGATCGGAGGGAGCGGGAAGGACAGTAAGAAGTCAAGAGTTCTTTCAGGTAGCGAGGTCCCAAACCATGTAGGGCTTTAAAGGTCATCATCATGCATCTTTTCTTCTGTAAAATGCTATCCTCCTGTATCTTATTTACCCTGTGAGGTATTTATAGGTCTCTATCACATCCCCCCTCCATCCTCTCTTCCAGGGTATACATATGAGCCCTTTAATCTTTCCTTATAGGGGTTTTGATGCAGACCATGCAGCATTTTATCTGACCTCCTCTGGACTGCCCCTGCTTGTCTATGTCCTTCTGGAGATATGGTCTCCAGAACTGGACACAGTAGTTGAGGGGGGGGTGGTTCTTACTAGTGATCTATACAAGGGTAACCCCACCTACCTCTTTCTGCTGGTGACACCCTTTCCTATGTATCTCAGCATTGCACTCGCTTTCACAACTGCCTTGTCACACTGCCTGGCTACTTTTAGGTAATCTGACATGATTACCACTAGGCCCCTTTCCTGTTTGGTTGTCATCAATACCACTCCACCCATTTGGTACTCTGCCCCTGGGTTTCTGTGCCCTAAGTGCATTATTTTGCACTTTTTCTCATTGAAATCTGTCTCCCATATCACTGATCACTCCTTGAATTTTTCCAGATCTCTGCTCATCCTTTCCTCCAACTCTGGAGTATCCACCCTGTTGCAAATTTTGGTGTCATCTGCAAAGAGACAGACCTTCCCTTCCAGCAGTGTCAATTATAAAGACATTAAAGAGGACTGTTCCCAGCACTGAACCCTGAAGCACCCTGCTGGACACCCTCTCTTTCTCAGAGTGAACTCTGTTTACCACCACCGTCACTGATCACCTAACCAATTTCTTACTCAGTTTATCAGCTTTTCACCCTCACCAAGCTACCCAGCTTGCTTACTAGTCTCCTATGTGGAACAGTGTTGAAAGCCTTACTGAAATCTAGGTAGGTTATGTCCTTCATTAAGAGCCCAATTAAACCATGCCTACCAACTGGCCCAGACTATGGCGGCTAAACGAAACCTGGCCAACAAAGAACAATACGATAAGAAAGTAAAAGCAATGGAGTTAAAAGAAGGGGACAGAGTGTTATTGAGGAATCTGGGACTACATGGGAAACATAAAATTGCTGACAGATGGCATCACCTCCCTCACATTGTTGTGGGAAAATTGACAGATCTGCCTGTATATAAAGTGCAGCCTGAAAACAATTCTAAAGATGTGAAAACTATGCACAGAAATCATCTGCTGCCAATTGGACAAGTCCTGATTGAAGCTGAATCTCCAAATGATCCCCCCTCCAGGCCTATGACTAGATCTGCTACCAGGAAAGGCATCAAACCCGTTGATTCTTCAGCAGGCCAACCAAAAGGGTCTCGCCCAAGGTCTGTAGAGGGAAATGAGCAACCAGTGGTGTCAGAAGATGAGAAGACGATATTGAATACTATCCCTCTTATGAATTGAGTCAGTTATTTCGGGGCAATCCCTTGTTAACTCTGGAGATGAGGTTGGGCCTTCTGGACTGTCTGAGCCTCCCGCTTTGTCTCCAGGACCAATGCTTCCAGACCTTGAATCGGGTGGCAATAATGCCCAGGAGGTGGGATCCTTGAGCATGGCTGAACTGTCTGGTCTGGCTGACTTATCTGACTTTTCAGAGGAAGAGAGTGAGATAGGGGAACACGCAATTGATATGCCCGAACCGGAAGAATATTTTGAATGCCCTGATAGTTCCTCACCTGTACCTAGACAGCCACCAGCTGAGCCCAGTGGGGTGGGTCCGGGGATAGAAAGCCAGGTCCCCAATAATACTACTGAGCCCTTTTCCCCCATAGAAATCCCTGTTACTAATGTCACTGAAACTGAATTGGAGTCAGGACCTGGTTCAGGATCTCTCGAGACCCCTAGGCGATCCAGCTGACAAATATGGTCAGTAATAAAGCTGAGTTATGAATCTCTGGGTCATCCAGTGGACTTGCCCTTGAATGTGGTCCACAAAGGGGTGTATGTGTCCCGGAGTTCCTTGCCTAAGCTAGCCTTGGGGGATGACTCCCGACTGTTGGTATCGCCTTTTGAGTGTGGTGTCCCTGTCTCGGGGGACCCGCCAGTAACTAAAAGAGAGGGATTCCCTCAGTCCCGGTGTCATGAGCAGGAACCCATGACCTGAGTTAAAGAGGAACAAGACTTTATGTGTATACTGTGTATAAACTATAGTACACTGTGAATCTAGTATTCATGTATGTAAGGTAAAATGTGATATAGTGTTAATTGGGATGTTCGCCTAAAATGCCTCAAGGGTGATTGCTTGACGTGGATGCCAAGCTTTTCTAGGCCAGGGAGGGTGTAACCCCCTTACAAATGGGTGTTCCTAAAAAGTTTCCTCGGAGCTGTTTTATGCTCCATGCCTGGTTATTAATCTGCATAAGAGCCGCTTAAATGGGGAACCAGTGAGTGCTCTTAAAAGCCTCCGTAAGCTGTCCTTTTAAGGGCTGCCTGTTGCAGCCGTAAGTAATTGAAAATGGAGGGGACTGTGTGTTGTATGCTCGAGTCCCGCCTGGGACACGGGAAAAGTAACTCCCTGCTGCCATCACTAGTAGTGCAGAGGGAGTTCTGATGGAGGATGTGAATGTTTGCTTAAAATACCGTAAAATAATAATGCTATATAGTTGTTCTAACCTGCCTTCCTTTTGAAGTAAAAACTGTTTTGACTGCCTCCTCCATGTTGGACCGGGATTGTTAAATGGGACCAATCAGTGCCTTGGGACATTACAGGGCTGACTGACCAATAGAGGGACTGTTTATATTCTGGGAAAAGGCATTATGGGCTATGGCGCTTTTTCACTCCACTGAAGGCAAGAGGAAATGACTGGCATGTGCAGCCAGCCAATGACAGCGGGTAGCACCCGAACTGGAGGAAGAGCCCCTTGCTGTTGGGGGCAGATGTGTTGTGGCTGAGGGGAGGAGAGGAGCTCTGTGCTTCTGCACTGGGAAGTGTTCGCGCGGGAAGCGCGTGAAGGCCTGAGGAGGCCGTTTTTCTCTGCAAGCGAGTTCACTCTAAAATCTGCCAGCGGGCGGTCGGAGGAGGCTGTGCCCTGTACAGCTACCCACCAGGCTCGACCTGCAGGAGGATGGGAGAATTTTCTGAACTTCACTCATTTCGAGGGAAGGCTGAAGCTGCCGTTGCAGCATTGCAGTGGCTGTGAGTTCGTGGGAGCCTTGGAAGAAGCTTCCTGGTGTGGTACCCCTCTGTTGCTGTTTGCCATATAAATGTGCTGAGGCCAAGTGGTCAAAGCCTCCTCTTTGCCAGGGTCAGTCTCTATGCCCTCAGTGGACACTATGTGGCCCATGTATTTTACAGAAGTCTGGAAGAATTGACACTTGTCAATAGACAGCTTGAGGCCGAAATCCTCCAACCGATCCAAGACCTTGAATAATCGTTGCTCATGCTCTTTCAGTGATCAACCAAACACTATGACATCATCTAAATAGACCAGACATTCTAGCAAATTCATGTCCCCCACAGCCCGTTCCATCAGGTGCTGAAAAGTGGCTGGGGCACCCGAGATCCCTTGAGGCATCCGAACAAACTCATAGAAACCCAGGGGGCAAATGAAGGCAGTCTTCTCCCAGTTGTCTGAGGCCATTGGGATCTGGTAGTATCCACTGCAAAGATCCAACACAGAGAACCACTTGCTACCATTTAAACAATCCAATGCATCCTGTATGCGTGGCATGGTATACTGGTCCGGAATGGTCCTCCGATTCAAAGTGCGATAGTCTACACACATCCGAACTGCCCCATTCTTTTTCCTTACTACTACTATGGGGGAGGCATAGGGGCTCCTGGACTCTTGTATTACACCAGCAGCCAACATTTCTTGTAGATGCCGCCTTACATCATCTATATCGGTGGGGGCCAGGCGCCAGGATCTCTCTCAGAAAGGCCTTTCATCATGCAGCCGAATGTGATGCTCAGCCCCTTGTACACATCCCACATCCCACTCTTTCAGGGAGAAAACCTGTTCTCTATTGGCAAGCGTCTCACTGACCCTTTGTTTCCACTCAACTGGTAACAGGGAGTCACCGAAGTCGAACAAATCAGGAGTGACTCTATCATCTGTCCTGGAACCCTTTCAGTTTGGCAGTACTGCAGTATCCACAAAATGTACGCTGGCCAAGGTGCACCCTCTTCTTATTTGAACCTCCCTGTCGGACACATTATGCACTTGAACCATCACCCTCTTAACATAGGCATGAGCTCTAGCCAGCAAGATGCTGGGTTTGACCAACAGTCCCTCAGGTAATCTTCCCTCCACAGGCGCATCCAACATCAACAACCTATTCTTAACGTCAGTTTTTAGTCATACCTCTCCATGCAGGACACATTGGGCATTTGGGGCAAGTATCACCGGAGCTGGATCCTTTTTCCACACCACACCCACCGGGTCTTCAGGTTCCACTGGACTAACCTTCTTCTGAGTGGCACTTGCCCGTTGAATCACAGCAGGTATGCTTAAAACTTGCCCAGTCTGGAATGCTTGTTTTTCAGAGCACAATTGGGCCAATCGTCCGAACATATGAGCATTCGTCCCAATCAACAGAGGCACCCCATCATACAGTCCAGTGGGTGGACAAACTAAAACTAAGGTCTCCACCTGCTCATCTATCCCATCCATGGTCACAGGGAAAGATAACCAGACATGGATGTATCCCAAATACTGATAGGCCTTGTCGCTCATCCCCCATACATGTAGACCAGTCAGAGGCTGCAGGGGCACCTCAGATAAGTGTGCCTGGTACCAGTCCTGAAACATGATAGTTACCTGGGAGCCACTGTCCAATACAGCTCGAGTGGGAATTCCATTTACCTGCACCTGGGTCTCCATAGACGGCCCGACCACATCAGACCAGTTGGGGGTAGCAGCATTGATAGCCCGCCGGGCATGGGCCTGAGTCTTGGGGTCCCAAGACTGGGCCTGGCGGTGTCGGGTGATCAATCTGCTGTTAACTTTCCTTAAATTCTCCGGCCTCTGGCACTCGGGCTGGAAATGCCCATCTTCCCCACAATGATAGCAAAACTTGGGGTCCCGGGGGTCACTATTCTGAGGGGGGTCCTGAGAGGAGTGAGAAGGCTCTCTTGGGCTGGGGTTCGGGTCTCTGCATGACTCAGGGGCCCCAGGCCTAGTAGGGTACATAGTAGACTGCTTTAAGTCTCTCACCAGTTCTCGTAAATTTCTGATCTCAGCCCTTAACTCACTCTCCCCGTAAGGGTCGGAGGAAACAACTCGCATTCCCACAGTACCTGGAAAATCTGGGGACCCCCTCGGACCCTCCAGGCAAGCCAGTCTCCTTAGGGGTGTTAGACTCAGGGGTCCCACTAGGGTTCACTGCCCCCACACATGGCTCCCACCCCTCTTCATCAGTCTCCACTTCCCTAATTTCCCTCATTAATTGACAATATTCAGGCGGGGTGGCCCGCCGATCCTGTAGCTTAAGTTTCAGCAGCATCACACTAGAAAATCTGGCAGACTTTAGAACATGCTTTAACCGGACCTGATTCAGTGCTGCGGCAGTGATTCCCCCTTTTCTATAGGCCTTCTGCAAGGCCCGCTCCACTCTAGTGACAAAAACAGACAGTTTCTCATTTCTCCACTGCTTAGCAGACCTGAATTTCCATAATAAGTCTTCACTAGTCTCGGTACTCCCAAAAACCCCTTCTAAAGCAGAGAGATACTCTGCAGTGGTGGCTTCCGGACAGGTGGCCCGGAAGAATCTAATAGCTTCTAAAGCAGGACCCCTCAAGCTCTCCATCAGCCTCTTCCTTTTCTCCCCCTCAGAGCATTGCCATTCCTGGACTAAAGGGGTGGCATAGTCCATCCAGGCCTCCAGGTCATCCTCCCCTGGAGGCACCGGCACAGTGCCAGAGAAAAGTTTTAGCTTATGGTAAGAATCGAGCTGTATGGGTGGGACCACCAGAGGCAGGGAATCCAGCACAGAACTCTTAGGCGGGCAAGGGGAAGTGCCAGGGGAGCCCTGAGGAGTAGCATCACTGGATAAATCTAAGGCTTGTAGCAACTCCTGGGTAGTTCTCCCCTCCACAGCCAACAATTTAAGCAGCTTGTCTTTAAAACTGTTCATTTGAGGAGACCCCCAGGGTGACTGACCCACTTCAAATATGAATTAGCCTCCATCCCCTGAAGCACCCTCCGGATAAATCACAGGAGGTACCTTCTCGGGGTCGATGGCCACACTGCATAGAAGTAACACCTGCAGCATCTGGTCAAGCAAATCAGCCATACGCCCTTTTACCTCCACTTTGCCCAAGCATTTTACTCGCTCTGCATCAGAAATAATGTCAACAGTTGGGGTTCCCAAAGGCACACCTAACAATAACACAATCTTCTGGGAGTCTAGCTCTTCAGCTTCACCCCACCCCATCAGTCTGTGTACCATGGTCTTGATGGGTTCCAGTTTAATTTTTCCCAGCATATCTCCTTCCATTTTCTCCATTTCTTGTGTGCTTCTCCACTTGGCCACTAGGGGACTCTGAATCCCAGCGGTGCCTCTAATTTGTAACCCCAAGGGGGCGCTACCCTTAAGGCTACTACCCCTGCCTGCCCCCACAGAGACAGGGTAAGGGGCCCAGATCCGTCGACGGGTGCCTCCACCCAGAGATCAGGGTCAATATTGTTGAGATTGCCTCGATTACAGCCCTCTGGGTTACTGCAACCCCCCGTTTGTCCCGCTAGTGGCTCACACTGGGTACAACCAACACTTTCCACCAATACACTCACTCCCCGGCTAATATCACTCCGCTCCCTTTGAAGACCCCCTGTAAAATAAGGCACAGTTGTATTGCAATCACCAAGCAACAGATCCCAAGTAATATACACAGTAGCCAGGGTACAGTTGCACAGAAAACAATCTGATTTATTCAGGGGAGAAATACCAAGGACAGGGGGAATCAGGTTAATTAGCTTATCCTCTACTTATCTACTTAGGGCTCTGTGCACAGGCCTACAACCTAGTCTTTACTGTCCCTGGGTACCCAAGCCCTAGCGGCTAGTCCACACGTGGCAGCTGGTTGGGGCCCTTAACACAGATAAACATCACAATCCCGAACAGGTCAGAATAGGAGGAAAGTTTAATTAGACAGTCAGCAGTATAATAATGCACTGGAAACCACTGTGTACGCACTCTGCATGGAGTTACCCTGAATTAGTACTCACAACCCCAGCAAATAACGATTCCTTCAACGCTGCCAGGATGGAGCCTGAACTTCACCAGCCTTCTCACACATTTATATGGCAAACAGCAACAGAGGGGTACCACACCAGGAAGCTGCTTCCAAGGCTCCCACGAACTCACAGCCACTGCAATGCTGCAACGGCAGCTTCAGCCTTCCCTCGAAATGAGCGAAATTCAGAAAATTCTCCCTTCCCCCTACAGGTCGAGCCTGGTGGGTAGCTGTACAGGGCACAGCCTCCTCTGACCGCCCGCCGGCGGATTTTAGAGCGAACTCTCTTGCAGAGAAAAACGGCCGCCTCAGGCCTTCCCATGCTTCCCGCGACACTTCCTAGCGCAGAAGCACAGAGCCTCTCCTCCCTCAGCCACAATGCATCTGCCCCAACAGCAAGGGGCTCTTCCTCCAGTTCGGGTGCTACCCGCTGTCATTGGCTGGCTGCACATGCCAGTCATTTCCTCTTGCCTTCAGTGGAGTGAAAAAGTGCCATAGCCCATAATGCCTTTTCCCAGAATATAAACAGTCCCTCTATTGGTCAGTCAGCCCTGTAATGTCCCAAGGCACTGATTGGTCCCATTTAACAATCCCGGTCCAACATGGAGGAGGCAGTCAAAACAGTTTTTACTGCAAAAGGAAGGCAGGTTAGAACAACTATATTAGCATTATTATTTTACGGTATTTTAAGCAAACATTCACATCCTCCATCAGAACTCCCTCTACGCTACTAGCGATGGCAGCAGGGAGTTACTTTTCTGGTGTCCCAGGTGGGACTCGAGCATACAACACACAGTCCCCCTCCATTTCAATTACTTACGGCTGCAACAGGCAGCCCTTAAAAGGACAGCTTACGGAGGCTTTTAAGAGCACTCACCGGTTCCCCATTTAAGCGGCTCTTATGCCGATTAATAACCAGGCATGGAGCATAAAACAGCTCCAAGGAAACTTTTTAGGAACCCCCATTTGTAAGGGGTTACACTTGTAACCCACTGGATTCGAAATATTCCACAATTCTTTCCTTTAGCAGTGTCTCCATTAACTTCTCCGCCTCTGATGTCAGGCTGACTGGCCTACAGTTGCTAGCCTCCTCTCTGCTACCACTTGTGTGAAGTGGGACTACATCTGCCCTCCTGTAGTCCTTTGGAACCACTCTTGTTTCCAGTGAGCTGTTAAATAGGACTGTCTGAGGTGCAACCAGTACCTCTTTGAGCTCCCTCAATACCCTTGGATGTACCCTGTCTCGCCCCATAGATTTGTCCACTTTCAGATTTATGATTCCCTTCTTCACTCTGTCCTCTGAAAAAGGACTAATGCTTACCTCCCTCACTCCAGTGCCCCTGGTTTATGTGGCCCCTCCCTCTCCCTTCCCCTTCTTCTTTGAACACTGAACAGAAGTATTTGTTCAGGATATCTGCTTTTTCCTGATTGTTCTTTGCACAGTCCCCCTTCCCTTCTTAACCTTACAATTCCTCCACTGGTGTTTCTCTTTTCACTTATGTAACTAGAAAAGATCTTGTCCCCTTTCTTTGCATCTTGGGCTATTCTTTTCTCAGTTTGCACCTTTGCCCTTGTTACTGCTTTTCCTGCCTCACCCTGTTTCTCTTGATACACCTCCCTTTCCTCTTCCCTCTGCACCTCTTTATACCTCCAGAATGCTACCCTTTTAGCCTTTACCTTTTCAACCACTTCTTCTGAGAACCATAATGATCTCTTTCATCCTGTTTTTGCTCACTTCCTTTGCATAGAAGTTTATTGCCTTCACTGTGCCCTCTCTTAGCATCACCTACTGTTCCTCCAACCCATACAGGTTATTCCTCATGCCTCCCTGCTAGTTTGTCTCTGATGCATTCAGACATTTTTTTAAATCTACCCTTTTGAAGTTCAGGACCCTTGTCCTTGTGTGGTTTGATTCTGCTGCCATCCTTATGTTGAACCACACTGTACAGTAATTGCTGGTCCCCAGGTGGCCTTCCACCTTGGCGTTGGCAATACTGTCCCCATTAGTGAGCACCAGGTCCAGTAGTACCCCATCATGAGTAGGCACCCTGGCTTGTAGCCTGAGAAATACCCCTCTGCAGGGAGTCCAGGATATCCCTGCTTCTAACTGAAGTTTCAGCTGGGTGGCTCCAGCCTACATCCACAGACTGAAGTCCCCCAGTAGCAGCACCTCCACTTTTTCTGCCATTGTGCCAGTGGCTTCCATCAGTGCCTTATCTAAATTCTCCCCCGTATTGGAGGTCTGTAGATCACACCAGTGCAAAAAAGTGGCTCTGGTTTCTATCTCCAGGGTGACCCACAGTACCACCAACCTCTCCACCCCCCCGATTCCCTGTACCACCTTCATTTTTATACCCTCCTTTACGTACAGCACCACTCCTCTTCCTCCCTTCCTTCCTTCCCATCCTATCCTTCCTGAATTCACTTCTCCTTTTGGCCAAAGGCTGCTACACCTCCTGCCCCCTCTTGGGTCGCATCTCCTCGGTCAGCACAAGGACACCAGCTCGTTCCTGGGCTCCTGCTCCTACTGCCAGGGCAACGCTTCTCCTTTTGACTGACAGCCGCTACACCTCCTGCTCACTCTTGGGTCACATCTCCTTGGCCAGCATAAGGTAAGTCTCTGGGACTCCCGGCTTTACGACTTTCGTCCCGACTGGCTATCTCTGCTCTCAAACATTTTGTGCTAATTGGACTCTCACGCCCAAGCTGCCAGCTAAAATCAGCTCTTTTGCTGTTGTTACTGTGGTGGGCTCCTGTCTGAATCTTATTCCTGGGTCTAATTTTCTCCTGCCCACCCTCCCCAACCCCGACTACTATTAAATACATCTAGGCTTCGTCTAGCCAACTTTCATTGGCTGTCCTGCCTTCTCTCCCCTCCCACTTGCTTTCTGCAATGACTTTCTCCCTGCCAGGTTGCTCCTTTGTTCTATCACCTAATGCTTTGACATAAATGCTTTCTCAAATGAATTTGTCTCTCCAACTTGCCATCCTGCTCTTAATACTTATCAGACACACAAATTACCTTCCCCCAAAGATTTTACAATCTCGAAGCTGGACACTAGTAAGCCACCTGCACTGCACTACACTACACTATCATCTGCTCAACTGGAAGCTTATTTAAGATCAACAATGGTCCATGGTCATCACTTTTTATGCAACCGTGGCCTCACTACTGGCATACCCACTGTAAGAATGGCTTTATATGATCCCGCTCTGATATCCGTCAGACCTGTGACATGAGGAAAAAAAAAAGATCAAACGCCGCTGCCCCAGGAGGCAGTCTAAACATCTCACCAAACTGCAGTGCATGTATCTCCTGAAAATAGCCCTAATGTTTTTGATGCTGTCAGGAAATATTCACTCTAACCTGGGTCCAAGTGCTACTACCCCAAACAACTTGTCACCTAAGCATGGGACCATTACACTTTCTACAATAAATATCTGTAGTCTCCTGAATAAAATTGACATCCTCAAAGTCTGGGTGACAATGCACAATCCAGACATACTATCCGTCATTGAAACTTGGCTGTCACCTAAAACCCCAGATTCTGCAGTTGCCATACCTGGATATTCTATTTTTAGACTAGATCAAACAGCAAAGAGGGGCAGAGGTTGTGCAATCTACCTACAAAATTCCATCAGAGGGCTGGCCATGCCTCCAATTGATACTGGATGTTCCGCCCAGGTTCTAGCTATAAAAGTGATCCTGGGGGCACAAAACAAAGCCCTCACTATACTCTCGATCTACATATCACCCAGGACCCATCCCCTGGCTTACTAAATATTCTTGACTACCTTCGATCGCAAAAACGTCTCCCAGAAACAATTTTAATGGGAAACTTCAATATCAGCGGGCTGTTGGGAGCAAGCGGGACCATTAAAGACTCACTAGCATTGCTGCACCTGTCGCAACTCATGAACTCACCACCCAGGATAAATTATAAAACTGGGACTAGTACTACCATCGACTGGGTTATCTCAAATCACCCGGATCGTATCACGAAGGTAATGGTCCACCCTGACTCTATCAGCGACCTGTCCCCTATTACCTGCTGCTGCTCAAATAAATTCAGTACCCCCCACCCCAAATAATCTACAGCTGCATGCTAAAGCGAGGGCACCTGGATCTGCTAAAAAAACAGCTCCAGACTCAGGACTGGTCCTTTCTGGACACGACTGATGATATTAGTATCGCACTTGAACATTTCATTAGGATTTTCAGCACGGTCTACGATACACATGCCCTCAAAGGAAACTGAAAGTTCATGGTATGATTAACTCCTGGATCACCCCTGAGCTAGTAAATAGTATGAAACAACTGGGCCATTTATGGCAACTGTCTAAGTCATCAATGAAGCAACATGATCACCAGGCATATAAAGCTGCTAAAAATGCCTACACCAGTGAAATTCGTCAGGCAAAAAGTAGACACCACAGACAGCTCCTATCAAACACGTGGGGCGATGGTAGAAATTGTTGGTCTAACATAAAAGAAGTTACTGGCAAAGTACAGAAGACTTCTCCAACAGTCCTAATTGAGGATGGTAATCCCATCACTGATCCACTCCAAATTGCAAATACTTTCAATGCAGCTTTCACCAATCTGTCGCGTGTCCTTCCAAAGATTTCTTTGATGATGCCTCTGCTACATCAGCTGGGTATGTGGTCACCAATAATCTCAATCACCCCCCTCCCTTTCTATTTCAAGCAGGTTTGCAAAACCCAAGTTAGAAAACTCCTAACAAAAGTCCTGGGCAAATCCAGACACAGTGGAGACTCACTCGATCTTAAACTCATTGCACTTACCCTTGACGAAGTTCTCCAACCACTAACCAAAATACTAAATCTATCTCTCACGCTTTCACAGTTCCTGGAAGTATGGAAAACTGCGCTGGTCACCCCATGCATAAATCCAGTGATCATACACAGCACTGTAACTACAGGCCGATATCAATCCCCCCTCCCTTTATCGAAAGTCCTAGCACGTATAGTTACCAACCAACTTGTAGACTACCTTGAAAAATTCACCTTACAATGTCCTCAGCAACATGGTTTCAGAAAAAAGCACAATACTACCACTACCCTGTTAGAAGTTACCAGTTTCATCCATCAGTCCTTCGACAAAAACATGCTAGTTGGTCCGGCTTTTATCCACCTTACAAAAGCTTCCGACACCATGAATCACAGTCTATTCCTCAATCAACTTGCAAATATCGGTCTCTCACCAAATATGCAGAAATGGTTCGGTAGCTACCTTGTGGATAGGACACAACGGGTAAAGATTTCCAAAGTCATCTCCGAACTACAGTATGTCTGATCTGGTGTCCCACAAGGGTCCATTCTTGGTCCTTTCCTGTTTAGTATCTTCCTAAACAACTTACCACGTGCCTGTCAACTAAGAACGCTCCAATATGCTGATGATGCTGTCATCTTTACAAGCAATTCTGATCCCGCTGTGCTTGAGGACAACCTCCAACTTGGTTTCCTTGAAGTTGAGAAATGGTTACAAGCACACAAACTTGTCCTAAACTACAAAAAAACAAAGCTCTAGATGTTCTCTTTCTCCCGCCACAAGCATAGGTCTCATATCCTGACAGTAAAGAAATTACCTTGGAACCCACCTAGAACAAGTTCAACAATTCAGATATCTAGGTGTAACCTTGGACTGCCATCTCACCTACCTGCCCCACATTGAGATCGTTGCTAAGTCTGCAAATGCAAAATTAGGCTTGTTATTCAGGCATAAAAGGAATCTAACCTCTGAAACACTTAAACTTGCTGTCCACGGTTCAGTACTATCCACCATCGATTACGGCTTTGTAATCTATGGTGCTGCTTCTACTACGTCCTTAAAAAGGCTTAATATAACCCTAAACAAAGCCTGTTGGCTCATCTCGGATTCAGACTGCCTCACTCACACATGTGATCTGTATGCACAAACTGGCTGGCTAAATCTCCAAGGATGGATCAAATACCATTCATGCATAATAGCGAAAAAAGTGCTCCTTGGAGCCCTACCAAATGGAATCTATTGCCTTCTACCCAGATCCCTCAAAGCTCACCACACTCAGGCCTCTGATACTGACCTTCTTCTCGTACTGAGGTTCCGGACTACTCAGTGCCAGTGGTCTTTCCTCTACAGAGCCCCAAATTGGCTCAATGACCGTGGCTGTGAACTTACTAACCTAACTTATATGACTCAGTTTAAGCTCCTCCTACACCTGTGCATCATGAATGAATGCACCTGTGATTGCCCCAGCTAATTTTCAGCATTTTGCCCTTTGGATCACTGGGAAGTCCCAGAGCTGCCTGCAGCAGTGGGTCAGTGTGAGTTTGGGGTTGAGAGAGTAAACAGCTCGAGTAAGTCAAGCAGCTGCTCCTGCGGGGTGCACAGGGGAAATCGGTGGGAAGGCTGTGTCTGGCTTGCCTGCTATCATCTTTCCAAGTGAAAAGACCTTGACTTTGAAATCGGACTTTATCTGAAATTGCAGTTTTTGTGATCGGAAACTGAATTGTGACAAAGTGAATTTTGCATGAAGTGGATCGAAGATTTGCCTCAGTGCGATCTGCTTGTCAGGACTTGAAACAACTGCAGAGTGTACGGTTTGCACTTATACACTATTAATTGCAACTGGACTGGCATCCGAACTGTGGTATTTACCTGCCTTTACTATAATTGTGCTGACTGTGGAAAGTGGGTCACGATTTGGCACCCCACCTTGCTGATTGTGTCACGCTTGCTGGAGGCTGCATCCAGCAACTTTACAGGACGGTATCCGATTTAGTCATCTGGTCTGGGCCTCACCATCCCGCCCTAGACTGCCACTCATGCTGCAGAGAATCATCCAATGAGAGACCTGCCTGGGGATTCAGCTCCCTGCTCAACACCAACAAACAGGAATGACACCACGGTGCATCGTGTGGGACCTGCTTCTCCTGACAAACCAGCACTTCACCCTGAGGTCTCTGTTTCATACATCCTGCATCCTGGTCTGGGTAGCATGAGTAAACATCAAGGTAGCTCCCTGCAACAAAGCTCAAATCAAAGTGTATCACCTGATTTAATTGTTTTGATTGATCTTTACGAACTGAGCCCTCTGGCTCTGGAATACAAATTGTGGGTTAAAGTGCATGTTGTTTTTCCTTCCTAAGGGCCCCAACAACACCTGCAACACCAGCCTACCCTGGGCAATGCTTCAGGCTAGCTTGAAGACCAGCTGGGTACCCAGAGTGTGTGTAACTGTGCTATAGGGACCCTTACAGGCATGCATGCTTAGCCTGATTAAATCAGAACCAGAATCAAACACCAGATTACTGCCCCTCCCTTGTTCACGACCCCCAATAAATCAGATCAAAATCTTTTTGCATTTATACTGACTGTGGTGTACCTTCATGGAGGGGATACTGTGTTGCTATTGTCTTTCTCCATTGCAGGTCTTATTTTACAGGGGGTCTCCAGGGCCAGTGCAGCTGATCCAGCCCTGGTGGTAAATGCACCAAGTGTGGGGTTAATATTACATTCTGGTGTAAATGGTGATTGTGTATTTGTTGATCAGGACAGACCACTAGAGGGGATAGAGGTGGGATATCAGTGTCTTGGAGCGCTGTACCCAGAGCAGCTATGCTACCACTAACCCTGTCCTCTGGGTGGAGGCACCCATTCACAGAACTCAGGCCCCTCAACCTGCGCCTAGTCATGCAGGCAGGGGTGGTATCCCCTGGAATAGCACCACCTAGGGGTTACATGAATTTTATATTATGCTACTGATGCATGGTGTTGAGAATTTCTATGTAATATGTGTTAGGTGTGCATTGCACTAAAATACCTTAGAGCATACTGCCACTTTAAGTACTGAATTTAACCACAGGTGTCTTGTTACTACTAACTCCACTCTAGCTACTAGCTCCACCCCTGACGAAGACCTGTTTAGAGTTCAATGTGCTGGGGCTGCTTTTTGCACTCACTCTCATGTGGCCCGGCAATACATTTGCTTAACCTTTGCACTATACCTGACTCCTTAGTCACTTTGTTATTTTCCCTTCTGAGTGCTGCCCCTTGTGCTCTGTACAATTACTTGTAGTGCTGCACTCAGGAAAAACAGTAGGGCTAAAAGACTGGCCATACAAAGAAACACCACTACACTACTGGAAGACAGAGGGCAAAATACAACAAAGACAAACCCAGAAACAATAGTTATTTAGTTTTGTGCCATTAGGTACTGTAGTTGTCAGTGGCAGATGTTGGGGAAATTGCGTCGTTCAAGTCCTATGGTATTACTGTGTGCACTGAACATAAAGTTTCCTTCACCATCCCACATGTCACTTTATATACAGTCCATCATAAGAGGGAGTTTTTCCTTGGTATGGCAGTAGCCCTTGGGTAATACTAAAAATGACAGATGAAGATGACAAAAGAGTACAATGTTCAAACAATACAAAACTCAGGTTTCCTCATCGGTCTTTATTTAGGTACAGTTAAATATGAATTATTTGGTGGTATGAATTGCATTTCTTGAATTAGGAACATTACAAACAGCTACAGATTCACACAAGTTCCCCGTCCACTTTTAGTGTGCATGTGTAGAAACAGCTCCATCTCCACAGTCTGAACATACAAACATATCTTAGTGTTCAGAGCCAGAGTAACGATGTAATGTGCTGTATACCACTGAACCATTATACCATTAAACCTGATACGTACAGTAGCACTTGAGCCGTGTGACTATCAACAAATACAGAGGTTTTATTTCACTGAAGGCACATAACTTTAACAGCTAGGTGGCAGTATTTCATTAAATATAACTAGGTAAAAAAAGAAGCAATCCTTGCTCAAAAGTTTGCATTTGATGTCTACACTGTGTAGGAGGTGATACATTTTATCATGTTACCTAGCATGGAAAAATTGATTACAGGAAAATATCTGTTAGAAAGGAATTGTTAGACTATGTCAGCTCAGCAGGGATGCTATACGGAGTCATGAATCTGTACTGGGGCAATGCCTCCAAATAAAGAGATTACTAGGTCAGCAGTACTGTATTACTAAATACTCCTGGCTTCATAAAAGGAACTTAGGAAAGTGTAATTATCTTCAGCAGTCAGAGAAATATTGTATCTGTTATTCACATTAAATTAAAGGGGATAAAGGTAATTTCAACATAGAAAATGTCAGTTTTTTCACCCTTGAGTAAAAAGAGCGAAGTGTTCTTTGCACAGAAATCAGGACATCCTACCTCTGACAAAACAAGGATTTTGTTTTTACAAATACGAACATATGAATATACAAAAAATGCCAGCAGATATAGGCCATAAGGTCTATAGAGTCTGCTCGAGTGTGCAGCTATCTAATTTCACTCAGTAGCTGCCCCCCTCCCTTTTCCAATAGTAACCGTTCCCCTGATCCTGTCCCACTGACTTCAATGATATCACTTCTTCTGGAAGTGCGTTGCACCCTGCCACCACCCTCTCTGTGAAGTAGTGTCTTCTCATCTCTCTCTGAAACCTGCCACCCTCCAGTTTCAAACTGTGTCCCCTAGTGTCCCTCCCACCTTTTAATCTGAACATCCCCTCTGTACCGACCCTGTTTGTTTTTCATGTATTTGAAGGTTTCGATCATATCCCCTCTATCCTTCCTTTCCTCCAGCGAGTACATATTTAGCTCCCTTAGTCTTTCCTCTTAGGGTTTTTCTTCCATACCATACCTGTGATCATCCAGTTGCTCTACATTGAACTCCCTCCAGCAGCTTGACATCCTTCTTTAAGCAGGGCTGCCAGAACTGCATGCAGTACTCCAGGTTTGGTCTGACCAGTGACCTGTACAGTGGTAAGTTAACCTTCTTCCTCCTTGAGGTGATACCCCTGGCAATACACCCCAGTGTCTTGTTAGCCTTGGCTGCTGCTTTCCTGCACTGTGCTGAATGGCTCATTTGCCTTGTGATCTGTACCCCCAGATCCTTTTCCTCCTCTGTATTGGCCAACTGTACTCCCCCCAATCTGTAGCAAAAGTTGTGGTTCCTGGCACCCAATTGCATAACCTTGCACTTTTTTGCATCAAAACCCAGCTGCCATGTGTTTGACCAATGTTCGAGTTTGTCCAGGTCCTCTTGAAGTCCTAGACAGCCCTCTGTGTTGTCCACCACTACACCTTCCTTCATGTCATTTGCAAACAGGCTGATCTTACTGCTTATCCCATCTGCTATATCGGCAATAAATATTCCAAACAGCACTGGACCCAGCACCGAGCCCTGTGGTACCCCGCTTGTCACTGCCTTTGGGGATGAGAGTTCTCCCCTAACAACAACCCTCTGCTGCCAGTCACTGAACCAGTTTTTGACCCACTCCACTATCCTCTTTCCTACCCCTAGGCTCCCCGCCTGCTTGCTTATTAACCTCCCTTGTGGCACTGAATCAAAGACCTTGCTGAAATTCAAGTACAGGACATCCACAGCCTGGCCTCTGTTGATTTCCCTTGTTACCCAGTCGTAGAAGTCCACCATGTTCATCTGGCAGGATCTACCAGAGACAAACCCGTGCTGCCCATTGTCCTGGAGACAATTTACCTCCAGAAACGCTACCAGCCCATCTTTGATGATGGACTCCATGAGCTTCCTCATGAAGGAGGTGAGGCTGACTGGTCTATAGCTACCTGGCTGATCCTTGGGCCTATTTTTATGGATGGGCACCACAAGTGCCATCCTCCAGTCCTGGGGGATGCACCCAGTCCTCAGGGAGGTATTGAATAGGTCTGACAGTAGTCCTGCCAGGACCTCTGCCATCTCCCTCAGCACTCTGGGGTATATGCCATCTGGACCTGGTGCCTTGTCCACCCTCAGGGCTCTCAGACCTTCCAGCACTCTGCTGTCTTGGATTACCCCCTCTGTCAGTTCTGCCCCCCTCGTACCCCCTGCTCTCTTCCCCTGTGGGATTGGCCACAGTTTCTCTCTGGTAAACACAGAACAGAAGTACTCACTGAGTGCTTCCGCCTGCTCCTCTCCCTTCTCTGCCCACCTGCCGTCCACCTTTATCCTAACAATCTGATCTTTATAGCTTCTTCTCTCCCTTATGTATCTGAAGAAATCTTTCTCCACTTCTACTATCCCCTGTGCCAGCCTCAGCTCTTTAGCTGCCTTGACTGCCCTGACTGATCTGCTCACTTCCCTTGATTTCTTCACGTACTCCTCCCTGTACTCCTCCCATTTGGGTCTCATGTATTTTTTGAAAGTGGCCCTTTTTCCTTGATCTTTGCCAACACCTCACTACTTAACCAGCTTGGCCTCCTGGACCTGGCCCTCTTTCTCTGGAGCTTTGAGCATGCGTTAGTGGTCTCAGCTAGCCCAAGCCTGATAATCCCCCATTTCTGGTTAGCATCCATATGTGGTTGGATTCTGGTGAGGTGTCCTTCCAATATGACCCTCATCCTTCTGAAGTCTGCGCGCCTGAAGTCAATCACCCTAGTCCTGGTACCGTATGTCTCCTTTCTCATTCTAAGTGAAAACCACACTGTATGGTGGTCGCTGCCTTCCAGGGGATCCTCCACTCTCATCCCCTGCACACCCTCACCGTTTTTCAGCACCAGGTCCAGTATGTTTCCTCCTCTGGTTGGCTCCCCCACCAACTGTACCAGGAAGCTGTCCTGAAGAGCACCCAGGATGATCTGTTCCTTGGCGTTTGTTGTAGGTGGGGTACTCTACTTCACCCTTTGGGTACCGCAGGGTTCAGTTTTAGGACCAGTCCTCTTCAGTGTCTTTATAAGCGACATTGCAGAGGGACTGGAAGGAAAAGTATGCCTCTTTGCAGATGACACAAAGATCTGCAACAGAGTTGATGCACAAGGTGGGGTGGAAAGGATGAGAAGGGACTTGGCAAGGTTAGAGGAATGGTAAAATGTATGGCAGCTTGGATTCAATGCTAAGAAGTTCAAGGTAATGCACCTGGGAAACAAAAACCCAGGGGAAGAGTGCACAATGGGGGTGAGATACTAACAACAACAAAAATGGAAAGGGACCTGGGGTAGTCATATCAGATTACCTAAAGGTGGGCAAGCAATGTGAGAAGGCAGTAAGGAGGGCTGGGGGATACTGGGATGCATAGGAGAGGCATCACCAGTAGAAAACAGGAGTTGTTATCCCTCTGTACAGACAGTTGGTGAGACCCCATCTGGAGTACTGTGTGCAGGTCTGGAGACCCAATCTCTGCAAAGACATAGACAGGATGGAAGCTGTCCAGAGGAGGGAAACTAAAATGGTGCAGGGTCTGTACTGGAAGACATATGAAGAGAGACTTAAGGAGCTTAATATGTATAACCTTGAGGAAAGGAGGGAGAGGGGGGACATGATAGAAACTTTCAAGTACCTAAAGGGAATCAACAAAGTCCAAGAGGTTAGCATCTTTCAGAAAAGAGGTGTGCAAAAACAAGGGGCACAATTTGAAGATGGAGGTGGCTCAGAGGTAATGTAAGGAAGTATTTTTCACAGAGAGGGTTGTGGATGCATGGAGCGGCCTTCGGAGGAGGTTGTGGAGTCAAAAACAGTGGTGGAATTCAAGCATGCATGGGACAGTCATAAGGCAATTCTAGGGCGTGGGGATAGGAAAAAAATAGGCTGCTGGTTAACTAGGATCTGCAGCTTATCCATTAGGTAGGGAAATGGGCAGACTGGGTGGGCCAAGTGGTCCTTATCTGCCGTCAAATTCTATGTTTCTATGTTTCTATATTGCTCTCTTTTTCCATGACAAGAAGTTCAAGCTCACAGTCGAGGCATGCTAATTGGAACCCAGGCATTACTGCCTGCAGCAAATTAGCAGTGGGATGAGGCAGACCTCAAGCATTACAGTGGGGATCTGCAGAAATGTGAATACCTACAACCCACAGGCAAACAGAAAAGTCTACACATTTCTTTTCTCACGTGGGAGTTGCTCAGAGAAAGGCTCCTGCACAGCTGGACTAAAGGTCCTTAAAGTGTATCTGTTCACGTATGCCTACATCAGGAGTGTCAAGTATGTTATAAAGTCTGCCTTTATATAGTACCAGTACCCACATGTTTAGTGCAATAAAGATTTAAAGTGACAGTGCCAACATAACAGTGACAAATAAAGTTGCATTTCACTGTAGTTCATCAAATACTACTATAATGTAGCACTAATCAATTTTGTTTATTTTATGACCAAATAATTCATATAGAGTTTTGTAAATCATTTCAAGAATGTTTCAAGAATGTTCATCGAATAATTAATCTTTAGCGTTCCTAAGGAAAAATGAGAATCCAAGGAATATTACAAGTATAATTGTTAAATATGCTTTTTCAGAGAATCCAGTGCAGCGTAATAGATTTTATATGCTTAAGCTGTGTTTGCAGTCACCGATCATTGTGAGTCATTTCATCTCCATGTCTCCCAGTAAGGGCTGTGGCAGAAGTATCTTTTTTTAGTTACAGTTGTGGAACACCATTCCAGGATGCAACACTAACTAACTGACTGCAGGGGGGTGTTGCCTATTTATACTTGGGAACCCTTAACAAGGAAATACTGTAAGCAGTGGAGGCATTCACAAAGCAACATTAAACTCCTGTAGTGCTTAGGCTTCCCACTGCCTGAGTGGCTCAGCACAGCTAACACAGCTCTGCTCCGCTATTTCCATACAGCTCTATCTGAGTAAATGCACATTAAATCCTGTCCCTTTGTCACTTACACTACAGGATCAGTAAACTAGTTGGGTAATGCATAGCTTGCTTGGAAATCTGAATAGCACTGTCTTAATCTGGGCCTTCTGTGGACAGAGGGAGCAATGATGTCGATCAATGGAAAGGGCCACAGGGTAAGCAGGGGCTTACAGTTCTTTGGAGTCATTAGCTATGTGAGGGGCTAGCCAGAAATCATCCAGTAATTTCTGACATAAAGGACATGCAGGAACAGTGGGATATATTTTCAGAAAGTTCATCTCTCCATCTTTAACACATTTTTCACAACCACTCTAGAAGTCAAACAACTTTTGGGTTATTCAAGTGGATGGTACAGTATTTCTGATTCCTCCTGGGAGCAGCAAACACATAGCAATAACATGCATTTCATTCTTTCTTCTTGATAGAAGGGGCGTTAGAAGCTACCAGTCTTTCCAGTCAGGTTTGTTTTATGTTATTGTGGTACGTTCACTGATGTGCATTTTTGATACATTTTTGCTCATGAGCACTTTTTTTCTCACCCCGGCCACAGCTTCACCCCTAGATTGGCTTGACACCAGAGCACAACCCAGCCACGGGACATCAGCCCTGCGAGTTTGCCCCCTTGCGGTGGTACTATCCCAAAGGACAGTTCCATACCACAGCATTCCCATGGCATTCACGCCAGGGGTCAGGATGACTACTGATGCTAGAGGTCCTAATGCTCAGGGGGTTTTCCACTTCCCTTTGTTACTCTCCAGACCCCAGAAGATGGTAGCATGCACAAGGGAGTCCAAGGAGACATGTGCATACTAAGACATGCTGCTGTTCCAGAACCCTGCCGAGGTCCTCCCCTCTCACATGGTGCCCAACTGCACTACCATTTGTGGTCACCCAGGTGGCAGTAATGCAGTGGGCATGGCATCCTTCCCTCCCTAGAGGAGGAGAGTGGCTCCAGGGTGCTCAGTCCTCCTCCCTTCCTGGTTGGCCCTCTGACAACCCATGCTTTTTCCTGAACCTGGGTCACTGGCATCATGAGTGCTGCACCAGTGGGCCAGCTGCGCATGACCAATTTGTACGAGAGTTTTTTCTGCATTTTGCAAACTTAATAAAGCTAAGTTAAAAGTCTCATAACCCCCTTTGTGTGTGCACCAAGCTTTCTTCCAGAATGTCTTCTACGTAGAACCCTGGGGGGAGGTCAGCAAATTGACTTAATATAAATTCATCTGCTGCAGAAAAAAAAAAAACATCTCAGTGGTACTTGGACAGGCATCTGCTTTTCTGACATGGCTGCCTGGGAACTCAAGCATTCTTCTTTACCACAGAAGGATACTTGCACTTTAAAAGGATCTACAGTCATCCCCCTTTTTCCTCCATGACTGCTTGCATACATTTCACTTTCTTTTTATGGTTGTGGGCAGAGCCTACAGCTGTCTTGCTGTCTGTAGCTGGAAAAAATGAGATACCGTGGCACACATTTTTGGAGTTTTCAGTGTATCCTTCCCCAACTGCAAATCACTATGCCAGTTAAATAAAATACTCCCTTGTCTCTATTGAGTAGACCAATTCCAACACTATTTTTTCAGCTTGTTTATTATTGCAATGTGGCTTGCTATCTTTGGAGACTAATAATTTACTAACATGACTTCTAACAGATACAGCATCTAACTGCAGAGCAGTTTCAAATTACATTCTTGGTCATCACTCCCAATGTGTGTATTTGTGCAGCAATGATTTACAGTACTTCCTCTGAAGAGTTGATTTATGTGAGCCCTTTCAGGGACCTATCTAATTAGTGGCACTGGAACTCTCATGGTTCTATATTTGTAGGAAGAGTAAATGCTAGGCAGCTAATGTTTTAGGGGGTTCCATAGGTTGCAAGGATCATCATAGGGGATCACAAAGAAACCACAGCGGTGTCAACTGCAGTGTTCCCAGATAGAACAAAGCATTTCCCTTTAGGGCAGCTTCCTTTTTCCCTGTAAAACTGGGTCAAAACTTCTGTACATTTTCCTGTATGCTCAAATCAATACATGTACACAACTGACTTCATTTTGCCTGTCAGTAAAATCACTATAACAAATGTTAAGGCTGTTTTACATGTTCTTATTTATTTTAAATGGTAAAACTCACCTGCAACATATCACAAATGCTCTGGAAAAATGTTGGAATCTCTCAAGCTTTGCTCGCAAGGTTCACATGTCTCCAGATCCTCTTGATGATATTATAGCCTTGTTACAATGTACTGACACAGTATAGCCTGGCTGAGATGCAGTATCTCATATTCAAAGGGGTCATACTTTTATCCATTTTTGCAATGTACTGACACAGGATAGCTTTGCTGAGATGCAGTATCTCATTTTCAGGGGGTCCTAATTTTATCCGTTTTTACAATGTACTGATATAGGTTGGCCTGGCTGAGAAGCAGTATCTCATTTTCAGTAGAGTCTTACTTTTACCTGTGTTTACATCTGCATACAATATACTGACACAGGATAGCTTTGATTCAATGCTGACGGCCGCTGTGTGCAACATGGCAGCACTGACTTAAACTGCGCATATGCGAGTATCGCACATACGTAGTCATGTCAGCACTGCCATGTTACACATGTCTGACTCCGGGGCAAACTGCGCATGCACAAGTATCATGCACATGCAGTTCTGTAATCGCTGCAGTATCAGTTATGTCTGAGTCCGGTGTGGCGAGAGAACGGCATATTCTTTTCAACGTTCTTGCTGCTCCTAAAAGCTCTCCACAGCTGTATGGGCTCTGACCAGAGTTTGTTCAGTTAGGACTCAGAGGGGACTCATGACACAGAGCAATACCTTAACTTCCTGGAGGTTTCACTCTCTGAGTCACTGGAACAGTAATTAGACACCAGTTCTGAAATACACAGCTAACATTTTTCAAGTCAAACTGCCTCTGGCTGGAAGCTGCAATACTGAACATAGGATTTGCAAGAAAGCGAGTTGTGCTCACAACAGAGGGAGGTGATACTTACGATTGTCTTTGGTTTGGAGCAGATATTCTGCAGGTGGAGGCTACTTCTAACTGAAAGGTGAAATAAGGAACTTAGAATTATCAAGAAAAGACAGTCTTTGTTACAATTCTTAAGATTTTCAGTGCAGGAAGAGTTTAAAGCACAGCTGACTTATTTTGGGGCTGACTGCTTTCAGAGCACAAACCACCAGGCTGTTTTGGGGCTGGGGAGGTTTTACCTGTGTCTGACTTGGATTTCTGGATTTTTCTCTGTTTGATTAACAGGGTATTTTCTCTGTCAAATTGTTGTGTAGGGTATCTTGCTGACAGGAAGGCACTCATCATGAGCGTGGGTCAGAGCTCTTAGCTGATTGTTTTGTGAGGAACAGTTTAGGCCCAACCCTTCCCACCCCTCACCCCACCCACCCTGGAAATAGTTCCTTTATACCTGGGGTTCTGACATCATTTCCTAAAAAGTGCAAGGTGCATATCACTGTCATATCCTCTCTAGCACACTGCACTGACAATATAAGCATACACATTGTATAATATATATAGATATATATTTTTATATAACAAACCAATCACACACACACAAACACACACAAATAACAAAAAAAAAGTAGATAAACATGTGGGGAGTAGTGCAATGTAATGGCTGTGGGACAGCAGTCTTCCGGGAGTCTTTCTGGAGGCTGAGATGCTGCTCTGTTTGCAGACAACCTCTGCCCTGAGGGAGGAAGTTGCCGTCTTCAGCCACACTGGACAGTAGTAAGGAACCTTCCCCAGGCCATACTGGACAGTAGGAAGGGAACCTTCCCCATCCAGGGAGCACCAGAGCCACCACCACTACCTCAGAGGTTGCTAAGAAAGCACAGTAGTTGGACCACAGTGAGCTCAGGGAGGGTGAGGATGGTAGAACAGAGGCACACCCAGTCAGTTGTTCCACTCCACAATCCATACACCATTCTGGGGGAGCATAGCTCCCCTAAGGATGCACCTGCAGAGGAGACTAAGGAGGCTGAGGACAACTATCACAAGGGAGGCCCACAGGAAGGAGACAGAGGACAACACAAGGAAAGGAAGCAGCTCCTGGTGGGGGACTCAATTATTAGGGGGATAGAACTGGGGGGAGCAGGGAAAACTGAAGTAAGGTGCCTGCCTGCCTGGTGCCATGGCTTGGAGGGAGAGGAAGCGCATCCTCAGGATCACGAGAACAGCTGTACAGGAGTCTGAGCTGGATGTCATTGTCCACCTAGGGACAAATGACTTGGCTCAACATGAGATTAGAGCAGTGCAGAAGGACTTTGTAGAATTGGGGAGGGGCCTAAGACAAGTAGCACACACAGTATCCTTCTCAGAGGTGCTGCCTGTCAATGGCGTGAGTGAGGCGAGGGTACTTTGCACCATGCAGTTTAATGAATGGTTGAAAAAATGGTGTGGAGAACAGGGGTTTGGCTTCATTGGGGACTGGGGTTCCACCTGGAGGGACACCAGCCTATACTGGCAGGATGGTCTGCATCTGTCCAGGAAGGAACAAGTCTTTTGAGCAATAGGTTTAAATGCTTCATTGGCAAGCTTTTAAACTAGTCAAGGGGGGAGGCACTGATAAGCAGCAGGAAAATCCCAGCCTCTCCCTACAAAACAGGGTACTAAATGAGAAAAAGACCGAAGTAGAAAGGTCAGTGGGGGATGCTGCAAGAGAAGATAAAGCCATCAAAAGATGGAGAGCAATGAGCACCAATGCCCATAGTCTGAGTAACAAGCTTCCTGAATTAGTGGCCTTGATGGAGGAGGAACATCTGGATATTTATTTATTTATTTATTTATTTCGTTTTTGTTTACCGGGTAAGTACACTAGACAAGTTTTATGCTTATTTTCAGGAATGACCCGGGAGAGTGCAAAAGGGTACAACAGGTACATTGATACAGTAATTGGTTCAGACGAATACATTCAGGTACAAAAACAGGAGAAAAGACAATTTTTACAGTTTTTACATTTATGTGGAAGGTACACCCAGATACAGTGCTGGGGCAAGGTACAAATTAGAGATAAATTCAATGACCAACAGGGCTGGTGAGGATTATGAGCATAGTAACATCATAGCGTCGGTCAAGCAAGGGAGGGGGGATTTGGACGAGGACATAGCGCAAGAGTGGTGACGCCAGAGCAGGAGAGAAGAAGCCGGCACCAGTGGACACCGGGAGGCTAAGGAGGCTTAGGACATTCACAGCGAGAAGCCACCTTAAGATGATCCCACAGGGAGGTCCAGAAACTCTTGAGAGAGGAGGTAGTACGGACTCTTTCAGGAAAGGAGTTCCAGAGCCTGGGGCCATGGACAGCAAAACTCCGGTCCCCCATGTTGGTGCGGGAAGTAGGTACACTTAGTAGGCCAAGGCCTTGGGATCTAAGCAGGTGGGGGAGAGGTCAGCAGGAGCAAGAAGCCGGGCCAGTTCGGAGGGTGCGGAGCTAAGTACTTTACTCACGAGGCACCCAGTGCTAAAGTTAAGGTGATTGAGCAGGATAGCCAGCCAAGCTTCGTGGGAGCTTCAGATGATGGGTGAGGCGGGGGCGCCAGGGCAAAATGACAGATGTTGTTGTATGCGTTGTGCTCCACTTGCTTAGGAGGGTCTTAGAAGTATGAGCAAATATGAGGGAGCCGAGCTGAGGGAGGAAGTAGTACTCCCTGGCAAGAGCTAAGCGAGCCGCTGGAGTGAGGTGTACCGAGCCTGTAGGCCATCCCCAGTTTGCGGTTTACCCCACTGCAGGCATTATGGATATGACTACCAAGGTCCAATTGTGGATCAAGCGCCACTCCAAGATATTTGAGGAGGTCACGGTAGGGAGAGGGAGCCATCTTCTGTAGTTGATATGTAGGGGAGTTGAAGAGGCTTTATTTGGCAGAGGAACCGAAGAGCATAGCCTGGGTTTTGTTTTGATTTAGGACCGACTTATGGTTGGAGAGCCATGCCTGGATGTTCCAGAGGTCTTCAGATAAGTGACGGTTTAGTGTGGCTGTATCACAGGAGTGGGCCAGGAGAACCAGGTCATCCGCATACATGATGACACGGCAGCTGGAGACCACATATGGGAGATTGTTGATGAACAGGGAAAAGAGTAGGGGACCCAGCACGGAGCCCTGAGGGACACCAGAGGTGACAGGCCGGGGGGCAGAGAGGACTTTATTGAATTTAGTTAGTTGTTTTCTGCCATATAGGTAGTCAGAGACCCAGTTTAGGGCAGTGGGGGACAAACCAAGGGACCTCATCTGCAGGGACCAGCGATTAGTGGTCACTTGGTCGAACGCCTTGGATAAGTCAATAGATACCACACCTGAGAGTTTTCCCTGATCCATAGCAGCTCTGATGCTGGAAGAGACTGAGATGAGAGCCGTGGAAGTGCTGTGCCCTTTACAAAAGCCATGTTGGGCCGGGGTCAGCAGACCATGGGAGTGGATAAACTCCGAGATTTGTTTGGTGACCACCTTTTCCAGGAGCTGGCTGACAGCAGAGAGGATAGCTATGGGATGGTAGTTGTCCAGGATTTTGGGGTCGCCCTGCTTAGGGACAGGGACGACCTTGGCAACCTTCCAGATATCCGGGATCAGTCCCTGGGTAAGGGATAGGTTGAAAATGTGGGCCACCGGGGAGGCTATAAGGGAGCACCTAGTTTGAGAAGCTTTGGCTCCAGATCATCAGGACCAGGGCTAGCATTCTGGGAGAGATCAAGAAGGAGAGACAGCACCTCGCTAACCGATACCACCCTTAGGTAAAATGGAGGGCGGGTCAGACCAGACTCTCATTGGGACGGGGAGGCAGGGCAGTTTGAGTTTTGGGCTGAGGACCCTAGCGGGAGAGCAGAAGGGAGGTCTGTGAAATGAGAGTTTAGAGCATTAGCAATCATGTGAGGATTGTTGCAGGAGACTCCTTCGATGAGCATGTCAGTGACCCCGGAGTAGTAGCGACCGCCAACCAGTGATTGGATGGTTCTCCAGAACCGTCTGGGGTCTTTAGCAGAGCTGAGAAGGGCGGCCTTGCAGAAGTCACTTTTGGCCCCCCTGATCATTTTCTTGCACTCATTTCTGAGTTTTCTGTATTGCTGCAACAGGGCAGTGTCGTGTGAGCATTTTGCCTGATGCCAGCATTTGTCTCTCGCTCGCATGTGGGAGAGGAGACCCCCTTTCAGCCACTGGGTGGCTGTCCCACGGACTCTACGCCTAGTGATAGGGGCATGCCTATCTTGTAGATCCACAAAGATGTTGTGGAATGCGGCGACGGCCGATGAGGGATCCAGTGCTCTGTAGACTGTTGACCAGTCCGTAAGCCTGAGTTCCTCCAAGAACAGGTCAGGGTTTAATCTGGCAAAGTTTCAAACCTGGATGATTTTGTGGGGAACCTTAGGGAAGGGGATATTCCATATACACAGAACCAGAGAGTGGTCCGATATGGTGTCGGGTAGGGCCCCTACTGAGGAGATCCTCTTGGGACGGTTTGACATAATCCAGTCCAAGAGGGAGCAGGAAGTGCCATTTGCCTTTTGATGGGTGGGCTTCCTTACCAGTTGTGTTAGGGATTTGGTGGCAAGCAGGGCCTCAAACTGCTTGACATTTTCCCCATCCCAGTTTAGGTTAATGTCCCCCAAGATAAGGAGTTCATTTACCCCGGTACTGGGACAGACAGTATCCAGGAGATGGGAGAGGCCCTGCAGCCCGCCCTTAGGTGGGTTGTAGGAGCATACCACGTGCAGTTTCTGGTGCCACAGCAGCACGGTGTGGAGGAGCTCACAGGTTGATGGCAGCACGGAGGTGTGGTTTATAAGGATAATGTTGAGGGGCCTGTAGTAAATCAGGATACCTCCTCCCTTTGCTCCCTATTCTGTCCTGCCGTTTTAGCTCATAGCCAGGAGCCTGCAGACCAAGTCAGGAATCTGGGGTTTAAGCCAGGTCTCGGTTATCCCCAGGATGTCAGGCTTGTAGAGAGTGACCCATGCAGTGAGCTCGTCAAGGTTGGGAAGAAGACTCCGAATGTTGATGTGAGCAACTTTCAGGCCCTTTTCCCTCCACCATATCTGAGGAGAGTCAAGGGTGGTGGGGCCAGGATTGACTTCAATGTCACCAGATAGGGCAATGGACAGTAAGATTAGCCACAGAAGGGGTCCTCTCGGGGGGGACCTTTTGATTTCTGGCCTCCAGACACGACGTCGCTTAATGTTGATTTGGTGCAGGACGAGTCTAGACAGCAGTCCACTAGGAGGATAGCAGGGACCAATGGCATTGGCCATAAGGTTAGAGAACATAAAATCAGTCGCAGAGCAGTGGTGGATGGACCTGCCACTGCCACTGTCCTGTACAGGGTCAGTGTCCGAGAGGAGGGGGATGAGTCCCAGGATAAGGGTAGCCAGGAGAATGAAGTGGAGGGGGAATGGAATTCTTTAACAGAGATCATGCCGAGAGGCTGATCTTGGATAGAACAGGGGGTATACTGTAGGGGACCTGGAAGCAGTGAAGTGACAGAGAGCAGGGTCATGCAGGAGCCGAGCAAGCTCCAGGGGTAAGGCTACTGACCAGGAGTGATAACGAGCACCAGTGGTGTGGCTACAGACCTGGTGTGATGATAAACTAGCACTAGCTGGAGGTCCAAAGACACTTAGCAGTGACAGTACAATTTGGTTAAATAATAGTTTCAGGATACTGCTTAACAGTCAATAACAGAATAAATTATTTAACAAAAGCTGTAGTAATGACATTTTGAGAGTGCTGAGGTGGCCTGCTTATATACACACACTGAAAACTAAATGGCAATTAATGCTCTAATGCTTTAAAACAGTTATGAACAATCTTATTTGCTAATATTAAGATTTTCCAGAATTAAGCAGTAGAATTTTGAATGAGAGAAGTTAGTACTGTAGAGCCACGGCATTTCAAAAGAAACTGGCCAATAAGAGCACACAGTCAGGAGACCACCAATCAGGTTGCAGAAGTAAGAAGCACTGCTTTCCGGCTGGTCAAAAAGTCACCGTACCTGTCATTGTTGCTGGCTGGAGAGGGTGGCGTGGGTGGTGGCTTTGAAGGTGCCGGTCGCCCCGCTAAAAGGTCTTGGAGGGCTGTGGTTGCTTGCAGGCTTTTGTGGTCTCCGGTTTTTGAGGTGCCAGTCGGGCTGCTGGCAGAGGCACAGTTAGAAGGGAGCCTGGAGGGCTTGTATGGCAATGGAAAGCCCGCTCAGGGGATCCTCCAAGGAGAAAGCAGCAAATGAAATAAAAGATGTCATGGCAGTCACAGAAACATGGTACACACAAAACCATGACTGGGACATAAACATACCAGGATACACTATCTACAGGAGGGACAGGGAGGGTAAAAAAGGAGGAGGAGTAGCTCTTTACATAAGGGAAGGAATCAAAGCAACAGAACAAAAGGGAAAACAGGGAGGAGAAGAAGCACGGTGGGTAAATTTGGAGACCGGCAATGGAACCACAATCTGCACAGGGGTTGTATACAGACCTCAGGGGGAGGAAATGGACAAGAAAATGATAGAAAGTATACTTAGAATGGCAGAAAAAGGGGAGATATTGCTGATGGGTGATCTGAATATGCCAGATGTTAACTGGAGTGCAGTTGCAGCAGCCACTTCAAAGAGTGGGGTTATTCTAGATGCCCTACAGGGGGCATGCCTTAGACAACTAGTATGGAGCCCACCCGAGAGGAGCAATCTTAGACCTGGTTCTCTCAAACGGAGATGAAGAGAGGATCACAGATGTAGAAGTGGGTAGCCATCTGGGAACTAGCGACCATCGAACAGTATGGTTCACAATAAACACAGCAATAGAGTCAAGTCATACAAAGGCAAAAGTACTGGACTTTAGGAGGGCTGACTTTGCCAAAATGGGTAAGTGCCTAGGAATGCACCAGCAAATGGGCAGGAAGGAGGGGTGGAAGAACAATGGGGAATAATAAAAACTGCCATCACAGAGGTAACAAGCCTTTGTGTGAAGCAAATAAACAAAGCGAAATGATATAAGAAACCACTATGGTTCTCAAAGGAAGTGGCAGTGAAGGTTCAAGAGAAAAAGAAAGCATTCAGGAAGTACAAGGAATCACAGAAGGAACAGGACAGAGAACTGTATCAGTTAAAGCAAAAGGAAGATGGGATGGCAGTCAGAACAGCAAAGGCCCAATCTGAGGAAAAGATAGCCAACTCAGTTAAGAAGGGGGATAAAACCTTTTATAGGTACATCAGGGAGCAAAGGAAGACCAAGGGAAGGATAGTGAGGCTTAATAAAGGGGAGTGAGGGTGGGCAGAGGGTGACTGTGAAAAGGCAGAGATATTAAACAAATATTTTTGCTCAGTATTTACAAAGGAAGAGGTGGCTAAAACAAACAGTAGAAACACTCTGGATACAGAAGTTGATACCAGCCCATCTACAGAAGAAAGGGTTCTGAAAGAACTCTTAAAACTGAAGGTGGACAAAGCAATGGGGCCTGATGCGATTCATCCCAGAATTCTAAAAGAACTAAGGGTAGAACTAGTGACACCACTGACTACCCTCTTTAACAAATCATGGGAGGATGGGGTGGTACCCGAGGACTGGAGGAGGGCAGATGTGATTCCCCTTCACAAAAGTGGGAGCAAGGCAGAAGCAGGAATCTACAGACCTGTTAGTTTAACCTCAGTGGTAGGGAAAATGATGGAATCACTTCTGAAGGAAAAAATTGTCGATTATCTAGAGGCCAGAGGCGCACAGGACCCAAGGCAGCATGGATTCACAGCGGGAAGGTCATGCCAGATGAATCTGATAGATTTCTTTGACTGGGTGACCAAAGTAGAAGCCAGAAGGGGAAGGAAGGAAACATATTCATTTCAGTGCTTTAGAGTAACTGGTAATTGCTATTTTTCTTTTAAACTTAGATTGTGGGCTTTTAGTGACACTATACTTTCTTTGTTGTCTTTACTTATAATTGTTTTTGGGCTGTTGAAAATTTAAAACATAGTGGTGGTGCAATTCTGTGCTGTCTTTAATTGCTGCAAATTTTATCTTGGCTTGTCTGACTGCCCTATAGTTGGGTGAAGGGTGTTAATTGTCGGCCTCTGACCTCAGCTACGTGATAACTGGAGGTGGGGCTTAGTCAGAGTTGAAGTAGCAAGTAGAGTTTTATTTTCTCAGAAGAAGCCAGAAGGGGAAGGAAGGAAACATATTCAATTCAGTGCTTTAGAGTAACTGGTAATTGCTATTTTTCTTTTAAACTTAGATTGTGGGCTTTTAGTGACACTATACTTTCTTTGTTGTCTTTACTTATAATTGTTTTTGGGCTGTTGAAAATTTAAAACATAGTGGTGGTGTAATTCTGTGCTGTCTTTAATTGCTGCAAATTTGCCTCTTCCCTCCCCTTCCCCCAACTCTTAATTATATGCCCTGTTAAATCTGATTGACAGGAGCTAAACACAGGGTATAGTAAGGGGTGTGAAGTGGGAGGGGCATAAGGGGGAAGAAGCCCACCCTCAGCACGACAAGTGTTTTGACTCATTTATTTATTTATTGGTTTCTTGTTTTTTTTTTTTAAAGAAAATTATCTGAGGATCAGTGGCAGGATTTTTAGGACAGTAAATTAATAAAAAGGGAAATAGGAGAGCTTCAGTAGCAGACAACTAGTGGAACTGCAGTATAATGTGGGGAGTGGTGCAATGCAGTGGCTGTGGGGCAGCCATATTCAGGCAGACCTTCTGGACACTGAGGTGCTGCCCTATCTGCATGCATCTCTCTGGACTGTGGGATGAGGTAGCCAGACTCAGAGCGGAAGTAAACTGGGTCAGGAGTACCATCACCCCTATCCAGGGACCACCAGTCCAATGCAACTGCCTCAAAGGATGCCGAGACGAGGAGCACTTGGATGACAGTGGGCTTAGGGAGGGTTAGAAGCAGTCAGGCAGAGCACATCCCAGATCCTATTCCACTCAAGAACTCATATGCCACACTGGCAAATGAGGACAACCAAATAAGTACCCAGAGAGTGGAAGGAAAGGATGGAGGTTAACCAGGAGGTGACCTCGGGGAAGCAGTGGACCCCAGAGGAGGAGGCGAATCCTGGTCGGGACTCCATCATAAGAGGATCAGCTAGGAACACAGGAGGGGAGGACAGGGAGGAGGTGCTCACGGTGCCACGGCATGGAGGATGGAAGGAAGATCCTGGGATCACTGGAAGGCAAGATGGGAGGGTGAGCTGGATGTCATTATCCACCTAGGGTACTAATGACCTGGCAAATGGGGAGCCAAAGGAAGTTCAGGAAGAGTTTAGGAAACTGGGAGGGGTCTCAAGCAAGTAGCTACTTCTGTCACTTTCTCAAAGTACTACCTGTGAGAGAGCAGGGAGAGCTGAGGAGTGCATGCACAGAACTTTAACTCATGGTTGAAGAACTGGTGCTGTGAGGAAGGTTTGGATTCATCGGTGACTGGGGACCCACCTGGAGGGATGGAGGTTTGTTCAAGCCTGACAGCCTGCATCCATCCTGGGGGAATCAAGCACTCAATGATAAGTTTAAATGCTACATTGACAAGCATTTAAACTAGCAAAGAGGTAGCAGGCCAGCAAGGAGGGTACCTACTTGCTCACCCCCAGCTAACAGTGGAACCAGTGAACCAGAGGGTGGCTATCTCTACAAAGCAGTGTGCAAAAGATGAAGATTAGTGCCCAAGAGGTGGATAAGCAGAAAGGGCAAAATTCAGCAGAAGGCAGACAGCAAGGAGAACCAGGGATAAATGACAACCAAGGAAGGGGCTGAGTAGAACAGTGAAACAGTCTAGGAGGTCAAATCATGGAAAGCCATGTGTGCAAATGCCAGAGCCTTAGCAACAAGATGGAAGATCTGAGGCTGTCATGGTGCAGTCAGACCTGGACATTGTGGCCATCACTGAAACCTGGTGTAATGAAACCACGACTGGGAGATGGCCATACCTGGCTACAACATATTCAGAAGAGACAGAGCAGGCAGGAAGGAGGAGGAGTGGCACTCTAGGTGAAAAATGACATAAGGGCCACAGAGATCCAGGAGGAACAAATGGGAGAGATACTGTGGGTTAAGCTGAAAGGAAAATGGGACAGCCATCCGCACAGGTGTGGTCTATAGACCACCACCCCAGGAGGAAGAAACAGATAGGGAGCTGATGCTAGCCATCCAAAGGATGGCAGACAAAGGTGAAGTAGTACTGGTTGGAGACTTCAATATTCCAGACGTGGACTGGAGCATCCCAACAGCAGCATCAACTGGGAACAGATTTATCCTGGACTCCCTTCAGGGTGCCTTCCTCAAGCAACTGGTCATGGAACCAACTCGGCAGAAGGCAATACTGGACCTTGTGCTCACAAACAGGGACAGTGTGATGGGGGTAACAGTGGGGGCACACCTGGGAAACAGTGACCACCAGTCATTGTGGTTTGAAATCACAGAAAGAGCAGAACCAAACCACACAAAAACACGTATCCTGGATTTTAGGGGGCAGACTTTGGGAAAATGGGAGATACTTGAAAGAGGCATTAGAGGAATGGGACAGGAATCAGGGGTTGAGGAACAGTGGGCAGTATTTAAAATGGGGATTACAAGAACAACAGAATTATGTATTAAGCAAGTTAGCAAGAGGAAAGGAAGAGGAGACCATTATGGTTTTCCAAAAGGTAGCAAAGAAAGTGAAAGCCAAAAGATTGCATTCAGGCAATACAAAAAGACACAGGCAGAAGGGGATAGGGAGAAGTACCAGGAGAAGCAAAGGGAGGCAGGGAGGTCAGTAAGGGAAGCCAAAGCTCAGACAGAAGAACACATTGCAAAATCTGTGGGTAGAGGGGACAAAACCTTTTACAGGTACATAAGTGAAAAAAGAAAGACAAAGGGAGGGATAGTGAGACTGAAGGGGGAGGATGGGGGCCGCGTGGAGGATGACAACAGTAAAGCTGACATATTGAACAGGTATTTCTGCTCAGTCTTTACTGAGGAAGAGGAGGGTAATGGGTCTGAAGGAAGTACAAGGGGTGAGAATGGTGCAGAAATGGACACAAGTCCCTTTACACGAGAAAGGGTCCTGAAGGAACTGGAAGTAATAAGAGTTGATAAAGCAATGGGGCCAGATGGGGTGCACCCCAGAGTCCTTAAAGAACTAAGAGAGGTGGTGGCTGAACCTCTGGCTATCCTGTTTAGCCGATCACTGGAAACAGGGAGGTACCAAAGACTGGAGGACAGCAGATGTAGTCCCTTATACAAAAAGTGGGAACAAAGAGGAAGCAGGGAACTACAGACCAGTCAGCCTCACCTCGTAGTGGGAAGATCATGGAGAAGCACTACTGAAGGAGAGATTGGTGGAACATCTGGTTGTCAATGGACTACAGGACCCAAGGCAGCATGGTTTCACCAAGGGAGGTCATGTCAGACCAACCTCGTTGAATTTTTGACTGGGTGACTAGGAGGTGGATCAGGGGGCAGTGGACATGGCCTATCTGGACTTCAGCAAGGCCTTTGACACTGTGCCACATAGAAGACTATTACACAAACTGGGGAATATGGGTGTGGGCAGGACAGTAGTGTGGTGGGTAGGCAACTGGCTGGGTGGCAGGACACAGAGGGTGGTGGTAAATGGCTGTCACTCCACAGAGGGAAGAGTGACCAGTGGGGTACCACAGGGATCAGTGCTGGGACCGGTCCTATTCAACATCTTCATCAGTGACATGGTGCAGGACCTAGAAGGCAGAATTTCATGTTCGCTGATGACACAAAGCTCTGTAACAGAGTAGACACACCAGAGGGTGTAGACAGAATGAGAAGCCACCTGCAGAAACTTGAAGAATGGTCAGGGGTTTGGCAGTTGAAATTCAATGCAAAGAAGTGCAAGATAATGCATATGGGGCACAAAAACTCTGGCACAATATATCAGTTGGGGGGGGTGAGGATATAGCATGCACCAAGCAGGAAAGGGATCTTGGGGTTATCATCTCTGATGACCTCAAAGTAAGGAAACAGTGTGGACAAGGCAGCAGGTAAAGCAAATAGGATGCTGGGATGTATAGGCAGGCATCACCAGCAGGAAAAGGGAGGTCATAATTCTGCTATACAAGACACTAGTGAGGCCCCACCTGGAGTACAGTGTACAGTTCTGGAGACCATACCTACGTAAGGACATAGACAGGGTAGAGAAGGTTCAGAGGAGGGCAACAAAGATGGTGCATGGATTGCATCACAAGTCCTATGAAGACAGGTTGAAGGAACTGAACATGTACTCCCTGGAGGAGAGGAGGGAGAGAGGGGATATGATAAAGACATACAAGTATCTTACAGGGAGGAACAGGGTGCAGGAAAACACTATTTTTAAGCGAAAAAGATGTTCCAGGACTAGAGGGCATGGGATGAAGTTGGAGGGAGGACGATTCAGAGGAAACATGAGAAAGAATTTCTTCACAGAACGGGTGGTGGACAAGTGGAACACCCTGCCAGAGGAAGTGGTGGGGGCTGAAACAATCACGGGATTTAAGAATGCATGGGATAGACATAAAGGAATTCTGGAGGTCAGGGGTAAGGGGCAACAGACTTCTAGGAAAACAAACTGAACTTACAAGCTCAAATGGGCAGACTGGGTGGGCCATAGGCCCTTATCTGCCGACACTGTCTATGTATCTATGTATCTATGTATCTATGTAGTAGATCAGGGAGGGGCTGTGGACATGGCCTACCTAGACTTTAGCAAGGCAATTGACACAGTCCCACACAAATGATTAATATACAAGTTAGCCAGCCTGAGAGTGGGTCCCAAGATGACAGCCTGGGTAAAGAATTGGCTGGAGAATAGGACACAGAGAGTAATAGTAAATGGAGTCCACTCTGAAGAAAGGGGGGTTACTAGTGGGGTACCGCAAGGTTCAGTATTAGGACCAGTCCTCTTCAATATCTTTATAAGCGACATTGCAGAGGGACTGGAAGGAAAAGTATGTCTCTTTGCAGATGACACAAAGATCTGCAACAGAGTTGATGCACAAGGTGGGGTGGAAAGGATGAGAAGGGACTTGGCAAGGTTAGAGGAATGGTCAAATGTACGGCAGCTTAGATTCAATGCTAAGAAGTGCAGGTAATGCACCTGGGAAACAAAAACCAGGGAAGAGTCACACAATGGGGTGAGATACTAACAACAACAAAATGGAAAGGGACCTGAGGGTAGTCATATCAGATGACCTAAAGGTGGGCAAGCAATGTGAGAGGGCAGCAAGGAGGGCTGGGGGGATACTGGGATGCATAGGGAGAGGCATCACCAGTAGAAAACAGGAAGTTATTATCCCTCTGTACAGACAGCTGGTCAGACCCCATCTGGAGTAATGCGTGCAGTTCTGGAGACCCAGTCTCCGCAAAGACATAGACAGGATGGAAGCTGTCCAGAGGAGGGTAACTAAAATGGTGTAGGGTCTGCACCGGATGACATATGAAGAGAGACTTAAGGAGCTTAATATGTATAGCCTCGAGGAAAGGAGGGAGAGGGGGGACATGATAGAAACTTTCAAGTACCTCAAGGGAATCAACAAAGTCCAAGAGGTAGCATCTTTCAAAACAAGAGTGTGCAAGAACAAGGGGCACAATTTGAAGATAGAGGGGGCGGCTCAGAGGTAATTTAAGGAAGTATTTTTTCACAGACAGAGTTGTGGATGCATGGAACGGCCTTCCAGAGGAGGTTGTGGAGTCAAAAACAGTGGTGGAATTCAAGCATGCATGGGACAGTCATAAGGCAATTCTAGGGGGTTGGGGCAGAAGGCTGCTGGTTAACTAGGATCTGCAGCTTATCCATTAGGTAGGGAAATGGGCAGACTGGGTGGGCCAAGTGGTCCTTATCTGCCGTCAAATTCTATGTTTCTATGTTTCTACACCATTGTTGGAACACTTCAGAGACATCCGGGTGACGTAGACACCAGTGGGGCAATCTTTGAGTAACCTTGGCCACTTCAGCTCCAGGTTGGGCAGAGTGGATGGGCCAGTGGGACTTTTTCTGCCTTCATGTTCTGAGTTTCTATGCTTGGAGCTTGGCATGCAGGAAAACAGTGCAGGCCATGTGGCTTCCAGGTATCTGCAGCATTGACTGGGAAACTGCTCTCACTGGAAGGTTCCTCATTTATTTATTTATTTTGAAAAGTTTCACCAGGAAAGGCATACTGAGCTAAAATAGCTCATCTAGAGATGCATCCTGGGGGGGAAGGGGATGAGGGATAAGTGCATATTATAACAATACAACAGATTAAACAGTAACACGAAACATCATACAGAGATTTAAGTCAAACAGTGCAAAGTTTGTATAAGAAATAAATATAATTCCACCTACTTATAACATGGCTACTCCGCTATTATGCCCAGAGGTAGAACCATTTGGCAAAGCCAGACTATGGGTCAGGACCAAGCACAGTGACCCAGTGTTGGTCAGGGGTTAAATGAAAATTACTAGAGACAGACATATTTTCTTGTGAAAGAGGGTTTTTTTTTTTCTTGTTATTCTTTGGTAACTCGATAAGGCTCACTAGGCCCAGGGCTTGTTTTCAAGGGTAACCTAGGAGCACTGGGGGGAGGGTTAATTCACTTACTCAGAGTCACACGGTATGCAAGTGGGGGCTATGGGAATTAAACCCAGGTCTGCTGGATGTACCAAGCTCATTCACAGCTTGTTACCCTAACCTCTAAGCTGTACTGTCAACTCCCATTTAAAGAATGTTTTAAAATATGTAAATGCTAGAGGAAGTGGAGGATCATATGTAAATAATAAGCCATAACAGGATGTGCATTATAGAGATTTAATGCACAGTCTGGTGATGTCTCTCAATCAATGAAATTTCTAAATTTTTTTTACCATTTTATAACTGTAAATAAAATTGGAAGAACTCTAAAATTGTTTGCAGCAAAAGGAATGAGGACAGATGTTTTGCCTCCCAAAGTTGCAGGTTTACTTTAAACATCTCATTGCATAAAGTCTGAAGGAATCAATCTGAGGATGTAAAAACACACTAACAACTAATTAGTGTTTTTTTCCCTTAGGAAAAGCTGTTCATAATTCTCTGTTTTAACCCATGAGTTATAACATACGAACATACAAAATTGCCGGCAGAAAAATGTTCACAGATCTATCAAGTCTGCCTGATTGCGCAGCTCTCGGTTTCATACTACTGCAGCTGCCCCACCCCCACCCAAATCCCTCCCTCCATCACCTTTCCCAGTCTTTCCCCTCACTGTGTTCTTGTCTGTACTGACTCTGTCCCTGACTCTATCCCTACCCCGCTTAAAGCTATCCACTGTCCTCAGTTCGATTAACTCGATAGTCAGTGTCAGTGGCTCAGTAGGTAACACACTCGCCTCTGAGGCCGGGAGATCAGAGGGCTGTGGGTTCAGTTCCCACATCTGGCACTTGGGTTAATATCCCAATACTGACACTGAAGTGCAGCATGAGAGGGGTGCTGCACTTCTAAGGTGCCGTCTTTCGGATGAGACGTTAAACCGAAGTCCCATCTGCCTGGATTGGTGGTAGTTCAGGTGGATGTCAAAGATCCCATGGCACTTATCGAAAAGAGTAGGGGAATTTCCCCGGTGTCCTGGCCAAATTTCCCTCATTCACATAAAATACCACCAACAGCTTAATCTGTTTCAATGTCAGTTGGCATTCATCTGTATCCTCCTCCCCGGGTCGTGCCTGAAAATAGGCAGGATTTGTCTAGTGCACTTACCCGGTCAACAAAAACTAAATAAAATAAATAACTCCTCTGGCAGTGCGTTCCATCCCACCACCACTCTCTCTGTGAAGTAGTGCCTCCTCATTTCCCTCCTGAACCTTCCTCCTTCCAACTTCAGACTGTGCCCCTTAGTGACCCTACCCCACTTTAAGTGGAACAATCCTCCCTCTCTGGCTTTGTTTATGCCTTTCAAGTACTTAAAGGTCTCTATTATGTTCCCTCTTTCCCTTCTCTCCTCCAGCAAGTACATGTTAAGCTCCCTTAGACTTTCCTTATACAGCAACTCCCCTACTTCCATCATCATTTTTGTAGCCCTACACTGCACCTGCACCAGTAATCTCACATCCTTCTTGAGGTATGGTCAGCAGTACTGTACACAGTACTCCAAGTGTGGCCTCACCAGTGATCTATACAGGATGACCTTCTCCTTTCTAGAGGTGATCCCTCTGACAATACACCCCAGCATCCTATTTGCCCTTTCTGCCACCCTCCTACACTTACCTTCATGTCCCCTGTGACTATTACCACCGGTCCCTTTCCTCCTCTGAAGCTGTTACCTGCACTCCCCCTAGCCAGTAGCTGGTCCTGGGATTTCTTGCTCTGAGGTGCATGACCTTGCGCTTCTTAACATTAAACTCCAACTGCCACTCCCTAGACCAGCGTTTGAGTTTAGCTAGATCCTCCCTGAGTGCCTGCCTCTCTTCCTCATTGTCCACGTTTGCAGAAATCTTAGTGTCATCGGCGAACAGGCTGATCTTACTCTTGACCCCCTCTGTAATGTCTCCAATGAAGACACTGAACAAAACAGGGCCCAGTACTGAACCCTGTGGTACCCCACTCATTACTGGCCTTAGCTTGGATGTCTCCCCTTACAACTACCCCCTGTTGTCTGCCCTGCAGTCATCTCTCAACCCACCCCACCAGTTTCTCACCTGCTCCCATGTCCCTCAGCTTGCTCAGTAACCTCCCATGTGGCACCAAGTCAAAAGCCTTGCTGAAATCCAGATACAGGACATTCACAGCGTGGCCTTCATCAACTTCCCCGGTGACCCAGTCAAAGAAGTCAATTAGGATAGTTTGGTATGATCTTCCCAAGACAAACCCATGCTGTCTCTCGACCTGTAGACCATTACTATTAAGAAAGGTTATCAGCCTCTCCTTCAGAATGGTCTCCATCATCTTCCCCACTTCAGAAGTTAAGTTCACTGGTCTGTAGTTGCCCAGTTGGTCCTTGGGACCACTTTTGTGAAGGGGCACCATGTGAGCCATCCTCCAGTCCCTGGGTACATTCCCCATCTCCATGGAGGTGTTGAACAGGTCTGTCAGAGGGCCTGCCAACAGCTGTGCCAGTTCCTTCAAGACCCTTGGGTGTACACCGTCCAGTCATGGTGCCTTGTCCACCTGCAAGGATTTAAGGCCCTTCAGAACTCTATCCTCTTGGATGACCCCATGTATTATCTCTGCCCCCCTCCACCTTTCCCCTCTTTCCCCTGTAGTATTGGGACATCCCTTTCTTTTGTGAACACTGAGCAGAAGTACTCATTGAGTGCCTCTGCCTAGTCTTCCCCTTTTTCTGCCCATCCTCCCTCCCTTTTGGTTCTTACAATGTCATCTCTACAACTCCTCTTCTCCCTTATGTATTTAAAGAAATCCTTTTCCCCCTCAGCCAATTTCAGCTCCTTTGCTACCTTGGCTGACCTGACTGCCCTGCTCACCTCCCCAGAAGCCTTTGTGAACACCTCTCTGATTCAATGCAAAGAAGTGCAAAGTAATGCACCTGGGAAACAAAAACCCAGGAGAAGAGTATGCAATAGCAGGGGAGGTACTAACAACAACAAAAATGGAACAGGACTTGGGGGTAGTCATATCAGATGATCTAAAGGTTGGTAAGCAATGTGAGAAGTCAGTAAGGAGAGCCAGGGGGATACTGGGATGCACAGGAAGGGGCATAACAAGTAGCACAAGCATTTGTCAATGCCGAATGTTTGCTTGCTGGTATTAGCATTGGAAGTGCAGGAGTTAGTCAGATGCAGAATAGGAATGGCAGTGAAGTATTGAACTCATGCCAACCCCACCGCCACCCTGCACAGATGGACAGGCTTTGGGATGTGCCTTTGGGTCGTTACCCATAACCCTCATGCCATTTCACCTCACCCTATCCTCCAGACACCGACAAGTGTTGAGCTGTCCTTGGGGTGTTCAACTTTACAGTCACCTCATTCCATAAGGACGTATGCTGAAATGGGTGCAGTATAGGAGAATGGGGTGAACTCTGGGGCCAAAGAGTCCAAGACACACCTCGATGCCTGTCACTGGCTGCAGTGTGGGGGTGGGGGTGGAATGGCATGAACATTACAACCAGCAATCCAAAGGCACGGCAATCCAAAGGCACACCCTGATGACTGTCAGTCTGTACAGGGTTGGAGGTTATGGTTAGAAACTCTAATGCCCCAGGCATTTGTTGGTATTTGCACCACAAATTTTCAACATGGTCTTTTTGTGACCCCCACCTCATGAAAGCATTTGGGACCTCTGCTCATGAACAGTGGCACTGTGATTTTGTTAATCTGTCCTGAACATTGATTTCCCACAGTGACCACGTCATTCTGTGCCAGATGTGCGAAAACACAGTTCGGGCAGGATGTGAAAAATGACAGCTGTATCTTTCATAGCAAGGTGTGAAGAGATGGCAATGTTGAACATCTGGAGTGAAAATACTAACAATTCTCAAACCTCCGAGCGTACATGCATGTGCGCAAGCAAACATAAAAATTCATCATAGATCTGAATTTAATTTTCCAAGATTAAGTTATACCTTACTTGTGGTAGTAGAAAATGTTGGTGAAAGTCTCGAGCTGTAGAGTGGATAATTTTCTGCACTGTTTGAAGTGGAAGGAATCTTATTTTGGCTCCACTGAGGTAGCCAGCTAACACCTGGATGGAAAGGGGAGGAACAGGCAGAAGCACTGAATGAATACTTTGCTCAGTGTTCACGGAAGAAAAGGGAACCGCTACCACTATGGGCTGGGAGGGTGGGTATGGGGAGAGAGGAGGTGACAGATGGAAGAATTGAGGCAAGTAGAGTCCTAGAGGAACTGAGGGCACTGAGGGGAGACAAGACACCAGGGCCAGATGGTATCCACCCCAGGGTGCTGAGGGAGATGGTGGAGGTGTTGGTGGAGCTGCTAGCAGATCTGTACAGCACCTCACTGGAGTCGGGATATGTGCCACTGGACTGGAGGATGGCACATGTAGTGCCGTTACACAAGAGCAGACCAAGGGATGAACCGGGTAATTATCATCTGGTAAGTCTCACCTCCATAGTGTGCAAACTCATGGAAATGATACTAAAGGAAAGACTGGTGTCATACCTAGAGGAATACAGAGACCAGGATGTGAGGCAGCATGGGATTGTTTCAGGGAAGTCTTGTCAAACCAACCTGATACAATATTATGACTGGGTGACAGGTGAACTGGATAAGGGTCATGTGGTGGATGTTCTTTACTTTGACTTCAGCAAGGCCTTTGATTTGGTGCCTCATGGGTGGCTTGGGGGGGGAGCTAACTGGTGTAGGGGTAAGGGCAAAAATTGCAAACTGGATTACAAGCTGGCTGAGTGGAAGGCTGCAACAGGTGGTGGAGCTCTCAATTCCTAAGCCGGTGATGAGCAGGGTGCCACAGGGCTCTGTGCTGGTGCCAGTATTATTTGGGCTCTTCATGTCAGACATTGCGCATGGAGTGGTGAGCAAGGTAAGTCTGTTCTCAGATGACACCAAAATGGAAGCAGTGGTGGATGGAGGGGAGAGATGGAAGCAGCTGTAGAGGGACCTAAGCAAGCTAGAGGAGTGGTCAGAGAGGTGGCAGCTGGGGTTCATTGCAAAGAAGTGTAAGGTTATGCACTTTGGGGTGAAGAACCCAAGGAGAGAATACTGGCTGGGGGGGGGGTTGAGCTGGGGATCACTGAGGAGGAGAAGAAGGACCTAGGGGTAATGGTAACAGGGACCATGAACAACCATAAACAACACTGCCCGGTACAGGAGAGCAGCTGCAAAAGCAAACAAAATGCTGGGGTGCATAGCGAGGGGTTTTTCATCCAGGCGAAGAGAGGTGATCTTACCCCTCCACAAGTCGCTGGTAGGGCCACACTTGGAGTATTGTGAGCAGTTTTGGAGGCCACACCTGAAGCATGATATCAGGCTACTGGAGGGGGTACAGAGGAGGGCAACGAAGAAGATATGTGGAATGGAGGGGAGACACTATGAGAGCAGGCTGGGAGACCTGAATATGTACACCCTGGAGGACAGAAGGGACAGGAGGGACATGATAGAGACATTCAAGTATCTGAGGGGAATCAGTAAGGATGGGGCAGATGGGGTCTTTAAGTTAAGGAGGGGGAGGGTCACCAGGGGGCACAGGCTAAGAATAGAGGGGGGAAGTTTTAGGAGGGAAATGAGGAGACACTATTTAATGGAGAGGGTAGTAGCAAAATGGAACACAATACCAGAATGTGTGGTATATTGTAAATCTGTGAACAGCTTTAAAAGGCCATGGGACAGGGAACAGGGAAAGTGAGTGTGGCGGGAGGCTGCAATCTAGGGGTGGTAGCTGCACACTCGAGCAGACTTAGATAGACCGGGTGGTCTGTTTCTGCTGGCACATTCATATGTTCATAAGTTCCCGGTTGATTGATCCATCCCTGTGCTCAGGCACATAATGGCGTGCCTAGGGCAAGTACAAGGGTGTGCAAGTCTGTGGGGGCAATTTTAAATATAATGATGGCCATTTGTAGGTGATAATCAAGGGCACCAGATGACTAACAATGGTCTTTCAGGATTAGCACAAAGAAAGTTCAAAATATCAATGCCATTTCCTGCCTCACAGACATTAGTTACTTTTTTCACATATTAATGAGGAAAACCAGCAGAAAGTTCAAAGCCAGACAAAACATGTCCCTCCAAGTATTTGTAGTTGATGCAACTTATAAAATGCACAGTCGGGTTCTGTTGACAAAGAACAGGAGTTCTGGGTGAAATGCTGGGTTGGGTCATTGAGGCAGGTTGTGCTACTTGCACTTACAATTAATTTTTAGCCTGCATCAACTACAAATGTATGGAGGTACATGTTGTTGTTTGGCACTAAACTTTCTGCATTGCTTTATACTGCAATGTGCACCACCAGCTTGGAACGTCTCCCTTTTGCTTGTGATGAGGAAAACATGACAGATTAATGATTAATGAGGAAAACTCCCCCCCCCCAGCTGATTTTCTCTCATGCCTTCTATGACTAGGCCCTATGGGAGTAAACACAACAGAATACTTATGTCACAGGATTAAAGGGCAATTGCTATATAGTTATCCAATGTGACCAATCAAAATGGCACTGCCTTCACCAGAGACCGCTATCGTAAAACCTGATGTGACCAACATCAAAAGGAGGTGGGGCCAGTGAGCACCTGTCAAGAAGGAATTCTGCCATCAGACAATCTGGAATGCATCAATTCCCCCAAAACACCCACCCCGAAGGGGCTTATTTTGCATCTATAAAATAGTATTTATAAAGCAGGCTACTTTTTAATATTGGTTCAGAAAGTGATCTTGCAGTTTCTCATATTGCTATGATATTGTAATTTTATCTTTTTTAAAACTTAAATGTGTGTGCTTTCGTGCTGCCATGATGCAAAAGTGTGTTTATCTCTTTAAAATCTGACTAACAGAAATTTGTTTACACAGCCAATAGTATGTGGGCACTAATCCAGACTAATTTCTTAAACCCACTTTAGAGCAACTTTCAGAGACGTGCCAAAGTGGGGCGTTTTGAGATTGGACTCCTGTTTGTGCCAACAATATTTTTTCTTTTTTAGAAACCCCTTTAATGGCAGTCCTGTGAGAAGTCCCATCTACAGCTGTTTGCTGAGTTTTTCAGATGTTAATCCAGACAAAGTGAATTTTGCTTTTGTTACCGCATACCACTGGGTGGACAAATAGACTGGGGATAACTACCTTGCCATGCGATACTTAACTTCCACCCAGATGGGCAGAAGGTGCTCTCTTTAATACATGAGGATGGCACCCATCTTGGCAGCCCAGCAAAGTTCATGCTGGCTAGTCCTGGTGTCTTGACCTGGTGTGGGACTGGAACCAACAGCCATTCCAAAATAGCTTAAAGCAGCAGTGCATGTTAATAGAATTTTTTTTATTTTATTTTTTAATTATTTTTTTTGTTTGTTATTATGGGAAAAATTTTGAACAGTTTCTTTTTTATTCCATTTTAGATCACGCCTTACCCCCTGTCTATCACCTTTTGAAGTCTGCTTCAGCAACTGTGTGTGAATAAAAAGAAGCGTTCTTTTTTAACATGACTTATCAGGTTTCCAGCAGTATTCTTAACCATTTTTGAATCTTCATTATCCCATAAGGGCAGAGAGCACTGTATGATGCCTGCTAGTTCACTTAAGTCACAAGCAAAAGGGATCTCAGGAGTATACTGATGAAAACCTGGACTGAGCCATATAAAAAGTAGTGTTCCTTTTATTATTTCAAAAGTAAAATAGTGTTAAAACAATTCAGCTGGTATGCACTGAGGTAGCAGTACTGGTACTGCTTGTGATGCTGGTGATCTGGGTTCCAGAATGAGCAGAAGTCATCAGAGAACCAGCCAGGGAAGAAGAATCGAGCATCCCATAGAAGGAGGGCTTCCACTACCACTGTGTGACTACCACCTGGGTGGTCTCAGTGGTGGTGTGAGCGGAGTACAGGCAAGAGAGGGTAGGAGGTGTCGATCCACTGGATTGTGGCCGCTGACACACATGGTGCTGACACCCGCTTTCAGCCTTGCACCTCTATGAGGGTAGGACACAAATGGATAAAAGGAGGAACATCGGCTGAATGACAGCCCTGTAGCATTCACCCTGCCAACCTGAGCTCTCTCCTGGTGACTACATGGAGTTGCCTAAGAGACTTGGGATGCCCCAAGGGCCCTACTGTTGGGGGCAAACCACAGAAGCAGTGCAGCAGGGGACAAGGTATTTTTTTTCATTATTTATTTGTATCTTGGGGAAAAAACTTTAGAGCTGAAGCTCTTTACATAGGATTTCATGTCAGGTGAGTTACAATAACAGGAAGGGATAATGAGGCCAGCGGTTGGCTAACATCATTTACAATGATTAAGGGGAGAAAGTAGTACAACCAAATAATTCAGCTAAAATAGGCAACTAGTGGAGCAATCAAACATGGCTAAAATAGAATAGATAGAGGAGTAATGTATTAAGCAATTGAAGAGGCTACACAAAGGAGACGATAAGCAGCCCAATAGCCCTAGTCGGACACATGGAGTACAGGACAAAACAGATATGAGAACAGGACAGGGGGTGAAGACTAGGGGAAGCGAGGGTCAGCCTAAAGGCCTCATCAACAAGGTGTATAGGGGAGAGGAGGGTGGGAAGAAGAGAGGGAGGATGGAGGAGGTGGGGGGGCAGAGGATCCAGGTGGAGTACATAAAGAAGGGTAAGATAGGGATGGTGGCTGTCAGAGAGGGCTGGGAAGGCAGTGGGAGTTTAGGGGAGTGGAACAGAGGGAGAGGGGATGAGGGGGCAGGATGAAGTGCATACAAGTCAGTTAAGTAGAGAGGGTGGAAAGGTAAAGTAAGTGCAGGTTGCCGAGGATAAACCTGGTTAGTGGAAACAGCCACAGCTGGCATTTGCAACTAGTGGTTGCCACAACTTCCACTTAAAGGGTGGCAGTTGAGAAATTTCACTATTGAGGGAGTTAAACCAAAGTGAGGCTCGGTAAGCAAATAGTCTCTGACTTTGGGAGATATGTCCCAGGAGACAGCAGGGGTGTTAGTGTTGGGACGATGCCAGTGTCTTGAGGGGTCCTCAGGTCGGTCAAAGGAAGGAGCATAAAAAGAAATAAAAAAAATGTTAAAACAGTCAAAAATGGGAAAAAAGGAGTATCACATAAGAAAGGCGCCAAGAGTCATTTCAAATAATAAAAGTCTAGGTCCAAATGTTCACCGCAAGCCTGCAGCACTGCTGTAAAAATGCTGTACGGTAGCTGTACCTCTACTGGTCGCCAGGATGAGCTTTCCTGTGAGAAATTCACTAGGAAAATCTACTAGCCAAGATATTTATACTGCCACATCTTTTCACATATTGAAATCTTACATCATATTGGACTATGCATGGGCATCACCCCCCACTTTCATCTGTTTATTACTTCCTATTTAGTATAGTTTGCAATTTGTATATTCCAAGTTCTTTTCCTTTTTTTTTTTGTTCTGCATGTTTGCATTTTACTTTTAAATTATCCAAATATGTACCTGGTGTCCATCTGCTCTGCTGCTGAAAGGGATGTCCAAAAAGTTGCTTCAAAAATAGGTATTGCACCCACATGTTGTAACAGACAAAAAAAAATATTCCAGACCCCAACATTGTGTCGCAAAAACAAAATCAAACTGTCACACTGTTCAGGTTTCAAAAGTAAAGTCTAAAAACAACATTTGCATTGACTAGTTAGTCCCTCCAACAGCTTCCTTAAGTTTCCTAACTTGTTTAGATGAAGCAAGGTGCAGCCCTAACCTGCATAGTCCAGGATAGCTGCCAGGATGAGCAGTAGGACCCCCAGGGATGTGGTGGGGATCAGGGGTAGTGGAGAAAATGGGTGAGCTGTATGCATTCACAGCCAGCAAGAGGGACCCTGCAACAGGGATAAAATCCATCATCATCATCACCACCACCTTCACCTTCATTATCAAGACAAAACCTGGAGTCTTGAAACAGTATATCAAAGAAATCTGCCAGAAGAAAAGGATCCCTAGGCCCATCCAGTCTACCCATAACCCCACCCCGAAGATTCCCTTGTACCTGTCAAGCCTGCCCTCCAGTCCCATGTGCGTGTCCCAGGTCCTCTTAACACTCTCTACTGTATCCACCTCCCACCACCCACTCTGGCAGCCTGTTCTATGGCTGTACCACCCTCTGGGTAAAGAACCTCCCCCTGATTTCCTCTCTGACTCTGCCCCCTCCAGTTTGAGTGTATGTCCTCTAATTGTTCTTACTCAGTTTGAATATACTGTCGACTCTCACCTTGTTTATGCCCTTCAAGTACCTGGAACGTCTCCTCCATATCCCCCCTCTCCTTCAGCGAGTATCATTATACAAATGTAGGAAAAAAGATCAGATGAACAGGTTGTAAAGTAAGAAAATTAATTTAGAATGAAAACGGAAATAAATTGAGACAAATCATTTTCCTACATTGTCAGCATTGAAGGTATACAATACAACAAAATACTCAAAGGTTGAATAGTTTGGGACTGGCTACTGCTTGAGAACCTTTACTCCTTGTACCGTCTCTCTCTCTCTTTCTTGATATTTCTTGCAAGGTTTGCTGGCTAGTACATACTTGCCAAGATGGCCAGGATGCCCACCGAGTGATGTAAGGACTCACCGCCTTTGGGCATGTTGGTGACGGGGGACCCGCAGCTGCAGCCGTGAAGGAGGGAGCGGTCCTAGCAAAATGCAGCGGATCAGTACCTGCCAATACTGAGTTCAGCAGGGATTTACCGAAGAGGCTGTGATTTAGAGGGAGTGATCCAGTCCAAGTGCAGCCCGATCTGTACCTGCTGCCTGCTTCAGCAGGGATTTACTGAAAAGGTTGCAGTTTACAGGGACGGGTCTGGTCTGAGGGCAGCATGTCAGTACCTGCAGCAGCGATGTGTGAAGCAATGAGAGATCTGATGAAGCGCAAAGTAACAGTGCATGCAAAAAGACTGAATGCCTCCTAGCAGAGCTGTAAAGTAGAGTTGTTATTATAATGACTCTATTTTACAGCTCCTGAACTTTAACACTTCTGTTAATTCAAGGAGCCCAGTAGCTCTTAACACCTCTCGTCGCCTCTTTGTTTTTGGGAGTCAGGACTTAGCACCTAGCCAGATACGCTTATATTGATATGTCCTGCCTCCACTTCACTGGCGCCTCTAGGTCTACTAAACAACTAAACTAATTAAAAGTTAGCTCAGCAACAATTGGAATTGTTTTTTGGTTTTTTTTGTGTCCTGACTTCATCCTGTGAAGGTTCCGAGAACGAAAAGACAGAGCGTCAGCGAAACCAGCTATCAAGGGGACTGAGAGTAGAAGGATAGTTACACCACACATCCCAAATCCCATTTCTCCTGACTACTTCTTCTTGTAACCTGGCTTAGCCTTGTTGTGGTTGACAGTGTGTTGTGGACTTTGAATTGCTACTTGACTTCAGTTTGCTAACGCTTGCTTCAGTTTGAAATGAGTGGAGACAGAGACCAGATTGCCAACTCCGTTGTTGCACTGTGCACTGCTGACTCTGACTCGGATTTAGTTTGTAAAGCTTAATTTTTTACTTTATTATCAGTTGGCTGTATTTTAATTTTGCTCCCTGAGTCTGACTGCAAGACATTTTTTAATTGCAGTACTTCTACAGTTCTACTTCCTCGGACAGGCGACTCTAGCAGAGCGAGACCAGTGCTGTGTGTGCTGCTGTTGCCTGCTAGCCGAAGCTACCTGCCTCCAGCAGGGTTATACTGAGGAGCTGCGACTTTGCTGCACGTCAAACGACCCTCCCCAGCTGGGAAAATCCCACCCAGGACAACTAATTTAGCAACATTACCAGCCCGCTTCCTTATTGCTCCTGCTGCGTCCTGATTCTAGGAGCGGGAACTGCCTGTGGCTGTATAATAACACAGCAACTCAAAAAAAAATGTTCTGCTTGCTGTTTGATTGAGGAGTTTTAACGTTATTAAAACAAGCACCGCACAACATTGTTCCCTTCATATGCTGCGTACAGACAGCATGCCGCTCCAGACTGCAGCGGTTCTTTCCTTTCAAGTGAAAGCCACTGCAGTCAAGATGCTGTCATCCATAGCTCGCCCATCCATTGGCGCAACCCAGACATGCCCGCTCCAGCAAGCGCTACATTGGCCAGGTCACGCACACACCTCCAAGAGTTGCGCTGTCGCAAGATGTTTCTTGTGCATGCGTGCAAGCAAACATAATAATGACTAAGCTGACAATGCACCAATCTTTCAAAGATCTTAGCACAAATAGGCAAAAGTGAAATTGGTCTATAGGAATCAGGGTCAGAAGGACAACCCTCCCCCCCTTAAAGACAGGAATAATATATGCAGTTTTCCAGTCTTGAGAAATTTCAGAACAAGAAAAAGAAAAATTAAACAAATATGTCAATGGTTGGGATAGAATAGCTGATGCTATCTTCAAAAAGAAAGGAGGGACTCTATCACACCCCTGTCCCTTATTGCGATCCAATCCCTGAAGCTATTTATAAACATCCTCAACAGTTATTGGTTGCATGACAAAAATAGGTCTAGAAACACCCAAAGAAAAATCATTTTCCAAAACTGGAGCATCCAGGTTTGGATCTTCTGTATCAAATGTCTTACCTACTATAGCAAAATACAAATTAAATGAATTCAGCTTATCCTCTGTTGACATCAGGATCTTTCCCCCACTATTAATAACTGTTGGTAAGGAATCTGATCTTTGTTGACCTCTTAAGGAATCAATACCTTTCCAAAGTGATTTAGTATTGCCCTCTGCTTTATCAAAATATGTATTATAATAAATCCCTTTTGTCTTTCTTACCTCCTGAGTACTCCTATTCCTAATAACCCTAAAAGCTTGTTTATCCACCAATTCCTTTGTTTCTCTTGCCTTTTGCCAATATTTGGATTTTAATCTTAATAAATGTTTTACTTCATCAGTAATTTCTTTTTCTGTATTCAACTTGACTGTGGTTACAGTTTGTACTGTACTGTTGCTGTTTGCTCTGTCTAACCTTGTGATACGGGGGGTCCCCAGGGTCGAACTGGAGGAACCAGCCCCGGTGGTAAGTGCAAACAGTGTGGGTACTAGCAAAGTGTATCAGGGGCATTGTGAAAGTGATTATTTTGTACTGTTTTGGCCACTAGCAGGGAAAGAGGGGGGTTACAGTGTCCCGGAGGGCTGTGCCCAGTCTAGTTTGATCACTACCATCCCTGACCTCCGGGTAGAGGCACCCATTTCAGAACTCAGGCCCCTTAACCTGCTACTAGCCAAGCAGAGAGAGTAAGTAGCCCTTGGGATAGCGCCACCTAGGGGTTACATCAATATCATTCTGTCCAGGAGAGTGTGACATATCCAAGTTGGCACTTACTTGTGTTTTCAGGGACAGCTGTCAAAAACAGTGACTAAGCAACTGACTAGATATATGGGAGAATGTGATACAATAAATGAAAGGAGCAGCTTCTGAAAAAAACATGGTTTCAGAATTATTGAATGGGCCGGAATATTCTTAAATATGAAATGCACCCTGTTAGTGGCCCACCAATAAAATGTCTATTGCTGTGTACACCCGTCCTTTTTATTTCCATTGTTGTCTGTTTTGTTTAGTCACTGATCAGTTGGTGAGCTGTCTGATTACATTGCAATGCAATGTCTTTGGTATTGAAATGTTGTGAGGTTTGGTGTCTGTAGTAAAGCTCCAATCACTCAAAAAGCTGTGAAACTTTTCATAAGGCTCTGCATTTGTCTTACATCACTCGATGGAAAAGCACCCTTGTTTGTTTGTTATACGCGTTGTGTACACCTGTGTTTGAAGGTCATTTTACTAATTTTTCTATACTTGGGTATGCAGCTGCCCTCAGTTGTTTCACTTGTGCACTGTACACTGTCTCACAAGAAAGATGCCAGCTGCATTATGTTACAGCCGAGATTGCACATGGGACTGCGAATTCTTATGACTGTTTCTCACACTTTCGTCACTGAGTCTTTTTTTAACCCTTGCACTTTTTTTTATAACTAAGGGCTCATACCCTGATCTGAGAATCTAAATTTACATGGGGTTGGGAGTGGGGAACTGTTCTGAAGTGGCAGTTTCTATCAGAATGGAGTGTGGGCATCCCTTTAATTTCAGTATTGCAACAACTGTGATTGGGAACTATAAAAGTAACATGACTGGAGTTAGAAGATTGTCATTACTGGTGCAGCTGTGAGAAATGAGATTTGTCAGAACTGCATTAGCAGGTATAAATAACTCAGAATTCAAAGTATAGCAGTAAATAAAAGTGACACTAGGGTCTGTGCATTTATCATTGTTGTTTTGTCCTGACCATCCATCTCTTGCTCACTTAACAGGAAACAAAATGACACAAACTTTAAAAACAATTACTTGAGGACATGTAAGTCTCAGAATGTAAAAAAAAAAAAAATCATTCTCTAAAATATACCTGCACCCAGAGAAACCATTACAAACTGTGAGAATGTTTTTCTTCACCACTCCATCTTCTGGGCTCTTAAGGATGCATGACCAGGACTCTATTCCTGCAATAAGTATGTTCCTTATATTATTATTCATTTACGTTTATCAATATCTGAAAGTTCTCTTAGGAACAATCTAGGAGCCGGAAATATTAATAACCAAGGAAAGAAACATTGAGTAAGCTGTAGCTTCAGTGGTTCCCATAAATGTTTTTTATTTGTTTTGTTTGGAAGGCAAATTGTCATTCCCCCAACAATCACTTGGAAAAACATTTTACAATCTCAGGTATATGTTTATTTATTTGTTTTTTCTTTTAATACAATAAAGGTAAAATCAGAATTGAAACTGAGCAACATTTGAAGTCTCAGCACCACTAAATAAATTTGCCTGGTTGAATGATCCAACATCCAGCATTTCCACATTGCAAAATTGGACATAAAAAAAGGTAATTTTTTTCTTATTAGTCGATTGGCCCATTCAGACATGGAAGTCAGGGACCTGCAGACTCATGCATGTATAAGGACTGTGTAATTGAAAAGAATGTGAAGAATGCGCGTCCTTGCCATGAATGGGAATGGCAGCCATGCATGTCGATCTGCTATGGATGGTATTACAGTGCAGGGCAGGGTGTTTACTATTGTGCTTTTTTTGGGGGTGGGGTTAGAAGAATATACCCTGCATTTTTCTTCATAATTACCACGTTTCATTATATAGGCTTGCAAATGCAGTACACCCATCTGTTGCAATGTGTTAATAAAGGTCCCACTGATCCCCAAAAAATAAAAGGTGATATCATGCTGGAGAGACACCAGGAACACAGTTAGGAGAGAACAGCACAGTCACCCACAGGCCTGCAATAAAGCTTTCTCTCTCTCTCTCTCTCTCTGTTTCACACACTACAACAGTCACCTCTCCACTAAGTGGAGGACTCCTTTGGAACTCAGGAAAAGAAATATTAAAGTAAAACATGACTAGACCCGGTATGATTATTCCCACTCCTCCGTTGTCTGAGCCGTCATCTTTACAAATAAGGAAGCGGGAATGAGCTGAAAGAATGAAGAGCACGCACAGAGAACAGTTATAATGAAGATCGGTGCACAGAAAATCTGGAAGGACTTAGTTCTTGGTAAGACGTGCCAACGTAAAAAGGGTGAGAATAAATTAATGACCCCCCCCAAAAAAACAGTCCCCAAAACCTGCTGCAGACAGTCCCAACAACTGAGATACACAGATGTGGCACAGTTACACATACAGTAACTGGTTGTAATGCATACCATGGAGCAGCTGAGTTGGTTGCCCTTACCTTCCTCGCGCCTTGTTTGGCAAACTCTTTGGCCAGGTGGCGGCCGATGCCCCGGCCCCCACCGGTGATGAGCACTGTATCCCCAGCGATGTCCCACAGGCCGGTCAGCAACAGCAGGCAGACAGCAGCCCACAGCACACAGTACAGCAGCTGAGCCGGGAACAGCAGCAACAGCCCAGCCGATCTCTAATCCATCGCCTTCCTCCTCCTCTCCCTGTGCACCTATCAAACGTCGGAAAATTAAAGAGAGGAGCAAGTCCTGATCAGGTAAAAAAAACTGTTTTGCAAACTCACAGAAATGCTCTGCAAATAAGCCCCCACCAAAATGGGGAAAACCAGACTGCAGCGGCTCTTTCCTTTCAAGTGAAAGCCACTGCAGCCAAGATGCTGTCATCCACAGCTCACTCATCCATTGGTGCAACGGAGACGTGCCCGCTCAAGCAAGCACTACATTGGCCTGCTCATGCACACACCTCCAAGAGTGCACTGTCGCAAGATGTTTCTTGAACATGCGCGCAAGCAAACATAAATAGGGAAGTGGTTATCCCTCTGTACAGACAGTTGGTGAGACCCCATCTGGAGTACTGTGTGCAGTTTCGGAGACCTCATCTATGCAAGGACATAGACAGGATGGAAGCAGTCTAGAGGAGGGCAACTAAAATTGTGCAGGGTCTGCATCAGAAACCATATGAAGAGAGACTGAGAGAGCTTAATATGTATACCTTTGATGAAAAGAGGGATGGGGGACATGATAGAAACGTTCAAGTACCTCAAGGGAATCAACAAAGTCCAGGAGGTTAGCATCTTTCAGAAAAAGAGATGTGTAAGAACAAGGGGACACAATTTAAAGATAGAGGGGGGACGGCTCAGGGGTAATGTGAGAAATTTTTTTCACAGAGAGAGTGGTGGATGCATGGAACTGCCTTTCTGGGGAGGTTGTTGGGTCTAAAACAGTGGGGGAATTCAAACATGCATGGGACAGACACAAGGCAATTGTAGTGGAGGGGTGGCAGGAAGTAGGCTGTTGGTTAACTAGAATCTGCAGCTTATCCTGTAGGTAGGGAAATGGGCAGATTGGGTGGGCCAAGTGGTCCTTATCTGCCGTCTAAGTCTATGTTTCTATGTTTCTCCTCATGCCCAGATTTTCCGAACTAAATAAAAGCCAGTCTTTTTCCCTTCATCTTCCCTTCCCCTTCCTTGCTGAGTCAGTTAGGTTTTCTTGACCTGGACTGTTTGCTCTGAGACTTGGCACATGTGTTTGACGCCTCATTCAGTCTCTTCCTAATTATTTCTCACTTCTGTTCAGCATCCATCCCTGGGCTAATTTCAGCTAAATACCCCTCTAGGATGCTGCCCATTCTGGCAAAATATAGCTTCAGGAAGTCCAACACTCTTGTCCTGATCTTAGCCGACTGCCTCCCTCTGTTGAGGAGGAACCACACAGAGCGGTGGTTGGTTCCTGCTAGAGGGTCCTGTACTACCACATCCTGGATATATGGTCCCCATTTGTTAGCACAATGTCCAATATGTTCCCCTCCCTAATAGGCTCTGTCACTCCTTGCACTAGGTAGCTGTCTTGGATAGCCTCCAGCAGTACCTGTTCCCTGGTGTTTGCTGTAGTTACTGTCTTCCAGTCAACCCCAGGTAGGTTGAAGTCTCCCACTATAACTGTATTCCCTTTGCCACCGACCTTCCTGATTTGATCCCCAAGCTCCCTATCCACCTCCTTGCTTTGTGAGGGTTGCCTGTACAGTTTACCCATGCCGCATCGACAGTCTTCATGGAGACATCCCCAACAATGACAGCTGCAGTGCCGACTGTCGGCATTGCATGTTAAAGGGATACCTCCATCGCCATCATCGAGGAAACTAGTGCCCCGAACCGCACCATATAGAGCTCTGCCCCCACACCCCAGTCTCTAGATTCTAACTCCAAGTTGGAGTTGGACGGGGAACACCCATGAGGCAGTGCTAATCGCCATACAGACCACAACAGTGACAGACGGATTTTGCCCGATTCCTGTCACTGTGGTGGTCTTTGCGATCAGGGAGTCACTGCGGCAACGGTATATGGGCCTGTACACCACCACCATCCTGAGGATCTTACCTTTGGGGCTTTGGAACAATATCCATATGGCTTCTGGCCTCCCCTCTTCCCACTCCTCTCTGGTACACAGTATCCCCTCCCTAACGTAAATATCCAGCCCTCCCCCTATTCCCCCCTCCCAGCCCCTGTGGAACACCTTGTATCCCAGGATCATGAGATCCCAGTCTTGGTATTATGTGGCCCAGGTTTCTGAGATGGCGGCAATATCTACCTCTCCTTCTGCCATCAATGCCTGGAACTCTGCCACCTTGTTTGCCAAGCTCCTTGCATTCAAGGATAGAACAGTCCACCTTGTGTCCTGTCCCTCCTCTCCCCATCCCTCCCCCTACACTTCCACCTTGGTAACTTCCCCTCATTCTCCTTCTCCTCCCTCTCTGAGGGGGTAAAGCCTCTCGGTCTGCCTTGGAAGGTGACTCCTCCTTGCTGTCCGACTCAGCTCCCCCCCCCCCCCGGAGTTTAAATTTATGTTGTTTTTAATGTACTTCTCCAGCCCCTGTCTCAATGTCCTTGAACCCTTGATGTTGAGATTCAGCCTATCCTTGGCATAAAGCCCTTTATTGTTCCATGTCTTGCCCCAATCCCCTACTACCCTGTACCCCATTTCCACACACTACCATTTCAGCCATCTATTAAACTCCTGTATTCTTAGCTTCCTAGTGGTGTTTGCCCTAGGTACCGGGAGTACCTTGGAGAATGTCACTGAGCTTCCCACCTGATTGCAGATACTCACCACCTCCCCGAACCTCTCCTGCACTTCATCCACTGTACTGGCCTCTAGGCCATTTGTCCATAGATGCACTACTATACGAGACTTCCCTCCCACCTTCTCCACACATTTCTGAATGAACTGCTCTACTCTCCCAGCTTTCATACCTGCATACACTCCACTCAGCTTTGGCTCTTCCTTGATCCCTTACCTTCCCATCTCACCCCCTGAGCATAGAATCCCCTTGTACAAGTACTCAACCCCCCATCTCTTGCCTTTCCCCCATGGTTTGCTCTCCTACAGGCCCCTTTTCCTTAGTGTCCTCTCCTCTAATACTCTATCTTTTCTCCATCCCTTCCCCACCAATTGCACCTCCACCTGCTCTCTTCCTCCTCCATCCTTTCTGTGCTCCTTCCCTTGCCCAACCCCCCACCCTCCACTAACTGTATGTCCTGACCCCGTCTCCATCATTGTGCCTCCCTCTCCTCCCCTCTCTACATGTTTAGGCCTCATTTCCCCTTTAGTTAGTGTGTTTGTGCCAACTTAACCTGCTCCCTGCCCCTCCCTGCTTCTACTCTACCATCTTCCCTCTCTCCTCACACCCTGTATTTCCCATTTTCCCTTATGTTTCCATGTCTCTTGTTCTGTGTTGCTTTCTCCAACCTCCAGCTCTTGTTTCATCAACCAGTACTGCATACCTGTTTGTTGCCTCCAGCCCCCTGCCCATGCCCTCCCCAGAAATCCCTCCCCACCTCCGCTTACCCTGAACCTCTTCCCTACTTCCTCTCTCTCTACCCATATTCCCTACCACCTGCCAACATTCCCTTTCTGTGCTCCATGATGTCTGTGGACTTGTCCCCCCTGGTTTCCCTGGCTAAGTGCCCCCTTTTAGCCTGTGGTAGCCTGGTCTATCCTGCGATGGAGCCCTACCTGCCCCCTTGCCCCATCTCTTCCACTCCTACTCGTACCTGTCCCTTCCCCCCAGTTCCTATTTCAAGCTCTCAATTTCCAGCGTAAGCTGTCTGAACAGCCTGCACACTGGACCCTCCCCCACCTTCCACCAGGTTTCAAGGAACAGTGCTGCTGAACACTCATTGCAGCTCACTACCCTTCCAGCTTCCTTGTGCCCCCAACCTAGTCATCCCTACCTCTCCACTCTTTCCCCCATTCATCCACCTGCGTCCTTACCCAGGTCTCTACATCTTCTCTGTATCCCTTAGGTGCTAATGGCCCCTGTTACTTTGTTTGGCTGATTCCTCTCTGTAGATTCCTTGCAAGTCATACCCCCCTGTGCCTGCCCTTACCCAGCATGGCCTGCTGCCTGCTGTCATCCCTGCTGATGCCCTGCAGATGCCACTTGAGATGCCACATTCCTGTGTCTTGGCACACACATGTTGAGGTCACTCACGCGAGGGGCTGCTAGGCCTTCTGGGAAATATATACTGACTCTAGCTGCCCTATAGGCCCTGCCAGGTCACGTCATCTCCATCTTCCTCCCGTAGCAAGTCCCTTCCTCACCCTCCCTCTCGGCTGCTACCCCCTCCCAGCCCCAGAAACAGTCCCCAAAGAAATAATTCAGACTCTGATCAGCGCACTAATCCCTGATTAAGCAAACATCCAAAATATCAGAATCACTTAGCTGTGCAGAAGTCCGTTCCCTGACCTTCTCATGCTGCAGCTGCTCCATCAACGGCAAACACATGACAGCTTTTTCAATGAGAGGCTTGCACTGAATGTTCAGTGCATGATCCTACTCATAATTGTTTTAAGACACAACTATTGCCAGAACTGTTCATCCTACTTACAAGTTCAGCTGTTTTCAGAACTCACAACTGTTTCCAGAACCGGGTCATTCTCTGAGGGGAAAGGCACTTTGTGGGTGGTCACTGTTGGAGGTCAAGCTGCTGCTGGCTCCACCTCCGGACGATGCTTCCTGCTTTCCACTCGGCCTCTCTTACCCTAATCCAGAGGGTATTGGTGACTCTCAGGGCAGAATTCACAACTATAATTCTAGCGGCCCCATTCTGGCACAGACAAATTTTGTTTCCAGTTCTCTGGAAAATTGTAGTTGAACTGCCTGTCCTCCTTCTCCTATAAGTGAGGTTCCTTTCTCAGGACCAGGGCAGTCTGTTGCACACAGACCATCCAATAGGACAACTTCATGCCTGGCTTCTTAAGTTGTAGAACTGTCATGATTCTACTCCCCACCCCAGTGGCTAGGAAGCCTTCACATGGCATACATACCCTCTGAAATAAAGATGCTTTTGTGTCTGTTGTGCCTCTTACTCACTACCTCCTGTCACATTTTGGCCCTAGCCCACAGTACTTTTTGGTGAAAGTATACTGTACCTCTTGGCCATTTCCACACTTTATGCCCTCATGAAGGGCAAGATTGTGGAACAGTAGGAGGTGTCCCACAAGTTCCTAAATGGTCTGCTGCATCTAGGTCTCCTTGTGTATTGCCCTGTTTGGGTTTGGGGCATTCATTTAGTTTTGGGTTCCTTACTTAGGCTCTATTCAAACCAGCCACCTCTTATAATCTTTGACTCCTGTCTTGGAACACACTTTTCCTGGTGGTCATTACCTCAGTTCACAGGATTTCAGAGCTTATGGCATTGGTTATGAATCCCCTATACCTTTTTCCACCAGGACTGGGCCTCCATTCAGACCCATCCTCAGTTACTTCTTAGAGTGGTGTCTGCCTTTACCTTTAATAAAACTATTTACTGTCACCACAGAATGCTAGAGAGGTTCACCTACATTATATGGCTAGTCATAGGACACTTTGTTTCTATTTGGGCTACACTAAGGACAGTGGATAGTCCTTTCAGCTTTTTGCTTCCTTCACCTGAGACGGTGACTGCCCCTGTTTTCAAGCAATGCATTTCTAAGTGGGGAGTCTCTTGCATTGCATTCTGTGGCATATGTGAAGGACTAAGGACCCCACTGGTTGTTTAGCATACTGCTATGCAATCAGTCCTGTTGTACTGCTGGAATTAATAGGGTGCCTGTTAGTTTTGTGGTTGTACTATGGGCAGTTAGTAAATACAGGCACTGCGCTATGCTACGCTGTGCTACCGTGCTAGCAATGGTGATTGTAGCAGAGAAAACTGAAAAATAAACAAATTGGGGGGGGGGCTTTGCCCCGATTTTTAATAAAACCAATTAATGCTGAGATTTTTGTTTTTTTTGTTATATGGGGCTCTGCCCCCACACCCCATAAATCAGTAGCCAGAGCCTGAGATGAATTGCAGTGTGCCGGTACCATAGTGTAGCATTCACATAATGCCTAAGATGTGGTCCTTATTCTTCTACTCATTCCCATTCTGCTACCAGAAGATGGCAAAATGCTTCCTGGTCCTGTCCATGGCTATGTCATTCATAGAATGTCTGCTTCCGTGGCTTGCTTCCGTTCAGTGTTGGCAGCTGATATCAGTTCTGCCTCCACCTGCAGTTGGATTCATATGTTTACAAAACATTACAGTTAGGATCTGGTTTCCCATAGACAGGCTAGCTTCAGCCTTGCCATCCTCCAAGGCCTGCTGTCTTAGAGAGTGACATGTTCTCCCTGCCTGCCTTTCTACTGATATGAAGTTCTATACTGCTTGGGAATCTTTCGGTCTGTGTGACTCTATAGAAGGAAATGTCCTTGAAGAAGACAGTTTAGGGCCAGCCCGCTGGTGCTGAGGGCTGAGGCGCTGGTTGCCACACCTTGCACCATGCCAGCGACCCGCGTTCGGGAGCAGACTTGGGGAGCCGGGAGTTGGCTGGGGGAAGAATGGCTGAGCACCGACGACGGCTCGCCTTCTCCGGGGGGAAGGGTAGGAATCCAACCCGGGCACGCTGTGACCTCTGGCGGAGGCTGGGGGAATGACAGCACGTCTGTACCTCTGGGGTTTGATTGGCCATGGGCGGTGGCCTACAGACCAATCACCTCAAGGGGCTGCACCATCTCGGGGGGAGTTATGGACATCGGCGCTTGTGCCTTGATGTCAGGGGCTGTCAACGTCCACTACAGAACAGGGAAAAAAAACCCTCAGAGCCAGGATGACGGAGCGCCGAGCCGTGTCCACGATGTGCCAGTGCCTGCCTGCTGACCCTGGGACCCTGACAAGACTTGAAAGATTTGGGGGATGCCCAACCCCGACCCCACCCAGGGGGGTTTCCGAGGCCAGATGGAGGGTCCAGAGGCTGCAAGGTAGGCACTGGTAGGGGCAGGCTTAATGGGCAACTCCCACTCCTGAAGGAGCAGCTCTGGTGGGGCAGTAGGAGGGGGAAAAATAGAAATATCAAAAAAAAAAAAAAAAAAAAAGAAGAAGACAGTTTAGTTCCTTACCAGTGACAGTAGATTTTCAAGAAAACATTTCCTTCACAGAGTCACAGCTCTCCCTCTCATCTACCCCTTCTATATTTTCATCTGGTTGCTGCACTCTTGGCCTTCGCACATTCACCTCTTAATGGGATATTTTGTCTCCACCTTTTCTGGTGGTGAGGCCAGGGTTTTGCTCACCCATTCCTGTTAGATTTGAACAACTTTGAATTAGTCTATGGTGGAAAACTAAGGAAGTATGGTGCCACATGTATTATATAGATGTCACCAACATGTATATAGGCACGTCAATGTGGGCAGGTCCAGTTAGTCAAAAGTTTCCAAGTGGTCCTGAAGCTCACAGTTTACAGTTCAATATGTGAGGCTTTATGGAAGAGAAGCTCTTGAACATCTACTGTAACTCATAAGTAGCTGTAAGCCCCCCATCCCGCTGTCTGTGGGTATCCTGATGGTAAAATTGGGACAGAGGTCACAACAGCAGAAACAAGCACAATCCCAAAGAAAGATAGTTCTTACCTATCTTGATGGCTTTATTTTATGGCAGATTTTTCCTTGCCAGGTGGGTGCCATGTTGGGTGCTGGACTGCAGGACTAAAAGAAATTAGTAGCAGCACACATTTAAACAAACAAAATGTCCACACAGACTTGCAGAACAGGGGATACCGTTTAATAGCGAAGATGCTGTCCTGATGCAACATATTTACAAACTTGATCTCCAGGCTCCAGGAACCCACATGAAGTGACACAATTCACTGGTGGTTCTGTGTGGTCTTGAAGATCCTCCACCCCTTCTCACTTCATCCCTGGGCTAGGTGACCACATATGGGTTAGGCAGCAGCAGCTTATCAGGCTGGAACCTCAGTACAGCAGCAACATTCTTCTATGACTCCCTCTGCACCACTCAGCTTTCTTCTACCTCTCACAGATTTGAGAGGGCAAGCAGAGGGAATCTTCACACCCCACCCTCCGAATGACCTACCCTCCAGTGCTGGACCTTTGTGGGTGACTCCACCCCTATGACCATCAGGGCAGACATCCCCACCTGCCAGTTCATCAGACTCGCCATTCCTCTAAGTTCCCACTCCATCTCACTGTTCTCCCGGGGAACGCAAGGTGGTTATGGATCAGGGGTAAATCTCTCATTACTCTGAAGGCTCCCCATGCACATTCTTCCTGAGCTGATGTCACAGGCAGGTCTACAGATTTGAATCCCAGCCACTGCCACTATACCATTGCCACAACTGAGGTCCAAACATGTCATCTGGAGACACAGGGCAGAAGCAGGCAATCAGCCCTTCTCCTGTAAACCACCCACTGAAACCTCAGTGCGGGAGCCCCCCCAAAACAAATAGCAAAGCCCAGTTTATAGCCAGCCATCCCTTAGGCATGACATCTGACCCACAGAGACCCCACCCCAGGGTGGAGGCCATAAATATTAAAATTAATACTGTTCAAAAATGGTTCAGATGAGGGAAGAATGATAAATCCAACCCACGGGTGGGTTACAGAACAAAAATGTTTGTGTACTCAGTATGTGTGATGTGTTGTCTGGGTCATGCTAGAAAATAAGCAATTTTTGCCAGAAGCACTTAACCTGGTAAACAAAAACAACTAAAACACGATTTCCTATTCATCGTCACTGGGGAGTGCTGCTATTATGTATTTTAAAGAGATCCCGATGCTACTGTGATGATTTTGAAAAACATGTAGTATTTAGACACAATTCAGCTTATTTTTAATATTTTTATTTCTGTAATTCTCACCCTAACTTCTTTATTACTAAAGGACATTTGCATGGAAACAGAATCACTGTCCTGTCTGTTCTGGCTGCTTGTCTACACCTAACATCACAGTTATGTTTATAACATCACAATACATTGCTGTGGAGATAATTATGATGCCATAAACAGGGGATTATGATGTCAGATGTAGACAAGCAGAAAGAACAGATAAAGTCTAAGGGACTGTAATCCTAGTTCATACAAGTGTCATCAGTAATAAAGAAGAAAAGAAAAAAATGGTAGAATGTGTATGAATGTAAACTGAATTGTGTCTAAATCTCACATATTTTTCAAGTTTTCCAAAGGCTGTCAGCCAGGGGCCCTTTAAGGGTGTCAGTGTGGCTCAGTTGGTAGCATAGAAACATAGACTTTGTTGGCAGATAAAGACAGCTTGGCCCACCCAGTCTGCCAATTTCCCTACCTATTGGATAAGCTGCAGATCCTAGTTAACCAACAGCCTACTTCTTCCTACCCCCACTATAATTGCCTTATGTCTGTCTGATGCATTCTTGAATTCCCCCACTGTTTTTGACCCCACGAATACTTTCTCACTTTGCCCCTGAGCCGTCTCCCTTGGTCTTCAGACTGTGCCCCCTTGTTCTTGCACTTCTCTTTTTCTGAAAGATACTACCCTCTCGGACTTTGTTGATTCCCTTGAGGTACTTAAAAGTTTCTATTATGTCCCCCCTCTCCCTCCTTTCCTCAAGGGTATACATATTAAGCTTCTTTAGTCTCTCCTCATATGGTTTCTGGTGCAGACTCTGCACCATTTTAGATGCCCTCCTCTGGACTGCCTCCATCCTGTCTATGTTCTTGTTTAGATGGGGTCTCCAGAACTGCATGTAGTACTCCAGATGGGGTCTCACCAACTGTCTGTATAGAGGGATGGCAACTTCCCATTTTCTGCTGCTGGTGCCTCTCCCTATACATCCCAATATCCCCAGCCCTCCTTATTGCCTTCTTACATTGCTTGCTGTCCTTTAGGTTATCTGATATGACTACCCCCAGGTCTCTTTCCATTTTTGTTGTTGTTAGAACCCCCCCCAATGTGTACTCTTCCCCTCGGTTTTTGTTTCCTAGGTGCATTACTCTGCACTTCTTTGGGCTGAATCTAAGCTGCCATATTTCTGACCATTCCTCCAACCTTGCCAAGTCCCTTCTCATTCTTTCCACCCCCCTTGTGTATCAACCCTGTTGCAGATCTTTGTGTTATCTGCAAAGAGGCATACTTTTCCTTCCAGTCCCACTGCAATGACTCTTATAAAGACATTAAAGAGGACCAGCCCCAATACTGAACAGTGTAGTACCCTGCTAGTCCATCCACTTCTGAGCCAGAAGGTCAAGGGTCCTAATCATGCACTAGAATTAGGCTCATACCATAAATGCTGATACCCAAGAACAGTATTAGGGGGATGCTATACTCCTGGGGTGTGCTGCCCTTCAAAGGAAATGTTAAACCTAGGTCCTGTCTGTCTTTTCTAGTGATTGTTCATGTGTATGTTAAAGATCTCATGCCACTTCCCAAGAAACGGAGGAGAATTTTTTTTTATTTCCGAATATGAAAAAAGCATATTATTAGCATATAAGAAAATTATAAATGCTGGGTCATGACAAAAAAGGAGGTACATTAAAACATATCACAGTGAGAAAAAAACACATAAAAGAAATGCAAATCAATGTTACAGTCTCTGAGGATCAGTTCACTCAAAGAAAGTTTACATCCTTGAATATAGGTATAGGGCGAGGTCTTAATTAATTTGTTTCCATTACTGATAAATGGAATGGTCTAATATCTTGAGCCAGCACCACCATAAACAATGTTTTGATGTTCTGTCTTTATGGCAGGCCTGAGGCCAAATGCTAGTGCACATTGTTCATTGAAGTGCAGCTTCACCCTCCGACTGCAGATGGTTGTATTTATGAAGAGAGTATTATTCCCTTTATCATCAGTGGGTAACAAATTGGGCATTGAGTTACATACTCTGTAAGTATGGGCCCTTTCTGAGTGGGCATATCACTAAAGTGACATTTAGTAAGAAACCCTCTGGATGAGTACAGACTGGCAAGAGTTATGATATCTAAATGCAGACTATGGGGACAGATTGTCTTTTTTTTTGCAATTAAAGAAACGTTATTCTTTTTCGATAGAAGCATACAGAAAAAACAACACTGCAATAAACAATTCAAAAAACAAACATACCATAATCAACAACCTGCATAACAACCCCCCAAAAAAGCTACCCCAGCTCTAACCCACCAAAAAACCCTCCAAAAGCAACCAAAATACCCCTAGCTCCTGTGCAATACTTTGAGAATCAAACAAATAAGAAGTCCTGAAGGATAGGAAATCAGGACAAGGCACATGAAAAAAATAAAAAAAGCCATAATAGAATAATCCAACACAGGTAAGGAACCGCCCCAAAGACAAACACACCCCCATCTAAAAAAAAACAGGGACAACATTATCATAAATATGTCAAGAAAAGAATATTCACATTACAACATTAAACAATAAGAGGGCGTACCAACAACTCTTGCACTAGCAGATAATAAAACATGCAAGGGTTCCCATACTTGTCTAAAAAAAAACAACTAATCAGCCAAACTAGCAATCATTTTTTCTTCTTCCAACGCAAACAAAATTTATTTTTTTTATTTTTGTTTAATTTTTTTTCAAAAAGCATAGTAGAACACAAGTTTATCTCACAGTTCAGCAGGCAGATTAAATACATTTCATTAGCTATTGCCCTCATATCTAAAAGATACATCCAAAAAAATAGCATCAAACCATTTTGGCATTTCATTATAAAGTTCACATTTAAATGCATCTTACTTAACCATGTTAAGGGGTCGAGATCTATGTATATACAGTATATATGCCTTTATAACCTTTTTCCTACTGTCCAATAAGGAGTATAAATACCTTTCTAAATATTTTAAACTCCTTAGCTACAGCTATAAATGGATTCCACATTTCCTGCAATAGATCTGATTTATTCTCCCTAAAATAGTGTATTCTCTCCAATGAGTACAAATTTATCATTAAATTAAACCAGATTCTGACTGATGGGGGGCAGATGTCTTTCCATCTCATTAAAATAACCTTTTTGGCTATAAGAAAAGCTAAAGATATTAATAAACTCTGATGATCTTGCAAGTTCATAGACCAGTTATAATGACCCAGTAATACAGCCATAAGATCCGTCTTAACCTTCACTGCTGCAGCAAGCTCCAGCACAGTAAAAATAGTAACACAATACTTTGTTAATTTTTTACAGGTAAGAAACATATGAATTAACGATCCTGTATTTTTCTGACATCTTGGGCATTTTTCATCTATTTCTGAATTAAATTTATGTAGCTGGGTGGGAGTCATTAAATTGGATCTGTTGAAGCTTACTGGAATAAAATTCTGTAAAAGCATACGAAGCAATCTTATTCCACATTTCATCATCTATCTGTAGTCCGCAATGCTGTTCCCATTTATTTTTAAGTTTACTCAAACATATAGGAAAAGGGTCGTGCATTAGTTTATATAAATTGGGAAAGTGGTTTGCTGTTAGGGCCTGTACTGAACACTGGACACGTGTGGACCAAAATTATTTTTAGTGATATAGTCTAGAATCTGCAAAAACCTAAAAAAGTGTTATTTGGGAATTTTATATTTATTTTGAATTTGGTTAAACAACAATAAAACATTATCTTCATACAGGTCTTGTATCATTTCAATACCGTATTCTTCCCATATAGAGTAAGCTAAATCCATCACCAAAGGGGAGAAACCATAGTTATGACATATAGGGGAAAACATGGAAACAGAATCTATCCACCCAATAACTTGATTTATTTGTTGTCAATATATGGTAGTATTTCTAGATGCCATCAGCTTTTTATTTTTAGTGTTTTAATTTTTATTATAATATTGTAAATCTAGGATACTTCTAGAATTTTGATGTCCATGACATTTTTTTCCCTGTGCAGAACTTTTTGTTGTCTCCCCTTTAAACCAATCAGTAACTCGAGGCATCTGGGCTGCGATATAATAATGCTTACAATTTGGCAAAGCCAATCCACCTTGAGACTTTAATAGCCTAAGTTTCTCTAAGGCTGTTCTTGGCTTTTTTTCTGTTCTAGATAAACCGAGTAATCGTCTGATCCAAACTTTTAAAAACGTGTCTGGAACCACTGTAGGCAAGACTTGAAAAAAAAATAGTAACAGTGGAAGAATATTCATCTTAATGGCATGACACAATCCTATGAGAGTCATAAGTAGCTTACTCCAATTTTCCAAATCTTTCTGGATGTTTTTAAGTAAGGGAAGGTAGTTTAAATCATATAGCTGTGAGATTTGTTTAGGTATTATAACTCCTGGATATTTAACCTTGCCTTTAATAATGTCTTAATACTTTAACTGAGTATCCTAAGATGGAGCAAGATTTAACAATACGATTTCCATTTTTGCAATATTAATCTTGTAACCTGATGCTTTTCCAAATTTCTCTATGACATCTAAACAGCCTGGAATGGAGGTTGTTGGATTACTGCAGTATATTAAAGGATATCTAAACAACATTTTGACAACAAACTATTCAAAAATCTGACCTCAAACAGGACTAAAGGAAAGGCTGCTGAATTTGTTAATGCTAAAACTACATTTATATAAGTTACCTAAATGTGATTCCAAAGAATTTGAAAAATGTAAAATCACCCTTCTAATTTAAAAAAAAACTGCCTTTCCTGCTTCTTAAGATGGCGGCCAAATGTGTTACGTGACATCATCAGTGCCAAAGTCAAAGAGCTACTGTATATGGCTCTTTACAGTGCTAACTAGTTCTTTTTTCCCTTTGTATAGAATCGTTTCACCAAAATGGTCAAAACCATGTGCATTATTTAGATCAATATGTATGTTAGGCTATGGTTCTGTTCATTTTGTTAACTTTAACATGCTGAAACTGTGTTGTAATCCAACCAATTTTCTCCTTGGAAAACCACAGTGCAGTAGAAATCTCGAATAACCTGTTGGTCTAGTGGTTATGGTGGATCCAGGATGCTGCAATGGTGTGTGTATGTGCGTGTGTGCGTGTGTGCATGTGTGCGTGTTTGCATGTGTGCTGGGAGTGTGTGCATACTTGATATGCACTTAACATTTTTATGAATCCATTATATTGTCTGCTATTATGCTTTTCTAGTATGTTTTTGACTGAAACTACAAATGTAATCCATAGTTTGAATGCAAACATTTGTACAATCAATAAATCAGTCTTCTTCAACAAAGTGAAATGCAGCAGCAGCAGCAGCAAGTGAGTACTTTACAATGGGGGGTAGTTACAGGCGCATCCTTCACCACCCCATAGATCCATCACTTGTTTGTAGCAAAGTTCTTCTGTAGTCCAATGTCAGAGTTCGTACATTCTTAGAAATCAAAAATATGCTTGCCTTGTCTTCTATTTTTTCCATGGGAAAAAATAATAAGAAGAATCAGCATTTATATAGTGCTTTTCATACACTTCATACACATTGTATCCCAACATGCTTTACAAGCAATGCTAGACTGTTAGTGAAGTGACTGAATGTGTAGTGGCAGCCAATTCACACATTAATATGCACATACAGCCTTGGACAATTGCATGAACTGGTTTTATGGGAAGGGGAATATTGGCCAGGACAATGGGGTCAGGTAGGGATCATGGTGCTGGCAGCCCCACATCTTATTTCTCACAGTGATCTGTTTCTTCCCTTCTGTGTTCCCCCTTCCCTGAATATAGCAGTACCTTACAGGAGTGGCCTTCTCAGTCCCCCTCTGGTATTCTTTCTCACTACTCCTCCTCATACCAGAAACTGTTGTGCTCATCACCCTTGTGCATCATGAATGTAGGTAGTACAGTCCCCAGTTTTTTTGACATATCAGAAATTAACACATCTTTCCAGTAAGTCAGGCTGATAGCATCAGGGAACAAGGGGAATTATAGGCTTTCCTATCCTTAAAAGATCTAGGCTACCTTTGATTAGGCACTATTAAATGATGGGTGTGCACATCATTATTCAAAAGTGCCTAATCATAGGTGGATTAGATCTTATATAGATAGGAATGCCTATGTTTTCCCTTGTCCCCTGCTGCTATCAGCCTTGCTTACCAGAAGATCATGTTTATTATTAATATGTAAAAATGACACAAGCAACTATATTAACTGCATTCATGATGCAGAGGGTAGTGAGCTCACCAGTTTTTGGCATGGGGAGCAGAAGAGAAGAATGAATGCCAGAGAGGGACTGAAGAGGCCATTCCAGCAGGGTACAGCTATATTCAGGTTAGGGGAAGACAGGAAGGGGGATGTTTAACAGATCATTGTGAGATCTGAAATGTAGGGCTGCCAGCACCGTGATCACTATCTGACTGTGAATGAGAGCAGCCAGTGATGACAAATACTCAGAGTGGCAGGGCTGCACTTAAAATGTTACCTGAACTCAGTGTAGGGAGATTGACCTCAGGTGGGGGGATGTTGACATTTGTTAGGACAGCATTGAGGAAGCTGTGTATAGATCATTCAAGATTTAGAAGGGTGGTAGCCAACCAGCTTGCATTGTGGAGTAGGGCACTAAAAAGTACTGGAGAAGATTTGCAGGGAACTGTCCTATGGGGTTCTGCAGATCATGGGTAAAGGAGTAGACTGACACTGGAAGTCTGGTGGATTCGCTCAAAGCATTAGTATGCATCTCCTGCTAATAATATTGTTATACATAGTAAGTGCAGCCCTTATGAGGGCATGAACAGCAGTTTTTCTGGTGAGTTCTGAGGCTTATTGCTTGGCCCTCCACAAAGACCCAATTGTTGGTTAATGAGGCAGGATGAAAACACAACAGGGGAACTGTACATACTGCCTTCACTGTGCAGAAGGGTGGTGATTCACTCAATGTTTACTGGGGGAGCAGAAGTCAAATATTGAAAAAGTGCACTTAAGTGTGATTTGGGAGGTATTTTTTAACAGTGCCAGTGGATGATCCATATCAGTATAGGTAAGCATAACTCTCTGAGGTATGCAATTACAGTCTGAGGTGTGATAATTCTCTTCATGAGACTGCAAGCTCTTATGCAGCCCCAGGTAGGACTAAGAACACAGTATGGATGGTGGAGTGTTCAACAGAAAGCAGTCTAGGTGCAGGAGGCTCACTTGGAAAAAGAATACAGGAGAAGCTTTTTTGTGGATTAACAAGAATGCATGAGCTTTGAAATTGGACCAGACCAGTACTTCGCTGTGTGACCCTAAGCAGGTTACTTAACTTCCTTGTGCTGCCAGGCCACATCTGTAAACAAGGTTTCAGCATAGTGTGTCTCTCCTGGTTAACACAAAAAAATTCAGGGCATCACTTAACCACTAGATCATCGGGTATTTGAAGTGTTGTACTGTTCTGCAGTTTGCCAAAGAGAAGGTCATTGGTTGCAAAACATTTTCAGCAAGTTAAGGTAAATAAAATGAACAAAATCATAGCCTAACATGTGTACTGATCAAAAATAATCCACTTGATAACACATGGTGATCATTCTGGTAAAACAATTCAAAACAAAGAGGGAAAGAAGATCTAGTTAGCCTATAAGAATCTATATTGGTCTCTGGCTCTGGCTCCGATGATGTCATCATGACTAATCACTTAACACAATTGGCAGACATCTTAGGGAGAAGGCAAGGCTGTTTTTTGTAAGTGAAAGGCTGATGTTTACATTTTTCAAAAGCTGTGAAACTTAGTTTATGTTATTTACAGAAATGCAGTTTTAGCATAAATGTAGACAGTAGCCTTTACTCTACCTTGCAATGAAGCCAGATTTTGGAGTTTGCAGTTTTAAAAAACTGCTTGTTTAGGTACCCTTTAAAGTGTCATCTGCGTACATACTAATTTTATGTTCTTCATGATTACTTTTTAAACACTGAATTTTTGGATTATCCTGAATAGTTACTGCCAATGGCTCTATAGCCAAAACAAATACAAAAGGAGATAGAGGATACCACTGTCAGTTTCCTCTAGAAAGTGGAAAGAATTGTGAAGTTACATTATTTGTGTTGATACATGCCATGGGGTTATTATAAATTGTTTTTATCCAGTTGATAAACTGACTCCCCATACCAAACCTATCCAATGTGTAAAACAAGGAATCCCACTCCACCTGATCAAATGCCTTTTCGGTATCTTAAGCCATATTCAGAGTCTCTCTCTTGGCTCATTTCAATCAAGTTACTAAGTCTTATGGTGTTAGCCCCTAATTTTCTTCCCTTAATAAATCCATTCTGATCGGGTGAAATTATATTCAGGATTACTTTCTCTAACTAAGTTGCCAATATTTTGGCTAAAAATGTTATATCAGTATTTAAAAGTGATATGGGGTTATAGGAGGCCATCAGTTCCAGATTCATATCCTTTTTAGGGAATACCACAATGCTGGCTTTTAAAAAGGAAGTAGGAAATGTACCAGAAAGGCCAGCCTGATTGACTAGATCTACTAAGGGCTGTCCAAGTAATTCCTTATAGGCTTTATAAAACTCCACAGGAATTCCATCTTCTCTGGGTGATTTCCCTCCTGATAGGCCTCTTATCACCTGTAATTTTTCCTCAAGAGAAATATCGCCCTTAAGACACTTCTTGTGCCCATCAGATACCCTGGGTAGATGTGTAGTATGATATAATTTTTCTATTGCATCAGGATAGTTTAGCCTCTCTGTAGTGTATAGTTATTTATAAAAACTAAAGAAGTATCATTCATTTGAATAGGGTCAGTAAGTAAGCAGCTCATTATTCTCATTTCTAATTGCTATAATAGTATGGGCTATCTTCTCTTTTTTAAGTTGTAAAGCCATGACTTAATCAGGTTTATCTCCCAAAATATAAAATGTTGCCCTAGTATAGAGAATATCCTTTTCAGCTTCCAAGGCTGATAACTTATTATAGTCATCCTTGGTACGCAACAGATTCTGAAATACCTGCCCATTTTGAGTGCTCATAAGTAATTTTTCAAATTTATTCAATCTCCCCTCAACTTAAGTTTTGCCTGTTTTTCCTTTTTATATACAGATCATGCCTTATATACCCCTCTTTTGATGGTTTTAAAAGCTTCCCATCTTATTCCCAAAGTAGTGTCATTTATAATGTTATACTGGAAGTACTCAATAATATCATTTTTGAGTTTAGAAAAGAAGATTTTGTCCTGTAAATATGCAATATTCATGAACTAATTGCTTGACCTCGGATTCTTCTCTAGTCATGTATGGATTTGGACAGGGGCATGGTCTGAGATTTGAATATTATGGTATTGAATGTCCTGAAGTAAACTATACAGATTATAAGAAATCAAAAAATGATCTAACCATGTATAACATTGAAGGGGGGAGGGGTGAAAAGAAAAATATACTTGTGCATTTGAGGACTTTGAAACTTGGCCTCCTGGCCAATGCCCTTTGGGGTAACCATTGCCTTAGTGCTTTGGCACTGAGGTTCTTTGTCTTGTGCATTTGGATACTTCTCTCTCTCCATGGGTCTATTATTCTTAGGTCCTCCATAAATTCTTTACATAGTTTTCTCATTGGATCCAGATTATCACTGTATGATGAAGATTTATCTACTCCAATATTCATTACAAAATTAAAGTCTCCTCCAATAATGTACTGACCATTAAATGTTGCCAATAAAATTTAGATTCACACCTATTGGGACCATAAATATTTACTACTGTTATTGACCAATCTGGGCTTTGAATTTCCGAAATCATGTATCTTCCAGCTGGGTCTTCATAAGATTTCCCAAATATGAGAAGAGATTTTTTTCTTATAAAAGTTACCACACCTCTAGATACATTGTTATAATTAATGGCCTTACTTTTTTTTTTAATAAAAAGAAATCTCATTGATAGAAAAATGTGTTTCTTGTAATAGAAAGATATCAACATTTTTACTATCTATGTACCTCTTAACTTGATTGGCTTTAACCCTACTTTTTAACCCCTTAACATTCCATGCTAATATCTTCTATGCCTTAAAAATACATAATCTTGCATATCTTTAACACACATTCCACTTACATATATAGAATATATAAAAAGATTTTTCTCCATACATGAGATGCCATTTATTCTAACCTCAGAATTCCAAAGGTTTGCACTCCAAAAAAGAAGCCAATGCAAATAAATCAATTGAAGCAGCTTTATTGCTGACAAGTAATACAGCACCACATAGCCTCAACACTTCAGGTTCCTCAACCCTTCTTCAGGAGGTGTGGCTACTCCAAACTCAAATGCCATGCTGAACCTTGCTTCACTATATTACCTACAAAATCCCCCCTCCAAAAATAATTGTTCCCAGAGTGTTAATAGAACCAGACCTTCCAGTAACCCCACCTCCTTTAATATATCTACTTCCCCCTCCCCCTCCCTTTCCCTTCTTTCCCATTTATATCAGCAACATATAGCCTCGTTTCCTCCTAACCTAGGGTGTCAGGTAGGCCCACACAGCTCTCATCTCATCAGTAGTCTAAATAATTTATCACTAAGATGTTTTTTAGCACAGAGAGCAGTATTCTTTACAGGTGTCCAACCTATTTCTATACATCGAATAGTATTTACTACAAAAGGAATATAAACATAATATCTCTCAATTAAACTTTTTCTCATTAATTTTACAATACTTTATTCATTCTTTTTTCCCCTTTCTGTTTCTTGTTCCACCCCACTTTCTTTTATCATTTTACCTCTTCCCTCTTTAATTTTCCCTCCTTTAGTTCATACATAACCCACCTAGCCTCAGAAAGTCTACTCTATCCTCCAATTTTCTGTCTTAAAGATACATATTCAGATAATGGTTCAAAGGAATTCTTTAATTGGAATATTTGCTGTAAAGAATTATTAGCAACATTAGTGCTGCAACTAGAGTTCTTCTGGGTTTGCGCTTGCAAATTAGCATAGTTAGGTGCAGGTGAAGAGTCTGAAGCATCCTCTGATGTATAGGCTTGAAAAATCAAAGTCTCTGCCTTCTTTGAATCAACAAAATATCACATTCCTCCCTTCCAGAAAAATCTCAAGTTTGGCAGGTGGAAATAAAGTATACTTAATTCTGCTTTCTTTTAAAATGCTCATCACAGGGTTGAAGGCTTTTCTTTCAGCCATGGTCTCCATACTCAAAATCCAGGAAAGCTTGGAATTTGCTGTCTTTGGCAGTTAGACCTTTTGCCTATTCCAGCATTGCATAATATCATTTCTTTATCCCGAAAATAGTGTGGTTTTATGTACACAAATGCGGGGTAATCAGAATTAGATTCTCTCTTAGTTGTGGTACTTCTATGTGCTCTATCCAACTGAATTTTGTGATCTGGGTATATTTACCCGGCTGCAACTGACACAAGCTCCTCAAAATATGGAGCGGGATCTCCCGTTTCTTCCATCCCTTCTGGAATCTTTCCTAGTTAGATTTTGCCTCTTCTTGATCTATCTTCCTGGTCCTGCACTTTTTTTATTAGAGATTTCAATTGTGTCGAATGAAGGGCCACCATTTTCGTATAGGGCTAACTGTATCTTCCAAAGTACTGACGCAAGTTTCCACTTCAGATGTCCTGAGAGTCAATGCCTCAAGTTTCAGGCTGATATCATTCATAGCGCTAGTGAGCTGAAAGAGAGACTTTTGCAAAAGTTTGATTCCTGTAAGAACTTCATGTTCAAAAGATGAGGAGGTATTGCCTTTAGTCCCTTCACCACTCCCTTGCTCTTCTCTGGAATTCCCCTTGAATGGCCCAGCTTCAGGATCAGTAGGCACTCTGCTAGATACTACCTCTGATGCAGTCTTTTGTTTATTTTTTGGAGTTTCTTCTTTTTGTGTGATCCCAATAGTGTGGGGCAGTTTCCACAATTGATGGTAATAACACATAAAACTGAGAATACAAAAAAAAAAAAAGAAATTGCATGTGGCGTACTGGCCCAAGTTGCTAAAGATAACAATTTCTGGCCATGGTCAGCAACCCATGGGCCATGGTCAAAATGTTTGAAAAACAAGTGAGAAAGCTGCAGGTACCTAAATCAATACTTAGCAGGAGCACCCATGCCGCCATGTTCACAAACAATATTAACCCCCCACCTTGTTTATTTGCCAACGGGGGGCCCCAATCCCCATCAGCTTCAGTGCCCCAATGTTAATTTTGCCGATGGGGGAGCCCACCTCCCATCGGCAGTATGTAACCCTCCACTATTATTGTCTGCTGATGGGGTGCCCAATCCCTGTCGGCATAATGTAATACACCCAACCCCCTTTTGTTGTGTGCAGATGGGGGTGCCCAATCCTCCATCGGCTACAGCTGCCCCCCAAAAGTAAGACACCCCAGCATGCCACATGCCCCTGTAAAATAAAAAACAGTCCTGCGACATCTTTTGTTTTTTTATTACCCTGTAAAAAAGGAAACTGTCCCTTGGCAGTCTCTCTGCCCCCCCACAACCCACACCCACCCACTGTGCAGCCTGCCACCCCACCCCCTAACCCCATACTTACCTCTGGAGCTCAGCGCGATAATCTTCGATGAACTAGGAACACGTCTGCACTCTTCAAAGCCGACTGCGAACTGAAGAAATGCCGGTAAGCTGTATAATGGAATAAATGTTTTTTTTTCCAACTTTAATGCATATCTCAGTAATTATCTGGAATTTTTGCACCAAATTTTCAACATGGGGTTTTTGGGACCCCTCCTCATGAATTCTGGAACTGTCATGGTATTAATCAGCCCTGAAAGGTAGTTTTGCGGTCACTGCGTGGAATCACCTTTTGGGGCTGATTAATGAAACAACAGTGCCGGTGTTCATGAGGTGGGTTCTCAAAAGCCTATGTTACAAATTTGGTGGAAAAAATCCAAAAGATGGCTGTTTTACCAGTGTGCATTGCGCAGTTGCTACGCACGCTCGTAACTTTGCGAATTTGCAATATTTTCATGCTATATTTTCAACATTGGCATTTTTTCACACCTCATTGTGAACAGTACAGCTGCCATTGTTCACATCCTGGCCAAAATGTGTTTTTGCACCTCCGGCACAGAATAGGGCGGTCGCTGTGGGAAATCACTGGTCGGGACAGATTAAGAAAATGACAGTGATACTGTGCATGAGCAGAGGTCCTAAAATGCCTATGTTGAAAATTTGGTGATGATAGCCCATCAAATGACTGTGTTACAAGTGTGCGTTGGCAACTTTTCATGCACTCTTGTAATTTCGCAGATTTGTAGTATTGTCATGCCAGATTTTCAACAGTGGCATTTTTTCACACCTCCTTATGAGCAGTACCACTGTCATTTTTCACATCCTGACTGAAATGTATTTTCACAGTTCCAGGGCAGAATAACGCAGTCACTGTGGGAAATCAGTGTTCGGGACAGATTAAGAAAATGACAGTGGTACTGTTCATGAGCAGATGTCCTAAAATCCCTATGTTGAAAATTTGGTGACAAAACTCCATAACATGACTGTGTTACAAGCGTGCATTGAACTGTTTCCACGCACCCTTGTAACTTCTCAAATTTGTAATATTTTCACACCACATTTTCAACAGTGGCATTTTTTCACACCTTCTTATGAACAGTACAGCTGTCATTTTTCACATCCTGGCTAAAATATGTTTTTGCACTCCTGCTGGAGAATAGCACAGTCACTGTGGGAAATCAGTGTTTGGGACAGATTAAGATCGTGGGAGTGGGGGGGGGGGGGAATGACCAAGCTCAACTGAGCTCTGTTGGGACTGCTGCGGATTTGTTTGAGGGCAGAAAAAGGCCCCAGTGCAAGAGCCCAGTACAAAACAGCAGCATGCAGCACTGGGAGAAACAGAATGAGAGAGCGAGTGAGGGAGGGGGAGTGAACAAACTTACCAGAGTGCTGTCAGGACTGAAGTGGATTTCTTTGTGGGAAGAAAAAGACGCCAATGCAGGCAGGAGCCCATTACAAAAGGCCAGCTTGCAGCGCTGGAAGAAACAGAATGAGTGACTGAGAGAGAGAGAGAGAGACTGAGTGACCTCAATGGAGCTCTGTCGGGACAACCGTGGATTTCATTGTGGACAGACAAAGGTGCCAACAGAGCCAGGAGCCCTGTACAAAAGCTCAGCCTGCAGCGCCAAGAGAAACAGAAGGAGTGAGTGACAGAGCGGTAACGAGCAAGCTCAACAGAGCTCTATTGTGACTGCTGTGGATTTCTTTATGGTCAGAAAAAGGTGGAAACACAGGCAGGAGCCCATTACAAAAGGCCAGCTTGCAGCACTGGAAGAAACGGAATAAGTGACTGAGAGAGGGGGAGTGAGCGAGCTTAATGGAGCTGTGTCGGGACTGCTTCAGATTTCTTTGTGGCCAGAAAAAGCCACCAACGCAGGCAGAAGCCCAGTACAAAAGGGCAGCCTGCAACAGCGGGAGACACAGAATGAGCGAGTCAGGGAGGGAGAGTGAGTGAGCTCAATGGAGCTCTGTTGGGACTGCTGCAGATTTGTTTGCGGGCAGAAAAGGGCAGCAATGCATGCAGGGCCCCTGTACAAAAGGGCAGCCTGTAGTGGCGGGAAAACCAGAATGAATGAGTGAGAGAGGGGTAGTGAGCGAGCTCAATGGAGCTCTATTGTAACTGCTGCAAATTTCTTTGTGGGCAGAAGAAGCCGCCAATGCAGGCAGGAGCCCAGTAGAAAAGGGAAGCCTGCAGTGCGAGCAGAAACGGAATGAGCGAGTGAGAGAAGGGGAGTAAGCAAGCTCAACTAAACTTTGTCGGGACTGCTGCAGATTTCTTTGTGGCCAGAAAAAGGCGCCAACAGAGGCAGGAGCCCAGTACAAAAGGGCAGCCTGCAGCACCAGGAGAATCAGAATGAGCGAGTGAGACAGGGGGAGTGAGCGAGCTCAACGGAGCTCTATCATGACTGCTGTGGATTTCTTTGTTGGCAGAAAAAGGTGGCAAAGCAGGCAGGAGCCCACTACAAAAGGCCAGCCTGCAGCGCCAGGAGAAACAGAATGAGCAAGTGAGAGAGGAGGAGTGAGCCACCTCAACGGAGCTCTGTCGGGACAGCTGCGAATTTCTTACTGGGCAGAAAAAGCTGCCAATGCAGGCAGGAGCCCAGTACAAAAGAGCAGCCTACAGCACTGGGAGAAACAGAGTGAGCGAGTGACAGAGGGGCACTGAGCGAGCTCAACAGACCAACGCAGTCAACATTCGGCATTGACAAATGCTTGTTTTTCTTAGGATATGTTAGTTACATGTATGTCTTTCTGCAACAGAAAAATCATACACAGTAACATAGTATCACATACATAGTATCACAGTACTTTTTCTGTTGAAAGTGACACTAGGTCCATCAAGTCAGCCCTCTGCCATAAGCAGGAACCAACAAATATACTGGGCAAACATGTGCTAATTTGTAGGGGTTTTCCACCCACCTTACTACCCAGGCACTCCGCGATTCCCTAGGTAAGCAGAAATGTGACAAGACTTGTCTTAAAGGGAAACACTTTTTATTGTAAAACCCCCACCCTTAAAAGGACCACCCGCACCTCAATTAGGCTTTTAAGTCAGTAAAATAATTTTTTTCTGACCTGCCTGCCAGTATATTTAATTCCGTGTAACCACTCGAATGTAAATAATGTTGGAGCAGTGTGGCAACATTTTGCATGCGCAACATGGCTCTGCACTGCTCAATTGTATAAAATGATACGGGAGATTTCTTTTTGGGGCAGTGGGGGTTTGACAATAAGCAGTGTTTTCCTTTAAAGGCCTGTACTGTCTTCCTGTCCACTGTTTCCACTGGTAGACAGTTCAATAGGTCCATTTCCTTCTGGGACAGAAGAACTGCCTCCTAACATTACTCCAGAATTTTGCAGTGTTGAGTTTCTAGGTGTGTGTCCCTGCATTCTGCTGGAGCACACCAGCTGAAGCCTCTCCACCTGTTTGACTTTGTCAATATCCTTCAGTTTGTGAAAGACTGAGACAATGCCCCTCTTCAGTTTTCTTTTTCTCCAGGGTGAACATGTTATGGGCCTCCAGTCTCTCCTCGTAGCATTTATCCTCCATAACCCTGATCATTATGGTTGCACCCTCTCTACTGTCTCCTTTTTTATGAGGGAGCACACAGTTGCACACAGTGCTCCAGGTGGGGCCTGACCAGGGCCTTGTACAGTGAAGAGATTACTTCCCCTGCTCTGCTGGTGACCCCCCTTTGATGTACCCCAGAATTCTTCCAACCTTTGTTGCTACAGCATTCTCACTACTTGTGATGCTTCAGCCTATTGTCTGTTATGATCCCCAGGTCCTCTTCCTTCTCCACTACATCAAGAGAATCCCCACATGGTGTTTGGTGTATACAACTGGATTCATAGCTTATTCAGGTCCTCCTAAAGTTTGTCCCCATCCTCAAAGGAGTCTGCCATCCTAACCAGCTTATTGTAATCAGCAAATTTAAGTGGCCTACTGGAGAATCCAGCTTCCATATTGTTGCTGGAAATGTTGAAAAGCAGTGGCCCATGCCCCAATCCATGAAGGGCATCACAGCGAGTACCCCTCTGTTCTTGGAGTAGTGACCATCAACTATAACCCCATGGTTTCTTCCCCAAAGCCAGTTAGCAATCCACATTGTATATGCCACATGTATACCACAATGCTATACTTTCAACAGAAGCTTATCATGCACTACAGTGTCAAAGGCCTCATGAAGTCCAAAGAGACTATCTCTAAGATCCTGCTCCTGTCCATCTCCCTGGTCACCATTTGAAGAATGTGATCAGGCTGGTTTGGCATGAAATTCCTCTCATGCTGCCATGCTGAGATGGGCTGACAACCTTAGCCTCAATTAAGTGAGCCATTATTCTGTCCTTGATATATAGAATAATGCATGGAGAAGTGTGGTTTATGGGGATTTTATGCACCCTGAGGTGTGTGATGCCCCATAAACCCCAAGGGCGAAGCCTGAGGGGCTTATATGGGCATCACACACTGAGGGGGTGCAAAAAATCCCCAGAGAACTACACTTCTCTATGTTTTATTTTTTATATTTACTGTGTTTTGGTGGTTTTTTGGTTTAAATTTCTTTTGTCACTTTGTGAGGGCAACTGTTGCCACTGACAAGCTTGTCTCACGCTGAGTGATAGATTGTTAGCGCTTATGAACATCCAGTGCGAGGACAGCTTGTTCGGTGTTTTTTTTGGTGATGCTGTAGTACTGTTCTGCCTGTGGTTTACGGAGCTCCATAAACCACATATGTGGTTTATGGAGCTGTTGGGCACTCACTGACAGTGGTTTATAACCACTAACCAGTAAATATAATAGATTCTTGGACCTTGCCCAGCACCAGTGTCATGCTGACTGGACTGTGGTTAACTAGGTTCAAGCTTGCCACCTTCTTGAAGATGGATTCCACATTCTGCACATTCTAACCCTATAGCACACCACCTGTACAGGCAAACTCATAACAGATTATTGCAAGAGGTCCTGCCAATTGTAACATAGTAATATATTGCTGAGAGGGACACTAGGTCCATCAAGTCAATTGTCTCATCAGCTGCATTGAAATCCTGGAGGCGCATCCCATCTGCCTTGATCTTTGCCAGGTAGCCAGCTATTAGGATCAATATGATGTCCGCATGTTCTTTCATGGTTATCCTTGATACCATCGAGCCTCCTAATGAGCCCCCTCCCAGGGTATTTGGTGAACAGCAAAGCAGAGTATTCATCCAGCATATTCAGCAAGGTGTCATCATGGCTCAGTTGGTAGCACATCTGCTTTTGTGCCAGAAGTTCATGGGTTCTAATCCCACACTGGAGTTGGGCTCATACCATAAATGCAGGCACCCAAGTGCAGTATTAGGGGATGCTGTACTGTCAGGGCGTGCTGTCCCTTGAATAAGATGTTAAACTGAGGTCCTAACTGTCTTTTCTGGTGCTGATTCAGGTGGATGTTAGAAATCCCACCGGACGTCTCAAAAAGAGTGAGTGACTTTCCCTGTGTCCTGGCCAGATTTTCACCACTCACTAAAAATACCACCAGCTGCTTAATCTTGTTCAATTTCAGTTGATTTGCATCTGTATCTCAGATCTGAAGCTAGTGTGCTCCTGGTTACCCACAGGGGCAATGGGGACTTTGCCCCATGGCTGACCAGGGAGTTGCAATTCGAAATGAAAGAACAGGACCAAACATGGAAGCTTTATAATAAGAGAGGCAATTAAAAATGTTTGCATCGGTATAGGAATTTGAGGAATCAGGTCAATGATATCTAAAAGTATTAAACTCAAAATACTTTCAGTTGCAACAATTGAGGTATTTGGGAAATTCCAAATTGTTTTGGGCTTCCGTTAACTTTGCATACAAATTTGAGGATAGAGCAAGATAAAGATAAATAAAGACACTGAATGTACAGTTGCAGCAATATACATGGTTAGGTATTTCCAGATATTTCACAATATTTCTAAAGAGGTTCACTCTGGTGGCCCTACAGTGGTACTGTAGACAGGCAAGGAATTGTTTTTATTATGCAATGAAAATTGGGAGTTGCTAGGGAGAGTAAAGTCTTTGTGATGAAATAAAGGCACATGATGAAGACAGAGCCAATTGTCCACCCATCTAGTAACTTCTCCACACCTCAATTTCTTTACCTTCTTTTTGTAGGGCACAGAGCCAAAGGCCTTGCTAAAGTCGAGATATAGTACAGTATAGGTGTATTAGTGAGAGAAGGAAGATGGGGAGGGATTGTGAGATTTAGGGAAGAGGGAGGCAGGGTAGTGGAGAAAGACATTGGGAAGTCGAACATCCTCAAGAAATACTTCTGCTCCGTATTCACGGAAGAAGACAACGGAGAAGGTCCCCCATTAAAGAAGAAGGGCAAACAGGGAGAAGGGGTGGACATTAGACCTTTTCAGAGGACAGAGTAAAAAGAGCACCAGAACAGCTTAGGGTGGATAAAGCTATGGGGCCTGATGCGATATACCCGAGGATCCTAAAGGAGCTCCGGGAGGAACTGGTTAAACTTGTGGCTAAGCTGTTCAGTGGATCACTAGAAACAGGCGTGGTTCCAGAGGAGTGGAGGAGTGCGTAAGTGGTACCCTTGCACAAAAGTAGTAGCAAGGAAGAGGCAGGAAACTACCACCCAGTCAGTTTGTCCTTGATAGTAGGTAAAATGATGGAAACCCTACTGAAGGAAAGGCTGGTGGACTACCTAGAGACAAGGGCGCTGCTGGACCCAGGGCAACATGGATTCACTGCAGGGAGGTCATGTCAGACCAACTTGATTGATTTCTTCGAGTGGGTGACAAAGGAAATAGACCAGGGCAGTAGATGTGGCCTATCTGGACTTCAGGAAGGCCTTCGACACAGTCCCACACAGGAGACTAATCCACAAGCTGTCAAATCTGGGGATGGGGACAGAGGTGTTCATGTGGGTTAGAAATTGGTTGAGTAACAGAACACAAAGAGTAGTGGTAAATGGGGTTAGCTCACGGGAGGAACAGATAACAAGTGGCTTACCCCAGGGATCAGTGCCTGGACCAGTGCTCTTCAATGTCTTCATAAGCGATATTGCGGAGGGTCTAGAACAGTGATACTCAGTCCAGACTGACTCAGGAGCCACATGAGTTTGTGTCCTTTGGCAAGGAGCCACAACAGTCATACATGTTACATGTGATAAGACACCTACACTTTAAAAGTATAATTTAAAACACATTTTATTTATTGCATTTTATTGCATTTATTTTAAAAAAACTTTTAATAGCACACTGTTTATTAATAATAGTATAATAGTATTTAGAAAAAAATATATATATTAAACTGAGTTCCACACACATAACCCTACAGCAGTTTACCACATATAGCACAGCACTGCACAGCATGTCAGCCACCATAAAAAACGAAGCTAGCTGGTATGTGTGCATTGCTTAGTACAGGATATGTGGTATAAAAAAAAATTAAGTTCCACACACAGCCTAACAGCAGTTTATCACAATCAGCATAGCACTGCACTACTCATTGTCATGCTGATTTACGTTCATTTGTACCTTTTGGCTTGCCATTGTGACATCTGCTGTCTGGGAAAATTCTGCTCCTACAAATATGCTGCCTCTCCAATGCATACCTCACTGTGGCTTGCACACCTCTTCTGACTCACTGCAATGCCACACGGAGAGAGACAGACACAGAGAGGACAGTGCATGATTTAAAATTCACATTTCATGCTGTCTCTCTCTCTGTCCTTTCCATCTCTGATCGAGATGTTATATCTGCTTTTGGTGGAGTTCTGCGCCACATGAGTGGTGCTGGGGATCTGGTCACATAGGGAAGGGAGGAGTGTGTTGCATTTGCATCTGAGAGCTACAGTATGGCTCAGTCTCCCCGATGAGACTGCTACTTGGTTCTGTTGCTAGGCTGTCCAGATACAATGAAATTAACAGCACCGATTTAGCGCTAAGCGGTTTGCTGTTAATTTCCTTGAACAGACACAATGAGCGGAACTCCTCGGCAAAATTACCCATGAAGAAAGCATTCAGCAGTTTTTTTTTAATAGTCAGTGTGAGTGATTAATCGGGTGCCATTTAAAGAGCCACATATATGAGGCAGTATTAGAGAATTAAAGGAGCTGCACGAGAAGTGTAAAAGAGCCACTTGTGGCTCGCGAGCCGCGGTGTGAGTAGTACTGTCTTAGCAGGAAGGGTTAGCCTGTTTGTGGATGGTTCAAAGCTATGTAACAGGGTAGATACACAGAAAGGTATAGAAAAAATGAGGCAGAGATCTGAAGAGGCTAGAAAACTGGTCCAAGAAATGGCAGTTGGGTTTCAATGCAAAAAAAGTTCAAGATTATGCTCCTAGGGAGAGGGAATCCTAGGGCTGAGAATGAACTAGACGGGGCAGTGCTGGAGGCCACTGCAGAGGAAAGGGATCTAGGGATAGTTATAGAAGACAACCTCAAAAGTGGCTAAACAGTGTGACAAAGCAGTTGGAAAGGCTACCAGAATGTTAGGGTGCATAGGAAGGGGTATAGCAAGTAGAAGGAGGGAAGTGGGGGTACCATTGTACAACTCCCTAGTAAGGCCTCATCTGTAGTACTGTGTTCAATTCTGGAGGCCCGATCTCCAAAAAGACAGACAGGATGGAGACGGTATGGAGGAGGGCAACAAAAATGGTGTCAGGGATGCAGCATAAGTTGTATGAGGAGAAGCTCAAAGCTCTAAATATGTATTCCCTGGAGGAAAGGAGAGAGAGGGAGGACATGATAGAGACCTTCAAATATCTGAAGGGGATCAACAGGGTACCAGAGGGGAGTATCTTTCACATGAAGGGAAATAGCAGAACAAAGAGGCACAGCGTGAGACTAAAAGGTGGAAAACTTAGAGGAAACTTGAGGAAATTCTACTTCACTGAAAGGGTGGTGGAGAAATGGAACAGTCTCCCCCGGGAAGTGGTGGGGGTGGCCATGGTTCAGAGATTCAAGAATGTGTGGGATAGGCACATAGGAATTATCAAGCTAAGGGTGGGGGGGGGCTTGTAGCATCTAGGGTACGTTAAGCATTAGAAAGAGGGATAGGGCAGAGTGGATGGGCCATAAGGCCTTTTTCTGCCAACAACATCTATGTATCTATGTATCTTGGCCCAAGTCTAGCACTTGCATCACGCCATGAAGAAATCAAAGAGGTTCATCTGACAACACCTCCCAATCACAAAGCCATGTTGCTTGCAGTCCTTGAGTCCATGTGACTCCAGGAAGTTGACCAGCTAGGCCCTGACTGCAGTCTAAAGGAGCTTCTTGGCATCGGAAGTCAGACTAACTGGTCTAAAATTCCCTGGGTCCCCCCATCCCTAAAATTGTGCTTGGGACATGTTGGCTACCTTCTAGCCCCTAGAAACTATTCCCATCTTGATCAAGCAATTGAGTAGGTCTGCTAGTGGAGCAGCCAGGGCCTGATCCAACTCCCAGAGTATCCATGGGTGTAAGCCATCTGGTCCCAGGAACTTACTTGCCTGTTATCCTTTCCCCACAAGAGATGGAGTCTGGAAGAAAAGGCAGCTTGCACTGCAAATCTCTTACTGAAGGTGGGGTCAGTGATCCTGCATGGGGACAAGGCCGTGGAGTGGGTCATCCAGAAATCAAATTGGTATAAGCTCAGATAGGAGGAGTCAAGGAAAGATGAGAGCTGTGAGAGGACCAGGTGCTTCTGAAGTATGACCAGAGCTACATGAGTTATATAAGATAGTAATTACCTGTGGTTGAGGGGTCACCGCCTCTGTTAAGGGGGATAGTATCTGCCCTCTTCCATACATGATGAACTATACAGAAATAAAGGAAAGGTAGGAAAGAAATGAAGAAGAAGACAAAATGAGGTTACTACTGAAAAAAAATAACCTGGCTAAATTAAATTCTAGGCTTTAGAAAATGTAATGTATATGTGTTAATTAGTACAGTATGTGCTCTATAGGGAAGAAGCTACACATGCATAGGATGACTGCAGCAGGTTCTGAGTTCATTGGGATGAGAAAAAGAAATGGGAGGGACTACAGTGGAGACTGAGTGGCAAGTGACAACTGCTGGGAAGTCTGAAAGATTCTCCTATAAGAATCTTACAGAATGCTGCAGTCAGTCTACTGGTGCACACATGCGCACATACACGCATGCACTTCAATCATGTTGCTCAAGTTTTGTCAAGCTTGCTTTAGCTGCCAGTCAAAGAATATATAAACTACAGCTTCTTGCTTGAAAGGCATTGAAAAATCAGATTCATGTCTACAGGGAATAACTCCTACAAAATGTGCATTTCTAGTAGCCCACTCTATTCCCTGTCTGGGAAACGTCAGCCCACTCTCTTGGAGAAACAGACATTTTTCTGTTTATGCTCTATTAGTGTAGAACTACTTTTTCTGTGCGTTTCATTAAACTGAAGTGCAGTGGAGACCTGCTGAAGGAATATGTTCTTTTTTTCAAACTTCATAGTGCCATTTATTCTGCTAGCCTGTGACCAAGGACTGTGCTATACAACTGCAGCTGGCTTTGCAATTACAGCCACCACAGAGATGATATATAACTTTCTACTAGAAGGAGGTGGTAAAGTGAATCCAGCTCCACAATATATGAATACATCACATATATCAATGGACTTTGTTTTGGGACTGTTTGGATCGGTTTGCGTCAATTAGCACGACAGACTATGTCTTATCATAATGTAGCTACAGTATATACTTGCTCACCATCTCAGGGTGCTTAGCTAGCCTTTTTAACTTCAGTGTTAAAATGTAGATATAATATCAGTTGTAATATATGCATTTGTTGCAAAGTTTTTAAACACTGGATTGCACTTTGCACTTCGAGCACTCTGTTCACATATATCCTGCAGACCATTGGTCCGCCTGCACCAGTTAAACTGCTGGTTGATACTGGCATAGTATTTAAGGTAGGACCTCTGGATAGTAGGCATATCCCCTTGAAAAAGCGTCAAGTGAAGGCAAGTACATCGGTGGTTTGGAGGCAGTACTTACACCTAACACCTTATCTTTGGCACAGCTTGACCATATTTTATGCCCGAATAAAGTTGTTGGAAACTGCAACTTTGAAGTATCTCATGATGATCTGATGGTGCCCCTCCTTTCTGGGGACATATATTGTATATAATTTTGTACATAATTGATTCATACTGTATAATTGACTTGTATATATTGTGCTGCTCAGTGCTTGCAGCTTTGGTGTTTCAGTGTATTTGTTGTAACCATTGTACCTGCTGAATATATTATGCTTCTGTTTTCCCTGACTCTGTGTTACTGCCTAAAGTGTATCTTGTTGTATCATGTCGTATTTCCTGTATTCTCCCTGGTCGTACCTGAAAATAGGCAATGTCTTGTCTAGTGTACTTACCTAGTTAACAAAAGCTAAATAAATAAATAAACTGTTATCTATACCACACGGCTGTTTATTGATGGGAAGCACCACTGCCTATTTTAGCCTACAAGGGCCACCATGTGACCGAAAATAGCCCTATGGGCCATTTTTGTAGCAGCCCCCAGCTCCTCTTCCTTTTAATATTATTGGTTTTATTATTATGTTATGAAATGCATGAGCTCCAAATGAAAGAAAAGTGATTAGTTGCAGAGTCTGTCTGCTCCTACTGCAGTTATCACGGACAGGAACAATCTAGGCTTAATATATGTTTTAACTATGATATAATATATTTGTGCAGCTCCCCCCACCCCAATTCCTGGGGCTTACGTTAATAGGCTACATGCAACCTAAACAGTTTGGTTGTACTAGTGTTCCCAGTGGTCCACAGGACTCTCCTTGCCAATTAGTGAAACTGAAGTGGATTGTCTTTTTTTTGGCGGCTGCTACACCATAGAGGACTGCTTTCACTGCTGCCAATGGAAGAAGTATACAGCATCCACAGAAATGGCAACATTCCCTGATCGAACCATCTGCTGAGATGGATACCACCATGGAGGTGCACAGGCTCTACCACTGGGGCTAAAGTGTGTTCTGAAGGTAGGAGCCCTCAAAAGGGCTTTATTGAATTGAGTGCTTAGTATTGATGGCCATCACCATCTTTGCCACCTCTAACCACATCCTGGCATGGCAACAGGAGTCACAGCGTGAAGTGCAATCAATCAGAGTGCCAGCATGAAAGCCAGAGCCAGGAGGGCTCACTGGCCCTAGGGAGACTCAATTTTCCCAGAGCTCAGACCACCAATCAGTCATTGCGGACTGGAGTAGGCAGACAGACCCTACCAACTGACAGACATGAAGTCTTGACTAGTGGGAGGGCTGCTAGCTTGCTTCTTCACCAAGGAACCTTCCAGCACAGTCAGCAAACCTACTATCGGTGTGAGTGAGAGAAAGCTGCACATACTGTATATTTTGGAGGGAAACTTGGGTCCCACAGGCCAGTGAGCCTGTAATTTCAGGTGGTAAGCTGCTAGAGGCAATCCCAAAGGAGTGGATAGTTGAATTCCTGGAAGTAGACAGGCTTATGGACAGGAATCAACATGGGTTCATGAGGGGCAGGTCATGTCAAACAAATCTGGTTAAGTTCAGTTACTTAATTGGGCAACTGAGGCTAGACAGTTCACATCCTGAAACTGGATTTCAGCAAGGCCTTTGATTCAGTGCCACATAGGAGACTAGTGAAGAAGGTGAGGGACCTAGGGCTAGGGAAAAGGTTAACTAGACACACTCAGGGATCTGTCCTTGGCCCACTACTCTTTAACATGAACATGAGTGATAAATGGGTGGATTTGTACGGGAAAAGGAATCTGTTTGTAGATGACATAAAACTCTGTGGGAGAGTGGACAGTGGGGAGGAAATTATTACTGTAACATGAAGAAAGATGTAGAGAGGCTGGACACGTGGTCTAGCAATTGAAATTTAAAGCCAAGAAATATCATTTAATGCACATTACATGCAGATAGCCACATAAAGATTACTGCGTCAATGGGGTAATTGTGCAGCACGAAAAAGGACAAAAGGGACCTGGTAGGGTGGTGCGGGGTGATAATTAGCAGTGGTCTAACCTCTTCCTGATGCAGTAAAGCACATGGCAAGGCAAACAGGATGTTAAGATGCATAAGGAGGGCCTTCAGTAGTACTAGAAGGGTGGTGATACAGCCACTGTACAAGTCACTGGTTTAGCCACATCTGAAATCCTGTGTGCGGTTCTGGAGCCCACATCTGAGGAAGGGCAGGGATAGGTCAGAAACCAAACAGAGAAGGACAATGAAAATGATCCCAGGGTAGCAGGGGAGGTACTATGAAGAAAGACTACATAGTCTCACTTTGTACTTTCTGAAGGACTGAAGGGTGGGGATGGTAAAACAGTCAAATACATGTAGGTGCCGGCCCGCTGGTGCAGTGGTAGGGCTCCCGCTCATGGCACCAGTGACCTGGGTTCAGGAACAGACTCGTGCAGCTGGAGGGCCGGCTGAGGGGAGGAGGATTGAGCACCCAGAGGCTGCTCTCCTCCTCTAGGGGGGTCGGTGGAATGCATGTCCCACTGCTTTACCACCACCTGGTGACCACGGGTGAAGGTGCAATGAGACAGTATGCAGCAGGGTGAGAGGATGTCGGCCAGGAGCTGGAGCGCCTGCACATTGAGACATGCTTCGCCCCTTGGCTTCCCTAGTGTGCTGACGTCCTGAGGGTTGGGACCAGAAAATGAGAAAAGCCCTGCAATGGACGCCTGGAGATGGGAACTGGCTGCCAGAGAAAATCCATAACCAGGCTCCAGATGGGGCCTGTGCAGCATACCCTACGCAGACTCATGGACTGGAGGGGACTATGGGGGTCCCTCTCCTCCCCACCTGGGGGGCAAACCAAGGCTGGATGGGGCAGTGCTGCCAGTACTCGGGAAGGAGTTACCTGGGGAGGACCTATGGGAGCGTGCACAGCCTAGGGATCCCCGAGGATAGGGTCCTGAGCAGTGAGTAAGGGGGCATAAACAGAGAATATAAAAAAAATACATACAGGTGTACCATAGAGTGAACTCCACTGAACCACTGAAGTTAAGGAACAGTTCATCCTCTAGGGGCACAATCTCAAGCTGGAAGAGGAGACTTAGAAAGGATGTTATTAAGTACAGTATTTTTTCACAGCACATGTGCTTGATTGGTAGAATAGTCTGCCAAGCAACCTGGAGTTAATGCTGGGACTATAGCTCGGTAAAAAACAAATACCACAGGGGCACCATTAAGGGGGTTATTAGGAAATAATACATGGTAGGGCTTCATGGCAGACTTGATGGACTTATGGGCTCTACTCATCTCCTTTTCTAGGTTTTTATGCAAGTGTACCGTGATTTAAAGCATTTGTAAAAATAGCTCATAAAACAAGGTTAGACTTTGGTAAAACAGCATTAGATGATTGCATAGGCTAAATCCAGAGCCCTAAAAAGCTCAGTTTTGACATGTTTTACTGCTGCTAAGAAGGATCTATAGACTGATGACAACACAATTTGCATGCTAAACTTCATTGCATGCGTTTTCTCTCTCTCTCTCCCTCTCCTTTTTCCTCTAGCCCTCCTTAACTCCCTTCTAGTCCTCATTTCTCTCTCCTTTCTCCTTTTTGCCCATCCTAACTGTTCTCAACTTCCCCCACCCATCCTATTACCCCACCTTACATCTACTAACCCTTCTCCCCTCCCCTACATCACCACCTACTCCTCTCCTTCACCACCTACCTTATCCCTCCAATCCTCCACCCCTCAGTTCTTGCCTGTCCCCTACTACCTTGTCCTCTCACCAACTACCTCTGGCCCTCTCATGCACTTGTCAGATCACTATTTCAATTGTAACTGTCCCAGGTTCTCTTTGTATAATGTCTGGTGATATTGCACCCTTGCTTCTGTCCACATTGATCCTGGCAAAGCCTGTGGCAGCTCATGCAATCTGTAATGTTTTACCGTTATTAATTCCATTGTCTTATCTTATCTGGACAAAGCCACTGGCAGCTCATATACTGTAATTGTATTAACTGTTATCTACCTGTCTGTTCTTGTCTATACTTGTCCATTGTCCATGACGTGGAACTTCTGTGAAACAGCATTGTTTGTTCAAAGGTGTTATCCGAAATTTTCATAAATAAAAAAAAAAATAAAATAAAAAAAAATTAACATTTCACAATAAGAAAACATGCCTATTTGTCTCTAACCTTAGTTTCAGATTTATTTATTTTGTGATTTTTTTTTTTTTTACCAAGGAAAGGTACACTGAGCAGTAACAACTCATTTCCAGATGTGTCCTTCGGGGTGAGTTACATGGACCCATTTTATTTACAGGGAAAAAAATTGCCAGGCCACCTGGGAAAATCTTCTGAGTTGCCATTGGCAGTTGGGGGTTAAAAACAACCAAAAACACAAAGGTTTAGATGAATGGTACTGTCCCAGACAAGGCTGCCTTCTATAGAAAGACACACTGCTGAATTTGTTGCTAGGTTGTCTATATATACAAGATTTTTAGAATTATTTTGCCGTTGCCAGGCAATGGGGGAGAACACTGCTCTCCACACTATCCTAAGAATGTTTTGTTCTAGGCCTTTTTCCACAGGAGCTGGGAAAAATGTCATAGCAGCACTTAAACAGTGATGTTTGCATTACTACACTGTATTATCTGGAAGGTTCAATGTCAGCTGATACTGAAACAGAAACAGACCTCCCAAACTGATTTAGCTAACATTGTCTTAGAGTCCTTGAAGTCTATATATTGGACAGAACATCTCTCTTTTCCCTGAAGCAGTCTTGATAAATTGTAACAGAATTTCATATGGGTCACATATTTATTGCTTACTTTGGAACAAGTCTTGGGTCATCTCTTATGAGTTGCATGGAGTTAGTCTACATTTGTTTTCTTTCTTTGCTGGTTTTTGGTTCTTTTTTTTTTTTTTTTTTTGTGTGCATTTATTTCTCCCCCCATCCCATCCAGCACCTTCTTCCTACCATTCCCCCCAGACCAGTCACCCTGACATCCCCCAGGACTTACCTTCTCCTATTATCCCCATCGCTTGCCCTCTGTGGTAGGGGGTGAGGAGCCCCCTCAACCTGCCAGATCCAGATATGGGAGGTGCCTGAGTCACCAGGGCATGGAGCCTGTAAGGGCTGGTGTTCATTGTGTGTGACCAGGATGTTATTTCCATTTTCTCCCCTGGAGCAGAGGAAGTATGTGCAATGATGCCAATGCCCGTGCCACTCATGCTTCCATGTGTGGCATGCCAGGTGTCTGCCCCGCCTCTGTCCCCATTTTGCAAGCGTTAGTGCCAAGCCCCGGCCTCCCTTAGGGGCAGGCTAACACCGACTTCTGGTCCCTCCTCCTCCCTGGGAGAGAAGAGTAGTCCTCCAGACACTCTATCCTCTCCCTCCCCGGCTGGCCCCCAGCGACTCACTCACCCTGTGAACATGGGTCAACGGCGTGGCAGAAGGTAAGGCAATGATGCCTCAGCCTTCCATGCCACTGGGCCAGTGGTTCTTTTTTATTGTAATGCTTTTGTTCTGTGCATGATTTAATGGTTTGCATTATGTACTGAACTTTTAATAAAAGCGTTCCTATACTCTTACTCTGCCCCTATAATAAGTCCTTTTGGGGCTTCTTTGGTCTGATATAGGTTGCACCAAAGTTTGAACATTTATTGTACGAAGAAGTTGTTTACCAGTGTGCTCCAAAACTATTGCAGGTTTTCCATTGGTACTCTGAGGTACATTTTCAATATATATTATAAAATGTTACTGTACATCTGGCAAATGTGGTTCCATTTATCTCTGCAGAATGAGTTTGTTCCTGCTTATAGACGGGAGAAGCTCATTAAAGGAACTGTGAAGGAATGTTATGAGAAGGAGGCCCTTGTCCTACCTACTGTACACCTTGAGTATGAGATTTGTGGGGAAATTTCAAATCAACAGTTTTGTTTATTAAAATATAAACATGGATGATGATAAGTCATTTGAGCGCAAGTAGTAGTAGTCATACCTTTATTTATTTAGCACCCATCACTGAGGGCTCAGAGTACTTTACAGACATAAAAACTCATCAAATAAGGAGCACACCATAAACACATTTTTAAACAGCATTTAACAAACACTTCATAAAGAAATAAACAAACAGCAGCAATGATTAAAACTTAGAAAATGGGCAAACTAAAACTCATCTCCTGATTGGCTAAAACAGCCCGGCACCCAGGCTGTGATTTTTTGACAACGCCCAGCAAAAAACAAGTACCACAACTCCCCAACATAATACCAGTTACATTTTCAAACCTACCATCATTTTTTCTTGCTAAGTGACACTGCAAGCTACAGGACCCATCCCTCTTAACCCTCTGAAACAGTCATACCACAAAAAAACTGAAATATTTCACAATGAAAAAAATGGCATAACACATTTTCTTCATTCCTGCCCCCACCCGAAAAGCTCATGCTACAAAACAACTCAGACCCCTCCCGACCCATGATCCCCATCCGCTTGCATAGACATCCCAGCCCAGCAGCCTGACTCCATCTGCGGTACGAATTGCACAAAACCCCCGCTCCTCTATTTGTTACTGCGCTTCTTCGCAATCCCCACCGGCTTGCTCTCTCTCTCTCTCACCGGCTCACTCGCTCACTCTTTCTCACAAAAACCCAAACCCACCAGCCCCACTGTACCTTTGCAGTCATCAGTGTGTCTTCTCTTTAGCTCCGCAAAGTGTTCACAATCTTTTTTTTTAAATACCATTGTTTTACTATCCCTTTCACTACCTCCAATGTCAGGACTACAGCTCCCATGAATCAGTGGGACAAAAATCCATATCACTCCAAGAGACTCTCCTAAATACCACCACCCAGTGACTACTTTACAAAAAAATATATCGTTTTATTGTATACATTACGTTTTTTCAGTCTCCTATTAATTTAATTGCATGTTATTAACAATCTAACAAATAAGCCATTTTCTAAGTGTAATAATACCCTCCAGGTTGGGCGTTATGGGATATAATGGACCTTCCAGGGGCTATAAGGCCCTCTGCGTGTGGCGCCGGGCCTCATTACGCCCCTGGGCAGTCTGTTATATCCCAATGACGCCCACCCTGTTGGGTATTATTACTTACCTACTAAACTGTGGCAACCAAATTCTGTAGGCATCTAGCCCGACCCAAAAGCTTCCCTAAACAGATTAGTTTTCAATGACATCCCAGAAGAATTTTGACTAAGAGGCATCTGGGAGGGTGTGCTCCATTTTCTTGGGGGTGGGGTTGGGATTTTGATTAAGTAGGGTTTTGCAAAGTCACTTTGTCTTTTTCTTTCATAAAAATGTTGGAAAAATTGGGATCTAAATTAATTATGCAGATGGTGCATATTAACATGTAGAAATGTGTGATTTTGTATTCTATCAATTAAAAAAAATCCCTTCTCTTATTGGTAAGTGCCATGGGGTCAATTAACTTCCACATGTGCAACCACCAGAGATAGGCAGAAGAGACCTTGGTTTAACATCTCATCCAAAGGATGGCACCTCAACAGTGTAGCACTCCCACAGTGTTTCACTACAATGCCCATATTAGGTATTAACTCAAGTTCCTGGCGTGGGACTAGAATCCCCGGCGTTCTGATCTTCTGATCCAGAAGCAACTTACTGAGTGACTAACACTGCAGATAGCTGCAAACAGAACATAACTGAACACCAGACTTATCGTCTACAACTAATTAAATTGCAAACAAACAGGACATTGCCCAAATGGAAATAAACCTACAAATAATTTTCAGTGCATTCACCACCAGATCAATACAAAAGGCTAAAGACAGACAAAAGGCCATCGTCCTTAAGAATTAAAGTTGCTCAGTTTCCATTAGAGAGGATGGCAGGTCCTTGGCAAAGACCAGCATCAAAGCAGCCACTAAGGGAGTCCTGGAGATGAGAAGGTCAATATTTATTAGTGATAGGGTCTTGAAAAGGCTGGATGCCTTAAAAATAGATAAGGCCCCGGGACAAGATGGGTTGCATCTGAGGATACTAAGGGAATCTGCAGCGGAATTGGCTGAACCCCTAATGGGTCTATTTAACAGCGCAATTAGGATGGGGGATGTTTCAAAGGGAATTGGTAGGCAGCAGATGTAGTTCCACTTCATAAGTGGGGGGGGGCAAGAAGCAACCAGGCAACTACATACCTGTCAGTCTAACCTCTTTTGTAGGGAAGCTGATGGAGTCACTGGTCAAAGAGGACCTTGTAGACTACCTAGAAAGCAATGGGCTCCAGGATAGTAAACAGCATGGATTTGTGGCAGGAAGGTCATGGTAGACTAACCTGATAGTTTTTGTTGACTAGGTGACAAACGAATTAGGAAGGGGTCATGTTGTGATTTGCTGTACTTTGACTTCAGTGAGGCTTTTGACCCAGTACCTCACAAATGACTGCTGAATAAGATGGAGGACCTGGGTGCAACTAAACTCATAATAAACTGGGTGAGTAACTGGCTAAAGGGGAGGCAGCAGAGAGCTGTGGTCAATGGGGTTAAATCACAAGACAGAGAGGTTATGAATGGGGTTCTGCTGCGATTGGTCCTGGGTTCGATCCTCTCCAACGTGTTCATCAGTGACATTGGAGAGGGAATCCAGGGCAGGTTGTGTCTCTTTGCGGATAACACAAAACTGTGTGGGAGGGTGAATAATGACAAGAGATTAAGGGAAATGCAGACTTACAAAAGCTAGAGGGGTGGTCAAGGGTTTGGCAGTTGAAATTCAATGCCAAAAAGTGCAAGGTAATGCATCTAGGAACAAGATCTCCAAGACAGAGTACTGGATGTGAGGGGAAAGACTTAGCACTACAGCTGAAGAATGGGATCTGGGAGTTATCATTAGCAACTCACTTAAGCAATAGAGTGAGTGCAACAAGGCCTATAGCAAGGCTAATAGAATGCTGGGATGTATTGGAATGGACATTGATAGAAGAAAAAGAGGTAATACTTCCTCTCTATAGATAGTCATTTTGAGACCTCACCTGGAGTTTTACTCCCACTTTTGGAGTCCTCACCTCAGAAAAGATAAGGATAAAGCTGGAGATTCAGGAGGGACGTGAGGAAGTACTACTTTATGGAAAGGGTGGTGGAACCATGGCACAGTCTCTGTCAGCCGAGGTGGTGGGTGCAAAAACAGTTAGGGGATTCAAGCAGGGCTGGAATGGAACTATGGGTATAGTGGTTGCTTTGAGCAACAGAATCAAGGAGGAGAATGGGGGTGGGGTGGGGACAACAACAGGGAGGGTTAGTACCCTGGAGGAACAATAGGTTCCAGGGTTTATAGGGAACTAGGGCAGACTGGATGGACTGCTGGTCTTTTTAGGTCATCATTGTCTACACAGATTTCTACATTGTGGCAGATATGCCAATTAACCAATGTATAGAGTCACTCAACTGGAAAGCAGAAACATATCGATACAGAGCAATTTGTTTAAACCTTCCAGCCAAATACGAAACACTTTCTCATGTCCTTACAGGGTGTAGGATGTTTGAGGGTCCCACAGGCAGACAGTCTTATAGCCCCTGAAAGTGTGGGCATCCCACAACATCACACATCCTAGCCCAACCTCCGCATTTACTTCCCCACCTCATCCCTTTCAGCTGCGCTTGTTTAGTTATAAAGAAGCTGAAGACTTACTCCTCAGCCTTGATACCAGGAAAAGTGCAGGGGATGATGGCCTTGAACCATTCTTCTTGAGACTAGGCTTCGCCCATCTCACAGCTCCTATCCTCCATATTTTCAATCTCTCCATCACCTCTGCCACAGTTCCATCCTGCTGGAAATCTGCCCATATTCTTCCTCTCTTCAAATCAGGAGACCTTTGTGATTTAAACAACTACAGGCCTATATTAATTTTGCCTGTTCTCTCCTAAGCTCTGGAAAAACTGATCTACAACCAACTAAAAAATCACCTTGAATTGCACTCACTCCTAAACCCAGCACAATCTGGCTTCAGGTCTAAACATAGCATCATCTCAGCATTGGCTAAAGTCTCTAATGACTGGATTATAGCTATGGATTCTAAGAAGGTTACTGGGACAGTCTTTCTAGACCTCAGTAAAGCTTTCGATACTGTTGGCCATCACCGTCTAATTACCTGCCTCACCAATCTAGGTGCTACTCTGCCTACTGCGCAGAGGTTTAACAGTTATCTTTCTGGAAGGATACAAAAAGTCAAGGCCGATGGCCTACTATCTGCCCCACTCCCGATTGACAGGGAGTCCCCTAAGGCTCCATCCTAGGCCCGATCCTTTTTTCCCTGTATATCAACGATCTTGATTCCTACATAACGAAATCCAGCATACATTTCTTTGCAGATGATACAGTATTGTACACCACAGGCACAACCTTATCGGAAGTTAGTGAAGTGCTCCAAGCTGACTTTGACCAGCTAGAAAGCAATCTCATAAAAGCCAAGCTTCTCTTAAATGCCAAAAAAACTAAGACAATGATTTTCTCACAGTATACCTCACTTGGCACTCTACCAGCCCCCCCAAAGGACTTTATTGTTACCTCCCTCGGTGAACCCTTGGAAGTCGTACCTAAATTTAAATATCTAGGCATGTGGATAGACAACAAGCTATCTTTCAATGACCATATTGAGGACCTATCTAAGAGGCTCAAAGCACAGTTGGGATTCTTTTCTAGAAATAGGTCTCTGACCTGAACCAGGCTTGTCCAAGCCACATTCCTTCCCTTACTTGATTATGGGGATATAATTTATATCTCCTCCCCAGCTTCTAGCCTAACTAAACTGGATGTTCTCTACCACCGTGCCCTACGATTCATCACTAGCTCCACTTACTGTACCCACCACTGTGATCTATATGCAATGGTTGGCTGGACCTCACTTGTCACCAGACACTTGCTCCATGCTGGTATCTGGGCCCTTAAGATACTTCTTCACAAACTGCCGGGCTACTTAACGTCGCTTATACACATCTCCTATAGTGCATACTCCCTAAGGAAATCTGACTTTATCCTATTAGCTGTCCCTAGGACTCGTACTACATTTGGCCAACGAGCTGTTTCATATGCCCTTCCTAACATCTGGAACCATCTACAATCCATACTGAAAGTAACTAGCATTGTCTCAATTAATTTCTACAAAGCACTAGCAGTCTCTAAAATAAAAGATATCTGCAGCTGCCACTAGGTCTACCCCTAACTCCAAGCCAATTATTTGTGTATGGACTGTCTTTTTACTCACCAAGCCAGGAATGTAAATGCCTATATGGTATAAGGTTTTTTTTTTTTCCCTTTTTTTGTTATTTTTTTCCACTAGTCATAACATATGTCTCAATTGGACCCTGCACTGCTAGGTTGAACCTTACCATGTTATATCTCTTGTATTCTATGTATACACTTTGTTTATTTACATTCAATTGTTCCTATCTATGTAATATCGATATGTATGTGTAAATGTCTCAGGACCTCCTTGTGAATGAGCTTGTTAAACGGAGTTTTTTTCCTGCAATAAACTTGAACATCCTGGATTACCTTACTGTGCTTAGAAAATGGGTAGGGCTACCACAAAAATAGGCAGTATAATGCAATGGTTAGGAGCACTGAGCTGCAAACCTCAAGAACTGGGTTTGAATCCCACAGCCACCACTTGGATACTGTGATGATGATCAAGTCACTTAACTTCCTTGTGCTCCCATGACACACCTGGACACAAATCTCAGCTTAGTGCGTCTTTCCTGGCCAAAGATTGTAAAAAAAAAAAAATGAAAAGACAAATACATTTTTTACAGTTTTAAAATTAGTTGAAAAATCCATTAACTGTGGAAAATAGTCCATCTGGTTAAAGTATGTTCCTAAGGGTGCTATATTTAAAATCTTAGTTTTCATGCCATCAGCATGCTTGTTTGGTTAAAACTTACTAGGGCTTTGTTTTTCTTCTTTGGTTTTGATTTTTATGTTTGCTTGCACACATGTGCAAGAAACATAGTGCCACCATATGAGTTTTCCTAGGTGTGGCACCCCCACTTCCAATGCCCTGATCATTTTTGCAGGCACTGCAGCAGGGCACCAGTGAATGCCCGAGTTGTCTATGACAGCAGTTCAGATGCAGTGGCATACAGTTGAAAGAGAAAGATCGCCTCAATCGGCAGTGGTAACGTGTAGGCAATTTGCATACTGCCGTGCCATCAGCGGTATGCAAATTGACTACAAGTCACCACCTTAGCAGTCATTCTCTTTCAGCTTTCAGAAACATCCCTCAGCGTCAGTGACTGAAACAGAGAATGGGGCCAATTAACTCTACACGTGTTAAGTTAGACATATCACCACTGTGTCGATTTCGTAGTCATGTATTGCACCATCGCATTAAGGCTTTTAAGCTATCCTCCACTATGATAATTAGGCTGTTCTGAAAAGAGTCAAGCTACTACTTCTAATGCAACATGTTTTACAGTTATCTTTCATTCTGAAGGTCTAGTAGTTTCCCATGCAATAGATTGGATGGGAAACCAGGATTTATGGACTGCAACTTCATCTGAACATTTTGTTATTGCCGTGCTATAGAACAAATGCTGACTGCTGTGTATTTGTTTTTAATCTTAGAGCCCATTACAGCTAAGTGAGAATGACCAGGTTCACAATCCTTAGCTTAAAAGTACCAGGTTTAGTGGGGATTGTTATTGGCCCACATATTACAGGATTGGGTTTGGGGGGGGACTATTTGCCTTTCTGTTTCTAATATATCTGTCTTTAGCTATTAACAGATATGGCAGCTTACCTATCACAGTGCTGTGCACACAAGTAATTGACTAGCAAGTCGAGCTGAAGTGACAATGATAAATGTGAGCACCAGTCATTTAAAGGGTTTATAAAACTGCATTTAGTTTTCATACTGCTTGGATAACAGGGAACAGGATGATGCCCTGTCAGCTTTTCATTGTTATGAGACCATCTAGCAGTCTACAGTGTTAACAGATTTATATTAATGTTTAATATTAGGAAAGCCATTAGTGAACAGGCTTGCCCCCATTTTATCAAGGGTCATTGAGCTGTCTGAAATTATTTGAGTTGACTGAATGGAATGAATTGCAGTGATCGTCTCCAGCGCTGGCCCTCAGGTACTTCTCATGACTACTGATAATGGGACTAGAAACTCTTTTCTGCTCTGTTACCGTTAGTGCTTAACCGCTGCCCATATCAGAGTGCGTTTTCTATGAATCTTTTACATATTTTCCCAGGGTGAGTCAAAAATAAAATCTGTTTTCAGCATGAAGATGAAACTTTTGATAAAATGAAGCATTGAAATGTCATGAAACAGGGCTTGCCTGCTGTGCAGCTGGGGATTGTGTAGTGCACTACCATGTGATAAGACCTGTGTTCATATCCTAACTTTGACTTCCAGATTCATGGCAGTGGATTCTGGGGAGCATTATGGAGACAGCTTGCTCCAGCTCTTGGGAGGGAAACCATCATGGTGCCACTCAGCACTTTGCTCTGAATGAGCGTGAAGCAGCATTAGTGCTGCAGGTGGCCATACAACCTCTGCCTTCCCCAACACAGAGGACAGACATGGAGAAGTGGTCCCAACACAAAGGAGGATCAGAGGAGCCAAAATTGGCAATGTCATTGCTAGATGATACCTTCCCTCCTCCATGCACTAATGGCCTGTGGACTACTTTTGATGTCCCACCTCTATATTTGACCCTGGAGCTGATGAAAGAGATTCAAGGTGGGGAGGGAGTGGCAACAAGAGTTCTGGGGTCAGTAAATAGTAGGATTACAGGATAACATGTAGAGGTGTCCAAACAACTCAGAAGCAGATGAGCTGCTTTCTCCAGGAATATAATTTATAAGCCACAACATGGTGTGCAGAAGTGTAGTTAGTAAGGCCCGAGGCTGAAAGCCAAGTGTCCTTATGCCCCTGTGAAGAGCATTAAAATCCTACGATGCACACCCTGCAGGGGGTTATTGCACTTATAAAATGGCTCTAAGCAGGTTTTGGGAGGAGGAAAATTCGATATGGCACCTGACTATATGTTTATAGAAATTTAATGCACAGTACAGTGATGCCTTTTGGCCAATGACATTTCTAGATTTTTCTCTTGCCATTTTATAATACATGTTATAAACTGTAGATTTAATTATTCCACTGTCAACCTCCATAAAATGCTAAACATGTTACTGAGCAGTGGTGGTTAGCATTTCAGTTTCTATTGTTATGTGAAAAAATACATGTGTGCTCTAGAGCTAGAAACAAGGGACTTAGTTGTGGGAGTGCTCTTAAATAGCACCAGGAACTTCTTCAACTTAAAGCAGCTGACACAGCAGCTGAGCTTGGTGTCCTCTAACTTCAGTAGTACACTGACCAACTAGATTTACTGATGGCCAATCAAAATAAAGTACTCTGATAAAACCTAAATATTTAATCAAAATAATTGTCCAATATTTTAAGGACAATTATATAAATATTCTGTTTCATTCCCATTCAATCACACTGTCACATAAAACAGGCCACTAAGGACTGGATGAAAAATGGTACACCGCCCCTTTAAAAATGTTACGGGGCAAAGTACAAAAAGTAAATGGCACTAAATCCATTCACAGTATACATATTTATCTTAAAGTTGGTTTGACATATGCAGCACAGACTCTTCTAGGCACAGCCCTCTTCATGGCAGAAAATCTACAAAAACATGTTCGGATCTGCTTTTAGGGACTGCAGCATGTGTTCATCACGAGTCAGGATTAGTAGTCTCTGTATGCCAGACTTTCACATTGCAATTCCAAAAGTAGCTATGCCATAGTTGTGTTGCTTTTCAGTTGAAGTTACTTGTGTGTCTGCATTATTTATTTTTCATAATTGTGTGTGTGTGTGTGTGTGCACGCGCATGTGTGTGCTGTGACTTTAGATCAGATAGCATTTAGATATGAAATGAAATACTGTGATGAGGTGGACAAGTATAAAGGAATAATGCACATCAGAATGTGTGTCATGCAGGGATAATGCCACACCAGGGGAGCTGAGCACGAGGCCACAGGCTGGGTAAGTCCAGTGCCCCAGGCATGGTATTATTCCAGCATGACACACATCCTGGAGTGCAGTATTCTATTATACAATGACTATATAAATACATATATATATAGCTATATATATATATATATATATATATATGTATATATATATATATATATACATACATACATACACATATATAGATAGATACATATTCAGAATAAAAAAAATTTAAAGAATGTTTTTGCTAGTGTGGAAAAATATTTTTGTTTCTTAAAAGAAGATGCAAACAAAGAGAATGCTAAATGCAAATACAGATGCAAACAATTAGACAAGAGGTTCACAGTGCTGAGACTAGACCCATGATGCTATGCTGGAGTAATACCACGGGTCCAGTCCCAGCCTAACCAATCACAGTTAAAGATTCTTTCTTGCCATTGTATAATGCTGTGTAGACAACAGTGTTGCTAGAAGAACTTACTCCATTATAGATCATTTAGTACAGTGCTTGTGTTTAAATTCATGAGGTCACAGATTTTAATTGCCTGCTTACCTGATTGTTTGGGAGTGTGATTTAATACTGCATATTGCTCAGAGGGTAAAGGTGGCAGTGCTTCTGTTGGTACCAACTAGCAGAGCAGCAGGGACCTATCTTGTGGGGTAGTCTAATGATGGCCAGCTGCTGCTTCAGTGCAATCATGTCTCTGAAATATGGTTTGTCTTCTACTGTCTTATAAACAATTCTTGCTTTATCTGCAACTTGTACTGTGCCGTTTTACCTACAGATGTTACGCTGTCATTGATTGTCCCCCAAAAAACTTGAAATAACTACAGTACACAATTACCTGCACATCTTGGGGTCTCACAAGCATGAGGGAACCAAAAAGTTTTTGTTTTTACTCAGTTATACATATGTCTGCATGTGTAATTAACGCGTGCAATGGTTGCTGTGTATAACATGTACGCGGCCCCTTGCACTACCGGTATAGATACATAGATACATAGACAGTGTCGGCAGATAAGGGCCTATGGCCCACCCAGTCTGCCCATTTGAGCTTGTAAGTTCAGTTTGTTTTCCTAGAAGTCTGTTGCCCCTTACCCCTGACCTCCAGAATTCCTTTATGTCTATCCCATGCATTCTAAATCCTCGTGATTTTTTCGCCCCCACCACTTCCTCTGGCAGGGTGTTCCACTTGTCCACCACCCGTCTCTGTGAAGAAATTCTTCTCATGTTTCCTCTGAATCGTCCTCCCTCCAACTTCATCCCATGCCCTCTAGTCCTGGAACATCTTTTTGCTTAAAATAGTGTTTTCCTGCACCCTGTTCCTCCCTGTAAGATACTTGTATGTCTCTATCATATCCCATCTCTCCCTCCTCTCCTCCAGGGAGTACATGTTCAGTTCCTTCAACCTGTCTTCATAGGACTTGTGATGCAATCCATGCACCATCTTTGTTGCCTCCTCTGAACCTTCTCTACCCTGTCTATGTCCTTACGTAGGTATGGTCTCCAGAACTATACACTGTACTCCAGGTGGGGCCTCACTAGTGTCTTGTATAGCATAATTATGACCTCCCTTTTCCTGCTGGTGATGCCCCTGCCTATACATCCCAGCATCCTATTTGCTTTACCTGCTGCCTTGTCACACTGTTTCCCTACCTTGAGGTCATCAGAGATGACAACCCCAAGATCCCTTTCCTGCTTGGTGCATGCTATATCCTCACCCCCCAACTGATATATTGTGCCAGGGTTTTTGTGCCCCATATGCATTATCTTGCACTTCTTTGCATTGAATTTCAACTGCCAAACCCCTGACCATTCTTCAAGTTTCTGCAGGTCCTTCTCATTCTGTCTACACCCTCTGGTGTGTCTACTCTGTTACAGAGCTTTGTGTCATCAGCGAACAGTGAAATTCTGCCTTCTAGGTCCTGCGCAATGTCACTGATGAAGATGTTGAATAGGACCGGTCCCAGCACTGATCCCTGTGGTACCCCACTGGTCACTCTTCCCTCTGTGGAGTGACAGCCATTTACCACCACCCTCTGTGTCCTGCCACCCAGCCAGTTACCTACCCACCACACTACTGTCCTGCCCACACCCATATTCCTCAGTTTGTGTAATAGTCTTCTATGTGGCACAGTGTCAAAGACCTTGCTGAAGTCCAGATAGGCCATGTCCACTGCCCTCCTCTGATCCACCTCCCTAGTCACCCAGTCAAAAAATTCAACGAGGTTGGTCTGACATGACCTCCCCCTGGTGAAACCATGCTGCCTTGGGTCCTGTAGTCCATTGACAACCAGATGTTCCACTAATCTCTCCTTCAGTAGTGCTTCCATGATCTTCCCCACTACCGAGGTGAGGCTGACTGGTCTGTAGTTCCCTGCTTCCTCTTTGTTCCCACTTTTGTATAAGGGGACTACATCTGCTGTCCTCCAGTCTTTGGGTACCTCCCCTGTTTCCAGTGATTGGCTAAACAGGATAGCCAGAGGTTCAGCCACCACCTCTCTTAGTTCTTTAAGGACCCTGGGGTGCACCCCATCTGGCCCCATTGCTTTATCAACTTTATTACTTCCAGTTCCTTCAGGACCCTTTCTCGTGTAAAGGGACTTGTGTCCATTTCTGCATCATTCTCACCCTTGTACTCCCTTCAGACCCATTACTCTCCTCTTCCTCAGTAAAGACTGAGCAGAAATACCTGTTCAAATGTCAGCTTTACTGTTGTCATCCTCCACGCCCCCATCCTCCCCTTCAGTCTCACTATCCTCTCTCTTTGTCTTTCTTTTTCACTTATGTACCTGTAAAAGGTTTTGTCCTCTACCCACTGATTTTGCAATGTGTTCTTCTGTCTGAGCTTTGGCTTCCTTACTGACTTCCCTACCTCCCTTTGCTTCTCCTGGTACTTCTCCTATCCCTTCTGCCTGTGTCTTTTGTATTGCCTGAATGCAATCTTTTGGCTTTCACTTTCTTTGCTACCTCTTTGGAAAACCATAATGGTCTCCTTTCTTTTCTCTGCTAACCTGCTTAATGCATAATTCTGTTGTTCTTGTAATCCCATTTTAAATACTGCCCACTGTTCCTCAACCCCTGATTCCTGTCCCATTCCCTTAATGCCTCTTTTCAAGTATCTCCCCATTTTCCCAAAGTCTGCCACCCTAAAATCCAGGATACGTGTTTTGTGTGGTTTGGTTCTGCTCTTTCTGTGATTTCAAACCACAATGACTGGTGGTCACTGTTTCCCAGGTGTCTCCCCACTGTTACGCCCATCACACTGTCCCTGTTTGTGAGCACAAGGTCCAGTATTGCCTTCTGCCGAGTTGGTTCCATGACCAGTTGCTTGAGGAAGGCATCCTGAAGGAGTCCAGGATAAATCTGCTCCTAGTTGATGCTGCTGCTGGGATGCTCCAGTCCACGTCTGGAATATTGAAGTCTCCAACCAGTACTACTCACTTTGTCTGCCATCCTTTGGATGGCTAGCATCAGCTCCCTATCTGTTTCTTCCTCCTGGGCTGGTGGTCTATAGACCACACCTGTGCGGATGGCTGTCCCCATTTTCCTTTCCAGCTTAACCCACAGTATCTCTCCCCCATTTTGTTCCTCCTGGATCTCTGTGGCCCTTATGTCATTTTTCACATACAGTGCCACTCCTCCTCCCTTCCTGCCTGCTCTGTCTCTTCTGAATATGTTGTAGCCAGGTATGGTCATCTCCCAGTCGTGGTTATCATTACACCAGGTTTCAGTGATGGCCACAATGTCCAGGTGTGACTGTACCATGACAGCCTCCAGATCTTCCATCTTGTTGCTAAGGCTCCTGGCATTTGCACATATGGCTTTCCATGATTTGACCACCCTAGACTGTTTCACTGTTCTACTCCAGCCCCTTCCTTGGTATCTATTTCATTTCTTTGTAACCTGCTTTGAAATAAAATGCAGGTGCAATATAACATCGAATTCTGTTCTGTGCTATTCTAATATATAGCCGAGGTTTAGTAAATACAGTGCTGTGCTATCGGTCATTACACTGAGGTATGATAAAACTTCAAACCCCTTGGTCTGCTGACGTCAAATTAAGAACTTTACCTGGTGAGATAAAAAGGGCAGGTTCCCCCCAGTCAAGTCAACATGAGATGCTGTTCTGAAACAAGACCATCATAAAGCTACTACCACCAGACGTCACTTGGCAATACGTTCTCACAGAGCGCACTGCAGAAGCCAAAATGTTATGTTATGGATGTATCTCCCATTTGTAGGTTATGAGATAGTGCTGATACCTTAAGGGTGCAAGTGAGACCACTCTTACATTGGTAAGAGAGGTCTCCATGGCAGTAAAAATACAGTCAGCTTGAGGCCAAATAGCTTTAGATTTCAGTTCGGCCCTAAGCCAACTCCTCAAGTAGAGTACTGCTGGATGCAAGGTAAAACCAAAAGAAAAGTTTTCTTGGTGTCATCGACGAAGCAGTGAAAACCAAGTTTGTACTTTTGCACACTATCATCCAGCAAAAAGCACACATGTTACAAACAACCTCAGGTACAAGAGTGACCTCTGTGGAACTCCACAACAGAGTACAGTAGTCGAACATGCGTGACCTCCAAATGAGTACACCGTCAGCACATGCTCAGAAAGGTCTGTTTGTAAGGAATGGGATGCAAATCGTACCAATCTGGACAACTTCCCAAGTTTCTGAGATAATCTGTTAACACTTGTTCACTGGTGTCAAATGCTTCAGAGAAATCAAAGCTGATCAACAGTAAGAACTCCACATTGCATAAAGCACAAAAATAGTCTGCACTGGGATAGTGGTGCCACAACTAGTCCAAAGCACTCTCAAAACAGAGTAAGTCAGGCACTCACCATCTTGATTATTTATCTATTTATTTAGTTTTTGTTAACCGGGTGAGTACACTAGCCAGACAATGACTATTTTCAGGCATGACCCGGGAGAGTACAAAAAGAGTGGTAAGACAGGTACATTACATCAGCGCAGGAACATCATGCACAGTACAGTAGTTGCAGGTATTGCTGAACAGTAAAAGTAAATACAAAACGGTAAACGTAGTATACAATCAGATAGGACATCGTGCACTCACACTGGAGTAAACAGCAGTTAACAAGGTGACAGATATATTGGGAAACATAACATAGTGCAGCAGTAAATATAGGTAAGGCAGCAGACAATAGCAAGTGATGCAGATTGCAGGTATAGCTAAATTAGGAAAAAAAGAGGAAGAAAAAAACATAAATAGGAAGGAACTATTAATTGACATGCAAGGCTCCAAACTGTTATAGAAGTGCTGCAAATGTCACTTTGTTGTGAATCCAAAAACATTAAAAAAAAATCTTAAAAATGAACTGAAGCTGTCCCAGTGGCATGGGGGGCTGATGTACTGGTGCCTTACCTCCTGCCATGCCGGTGACCCGTGTTCACAGTGCGAGCAGGATGCTGGAGATCAGCTGGAGAGGGAGAACATCAAGCACCTGTAGGACAGCTCTCCTCTACCAGGGAGGGTGGCTTGGTAGTCCTGCTGAATGGTTGCCCCCCAGATGGAGACCAAAGGGCAGAATGGGTCAAGGACCCCAATGAAGAGAGGTTGATGTGGGACTCTACAGCGTGTGTACATATCCATATATGCACATTGACATGTTGCACCCCAGCAACGGGGGGAAGAGGGAGGAAAAACAGGTGAAAAACACCTGATGGTGGGATGACAATCAGTCCCCCCACACACATGCTCTGCAAAGGTGGCCAGGCACAGACACAGTCCTGTGGCAGAGGACAATGGTAAAGGCAAGTCCTGGAGGAGTTGGGTGACAGAGCTGGGGTGGGTCGATCAGATGGGAGGGGCCGTTGGGGAGACCATGAGATAAACTACATGTGGAAAAAAACGACAAAAAACTGAAAGACATCCTGCTGCTCATGTGATGTGTATCGGACTTCTCTTGCTCCTTTCTCAGAAGCTGCTTTTATTAATACCCATCTCCTTACTTCAGACACCCAGTGATGCCACAATATTCAAGCTGTGCATTCGTAGTAGTTAATTGTTAATAAAAGAATTCTTTGTCACAGTGTTTTTTATTGATGCACAGAGTTTTTATTGACACATGTATTTAATAAAGACTTTCAGTGTCATTATGATGCCACTGGGTATCTGATGTAAATAAAAGCAGCCTTTGAGAAAGGATTGAGAGAGATCCGAAATGCATCAGGTGTGCAGCTGGACATCTCATTTCATTTTTAAGATATTTTTTAATATTTTTAGATTCATAATAAAGGGATGTTTGCATCACTTCTATAACAATTTGGAGCCTTGTGTATCAATTAATCAAGGTGGTAAGTGCCTGACTTTATCTGTTTTCAAACTCTGCCTTGTATCTCAAGGTGATGTCATTGTGTATTTTCTTTTTGTCTGAGCATTAGTTCTTTTAAGGGGGTATCATACTGAGAAGACAGTCATGTACTATTGTTGAAGATGATTGGCACCTCTTGCAAGACCCTGTGGGTTATTTTTATCTACTATTTCTTGCCCTTATTTGCTGCAATTCATTCTGCTCTGTGAGTCAACTCCTGCACTGATGCCCTTGAACTTGTCCCAGTTGCTTCCTTGGTGATACCCATTGGTAGCGGATGCTTCACCTCCTGTAGTATCTGATATGTTGGTAGAGGCTTCCTGGACAGGAGGTGAGACACTGACATATAAGCAGTAGGGAGGGCTTCATTCTATGACATTTGACCCTTATTCATAGGCTCTTGGCCCTCTATGTGAGCCATCCCCAGCTGCACGTGATCTATGCCAGGGAAAAGCATGATGTTATGTTGTCACTGACAGTGTCCAAGCTGCTCCAAGACCATTTGCATCAGGTACTTGAGTAGTGGAACAACCGCCTCGCACCCCTTGAGTCTGAACACAGTGCCTTTTGCAGAGACCTCCAAATGCCTTCAATCTTGGTATTGGAGTTGGGTGCAGAACATGGACCTTGGTGTTACAAGTGGTAGGGCATCTCATTGCCTCCACCTCAACTAGATTGGGTTCTGTCATAATTTTCAGTGTACAGACATCACCTAGAATGAATTAAATCATAAAGTCATTCCTGACCCAAAACTGCAAATCGAAGTCAAAGGTGTACATGCTGTGCTTACTACACCTTGCTGGTAACATTTAAATACCAGCATTTGTGACTCCATTTCTCAGGTCTAAAGCTTTAAGTTCCAACCAAGATATGCTCAGTGGGAAGTGTAGAAAGTTTTCATTTACTTGTAGAGTTGATTCCAAAATTTAACTACTTCTCGGTATACACATTTTTGAATAATGTATGGACAGCCATATACAAAAAGACTGTATTTCCATCAGGGGTTGAGATGGCAGAGACCTTCTGAACAAAGACTGAGAGGTCCTTGGTGTCATCTGAATTCCAAAATGAAGGTTTAGCTGAGTTATGCACAGTTGTCCATATATTAGTTTTTATAGTGTATAATTTACCATGTTAGTATTTATTGTTAGGAAATGAATTGGGAAAATACTTACTGTAAACCTGATTTGCCGATGGCCTTCTGATGCCACGTTTATGTATCAACACAACCCTCCTAAAAAAGGGCCCAGTACCACCTTGTCCCATGAGCACTTATATCCATGTGCTGATTTTCAAATTCTTGTTTTTGCATGCAATACCATTTTTCTCCATTTCAAAAGTCAAAAAAAAAAAATAATTCTGACACTTTAAATGTCTTACAAAAATGTGGTGATTTTTAACTTGAATTCTTATTGTTCTCTATTTTTTGCCTCTTCTTGTATTTTCCAATTGCACTTTATATTTGAAAAAAAATAATCTTACTGCGATCTACCAGCCTGCCCACCCACATGGCTTCCCACTCTCTTTCTCACTCACAACTTCCAACACTCACTTGTAAGGTCATATCTGACCCTCGTGCACACTTCCAGATTGAGTCACCATTTACCTTATCTGCTGCTGGTCCCCACAACATTCCCGCTGTTCTTCTAGGTTCCTGTGCCTATGCATGCTGCAGCTCTCTTTGGTACTGCTGGTCCCCACAACATTCCTGCTGTTCTCCTAGGTTCCTGTGCCAATGCACACTGCAGATCTCATTGGTACTGCTGGTCCCCACAACATTCCCGCTGTTCTCCTAGGTTCCTGTGCCAATGCACAATGCAGATCTCATTGGTACTGCTGGTCCCCACAACATTCCTGCTGTTCTCCTAGGTTCCTGTGCCAATGCACACTGCAGATCTCATTGGTACTGCTGGTCCCCACAACATTCCTGCTGTTCTCCTAGGTTCCTGTGCCTATGCATGCTGCAGCTCTCTTTGGTACTACTGGTCTCCACAACATTCCCGCTGTTCTCTTAGGGTCCTGTGCCAATGCACACTGCAGATCTCATTGGTACTGCTGGTCCCCACAACATTCCTGCTGTTCTCCTAGGTTCCTGTGCCTATGCATGCTGCAGCTCTCTTTGGTACTGCTGGTCTCCACAACATTCCCGCTGTTCTCTTAGGTTCCTGTGCCAATGCACACTGCAGGTCTCATTGGTACTGCTGGTCCCCACAACATTCCCACTCTTCTCCTAGGTTTCTGTGCCTATGCACACTGCAGATCTCTTTGGTACTGCTGGTCCCCACAATGTATCTGCGGCACTTGTTGCTCAGCACACTGCAACTCTCTCACTGCTAGTTGCACATATCTGCTCCTGATCACCATCACACTAATGATATATTGGACTTGCCTTAAAATATTAACAGTTAAAATAAAATCAAACAAGCATTTGTCAATGCCGAATGTTTGCTTGCTGGCATTAGCAGTGGAAGTGCAGGAGTTTGACAGATGCAGTATAGGAATGGCAGTGAAATATTGAACTGATGCCAACTCCACCCCCACCCTGCAGAGATGGACAGGCATTGGGGTGTGGCTTTGGGTCGTCGCTCATGACAGTCACAGCATTTCATCTCACCCTACCATGCAGACACTGACAAGTGCCGAGGTGTGCCTTGGGGTGTTTGTGCTTTACATTCACCCCATTCCATAAGGAAACACACTGAAATGGGTGCAGTATAGGAGAATGGGGTGAACTCTGGGGCCAAAGGGTCCAAGGTGCACCTCGATGCCTGTCACTGACTGCAGGGTGGGGTTGGGGGTGGAATGGTGTGAGCATTACAGCCCACAATCCCAAGTCACACCCATGACCCCTATCAGTCTTTAATGAGTAAGCATTGCAGTTGGAAACCCTAACTCCCCGGGCGTTTGTTGGTATTTTCACTCCAAATTTTCAACATGGGCTTTTTTATGACCCCACCTAATGAACAGTGGCACTATCAGTTCATTAGTCGAAAAGTGATTTTGCACAGTGACTGCGCCATTTGGCACCACAGGTGCGAAAACACATATCAGGTAGGATGTGAAAATGACACCTGTATTATTCATGAGGAGGTGTAAACAAATGACAAATGTGGAAAATCTGGAGTGAAAATATGAAAAATTTATGAAGTCATGAGCGTGCATTGAAACTGTGCAACGCAAACCTGTAATGCAATTATTTTGGGTATTTTTTAACCAAATTTTCAACATAGGCATTTTGGGACCTCTGCTCATGAACAGTTGCACTGTGATTTTGTTAATCTGTCCTGAAAGTTGATTTCCCACAGCGACCGTGCCATTGAGTGCCAGACGTGCGGAAACACATTTCGGGCAGGATGTGAAAAATGTCAGCTGTACTGTTCATAAGTAGGTGTGAAAAAATGGCAATGTTGAAAATCTGGAGTGAAAATATTAAAAATTGTCAAGCTATGAGCGTGCATGGAAACTGCGCAATGCACACCTGTACCACAGTCATTTTAGCTAATTTTTTTTCACTAAATTGTGACATAGGCTTTTTGGGACGTCCAATTCATGAACAGTGTCCCTGATTGTGAGATTCCAAGGTGATTCCGCAGTGACCGCAAAATCACCTTTGGGACAGAATAATGAGATGACACAGTATATGTATCATGAGGTGGGGTCCCAAGAACCCCATGTTGAAAATTTGGAGCCAAAATTCAATAAAATGTCTGAGATATCCACCTAAGTTGACCCTTCCCCCCACCGATGCCATTATACAGCTTACCAGCATTTCTTCATTTTGCAGTTCAGCTTTGAAGAGTCCAGACGTGGTCCCGCTCCACCCAAATTTGCAGTGCCAGATCTCTTGAGGTAAGTATGGGGTGAGGGGGGTGTGGGGAGGTGGAGTGTGCAGAGGGTAGGTATGGGTTGGGGAAGGGGGCGCCGTGCACAATGAAGGACTGTTTTCTTTTTTTCAGGTACAAAAAAAAAACAGATGTCGTGGGACAGTTTTCTTTCTTTACAGGTGAAATGAAACAAATGTTGGGCACACTGGGGTGGGTTCCCAGTGTGCTCCATGACTTTCAGGGGGGGAGTGTTGGCCACACCTGGGTGAGCTCCCATGGTGGTGGGGTAAGAACACACTGACACAGTCAACTTTCTGTGAGCAGCAGCACACTGGGGTGGGCTCCCACTGTGCCACACAATATAGGGAGGTGGGGGTCATGCTGACATGGGGATTGCACCCCTGATGTCAGCTTTGCCTGGGGATTATGTGACAGTGGATGCTGCCGCCATGTTTATTGAAATGTTTCACCAGGAAAGGCACATACAGGAGGTGTGTAATCTGTGCCACTGCATGATGAGCTTGCTTCTGATTGCAGCGGCACCTTTCTTTCAAGTTGTGGCACTTTACATAATTCTTGCATCGGTGCTAGCATGCTGGCTAATTGGGGAATGAGGGACACATCTACTAAAGCGTGCCCTACATTTGCCAACACTGACACACCTCTCACTGTGCTAATACTACCACAAGATGTTGCTTGTGCCTGCACAAGTCAACATAAAAATGGCCCACAGGTCTCCTCACAAAGGTGTAGCAGCCCTGGAAAGCTTCACTACTGCCTCTTGCCCCTCCCACTACCCCCTGTTAAAATCAGCCAGTAACAAGATGCACAGTGCTGCAACCAGACACAGCAGCCCACAAGAGGGGAATATTTAGGGCACTGGATTTCCAGAAAGCAGTGAATGGACTCCTTGGGTTGGGGGATCCCACTAGACAGCAGGAACTTAACTTGGGAAGAAGGTGGTTGAGGGTACACTGGACTGCCAGAGAGCTGGGCCATCAAGCTCAAAAAGCTCACTAGGGTAGAGGGTGTAAGGGATGAAGCTTCCAGATGGGATGCCCTTGTGCACCAGAGGCTGACTGACTTGCAGAATGACACTGTGCAATGTAACTAGTATGATGTCATACTGGAACCCAGTCACAGCCACAGCCTAGCATATTAAAGGGCGTCAACCCCTTTTTCACTCTCTAACATATGGATCAGTGCTTTTCAGCATGCATCTGTTGTGGGGGGGGCACTTTCCCCTTGAGACACGCGCCTACTCTTCAGGGTATAGTGCTAGCAGATAACATCACAATGGTGCATTCAGTTTCCTCCCATTTTGTGCCACCAGCCTACAGATAGAGAATGGAGTGCATGGTGTCTGTGACACTTACGAAAACCATAGAGTGCTCCAGTAAACGGGATCTACATGGATAGAAGTTATGTGGGATGGTACACAAAAAGTTGTTCTTTTCTTTATTTAATACATCACTATTTCCCAATAAACATTTCCTTGAAAAATGACCACTTTAGCTATTGATGACTATGTGAAGCACCATCTCCTTCAACAGTCTAAGTTATAAGACTACAAAAACAAACCAGATTTATGTGTAAAGGACAGCAGTGTAGTTAGAATGAAACTGGAAGAAAAGTGCCGTCATTGAAATTCCAGTGTGGTAGGTGCATGTGTTTTTGTACTCTTTAACCTTAGCAATCATTCATAGGTGTGAGGAGATTGTGGCAACTTGGATACATCAGAATATGGAATTTTCTGAATTGGAAAAATAAGAAACAACCCATTAGAGGGCATAGGTTTATGGAAAGTTAATCCACGTCCCAGGTGCATTGTGGGGCTGAGTTCCTTCAACCACCCCGGAAGTGCATTCATTCTTCATAAACCCATGTTCTGGAGTGGGTTGTTCCACTTATTAAATGGGTAACTTTATTTTAAAAATGTATCTAAATAAATATAAAAAAAACTATTTCTACATACATTTTTAATAAAATAGTTATTTTGCCTACTGGAATTAACTGCAGTTTGTGTCCTGCTTTTTACTTTGTTGTCCTAATGAGGATACCAGAGTTGTAGTTTTTCAACGTCGACAGCTCCTCATACTCCCCCTGAATCAACCACTTTTGCAGTTTGCCATTTCTGTTACAGTTCTTATAAAAACATTACTGAGCACCTGAAGCATACTTGCGAGGTTCCCCCGACCCATCATTTACATGTAGTTCCAGCTTGCCAGATGTCACACCCATGCAGTTCCCAGCTAACAAGACTGCTGCAAGACCCCCTCCACCCATTCCACACACAGAGCTGCATCGTAGTTCAGCAACTGCACTTTGTAAAACCCATCTGTTAATGCAGCACCATCTGTCAGTGCTTGCCAGTACTTCAAAGGACAATCTGGAGCCCATACAGGTAAATACTTTTTCTGTTAATACAGCGGCAACAATAACTCTGGAGAAAAATGGCTGCCAAAATGTTTTCTTACTATTTAGTGGTGCACTGGCAACTGTGGTCAGACAGTCACTAGGTGGAATGTCTGACTTTGGTGATGACTGTATTAATTGAGAATTAATGCATGGTCACATGATGTGCTTTAGCCAATGATGTTTGTACTTTCTTCCTATCCATTTTATACGGCCATTTTGTCTACACTGGATTGTCATATTTGCAGATTGATTTCAGTCCACTTACCTCCTTCATTTGTCTTCAGAAGGGTATCAAATTAGATTAACTTAAACCTAGTTATAGAGGTTTCCTGAATAGCCTCCTTTGCATCTTAATTCTATGTGTTGATTATGCTTTGGGTAGAAACATTTTGCCAAGATTGTCCATTTACTCCCAGTTTCCAAAATTATTAGATTCTGTCCTCTAGGATTAGATTATATGTCACCTAGGTTTGGGCCTCTGTACTATAGTTAAGAATTTATGGTGTCAAAGCACTGTTTATCTGCCAACAGAATCTATGTTAATTTGGAAAAATTATAAAACACAATGAAGTAGTAGATACTGACACCCACCGCAATACTATGTTCAGCAAATAATTTGTTTATTCCATCTTTCGTGATTTCATAGTTTCACAAGCACATTCAATAACTACCAACATTTTACTTGCTGTCTGGAAGCTTTTCAAGGGTTGTGGCCCTGTCATAAATATATGTATGATATATATATATATATATATATATATATATATTATATATATATATATATATATATATATATATATATATATATATATATATATATATATATATATATATATATATATATATATATATCTCTCTATCTCTCTCTCTCTCTCTCTATATATATATATATATATATATAAAATAGGGATGAGTCGTGTCCCTATAGTTGTGGTTGAGTAGGCACTTTAATGTTAAACCCATATTTTTACACATTAATAACTTTGCAACTGTTCAATGGATTTGCACGACATTTGGAACACTTGATTTGCTGCGGTAGATCTCTTGATTTGCCAAATTGTGTTTGGGCTGGACGTATGGGTTTTGCACAGTGAAGAGCTGCAAAACGCATTTTTCACCACTTTTGACAGTTTTTTGCCCATTACGCTGTAACCACACTATGTGGTGTTTTGGTCTGAAATTTGGAACGTAGAAAGCGTTTGAGTCAGAGAACAATCCAGCATTAGATTTGTTAACAAATATTAATCTGTTCCAAAGTTATTTCATTTTTAATTTTTGGGTTCTGAGCACGCTCAGTTCACTCTAAGATTTATATGTATGTTTTGCGAAAGAGGATTGGGCTCACGGTCAAAAATTTTGTCAGCTCATGAAAGGGGATTTAAAAAATACCCATCTGTCGGAAAAAATTTCTTGCCCGCGAGCTGCCATCTTGTTTCCATTTTTTTCCCCCAAACAAAATCTTATAGCTTTCTCCACAGGTGACTTCTTGTTGCAATAAGGCATGGGTTTTGTTCAGAGTGGTGCCCTATACAAACCTATACCTTTGGTTTGCTTTGTTTTGGCCCAAAAACGTCCATTTCAAATTTTGAAATTCTTTGTCTGTGACTTGCTTCTGATCCCCTTTCGTGAGCTGACAAAATCCCAGTCCACCAGTTGATCCCCTTTTGCGAGGCTACAAAATCCTTGACCATCACTTTGTGACCAGATAGCCCTTCTTGCAAGCGAGGATTGATTTGACGGTCAAGGATTTAGCTGCCTCACGAAAGGGGATCAGCTAGTGGACTGGGATTTTGTCAGCTTGTGAAAGTGGATTAGTTTTTTGACCCCTCTTTCATGAGTTGACAAATCCCCATCTCAAGTAGCTGACAAAATCGCAGGTCCGCCACTCCTGATCCCCTTTCGTGAGGCAGCTAAACTTTAACTGTCACTTAGGGACCAGATGCCCAAAATCTGATGGTCAAGAATTTCTCACAGATGGTGATTTTGACAGCTCATGAGCAGGGATTGATCTGACTGGTGGGGATTTTGCTACCTCACGAACTAGGAATTTTTAAACTTTTAAAAACTTTCCCACTGACGGTTTGGTCTTTTGACTTGAAATTTGCATGGTGTTAAGGGGACGCCCCAGAGATGTGAATTATGCTATTTAGGTATTGAAAAGTTAATTGGTTCCATAGATATGCCATCACAATTTTTTAGATTTTTCCCATAGGATAACATTGTGGCACCCACTGCGGCTTTTGGCACCCGTATCTCGAAAACAAAGTGAGATACAGATTTTTCGCTGCTTATGGTGACTTAAGCCATTGAAACAAATTTGGAAATCATACATTACACCTGCAGTGGAATTTGTTTCCTAGGTTGTGCAGTTACTGAGATATTGACAAATTAGTGTCACAAGGGTTCCAAGGGTGCCTTTTCAGTGATATATCTCAGAAGCCATGTGAGATATGATTTGTTTAACTTGTCTTGTGTGGAGGTCGTGCTGTCATGATTACAATGACACCTGAATTTTTCCTAGCTGCTACAGTTGCAGAGATATTGGCAAATTAGTGTTACAAGGGTTCTTTGTCCTATAGGGCTGTTGTATAGAAACATAGAAACATAGACTTTGACAACAGATAAGGACCGCTTGGCCCACCTAGTCTGCCCATTTCCCTACCTGCAGGCTAAGCTGCAGATCCTAGTTAACTAACAGCCTATTTCTTCCTACCCCCAACAAAACTTGCCTTATGTCTGTCCCTGCATTCATGAATTCTCCCATAGTTATAGACCCCACAACCTCCTCAGGAAGGCTGTTCCATGCACCCACCACCCTCTCTGTGAAAAAATACTTCCTCACATTGCCCCTGAGCGGCCCCCCCATCTTTAAATTGTGTCCCCTTGTCTTTGCACACCTCTTTTTCTGAAAGATGCTAACCTCTTGGACTTTGTTGATTCCACTGAGGTACTTAAAAGTTTCTATCATGTCCCCCCTCTCCCTCCTTTCCTCAAGGGAATACATATTAAGCTCCTTTAGTCTCTCCTCATATGGCTTCTCTTGCAGACCCTGCACCATTTTAGTTGCCCTCCTCTGGACTGCCTCTATCCTGTCTATGTCCTTGCAGAGATGGGGTCTCCAGAACTGGCGCAGTACTCCAGATGGGGTCTCACCAACTGTCTGTACAGAGGGATAACAACTTCCTGTTTTCTGCTGGTGATGCCTCCTATACATCCCAGTATCACCCCAGCCTTCCCTACTGCCTTCTCACTTGCTTGCTAACCTTAAGGTCATCTGATATGATTACCCCAGGTCTCTTTTTTGTTGTTACTATCTCCCCATTGTGTAATCTTCCCTGGGTTTTTGTTTCTCAGGTGCATTATTTTGCACTTCTTTGCATTGAATCAAGCTGCCATATTTCTGACCATTCCTCCAACCTTGCCAAGCCCCTTCTCATCCTTTCCACACCTCCTTGAGTATCAACCCTGTTGCAGATCTTTGTGTCATCTGCAAAGAGGCATACTTTTCCTTCCAGTCCCTCTGCAATGTCACTTATAAAGACATTAAAAAGGACTGGACCCAGTACTGAACCCTGCTGTACCTCACTAATAACTCCTCTTTCTTCAGAGTGGACTCCATTGACAATTGCCTTCTGTGTCGTGTTGTCCAGCCAGTGTTTTATCCAGGCTACCACCCTGGGACCCACTCCTAGGCTGGTCAATTTGACTATTAATCTTTTGTGTGGGACTGTGTCAAATGCCTTGCTAAAGTCTAGGTAGTCCATGTCCACAGCCCCTCCCTGGTCTACTACTTTGGACACCCAGTCAAATAAATCAATTAGATTCATCTGACTTGACCTTCCTGCTGGGAACCCATGCTGCCTTGGTCCTGTGCCCCACTGGCCTCTTGGTACTCTACAATTCTTTCCTTCAGAAGTGATTCCATCACTTTCCCTACCACAGAGGTCAAACTGACAGGCCTGTAGTTTCCTGCCTCTGTCTTAGTCCCACTTTTCTGAAGAGGAATAACATCTGCCTTCCTCCAGTCCTCAGGTACCACACCATCCTCCCATGATTTCTTAAAAAGGGTAGTCAGTGGTTTCACTAGTTCTCCCCTTAATTCTTTTAGAATTCTGGGGTGAATTCCATCAGGCCCCATTGCTTTGTCCACCTTCAGTTTTAGGAGTTCTTTCATGAACCATTTCTTCTGTGAAAGGACTGGAATCGACTCCCCTATCCAGAGTGATTCTGTTAATTGGATTAGGCACCTCCCCCTACTCCTCTTTTGTGAATACTAAGCAAAAATATTCATTCAGTATCCCCACTTTTTCACTGTCCCTCTCTACCCAGCCACCGTCCATTCTATTCAGCCTCTCTATCCCTCCCTTTGTCTTTCGCTCCCTGATGTACCTATAAAAGGTTTTATCCCCTTGTTAACCGAGTTGGCTATCTTTTCCTCAGTTTGGTCCTTTGCTATTCTGACTTCCCTCCCTGCTTCCTTCTGCCTTAACTGGTACAGTGCTCTGTCCTGCTCCTTCTGTGTTACCTTATACTTCCTGAATGCTATCTTTTCTCCTGACCTTCCCTGCCACCTCTTTGAGAACCGTAGTGGCTTTTTCTTTGTTTTGATTTGTTTATTTGCTTCACACAAAGGCTTGTTGCTGCTGTGATGGCAGTTTTGATGTTTCCCCATTGATGCTCCGCCCTCCTTCTAGCCTGTTTGCTTAGTGCTTTCTAAGGCACTCTCCCATCTTGCCAAAGTCAGCCCTCCTGAAGTTCAGTACTCTCACTTTTGTATGGCTTGACTCTGTAGCTGAGTTTATCATGAACCACACTGTTTGGTGGTCACTTGCTCCCGGATGGCTACCTACTTCAAGATCTGAGATACTCTCACTGTCCCCATTTGTGAGTATGAGGTCTAAGATTGCTCCCTCATGAGTGGGTTCCAAAACTAGCTGTCTGAGGCATGCCACCTGTAGGGGATTGAGAACGGCCCTGCTCTTGGACGTGGCTGCAGCAAATGTGCTCCAGTTAACATCTGGCATATTCAGGTCTCCCATCAACAATATCTCCCCTTTCTCTGCCATCCTAAGAATGCCTTCTATCATATTCTTGTCCATTCCTTCCCCGTGACATAGGGGTCTGTATACAACCCCCTGTGTGGATTGTGATGCCATTTCCAGTCTAAAGGTGATCCACAGTGCCTCCTCTCTTCCCTGTTTACTCTTGGCTCCGTAGTTATGTGTAAGTGGGAGCATAGATCCCAGATGGCCTGCACTCCCACAGATGCATATCATTATGCAGAAATGGACAGCTTGTTGGGAGAGCGGGGCCCGAACCAACACATGCTATTTACTAGTTATATTACACTTTTCCAAAAAGTAAGGAAATTCATTGCAAAAAAAAACTGTTTAATGCATCAGTTATGGTTAAAGCAACACAAATGAGGAAATGAGATATTAAGATTAAGCCCCTGCCCCCCCAACCCCCATCCTCCACAGACAAAAAAGACGCCAAGGTGTGCTATGGGGTCGCGAGGCATAACTCTCATCCCATTCTCCTTTACTGTAGCATGTCAACCTGTTTACACATGGAATGGGGTGAGAGATGGGCCTCATAACCCCACGGCACACGTCGGCATCTATTGGTCTGTGGAGGATGAGGGGTGTGGTGATGGTAGGGGTGTTAGGGGCTCAACCATAACATCTCATTTCCCCATTTTTGTCACTTTAACCATAAATTATGCATACAATGAAGTTTTTTGCAATGAATATATATATATATATATATATAGATATTTATATATCTACACACACAGTGTCAGTTTCAATACATAGCTGTTATTTAATTACTTTCAATATACAGTCAAGTAAGGTGATTCAATCAGACAAGGTATTTCTGAGCAGCTTACCAAGTGATGCAGGCTTAGGTGTTTCTAACTGAAGTGGTCTCTTGTGTACAAACTCTATGCATTCTTCTCCTTGCATTGCAACAATGCCATTATCAGCAATGCTGAGACAAAGGAGCTGTCTTCCTCTTGCACTGCTCCATGACAGCAGGATCTTCCTCCACATTAAGCATGTGTATGACCCTCGCTGATGTGATGATTTCATCACATTCTGGTGTGCTCCAGCTGCAAATACACTTGAACCACACAGAGTAGTGTGTCAGCTGAATTATCAAACCTCTTCAAAGCTTTAAAGATTTCTATTAGGTCACCTCAAAGCACCCTTCTTCCAGAAAGATTAAGCCCGACTTCATCAACAGGACAGGAAAGGAAAGGAAATGAATTATTTAACCAGCAAAGGCACAGTAAGTCAGAACTTGATTCCAGATGCAACCCGGGAGCAAAAGGAAGTTAAGTGACTTGCATGGGGTCACAAAGCATGCAAGTGGGGGCTGATAGGACTCAAACCTAGGTCTCTAGGTTTGCATCTCAGTGCCCTTAGCCACTGTGCCTCACTGCCTCCTAACTGTCCAAACTACTGAACTGTCCATGCTGCTCTAGATGGAAATAATCAATGGTTTATATAATAACAAAATCACAACTTTTGATTCATATTTTCACACTCTCTTTTTATTGAACCTCAAATCCTGGTTGCTTTATTCACCACTCACATGTGCTTTGTTTAGGGTTTTCAAGGTCTTTTCCACAATAACTCCCAGATACTTTTCCTAGTCGGAGTGCTGCAATACTGATCACTTATAGACACATTCCCTTTCCTGTTTCTTTACACACAGACTAATAATGCAACATCTGTTAACATTAAATATACAATAATGGATGGGGAAGTGTGCTTAATGAAAAATTAATGGTTGCCCAAAGTGTGGGATGCTGCATTAACCCAGAGGGCAAAGCCCTCACTATTGTCTGTAACTCGAACCATGGCAGCATTGGCAAACTCTGATGTTCTACCGTTACTACTGTGTTCCAATCACTTCTCTAATTTTTATCAAGAGAGGTCCCACAAACTAACCCCTGGGACTGTCCTCTGATAACCTGTTTCCAGACAGAGAGGCTACCATTTTTCAGCATTTCTGACGCAAGTAAATATTTTATTGTAAAAGCAAATTAAAGATATATCTCATTATATAAGTAATTATGCATTCCAAAGAACAGTCTGTCTTTTTTGTAGTTGAAACATGCCATATGTGTTGCAGTGCTTGCGGGTGCACTGCTGAGAAGCCCAGCCCTTTTTTTTTTTATTTCATAGATCGGATTTACAAACCTTTGAGTCAGAGACTCTTTTACAAAGGTACCTCGTCGCAGGGAGGGGGGACAAACATATTTGTGTGGCAAGACATTGGTTAACAATACAGGTGAGATACAAAGGAGTATACAGCAAGGCATTGCAGTGACCAAAACAGGTGAGATACAGCAGAGCGGAACAACAAAAACAAAATAACACAAAACAAGAAAAAAAAAACAACAAATACAAGACTGATTAGCAACCCTGTGGCACACGCAGGGTACTGTGTGTGGTGTGCAGACTACAGCAACCAATTCTAAGTAGGCTAGGACGTATGTAGTACTAGCGGGGCAGATGGGTTCAGAGGGTGCTCTAGGAAAGCACTATTATGGACAAGTACAGCTCCAATTGTCAGTGAGGTATTTGCGTAGTGCTATTTTAAAGGGGCCAGTTTTGGGGATGTTTGTGATGTGAGTGGGAAGGGAGTTATACCAAGTGGGTGCTCTGTGGTGAAAGGACCTTTGGCTGAGTGAGGTCCTAGCTCTAGGCACCTGGAAGGTGGCTTTGGTTGCATTGCAGGTGACCACGGGGTGGGAGGCCCGTTGAAGGGGTGTGGTGACACCTGGGGGGCAAAGCCCAAGTAGAGCCTTTTTTGCCAATATACAGGTGTGGTGTTGCAGTTGTTCATCAAAGCTGAGTATGTTTGAGGCAGAGTAGAGTAGACATGTGTGAGTTCTGCTGTGGGCACCGGTCAGGAGCCTACAGGCTTTGTTGATAGAGGTCTGGACTTTGGTGAGGGCAGTGGGGTCGGCAGCTGTATAGGTAGGGAGTCCATAATCCACCAATGACAGAATGGACGAAGTGATAGCAATTCTCAGGGCAAACTCAGGAAGGCAGTCTTTATGGTGGTAGATGAGACCAATCTGGGCATTCATGGCCAATGACAAAGCATTTAGATGGGTGTGGAAGGTGAATGCCAAGTCGAAGGTGATGCCCAGGTATTTGTATGCTGATACCTGTTCAAGGGGGTGGAGTGTGCTGGGGGTGATGTGAAGGGGAGCATTTTTGGAGTTGAGGATTGCTAAACCAAACTTCTGGATGCTTACAGAAATTAAATGCTGAGGAAAGGAAAATGCTGGAGAGTCTCCTTGCATGATGCTTGTTAAACCATTAACCCTATTTACACAGCGTTTTCTCATTTGAAGTAAAACTGCTTCCTCTTGCAGCATTCTCAGATCAATTACCAAGCAGCAAGCAATCGAAAGGAGACAACTTACTACACCAACAGCTGTAACTATGCACGACAGGGGCTGCAGCCCTTCCCTGCATGGCTGGAAAGAGATTGTGACTGTGTGGAGAAGGGAATGAGGGTCCCCTGCAAATGGCCCCCAGGGGCAAGCAACCCCCACAAACTAGGATGCAAACTTTAGCGATGCCCACGGTTTGTGGAATGTAGAACTGTTACAGGCAAGTGGTGGTGGTGGTGGTGGGGCAGGGGGTTGATTAGTTATGAAGAGGCAGAGAGGAACTGGAGTGTGATACAGACCACTGTGTAACTGCTGTGTGTGAAAGCTAGGAGTGGGGGCACTGAGACAATGGAAGGGCAAGAGGTCCAGTAACTCCAATTCGATATCAGGTCTGACACAGAGTTACTGTAGGCAAGGAATGGGCAGAATGGCCAGACAACAAATCTTTGTTTATAGTCAGAATCTATATCAATGTATATGGTCTTTAAAATATTTACTATTGTAGTGACAAATGAAGTCATTTAGTGTTCTCAGCAACCTTAATTACAATTACTGAAGAAAGGAAAAATTAATATATTGATTCTTGGATTTTTTTTCTGGTCTTATTCTCCAGAGCAATTCATTTGTTTTTGTACAATCCAGCTGCACATTTATAGAATTTTAAAATGGTTCTACTTATTTTCAGATTTTTTCTTTGTATAAAATGAACTTAATTTCACAACACATATGCTACACAAAAGGTAGAAGTTAAAACTGTTATGTTTTGCCACATCACAATACAAATATTTAAAGTACCTTAGCTTCATTTGAGAAAAGCAAACTCACAGATATTCTCAGGTTTGTTTTCTGACAGAAATGAAGCGGATTCTTTCGTGCTCAAGAAGTGTAACTTAACATGTCAGGTAGCATTTTTTTCCTGCAAGCCAAAGTCTTCCAATGAAACTTACAGACATGAAACAGTGAACAATAGCTCAGGGAGAACAGACTCTGTCCTACAGCACCACACTTTAGTTCTGCACCTGAGAACACAGAAACTTTGGAATGGAAATGTATCCGGCAGCTATTTTGTTAACTAAGACTGGCAAAGTTTTAGAATTTTTTTCCTTGGTGATGAGAATTTTTAATGGAACCCTATGAGCAGGGGAACAGATTTTCAGAACATCTGGAAATGATATCTGGCTGCATCAGCAAATCTCAAAACGTTGTTTGTGTCCTATCTACAGTACTTTTTTCCAGGGATATCATCGGAATTCTGCAATAATTACAGTTATTGGTAAGGACCCCAAAGGCTCTGGAAAAAATCAGTTCTCTGCCACAAAAGTAAGTTTCAAATATGTGGGAGTAACCAGCTTGCATATGTCAATATTCTGAAGACCTGCTCCATTAAGCTTATTTGGACTAAACTGCATCGTAGGGGTTCAGAATGAATTAAGTGAATTGTGGAAAGCCCCGCGTACATCTCCTGTTCAGTGAACACTGCAAGTGGAATGCTTTTAACTGGTTTACAGTGAGTCAAAGCTTTAGCACCACATCATACCAAGCACTAAATACAATGCATACCTCAAAGGTTTACTACCTAATTATGCTATGGGCTCTTGTTTTTGTGTATGCCGGGGGGCATTCTGTATCACTATAATTTATTCACTGGTGATTTACAATAATGAAGCTAACAAAGTTTCACTCTGAAAATCTGAAGCTGCCAAGAAATTAAGGTACTTAATCAACACGTTCTACAGCATGTAGTACAAGATCTGTTTGAAATATGTCAGTCTCTTTAATCCCTTGTGAATTTCTGAAAATAAAAAATCAAACTACTTATAAAGTAAGGACTTTGGAATCCATCTTGAATGCAATATTAGGTTTTGAGGCTCAAACAGGACAGTTTGACCAGTCCCATCCACCATCCCCTGGACCCCCACTGAACAAAATGTCAAAGCACAAAACAGGTTTCATACATATGCGTTAAATCATTATAATACATGGATGGGACATGTGTCCCACTGATAAGTCCATAAACTATTTCCCCATATATCACACCAATTAAAGTCATATACCATGGCTGATAAAGTCATATACCACAGCTTTAACTGGCATGATACATGACTTTGCCACTGAAGCTCCAGTCTGCATGTTGATTCTTAGCCTGGTATAGTGAATACAAATATTTGTTAAACTCTCTTGCCATTTTTAGGCACCTTTGAAGTAATGGACTGAACCCTAACTGACTGATCTGTCAGACCAGCTCTACAATCAGTTCAGCTGTAATAATAATAATAGAAAAAAAAAAACACAGCACATATCCACTGAAAAACACTGCTTTTGGTACGTTGGGAAATGCTTAGTAGAAGCATGGAGCGGGGACAGGGAAGATGAAAAGGAGTCAGTACAACAGAAGCCATCAACTACCCCATTGTAACTAATGTTAAAAGACACAGCAAACTTCAGACTCTTCAAATTATCTCAAATGTTTGATTTCAATCTAGCATTTATTTAAATGAGCCAAGGAACTGCACAGGGCTAATTTTGAGTATATAAATTAAAGAGCTAGTGTACTGCCTGGAAACTGCCTGCCAGTAACTGCAACTTTCAGATGTAGTCAGCTATCACTTCTTATAACTCATGTATTTTTTCTTTTCTGTCTCCTAATTAGAAGATTTTCCACCTGGCAGTACTGGGGTGATGTGTGGAGCAGCATACTGTCTGGAGGGGGAAAAAGTCAGTTCTGTTCCTCCCACTACATCAACACTGATACCACACTGACCATGATATCACTAGTAACCAATGAGAGCCATTTCTCACTGCCAGGTTTCTCTTTCACATGAAGCAGCAGTGACTGGCTCTCCTTGGTTACTAGTGATGTCACAATCTACTGCATTTTGATTGGTAGAAACATAGAGGTTGACGGCAGATAAGGACCGCAAGGCCCATCCAGTCTGCCCGTTTCATTTTCTACCTTATAAATGTGCCATCGGCCTTTGCTCTGTCAGTGGTCTATCTATTCATACTCATCTGTATTGCTCCTTTATGCCTTTCCCATGCCTGTTTGAAGCCCTGCACTGTATTCATAGCCACCACTTCCTGAGGTAGGCCGTTCCATGCATCCACCACTCTTTCTGTGAAAAATAATTTCCTCATATTCCCCCTTAATTGGCTTCCCTCTAATCTCATGCTGTGTCCTCTTGTCCTGCTATTTTTCTTATATTTAAACATATTAGACTCTTTCACCTTGTTAATGCCCTTAAGGTGTTTGAATGTTTCAATCATATCACCTCTCTCCCTCCTTTGCTCAAGGGTATACATATTGAACTCCGTTAATCTGTCCTCATATGTCTTCTGATGTAGTCCCTGCATTATTTTGGTTGCCCTTCTCTGGACTGCCTCAATTTGGTTAATGTCCTTGGGAAGGTGTGGCCTCCAGTACTGCATGCGATACTCCAGATGGGGCCTAGCCAGTGTCTTGTAAAGAGGGATTATTACCTTCCTCTTACAACTTATGATACCCCTACTAATACACCCTAATATCCCCCTAGCCTTACCTACTGCTTTAGAGGTCTGCTTGGATGATGTCAGGTCATCAGTGATGATGATGCCCAAGTCTCTTTCTTCCTTTGTGACTGCCAGCAACTCCCCTCCCAGCCTATAGGTGGCTTCAGGTTTCTCTTCCCTATGTGCATGATCTTGCACTTTTGCATTAAATCCCAGTTGCCACTCTTCTGACCATTTTGCTAGTTTATCTAGATCTCTTCTCATTCTGCCCACCCCATCTGGATCATCTACTCTGTTGCAGATCTTGGTGTCTTCTGCAAACAGACAAGCCTTACCTCTAGTCCATCTGCAATGTCACTAATGAAGATATTGAAGAGGACTGGCCCCAGGACTGATCCCCTGAGGTACCCACTTGTGACTTGCATCTTTTCTGACTGTATACCATTTACCACCACTCGCTGTTTTCTGCCCGTCAACCAGTTTGCCACCCAGTTGACCAACTTCTGACCCACCCCGAGCCTACCCGGCTTATTTATCAATCTATTATGTGGAACAGTGTCGAAAGCTTTGCTGAAGTCAAGGTAGGTGACATCAACTGCTCCCCCTTGGTCCACCACTCTGGCTACCCAGTCAAAGAAATCTATGAGATTAGTTTGACAGGACCTTCCTTTTGTAAACCCATGCTGTCTTGGACCCTGTGCCCCTATGGATTCCAGGTGTTGCACTATCCTTTCTTTAAGGAGTGGCTCCATAATCTTGCCCACTACTGAGGTAAGACTGACTTGTCTGTAGTTCCCCGCCTCCTCCCTGCTACCACTCTTGTGGAATGGGAACACATGAGCCCTTCTCCAGTCTTCTGGGACCTCTCCTGTGCTCAGAGACTCACTAAACAGTTCTGCTAATGGCTCTGCTAGTTCTAACCTTAGCTCCTTAAGTACCCTGGGATGTATGCCATCAAGTCCCATTGCCTTGTGCACCCCGAGCTTAGCGAGCTCTTGTAGGACCCTTCCTTTTGTGAAGGGAGTAGTGCTCACCTCCTTCCCCCCTGTGTCCATGGTGCTGAGCTGTGGGCCCTGCCCTACCTTCTCTTCAGTAAATACTGAGCAAAAGTATCTATTTAGGATAGATGCTTTTACAGGGTCCTCCTCCTCACATGCCCCCTTTTCTCCTTTGAGCTTAGCAATACCCCCTCTGGACTTTCTCCTTTCACTAATGTAGCTACAGAAAGTCTTGTCACCTTCTTTTACTGTTCGTGCTAGTGAGAGCTTGTGAGAGTCACTGCTCAGGCTGCAAGGATTGTGGTGCCTGAAGTTGTTTGGTCTCATTTCTGATGATGTAGTGGGAGGAACAGAACTGACCCCCCCCCAGACAGAGTGCTGCTCCACATGTCACCCCAGTACTACCAGGTGGAAAATCTTCTAATTAACAAACAGAAAAGAAAAAATATTTGAGATATAAGAAGTGATAGCTGACTGCATCTGAAAATTACTATTAATCCCAAGCAGTACACTAGCTCTTTAAATAAATAGCTGGTACAAACATAGAATGCATAGGAAGGATGTTGTTATATTTCCAATCGTATTCATTTCAATGAGTTAAATGCATACAGTAATCATGAGAGAGCAACTGAGACTCTATGGTTGACCCTTTACTTTACCCATGAACCAATTCTAAGGCTGTGTATTTGCTACAGACCACCAAACAATGATTCAATCTATAATTCTGCAGTTATTGAGGAAATCAAGACTGTCACCAGCTTGGGTGACACTATTATAGTTGGGGACTTTAATGTACCAGGAGTATCCTGGAATATGATGAAAGGGCAAACTGTATGTGAAAAAGCCCTAATCGATACTTTAATATCTTGTGGGTGTGAGCAGCTTGTGACAACACCAACTAGGGGCACAAATATATTAGACTTAGTAATAACTAATTGCAATGAGCATATAAGCAAAGTTGAGGTAAGACCATAAAGTTGTTGAATGTATCCTTAACCTACTAAAATCTAAAATTAAGGGTTGTACTTCCTTATCAGATTATACAAATACAGACTGGTCAAAACTCAACAATGAATTAGCAAAATTAAAATGAGACAGTTTCTTTGAAGGATTAGAGGCGGAACAAATGTGGGAAAAATTAAAAACTAAACTACATAAAGTTATGGAAGACCATATTCCAAAGTGAAAAAAATTCAACTGTAAAGGAAGTAAAGGAAATATTCCACTTTGGTTCTCTAAAACTATAAAATAACAATTAAGAAAAAACCAAAAAGCATTTAACAAAATATAAAAACAACCCCTCAACTATGAATCAGCTAAACTATAGGACACAACAAAGATTTCTAAAGTCCCAAATTAAAATAGAAACATTAAAACTGGAACATAGACTAGCATGAAAAAGGATTGCAAAAGCTTCTATGCATATGTTAATAACAATAAGCAAACCAATGACAGAATTAATACAGTAGTAAAAAAAATGGGTTTCTATTAGCAATAACAAAGAAGTGGCAAACTCTTTTAATCAATATTTTTCTTCTGTTTTTTGCAATAAAAATGTAGTAACCCAGACTCCCAGTTTAGAAGGACTGGAACCCATAATTTTAAAATCCAAAACCATATTAGAGGAACTGTGCAAACTGAGATCTACATCTTTGCCTGGTCCCGATAATATAGGGTCCATAGTTCTGAAAGAACCGGCACATAGTCTGGTACAACTGCTAACTATGCTAGTCAACAAGTCACTTATGACAGGTGTGGTCCCACTAGACTGGAAAATGGCCCCGGTCATGCTCATGCATAAAAAGGGCAACAAAGCTAATGTTACCAATTATAGGCCGATTAGCCTTACATCTGTATGCTGTAAATTTATGGAAAGGTTATTAAAAAACATCATTGACACCGAGGTATCTACTTTAGGGCTTCAAGATCATGCTCAGCATGGCTTTAAAAGGGGGTCTCTCTTGCATCACCAACCTCGTTTCATTTTACAATAATGTAAGTGATCTTGTGGACAAGGGAGTACCCATTGATGTCATTTTTCTGGACATTGGAAAGGCATTTGACACAGTTCCCCATGACCAATTTATAGTAAAACGTGATAGATCGGGATTAAATAAATGTATTATTAGTTGGATAAGAAATTGGTTGACAGATAGAAAGCAGAGTGTGAGAATTAATTGTATCTACTCCGAAGATAGTTTGGTCTTGAATGGGGTGCCCCAGGGGTCAGTATTGGGGCCAGTATTGTTTGAGCTATATATAAGGGATATGGGTGAAGGACTAGGTAGTGTTGTCTCAAAATTTGCAGATGATAAAAAAATTGGTGGAGATGTATCCTCCTAAAACAAACATTTAACACTGTGTAAGGACCTGGAGGCAATCGAACAATGAGGAGTAAAAAAAAATGAAATTTAATGAACTAAAATTCTCAGTGATGCATTTTGGTAAAAACAAACCAGGCTATAATTACTACCTTAATGGAAGAGTTCTTAAATTCATCACAAACGAAAATGACCTAGGGATAAGTGTCAATTCCCATCTGACTGCTTCTACTCATTGCCATAAGATAGCTTGGAAAACTAATTGTCTCATTCATTCTATAAAAAAATATTTTCTTACTAGGGATAAGGACTGTATCCTTAAGCTTTACAAAACTTACATTACACCTCATTTAGATTATGGTTCTCCACTATGGAATCCTTAACTTAAACAAGACATTACATTAATGGAAAAAATTTCAGAGAAGATGGACAAAATCCATACATGGGCTAAATAATCTGGATTATAGTACTAGACTGGACAGACTCAAATTGTTCTCACTGGAGACCAGATGAACTCGGGGAGACTTACTCTTCATGTATAAAATTATGCAGGATTCTCATTTAATGAATCAATGTGGTATTCATACCTTGTTTAGAAATAATAATCTTTGATCACACAATAAACAGATCAGGGTACCACGAGTGAATACAGTCAAACGATTTCACTTTTATACTATACGTTCTGCCAGAAAATGAAATGTACTACCACAGTGTATAGTTAACGCAGCAACACTGGAAGGTTTTAAAAAGTTGCTAGATGAATTCCTTCTGGCCAATGAAACTGGGAAATAACCCCACTATGAGTGGGAGACAGTTCAATCGGCACTATCACCTACTTTGTCTCACTTAACCAAGTTAAACCAAGTTACCATTTTTGTATGGTGTTTGAAAATGATAACTGTCAGGGAAGCGTAAACATTTGCTCAACAAGAATGCCATGAGGACTGAAGGATGCAGAACAGTCACATACATAGCCAGAAATATGGCTTATTTCACTTAATTGGTAATGAACTTTACAGTTGCTACTGTATAACATTATGTAAGTGCCAATGTTGTCCCACAGCAATAACACAATGCGACCTTATTTAAGCTACATACCAAAGACTGCATATAAAAAAACTACACTTTCATAAAAACATAGCAATTCCTGCTTCCTTAAAATGTTATCACTCATGGCTGAAAGGAGTAAAAATGCATTTGCATTAATCGTTCCATCAGAACTAACTCCCTTCCATTGTCCCCCTCAGATCACAGCTGCAGTATAGGGAATGCAGAATGGTTCCTATGTCTGCCTAACAGGAAGAACATGACTATAACAGCCTGTCAGGTTACATTGATCATGAGTGCATTCCTGTGTCTCAGACAGCAACAGTCTTGACTGTGCAAGGTACTACGAGGAGAAGATCAGTAACCGGTAATTATGATGGTGCGGAAACTGGGGTAGTTTTTGGGATGCAAGATGTTTCTCACTTACATGTTTTCTAGAAATTTGGCTTGAAGTGAGGCACTGCAACATAGGTCTGAGTGAAATTGCTATTCTTCACATTTGCCTAAGTTCATGATATGTGGGGGGAACATTCTGCAAAATTACACATTCTACAAGGTTTTTTTTTACAATGCCTGGAAAAATGGAAAAAATAAACATGCAATATGAAAAATAAATTCTGGGCTGGCCTGCCGATGCAGTGGTTGGATTACTGCTTGCAGCACTGGCAACTGGGGTTCAGGAGTGAGCCCGGGTCACTGGGGTGGGGTTGGCTGGAGGGAGGAGGACTGAGTACCCGAGGGGCATTCTCCTTCTCCAGGGATGGAGGGAGGGAGGGATGCCACTCCCACTGCAACACCACCACCTGGGTGCACACAGGTGGAGGTGCAGTGGAAGGCATCACATTGTAGGAGAGGACATCGACTTGAGTCCGGAGTGGTGTCATGTCTCAACATGTGCATACCTTCTTAGACCTCTTTGGTCACTGGTGTCCTTGGGAGAAATGGGAAGAAAATGGGAAATGGCCCCGTAGCTGTGCCTGTTGACGGGCCTCAGTGGGGGTGTGGTACAGTACCAGAGCATTGGTCGAAGGCCTGACACATATACAGTAAGTGGACTGCCTACTTCCCTGCCTGAGGGGGTGATTTAAGGCAGGATGGGGGCTGAGAGGGCAGAGCTCCAGGGCTTAGGCCAGCCCCCACCATGGGAGTCCCAGAGGAAAGACAAGCTGTGGAGTGAAGGCGGCATGAGCATGAAAAAAACAAAGAAATCCTGTGAGATACTTACTTTGTTACTCACTGAATTTTGGCAAATATTTCTGCTGCTAACGAAGAAAAACAATCTCATGATGAAGCACCCCCCCCAAGAGTAAAGGTGCTGGTGAAGGGGAAAAAAACGCACAATTCTCCACCAGCTTTCACAAAATTCCACAAGCATGAATGATAGAATTATTTATGAAATTCACTGGTGAGAAACAATCATGCCCAACCCTACTGATGCCCAAGGCAATAAAAGCACAGGTTGCATGGGTGTTAAAATGTGGTTACTGATGAAGTTGTCTCTCAATGCCTTATGAAAGCAATGGGAATCTGCCAGAGCTCTCTGAAGCAATGTCCCATGGTTTTTGTCATTGTTAATAGGGAGAACCTGATCTGTCAGTAGACACACAACAGAATACCCCACATGAACATACTGTAGTACAAGAATTAGCATATATATATATATATGTATTACTTTAGAAGGTGCTTTCCCTACTACTGAGCAGAATTAACTGAAGATAGCTCTTAGAAAAAATCTCCAAGCTGTTTTTTTTGTGTGTGTGTGTTTTCTCAGTCTAATACTGATGGCATGCTCTTCTCCTGAGTTTTCTGGACACTCATGCTGGATATGGGAGTTCTGTAAGATCCATTTTTATGATCCAAACTGACTGGGATCAGAGAAGCTTTCTACCTGTAATGTTTATTGATAACCTTAGCAAAACATGTTTAGTTGTCACTGGTCATCACAATATTCAGAGTAATGCCTGAAAAAATGCTCTTTTTAGACCTCAGAAATTAGTGTTGAACAAAGTAATCACAGCACACTGCATGCATCCACTGATTTTAATTAATTTCTCTGTTCATTCTTCATCTTCTCGTTTTCATTTTATATTACTCCCTAAGGAACACATGCAAGTAGCTGCCTCCACTGTGAGACCCTTGCAGGAGCAGTCACAAGACACTGTACCCAAACCTAGCCTTTCTTCAGTAATATAATCAAGTGGTCCTGTGTGGTCTGCAGATAGTTCCTACTACCCCTCCAATATCTCTCAAGTGTCCCTAATTTTCAGGAACACCTCTGATTGTTTTTTTTTTAATTTATTTATTTTTATTTTAGTCTTTGGTAACTGGGTAAGGCCCACTAGGCACACGTGCCTGTTTTCAGGGGCAACCTGGGAGCACTGGGTGGTTAAGAGACTTGCTCAGAGTCACACAGTATGCAAGTGGAGGTTGTGAGACTCAAACTCAGGTCTGGTCTGCTGGATGTATCAAGCTCGTTCACACCTCATTCCTCTAACCTCTAGGCTATACTGCCAGCCAGCTTGTTCATCAAACAATTTCCCCAAGTCAATTCTAAAATTGGCATTTCTGTCACAAAGTAATAGGGATGGTTATAGGGAGTCCCATAATAGCATTCATGACATGGTTGACAAACTGCTGCTGTCTCGGGAAAAACTTAGAATAGGTACTATGCTCATCCAGAACCATGTTCAATGAGAAGCACTCAAAGACCTGATGGAAAAATCAAAATCACTGCTGTAGAGTAATGTATGCAGAAATTGTTTACTTATTCATCGTAGCAGAGCACACCAAAGAAGACACTGAGGGGATGTCCTGGCACTTCACCTAATCTAGATCTATATCAGGGGATGTGTTGGCAACAAGAAGGAGAGAGTTAAATAGTGAACAATTTCAAGAAATGGGGGCATTAAAAATAACAGTACCTTCAACGTATTCATGTAAGTTAGGAATGCCCACATAATAATGTAATATTTAAAGTAATTAATTGCCCAAATAACAGTTATCAAGGATAGTGACTAGATAATAGCAAGGGTATAGTCAAAAATTATTATTATTAAGATGAATGTGACCTTTTGACCTCCAAAATAAATTACTGAATCAAAACTAAACAGAAGAAAAATACATGTTATTTTACCAAAGAAAAAATATACTCTTTCTAGAATTTAGATAAGGAACAATAAACAGTGCAGTAAAAAGGGGAGGGAGGGTTGTGTGGGGGCAAAGGGACATAGTAAAAATAATTACAGAACCAGAGAAGAGGCCCATGTAACAATTACAATGGGGATACATAACACAATGTTTTCAGTCTGAAGACAGATGGAACACCAAAAGGGTCGCCACCATAACTGCAATCCTGACATTGGTGGTAAACTGCTGGGGCTTGATATTCAAAAAAGGACAAAGTGGAGCACAAAGTCCTGCACTGTGCTTTGCCCTTGTCAGGAGTCTGAGAATACCATATTCAGTCGGATAGCACCCCAGCGCTATCCAACTGAATATAGGAGCATGTCAGTGCAGCACTAAGTCAAACAGCACTGCCCCAGCATGGATCAGGGAATATCAGCACCAGACCCAATAATGTCGGAGCACTTAATGTGATATTCAAAGGGGCCCATGCAAAATGAAGTCATTGGGCATGCAAGGCACTAAGGAGTCATTTGCATATTATTATGGGATCATTTGCATGGGCAGCAGTGGCAGGTTTCCATGGATTCACCCCTCTCTGAACACCCAGTCCTGTATAATACAGGACAGTCCCTGGTGCCTAGTGTTCCCACCCCTCCTAAGATTGCAAGTTCATATATTAAACTGTGAATCCCTGGTGCCTAATGGTCCTCCTTCCCTCTGATCACCAGCCCGTATATTAAATTGTGAATCTCTGGTGCCTAGTGGTCTCCCTTCCCTCCGACTGCCAGCCTGTAAATTAAATTGTGAATCCCTGGTGCCTAGCAGTCCCACCTGATCACCAGCCTCTACAGTAAAATTGGGAATCCCTGGTGCCTAATGGTCCCTCCCCTCTGATCACCAACCCATATATTATATTGTGAATCCCTGGCACCTAGTGACCCCGGCTTCCTCCGATCACCAGCCTGTATATTAAATTGTGAATCCCTGGTGCCTAGTGGTCCCACCTCCCTCTAATCAAGAGCCCATATATTAAATTGTGAACCCCTGGTGCCTAGTGGTTCCCCTTCCCTCCAATCACCAGCCCGTATATTAAACTGTGAATCCTTGATGCCCAGTGGTCCTCCCCTCCCTCCAATCGCCAGCCCATATATTAAACTATGAATCCTTGGTGCCTAGTGGTTCCTCCCTTCCTCCAATCGCCAGCTCGTATATTAAACTGTGAATCCCTGATGCCCAGCAGCTTGCCACCTCCCTCTGATTGCCAGCCCGTATATTACATTATGAATCTCTGGAGCCTAGTGGTCCCCTCTCCCTCTGATCGCCAGCCCATATATTAAATTGTGAATCCCTGGTGCATACTGGTCCCCCATCCCTCCCTCCAATCCCCCATCAAGTGATACTCCTTGGTGCTCAGCATTCATCCCCAGTACCTGATCCCCAGCCCATAAAATAAAGCGGCTCTCTGGTGGCCACAGGACACCCCCCCCGAGTACCCAATCCCTGGCCCTGTACAAGAAACCAGCTTCCTGGTGACTAGGGTTCCCACCCACCCTCCCACCATCCTTACCTGAACTGGCAGTGAATGCAATCTCCCTCTAATCTCTTTTGGAAAATGTTTATAAAGGATAGTATTTAGTAACTCTTGCACTATGGGGGTTAGTTTTTTTCTCACTCATGGTTTATGGCAGTACGTTTTTCTATGTTTAGAGTGTATGTATTTAATCCCTGTGTCTCATGTAATTTGGTGGGACTACTGCAGCAAAATGATAATGCACTTTAAGATTAGCTTTTAAAAATAACTTGTATATGCTGGAGGCCCCCCCAGAAGAATCCTATAAGATTCAAAGCGCTAACAACTTGTGCTTTTTTCACATGGCTCCTTAATAAAATCAGCACATCACTGCTTTGCTTGTGGTTGTTTTTACTTTTTTTTTTTTTTTGCACATCAAATCTCAGTTTCTGTTACCTTGTATAAAATGGACTGAAGAGAGATTCCAGTTGTGTGCAAAAGGGTCCCACATCTCACCTTAATTGTATGGTGATGCCTCCATATTTTACCACTAGCAGATGTCATTTTCAAAGTAAATCTTGAAGGCACTAGCAGATCTGGCTATGTAGCATGTTCACACTCCTAAACCATAGGACTGACCACAGCAGCAGTCAACTCTATTTTAAAAAGTACCCTTCAGCATTTTCCTCATGGCAAAATATTGCCACCACCTAGCAACTTAACAAAATGCTTTACCTGCCCAATGGACAACCAAGTGCCATAAGAAATTGCAGTGGTGCGTGCATGTTAGGGGACAGTGAAGCAAAACAAAAATGTTATTCCTGCTGCTGGAAAGGTATTGAAGTGACAAATAAATGCCAGGATGCCCTTAGTTGTACCACGACCAAGCCAGTGTATGTGTGGAGGAGCTTATCATAAGAAGTATAGGTGGCATAAAGCAGTCAAAGTAAAACAAATGATAGCTCCACTCCTGTAAAGTCCATTTCATAAATACATTTTTATTATTCCACCCCCAAAAGTCTGACATTTAGTGACTAACATCACTTCATCAGACAATGTGGTGGTTAAGATGTGCTTAAGCTGAACTGAGCACATGTTCCAGATCAATCTCATATTGTTCCAAATCGGCATGGAGTGAGTTGCACCTCAAACATACAGTTCAGTTATGTTAAAGATATGGAATAACATTTCAAAGTCAGCATTACCGAAAGAGGTGGGCCAGGTAAGCCAGGATACCATAGAATATTGAAAGAACTCACTGCTTAATATGATATTCTCTTTACAGTAGAAAGAAATCTTGAATTGCTGAACAGAAAAAAATTTACAAAAAGGCCCCCTCCCATTTAATTCATTTGCATGGCTGTACCATCTTTTTGGTTTAAAAACCTTTATCCTGACATTTCACAAGACAGAACAGAGCAAAAAGGTTGTTTGGCACCTGAGGCAAAGAATAGAAGGAAAAGACAGATGGCATTTATTACAAAAGAAAGCAGGCTTGCAGTGACAGGGTCCAACATGTCTTAATAGTAAAGATGCTCTGGCTGTACATCCCAATCATCACGGGTTATTGTTAATGTTGACGGACACCTCATATGAGCCTTTTTCTTTTAAAAAGATTCATCTTTGTAACTTTTTATTTGGTCAGCATCTCCAGAATAGCTGTGCGTTTGAGGTGGAAGTGATAAGGCATTTCCTGTTCAAGATGTTCACGAGTCATGACAAAGAGATAGAAAATAATGCACAGGCGACAGTGTTCGGAAGCTTTTTTTTTATTAACACACCCGAAATGCATAATGACCTGGTTTATGTGGTCTTCACACACCTAAGGGTGTGTAAAAAAAAACAACTTCATAAGCACACAGTCTATTATGTTTTATTTTTTGTAACTGGTGCAGAGACTTACAAAAGGGCACATTTCCCTTTGTTGTACCATAAGTGAAAGTGAAGCATGAGTGCTCCAAATGGTGTAATGACTGGGTATGATGTCATACCCGGTTATTACGGCATTTGATCACACTGATAATCAGGGTGATAAAGGGGGTCACTATTTATTATAGTAAATTATATAACCGTGGGATTTAAGATTGAGGGAGCAACTCTGACATAAGGAATTGGATTAGCAAACCTGCAGCAAGACCGAGTACTATTTAAGCATCTGTCTCCAAACTGTTGCCTTTACAGATATAATATTATACAGTAGCAACACTAACATTTTCTGAATTTTTATACCTGAAAGTCAATATCTTGCCCCTCTTAAAGAAAAGCTGTTGTTATCAGGAACACCCACCCCACAAAGTTTTACCTCCAATTAGGCTTTTCAGCTGTAAAAAAGTTTTTTTTCCACGTGTTAACTTACTTTGTTTAGTTTGAAAGCTCTGATCCCCAAACATGGTGGATGGTGTGGGCTCCATTTAGTGTGAAATGGCGGTGCTGCACTGCTCCCCTCAATAGTATTGAGGGGCGGTGTCTTGCTCACCCGCACTAAATGGAGCTACCGTCCCCAATGTTGGGGATCATGGAGTTTTCCAAACTAAAAGTAAGTTAACATGCAATTTATTTTACAGCCTAAAAGCCTAATTGGGGGGAGGGGTAAAGCTTTAGGGGTTGGGGGGTCCTGATAATGACAGCTTTCCTTTAGTGAGTATCAATTTAAAATTTGACAGAAAAGATTCTAATAAAAATATCCAAGCTTGTGAAAAACAACTAAAAATATCAGACTTTAAAAAACAAACAAAATCAGGTTCTGACATTTTAATCATCAATACTGTGAAATACAAACTGTTCCTCTTTTCAAATACAATATTTTTATCATGTTGTTTTCTTAAAAATGGTAACATTAAAAAACTTGATATTTGGCATAAAGATGGTTCTCAAGTGCCAAAGTCAAAAAAGTCAGTTTTGAGTGTCATGTTAAGCTGAAATGGGAATGATATAAAAGTATGAAGGATTTAAAAGAGACAGACTTGGAACTTGCACTGTACCAAATGTTTCAATGGAGATTCACACATACATGACTTTTGTACAGTACGTAACCCAGACCCTGAAAGGGTGTCAAGCTCTCCCTTTCTCTGTAAAACTACATTAGCCATAGTTAGTGTGGAGTTAGCACACTATATTAAAGATGGGTTCAGCCAGAGGCAACAAAATTCTCAGGTGGCATCAGCGTAGAATAATATATGGGCAACCCTACACAACAAGGCTGTTTTCATTGAGTGACTGAAGGACCTTGAGAGGTCCCGGATGTTATCTTAACCTTGAGATGGAAACACAAGATAAGTTAGTCATGGTTGCCCTTATATTATTTATTATAGCATATTTGAGTGCTAAAAAAAAAAAAAACTTAATCCCTGATCCAGAACCTTGTAGTTTAGAAAAAGAAAAAAAAACACACTCGTCTGATTAATATCCACCCTCCCAGTGTTATAAATAGTAATTCTTTAAAATAAGAGTAATTGTTTTAAAAAACATCTCAAACAGGGTGAAAAACCACACTTCCTGAATGCTTCCATTTGAAAGAATGTTGCTATCATGAAACAGAAGCGCTGAGAGAGTGAGGATCTTTGACTAGTGTGGGGCTCTTTTTTTTCGTTACTAAGTAACTAGATTAATATAATGATAAACAATTTAAAACGTCCTTTCTGACAGTAAGAGGGTGGGTATTAGGCAGCTAGGTGTGGAGTGTTGTTTTTTTTAACAATAAGAACAAGGCATTTTTTTTTCTTCTGGTTGACATGTTCTATAATTAGAAAACTGAGTTTCAGGGAATCCATCACAGTAGGGAGTGACCATATACCATAAGAAATAGTGAGTAACCATGTACTATATATATATACTGTATATATATATATATATATATATGTATATATGTATGTATGCAGAATAGTGTGTGGACAGCCATATAAAACTAAATATTGCCAAAGTAGACTCAAAACATTGTCACCACAACATGCACTGCTGCTGGACAAAAAAAATTGCCCCTGAGGAGTCCAAAGACTTTCTTGTTGACAAATACTGGAACTAAAACTTGTTACACTAAAAGGGAAAAGTACCGAACAACCTCCCACACCCAACAACACTTTAGGAATAGAAAATCAGGCACGATTAGTTCAGCTACTGTATATGTCACCCCCCCCAATGGTAACGGGTGGGATACTAAAAAGTCACCTAGTCCTTCAAGGCTGGAGGTTGTTGGTAGAGCCAGGGTTCTGTGATTTTTTTAGGGTTCTAGTTCAGTTCTGGTTCTACAAGGTGGGGTTCTAGTTCGGTTCAGCTCTAGCCTTTTTGTTACTATTTTAGTTCTGGTTCAGTTCTTAAAAATTCAGTTCTTGATTATAAATGAAGCATAATATAGTTGCATTTGTAAATACGTCTTTAATTCAACAATGTAAAATATACAACAGCCAAAAAGAGCACAAAAATAAGCACAAATTTTCATTGTGCACATTTAATACATTCATGCTTCCATTAAGTGAAATAAAAATATTAAGTTAATGAAGTTAATTATGGCATATGAAAGACCATCAATTTAATTTAACAAATACAGAGCGAGCAAGAGTGTTCACTGATAGGTGGGCTCTTCTGTCATCTAGAACTTGCTTGCAGAATGAGAACACTCTCTCACTGCTACTGTTGCTGGCTAGTATGCATAAGTACTTCTGTGCAAGCTTTACTAATTTTGGAAATAAGTGTTTATCGGTCAAGTTCCAGAATTCAAGACAGTTATCGGTGTAACTGTCATGTTCCAAATATGTTTTCAGCTCACTAGATGAAACTGATCTTGCTGCTGTTGAGGAAGGACCTCCTAGACTGGATAATATGTAATTTATTGTATATCAGTCTATGACCTTTTTGCTGGCAGTTCCTCAACAAGGCTGTTTGATCAGCTTCAGGTGGTAAATCACTAAGAATCTCTTCCTCAATGACTTCATAAATAGAATCCCTTTTTTTTGAAGGGCAAACTTTAACTGCTTATATGCAGCACACAAAACCGTGGCAACCTTATATTTTATGTGCATTGTGAACGTTGCTTTTATATTAACAGTCATTATTGACTTTAATAGGGAAATAACTCACAATCTGTCTTCTGTACCTCACACAGATGAATAAGTGTAGAATAACATGGATAGACTAGTTGTGCTGTTGGACTTCTATCAGCTGACAAAGCATTGCTAATTTTTCTGAACTGTTCTAGAAAAATCTTGTAGTATTCTCATTTTTTTCAGCTTTCTCAGTAAGAACTCCTGCAAGAGCATACCCTTTCCTTGTTTGAAGAATTGCCTCTATCTCTTACAGAGTGCACTACTGAATTAAGCACGGTAAATCGACTATTCCATCTAGTCTCAACAACAAGTTTTAGTGATTTTGAAAAATTAGCATTTGCCCCACTATCTTTAATCTTCTTTGCTATCTACCTTGCCATTGCCAACACTTCTGTCACTTTTGCAGAATCATACATACAATCAAGTGTTTCATTACCAAATTGAGATTATGATCAGAACAGCTAGCTCTGCTTACAGGGGGAAATGCTGCTATTGTGTTACTTGCATTGTCAGTAACGTAAAATATTTCACAAACTGGTAGAAGACATGACTGCAGTGCTTGTATCAATTTGTGAATGTTTCCTGTAGTTTTTGGCACTTCCGTCAAAAGAACACCTAGCACTGCATGTTCCATCTCAAATGACTCTGTAAGGTACTGTACAGTTAGGCACATGAATGAACGCTTTAAGTGGTCATCAGACCATATATCAGTTGTTGCTCCAATATATGAGACATCAGATAACTGATTAATAACTTTATCTTGAGCCATGTTATATACTACAGGGAGATAATTCTGTCTTATTGTGGACTCATCTGGAAGTACCTCTAAAACACTAATCTTGCCCCACTGTGAACCTGTGTCCAGCAGCATTTGACAAAAATTATGAAAATCTGGCTTAGAAATAATTTCAAAAGGCTCTAACTCTTTGCAACACATTAAAGTATACTCAGTACCAATTTTACTTTTCAGTGACTTTGATACAGGTGAAGGGGGTGCAGATGTTGGATTAGATGCAAGTGAAGTTTTTCTTTCCTAGAAGTTGTGAAATGTGGATTGTTTGTCAGCTATTGGACCTAGTTTCTTTCTATGGCTATTACTCAGAAGATGTCTTGCTAATGCGGTTGTGGTGTGTGCTGGAATTGTTAACACTTCCTTACATGCAACTTGTTGATTCATGCTACCAACATGTGATCTGGGCTTCCCCAATGTAAGGGGAGGAGCTTCCTGTGAGAAAGTGTGGCATAGCTGAACTGAGAAAAACAGGGAGGCCAGAAAGAAAATCTGCCTGGTGGGGTATGCCATGTAACTTCCAAGTGTTGGAGCTGTGATTACAATGGTGCTGGGCCAGTCTTATCAGAAAGGGGTAGCCAACCCTATATGGAACGACCAAATCCAAAGGCTCTGTAGCACTCGTGAAGCAGAACAAAATAACAGCCAGCCCAGACAGCTGGTGCTAAATATTTTTATCCATAATGGAAGTATTACAAAGCAAAACAGATACTGGCCAGCAACAGTCACTGCACGTGCAGATACACTGCTACCCCACTGGCCCTAGCACTTTGACTCTCACAAGTCTTCCTCAGGGGGTGTGGTTTGTGAGCACTGCTAAGCATTTATACAGGCATCTCATAAATACCTATGGGATGCCTGTACCAATGCTAAGCACTGCTCCAACAAACCAGCTCCCAGAAAGGAAAACGTGAATCAGAAGTGCTAACAATGGGACAGCAGCGTGTACCTGCACCTGCCATGACGGTTAATGGCCTGTATCTATTTTGGTTTGTAACACTTCCATTTTGGATTAAAATATTAAGCACCAGCTATCTGGCCTGGCTCATACTTTGTTCTACTTCACAAGTGCTACAGGGGCTTTGGATTTGGGGTATGCAGTGTGCCTGAGAACTATGAGAGGAAGAGACAGAGGAGAAGGTAGATGGAGTCAAAGCATTTCCCCTCAAGAGGTTTGTTTGAGGACTATGGGTCTTGTCCTGAACCCCTGAACATAACATGGCCAAGAATACCTGCATAAGACAGGTCTTGTCCAGTCCTTAGGATTGGGAATTTTGGAGCTGCTGTACCTAGTAGGATCAACCCTAGTAGCTGGAGTGAGTAGGGAGGTAAGTCCTCAGTGAGGGTCACCTACTGATATCCATGCTCACCTTGTGGTATAAGTGGTCCTATGAGAGCTGTGCCACTCTGGGGATTGCTGTCTTCATAAATGTTGCATAATCTGTAAGCAGTCTGGTATAGTGCTATTTTATGCAGAGGTTTCAGGTAGTCTGGGTGGCATTTGGCTGCTTTTGAGCCTGTTAGCAGAAGTGAGCTCTTCCTAGAAAACATGGATGAGAGTTCTCAGCTACAGTCAGCAATCCCCATTAAGGAGCTGCATGTGTGTGGCTGCAGTGATGTATCCTTTTAACTCCTATCTGCTCGTGCATTCCCCAACAGTCTATCCCTAGTCCAATTCTTGTATTTATTTTCCTTAACTACCTCCCCACAGCCTGTTCCTCTGCATCCATCCACATGTATGCAGATGACATAGTGCTCTTTGCTCTGGCATCTCTGCCCCAACTGAACTTTTGCAACATACAGTGCTGATTCCTGGCAAATCAACTGTCACTCAATGCCAAGAAAATTATCCCCATGACCTTTGGCACCAGGCTGAGGCTTGCCAGACTCACTCCTCTCCCCATCTTCCATATCCTTGATGCTGCAGTGATTGAGGATGACTCCTTTAAAGTACCTCGGGGTCTGGCTGGACAGTCACCTCGATTTTTCTGTTCATGTGGATACAATCCTAAACTTGGTGTTGTCTACAGGAATAAAAAGATAATCCCACTTTCTGTCCACTGAGAGATCTCTCCCCATCTTCAACTATGGTGACATTATTTACAGTGGCATTCCCAAGTCCACCCTAGCCAAACTGGACCCTCAATTTCACTCTTTCTGCTGCTTTGCCCTAGACTGTCCCCCTCTCATTTGCCACTGCTCCCTGTACTCGTCCCTCTCCCTCCCTTTTCTTGATGCCAGCAGCTTCACCCACTGTGCTTCCCTTATCTTCAATGTCTGGCTTGACTCCCTTCCCTCATACTTTCCCTCTACACTCATCCCCCCACCTTCTCATAGTCTCATTCCCTTTGCCTCCTCCAAGGAAATCTACTGCTGGTCAAGCTGCCTTCTCCTATCACTTCTCTAAACTCTGGTCCTCTCTTCCCCTGACCATACACTATGCCTCTTTCCCCAAATCCCTCACATCTCTCCTGCATAACATTCCTGAAACTGCTCCTGAGCCTGTGTCATATGCCATCATCCACCACTCTGTAGCCATGGCTGTCATTAACCCTTCCTTTGCACTAGTGTATTCCCCCCATACCTACCCTGCCCAGTTCACAGTACTGTTCTTACTCTGTACTTGCATTGCTTTTGCACATTTGCAGATTCGCTTAGTATATAACCTAATGAATGTATTGTACTGTATTTCTTTGCACCTGGTTACTGCCTTTTGTACAGCTGTTAATATATTGTACTTATTGCATCACGTATGTTGCCTGTGCTCTCCACCGCCCTGGAAAACACCCTTTTGAACTAAATAAATATAATAAATAATTAAACTAATAAAGCTGTCAATGCGCTTCTATGTGTTGTGCGGACATTCTATTATTTTAATGAACAGATTAAGGTGGTCACCTATGGTCTATGAGGGTTTGGTGTATCCCTGTTTCAGAGCTGCAAACATACAGTATTTTTTCCTGGGAGCCGGTCTCCTGTGCTTTAGCTCATGTAAACTGCTCCCAGGTGGAGGCCCCAAGCATCAACTACAAAATCTGAACACAGATGCTTTTGGCTCTAAAGCATTAGCCCTGCAGATGTATCTGTGGGAGGCGCTGTATCCAAGGGTATGGAGGAGTGACTATATTTATTTTGCTGGTTCTTACTTTCTCTGGTATAAGAACAATGAGTCTCACATGAGCTCACTCACAAAATCCACCATCATTTATTTTTCTCAGCAGAACACAATGAGTGCTCTTAGTTTAGTTCACAGTTAACAAAACACATATTTATTTTAAATTTATGAGAGCACACACACACACACACACACACACACACGACTGTAAACAATTCTCCACTGTCTGCATACAAAACAATTTCATAGAAAGATAATTTTTGTATGAAAACTGCCTTTTGAAAGGATGAATTAACCTAATCAGTTGAATGCCCTGGTCATGAGATAAGAAATACAAGACCTTTGTATTTAGGATCAACATCCTGATGCCATATTTTTCAATGAGAAAACACACACTCATAAAACAAATGCATTAGTAGGTTTAGCTATTAATTTCAGTAGTCTGCCACTGTTATGACTGACTGCTGTCTTTAACCCTTTCAGGGCTACCCTCTGGGACACCCCGCTCATGCTCACTGTAATAGGCAGAATACACTTTACTTCTACATTGAAGGTTTAAAGTTGTGGTCCATAACACTAGATGTTAATTAAAAAACCATAACACAATAGTCACTAGGGTTGTATAGCACTAGACAGAACAGTACTACGCAAGTTGTCTTTAACCCTTCACGGTGCAACTTCCTAACACATCACTAAAATTATAACAGGAAGAATACATTTAGCACCAGTACTGAACGGAGTAGCATAGAAACTGTATATTTTAACATACTACAGTATTGTGATGATGGAAGAGACTTAGGGTCCTGCTTGTCAGCCACTTCTGCCAATAGAATTCGGTTGCAAATTTTAGCTTGACAGTCAGAATGTTACCCTACTGATGCTGTGTGTAACCTTCAATACCATTCTCACTTTGAGAATCTGTCTAGTCTTGCTTGGAAAGCCTGAACAGGGCTAGTCTAGCTTCCACAACTTTTCTGGGCAGGCTTTTCCGGTAGCCGGTGATGTTGGCGCCTGAAAGAAGGCGCCATCCAAAATGGCGACGCGTTGTGGGCAAAAGCCCGAATGGCGATTGGGGGGGGTAGGGCGACTGGATGTGGTGGAGTGGGCGACTGCAGCGACAGGATGTTACTATATGTACATGTGCGCGGGGGAGGAGTGAGCATGGTGAGCGTGGGCTGGGAGGGGGTGGAGGGGATGTAGTGGGTGGCACTGCGGTCTACTGCTGAGCTGTGCTGTGGCATCAGGGGTTGGTGTCCGGTTGCAGTGCGGGAGGTACTGGGTTCAGGTCTGGGTCCTGGCGCTACTGCATTTTTGTTGTGCCCAGCCCGAAACTTGCTTTTTTTGCTTTTACCGCCCTGACATGCACCCCCCCGGAGTTAAGAATCTTTTAGTAGGGGGGTGTGGGAGGTGAAGCCCCTCGCGTGGGTGGGTGGGAGTGTTTTCTTCTGCGTGCCGAGGATGTCAGGGTGGCGAAAATGTTTTCACCATCCTGATGTCATGATAACACGGCTCGTCATTCGGCAGTCGCCGTTATCACATAGAACTGGCTTTTCCACACATTAACATCCCTCTGAGGGAAACAATGATTTCTAATATGTTTTTTTTATTCTGTTCCCCTTCCCTCAGTTTGAGGGTGTGCCCTCCAGTTTTGCTTGCTCTCACCAGCTCAAACAAATTTAGTATTCAGAAAACTGATCAGTTTCACCTTCTCTTTTCTAGATGGAATAATTTGAGTTTGTCCAATTCCCCATTATAATACTTGTTTCTTATGCCACTAATCAGTTTTGGTGACTTGTGCTGAAACATCTTGATTGTTTTAATGTCCTTTTTGTGCTACAGTGACCACAGCTGGACTTAGAACTCCAGGTTTGGTCAAACCAAGGTCTTATGCACAGCAAGGATCACTTCCCTTGATCCACTCCTTACCTCCTCTTGATGTGTCCCAGTAATACATTTGACTTCTCAATTGGGGCAACACACTTCCTGATGACTTCAACTTACAGACCACAATTACCCAGGGTTCTTCTTCCTCAGTTGTGCTGTCTACTGTTGTACCACACAGGGAGTACAGTATGTGTGACCCAGATTCCTTGCCCCTAGGTGTTGCACTCTGCATACCACAGATTACACCTAAAACCCTATTTCTCAGCCCATGCCCTTAATGTGTGCAGGGATCGCTGTAATGCTACTCCTTCTATGTTGTACTCACCCTTTTTGCCAACTGCATGTTATCAGCAAACTTCAGCAGCCTGCTCCTGACCTCTTCTCAGGGTAACAAATAAATGTCTTACAGAGCAACAGATCAAGCATTGACCCCTGTGGTACTCAACTTAGCACGTCTTTCCACTCTGAATGGATACCATCCACAGGCGCTCTGCTTCCTACCCATGATCAGACAATTTGTTATCCATGTCCTGCAGACTTTCTGGATTTCATATTGCACTACTTGCTCTTTGAGTTTTCCATCCATTGTCAAAGGCCATGCTGAAGTCCAGAAATAAAACAGCCACTGCCCGGCCCCTATCCACCTCCTTAGTTGCCTCCTTGAAGAAGACACTCATGTTGGCTTGGCTGGATCTGTCATTTGTGAAACCATGCCGTGTGCTAGGGAACCACCCACTTTCATACATTTGCTGAGCCACCGGATCTTTAATGATGGACTCAAACACTCTGCCAAGCTCTAGGTAAGGCTCATGCATCTGTAGTTACATATGTCTGATCTTGTTTCCTTCTTGAATAGGATTCTACAGGTAGCCTCAATGGAGCAGATTTTTAAAACTGCAAGTGGCAGCCATCTTTAATGATGTATGTCATTAATTACAACATTAGCTATAAAATCAGTTTTTAAATATCTGAGAAAATAAAAATACACTGAAGATGAATCTAAGAATGTTCAGAAAATAATTTTTTTTTGCTAAAAAGAAATATGATGAAATTTTTTGCCAACTAATAAACACTGCTGCTTTGATTCTATTATTACTTTTGGGTGAATATGATTGTGACCCTGGGAGTTTCACAAGTTCACAATCTTCAGAAACTTATCAGCTAATTCTGGTTGATCTCAATGGCCTCCTGTTTATTTATTTATTTAAAATTTTCACCATGGAGAACATACTAAGCACAGGAATGCTCATTTCCAGATGCATCCTGGGAAAGGGATGGGGACAACACAATATAGATATCGGTGCAATCAAGTTTGGTACACGACAGTGCAGGCAGCATTTTCAGGAATACAAGTGCTCTGACAATGATACAGAATAGATGTACACAATTGGTACACAGTGCAGGCAGAGATAGCAGTTTTGCCTGCATCTCTCCCATAACTTATACCCAAGTTGGCCACCATGCCCCCCTCAACTTCCTAGCTGAATATTGAAGAATACTAGATTCTTTAACCTCACTTGGTAGGCCATTCCACAATTTAACCACTGTCTGTCTCATACAATATGCCAGTTTCAGTCATCCAATTCAAACTCACATCTGCTGGGTCTTCAGATTGAAAGCTCAGTGCTCTAACCTCTGTTTTATACTGTCTCGCAAAGCAGACCAGCTAGAAGTCTAACAAACCTAGTCCACTGAAATATGGAGGAAAGACAATTTAGAAACCTTTGACCCAATGGTACTGCACAACACATCCAAGGTAAACATACCTCTGCTGAAAGATGCAGCTGGTTCAGGGAAGATGGCTAACTTAGCAGTCAAGAATCTTTTCAGTGTGGCTCAGACCTAGCCCTGGTTGACAAGTGAAGTGAGATTAGTGGTCTCAATTAGAGTTGAGCCTATCCCTCTTGGCACACATAGTTTGGATAGTCTGCACTGTCTCAGCTCCAGAGTGGACAATGCCCTAACATAATCCTTAACACAGGCTAAATGGATTGAACATTTTCAGCCACTGTACTACCTAAGCCTTTGGACATCCTTGTGGCTCAGAAAGTGCACTAACCACAGAACTCTCAGCTCATCTCAATTACGAGTGACCACCTTAAGAAAACTGTCACATGCTGTACAGTACATTTTATCATAATGGGTTTGTTTCTGTTCAAAACAAGGGCTCATTCCTCTCACTCATGTGAGGATTATCATACCATTATACTATGCCCACCTGCAGAGTGTCTGGCCTGTGGATGAACAAAGGGCATCAATTTTCTGACAGCATCAGCCCTAGAACTTTCATGAGTTAAAACCAGCCACTTAAAATAATCATACTTGTTCAAATATCAGAACTTGTTTTCTCAATCATCTGAAATCCAAGATAAACACTGCACAATGGAACTTCTTCACATGGTCATTACAGCACACTCAAGTTAAAACCAATCTGGTCATAATGTGAAAACCTGAATTTTTATTCATCTGATGACAATTCTCCAAGTAAAACATCCTGAAAAGGGGAACCAGGCTACTTTAATGCTCCCAACGCAGAACCCTGAGTGCGGCCAAAGGTTTGGATAGAAGATGCATTGCCTGCTGCAATACGTATACTAATGATTCAGAAATTGAAGGACAGTTTACCTTTTTCACTATTGCCAGGTTTTCTGATTTTCTACACAAGGCAGAATAAGGGCAGAAAATGCATATTTTCAAACAGTGCCAAAGTAATCAAAAATTACCTTTAAAAGTGCTACAACTAGGTATGTGCAAGTGCAACATTTTTAAATGACACAATTTGCATACGTTGTTGTGAAGTGAGTCAATTTACATAGTATTTTGCTATGCACAGTGCAAAATTTGCACAACTACATAGCAAACTTCACACTTTGCACTGAAGAAAAATAAATATGCAGATTGACACAATTCACCACTTTCCCGAAATCGTTTGCCATGAAGTGCATTCATCTGCATAGTAAAATTTGCACACTTGTGGCAAACTGCAAAGAAAAACCGCCATGCGAAAACTTCTTGAAGTGAGGAGTTGGCCAGTTCTCTGTAATGTCACACAAGCCATAAACAACAGTGAAGAAGTGACAGGGATATCAGATACAGCAAGGGAAAAAAAGCAATGCAATGCCATTTAGAAGCAGGAAGGTTCAATGTTGTTTAGAGATACTGTACACCAGTACTGTCTCACATCATTCATACTGCTGTTATGAAAATATCGGACCAGAAACAAATTAACTGCTGTGAAAATAATTTGAAACTCATCATGCTATGAAGTTAAAAAGAAAAAGTTGCCTATTTTTAGAATACTGTTTTTGTTTAAAAAAATATGATGCAGAAAACTGATGTGTGCTTATTTTCATGTAAAGAATTTACAGAGAAAAAAGTGCACTCTGCCATTTTTGTGTCGTCCCATGTAAAAAGTGTAATGTCATTATTTCATTAATTTAAAGAGGACAAAAAATTATTTTGAATTGGCAGTGGTTTATAATGTTCCTGTTTTCAGGAATGCTATTCCTACCCTTAAATGATCCATGTTTAATTGTACCTGAATAAAAAGTATGTGAAAAGCATTTATTTTACACAGTTTTGTTTGTATGGGCAGCATTCTGTTACAGTGCTCTTTGGAACCACTGATCTGTAGTTTTAACCATGGTACAGTTAGTGCACAGAACTCTAGGTGTGTTTCTGATAGGGCAGAAGCTCACGCTTTAGCATTCTGTACACAAACTGTGACATACTAAAAACTCCAAATTACTGATATTTGAAGAGAATCATGTAGAATGACACATATAAGAAGAGCACAACTAAAAACACAGTTTTTCACATCACTGATTATTCGGGCACAGTTAGGATCATTTGTTTACTTTGCTTAGTTTTTGTTTACCAAGTGGGTGCACTAGCCATAGAGATGACTATTTTCAGACATGACCCAGGAGGTTACAGGGTGGCGATTCAGAGATAACAACAGAGGGTAATACAGCAAAGAACAAACAAGGTGTTACACAGCGGGTTATACAGTAGAAATAAAATGCAATGTGATGAGGGCGGGTTACAGAACATATAGTTTAAGTCATAACATTGGAATAATGTAATTTTTCTAGTGGAGTAAAAACAGTAAATTCACAACATGCCAGGAAAATAAACCAGCGATATTGAGCAAAGATACAAAAATAAAACATACGGTAGGTATATCCCTAGGGGAAAAACCTTTCATACAGATATAGAAGTTATGAAACAATAACAAATAAATGCTGAAGGGGGTTTAGATGTAAGGGATAGGAGAGTAGAGATTGGTTGGGGCTAGGAACAGGGTAGGACACAAATATATTTGTTATACAAGTAGGGGGGAGGCTGGTGACAAGGAGAAGGCAAGTATAGAACCTCTGGATGGGAGAAGGGAAAGTACTAAGGAGGTTTAAAGCAGGAGCATTGATTAGAGGAGATGAGGTAGTGGCAGGGTGTTTTTTTAAAGTCTTCATGCGTAGGTGCTAGGCGGACATCTAGTGGAAGGGAGTTCCACTGCTGAGGAGCATGGCGGGTGAAAGCACTGGAACCTTTGGTAGTTTTGCATTGTGGCACTCATAAGAGGGATTTATCAGATGAGTGCAGGCCATAGTTTGAGGTCTGGGGAGTGAGCAGTTCTGCTAGCGTTTTAGGGGTTTGTGACCTCAGAATACTACCAACAGTGGAGCTAACGAAGTGGAGTCTGGTTGCATTAAGAGATAGCCAATTTAGATCAGAAGTAGAGGTGGCAGTGGTGTTTTAGTTTATAGGAGGAGGAGGCATACTGACAGATATTATTATAGGCAACGTCCCATCTATGGAGATTGGATTTAGGTATGGCAGCATATGAAGCTGCACCATAGGTCAGGGTAGGCAGAAGTATACCTCGGGCGATGGCTAATCTCGTTGAAGGGTTAGTACATAACTAGTCTAGTATGCTATGCCTATGTGAAGTTCAAGGTTTAAGGATTGGTCCAAAGTAACCCCTAGGTACTTAAACAAGGTTCCTGAGCCAATGGGGGGATCCATCTAAACAGGAGACCCTGAATTTGTTTTGGCATGATTTGAGTTTTGAAAGGGTTCCAGATAGCATGGACTGGGTTTTGGCCTCTTTAAGAACAAGTGTGTAGCCAGCCCGGTGGCGCTGAGGGTTGAGGCGCTGGACACCACACCTTGCGCTACGCCAGCAACCCGGGTTCGGGAACGAGCTCAGTCCACCGGGGATTGGCAGGGGAGAGAGAGGAATGAGCATCTGTAGAACTGCTCTCCTCTCTCGGGGAGGGATCCAGGGGTAGCCCGGTGCGGCAGTGGCCCGCAGTGGAGACCGGCAGCACTACTACGCTCATGGGGCTTAGTGAAGGGGTAGACGTCGGATGGCTGTCCTCTGGACATGGTTGGGAGCATTGCACATCCCGCATTAGGGAGGCATAAAAACACCATAGGGAAAACCCCTCTGGGCTGGATAGGCGATGGCCCACCCCGAGCCATGCTGCCACACGTCCAATACTGGGGCACCTCCACCTCCCCTTCTATCTCCTCGGGCCCTATGTCCTCCAGGGGGCTCAGGGAGGAACAGTAACATCCTTGAGGATGGCGGAGCTCACAGTGGATGGTAGAGCAGTACTGGCCAGAGGTGAGGCCCGAGAGAGTTCCGGCTCCAGAGGCGAGGAAAAAAAAGAGTTGGAAAAAAAAAAAAGAACAAGTGTGTGCTCAGAGAGCCAGGTTTGTGTGCATTGGATGTCTGAGGAGAGCCATACATTGATGTTGGATGCATTTTTTGCACTGGTGTATAGGACTATGTCATCAGCATAGAGTATGGAGGAGGTGGTGGACAGATTAGAGGTGATGTTATTAATAAATATTGAGAATAGAAGTGGTCCCAGTATGGATCCTTGGGGTATTCCTATATTCACTGTAGCCTGATTTGAAAGGGTTGAATTGAACTTAATGACTTGGACCCTGTTAGACAGGTAGCTGCTGAACCAGCTCACAACATTAGATGCAAAGCCCATAGATTGCAGGGTGGCAAGGAGAAAGGAGTGGTTCACCAGGTCAAAGGCCTTCATCATATCTATGAAAACAGCCCCCTGTTAGAAGACCTGAGTCCATGGTGGTGAGAGTGTCTGTATTAAATTTCAGCAGGGATATAGAGGTACTGTGACCTTTATGAAAGCCATGCCGGGTGGTTGTTAGAAGGTCATTTTTGAGAAGGAATTCAATTATTTGTGTGGCAACTAATTTTTCTAAGATTTTGCTTAGTACTGACAGGATGGCTATGGGCCTGTAGTTAGAGGGGTCTTTGGGGTCTCCTGTTTTGAAGATAGGGGTGACTCGCACTACCTTTCAAACATCAGGAACACTACTTTGGCAAAGGGAGAGAGAGTGAAAATTCTGGCCAGAGGTGCGGCAATATGTGGGGCAGCTATTTTTATTAGCCTGGGCACAATGCCATCAGAGCCAAAGGCTGTACTGTCCGAGACAGAGCTAAGAAGTTTTGAGACCTCCTGCCAGGTAATGGCCTTAAAATAAAAAGAGGGGCCTACAGGTGCACGGCTGGGATGTGCCGGAGGGTCCATTTGTATTGAAGTAGGGAAGGAGCATGTGTATTTGGTTAGGTCAGAAAATTGGTTATTAAAGAAGTTTGCTATGGTCTGAGGATTGTTGCAGCGATTACCATTTAGGAGCATATCATTAGGGGTAGCAGAGTGAGGGGATCCCAGGAAGGTTTTAATGTGGGACCAGAACTTTTTGGGGTCATTCGAGGCATTTGCCAGGAGACTTTTGCAGTAAACGCTTTTCGCAGTCCTTATGTCCTTTTAGCAGGCAGACCTTTGCATCCTAATATTGTCAAAGTCAGCCTGCAGCCCAGAGGACTTAAAATGGCTCCAGCTCTTATCTCTCTCTTTTATTTTAGTAAGTAGATCCTTTTTTAGCCACCTAGTATGTTTCCCTTTAACTCAGTGGGTTATGAAAGGGGAGTGAAGGTCCTGTATTGTGGTGAAATTAGTAATGAAAATGTGCAGAGCAGACTGCATATCTCGAGGATTGTAAAGACTAGACCAGTTTATGTTGGCTATGTCATGAAGAAAATTTTGGGGATGTAGACTGGCATAGTTTTGAAAGATAATGAACCGTGGATTGAGAGGAGGAGGGGCGGCCACTCTCCATATGCAAAAGATGGGGGAGTGGTCAGTAATGGCATCCACAAGTGTGCAGACAGATTAGATATACTCGGGGCATCTTGCTAACACCCAGTCGATGAGTGTGCTAGAGTTAAAGTGAGAAACAGACCTAGTGGATTCAGTGACCAACTGAAGAAGGTTGTGACTCTGAATTTTAGAGAGCGAGGTAGCTTGGCATTTTCCTGGCCAGTCAAGGTTGATATCACCTAATATGAGCACTTCATTTTTTCCAGCGAGTAGGAACGTCTGGTTCAATAAAACAATATACCCCGCCAGGGTGTGGGTATACTGGAGGATTTACCAAGGCTGGTGTGGTTCGAGTCCTGGCTATGGCCGAGGACTTTCTTCACACCAAAAGTGGTAAATCCTCAGTATACCCACTCCCTGGAGGGTTATATTGCTATTATACAAAGGCCCTGTTTGTTTTTGTACAGAGAAAAAAATTTTACAACGTCCGTTCGTTTTGAAAGTTGCTGCTGGTTTATTTTTTTACTATGGAAGCACTGCTCTGATTTTTTTGCGAGTTCTGTGCATGTGCCAGAGGATCGCTGATTGCCACCGCTACCATTACAAATTTTTTCAGCTTCTTTGCTGTCGAGAGAATGAACTGCATTTTCTTTTCTTTTTTCTTTGGGGTGCCTCGCTTTTCCTGAATGGTGCAGCAAGTTTTTTGAAGTTTTGAAGCTAGTGACGGAGTATCGGATGTTGGGTTACCGACTAGGTAATCTTGCTGTCCATCCATGTGCTTGGCAGTGGTGTGTTTGCGATGAATGGAGGGATTTGCCAGGGAGTTCCTGATGCAGCTGAGTGGTGGCTGGCACATTTTCCAGTGGGTACACTGGAAGATTTACAACGCTGAAAAGGTGTTAGCCAGCCAATCAAAATGCAGGATTCTGTCCATTTTTTTTGTACCCATTGTATAATAGTTCATCTAGGCCAGTGATGCCACTGTTTGTGGGGTTGTAGGCACATACGATATGTAACTTTTTTGCCCCAAGGGTAAAAAGTGCATGTAGTAACTTACAGTGGGTCAGGGGAGCAGTGCTTAGGGCAGTGAGGTGTAGGTGTTCGTTGTAATAGATGGCTACTCCACCCCCTCTTTTGGTGGATGGTCTGTTCTTCCGTAGGAGGCTATAGGAGGTTATCAAACACTGTGAGTCAGAGATTGCAGGTTTTAACCATGTTTCGGACAGATACAATATGTCAGGTTTGTAGAGAGAGAAATCCAAACCTCAAGTTCAGAAGAGGTGTGCTCGAAGCTTCTAATACTGTGATGGGCGATAAGAAGACCTTTGGAGTTGCTTAGAAGTGCATCAGAGTGACAGAGATGGTAAGCAGGGCCAGGGTTCGTCTCAATATCTCAGGACAGCAGGATAGCTAGGAGCAGGAAGTACCAGAGCATCAGATGGAAAACAGTTGAGAGAATTAAGCAGTGGAGGAAGCATTTTTTTTTTTATCACAGATAGTGAGGTAGATTATACCCTTACTTATTGAGAGTGGGGTAATGTCCTGTGGTTAATCAAGGAGAAGATTGGAGAAGTAGAAGTCATCCATAGATGGCATGGAGGTAGAGTGGTGCGGGCTTACATTGTTGACTATAGTAGAAGATAGGTAGAGCAGTAGTACCACCATGGCCATGATGATGAGGTGCTTTAGGTCACCCATGATATAGGATGCCTACAGGGTCAAGTAAGAAGGATAAAAGGAATGGAGGGCTACTGAGGTGCAAGCAACTGAGGCTGGGACAACTACAGTGAGAGAGAAACCACGGTAAGAGAGAGGAAAACTGTGGAAACCAAGCAATGGAAAAAAGTGACAGCTGAGAGAGAGAGAGAGAGAGAGAGAGAGAGAAGATCTGTAGCTAGGAAGCTGGGTCAGCCAGCTATGCGAGAGGGAATAGGAGCCAATAACTGAGAAGTAGAGTATGGGAAGGAGGGGCTAGGGTGTATTTAATAGAGATCGAGGTCAGGTTCAGGGCCAGTGTGGGCTGGCGGGACAAATTATGGGGTCTAACCAGTAACGGGCAGGGATTACAGTATGGAGAGATCCGTTTTAACTTTAAAAAGGCCAGGCACTGTCCAAAACTGCCATAGTCAATAGTGGGCCATGAGCAAGATAAGCAGCCAATGGTAGGGAAAGCAGAGGCCACAAGGGCCAATCGAATTGCAGGGTTTCAATGCCTCAGGATGCTGCACCTGGTGCCACAGATTTGGCGGTCAGAGCAAGGAGGGTGGGTGGCCGAGGGAGCTCTGTGCAGTGGCCGCTGTGCAGCAATGGATGCCTGGACAGGGGCTCGGTTCTGAAAGAGGGAAGGAAAAAAAAGGGTTAGTTAAAGATTAGAAAAGTGCTGAGGGTCTGACACTTAGGGTAATTGGTGGAAGAGTCAGACAAGAGACACTTTTAGCTAACACAATGGAGGTGAGAGGAACAGCAATTATGTGAGCTGGGGGCAGTTAAGTTAGAAGTCAGTGAAAAGAAGTGGGTTAGGGGGAGGCTTGGCACCAAAGGATTGCAGTACCAAGAACAGTGAGAGAGAGGGAAGGGGACTAGAGGAGAGAAGTAAAAGATTAGGGAGAGATATGGTGGAAAAATATGGAGTCAGCAGTGGTCTGTGAGGAGAAAATTAGGTTGCTGAAGTGTAGAAGTGAGGTTGTAGCAGGGTGGGAAAAGGTAGGCAAAGGAGAATAGATGGGAAGTTTAAAGTAGAGACAGAGATTACAGTTTAAATTTCAGGCAGCAAAAAAACAGGCTTTGTTTAGTATAGCAAGCAAAAGATGTCAGCAGTTTAAACGCAGCAAGAAAAAACAAACACAGGAACAGTTCAAGCTAAAGTAAGCAATAATCGGGCATTAGTACAGCATAGCAAACAGAAAGTTTCAGCAGTTTAAAACAAAGTAAAAATTATAGGAAACTATACGGTTTGGCTAGAAGGCAAGTCAGCAAATACAGATATTAATTAGTCTTCCTAGCTACACCCAAATTATGGGGTCTAACCAGTAACAGGCAGGGATTACAGTATGGAGAGATCCGTTTTAACTTTAAAAAAGCCAGGCCCTGTCCAAAACTGCCATAGCCAATAGCGATCCAGGAGCAAGATAAGCAGCCAATGGCAGGGAAAGCAGAGGCTGCAAGGGCCAATCGAATTACAGGGTTTCAATGCCTCGGGATGCCGTACCTGGTGCCATAGATTTGGTGGTCGGAGCAAGGAAAGCGGGCGGTCGAGGGAGCTCCGTGTCATGACTGCTGTGCAGCGGTGGATGCCTGCATGACAGCTCGGTTCTGGTGCTGTAGATTCGGTAGTCAGAGCAAGGAGAGCAGGCAGCCAAGGGAGCTCTGTGCTGTGGCCACTGTGCAGTGGTGGATGCCTGGATGGTGGCTTGGTTCTGGTGCCGTAGATTCGGCAGTTGGAGCAAGGAGAGCAGGCAGCTGAGGGAGCTCCATGCAACGGCCGCTGTGCAGCAGTGGATGCCTGGACGGCAGCTCAGTTCTGGTGCCATAGATTCAGCAGTCTGAATTTAATTTCTGGTAATTGGAACATTACTAACTACTGCCAATTAGTACAAATTTCCTGTCCCCTTTAGTAAATATGACATTTTCTAAGCAGAACAAACTGGACAAACAAACTGGAGAACATTTTGTTTTATGTTTAAGAGTTGTTCAAATCACCAGTCTTTTTATCATGGACCTTCGTCAATTTAAAAGGAGTTGCCAGCATCCCTTTGAAAAGGGCTGCGGAAGTTACTTAACGCAATATGTTACTTGTTACTTTCAAATACCTGTAACAGGGTACAGCTACTACTTAGTAGCAGAGCTCTGCTGAATTTTTATTGATAGTGACTTTGCAATGTAAGGTTGGAAGGTACTGTGTATATATTTAACATTTGGTGACCGGGACAGGCACACTGAGTCAGAGCTTAGTTACAGATGTGACCCGAGGGAGCAGATGCAGCTGAGATTGAAATGGTAACAAATAATGTGACAACGATGGGTTTATGCACATGAACAATAACAGCAAGGCGTAAGTAATACATAAGTAGTATTCTAGATCCAGCATGACTGTCCCATTGTTCCACATGTGGAAAAAAGTAGATTGTAACATGGTAGATTGTTCCATGTGAATGGTGGAATGGGGACCCGCGATTGGTCAAATTGCATCACGGGGGCGAACTCGGAGCGGGTATTAATCCACGATAGATGCCGTGTTGAAAATGGTAGTACTAATGTCAGCCAGACAGGTAGCTTAGCAGCACTGGGCACAGGTGGGGAGCGAGTTGTGTGGCACAGGGAGAGGAAGACTAGCTACACGCAGACCGCAGGACACCGGAAGGCAGCACACCGGAGAGGCAATAGCAGCACACGCTGCACAGGACGCAGTGCCCGACGTCTGATGACTCTGTGAGAGGCAAGGGGAAGTGACCCATCCTGCATGCAGATTTGGGAGCGATTGCACACCGCAGCGAGCGAGCAGTGCACTGGAGACCTCGAGCTCCTCGTATGAAAGAAATACCTGCGTAGATCCGCAGATTTTCCAGACTGGCATGTGAGCCCCACTATTTGCTTTACTTACACGTAGTGAATAATTTCAGCGCATCAGCATCTTAATGCCGGTCTCTAAGAAGATTTGAAAGTGCAGTAAAAATGTGTCCTCAGAACTCCGACTCCCTGTGTGATGTTGTTCAAGGCACATGAAATAGGCTCCTGGCAACTCTGTCGTTGCACGGCCCATGTTACAAGCACATTAAGCCACTCCGGCGGTGGCATCTAATGCAATTAGTGCATGGTTGGGCAGTTGTGCACCCTCAGCCTCCAGCCTCGGGCCACAACCCTCCCAACCATGCATTAATCCAGCATTAGATGCCACCTTCGTCGTGGCTTAATGCTTACATAGCACCTTCTGCAATAATGATCTTCAGTGGAAAAAATAAGGTTTACACATTGTTATTTCTCAGATTACAGTGTTAGAATTTACAATGTTGCAAACTCAGCTGTACTGTACGGGCAGGCTATTCAATATCTGTGGCAAAAATGTGAACCTTGTCGCAAATCTTGTCATGTGCCTGTGGGTTATTTCCAACCTTTCAGCTTGTATCAGCAGCCAGCTTTGTGGCATCTGTTTTTTCAGAAATTGGCTGAGTTTTATTTTTTGTTGTGAATTTTGCTTCCAAGTTTCACAGAGCCTTTGTAAAAGAGCCCTGGCTCAAAGGTATTTGTAATCCTAGAACTCAATAAATAAAAAATAAATAAAAAGAAATGGAATCTCGAAATTCTTCTACCTTTAAATAAAATGTGACATGAGAAACTCAGAAACATAGAAAATGATGGCAGAAAAATATGCTTAATCCATCTGCTCTTCAATACAGGCAGGCCAGATGGACTAAGGCAGCATCTGAAGCACAGACTAGGAATTCAAGAGTCCCTGGTTCAAATCCCACCACAATCACTAACTCACTATGTGACCTTGAGTCAGTCACTGAACGTCTCAGTTATTCACTCAGTCCAGCTGCCAAATTGAACAGAAACAGAACCACTCTGAAAATGTGATGTTGACTGCCTCAGAGCTGGCCTTTTCTGGGTAAATAGTGACAGAGAGGGAATCATGGCCAGATCATGGAGGTTATCTGTACTCCTTTTTATGTTTGCTTGCACAAGAAACATGTTGTGGCAGCTTAGGAGAGAAGTGGGTTGTGGAGGTGTGGCACTGTTGCGGCCAATGCCGCTACTGCTTTTGTGGACTTGGTGCACGCTGGTGGTGACACTAGTTTGCAAGTGTGCCACCAACTTGAAACGATTTGGCCACTGCAATCAGGGAGCACCTCGTCATTGCAGCATCAGCCATCCACCTCTCCTTTGGGTCTGAATAGTTTCCATGCAGGCGAGAAGCTGATGCTGTGATGCCGGGTGGCACTTGATTGTTGCAGCTGGCCAGTCCCTTATTTTTAATTGTGGCTCTCTGCTCCTCTCGAAACTGCTGTTTCTTTTGTTCCTCCGCTTCCAGGCCTGTCACTCCAGTGGTGCTAATGCACTTGCCCAGACTGTCGCCGACAGGCACAGAACAGGGATTAAAGTTGGACAAAACAGGCTGCATTGGGCCATGAAGCTATGCCTGAGCATGTTGGGGGATGACTCAGAGAAACGGGTGGAAGAAGCAGTGCGCCGCACCTCTGACACAAACACTTTCCCCGACAGATGCCCTCACTGTCATACTGTGTTTCTGAGTTGTGGATTTGTGGCACCTTCTGGTTATGTGGGACTTGGAGAGGGGGTAGTGTGTGGGACTCCTTGTCTCAGTTCACCAACTTCTGAGTGCTACATTGTGCTGTGCAGAGACCCCGGGGTAGTTCCTGCAATGTTCCTGTCTGTGTGTTTCTATCACCAGTCCAGTTCATTAGACTGACAACATTACGGTATGTCTTCCTCCCCTCTCCTGCTCAGAGCCCCGCTGGTGTAATGTGCCGGTGCAGTGTTCTCACCCACAGATGTCTCTGGTGAAGGTAAGGCTTGCCCCATGACTTTTTCTTTTGGCCTGACTCAAGACAGTGCCTTAGTGGGGGGGTGGTTGGGGCCTGTGCTGTGCTGCAGTGATGATGCCCCACCCCCCTCAACAACTGCTACCACACTAAACAAAAGACTAAGAGATTGGATTTGTCCTGCTAACAGTTTCCTGCCTTCCCGTGGCCCTTGTAAGTGTAAATAGACTAGACAACAAGTTGTCACCTCACCTCGTAAGAGTTTGAGTCATTTGAATTTAGTCTGTGAGGTCTAGACTGTTCCATGATCTTCTGCAGAGCTGTTAGTAAGTTACTGGCACAGCATTTTAGGATCAAAGAGCCCAATGGTCCACGACTCCCCGACCACCAGTTATTCTTAAATTGCTTCTCTGTTTAGTGCCATATTAAAAGGTGCAACTGTAAAGAGGTGATAAGTGCCAGTCAGCACTTACCACTTCTTTACAGTTGCACCTTTTAATAATGGCAATAATGGCAGCCACAGAGAAAGTTAAGAATAACTGTTCCGGGACAATCAGGCTCTTTGATCCTAGTAATAAGTGTTAGTGAAGTTTGTCAGGACTTGGCGCTTCCAACAGCAGCTGTCTGCCACAATTGTTTTAAAAATTCTGGGCCATGGAACTTGAAGAAACCAGCCACTGCCTAGTCAATGGTTGGGGCATCACATTGTGACTGCAGCAAGCCAGTAAGGAATATATAAGTAGGTGAGGTGGGAACAGCCATTTCTTTCTTCTGGGCTGGCTACTAAGTTAAGGATGGTTCAGGGGTTAGGTGCTGCATCCTGCTTGCTTTAAGTTGTTTGCCTGTAGTCTACCCCTTATTATCAGCGTGGTCCTCCTGATTGTGTTTTCCCAAGTTAACTAAGACTGAGTAGTTTGCTCAGGCCTGAGTTTGCTAAAATGCCATCTGAACTCCGTCAGATCTGAATGACTTGAGAGCTGCTGCACTGCCTGTTCTGACCCAACTCTCCAGGCATTCGCTGTGTCACTCCAGTCCGGGTGGCTGTGATTTATTTTATAAGTTATTATTTTTAACATTTGACAGACTAAGTGACAGAGACAGTGAATTTGTGTAGTGGAGCACTGTTTGTATTTTTTCTATGTTTCAATTGCTGCCCCAATGCCACCCACTGCCGCTCGCTTGCCTTGTTGCTGCTGCTACACAAACACTTCTGGGAAAGGACCACCTCAGCTGGCTATTTCAAATTGTTTTAGTTATTTTTCCGAAATTCCATTTTCTGACCGATTCTGCAGCTGTCGTCTTCATTCACATTTGATTCAGTGGGGACCCAGTGGTGCCATTACTCTCTGCTGCTGGCCTGGCTGGTAAGCAAAGTTACTTATTTAAACTTAACTAAGAAGTCAGAAGTAGTCAAGAAGTGAGCAGTAAAAAAGTTGAGTAGCAGCACCCACAGCAGGAAAGCACACTAAGACTATATGGAGTCTTAAATGAACATTTTATAGTGATCACTCTGAAGAAGCCTAGCAGCAAGTTAGTGTTTTATTGTATTGTGGCCAGTGGGCTAGATTCCCGACACTGTGATCCTCATCCAGAGTTGTGTTTTCCCTCCTCAGGTGGTCACCAGAGCAATCCCTTACATAGCCATCAATGGGAGTGAGCTGCAACAGAGAGCAAACCAGGGCACTTTTGCCAGAGACAAAGCGGATACTGAGTGGCAGTTGAATAAGATGATCAGGCATTCAGTCACTGTGTCTGCCCAAGTGCTACAGTCTGTGTTCATCCTGTGGCAGCACCCCCCCCCAAATGTGTTTCTGACAGGAACCTCTGCATTTCAGGAACTCCCCACGTTTGCTTTTTTTTCACCCAGACCTGGTCAGTTTTTCATTTTTTTTTTTAAATCACAGCTGAGCTTGACACCTAGGGAAGGAGAGAGGGACTCATCTACTTTGAAGCTGGGGCTGTGCTACTTCCTCATTGATTTACTCATTGAAGTCTCACACTTCAGTGCAACTCCTGGAGTACCTGGCACCAGAAACTATCCCCACAATGACACTTTGCGCCTTCTGAATGAAGCTCGGCATCCGAGCGGTCCTTTGAATTCAGTGGCCAGGCGATTGCTTTCTCCATTTGTAAATATCTTATTAAGATTTATTTACACACAGAGGAATCAATCTCCTGGTAATCTTATCACTTCTCTTCTGTTGTAAGTAAAACAAAAGAGCAGTGATAAGATAAAAATGGGGTCTAATGCACAGCGCTGCCACAGTCCTGCTGTAAGTGACACACCATGACCTCCACAGCCCAATTTCCTCCTCAACTCCAGTGCCTCTGGCTCCCATCCTCCCAAACACTTGCCAGTTTGTTTATCACTAGTCTCAGTCCCATCCACCATCGATCTGCCTGCCATGACCACACCAGCCAAGACAGACAAAGAGGACCATCCATCATCTGCTATAGCCTGCTGTGCCTGCAACGCCACCTGCGCCTGCTGCCTAGAAAGGTAAGGGGTTGGGGGGGTGCTGCAGTTTGGCTGTAGAAACACACCACTGAACCAGCTCAGCTTCCATCACAGAACTATAGTGCACCTACCCAAGGGGGTTACAATTAAAACAGAAAATAGATACGGTTGTCACAAATGCACTCAGCAGGTCAGGCCGTCTGCCCCCACAGTGCCAACCTCCGAGTGCAATAATGTGAACAGGTAACAGACAGGGTAACCCTCCTGTCTACTTTTGGGTCTGAATCACCTTTGGTCTCAAATTCTGGGGAGATTCAAACTGTGAACCTAATGCTAGCGTACCCAATGTACAGGCTCAGATACGTACCCTCTTCGGGGATTGCGGTACAATCTTTCACCAGGGGCACCAAGCCAGGCTTCCAAAATGAACCCTTAAAACTCTATAAAAGACCTTAGGTATATTCTTACCTTTTCCCAGTTTATTAACACCATCAAGCTGTTGAGCAGTTTTTGTCAGTCTTAACCCTCTGTAAGTCACATGCAAAAAAAGGACTGGCAGACACCCAGGCAGTCTTTTGAAAAAAAAAAGATACTTTACTAAAAGATGATAAAAATATGAAAAATGTAAACACAGAACAATATATCAAAGAGCATCACAATTACATGAAAGAAAAGCAAAGAAAACTACAGTACAAACTCCTACCAAAATACATTCAGATATTTTCTAGCTAATGTATTTCCTCTGTAAGTGCCTTTTAAATTAGAGATCTTGTTTCTTAAGAGCCCAAAATAATATGTCATATTCCCCAGTTACAAAGATACATTTCAGCTCCATCTCCCCATCTCCTTGGTGAGTCATCTAGCTCCTCCTTTTAGAATAAAAAAAAATACAAACATGATGTCCTATCAGGAGGTATATTAAATAATGTGACATCAGCAAAAACTCATTTCCCATATTATGACAGTCTTTATTCACGCCTTTCCTTTGAACTGGTGGCTGATTCCTGTTTTCACAAGGAACATCAAAGGTTTTTACAACTCTGCAGTTTGTCACCTAGATGCGAGATAGCCTAACAGGAATCAGCTAAATGATGTCCTGTCCTGCAATTAACTGTATAGGTAGCTTCCCAACTTCAAAGCAGCAACAAGTCATAAAAACGGCCATAAAATGCAATTTCTCAACAAAGTTAATTACATTACAGAGATCTCCTGGTCAGTTATATACTTTAGTTTCACTGAAACCTGGGGGTTGGGGGGCACCCATGGCACAGGCTGCCTTATGTGAGACAATCACATACTATATTTTTATATTACAGATATCTACAATAATCATAACCAAATGGCCAAGCATCACAACGGCTACCTGTGATACAGATACTAAAGCAGACTGCTGTTTAAATTTAGTATTGAGTATCGACTCTGAGTTGACAGTGTTAAAAAAAAAACTGTAAAACTGAAGGTGCTGCTGACCCACTCTTGTCAGTCTATGACTGCATGTGAGACGCAGCCCGTAGATTGACAATACTGGGGCAGCACCTTTAATTTTACAGAGTTTTAGCACTAGTCAGAGCTGCAACTCATTACTAATTTAAACAGCCTGCATTATTTTATTGACATATGTATCATAGGGGCAATATGACAGACCTCCATTCTTTGTTTCTCGATGCATCCTGCCGCACCTGCTGCAGAAAGTACCTTGCTGCCCCAGACTCGGAGCATGGTGTCCATTTCTGAGCCAAATTCCTGTTGCCTCCAACCTCAGTGCCGAATCCCCTTGAAAGTATGCTTCGCAGTTTTGGCAACAGCTTTAAAAAGGTCAGTAGCAAGGATGAGAAGGGGTCCCTCACTAGGGTATCAAAAGTGCACACTATCTCTAGTACTCTCTGACAGTGATCAGGGACAGCTGGGGAAGTACTGCAGCAGCCTTTCCTCCTGCAACATACATTCTGTGCACCTTGTGAGCCACTGTACGAGAGCACTACTGACATACAGTAAGTGATCTTTGCACTGAACTGGGGAAGTGAGCCATCAGACCACTGGGGCCAGTCCAGGAGGTGCAAAGATGCCCTTGAAATAGGAGCCAGAGATCAGAGGCTTTCAAGTGAAACTGAAAGCAGGAATATGAAAAAGACTCTGCTCAAGCTCCTTTGAAAGTTTTTTAATTAGGGATAAAATGGAAGCCTACTCGGCCGATCTAGTTGGTTTTGTTAGATGACTTTAGCTTGCACAAATTGTCTTTGTATATGCACATGAATGGTGTTCAGTAGGGCTTATGCACTACCATCCTTGTACTGCACTTATTGCCCCTTGAACTATGGAAAAGGATGCACTAACTGACTTTCACTCACCTATACAAAGCACAGTTAGTGCAGTACAATGCATGTCTGCATGCAGCAAACTGTGTGCATATGCTGCCCGGGGTCTGTTTTACCATTAATCAATGTAAACAAATCTTCACACCTGCCTACTGAGTGACTTACTGCTTAGCCATCTGATATATGCAAGTAACTTGTGTTCATGTCCCATGTATAAAAAAGAGTAAGATGTATATGCCAATTTTGGAGCAATTTACACGTTGCTGTACTAAAAATTTTTGGAAAATGCATCCCCACAGTTTCATACCCTACCATATCTACTATCACTGGCTCATTGTGGGCTCATGCAAGTCACCTGACCTCTCAGCATTCCCCTCTGCTGTCAAATTGGGGAGAAGCAGGATTCCACTGAAAAGATTATGACACATCACAGTTAGGTTATTATGGGTACAGAAATTATAAAATAAAAAATGTAATGCTGTCATGAAGTAGGTCCAGCAATGCTGCTGATAGTTTCTACTTCAGATTTTCTCATAGATTGCATTCCTGCTTCCCTGTTGCTTAGCAGTGACCCATTAGTCAATTTATATGTGCATACCATAAGCCAAAGTGGTATGCGCCCAAGACGGTGACACTATTACTGTGAAAACGTTGATGCCAACAACATCAACATTTTCGCTGTTATAGATCACCTGACAATCCTGTGCTCTTTCTCTCCTGGTCCTGCACCCCCCTCCCAGATCCACTCCGACTTGGAGTTAGAATCCTAGAGATCTTGGGTTTGGGGGGTGAAGCCCCCTGATGAAAAAATGGCCGGGGCCTCAAGTCTGATTTATGTCAACCACAAGTTGCGGTAGACGTAAATCCATCACTGTGATGGTGGTCGACAACTTAGTTGTCGAACCGGCGTCGTAGAGCCAGTCAGAGTAATCTACTACTTAATAGCCACATTGTTTTGTTAAACTTTGCTGAAAACCTCTAACTACAGCTTTAAGAAATAAGCACTTTTCATTGGAGCAGTATCAACAGCTGATGACCAAGGAGCAACCATGCATTAATTCCCTAGTAATTCTGTACATATTAGCTTTACATTTACTAATATGGTGCTTTGTAAAGTAATGCCTCCCTACACCCACAATATATGTAAGACAGGCTACAGTCAGAAGAAATATAGCTGCGTGTGTGCCTTTTTTGCATTACAAGTACGTATTACAAATAATAAGTCTGCTTATTTCTGGAAATGCTTACATTACAAATGCATTAAGCCGCTCCAGAGGAGGGTTCTACTGGGGAATTAGTGTAGAACCATCCTTTGTCATGGCTTAATGCTTACTGAGATAATACTTTTTCCCTCAATGATATGAAACAGTGCTTCTGAGTATGTATCAGCTTATGAAAAAAGTGAATTAATTCAGACTGTGAAGATTTAAAATCTTTCCCTCGACCTATGCCTGTTTTGCAGACCTTGTTGTCATTAACTCCTCCATTAATAGTCCAAATCGGTTGTGTGATTGATGCATCCCATGAAATTTCTGTGTTTTTCTGAGCTCTGAAATCCATCAACCTTTAAGAAGTGTTCTGTGATATTGTGTTGATTCTGTGAAATACAGTGTCATCTCAATCTGACAAGAATAAATTAAGCTGTGTCTGTTTCTCCACCACCCAACCTGGCAGGAAGCGAATGAGTTCACTTGCACCTAATGGCCATTTGAGTACTGTTTATCCCACAGTATCTCATGCTTTGGGGACTGAAACCATTAATTTTATGTTGTAGCTGGAATCACGAACTTGCCTTTGAAAGTGGGACTGGGCCTAGTAGGTCTGAAGCAAGGTGGAGGAACTCAAGAATAACAGAGTGATGATCACTATAATAGTAATCATCACTCCGTTATTCTTCAGCTCCTACGCTGTACAGCAATCATCCCTTCATTATGCTTGAGCTCCTATGCTATCCTTACACAGTAAAACATGTTTGAAAAGCATTAGTTATCCTTGCTTTCCAATGGGGCAATGTGTTCACATGGTGGACCTAGAGCCCCTTCTGACTTTATCTTATTGTGTTATTATTGTCACCATAATTTCAAGAGAAGCAGTCATTTATCCGTGGCTCACTTTTCCAGGTGGGGGTGTCAACACAAACCCCAGGGTCCCCCTCCTCTTGCCACCACCTTTCTATAGAATTCTTGAATAAACTCTTAAAGGGGAACATTTTGCAACTGCAACTGGTCCCAGTTTGGACTTTGTGTACAAACATTTTGGTTTAATTAATGTTTAGTGTAGTATAGTAGATTGTATTGGCCTAATTGTGTTTACTTCTAACCTGACATCTGCTGTTACTACGAATCCCAGAGTCATATGTAGCTACAGTACACTCAACAGTAAATAAATCACAATTTTTTGAACACAAAATGTACACTTGGTTCAGCCTCACACATGAGTGTGGGGCCCTTTTTGATGACTGTTTCCGTTTAAGCAAGTCTACTGGTATCAATCAACCTTCTTGTCTCTTCCACCCTCAACATTAAGCTGTGATTTAACTAACACAATACACCCCTGCCGCATGCACCATGCAAGGAAACAGTTGACATTGACAAATGCTTGTATTATGATGACGCTGCTGGATCTTTATCCAGTGCTGTTGTGCTGAGATAACAACGCATGTAAAGATAGCATTCAACCAATCAGGTTTCACGATTTTTCAAACCCATTTTATTATGCCACATAAATTGGTGGTGGTGGGGGAGACAATTTAAAAGCTACACCATACAAAGCTGAGAACAGAACCACCTACTGACCAAAATAAAATATAACAGAACTAATTTCTCAGTAGGAGATTGGGTGCTCCTAATAGAAGAAAGGATGCTCCCAATAAGAGATAGTGTACTCCCAACAATCTCGTCTACTATTGAAAGCACCCTATCACCTATCAGGAGCATCCCTTCTCCAGTTGGGAGTGTCTCTTAACCAGTAGGTAATGGCCCTTCTCCAAATGGCAATTTCCCTTCTCCTATTGGGAGTACCACATCTCCTGCTGACAGTGTCCTTCTCCTATTGAGAGAGTCCCTTCTATTGGGAGCACCCAATATCCTCTTGAGAGCATCCCATCTCCTATTGGAAGCTTCTCTTCTTCTTTTGAGAGCACCCCATCTCATCTCTTATTAGGAACAATCCATTTCCTATTGGGAGCACTGTATCTCCTATTGGTAGTGCACCATCTCCTATCGGGAGCACCTTATCTCCTATTGGAAACATCCAATCTCCTACTAGGAGCATTCCATTTCCTACTGGGAGCATCCCAGATCCTCATGACAGCATCCCATTTCCTTTTGGGAGTGCCCGATATCCTATTGAGAGTGCCCCATCTCCTCATGAGAGCATCCCATCCCCTACTGGGGGGGAGACAGAAAGACAAAACTCCGGTGCTCAAAACCAACTAATGCTGCAGCTTCCAAATACAACTCGGCAAACCAAATATGAAAAGTCACACAAATAAATAAATACTGGTGTACCAAACTGAACTGCAGTAAAGGTGGTTTATTGGGTGAGTTGCTGAATGGAGTGACTGGCACTAAACACCTCAGCGCTTCCTCGAGGAAGAACTGCTAGGATCGAAGCACTGGGGTGTTTAGTACCAGACCACATCTCCTATTGAGAGCATCCCATCTCTTATTAGGAGCACCCCGTCTCCTAATAGGGGCACCCCATCTCCTTTTGGGAGCACCCCATCTCCTATTGGGAGTGCCCCATCTCCTACTAAGAGTGCTCCATCTCCTGTTGGGAGTACCTCATCGCCTGTTGCAAGCACCCCATCTCCTATTGGGAGTGCCCCATTGCCTATTAGGAGTGCTCCATCTCCTGTTGGGAGTACCTCATCTCCTGTTGCAAGCACCCCATCTCCTATTGGCAGCACCCTATCTCCTAGTGACAGCATTCCATCTCCTATTGTGAGCATCCCATCTCGTACTGAGTGCAGCTCTGAGTGTGGAGGAGATAAGGTGGCCAGAGAGATTTGAGCATCCCATCTCCTATAGGGAGTGTACCATCGCCTATAGGAAACACCCCATCTCATATTGTGAGTATCCCATCTCCAATAGGGTGTGCCCCATTTCCTGTCAAGAGCATCCCATCTATTAAGAGTGCTCCATCTCCTATTCTGAGCATTGCATCTCCTTTTGGCAGCCCCATCTCCTATCTATTGAGCACATCCCATCACCTAAAGGAAAGGAAGGAAAGGACTATGGAATATCTTGTATCCAATGGATTATAGGATCCAAGGCAGCAAGATTTCACATGGGGAAGGTCATGTCAAATGAATCTGATTGATTCCTTTGACTAGGTGACAAAGCAGTTGGATCAGAGAGGGATGGTGGACGTGGCCTACCAGGATGTCAGTAAGAATTTTGACACCATTCCACATAGGAGACTGGTAAGCAAGTTGGAGAGCTTGGCATGAGTAATTAGGTAGTAAATTGGGTAAAAAAACTAGTTATTGGACAGGACACAGAGGGTAGTGATATATTGCATTCACTCCAAGGAAGGGAGGGTGACCAGAACAGTATCTCAGTGATCAGTGCTGGGGCTGGTCCTTTTCAATGTCTTCATAATTGGCATAGCGGAGGAAATGGAAGGAAAGGTCTGCCTTTTTGCGGACAACACCAAGACCTGCAAAAGAGTGGATGCTCTGGGGGTAAGGATGGGTAGGGATCTGAAAAGACTGGAAGAGTGGTCAAGGGTATGGCAGCTGGGCTTTAATGCAAAAAAAGTGCAAAATGATGCACTTGGGCCACAGAAGCCCAGGAGCAGAGTACCAAATGGGTTGAGTGTTACTGACAAAGACCAATCAGGAAAAAGACCTAGGAGTAATCACATCGGATGACCTAAAGATGGCCAGGCACTGTGACAAGGCAGTCAGAAGGGTGAGTGGGATGCTGGGGTGTATAGGAAGGGGTATTTCCAGCAAGAAGAGGGAGGTGGTGCTGCTTCTATAGAAATCGCTGGTAAGACCTCACCTTGGGCACTGTGTCCAGTTCTGGAAACCATATCTCAGGAAGGACATAGACAGAGTGGAAGTGATCAGGAGGAGGGCTACCAAATGGTGCAGGGTCTGCATCTGTAGCCATATGAGGAGAAGGTAAACATGTACACCCGGAGGAGAGGAGGAGAGGGGAATATGATAGAGACCTTTAAATACCAAACAGGGTTAATAAGGTACTAGAGGAAAGTACTGTATTTTTCAGAGAAAAAGGTGCTGTAGAATAAGAGGGCATGCTATGAAACTGAAGGGGGGTAAATTCAGGAGACACATGAGGAAGTACTTCTTCACAGAAAGTATAGTGGATCCCTGGAGCAGCCTTTCAGCAGAGGTAGTGAGGACAAAAACAGTGAAGAGGTTTAAAAATGCCTGGGACAGGCACAAGGAAATTTTAGGGATGAGGAAGGGATAGAAAAAGGAGGTTAAAAAAATGATAAAATGGGCAGACTAGGTGGGCCCCATGGCCCTTATTTGCTGTCACATTCAACGTTTCTATGTTCTGTGTTTCTGTGTTTCTATTGTGAGCATCCCATCTCCCATCTCCTATTGGGAACATCCTGTCTCCTATTAGGAGAGCCCCAACTCCCTTTGGGTGTGCCACATCTCCTATTGAGAGTGTTCCATCTCCTTCTGGGAGTGCACCATATCCTGCCGGGAACATCCCATCTCCCATTGAGAGCATCCCATTTCCTGTTGAGGGATACCATCACCTAGTGTGAGTGCCCCATCTCCTATTGTGTGCATCCCATCTCCTATTGGGAATTACCTATCTCCTATGGGGGGCACCCAATCATCTATTGAGTGCATCCCATCTCCTACTTGGAGCACCTCATCTACTAATAGGCATGTCCCAGTTGGCATAGGGTGCATCCATTCTCCTATTGGCAGCATCACATCTCCAACTGAGAGCATCCCATCCCCTATTGGGTGCATCCCAGTTACCACTGGGTGTGTCCTATCTCCTATACAGTGCATCCCATCTCCTCTTGGGAGCACCCTATCTACTATGGGGTACATCCCATTTCCTATTGTGAACACCTCATCTCCAGTTGGCTGTGCCTTATTTGCTATTGAGAGCATTCTTTCTCCTATAGGGTGCTCCCCATCTCCTATTCCGAGCACCCAATCTCCTATCAGAAGCATCCCATCTCCAATTGAGAATGTTCCATTTTCTATTAGGTGCATCCCATCACCACTTGAGAGTACTCCACCTACTACTGGGTGCATCCAATCTCCTATTAGGATCTCCCTATCTCCAACTGAGAGTGCCCCATCTACTATTGGGTGCATCCCATCTCATTATTGTGAATGCCCCGCTTCCAATTCGCTGTGCCCTATCTGCTATTACGAGCATTCCTTCTCCTATAGGAAGCTCCCCCTCTCCTATTGTGAATGCCCCATCTCCTATTGGGAAAACCCTATCTCCTATTTGAAGTGTCCCATCTCCTAGTGGGTGTGTCCCATCTCCTACTGGGAGAACCCCATCTCCTATTTGAAGTAGCTCATCTCCTACTGGGAGACCCATCTCCTTTTTTTATGTTTGCATGCGTGCGCAGCGTGCAAGAAACATATTGAGGTTAGTAGAGCATTGCAAAGGTGTGGCAGTGTGTGGCCACTGCAGCCCATGCTTTCAGGGGCCCATCCTCCGGCTACCAATCAACAGAAAAACTGCCGATGATGGCAGTTTCAGAGAGAGCGCTAAACTTAAAAGAAATGTGCCACTCCAATCAGGGACAGTTTCGTCATCCCTGATTGCAGCGGCAGCCCCCTTCCCTCGCAAGCAGGAGCACAAAGGCAGCTGACAAGACTCTCTGCCCATACACATTACAGTGCATAGTAATGCACATGGGCACAGCTTCCTTCTTGTCAGCTGCTGCCCTGTGCCCCCGGCCCTAGTGTGCCTTTCCTGGCAAAACATTTAATATTTAAATTGGTGGCTTCTGCCACTGGCCATACACTCCCGGGGAAAGCCAACATCGGGGTGCCCAATCCCACGTTGGCATATCCCCCCTCATTAAGTGGCACACTGGGAGTCCATCCCAGTGTGCTGAAATATGGTGGCTCCTGCGGCCCACCACACAGTCCCCATAAGCTGATATGGGGTGCCCAATCCCCGTGTCAGCATCCCCCCACTTAGTATGTCTTTCCTGGTTAAACAATTCCCCCTTTGTTTTCTGACACTGGGATGACCACTCCTGATGTTGGATGCGCCCCCCCAGCTGGTCAACATCCCTTGCCGACATCGGGGTGCCCAATCCCCGAATTGGCATCCTCCCTCCCCACCACCATTGTGGCACACTGGGAGCCCACCCCAGTGTATCAAACTTTTTTTAATCCTGTAAATGAAGAAAACTGTCCCTTGCTGTTTTTTTTTTAACCTGAAAAAAGCAAAATGGTCCCTCGTTGTCTCCACAGGTCCCCTCCCCATCCCCACCCTTCCTCTGTGCACCCTACCTCCCCGTACCCCACTCACTCCATACTTACCACCGGAGGTCCAGCACTGCAGTCTTCTGTGGACTGGGAACACGTCTGCACTCTTCAAAAGCTGACGGGGAACTGAACAAATGCAAGTAAGCTTGATAATGGCAGGCAATGGGGGGTTTCAACTTAGGTTGATATCGCAGCCATTTTTTTGACTTTTGGCTCCAAATTTTCAACATGGGGTTCTTGGGACCCCACCTCATGAACACTTTCACTGTCATTTTGTTTCTCAGTCCCAAAAGGTGATTTTGTGGTCTCTGCGAGGCATCACCTTTCGGGACTGATTAACAAAATGACAGTGCCACTGTTCATGAGGTGGGGTCCCAAAGAGCCCATGTTGCAAGTTTGGTGAACAAACTTAAAAAAATGACTGTGTTATGAGCGTGCATTGCGCAGTTTCTATGCACGCTCATAACTTTACCAATTGTTAATATTTTCATTTCAAATTTACAACATTGCCAGTTTTTCACACCTCCTTATCAACAGTATAGCTGTAATTTTTTGCATCCTGCCCAAAACGTGTTTTCATACCTGTGGCGCATAATGGCACATTTGCTGTGTGAAATCAACTTTTGGGACAGATTGATGAAATCACAGTGCTACTGTTCATGAGGAGAGGTCCCAAAAAGGCCATGTTGAAAAGTTGGTGAACAAATCTCAAAGAATGACTGTGCGATGAGCGTGCATTACGCAATTTCTATGCATGCTCGTAACGTCGCCACTTTTTCATATTTGCACTCCAGATTTTCAACAGTGCCATTTTTTCACACCTCCTCATGAACAGTACATATGTCATTTTTTACATCCTGCCTAAAATGTCTGTTTGCACTTGTTGCGCTGAATGGAGCATTCACTGTGCGAAATCACCTTTCGGGACTGAGTAACAAAATAATAGTGCCACTGTTCATGAGGTGGGGTCTCAAAAAGCCCATGTTGAAAATCTGGAGTGAAAATACCAACAAACTCCTGCAGTGCTAGGGTTTCCAGCCATAACGACCCACCCTGTACAGACTGACAAGCGTCGAGGTGTGTGGCTTGGGGTCATCAGCTGTAATGTTCATGCTATTCAACCCCCACCCTTCAGCCACTGACCAGCATTAAGGTGTGCCTTGGGGTCTTTGGCCCCAACAATCACCCCATTCTCCTGTACTACACCCATCTCAGCTTATTTCCTTATGGAATGGGGTGAGCATAAGGGCCGAAGACCCCAAAGCACACCGTGACACCTGTCAGTGTCTGCAGGGTGGGGTGAGGTGGAATGGTGTGAGTGTTATGGCTGATGACGCAAAGGCACACCCCAAGGCCTGTCAGTCTCTGCAGGATGGGGGTGGGGTTGGCGTTAGTTCAGTACTTCACTGCCATTCCTATTATGCAGCTCTCTAACTCTTGCAGTACCAATACCAATACCAGCAAGCAAACATTCGGCATTGACAAATGCTTGTTTATTTAATAGTGCCTTTTGAACTTGAACTTTTACATGAAATATCAAAGGTGGCCAGAGAGGACTTTAGTTTAATGTTTCATTTGAAAGAAGGCCCCTTCAACCGTGTTACAACCTCAGTACTGCATCGCACTGTCAGCGATGGCTTGTGCTGCCCAAGTCCTGACATTGAACATGAACTCCTGACCCACAGACTCAGAGATAAGTGCACTTTAAACTGCACCAAATAAACTACACTTCTTTCATTATGAGCCTATCTTTCCTCAACTGGTTTTGTTTTTTTTATCAAAAATTCCCAGTGCACATATGCTTATATTTCACTCTACTGCCTGGATCTCATTTCATTAATCTAAAAACAAAGAAAAAAAAGCTAAAGCATCTCATAAAAACAAGCACGATGGGCCCTATGCATGAATAGGATACAGGCAAAAGGCTCATATCCTGCCCATACAACTCCATACCTGTGGACAGGTGCACACCAGCCAGTAGTCACTATCGCCGGTGACCTATCTACAGCCCCCCAACATGCAGCTGTGGGTTGCTGGCATGGGTCTGCATGGGAGTGAAGTGCAGGACACAGGCAAGCATCCAATTTGATGCCAGCCCTGGGACCCAATTGGATCCCTTATACACCCATGCAGGGGCAGCTGGGAAGGCACAGAGCCCCACAGCTTGACAGGAACACTATCAGCACCTGCAGACTGCACACCCTCATGCCTTATACCTCAGGGACACAGGCATAACCACATCAGGGCATGCTTGCCACATCAGGAACACATTTGTCAGACAAGTAGTATGCCCACAGCCCATGGATAGACCACTGGGAGTAGAGCGGATGCATTATGCAATAGACCATGTCTGTACCACGAATGCCTTCTGGTAATGTGTGCCTACAGTCCCACCACGCATTCAGTATACCACAACGTGACAAGGGAGAGGGGAACGTGTGCAGCAATAGCAGGGACATCCCTGTCTCTCAGGGACAGGTAAGAGGTATGGGCACCCAGTAGATGTGCGATATACTGATGGCGATTGTGTCCCATCCTGCAGTGCACAGTAGGGCACCAGCATATGGGAGTAGGGTACCGACCTGTGGCACTGTTATGTTATTGGTGGGTGATGGTACATGCCACTCCATTCAGGCATACCTGTATGTGCTATGACCTTGGTATACCACTATGCATTGCCCACTGCACTGTACCCATGCTCTGGACTGCTGTACTGCCTCCTTAATACTGTTACAGCTCTATCTGGCATGACTACCGGTGGAACGTTGACCCACCATGATGGTCACAAGCTGTAACACTTTGTATAGTGGTCCTGCTATATGTAGGTATACTGTACAATAAGACTGTGGTATGCATTCTGCCACCTTGCTCAACGATGTTACAGTCGGTGCTGTGTGTGTGCATGGGTTGGATGTGTGTGTGAGTGTGTACATCACTTATGACAGGGTCCCCCTGTTGCAGCTCCTGCACCCCAGTGTGTGGCACTCTGCACCTCTGTGAATCGTGTGGAGTGCAGGCATGCCCCTGACACACCCCTGGCCCACCTGTGGCCGAGGCTGCCTGCGCAGCCGGGGGGTTCCAGTGTGCATCTGGCTAGGGCATCAATAGTGACTGTTGCGGGGGATCCACTGGACCCCTACTGCATGGCATTCACACATATGGTTGCCTACTACATACCTGAAATATGCGGCACATAGACTCTGTGTATAGAGCCCAATATGTGTGTGTGCTTCTTCCTGCACAGAGTGCTAAGAATAGTTTCCAGTGCAAATGACAAACCTCCTGTGCAGGAAAATGAAATGGCAATGAAGCCACCACAGTAATAGAAAATACATGTGCCCTCAAGCCTTAGGAAATGCAGTGGTGTTGGGGGCAGATACAGATTTTCTACACCTACTGAAAAAATAGGTAGGAAAAGAAAAGACATGAATCTGGTTTTATACAGTGTCTTTCAGGCAAACTATATCCCAAATCGCTTCACATGCCAGGAAATGTAGGGAATACATGTTGCTACTATAGTGCAAATTGAGATGTAAACAGCACAGAAAAAAATTAGAGAGACGACAGAGAGCTTAAGCATCTGCAAGTCATGTGAGTTGCTCAGGGTCACTTGATAAGTATATTGCAGTTGTGCGATTCACATCCAGGTCTCCTGTTTCACAGCTCTGCACTCTGACCTTTAAGACAAGCCGTAAAGAAATTAAAAAGAATTTCATTGTAACACTAAAATACTATAAGAACAGTCCAGCGCAGTTGTAGCACTGCTACTTGCCATCCAGATGATTGGGGCTCATAGCTTTAACCCAGAGCATCTGGTACCGACCGTTGAGGTGGGGTTCCAGCATCTGTCCTGGATGCCTTCCGAGTCATGGCTTGACAGCCCCCTGGTGACCCAGAAGCAGTGAGTGGCAAGTGTGAAGGAATGAGTGGTTCTCTATGGAGAGACCTTACTTTTGCATGTATTGGTTTACCCAGAGCAGAGTTGGTAGGGGAGTTCCGAAAGAGGGGGCAGCAGCCACCCCCTGATGGACCAAGCAAAATGTCAGGTTGTTGCACAGGAGCATACCTTATGGGAGGGATTAGTGGTGTGGTTACTGGGCAATGAAAATGGAGGAAGGTAGACCCAGGACAGATGAAATGTCCTTGTCCCACCATGCCCACTCACCAGCTGCTCACTGGTCTCCTATTCAGCTAAGTGAAGCATGTCCTTGGAGGCCTCTTCCACCTTTGAGGCCCCATCTGTGGCAGATAAGCTACAGGTTACTGAACTTCGGGCTAGAGCTAGGAGTGAGTGGAGGCAGGAAAGGTGCATCAGTCCCAAGGGGATTCGAAAGGTGGGAAAAAGTCCTTGAGGGAGATGGAAGGAGGATTCCAGGTCAGGTCTGAGTGTGCTATAAACAGAAAAAGTATGCACTAGAAAAGAAAAGAAAACGTTAGAGCTATCATTTCCACTCATCAGTGGCAATGCAAAGGACAAAACAGAATTGCACCCCTCCCTGCAAACACCAGCAACAATGACTGGGCCAATTCTTACTGAACTGACAGTTCTTCTCCATTTTGCCTATAAGTGCCAATCAGACCAAAACTATCCCTCACCCCCCTAGGTACCAGCCATTGTCCAAATGTCCCCTATTTTTTCATACAGCCTGCTACCTGTAGAATGTTCAATGGTCTTATGAACAGTTCTCCTAACTACTCCTCCCTGACTCTTAATTCTGTGTGTGTGTGTGTACTCAGAATTACAGAATCAGGTGGTCCCTTTCTGGTTACTTGCAAGTATGCTACTAAGAGGATATGTGATGGTAAGGGGCTTGATATGTGTAGTATCTCAACAAGTGGCAAGTGAGCTCGGGATTATCACAAGTGACTCCGTGCAGCGGAGTCACAAGTGATTTTCTGAGCTTACTTGCGGTTTCTCGAGTTGTGATACACATAGCAAGCTCCTTACCATCACATACCAAGCCGATACAATAGGGCTTTTAGTTTTGTTTGTATTTATTCACTTAACTTGTAGTTTTGTGGTACCTGTGTTTTCCTGTTTCAGTCTTCTTCCAGGCGTTCGGCTGCTAGAGAAGACTGACGATAGAGAGTAGTGATATTTTGTGCTGACGGTACACGTATATTTATCTGGTGCGTTTTCTCACTGTGTACACGTCAGCTTCCTGAAATCAGTATGCAGTGAGATTACTAGTACTTACTTAGCGGCATATCACTAAACCCCTATTGTATAATATACAATATGGCTGTTTGCTAAAGGGATTAAGCACTCAGTCATTCAGAGCATAAATATTTTGCATGCAGCAGTGCTAGTGGCAAAAGGAAAACTACAGTGTACCTAGTCGAGTTCTGGGACCAAAAGACTCAACAACAAAAGTTTATAATATTAATACAAGTGAAGCAGAACCTAAAAACTAATGTTAAAAGAAAAGAAAGATACGCTGCATACTAGTGAAACTCACCCAAATTCATAGCTGGGCTATCTGAATAATGTATGGTGCCTACATACTGTAACTGGGGCTTGTCTTCAAGTTTTAATAGAGGCTTTTGCAGGCCTGTTACTATTCTCAAGCATCTCTTTTCATCTGATATGCCCACTGCTTGGCAGAAGCCAGTCCCATGCCATCCGTTGTACTAAGCTGAGAGGAGACTTTGTTATGGCTCTGAAATGTAGACTTTTAAATTTATAAATCAAACAAATGTCATGTCATGCTTACAAAACTAACCAAGGCATGTAGTATAACCACTGGGTCCAAGTTCCAAAGTTAGAAACATAGAAACAGAATTTGTTGGTAGAAAAGGACTGCTTGGCCCACCTAGTCTTGTTCAGATGTTCCCTGCCTAATCTGTCTCTGCAGACCCTAACTGGTCTCTGGTGACCCTTCCCTTCCCCGCCTATTTATTAATATTCCTCTATGTCAGTCCCACACATACTTCAGGCCCACCATGTTTTTCACCTCCACAACTTCTGATTGCAGTCTGTTCCAGGCAACTACCACCCTCTAAATGAATCTGTATTTCCTCACATCCCTCTTAAACTAACCCCCCCCCAGCTTCCATGCCCCCAGTCCTGGTGCTCTTTCTCCTTTGAGACTCCACTTCTACACTGTGTTCACCCTTGTGAGGTACTTGTAGGTCTATATAATGTCCCCTCTTACTCACCTCTCTTCCAGGGTGTACAGGTTGAAATCACTCAGCATCTCCTCATAGAACTTCTCCTGCAACCCCTACCCTATTTTAGTTGCCCTCCTCTGGACTGCCTCTACCCTGTCTATGTCCTTTCTGAGGTGTGGTCTCCAAAACTGGACACAGTACTCTGATCGGGGTCTCACTAGTCAGCAATACAGTGGCAACACCATCTCCCTCCTCCTGCTGGAGATACTCCTCCCTATGCACCCCAGTATCCCACTGGCCCTATGACCTGCTGTGTCTCATTACCCTGACACTTTGAGGTGGTCAGTTATGATAACCCCAAGGTGAGGTCCCTTTCCTACTTTGTGACTGAGAGTATCTCCACCTCCATCCTGTACTTCACTATGGGATTCCTGTGGTACAGGTGCATGAGTTTGCATTTTTTGGCACTGAACCCCAATTGCCACACTACTGACCACTTTTTAAGTTTCCCCAAGATCTCTGTGTACTCTCTCACCCCCTTCTGAGTGTCCACCTTATTTCAGATTTTGGCATTATCTGCAAGAAGCCATAGCTTCACTTCTGATTCTTCTGCAATGTCATTTATGAAGACATTGAAGAGGACTGGTCCCAGTACTGAGCCCTGCAGCACCCCGCTGGCTACTCTCCCCTCATTAGAGTTAGTGCCATTAACCACCACCATCTGTTGCCTATCCATTAGCCAGTTTCTAACCCAATTCACTGCTTTGGATCCCAACCCTAGGCTGCTCAATTTCTTTATCAGTCTCCTGTGTGGCACAGTTTCAAAGACCTTTCTAAAGTCCAGATAGGGCTGCCCTCCCCTGATCTAATTCCCTGGTCACCCAGCCAAAGAAATCAATAAGATCTGTTTGGCATGTCCCCCCCCCCCACATAAATCCATGCTGTCTATGTAGTCTTGCAGCCCTCTGGATTCAAGATACTTTGCCAGCCTTTCCTTAACTCCTTCAGTCCCATAGCTGTCATATGGTGTCAGAATCATCCGTTGCTGAGCCCGACCCAAAATGACCACTAGGAGAGAATGAGTTAAGCAGGGTTTCCATTAATTTCTACACCACTAAAGTGAGATTTAATGACCTATTGTTGTTAGCCTCTTCCTCAATGCCACTCTTATGTAGAGGGACCACATCTGCTCTCCTCCAGTCATAATGTCATCAGTGGGGCACCCAGCACCTCAATGAATTCTTTAGCACCCTTGAGTGTATCATGCCTGGTCCCATAGATATGTCCACCTTCAGAACTACAAGTCCCTTCAGGACTCTTTCCTCTGAAAATGGACACTAAAGTCCACCTCCCCCCCTCCTTTGTTTCTGCAACTCCTTGGTGGTCTGTACCCTCCCCCACAATGGAGACTGAACAGAAGTACTTATTCAGGATGGCAGCTTTTTCTTGGTCCTCTTCTGCACAGCCTCCCTCTGCCATCCTTCTACTCCTCACCTTGACTTTCATCTTCTCATGTACCTGAAGAAAGTGTTATCAGCTCTAGCTACCCCTTTTGCTATCATTTCCTCTGTCTGCACTTTTGTGCCCCTCACCACCTTTCCTGCTTCCCTATATTTTATATGGTATACCTCCCTGTTCTCCTTCCTCTGCGTTTCATTATACCTCCTGAATGCTACCCTTTTTTCCTTCACCACCATGGCCACTTCCCTAGAGAACCATAGTCTTTTTATGTTTGCTTGCATGCATGTGCAAGAAACATAGTGCCATCATCCGAGTTTTCGGAGGTGTGGCAGCCCTCTTCCAATTCAGTCAGTGTGTTTGCAGGCACGGCCGCAGTTCTCCAATGCCTGCTCGAGCTGTCTGTCATGACAGCTCCAAATGCAGTGGCATACAGTTGAAAGGGGAGCTACACTTCAGTGAGCAGCGATAAGATATCACCTGCTCTCGCGCGCCTCCCACACACACACACATACACACACACACACACACACACACACACACACACACAAGCACACACGCCTATGGCTCAGCCCCCCACACACACACTGGGAGGCCGACGGGGTGCCTAATCCCTCAGCCGGCTGTGCTGCACCCTCAAAACACAGGTGTTCTGATACGGGCACGCTGTGCCCACCCCAGCGTGCTACATGTCCTCTAGTCTCAGGTGCCCAACTCGGCCGGCTCCACTGTCTACCCCCCAGAGCAGGGTGCCACGCTGGGAGCCCACCCCAGCGTGGCAACAGATGTTATGGCCGACGGGGTGCCTAACTCGCCGGCTCCACCCCCAACCAGTCGCCCTCTGTCATGCTGGGAGCCCACCCCAGCGGCAAAAAGTCCCGCTGTCATTGCCATTAAAAAAAAAACTGAAACTTAAAACGGTCCTCGATGTGTCTGCCCCTCACCTGCACTCCACCCACTGTGCACCCTGCCTCCCCACACCCCCCACCCCATACTTACCTCCGGACTCTGGCGCGATGATCTTCGGTGGAACGGGAACATGTCTGCACTCTTCAAAGCCGACCGCGAACTGAGGAAATGCTGGTAAGCAGTATAATGGGATAGATAGGGTTTTTTCAACTTTGCTGCATATCTCAGGCATTTTTTGGAATTTTTGCACCAAATTTTCAACATGGGGTTTTTGGGACCCCTTCTCATGAATGCTCTCACTGTCATGGTTAATCGGGCCCGAAGGGTGATTTCGCAGTCACTGCGCGAAATCACCTTTCGGGACAGAGTAATGAAACGACACTGCCACTGTTCATAAGGTGGGCTCTCAAAAAGCCTATGTTGAAAATTTGGTGAATAAATTCCTAAAAATAACTGTTTCACAATGACATCGTTGCGCAGTTCCTATACTGCGCTGTGGATTCATGAATTTTAATATTTTCACTCGATTTTCAACATTGCCAATTTACCACACCTCCTTATGAGCAGTACAGCTGTCATTTTTCACATCTTGCCCAAAATGTGCTTCTGCTCATGTAGGCAGAATGGCGCCAAGCAGTGCGAAATCAATGTATGGGACACATTAAGAAAATCACAGTGACACTGTTCATGAGCAGAGGTCTTAAAATGGCTATGTTGAAATTTGGTGAAAAAATTCCTAAAAATGACTTTTTGGAGCGTGCGTTGTGCAGTTCCTACGCACCTCGTAAGTTCGCGAATTTTCTATATTTTCACTCCAGATTTTCAACATTGCCAATTTACCACACCTCCTTATGAGCAGTATGGCTGTCATTTTTCACATCTTGCCCAAAACATGTTTCCACCCATGCAGCACGCAATGGTGCAGTCGGTGTGTGAAAGCAATGTTTGGGACAGATTAAGAAAATCACAGTTACATTGTTCATGAAGAGAGGTCTTAAAATGGCTATGTTGAAAATTTGGTGACAAAAGTCCATAAAATGACTGTGTTACGAGTGAGCATTGCGCAGTTTCCACACAGCCTCATAAGTTCATGACTTTGTAATATTTTCAGTTCAGATTTTCACCAGTGGCATTTTTCCACACTTCCTTATGAACAGTACAGCTGTCATTTTTCACAACATGGCCGAAATGTGTTTTCACACTTTCAGCGCAGAGATGCGTGGTTGCTGTGGGAAATCATTGTTCGGACAGATAAAGAAAATCACAGTGACACTGTTCATGATCGGAGGCACCAAAATGCCTGAGTTGACAATCTGCTGTAAAAATTCCCAAACTAATTATGACACGGTGTAAGCACAGTTTCTATGCACTGTGGACTTCACCAGTTTTTTAATATTTACTGCAGATTTGCAACATTGCCATTTTTTCATCTCCCCATGAACAGTACAGTTGTCATTTTCACATCCTGTTCGGAATGTGTTTTTGCACCAGTGGTGCTAAATGCCGTAGTCGCTGTGCATAAGCAGATTTTGGCTAACAAACTGATATTGCCACTGTTCATGAGGTGGGGGTCTTAAAAAAACATGTTGAAAATTTAGAGTGAAAATACCAACGAATGCCTGAGGTGTTAGGGTTTCCAACCATAACGCCCCACCCTGTAGAGAATAACAGGCATCAGGAGTGTGACTTGGGATTCTTGCCTGTAATGCTCATACCATTCCACACCCTGCAGCCAGTGAGAGGCATCGAGGTATGCCGTGGACTCTTCGGCCCCAAAGTTCACCTCATTCTCCTATACTGCACCCATCTCACTGTATTTTCTGATGGAATGGTGTGCGCATAAGGGCCAAAGACCCCAAGGCACACCGTGACACTTGTTGGTGTCTGCAGGGTAGGGTGGTGAAATGGCGTGGCCGTTATGCCTGACGACCCAAAGGCACACCCCAATGCCTGTCACTCTCTGCAGGGTGGTGGTGGGGTTGGCTTCAGTTCAATACTTCACTGCCATTCCTATTATGCAGCTCTGTAACTTCTACACTACCAGTGCCAATGCCAGCAAGCAAACATTCGGCATTGACAAATGCTTGTTTACTGTCTGCTTTTACTCACTTCCTTTATGCAGAGGCTGGCTGCCTTAACTGTGCCCTTCCCTATTGTTCCCCACTGTGCCTCTACCCCACCACAGCAATCCCCCTATGTGGCAATTTCTGAGACAGTCATCAATTTCTTTAAAATCTGCCTTTCTAAATCCAAGACCCTCATGCTTGTATGGCTTGCCTCTGTGCCTGTCTTTTCATTAAACCACATTCTATGGTGATCATTAGTACATAGGAGACTTTTCACTGTGACTTCTGCGATGATGTCCCTGTTTGTAAATACCAGGTCCAGACCTGAACCATCCCTAGTGGGTTCTTTGATGAGCTGCCTCAGAAAAGCCCTCTAGGAAGTTAAGAATTGATCTGCTCCTTGCCAAAGCTGCTGTTGGAAGGTTCCACTCCACATCTAGCAGATGAAAATCACCAACTAGCGGCATCTCCCCCTTACTTGCCATTTTGATAATGGCTTCCTCAAATGAACTATCCAACTTCTCTCCATATGCTGAAGGTCTGTGCTCTGTCCCATTACAGACAGTGGCCCCAGAGCCTGTCTCCAGGATGATCCACATCACCTCTAGCATTTATTTTCTTTTCCTCCAGTGGACCCCCTACCTCTGTGGCCTTGATTCCCTCCCTCACATATAGTGCAAGACCTTCTCCCCTCCTCTCCGCCCTGTCTCTCCTGAGCAGAGAGTAGCCAGGTATGGACATGTCCCAGTCGTCATGCTCAGTGCACCATGACTCTATTATGGCCACCAAATCCAGGCGAGCCTCCACCATGATGGCCTCTTGGTCCATAATTTCATTTTCCAGACTCCTTGCGCTGGGCACACATGGCACTCCATGACTTACTCTCTCCCTGCTTGCTTTCCTACTTTCCTTCCCCTTCCTTCCTGTGCTGTCCCCTGAAGCTCCACCTAACCCACCTCTTACCTTTTCACCTTGTCCATTCCCTGTCTTCTTTACTCCATTATTCTTGCTTACCTAATTTATACCAACTTTTTCTCTGTCTAGTCCCCAGCCCTGTCTTCTTGTATCCTAGCCCTAGGGGAGTTCCCTCTGGCCCTCCCTCCCTCCCTAATGCTACATCACTGGGAGGGGGGGTGTACTTCTTGCCTCCTTTTGTTTTACAGCCTTCCACCTGGCTAGTTTCAAGGAGCATCCAAGTAGCATTGTAACCTCTCACTAAGAACTGTGGCCCCCCCACCTGAAAAGATACATGCTGTCTCCCCTATACAGGCCTGTATCCTCCCAGGTTGGCCCCCAGTCCAGTGTAGCCGAAGCCCTCTTCCATGCACCATAACTTCAACCAATTTTTAAATGCCCTGGTATGGTGCACCCTTTTCTCTTCCTGGCTGTACACAGTAAATACCTTGGCAAAAGCCACAGTGCATGCCACCTCTTTGAGGCCCCTCCCAGTTCCCTAAAATTATCCTACACTACCCTGCCCTGTCCCTTCCCAGGTCACTTCTCCCTAGGTGGGCAATGATGACTAGCTCCACCCCCCTCCTAGCTCCTGCTACCATAGTGATCTTCTGGATACACTTTCCATCTCTCCAAGCCAAAGCACCTCTCAGCCACTGCACCTCCCTTCCTTCCCCTACTCCCAAGCCTATCTCCCTAGAGTTCCCCACCAGCAACTACTTACTCCTCTGCTGGGGGCCTCTTTCACCCTCCTTGGGACCTCCCCTTCTGAGGACCCCCACTTCATCCCTTCCTACTGCCATGGGTGCCTCCTCTCAGCTGCCCCATCCCACCAATATGATGAACAAATTCTGCAGTGGTGCAGGCTGAGAAGCATACATCCCTTTCCTTGCCAGTTCAGCCCAGAGTCCTGTTCTAGAGGTGAGTACAGACAGGGCAACACCTCAGTCTTCAGAAGGTGTCTCAAAAGACTGCAGCCCCACACCTGTTGCACTGCACCACTACAATGAGTTTTCCTTCTTTTACTTAGGGTCTACTGACAATGTTAAATGGCTACTACGTTACTGCAACTATTAGTAGCCATTTAACATTGGCTACGGATGTGTCACATGATACTGTATGCTGCAGTAGGCTGGACGGCAGTCACAGCAGCAGCAGACCAACACAATGGACCTATGACCCTTTTCCATCTAGCATTTCCTGTCTTCCTATGTCAGAATAACATAACACAGTTCTGACTGTCTCTTTGTGACCCTAAAAGCACACTAAAAGAAAAACCAAGACCCACTGGCTTTATCACGAAAACACTGGTTAGCTTCATACACAAAGCAAGACACTGGTAACTTTGGAACCATGAAAAAATGATTTCCAATACTTGACCAGTGGGTGTTTCTGATGAAAAGTGATGTTTGATGATGGGTCTGTGAAAACATTAAGACTACACTATGATTTTGGACAAGTCATAACTTGGCCACCTTTGGCAACAGCTACCAGTTTTCACTTAAGAAACCAACAGAAGAGACACAAATCTGGAAATACACTTAGGACAGTAGTGTACTATGCTGTATCTCCATAGCAGTACTGCTGGACACTGTGAAACCATTTCAAAATGAAACTGGAAACTCACAAAGGCAGCACTGCCATCACAGAAAAATTACAAATATGAGAAACATGTTATAAACAAATATGAAAAAAAAAATGACAGAGCTGCATAACACTGTACCATATTATATTGCAAATATGACACAGACTTAAAATGCACAACAGCATTTTAACTATAAAAAGTGGTACAATATAACACAGGCACAACCATGGGGGTTCTGGGGGCTCTAGTCCCCCTCAGTTTTTCAGGCCCTGCAGAATGGCCAATAGCACTGACATCAGCAGGAATGGCTCGGTAGGTCCATGTCTCCTTCCCCCACAACTTTTCGCCATTGTTGTACCCATGCAACATGTGAAACAATAACAAAAACAGAACATGCGTCCAAGTAATTCACTGAAGTACACTGTACTGTATTATATAAAAAGTTTAGCACTTCAAACTCATTAAAACGATACAAAGTCTACTAAGATCTTATCATATTAGGAGTAATGCTGGGCAAAATTAGAAAATTCCACCGTGCACAACGTTCACAAAAAGCACATAATCTCTGTGTATTTTGCAAATTTTTTAATCTTGTTTAGTCTGTAATTTTTAGGCTCTAAAAAATGCTTACATTTGTGTGTTCTGTGCATTATAAAGTTCTAAACTGAGCCTCTTTTAAAATCTAGGTTTAAAAAAATGAGCAACTGGGAGAAAAAAATACGCACTTTTCTTTATTGTGCACATTAAAGTTCCAAACTGCTAATTTTAAACATTAAGGCATGATCAGGGACTGGGTTACATGCAGTTAATCTAACAATAGGAGATCATGAGCCACAAGGTGCAGTCAAGTGCTCAATGCCCCTAGAGTTAGAGTAACAAAGGAACCCATGCAGCATGTGAAACGTGCTCAGCAGGCTGCACACTTACCTCTGAGGCCGGAAGATCAGAAGGTTGTGGGTTCAGGCCGTAACATAAATTGCAATACTTTTATTCATTTATTTATTTGATTACCGGGTAAGGTACACTGATCCCGGGGTCCATTTTCAGGCAAGACCCAAGCTATTTTAGATGGCACATCTAACATAACAATAACTAGAAAGTTAACAGCGCACAGTTTCTACAGTCACAGTTGAGAGAGGATCATAAGTGGAGAAACATGTACTGAAATACAAAAGTAAGAAAAAGAAAGATACATTACCAATTCTCGACTGCTAGGGACTTTAAAACTTGTTTCTAGTCAAAACAGTTAGTAATATAAGTGCATTAAGAATAGCAGGCCCTGCCTTATTGCTTGGCTGATACATTGGTCAGTCACTTGCAGTAAGTAGGATTGTGCATCATGAGGGGATGCTGCACTCCTGAGGTGCCATCTTTGGGATGAAACGTTAAACTGAGGTCCTGTCTGCCTATTCTGGTGGTTGTTCAGGTGGATATTAAAGATCCCATGGCACTTCTCGAAAAGAGTAGGGAATTTCCCCAGTGTCATGGTCAAACCCCCCCCCCCCATTCACAAAAACACCACCAGAAGCTTAATCTGCTTCTGTAACACAGTTTGTATCTGTACCTTCCCCCTCCACCCGGGATGAAGCTGAAAATAAGCAGAATTTCCTAGTCCTCCTTTGTCGGTCAACAAAAACTAAATAAATCAATAAACAAAATAAATAAATAAATAAAGGTAACTGAACCTCTGGATTGCCGTCATACTATTATTTTTTTTTATCTACATTTTTCCACCTTCCAGGTTGACCAGCCCCCTTCCACTGATCCCCTCAGCCCCATCACACCATCATCCACCAGTACTTACCTGGATGGCACCAAGGTGCCCAGCTGGCCAGGTGCAGAGCCTGTGAAGGACTGGTGTCATCCTCCCGGTCTACCATTTTTCCATTTTCTCTCCTTCCCCTATTGCTGGGGCGTGACACATCAATGAGCATTTGTGGAGGTGTATGCACATTTCAGAGTCTCATAGCACCCTCCCTTCCATTGGCACCCATGACCCATTCTGCCCTCAAGCCTCCCCAAGAGGGCAGTCATTTGGGGGGGACTGTCAACCCACCCTCCCCAGGAGAGGAGAGCTGTTCTCCAGATATTCAATCCTCTCTCCCAGGCTGACCCCCGGCAACCTGCTTGCACCGCAAACTTGGGGTTGTCAGAGTGGCAGGAGGTAAGGCAGAGGTGCTTCAGCCCTCCATACCACTGGTCCAGCTCACCTTCATGCTATTATTGAACTAAAATGTTTTTACTTTTTTTTTAAAACTCAGCTTTATTTCGTAAAATGATATAGCATATCATACAGATAGTGAATTACATTCAATAATCAACCTCCAGTCTAGTAGCTGTACAGTCTATAAGGTGTTGAATGTCATTACCATCTGACTTTTGCTCTACGGATAATAGTCTCTGCCCATCGGTGAGAGAAAACGGAAAGAAGAAGAAAAAAGAAAAAAAGAAAAGGGGGGGGCGAGAGTACCTGTGAAGAGAGTTGACCAATGTTCCCTGTGATTTTACGGGTGGCACCTCCATAGCTAGAGGACTGACTAGGCTATAATATGTTGAAATACTTTTTACGAACAGAATAAAACAGATCCAATAATAATTACTGGTGACCCTATATATCAACTAGATTACTGTCACTGTTAAACTCCATAATAACCGGTTTTATGCCTCAAAAGCCACAATAACCCAAAATCCAGTTACTATACTGTCTCTCAAACTTCTCTCATCAAAATTCTCTCATTAGCAATGTGTGCCAGCATCACTCATTTGTAGTGCACCACCTTATTGGGTGGTCGGGCTGTACACATGTAAAAACATGGCAGCCGCAGTTTTTGATTACCGAGGACCAGCGCTGTTTCCCCGAGGTAAACCTTTGCCGCTGATTCTCTCACATATAAGTTCTTCTTTTTTTTTTCTTTTTTTTTTTTTAGCAGTCTGCTTTGTCCTGCCTTTTCTGACAAAAAAAATCTATCTGGTTGATCCTGTCGTTGTTGCGCTTCGATCGGGGCTTCGGTCTGACTGAGCGCGATCTCAAACGTAAACATAGAAACATAGACTTTGATGGCAGATAAGGACCGCTAGGCCCATCCAGTCTGCCCATTTCCCTACCTACAGGATAGGCCGCAGATCCTAGTTAACCAACAGCCTATTTCTTCCTACCCCCCACAAGAATTGCCTTATGTCTGTCCCATGCATTCTTGAATTCTCCCACAGTTTTAGACCCCTCAACCTCCTCAGGAAGGCTGTTCCATGCATCCACTACCCTCCTCTGTGAAATAATACTTCCTCACATTGCCCCTGAACCGCCTCCTTCTATCTTTAAATTGTGTCCCCTTGTTCTTGCAAGTCTCTTTTTCTGAAAGATGCTACCCTTTTGGACTTTGTTGATTCCACTGAGGTACTTAAAAGTTTCTATCATGTCCCCCTCTCCTTCTTTCCTCAAGGGTATACATATTAAGCCCTTTAGTCTCTCCTCATACAGCTTCTCTTGCAGACCCTGCAACATTTTAGTTGCCCTCCTCTGGACTACCTCTGTCCTGTCTATGTCCTTATGGAGATGGGGTCTCCAGAACTGGACACAGTACTCAGATGGGGTCTCACCAACTGTCTGTACAGAGGGATAACAACTTCCTGTTTTCTGCTGATGATGCCTCTCCCTATACATCCCAGTATATCCCCAGCCCTCCCTACTGCCTTCTCACATTGCTAGCTAACCTTAAGGTCATCTGATATGATTACCCCCAGGTCCCTTTCCTTTTTTGTTGTTGTTACTACCTCCCCACCCATTGTGTATTCTTCCTCTGGGTTCTTGTTTCCCAGGTGCATTAATTTGCACTTCTTTGCATTGAATCCTAACTTCCAACGTAACTACTGTTGTCCCTACTGTATTGTTCTTGAAGAAAAAAATTAAAAATAAATGTCCTTACCCTGTGTGTGTGTGTGTGTGTGTGTGTGTGTGTGTGACAATCTACAGTATGACAGAACAGTATTTGTGTGTGAGAAACATAGTCTGTGTCTCTGGCAGTATGACAGAACTGCCTTAACTAATGCTGGTACTCACTCCCTGCAACAGTAATTATAAAAAATAAAGTATAGGTTAAGAGTGTGTTTATGGCTGGTCCGGTGGTGCTGAGGGTTGAGGCGCTGGATGCCAAACCTCGCACCACACCAGCGACCCGGGTTCGGGAGCTTGCTCAGGCCATTGGGGGTTGGCAGGGATCGGGAAGGATTGAGTGTCCCATAGACTGCTCTCCTTCCTGGGTGGGGGGATTTCTACCAGCCGATGCACTGGTGACCTCTGGCGGTGGCTGGAGGTACTGCAGGGTATGGCTGCAGATAGCAAGGGGATTGGGCTGCGGCAGACGTCTATCAGGCGTGCATGGGAATGTGCACGCAATGAGCAGGACATCATTGCATGTCTGAGCCCAGGGGGGAAAGCGTAAGAAATACCCCTATCCTGGGGAGGTGACGGAACCTCCAGTGGTCTGGACCCACACGTTCAATGTCGGCTATCAATCTTGACTTCACCGTGGGGATCTCAGGCCTCTTCTAGGGGGTCGGGAGAGCCAGGATCCTGAACCTGATTCCATGGTCGAGGTTGCATTTCAGACGGGTGGTTAGGAGCACCAGCAGCAGAGTGAGGATTCCTGAGAGATGCCCCATAAGGTAGGAGCACAAAAAGAGTCTACAAATAAAATAAAAAGAGTGTGTTTATGGAATTTTTTTATTCCCCCTCGGTGTGTGATGACCTCATAAACCTCTCGAGCTTCGCTGTCGAGGTTTACAGGTCATCATATACCTCAGGAGTGTAAAAAAATTCCATAACACATACTTACCTATCCATTATTCTCTATTTAATACCCAATCTAAACAGATGTTTTACCAATTAAAATTTTATTGTTTTTTGTAAATGTTGGTTTATAGCCTGACCATTTTAGAATGCCCTGACCATTTTAGAATGCTTTCAGCTAATCAGAAAGTTACATTTCCAGCCATTGTTTTAGAATTTTTTTAGTTAGTACTTTTTACCTTGTGGCTCTTGGTCTGCCCCATCACGTCCTGGTATCCGCCCATCTCTGGCCTCCTGCCGGCTCTGTCCTGGCCCCATTGAAGCTCCCACCACCATCTACCCTCGTGGCTTGCCCCCCGCGACATGGCAGCAGGGAGTCCCCTCCTTACTCCCCACCGACATAGGATCCATTATCTGGGCGGTGGTGCCCCCAAGGCCAGCCAGCTCCTCAGACAGCCATCAAGCCGCCGCGACCGAGCGCCACACTTTCCCTTTTTCTCTGATGTGGGCTGGGGCATGCAATGACACCAATGAAAGGGGGGCACGCATGCGTCCGCATGCGCTGCTTCCCAGCGTCATGCCCCAAGCTCACCTCTGTCTTACAGTGCCAATGCACCACCCTCTGGTCTCCACCAGAGGTCACTGGAGTGCCGACAACTGGGAACCCCCATTCCCTCGAGAGGGAGAGCAGTCTACAGACACTCAATCCCTCTCCTTCTCTGCCAACCCCTGGCGACCCTAGTCCGTTCCCGAACCCGGGTCGCCAGCGTGGAGCGAGGTGTGGCATCCAACACCTCAACCCTCTGTGCCACCGGGCAGGCCTAAATGTTTTAAAAGCAAAGTTTGAAGAAACTGAATTTGGAAAAATTAGCACTTTCACATATTCTGCACATGAACTTTCCAAATTGCTCATTAAGAAAAAAGAAGACGTTTGGAATAATGAGCAGTTTGACAGCCAACGTTCACGTTCATGCATTTTCCACATAAAAGGTCCAGCAGCATGCCTGGAAGCCTGCTGCAGGATGGAATCGAGCATTACATCCTTTTCAGAAACAAACACTGTTCCCCAGTCCACAGATAGTGATGTAGACAATGTAATTTTGGAGTCTTCAGATGTTTTCAACTCTCCCAGTGACAGCAGTATGCAGGAGAAGGTTGCTAAAGTTGCCAGTAGGGCCCCTGATGTGGGGTGAAAAAATAGGACAACTAGGTGACCAAGATGGGTGGAGAAACTCAACATCCCCAACACCACATACTGCGGGGGCTGCTTAATGGGATGACTCTTACAGCCATACCTGCTGTGGCTCACGTTGGACCCGGCCTCTTGGTCCAGGTTGATGAGAGTTGGTTAGGCCCAGCCACTCGGTTAAGACAAAGATACTCATCAGTTGGTACCGGTCAATGGTGGAGGTCCCTCTCAATTGCAGTTATCCAGGATAAGAGGACCCCTGCACAGCGGAGATATAGGAGAAGGAGGAAAAAGCATAACTTAAAAGAAATACGATTACACTGTTGGTGGCATACCAAATGCTGAATACTTGAGGTTAAAAAAAGAGAATGTTTTAAAGTTTCATGGCTTTAATATTTTCCTCCATAACAGGTTATATTGCAAAGAAGTTGGGAAATAGAACAATGATTAGCAGTTAACAGTAATACAAAAATCTGAGTCAGAAATTAAATTACATTTTAACACATGGAGCTTATTGACTTGTTAACAGGATATCCATTTCCTGGGCCAGTAGTAACAACAATCCAACATTCTTCATGTGTATATAGTTTATTGTACGTTTTTTATATTTTTATAGGGATAAGACCCAGTCATCAAAAGTGACTGGTTTGCTGTCCTAGTTGCACAGGCTGAGGGGACTGACTGACCCCTTTTAAATGCCACACTGTATCCCTTCCATGGCTCAGGACTGGCTGTCACCTTTTATGTGCCACACTGCATCCTTTCCATGGCTCAGGGGAATGAATGTCTCTTTTAAGTGCCAGTCTGAATCTCTTCCAAGGCACAGGATGATCACTTTTTAAATATCACACCGCATCCCTTCCATGGCTCAGGACTAGCCGTCACCTTTTAAGTACTACACTGTATCCCTTCCATGTGCCAGGAGACTGTCTGTCCCCTTTCAAATACCACACTGTATTGCATTCGCTTCCATGGCTCGGGAATGGCTGTCCCCTTTTAAATTCACACTGCATCCATTCCACGGCTCAGTGGACTGACTGTCCCTTTGTAAGTGCCACACTGTATCCCTTCCACATCTTAGGGGACTGGCTGTTCACTTTCACAAGACACACTGTAGTTCTTCCATGCCTCAGAGAACTGACTGTTTCCTTTCAAGTGCCATACTGAGATTAGGCTCGGGAAGGGGGGGTGCAATGCCCCCTCAACAAGGCTTAACATGAGACAATGCAAAATGCAATTGGTTAAACTGGCAGTTTCCTAACCTGCCAGGCAAGTCACTGTTTTGAGCCACAGTTAACTGTTAATGTACTAGATAAGTCCTCATGGCCTGTATGCTGTTGGATCAGCATACATTGCACATGTCCACTTGGTTGCTCCTAAAGTGCAGTAAAATTAGTAGATAGGTACTACTCAGCTACACCGAAAACAAAAAGTCCTAAATGCTTGTTTCGTTGAAAGGCTGTTTATTATTAAAACTTTAAAAAACAGGACAAGCAGATCCACATGTGTATACAGCCATTTCACGTCCCACTGACTGTGTGTACATGAAACATTGGCGGGGTACACACATGTATGTGCTTGTCCTGTTTTTTTTTAAGTTTTAATAAAAAAACAGCCTTTCAACAAGACTAGCATTTAGGTCTTTTTGTGTTCGGTGTAGCTGAGCAGCCCCTATCTGCTGCTTTTTGTATTTGTATTCTTTAGTGGGCACCAGCAGCTGTTTTCATGTAGCCACCTTCCCTTGTCTTTGATTACAGTACAATTAATTGTTTTATCACAGTTTCATTTGAGTGTGTCATATTAAAACAGTTCGAGCTACATGTAGCAATGTCAACTACACTCCTGCTAATAGGATTTATTGTATAAAAAGTCTCTACTAAAATGGACATGAATATATAAAAACACTGTTTTGGATTCTAAGGGTAGGTAGGCAAAGACTAAATGTTTCTCACTGCATTGCTATGTAAAAAAGGCCCATACGATGTGATTCTGTCTCATTAAAATACATGTTATTATACAACTAATTTAACATTTAAAAAATAACAATATTCATATAAAATACATGGCAGCATTTAAAGGTACGGTATCCTTTTCTGAACACACATTTATAACAACTGGCCAGGAAGAGTATGACATGGGAGTATTATTTGACAATTATGGTTACAGAAATCGCAGACACACAGGAAAAAAAAACACACAATGTCTTCATTAGTCTTCACATGGACAACAGATCACAGTATACTGTGCCTAGATACACCTGTTTTGGTACTATTTACATGTTACTGAGGCAACAAAAAGGTACACCGCAAGTCAGACCCTCTTGAGATATGCTACAGAAATCCCACTAGAACTGAATTAAATGAGTTTCTTGGAAACTTCCAGAATTCATTAGAAAGCACATTCTAGATCACTTGGTCCATAACAAAATGGCTACATTATAGAACCTAGCATTTTGTAATACCCCATCTCAACCAAATGTGTGCTCGCTGTAGTTACAATAGCTGTCTCTGGAGTAACACTATACCTTCTCGAACAAAGTGGACTCCTACCAATGGACACATTAAAAAAGTAAGATCTGCAGCGTGATTGTACAGTCAGTTCACGTTTCCCAAGCTATTTCAGGTGTAAACCTCAGTGAAACAGGCTTGTGCCAACAACGCCAACTTCCAAAGGAGGCCATTGTATGCTAGGCTCTGGGAGGGGCCTTTCATTAATTGCAGATACACTGCAACACTGTGGTTAGGTTACAGGAGTGAAAATCTGAATTAACCCCCAGGCAAGATTTTAAAAAAAAGCACAAAAGACAAAACCAATATATTGCATACACATTTGAAAATATAACTCTGCAGTGATGTTTTAAGATATGTTTTTGAAAGCATATTTGAAAATGTCTGGGGATAAGGAACACACTGTATACAAATGGAATACTACAAGTATTTTGAACTGCAAACATATATTTTATAAATATATTAAAGGAACATGTAACTTGCAAGTTTTTATTTTCTTTACACCCTGTTTCTTCAGTACTGGTTCACATTCTGTTATTGGTCTATCATTACGAGTCCCTTTGTAAAATATACCAGTTTTTAAGGTTCCACATTGCAGGACCATGTTAGAGTGGTTTGATAATAGTTTATGTCCTTGTTGAGCTCTTACATTATTGTCACAGTGCATCTGTGTTCTACCATAGACATCTGTTGTTCAAAGGAACATCACCTACTTTACATCATTCAGTTCTAAAATGACATTTCCAACAGTAGGTGAATCAGAAACTCCTAATAAATTTCTAAAAGGTTTGTAAAGATGGAAAAATAAGCCAGCCCGGTGGAGCAGAGGGTTGAGGTGCTGGATGCCACATCTCACACTACGCCGGCGACCTGAGTTCAGGAGCAAGCTCAGGCACCAGGGGTTGGCAGGGGAGGGAGAGGATTGAGTGTCTGATGGACTGCTCTCCTCTCTCAGGGTGAGGGTTACAAGGTTGTCTGGCATCCCAACAACCCCCAGTGGAGATCGGGGAACTGCAGGAAGTGGACAAAAAGATGTGGGGGAGCATTACAGACACCTGCAGGGTTGCCACATGCCATGGCATCATTGCACACCATGCTCGGGAGGGGGGAGGAGTGCAACCGAACAAGGAAAACAACCAGCTCTGTGGGGTAGGTGATGACACCTGGCCCCCATGCCCATCGCCGGATCTCACCCACCTGGCCTTTCAGTTCCTCCAACTGGGTCCTCACCTGCAGCTTGCCCAGTCTATAAGAGCACACCCAAAGAGGAGGGGTCAAGCCTGCATACTGGCTGCAGGAGGAGGGGGGAGAGAGGAGGCTCGGGATGGGGAGACCTCAGGCAGGCAGGATCAGGTCTAAGAGAAGTCCTGCAGGCTGTGACTGGGAAGCAGTATTTAATTAACAGCTGCTACAGGAACAAACTCTGGTCAGAGCTGATATGGCTGTGGAGAGCTTTTGGGATGCTTTTACCCGTTATTTCTAATGAATTTGCACAGTGCGGATCTGCTGAGAGGCAGTTTCAATGTGGTCTTCCTTTTACACATTTTACAGTGTATTTTCTTGGAATATGCCTGCTGATTGCTATATATTTAGCCTGGATGGTTCACAGAAGAAATGGCATCTTATTTTTGGGTGGTGGAGCACTAGCAGTAGGACACTGGAATGTGTCATACACAGGTACGAGCTGTGTGTGGGTGATAATGCCCATTGGCCATACACCTCAGGCACTTGCATGCATATCCATCCTCCTGGTGCCGTTGCACTGCTCAGTGCAGGTGAAAGCCAATGCTGTACTCACTCACACAGGTCCCGGAACAGGATGTTACAGCCGACCTCCCATTTGTTTGTACAATTGGTGAACTGCAAACACACTATCCATAGCCTGGAGCGTACACTACAAATGGCATTGCAGGATACCACACCCCATGGCACCCAGGATACCTCAGCAGTCCGGAGGGTGGCATGTTACACTGGGGAATGGGGGAGAGTGCATGACAGCAGAAAGATACAGCATCAACAAGGCATGCATTGGAGGTATGTCAATTCCCTCTTATGGTTTGCCAGGGACATAAACACAGCTGCATAGACTGGTGGATCTGCAGCTTATGTAGTGCCCTAATGTATGGTACAGCCACTTGGGTCATTCTGGAGTGTAGGTCACTGGCTCGGGTCCAGTGCAATTGGGGGCTGGCTATGGCAGGGTGTGGAGGGCAGTGCCAGTCTCCGCAACAGGTTGGGTATGGGGGAGCGGGGTTGTCTACGTACCAAGGCAGTGGGTGGGAGTCCTCTATGCTATGTCTATGGACCGTGGTTTGCTCTGGTGCAGCTGGGTCCAGAGGGCCCAACACTATGAAACTTTTTAGGAATGGAGTTGGATTAACTGGGAATGCGAGTGGGTGCCTCTAGTCCACCATGGCTGCCAGGCTGCTGTGCACCTGGGTGTACTTTTGCAGCTCTCCTGTGGGTGGCTGGCTGGGTTAGAACAGCTGCCCCCGGCCTAGCTGTGGGCTGCGCTGCTCTGGGCTGTGAGGGGTGAATTTCCCACTGAGTATGACGCAGCATGGCATATGTATGGGAATGCACCCTCGACGCGCACAGCATACTATTTGTGTGCACCCTGGCCCATTCCCTTGTGGCAGGTGCATCCTGCATGTTTGAATATATCATGCTGTGGTGCATTGTTGGAGTTGCGTGGCACATCTCCTTTTTCTGCTGGGGTGCGCTACGCATTTCCTTTGAATATGGGGGCCCTGGACTAGGCTATCCTGAAGACATACATTATCAAAATGGGAAAATCAAGCGCCGACCCACTGGCACAGCAGTAGGGCTACCGCTCAAGGCGCCAGCGACCTGGGTTCGAGAACGGACTCAGGCAGCTGGAGGGCCAGCCAAGGGGGAGGAGGATTGAGCACCGGAAGGCTGCTCTCCTCCTCCAGGTGGTGTGGGATGCGAGTCTCGCTGCTATACCGCCACCTGGGTGATCACAGGTGGAGGTGCAGTGGAGGTAGTTTGCAGACAGGGGTGGGGAGGTGCCCGACAGAAGCTGGAGCACAAGCGCGTCATGATGTGCTTGGCCCCTAGGCTTTTCTAGCATACGGACGCCTCGAGGGCTGGGACCAGAAAAACAGAAATACCCTGTCCCAGGTTCCTGTAGACGGGATCCGGTCGTCCCGAGAAAATCCATAACTGGGCTCTAGAGATGGGGCCAGCTGACCTCCCGACACAGTCTTGAGGTGTGAGAGAGGGTAAGGGAAGGGCCCTCTCCTCGCCGCCTGGGGGGGGTAAGCCGTGGCAGGATGGGGGTAGGCAACTGGCACCCGGAATAGAGGTACCCAGGGTGGAACTATGGGAGCGTGCATGACCTTGGAATCCCTGAAGAAAGGTTTCTGGAGCAGTGAAGAAGGAGGCAGAAAAATAGTAAGTAAAAAAAAAAAAAGGGAAAATCATGACCCCACTGAAAACAAGATATTGCATCTAATCTGGGACAGCCTAAGTAAATACAGTGCTAAAATGTGTAAATGAAGAACCCTATGACAATGAGATGTAGCATCTCCCCTATGCTATGCAGGATACAAAATATAAGATAAGAAATATTTAAAGGACATCTACTCTAAACTGAACTTCTCTGTGGTCACTGAGATAAACAAACAGTTTTTTTATTGTAACAATCACACAGGAGTGTGGCGTGCATATTTTATGGAACACATACAAACAGAGGTGAGAAAGAGTAAGTGCCTCAGCTGGGACTTGAACCCAGGCCACCCAGAATACCGTTCCGATTACGCTAACCAGCTGCACCACTGAGACAACTGGAACCTGGGCTGTCCCCGAGCACATTACTCTTTCTCAACTGCATAACCTAATGGCAACACAAATATTTACTTGTAACAATCACACAGGAGTGTGGTGTGCATATTTTATGGAACACATACAAACAAAAGGTGAGAATAAATAAGTGCCTCAGCTGGTACTTGAACCCAGGCCACACAGCAGCATTGTGGCCATAAGGATGGTGTCTGTGTGTGTGTGTGTGTATGTGTGTGTGTGAGTGTGTACAAAATATAGGATAAGAAATATTTTAAGGAAATCTTCACCAAGCACCTCACTGCATATTTCTATATCATCAATTAGGCCAACGTTGGGTACCGAATCGTCCATGTCCCTGAAATGTGCGAACTCTGTGGGGGTCATGCTGGGAGGTAGCCTTGGGGGGGGGTAAGGAGTGGATCCTCACTTTCTCTGACTGCCTCAACTACAGCGGCAGCGGCATCATTGGCAGGTATGAATCCTGCCTTCCAGCAACAGTTTACAATTGTGTCTCTCTTCACATTTCGCCATGCAAAATCGAGCATCCGGACCGCATCAAGGACTGTAATTTTTTTCATCAGGGCACCAACACTCACTTGTGGTCCCTCATCTAGGCAGAGCAGCACTTTCTCGATGACCTGTAAAAATAAAACATTGTTTAGTAAATTGCACATGGAATGGTCATGTAAGATATGTTTAATAAGAGGGCATTACTGTACTGCACATACCTGGCTATGATAAAGATGCTTTACATTCCTGATTATGCCCATGTCCATCAGCTACATCAGAGCTGTCATGTTGGGAGGGATGAGAATCAACCTTATGTTGGAGACTGTAATGTTAGGATGTGCAGAGCAGTTATCCAAAATGAGGGCAACTCTTAGCCACCTACAGCGCATCTGTGTGTTCACCTTTTTCAGCCAGGTGGTAAAAATTTAATTCATCATCCAAGCGTTCAAATTGCCCTCCCAGTCTGCAGGCAGGGCATCCATGGAGATTCCGGAGAAACAATGGGGCTTTTTGGACTTTTCTATGATGAGTGGTTTCAACTTGTCTGTGCCATCCGTGTTGCAGCACAGTAACTCAGATATTCTCTCTCTAGCTTTTTATCCCCCACAGGCTGCATTGGATTTTAAGGCCAAAGTTCCTTCTGGGACTGCTCTAAAGTAGAGATCTGTTTCATCGCAGTTGTACACTAGATGAGGTGGGGTAATCTTCTAACAGTTGGGGGAGAATGCTGTTTAACCAAGTGTCGGCAGACTGTGTGTCAGAATCTTTTTTTTCCCTGTGACATTGTTTGAAAACGATACCATGTCTGTCCTTCTACCTGCTTAACCATCCACTGTTGGGGTTTAATTCAATGCCCATATTATCAGCCAAGTGTTTAGCCTCATTTAACAGAATCGGACCATTTACAGGTGCATCTGCAGTTAGTGTAGCAGAAAACCATCTTAGTAAAGCTGCCTCAACTTCCTCGCTCTTGCCCACTCTACGTCGCTTACAGCACTTGTTTTCTGCCTTCTCCTACTCAGCATACAGTTGATCTCTTGCCTTTACTATCCGGCATACTGTTGATAGATCAGTGCCAAATTGTGAAGACACTTCTGACCTTTTTACGCCTGGTGTCTCTATACGTTGTAACACTTCAATTTTCTGACCCAAAGTTAATGTGATTCTCTTTCAGTCCATCGCAAGCCACAGTACATAAAACTCTTCTAACTGCTGCTGCTGCTACTCAAGTGCTGCTAAACTGATAAATTGTTCTGCATTGTTCTTAAACACAGGTAGAGTACCGCAATTAACACCTCATGCACTAATCCAGGACTTAATTAACACATTTAATTGGTGACTGCAGCCAAGGAATATTGCACTTTGCCGAAAATTGCAGTTAACCAGATTGCTTTAAAGCGGAATTATTAACACAGCGTCAGATACAAAAAAAACAGGAAACTAAAAATGCGTGATTATAAACGAAAATTGCATTAAACCGAATTGCTTATAAGTGGAATCCACTGTATATTTTTTCCAAAAAGCATAGTAGAAAATTGCTTCTGATTGCTACATATTTAGTTTAAGCAATTCACTGAAGACCTGGCATATGTATGACATGGTGCTCATCAGATATTGTCTATAGAGGTTCAAAAAAAAAAACAGCGTAAATCATGAATTTTCTGGGAAAGGGTGACATTTATGAGGCATGAATCTTTCTTGAAAGACAATACATTCCAAAGTGAAACTAGTATTAAGAAGTGGTTTAAATGCTAAGTATTTAAATGTTCAGTCTGTTGCATTTTGAAGGGGGGTAAACAAATCTCCAGTTTAATAGGCAACCAATATTTAACAAATATTTAACCAGCTGTTTCAGTTTTCTAATGGCATCTGATAAGAAGCTTGGAGTTATGTTTCCAACATTCTTAACAGAAGGAAGAGAATATTTCACTTTAGTTATCATGGAAGGATACATAGAAAAGTCCAAAACATGTGTTCCACGATACTCCATTTTCCAGCTACAGATAGCAAGGTGGCTGTAGGCTCTGCCTGCAGCCATAAAAACTGACATGCAAGTACAAAGCAGCTCTCATGTTCCTTTATAGTGGTTCTCTTGGGTAATACCTATAACTGACATTCTACTGCAGTATGAGGAGGGGCGGTTGCTGCACTGTTGACATGCTGTTATTCAGATGAAATATTGAACTGAGACCCCATGAGCCCACCTCTAATCACTGTCCAGGTGGAAGTTAATGATCCCATGGCAACTATCAAAAAAAGCGTTGTGGATTTTCCTTGGTGAAATGGCCAACATTCCCCTGTCACTTAAACAGGTCCATGTAACCCACCCCTCCAATATGCACCTGGAAACCAGCTACCAGAGCACAATGTGTCATTTCCTGGTCAAAAATTACAAATAACTAAATAATGACATTTTATTTTTTGTAAGGGACCACCTCAAGAACCCAGAAAGAATAGGTTTGAAACAAACCAAACCCTAACAAAAAAAGTCTATGTATTATTACAGAGTTAAGAGACAAGGCGTTCGACAGTTAATTTGCATTACATGTCTGAACTGTTTAACCATATGCAAAATGCTTGTATAAACAAATTATACAATGCTAAGTATTAACTGCATCAACATGTGAGGTGTGAGAATCAATTCTCGTGCTCTAAATTAAAAAACAAGGAGATATATATATATACTGTATATAGCAAGCTCACTTTAGGACTGAAGACCACCTGTACATTTGAACACCCAATACAGAGCACCTGTGTCTCCTAAAAAACTAAAAAAAAACCATATATGCTCAATTTAGCTGTATTTCATACATGTTCTGTGTTTAGCACCCTATTTTAACTTTTCATATATTGTAACTTGAAACCAGTATCACTGCCTGTTGTACTTCATCTGCCCTGGCTGTGTGGTCTGTTATATTTGATCTGCCCTGGCTGTCTGGTCTGTTGTACTTCATCTGCCCTGGCTTTCTGGTCTGTTGTACTTCATCTGCCCTGGCTGTCTGGTCTGTTATAGTTGATCTGTTCTGGCTGTCTGGTCTATTATATTTGATCTGCCCTGGCTGTCTATATTCAACATCACAATCCTTTGATTGTGACATCATAATCATTTCTACAGCTACAGATTAAGCTGTCACTATCAAAGGATTAGAATGCCAGGTGTAGACAAGCAGCCATGGTTTCATAATGTCATAGTATTGTGAGAGCAGAAAAGGACCATCCTGGTCCTTCCAGTCTGCCTGTATCCCCCCTCCCCCTTACCCATTTCCCTTTATCAGAGATACTTTTTGTTTCCCATCCCCTAACACTTTATACCTATTCCAGAATTTCTTAAAGCCTTCTACAGTTTAAGAACTCACACACTCCTCAGATAAACTGTTGCATGGCTCCACCACCCTCTCTGTGAAGGAATACTTCCTCACGTCACTTTTGAATCTACCTCCTTCTAGTCTCAAGCTATGACCCCTTGTTTTAACTTCAAGTTTCCTTTTGAATACACTGCCATCTCTTTCCCTGTTTATCCCCTTGATGTACGTAAATGTCTCAATCATATCCCCTCTCTCCCTTCTAATCTCCAGAGGGTACACATTTAACTTTTTCATTCTAGATTCATATGACTTATCCTTCATTCCCTGAACCCTTTTTGTCACCCTCCTCTGTACCCTCTCAAGACCATCAATATACTTCCTTAAATGAGGTCTCCAGAACTGGACACCATACTCCAAATGCAGTCTGACCTTTGTCTCATACAATGGCATCAATACCTCCCTTTTCCTACTTGTGATTCCCCTACCAATACAAGCCAGCACCCTATTGCTTTACCCGCAGCCTTGCAACATTGGTCTCCCACCTTCAGATTTTCTGAGATTATAACCCCAAGGTCTCTTTCTTGACCTGTTATTTTTAACTGTTCAGCACAGGAAGTATATTTTGCTGTTTTATTATTCTGTCCCAAATGCATAACGTTACACTTTTTCACATTGAACTTCATTTGCCAAATTTCACTCCACTGTTCCAAAGTATTTAAATCCCCTCTCATAGCTTCCACCCCACTCTCAGTATCAGCCCTATTATATAATTTTGCATAATCTGCAAAAAGGTACATCATTCCTCCAATTCCCTCCATTATGTCTCCTATATATATATTAAAGAGGACTGGCTCCAAAACTGACCCCGTGGGACACCACTCTTCACCCTCCTTTCTCTTGAATATACCCCGTTTACTATCACCCTTTGCCTTCTGTTCTTCAGCCAGTTTTCCACCCATCTAGTGACTTTCTGGTCAATTCCTAAACTTTCTGTTTTGTTTACCAACCTACAATGAGGAACAGAATCAAAGGCCTTACTAAAATCCTGTTCAAATCTAACCTCCGCCTATTCCTCTCTGCCACTAGCACATGCGACTGTCTTCTCTAACCTGCTGTTCCCTTTTTGGCAGTTGTCCCTTCTCATCCACCCCTTTACTCTCCCCCTTTACCGTCCCCACTCCTCCTCCTCTTACTTGCACTTTCCACTTGCACTTCCTGTGTGTTTTGACAATTGTCTCTGGCAGCATCTTCTTCTCGTGTCTCACCAAGTTCTCATTATCAATGTTATCCCTCTCCTGTGCATGCCCCTAGTACTGCCTAATCTGTATGTACTCATGTGATGATAAACAACTGTAACCTGTTATCCTGTAATAATTAATGTCCTACTTGTTTGTTCTCATCCTGATGTGGAACCTTTGTAAAAGAGCCTTGGCTCAAAGGTAATTGTAATCCTAGACTCTAATAAATAAAGAAAAAAATAAATAAATAAAAAATCCAGGTAGGCCATATCTACTGCACCTCCCTGATCAATTATCCTTGTTACCACAAGATCTTCCACTAGCAAAACCATGTTGTTTATCATCTAATAGTTTATTTTCTACCAAGTAATTTACAACTCTTTCCTTTATCAACACCTCCATCACCTTACCCATCACTGAAATGAGGCTAACTGGTCTATAATTCCTTGCTTCCTCTCTACAACCTCCCTTATGTACTGGCACAGCATCAGCCATTTTCCAGTCTTTTGGAACCACTCCTGTATCCAGTGATAGGTTAAATAACAACATCAGTGGTTTGCAAGTTCCTCCTTTAATTCCTTCAGAACCCTAGGATGTAATCCATCTGGTCCTATTGCTTTGTCTACTTTTAAGTTATCCAGTTCTTCCTTTACCCTATCTTCTCTGAATGGACTTTGATCAAATTCATACTAACATACTAATATACCACGAAGCCTGCAGATTAGGCCCTATGGTCTATTGAGTCTGCACGATGGTCACTGTCTTCCCAGGGCACCGTTTGTAGCCCCCTCTTCCTCCCTACAAGGTCCACCATTTCTCAGTGGGGCTCCTGGATGCACCCTCCCTCTATACCTATCCCAACCTTTCTTGAAGCCTTCCACAGTAGTAGCAGCCACCAACTCCCCGGGCAGCACATTCTAGGGTTCCACCACCCTCTCAGTGAAGTAGTACCTCCTTGCTTCCCCCCTCAGTCTCCCCCATCCAGCTTCATTGAGTGACCCCTGGTGGCCCCACCTCCCTCAGCTGAAAGACCCCCTCAAGGCTTACCCTATTAATTTCTTTGAGATATTTGAAGACCTCTATCATAGCCCCCCATTCCTTCTTTCCTTCAGTGAGTACTGGTTGATCTTCCCCAGCCTCTCCTCATAGGGCCTTTCCCCTAGCCCCAGTACTATCCTGGTCACTCTCCTCTGCACCATGTCCAGTAATGCAATGTCCCTCTTTAAGTAGGGACACTCAAACTGCATTCAATATTCAAGGTGTGGTCTAACCAGGCAATTGTACAGCAGAAGGAGCATCTCATGACTCCTTGAGGTGATCCCCTTGGCTATGCACCCCAGCATTTAATTTGCTTGAGCCCCAGCCCTTCTACACTGCTCTGAGCTATTCATTTTGCATCCACCACCACCCTGAGATCCTTCTCCCCCCTAGAAACCTGCAGTGCCCCTCCAAGGTGTATACATGAGCCAGATGTTTGGCCCCTAGGTACAGAACCCTGCATTTCCAGTGCTAAACATTACCTTCCAGGCTTGTGAACATCTCCCCAGAGTTTCCAGGCCCTCCTGGAGAGCCATCTTTCCCTCCTCCCCATCCAACACAACCCACAGCTTCGTGTCATCTGCAAAGAGGCTCATCCTGCTGCTGGTACCGCTTCTGATGTCTGAGATATAGGCGTTAAACAGGAGTGGGCCTAGTACTAACCCCTGTGGGACCCTGCTAATGACTATCCTGGAGGATGAGACCCCCCACCCTCACCCTCTGTACACGTCCTGCTAGCCAGTTTCCTATCCACCTGACCATCTGCCCCCCCCACATCCATATCCTCCAGCTTCCCCAGTAGCCCAGGATGCGGCACTAAGTCAAATGCCCTGCTGAAGTCCAGAAAGAGGACATCACTGGCCCACTCTGATCCAGCGCACTTGTCACCCCTTCATAGAACTCCACCAGGTTGGTCAGACATGATCTGCCCTTAACAAAGTCATGCTGGTGATCGTTTAGGTGACCCCATGCCTTCAGAACCCCTACCATCCTCTCCTTCAAGATGATCTCCATCACTTTGCCCATTACCAACGTCAGGCTAACTGGCCTATAGTTACCTGGCTTCTCTTGTGAGCCGACCTTGTGTATAGGCATGATATGGGCCATCCTCCAGTCATGAGGCACCCACCCCGACTACAGGGTGCAGTTAAAAAGGTCCACCAGGTGTGCGGCCAGGGTATCTGGCATCTCCTTAAGCACCCTGGGATGGATCCGATCTGGGACCATTTAAATTCATATGAGTTACCTTTCTTCTTAATTAACTCTGGTCCCTTACCATCTCCCTCAGCTGAGAATACAGAGCTGAAATACTCATTCAAACAACATGAAGTCTTGCTATATTATGACATATGCAGTGAGTCCCAACCTTCGAACTGCTCCGGAGGTGAAAGAATTAACTTTCCATGCCAGGCATGGAACGCTGAGCTCGAGCTCGGTTGAAAACTCTGTTGTTCTTCAAACTCAAACCATCAGATTCTTTACTCTGCCTCACTGAACAGTCGCTCCGGAGATTTCTCCTGCTCGGTTCATTTTGTCTGTTAAAGTATTATTTTCTCGGTTTTTTGACCGAATTTAAACCGCAACCAGTCGGTTCAAGCTCTGTCTGTGGTATTTGTGAGTACTAGATAGGGTTACATTATTTCTCTTCTGTTTGGAGCTTGTAAACTGTTATCGGTTCGCTCTTGAACCGATCAGGTTGTTTAAAAATATTTGATTCTATCATTTAGAGTGTGGTTACCGGTTCTTATCGGTTCTAAAAAAAAAACGAATTTCTTACGTTTTTTTCCACGACCCGTGACACGGTTGGGAACCGATAAGAGGGTCTTGCTTGGCGGATTGCCATAAACGGGCAAGTTTGGTTAGGACTGGCACTATGTCTTAGAGACCAAAGGAAAAACCGGGCCCACTGGGTTTCAACACTGCAGTGTGTGTGTGTGTGTGGGGTAGCCTTTGCCAAGGCTGACCCCCACACCACCTGTGTTTATTGTCTGGGATTTGACCACCTCAATGCAGACTGCCAGATTTGTAAAAATTTTCCTGCAGCTACCCTGGAAAAGAGAGTTGGTAGGCTCAGGGAAAGGGAGGCCAAGAAGTCCGCTGACCCGGATGGCCAGCCCGGTTCGGTTCCAACCGAACCAGAGGGAGTGCCCTCTGACCAGGGCGAGACTTCCTCGGGCAAAAGGAGAGCCAACTCTGAGGGGTCTGTTCCAGCAAAAAGGACTAGAAAATCAGCTGGTGTGGAGCCAAAACTTTCCTCTCCAACCACTGAAGAGATAGCCAAAGCGATTCAGATTGTCCAGTCGCTTTCTCCAGTTCCGACTGAACCGGTGCCATCAGGTAAGGGCCCGGCTCGGCCGGTTCCACCGATTCAAGACTACGATTTAGAGGAATATTATGAACCGGAGGAGGGGGAAGAGGAGTATGAGGAGAGTGAATGTGGATTTGAAAGTCTGGATGTGCCCATCGACTCGGACATCTCCCCAGACAGACCTTCAGGAGTGTCCCCTCCTAGGCTTTCTGAGTCCCCTTCTCATTTTATTTTCTATAAAAAGTGGTTGAAACCCTCCAGCTCCCTATGGAGAAAGCTGTGGATGATCAAGAGGAGCCTGACTATGTGAAATGATGGATATCCCAGAGTCTCAGGAGACTGTCTATTCCTTGCATAAATCTTTTGGGAAACAGACTTTTAAATTCTAAAATCCTCACACTATACCTCCTGTGGATAAGAGAATGGACAAGAGGTACACATTGTCAGGCTCTGATACGGGAGTTCCTTACACAACAATGCAGCCATGTTGAGTAGTGCAGGCTGTAGCCTGTGACAGCAAATATCCCTTGGCCTCACCCCCGGACAAGGACTCAGGAAGGTTGATGCCATGGCAAAGAAAGTACATGGCAGCATCCTTGGGACTCAGACAGGCAAATTATATGGCTTATGTTGCTAGATATCAGAAATCCAGATGGGATACTGTTATGGCTCTTGAAAACAGGTCCTCAGTTGCTTCAAGGAGCTGGAGCAGGTGGCTGCTGATGGTATTGAGGCATCCAAGGTGCAATTCCATGCTGCAGTGGACTCAAATGATGTGTCATCAAGAGGTCATGGCTACATCTGTGGTTCTTCGCAGGATGGCTTGGCTTAGATGTACTAGCCTGTCACAGGATACCCAGACTAAGGCCATGGATTTTCTTGTTGTAGTAATTCCCTGTTTGGGGAGCAAACAGAGAATTACATGAAGAAAATGGATAAGTATAGGACCACCTATAGGAGTGCACAGGCCAAGGAAAGGCAGGCCACTCCTCAGAGGCAGCTTCCCAGGGGCAGGGGCAGGCCTTTTCATAGGCCTTTTTACCAAGCCCAGGCCTCCTCTTCTGCTTTTGCCCAGAGGGGGTTCTTTAGAGGGAGAGGCAGACGGGGTGCAATCAGGCCTGCTTCCACTCCTCAGCCCAAAGCCCCTGCCAAGCAGGCACCCTGATGGGGTTGCCAGGGCCGGTTCTCAACTACCTGTAGGGGGCAGGCTGGCTTACTTTGTCCAGGACTGGGAGTCTCTGACATCAGACAAGTAGGTCCTGGAAGTAGTAAGCCAGGGACTGATTCTCAGCTACAAAAGTTTCCAAAGATGAGAACCAGATCCTTTCCACCTGCAAATCCTCCAGAGGCACTTGCCCTAGAGGCAGAGGTATCTTCCTCCTGGCTCTCAGAGCTGTGGAAAGGGTTCCACCCCACACCAGGGCAAGGGTTGTACTCCAGGTACTTCCTTACCCCAAAAAGACAGGAGAATGGCGTGCCCATCCTGGATCTCAGATACTTGAACAAGCACCTTTAAAACCAAAATTCAAAATGGTGACTGGGAATTATTCTACCTCTTTAAGGCCAGGGGACTGGCTAGCATCCCTGGACCTCAAGGATGCCTACTTCCATATTCTCATCAGAAGCTCCCATCGAAGTACCTCAGGTTCAGCTGCCCTCAGGCCATTACTAGTTCAGAGCAATGCCCTTTGGCCTCACCTCTGCTCCAAGGGTGTTCACAAAATGCCTGGCAGTAGCAGTTGCTTCTCTAAGAAGGCAAAAAATTGCCATCTTCCCTTACCTGGATGACTGGCTCATAGTAGGCCAGTCCCCAGACCAAGTCAAGTTACAACTACAGATAACTCAGCAACTGCTCACCTCTCTAGGTTTCCTTCTGAATCTTTCAAAGTCAGTTCTAGAGCCTGTTTAGCTCCTCACCTTCATAGGCGCAGAGCTGAACACAGAGAAGGCCAGAGCCTTCCTCCCTTTGGACAGGGCAAGGACCCTGGTCTCTTTGGCCTCCTCATTCACCCTGCAGGTGTCTTGGCCAGCAAGGCATTTTCTACAGCTCTTGGGGCACATGGCTACTTCTATAGCAGTGGTGCAGAGAGCAATATTTCAGATGAGGGACATTCAGTTCCATTTGAGAGCCTTTTGGTCTCAAAGGAAAGACCCTCTAACCAAATTGATCCCAGTGACTCAAACCCTGATCCAGGCCCTACAATGGTGGCAGGATCAGAGCAATCTCAGACAAGGGGTTCCTTTTGTCACCCAGTCTCACTCCTTAATCCTTACTACAGATGCATCCCTCTTGGGATGGGGAGCTCACATGGGTGACCTCACTACCCAGGGGTTGTGGTCCCCTCAAGAATCTCTGCTCCACATTAATCTGTTGGAACTCACAGCAGTTTTTCTAGCACGTCAAGCTTTTTCCAAGTCTGTTCAGAACAAAGTGGTACAGGTCAGAACAGACAACACCACCACAATGTGGTACATCACAAGCAAGGGAGCACTCGGTCTATGGCCTTGTGCACTCAAGCAATGAAGTTGTGGTCTCTGGCTTACTCCTGAACACCCCCTTACAGCAGTTCACCTCCCAGGCAAGGACAATGTCCTGGCAGATGCTCTCAGCAGGATTTCCCAGGGCCATCACGAATGGTCACTGGACCCCCTGGTCCTGGAGGTGGTATTTGCCAGATGGGGCACCCCACAGATAGATCTTTTGTAGCCCCAGACAATCACCAACTTCCTTTTTGCTGCAGGCCCCAGTGTTGGGCTCAGTCCTCTGGATGCCTTAGTCCTCAATTGGGAAGGGGTTTCTCTGCTTTCCCCTTCCTCTGCTGTTCAAAGTGCTAGTCAAAATCAGGTCTCAACCCCTACAAGATGATTCTGACTGCCCCAGATTGTCCTGAACAACCCTGGTATCCACTCCTGCTGTCCTTAGCAAACCATCTTCCCTCTGTCTTCCAGGAATCACAACCTGTTAAACTGTTGCTCAGGGGAGGGTTTGGTACCAGACCTCAAATCTCTCAATCTCAAGGCCTGGCTCTTGGAAGAGTTAGAGTTTGCTGATTTACACCTTTCCCAGGGTGTATGGATACCCTGAAGGCTTCAGAAGCCTTCTACCAGAACTACTTATAATTCCAAATGGAAGAGATTTTCCATATGGTGCTCTGGAAAGCATATTTCCCCAGAATCTGCTGATTTACCCACAGTCCTGGATTACATGGTCCATCTAAATACCTTGGGGCTGAGACCAGCTACCCTAAAAGTGCATCTGGCAGCTGTGTCTGCCTTTATTTCAGCAGGTAAGCCCTCTCCTCTTTCAGCTCACCCTGTATTCTCCAAGTTTTTCAAGGGATTGCTTCACACCAACCCTCCATTCAGGGACCCTGCCCCTGCTTGGGACCTTAATGTTTGCATTGCTCAGCTTATGCAACCCCCTTTTGAGCCTTTGTCTTCAGTAGAGCTTAAGTACTTGACTTGGAAAACTGTGTTTCTGGTAGCCATCACTTCTGCCAGACGCATAAGTGAATTACAAGCTTTGTCAGTGGAGCCTGATTTTATCTCCTTTCATAGAGATAAGGTGGTCCTCAGGACTAACAGGAAGTTCTTGCCTAAGGTGGTTTCAGATTTCCACCTTAATCAATCTATTTCTCTTCCTGTGTACTTCACTGACCATTCCTCCTCTGGCGAGAGGAGGCTGCACAGTTTAGATGTCAAAAGAGCCCTTAGCTACTATTTAGAGCATACCAAGGGTCATAGGTTTGACTCCCTCCAACTATTCCTCACTTATGGTGAGGTTGGTAAAGGGAAACCTGCCATAAGAGATCCATTGCCAGGTGGATTGTCTCTTGTATCCAATTCTGTTATGAAAAACTGGGTAAGGTTCTTCCCTTAGGCCTGAGGGCTCACTCTACCAGGGGTACAGCTGCTTCCCTGGCTGCTGCCAGGGACATCCCTATTCTAGAGATATGTCAAGCAGTTACCTGGAAAACAGTTCATACTTTTACCAAGCATTACTCCCTGGATATCCAGGCTAGGAGTGATGCCCGCTTTGGCACGGCTGTGCTTCAGAGCCTATTTCCCAAGTAGGTTCTGTCCCTCCTCCATGAAGGTACTGCTTATTAGTCTGCATATGTCATAATATAGCAAGACTTTATGTTGTTTGAAGAAAAAATTACTCACCTTAGTAATGTTGTTTCTTCTATTGGAGTCTTGTATATTATGACCTCCCCCCTGCCTGCCCCTCTCAGAACCTCTGTTTTTGGGATGTGGGTGGGCAGTGCAGTGTTGGAACTTAGTAGGTGCCCACCTTGTTGTGTTTCACCCTTCTTTTTGGGGTGACTTGGTGTTGTGTTTTTCATTTTTGGGGGCTCCTGACTTGAGTCTTTGTTTTGGGACCAAAAAATGTGTTATTATGTTTAGTAGCCAGTTGGCTAGTGTAGGTTTACAGCTTCCACACAGGACCTCAGTGAGTTTAGCTCGTAAAGATCTGACGGTTTGAGTTTGAAGAACAACAGACAGAGTTTTCAACCGAGCTCGAGCTCAGCATTCCATGCCTGGCATGGAAAGTTAACTCTTTCACCTCCGGAGCAGTTCGAAGGTTGGGACTCACTGCATATGTCATAATATAGCAAGACTCCAATAGAAGAAACAACATTACTAAGGTGAGTAATTGTTTCTTTAGTACCTCTGCCTTATCAAATTCTTCCTCGACCTTTATGTCCCCTTCTCCCTTCAGTCTGACAACTCCCTGTCATATTTTTCTTTTTTCCCCTACATATCTAAAAAAAAATTCTTATCACCTCTTTTTGCATGTTTAGCTATTTGTTCCTCTATTTCTACTTTTGCTTTTCTTATTACTTTTCCTTCTTTTCTCAGCTTCTCTTTATATATAATTTTATCTCTCATGTATTGATATTTCTTATACCTTATGAATGCTACATTTCTATCTCTTATTGCCCCAGCCACATTCCTACTAAACCATAGTGGCCTTTTCCTTTTTTTATTTTTCCCTTTCTTTCTTAGACATAAATCCATAGATTTTAACAAAACACCCTTAATATTTTTCCACAGTACCTCAACCTCGAATATATTATCTTTATTTTTTAATTCTTCCTTAAAGACGTCTCTTAACCTATCAAAATCAGCCCTTGTGAAGTCCCACACTTTTGATTGCTCTTATTTGTTTTCCTCCCTATTTGAATCTTAAAACTCACTACATTATGATCTCTTGTTCCCAAGCAATCACCCACTACCACTTCCTCCACACTATCCCCATTTGTAAGTACTAAATCAAGTATATTCTCCCCCCTTGTAGGCTCTTTCACCATCTGCTGTAGGAATGTAGTGCCTCTAAAACCTCCCTGCTCCCTGCAGTCATTGCCTTAGGAGCTTCCCAACCTACATCTGGCATATTTAGATCTCCTAATAGTGCAAACTCCCCTTTTAATGCTATTTTATCAATCACCTGCATCATTTGCATGTCTACTTCCATTATCTGATTTGGCGGTGTGTATATTACCCTTATTCTTGCCATCTTCCCTGGCTTTTATCCTAATGCAATACACATAAATTCTACCTCCCCTGCATTAACTTGCTCTTCATTAGCTTTTATGGTTTCTCTTACATATAAAGCAACACCTCCCCACTTCTTACCCACTATATCTTTCCTGAACAACCTGTAACCTGGTACATTTACCTCCCATGAATGATTTTCAGATCACCAGGTCTCTGATATTGCCACAATATCAAGGCACTCATCTACTATCATAGATTCCAGATCTGTCATCTTATTTGCAAGACTCCTTGCATTCTCCTACATCCCTCTCCATCTTATGTCCTTTTCATCCCTACTAGTCTGTAATTTCCTACCCTCATTCATATTCATATTTGGGGCCAGAGAGGGACAACGAGTCCGTTTTCATGTCAATGTGCAGAGTTAAAAAGGTGACTCTAAATACAAAAAGTACATGAAATACAAGCTGGAATGTATTGAATTTTTTTTTTAGAATTTACTATGAGTCATCAGAGTTCTTTAAACACAAAGGGCCCGATTCTCAAAGAGGGCTTAGAATGTTGCAAGCTGCCCCAGACAGCAGCTTGTGTTGAAGCCCCATGCGCCAGAGACCCTGCACCCAGTTCAGGTATGGGAGGGTTCTGGCGCCTAAGTCCCCGCACATGTGGCAACCCTTCCCATGCGGCAAACATTTAGTGCATGGGAAGCGTCTGTTGCAAGCCCAGTGCGGCACAGGAAACAGTGCGTACTGTACACATGTGCACAGTGACTGACAGTCTCAGACACTGAGGGCATATATACAGTATGTGCTGAAGCAGACCACAGTTGACAGCTGGATGAGCACCGTGGGGTGGGGTCCACTAGACCACCAGATATTGGGTACTGCAGTGATCGGGGGCACATGCCCATGCTACACAAAGATGGGCAGCATCGGGGATGGAGTGGTGATATGGAGTGGTGATATAGGTCCTCTGTGGCTGCATCAGGGATGGGAGACAGTACCTGGCATGATGGGGCACCATCGGTGAACCAAGGGGATACAGTAGCAGACAGTGGCACATAGGATGACTGCCCCAGTGGGACATAATCTAAGTCCCACTGGGTGCTGTCTGAGAATTGCAGGCTGCAGTCTGCATTGGCTGAAGTCCGCCTAGCACCGTGTCGCAGCACATTGCAGGGCACAGGGTTGGCACAAGCAATGTTTGGGGCAGACAGCCTGTGGTCGACACAGACCACCTTTGTGAATCGGGTGGAGGGCAGTCCTGGATGCAAGGTAGCCCTTGCACCATATCTGTTTGGCTCAGGCACCTTGCGTCAGATGCAGGGCTTTGATAATCGGCCCCTAAGAGCCTTACATTTTAAACCAGGCAAAGCACATATCTACAGTAGGTGTGATTTAATCACCACAAGATAGGCCTGTGCCAGCATCTGTCCACTTTCAAAGGTACGTGAACAGCTGATGGAAGAGGGATTCACACATTTGATATGTATTTTGGCAAATCTGGAGGCATGATTGTCCTGCTTGTGCACTCGACAAGCAGGGTAAAGGAGTTGTTTTACTACTGTAATATAACTTGGGCCAAAAAATATGTCTGTAATAACTTAGAATGAGACCATGTGAACTGCATCTGTTAAGCCTCCTTAAAGCTTGAGGTCGTCACCTTAAGGATCAAGGATGGCTACGATTCAAAAGATACAGTGCTGAATGTCCCAAAATAAGACAGATCCAGAAGCAAATGGTTTGATGCCTTTTATTGGATCAACATAGACGTTACAAAAAGAAAACACTGTCTAAGCTTTCAGACAAAGCAAGTCCTTCCTCGTAGACTTATGACCACAAATAAGATAGGAATGTTGCATAACGAGGTCACATGGTGACAGCCTCAAAATTTAGTAGCAAGGGATGGATTTCATTAATCAAGATATACTTTACTGTAGGCCAAAATGGAAGTGAAAATATAATAGTCACTCACAGGCCAGAAGTGCTATACATTAAGGTCTCTGTGGCTGAGATGCTGACTGTCTCAACTAAGGATGGGAAAATCAGTCCTAATAAGTTCAGAACCTTCCAGAATCAGTGTCATTTTTTTTAAAAGAAACATATTGAAACTTTTTCCATTCTGATAATATTTAAAACATTGTTTCTGGAACTTAATATAATCCCCTAGCAGGTGTTTGTCTAGACAGAAGGTTGGGGTTGGTAGTGGTGCTTGAAAGGTGCAGATAGAAGGCTGGAGATGGAAAAAGGACCTAGTGAGCCAGCTCTGTATTAAGTGGCCCTACTCACAGTGGGGTTACAGTGGGGTCACTAACTAGATATAGTTTTTTTTCATCAGTGTTATCAGAATTAATATACCACTCTCAAATGCAGGCCACAAGAGAGATTAAAGTGTAACAACCAATTAGAAGCCAGAATGCTTGCATATTTTGTCACTATACCTGAGGTGCTGACAGCTTGAAGAATTAGCACCAAAGCATTATCCATACCAAGTAGCTTTGCAAATGGATTGAAGTCATTATCAGACAAGAAACAGTAGCAAGGAACACCCATAAAAGGTTTTATTATCGAGAGGTTTTCTGTTGTCACGTAACCTCAAGAAGCAGTTTCAGCGAGGTTACCGATTATTCCCCATGTATTATATTTTATAGTGTTTGGGTAAAAGAAAATCAAGTGTGCACCAGTTTTAAAGAAAAAAACCTTACTTTATGTCATTTCCCCAAAGCGCCACTCTTGATTAACGTTGGCTCTCACCATAGTGGCTGTTCATTTGCAAAGTTGCACATGCAAAGATTCACTCCCACTGTTATGGTAACGATGTGACATAGTCAAGAGAGGTTAACAACCTGTTGACATCACATCAATACCATAACCACGTTATAAACTGTTTGAAATCAGACCATAATAAGGGTTCCACATTCGTTATAAATGAATGAATATATAGCAAAAAAATATACCCCATAATTTAGTTAAAAATTTAACAACCAATCACAAGCCAGAATGGACAGAACAGGAGACGATGGCCAAGGTGCTGACAGCATCATGAATTAGCATTAAGAACTAGGATAGAGGAGCACCCATGCCAAGATTGCTATAATTTGATTACTCATTTTGGAGACAAATGGTCAGCAGAAGAGTTGAAAAATGAATAACAAATCAGAAGCTAGATTCATGCTTAATTAATTCACTATGATACATATGCATGTAATCTCGAGGAAGGGTACTGTACTATGGAATGTGTATGCAAAGTTTGAACAAAATATAACAAGTACGTTTCAAGAAATAGCAAAAATAGCAACTGCCAATGAGGACAGTATGTGCATGTATTGTATAATTAGCTGTTCAATGCTAAGATTCAAACAGCATCATAAAGTACACTTTTCAAACAAGAAGAAATAAGTAAACATATCAAGTTTGATCAGTAGCACGTCAAATCGCTCCCATCAATTCACTCCCGGACAATGTGCTCCCGACAATTCGCTCCTGTTTTTTTTCGCTCCTGTGGCATTCCGCTACCTGTCAATTCACTCCCACTAATGTATCTCTCTGCAATGTCCTGCCCATTTGAAATTAGCAGTTACAGATAGAAAGTACGCTGAATGACTTAAAAGATGTGGGATGGATAGTATTTGCTGCCTTAACTTCACTTGCAAAACTAGCTGACATTTATCTGGGCACAGCATTTACCTTGCACACATGGTGCAGAATACATTCCATTCCAGTCCAGGCCCCTATTTTTTACTGTTTGCGGTCATTAGTATTTATCAGTTTCTTGACACACGGGGTGTGATTCCATTTGGTCAACTCCAAGATGCATATCAGTTGACAAATAGAGAATATTTAAGCAATTTATCCCTCCAGGGTGTGGGTACACTGGAGGATTTACCACGGCTGGTGTGATTCGGTCACAGGGGTGTTAAGTCCTCCAGTGTACCCACACTCTGGAGGGATAAATTTTTATTATACAATGCTGAATGTTGTTTCTTTAATGTTTTTTAACTATGTTCTAGCTGACTGAGGTCCCTACACTTCGAAAGAGGAGGTAATTTTGTAAACAATTTACGTCGGTATTTTAGCGAAGCCTCGACAGGACAAATCGCGGCAGTTTCATTTGAAGTGAAAGCGACCAGATTAGCAGGCTATAAGGTTGGCTGGCACTTCTTCCAGTGGGTACACTGGAAGATTTATCACGGTGGTAATTGTGCCAGCCAACCAATCAGGATGCAGGATTTGGGACTTTGGATTTACCACATTGTATAATTAGGGATTGTCACTTTTGTATGTATACCTTCTTCCTGCCAAGAAGGCAATTACTCACCTTTGCAGACTGATGACACATTTGTCCCTGACCAATAGGAGGGCTCCAGGAGAGAGGGGGAGAAACACATGGGTCCTGCCTGTGTTGTGTGGCAGTGGGAGCCGATCTCTGTGAAATGACCCAGAGAGAGAGAGCATCAGTAACTGATTTGGTGCTGGCAAACTGTATTTTGGGCAGTATCTTAAGGCTGGATTTGAGGTGCACTGCAGGATGCCATGGTCTGCATTCAAATGACTTGCATTTATCGAGCAGGCTGTAATCACTGTGTCTAGATGCATTGTATTCAGGATAAGGAGTGGGAGTGGGTTGTCAGGGAGCGAGATCCGCGGGAGTGAATTGACGAGGGAGCGAGTCGTCGGGAGCGAGTTGACCAGCAGCGAAAAATACAGACCAAAGTGCAAAAAACAATTGGAAGCCCTCACTAATGGATAGTTAGTTCACCATACCTTAGATGCTAATGGCCTCAAGAAGTCACAGCCAAGGACCTTGGAATTCTACAATTCTGTAGCCACAGAATTTCTCACAGAATTTTTATCATGCCACAGAATATATATACAGTGTCACAGAATTCACTGTTCTTGGTGAATTTTTCATTCAGATATACAATACTTTCATAGTGCCAGATTCTCTTCCCTATCTCGTTTATCCTGAAGCCTCTCCTCTATGCTCGGCATGTGATGCCACTGATGATATTATATCATATTTTAGCCAATGGTAGGACTGCATTCTGCCACAGTAATAAATAAATCATGCTGCCCAAATCAGAAATTGCTATCGCAGAAGTGTTGGAATCCTGCCACAGAAAACAGGAAAAAGTGCAGAAGAGACATGGGGCCCTGACCATTCTAAAGACTGTCCATACCAATGGGAATTGCATTTGGCTCTGTGGTTCTCAAGGCACACAAAAAGCCAGTGGCAGAAAGAAAAACAAACAGGAAAAACAAACAAACAAACAAACAAACAACAGAATAATAACAACTGGGGCTGGATTTTCAGATGTTCTGCTGCAGGTGCAGGTCCCAATTTTGGGGTGCATCTGTGGCAGACAAAATGTGACAAAATGCTAGAATGCTATTTTAAACATTTTGCACCAGTTTCTGCTGTTGCCACCACTTTATGACACAATAATGTTGCATAATCAATCCCTTTTTGGAGCCCACAAGGCAGGGGTAGTGTCCATAAAACAACCATGGTGACCCAGTGGCATTATTGGGAGGGAGTGTCTCCGATGCTAGTGATGCTAGTGACATGTGAGAAACAGGCCTTAGACATGTATGTAGCCTGTACATGTAACTCTTGATAATGTATTATACTATTTGCATGAACGTTTACTAATTCTGAGAGTCAACATTTGTGTAACTCCTCTGCGGGTGTATCGGTTTCCTCCAGGACCCCCTTGATGGTGCCTAAATGCAAAATTTCAAAATAAAGTGAAATTGGGAGATCTCACATTCAAAGTCCACCACAGCCTTTGACTCACTGTGTAACCCAGAGAAGGTTACCTGACCACTTTGCCACTTTATGCTTCGCCCCCCCCCCGCAACACACACACATGCACACACACACACACACACTTGCAAGAAGTCGGAAACTGCTGGACCCTACTGAAAACAAGATGCTGAATCTCAGTTGCAATATCCTGGAAAAATAAAATTAAAACAAACTGTACCTGGACACTAAAGTTCCTGGTGCAATCCACTCCTTACTCTGTCTCCTGTCCCTCCCAACCTGTTATTCCTCCGCAGTAACTTCAGCTTATTCCTAATGGAACCAGTCCCATAAAGTGGTATGATGAAGAAGACAAATTAAACCAAACAGTGGCGTTATCCCCAAGAGAAAATAAGGACTAGTCTTAGACTGTTAATGTTCTCAGCATAACCCCAACAATCCAGAACCGGCCCTAGGTAATATTAGAATGCACCACCCATTAACTGCAGGACATATTCACAGCATTAGTACGTATAGTAAATTTTTCTAAGTACTAACACCATAATAAGTATTTTTTATTGAAATCTACAGGTATGCAATACTGAATCAAGAAATTCTGCCTTCTGGATTTTCAGTTTATACTTTGAAAATTGTAAGTGCTTGGTTTTTGGATGGTTTGAAACTAACACTATTGACTCTTTTTGCATCATATTATTTCTCTTTGAAAATAATCATTTTATAATTGCTTACCTTCTCTAGCATTCATTGATGTTACTGGTTGTTTTGTCTGCTTCCTTCCTTAGTAGAGCTGAAATGCATGCTAATAGTGTAATTATAACCAACCTTGCTTTGTTTCAAATCATTGATCTCTTCTTACTGCATGCTTCCTGAACATTAGGAACACCCCCAAATGGTGCAGTTTCTCATAATGAAATAATCTCCTCTCCTCCTACTGCATCCTGACTGGCTAGACTGTGTTGGGGGGTGTTCCCAAGTCTAGGAAAGATGCAGTGTGAGTTGATCAAGGACTGTAAACAAAACATTTTTGTGATGTAACACCAGCATAGTGGGCAGTCTGGTTTTAATTTTTAAAAAGAAAAAAAAATAATAAAAATCAAACTACCAGTGACATCAGCAATCTCTAAAGAACATGAGCAATTCTAAAATGTGTTTTTAAACTAGAGACACTTTGATGTCTAAGGGGGTTGACAGTGTACCTTATCACAAATGCACTCAGCAGGTCAGGCCCTCTGTTCCCACAGTGCCAACCTCTGAGCACAGTAATGTGAACAGGTAACAGACAGGGTAACCCTCCTGTCTGCTTGTGGGTCCAAACCACCTTTGGTCTCAAGTTCTGGGAGGGGGGGTTCAAACTGTGAACCTTATGCTAGCGTACCCAAATGTACAGGCTCAGATAATCTGCTCTTCGGGGGGGGGGGGATGCCAGACATCTTTCACTTAAGGACACCTAACCTGGTATCCAAAATGAACCCTTAAAACTCTATAAAAGACCTTAGGTATATTCTTACCTTTCCCAGTTTAGTAACACCATCAAGCTTTGAACAGTTTTTGTCAGTCTTAACCCTCTATACGTCACATGCAAAAAGAACTTCGAAGACACACCCAGGCAGTCTTTCAAAATAATATTTTTACTAAAATGGATAACAATATGTAAAATGTAAACACAGAACATTATATCAAAAAGCAAACAAGCACGTTGCATGTGTTGCCTCATGTTCACAGGCATGCTTTCAGGGACACATAAACAACCCACTTCTTTCCTAGCCATATTCTACATATTGCTTGCCCTTTTGGGACACTGTCTGGCAATACACCCAGTTTCTTTACAAAACCGACATTTGTTTCTTTTCTCAGAGAACTCTTTTCTTTGAAACCTGGGGTTAACAGGTTTTGGTGGAGGCAATGAGGGTTTTAGCTGCCCTGAAGGTGCACTTTTCCCTTTCTGTGCTGCCACACCTGCCCCATTCACTCCCAGAGAAGGTCTGTTCTTGGCATAGCGGTCTGAGAGATCAGCAGCCTCTTGCACTGTTTTGGGACCTCGGTTCTCCAGCCAGGTTTTCAGCTCGGCTGTGCATGCCCAAAAAGACTGTTCCAACAAAATAGCATTTTCAATTTTATGTACAGAGTTTGCTTCAGTTCCCTCCCACCAACATTTTAAACATTGACGTTGTTTCATGGCTAGCTCCTCATAGCTCATGTCAGGGCTTCTCCTGAGCTTACAGAATTTAGCTCTGTATGCTTCTGCAGTTAAATCAAACTTTTTTTAAAGTGCAGCTTTAAGTTTGCTGTAGTCATTACTGTCCTCATTGTCCATTTGACCCAATGCATCCCGAACTTTCCTGGTAAGTAGCGAGGATAGCTGGAAGCTGCAGGAACCCCTAGGATTTTTAGCCTGAATACAAACTTTCTCAAAGGAATTTAAAAAGGCATCCATATCCTCCCCCTCTTTAAATTCAGCTATCAATTTGGAATTCAATTTGTAACTCAGTCCTGTAGTTCCAGTTAAACCCAAGCGACTTACCTGCTCTGGTGCTGGTGGCTGGAGTCGTAGCTTCTTCAGTTCATGTCGCCTCTGGCGCTCATGCTCTTCCCGGTCCACAGCTTGCTGTTCTTGCTTCTCTTCTCTCTGGAAATCCAGTTCCATTCTGTGCAACTCAATCTGCAGCTTGATTGCTTCTGGCCCCAGAATGCTGGTGACCTTCCCTTGCTGCTGTGGCCCTTCACTGACACTGGCCCTGCTGTCATCCTCACTGGATCTGGACACTGCACTGGTCGCTGGCCCCTCCACACTCAAGGTTTGGTCCCTTACAGTCACAGTCAGTGACTCGATGCTCTGGGCATCTGCTGTCATCAGGGCATCCGAGGTTCTGCTTGGTGGCTCTCCCCTCATACAGGATTCCTCTGTCCTGGCACAACTGCTTCAAATAGTCTACAGTGTGCCCACTGTAGTTGGACGCCATCTTCTTCCCTAACTACAGCTATTCTAACTTGCACTTTGGAAAAAAATAAAACAGGTAGGAACTTGACTATAAGCAAAATGATATAGTTCTGTTTCCTTTTGAGCTGTACAGTATTAAGCTGACACACTGAACAGTTAAAGCTTGTGTTACCAATTTTATCTGCATGTCTGCCAACCAAATCTGTCACAGACACACTCAGCAGGTCAGGTCCTCTGCTCCCACAGTGCCAACCTCTGAGCACAGTAATGTGAACAGGTAACAGACAGGGTAGCCCTCCTGTCTGCTTGTGGGTCCAAATCACCTTTGGTCTCAAGTTCTGGGGGGTTCAAACTGTGAACCTTATGCTAGTGTACCCAAATGTACAGGCTCAAATAATCTGCTCTTCAGGGGGATGCAAGATATCTTTTGCCTAAGGGTACCTAACCTGGTATCCAAAATGAACCCTTAAAACTCTATAAAAGACCTTAGGTATATTCTTACCTTTTCCCAGTTTAGTAACACCATCAAGCTTTGAACAGTTTTTGTAAGTCTTAACTCTCTATACATCACATGCAAAAAGAACTTTGAAGACACACACAGGCAGTCTTTCAAAATAATATTTTTACTAAAATGGATAAGTATATGTAAAATGTAAACACAAAACACTATATCAGAAAGCATACAATCACTTAAAAGAAAACAAAGAAAACTACAATTTCCTACCAACATACCGTTAGACTTTTTTTTATCTAATGTATTATCTCTATAGTGCTTACAGTTAGATCTTGTTTCTTAAGAGCCCAAAAAGATATGACTCTAAGTTCAGCCACAGTTTTCAGTTTAAACTGTGTCTCTGTCACACACACCCCTTCTATGTCATCATCTAGCTCCTCCTTTTAGAATATAAAAAATATAATTACAAACAATGATCTTCCTGTCAGGAGATATTTTAAATACTGTGATTTCAGCAAAAACTAATTTCTCAAATTATGACAGTCTTTAATCAAGCCTTTCCTTTGTTCTTGTGTGCTTTCCTGTTCCCAGGGCATCAAAGGTTTTTTTACAACTTTAGCACCATGGTGATATACATGTTTTTCCTCTAAGATGTCATAAAAGTTTACAAGCCCTATATCCTGGAAGCTGGGTCAGTTCTAATTAAGACAGAAAAACAGGAGACCCTTAATTAAGTCTTTCTAGTCTTTTAATTTCCTCCTGGTTTCAGGTCACTTGACTGTAACTGAAACCTGGGTGGGGGGAGCACCCATAGCTCAGCTGATCTTATGTGAGACGATCACACACTACATTTTTATATTACAAATATCATAGAACAATCATAATCAGCTAGCCAAGCATCACATCCCTTAGAAGGGCTAAATATGGTACTGAGGCTTGAGTATGCGATGCAAACAGCTATAGGTGGACGCAGAGCGAGCTTGGATTTTGACATCTTTAATCCTCTCAAATTGTATTTTAATTTTTTAATTTTTCATTTTTCATTCAGCACACAGTGGGTACACATCTAGTGAAATAGCATCTGCCATGTCAAGTTTACATGCAATGATCAAGGCAACATACAGCTATATAGATCAGAATGTCAGCTTATACAATGGGTAGAGTAATGTCCATGTTATATGATATCAAATCCTCTCTCCAAATCCCAGAATTGTTATTTCATCCTATGTGTGCCATTATGTAGGTAGGAGGGAGAGAGAAGAGTAATATGGGTGGGGGGGGAAGCAGGGAGAACATTTTTCAATATTAACTACTATCTTTCTGGCCTGGCCGGCAATTTAATAGTTCAGCAGAGACTTCCAGAAAATGAGAGGGTGGAAGGATCCCGTCACTTCCTCAGGGTATAATATCCTCTCTTGACTGTGCAATATATAAAAACCAATGTTTCCAATAAGACATCAGCTCTTGGGTCCTGTCCTGTATTCTGGCAGTTAAATTCTCCATCTTATAAATATCATAAATGGTATTTTCCCAAGTAGCAGTTTCGGAGGGCACTGGATTAAGCCAGTGTCTGGTGATACATTTCTTGGCCATGGTCAAAAGGATATTTAGAAGGTGTTTGTGTTGTTTATGTTTAATTTGCTTAGGATAATGAAGGAGTACAGCAATTTCTGGGGTAAGCATTCCAAGATGGGGGAACAGTTCCCCGATCGTGCTGTCAATCCCAGCCCAGAACGCTGCCAGCACTGGGCAAAACCAGAACACATGTGCATGTGCGGAAACTTCACAACCACATAGCCTCCAGTACAAGGAATCCCCCAGGGCTGAGTATTTAGCTGTGATCTGAGGGGTAAGAAATAATCTAATAGCAACCTTCCATGAGAATTCTATCCAGGTATAAAAGTTGGTAGTTTTGTGTTGTCTCTTCCATATGTTTAGCCAGTCTCAAGGGGTGAGCTCTTCTGAGAGCTCCACCTCCCAATGAAACTGCACCAGCTTCATATGATGAGGAACAGAGCTCTGGAGGACTGAATATGCCCTAGATATCAATAGTGATGGGCGAAGTGGCCCCAATTTGCTCTGAGAAGTGATTCGCGGAGTGAAGGCGAATTTGCGGAGTGCTCCGCAATGTGAAGCGGAGTACTTCGCATTATAATGGATAACGCGAAGTCCATTGAAAACAATGACTTCACCTTACACCGCCTTCCACTTCACCTCACTTCACCTTGTTTTTAAGCTCCAAAGGAGAATTTTTCAGTGGTTCATGGGATTTCAGGTCACATGGGCTCTAGATTGTTCTGCACAGCCTCAGTTTGGGGTAGTATGTATAGCAAACTGTAGGAGACAATCTGCTCTGAGAGTTCTCTGCGATTCAAACCTTCAAAAAGCTGTTAAGCCTTTTTGAGTCATTTGTTTTGCTGAAACTTCAGTTCATCAATTATAGAAAATCCTCCAGTGCTCATATCATCGAGCGTTTATTGTTTGTGTATGGATTTTGAATATTAATGTACAACATTCAGTCTGTGTACTGAGAGACAGTGGAAGTGTGCTTTGGGGAAGGGGTGTATCTGTGGAGTAGGTAGATTAACTTGGAGAAAAAGACAGTGCTTTCTGTTTTGGTGATATTTTTCTTGTATAACTGTGTTAATGTACACAAAGTAATATTTTCAGTATTTCTTGCCTTTTTTTTGCTGATTGTTGTGGTGCAGCAAGGCATAATTTTAGTTTGTTTAAAATATGTGGTTATATTACTGACGTTTTCAATTTGCTATGCATTACTTAGTGTGTGTGTGAGTATGTGTGTGACGCTTGTCATCAAATCAGACACCTTTTATTGTGCCACATAATAATTTCTGCAATGTGAAGCTGCTATCCACTGCAGCTGTGTGATTTTTGTACTTCTTTGTGGTATCTTTACTGGTACTAGTACTAGTGACTGTTACTGCAGCAGTGTAGTACACTGCCCCCCCCGCCGCCTGCCCCAACTGGCAAAGGTATTCTTTTCCAGATTTGAATTTGTGATGGTGAGCACTGGTTAGATGTTGTGCCTTTGTGTCTGCATCTCTTCAGTGCATAGCACAATCTTAATCTGTCTGTGCATTTGCATCTCTTTAGGGCCCAATCTCCATCTGTAATTTATGTCACAGTTGTTTCTTTGGCTTCCCTTCAGAGTACTGGACAGGTGTGGTGCTTAATTCTGCATGAACACTGTACTCATTAATATGTGTTTTTAAGTCAGGATCATCATCATGAGTCTCTTGTGATACAAATCACATTCTTCATTATCACGGTCACAGATGCAGTCACAAATCACGATTCACGATCATTCACGTTACGAATCACAACATTAATTTTTTTCTAGTTACTTGGATGAATTGTAAGCCTGTTTTATAGTATCTCTCCAGGCTTCACCACCCCACCATTGTACTCATTAATGTTTGTTTTTAAGTTGGGGAGTTTTGTACCACACCTCATTGGGGCCCGGGGAAGTACAGCCATAGACATTCATGTTTCTTCATCATCACGGTCACAAATGCAGTCACAAATCACGATTTATGATCATGTCAGGAATCACAACATTAATTTTTTTTAATAGTTACTTGGATGTATTATAAGCCCGTTTTGTAGTATCTCTCCATGCTTCACCACCCCACCATTGTACTCATTAATGTTTGTTTTTAAGTCACAGAGTTGGACAGTGTCTGCAGTACATATACAGACTGGAAAGAAGACTGACTGCATACATGCAGTTTAGCACAGTATACTTGCACTGCTCAGAATACAAAGTGTCACACATATGGAAGACAACAAAAAAAGCATAGATACATACACAGGTCGGGGATGGTGGAGAAATACATTTTATAACACAGCAAGGAAGATGTGGGGGGGGCACATGGTGTGAGGAAAAAAAAACTAATGTGGGATCCCATGGTGATCCGGCAGCAGTTCCAGCATGGACATCATTTGCAACTGATGTCCCTCTACATGATAAAGCCTCTGCTCCACAGCACTCACCCTCTTGTTCTTCTCCTTGACAGCACTCCAGAGAACTGCCAAGTCAGCCTGCGTTACATGCAGTTCTCTGGGGTCCACACATTCTACAGGCTGACCTGCTGGTGGTGGTGGGGATGGGGGTCCTGGTGGAGCAGCAGGTGCTGCTGTGGCCCTCCTCTTCTTAGGGATGCCACAATGCACAGCTGCACCCTCTGCCACAGAATGACCAGCAGGTGCAGGCATGGTCTGTTCTGTGGCAGCCTGCCACTCCAACTGCTGGTGATTGAGAATATGGGTGTACTGGCCCCCAGTCCCCAGGTGAGTCCCCCTGGGGCCATGGTGCACCTCCACCTCACATAGGCGGCACTTGACCACACTGCTGTCCCCCCGACACAGTCAAAAAACTGCCAAACAATGGAGGTGCGGGGAGAACTAGGCACTGGCAGGGGATGGCCAGATGAACTGGCAGCCGACTGGTCATGGTGCTGAACAGGGATGGAATCCACACCTGGGCCTGGGGGAACAGGCTTATCCTGCTCCAGAGGACCTGGTGCTGGACGTGGTGGTGGTTCAACTACCTCAGAGTCAGGACAGGAGGCGGTGCTGATCCTGCTTTGGGGGGGCAATCACAAGTTTTGAGTGGTCCAACAGGAATTGGTGCCCATGCCCTCCACACATGCGCACGGTATGACGCATACCACTACCATGCTCTCCCAGAGCTGCCCCCACCTGAGACATTCCCTCACCCTGGTCCATCTCTCCTACTGAGCTCCCTCAGTCCAAGCAATCATTACTCACACTGTCACACAACACACACACAGTCACACACAAACAACTAACTACTTATTAAGGTAAGAAAAATATAATTTACAGAAAGAACAAATTAAGTAAAAAAGAGTACAGAAAACACAAAAAAATGTAGCTTTTAAAAAAGCTGTTGGGTCTAAATCAAGTTTAAATCTCCTCCTCGCTCTGATTTAAAAGTATCAGCAGTCACAATACACACTACTCTCTCTCCGCTTGCACAGGAGAAAGTAAAAGTGCTTGCTTGTATGACTCACTTTGTTCCTGCCTAGCTAAAGAGCATGTGACTTACAGTACGGTAAGCCATGTGATGTGTGGGGGGGCTGCCAAATCTGAAACACCAAGTGGATCACTTAGAATCATAATGAGGAACGCGAAGTCCATTAAAAGCAATGACTTAATCTTACTTAGCATTGCCATTCTGCCTTATCGCGAAGTGGTAATGACAAGGCGGAGTGAGCACTTTGCATTGCCCACTCTGCATAGCGGAGTGGCAATGCAAAGTGCCCACTTCGCGTTCACTTCGCTGGCGGAATTTAAATTTGCTACATCTCTAGATATCAACTGACCCTGCACGTTGAAGTCTAGGAGATTATTTAATAAGTTACTTAAGGGAGGGCTCTCTCTCTGAGAGACATCCAGGCCAAGTTTTTGTTGTAAATAATGTCTGATCTGTAAATATCTAAAGAAGTATTGGTGTTGGAGATGGTATGTTTCATGGAGTTGCGCGAATGTCTGAAATATACCTGCCTCATAAAACAGGTGGGCATGTGACAGCCCTTGGGTGCACCATCCCCAAAAGGTGGCATCTGTCAGCGAGGGTATAAATGCTGGATTTCATGCTGGAATCTCTATCCAGCTTGCTAGGAAGGCATTTTCTGGTAGGGCAAGGAATCTATGCCAGCTGCCCATTATGGCTCTATTGAAAACCGCGCTATCGTTGGTTTGAGTAATTAGTGAGGGCTGAGAGATCATGGACATATCAAGGTGGAGAGAAGTCATGGCCTTCTCCAAAGTTACCTAGATTGAAGTTTCTGCGTTAGGAAGAATCCAGGCTGTAAAATGAGATATTAATGCAGCTATCCAGTACAAATATATGTTATGGAGTGCCAGCCACCTCGTTCTTCAGGAAGTTGAAGTTTGGTGAAGGTGATCCTAAGCCTCTTATTGGCCCAAATATATCTGCGGATAGCTTTATTCCAACCCTGCAGGTCCCTCCGGTTGGGGGGGGAGTGGAATTCTGCATAAGGTAGAGCATTTTGGGTAGTGAATTCATTTGTATAGACTGTACTCTGGAGAGTAGAGAAAGGGGCAAAGGGAGCCATCTATCTAAGTCCAAGTGTATCTGTTTCGTTAAGGCTTGATAATTAACTTAGTAAATATCTGTAAGGCGGAGGGGGGGATCTGGATTCCTAAGTAAGTGATGGTAGGTTTATTCCATTTGTAATTATGTTCAGCCAATATTGTGGGGAAGAGGGTTCCTTGTATTATAATTACTTCTGATTTTCTTTGATTAATGGTGTATTCAGTAGCTGTCTCTATCTCTGATAAAAGTTCAGATAATATTCGGAGTGAATCCTCAGGGCAGGTTAAGCATAGTAATAAATCATCTGCATAATATGCTACTTTATGTTCCACTCCCTCTATCTGGTATCCTCACAGTTGCTCTGTTTGTCTAGGGAGTTGAGTAATGGGCTCCGCAAATAGGGCAAAATGGTAAGGGGATAAGGATCAGCCCTGTCTGGTGCCACGGAATAATTAAAAGCATGAAGAGTGTGTACCGTTTACTTTGACTGTGGCTTCCAGAGCAGTATAGATTCCCTGGATTATCTCTAAGAAGGAGGGAGGGAAAGCACATTTAGACATTGTAGCTAATAAGAAATTCTAATGCACCATATCAAAAGCTTTTTGGAGGTCTAAGCTCAGCAGTGTCAGTGGAGTTTTGGTAGAATTAGCGTGATTCATTAGAAATAGGGTACGTTTAATGTTATCTGTGATTCTTCTGGATTTAATGAAGTTGGATTGGTCTGTGTGAATTAGGGTGGGGAGGATATTATCTAGTGTATGTGCCAAAATAATAGTGTAAATTTTATAATCTAGGTTTAAAACTGAAATAGGTTGATAGGAGTCACAAAATTTGGGGGGGGGGTTCAGTATTGCTGAAATTGTGGCCTGTCTCCAGGTGATTGGGTAAGTGGCTGTCTTTTACATAGATGCATAGACAGTGTTGGCAGATAAGGGCCTATGGCCCACCCAGTCTGCCCATTTGAGCTTGTAAGTTCAGTTTATGTTTTCCTAGAAGTCTGTTGCCCCTTACCCCTGACCTCCAGAATTCCTTTATGTCTATCCCATGCATTCTTAAATCCTGTGATTGTTTCAGCCCCCACCACTTCCTCTGGCAGGGTGTTCCACTTGTCCACCACCCGTTCTGTGAAGAAATTCTTCCTCACGTTTCCTCTGAATCGTCCTCCCTCCAACTTCATCCCATGCCCTCTAGTCCTGGAACATCTTTTTCACTTAAAAATAGTGTATTCCTGCACCCTGTTCTTCCCTGTAAGATACCTGTCTGTCTCTATCATACCTCCTCTCTCCCTCCTCTCCTCCAGGGAGTGCATATTCGGTTCCTTCAACCTGTCCTCATAGGACTTGTGATGCAATCCATGTGCCATCTTTGTTGCCCTCCTCTGAACCTTCTCTACCCTGTCTATGTCCTTACGTAGGTAAGGTCTCCAGAACTGTACACTGTACTCCAGGTGGGGCCTCACTAGTGTCTTGTATAGTGGAATTATGACCTCCCTTTTCCTGCTGGTGATGCCCCTGCCTATGCATCTTAACATCCTATTTGCCTTACCTGCTGCCTTGTCACACTGTTTCCCTATCTTGAGGTCATCAGAGATGATAACCCCAAGATCCCTTTCTTGCTTGGTGCATGCTTGTAGGGCTGTTAATAAGGGTTCATGGATGAGATCCCAGGTTTTTTTTATAAAATTCTGGACCAAACCCATCTGGGCCAGGGCTTTTGCCATTTTTTAGGGATTTTATTGCCAGATGAAGTTCAGGTTCTGTTATAGGAGAAAAAATGTTAGCTTGTTGAGAAATAGAGAGGGAAGTTAGCTGAACCTTGGACAAAAATTCTTCAATGAGACGAGGTTCTCTATCAGTTGGGGAGGAATAAAGGTTTTGATAGAAGGTTCGAAATGCTGCCAATATCTTATCTGTAGAGTAGTAGGTTTGTCCCGTGGTGGGGTCCTTTATCTTGGAGATGGTATATTTGTGTTTGCATATGAATGCGATGGGCCAGCAACCTCGAGGCCCGTGCCCCCTCCCTCATAATACCGCTGTCTCAGCCACATCAAGGCCTGTTTGGTCCTATCTGTTAAAAGCTTCTGGACAGATGCTTGTGTCTGAAGGAGTAGGGGGTGTACCTCATTGTCTCCTTGCATGTGGGCCTCCTGTAAAAATCGCAGCTTATCCTGAAGTAGAGTCAGTTGGGAGTCTTGTCGTTTTTTCCTCTGTGCTGCATACGAAATAATGTAGCCCCTAAAAGGACCACTTTGATCATATTCCAGAGCAACTCAGGGGAGGTTTGTGGGAACTGATTATCCCTAATTATCTCGGGGATTTTTGCCTTTATTAATTCCTGAAGTTCCCTATCGTGGAGTAGGGAGGGGTTAAACCTCCATAAAGAGGTCTTCCTCCTTCCCTCCCCCACTCGTATAGTCAACGTGGTGGGGGCATGATCAGAGAGAGTGATGTTCAAAATATCTGCCCAATAAAGGATATCGATATATTCTTTATTAATGCAGACATAGTCAAGCCTTGAATAGTGTCTGTGGGCATGAGACTAGAAGGTAAATTTCCATTGTCAGGGGTGAAGTTGCCGTCAAGTATCTTTTAGTCCAGTATCTTTAAATAACCATCTATGGTGTTTTTGTCCCAAGGTCTGAGGGGAGGGGCGAGCTGCTGAGCAGTCTAAGGACGGATTAAATTGGCAATTTAGATCACCTCCTAAAAGGAGAATCCCCTTCTGATATGTCAAAATAATATCCTCCAATCTCTGTATGGAAGAAGCATCTGCGTTCGGGGGGATATAAACGCTGCCTATGGTCATCGTTTGGTTTTGAAAGGTACCCACAGCCAAAGCAAGTCTACCCTCCTTGTCAGAGTATTGTTCCTCAAGTTTAAACTGGGAGTTCTTAGGGAACAGCTCCATCGCCTCTCGTTGTCTGCCATTCTGGTAAGACGACTTCACCTTCTGTGAAAAACCAAATCAAAGCAGTTTTTGATGCTCCTTAGTGGAGAGGTGAGTCTCCTGAAGGAGTCGTACATCTGGTTTTAATTTTTTCAGGGATTGGATGGTGCAATATATTTTTATGGGGCTGGCCAGGCCATTTATATTGTGTGATACTATCTTAAATAAAGATGTAATTAAAGCTTGGTTATACTGTACAGAATCTATCTCCTCCCTCACCCCACCCAACCCCCACCCTGAGCTGGCACACTAATCATCGAACAGCTCTTTTTAATTCTGTCTCCACTTGGCTGAATTTTCCTCTTATAAAATAACAAAGGAGGAAAAAAAAATAAGGTTATTTCTAACTTAGTAGGCCAACTGGGCCTAATGATTACTGAAAGAACTATATACACATCATAGGACTGATTATCCATATGGACTTCCAACATCAGAGGTACAACCTGTGGCTCTGATGTAGGCAGAGAAAATGTCTGCCGGGTGGAGGTTACGTCCCTCCAACAGGGAGGGAACGACTTCCTGGGGAATCCTTTGCCCCTAACTATGGGATTGGGAATGGGGAGGGATAAAAGAATTAAAAATAAAAACCAGGGGGGTGCCCATCGGGGTGCAAATAAGGGAAGGAAAGGAGGCTGGGAGATATAAAGGTGTGATCTTCCGTCATGCAATGATGGCTCCCCAGCTCACACGCATCCATCCCTCCAGTAAATCATGAAAAGGGGGGCTCGATGGAGGAGTCTGGTATTAGCTTCCAGGGAGGAGAAAAAATCCGCCTGAGTAGTCTAAGAACTAGAAGTACTCCACCATTAGTTAGTTGATCAGAGAGCTTGAACAATGCTGAGTCTAAGGACCCATGTTTGGATATGTCATGCCCTAGATAATTAGTATGCAAAATAGTATAAACTGATGTTTGTCCATGTCAGAGTAGGCAGGAGCTATCCTGAGAAAATAGGAATATTCCCTGCAGGCAGAGAGAGAGGATCCAGATGCAGCCAATGTCCTTCCAGTTTAAGTGGCTGGCCTCCCGCTAGCTACCAGGCCCCCGCCCTCAACCAAGGAGAGGAAATGGGTGTAAATGGGCCAGGAGGCAGGTCCCCAATGCAGGAGCCCCCAGACCCAGTGGCGGGTACTGGCCAAGCCCAGAGTCAGGGCCCCCCTCTCCCAGAAGGGCGTCGGCAGGGCGCTCTCCCCCTCCACCCTTCCAGACCTCGACAACTCACATCCAGAGTAGGCGGTGGTAATAAACAGTATGCTGAATGTGTAACCATTGCTCCCCACCACCCAAAAGTGGACATCATCTGGGAGTCTGGGCCCTCTCTCCAACCCATATCCAATATTCTTAGGGTGAAGGATGTCAAACCCCTGCCCTGGCATCCAACATTGCTGGGTACCTTGACATCTATGGCTCAATGCCCCCCTGCATATAAACATATTGTCACGCAGCTAGGCTGCTTATGTTTTTTGGGTGGGAGAAGAGATGACCCACACCAAAGTTATTATCAGCTTCTCTGTCACCTCCAGCCCTTAATTTGTCAAGATAATGCTATAGATTAGTCGTGGGTCCACTGAAGCAGATATAGGGGGCACCCCCCTCTGCCCAACCAAAGGATAAGATGCCCACTCGAGCCCACAGCTCCCTGCCCACAGGTATCTGTATGGCCCCCCAGACAGAGCCAGCCCCCCCGTAGGAGGGAAAGACCCTGCGACCACGTTCGATCAGCCACCTACCTTCCCTCAGATGGAGGGGAAGATCTCAATTCTGTGTCCATCTTCATGCTAGGGTTAGTTCAGATTGAAGAGGAGTTGCCTGTCATGGGGACTGTGCTATCTGGAGCTTTAGTCCACAGGTATTCAGAGAAAGCTTAGTGCGACATCTAGATAGTTCTGCCTCAGTGCTCCGGGCCCGGGTAAGTGAAGATACTGTCTGTATTGGAATGTTGTAAAAGGTAGGTGGCATAGAAATCTTGAGCAATCAAACATCCCTGATAAGGCAGTTTAATTAACTAGTACTGTGTCATCCCCTCGGCTAGAGTCTGGATTGCTGGCTTTTTGGGTCAACTCAATGTCTAGCAAACTGTTTAAGCAGGGCCTTTATGCTTTCCAGTACTGTCCGCTGTCTGCCGATTCTGTCTGCCCTGTGTAGCTGCTTGAGTGATATCCAGGGGCTTCTGTGCAGACCGTGTAATAAAGGAACGAGGTGGGAGAGCAAAACCTTGTTTTTAAATCTTGTAGAGTGTCTGCTGCAGTCTCATAGGACTTTTGTCCATTCATATACAGAATTACTAACCCGTGGGGTTAAGGGGTTCTAAATTTCAACTGATGTTGCCTCAGGATCGGGAAAAGTGGGATATATGCTCTACGGCACTGCATTGTTAGTGGGGCATAATCATTATCAAGAAAGATACGTTCCTGGCCATAGAACACCTTGCCCTTTGCCCATGCTTGTTTCAAAATAAGCTCTTTAGTTTGGTAGCTCAAAAAACTAATTATGATAGAATGAGGTCTGGCATTTGGTTGCGAAGGTTCAGGCCTCAGAGCCCGGTGAACTCGTTCTATCTCAATGGGGGTCGTGTCTTCTAAAGAAAGGGCAGTGCTCAATATTATTTCAACAAACTCTGTAGTGTTAGATCCCTCAACATTTTCTGGAATTCTGTAAATATGGATATTTTTCCGTCTATGACGATTTTTGGCATCTTCTTGTCTCTCTATCGTCATGTGGCACAGAGCTGTAATTTGGCAGATTACAGCCTGCATTTGCTGTATTGCCACCGAGGAGTCCTGCGACGTCTGCTCTAAGAGAGTAACTTGAGTGTTGGTGTTTGCAATCTCTGTTTGCAGCTCTTCTTGGATCTGCTTGAAGGTAGTAAAGTCAGATTTAAACTCACGGAGTTCACAGAGAATGCAATCCAGCTTCTGGTCCATCTTGGCAGGTTTACCTTTATTTTTTTTCTTGAGGAGGATAATGAAATGGCCTGTGATTTTTCCAAAGCCTTGGAGTCCGAGTGCTCGAGGTCAGAATTTGTAGTCGTCGGTGCAATTGGCTGGTACCTGTTGCCTCCCCCTCCTTTTTATTTACTAGTAACCATCCTAGGTTCCTTTAGGATTGGTTTTAGCAGTAGGAAAACAAGTAGTAGGCGGCTTGTGTCTCAAAATATGGGGGGGCTGGCTGACGCGGAGAGAGCTGATCAGGCGGCCATGTATCTTGGGAGCTACACCGGAAGTTCCCTCTCAGATTGTATTCATGGAAAAGCTAGTTTAATACCCTACCATGCTCTGAGCCACAGTGTGTATGGTATTTATTCTAATACCTGAATCAAGGCTAGTTTTTGTAATCAGTCAGTCTTTTCAGTCCTTTCTAAGCAGCTTTCACTTCAAGTGTATGGCCATAGGGTAATAAAATTGTACTGTCCCAACACATGATTGCCTCTAGAAAGCAGAAACAAAGCAATGCTTAAAATGAAAGTAACTAAACAGAAATAACTCTAGAAAACTGAGCCAACCTGTGTCTAAATAAAAGAAATACAAACAAATGTTATAATATGACATACCATCTCTTTTCTGTGCATGTGTGTCTTGCTCTCTCCTGCTCATTCTCTCTCTCTCTCTCTTTCTTTCTCCCCCTCTGTACAAATTTGTAAATGTGCTGTGTAGATGTGAAGAAGTAGATGCCCAATAGGTAATTGGCCTGGGAAACAGGAGGGAGTCTTAGGTTCAAATCCCATCACAGCCACTAGATTATTCTTCGACCCTGAGCAAATCACTTGACCTTCCATTGCAAAAGCCCTTTCAGTTGTAAGACAGTGCAAAAGCAGAACTCCAAAGAGATGTTGCATTTCATCTGGGCTACCTGCACAGCTGAACTTGACTGGGCAGTAGGAATGACATCATACTCCTGAATGTGTATCAGGCCAGCCATTAGAAGAGTATGAAGCCACCTCCCGAATGGGCTGAAAAGTGTTGTCAGACTGGCAGCAGACCACAAGAAGCTGGAATGGCTTCACAGAGCTCCTATGGCACCAGCCAAGAAGGTTGAAACATGGAAACACAGAAATGTGCCTACAGAAGAAGGCCCATGGAATCTATCAAGTTGCCCAGTGTGGCAGTATATGCCCACTAGAAGTTAATGTGCTTCATCCCCCTTCTCCAGTTCACTATACCTGCCTCCCCCCCGAAGCTCTCCACAGTTTCTGTACTGACAAGCACCTCTGGGAGCGTATTCCACACTTATACCACCTATTCTGTAAAACAGTACTTCCTGGCATTCCTCCTGGATCTACCCACGCTCACTAATTTGCTGTGGTTTCCCCCCAATGTTATCAATCCTGCTGGCCCTTAACAGTTCACAGGAGTCCACTGTATTTATGCATCTCATGTATTTGAATGTCTCTATCATGTTCCCACGTCTCCCTTTCAGTCTCAAGTGAAAACATTTTTTAGACTCTCTAGCCTCTGTTCATAGGTATTCCCCTGCTGACCCTGTATCAGTTTGGTTGTCCATCCCTGAACTGCCTCCAGCTGGTTTATGTCAGGTTTATGAGCTGAAGAAGGGTTTTTTAATACAAGTCCTCAGTGGTTGAAGTGAATGGGTCTGTGCACTTTACAATGCAGTAAAAGATAACATATGCATTCTTTACACTATAACTTTCATGTACAAACCCTCACGATGCAGGAATACTATTCTTGGGGAATCATGCAGTTTTGTAATCAGAATTCATTATAAGCTAATGTGATTGCAAGAGACAAACTGGAAGCTACTGGACTTCCTATTGCATCTGGGAACGAATGATATTGAGGGGAATAGTGTGCTGGAAATTCAGGCAAGGTTCTGAGAACTGGCCAGTGTCTGTCATGACAATGGATGCACAGTCTCCTTCCCGGAAATCCTGCCAGTGCCAAGGGCCACTGTGGAGAACAAACAGAAGATCAGAGAGACTAATGACTGGCTCGGGCAGTGGGGTGAAGCACAGGGGATGGGGGTGTTGGGAGACTGGAGGGGAGTTGGGGAAGACAAGGGACTATATGCCCGGGATAGGCTTCACCTAAATCCGGTAGGGAAGGAAGTTCTCAAATGGGGGATGATGGATTTCATTCAGGCTAGATGGGGTTTAAACTTGTGAAGGAGGGGAGGCGAGCACTGCCGGGCTGATCCAGCCATCCACACTGCTGGTAGGACTGGTCTGCAACCCCATAGAGCGGGGACAGACGGTACTCTAGGGGAGAAGTGTGGATGGATGGATGAAAGATCTGAGGAGGATATGGTAAAGGGGATAGGGACAAGGGTTAGACGGTGGCTTTAATAAATGCCAGGAGCCTGGGGAATACAATGCCTGAGGTCCAGGCCACGCTGTTTGAGGGTGGGGTGGGTGTAGCAGCGGTCACTGAAAATTGGGCCACCCCTGGCAATGACTGTGACCTTAATCTAAGTGGGTACCTTGTGCTAAGGAAGGACAGAAAGGTGGGGGAAGAGTAGCAATGTTCATTAGGGATAACATTGAGATTATGAGAGTGGAGGAAGCAGAGGGCAACATGGAGGCCCTATGGGTCACCTTGCAAACTCCCGTGAGAGGGAAGATCAAGTTGGGGGTGGTATATAGGCCCCCAGGACTAGCGGAGGACCTGGAGGATTACCTGTTGGCTACATTAAGGGGAAGTGCGAACTGGAAGGGGAAGGACTGGTGTTGATGGGGGACCTTAATATGCCAGCTACTGATTGGGGTACTATGACGTCTACTGTAACCAGGGAGCAGAAGCTGCTGGATGGCTTCCTGGACACAACATAGATAAAGAGCTGAAGGACCTGCAGACATCTGGATTCACATTCTGCAGAACAGTAGTACCGGCACAGAAAGAAAACTGACCCCCACAAACTGCAGATAGCGATGGGCTGTGGAATATCATGTCTTGCTAGAAGTTTTGTAAGTAACAGCTTTTAATGTATGGATATGTAATTTAAAGCAGCAGTACTACCAAATTAGGAAGTGATTTATCAAAATTCTGCTTTTTGGCTGGAAGCATGCGGCCATAGTTCCAGTTTCCATATCTGTAAATATTTGTTATCAGTCTTCTTTAGTTTTTTAGATATTTTCAATTTATTTGAATTGTTGTAGCACTACAATAAATATGGCGGCTGACTAATTTTCAGCTGCATTTCCCCTTCAGGCTGCATCCTGTCTTTTGGTTACTACAGTGGGACCCTGTGCTGAAGTGTCCCGATGTCCCTGTTTAGTATTGCCAGTCAAACACATGTGCAGTTGGCAGCAGAGGAGGTTCCAGTGCAGCATGCTGGGTGGCAGAAATGTAAACAAAAGCAAAGGATAACTGAGCAAATTATGGGGTGGGGGTGGTACAGTGCCAGCAGGAAAGAGTACCAGGTACACGATCAGCAGAGCACAGGGAATAAACTGACGAAAAGCGCAGCTTTTCTTTTCATAGCACTGCTGCTTTAATATGCTACTAATGCATACTAAATAATCTCGATAACACTATCACTCCCAGAATAATAGCACACTTCAGGAGTGATAATACTATCATTCGTGTTCGGTAATAGTATCATTCAGACCCGAATGATAGTATTATCACGTAAACTCAATAGCGCAACTGCAAGTCTGCCACCCCACATTATTTAAAGCGTGCCTTCTGATTGGCCACATTTCCTTTGTGGGTAGGCAGAATAAGTTTTAAAAAATGGCATCTCTCCCTCTCGCTTAGAGAGAGAAATGTCCATTTACGAAAAAAGAAGCAGTATTTTTCTTTTCTTTGCTTTTTTTTTTTACAGTTTGATTATCTGGTTGATCGTCCATTCACTCTTCTTACCGCTGAACTGAAGTCGCCACTCAAGGTAATAGTGAGAGCGAGTGACTCCACAGTGCACAGCAGTACACTCTTCCTGTCTCCTCTCTAGCAAGCTGTGTGCAGGCTAGATGCCCACAGCGAGTGTTTTAAGTAAAGTAGTCGGGCGCCTGTTTTTGATCCAAGAAAATCAGATCCATATATTAAAAATAATTATAGATAGGTTTGTGTTCATTGCCATGGAGTAATACCATCTCGAGGTTCTGGACACTTTGGAACCTCTCAAGCTTCTCTCTCAAGGTTCCTGTGTCCAGAACCTCTTGATGATATTACTTCCTGGTAATGCACACAGACCTATCCATTATTCTCTTTTTATTGACATTCCAAGCAGTCTTGCTAGTTTTAGATATGCATACTGAATTCTGTGTTGTGACAGTTCCATAAACAAAACTATTCCTCAAAATTTTCCACCATTGATGGTGCAAACTGAAATGGGATGCGTCCTCTTACTGTGGGTTGCACTTCAGATTCTATTTTGTATTCTTGGAAAGCAAATCCATTTTTCAATGAGTTGAATTATGTTAAATGTTATTTCACTGTTGTTGGAAATAAGCATTTGTCAATGCTGAATGTTGGCTTGCTGGCATTAGCATTGGTAGTGCGGGAGTTAGAAATGCAAAATAGGAATGGCAGTGAAGTATTGAAGTAACGCCAACACCACCCCCTCCCCTCAGAGACTGAAAGGCATTGGGACTGTGGCTTTGGGGCTTTGGGTTGGCCATAATGCTTACGCCATTCCACCTCATCCCATCCTGCAGAGAGCGACAGGTGTCGGGGTGTGCATTGGAGTCTTCAGCTCTAATGTTCACCCAATTCCGTAAGGAAATAAGCTGAGATGGGTGCAGTGTAGGAGAATGGGGTGAATGTTAGGGTGATGGAACCCAAGGCACACCTCAATGACTGTCAGTGGCTGTAGGGTGGGGGTTGAATTCTGTGAACATTATGGCCGTCTAACCCATGTTACATCCCCGATACCTGTCAGTCTCTACAGGGTGGGTGCATTGTGGGAAACTTTAATGCCCCAGGTGTTTGTTGGTATTTTCACTCCAAATTTTCAACATTGGCTTTTTGGGACCCCACCTCATGAACAGTGGCACTATCATTTACTCAATCCTGATAGATGATTTCACACAGCAACTGCTCCATTGGAAGCCACAGGTGTGGAAACACGTTTTGGGCAGGATATGAAAAATGACAGCTGTACTGTTCATAAGGAGGTGTGAAAAAATGGCAATGTTGAAAATCTGGAGTGAAAATATTAAAAATTCTTGAAGTTACGAGCTTGCATGGAAACTGTGCAATGCATGCTTGTGACAATAATTTTTTGGAATGTTTTCACCAAATTTTCAACATAGGCATTTTGGGACCTGCTCATGATCAGTATCACTGTGATTTTCTTAATCTATCCCGAACATTGATTTCCCACAGCAAGTGCGCCATTGTGTGCCACATGTGCGAAAACACATTTTGGGCAGGATGTGAAAAATGACAGCTGTACTGTTCATAAGGAGGTGAGAAAAAATGGAAATGTTGAAAATCTGGACTGAAAATATTACAAATTCTCAAAGTCATGAGCGTGTGTGGAAACTGCACAACACATGTTCGTTACACAGTCATTTTTTTGGAATTTTTTCACCAAATTTGCAACATAGGCTTTTTGGGAGCCCAACTCATGAACAGTGGCACTGTCATTTTGTTAATCTGTCCCAAAAGGCGATTCCATGAAGTGACTGCAAAATCACCTGTCAGGACGGAATAACGAAATGACAGTGACTGATTTCATGAGGTGGGGTCCCAAGAATCCCATGTTGAAAATCTGGAGCCAAAAGTCAAAAAAATGGCTGAGATATCCACCTAAGTTGAAAACCTCCCATTTATGCCATTATACAGCCTACCGGCATTTCTTCAGTTCGCGATCGGCTTTGAAGAGTGCAGATGTGTTCCCACTCCACCGAAGATCATGGTGCTGACCTCCAGAGGTAAGCATGGGGTGAGAGTGTGTGTGGGGAGAGGGGGGGTTCAGAGAGTGGGTGAGGGTGCACCACAGACAGCGAGGGACCGTTTTCGTGTTTACAGGTAAAATTAAAAAAAAACACTTTGGGGGAAGGTTTTCTTCTTTTCAGGTACTACATTGGGCACACTGGGGTGGGCTCCCAATGTGCCACCTGTTTTTTTGGGGGGGACTGGAGGCGAGGGGATTGGACCCCCTGTTGGCAAAGAAAGTGTGTCTGTGCTAGGGGGCATGATGCCGAGGGGGATTGGGCACCCCATCGGCAAACAAATTGAACTGGGGAAAGGGCATGCTGACAGGGGGATTGGGCACCCCCGAAGTCGGCTTTCTAGGGATTGTGAGAGGTGGACGGTGAGAGCTGCTGCCATGTTTATTGGACTGTTTCACCAGGAACGGCACGTAATGGAGGTGTGTCAGATCCGCCACTGCAATGACGAGCCTGTCTCTCATTGCAGTGGCAGATTTCTTTAAAGTTGGTGGCACTCTCTGAAACTGCTGTCACTGGCAGAATGCTCACTGGTTCTCGGCTGAGGGACACACCGACTGAAGCATCCCCTGGATTCACCACAACACTGACACACCTTTGAAAGTGCTACTACAGTGCTACTACTGCAAGATGTTGCTTGCACATACGTGCACAAGCCAACATAATTAAAAGCAGCTGAATAAATAGTGTATTACTAAACTTTATTTATAAGAAAGAGGATGCTTGCAGCCTTTTTCTAACAAATGTATTTAATTGCTTAACTACATGAATTTCACTGAGGCATCTTTCATTGTTTCAATTTTCAGCCAACGTTTTACCATCACAATGTGTATTCCACATTTCAGTAAAAACTGTTTGAGTTTAAGTAGCTGTCCTTTTTTTGCAACAATGGTCTAAACTGGCCTTTTAAACCCAAAATCTATTGCTAGAGAGAGAGAGAGAGAGAGAGAGAGATACCCTTTTTTAAATCCTAAAATGCCACTGGGGGTTGGGTTTGAAGGCTGTGGGGGAGGAGCTTAGGGAGCTGCAAACTGACCTGAGCCCTCAGGGCAGGTTGGAAGGGAGGAAACAAGGAACAGCCACACAAGCTATTTCTTAAAGAAATATATAAATATATATGCAGCCCATGATGCTTTGCATTGTGGGAGCATGTGTGATTTTGTATTTCTATAAATATATATAACTTATGAGTAGGACTGTGGTGTACAGTTAGTACTGTAGATCTAATAAGTAGGATTGTGGTTTCCAATTATTACTGTAGTTGGCTGTCTTAGGGTGCATGCAAGGGCATTTGGTATTACAATTTCAGTTAGAGGCTGTGCTAGGATTAGTTAACTCTACTTGCTGTGGAGAGAGTTAGTGTGGAGAGGATTTTTGTAAGTTTTGCTAGTTTTCTTTTTTTTAATTAAGCTTAAAGGTCTCTGTGGCTGTGTTTTTTGAATTAAGCTCAACGGGGGCACAATGACCCCACTTAAAGTTGGGGGGAGGGACCTAAAGAGGACCTAGGGCAAACATCTAATTTCTGGACTGTAAGTGTTTGTGAGACTTGGGAATGCTATTGGTGGGTTTGTAATTGTGTTTGTAAATAACTGCAGTCAGTATAGAGAGACTGTATTTCACTGTCCTGTATAGGTAATGTGAACCATGGGTAGGATTGTGGGGTGCAATTGTTGTGGGGCAGCAGTGTGGATGAACATGCTGTGGAGGCTGGGAGGGTGCCCAGTATGCCACAGACTAAGGAGGCTCGAGGAAGAGGTTCAGTGGCTTGGCAGGGAGCTGGGGAGGTTGAGAGGTGAGGGGAGGGTTGCGTTGGTAGAAGGGCTGACATCTGAGAGTATTGGGGGCACCACAGAGAAGGAACAGTGAGTCAAGGGAGGAGTCGGGGAGGCAGCAAACTAGTCAGGAAGCCAGCTGATGAAGGGTGGACTCTAGCAGGGCCTAGCAAAAGAGGAGCAGCAGTAGGCAGGAGAGAGAAGAAAAAGCATAATAATGCAGAGATGGTAGGGAACATGTTTGCTGTACTAGTGACACATGGGGAAGAGGATGCAGGAGGAGATTGCACAAAGGATAGTACTCACGAAGATGAGGGAGTGAGGGGCATTACTAGTGGAGAGATTGAGCATGGCATAGCGGGGGGACAATACTCGGAGAAGTGGGGTGGGAGAGAGAGGTTGGCAGTCAAACAGGAGGAGGGGGAGGGATCTCAATTGAGGGGGGGGAGACACTGGGACAAATTGTAAAAACACTGTCTTGAGTGACCCCAGGAATGAGAACCTGGGTGGGGAGGGTGGTGACGGGCATAAGGAAAGAAGAGGGGGGTGTACTGGTGTTGGTGGACTCCATACTCAAGGGGATCAGATGGAGTAGCAAGGGGGAGAGGCATAGTTGGATATGGGTGGAGTCCATACCGGGATTAAAGGCAGACAAGGCAGGACAGGCAATCCTAAGGTGCGCAAGAAGGGGTAGGAGGAAACTGCACATTTTGGTACACGTGGGGACAAACGACCTAGTGGGGGAAATGGTGGTGGTAATACGGGGGAGGTTTGAGGAAATGGGAAGGTTGTGCAAGGAGACTGAGGAGTCTGTGGAGAGGTGCTCCCAGTACCCTGTGCAAACACAATGAGAAAGGAGAGAATGGGGAGTTGAATGCATGGTTGGTAGAATGGTGTTGAACTAAAGGGTACAGGCTTATGGGCGGCTGGGGCAGTACCTGGGATAATAAAAATCTGTTTGCAAGGGATAGGCTGCACCTAAGCGGGGAGGGGAAGGAGGTATTAAAGCAAAGACTGGGGAGGTATCTTGTGACAAAGGTGGATTTAAATTAGATGGGGAGGTTGGCAAGTGGACAGCATGTAGTCAGGGATCTGATAGAGTAGAGTCACAGCCTACCCCCCAGGCTAGCAGGGAAGGATTCGGGGTGGCGGAAAAGGGAGAGAGTAGAAGAGAGGAGATGGAGGGTGATGAAGGGAAGGGAGCAGGATGGAGGGTGGTTTCACTGAATGTGAGAAGCTTAGGCAACAAATCAGCTGAGCTACAGGCACTCTTGGCAGTGTAGAGGGTGGATACTGCAGCTGTCATGGAAATGTGGGCAACCGAGCACCAGGACTGGGATCTGGCAGTCCCAGGGTACAAATTATACAGGAAGGACTGTAGGAGGGAGGTGGGGTGGGGTGGCAGTTTATGTGGGGATGGGATCAAATGCACAAGGGACGAGGGGGAGGAAAGGAGAACAGAGGCAATCTGGCTGCGGCTCCTAGACTCAAAGGGTAGGAAACTGAGGTTTGGGTGGTATACAGGCCACCGTCCCATTCTGAGGAGCTTGACAGGGAATCAGCGGAACAAATCAGACAGGTATGTAGAAAAGGGAAGGTGGTCATCATGGGTGATTTCAACTTGCTGGGGGTTGACTGGAGCATTCCGGTCACCTCCAGTGCTAGGGAGCAAGTGGTCCTGGATGCAATCCAGGAGGGTCTCCTGACGCAGTTGGTCAATGTACCTACTAGGCTAAAGAACACTTTAGATCTGGTATTGTTGAATGGGGAGGCAGTAAGGGAAATAAGGGTGGAGGACCCACTAGCCGACAGTGATTACCCAACGGTGTGGTTTAATATCACAATGTGCAGGGAGCCAAAGAACTCAGTAACCTGGGTGGTAAACTTCAGGGGGGCGGACTTTGGGAGGATATGGGAAGCACTGAAAGGGAAACTGGAGGGCATAAGGCAGAGGATGGACATGGAGCAGAAATGGAATATTATTAAATGGGGGATTACAGAGGCAACGGAAACCTGCACCAAAACGCAGAGTAAGAGGAGCAGAGCAAGGAAACCATGCTGGTTGAACAAGGAGGTAATAGAGGTGGTGAGGGCAAAACGAGAGATGCACCACAGATAGAGGACTGGGAAGGAAGGTGACAGGGAGGAGTATTCAAGTTGTTCGAGGGAGGTGGCCAGAAACGTGAGAGAAGCCAAGACCCAGAGCGAGCTGAGATTAGCACAGGAAATTAAGGGGAGAGGGGTGCAGAAAGATTTTTTCAGGTACATCAGGGAGAAAAGGAAGTGCAAGGAGACAATAGTGAGGATAAAAAAGGGTGGTGAGTGGATGGAAAAGGGAGAGGAACAGGCGGAAGCACTGAATGAATATTTTTTCTCAGTGTTCATGGAAGAAAAGGGGGGACCACTAACACCATGGGCTGGGAGGGTGGGGATGGAGGGAAAAGAGGTGACAGATGGAAGGATTGAAGGAGGTAGAGTCCTAGAGGGACTAAGGGCACTGAGGGTGGACAAGGCACCAGGGTGCTGAGAGAGATGGCGGAGGTGTTGGCAGAGCTGCTGGTGGATCTTTACAGCACCTCACTGGAGTCGGGATGTGTACCACTGGACTGGAGGATGGCACATGTAGTGCCGTTACACAAGAGCGGACCAAGAGACTAACCAGGTAATTATCGTCCCGTAAGTCTCATCACCATAGTGTGCAAAATCATAGAAATTATATTAAAGGAAAGACTGGTGTTGTACCCAGAGGACAACGGCCTCCAGGATGTGAGGCAGCATGGGTTCACGTCGGGGAAGTCCTGTCAAACCAACCTGATACAATATTATGACTGGGGAACAGGTGAGCTGGATAAGGGTCATGCGGTGGGTGTTCTTTACTTGGACTTCAGCATGGCCTTTGATTCAGTGCCTCATGGGCAGTTTGGGGGGAAGCTAACTGGTGTAGGGTTGGGGCAGAAATGACAAACTGGATTACAAGCTGGCTGAGTGGGAGGCTGCAATGGGTGGTGGTGGGAGGGGAACTCTCAGCTCTGAAGCCGGTGATGAGTGGGGTGCCACAGGGCTCTGTGTTGGGACCAGTATTATTTGGGGTCTTCATATCAGACACTGCGCAGAGGGTGGTGAGCAAGGTAAGTCTTTTCGCAGATGACATCAAAATGGGAGCAGTGGTGGATGGAGGGGAAGGATGGAAGCAGCTGCAGGGGGACCTAAGCAAGCTAGAGGAGTGGTCAGAGAGGTGGCAGCTGGGGTTCAATGCAAAGAAGTGTAAAGTTGTGCACTTCGGGGCAAAGAAACCAAGGAGAGAATACTGGCTGGGGAAGGGGGGTTTAAGCTGGGGATCACTGAGGGGGAGAAGGACCTAGGGGTAATGGTAACAGGGACCATGAACAATACTGCCCAGTGCAGGAGAGTGGCTGCAGAAGTTAACAAAATGCTAGGGTGCATAGCTAGGGAGTTTTCATCAAGACAAAGATAGGTGATCTTGCCCCTCTACAGGTTGCTGGTAAGGCCGCACTTAGAATACTGTGTGCAGTTTTGGAGGCCATACCTGAAGCGTGATATCAGGCTACTGGAGGAGGTGCAGAGGAAGGCAACAAAGATGATATGTGGGATGGAAGGGAGAGACTATGAGAGCAGGCTGGGAGACCTGAAACTGTACACCCTGGAGGATAGAAGGGACAGGGTGAAAGGACAGAGACATTCAAGTACCTGAGAGGAATCAATAAGGATTGGGAAGATGGGGTCTTTAAGCTAAAGAGGGGGAGCGACACCAGGGGGCATGGGCTAAGAATAGAGGGGGAAAGATTTAGGAGGGAAATGAGGAAACACTGTTTCACGGAGAGGGTTATAGCAAAATGGAACACACTACCAGAATGGGTGGTGTCATGCAAATCTGTGAACAGCTTTAAAAGGGCATGGGACAGGGAACAGGGGAGAGTGAGGGAGGAGAAGGTGGGGCATGGCAATGGGATGACAAAAAGTAGGGAGTTGGTGCAGCTGCAAACTAGGGGTGCTAGCTGCACACTCAAGCAGACTTAGATAGACCGGATGGTCAGTTTCAGCTGACACATTCATATGTTCATATACCCAGAGTTTTACCTCTCCAACATACATATTTGGTAGACTGGTACATTTACACCAACAACGTTAAAAGCTAAAACTCAAACAAAGGATGATATATCTGTAACCCTTTTCTTAGACTTATTGGGTTCTATGCACCATGCATATTTGGTAGACTGGTACATTTACACCAACAACGTTAAAAGCTAAAACTCAAACAGAGGATGATATATCTGTAACCCTTTTCTTAGACTTATTGGGTTCTATGCACCATGCATATGTGGTAGACTGGTACATTTACACCAACAACGTTAAAAGCTAAAACTCAAACAGAGGATGATATATCTATAACCCTTTTCTTAGACTTATTGGGTTCTATGCACCGTGCATATTCAGTATCCCCACTGCCTTCACGTCCCAAGCTTCATCTGTGCTTGATCATGTACAGATGTGCTGCCGGTCAGGTCTGGAAGTGCAGAGGGGGCATGTCATGGGGTGGGCCAGCAGATCACTAAATGCATAAAATCCATTTGTTTTCTACCAGTCCAGTGTCAGGGGGATTTTTGTAAGACCCGCCAAAAAGTTGCTGTAAACATTATTCACCCCCCCGCCAGTAGTCCTGAGACCCCTATCATGCCCCACTGCTGTAAACCTCAGCCAACCTCCTTGACATGGAGGGTTGGGCACCATTGGGCCAGCTTGTCTGAAAGGGATACAGCAGTCCTATCCATGGATTGCGATATCCAATGGAGCAGGTGATCCACTTTGGAGCCAGACCAGGCTTCCAACCGGAAGCCTAGTGTTTTGGCTATCTCCACCCCTAGGCCAGCCCCTTACTCTTCACACTACTGGTTGCTTCAGAGAAAGGGCTGCTAGGGGTTAGTGATTGTCCACAGTTGTGTACTTTGGGGGCCAGCTTTGCAAAACAGAGGCGCATGGCTGGTAAGTGTAATTTCTGGTGCTTAGCAACCTGAATAGAGTATAGGGTGAATAGATTGCTAGTTGCTTTACACAGGGAAATGTTTATTACTCCAAGAAAACCATAACGTAAACATGCTTATTTTCTTAAACATAACACAATATACGTTACTGCTAAATAGCACCTTTAATATACAGTTGTAAAATGGGGTAGTAAAATATCAAAACATCATTGGCCAAAACTAGTCAGGTGACCATGCATCTAGCCCCAGTAATGCACAGTCATCCTGGTACCTGGCCTGATCACAAATCAAGCCAAAAAGCAAAATATTCCGTAGCCATTTCTTTATTCTTTTTTGGTAACTGGGTAAGGCCCACTAGGCACAAGTGCCTGTTTTCAGGGGCAAATTAGAAGCACTGGGCGGTTAACTAACCTGTTCAGAGTCACACAGTACGCAAGTGGAGGCTGTGGGAATCAAAATAAGGTCTGCTGGATGTACCAAGCTCATTCACTTCTACGTTTCTATGATTCACAGCTCATTCCTCTAACCTCTAGGCTATACTGCCAGCTTTATCTTGGTAAAACTGAGAAACAGAGAAAACATTGCTATCTTCCCAAATACGTATAACCCAATAACTCTAAAATCACCAAAAGCACTGATCCCCAACGTAGCATAACATGCACAGCCATACTTTCTCATAAGCCTTCTGCACTGCAACATGTACTTCCCCCATTCATCTGACTACCCGTTGTGCTTCTCCTGATAAAACCTTCTTACAGCAGCAGTACTTAACCCTGCCATCCCATCCATCTACTCCATTCACTCAGCTGATGTTCATTCCTGTCATAGTCCTTACAGTAAATCTGTAGCAGGCCAGTCTTCTGTTCCTATCTACCTTTCAACACTGGTGGGGTTCAGTCTCACTAATAATCATATCTAGGTCTTCGTAAGCACCTTGGTCAGCAACTTTGGAGTTTATGTTGCACAAGATATGTTTTTTATAAACCTCGCCACTGTACTATTATTGCTACTACATTAATAGGGACAATAAAACTTTGGGCCAGATTCACACAGGTTGGCTGCAAGCTGTGACAATGGCAGCTTGCGCCAACCATCCCTGCATCCTGGACCCTGCACCCAATTCAGCATTGGAGTGGGTCCTGGGGTGTATGCCCTGTGACTTGCAGCATAGGTCAAACAGATGGCACAACGACCACAAATGCCACAAGCTACGGGACAGGCAGGAGACAGATGCTCACTCGGAATCCCTGCGTGCCCCCCCCCCCCGATCTGAGGCAAGGTCACACATACAGCCCCAATCCCTGAGTATGCCAGTCAGATGCCCAGATGGGCTAGGTCCCACCAGCCTCCATCCGCGATCCGTGATGTAGTACACCACCTATTGAACAGTACCATGAAATAGTCCCCCATATATCCCTGATGGCCTAATGACCCTCCCACCCCCCACCTGTCAGTGCGAGACCCTGACTCCTCCCAACCAATACCCCGCCGACAACTGGCACAACCCGCCTCTCACCACCACAGCCAGCCGCCCGACTGACCTGTCTATGGAGTGTGTACAGTTCATATATGCACTCCGTGAATGACAGCTGCTGTCATTCCAAGGAGTATGTATAATAACTGTACACACTCCCACTCATTTAACTTCAGTGGTGTCTGGCAGCGAGGTGAGATGTAAGCTGTGCCAGTCACTGGAGAGGCATTGGTTGGGGGAAGAGACTCGCACTGACAAGTTGGGGGTGAGGGCCACTAGACCATCAGGGATATATGGGCATTTGTAGGGGGGGTTGTAACAGTAGTCCTGGGATGGGATTTGGGCCGGGGTGCAGGACTTGGGCATTGGGACTGGGGAGGGTGTTCGGATAGCCCATAAGGGCTTTTACCCTGGCACTCTCAGGATCAGGATTGGGGGGAGGATATAGCCTACACTGGGCTTTTTGGACAATACAGTGGGGACTTTTGGCATGTTGGGGTGGGGGTGGGGGGTGGTGCTGTAAAATAGGGAAACGGGCTGTCGGGGACCATAGTGGCCTCTTGGTTGTGCAACACTGGCTGCACATTGGCAACCCCCTGTGGACAGCAATGAACACTTATGCCACCTCATAGCAGGCATAAGTGTTCTTTGATGGATGTACACCGGGGATTCTTTCTGAATCCCAATCTGGGGACTTTGCTGCCACCCTTCTTGAATAGCATGCAAGTGCTGCCTTAAACCCTCTTACGCCATGTCGCAAAGGGGTTTATGGCACATTGGTACACTTGGGCGCAGGCAGGCTGCCTTTCTGGATCCCACCGCAACACAACTCATGACACAAGTGCTACTTGCACCCTTTTTTGGGTCGCAAGGTGCCTTGCATTCTGATTTGCCTTTTGTGAATCCGGCCTATTGTTTTCATTCAGATTTTCTTACAGTAATCAGCCAGTCTCCCTTAAATAACAAATGCGCATTGGCTAAGTATAACAGAGTGGACATACCGCACTTCCTACTAAGGTGCATATTAAGGTGTAAGGAGCAGAGAAGGCGGTAAAGCCCATGTGTGCTCCTACTGATTACTCATAATATGACAGAACAATTCCGTCAAGAATATAGGAGTCTAATCTTTAACTGTTCTTTGTCTTTACTGATAATGTCTTGTACAGTAGTTTGTTCCAAGGGTTAATCACTCTCTGAGTATAAAATGTCTTCCTTTTATTAATACTGAACATTTTTGATCTCAGCTGCAGTGGATGTCTCCTTGTACCCATTTTGCCATTTTTAAACTCAAAATCTAGTTCACTTAGTAGATAATCATCTTGCATGATGTTATGACAAAATCTCGTCCCCAGTACAGGTTTTGGAAACAGATGATGAAGGATCTATTTAGGGATAATATGGAGATAAAAATCCTACTGATGTAGAACAGCCCACCATGAAGTCACGTTAACTGTATCCTCAGTTTTGAATCAAACCTGCACCTACAGCCAAGGCCCCTGGAACTCTGCAGTGCCATGACTGTGGCATTTTCTACAGAGCATAGCATTCAATGCTTTGGGTGATTTTACATTAAAATTATACAGTTTCTCCACAGTGCCTAGGTCCCCCTTCCCCTCCTTGTTTATCCTGAAACTCCTCCTCTATGCTCAATCAGTGATGTCATCGATGACATCACTCAATATTTCAGTCAATGGCAGGACTGCATCCTGCCACAGAAATGAATAATTCATGTCGCAGGAATGAACAAATGCTCTCCCAAAAGCCGAACAGCCCTGCTCTAGAAAGCATGACTGAATTGCCACATCCAGCTAGGGGCTCTGCCTACAGCCTTTCTATCCTGGAGAGATAAAGGACTTTCTATGAATTCCTGTGAGGGGCTGAGATCTGCGACGGATAGGTTAGATACAAAAGAATAACTCTTTTGAATAAATAAAGGAATAAATGTTAAATACAGTATGTCATGCCCACTTCTTCAAGACCACGGTCTGCTGGAAAAAGGCAGTGTTTGTGAGTGCATGCATGTTTCATCTATTGAGGGAATGGGCTGAAGCCAACTATGAGTTCGATCACTCAAGTGAAGGCAGCAAATCTTTCTAGAACACAAAATGAAATGGCCATTCTTTTCTGATGGGTGCTGGACAAGGCACAGAAATGTTAGAAACCACAAAACAATTGGAAAACATAGCACTTTCAGTGTGCAACTCTTATCCCAAAGCTCACTTCGAGGTTCTTGGGAACCCATAGCAAATGAGCTGAAGCTCACACAGGTATACCTTTTCTGTTTTAGGAAAATACTACTGGTACTACTACCTACTGTAACTACTACTATAATTAATACTACAACCTACTATACTACTTCCACCACTACTTCTACAGCTGCTGCTGTTACTACTGCAGGGTATTAAATTGTTGGTATAGTATAGCAAAACAGGGAATGATGCTAACCATTCCCAGCCATGCATAGCAGTATGCTGCTAACCATTTTTAAGTGAGTTCATGACAAAGTAGATAACATTAATGAAACTATATGCATTTTTTTAACATTTTGCTAATTCTTTTGTGCTAAGTGCTATGCATTTTCACAGCTGATTAGTACTTTCATGCATAAACCTGCTAATCAATTTGTTTGACTTATTTATCACTCTGTCTTGCTACTACAACTATAACCACTACCACTACCACTACTTCCACTACTACTACTACTACTACCACTGTTAGACTCTGGGGGCCAGATATTCAAAACTTTGTGCTGGGCGCAAACTGTTTGCACAGGTTTAGCGCTGGGTTAGCGTGGGTCCGCTATATTCAAAAGGTCAAATAGTGTGCATGAACTGCATTAGTACAGGGCAAAATCATAATGTATGCAAGGGGCTAACTGAGGGGGCATGTCAGCGCAATGCCATATTCAGTGCATAGCACTGCGCAAAGTGGTTTTGCATGACGTTAGTGCAACACATTGCATGGTGCAGATTACCACCCAGCAAAAGGTAGTCTTAACTCTGGGCAAACCAGCTTTGCATGTCTTTGTGGCTTTGCACAGCTTTTGCGTGACTTTTGCGTGGCTTGTGCGACCCTAATCAAAAAGTATAACACATGAAAATAAGCCAGACATAGAAGAAACATGCTGCTCACTGATGGCATCATTATGATACCTTCATCTACCACCAGTCCCAGCCATGCTGGCAGTATGTGGTGACCTGGCTCCCAGTGGACACCATGGCAGTGTGGCCATACAGCACACACCTGCAGACCACACTTCTATGGACACCAACAGATGTCAGCACATACCTGCAGCACTGTGGGCATGGATGGTGTTGAGGCGAGGGTGTACAAGGGGCCAGGCTGCACCACAGACTGGGTGCGGCCACAAGGCTGGGAAACATCACGCAGTGCACGTGGGTCAGTGTTGGGAATACCCCAACACCAGTGTGCCTGTCTGATCGTATGTGCCCCCCAGCCACATACCGCACATCTGTACAGACCCCACATCACACACAGCCACCGTGTATATGTCACTGTGAGCATCCCATGCCAGTGGTGCAGCATCTGTGGGTCACGCAACATCATAACAGTAATGTCCACTGTTAGTACACACCTGCAAGTTGGCCTGTCACTGTGTAGAGTGCAATGGCCATCACTGCACTGCACACCATAGGCATTGCTGTGTCCCTCACACTACTGGCCCCCTTGCCACTGTAGTGTCTGCTGTGCACTGTAGCATGACCTACAGTTTGACAGTTGCATGCAGCACCACCACCTGCGCCTGTGCTGTGTTGTCCTCTGGGGCACAATATGCTGTGCTGTACTGTATAAATTGAGCCTGCAGCTACCACCATGCACTCCCAGGCTGACCTACAGGTGGATCTGTGGACAGACCCAGACAGCTCCTGTACTTCCAGGCTGACCTACAGGTGAAGCTGTGGGACTCTGCAGTACCGCTGGGCAAACTGCATGCAAATCAGGTCATAATGAGATGCTAATCTGGATGTTTGCCTGGAGACTATCTAAGTAGGCTCATTTGCATGTTACTTTTGAATACAGCAAAGCTTAGCCCCGGGCAAATGTGATTGCACCAGGCAAATGGCTTAGCTCTGCGCTAAGCCTACGCAAACGTGTTAGCACCACGCAAACATTTCGGAACTATTGTACATTTTTGCACAATGTACTTTCACACGCATTTGCTGGCGCACACATTGGCCACATAGTTCACCTCTACCTTCCTTCATGTCACTGTGAACTTGGCTGCTGTTGTGGTGTGCACTTCTTGGTTGCTATATTCAGAGCTGTCTTATTCCCTGGCTATGTGTGCACTGCACTCCCAGCCCAGATTGCCCGGCTTCCTTAGCATGCTATATTCAGCAGGTTTAGCACCGGGGCTATCCCTTTTGAATATAGCGGGCTATTGGGTCCGGGTTAATTTAGCACACCGGGCAGTGCTAATTTAGCCCCAGGGCAAAGTTTTGAATATCTGGCCCCTAGTATCTTGCACTGTAAGAGAGGCAAATGTTTTCAATTTTGTTTTTATATTGTAAAGGGCTTTTAATAAACTGTTGATGTAGTTTTACATTAAAATTTGGAAAAATGTCTGACTAAACTCCAGACTCAAAAAAGTGACTCATGAGAGTTCAACCATCCTTTTGCCTTCTATGCAGTCTACTTTTTGTTGTAAACACAGAAGGCCTTCTTTTGTTACACAAGCTCAAATGTTGATTGCAGTCACCAAGATCTAAAAAGTAGAGATGACATCGAAGCCATTGACATCCATGCAGAACAGTTCACTGTTTTTTCATACACCTTAAAACACTTTTTTTAATAAAATGTTTCTGACAGAAGCACTGAAGATTGGTTTAGTTAAAAACAATACAATGGCACTAGCCCCTTTTGTTGTTTCACGTATTCTTGCTACCAGGAGTCTTATGTCACCTTTATTAGAATCTTGACAAAAATAGCATCTCATTGGTTGGCCTCATCATTAATTCATTAGGTTCATAATTAGAACAGGGCAGACACAAAAGAAAGAGACTGTGTTAATTAATAGTTAATTTTTTGTCGCTGGCTTCCTACCATGGGTCTGAGTTTACTGAAGCGAAAGAAGCTGCTGCTGATTTTTGCAAACATCTCTCAGTCCTGGGAAAATGAAAGTACAGAAAGTACCAGGAAACAAGGTAGGAATGTGAAAAAACACAACTGGGAAATAAGCCTGGAAGACAGGGCGTATTTTAGGGTCAGCATAAAACTGACCTAAACCCCATAGCACCTAGTAATTATTAACATAACTACATCCCCAAGCCCACTGAACGATTTGCGGAACACAGAAGGAAAAGAACTGTTTATGCAGGAGTTTTATTTATTTATATCATAACTACTGCAGCTTCTGTGATATACAGTACTGTGTGCTTTATTTATGCAGGACAGTCCAACTGAGATGCATCATTTCGTTTTAAGTGGAGTTCTTCTGCTGTCTGTTTCCATAGCTGGGTGGGCTGGAGCATGGATAGATTAAATGCCATGGCCTTTTCTGGCTTGTATGTGAATGTATTAACTGAAGTCGCCTATAGATATCGTGTCTTATCTTGTGCAGCCATGTTATGTATGTACTCTGTTTTACTCTGCAGTACCTCAATAAAGTGTTTTTTTTTTTTTTTAAAGGTAACAGAGTGATTATTTGGCTCTATTATGGTGTGAACCTGTGATCCCCTGCCCCTCAAAAGCTGTTTAGTAAGCAATATGACATTACAGGGCATTAGCTGTCAGGGATAATGTACGACGAGTTGTGTAATGAGGCACGAGGCACTTGCACAGAGTGCCTTTAGCACCTGAAAGTGTATTAACCCCAGTCAGCCACTGGCCTTGATTGTGTTACTGCAGTTATAAAATGGAGAAACTAAGAAACAATTAAAAAAAAATAAAAAAATACTATTTTTAATTAAAAAATGTATTTTGTTTCAATAAAAGTAACCAGTAAAAATGTGTCCTTCCTCACCTGTCAATAATTTGTCTTTCTACACATTTAATCGATGAAAAGTTTGTTTATTATGGAACACAAGAATTCAAATTGCTGCAAAATTCCTCTGGCAGAAAGTTCACCCCTTCAGACTCAGAGGTCCTTATATGGAACCATGATCTCAGTTTGCGTCCGAAGCAATGAAAGCAGCAGAGATTGCCCTGACAAGCTGGTAAGCATAGAAGGGGGATTTCTCATGGTCACCAAATAAACACTAGGGTCCGGATATTCAAAGCAGTTGTGCATGGATGGTGCAACTGAGTTACGCTGCTGCAAGTGCGGAATTGTGCCAAGGAGCCATATTCAGTGGGAGCCAGTGCGCAGTGCAAAATCCATTGTGCCAATGCGCAACTATGATGGATGCAGGTACAAGTGCAGCGGGCATTCCCATGAATATCCAGCGCAGTGGCATATTCAACCATGAAACCACAGCGCAAGTGTGGAGCAAATCGAAGTTGCTCCGAGCAGACTTTTTCCTATAAATACAGGGCACAAACACACAGACAGCAGTTGCGCCAGGGGTGAGAGTGCGAGGGAGAGGTAGAGAGAGAGACAAACAGAGACAGAGAGACAGACAGACAAAAGTCTACACACAGAGGGACAGGGACATAGAGGTGGCCTGGGAGAGGGAGAGAGGGGCAGAGAGAGAAAGAGAGACACATATACACACACACAACCTAAGCACCGGGGTGGCACACAGCCAGGAGCCAACTGCCCAGGGGGACAGTGGACAGCAAGGGCCATGGATAGTGCACCCTTCTTGATGGAAGCAGTAATGAGGGGTGTGAGGGGGCAGGAGGACCAATGACGTGGCCGAGGAAGGGTCCATTGGTGGTATGACTGACACAGGTGGTACTGTGCCCGCATCGCCTTTGAGAACTACAGTGACACTGAGATCGTGGGCTGGTACTGCCTGAACAGGGCCATTCTGAGGTAGCTCTGCAAGTTGTGCAGTGAGGAGATGCAGGCACCCACCAGACAGAGCCATGTCATGTCTGTGAAGACGAAGGTGACCACCGTCATGTGCCTGCTCACCATGGGCACCTTCCAAAGACCAACAGGGAACACCACAGGCATCACCCAGTTGGCCACGTCCCACCTCCTCACACAGTTCCTCAATGCTCTGCTGCCACATGCCTCAGAATATATCCATTTGCCCCAGCACACAGGCAGAGCGTACAGCAACCATGCAGGACTTCCACAGGGTGGCACGCCTGCCTGGCATAATTGGGGCCATTGACTGCACCCACATGGGCATCCACATGCCACCTGGTCCTGAAGGTGTGGCATATATCAACAGGAAGGGGAACCCGAGTGTCAACTGCCAGGTGGTGTGCAATGCCATGGGGCGCATCACCAATGTCTACACCACACACTCTGGGAGAGCACATGACGCATTCATTTGGCACAGCTCTGCACTGTGCCACAGGTTTGAATGTGGGGACATCCCCATGGGCCACCTAGTGGGTGAGTATGGTACAGACAAGGGGCGATGATCAGAGCAGACCTGGGGATGGGGGTGGGCTGGGTGTGCATGGAGGTGTGGGTGCCAGTAAGGGCAAGGAGTGCAGCACAGAATAGCAGAGGGATAACCATGGCATTCTCCACACAGGTGACAGTGCATTCCTGCTGAGGCCCTGGCTGCTCACCCCCTACTGGTGCCCATCGTCCCCAGCTGAGGAATGGTACAACGAGGCACACGCCAGCATGTGCAACATCAGCAATCATTTCTTTGGCATGCTGAAGGCAAGGTTATGTTGCCTAGACAGGTCAGGCAGTGCCCTACAGTACAGCCCCTCAAAAGTCTGTGGCCTATTCCTGGCCTGCTGCATAGTGCACAACATGGCCATTGACTGTGGGATAGCTGTCGAGGCTGATGAGGGTGACAGTAGTGGGGATGATGGAGGCAATGGGCTGGAGGGTGGTGGACAGCCACCCCCTGGGTGGAGAGATCCCTGTCTGCTGCAGCAGGTGCGATGCCACTGTGACACCATTGCACAGGAGCACTATGGTGCACACAGGTAGGTGGTGCGGTACACATGCATGGGCCACACAAACAGGTACAGCACACATGCAGGGGTGTGGATAGCAATGGGCATGCACACACAGAAGTGTGATGCAGGGGTAGGGGAGTCAGTGGCACACAACCACACACAGCAACACACACACACACACACACACACACACACACACACACACACACACACACACACACACACATATGTACCCACCCACCCAGACGTTGGTATGTGGCATGGATCAGACGCATTGCACCAGTGCACATGTGCAACCGGTGCTAGACTACCCTCATCACACCCACACCACACAGTCCAGTGGCCGGGCAAGCACACACACAGGCAGCATGCAGTGTGACACACAGGCACGACACCAGTGGTAAGGCACACACATACTGCCCATGTGTGTACAGGGCAGCAGCTGCAGACTGCAGTCAGGGTGGCCTACAGATCAGGGCTGCTGCATGGTACCATGGCCACCATGGCCACGGGGGTGGCTGCTCTGGGGCCGATTGGCAGCCACAGGCTGTGCTTCAGCCGAGGGGGTGTGCAACAGCCCCCCAGGGGTGGAACTGCAGGACCGTGACCGTGTCCTCACAGGGATGTGCAGGTGCCCAAGCAGGCCAGCCCCAGACATGCCAGGGATGCCTATATCAGAGTCCGGCATCAACTTCGCCCTATGCTGGGTCCGTGGGGTGGACAGCACATTGTGGGGGGGGTCACCTGTGCATGGCCATGCCCTGTGGCAGCCAGCAATGCAGTCATCCATGATTTCGCACTGGCAATGTGATCCAAGGATGCAGTCATGGCCTCCTGCATGCGTTGCATCCCTTCCAGGATATGCGCAGTGCCCTTTCCTGCTGCTAAGCTAACTGGCACACATCTGCATGCAGTGCATGCACCCCAATGGCAAGCAGCACCTGTTGTTGAACAGATACCGCAGCAGCTGGGAGAACTCAGCCAGACCGTCGGCGTCCTGGGGCCCCCAGGCGGGATGTCATTCCTCATGTGGTGACCAGCCACACTGCACAGCCCCCCTCTCTGGTGGACGCTGCACAGTGGGGTCTGCAGGGGGAATGGGCACAGCAGGCGCACCGCCTGTGGACCTTGTGGCTGGCTGCCCAGTGGCACCTGCTGCCGTCGCCCGTCCAGCTGCTGTATGCCACCCTGCACCTCCGTGGCTGCACCACCACAGAGCACATCCATGGCAGTGCACACCGTTGCACCTGCAGTGGTGGCAGGCAGCTGGTGCATCACTGGCAGAGCTCTGGGCGCGGTACCTGTGTCTGATACCAGGCAGGGGTGACACACCCACAATGTCACCCATGCTGTCCAGGAGCTGTGAGTAGTCCTCATTGGAGTCAGACCCCACCCCGATCTGTGTCTCCACATGCAAGACACCAAGGCTGGCATCCCACAGGATCACATCCAGGGCCTCATCTGACCCTAGGTCCAGGACATCCACTTGCACCGTGGTGCTGAGCTGCATCCTGTCAGGACCCCGGATGCCCATGGATGTTGAAGACTGGTCCACTGGGGCCGTCCTGGCATCCACAGGTGCTGCTGCTTCCAGCACCTCATGCTCTGCATGGAGGTGTGCTGGTGCTGCAAGAGAAAAATGGCATGTCAGTGATGCAATGCCCTCGTGTGCCCCCCTGTACACTGCTACTGCATGTGTCCTGTAGCATGGCATGTGTGTGGGTGCACACACATGTACAACATGCTTGACGGCTGCATGCATGCCAGCATGCCCATGTATGCACCCACCATGCCACCAGCAGTGCGTGTCTGACATACATACCATGCACTGATGGGCTGCCACCCATCTGGAAGCCTCCTCCAGGCACATCCTCCACCGTGGTGCGGTGCATGGTGGCTGCCACCAACTCCTCTTGCAGCGTCAGTGTGGGTGCATCAGCTGGCTCTCCTCCGGTGGTGGTACGGGACACTCTGATGGCTGATAACTTCTCCTTAATCTGCCGTTCGTCCATGCCAACCTCTTTGCGGCAGTTCTGTACTGACTGCTGGTGGCTGCCATGCTGGTTTACATAGGTTGCCACCTCCTCCCATGCACCAGCCCTGGCCTGTGGTTGCTCAACAAGGCCTCCCTGTCCAGGTAGGCCTCAAACCGGGCATCAGTCTCGACCTTCGTGAAGTTGGGCCTGCGCTTCTGAGCAGGCCTCTGCTTCTTGCCCTCCTCATGTGCCGACATGTTGCTTCCTGTGGACATGGACAGCACAGTGTGTTAATGGCAGCATCTCCCTGGTCCATCCCACCCTGCAGTGTTATCTGTTCCCAGTGTGCTGCAGCAGCGTCCACCAATTACCTATCAAGGTTGCAATACCGGTCCACGGCCTGTGCTGTTCCGTGGCGCCTATAAGGTGCAAGGCATGCAAATTAGGTTGAGTGCAACAATAATAAAATGCTAATGCACCCACTGCACCACGCATTGGCTGATGAACTAATTTGCATGTGGTGCCTGAATATCGTGATATTGCACCGTGCGCAATGGGAGTGCACTGGAGCAAGTCACGGCGGCTCAATGCACATGCATGCATGGTGCACAGGCCTGCAGTGCACATGCATGTGATGCTATCACGATGTCAATTGTGCACTGCGTGTGGACAGCATGATGCAGTGGCATTGTGCATGCTGTGCATGGCCAGCTACATGCAAGGTCGCGCATGGGGTACCATGCCCTATCACGCACGTGTGCACTGTGCAATGGGAGGTGACCTCTGACCCCTGGGTCAGACCTCCATGACCCTGCCTAGTCACGCCCACGCCACGCATCTCTGGCACTGCACAATGGGCAGGCACTGCGTATTCTCCCACACATTGCATGTCAGGCACATGTTGCGGACAAGTGCACCTCCTCCCACCATTTTCGCCGCCGAACCTGCTACAGTAACATGTCACAGGAAAGAGGCAGATGTGCCCCTAACTGGTTGCATGTAGAACTAGCCAACCTTGTGGCCTGCATGGAGCCCCATGCTCCCCAGCTGTTTGGGCAGGTGCCCCTGCAGCTGGCCAGGTGCACTGTGTGGCAGGGGATTGCTGCCAGCCTGGAGCGCAGGACCAGGGTGCCCAGGACTGGTGAGCAATGCAGGCACCACTATGGTGACCTCAGCAGGCGGGACCAGGACAGGCTGAGGAGGCTTCAGGCACGCGCCAGGCATCCCATGTTGCATGTCTGCCCTGGTGCTGTACTGTGGTGTTGACTTGGCTGCCTGGCATGCCCTGCAGAGGGGTACATTGTCATCATGTACATCATGGAGTGGCATTGCCAACTTCTGCTTGCGTTGCAATGCAGCAGTGCAGGCATGCAGGACATGATGGGCAGGAGCACACCCTGTGCACAGGAATCGGGGGGGGGAAGCTGCTGTGGTCAGTTACTGATGTGCATCTGTCTTTTTTCCATTCCCAGGGCTGGAGGACCACAGGTGGGCCAGGGCTGCGGCAGTGCAGATGGGACCAGTGAACCATGACGGCGGTGGACCGGCAGCAGCAGGGCCGTAGGGGGCAGGTAAGCACTGTCATGGTCCTTTGCACTGTACAAGGGGGGGTGGCAGGGGGGGAGTGGGTGTGGGCATGGCCACCTGTGCCATGTGCCATGGCAGCTGTGTGTGTTGCACTGTGTGTGGTGCATGCCACTGTGCCGCATCCATTGCACACATGTGCCAGCTGTTGGTGGAGTGGGTGTGCGCCCAGCTGCCACTATTGTTGCTGTGGTGCTGCCGGTGCTCTGTGCCATGTGACTGTCATTGTGCAATCATGTGGCCATTGTATGGCGGGGACCACCTCTGTGCAGTGTCGTGGTGCGCCGAGTTGCTGACTGGCATTGGTCCACCCCCCTTGCGGGTGGTTGGTACGGGCCCTCCAGGGGTGTGTGTTGCTGCTGCCCATTGCGCGCTGTGGGTAGGCATGGTTCCTTGGGCCCTTGCACTGATCACCTGTCCTGTCCCTTGCTATAGGTATCTGGTGACCAGTGTGCAGACCCACAAGGAGGATGCTGAGTCACCTAATGCGGGAGATACTCCTAGTGGTGTCCTCAATCCTGGAGGTGGTGGTGGTGGTGATGAGGCGCATGATGGCAGTGGAGAGGTGGAAGAAGTATAATGCCAGGGTTGCCGGACGGGGCCAGCATTGAGGATTCCCTAGTTTTCCCCTGTCTCCCCTGTTTAACCTTCCCCTACAGTCCCCCCCCACTGTACAGTCCCTGTTCCTTGTCCCCTTCCCTTGCTGTATCTACACTTTCCCAGCCCATTTCTGCATATAGTTTACTTAAATATATATTTTTCTGACATACCTGCCTGTGTCTGTGTCTGCTCTGCAGGTGGCATGAGGAGCCATGCTGCAGTGGCCCAGTGTCTCTCCGTGTGGTGTGCATGAGCAGGGGTGCATGTTGTGCTTCTGTGGTTCACCGCTGTGTGCTGCGGTGTGTCCCACCATGGTGGTGTCCATCCCCTGGGTCAGTGGCTGTGCCGTGGAGTGCCCATGGGGTGGCTGTCAGGGGTGTGTGGTGGGTGTGTGCATGGTGGTGGCACACAGCCATGGTCATTGGCCGGGTACTGTCCACACACTGTGTTGGGGTCCTCTACTTGGTGTTGTGTGGCCTGTCCCATGTGGTCTGCCACACTGCCTGCAACCCAGCACATTCAGTGCCTACTGTGTGGGCTTTCTGTGTGTCTGTGTGGCACGTGTGTGTGCTTGGCTGCTTGGTCCTGGGTGTGGCCTGCCATTGTCTGGAAGGGGGCTTCCTTGGTGGCCCTCCGTTGGCACCTCCTGTCACCTGCTATCTGTGTCACTGTTGTGTTCTGGGGTCACATGTCTGGGTGCCTGTGTGTGCCCTGCTGTGCCCTGCTGGTGGTGGCCTCCTGTGGCCTGTCACTGTGCTTCTATGGCTGTGTCCCTGGGTCTGTTCTCTGTGCCCTGCCCCACTCTGTTGCTGTGTACTCTGCTCCAGGGTTACGCTGGAGCATCTCTGTTTGCGCCATGGTGCACCTCTGTTTGCACCATGGCTCAACTCTGTTTGCACCATGGCGCAACTCTGCCATATTCAGCTGGGTTGCTTGGGCACAGTTTGGCCTGTGCAACCTCTGAATATGGCTCTGGTTGCACCACGGCTCATTGGATCTGTGCTGTGCCGGACTTGCTCCGGCTTTTGGCACATTTCTGAATATCCAGGCCTAGGAATTAATACTGTGAATAGTTCTTCAGTTCTTAAGTTTATTTATGTGTGTAAGGAGGGTATCATGAGTGGAACATTTTTTTATTTATTTTAAATTTAAGGAATTTTACTTTTTAGGATCTTGTTGAAAGTTTTCAGTGAGTAAAGGTGGTTGCCATTTTTGTAATGGCAGTCATAGTTGAGCGAAGTGACTCATGAAATCTGTATATGACTGGCCCAAATTCCAAATCCTACTACCTGAACTTGTTTCAACCTGTGCATTTGTGGGGAATTAACATTTAGGTCTCAGGACTTAAATAGCTAATTGGGAAGCAGAAATTTCCAACCCATTTTATAAACCATACATAATACATTGAAACCGTGAAATACTGTAGGTACATTCTAAATAACAACACAAAAAAGTTATTTAACAGACAGGCAGGCAGTTTATTATAACAACATCCTATTGTGCCATATGCCATCACCCTTATTCTTCTTATATATTTTGATGTAATTTTTATGTTTGCTTGCGCACATGCGCAAGAAACATTATGCGGCAGCTTAGGAGAGAAGCGGGTTGTGGAGGCGCTGCACTGTGGCAGCCAACGGAGTCATTGTATTTGGGGGCTTAGCACTGGTGGACCAATGGAGGCACAGTGTGCTGATGACACTGGCTTCCAAAAATGCCACCAAGTTGTAACGTTTTTGCTGCAGCAATCAGGGGCCGCCTTGTCATTGCAGCATCAGGCATTCCACTGCAATGAGGGAGTGACCTGTCATTGCAGGGAGATACCTTGCCTAGTGTAATATTGTTTGTGAATGCAGTAGCAAGCCACCACCATGTTTACAAACAATATTACACAGCCCCCAGTGTCGAGTGGGTGCCCAATTCCCCTTGGCATCATGCGTCCCCCCAAAAAACAGTCTCTGTTTGCCAACAGGGGGCCCAATCCCCATCGGCTTCAGTCCCCCTTCCCAGTTTAATTTGCCAATGGGGGAGCCCACTCCCAGTTGGCATAATGTTCCCTCTAAAAAACATTTGTTTTGTGCCAAGGGGGGCCCAATCCCCCTCGGCTCTTGCCCCCCCGTATGTGCCAACAGGGGTGCCCAATCCCCCGTCGGCTACAGCCCCCCCAAAAAAACACTAGGGTGGCATGCTGGGAGCCCACCCCAGTGTGCCAAATGTTCATTAAAAAAAAAAGTCCCACAATGTTTTTTTTTTAACCTGTAAAACAGAAAACGGTCTCTCGTTGAGTCTGGTGGCCCCTCCCTCAACCTGCGCTCACCCTCTGCACACCCTGCCTCCCCACACACACACACACACCATACTTACCTCCAGAGCCCAGTGTGACAATCTTTGGTGGACCGGGAACACATCTGCACTCTTCAAAGCCGACCGCAAAGTGAAATGCCGGTAAGCTGTATAATGGCATAAATAGGGTTTTTTCAACTATGGTGCATATCTCAGGCATTTTGGGGAATTTTGGTACCAAATTTTCAACATGGGGTTATTAGGACCCCTCCTGATGAATTCAGCCACTGTCATGGCGTTATTTGGTCCTGAAAGGTGATTTTGTGGTCACTGCGCAGAATCACCTTTCAGGACTGATTAATGAAATGACAGTGCCAGTGTTCATGAGGTGGGCTCTTAAAAAGTCTATGTTGCAAATTTGGTGGAAAAATCCAAAAAGTGACTGTGTTATGAGCATTGCGCAGTTGCTATGCACGCTCGTAACTTCGTGAATTTGCAATATTTTCACTCCAGATTTTGAACATTGCCATTTTTCTGCACCTCCTTCTGAACAGTACAGCTGTCATTTTTTCATATCCTGGCTGAAATGTGTTTTCGCACTTCCGGCACAGAATAGCGCGGTCGCTGTGGGAAATCAGTGTTCGGGACACACTAAAAAATCACAGTGGCACTGTTCATGAGCAGAAGTCCTAAAATGCCTATGTTGAAAATTTTGTGATGAAAGTCCATAAAATGAGTGTGTTACGAGTGTGCATTGCACAGTTTCCATGTATGCTCAGAAGTGCGAGCATTTTTAATATTCCCACTACAGATTTTCAACATTGCCATCTCTTCACACCTCCCTATGGATGGTACAGCTGTCATTCTTCACATCCTGCCTGATCTATGTTTTCATACATGTGGCGCAGAATGGCACGGTCGCTGTTGAAACTCAAAGTTCGGACACATTGACAAAATCACACTGCCACGCTTCATGAGAAGAGGTCCCAAATGCTTTTATGAGGTGGGGTCACAAAAAGGCCATGTTGCAAATTTGTAGTGCAAATACCAACAAACACCTGGGGCATTAGGATTTCTAACCATAATGTCCCACCCTGTACAGAATGACAGGCATCGGGGGTGCCTTTGGATTGCCGACTGTACTGCTCATGCCATCCACCCCACCCCAGCCAGTGACAGGCATGGGGTGTACCTTGAACTGTTCGGCCCCAGAGTTCACCCCATTCTCCTATGCTGCACCCACTTCAGCGCATGTCCTTATGGAGTGGGGTGACTGTAAATACAAACACCCTAAGGCACACCTCAACACGTGTCAGTGTCTGAAGAATAGGGTGAGGAGACATAGCATGAGTGTCATGGGCGACGACCCAAACACTTACCCCAATGCCTGTCCATCTCTGCAGGATGGAGGTGGGGTTGGCGTAAAGTTCAATACTTCACTGCCATTCCAGTTCTGCATCTCTCTAACTCCTGCATTTCCAATGCTAATACCAGCAAGCAAACATTTGGCATTGACAAATGCTTGTTTATTAAAGATTTCTTCCATGCTTGTAGAAAGGGGGAAGGAAAAGGCAAATTATTTTCTGTTTAGCTTGTCTGTCTGTTGCCTGTCACATACATGCTTAATTCATGCTATTGCATGGGCTATGTTTGTGTTACCTGTTATGAAAAAAGGTCCCATGACAAACAAGAGAAAGAATAAGGAGGAATTATTCAGTCATGAGCAAACAACAATAAAAACAGACTCTAGAGATAAAGAATGGGATCCAAGTTAAATCTGGCTTGCACTTTAGATCCTGTTTACAACAGCATTGTGGAGTCCCGTTTAAACCACATTATGAAAGATAGCATTGATGCTATCTATGCCCATTGCATGATATCCCAGCAGTTATGAAATGGTTACAGTGTTAGCAGGAAATTTTGTGGTAGTGTTCTTCAAAGTAGTGCATGGTACTAGAAAAGAAAGACATGGCAGAATAGGTATTATATACACCTCATTAGCATCCTGACAGGGATGTTGATGGGGGTATAAACACCTATTCAGGAACTTCTTATTCCATTTCAAGATTTTTTTTGTTTAGTGAAAAATGAATTTGAGTATGCTTTCAGGTTTTTTTCAGTCAGGTCCATGTAATGTAAATAGAAGTGCTAGGGAGTCTTTAAGATCTTTTCGTATGGTAATGCAAGAACTGGTTATGCAGGAGCTGTTTGATCTGATGACAACATGGATGACATCACCAGACTCCATTTCAAAAAGGCTTCCCCACTAGCAGTTTAACTGTACACTGTAGACACTTCAGAGTTAATTAAGTTTTTTTCGCACCCCCTCCACTGTTTCAGGCCCCCACACCGCCCCTCCTCCCACCACACTCACTCCTCTCACTGCTCCTCTGGGGCCCGCTCCTGTCCAGACTTCCTAGTCTTTGTAGGCTGGTTTGTCCCTCCTGGGGGGTCTTCCCCGGCTGTCATTGTAGACTGTTGCATGAGAACTCCTGACTTCCTTCTCCAAATGTTGGCTTGTCCCTGTTGGGGGACAGGCCATGGCAAGGGGGAGGTGCACTGTGTCAGGACTGGGGGTGTCTACTCATCGAGCATGACAGGAGAGTCCAGGCATGGAAAGGGGTAGAGAGGCTGTCATCCAGCATACTAGTGTGGCTTTGTCCCCATGTTCTGTATTGCACCCACTTTACTCCCCTAACCTCTGTGCACACAATGGCTGGACTGGGGGTGTTGCCCAATGGCATGTGGTCATCCATGGCAGTAACTTCACAAGCCACCACAAGAAGCCACTCCAAGGCTAAAAATTAAATCTGTAATGTATGTACACCCTTGGTGTGTGATGCTTTAATAAATCCTTCAAGATTCACTACCAAGTTTTATGTAGCATTACACACAGTGTGTGTGTGTGTGTGTGTGTGTGCATAGGAGCCTGGTTTGTAAAATGTGTGGTGGGGCCCAGGGGTCAGGGGTCAAGGCTCCATCCCCTGGGCCAAGGTCCCACCCCCTGAGTCAGGGGGTCAAGGCCCTGCCCCCTGGGTCAGAGATCAGAGGTGAACCATTGGGTTGTAGGACCTTGGAGAGTGGAGGAAGGGTAGATATTGGGTGGTAATTTGTAGAGTTTGTCCTGTCACCACTTTTGTAAACAGGGCAGGGATCAACAAATTTCAATATGACATGCTAGTCCAGGACAACTGGCCTTCTCAAAAATGGTAGTCCCCAACTTCCGAGTGGTAATCTAGTACATTTCTATGAACATTTTAAAACAAATTACTGAGAAATAAATTAAATGGTGTGACAGAAGTTGATTGTACTATCATTTCATAGGATAGGATGTAGAGATGTAGAAAAACTTCTTAAATCCGGAAAAACAATGTTTATTACTATTTTAATCTGTTTATACAGGGTAAGGACACAGTCTGAAGTCTGTATTAGAATAGACTGGAGAAATGTTACAAAATTAGTGTAACCCCTTGTTACCCGGGGTTACTAGAATCCCAGTAAGACCTAGTGGTAGGCAGGGAAGGCAGCTTGTGAAACTCCAGTTAAATGGGTTTCACACTGTCTCACTCTGTTCTCAGTCTCAGCTGAGACTGAGAGATGACACCACCATAGAACTGTCGCAGCTGCATAAGCCACATTGGAATCTGCAGCAGAGGGAGTGAGATAGAACGTTGGGAGTTTTCAAAGTCAGTTTCTGTTTACCTTCTGTGGGAGAAGGAAGTGTCTTTTGTTTACCTTTTGAAAGAGAAGGTCAGTGTCCAGTTTCAAGTGGTGGAGACCGCTGCCCAGGTCTCAGTGCCCCCTCCCTCCGGGGGGGAGGTAAAGTATCCCTCTGTAGATTCCAGGGGCAATCCCCTAATGTCTGCTAAAGGAAGAAAGCTGCCTTTTTACAGTTTCTGTTTGGTCTTAAAAGTGGAAAAAGTTGTACTTTGCCTGTGGGGCACCTGCAACGAAAGGGTGAGTGTTTTGCTCTAATTTGAGAGGGCAAACAATGTGTTCCTTCAGTTTGGAAAATGTGAAGAAGTATGGGATTTGGACTACTATTTGGGAGGCCTATTGTACTAGGACAAACAAATGGAGTAGTGTCAAAATCTAAAGTCTGTGTGAATTCAAGTAATGTTGTAGAGGGGGTGCTATAGTCCATCCACTGTTTAATCTACATTTGGAAGTTTCAGTTTTTCCAGAGAAATGGCTGGGTATGGGATGTGGGAGCTGGAGGTGGGAACACCCCCCATCTTTAGTAACCAGGTCCACCTCTACGGATTTCTGCTGTGATTGCTACTTGCCTCATGCGCTTGGCTAGTGATGAGGTAGGTACCCAGACGCGAGTCGCAACTTGGGAAAATCTCTCTAGGTGTCGTAGACTCTAAGTGGTGTGGGGAGCCACAACTTGGGAAAAGAATTCTCCTTGTGAGATGCGAGTCAGAAGAAGTAAGAAGAAAATCTCTCTGGGGTGGCAGACTCTAAGTGGTGTGGGGAGCCACAACAAGTAAAATGGGTTCATTCTTTAAATGGACCGTCAGTCAAGTGGCCGGCAGGGGAGCCGGGCCAGATGGACTGTGTATCCAAAGTGCATGCAAGTCCAGGCTGGGTGCTATTCAGGTCAAACCTGAAAACAGTAGAAATGGGTTCATTCTTTAAGTGACCGCCTTGTAGTCTCTAATCTGTATTATCATAGCGTAGCCCCATGGGGGTCCATCTATGCTTTGTTGTGTTCAGCTAGTTATGAATAAAAGCCACACTGAAAAATCCCATTCCTGGTTCTGGACATTACAGTTATTGCTTCCTGTGTTCGGACTTACTTGGGTGCCCCTGTGCAGAGTAGCCAAACCTAGGTCCCCTTGTGCCAGGTAACCTCATCCTCCCCGAACCCAGGTCCCCACCAGATATTGCTGCCAGCGCCAACAGCATGCCACCTGTCATTTTGGTAAAAAGGCAGGGGTGAGGGGTTACAAAAATGGAGGCACCGCTTTGGATTTGTTCGGGAAGGAAGGTGCTTGGGCAAGGGGGCTAGCATTTTGGCTATCTGGCAGTGGGTAGCCCAAAAAGCTGAAGCAATTTCCCTAGTATGTTGCTGTGTGCTGTGAATCTTGTGCTGCTGTTTAAAAAATGCCAACTGTTTAACAAGGAGCTGTAAAGCCAAAGAGTGTGCCCTTGTTCTGCATCATCAAAATTGTTTACAGCATTTTTGTCAGCTTTTAAAATGAATTCTGTGAAGGAAAGTGTGGAAGACTAGGGGTAGCAACAGAGAAATGGTACCCTGGATGTTGGAAATGCTTTTAAAATAAATTCTGTGAAGGAAAGTGTGGAAGACCAGGGATAGTAACAGAGAAATTATGCTCTGGACGTTGGAAATGCTTTCTGTGTAAAGAGAGAGACTGCAGAGTTAATGGCAATGTTACATGGTTGAAATGGGCTCCCGCTGTGGAGTCAGTTGGAAAAAAAAAATGCATTTTACAGTTTAAATTTGCCTGCTCGATGATCGCCGTGAGGAAAGGAGCCCTCATGAGGAAGAAGAGGCTCATTTGCATGGCGTTGTGTGGTTGGTCAGTTTGCCATTAGTCCCGCCCCTCAGCCAGCTCTTCAGAGACTGCCTCAGCATTCGAGAGGGAGACAGAGTGTAGTGCGTGTACTGGCAGTGGAGGAGCATCGCGGAGTATTCAAAGTGCTGTAAACTTTTAAAAATTGACTTTTTAGTTTAAAATCGGGCTCAACCTGCAAAGCGATTGTGAAATTAGTGAATTTGGTGGTTAAAACGACGATCGCTAAGACTGCCCGCCCGTTTGTGTTCCAAGGCCTTAAAGAACTGGCTATAGGCCATTTTACCCCATCGCAGCAAATTGCTACTAATAACAGTAAGTAAACAACTAAGAAACTGCTCAATCAGTGATTTTCAGTAATGCCATATAAAATGTGTGTGCAGCAGTGTAGTCGCTTTGCAAGTAACGACTGTGTTAAGTCCTGCCAGCAAGTGCAAGTCTGTAAAGCCATTAAATGTGTGCATGGAAGTAAAAATAGCCTCAGTTTAAAGTTTGCAGCCAGAGAGAGACTGTGGGTTGTAGAAAAATGCAACACTAGTAGAAGCAGGCAATCCTGAGCTGAAACCTGAAGTTTTTAAGGGACTGTAAATAAAATGAATGTTACCAGCTTGTGAAAAGTCCAAGGAAAATCCTGTAAATGTGTGTAAAGTCAGAACAGAGCAAGTTGTGCAGCCTGAGTAAAAGTTATCAGTAGCTGGTGTAAATCGGTTGCGCAGTGGCTTGACCCAGATTCTAAATGTTGATGCACAGGAGTGCTGCCACCGCCATTACAGGGTGGGGTAGAAAAGTAAACACAGCAGCAGAGGAGCCATTTTAAAGCTACAGAGTGTGTTCATTAAAGTGGGACTTTCAGTTACAGTGAACTTTTGTTTATTTTTCTGCAGTTATGGCCTCAGGACCAGCTCGTTACCCGGATCATGCCCAGGTTGCAGTAACAGCAGCAGTAAATAGACTGAGAGATATTGAAAAGTGGTGCTATGGAGGGCAACTGCCTCCTGATGTGGCAATTCCTAATTATCCAGTGCGTGTATGCCAAATATGCTTGAGTGCTGGAAGGGATGTCTTTATGATTCCTCACTGTGCTGGATGCCTTCAAAAATATGGCTTGTATAAAGTGCCTCCAATTCGTTTGGCCCCCACATGGACAAAAATTAGGGAATCTGCATTTGGCAGCACACAGCACCAGGCGGAGCCTGTGGAGGAAGGGCCCTCAGGGGAGTGTGGTACAAAGCTAGAGGGTGCAGAGTTAGAGACTGAACCTGAAGTTGAAGTTTTGGATGCTGGATCTCAGAAAGAAAGTTCAGATAAAGCATCAATAGACCCCTGGGTGGGGGGGCCTAGCCCAAGTCTCGTATGTGAAGATGAGATGCGGGAGGCCTTTGAATGGGAGGTGTCGACTCCGCGCCTAGTGATGAATGGATAGTCTCGGGGGTGAGAATGACTGCTCACTCCTGGGCTCAGATCCTCAGTGAGGAGGAAGATGAGGGGGAACCTATGTGGCCTTGTGAAAAAGGAACGGGTACACAGCCTCAAGATCTTTCCTTGGAGGAATGTATTGAAGAAGGTGGTGATGCCACTGCCCTGGCTTTACAAGAGGAAGAAGTCAGGGATCCATTTTTAATTTCTTTGAGAATACGAAGCTGGCAGAACCAGGACTGGCCACCCCCAAGCCAGGCCAGCGGTCTCAGATTGATCAAAGCAAGTAAAGAGGAGAGACTGGTTCGTAGAAAGGCAAATGAGATCTATGGTATGACCTTTCCTACCTTTCCTTGGAGAGTCTGGGAGGAGACTGAGGACTGCAGGAAATCCTGGATCTGGGATGAAGCAATGAAAAATGTGCATCCTGGGACCAACCAGCATGTAAAAAATAGACTGTTCCACGAAAAGTATAGCCAGTGGAAGAGAGGCAGGACACTGTTTATGGACAGAGTGAGAACAGTGGACAGAGAGGGACGTGAAATCTCCCACTGTGTGAGTTATGTGTGCCCAGACGGGGTAATAATTCAAGCCCCTGACCCCCAGTACTATTGGCCTCAGTGCAAGGACCTCCCAGTAATTAAGCCCGTGCCTACAAAATGGAGAGCCAAGCAGTGGTAGTCAACACTGCCACACCAGACTGTGAAGTGCCCTTATTGATCCGCCAATATGAATAACCAAGGACTCAGGTGCTCCACATTCATCGGTCTACAGTGTACTGTCCTGTTCAGCAACCATCTACTGGCCCACCAGATGACTTCAGATCCAGAGAGGACACCAGCCCAGCTGTTTCCCGTTCATCGCCTGGTAATTGGATGACGTCGGACCAGCTGTTTTCCTTTTTGTTCCTGTTCTAAGGTTCCGTCTCCATTGATGACATCAGCCCAGCTGTTTCCAGATGTGCCCTCCTGTGGTTCCCGGAAGATGTTCGCCCAGCTGTATCAGAAGAAATGTTGCCAGGGAGAGTCTTCGGCTGTGGACCAGGTTCGTGCAGATTCTTGTACTACAAATGGCTGGTAAGTCCGAAACTTTTCTATCTTTATGACATTGCAGTATACACCTTACACTACAGACTTCAAAAATGTGTGAACTGTCCGCAAAGACTCTCCCCTTCGGGACTTTGGCCTTTTAGAACTATGCTTCATGGGGCTCCAGCCCAGGAGAGACTCTTTATTGGACTAGCTTTCGGGTCTTGTGGTCACTGGTTGGGACTTTCAGGGCACTCCATCCCCCCAAATGTGTATTGTAAATTATGTCATTATTGTACTCTAATGTAAATACTGTTTTTCTACCTTTTTTCTAAAAAAAAAAAATCTTTTTGGGATTGTTCAGTGTTTTGTATGGTAGGGTTTAAGGTAGACTGTGTATGCAGCTTAGGAGTGTGTGTTTTGTCTTTCTTTTTCTTACAGGTGTTCCTGAGAAGACAGAAGAGAAGACAAGAAGAGGAGGAGGGGCTCATCGGAGTTCCTCGTCAGTGCTTTATTGTGTAGAAATCTAAAGTACTGTATTGTTATTGTTATGGTTGTTACTGTATTAACCTTTTCCTTCTACAGGTGTGATTGTGGGGGTAGGGAGGAGGCAGTAATTTGGTATTTTAATGGTGTGGTTGCAGGTTGCCCAAGGTCGGGGAGGTCCCCGGGTTTTGTTTTTGTTTTGGAATATTATGTTAGAGACAGATAGGTTTTCCTAGAGGTTAGGGGGATAGACAGGCTGTGGTCCTGGTGGCCATTGGGACTGCAGTACTGATCTATCAGGGCTATGCTCTGGATAGTTCTACCAGAGCCACTAAGGTGTCCATAGTAAGTGGATAGTGTAGAGACTGACATGTCAGCTACAGGCCTCTAGGCCCTTAGTGTTGCCTGCCTGTGCTTGCACATGGTAGGAGGGGCCTGATCACCCCCCTCCACTGGGTAGCACATAGGGTGGGATGGCCTAAGGCCGGGTGCATAATGATTGGGGACAGTCATTTTCCTGGTCAAGGGCGAGTGTAACCCCTTGTTACCCGGGGTTACTAGAATCCCAGTAAGACCTAGTGGTAGGCAGGGAAGGCAGCTTGTGAAACTCCAGTTAAATGGGTTTCACACTGTCTCACTCTGTTCTCAGTCTCAGCTGAGACTGAGAGATGACATCACCATAGAACTGTCACAGCTGCATAAACCACATTGGAATCTGCAGCAGAGGGAGTGAGATAGAACGTTGGGAGTTTTCAAAGTCAGTTTCTGTTTACCTTCTGTGGGAGAAGGAAGTGTCTTTGTTTACCTTTTGAAAGAGAAGGTCAGTGTCCAGTTTCAAGTGGTGGAGACCGCTGTCCAGGTCTCAGTGCCCCTCCCTCTGGGGGAGCAAAGTATCCCTCTGAGATTCCAGGGCAATCCCTAATGTCTGCTAAAGGAAGAAAGCTGCCTTTTTACAGTTTCTGTTTGGTCTTAAAAGTGGAAAAAGTTGTACTTCGCCTGTGGGGCACCTGCAACGAAAGGGTGAGTGTTTTGCTCTAATTTGAGAGGGCAAACAATGTGTTTCTTCAGTTTGGAAAATGTGAAGAAGTATGGGATTTGGACTACTATTTGGGAGGCCTATTGTACTAGGACAAACAAATAGAGTAGTGTCAAAATCTAAAGTCTGTGTGAATTCAAGTAATGTTGTAGAGGGGGTGCTACAGTCCATCCACCGTTTAATCTACATTTCGAAGTTTCAGTTTTTCCAGAGAAATGGCCGGGTATGGGCTGTGGGAGTTGGAGGTGGGAACACCTCCTATCTTTAGTAACCAGGTCCACCACTATGGATTTCTGCTGTGATTGCTACTTGCCTCATGCGCCTGGCCAGTGATGAGGTAGGTACCCAGACGTGGGTCGCAACTTGGGAAAATCTCCCTAGGAGTCGCAGACTCTAAGTGGTATGGGGAGCCACAACTTGGGAAAAGAATTCTCCTTGTGAGATGGGAGTCAGAAGAAGAAGAAAATCTCTCTAGGGGTCGCAGACTCTAAGTGGTGTGGGGAGCCACAACAAGTAAAATGGGTTCATTCTTTAACTGGACCGTCAGTCAAGTGGCCGGCAGGAGAGCCGGGCCAGTCGGGCTGTGTATCCAAAATGCATGCAAGTCTGGGCTCTGTGCCTGGTGGGTCTAGAGCCTGAAAACAGTAGAAATGGGTTCATTCTTTAAGTGGACCGCCTTGTAGTCTCTAATCTGCATTATCAGTAAACGTAGCCCCATGGGGGTCCATCTATGCTTTGTTGTGTTCAGCTAGTTATGAATAAAAGCCACACTGAAAAATCCCATTCCTGGTTCTGGACATTACAGTTATTGCTTCCTGTGTTCGGATTTACTTGGGTGCCCCTGTGCAGAGTAGCCAAACCTAGGTCCCCTTGTGCCAGGTAACCTCATCCTCCCCGAACCCAGGTCCCCACCAGGTATTGCTGCCAGCGCCAACAGCATGCCACCTGTCGTTTTGGTAAAAAGGCAGGGGTGAGGGGTTACATTAGTAAAACCAGAAGACTGTGTTTGCCTCTTAAAAGAGGGTGTTGCTGCTGCTGATGAGAGATAAGAGACTTCGTTGTTTACTCTTCTTCTGCATATTGGACACTTTATTTTTGGTCTTACTAATAAACTTATTTTGTAAAATTATAAACACTGTGTGATGTGTGTGTCTTTTCTCGCAGGTGGGTCACTGCAGCGGGAGTTGGGAGTGGGTATAGACACTTGGTTGTTATGCTTTGAATGCAAGGAAGAACAGGAAGGCAAGGCAGTGGAATGGGGATGAGCTGACTGGGAAGAAACATCAAGTGAATCACTGACAAAGATAGTGTAGCTGGGATGTACTGCGATAAGAGAGAGAGAGAGAGAGAGTGAGAGAGAGAGAGAGAGAGAGAGATTGGTTGCCTTTTTATTTTGCTTACTTCTGTTCTTTTTTTCCTTTTTGTACCACAGAGTGGCAAAAACACCAACATCCCCTCCCTCCCCCTGTCATTCAGTATTGGTATGGTGGTCTGGTCTTTGTTAGTTTTTTTTCCCCTTAGGCATGGTGAATGCACTTCTCACCTCTGTTTTTTTTACTGATGTACCAAACAAAAAAAATCCTCAGTACTGGATGGTCTGGTTGTCTCAGTCACTAGTCTGGTCTTTCTTGTCTAGTCATTTTTTTCCCTTAAGCACAAAATGCAACAAGTTCAGTTTGGCTTTTTGCCAACTTCACTTCTCTCAGGCAGATCTTAAGAGCAGGTGCCACAACAAAACCTCAAACATAAAACGTTGTTTGCTTTATTGTCCCTTCTAACCGTTCCCTCTGTAGCAGTACAGTAGAAGTCAGCTAGGTTTCTTTATTGGCACACTGACACAGGCACAGAACATGTTGGTTTGCCAACTTGCCTTCCTATACTTTGCTTGCTCAATTGCCACTGGAGTGCTGTCTGTTGCTGACAGCCTGCAGCAAACTGTGCCCAACTAACAATCTGAATCAGTGCTGCTCACTAATCTCAGTTCAAGTCATACACTGATTCCTTTCCTTCCCTGGCCTTCATTCTGCCCGGCTTCCTCAGCCTTTTGTTTTAGTAGTATTTTTATTTCCCCCTTTATTTCATTCTCCTGCTTATTTTTTTGAGGAAGTATAGAATTATCTTGATCAGAGAGCAGGTCTTCTGCCTGCAGTGCCCGTCCTCGATCTGAGTGATCATCGTCCAATTCTGCCTATCTTGGGTCAACAAAAACATGTTTTTTTTTGTTTTGTTTTTATCCCTTAAGTTCTTTTTCCCCTTTTTCTTTTTTTATTTGCTTACAACAGGTCTCAATTTGTATGAACTACAGCTGGTTACTAGTTTGTAAACTAGATGACCTCATTGATCAAGTCTCCTGGCTCCCCGCCCTTCCCCTCCCCTGGCTCACCATCACGCAGTCACCCTTCTCCTCCCTATAACTCTCTCAACCCACACTGGCCCTCTTCGATTTCCCACCTCCCCAATATTTGCTCCCAAATGTGTCCAGGGCAGAGACTGACAACTCCAAAAATTAAATGCTACCTTTCAGTTAAAATTCGGTTTCCCTTTCCCCGGTGTTCAATGTTCTTGCTGATCGCCGTGCACTCTTCTATGCGGTCAAACTCCAGGTGCACCACCAAGCTAGAGCAACCCCCCCCCTCCACACTTCACTGCTATGGCCAGTAGGTTCCTCCCTTGCATTGTCAGATCACACCATTTGTGGTAGGACCTGATTATCATTCTGTTCTGCCAATCTGTACCTTCGAGGATTCCTTTCTTTCCGGCTGCTCTCTACACTCGCTCCTGATGGTATCGCTCACCCGCCACCCAGTCCTGGCTCACTGATGATGCTCCCACTGCCTGGAAATGCCTGCGACAGTGCCACCTACTGATTCAGCAGCTGCCAGTGTACATGATTCGCACAGAGGACATGGGACTATCTCGGCACATTACTCCCCCTGCTGGCAAAACCACAAATCTGCAGTGAGGTACTTTTTTTTCTCCTCAGGCAGAACTTCTCCTGGACTACTGGGGACATGAAAAATGCTTGTCCCTGCATAAAATCTGATAGCCTGGGATGTCGGGCTATCAGATTTGTCAAACCCTGAAACAGGGGTAACCTTCCAGAAGGATTACAAGGAGAGAAGTACAGGGGGTGAATTGGGGGGGTGGAAGGAGCAAAATAAGAGCAAGGAGGGAGCTGTCACAATGAAGCTTATGCAGGGAAAGATCCACAGGGGTCGGGGGCAGAGGACGAGAACAAGGTGAGGAAACAGAGAAGAGAGAGAGAGTGGGACGTGGCAGTGGAGGGGTAAAGGAAGGAGGGATGAAAAGAGGGTGGGGACTGTGAGCGGGAAAGGGATGAAGGGAGTGCTGTAAGTGGAATAGCACTTACACAAATTACATCTTTAAGCAACATAGGCCAGCCTCCTTGAAGAGGTTAACCTGTTGACCTTGAGCAGTTGGTCTGCTACATTAAAAAAACAAACATTATTCTTGTCTCTCTTGTAAATAGAATCTCAGTCCACAGCAGTAAAACCTCAGTATTGCTGCACACAGAATCTCAGTCCACAGCAGTAAAACATCAGTACTGCTGCACACAGGATCTCAGTCCACAGCAGTAAAACCTCAATACCTCTGTACATAGAATCTCAGTCCACAGCAGTAAAACCTCGGTACTGCTGTACACAGGGGCCTGGATATTCAAACTGCGCCAGGCTGTGGCGCAAGCCTGGGAGCAGCTCAACTAAGTTGCGCAGGGCTGTGGCCTAGGCAATATTCAATGGAGCTGCGCTATGGGCAGCAGCTTTGAATATTGCACCCTGGCCACCCCCACTGTGCATGGCGCAGTGGCACTGTGCCAGCGTAAATGGCCAGAGTGGAGCATGGAGATGCGCTGGTGCAAGTGCCATTGCGCCATGCTCAACACCTGCAATATTCAAAAGGGGACATGCAAATGGGGCCATAATTTATGCAAGGTGCTCAGAGGGCCATTTGCATCTCATTACAGCTCCATTTGCATGCCATTAGCATGCAGGTGCGCCAATCCCCGACATCTTGCGCCTGGTGCCCTGCCAGGCAGCAGCTGTCGGGGACCGACGCTCCCTGCAGCCCGATCATGGACATTCCTGTAATATAACAACAAAAAAGTCCAATATCCCTGGTGGTCCAGTGGACCACACTGAGCCTGATCGTGGGCATCAGTACCACATCAAATACCCCTACTACCCTGGTGGTCTAGTGTACCCCCACCCACCCGCCCACTGAGCCCACGCCCCTCTCCCCACCTGTCAGCTGGCGGGTGGCAGCACCCACCCGCCTGCAGCCTGCCGCCCGCAGACTGACAGCTCGGTAGGGCTGCAGCCCATTGGTTCGTGAGCCAATGGCATGCAACTATACCATACTACTCAGTCGAGATCGTGAATGAAGTCATTCACATATCTGGACTAAATGACTCGGTATGGGCTGCACCCCATTAACTCATGCTGTGAACCAATGGGCGTGCAGCCCTACCGAGCTGTCAGTCAGCGGTGGCGGGCAGCGGTGGGGTGCTACCGCCGGCTGGCGGGGAGGCGGGGAGAGGTGAGGGCTCAGTGGCTGGTGGGGTGGCGGTACACTAGACCACCAGGGTAGTAGTGGTTTTGATGTGGAACTGTGCCAGCGATGAAGCTCAGTGTGTCACTACGCACCAGGATGTGAACTTGAGGAAGTTCACGACAGGGATGCCCACTATGGGGCATGGGCGCCGCCAGGTCGTCAGGAACTCAGGTGGCCACCCACAGGTGGTAGCTGCTGTGTTGTGCCCTGCAATGTGGCAGCTCACCTGTGGGTGGCCATCACTGTTCCTTTTTTCCTGGCGTAACTTTGTGCAGGCGCAGGTAGGGTTGCACATGTATAACTCTGCATCCCAGGCTGAATATTGGGCTGTGCAGCTTATGCATCAGACCGCCCCTCCTGCTGTGCCTGCATACATTAACGATGCGGCCGAGCGCCGGGATTGTACACTTTTTCCCTTTGAATATCGTGCTGGGGCGCATCAGTGGGTTGTGCATGGTGCAACATTGTTGCGCCATGTGCAACCCTTTTGAATACCTGGGCAAGGATCTCAGTCCACAGCAGTAAAACCTCGGTACTACTGTACACAGGATCTTAGTCCATACCAGTGAAACCTCAATACTGCTGTACATAGGATCTCAGTCAACACCAGTAAAACCTCAGTACTGCTGCACACAGAATCTCAGTCCACAGCAGTAAAACCTCAGTACTGCTGTACACAGGACCTTAGTCCACACAGTAAAACCTCAGTACTACTGTACACAGGATCTCAGTCCACACCAGTAAAACCTCAGTACTGCTGTACACAGGATCTCAGTCCACAGCAGTAAAACATCAGTACTACTGCACACAGAATATCAGTCCACACCAGGAAAACATCAGTACTACTGTACACAGGATCTTAGTCCATACCAGTGAAACCTCAATACTGCTGTACACAGGATCTCAGTCTACAGCAGTAAAACCTCAGTACTACTGTACACAGGATCTTAGTACACACCAGTAAAACCTCAGTACTTCTGTACACAGGATCTTAGTCCACACCAGTAAAACCTCAGTACTTCTGTAAACAGAATCTCAGTCCACACCAGTAAAACCTCAGTACTGCTGTACACAGGATCTCAGTCCACACCAGTAAAACCTCAGTACTACTGTACACAGGATCTTAGTCCATACCAGTAAAACCTCAGTACTGGTGTACACAGGATCTCAGTCCACAGCAGTAAAACCTCAGTACTACTGTAGACAGGATCTTAGTCCATACCAGTGAAACCTCAATACTGCTGTACACAGAATCTCAGTCCACACCAGTAAAACCTCAGTACTGCTGCACACAGAAACTCAGTCCACAGCAGTAAAACATCAGTACTGCTGTACACAGGACCTTAGTCCACACCAGTATAACCTCAGTACTGGTGAACACAGGATCTCAGTCCACAGCAGTAAAACATCAGTACTGCTGCACACAGAATCTCAGTCCACAGCAGTAAAACCTCAGTACTGCTGCACACAGAATCTCAGACCACAGCAGTAAAACCTCAGTATTACTGTACACAGGATCTCAGTCCACACCAGTAAAACCCCAGTACTGCTGCACACAGAATCTCAGTCCATAGCAGTAAAACCTCAGTACTACTGTACACAGGATCTCAATCCACAGCAGAAAAACATCAGTACTACTGTACACAGGATCTTAGTCCACACTAGTAAAACCTCAGTACTACTGTACACATGGATCTTAGTCCATGCCAGTAAAACCTCAGCACTACTGTACACAGGATCTCAGTCCACAGTAGTAAAACCTCAGTACAGCTGCACACAGAATCTCAGTCCACAGCAGTAAAACCTCAGTACTGCTGCACACAGAATCTCAGTCCACAGCAGTAAAATCTCAGTATTACTGTACACAGGATCTCAGTCCACACCAGTAAAACCTCAGTACTTCTATACACAGAATCTATTTAAGTCCACACCAGTAAAACCTCAGTACTGCAGAACACAGGATCTCAGTCTACACAAGTAAAACTTCAGTACTGCTGTTCACAGGATCTCAGTCCACAGCAGTAAAAAATCAATACTACTGTACACAGGATCTCAGTCCACACCAGTAAAACCTCAGTACTTCTGTACACAGAATCTCAGTCCACAGCAGTAAAACCTCAGTACTGGTGTACACAGGATCTCAGTCCACACAAGTAAAAGCTCAGTACTGCTGATCACAGGATCTCAGTCCACACCAGTAAAACCTCAGTACTGCTGTACAGAGGATCTCAGTCCACAGCAGTAAAACCTCAGTACTGGTGTACACAGGATATCAGTCCACACAAGTAAAACCTCAGTACTGCTGTTCACAGGATCTCAGTCCACACTAGTAAAACATCAATACTACTGCACACAATCTCAGTCCACACCAGTAAAACCTCAGTACTTCTGTACACAGAATCTCAGTCCACACCCGTAAAACCTCAGTACTGGTGTACACAGGTTCTCAGTCCACAGCAGTAAAACATCAGTACTACTGTACACAGGATCTTAGTCCACACCAGTAAAACCTCAGTACTGCTGTACACAGGATCTTAGTCCACACCAGTAAAACATCAAAACTACTGTACACAGGATCTTAGTCCACACCAGTAAAACCTTAGTACTTCTGTACACAGGATCTCAGTCCACACCAGTAAAACTTCAGTACTACTGTACACAGGATCTCAGTCCACACCAGTAAAACATCAGTACTAGTGTACACAGGATCTCAGTCCACAGCAGTAAAACATCAGTACTACTATACACAGGATCTTAGTCCACACCAGTAAAACCTCAGTACTGGTGTGCACAGGATCTCAGTCCACAGCACTAAAACCTCGGTACTGCTGCACACAGAATCTCAGTTCACAGCAGTAAAACCTCAGTATTACTCTACACAGGATCTCAGTCCACACCAGAAAAACCTCAGTACTTCTGTACACAGAATCTATTTCAGTCCACAACAGTAAAACCTCAGTACTGCTGTACACAGGATCTCAGTCCATACCAGTAAATCCTCAGTACTGCTGAACACAGGATCTCAGTCCACACCAGTAAAACCTCAGTACTGCTGTTCACAGGATCTCAGTCCAGCAGTAAAACTTCAATACTACTGTACACAGGATCTCAGTCCACACCAGTGAAACCTCAGTACTTCTGCACACAGAATCTCAGACCACAGCAGTAAAACTTCAGTACTGGTGTACACAGGATCTCAGTCCACACAAGTAAAACCTCAGTACTGCTGTTCACAGGATCTCAGTCCACACCAGTAAAACATCAATACTACTGTACACAGGATCTCAGTCCACACCAGTAAAATTTCAGTACTTCTGTACACTGAATCTCAGTCCACACCAGTAAAACCTCAGTACTGCTGTACACAGGATCTCAGTCCACAGCAGTAAAACATCAGTACTACTGCACACAGAATCTCAGTCCACACCAGTAAAACATCAGTACTACTGTACACAGGATCTTAGTCCATACCAGTGAAACCTCAATACTGCTGTACACAGGATCTCAGTCTACAGCAGTAAAACCTCAGTACTACTGTACACAGGATCTTAGTCCACACCAGTAAAACCTCAGTACTTCTGTACACAGGATTTTAGTCCACACCAGTAAAACCTCAGTACTTCTGTACACAGAATCTCAGTCCACACCAGTAAAACCTCAGTACTGCTGTACACAGGATCTCAGTCAACACCAGTAAAACCTCAGTGCTACTGTACACAGGATCTTAGTCCACAGCAGTAAAACCTCAGTACTACTGTAGACAGAATCTTAGTGCATACCAGTGAAACCTCAATACTGGTGTACACAGAATCTCAGTCCACACCAGTAAAACCTCAGTATAGCTGAACACAGAATCTCAGTCCACAGCAGTAAAACCTCAGTACTGCTGCACACAGAATCTCAGTCCACAGCAGTAAAATCTCAGTATTACTGTACACAGCATCTCAGTCCTCACCAGTAAAACCTCAGTACTTCTATACACAGAATCTATTTAAGTCCACACCAGTAAAACCTCAGTACTGCAGAACACAGGATCTCAGTCTACACAAGTAAAACTTCAGTACTGCTGTTCACAGGATCTCAGTCCACAGCAGTAAAAAATCAATACTACTGTACACAGGATCTCAGTCCACACCAGTAAAACCTCAGTACTTCTGTACACAGAATCTCAGTCCACAGCAGTAAAACCTCAGTACTGGTGTACACAGGATCTCAGTCCACACAAGTAAAACCTCAGTACTGCTGATCACAGGATCTCAGTCCACACCAGTAAAACCTCAGTACTGCTGTACACAGGATCTCAGTCCACAGCAGTAAAACCTCAGTACTGGTGTACACAGGATATCAGTCCACACAAGTAAAACCTCAGTACTGCTGTTCACAGGATCTCAGTCCACACTAGTAAAACATCAATACTACTGCACACAATCTCAGTCCACACCAGTAAAACCTCAGTACTTCTGTACACAGAATCTCAGTCCACACCTGTAAAACCTCAGTACTGGTGTACACAGGATCTCAGTCCACAGCAGTAAAACATCAGTACTACTGTACACAGGATCTTAGTCCACACCAGTAAAACCTCAGTACTGCTGTACACAGGATCTTAGTCCACACCAGTAAAACATCAAAACTACTGTACACAGGATCTTAGTCCACACCAGTAAAACCTTAGTACTTCTGTACACAGGATCTCAGTCCACACCAGTAAAACTTCAGTACTACTGTACACAGGATCTCAGTCCACACCAGTAAAACATCAGTACTAGTGTACACAGGATCTCAGTCCACAGCAGTAAAACATCAGTACTACTATACACAGGATCTTAGTCCACACCAGTAAAACCTCAGTACTGGTGTGCACAGGATCTCAGTCCAGAGCACTAAAACCTCGGTACAGCTGCACACAGAATCTCAGTTCACAGCAGTAAAACCTCAGTATTACTCTACACGGATCTCAGTCCACACCAGAAAAACCTCAGTATTTCTGTACACAGAATCTATTTCAGTCCACAACAGTAAAACCTCAGTACTGCTGTACACAGGATCTCAGTCCATACCAGTAAATCCTCAGTACTGCTGAACACAGGATCTCAGTCCACACCAGTAAAACCTCAGTACTGCTGTTCACAGGATCTCGGTCCAGCAGTAAAATCTAATACTACTGTACAGGGATCTCAGTCCACACCAGTGAAACCTCAGTACTTCTGCACACAGAATCTCAGTCCACAGCAGTAAAACTTCAGTACTGGTGTACACAGGATCTCAGTCCACACAAGTAAAACCTCAGTACTGCTGTTCACAGGATCTCAGTCCACACAAGTAAAACATCAATACTACTGTACACAGGATCTCAGTCCACACCAGTAAAACTTCAGTACTTCTGTACACAGAATCTCAGTCCACACCAGTAAAACCTCAGTACTGCTGTACACAGGATCTCAGTCCACAGCAGTAAAACATCAGTACTACTGCACACAGAATCTCAGTCCACACCAGTAAAACATCAGTACTACTGTAGACAGGATCTTAGTCCATACCAGTGAAACCTCAATACTGCTGTACACAGGATCTCAGTCTACAGCAGTAAAACCTCAGTACTACTGTACACAGGATCTCATTCCACACCAGTAAAACATCAGTACTAGTGTACACAGGATCTCAGTCCACAGCAGTAAAACATCAGTACTACTATACACAGGATCTTAGTCCACACCAGTAAAACCTCAGTACTGGTGTTCACAGGATCTCAGTCCAGAGCACTAAAACCTCGGTACAGCTGCACACAGAATCTCAGTTCACAGCAGTAAAACCTCAGTATTACTCTAACAGGATCTCAGTCCACACCAGAAAAACCTCAGTACTTTACCAGCACAGAATCTATTTCAGTCCACAACGGTAAAACCTCAGTACTGCTGTACACAGGATCTCTGTCCACACCAGTAAAACCTCAGTACTGCTGAACACAGGATCTCAGTCCACACCAGTAAAACCTCAGTACTGCTGTTCACAGGATCTCAGTCCAGCAGTAAAACTTCAATACTACTGTACACAGGATCTCAGTCCACACCAGTGAAACCTCAGTACTTCTGCACACAGAATCTCAGTCCACAGCAGTAAAACTTCAGTACTGGTGTACACAGGATCTCAGTCCACACAAGTAAAACCTCAGTACTGCTGTTCACAGGATCTCAGTCCACACCAGTAAAACATCAATACTACTGTACACAGGATCTCAGTCCACACCAGTAAAATGTCAGTACTTCTGTACTTAGAATCTCAGTCCACACCAGTAAAACCTCAGTACTGCTGTACACAGGATCTCAGTCCACAGCAGTAAAACATCAGTACTACTGCACACAGAATCTCAGTCCACACCAGGAAAACATCAGTACTACTGTACACAGGGTCTTAGTCCATACCAGTGAAACCTCAATACTGCTGTACACAGGATCTCAGTCTACAGCAGTAAAACCTCAGTACTACTGTACACAGGATCTTAGTCCACACCAGTAAAACCTCAGTACTTCTGTACACAGGATTTTAGTCCACACCAGTAAAACCTCAGTACTTCTGTACACAAAATCTCAGTCCACACCAGTAAAACCTCAGTACTGCTGTACACAGGATCTCAGTCAACACCAGTAAAACCTCAGTACTACTGTACACAGGATCTTAGTCCACTGCAGTAAAACCTCAGTACTACTGTAGACAGGATCTTAGTGCATACCAGTGAAACCTCAATACTGGTGTACACAAAATCTCAGTCCACACCAGTAAGACCTCAGTACTGCTGCACACAGAAACTCAGTCCACAGCAGTAAAACATCAGTACTGCTGTACACAGGACCGTAGTCCACACCAGTATAACCTCAGTAGTGGTGTACACAGGATCTCAGTCCACAGCAGTAAAACATCAGTACTGCTGCACACAGAATCTCAGTCCACAGCAGTAAAACTCCAGTACTGCTGCACACAGAATCTCAGTCCATAGCAGTAAGACCTCAATACTACTGTACACAGGATCTCAATCCACAGCAGAAAAACATAAGTACTACTGTACACAGGATCTTAGTCCACACTCGTAAAACCTCAGTACAACTGTACACATGGATCTTAGTCCATGCCAGTAAAACCTCAGCCCTACTGTACACAGGATCTCAGTCCACAGCAGTAAAACATCAGTACTACTGCACACAGAATCTCAGTCCACACCAGTAAAACATCAGTACTACTGTACACAGGATCTTAGTCCATACCAGTGAAACCTCAATACTGCTGTACACAGGATCTCAGTCTACAGCAGTAAAACCTCAGTACTACTGTACACAGGATCTCAGTCCACACCAGTAAAACATCAATACTAGTGTACAGAGGATCTCAGTCCACAGCAGTAAAACATATGTACTACTATACACAGGATCTTAGTCCACACCAGTAAAACCTCAGTACTGGTGTGCACAGGATCTCATTCCAGAGCACTAAAACCTCGGTACAGCTGCACACAGAATCTCAGTTCACAGCAGTAAAACCTCAGTATTACTCTACATAGGATCTCAGTCCACACCAGTAAAACCTCAGTACTTCTGTACACAGAATCTATTTCAGTCCACAACAGTAAAACCTCAGTACTGCTGTACACAGGATCTCAGTCCATACCAGTAAATCCTCAGTACTGCTGAACACAGGATCTCAGTCCAGCAGTAAAACTTCAATACTACTGTACACAGGATCTCAGTCCACACCAGTGAAACCTCAGTACTTCAGCACACAGAATTCAGACCACAGCAGTAAAACTTCTAGTACTGGTGCACACATCCAGTCCACAAGTAAAACCTCAGTACTGCTGTTTACAGGAATCTCAGTCCACACCAGTAAAACATCAATACTACTGTACACAGGATCTAAGTCCACACCAGTAAAATTTCAGTCCTTCTGTACACTGAATCTCAGTCCACACCAGTAAAACCTCAGCACTGCCGTACACAGGATCTCAGTTCACAGCAGTAAAACATCAGTACTACTGCATACAGAATCTCAGTCCACACCAGTAAAACATCAGTACTACTGTGCACAGGATCTTAGTCCATACCAGTGAAACCTCAATACTGCTGTACACAGGATCTCAGTCTACAGCAGTAAAACCTCAGTACTACTGTACACAGGATCTTAGTCCACACCAGTAAAACCTCAGTACTTCTGTACACAGGATTTTAGTCCACACCAGTAAAACCTCAGTACTTCTGTACACAGAATCTCAGTCCACACCAGTAAAACCTCAGTACTGCTGTACACAGGATCTCAGTCAACACCAGTAAAACCTCAGTACTACTGTACACAGGATCTTAGTCCACAGCAGTAAAACCTCAGTACTACTGTAGACAGGATCTTAGTGCACCAGTGAGAACCTCAATACTGGTATGCACAGAATCTCAGTCCACACCAGTAAAACCTCAGTACTTTCTGCACAAAACTCAGTCCAGCATGAAACATCAGTACTGCTGTACACAGGACCTTAGTCCACACCAGTATAACCTCAGTAGTGGTGTACACAGGATCTCAGTCCACAGCAGTAAAACATCAGTACTGCTGCACACAGAATCTCAGTCCACAGCAGTTAAACTCCAGTACTGCTGCACACAGAATCTCAGTCCATAGCAGTAAGACCTCAGTACTACTGTACACAGGATCTCAATCCACAGCAGAAAAACATCAGAACTACTGTACACAGGATCTTAGTCCACACTCGTAAAACCTCAGTACAACTGTACACATGGATCTTAGTCCATGCCAGTAAAACCTCAGCACTACTGTACACAGGATCTCAGTACACAGCAGTAAAACCTCAGTACTGCTGCACACAGAATCTCAGACCACAGCAGTAAAACCTAAGAATTACTGTATACATGATCTCAGTCCACACCAGGAAAACCCCAGTAGTGCTGCACACAGAATCTCAGTCCATAGCAGTAAAACCTCAGTACTACTGTACACAGGATCTCAATCCACAGCAGAAAACATCATAGTACTACCAACACACAGGATCTTAGTCACACTACAAAACCTCAGTACTACTGTACACATGGATCTTAGACCATGCCAGTAAAACCTCAGCACTACTGTACACCTATCTCAGTCCACAGTAGTAAAACCTCAGTACAGCTGAACATAGAGATCTCAGTCCACAGCAGTAAAACCTCAGTACTGCTGCACACAAATCTCAGTCCACCAGCAGTAAAATCTCAGTATTACTGACAGCATCTCAGTCCACACCAGAAAAAACCTCAGTACTTCTATACACAGAATCTATTTAAGTGCACCAGTAAAACCTCAGTACTGCAGAACACAGGATCTCGGTCTACACAAGTAAAACTTCAGTACACCCACTTGTTCCACAGGATCTCAGTCCCACCACAGCAGTAAGAAATCAATACTTACCTTTTGGGATCTCTGTCCCACACCAGTAAAACCTCAGTACTTCTCAGCCACACAGAATCAGTACAGCAGTAAACCTCCAGTACTGGTGTACAGGATCTCAGTCCACACAAGTAAACCTCAGTACTGCTGATCACAGGATCTCAGTCCACACCAGTAAAACATCAGTACTGCTGTACACAGGATCTCAGTCCACAGCAGTAAAACCTCAGTACTGGTGTACACAGGATATGAGTCCACACAATTAAACCTCAGTACTGCTGTTCACAGGATCTCAGTCCACACCAGTAAAACATCAGTACTAGTGTACACAGGATCTCAGTCCACAGCAGTAAAACATCAGTACTACTATACACAGGATCTTAGTCCACACCAGTAAAACCTCAGTACTGGTGTGCACAGGATCTCAGTCCAGAGCACTAAAACCTCGGTACGGCTGCAGACAGAATCTCAGTTCACAGCAGTAAAACCTCAGTATTACTCTACACAGGATCTCAGTCCACACCAGTAAAACCTCAGTACTTCTGTACAGAATCTATTTCAGTCCACAACAGTAAAACCTCAGTACTGCTGTACACAGGATCTCAGTCCATACCAGTAAAACCTCAGTACTGCTGAACACAGGATCTCAGTCCACACCAGTAAAACCTCAGTACTGCTGTTCACAGGATCTCAGTCCAGCAGTAAAACTTCAATACTACTGTACAGGATCTCAGTCCACACCAGAAACCTCACAGTACTGACACACAGAATCTCAGACCACAGCAGTAAAACTTCAGTACTGGTTTACACAGATCCAGTCCACACAAGTGAACTCAGTACTGTTGTTCACAGGATCTCAGTCCACACCAGTAAAACATCAATGACTACTGTACACAGGATCTCAGTCCTCACAGTAAAAGATTTCAGTACTTCTGTAAGACTCAGTCCACACCAGTAAACTCAGTACTGCTGTACACAGGGATCTCAGTCCACAGCAGTAAACATCAGTACTACTGCACACAGAATTCAGTCCGGTCAATCTTCAGAAAACATCAGTACTACTGTACACAGGATCTTAGTCCATACCAAGTGAAACCTCAATGCTGCAGGACACAGGATCTCAGTCTACAGCAGTAAAACCTCAAGTACTACTGTGCACAGGATCTCAGTCACCATGAAAACATCAGTACTAGTGTACACAGGATCTCAGTCCACAGCAGTTAAACATCAGTACTACTGCACTGGATCTTAGTCCACAGTAAACCTCAGTACTGGCGTGCACAGGATCTCAGTCCAGAGCACTAAAACCTCGGTACAGCTGCACACAGAATCTCAGTTCACAGCAGAAAAACCTCAGTATTACTCACACAGGATCTCAGTCCACACACAGAAAAACCTCAGTAGCTTCTGTACACAGAATCTATTTCAGTCCACAACAGTAAAACCTCAGTACTGCCAACACAGGATCTCAATTACATAAATCCTCAATACTGCTGAACACAGATCTCCAACCACACCAGTAAAACCTCAGTACTGCTGTTCACAGGATCTCAGTCAGCAGTAAAAACAATACTACTGTACAGGATCTCAGTCCACACAGTGAAACCTCAGTACTTCTGCACACAGAATCTCAAACCACAGCAGTGACTTCGGTTCTAGTGGACAGCATCTCAGTACACAAGTAAAACCTCAGTACTGCACCACGGATCTCAGTCCACACACAGTAAAACATCAAAACTACTGTACAAGTCTCAGTCACACCAGTAAGTTCAGTACTTCTGTACACTGAAATGTACGGTGTGGGCTGCACGCCCATTGGCTGTAGCTCTGCACCACTGGGCGGCAGTCCCACCGCGACAGTCAGTCGGGCGGGCGGCGGGCGGCAGGCGGTGGATGCTGTCGCCCGCCGGGCTGCGGGGGAGCGGGTGAGGGGCTTGGTGGGGTGGGGACATTAGACACCAGGGAGATGTTTGGGGGTTCTGCTGTGACATTCTGCCCGCGATCGGGCTTTACGGTCCACTGGACCACCAGGGAGTTATTCGCTGGGGGAGGGTTACATTCTGCCCGCGATCGGGCACTGGGGCGACAGGTTCTGCCCACGATCGGGCTGGTGATGTTGGGGCGACATGTATGTGTTCTACCCGCGATCGGGCTGTGGAGGTGTGGGGGCATGTAACTGTGATGCCCGCGATCTGGTTGCAGGTAAGGCCGGTCCTCGACGGCTGCTGCCTGGCAGGGTGGCCAGCAGGAGCAGGTCCCCGGGATCGCGACGACATGCAAATGGTACGCAAATGGGGCCATAAAGAGATGCAAATGGCCCCCCGGCGCCTTGCATAAATTATGGCCCCATTTGCATGTCACCTTTGAATATCGGAAATTTGATGGCGCAATGGTACTTGCGCCCACCGCAAGTTGAATGCTCAATCCTGGCAACTTGCGAAGGTAGAGAGTTCCACCGCGCTTACGCGCATAGTGTTGGTCAAGGGTTACTCAAAGGAGTTGCTCAACAGCACAACTCCTTTGAATATCACCCCGGCCACACCCCTGCGCAACTATTTTGAGCAGCGCAGGGTCTTGCGCCTCAGACTGGCGCAGTTTGAATATCTGGGCCCGGATCTCAGTCCACACCAGTAAAACCTCAGTACTTCTATTCATAGAATCTATTTAAGTCCACACCAGTAAAACCTCATTACTGCTGAACACAGGATCTCAGTCCACAGCAGTAAAACCTCTGTACTACTGTACACAGGATCTCAGTCCATAGCTGTAAAATATCAGTACTACTGTACACAGGATCTTAGTCCATACCAGTAAAACCTCAGAACTACTGTACACAGGATCTCAGTCCACCGCAGTAAAACCTCAGTAGTGCTGTACACAGAATCTCAGTCCACAGCAGTAAAATCTCAGTATTACTGTTCACAGGATCTCAGTCCACACCAGTAAAACCTCAGTTCTTCTGTACACAGAATATATTTCAGTCCACACCGGTAAAACCTCAGTACTGCTGAACACAGGCTCTCCGTCCACACCAGTAAAACCTCAGTACTGCTGTACACAGGATCTCAGTCCACACCAGTAAAACCTCAGTACTACTGTACACAGGATCTTAGTCCACACCTGTAAAAGCTCAGTACTGCTGTACACAGGATCTCAGTCCACAGCAGTAAAACATCAGTACTACTGTACACAGGATCTCAGTCCACACCAGTAAAACCTCAGTACTTCTGTACACAGGATCTCAGTCCACACCAGTAAAACCTCAGTACTACTGTACACAGGATCTCAGTTCACATGAGTAAAACCTCAGTACTGCTGTACACAGGATCTTAGTCCACACCAGTAAAACCTCAGTACTTCTGTACATAGAATATCAGTACACACCAGTAAAACCTCAGTTCTGCTGTACACAGGATCTCAGTCCACACCAGTAAAACCTCAGTACTTCTGTACACAGAATCTCAGTCCACACCAGTAAAACCTCAATACTGCTGTACACAGGATCTCAGTCCATGCCAGTAAAACCTCAGTACTGCTGAACACAGGATCTCAGTCCACACAAGTAAAACCTCAGCACTGCTGTTCACAGGATCTCAGTCCACACCAGTGAAACATCAATACTACTGTACACAGGATCTCAGTCCACACCAGTAAAACATCAGTACTGCTGCACACAGGATCTTAGTCCACACCAGTAAAACCTCAGTACTGGTGTACCCAGGATCTCAGTCCACAGCAGTAAAACATCAGTACTGCTGCACACAGAATCTCAGTCCACAGCTGTAAACCCTCAGTATTACTGTACAAGGGATCTCAGTCCACACCAGTAAAACCTCAGTATTACTGTACAAGGGATCTCAGTCCACACCAGTAAAACCTCAGTACTGCTGATCACATGATCTCAGTCCACACCAGTAAAACCTCAGTACTGCTGTACACAGGATCTCAGTCCACACCAGTAAAACCTCAGTACTTCTATTCACAGAATCTATTTAAGTCCACACCAGTAAAACCTCATTACTGCTGAACACAGGATCTCAGTCCACAGCAGTAAAACCTCAGTACTACTGTACACAGGATCTCAGTCCACAGCTGTAAAACATCAGTACTACTGTACACAGGATCTTAGTCCATACCAGTAAAACCTCAGAACTACTGTACACAGGATCTCAGTCCACTGCAGTAAAACCTCAGTAGTGCTGTACACAGAATCTCAGTCCACAGCAGTAAAATCTCAGTATTACTGTACACAGGATCTCAGTCCACACCAGTAAAACCTCAGTTCTTCTGTACACAGAATCTATTTCAGTCCACACCGGTAAAACCTCAGTACTGCTGAACACAGGCTCTCCGTCCACACAAGTAAAACCTCAGTACTGCTGTTCACAGGATCTCAGTTCACAGCAGTAAAACTTCAGTACTACTGTACACAGGATCTTAGTCCACACCAGTAAAACCTCAGTACTGCTGTACACATGGTCTTAGTCTACAGTAGTAAAACATCAGTACTACTGTACACAGGATCTCAGTCCACACCAGTTAAACGTCTGTATTGCTGTACACAGGATCTCAGTCCACACTAGTCAAACCTCAGTACTGGTGTACACAGGATCTCAGTCCACACTAGTAAAACATCAGTACTGCTGCACACAGTATCTCAGTCCACACCAGTAAAACCTCAGTACTGTTGTACACAGGATCTCAGTCCATACTATTAAAACATCAGTACTGCTGCACACAGGATCTTAGTCCACACCAGTAAAACCTCAGTACTGATGTTCACAGGATCTCAGTCCACACCAGTAAAATATCGGTACTACTGCACACAGGATCTTAGTCCACACCAGTAAAACCTCAGTACTGGTGTACACAGGATCTCAGTCCACACCAGTAAAACATCAATACTGCTGCACACAGGATCTCAGTCCACTCCAGTAAAACACCAGTACTTCTGTACACAGGATCTTAGTCCACACCAGTAAAACATCAATACTGGTGCACACAGGCTCATAGTCCACACCAGTAAAACATCAGTACTTCTGTACACAGGTTCTCAGTCCACACCAGTAAAACCTCAGTACTGGTGTACACAGGATCTCAGTCCACACCAGTAAAACATCAGTACTGCTGTACAGAGGATCTTAGTCCACACCATTAAAACCTCAGTTCTGGTGTACACAGGATCTGAGTCCACAGCAGTAAAACATCAGTACTGCTGCACCCAGGATCTTAGTCCACACCAGTAAAACCTCAGTACTGGTGTACACAGGATCTCAGTCCACAGCAGTAAAACCTCAGTAGTGCTGTATACAGGATCTCAGTCCACTCCAGTAAAACCTCAGTACTGCTGTACACAGGATCTCAGTCCACAGCAGTAAAAACTCAGTACTACTGTACACAGGATCTTAGTCCTCACCAATAAAACCTCAGTACTGGTGTACACAGGATCTCAGTCCACAGCAGTAAAACATCAGTACTTCTGCACACAGGATCTTAGTCCACACCAGTAAAACCTCAGTACTACTGTACACAGGATCTCAGTCCACACCAGTAAAACCTCAGTACTGCTGCACACAGGATCTTAGTCCACACCAGTAAAACCTCAGTACTACTGTACACAAGATCTTAGTCCACACCTGTAAAACCTCAGTACTGCTGTACACAGGATCTCAGTCCACAGCAGTAAAACATCAGTACTTCTGTACACAGGATCTCAGTCCACACCAGTAAAACCTCAGTACTACTGTACACAGGATCTCAGTCCACATGAGTAAAACCTCAGTACTGCTGTACACAGGATCTTAGTCCACACCAGTAAAACCTCAGTACTTCTGTACATAGAATATCAGTACACACCAGTAAAACCTCAGTACTGCTGTACACAGGATCTCAGTCCACAGCAGTAAAACCTCAGTACTTCTGTACACAGAATCTCAGTCCACACCAGTAAAACCTCAATACTGCTGTACACAGGATCTCAGTCCATGCCAGTAAAACCTCAGTACTGCTGAACACAGGATCTCAGTCCACACAAGTAAAACCTCAGCCCTGCTGTTCACAGGATCTCAGTCCACACCAGTGAAACATCAATACTACTGTACACAGGATCTCAGTCCACACCAGTAAAACTGCAGTACTTCTGTAAACAGAATCTCAGTCCACACCAGTAAAACATCAGTACTGGTGTACACAGGATCTCAGTCCACAGCAGTAAAACATCAGTACTGCTGTACACAGTATCTTAGTCCACACCAGTAAAACTTCAGTACTGGTGTACACAGGATCTCAGTCCACACCAGTAAAACATCAGTACTGCTGCACACAGGATCTTAGTCCACACCAGTAAAACCTCAGTACTGGTGTACCCAGGATCTCAGTCCACAGCAGTAAAACATCAGTACTGCTGCACACAGAATCTCAGTCCACAGCTGTAAAACCTCAGTATTACTGTACAAGGGATCACAGTCCACACCAGTAAAACCTCAGTATTACTGTACAAGGGATCTCAGTCCACACCAGTAAAACCTCAGTACTGCTGATCACAGGATCTCAGTCCACAACAGTAAAACCTCAGTACTGCTGTATACAGGATCTCAGTCCACACCAGTAAAACCTCAGTACTTCTATTCACAGAATCTATTTAAGTCCACACCAGTAAAACCTCATTACTGCTGAACACAGGATCTCAGTCCACAGCAGTAAAACCTCAGTACTACTGCACACAGGATCTCAGTCCACAGCAGTAAAACATCAGTACTACTGTACACAGGATCTTAGTCCATACCAGTAAAACCTCAGAACTACTGTACACAGGATCTCAGTCCACCGCAGTAAAACCTCAGTAGTGCTGTACACAGAATCTCAGTCCACAGCAGTAAAATCTCAGTATTACTGTACACAGGATCTCAGTTCACGCCAGTAAAACCTCAGTTCTTCTGTACACAGAATCTATTTCAGTCCACCCTGTAAACCTCAGTACTGCTGAACACAGGATCTCCGTCCACACAAGTAAAACCTCAGTACTGCTGTTCACAGGATCTCAGTACACAGCAGTAAAACTTCAGTACTACTGTACACAGGATCTTAGTCCACACCAGTAAAACCTCAGTACTGCTGTACACAGGATCTTAGTCCACAGCAGTAAAACAACAGTACTACTGTACACTGGATCTCAGTCCACACCAGTTAAACGTCTGTATTGCTGTACACAGGATCTCAGTCCACACCAGTCAAACCTCAGTACTGGTGTACATAGGATCTCAGTCCACACTAGTAAAACATCAGTACTGCTGCACACAGTATCTCAGTCCACACCAGTAAAACCTCAGTACTGGTGTACACAGGATCTCAGTCCTCAGTAGTAAAACATCAGTACTGCTGCACACAGGATCTTAGTCCACACCAGTAAAACCTCAGTACTGATGTTCACAGGATCTCAGTCCACACCAGTAAAATATCGGTACTACTGCACACAGGATCTTAGTCCACACCAGTAAAACCTCAGTACTGGTGTACACAGGATCTCAGTCCACACCAGTAAAACATCAATACTACTGCACACAGGATCTCAGTCCACTCCAGTAAAACATCAGTACTTCTGTACACAGAATCTTAGTCCACACCAGTAAAACATCAGTACTGGTGTACTCAGGCTCTTAGTCCACACCAGTAAAACATCAGTACTTCTGTACACAGGATCTCAGTCCACACCAGTAAAGCCTCAGTACTGGTGTACACAGGATCTCAGTCCACACCAGTAAAACATCAGTACTGCTGTACAGAGGATCTTAGTCCACACCATTAAAACCTCAGTTCTGGTGTACACAGGATCTGAGTCCACAGCAGTAAAAACTCAGTACTACTGTACACAGGATCTTAGTCCACACCAATAAAACCTCAGTACTGGTGTACACAGGATCTCAGTCCACAGCAGTAAAACATCAGTACTTCTGCACACAGGATCTTAGTCCACACCAGTAAAACCTCAGTACTACTGTACACAGGATCTCAGTCCACACCAGTAAAACCTCAGTACTGCTGCACACAGGATCTTAGTCCACACCAGTAAAACCTCAGTACTACTGTACACAGGATCTTAGTCCACACAGTAAAACCTCAGTACTGCTGTACACAGGATCTCAGTCCACAGCAGTAAAACATCAGTACTGCTGTACACAGGATCTCAGTCCACACCAGTAAAACCTCAGTACTACTGTACACAGGATCTCAGTCCACATGAGTAAAACCTCAGTACTGCTGTACACAGGATCTTAGTCCACACCAGTAAAACCTCAGTACTTCTGTACATAGAATATCAGTACACACCAGTAAAACCTCAGTACTGCTGTGCACAGGATCTCAGTCCACAGCAGTAAAACCTCAGTACTTCTGTACACAGAATCTCAGTCCACACCAGTAAAACCTCAATACTGCTGTACACAGGATCTCAGTCCATGCCAGTAAAACCTCAGTACTGCTGAACACAGGATCTCAGTCCACACAAGTAAAACCTCAGCCCTGCTGTTCACAGGATCTCAGTCCACACCAGTGAAACATCAATACTACTATACACAGGATCTCAGTCCACACCAGTAAAACTGCAGTACTGTGTAAACAGAATCTCAGTCCACACCAGTAAAACATCAGTACTGGTGTACACAGGATCTCAGTCCACAGCAGTAAAACATCAGTACTGCTGTACACAGTATCTTAGTCCACACCAGTAAAACCTCAGTACTGGTGTACACAGGATCTCAGTCCACACCAGTAAAACATCAGTACTGCTGCACACAGGATCTTAGTCCACACCAGTAAAACCTCAGTACTGGTGTACCCAGGATCTCAGTCCACAGCAGTAAAACATCAGTACTGCTGCACACAGAATCTCAGTCCACAGCTGTAAAACTTCAGTATTACTGTACAAGGGATCTCAGTCCACACCAGTAAAACCTCAGTATTACTGTACAAGGGATCTCAGACCACACCAGTAAAACCTCAGTACTGCTGATCACAGGATCTCAGTCCACACCAGTAAAACCTCAGTACTTCTATTCACAGAATCTATTTAAGTCCACACCAGTAAAACCTCATTACTGCTGAACACAGGATCTCAGTCCACAGCAGTAAAACCTCAGTACTACTGTACACAGGATCTCAGTCCACAGCAGTAAAACATCAGTACTACTGTACACAGGATCTTAGTCCACTCAGTAAAACCTCAGAACTACTGTACACAGGATCTCAGTCCACTGCAGTAAAACCTCAGTAGTGCTGTACACAGAATCTCAGTCCACAGCAGTAAAATCTCAGTATTACTGTACACAGGATCTCAGTCCACACCAGTAAAACCTCAGTTCTTCTGTACACAGAATCTATTTCAGTCCACACTGGTAAAACCTCAGTACTGCTGAACACAGGATCTCCAGTCCACACAAGTAAAACCTCAGTACTGCTGTTCACAGGATCTCAGTACACAGCAGTAAAACTTCAGTACTACTGTACACAGGATCTTAGTCCACACCAGTAAAACCTCAGTACTGCTGTACACAGGATCTTAGTCCACAGCAGTAAAACATCAGTACTACTGTACACTGGATCTCAGTCCACACCAGTTAAACGTCTGTATTGCTGTACACAGGATCTCAGTCCACACCAGTCAAACCTCAGTACTGGTGTGTACATTGATCTCAGTCCACACTAGTAAAACATCAGTACTGCTGCACACAGTATCTCAGTCCACACCAGTAATAACCTCAGTACTGGTGTACACAGGATCTCAGTCCCACACCAGTAAAACATCAGTACTGCTGCACACAGGATCTTAGTCCACACCAGTAAAACTCAGTACTGGTGTACACAGGATCTCAGTCCACACCAGTAAAACATCAATACTACTGCACACAGGATCTTAGTCCACACCAGTAAAACATCAGTACTTCTGTACACAGGATCTCAGTCCACACCAGTAAAACATCAGTACTGGTGTACACAGGATCTAGTCCACACCAGTAAAACATCAGTACTTCTGTACACAGGATCTCAGTCCACACCAGTAAACCTCAGTACTGGTGTACACAGGATCTCAGTCCACACCAGTAAAACCTCAGTACTGCTGTACAGAGGATCTTAGTCCACACCAGTAAAACATCAGTTCTGGTGTACACAGGATCTGAGTCCACAGCAGTAAAACATCAGTACTGCTGCACCCAGGATCTTAGTCCACACCAGTAAAACATCAGTACTGGTGTACACAGGATCTCAGTCCACAGCAGTAAAACCTCAGTAGTGCTGTACACAGGATCTCAGTCCACACCAGTAAAACCTCAGTACTGCTGTACACAGGATCTCAGTCCACTCCAGTAAAACCTCAGTACTGCTGTACACAGGATCTCAGTCCACAGCAGTAAAACTCAGTACTTCTGTACACAGGATCTTAGTTCACACCAGAACCTCAGTACTGGTGTAGACAGGATCTCAGTCCACAGCAGTAAAACATCAGTACTTCTGCACACATGATCTTAGTCCACACCAGTAAAACCTCAGTACTGCTGTACACAGGATCTCAGTCCACACCAGTAAAACCTCAGTACTGCTGCACACAGGATCTTAGTCCACAGCAGTAAAACCTCAGTACTACTGTACACAAGATCTTAGTCCACACCAGTAAAACCTCAGTACTGCTGTACACAGGATCTCAGTCCACAGCAGTAAAACAGCAGTACTTCTGCACACAGGATGTCAGTCCGCACCAGTAAAACCTCAGTACTACTGTACACAGGATCTCAGTCCACATGAGTAAAACCTCAGTACTGCTGTACACAGGATCTTAGTCCACACCAGTAAAACCTCAGTACTTCTGTACATAGAATATCAGTACACACCAGTAAAACCTCAGTACTGCTGTACACAGGATCTCAGTCCACAGCAGTAAAACCTCAGTACTTCTGTACACAGAATCTCATTCCACACCAGTAAAACCTCAATACTGCTGTACACAGGATCTCAGTCCTCACCAGTGAAACCTCAGTACTACTGTACACAGAATCTTAGTCCATACCAGTCCCCTGCTAGTTCTGTATCTCACATTGGATTTTATTTAATCCACATTAGTAAAGCCCCAATTCCTTACAAAGTGGTTTCGTGCAGTACACATCAGCAAAGCCCCACTACCTAATAACAGAAGATTTCAATCCACAATGTACCCTGTTGTTAGAAGACCTGGCAGCCCGATGGCAGGAGTTCAGCAGCAGCACGAAGATGAACAATAGCACCAGTGTCCCAGACGTCATCACTATTACAGTACTCTCGCAGCCTGTAGTCCTTTTCGGCCCCCCCACATACACTTTTGTTCCTGATGACATCCTCCAAGCCCTAACCACTGATCCATGACCAGGGGCCAATCATCCACTGCCTTGCAAGCTCAATCATCCCCCCTCTTTAACCCATGGTGGGCACCACAGTCTCACTAACAGACTGAGTAAGCATACACCCAGAAGATATGATGAATTACCTGTCTCCACTGAACACACACAGTTTTTTTGGTAGAGGGTTCCCCCCTCCTGCCCCAAGTCCATGACTGGGGAGCCAGTAGTCCAGTGACTGGCTAACTTTTCACCCCCTCCCAAACTCCCAGCACGTGCACCAGTCCCATTAACGAACTGGGTAAGCACATATCAGGGAGGGAGGGAGAACAAAGGTGGGTCTGGTGGAATTGTAACCATCAGCATCATCTGCTTGCTCAGTCTGTTGATGAAAGTCTGGCCCACTTTGTGGGGTAATGGAGAGGGGAGACTGAAGTAGCTGGCTGTTGGATTACTGTGCCCCCAAATCACTGATCTGGTGTCGTGGGGCGGGGGGGACGGCTCTGTCATTTTTTTATATATAATTTAGTTTTTATTGAACTTTTGCATTTTTTTTATTTAATTGTTTAACCAGGTATAGCATACTAAGCTGAAAGCTTTTTTACAGGAGCGACCTGGGAGCACAAGGAGGTTAAGTGACTTGCTCAGGGTCACACAGTATGCAAATGGAAGCTGTGGGATTCAAACCCAGGTCTGGTCTGCTGGATGTCACCAAATTTGCAGCTCGGAGCCTTAGACCACTGCACTATACTGCCTCCAGAATACACAGTTTATCATCCCATAACTCCTATCTTTTATACAGTATGTTTACTTAACATTCACTAAAAAGGTATGTGGGAATTTTGAGGTGGTCGGCAAATGAAGGGGGAATATGCTTGTTCTGCTGCAGTAGTGACATAATTATGTTGTTCTGCTGCAGTAATGATGTCACTACTGCAGCAGAACAAGTTGAACTGCTGGTATATTGTTGCTTTCTTCTATTTAATTCTGTGGTGACAGTATTCTAGAACCTCTAGAGACTTCACAAGTCAGTTTCATTACAAAAGAGAAAAAAATGCACATATTTTACATACTACTACTATTATACACTATAAAAAGTACAGAATGAGCAACTTTTTGCACAATCTGTGTGTTCTGTCACCTCGGGGGTTCCGATTCCCATTGACCTCTCGATCTTCATTCTCGAGGTCAGAGGGAATCAGATTCCCTCTATAGCAGAACACACTGGTTGTGCATAGTTGCCCATCCAGTATTCTCTATGCCATCTCTGGCATGATGCCGAGAGCCAGGTTTTCAAGAGAAGCCATTTAAAGCAGCATTTCCTCTCCTTCTCCAATCATGACCACACTTTTCCAGTCACCAGTTTATAAATTAATATTTTAATAAAATGGTCAGGAATGGAACCTTTTCTAAAAATTGGAATTTGGGGATCTTATGGTAGGCTAGGCTGGGGAGGGGGGATCTGGGACTAGTTTCTTCTGTTTTTAGGTATACTCCTGTGTCTACAATGATGCTGTGGAAGGGGAGGGCCTCTGAGGCTACACAGAGGTTTAACTCAGCTCTGCATCATGACACAGTTTTAGCCACATCTACAGAATGAGACAACACTAAGTTCACATTTTATGACTAATGCGACCCCTGGGATGCACCTTACCATTGTTGATGCCTTCAAGGAGGCTAAATTATAAACATACAAACATAGATGTTGATGGCAGGTAAGGACTGCAAGGCTCATCTGTATTGCTTCCTTATGCCTATCCCATTCCTGTTTGAAGCCCTGCACTGTATTCATATCCACCACTTCCTGAGGTAGGCCGTTCCATGCATTAACCACCCTTTCCTGTAAAAAAGAACTTCCTCACATTACCCCTTAATCGGCCTCCCTCTAATCTCATGCTGTGTCCTCTTGTCCTGCTATTTTTCTTATATTGAAACATGTTAGACTCTTTCAACTTGTTACTGCCCTTAAGATGTTAGAATGTTTTGATCATATCACCTCTCTCCCTCCTTTGCTCTAGGGTAGACATATTGGGCTCTTTTAATCTGTCCTCGTATGTTTTCTGATGCAGTTCCTGCACCATTTTGGTTGCCCTTCTCGGGACTGCCTCCATTTTGTTAATGTCCTTGTGCAGGTGCAGCCTCCAGTACTGCACACAGTACTCCTGATGGGGCCTAACCAGTGTCTTGTAAAGAGGGATTATTACCTCCCTCTTACGACTTGTGGTACCCTTACTAATACACCCCAACATCTCAACATCATATCATTTATTTCAGCAAAAAAATGGCCTCTGCTGCCAGACTACTTAGACTAGAAGCATCCCCTAGAGAGGCTGAGCCAAAATACAGAGAGAACAGCCATAACCCAGATGTGTGCCTTTGTTTGACAATATTAAGTAAATGTTTGCACACACCACCCTAAAATGCTGCATATGCACTGGTTCATACTAGACAAGTCTACAGCCCACTTAAGCTGCAGCAGGGGACAATAAAAATCCCTACCATTGGGAAACCATGAGAAGATGTATTTACTGACTCTAACCAATTCCATCACATATTCCAACGGTTTTACACCAAACTATTCTATTTTGACAGCACAACCACATCAGCTCAATTAGATGAGTGTAAGAGAAAACAAGGAAGGGGAAAGCTTCCCAAGATGGATCATAACTTCCAAGAAAATCAACATAGATGGCCTTTCACTAGATGCTTTTTAATACATTCTGATACCGAAAGTGACAGTGGTTCTATAGGAACACCAACAGGTAGAACAGATTCACAATGAGAGGGGCAATCATTTTAATAATACCAGTAACATGGAAAAGATGCCTGTCAGAATTACACAGATAGTTGCTTCAACTGCGCTCAAGAATACCTTCAGTGCTAGAAAAGAAAACTGCAACTTTCCAGTTGTACATCCAGAAAATTTCTGCACTCGAACACACACAAAGAGAGCTTATTTCTTGGTTAGTCCATTATTTGTTGCAGCAAGGTGCCCTTGTGTGCCCTTGTGTTTGTTCAAGTGCAGAAATTCTGTCAAAATTACAGTCCAGTGAATCTCCCTTTCCCTTATTCAGGTGGGTGCCAAGCTCCTAGCTCCATTGGCGCAGCACCTGACTAGACAGTCTCATGGATTATTGCATACATCCCTAGCTCAGTTGTACTGCTCTACCTTTAGGTTTAGCTGCAGTTTGATTCTGGCAGGCCCCTGAGAGGAATTCAGGACTCCAGGGAAAGTTCAGACTCAGGGAGCCCCTACCAGCTCACACACACAGCCCTGTTACAGTAATTTTGCTTGGAGACTTGGGCCCCTCTTGGTGCTGGGCCCTGGCCTGGGAATTATCCCCACCACTCCCGAGTAAACCATCCTCTCAAGGGCCCTCCTGCTTGACTGCCATCAGACACCAGTTTTTACTGGTGACTGGTCTGGGGGTGGTGATTAAGTGCAGATGAGATGACCATAGAGGCCATCCACAGTAGTTACAATCTGGTGTGTGATGGTCTGATCTCTCTCTCTCTTTCTCTTTCTCCTCAGCTCATCATCGTCCTTCCAGTCAGTTTTGGGCTGGGCTCATGCTGGTTGCTGGTGCTGTGCTGGTTCGGGAAATCAGTTCTAGAGTTGTCCCCTGCTGTAGCCTGGCCCCTCCCTGCTCAAAACATCATCCACCGATGCCATCCACTGTCATGACCACTGACCAGACCTGACTGACCCCCACCACCACCAGACCCAGAGGACTCTCTTTCTCCTCCTGACCCAGACTCTCCTACCATCTTGCCCAACTGTCCAGACTATGAGCCTGAGGACTCTCTGATTTTCTCCCTTCGAGTCCTGACCTGGCCTCTTTCTCTCTGTCTTACCCCGGGTGGGCCAGGGGCTTCGACTCTCCTCTCCTCACTACGGCCCGGCCACCCTGCACAGCACTATGGTATTAGATGCTGGCAGCTGCTGCTCACTCAGTCACCTCACCCTCTCAGACTGGGGCTGGGCTAGGACTACTGCTGATGGCCCGATGCCTTACGCATGCCTGCTGACTTGCCCTTGGCTCCATGGACCGACCGGCGACCCACACAGCACCTTTTGTCATCATCTGCTCTAGTCTCTCCCTCCAGACTACTCCAGTTGGAGAGTCAGTCCGGTGGCCGCGTGAACTGAAAACTGGCCCAAAAAGCCAAAAAGTCTCACTGAGCTCGCCTCACTCCGCACTCTCCTGTCCTCACCTAACCACATTGCTACTGCATGCCACCTCGCACAAATCACCCGACACAGACCGACTCACACGTATGGCACCTATAAGCCCTCCCCCAGCCAATCACGGTGTGGCAATACTGGCAAATTGAGAAATGCCACTTTGCCAACCAACCAGCAGCACTTTCTCAATGATGGGGGGGGCAAACCAAACATCCAACAAAGAACTAAAGGCGCAAATTTTAAATAAAAAACAGGAGTGCCGTGCCCGCAAGCCAAATTAAACAGGAAGGGGGTTGGGTGCATGCTGAGAGCTGGTGCGGCCCTGCAGGTAACAGCAGCAGCAGAGGGTATGCTGCGCGCATACACTGACCCAAAAAAAAAAGGCAGGCAGCTGTGGAAAATACTGCTGGGGCTCAGCCCAGGTCTGTAAATATTGATGAGGCTAGTGCCCCACGGGCCCATACAACCTGGCGCCTATATGTGTGTGTGTGTCTGTGTGTGTGTAACATCTCATTATGCACCTCCACCTATGCATTATTCTCTATATAAACACATACATGCACATAGATGTGTGTGTGTGTGTGTGTGTGTGTGTGTGTATACACATGTAACCCCTAGGTGGCGCTATCCCAAGGGCTACTACCCCTGCCTGCTTGGATAGTAGTAGGTTAAGGGGCTTGAGTTCTGAAACGGGTGTCTCCACCCAGAGGTCAGGGTTAGTAATGGTCAAGCTAACCTGGGCACAGCCCTCTGGGACACTGTAACCCCCCTCTTTCCTTACCAGTTGGCGGAACAATACACAATAATCACTTTTACAATACCCCTGATACACCACACAAGTACCCACACTGTTTGCACTTACCATCAGGGCTTTCCTCTGGCCTGGCCCTGGGGACCCCCTGTAAAACAAGGTTATACAAAGCAAATAACAGCAGACAAAGAACCTCTGTGCGTAAACACTGAGGCAAGGGTTACCCCAAAGGGCATTTGGCTGGGAAGCCAAGTTTCAAGAAAATACAAAGTCACACATGCCCCCACAATGCAAAGCATCATGGGCTGCATATGCAAATCACCACAGACCAGCATAACATTCTGTGGTGATTTGCATATGCAGCCCATGATGCTTTGCATTGTGGGGGCATGTGTGACTTTGTATTTTCCTAAATAACAGCAGTACTCTTGCACAAACTGGAACCACAGTCAGGGTAAATGCAAAAAAGAGTTAGCTCTGATTTATTTAAGGGACTTGAACAAGGGAAAGGCATAATCAAGTTAATTTGCTTAAAGGCTGTATCAATCAAACAGTTATGCATGCACTTCAGGGTCCATAAACAGTCACACACTCTGGGTACCGAGATGGAGAATGGTGGGCTAGCCAGGAACATTGCAGCTGGTTGGGGCCCTGTGATGGAAGAAAACAACATGCACAACACACACTATTTGTAATCCGGAGCCAGAGGGCTCAGTTCATGAAAAGAAAACAACAAGACAATCAGATGACACACTTTTAGATTAAGCTGTTGTTGCAGGGAGCTACCCTGATGATTACTGATGATACCCAAGACTGGACACAGGCTGGATGAAAATCGACACAGCAGGTGGTTAATCTGGAGTACCAGGAGAAGCAGGGCCCACACAAATTGCTGAGGCGTCGTTCCTTTCAAGTGTGGAGAAGGGGGCTGATCCCCAGACAGGCCTCTCATCGATGGCTTTCTCTGTGCAGCGGGTAGTCTGGCTGGGTCAGTGTGGCAAGGCCCAGGCCAAATGGAGACAATTTCGATACAGTCCGTTTTGGGCTGGATACAGCTTCCAGCAAGCAGAACACAGTTCACACAGTGGTGGACTAAATCACGACCCACTTTCAATACATAGCACATTTACATGTAAGGAAATTCTACTGTACCAGGCAAACTGCTCTCCGGTCACGATGGCAAAGTCTCAGCACAAACCAGGGATTCAAAAGCAGCTGGAAATCCTGACAGGCCGATCGCATTCAGCAAAATCTTCACTCTTCTTCAGGTATGAACCTGGAAAAAAATCAGTGGCTTACTTGGTTCTCACAAACTTGGATTTAGTCTGAAATAATTCTTTATCTCCTTCTCAGGGGCAGCAGATAGACATGCAGGCCAAAAACTCAGCCCTTTCACAGTTCTCCCATGCAAAACTACACAGAACTACTTGCCCAAATCACTTGAGCTGTTCTTATTTCACTTCACAGCTCAGAACTGACTGAAACAGCAGACAACTTGGGGATTTCCCTCAGATCCCAAAAATTTGGTTGGCTGATCTGTCTGTCAGTCACAACAAAGGCTCCCCCTTCAGGTGCAAAAAGGCACCAAAAGCCCAAAACTACAGCTCCTACAGATTTTGACTCCAGACAGCTCCTGTAGTCCGGCTCCATTTTAGGTCCCACCAGACTGATTGGTCCAATTCGGCAGTTCCGTGCCAAAATGGGGGGGGGGGAATAAACAAAACAGTCCTTGCTGCAAAGAAGGCAGGTTAGACAAACTACATTATTATTACTACTCAAATGAATGATCAGCAAACAGTTACATCTATTAACAGGGCTCCCTCTGTGCAATTAGCAATGGCAGAAATGGAGCAATTACCTGGCAGCCCAGGAGGGACTCATGCATGACAACACTCAGCCCCCTTCCAAATTAATTATTACTGTAATCTAGGCAGCTCTTAAAGTGACAGTACATAGAGACTACACAGGCACTCTTTGGCAATAACGATTAACTGCTAAACGCAGGACACCAGCCTGGCAGTGAGCATTTAGGCAAGCTCATGGAAGACTTTTTGGGAACCCCCATTTGTAGGGGGTTACACACACTTGGAAATGCACACCATAAGGAAAACTATTAGACATATTTAGTTCAAGGCACATAGTAGCTGAGTGCCTTAAACCATCCAAGATTTGTGTACAGCACACAATAGATTACATTATAGATCAAGGGACTGCTCATGACCAATCAAGAGGACTCCTTTCCTTTGCATGTGAAACACTCTTATTCTGTAAGCAGCATCTCATACACAGATGGCTTAGAAATGGGCATGTTCCAGGACAGTTGTTTTTTAAATAATACATTACTGATGATGCTCAATCAATAATGTTTTAATATACCACCATCACCACTTGTTGCTGTATATCAGTGGTTTCACTTAAGTGCTGCTTGAGCCAGAACAGCTCAGCTTTGCTTCGCTATTCTCACTCCAGTCAAACACATGTGAAACCACTCTTATACAGCAACAAGAGGCTCTGGGGGATATAGTAACTTATCCATGCTGACTCTATACTAACAAAACTCTGCCCCAAGCTCGGAGCTTTATATCGGAACCGTTCTAACCTCCCCTATCCGGTCCGTCGTAAGCTTATCCAGAAGATGATACTTCCCTCCTTCAATTATTGTGATATTGTTTACAGTGCTGCCCACAAGTCAGTTTCATCCAAACTGGATACCCTTTTTAATGCTTTATGCTGGTTTGCTCTTGACGCTCCTCCTCGCACCCACCACTGCGAGCTATACCGCTCCCTTGCTCTCCCCTCCCTTGAAAACTGCAGCTTAATACACTGTGCCAAGTTTATCTCAAAGAACTGGTTTGGTACCCTCCCAGTGTATCTGACCTCTGTACTATTGCCCCCTCTGGCACTCACCTATGCTCTGAGGTCCCTAGACTCCCAGCTCCTGTTAGTCCGCAGACGTCAAACCCAAGCTGGCCAGGCCACCTTCTCTCACTGCTCCCCTCAACTCTTGAACTCTTTCCCCTCTGAAATTCGCCACTCTTCCTCTGTCCGCTCACTATCCTATGCCCTTGCCAACCACTGCTCAGTAAACTGCTCCTGCAGCTAACTCTCCAATCTATTCTACCTCAGACACTCCTATATTTCTTCTCCCAGTAGGCTCAATGGTGCTACTTCACTAACCACACCCAACTACTGCACTTGATCCCAACTTTTGAGCTAGCTATCTTGCACTTACCCCCATCTCATTATATACCACAACCCAATACCTTAGCAGGATTTCCTCATTGTAACTGTTACTCTCGACTATTAGGGTATATGTATTAATCCACACTCACCTATTCCTGTCAAACATATGCAGCTGTATTATCTAATTATATGTTTTCAAGGTATAAAGCATGACTTCCCCATGTAATTGCTACTATACTATAAGTAAGGGTAAATTGTCATCTACGCCCAACTATTTCTGTCAAATGTTTTCAACTGTATTGTAATTGTATGTATATATGTCAGGACCTGGGACTACCCTTGTCCTCTTCCCCACTGTACCCCTCCCCTCAGGTCGCACCGGGAGACGAGCAGTTCTTGCTCAGTGTGCTTTTCCTGGTGAAACAATTTCAATAAATACATAAATAAACAAAATAAATATACATCCACCAGATAGTCTGATTTAAGCAAGCAATAATACCCGACAGGGTGGGTGGTATTGGATTATACCCACCCGCCCAGGGGCGTAATGAGGCCTGACACCGTAGGCAGAGGGCCTTATAGTCTCTGGAAGGGTGGGTATAGCCCATACCACCCACCCTGGAGGCTATTATTGTGCTTAGAAAATGGGTTATGTGTGGATTTTTAAAAAAGAAAAAGAAATCACAAAAAATTAATAGAAAATTTGTTAAAATGTATTGAAAATGCATTGGATTGTAAAGTAGTCCCTCTACTGCTGTAGTGGTATACTTGCCAGCAGAGGGCAGTGCAGTTTTTACACTCTTTTTTTAATAACTTATTGTTGTGTTACACTGTTGCTTGTTTGTGGAACCAACCGCCCCCCCCCCCACCAACGTTCACCAGAGGTCCATTTTATTTGTTTAGAGAGAGACTTGGACTTTTGTCCACCTCCAGCAAGTAGGGCACCTGTTTTTATAGTGAAAAAAGCAAGCGGTTTTATTTATTTTCATCTAGTAAGTCCAACTGAAAGTTGGTGCAGTACCGTTACCCATGCAGTCAATTACCCATACCACACAGCCAGACTTCTTGTCGTGAAGTGGCCCGACACCATACCATAACCACTGATTATAGCAACACTGTTGCTGGAGTGGTTCCCACAGAATGTGCTGCTGCCGTTTGATGGACTGTTTCATTAATGACAGAGTGAGTGAAAGTTCATTGTACTGACTCGTTTCTCTCTCACAGGGGAGCATTCAGACTGCATTTCAGGAAGTAGCAGTCTGTTTTTCTTTGGGAAGGGGGTTAGCAACCACTTACAAGTAATGCTCTGAAAACTAGGGCTGTGCTGTGTAGGAGGCTGATTTCTGGTATTTGTATTTGGGTCTCTCTCACAGTTGAAAGTGGGAACACGGAAGTCGGAGAGGTAAAGTGAGCTAAGAGAAAAAAAGACAAGCAACTTTGTGTAAAGAGTTTCATTTTTAATTTTTGTACTGGCTTTGCTGTGCACGTTTTAGCGGGGGTAGTCATTAGAATTAACATTTTATCAGGAGAATGTCTTGTGGACTGGCATCGGGTCTTAGCTCTCGCTAAGTGAGACAGAAAAATGGTTGCTATTTCAAAATTAAATGAGGGTGTTTTAGACAATTATAGACCAGGCTGGGTCACAGGATTCAAGAAATGGGGTTGGCTGGGCTGGCACTTTTACTAGCTGGGCATTTGTTGTCTGATAAATGCCCAGCTAGAGAAGTGCCTCAGCCAATCAGAAACTTGGAATGCGTTTACCCGTTTTCTAAGAACAGTTAAGGAACCTATTTGGCAAAATGCAGGAAATTAAAACCAATGGTCTGCACACTGAATGAGATCAGGGAAGATCTTAAAGATTCCCCTAGGTCAGAATGGATGAGATGAGAAAGGGACGGGAGGGTAGGAAGAGTATCCTTTTTAAGGCTCCCTACAAGTCTGTCAAAAAGCTCACTGAGAAGGGGGAGATGGAATGTTAAGAATCAGCCAAAAGCATTTGGGAAAAAATCTGAGACATACATGTAATGACAACCAGAGAAGTACGCCTTCTGGCAATATAAAAGTTCTCACAAAAGCTCCAGAATCATCAAAGCAGTGTTTGGTATTGCAAAACTGATATAGGGAGAGAATAGAAGGGTATAAAGAGAATGGCAGGTAGTCCTGGGCCCTACTGAGGTGCAATATTGGAACATAAAAAGAAGTGCTGGGACACAGGAGTTTGTTGAGAACTGACATAGAGTAGATTTCAGAAGCAAAGCAGCTCACAAGAGTGGAATAGGGTATATCTAAGTGTACTCCTCCCCCCCAGCTGTGCCTTATTGCTTTCTTATATTATGGTTTACAGAATTTGACAAACATACTTTATCTGTCAGTCACACATTTTAGAAAAAAACAAATAAAAAAAACACCCAAAACAATTCTAATATCAAAGATGTCTAACATCTGGTTAAAAAAGAAATGCTAAATTATGGCAAGATATACAATAATCGATAGGCAAAAGCTGAATTATTGTGCTACATAGTTTGTTATCTTGGCCTGCGCTTGTGCAGCCAACATATTGCAGTAGTAGCAGATTTGGAGGTGCAGTCACTGTGGGCGAATGCAGGGCACGCATCAGTAGGTGTGTCCCTCATTCCCCAATAAGGCAGTTACAGATGCTGACACCAGCAATATGGAAACTGGCCACCAAATCAAAGAAAAGGTCAGCTGCAATGAGAGCCAAGCTCGTCATGCAGCGGCGTGTCTTTTCTGGTGAATCAGTTCAGTTAACATGGGGGCATTGACTGCCACCGTGCAGAGCGCCAACTTCAGGGGTGCCCAATCCCCCTATCGGCATGTCCTGACCCACTTCTTTTGCCGACAGGGGCTCTCATTCCCCATCAGCATAATTCCCCCTCCCTCCCATTTCAGTGTGTGCCGAAGGGGTGCCCAATCCCCCTCAGCATCATGCACCCTCCAACAGTCTTTCTTTGCCGACAGGGGGCCCCAATCCCCATCAGCTTTAGACCCCCCTTCCCAATTTAATTTGCCTATGGCGGAGCCCACTCCCCATCTGCATAATGTTCCCCCCCATTTGTTGTGTGCCAAGGGGGGTGCCCAATCCCCTCAGCTCTTGTCCCCCCTTCGATGGCCAACAGGGTGCCCAATCCCTGTCAGCTACAGCCCCCCCAAAAAAAAACACTCAGGTGGCACGCTGGGAGCCCACCCCAGCATGCCAAATGCCCTGTAAAAAAAATGTCCCAGAATGTTTTTATTTGTTTTTAAACCTGTGAATCAGAAAACAGTCCCTCGTGGTCTGTCCTGCTCACTCCTTCAACCTGCAACCACCCTCTGCGTACCCCACCTCCCCACACCCCCTTCACCCCATACTTACTTCCAGAGCCTGGCGCAATGATCTTCAGTGGACTGGGTATACGTTTGCACTCTTCAAAGACAACTGCAAACTGAAGATATGCCGGAAAGCTATATAATGGCATAAATAGGGGTTTTTCAACTTTGGTGCATATCTCGGCCATTTTTGGGAATTGTGGCACCAAATTTTCAACATGGGGTTATTGGGACCCCTTCCCATGAATTCAGTCACTGTCATGGCTTTATTCGGACCTGAAAGGTGATTTTGTGGTCACTGCGAGGAATTACCTTTCGGGACCGATTAATGAAATGACAGTGCCACTGTTCATGAGGGGTGCTCTCAAAAAGCCTATGTTGCAAATTTGGTGACAAAAATCCAAAAAATGGCTGTTCTACGAGTGTACATTGTGTAGTTTCCACGCATGCTCGTAACTTCGTGAATTTGTAATATTTTCACTCCAGATTTTCAACATTGCCATTTTCCCACACCTCCTTATATACAGTACAGCTGTCAATTTACATATCCTGGCCAAAAATGTGTTTTTGCATGTCCGGCGCAGAATAGCACAGTCACTGTGCAAAATCAGTTTTCAGGACAGTTTGACAAAATGACAGTGACACTGTTCATGAGCAGAGGTCCTAAAATGCCTATGTTGAAAATTTGGTGATGAATGTCCATAAGATGACTGTGTTACAAGCATGTGTTGCGCAGTTTCCAAGCACCCTTGTAACTTCACAAATTTGCAATATTTTCATGCCAGATTTTCAACACTGGCAATTTTTTACACCTCCTTATGAACAGTACAGCTGTCATTTTTTTACATCCTGCCCGAAATGTGTTTTCGTACCTGTGGTGTACAATGGCATGGTCGCTGTTAGAGGTCAACTTTTGGGACAGATTAACAAAATCACAGTGCCACTGTTCATGAGGGGAAGTCCCAAAATGCCTATGTTGAAAATGTGGTTTAAAACCCCCCAAAAATAATTGGGTTACGGACATGCGTTGCACAGTTTCTATGCATACTCATGACTTCACCAATTTTTCATATTTTCGCTCCAGATTTTCAACGTTGCCATTTTTTTACACCTCCTCATGAACAGTTGTCATTTTTCACATCCTGACCAAAATGTGTTTTCGTACCTGTGACGCCAAATGGCACAGTCGCTGTGCAAAATCACCTTTTGGCTAACAAACTGATATTGCCGCTCTTCATGAGGTGGGGTCACAAAAAGTCCATGTTGATAATTTGGAGTGAAAATACCAATACATGCCTATGGTGTTAGGGTTTCCAACTGTTACACCCCACCCTGTAGAGACTGACAGGCATCAGGGGTGTGACTTGGGAATGCAGTATCAGTGGTTCAGTAGGTAGCACACTCACCTCTGAGGCCGGGACATCGGAGGGCTGTGGGTTCAGTTCCCACATCTGGCACTTGGGTTAATATCCCAGTACTGACACTGTAGTGCAGCATGAGAGGGGGTGCTGCACTTCTGAGGTGCTGTCTTTCGGATGAGACATTAAACCGAGGTCCCATCTGCCTAGATTGGTGGTAGTTCAGGTGGATGTTAAAGATCCCATGGCACTTATCGAAAAGAGTAGGGGAATCTCTCCGGTGTCCTGGCCAAATTTCCCTCATTCACTAAAAATACCACCAACAGCTTAATCTGGTTCAAAGTCAGTTGGCATTCATCTGTATCCCCCTCCCCCGGGTCGTGCCTGAAAATAGGCAGGATTTGTCTAGTGCACTTACCCGGTCAACAAAAACTAAATAAATAAATGCTCCCGCCATTCCACCTCCACCCCCACCCTGCAGCCACTGACAGGCATTGAGGTGTGCCTTGGAGTGTTCAGCCACAGAGTTCACCCCATTCTCCTATACTGCACCCACCTCAGCGTATTTCCTTATGGAATGGGGTAAGTATAATGCCCAAGGACCCCAAAGCACACCACAACACTTGTTGGTGTCTACAGGGTAGGCTGACATAAAATGGCATGAGTGTTATAGCTGATGACCCAAAGGCACACCCCAATGCCTGTCAGACTCTGCAGGGTGGGTGCGGGGTTGGCATCAGTTCAATACTTCACTGCCACTCCTATTATGCGTCTCTAACTCCTGCACTACCAATGCCAATGCAAGCGAGACAACATTCGGCATTGACAAATGCTTGTTTCAATAATTACAAATGATATAAATTGGGGTTCTGATCTTAATGCAGTAGTCCATATTACATTAACAGCCATGTTTCTCAGGCATCTGCTTTAAACATGGAGTATTGCTTTAGTCAAAAAAAAAAAACCTGCATAATCAAAAGAACCAAAATCATTGGAGAATACTGAACCAAAACAGCAGAAAGAAGCTAGTAATGCAATATTCTTTATGTACATCAGCAAGTACCATAAAACACATTAGAGTGTTGTAGAAAATCATGAAATATTAACACACACTACAGTTAATTACTCTTGAGTACAGTTCAGGTTGTTAAAAGATGCCAGCAATTTTCAGGGAAACTGACTACACTGATGCATGCAGTGTCGAAGTATTTTAAGCACTCCTGAATTCCCTGCAACCATAAGAAAGAAGAGCCCCTTTCACCTCATAAAAGTGCAGTCTGAAAATATGTACTAAGAGACCACCGAGGACCCAACACCATCTCCTTTTTTCCAAAAACAAAACAAAAAAATCATACACTTTCCTCTCTAAAGAACTAGACATGCAATATGGTAAGCAGTTTGTAGTAAAGTGGTCCCCAGTAAGACACACAAGGTTATGGCTGAGGCATACACCACACAAAAACAAAACGAAACAGGACAACAATTTCATAAAGCAGTTTTAGTTCATGCTAAGTTGACAGCCATTAGTGTATCTTAGTACATGATTCATTTTCAGCTAAGATGGTGTAATCATTGATGAGTGGGTTTATGGAGCATGTAAACTCTGACTTATCATAAGAAAAGGCAAATAGATGCCTTGGTATTAAGCCAGAAATGGCATTTCTGTCAGTACTGCATAATTATTCAATTTCAGCATATTCGCTGATGTTGTCAAAGCCAGTTCTTGCAATACTGAAGACACATCAGGCACTAAGGGAACTAAATGTACTCGGTGTTGCTATGCCTACTTATGTTTGTTTCTTGCTGTTCCAATGTTGTATATTACCTTCTATACATGTACAAATGACTGATGTTATTTTCACTGTTGTAAATGTAACCTCATGGACTATGTGCCATCTAAATGGCCTGGGTCATGCCTGAAAATGGTCCTTGGGATCAGTGCACTTACCAGGTTATCAAATAAATAAATAAATACATAAGCATATTCAAAGCATTTGCATGCACAAGCAACATTTGTGTGTGCACAGAGAGATTTGTGCAAGGGCACATGGAACTCCCTATATTTTAAGCCTTAAGGTGCACAGTGCAAAGCTGTTTGATAGCAGCCCAAAGGCATCCCCAGTGCACAAGTAAATAAGACGAAATCTCATTGCACACTGGGATAATGGAATTCTCTATCATGCATCAATTTCCTACCAGTGTAACACTCGCTAATTAATCCATGCAAAAAAGTACCTTTTTATGGAACATAAAGCACCTGCCACCCTCACCCAATGTCCCCCATTAGGTAAGGGTAGCCATTGCTTTACACTCTACTAACTACCCTGTAAGCTCAGTGCCATTATAGTGCAAGGTAAACAGTCCCTGGCATTTAGTGGTCCTCCCACCCAATCCTTGTTGGAAGAAATTTCCTGGTGTCCAGTGGTCCCCTCACCCGATCCTTGTTGGAAGAAATTTCCTGGTGTCCAGTGGTCCCCTCACCCGATCCTTGTTAGAAGAAATTTCCTGGTGTCCAGTGGTCCCCTCACCCGATCCTTGTTAGAAGAAATTTCCTGGTGTCCAGTGGTCCCCTCACCCGATCCTTGTTAGAAGAAATTTCCTGGTGTCCAGTGGTCTTCCCACCTTGATTCCAGTTGGAATTCATTCCCAAGTGTCCAGAAGTCCCTTGACTTACCTCATCACTGTTAGATTTCATCCCCTATTGTCCAGTGGTCCCACACCCCTCCCAGTAGCATCTGCACTATTTCTTACTGACACACCTGCCCACAGCCAGCAATGATCACCAGCACTTATCTCTGTTCACCGCCCAGGCCAGTCACTGTCTGTCACACACAAGTTCTGTATCGCTATCTATTGAGCTACAGTACAGTGACATGGGACTTGTGGCAGCAGATAAAACTATGTCTGTTTAAAGCCACTCAATATTTTTTGATTAACTTCGGTATTTTACCAGATTTATTTTACCAGATGGGTGATTTCTCATTGAAGACCCCCCCCCATAACCACAACAGTGGTGACCAAAAACTCCCACCCAAAATGGGTGTTTGGTGGTCAAATACTTAATATAGCACATTACAGAACTTGTGCACAGCAGATGGTGGTCAGCCCAGGAGGTGGATAGAGGGTATCTGCTGGTCGCCATTTCTGGGCCATGGGGGGGGGTTGGCATGGGGAAGGAATGTGGAGGCTACCAGGAGAGGGAGGGTCCATTAAATGCCAGGGAAAGAATTCTAACAATAATCAGGTGATGGGATCACAGGACAATAGGGAATTATTTCTCACTTGGATTGGGTAAGGAGTTGGGTAGGGACCAGTAGATGCCAGGGAATGTCATTACTATCATAAGCACTGGGATGGAGGGGGGGAGCTTTTGCTTTAGTTTAAGGCAAAGTCACCACTGTGGAACACTGGCTGTAGTGTACAGCCCACAGCCAGCAAGCAATCCAATGAGCATAAGCTTGTCCCTCACACTGTAATGAGGCTATAAGTAAATGCAAATGACCTTGTAGTGCCCTGTCTTGGCACTGTGGTCATTTGCATGGTAAGGTTCCAATACAGGGGTGTACGTTTCGTGGTAAACAGCATTGCCCATGCAACCAGCATGTTTGCTTCAATGCATGTGTGTAATGTCTATTCCTTGACCCCAGCTGTCTCTCCTTCACAGGCCTACAGGGGCTGTGCCCAAAGTCTGTGCCTTCATTGCACTACACATATAAAGGAGGTATATTTGACACACAATTGTACAGGTCAACTTTGCTTTGCACTTGTTTAAATATATCACACTCTGAGCAAGTCAGGCTGCTTTGCACACCATTACCGAACTTCCCACCACATTGCGCTAGCTTTGAAATTGCTGTCCATTGTCCTTAACAGTACTCATTATTGTACTGCAAACATAAAATCAACAAGAGCAGAAACACATTCCTTATCCTTATCACTTTGTGAATCATCTAACCAAAGAAATGAGTATGCACTAATTTAACACACTTTGGATTCTCAAACATAATAAAGAGCAAAACATTATATATTCACCTAAAATATCTTCTTTCAGTGAATGGACAACCTCAAAAGGATACACAGTTAAATATTTTTATGTCACAAGGGGCCGATTCCAAGACCAGGTAAGCCGGCATAAGCTGAGCTATGCCAAACCACTTGGTGTATCTCATGACCTACGCCAAGTGGTATGCCGGCTGGGATTCCAAAAGGTGCCCTGCGCTATGGAGGCTGTGGGCAACGACAACCATGGGTTACACCATCCACTATGTCACAGCAAACAATGCCATGGCGCAAGTGCGGGTTACGGTAGCAACTGTGCCCTATTCCAGGAGGGCAGCTGCCATAACCTGCAAGTGCGATTCCAAGAGCCGCACTCGCAGTGTTAAGTTAGGGCGGCCCGGAGCTGCTCTGTGGGGCATCCGGCGGTGCTATCCATTGGTTGTCCACTCTGTGGTGCTGTGACAATGCCGCCGATGTGTCCCATGGTCTCCCACAGGCATACCCCTGCCCCCCACTCCCCTGAATGTTGAGGACCCCCAGGGGTCCAATCTATGGTGCACTCCCCAGACATCTGTGCTATCTGCCCTGCCCCCCATGCCACCTGGTCTGTGCCGTGGTGTTCCGGGGTTGGGGAGCTCGGAGGGGCTGCCAGTTACGGGCTGTGATTTGCAACATACAGGGCATTTACACCATGAGTGTGGCATTAGCCTCCGCCTGGCATAACCCACATGTTACAAGTGCCAGGACCCTGCTACTCTTGGAATGTGGTGTAGGGTCCCTGGTATAGGTGCTAATGCCACAACTTGCATTACCATGAAGTTATGCATATTCATCTTGGAATCGGCATCAAGGAGTTCAGGGCATTAACTGTCATATTTAGATACTGTGGATTCTGCATTACTGTGTTTGTCTTATCTAATTATTACTTCCGGACAGGAAATACACCCTAATGCCTCACTACAACTATTTTATCTTCCTGGGGTGACGGGTGACAGATGCTTGGTAAAGAAACCATTGTTCTCTGTAATCTACAAGAGCAATTTGCGCAAATACCCCACCACATTCATTGTGTTGAGTGCACTCTGGCTTCTGGAATGCAAACAATCTTGGTCCAGTCCATGCCACTCTTTTTCAAATAAAAGAATAAAAAAAACACACAAATTAATGCTGTATACAGTAAACCCATGGACAGTGACTAGACGCATTTAAAACCCTACTCTGTGCTGAAATCCTCTTCCACTCCAATTGTGACTGTGTTTAGTCCTTCTTCTCCTTGCCTGTGACTATAATCTTTTGATTTTCTGTAAATGTCACTGTACATGCTGGAGTTATAATGATTTGACACAGGTTGCTCCTTTCTACCCTTAAACTGTAACGTTTCCTCATTATATGCCTCTTAATGTATATACTGTTTCTGAACTTGCAATGTATGTTTTATGGTGTGTTATCTATATATTTATTATTTGTATATCTTGTCATTTCTTGTAATGTATGTATATTGTGTATGTAATGTATATATGACGTGAAGCCTTTGCAAAGGAGTCCTTGACTCGGAGGTTGTAATTCCAATTCCTTCAATAAATAAATAAAAACAAACCCCCTCTTTTTGTGTATATAAAACAGCCTACCTGTTTGCCTCTGCCATGCCGACACTGCTTCTTCACTCTTTAAATCCCATCTTGGAACAAATATATTCTATCTTGCCTAACCACCCCTCCTTAAGTCTCTTTAACTAAGCCTATTATGCCAATAAATGTCTACTTTATCAACTAGTAGCACTAATTATCATATATATATATATATGTATATATATATATAATCTATTTGTACATTCATTATAATCATTTAGTAGCACTTGCTCAACCACTGTATTTTATATACAACGTATCTACTGCTTTTAGTGTTCATGCTGAATTTTACTGTCTTTGTATTAGCAGTATTTGCCACAGAAAAATCTGAAAGGAAGGGGGCATCTTTCAAGCAACAGAGGCATGACCCGTTCCTTCTTTGATCTTTGATTTTCTCCCCATTTCTTTTTCAGAGTCCTTTTCTTTTTCTTCCTGTAGGTTTCTTTGTAGCTCTAGGTCACCTTTCATTTACTGTCTTCCTTTGAGAGTTCCCCAAGTACTGTGTCTGTAACAATACTCGGGACAAGGGCAGTGCTTCAAACATGGGGAAGCAAGAGGGTTCTGCAAAAGCGGAAGCCCCTTGGCTGCATTCCAGAGGACAAAATAACAGGCTGTGCACAGGGTTCAAATGTTGGAACCAATTTTACTTGCCAATGATTTGTCTCAAATAGACATTGCAAACAAACAATGCTACGCCTTACACAGTGGAGATAAACCCAGGGCTTCGCCACTTCTTGAGAAAGCCTGCAGTTGTGATGCGCTGGTGTTATCACCACTGTGTGAGGTATAACACAGTTTCTTTGCACTGTCTATTTGTGCTAAAGCACTGGCAAATGGAGATTTCAAGATTACATTAAGTTTATTTACAGATGTATAGAATTTATTACATCCCATAATTAAAAAATCGGAAGATAAAATGCGGTCTTACAAATTACAAACACTGTAGAATCCATACATAAATAAGAAGACATAGTTTAAATAATCTGTACCAGGCCCCAGAGTTATGAATAATAAGCATTTAAAAGTTTTGCAACTCCAAAGATGACATTTATTTAAAAGATATTTTATACTATCCTCCTGCTTACACAAATTATGAAGAAGCAGCATATTCTCTCTCTCTCTCTCTCTATCTCTAACTCTCTCTCTCTCTCTCTCTCTCTCGTTAAAGCATCCACGGACCCTTCTTTCTCCTAAATCAGGCAATTCCTAGACTCTCCTGCCACAACCTGCACAGGTTGTTTCTGTGCCAGTTATTTTCACAATGTGACAAATACACTGTGCTCCAGATTTGTTTTATACCAGAGTATAGACCATACATGTCTATGTTATGAATTTTTCCAACATAATTTTGCATTTCAATATCAGATAATTGTTGCATGATTTCATCTGGAAATTGATTTGTATTTATACTAGCTTTAACAGACCAGAGGTCTTCCATACCGGCCTTCTTCACTATCATATTCAGAGTAGTGAACCAATTTGTCAGACTTTTTCCAGTTTGTAGCTTTTGAACGTGGTCTAGTCAGCCCATTTTTGGAAGCCTGTCATTAGGCATTTCTTTTATTTTTTTCCAAAATTTAATTGCTCTCACTTTAATCCTTACTGAGACAAGTACCAGCCCAGATAAGCCAAGCACTTCACCACTACCTGAGGAAGCCAGCAGTGGTGATGCGCTGGTGTTATCGCCACTGTGTGAGGTATACAACACTGTTTCTTTGCAGTATCTATCTGTGCTAAAGCACTGGCAAATAAAACTGGTTCCAATATTTGAGTCCTGTGCACAGCCTGTTCTTTTGTCCTCTGGAGTGTAGTCGAGGTGCTTCCTGGTTTGCCAGATATGAGGGGTTAGCCATCCCTTTCAGTAGTGGATCTAGTCAAAAACCATGAAGAAATTACAGCATGGTCATTATCCATGCAGGGAATACAGTGCAGCACATAAGACTGCCCAGGAAAAAAAGCAACACCAAAAAAGCACATACTGAAGGGAAAGTTGCAGCCACATGTTGGCATGTATAGTCACTCCCACATACTCTAAAACAGATTTTTACACCCACACATTGGGGGCTCTGCTCCCAGCACCCCCCCCCTACTTTTTATAACCAACTGCAAGGGAAGGGTGTGGACTGGGGAGTCAGGGGTGAGGGCAAAACTGGGGGAGAAATTGGATGTTAGTTCCACAACTGACATTAAAAACAAAACACTTGCAGTTGCAATGGTTTGGGCTCAAACCAATGTCAGCTTGAGCTGCACTGACTCTCACAGGCTGTCACACTAGCCTCTGAGTCACTAGAGCAATGCAGCTCTCAGGCTGAAAGCCACAGATCTTGACTTCTTGGTGCAAGTAATCACAGCTGCAGGTACAGCGCTGTAATGTACCACACTGTTATTCCCTCTGTAGCTGTAATTGCTCATGCTGTTTTTCCTGTGCAGTTTTTGCTGTGCTCTTTTTGTTTAGCGGTATTGACCGGCCACCTTCAGCAGCAACTCCTGAGGACTATCCCTGTAGCGTAGCTACGTGGATTTGCTTGCAGCCTGAGGTTTTGCAAAAGAATGGTCTCACAATGAAAGGATGGCCCCCCCCCATACATAAATGATTTAGAGGAATTTGTTTAATCTGTTAAGCATTTTGTCATACCGTATATAAAGGTTGCTACAGAAAAGTACATTGTATTGTACAAGGAGGGTTGACAGGGTCCCTCAAAGAGGGGATTGTGACAACCTTTACAGTAGCAGTACATTTAGAACCAGGACTAGTAGATCCCCAATAATCACTTCCCAGAAACACAAAAACATGTGGAGGCAGTATAGCATTTTGGTTAAAAGCATTGAGCTATAAACCTAGAGAATTGGGTTTGAATCCCACAGCAATCCCTTGTGTACTGTGTGACCATGACCAGGTTTCTTAACTTCCCTGTGCTCTCAGAATGTACCTGGAAACAAGCCTCGATTTAGTGCATCTTTCCTGGCTAAAAATTGTAAATAAATAAATACATACATACATATATACATAGACAATGACTGAGGGAAAAAAAAGAAAGAGCATCTAGAAAATCCCATGGCTCCACCACCCTTTCCATAAAATACAACTTCCTCGCACCCCTCCTAAACCTTCCTCCCACCAGTTTCCACTCGTGACCTTGGGTTCTTGTCTCTGTACTCCAGCTAAATAGTTCCCCACAGCTTACCTTGTTTATTCCTTCAGGAACTCGAAGGTCTCTGTCATATCCCCCCCCCTCTCACCTGATCTCCAGTGAGTACATGCTCAGTGCTTTCTTCTTAAGATCTATCTTATTGGCCCTGAACCATCTTGGTCACCCTGAGTTGCACCATACTCAGCCTGTTCCCGTCCTTTTTTAGGTGAGCACTACAGAACTGAGCACAGCAAAAGTTAGATTTCTAAATTACTTCATCCTTGCTGTGTTACAGACTTCTTTTGTTTTCTTTTTTTTTTGTATATTTATTTGGGCGCTACCTGTCCCATATTATCAGCCCTACCTCCCAGACCCACTGCCTCCCTCCCTCCAGTAACTGATCCCTGATTCACCCTGGCTGACCCACCAAGGTGGGGTCACTGAGATGATCCCACCTCATGGAGACAGGTCCAGGTTACCGGCCACATCATGATGACTGGCAGGTCTCCCTAGGCTTATACCCTTGGGTAGCGCAACAGGGATGGTCCATCCAGTGGAACATGATCTTGGTCAGGGTCAGGTACTTGGGGCCACAGTACCAGAAGGCAGCTTCATCTCTGGGACAGAGAGCACTTTTGTGGATGCTAAACCCCTCAGAAGGTGAGATATGCAATGACATCAGTGGAACGAACCTGATGTCCATCCCACCTCCCCACATATCAAGCGCTGGTCTTCTCAGAACCCCAGCCTCTGCCAGGGGTCCGCACCTTTGCACTGGATACCAACTGCACCCTCCTCCACCCAGAGGAGGAGAGCAGTCCATGGGACGCACAATCCTCCCCTTCCCTGACTGACTCTCCGACAGCCAGAGTCCAGATTCAAACCCACGTCACCGGTGTCGCAGGGGGAAAGCCTACCCCTGCACCAACAGCCTGGCATGCTATGGACTTCTAAACAAGTCCCAATTACTACATGTTCTAACTCTACTGGCTGGCTAAGGGAAGTTACAAGTATTTCTGTAACCCTGATCTCTGCTGGTTTAAGAATGCTGGAGTCAGTGAAGGGCTTCTGATAATGTCAGCAAGAGCACACACAATCTAGCCATCAATACTAGTAACACTGACTAGCCACTGCCTCACACAATGTTTCTGCCACCAATTACAAAATGTACATAATTCACTCATCCTGGACTTTGCACCCAGTGCCTCTTCAGAAATATTTATCCTGCAACCCTTTATAATGTTTAATCCTCACTCCTCCCAGAATGTGTGCCTTGGGACCCTGCCATACTGCATACCCCACACACTCAAGAATTTGTCACCTCAAATCCCTGATATATGACCCACAGCCCTCCAACTGTGGGAGGGTATGAATTTCAGAGAGTAATAGTCAACCAGGGCACAGTGTGCAAATTTCAGGAGGGATGTGTGCACACATTTGGAGGGGTGTGGGGTATGATTTTTGGAAGAAGTGTAGGGTAAAGTTTTAGATTGATGCAGGTAACAAAATTCAGGGGTTATGGCCTATAGACCAAACTAGGGATTTTATTGGAACAAAGTTTAGAAAGGCTGTGGGGCAAAATTCTTTTGAGGGATATGATGTGCGAGATTTGGAAGAGGTGCAGGTTTAAAATGTAGCAGAACCACAAAGCAGACATTTTGGGATGGACAGAGGGATAGATTTTGGAAGCGATTCAGGCTGAACATTTTTGGAGAGGCACAGAGCAGAAAGTTCAGGAGGGTAAAAGGTGCACATTTTTGTAATTGGTGGTTGCTGGCAGTGTGTGCTCTTACTGACTTCACATGACATCTGCAGCACATTTTCCTTTAATCTAACCTTTTAAATAGGCATTGAACTCAGGGCTACAAAAACACCTGTAACTAAAAGTAATGCAGAACTCTGAATTTTGGCATGAACTAATTGGGTATCTGCTGGTACCTAATTCCACGTTTAGTGCACTTGGTGGTGATAGCCCATTTAGAACACTCCTACCCTTTACAAATGATCTTACTTTTGCTAGGCCCTATAGGACTGGTGGTCTGGGGGAGGCACTGAAAAGGAACCTAAGAACCTGGTTACTGTGGTCATCCCCAAATTGAGTAGACATAATTCCCACACACCATGTCACCAGTTTCCATTTGGTTACTTGTTTATGGTGGTTAAAGTAATTAAATTCTGTTCTCAAGATTTGAAATTCCAGGCTGACACTGGTAATGGGCTAGTCTACTTTTTGGAGTTTACTAGGATTCTACTGTCAATCTTTTAATTTGTGTATGCATCATAAGAATAAAAGAGGGCTTAATGTACGACAAAGTGCATAAAGTAAAACAATAGCAGCACAGGAAGCAATTTAAAGAAAAATACCAGTTTTGTAGAGTCACTGATCTGGCATAAGATTCCAAGTTCATTGAAATTCTTTGCTTTTTTCCCCAGTGTATAGACCACCCAAAGTCCAGAATTGCACTGGGTTTTCTGGTAAACACCAAACAACAGCAACCTTGCCAATGTCACTTCATTTACAGTTGCTTGCTCACACACTCATTTAAGTTGATGCAGTTACATGTTGGACAGCCTTCCAGTTTTATCATGGAGTAGACACACCCACTCTGCAGTGATTTGTTGGGACCATGACATGAAGAAGACAAGCACATTTTATGAATACAGTGCCCTATCCCAAGGGCTCCAGGAGCTGCACAGAAACACCATGGCAAAACATTTATAAAATAGTAAGTAAGGCTTTGATAAATGCACTTAAGCAGTTAAAATAAATAAATGAAACCCATGGCAGTTAAAGTTCAGAAACCCAGGACTCCTTCGAAAGCATTCAAGAACTTGAGCTCATGCCAAGCAACAACTAAATGGAGAAACCTGTCCCAAAGACGACAAGGTTTTAATATTTACTTGGCCTTAGTGATGTCTTGCTTTCCAGGTACCCAAGAGATCTGTGGTTATAACTGTGCAAATGTTTAAATAATGGCCTCACAGTACATTAAAAAGTAAAAGATTGATTAGGGAATCTTTTCTTCATATGCTTTTTGTAAAATTATTTGCCATATTGCATATTTTTAAATTGTTTAAGAGTTTCTGTTGTAACCCCCCTACAAATGGGGGTTCCCAAAAAGTCTTCTTTGAGCTGGCCTAAATACTCACTGCCAGGCTGGTGTCCTGAGTTTTAGCAGTTCAAATGTATTGCCAGAGAGTGCCTGTAAAGCCTCCATGTACTGTCTCTTTAAGAGCTGCCTAGATTGCAGTCATAATTAATCTGGGAGGGGGGCTGAGTGTTTCTATGCTCGAGTCCCACCTGGGCTACCAGATAATTGCTCTGTTCTGCCATCTCTGTTAGTGCAGAGGGTGCTATGTTAGAAGCTGTATTTATTTGTTGATTATCCATTGGAATAGTAATGATATTGTAGTTTGTCTAACCTGCCTTCTTTGCAGCATGAACCTTATGTATTGCACCACTATTTTGGTTTTGGACTGCCAGTCAGTACCAATCAGTATCTTTGGGGACTCTAAAATGGAGCCTGTCCCCAGGGTCTTGTGGGAGCAAAATTCTGTAGGAATTGCAGTTTTTGCATTTTGGTGCCAAAACAGACCTGGAGGGGGAGCCCTTGAACTGACTGAAAGATAAATCAGCCAACTGAACCTTTTGGATGCTGGGGAAAGTCCCAGGCTGCTTGCAGCAAGAGTCAGTCAGAATTGGGAAGTGAAAGTGGTAACAGCTTGAGTGATACAAGCAGCAGCCCCAGTGTAATTCATGCAGGAGAACTGTGAAAGGGCTGAGTTTTGGCCTGCCTGTCTGCCTACTGTCCCTGAGAGGGAAAATAGAGCTTATTCAGACTGAATCCAAATTGTGAGGATGATTTAAGCCACAGAATTGTGACCAGGCTTTAACCTGAAGAAGACCGAAGATTTGCTGAATGCGATCAGCCTGTCAGGATTTCCAGCCACCTTTGAACTCCCAGTTTGTGCAGAGACTCTATAATTGTGACCGGATGGCAATCTGCCTGGTACAGTAGAATTTCTTACATGTAAATGTGCTGTGTGCTGTTAGTGGGTCGTGATTTGGTTCCCCACTGTGTGCTGAACTGTGTTCTGCTTGCTGGAGGCTGCATCCAGCTCCAACAGACTAAATCCGTTTGCATCTCCATTTGGCCTGGGCCTTGCCACACTGGCCCAGCCAGACTACCCGCTACACAGAGAAAGCCATTGATAAGAGACCTGCCTGGGGATCAGCCCCCTGCTCAATGCCTTGAACAGGAACGACGCCTTGGTGATTCGTGTGGACCCTGCTTCTCCTTGCATTTCAGCTTAACAACCTGCAGTCTCGATTTCGTCCTGCCTGTGTCCTGTATTGTGTATCATGAATAAACATCAGGGTAGCTCCCTGCAACAACAGCTAAATCTAAAGTGTTGTCATCTGATTGCTTTGTTTTCTTTTCCTTCACGGACTGAGCCCTCTGCCTCTGGATTACAAATAGTGTGTGTTGTGCATGTTGCTTTCTTCCATCACAGGGCCCCAACCAGCTGTGAAGCCATCCTACAACGGTCCTGGCTAGCCCACATTTTCCCTACCCGGGTACCCAGAGTGCGTGACTGTTTAGGGAGTCTGAAGTGCATGCACAACTGTCTGATTGATTTAGTCTTTAAGCCAATCAACCTGATTATGCCCCTCCCTTGTTCAAGTCCCCTGAATAAATCAGATCTAACTCTTTTTGCATGTAACCTGACTGTGGTTCCAGTTTGTGCCAAGAGTACTGTACTGTTTCTATTTGCTGTGCATAACCTAGTTTTACAGGGGGTCCCCAGGGTCGAGTTAGAGGGACCAGCTCTGGTGGTAAGTGCAAACAGTGTGGGTAATTGCATGGTGAATAAGGGTCATTGTGAAAGTGATTATTCCGCTATACAAGACACTAGTGAGGCCCCACCTGGAGTACAGTGTACAGTTCTGGAGACCATACCTATGTAAGGACATAGACAGGGTAGAGAAGGTTCAGAGGAGGGCAACAAAGATGGTGCATGGATTGCATCACAAGTCCTATGAAGACAGGTTGAAGGAACTGAACATGTACTCCTGGAGGAGAGGAGGAGAGAGGGATATGATAGAGACATACAAGTATCTTACAGGGAGGAACAGGGTGCAGGAAAACACTATTTTTAGCGAAAAGATGTTCCAGAACTAGAGGCATGGGATGAAGTTGGAGGAGGGCGATTCAGAGGAAGCGTGAGAAAGAATTTCTTCACAGAACGGTGGTGAACAAGTGGAACACCCTGCCAGAGGAAGTGGTGGGGGCTGAAACGATCACGGGATTTAAGAATGCATGGGATAGACATAAAGGAATTCTGGAGGTCAGGGGTAAGGGGCAACAGACTTCTAGGAAAACAAACTGAACTTACAAGCTCAAATGGGCAGACTGGGTGGGCCATAGGCCCTTATCTGCCAACACTGTCTATGTATCTATGTATTATTGTATCTTGTTCAGTCCACTAGAAGGGAAAGAGTGGGGTTACAGTGTCCTGGAGTTAACCTGACCACTAACAACCTTGACCTCCGGGTGGAGGCACCTGTTTTAGTTCCCAGGCCCCTTAACCTGCTACTAGCCAAGCAGGCAGGGGTAATAGCCCTTGGGATAGCGCCACCTAGGGGTTACATCTTGGAGGCTCACCGCTGGGATTTTGTGTCTTCTAGTGGCCGAAGTTACTAATTATTGTGAAACATAAATGTCTACCCCAACAGAAGTGGCTGTGTATCAGTTGATGGGGTGGTGTATGGGGCAAGAGATTGACCCCCATAATGCTTTGCTAATACTGGATATACCTATGGGCATTAGTAAGGACACTGTTGAAGGGGCACCTCCTAAAGTTGAATGTTTGAAAAAAGCTGTAGTGGTGGGTTGACAGGCTGATTTTACTGACCAAGCTCTCATGGCCTTGGTGGAGTATAGCAACCCCCTGGACAGTTCAAAGGTGCCCCAGACTATCACTCCAGAACAGTTCCCAGCCACCTGGAGGGTGATAACCAAAGATAGCAAGGATCCCTTAGAGGATGAGTCCCCACCGCTATCTCAGTCTTTTGAGGAGAAGTTTGCCAAGTTGTTACTGGAGGAGGGTAAAACTGTGGAGGAGTTTAAAAAATTATTCCTGCCACCTGGGAGTGTCACTTCATCGCTGTCCACACCCGGCCCAGCACATATTCTTTCATCAACTTCTGTACCTGCCTGTGAGCCATCTGGTAGTCATGGTTCTTACTGCAAACTCAAGGTATTCTCTGGCAGCCGCCCTACTCCTAATGGGGAAGTCAACCTGGAGACCTGGATAGGCTCTGCTACTCTTGCAGTACAGGACTGGCAATGCTCAAAGACTGAAAAAGGGGCCCACCTGGGGGACAGCCTCCAGGCACCTGCCCTACATACTTTTCACTCCCTGAGGTCCTCTGACCCTGACGCCAAAGCCCAAGAGTAAATAGTCGCCCTTGAAAATGTATTTGGGGGCACCACTAGTGTTAAGGCCTTGAAGTGGAAACTTAAAGAGGTTAAACAACAGCCGGGGGAACTGTTATCAATTAAAGGGAATCCTACAAACCATTTTTTGGAAGGGAGGCTGGGCATCTAGTGAAGTGGACCAGGTAAGACTGTATCATATACTCTGCACTGCCCAGCACTCCAGCTGGGTGTTGCTCAAATCGCAACTGCACCAAATGAAATCTGGTCCCTTGCCCTTCCATGTGTTGATGAAGGAGGTACGGGAAGTTGAAGAGGAGGAAGGTTTTTTGGAGCCCTGCGCAGTCGTAGCTGCACAACCTCTGCTTCAGGCATGGGGTCAGTCGCTGATGGCCTGGAATTACTGGAATCACATGATGGAATCCGAGAACTAAATGCCAACCATTGGGGGCCCAGCAAGAGAGGAACTGCTACGGATGCTCCACCATGGGATGAACTGCTGAGGGAGTTCAGAGAAACAAAAAACAGTCTCTTTATGAAGGCTGCTCCTGTGGGTACAGGCCCCAATCCTTGTCCGACTGCCTCTGCTATGGGGGTGGGGGTGCGCGCCCAGGCATCTCCTGCTGACAGCAGCTCAAAAATTGGTGACTTGACGTTGGAAGTGAGAGAATTGACGAGATGTCTCCAAATGCTCGTTACACCGCAGAAAGAGGTGGAACCAAGGTTTTCTGTTGGTAGTACCCCCTCCTTAGCTCCCAATGTGATGCCTCGGCCACACCAGACCCCATAAGGCATATTTTGCCATAATTGTGGGATGGATGGGCACATGAAGAGAGAATGCTGGTTCCTAAAAGACCTAGATAAAGTTGCATGCAGACTTCAAGGGGAGCTTCGGAAAGCGAGACCATGGCCTGGGAGTGCCGGAAATTACCACAGTGCAGGATTGAGAAACCGTAACTCAAACTTCTTTGAGGATAAATCGTCTGTCCAGGCCTCTGCTACTGCCTCTCCAGACTGGTCCAGAATAGTGGGCCCTTCGATGGAGACTTCTGTGACTGTCAATGGTATCCATGCTCGGGCTGTGCTTGATAGCGGGTCGCAAGTGACCACTATATTCCAGGACTGGTATGACTAACACTTATCTGATGTGCCACTACAATCTCTGGAAGGTTTGCATGTGTGGGACCTGTGCAAAAACAAGAGGGCACAATTTGAAGATAGAGGGGGGGCGGCTCAGAGGTAATTTAAGGAAGTATTTTTTCACAGAGAGGGTTGTGGATGCATGGAATGGCCTTCCGGAGGAGGTTGTGGAGTCAAAATCAGTGGTGGAATTCAAGCATGCATGGGATAGTCATAAGGCAATTCTGGGGGGTTGGGGTAGGAAGAAGTAGGCTGCTGGTTAACTAGGATCTGCAGCTTATCCAGTAGGTAGGGAAATGGGCAGACTGGGTGGGCCAAGCGGTCCTTATCTGCCGTCAAATTCTATGTTTCTATGTTTCTATCCCTACCTAGCATATGTCAGGCTCTGTTTGTCTTTCCCTGCGACTGTAACTGGTGAAGATGAACAAGCAGAGACACTAGCCCTGGTGTGCCCCCTGACGGGATTGTATGATGGGATTCCCTTGCTCATTGGAACCAATGCCCACATGTTTGGAAGACATTTGTGTCGCAATTGTGTCATGAAAAAGAAGGGAAATGACTGGACGGGCACTGAGAATCCCAGCCCTGATAAAGGGAGCCTATGATCTGCAAAAAACAGACTACCGAAGCCGACGGAGATGAGCCAGTGGGGATAGTGTGGAAGAAAGATCCTGATTCTCTGGTACTCCCTCCCAATGCTCAGTACACCATTCAGGGAGAGATTCGCATTAGAAAGAAAGTGAAAAATAAAATATTAATGTTGGATGCACCAGGTGATGGAAAGATGCCAGAGGGATTATTGGTTAAACCCAGCATTTTGCCTGCCCGTGCCCACGCCTATGCACGACGAGTGATGGTCCAGATTCGGAATGTGTCAGATTGGGAGATCTGGTTGAACAGAGGGTGCACCCTAGCTACAGTACACTGTACAGACACTGCCGTATTACCCAGCAACAAGTACTCTGGTGAAAAGGAAAGAGTGACCCCGGACTTATTTGACTTTGGTGATTCCCCATTGCCAGCTGAATGGAAGGCTAGAATTAGCAAGAAACTCTCCCAGAGAAACCACGTATTTTCGTTAAAAGAATGGGACATGGGGTGTGTCCAGGGTGCAGAGCATCACATACACCTGCATGATGACCGGCCATTTTGAGAGAGATCCTGACACCTCGCCCCAGTGGACATAGATGATGTTAGGAGGCACCTGCAGGGAATGCTCGCTGCTGGCGTTATACAAGAATCAAGGAGCCCATATGCCTCTCCCACTGTGGTTGTGCATAAGAAGAATGGGTCCATGAGGATGTGTGTTGATTATTGAACCCTGAACCGGTGGACCATCCCAGATCAGTACACCATGCCCGTGTACAAGATGCCCTGGATTGCTTGAATGGGAGCAAATGGTTCTCGGTATTGGATCTTCGCAGTGGATAGTACCAGATTCAGATGGCTCCGGAGGACAGTGAGAAAACAGCCTTCATCTGTCCTTTGGGGTTCTACGAATTTCTGAGAATGCCACAGGGGATTTTGGGTGCTCCGGCTGCCTTTCAGCGACTGATGTAACGTGCGGTGGGAGATATGAACTTGCTGGAATGTCTAGTGTACCTAGATGATGTCATTGTGTTTGGACGCACATTAGAAGAGCATGAGACCTGACTGTTTAAAGTGCTGGACCGATTGGAAGACTTTGGCCTCAAGCTGTCCATTGACAAGTGCCAGTTTTTTCAAACCTCCGTGAAGTATGTTGGGCACATAGTATCTGCGGAAGGGATAGAGACTGATCCTAGTAAGGTTGAGTCACTGACCACTTGGCCCCAGCCCCATAACTTGAAAGAACTACAACATTTTCTGGGGTTCTGTGGCTACTACCGCAAGTTCATAAAATACTATTAAAAGGTGATTTGCCTGTTCCTGAATCTTATCCATAGTTACCCCCCCAACCGTAAATACAAAAAAGGGGCTTTCAAACAACCAGAGAAAGTGTACTTCCGCACAGGTGAACCTTTTGGGCCCCGCTGGACACCCGAATGTGAAGCAGCCTTCCACAAAGTCACATACCAGCTTACCCATGCCCCCATCCTTGCCTATGCTGACCCTACCAAGCCCTATGTGCTGCTTACGGACACTAGCCTGCAGGGCCTAGGAGCTGTGCTGTATCAAGACCATGAGGATGGTTTGAGACCAGTAGCTTTTGCCAGCAGGAGTTTGACCCCATTAGAGTGAAACTATCCTGTGCACAAGCTGGAGTTCCTTGCCCTAAAATGGGCCATCGTTGACCAGTTTCATGAGTACCTCTATGGGGCAAAGATATTGGTGAAGACCAACAATAACCCATTGACCTATGTACAGACTTCAGCTAAGTTAGACTCCAATGGGCACTGGTGGCTTTCTGCCTTATCAACCTATGATTATGCTGTCGAATACAGACCAGGACTGAACCATATTGATGCTGACGCCCTGTCACGAAGGCCCGCTTCCAAGAGTGATTGGATCAGGCTGTCTGAATCTGACATCTGAGCATTGTGCCAAAAGTTTGACAGAGATGAACAGATGTCTGCGGACACAGTGGACTGTTTAGTAGATTGCTTGGGCACTCCTGATACCTGCATACCGGCTGCCTATTGCCATTTCTCTGCTCTAGATATTAGTGCACGACCTCAATTAGACAATGACAGTATTCAGTGGGCTCAATCCCAAGATCCTATGATTCAACCTGCACTTGATGCCCTGCATGCAGGGAAAGATGTGTCTAAGCTGCGTTCCCCTGACTTGCGAACTGCCCTATTGCATAAAGAAGGCCCCAGGTTGAAGTTACTCAATCAGTTGTTATACAGAGAGACAGTAGATCGTAGTGGTCAAGTAGACAAGCAACAATTTGTCCTGCCCATGGCCTTTAAACACTTGGTACTGAGGTCCCTCCATGATCACATGGGGCACCTTGGTATTGACATGACTCTCGACCTGGTACGATCTCGATTCTACTGGCCCAAGATGGGGGCCAATGTTGAGCACCATGTAAAGACCTGTAGTCATTGCCTCCAAAGAAAAGCCCTACCTCAGAGGACTGCCCCCCTTGTCAATATCACTACCAGCACCCCCATGGAACTGGTCTGCATAGATTTTTTTGTGCTTAGAACCTGATCAATGGAATATTGGCAATGTGTTAGTGGTTATGGATCATTTCACATGGTATGCACAAGCTTTTCCAACTAAAGATCAAAAGGCCTCTACCGTGGCCAAGGTGCTAGTGGAAAAATTCTTTGTCCACTATGGTGCCCCCCTCCACTATGGTGCCCCCAGCGGATCCACTCTGACCAAGGCAGAGACTTTGAAAGTAGACTAATCAAAGAAATGCTCTCTCCGTGGGGGGTGTGGAAGTCAAGAACCACCCCCTATCATCTGCAGGGGAACCCTCAACCAGAACATTTTAACTACACCCTTCTAGACATGCTGGGCACCCTCCATCCAAAAGACAAGCATAAATGGAGCCAGCAGATTAGCACCTTGGTACACACGTACAATTGCACCAAAAATGACGCTACTGGGTTCTCCCCTGTCTCATGTTCGAGAGGGAGGCCTGACTGCCAGTTGATGTTTGCTTTGGGGTCTCTCCAGACGGGGGCCAGGCCGAAAACTACCTGCAGTATGTACAGAAACTGAAAGCTCAATTGAACCATGCATATCAATTGGCCCAGACAATGGCCGACAACAGAAATCTCTCCAACAAAGAGAGGCACGATAAGAAAGTAAAGGCTCAAGAGCTGCAGCCCAGAGACCGTGTGTTGTTACACAATTTGGAACTACATGGCAAGCACAAAATTGCTGATAGGTGGCACCATCTTCCTCATGTAGTAGTTGGAAAGTTGGAGGATCTACCAGTGTACAAGGTACGCCCAGAGAATAACTCCAAAGCTGTCAAGACCATGCACTGTAACCACTTGCTGCCTATCCGCCAAGTTATTATTGAAGCTGAGCCAACAGACATTGCCTCCCCTGGGCCAGTGACTTGTGCTGCTGCAAAAAAGAGACAGAGTTAACCTACCCCAGTAGTTACAGATTGAAGGGTTCCCCACAGCAGGCCCAGAATGATAGTGACTGTCAGTCCACCTCTGATGATAGTGAGTGTCACAATGCCTATTACCCTTCCTATGAATTGAGTCAGCTGTTTTGAGGTAACCCTATGACTAATTGTAGGGATGAAGCTGGGTCTTCTGGACTGCCTAACCCCCCAGTTTCATCCTTGGAGCGAATGCTTCCTGAAATTGAAGTGCAAAATATTACGTCTGAGGTTGCAGACTCTGTGTTTTGTGGAACTGTGTGAATTGCTTGAAGAAGGGGGCTAATAGTCTGAGTCTCCCTGGTGACACACCAGAACCTGAAGAACAATGTGAGAGTGTTGACAGTCCCCTTTAGTGTTGCAAAGCCTATTTCTGCCAGAGCATCTTCAAAATGAGCAACGTGGGCCTTCATCAGAAGGTAATAATGAGCAATGTGTTGTGGGAACAGAGCATACAGAGCAAGGAGCTAACAGTGCTCCCAATCTGGACATTCCCATCCATGCAGAGGCACCCCTCACGAATAATGAAAGCTCCAAAGTTAGTGCTGAAAGTACAGAGACTGTAGCTGTTCCCCCCAGAAAGACTGGCCGAGCTATCAAGCCAGTATTGCACCTTCATTATGATTCTCCTGGGAGGTCAGTGGATTTGCCTCTCAATGTGGTTCACAAAAGTGTTTATATCTCTCAGGGCTCACTACCCAGACTGAGCTTAATGGTCAATTCCAGGTTGATTGTTCTTCCTTCTCAGTAAGGTGCCCCTGCCCCATCCAGCCCCAAGTTAGCTGATACGGAAGGGCCCCCTCCTACATTGTTTAATGTACAGGAAGTTATAACATGAATCAGTATTGTGATGTTACAAGTATGTTAATCATAGTGGAATCAGTATCACATGTATGAAACATGCATAAGAATTGTCATTATGGATATAGTATTGTGAAGTGTAGTGAACATGTATAGTAAAGGTATAAGTTTACATTAACTGATGCAGCAGATGTTATATGTCTCGTATATATTTTCAATATTATGGTGGTACAGACTTGATGCGGACGCCAAGTTTTCTCCAGGCAGGGAAGGGTGTAACACCCTACAAATGGGGGTTCCCGAAAGGTCTTCCTTGAGCTGGCCTAAATGCTCACTGCCAGGCTGGTGTCCTGTGTTTTAGCAGTTCAAATGTATTGCCAGGGAGTGCCTGTAAAGCCTCCGTGTACTGTCTCTTTAAGAGCTGCCTAGATTGCAGTCATAATTAATCTGGGAGGGGGGCTGAGTGTTTCTATGCTTGAGTCCCACCCGGGCTACAAGATAATTGCTCAGTTCTGCCATCGCTGTTAGTGCAGAGGGAGCTCTGTTAGAAGCTGTTTTTATTTGTTGATTATCCATTGGAATAGTAATGATATTGTAGTTTGTCTAATCTGCCTTCTTTGCAGCATGAATCTTATGTATTGCACCACTGTTTTGGCTTGGACTGCCAGTCAGCACCAAACAGTGTCTTTGGGGACTTTGGAGCCTGTCCCCAGGGGTATCTTGTGGGAGCAAAATTCTGTAGGAATTGCAGTTTTTGCATTTGGGTGCCAAAACAGACCTGGAAGGGGAGCCCTTGAACTGACTGACAGATAGATCAGCCAACCGAACCTTTTGGATCCTGGGGAAAGTCCCAGACTGCTTGCAGCTAGAGTCAGTCTGAATTGGGAAGTGAAAGTGGTAACAGCCTGAGTGATTCAAGCAGCAGCCCCTGTGTAATTCACGCAGAAGAACTGTGAAGGGCTGAGTTTTGGCCTGCCTGTTTGACTGCTGTCCCTGAGAGGGAAAATAGAGCTTATTTGGACTGAATCCAAATTGTGAGGACAATTTAAGCCACAGAATTGTGACCAGACTTTAAACTGAAGAAGACCAAAGATTTTTTGAATGCGATCAGCTTGTCAGGATTTCCAGCCACCTCTGAACTTCCGGTTTGTGCAGAGACTCTGAATTTGCGACTGGATAGCAAGCTGCCTGGTACAGTAGAATTTCTTACATGTAAATGTGCTGTGTGCTGTTAGTGGGTCATGATTTGTTTCCCCACTGTATGCTGAACTGTGTTCTGTTTGCTGGAGGCTGCATCCAGCTCCAACAGACTAAATCCGTTTGCATCTCCATTTGGCCTGGGCCTTGCCACACTGGCCCAGCCAGACTACCTGCTACACAGAGAAAGCCATCAATGAGAGACTTGCCTGGGGATCAGCCCCCTGCTCAATGCCTTGAACAGGAATGATGCCTCGGTCATTCATGTGGACCCTGCTTCTCCTGGCACTCCAACTCAACAACCTGCTGTCTTAATTTCACCCTGCTTGTGTCCTGTATTGGGTATCATGAGTAAACATCAGGGTAGCTCCCTGCAACAACAGCTAAATCTAAAGTGTTGTCATCTGATTGCTTTGTTATCTTTTCCTTCACGAACTGAGCCCTCTGGCTCTGGATTACAAATAGTGTGTGTTGTGCATGTTGCTTTCTTCCATCACAGGCCACAACCAGCTGCGAAGCCGGCCTACCCCAGGCAACGGTCCTGGCTAGCCCACATTTTCCCTACCTGGGTACACACAGTGTGTGACTGTTTAGGGACTCTGAAGTGCATGCATAACTGTCTGATTGATTTAGCCTTTAAGCCAATCAACCTGATTATGCCCCTCTCTTGTTCAAGTCCCCTGAATAAATTAGATCTCACTCTTTTTGCATTTAACCTGACTGTGGTTCCAGTTTATGCCAAGAGTACTGTACTGTTGCTATTTGCTGTGCATAACCTTGTTTTACAGGGGACTCCCAGGGTGGCGCTAGAGGAACCAGCCCTGGTGGTAAGTGCAAACAGTGTGGGTAATTGCCTGGTGAATAAGGGTCATTGTGAAAGTAATTATTGTATATTGTTCAGGTCACTAGAAGGGAAAGAGGGGGGTTACAGTGTCCCGGAGGGCTGTGCCCAGGTTAGCTTGACCACTAACAACCCTGACCTCCGAGTGGAGGCACCTGTTTCAATTCCCAGGCCCCTTAACCTGCTACTAGCCAAGCAGACAGGGGTAGTAGTCCTTGGGATAGCGCCACCTAGGGGTTACATTGTACATACCTGTAGCCCTGAGACACATTATAAAGCACAAAACTGACTCAGACATGTTTTATTTTATAGGTTTTGGGGCTCATGTACATGATTTCATACAATAAAATTGAAGAAACCCAAGACTGGTATAATATACAGAAATGGAATATGGCTACACTGCATATGGATTTGCAAGAATTTGAAATACTAAAAGCCCCTTCTTTCAAAATGCAAAATCCTGCTGTGTTGCCCTGCGGCAAGATTTCAATGTAGTTACAAAATCAATTTCACTTTGAACTGATACGCAGCAGACACAGTCAACTCCCAAATGACATCCACACAGTACCAGAAAGTATCAGCTTGCCTATAGGAGCAGTTTACTTTGATTTCAAGATTACAGCTTGACTTCAGCAAAATGCACTAGTGAACGCTTCATTATATATGCAAATGAAAACATTTCTACTTTGCTTTTTTAACATGCTGCCATCTAGACACAAGCTACTGTAAACTAAAAACATTTATTTTGTCTTTAACCAAGCTGATCCTGCAATATTCACAGCATGAAGGTCTTCGTGACTATGTTAAAATCTCAAAAGTTTTAAGCAGCGTTATACTTAGTAGTGCATCATGGAAATTCATTTAAGGTGTCTCCACTGAATATGTGTACTCTTAAATTCAAATACTCCTATGTATGCAAATTACAAATCTGCATAAACATGTGAAACTCTGTTGCCACTCAAAACCCCTGTGCCACATTTACAAACAAGCATTTGTCAATGCCGAATATTGTCTTGCTGGTGTTGGCACTGGTAGTACAGGAGTTAGAAAGATGCATAATAGGGATAGCAGTGAAGTATAGAACCAACGTCAACCCCACCCAACCCTGCAGGGTGTGACAGCATTGAGGTGTAAGTTTGGGTCGCTGGCCATAATTCTCATGCCATTTCACCTCACCCTACCCTGCAGAATCTGACAAGTGTTGCGTTGTGCCTTGGAGTCATCGGGCCTTATGCTCACCCCATTTCATAAGGAAGTATGTTGAGATGGGTGCAGCATAGCAGAATGGGTTGAACTTTGGGGCTGAAGAAGAGTCCAAGACACACCTTGATGCTTGTCAGTGGCTGCAGGGTGGGGGTGGAGGACCAATGGCGTGAGCACTACAGCAGACAATCCAAAGACACACCCCTGATGCTTGTTAGTCTGTACAGGGTGGGACATAATGGTTAGAAAGTCTAACACCCTGGGTGTTTGTTGGTATTTGCACTCCAAATTTTAAAACATGGCCTTTTTTGTGACCCCACCATATTAAAGCATTTGGGACCTCTGCTCATGAACAGTGTCCCTGTGATTTTGCTAATCTGTCTCGAACATTGCTTTCCCACAGTAACCGTGCCATTCTGCACCACATTAAAATGTCAGCTGCACCATTGATAAGGAGGTGCGAAGAGATGACAATGTTGAAAATCTGGAGTGAAAATATTAAACATTGTCGAAGTTATGAACGTGTGTGAAAACTGCACATCACATGCTCGTAACACAGTCATTTAGTGAAATTATTTCACCAAATTTTTAACATAGCCTTTTTGGGACCTCTGTTCAAGAACAGTGGCACTATGATTATCTTAATCTGCCCCAAACATTGATTTTCCACAGTGACCATGTGATTGTGTGCCAGATATGCGAAACTACATTTCGGGCAGGATGTGACAAATGACAGCTGCACTGTTCATAAGAAGGCATGCAAAAATGACAATGTTGAAAATCTGGAGTGAAAATATTACAAATTCTCGAAGTTATAACTGTGCGTGGACACTGCGTAACTCACGCTTGTAACATAGTCATTTTATGGAATTTTTTCACCAAATTTTCAACATAGGCATTTTAGGACCTCTGCTCATGAACAGTGTTACTGTGATTTTCTTACTTTGTTCTGAACATTGTTTTCTTACAGCAACTGTGCCACTGTGTGCTGGATGTGAGAAAACACATTTCGAGTAGGATGTGGAGAATGACAGCTGTACCGTTTGTAAGTAGGTGTGAAAAAATAGCAATGGTGAAAATCTGGAGTAACAATATTAAAAATTATCGAAGTTATGAGCATGCTTGGAAATTGCACAACACATGCTTGTAATAGTCATTTTATGGATGCTTGTCACCTAATTTTCAACATAGGCATTTTAGGACCTCTGCTCATGAACAGAGTCATTGTGATTTTATTAATCTGTCCCAAACACTGATTTTCCACAGCAACTGTGCTATTCTGCGTGGGAATTGCGAAAACACAATTCGGCCAGGATGTGAAAAATGACAGCTGTACTGTTCATAAGGAGGTGTGAAAAAATGCCAATGTTAAAAATCTGGAGTGAAAATATTACACATTTGCAAAGTTACGAGGGTGCATGGAAACTGCACAATGCACACTCATAGCACAGTCATTTAGTGGACTTTCATCACCAAATTTTCAACATAGGCATTTTAGGACTTCTGCTCATGAACAGTGTCACTGCAATTTTCTTAATCTGTCCCGAACACTGATTTCCCACAGCGACCACGCTATTCTGCACCAGATGTGCGAAAACACATTTTGGCAAGGATGTGAAAAATGACAGCTGTACTGTTCATAAGGAGGTGTGGAAAAATGCTGATGTTGAAAACTGGAGTGAAAATATTACAGATTCGCAAAGTTACGAGTGTGCACGGAAACTGCGTAACACGCGCTTGTAAAAGTCATTTTTTTTTTTTACCAAATTTGCAACATAGGCTTTTTGAGAGCCCACCTAATGAACAGTGGCACTGTTATTTCATTACTCGTCCCAAAAGGTGATTCTGCGCAGTGACCGCTAGAAGTCACCTTTCGACCGAATACCCATGACAGTGACTGAATTCATGAGGAGGAGTCCCAATAACCCCATGTTGAAAATTTCAAAATGCCTGAGATATGCACCAAAGTTGAAAACCCTATTTATGCCATTATACAGCTTATTGGCATTTCTTCAGTTTGTGGTCGGCTTTGAAGAGTGCAGACGTGTTCCTGGTCCACCAAAGATCATCGCGCCAGGCTCTGGAGGAGGCACGGGTGAGGGGGTGGGGAGGTGATGTACGCAGGGTGGGCGCGTTGGGGAGGGGCCCTAGACAGTGAGGACCGTTTTTACTTCACAGGTTAAAAAAAATAAACATCGTGGGAAGGTTTTTGTTTTGACAGATACATTTGGCATGCTGGGTGGGCTCCTGCATGTTTTGGAGTGGGGGACTGGGCCGAGCAGGATTGGGCACCCATCGGCAAATAAAAAAGGGTGTTTGGCAGAGGGTGGGGGAATGATGCTGAGGGGAATTGGGCACCCCCTCAGCAAACAACTGGCATGGGACATGATGCCGACTGGGATTGGGCTCCCTCGTCGGCAAATGAACCGGGGTGGGAGGGCATGATGATGCTGGCAGGGGGGTTAGGCACCCCCAATGTTGGCTTTTCTGGGGACTGTGAGAGGTGGATGGCACAGCCGCTGCCATGTCTCATTGAAATGTTATACCAGGGAAGGCACGCCCTGCAATGAGGTGGAGCTCCCTCATTGCATTGGCTAACATTTCTCAAGTTGGTGGCACGCTTTGCAGCTGCTGTAATAGACAGCATGTAGTCTCATTCATGCCACACAGCCAAGCCTGAAAAAGCAGTGGCGCCACTGGCCACAACATGACCGTGCCTCCAAAACCTGCTCTTCCACTTCAAGCAACCCTAATATGTTGTTTGTGCTGCGTGCGCAAGACAACATAACAATGACAGCTTCATCTATTTCTGGGTCAGTGTGTTCCATCCATTTTCAAGTTAAAGGAAAAAACACGCTTGGCAAGAGTCAGGAAACAATGTATAGTATTTCGCTTATTCTTTTAATACATTGCCTACTTTTTAAATTACTGTAGCCATTGCTGGCTAGTGGGTTTTTCTGGGGTCAAGATATCATGCATTCATTTGGAAAAAAATGGTAAAAGTGGCTGAATTGCTTGACCAACCAGGTAGTAGCTTAAACAATATGAGGTTTAGTCACATAGATAAATATTTTTGGTAGAGCCAACACTGTTAGGGTCCCATGTTTGTAGAACTGAACCCAGGTACAAAGCAGCCTGGTTTGCACCTAGGTCAAAAACAACCTTATTGGATGTAAGGGTGGGTAAACCCCTGTTCCAACTCAGGTATTATCAGACCCTATACAAATGAGTTGATCCACCCAAACAGTGGACTAGAGCAGAAGACACATGATACCCTATGACTCTAACCAGGTGATTGGTCAATAGGCCCTTAGCTGCATCACAAGCAAAGCTGCCCACCCCACCACAGTCACAAGCAAATCACCCCATCTCCAAATCAACAATCACTGCCCCCTGCTCTCTAGTTCCACACATGCCCGGATTAACCATTGGGCAGATGGGGCAGTTGCCCAGGGCCACAGGCCCCTGGGTTTTCTGAGCGGGCCCCTGGATTTTCTTAATTTTTTTGTGGGGGGTCCAATGTTTTTTTTCCTGCAGCTGCCATCTGCTGTGCCATCTGTAAAATGTATCACCGGCGTGGCGGGGGGGGGCACGTTGCACACAGTACCTCAGTCACTGAGGTACCATAACATTTTAAATAGCAAGGTAGAAGGTAGGCACAAGTAGGATATGGATGGCGTGTCATGGGTCTCCCCCTACCGCAGACCGTGACATTTTATAGATGGCATGGCAGGGGCAGCTGCAGGAAAAAAACATTGGACACCCCGCAAAAAAATTTCCACACTCCCCAAACCTTATTCCTAGTTCCCCAGACCCCTACCCAGCTCCCCAGTCCCACAGTCACAGACCCATGAAATCTGCAGCATACGATTATACCCCAACTCCTCCAGCAGTACAACAGCTGCACAATCATAAATGTATCTGAGAGTGTGCACAAATGAAACAAAATAATGCAGCAATGAGAATTAAGGGTTTCACCTGCTAAACTAGCAAAAAACAAAAAAAGTAGATACAAATTCTTCAAATATGGTGCCCTTCCTAAATATTCGTTTACACTTTAAAATTATATAAAATATGAATGTCATGGCCACTGGGAGACATATTTCCAGAAACTACAGTTTTTATTTCATTTTATTCAATTTGGAAGACCTTTGAGCTCAATGCCCTTTTTCAAAGGTGTCCAAGTCATGAAACAAGATGCCCAATGAGACATAATCAGTAGCAAGCAGCAGTGTACACAACAAGTCAACAACAGACAACACATCAAACTTAAAAAAAAATATAAAGGAGAGTACATCAAGTAAAAATAAAATCAGCTCAAGTTAATTACATTTACACAACATTTTGTCATAAAAGTAACACCTCATATGTTTTTTAAAGGAAAATAAGGAAGGAATTCACAACACTCAGTAGGTAAGGAGTTCCACACTTTTGTGGCCCTGTAAAGGAAAGATCACTACCCTAGAACAGTCTTCCGCAATGGTTTTTGGAACCTACCACCACACATTTCATGAGCATTGTATCCGTTGGATACAAAGGTAAAATACTTTTGTATGCTGTCGGTATAAGTTCTAGTACTGCCTCTTTACAAAACAGTACCAACTGGATGTGCACTTGGTGGTAGAAGAGCAGCCAGTTTAAAGAAATGTGCAGATCACGCGTGCGAGCATCAGGCATAAGATTACATGCAACGTTACAAGCTCGATTCGTAGTCATTGAGAATTTCTCAAGCTCAACTTTGTTAGCACCAGACTAGAGCACCGGCCATAGTCAATAATCTGTACTATTAGACTCTGGACCAACATCAGTTTAACCTCATTAATGAAGTCATTCTTGTTCCTATACAACAGACTAACATGTTTGTTCATTTTTCCAACCACAGCATCAATGTGAGCAGAAAATGATAGCACTTGATCAAGAATAACCCCCAAAGATTTAAACACCTTCACCTGTTCAGTAAGGTCCCTAGAAGGTGTGGAGATGTATAGACCAGAACTACCCTTCAGTCTATGCCTACATCTGAACAGCACTGTTTTAGCCTTCTTTGTGCAATGAATATCAATTTATTAGTAGAAAACCAGCTGTAAACTTAAAGTCATGCTGTAAACATTGCTCGAGGGCAGGCCGATCCTAATTTCTAAAGAAAATAACCATTTCATCTGCATGCAATAATGCTGTGGAGTAGTCACAGACTCTAGAAATGTTCACAAACTAAAGAACAGAGGACCCAGGATAGAGCCCTGGGGAACCCTACAGTTAAGTGACAGTTTCCTGAAGAGAGCATCACCACACCTTACCCACTGTGATCTACTGCCCAAATAATCCAAAAACCAAGCCACAGTCTCACCTGACATGCCCATCTCCAAAGTTTTTTTTTTTATCATCAGTTCATAGTCAAACAAACCAAAAGACTTAGGGCCAGATATTCAAAACTTTGCCCCTGGGCTAAATTTGGCACTGCCCGGCATGCTAAATTGGCCCAGACCCAATAGCCCACTATATTCAAAAGTGATAGCCCCGGTGCTAAACCTGCTGAATATAGCATGCTAAGGAAGCCAGGCAAACTGGTCTGGGAATGCAGTCCAAAAATAGCCTGGGAATAAGACAGTTCTGAATATAGCAACCAGGAAGTGCAAACCACAACAACATCCTAGTTCACAGTGACGTGAAGGAAGGTAGAGGTGAACTATGTGGCCAATGTGTGTGCCAGCAAAGGTGTGGCGTCAGTAAAGCTGCAAGCAGCAGCACATGTGAAATTACATTGAGCAAAAATGTACAATACTTCCAAAATGTTTGTGCAGCACAAACACATTTGCGCAGGTTTAGGACGGAGCTAAGCCGTTTGCCCAGTACCATCACGTTTGCCTGGGGCAAAACTTTGCTATATTTAAAAGTGACATGCAAATGAGCCTACTTATGTAGTCTGTGGGCAAACATCCAGATTAGCATTTCATTATGACCTGATGTGCATGCAGTTTGCCCAGCGCCATTGCAGGGTCCCACAGCTTCATCTGTAGCTCGGTCTGGAAGTACAGGGCTGGCTGGGTCTGCCCACAGCCCCACCTGTAGGTCAGTCTGACAGTGCATGGTGGTAGCTGCAGGCTACATTTGTACAGTACAGCAAAGCATATTGTGCCCCAGGGGACTACACAGCACAGGCACAGGTGGTGGTGCTGCATGCAATTGTCAAAGTGTAGTTCATGCTACAGTGCACAGCAGACACTATAGTAGCAAGGGGGCCAGTAGTGTGAAAGACACAGCAATGCCTATGGTGTGTAGGGCAGTGATGACCACTGCACTGTACACAGTGACAGGCCCAACTTGCAGGTGTTTACTGACAGTGGACATTACTGTTATGCTGTTGTGCGACCCACATATGTTGCACCACTGGCATGGGATGCTTACAGTGACATATACACAGCTGGCTGTGTGTGCTGTGGTGTATGTACAGATGTGCAGTGTAACCCCGCAGGGGGCACTATCCTAAGGGCTACTACCCCTGCCTGCCTTAACTGTAACAGGGTGAGGGGCCCAGATCCATTGGCGGGTGCCTCCACCCAGAGGTCGGGGATAGAACAGTCGAGGTTGTCTTGGTCACAGCCCTCTGGGTAGCTGCAGCCCCCCTTTCTTCCCACTTAGTTACAGTGTCCTTACCATAGACACTTACCTCCCCCCCGGCTCAATCCACTCAGCTCACTCCGAGGACCCTCTGAAAAGTAAGGTACAGTTACACAGTATTTACTGTGCAGTATTTGACCATTAATACACAAACTAGCCAGAGTGCATTTGCAGAACAAGCAATCTGATTTATTGAAGGGGAGATAACAAGGACCAGGGGAAATCAGGGTGATTAGCTTACCACTACAATATATGTGTATCTACCTAGGGCTCTGTGCACAGGCCTAACCTATAAGTTACTGTCTATGGATACCCAAGCCCTAAAGGCTAGTTCCTCGATGCAGCTGGTTGGGGCCCTGACACAAATGAGCATTTCAATTCCTACGAAGATTAGAGGGAGCCAGCAAGGCTCAGTTAATATAGTCAGCAAAGTAACCAGAAGATCTTGCCCTTGCTAGGAACCTTTAACAGGGAGCTACCCTGATTTAGTACTCACGACTCCAGAGGGAAAACTGCTCTCACACCACTTGCAGGGCCGAGCCTGAGCTTTAGACACTTCTCCACACATTTATATACAAAGCAACAGAGGGGTACCATACCAGGCAGCTGCTCCTATGGCCCGACCGAACACACAGTTACTCGAGAGTCTCACTGCAGCTTCACCTTCCTGACAGACCTAGCGCGATTCATCAGATTCTCCAGTCCTCTACAGGTTGAGCCTGGTAGGTAGCTGTCGATTGTGCACAGCCTCCTCTGACCGCTGCCCCGCGGATTTAGTCCGGAGATCGCCGGCAATTCAAATGGCTGCCTCAGGCCCTTCACACGCTTCCCGTGCGAACACTCAGTGGTGCATGAGCCCAGAGCTCCTTCCTCATCCACAGCCACAACGCCTCTGCCCCTTGACAGCATGGGGCCATCCTCTCTGCTAGGGCGCCACCCGATCCCATTGGCTGGCTACAGATGCCAGTCACTTAGTCCTGCTTTCAGTAGTGCGAAAAAGGTGCCATGGTCTAGCCTTCACTTCCCACAATTACCAGCAGTATCCCCCATTGGTCCGTTGGCTCCCCAGAGAGCCCTCATTCTGGTTGGTCACCAGTTACTCCATTTGCGATACCCCCTGCCCCTATTGGACCCTTCAGAACGTCCTGGTCCAAAATGGAGGGGCACAGCACACACAGTCTCAGCTGCAAAAGAAACAGATTAAACAAACTGTAATTCCATCAACATGCTAGCTAGTCATGGCCAAACAGCTACATTATCCAAAAGGGCTCCCTCTGCACATACAGCGACTGCCAAAAAGGGAGCGATTTCACCGCAGCACAGGTGGGATTTGAGCAGGGAAACCCCATCCCCCTTGTACAAACCCGCTGGAGCCTGTGAGCAGGCAGCTCTTAAAGAGACAGCATGGGAGGCACTCACAGCACCCACATTTAGGCGGCACTGAGCCAAACACCAGTTAGGCAGGGAGCATTTAGGCAAGCTCCAAGAAGGCTTTCAGGAACCCCCATTTATGAGGGGGTTACAGCAGTATGTAGCTTGGGGGGCACATACCATTAGACAAGCACACTGGTGTTGGGGTATTCCCAACACTGGCCCATGTGCACTGCGTGGCTTGTCCCAGCCTTGTGGCCACACCCAGTCTGTGGTGCAGCCTGGCCACTTGTACACCCTCCCCTCAACACCCTCCATGCCCACAGTGCTGCATGTGTGTGCTGCATCTATTGTTATCCACAGAAGGGTAGTCTGCAGGTGTGTGTTGTATGACCGCACTGCCATGGTGTCCACTGGGAGCAGGGTCACCACTTACTGCCTGGTATGGCTGGGACTGGTGGCAGATGATGGCATCATAGGGATGCCATCAGTGAGCAGCATGTTTCCTCTATGTCTGGCTTATTTCTATGTGTCATACTTACTGGTTAGGGTCATGCAAAGCTGTGCAAAAGTCATGCAAAGCCACGCAAAGCCATAAAATCATGCACAGTTGGTTTACCCAGCGTTAAGACTACCTTTTCTTGGGCAGTCATTTGCACCAAGCAAAGGTTTGCACTAAGTCACACAAAAACACTTTGTGCAGTGCTATTTGCTGAATATAGCATTGCGCCTGTGTTCATGTACATGCCCTCTCAGTTTTCCCCTTGCATACATTATAGTTTTGCCCGGCGCTAATGCAGTTTTCACGTGATATTTGACCTTTTGAATATTATTTATTTATTTAAAATTAATGAACAGGAAAGGCACACTGAGCTGAGGCTCTTTTCCAGGTGTGACCCGGGTACAGAGTGTACAGTGAAGAAAAAGAGTAACAAAATGGTGAGGAAATCAAACAGCATGTACAGACATTTTTTTCAGTAAGTACAAAACAATTTCAACAGCATGTACAGACTTTTTTACAAAGAGTACAATACAATTTCAATAATTATAATGAGTAGCTTGCGGAGTAAAATACGAGGTGAGGCAAGAATGCCGTTGAGGGCTAGGTTAGGAAGTAGAGACTGTGTGGGGCTTCAGCTGGATCCTGGGACCGTTGGAGCATTTAGGGCCGTGTGGGGTGGGGAGGAGCCTGAGGAGTTGTGTAAAGGAAGAGTGAGAAGAGGACAGGCGAAGGTTGGAGGGAAGGTTGTTTCAGAGAAGGGGGAGAGGGTATGAAAAGGCAGTTTGGCCTGTGAGAGAGTGAGGGCGGGGCAGGTGGAAAGTGCGTGGGTGCCTTTGGCGAAGAAGGTAGTTTAGGTAGGCGGCAGGGGTAAGGCAGGAGGTGAGGTGGGGGGAAGGGATCTGAGCCAATATTTTGCCATGAAGGAGGCGCAGTGGATGGTTCTCCTGTGGGAGAGAGGGACAATGGTGAGTGCAGCGTTGAGTAAGCAGTGGTGAGTGAGTGGGGGGAGGCAGTGGCGAAGCAGCAGAAAGAGTTAAGGAGGATATCTAATCTGGCTAGAGAGGAGGGTGGGGCCATACCGTAGACTATTTTTTTTTTTTTTTTGAAATTTAAGTTTATTAGTTTCAAACAATACAACCCAAACAAAGAAGTAACAACGAACAAACCAGAAAACATAACAAAACCCACATCCCCTTCCCCATAAAACAAATGTACAGGGTATACGGAAATGTTTAAAAGGTGAAGAAAACATGAAATACATATCCTGCAACCAAACCTCCAGAAAAACTATATGATCCCCACCACTCAACCCCCACCCCCTCCCAGTTAAAGTGCACCAGCAACAGACCACCAAACACAAAAGACCCTGAGCTCTGATATCACAATCTATTTACCTACTACCTTCAGAACCTAGAACAATTTAACTTATTAACCAGGGAAAGGGAGCAGGTCTAGGAACCACAATAACATAAAAAACTAGAAACACTATATGTACTATATGAGGGCCAAGGGATCAGGTCAGCAGATCTAGGCATTAGGACAAACAAAAGGACTGCAGTTTACCCCATCTTTTGTGAAATAGATCCATACGATCCTTATAACTTGCAATCAAATTTTCGGATTGGAGATACAACATTACCTCCTTTAACCATTCAGCATGTGATAAAACCAACTGGTCCTTCCAATGTCTCAAAACCAGTTTCTTGACAGCCATAGATAATAAGACCATGTGATATCTGCGCTCCACACTGTCTATATGAGAGAGGTCACCCAGCACACAGATTTCGGGACGGAAAAACCTACTCAGACCCAGAAGAGAGTCCAGATTGTCTCAGATCGAAGACCACAGTGGAGCAACTTTAGAACATTCCCAGAAAATGTGAATTAGGTTGCCCTCGGCCTGTGAACACCTGAAACAATCTGAGACGGAAATCAGTTTACGCTGAAAAAGTTTAACGGGAGTATAATAGAGGTTGTTAACAATATTGTATTGTACTCAATGAAACCTATCTTGGGTATGGTATTTATGTAAATTAGGCCAAAAATTTCTCCAGAGCGGGACCTCATCGGGAAGAAGACATGTCCAGACCAAGGGACCCTCAACTTCCTCCTGTGAGTTAAAATCCAAGAGGTAAGAGTAAATCAGCGATATGGAATGAGGCTGAGAAGCCAGATTTATAATACTAGATAGAAAGGGGTGCACAACCGAGCTTCTGACCTCAGTACCAAATTTACTACCCACCAAGTGCCGGAGCTGAAACACCTTGAAAATACTTTTGGTTGGTATATCAAACCTGGTAAGAATATCATCTGAAGTAAGAAGCTAATCATAACCAAACAAGTGTTCCACCTCAGAATCTTGAGTTGTAGGAGCCAGCTTGATCTCATCCAAGATCTCCCCTAATCGAAAATTGGGGTTGAGAACTATCACGCTCCTAGATCCGTGAGATTAGAGATCCAAAAGACTTAAGACATTGTGCCCATGCTCTAAGAGAAACTGCCACCGTCTCATCAGAGACCAGCTGCGAGAGGATTTTTGGGGTCTGATAGAATAAAGCGAACATATCAACTTTAAGTTCGGAAAGAAAGGTCCTCTCCATTTGGAGCCAGATTGGGCAGGAGCTCTCAGTGTTCGTAGAAAACCATTTCCCTAACTTAGAAAAGTGGGCTGCCCAATAATACAGAAGGAAGTTAGGAAGTCTCAGGCCCCCTTTCTCCTTAGGAATCGACAAGGTGGCATAGAAACATCGCACCCCTTTTCCCTGCCAGATAAAAGTAGAAAACAGTCGGTGCAGCTGTTGAAAAAAGGAAAGAGGGACCCAGAGATTAGTAAGGTTCAGCGGATAGAAAACTGGGGAGAACATCATTTGATAATATTTATTCTGCCCCACAGTGAGATAGGGAGAGCTGACCAACGTTGTAGGTCTTGGCTAATCGAGTATCTAACTCTAATCAGATTTAATTTTTTGAGAAGTGAGGGGTCAGTGGAAAAGTGAATTCCTAAATATTTAATTGATTTGGGAGTCCACCTCATTCCGAAAGGAAGGAAATCTTGTTTGAATGTATAATTATTTAAGGGGAAAATTTCACATTTGGAGATGTTTAATTTGTAACCCGAAAAGAACCAAATTGCCTAATAATATCTAGTGCTGCCTTTAAGGAAGACACAGGTTCCATTAAATGGAGCAGGACATCATCTGCATAGGCAGACAAAACTAATTCCCGCTTGTAGAGCGTGATACCTTTCACATAGGGAGAGGTCTTAAGTTTAATCAGCAGGGGTTCCAAATAAAGATTAAACAGCAGGGGAGAGAGGGGGCAACCCTGCCTGGTACCAGCAAAAAGACGGAAAGAGGGGGACAGGACCCCATTACAGTAAATTTTAGTGGAGGGGCACCTATAAAATACCTGTATCGCATTCAAGAAAGAGGCTGGAAAGCCCATTTCCCATAACTATCCATAGGAAGGACCAGTCAACCCGGTCAATGCTTTCTCAGCATCAAGAGATATCAAAGCAGCAGAACTTGAGATAGACCGGCATGCTGAGAGATGTGACAAGGTCCTCAAATGGTCAGCCGCTGACCTCCGGGAACAAAACCAGTCTGCTCGAGGCTCAGAAGCTCCAACCAGATCTTCTTAATCCTTTCAGCGAGTATTTTGGCTAGTATTTTAATATCATAGTTTTGGAGGGAAATAGGGCGGTAACTAGCCGGATCAGAGGGGTCCTTATCTGCCTTAGAGAGTAAAACTATGGTAGCTTCAAATAAGGTGGGATCAAGCTCAGATGAGACCGAGAAATAGTTATATAACTTGAGAAGAATAGGTGTTAAATCCTTAACAAAGACTTTATAGAAATTTGCCGGAAATCCATCCAGACCCGGCGCCTTATCAGGGGCCAGGGAAGCAATAGTACATCTTATTTCTTCAGCTGAGATAGGGGCTAGCAGAGTCGCTTGTTGGGATTCTGATATGCACGGGACACCTATTTCTCTTATATATTCTTTGACATTCGCTTTGGGGTGGCATGCCAGGGAGCGGCTATAAAGACCGGAGAAATACTCCTTAAAGACACACGCAATGTCTCTGGGTGAAGAGACACTATTACCAGACGGGGAGATCAGGGAAGGGATAATCCTCGAATTCTCAAGAGCCCGCAGACGCAAAGCTAGTAACTTACCAGATTTTTCACCGAGATCCAGATATTTAGCCTGGGTTTTCAACAGGCAGTATTCTGTCTTATCTTTCAGGAGGTCTGAGTATTCGCTTCTTAGCTGAAAGAAGCTCCCTAAGGTCCGATGTCGAGGAAGTTGACAAATATCTAGTTTCCAAATCCCTAATCTTACCTACCAACTCCAACGACTCTAGTTAAACGTGCCTTCTTTCTAAAGGAAGCCATTTTGATAAAGTCACCCCTAAGATAACATTTTAGAGCTCCCCATATCATATCAACCCGAGGGGTAGAGTTTACGTTGTCAGCCAGAAAAAGAGATATCCGGGAACTGATTTCCAAGACACAGTGACAGTCTTTTAATAATTGAGTATTTAATCGCCACATGGAATCACGAGAGTAGGCAGGGTTTAAAAACATTTGTACCCAAACAATGGCATGATCCGACACAATAATCGGTTCAATACCCGATAGAGAAACATGCGGGAGAAGAGAGAGACTGACTAATATCATATCTAATCTTGACTTGGTACTATGTGATTAAGAATGGAAGGAAAAAACACGACAGGAAGGGTTGGCAAGGTGCCAAGGATCACCCAGACCTAACAACGAAATCATTTCACGGAAAGCATTTTGAGCCAGGGAAGACGTATGCCTATCTTGAGGTTCCCTACCTAAGGCCGGTTTAAAAGGGTACATTCCAGTCCCCCCAGTATAATTTGGACAGGCAAAAACTAGCCAACTTATTCGCCAACGCCAAAAAACTCAGGGTTTCCACCGGTCCATACACTGAGCCAAGAGCAACACTTTCTCCGCTTAAATTACCTTTCACTAGAACATATCTCCCTTCTGGGTCAGAGAGAACTAGGTCCTGGTAAAAGTACATGCCGCTTAATAAGAACCGCCACCTTTACTGAAACAAGAGTTCCCAGCGAGGTAAAATTGAGAAAACCAGATCGAGACAGCAACCTAGCTTCATCACGACATAAGTGTGTTTCCTGCAAAAAGGATATCAATGTGGAGCAGTGAACAGTGATTAAAAGCCTGCAGACGCTTGACCCGATCCCTAAGCCTCTAACATTCCACGATGCTAACTTAGCTGTACTTCTAGCCATTTTAAAATATACCAAACCAGTTAGATATCCAGACAGAGTGATTATCAGACATAGTAGTAAGGTGCACTTCCCATACACAGGTCCGAAACCCTAAAGTAACCCTCCCACCCCTCCCCAAAAAATCCAAAACCCACCAACAGTCATATCAGCCAGAAAAGGCCTTTAAAACAGATTGACCCAAATACAAAAGATTAGGTGCAGAATCAACCCGATGACTCTCACCCCACATATCCCTTCCCGAGCATGAGTCAAAGTATGGTGGGACATCCGGATATGCCAGGAAACTCCTCTTCCCTCTAAAGAGGACAGACAGACCAAAATTGTTACATACCATACATTACCCCACTCCCCACAAACAACCCCAACTATAAACCCCAAAAACTATGTACAGTTGGAGGTCCGAAAAGATATAGCCCCACATATAATCCGTTAACCCGCATCACAGACCTCCCAAACCCCCATGCGAACCTCCCACCCCCAAAAGCCGGAAGCGAGTACCCATATGCTACTAGGTAGAGAAGTACTCTGAAGGAGAAAAAGACCCAGATGCTAACAAACCCAGTCCCTCCCAAATCCAGCCCCGGGCAGAGGTTAGCAACCCCCCTGACACACGGCTCACGATCCCACATCCAGCGAGCAAGCCCACTAAGACCTTCCCCCCATAGCCACCGCCCCACCCCAACCCACCAACATCAAAATAAAACATACCAATACACCACAGAGATAGGAGGGATAGGGCACCTAAAAAAAAAAAGAAATAAGACAAGACACAAATGACCACTAGGCCCGAGTTGTCCAGGGAAGCAAAGTCCCACTCACCCCAATGAAGCCAGCATGACTCCCATCAATTCTCCCTGAAGTCGACTGTCAGGCACACTGACCCGAATCCACGCTGTCCCTGGCGATCACAAATCCAACCCTCCAGGTACTAATCCAGTGGACGACAGGGAGGACTCGCCAGCAGTGCCAGATCCAGGGTCGCTGTTTCCGAGGGGACCGCTATAACCACAGGACCCAAAGCGGCCCGACCTCCCGGAAGTTCCCCCCGGAAACAGCAACCCCCAAACAGAAGTTCCTCCGCAGAAACGCCAATACTAAAAAAAAGTACCGGGAGCCCCAACCAGGACCCAACCCCATGACTTTGCCCCATCCAGCCCGACAGACAGCCCGTAAGGAGGACCCGAGGGAAGACCAGAACAGCCAGAACAGCAAGCGAGGCATGGCGAGGAGAGCCGAGACAGAAGCAGGTAAGAAATTAAGTAGGAGGCACAGACGAGAAGCCAGAGAAAAGAAACAGATCACTCAGGAAGAGAAAAAAAAACCAGAGCCAGGCACATTAAAATACAAAAAATGAGAAGGAGTATTTAGTGCAACCATCCAGAGTCCACCAGGTAGCTTTCAGCCAGTCCTTTGAACAAATCCGGGAGCCTGTTGACGAGTTCCTTATGGGCTGCATCGAGTACTAAAATTTACAGTAGAACCTCCGACAGTCACTCTCAGCATTGCAGGGTACACCATCCTAAAGGGAATTGCTGCTGCTATTAATTTGTACGACAGGGTGTGGTGGCTCCCTCTTCTCCGCGGATCTCCTTGGGTAAGTCTTGGGTAATTCGGATCTTTGATATTTACCAAAATCTCCTTCAGTTCCCGGCCTTCAAATAAACGTTGCCTTTCCACGAACTGAGAAACTTCCATAATAATCGGATGAGGGGGAGATCCAGCTGTAGGTCGGGCGCAAGGATTGGTGAGCCCTTTCCAGATGGTAGAGCGCTTATAGGGATGGGCCCACTATTTTAACGAAGAACTTTTGTAAGAAGGCCATGAGGTCTGCGCCTTCTTCCAGCTCAGGGAAGGCCCATTATCAACAAATTATTACGCGGTTTCGCCTCCAAGTCCTCGAGTTTGAGCTGCAGCCGCTTCACTTGCTGCCTGAGTTCCACTATTTCTTTTTCAGCCCTGGATCTCCACTGTTCTGAGGAGACGACCCTGGTTCAACATCTGAGACCTTTAGAAACCGAGGATAGTCATTTCGCAATGATTTAAGCTCCCAGTCAGTTCCAAAAAGAAGATCCTTCAGAGGTTAAGCTCTTGGAGGAATTTATCCTCCGACAATGGAGTAGGTTGTGCATTTTTCTCCTCCTCAGGTCCGGCCTAGTCGGGCCTGGTTTCTTTGCTTTTTGTGGCCTTCTCCGGGGAAGCAGGAGGAGTGTGTTTGGTTAGGGCCTGCTTCCCATCCACCTCCATCGTGGTCCAACCAAAACTCAAATTCCAAAGATGAGATCTCTAATCGATGGTAGAGTATTAATACAGCTACTTTCTGGCGAAATTGACCGAAAAAACTTCGCAATACAATATAAAATTATACAATAAAGACGGCCAGAGGGGTGAGCTCAGTATCCCAGCTGCTGCTTAGTTGGATGCCATCACATGACCCTCCCCATACCGTAGACTATGTTGGCGTGGTCTATAACGGGCAAGATTGTTTTGCATAAGAGCTTGCAATGGGTGGGGACAGGTAGGCTGGCTTTGTGGCGATAGAGGTTGGCAAGTTTGGGCCCGAGTTTAGTGCAGATGGCCTTGACATGAGTGGAGTAGTTGAGGTGGCTGTCCAGCCATACTCCTAGGTACTTGTAAGCAGGGACCAGCTCCAGAGGTGATTCATCCAGGGTGGTGATCACAGGTGGCGCAGGGAGGGTAGCAAGCTTCTGCCTGGATCCAAAGTCCATGCTGACAGTCTTTTAGCATTGAACTTGAGCAGGTTCTCGAGGAACCAGGATTGGACTCTGTTGAAGTTTTTTTGGAGATTTGGGAGGATACTATAAAAGGAGGGTCCTGAGGCAAAGATGATGGTGTCATCTGTGTACAGATGCACATTGCAGAAGAGGCAGGTGGAGGGAAGGTCATTTATGAAGAGAAAGAAGAGGATGGGACCAAGTATAGAGCCTTGGAGAACACCAGATAAGATAGGTAGAGGAGAAGAGCTAGTGTTGTCTATTTGCACAGATTGTTGCCTGTTGTGGAGGTACGAGTGGAACCAGGTGATGGTTTGTTGGGTGAAGCCAAAAGAGTTTAGTTTGTGGAGTAGCAGCAGGTGCGAGACAGAGTCAAAAGCTTTAGCCAGGTCAATGAAGATGGCTGCTGTGGTTTGGCTGTGGTCCATGGCAGAGAGGATGGAGTTGGTGACGCGCAGAAGGGTGGTGATGGTGGAGTGGTGTTTTCTGAAGCCTGACTGTACTGGAGAAAGGGAGCTGTTGGAAGAGAGAAAGTCAGACAGTTTGGCCAGTATGAGATTCTTGGACTTTAGCATGGAAGGAGGAGGGCCTAATTTCCCAGTAGGGAAGGATCACTGCTTTTGTACAGAGGGATGATTTTGGCAATTTTCAAGCTTTGGGGACAGTGGCAGTGGACAGAGAGAGGTTTAGTATGTGAGTCAAAGGGCCAAGAGTAGGAGGGGCGGAAATGCAAAGCATTTTGGGATGGATGCCGTTGGAGCTGGTTTTTGGATGGGTTAAGGGAGGAGAGTGCAGTGTATACTTCTAGTGCTGTGAGCAGTGGAAGGAGGAAGCCTGGTGTAGGGGAAGATGGTTCCGCCGATTTGGGGGTGGGGGGGAGACAGAGAGGGCACAGGAGACAAAGAACTTATTGAAGAGCTCAGCCACGGAGGCAGAATCTGAGATGGTGCTGCCGTTCACTTTAAGGGCCAGGCATGTCTGTTTGGTAGGGGGGTCAAGTAGGGAGTTGATCGTCTTCCAGAAGGATGCGTGAGAGTTTTGGTACTGCATGAATTGTGCTTTAAAGTAAGAGGGTTTGGATTGCTGGACGGCCTTAGTGCATTTATTTCTGAGATGTTTGTATGAATGTAGATCCCGAGGGGCATGGGAAGCTTTGTGCAGTCTCCATGCCTTATCCCTGGTGTGACAGAGGGCGATAAGGTTGGGTGTGATCCAGGGGTGGTGGAAGTTTTTTACCCTAGCTTTCCTGAGGGGTGTGTGTAGGTCTCAGATACACTGGAAGATACCGCAGAACTGGGATAGGGCACTGTCAGCATCAGGCGCTGAGGTGACTGGCAGCCAATTTGCATTTGCGAGATCTTGCTGCAGGGCATAATTCATTTAGGTGGTGTAGGGGGTGAGACCAGATAAATTTGGGATGGGAAAGTGGGGAGTGGGTTTTGCGGATGCAGTAAGTAACACAGTGGTCACTAAGGGCATAGGAGAAAATGCCAGAGACCGTGATACTGTGGGGATGGGTGGATAAGACCCAGTCCAGAAGTGTGATTTTTGAGGACCAATGGTTTAGGCGGGTTGGTTCCCAGATTAGCTGAGCGAGACTTAGGGCTTTGATCCTAAGGATGGTGGGTTTGTGGAGGAGGAGAGCCAGTCAAGATTGAAGTCAACTAGGAGCACAAATTTGCTCTTTTAAGTTCTGTCGGTGATTGAAGAGATGGCCTGGACGATGGAGTCGAGCGAGGTATTTGGTGGGGCATAGAGAGCCCCAATGTAGAGGGGGTGGAAGAGGGAAAGGATAGGCACGCGACAACGGATTAGTGGGAAGAAGGGCGAGATTTGTTGAAAATGATAGAATATGAGAGAGATTGCTTGGTGTATACTGCCACACCCCCCTGCGCTTGCCCCTGTCTTGGTGAAATAAGTTGTAGTCTGGAATGGCAAGAGAGGAGTTAGGGATTTCGGCAGCAAGCCAATATTCCATGATGCAGAGTATGTCAGGGTGGTACTGGGTGACCCATACTGATAGGGCATTGACTTTGGGGAGGAGGCTCCTTGCGCTGAGATGGAAAATGGAGAGGCCTTTGGGGAGTGAGTCAGCGGTGAGGCCAGAGGGCAGGCCTGTAGGGGTGGGTGGTGAGTTAGGGGTACGCTTGGACGCAGAGGGTCCAGGGTTGGGGTGTATATCACCTTCCAGAAGTAAGAAGAGAAGTGAATTGGTGAGTAGCGGGGAGTATCTGGAAGTGCCAGAAAGGTACGTGGTGGTTGGTACACGAAGGTTCAGACATCGTGAGCAGTGCTCCAAGTTAAGGAGGTGGGAGTGAGCAGGGAGGGTGGATAGTGGAGGAATGTAGGAAGGGATGGATAGGGGGAAGGATGGGAAGAATGGGAGAGGGAGGGGGAGAATATTTAGCAGTGGGATGGGCAAGGGTGACTCCTGGGGGACGGAGAGAGTAGTTGGATCATGTGGGAGTGGAGGGGGGTTTTCAAACTTAGTATTAAGGAGGGGTGTAGCAGGTAGAGAGAAGGAGATAGTGAGTAAGAGAATGCAGCTTAGTGTAGATTTCAGCATTGTGCCTCTGCTTTGCAGGAAGGAGCTGGGTTCAGGTGACGAGATGGCCACTGGAGGGAGGCAGAGGAAATCTACCAAAACAAAACTAGGCTGACAGTGCTAGTTTAGGAGGACTAGCAGCCACTAGAGGTGGATGCAGATAATCTGCAGATGGAAAAGTTGCCTGATAGGTCACATGATCCCTGCTATAAAGCTCTGTGTTCACCAAGGGTGGTGGTGGGGGCGGGGGGGCAGCCGATGCGGAGCGTCATCAGGGTCCTACACAGCCGTTTCAGCCATGCGCGCTGGAGCAGCTCCTTGATTCGTACCTGTTGCTGGCTGTGGAAGCTTTGGGGGAGGGCTGTATACTCCTGCTCTCTCAACCCTCTCAGGCTTATAGCGGACACACGCTAACCTGGTGCCAACCCTGAGCAAATGGTTTACGCTCAGCACAACTTTTTGAATATCTGGCCCTAAGACTGGTCCAAAAAGGCTGCACCAATGTATTCCTCTATGTCTGAGACTACATGGACACCTTCAGTCAATTTGATCAAAGCATTGTTAGTACTAGAATATTTACAAAAGCCATGTTATTCCTTGGCCTGGATATCACACCTGGAAACAGAAACCAACAATTGATCACTGATGATTTTCTCCAGAGTTTTGGACAGTGGGGACAAATGGGAGATAGGCCTTTAGTTAGAGACAGTGGCATGGTCACCGGAAATATGCACTGTCACAACTGTGGTCTGCTTCCAAATGGTTAAAAAGTCATACTGTAATGAAAAGTTAAACAACTTTTGGATCAGGATTACAAGTTAATCAATAACCTCAAGAATTTCATGCCTATTTGTTAAGGACCCACACTAGTCTCAGTTGGGGATTTCATCAAATATTTCCTAACTATGGCTGTTAATAAATGCTTTCAGTAAAATTTAGTATACTACTACAAACTGCATCCTGTACGAACATAAACTCAGATTTTTCTGTCAGATGGTGTAGGTTGTAGGATTGCCCTCATCTACCATCCACCCGGGGATGAGAAGCAGGTCCTTCAGGAAGTGGCGGACTTCGTGGTTGACATGGCGTTTGAGTCACCCAGTCTGATGGTCCTGGGTGACTTCAACACCTGGGTCAATGACGAACTCTCACAATTCGGTCAGCACTTCCTCCAGTTGATGACTTCTCTGGGCCTTACACATATTGTTTCCACTGCTACCCATAAACTTGGTCATCTACTTGACTTGGTCTTCCTCCTGGGGGTCAAAGCCTCGGATTTGGGGGTGGAACCAGTAAGATGGTCCGACCACTACACCGTGCGGTTCAGTTTTTGTGCCCCCCCTTGCAGGCCTACCCCTGTAGAGATGGTCAGGTACCGCCCTTTATGAGATATAAGCTCAGAAGGCCTGTCAGCAGTGCTTGACCTATCGGTTCTTCCATCGGCAAACAATGACCCAGAAGCCCTAGTGGTGGCCTATAATAAGGCCATATCTATAGCTCTGGATGTCATTGCTCCAGTCCGTGTTCATCCTCTCTCCCTTCTCCCTCGGTCCCCTTGATTTGATGGGTCCTTGAGGGAGATGAGATGACTTGGATGAAGGTTAGAGCATTGCTGGCAGAGGTTCCGCCTCAATGCCGAACACCTTAGATTGATGGATCATCATCAAGCCTATCAATCTGCCATCACCCATAAGAAGGCAGAGTTCCTGTCCAGGGAGATGGCGGCTGCTCAGAAATGACCAGCTCAGCTATTCGAATCATGGACAGACTGTGCAACCCAGCCTGTCTACAGGTTCGGAAAGTACTTTTGCAAATTGAGTGCGATGAGCTTGCTCAATTCTTTGCGGCTAAGGTGGCTGACATCGGGGTGGTACTCCAACCGGCACACTCTATGGGCGTTGCTCTGGACCGGGTTTTGGGCACTGCCCCTCAGTTTTTCTGGAGTACCTTCAGCCAGCCGGAGCTTGTGGATATCATGTGGATTGTCCAGGGTATGCATCCTACATGCTGTAGTTTGGATCCTGGACCAACTTCCCTGATTTTGGGTTGTGATGACATTCTTGGTCTGATCCTGGCATGGACAGTCTGGTGCTCCTTGGAAGCAGGTGAGTTCTCTAGCTCTCTGAAGAAGGCAGTGGTGACACCCCTCCTGAAGAAAGTTTCTTTGGACCCTGACTGCCATGCAAACTACAGACCAATCTCGAATCTCCCCTTTATGGGGAAATTGATTGAGAAGGTAGTGGCCGTACGATTGGAGAACCATTTGACCATCCATGATATCTATGAGCCTCTCCAGTCCAGTTTTTGAAAGAGGCATGGCACTGAAATGGTGCTGTTTCAGGTACTTAATGATCGCCTGATGGCTCAAGATCGGAGGAACCAGTCCATCTTGGTTCTTCTCGACCTCTCGTCAGCTTTTGACACTGTGGACCATGGGGTCCTTCTTGATCACCTGAGGTTCATCTGTGGCCTGTCGGGTACAGTCCTCAGATGGTTTTCATCTTTCCTCACCGGAAGAACTCAGAGGGTGGTGTCAGGGATTTATTCCTCTGACCCAGTTCCGCTATCATGTGGGGTTCCTCAGGGATCGGTGTTGTCCCCATGTTGTTTGCAGTGTACATGCTGCCCCTCAGAGACATTGTAAGAAGGTATGGGCTGAGGTTTCACTGCTATGCTAATAATACCCAGCTCTACCTTTCCTTTGCACCTGACCAGGATAGAGCTTTCTCAGTATTTACTAACTGCCTCGTAGAAATCCAGGAGTGGATGAGTTCGAGCTGGCTGAGGTTGAACTCGGAAAAGACTGAGGTGCAGGTAGTGGACCCGGGTCGCTGGATAGGGGGTTGGGGGTGGGGTCACCCTCTGGACTTTTTCTTGGGGGTGTACCACTTCCGATCTCTAAATGGGTGCAAAACCTGGGGGTCATCTTTTACGAGGGATTAACACTGTACTCGCAGGTGTCAGCCGTCGACAAATCCTCTTTCTACCATCTGAGGAATATTTCCAGAGTTAAGCATCTTGTTCCATCCGGTGACCTTCCCATGCTGGTAAATGCCTTTGTGTCCTTGTGCTTGGACTACTGCAATGCCCTATACCTAGGGCTTCTGGGAGTAGATATTAGCCGCTTGCAGCTGGTGCAGAACGCGGCAGCCCAGCTACTGATTGGAACCTCTCAGTCCTGTCATATTTTGCTGGTGCTGTGCGAACTGCACTGGTTGCCAGTACAGTGGTGAATCACCTTCAAAGTCGGACTTTTGACTTTCAAAGCCCTGCACGGACTGGGTCCAGGCTACCTGAAAGAGTTCCTGGTCCCTTACTGCCCTGGGCGATTGCTCCGCTCAACCGACGAGGGGTTGCTAGAGATTTCAAGGGTTTGTTTAAAATCTTCAGGGGCCCGTGCATTCATGCACGCTGCCCCTACCCTTTGGAATTCTCTACCCTGTCAGTTATGTGAGTGCACGACTGTGGAAATATTTAAATCAGTCCTAAAAACATTTTTATGGACTCAGGCTTTTTGGTGATTAATTGAAATACTACTTTACTGCCTGTTCTGTATTTTATATTATTTATTATAGTTGTAATGCATTGAAGTTACTTAATTTTTATGTGCAGCGCCTTGGCATTTGAAAGGTGCCATATAAATTAAAATAAATTGAAATGAATTGAATTGACTGTATCACTTTAGACTTTCAGAAAAAAACTCAGCAAATATTAAACTTTTTTTGAGTTCATAACTACCTAATACACATATGTTCAATCATTTCATATAGACAAAATCTCCATTAATGACATCTTTAACTACATCTCCAGTCAAATGTTAAGTAGCATTCAGTAACTGTCAATTTCATACTGTGATATGTGTGTGTGTGTGTGTGTGTGTGTGTGTGTGTATGTGCGCATGCACTCATGTGAGATACAGTCAGAAAAAAATCAGAACAAAAGGTAGATGTGACAAATTGATTTACTATCTGTGTAGCAGGTAATTCATGAGAGGCTTAAACACAGAGTGAGTTAGTCCCTACATAAAACTGCCATCTACTGTTGGTCCTTCATTTGCATTCAAAAGAGGATTTTGAAAACACTTGCATGCACCAGGAAATGTCTGGGAAAAGGTTTTGCAAGCCTGTGGTTTGAGCCCTTGTAATCTTTTGGAAATCAGCTATCACAAATCCATATTAGTCATAAAGAAAATCCTTTGTGGTTCAACTTGCAAAGGGATGGAACTGGTTATTTTCTTTCTTTCAAATAAGTGAGGTCTGCAGTGTTACAACAATGCCATATTTTGTCCAAATGTTGTACTACTCATTTACTCACCTCAGAAAGATGGAAGGCTGATTTGCCCCAGATGGGGTTAGCAGATGCTTCCTGGGAACTGGACGGCTTAGGGGATTGTAAGAGGGTTATGGATCTTTTTATTTCCAGGTCACTGATTATATTGTTTGACTAAACCATAGAACTTCTAGGAGTAGAATGGAAATTACCCCGTACATATGTGCTTACCTCCTGAATGACGTTTATACAGGCAAGTGTTTCTCTATGAGAAAAAAACATTGTCTTGTGACCTGACATCATCAAGTCATATACAGACATTTCCATTCTAGTCCTAATAGTTCTATGGACTAAGGTTGTGGCTAAAAGCCATAATTACCTGATGCTTGTTTGCTGTCTAGTGATGTGAAATGAGTTGTTGTGGTATCATTCCAGTTCCTAGTGGGCATGGATCTACTTTACAAAACAACTATCACAAATGGCACTAATTGGCACCCTTGTAGCACTAACTGGCACCATCGTGTGGCACCCTCACATGAGAGGCCAAATGATAAATAGGGATAGGGTTTGAACTACCCTCCCCATCATTAAGAGGTACTCACTCAATCAGAGGATGAGAGGGTTGGCTGGCCCAGCGGTGCTGAGGGTTGAGGCACTGTACACCACACCTCGCGCCACGCCAGCGACCTGGGTTAGGGAATGGACTTGGGTCATTGGGAGATGGAAAAGGAAGGGAAGGGAGAGGACTGAGTATCCCAGACAGCTCTCCTCTCTTTGGGGTGGGTATGGGGCTCACGTTGCTCTGCAGCAGTGCCTGGCAGCTGTGGGGTGTACTGCAAAGTTGCAGTGCACAGAAGAGGGTTGAAGCACAGCAGACATCAGCACACAAGTGCGCTGTATGTCATTACATGCCAGCTCCAAGGGACAACATAAAAGGTGGGAAAATAGAGGGGCGATCATGGCAGCTCATGGCAGTGTGCTACGCCCCTGGACCTGATAGGTGCACCCCCAGGTATTGGTTCCAGGTCCTCGGGGGGTGCAGGTGCCAGTGGCTGGATGACCTGCCATGCCCATGCCACAGGAGTAGACAGAAACAATGATATGACAAACAAAGGAAGAGTGGGCAGAGGCATACTGGCATGTCACCTGTGTTGTTACCATGAGTTAACCGAAAAAAATGACTGACTTTAAAGAGGGAGTCTGGCCAAAGTTTCTGGCATCAATAAATTCAGAATTTGGATCAGCATATCCCCAATCAGCCTCATACCAAAAATGAAGGGGCCCGGTTCTCAAAAGGTTACACCTGGCGTGACTTGACTTGCACCAATAAAAATGATGCAAATAGCATGTTACGCCAGCAATTGTGACATACGGTATTCTGCAAAGCAGCCTACAGCATGTTATAGGCTGCTTGCACCAGTTATACCTTAAACCACACTAGACATGGTGCTAGGGGGTTTACAGCAGCAGTTGTGTCCTAGTCTGGAAGTGCAGCAACCAAGTCCCCCAGTTTGCTGTTCTCAAACAACCCCCGGAGGACATCCATCAAATGGCAATCACACCAGCTTTTAGCTGGTGTAAGTGTACTTATGTCCTTAGGGGGTTGCTCAAATATGCCACAGGCCCATCCCCAAGACATGTCACCCTCCCCCCAATGCCCCGATCCTCATAATGTTCAAGTGAAAGCCCCGAAGGACTAATCATGCTCCCTCCATGCCCCATTCCTCATAATGTCCAAGGTTAAGCCCCACTCGGCTAATTATGCCCCCCAAGCCCCTGATCCCCAAATTGTGTAAGCAAAGCCCCACAGGGCTAATTATGCCCCCTGTGCCCCTATCCTTGAGTTGTGTAAGCAAAGCCACACAGGGCTAATTATGCCCCCTGTGCCCCGATCCTAGAATTGTGTAAGCAAAGCCCCACAGGGCTAATTATGCTTCCCCAGCCCCCACTCACCAGCCACCCCCAAAAGGCACAAAATAAAAAACCTAACCCATTATCCTGGTAGTCTGGCCTTTACTCCCCACCCGGCAGTGTCAGACCACCTGCTCTCCCACCCCTACCCAGCCAGTGACTGGCACACGTCTCTCACCACCATGGCCAGCTGTAGACTGAGCTCCATCTGAGTGAGTACTACTGTAAACAGTACATGCTCAGTGAATGAGCTGACTCATTCATTGAGTGTGTACTATATGCAGGAGTACATGCTCAGATGGGGCTCAATCGATGGCTGGCCGTGGTGGTGAGAGGCTGTGCCAGTCACTGGCTGGGTAGGGGTGAGGGAGTGGGTAGTATGGCACTACCAGGCAGGGGAGTGGGAGGCCACTAGACTACCAGGGATAATGGGTCAGGTTTTTATTTTAGGATGTACTGTTTGTGAGCAGCTGGTGAGTGGGGCCTGGGGGAACATTAATGGCCTTGCGGGCTCTGCTTACACAATTCAGGGATTAGGGTGGGGGTATAATTAGCCTTGTGGGGCTTTAGCTTACACAGTTCAGAGATGGGATTGGGGTATAATTAACCTTGAGGCTTTGCTCACTATCCAGGATTGGGATGGGGTCTAATTAAGCCATTAAAGCTTTGCTTACACAATTCAGGGGATTTGGGTGGGGGTATAATTACTTTTGTGGGCTCTGCTTACAAAATTCAGGGATGGGGTGGGGTATAATTAGCCCTCACGGGCTTTGTACACAATTCAGGGATTGTGGTGGGGGTATTATTAGCCTTGCAGGGCTTTGCTTACACAATTCAGAAGATTGGGGTAGGGGGTATAATTAGCCTTGCAGGCTTGCTTACACAATTCAGGGATTGGGCTGGGGGTATAATTAGCCTTGTAGGCTTTGCCTACACAATTCAGGGATTGGTGGGGTATAATTAGCCTGCAGGGGCTCTGCTTACACAATTCAGGGATTGGGGTGGGGGGTATATTAGCCTTGCGGGCTTTGCATACACAATTCAGGGATTGGGGTGGGGGTATAATTAGCCCTCACGGAGCTCTGCTTACACAATTCAGGGATTGGGGTGGGGGTATAATTAGCCCTCACAAATTGCTTACTACAATTCAGGGATTGGGGTGGGGGTATAATTAGCCTTTTCTTGGCTTTGCTTACACAATTCAGGGATTGGGCTGGGGGTATAATTAGCCTTGTGGGGCTTTGCTTACACAATTCAGGGATTGGGGTGGGGGTATAATTAGCCCTGCGGGGCTCTGCTTACACAATTCAGGGATTGGGGTGGGGGTATAATTGGCCTTTTCTGGGCTTTGCTTACACAATTCAGGGATTGGGGTGGGGGTATAATTAGCCTTGGAGACTTACACAATTCAGGGATTGGGGTTGAGGTATAATTAGCCCTAAGGCTCTGCCTACACAATTCAGGGATTGGGGTGGGGTATAATTAGCCTTTTCTGGCTTTGCTTACACAATTCAGGGATTGGGGGTATAATTAGCCTTGTGGGGCTCAGCTTACACAATTCAGGGATTGGGGTGGGGTATAATTAGCCCTGCATGGCTTTGCTTACACAATTTGGGGGATCGGGTGGGGGTATAATTAGCGTGCGGGGCTTGCTTACACAATTCAGGGATTGGGGTGGGGTATAATTAGCCTTGCGTGACCGCTTACACAATTCAGGGATTGGGAGTATAATTAGCCTTGCAGGGCTCTGCTTACACAATTTAGGATTGGGGTGGGGGTATAATTAGCCTAAGTGGCTTTGCTTACACAATTTGGGGATCGGGGTTGGGGGTATAATTAGCCTTGCGGGGCTTTGCTTACACAATTCAGGGACTGGGGTGGGGGGGTATAATTAGCCTTGCGTGGCTTCGCTTACAATCAATCAATCAATCAATCAATCAAAATCTTTATTTAGTCAGGCGAACATCATTGAGCGTAGCTCATTTGCAAGATGGACCTGAGTGGTCATACAAATAAGAGTACAAGTGTTTTTACAAGGACATGAAAATAGCATAACATTAGTACAATGAAATAAATAAGAGAATATACAAAATTTACATATATACAAGGCACAGTAAAAATAACTTAACCTGTAAAAATGAAGAGGATAATAGATATAGCAGTGATAATGAACAAATAATAGGGCTTTTGTTGGCTTTTATATGAATGTGGTAGCTGACTGGATAATAGAGGGAAACTAAACATAATGGATTACAGAAGAGGGGTGTAGGTTGGATGGGAGACTAGGCCTTATGGAAGCAGTTGCACAACTCTGGAAATAGGGTGAATAATCTTTGAAGGATGATAAGGGTAAGAGGGTATTTAGATTCATAGATTTTTGGAGTGAGTTCTAAGTGACTGCTAGAATAGCTGATAGCAGCCCTCCCAAACCGGTGCAGGTATTGGGAACCTTTAGCATGATGAGCTTACTGATCCTTAAGGTGTATGGCCTAGATGTGATTTGGGTGAAACAGTCTGTAATATAGGAGGGGAGTTTGCCTGATAAAGCTTTAAAGATCCAGATTGCAGCATTCCTTTTTCTTCTGTGTTGTAGGGATGTCCAATTAACTGCCATGTAAAGAGAGCAATGATGGGTGCTGGAGGGAAGGTCTGTGATAAATCTGATGGATCTATGATACAGGGTGTCCAGCTTATTTAAGAGGGAGAGTGAGCAATGGCCGTAAAGAAAGTCAGCATAGTCAATGAGGGATAGGAATGATGCCTGGATTAGTCTTTGTTTGGAGTCTCTGGTAAGGTAGTGTTTTATTCTGAAAAATAGTCCAAGCCTTTGTCTCAACTTTTTTAGTAGCTCTTCAATATGGACAGAGAATCAAGCTTATTGTCAATCCAGACTCCAAGATATTTGAATTTATCCACAAATTCCAGCTTCTCTCCATATAAGGTGGATAATTGTGGGGTGATGAATGATGGGGTAATGGCAGAGCAATTCTTTGTGGCAAAGAACATAGCTTTGTTTTCTTGGCATTTAGAAGTAATTTTTTCCAACAGGTTGTGTTGTAGGATGGAGAATTCTGACTGTAACAGTTCACAGGCTTTTGATAATGAGGGATTGCTGATATATAATACAGTATCATCAGCAAACAGATGAATGTTAGATTGAAGAGGTTGACATCGTATTATTAATATAAATGGCAAAGAGGATGGGGCCTAGAATAAAGCCTTGCGGTACACCTCTTAGCAGTGGTTTAGAGGTGGATAGGTAATTTTCATTTTTTACCAATTGTGACCTTCCAGAGAGATAGCACCTAAACCAATTGAGTGAGAGTGAATCAAGGCCTAGAGAGCTAAGAGAGGAGATTAATGATTCATGATCCACTGTATCAAATGCTTTACTCAAATCCAGGAACACAGCACAAGTACTATTCTTCTTATCCAAGGCAGTCTGCCAATCGTTAGTGACTTTGGCTAGGGCAGAGATGGTGCTATGCATTGATCTAAATCCAGATTGTGCTGGATTTAGGAGGTTGTTGGTGTCCAGATAGGCCCTTAACTGTGAATTTACTAATTTTTCAAGCATCTTGGATAGTACCGGTAGGATGGAAATGGGCCTACAATTGTTAAGGTCCATGGGATCACCTGATTTAAGTAGTGGAACTACTTGAGCTGTTTTCCAAATGGAGGGTATGGAACCAGTAGCTAGGAAAGATTGAAGAGGTGAGTGAGGGAAGATAAGGCGGTAATGCTATTTTAAGAAAGTAGGGATCCAGGAGTCTGCACCTGCACTCTTGAAGTATCTAAATTAGATAGGAGGTCTTCTACTTCTTTCAAGGATGTTGGTTTGAAGGAAAATGTTGAAGCAGCCTTTTGTCCCACAGTGGATTGAAGGTTTAATGATGATCTCAAGAGATTTGCAGGTGAGGAGTCAAATGCTATGCCAGCTGTGGTGAAGTGGTCGTTGAAGGTATTTAAAATTTCTTGCTTGTCAGTGATTTCTATGTCATTTAGTAGCAGTTTGGAGGGTAAGGCAGGGTAGAGTTTTGGCCTAGAATTCCCTTTATAGTACCCCAAAGTCTGGATGGATTAGTGTGGATGCATCCAATTCAGCTCTGTAATAGGCAGCTTTGGCAATTCTTATTTGTTTTGTGCATGAATTTCTTGCTTTTCTGAATTGAAGCCAGTCTCTAGTATCCTTTGTTTTTCTTGCCTTTTCCAGAGTTTGTCTCTGGTTAACAAAGCTGATTTAAGGTCAGCATTGAACCAACGACAAGATTTTACTTTAGATCTGATACTGGTGATTGGTGCATGAATATTGAGGGCATTAGTGATAATGACCTTTAAGATCTGGAGAGCTGTTTCAGCTGAGGTTGTAAGGTAAAATTTGCCAATATGTTGTATTGCACAAATCATGGAGATATCCTGAGATGTTGAAATTCTTTTTTGACCTTTTGAGGAGAAATTTTGCAGGGTTGGATGGCTTGAATGTAGATCTAATGCCAGCTATAGGACAATGATCACTTACATCACTGGGTAGCACTCCTGCATGTGAATATAAGTGAGGCTTGTTTACCAACATAATATCCAGGAGTAAGCTGTTGATAGAATTTTTTAGGTTAATCCTGGTTGGATCTTTGATTAATTGAGTGAATCCATAGGTGTCACAGAAGGTTACTAGGGGTGCAGATGCATTAGATAACCAGTTCAAATTCAAATCACCAAGGATGATGGTATCTTCAGAGCCTAGATTGAGTATTGATCCTAGGTGGGATAGGAGTTTGAGGCCTGCAGAGGGGGGCCTATAGCAGCCAATCAATTTAAATGAAGACAAGTTCGGAAGGGATATTTTAATTAACAAGCATTCAAATTCCTTTGGTTCGGATGTATTGATGAGGCAGGATGCAGAGATGGTATCCTTAATGTAGATGGCCACCCCACCACCCCTGGAAGGGCGATCTGATCTGAAGAACTGATAATTGGGAAGGTTTATATCATTGTCTTTTGTTGTAGGTCTGAGCCAAGTTTCAGAGATAATCAGGAAGTCAGGTAGGGTATGTGCAACCCATGCCTGTATTAAGGAGAACTTTTTTAGGAGACTGCAGGCATTGAAGTGAAGGAAACTTAGGCCATTTATGGAGGTTAGATCAGAGGGGGATAAAAAACTTTCAGTGGGGCCAGGATTGATTTCAATAGTACCAATACAGATCAGAAAGAAGAAGATTAGTTTGAGGAGGGCACCAAATGAAAGGGATAGGGAGTGGTCAGAGCATTTCCTCCTCTTCTTGGGGAACCACTGTGTAATGGGTGAGGGTCATGTTATATAGGTATGGAATTTATCACAAAATAATAATCTGATGGACAGGCATAGTGGGTTAATATAATGCCAAAATGGATGTAAGGTACTTGAGAAATGTTGTAGGGATAGAGAGCCTTTTTGTGGGATACCCCAGGGTTGCAGTGCAAAATGGCCGATATAATAAGGAATTGGTGGGTGTCCACTGGGGATGGCAGGGGTGGGCAGGCCATATTCACTACCTTAATCACCATGACAAGGGGTATATCATAAGTGTCATATGGGATTGAGGAAGATGAGCAGCTCAGGAGCAAAAGGAAGCAAAGTAGCATTGTGGAGGTAAGGTAGGGGTTAAGTAGAGGAAGGGAATTAGCTATGGGCGTGGATTAGAGAAATGGCGGGAGAAGGTGCATAAAAAGAATCAACCGAGAGGGGAGGCGGGCAAAATTTCTGAACTTTGCCTGTACCTTCTGCCTGCTTCTCCCGGCCTCCTGGTTCCCTCGAGTCGGCCTGGACGAGTCACCGCTTGACCCGCTGGTGGCTGAGCCCCTCCAGTCTCTGGATCTCGAGGCTGTGCCGGCTGCAAGGTAGGGGGACAGAGGAGAAGGCAGTGAGCAAGGTGCTTTTGCAGGCAATCTGCAAAAAGGTGCTAAAGATCTGAATCTGCACAACAAAAGACTGGGGAGGTAATGGGGGTTGGCGCCTAAGCGTCTAGCCCACACAGAACACAAAAGGCTGTAATCACAATCTAACAAGATATCAATACAACCCTCAAATCGGGACATTAAAGAGTAAAACAGCTCTTTTTAGGTGAATTTAAGAATAAAATAAAATAACAGAAATCCCGGCCAGAATAGTGTTGCAAGTCCAGCTAAAGTCTATGGGAAAGGCGCACCAATCGGAAGCAAGGCAGAGTCAGCGGTCGCTTTCTGATTGGTTTGTGGCTTTGCCCATACCTTCTTCCTGCTTCTCCCGGCCTCCTGGTTCCCTCGGTCGGCTAGACGGTTGCCGCCAGACCGCTGGCGGCTCGGAGCCCCTCCGGTCTCTGGATCTCGAGGGCTGTGCCGGCTTCTGCCTGCTTCTCCCGGCCTCCTGGTTCCCTCGGTCGGCTAGACGGTCGCCGCCGGCCCGCTGGCGGCTCAGAGCCCCTCCGGTCTCTGGATCTCGAGGGCTGTGCCGGCTTCTGCCTGCTTCTCCTGGCCTCCTGGTTCCCTCGGTCGGCTAGACGGTTGCCGCCGCCCGCTGGCAGCTCGAGCCCTCCCGGTCTCTGGATCTCGAGGGCTGTGCCGGCTCACCTGCTTCTCCCGGCCTCCTGGTTCCCTCGGTCGGCTGAGCCGGCGCGCCGCTGCCCGCTGGCGGCTCGGAGCCCCTCCGGTCTCTGGATCTCGAGGGCTGTGCCGGCTTCTGCCTGCTTCTCCCGGCCTCCTGGTTCCCTCGGTCGGCTAGACGGTCGCTGCCAGCCCACTGGCGGCTCGGAGCCCCTCCGGTCTCTGGATCTCGAGGGCTGTGCCGGCTTCTGCCTGCTTCTCCCGGCCTCCTGGTTCCCTCGGTCGGCTAGACGGTCGCCGCCGGCCCGCTGGCGGCTCGCAGCTCCTCCGGTCTCTGGATCTTGAGGCTGTGCGGCTTCTGCCTGCTTCTCCCAGCCTCCTGGTTCCCTCGGTGCCGGCTAGGTCGCCGCCCCGACCGCTGGCGGCTCGGAGCCCTCCAGTCTCTGGATCTCGAGGCTGTGCCGGTTTCTGCCTGCTTCTCCCGGCCTCCTGGTTCCCTCGGTCAGCTAGACAGTCGCCGCCGGCCCGCTGGCGGCTCAGAGCCCCTCTGGTCTCTGGATCTCGAGGGCTGTGCCGGCTTCTGCCTGCTTCTCCCAGCCTCCTGGTTCCCTCGGTCAGCTAGACGGTCGCCGCCGGCCCGCTGGCGGCTCGAAGCCCCTCCGGTCTCTGGATCTCGAGGGCTGTGCCGGCTTCTGCCTGCTTCTCCCGGCCTCCTGGTTCCCTTGGTCGGCTAGACGGTTGCCGCCGGCCCGCTGGCGGCTCGGAGCCCCTCCGGTCTCTGGATCTCGAGGGCTGTGCCGGCTTCTGCCTGCTTCTCCCGGCCTCCTGGTTCCCTTGGTCAGCTAGACGGTTGCCGCCGGCCCGCTGGCGGCTTGGAGCCCCTCCGGTCTCTGGATCTTGAGGGCTGTGCTGGCTTCTGCCTGCTTCTCCCGGCCTCCTGGTTCCCTCGGTCGGCTGGGCAGTCGCCCGCTGGCCCGCTGGCGGCTCGGGAGCCTCCGGTCTCCTGGATCTCGAGGGCTATGAAGTCAGGGATTGGGGTGGGGGTATAATTAGCCCTCTGTGGCTGCTTACAGAATTCAGGGATTGGGGTTGGGGGGCATAGTTAGTCCTGCAGGGCTTTGCTTACAGAATTCGGGAGTGAGGCAGGAGGGAATAATTAGCCCTGCGTGGCTGTGCTTACACAATATAGGGATCGGGTGGGGGGGCATAATTAGCCCTGTGGGGCTTTGCTTACACAATTTGGGGATTGGGGCATGGCAGAGCATAATTAGCTATGCGGGGCTTTGCTTATACAATCCGGGGATTGGGGCAGGGGGGCATAATTAGCCCTGCAGGGCTTTGCTTACACAATTTGGGGATCGGGGCTTTGGGGGCATGATTAGTCCTGCAGGGCTCTGACTTTCCCTATTTGAGGATCGGGACATGGGGGGGCACTTGCACCCTTCATGTCCAGGGTTGCGGCTTGTGACAAGCCCTTCAGGTATGCCCTACATTTGGTGTACCTGTGGGATTGTCGCAAGTCACAGGACTTAGCTGTGGGGACCATGCCCCTTATAGAATCTGGCACAGGATCCTTGTCGCAACTGCATCCCTCACATGTTGCAACTTGCGACATGCGTAGGGGTGCTTCTAGAATTGGGCCTGAACTCTCTAAGATACTGTGTTTAAATGTTACAAGTCATTTTGTAATCCTAAATTTACTGCCTGTTCAAAAAAGCCAGTTTCAGTACAGACCTACTGATGATGATGAAGAAGAAGAAGAATCTGCATTTATATAGCACTTTTTTTCATACATCCAAAGCACTTTACAAGCAATGCTAGACTGGTAGTGAAGTGACTGAATGTGTGGTGGCAGCCATATCACACATCATCACCCACACACAGCCTGGATAATCGCATGAACCAGTTTTTATGGGAAGGGGAATGTTGGCCAGGACACCGGGAATGTTCCCTACTCTTTGCGAAGAGTGCCCTGGGTTCTTTTACTTCCACCTGGACACCCACCAGGACAACACCAGGATGGGCAGAAGGGACCTCAGTTTAACATCTCTTCCGAAGGATGGCACACCCCAGCAGTACAGCACCCCCCAATACTGCACTCAGATGCCAGCGATTTTTAGGTGCAAGTCCAATCCCGGTGTGGGACGAGAACCCACAACCTTCTGGTCCAGAGGCGGATGTGCTACCAACTGAGCCACACTGACACCCAGAACTCACAGCCTAGTTCTTCTTGCAAATTACCTTATGAGAATTATTTCTTCCACATTACATAAAACTGCAGTTGTAGTAAACATATGAAAGAGGAAAGATGACACTGGGTGGGTCAGGGCATGCATTTCCATAATGTGCAGATGCAAGGTACAATACTTAAGAATGTGAGGAGGGGAGGAATACAGTGGCAAACATGGCTTTTGAATGACAAAAATGTGTGCAATTTTTAGAATATGGCAGGGATGAGATTTTGAAATGAAAACAAGCTGCAACTGTAGAATGTAGCAATGACACAATCTCAGAAAGTAACTGGGACACACAATTTTAGAAAGTGGCAGAGACACTAATATTCATGATGTGGCAGTGTCATATAGTTTTAGAATGTGGAAGAGATACACAAATTTGGAATGCGGGAGACATAGTTGTGGAAGGTGGCAAGGATATGTAATTTAGTAATATGTCTTGAATGCATTAATTTGACATGTAGTGGTTATGCACAATTTCAAAATGTGGTTGGTATGCTTGATTTCAGATTGTGGTGGCAACATTCAATTTCAGAATGTCTCATTGATAGAATCTTAGAATGTGGTGGTGATGCAGTTTCAGAATGTGGTAGTCACATGCGATTTCAGAATGAGGCAGGGATGCATCATTTAAGATTGCAACTTGGACATGCAGTTTCTGAATGTGGTAGTGGCACTCCTTTTCAGAATGTGGTGGGGATGTGCAGTTTTGTAATATGGTGGGAATGCACATTTTCAGAATGTGACAGTGACAGGCAATATTGGAATGTGAAAGTTTACACTCAGTTTCAGAATGTGGCAGGCAGGTCCAGTTTTAGAATGTAGAGGAGCCATGCAGTTTTGGAATGTGGTGGTGGTGCACAGTTGTGGAATGTGGCAGTGAAGCACAATTTCAGAATGTGGTGATGGTGCTCATGTTCGGAATGTAGCGGTGACGCAATATCAGAATATGGAGGTGATGCACAGTTTCGGAATGTGGCAGTGACACACAACTTTGGAATGTGGCACTGATGCACAATTTCTGGATGTGGTGAAGATGTAGCAGTGACACAATTTCAGAATGTGGCAGTGACATACAATTTAAGAATGTGGTGGTGACGCACAACTTCAGAATGTGGCAGTGATGCACATTTGTGGAATGTGGAGATGATGCAAACATTTGAAATGTGACAGTGATGCTCAATTTCGGAATGTGGCAGCGATGCACAGTTTTGAAATGTGACAGTGACACACAATCTCAGAATGCAGCAGTGATGTGCAGTTTCAGAATGTGGTGGTGATGCACAGTTTCAGATAGTGGTGGCGACATAATTTTGGAATGTGGCAATGACACAGTTTTGTAATGTGATGGTGGCAGTTTCAGAATGGGGCATTGAAGCACAACTTTGGAATGTGGTGTGGATGTGTAATTTTAGAATGTGGTGAGGATGCACAATTTTGGAATGTGGTTGGGATGCACAATGTCAGTTTGTGGTGGGAATGTGATGCACAATTTTTAAATGTGGTGGGTGCGTACAATTCTGGAATGTGGCAAGGACAAGCAATTTCAAAACAAAACGGTGTGTCCTATCACATTCTGACAGTGTACATCCTTACTATATTCCAGAACTGCCAGTCCCCACTAAATTTCTCAATGTGTGTCCCTGTCGCATTCTGAGATTGAGTGTCCCACCACACTGCAAGAAGGTGCATCCCTGCCACATGCCAAGTTTGTAAGTCCCCTCCCAAACATTCTCAAATTGCGTACCACTTTGACGTTCTATACCTTGCTTCAGTGCTGCATTCCAAAACCACCTCCTGATGCATTCTAAACTATAGAATCATGCACCTGAACATTCTGGAAATGCAAGCGCTGCAGGCAACCCTGTGTCAAGTTTTTTACTACAGCTACAGTTTCTATAACTTTGCGGAAATAGGTCTTATAAAGTTGCTGACAGGGAGGACTAGGCTGTGAGTTCTGGCTGTGATGTCATCAGTGACTCTTCACTGAAACAGGCATTTTTGAACAAAGAGTGAAATCAGGGTTACCAAATAGCTCATAACTTTAAAACGAAGTAGTGCAGAAACCTAATTTTGGAATGACATTTATTGAGGTTAGGCTGATTCTAATTCCGAAATGTAATACTTTTGACTAGACTCCCTCTTTAAGTGCTGCCCAGTGGACTGCTTCTACAATTAGAAAATCAAGGTGCAACCTTCTGGGTACCAACCCAGTGCTTATTCCATTAAGTCATCATCAGTCATTCATCTTAATCTGTTATGGGTGATCTACCTACTGATCATGTGGGAGAAAAAACAAAAAAAAACACTTGTGCAGACCTTTTGTGAATAGTGGGAACATTTACTTGCATGACCAATTTCTAAGTCTGCACTACTCAGATTGCAGCCTGTAACCAGGGGTTAAATTCTAAATGTTAATGAAGCAGAACTGCAATCTCTATATTTGTAGGAGGTGGAACTATCATCCCTTGGAGGTGGAACTCTCCAGTAGTATTCGACTGACAAAGGTGTTAGAGGAGGTGGAACTGAGTTCCTGCCCAATTTACCCCTGCCTGTAACTCTTGAAATTGTTCCATTTAAACTGCTATTCCCCACACTTGATCGATTTAATAATCAGGGTGTGAATGATGTCTTACTCGAATTATGCAGCACAAATGGACAATGCATTTTCATCTTTATAGCCCTGCTTACACTGCCAACTTTGCAGCACATCAACCCATGCACAATGGTTGATACACTGCAAAATCAGCGCTGTAAACACTGCAGGAGTGCCCTATGTGCCTGTCAGATTATTTTTTTGATTCAACTCAGTTGTGGGATTAGTAGCGGAGTGAGCACATTACATTGTAATGTCAATGCTTTGCTGCGCTCGCTCTGCTACAAAGGCTATTTTTTCCTCCAAAACAGTGAATTCACAGCCTCTCTTCAGCACGACCTACAGCACTGTGAAGGCGGGCTGTGCGAATGAAAATGGAGCTGGCACATTGGGAGGGGAGTGGCACAGATGACACAGTGCTACTGCTATGTAAACATGGCTTATTTTATGGGTTGCCACTAGCCAGTGATTCTAATACTTTACTGGGCAACTGTGGAGCAGGTAAATAAAGTGTGAAACAGTGATTAGACCCCAGAGCAATGAATAGGGTGAGAACATAGGTTTTATTCCCATGACAGCCAAGGACTTAAAGCATTACTTAAAAAAGGTCACATGATACCCCTGTGCTTTAACCCTCTCGGGTGTAAAAGGGGCAAGCCGGAGTTCACTGAAAACTGGATGCTGCATCTCAGGCTATGCTGTTCTAGATGAATACAAGGCAAAACAGAAATACTAGTATATTATTTTCAGACTCTATTAAATAAATCCCTGTGGGATCCAATTTTTTGACAGGTTTTGTTCATAATAAGTTCTGCTTACACAGGAACTGGGTTCCCTGACCTTAAAATCCCATTTCTACACCTTTCCCTTGATGGTACCATAAAAGTAAACAGGACCCTTCTACAGAGTCTGTTTAAAGTTAGGGGTTGGAGGGGTAATTGCAAAAAATAAATCAGCTGCTGGGTTTAATCCTTTTTATATCCCAGAATCCTTCTTTTTGGCTGCCTGTGGACCAAGCACTTAGTAAAGGTGAGGATTTGGTTTCTACAGATGGAGGGTATGAGCCAGTCAGTGTGTTCTCAGTCAATAAGCAACACTGATATCCAGTTTAAAGGCAGCCATTTCCCACCTTCATGTCTGGAGAAGGGTGCTGTTGTGGTGGCCTGGATTTTTATGGTGAGGGATGAGTGAAAATGGGGGGGGGGGGCAAATACTAACAAATCTTCTTTTCAATAGATTAAATATTGAGATGCTAGTCCCACAGCAGCAGGTTGATGAAAAGCATCATTCAATGTGCTACTGCCAAATGCTGAAACATTTAGACAAGGAGAAGCAAGACCTCTTTCTGAAGTACTGGTGCAAGCACTACAGAACCAGGGTTGTCCTTTAGACTTTTTTCTCCCTTTTTATATTTGTTTGTGCACATACGCAAGAAACATGTTGCAACAGCATGCTAGAATAGCAGGTTGTGGAGGTGTGGTCATGTTGTGGCCAGTGCTGCCACTGCCTTTTGGGGCTTGTCTCTGTGGCACCAATGAATGAGCCAACTTGAAAGAAATTTGCTGCTGCAATGAGGGCAAACCCCTTCATTGCAGGGTGTGACTGACCTGGTGTAACATTTCAACAAACATGGTGGCGGCTGTCACCGTCCACCTCTCACAGTCCCATGAAAACTGATGTTGGGGGTGCCTAATCCCCCTGTTGGCATGCCCCTCTCTAGTTCATTTGCCCATGGGGAGTGCAATCCCATCAGCATGATGTCACTGTAGTTTAATTGGTCTGTCGTGGGGGTGCCCTATCTCGCCAACATCATGCCCCCAAACACAGACCCATTTTCTTTGCTGAGGGTGCCCAATCTCTGTCGGCTCCAGTCCCTCCAAAACACCAGGTGGCACACTGGAGCCCACCCCATCATGCCAAATGTACCTATAAAAAAGGAAACCTTCCCGCAAAGGTTTTATTTTCAACCTGTAAATAAGAAAACAGCCCTTGTTGTCTGCAGTGCCCCCCTCCCTCAACCCACACCCACCCTCTGCGCACCCCACCTCCCCACACCCCCTCACCCCATACTTACCTCCAGAGTCTGGAGCAGTGGTCTTTGGTGGAGCGGGAACACGTCTGCGCTCTACAAAGCCGACCACGAACTGAAGAAATGCCGGTAAGCTGTATAATGACATAAATGGGGGGTTTCAACTTAGGTGGAGATCTCAGCCATTTTTGTGGCTTTGGGTACCACATTTTCAACATGGGGTTGTTGGGACCCCACCTCATGAACTCAGTCACTGTCATGTCGTTAATTGGTCCTGAAAGGCGATTTCATGATCACTGTGTGGAATCACCTTCCAGGACCGATTAACAAAATGACAGTGTTACAGTTCATGAGGTAGGCTCCCAAAAAGCCTATGTTGGTGAAAAAATTCAAAAAAATGACTGTGTTATGAGCGTGCATTGTGCAGTTCCCACGCTTGCTAGTAACTTCGAGAATTTTTAATATTTTCACTACAGATTTTCAGCATTGCCATTTTTCCATACTACCTTATGAACAGTATAGCTGTCATTTTTCACATCCTGCCTGAAACATGTTTTCACACCTGTGGGACATAATGGGTGTGGTCGGTGTACAAAATCAGCGTTCGGAACAGATTAAGAAAATCACAGTGCCGCTGTTCATGAGCAGAGGTCCCAAAATGGCTATGTTGAAAATGTGGTGTAAATAATCCCCAAAATAATTGTATTACGGGTGTGCGTTGAGCAGTTTCTACGTATGCTCGTGACTTTACCAATTGTTTTATATTTTCACTCCAGATTTTCAACATTACCATTTTTTTACACCTTCTCATGAACAGTACACCTGTCATTTTTCACATCCTGTTCAAAATGTGTTTTCGCACCTGTGGTGTCAAATGGCGCAGTCGCTGTGCAAAATCACCTTTCAGCTAATGAACTGATAGTGTCACTGTTCATGTGGTGGGGTCACAAAAAGCACATGTTGAAAACTCGGAGTAAAAATACCAAGAAATGCCCAGGGCATTAGGGTTTCTGACCATAACGCCCTACCCTGTAGGGACTGACAGGCGACAGGGGTGTGTCTTGGGATTGTCAACAGTAATGCTTACACCATTCCATCCCCACCTTGCAGCCAGTGACAGACATCTAGGTGTGCCTTGGACTCTTCGGTCTCAAAGTTCACCCCATTCTGCTATACTGCACCCATTTCAGCGTATTTCCTTATGGAATGGGGTGAGTGTAAAGCCCGAACACCCCAAGGCACACCTTGACTCTTGTCAATGTCTGCAGGGTAGGGTGAGGTGAAATGGCATGAGCATTATGGACGATAACCCAAAGGCACACCTGAATGCCTGTCCATCTCTGGGGTGGGGGGGTTGGCGTCACTTCAATACTTTACTGCCATTCCTATTCTGCATCTGTCAAACTCCTGCACTTCCAATGCTAATGCCAGCAAGCAAACATTTGGCATTGACAAATGCTTGTTTATATTTGAATCTGATTAATTGCTCAGACCTACTAGTCAAAGTTTTAACCATTATCAACTTTGATAAACTGAGAGAGTGTGTAAGTGTGCATGTGTGCCTTGTTCTTTCTCCTTTAGCAATAACTGCTCACTTTGAATATGTAGTACCAGCACAGCCAGTACTGTAAAGCAAACCACTAACAAACTGTCACACTGATCTTGTGATGTGAATTATAGTTTGAGGTGCTTGGATAATTCAGTATGTCTACCTGATACCACAGTGTTCCATTTTTCCATCAGATTGTAAATGTGTGGGACAATCAGGTCTCCGGGTCATAATCAAGTCAAAGCATTCCTTATCTAGTACTACTAACATGGATGGATGGAAAGATATCCACAAACAGGTATCTGTGTCAGATAAACAATCTGAGCAGCTCTGGTTTCAGTGGCAGTGTCAACAAAGTCATTAAGACCGCATTGGTGAGCCAATCAAGACATTCTCAAAAAGAAAATATTTACTTTCAGTTTTGACCACCCCTTCCTCTTCCAGTCCAGTCAGACCTCAACCAAACATGTTGTGTTGGGTTGTACCATATGTAGAAAGGAGCCACACAACTGTGCAGCTGTTCTATATGCACTTATAAAATCACTATATGCTGCTATTGTGATTTTCTGAGTGCATATAGAACAGCTGCATGGTTGTGTGGCAACTTTCTACATTTAAATTTCTCTGCTATAGTGCGGAAGTATTTCTCTAACTAAAAAGGAATATGAGCACAACAAACCCCCTATGCAGTGTTTCAAGGGTTGTACCATATGTATGGGAGGGAATCAAGTCCACGATAGTGCAGAGGTACCTGGAGGAAAAGGAAGGATTGGAGAAGCTGTAGATCATCCTGGAGACAGGCACTGCATCCATACCATAATGTGGTGGTATACAGACCTTCAACACAGGGAGAGGAGGTGGATAAAGCACTTGGGGAAGCCATCAACAGGGTGACATGTAATGGGAAGATACTGCTAGTTGGTGACTTCAATCTCCCAGATGTAATTTGAAGCCTTCCAAATTCAGCTTCAGCAAGGAGCAAGGCTATCCATGACTTCCTACAAGGGCTTTTCTCAGGCAGCTGGTCAATGAACTAACTACAGACGGGGGCAGTGCTGGACCTGATGCTTACAAACAGGGATGGCTTTGCAGAGATGGGAACAGACACTAACCACAGAGACAAACCACACAAGGACGAGGGTCCTGCACTTTAGGAGGGCAGTTCTAAAGAAATCAGAAACTGCCTCAGAAACTGCCTCATAAGAGGGTGGATTACCAGGGAGGGGTCAAGGTACTGTGGGTAAAAATAAAGAAGGGAATAATTAAGACAACTGGCCTATATGTGATGGAAGTGAGAAAAAAAAAACAGAAGGAAAAAGAGACTGTTATGGTTCTCTAGGGAAGTGGCCAAGGTGGTAAAAAGAAAAAAGGGTGGAATTCAAGCGGTATAAGGAAACACAGAGGGAGGAAGACAGGGAAGGGACAAGTAAAACAGAGGGAAGCAGGAAAGGCAGTAAGGGGAGCAAAGGTACAGACAGATGAATGGAGAGACAAAGCAGTAGCTAAAGAGGATAAGACTTTCTTCAGATACATAAGTGAGAAGAGGAGGGGATGATGAGGATAAGAAGGGTGGCGGGGGGGGCTGCACAGAATAGGACCAAGAAAAAGCAGACATCATGAAGTACCTCTGCTCAGTCCTCACAGTGAAGGGAGGAGGGATAGACCACCAGGGAGCAGCAGGAAAAAAGTGGGGGGAGGTGAGCACACGTTCATTTTCAAAGGAAAGAGTCTTAAAGGAACCAACAGCTCTGAAAGTGAACAAAGTTATGGGATCAGACAGGATACACCAACAGTACTGAAGGAACTCTGGGAGGTGCTAGCTGACCCACTGATAGCCATATTCAACAGCTCTGTGGAAACAGGCATGGTTTCAGAGGACTGAAGGAGAGCAGATGTGGTCCCTCTACATAACAGCAGCAGCAGCAGGGAGGAGGCTAGCAACTATAGGCTGGTTAGTCCTGCCTCAGTGGTGGGAACATTATTGAAAACCCTGTTACAGGAAAGTTTGGTAGAGTACCTTGAATCCAATGGACTGTGTGAAGAAAGACCATAGATAGCATGGATTCATTTTGGGGGGAGGTGATTCCAAACAAATCTGATTGATTTTTTTGGCTGTTTGACCAGGGAAATAGATCAGGGGAGGGAACTAGACATGCCCTATGTGGATGTTACCAAGGCACTCGACACTGAGCTATACAAGAGACTGATAAAGAAAATGATCAGCCTAGGACAGTGGTGAACTGAGTTAGAAACTAGCTAACAGATAGGAGACAGAGGGTGGGGATAATGGCACTCACTTAAATGATGAGAGAGTGACCAGATGGGTGCCAGAGGGCTCAGTACTTGGACCAGTCCTCTTCAATGTCTTCCTTTTTGTTGTTGTTGTGTAAATATATTTTTATTAACATTTTAATTATAATACAGATAGCAGGCAGAGGGTAGTGGTTAATGACACTCACACTAATCATGGGAGAGTGACGCCGGCCCAGTGGTGCTGGGGGTTGAGGTGCTGGACACCACACCTCATGCCACGCTGGCGACCCAGGTTTGGGAATGCACCTGGGCTGTTAGGGGTTGGCAAGGGAGGGATAGGATTGAGTGGCTGGAGGACTGCTCTCCTATCCCTGGGGAGAGTTTGGGGTATCCACCACTCTGCAGCAGCCCCCGATGGAGATAGGGTGCACTGCAGTGTGGTGTGCTTGTGGGTGGAGTGTGGCAGATGTCAGCACGTCATGCCTCTGACATCAGTGCACGTCCGCACTCCAATTGGGACTATAGGAGGAAAAAGGCTGGATGTTATCATGCAGCTTGACAGCTGCGCTTGGCACCACTGGGGGGGGTGTCTGTCGTGGAATCACGCTTGGGGTTTGGTCCCTGTCCGGCATGGGGAGGCATAGGGTGCCTCCCAGTGGGCTTGGGAAGTGGCCTCACCAGACCCCATCATGCGAGTGAGTCTGCTGACCCCCGGGCGGTGGGAGCTGGCGGCTGGATGCCCCCGCTGGTCATGCTGCAGAAGGCAGAAACGTATTCAATGATAAAAAAAAAATGATGGGAGAGTGACCAGTGGGGTGGGGCTCAGTACTGGGACCAGTCCTCTTCAATGTCTTAACTTTTTTGTGAATATATTTTTATTAACATTTTAAGTATAAGTACAATGCAGTGCAGTAGATTAGTAGCAACAGTACAGTGAATAACTGAAAATGATACAGAGGCCACCAGCACTTTATCTAATATATATTTACCCATAGGAATCCCACCCTTACTGGTTCAGCAATGGGGCAGTGAGGGTCCTGGCTTAAGTAGTCATCTGCTACACTAGCTGTATCCCCTAGACTTCTTAGTAAAGGATAAAAACATGCCATAGGGATTTTATCTTGCCTATCCACATGCCCCCTTCCCCTCTAAGCCTACGACAGCCATCCCTTACCGCTTCTTCCACCCTTTTACAAGACTTTGGAACCATGACACAAAGGTGGGAACATGTTGCATAACATACATAATCCATTCTGCCCAGCAGTTTGCAAATAGCTATGTCTTATAATTAAAACCATGGGGGATCCTTCCGTTAGTATAAAGGGTATTCACAGTGTACCCCCAATGGTGAAGTTTGGGAACTTGGGACATCAGCCAGCTCCTGGTGATACATTTCTGCACAGCCTACAGCATTATGCCCAGGAGTTACTTAATCTACTGCCATTTTAAATACCTGGGGTACTGGGATAATAAATATAATTCTGGGTTCAATATGAGCCTGACCCCCTAGACCTTCTGTAGTTGGCTCCTCTGGGTTCTGAAAGAACTCCACAAGAAGAAGACAAGCTCACATTATATGTGTGTGGGTTGCCTACACTTCCCCACAGAGTTCTGCAGCAAGCCGGGTTGTCTACTTTAGCTGTAATTACTGGGTTGCAAAAGTACTGCATCAGTTGTTTCCACCCATATTTCCTCCATATGTGGGACAACGTAACTTGGCCCAACTTGAAGCAGCCTCTTTCCCATGTTTAGGGATCTATATCCTGCCCCAGCTCCCTGCTCCATTTTACAGCAATGTATAGTGTGGAATGTGGTTGGGTGTCTTGAATAGATTGATAGATAAATGAAATCAGATGACCAGTGACTGGGGAGACAAGGTGTGTAGCCGCAGTGTTGCAACCAATAGTTACAGCTTCATGGCATCCTTCAATGTCTTCATAAGTGACACAGCGGAAGAACTGGAAGGGAAAGTATGCCTCTTTGCAGATGACACTGAAATATGTAATAGGGTGGACACTCAGAAGAGGGACAGAAAATGAATAAGAATCTTGGGAAACTTGAGGAGTGGTAACGTGCAAGGCAGTTATGATTCAATGCCAAAACATGCAAAATCATTCACAAAGAGCAGAGGAACCCAGGAGCTGGATATAGGATGAGGGGATGTACTGACAGTCACTGAGCAGGTAAGGAACCTTGGAGTTATCATATCATATCTGATGACCTAAAAGTGGCAGGGCAGTGTGACAATGCAGTGGGTAGGGCCAGTGGAATGCTGAGATGCACAGGGAGAGGTATCTCCAGCAGGAGAGAGGGAGGGGGTGTTGCCATTTTATTAGTAGCTGGTGAGACACGACCTGGAGTATTTTGCCCAATTTTGGATGCAACACCTCAGAAAGGACACAGACAGGGAGGCAGTTTGGAGAGGGGTAACTAAAATGGTGCAGGGGTTACACCAAAAGCCATATGAGAAGAGACTGAGGGATCGCAACATGTACACCATGGAAGAGAGGAGAGAGAGAAGGGACATGATGCAGACCTACACGTACTTCACAGGGGTGAACTTGGTGCAGAAGGGGAGTCTCTTTCAAATGAGAAAGAGCACCAGGACCAGAGGGCGTGTGACGAAGGGGTGTGTGTGTGTGAATGTGTGTGTGTGTGTATATATATGGAGGGGGGTAGAGGGATGTGAGGAAGTACTACTTCACTGAAAAAGTTGTAGATGCCTGGAACCGACTGCCAGTAAAAGTGGTGGAGGTCAAAACAGTAAGGGGCTTAAAGCATGCATGGGATAGATAGATATATGGAAATATTAGTAAATAGGCAGGGAGGAAGGAGGCTTACCGGAAACCTGTTAGGCCCAGAGGAAACAGACTAAATAGGAACTGTCCGGGCAGACTGTGGGCCAAGCGATCCTTTTCTGTCAACAAATTCTATGTTTCTATGTGAGGAACATTATAAAAGGGTCTGGGAAATGAAGCTTTCTGATTGGCTATGACCATTCTATCATCTTTATTTAAATCTTTTGTTAACAGATATGTAGAGCCAAGTCACATGCTGAACAAGAAACAACATATTTAAAAAAAAACATGTTTATTATAGTAAAGTTAAGGCATTCCCATGGGGTTATGTTACTGGTCAGTTAATCATCCTCTTGGGGCATTATGCAGTTGGCTACACTTAGTACCACATGACACCCCATAGACAGTGATTAACATACCATTAACATAGCCACTGATTATGCCTTATTGCATACATACTATTTCACTTCATAGCTTTTTTTCTAGAAATAATAATTACTGATAACAGCAACAGAGTTCTCTTCCACTGCTCCTCTTACAAATCTTTTTTTTTTCATTATCCTGAAGGAGCACAACACTACCTGCCCATGCCCCCTTAAACAAACAAACAAGCAAAAAAAAAAAACACTGAAAACATCTTGGTGTCAGCCTCTTCCAAATTAAGGGTAGCTATGAGTGGCACATACATATCAGGCAAACACTGTAAAGACAGAGAACCTCTGTGCACAAACACTGAGGCAAGGGTTACCCCAAAGGGCATTTGACTGGGAAGCCAATTTTCAAGAAAATAGAAAATCACACATGCCCACACAATGCAAAGCATCATGGGCTGCATATGCAAATCACCACAGAATGTTATGCTGGTTCAGCTTTAAGCAGAATTGCATGGTGCCGAAAAGCCTCTCACACAGTTTGCAAAGGGTGCTAACAGATGACATAGGCACGTGTTTCATCCTACCAGGACTCATCAGTATGCCTCGTCTGTTTGACACCCCAGTACAATGAACTAGCTACCCTAAGACAGTCTGTTTGGGTTATGTTGTAGTGAACCCATTAAAATAAAAAACTATTTAAAAGACAAAGAACCTCTGTGCACAAACACTGAGGCAAGGGTTACCCCAAAGGGCATTTGGCTGGGAAACCAAGTTTCAAGAAAATAGAAAATCACACATGCCCACACAATGCAAAGCATCATGGGCTGCATATGCAAATCACCACAGAATGTTATGCTGGTTCAACTTTAAGCAGAATTGCATGGTGCCGAAAGGCCTCTCACACAGCTTGCAAAGGGCAGCTGGTTCATTCCACTGGGGTGTCAAACAGACAAGGCATACTGATGAGTCCTGGTAGGACGAAACACATGTCTATGTAATCTGTTAGCACCCTTTACAAACTGTGTGAGAGGCCTTTCCGCACCATGCAATTCTGCTTAAAGTTGAACCAGCATAACATTCTGTGGTGATTTGCATATGCAGCCCATGATGCTTTGCATTGTGTGGGCATGTGTGATTTTCTATTTTCTTGAAACACTGTAAAGGTGCCTGTGCCTTTCATTGCTTCAATCTTGGATGCAAGCTAGGTCTACTGCTTGAGGAATGAAAATATAAGCCATGTTTATATCTCAGTTTGTAGGTATTCTTTGTTAAATGCCAATTTGCAGCTACTGCTAGTATGTTATGTGCAGAGAATTAAAATGCACCCCCACCTGCAAGCCAGCTGAATTTTGCCTTGAAAAAAGGTCGGAGGACTATTCATATGCAGATTACAAAATGCAATGACTGGCAAAGTTTAAGAACACAGAGTACACCTGCTTAATCTGGTGCTGTTCAACATCCACTGCAATTCTGTGAAAGAATCAGCAAAGGAATCTTTTTGATAAACGCCATAGTACCATCCTGTCAGCACTGATTAAACCTATTCCATTACTGTTAATATCTATCATTTATTGCTTGTAATACAAAAAGACATTTACTCTGTATTTAAATAGCATTCATGCAGCATGCCGAAGGGTTTGCTACCTTTGAAGAAAATATAGTTTTTAATTGAGTACGCTAGTAAATATTGCATTATTTACAAACAGAAGAAAACTTTCTGGAACTGTGCTCCCAGCAGTCTAAGGTTATAATATTTGCCACAGCTGTGGTTTATTGAAAACTGCAGCATAAAATAATATTTATGGGTTTGTTTTTGCATTAGCTTCTCCAGCAAACACAAGGCTACTAAGTTTCTTTAAGAGAAAATTTGTTCAGGAAGGGTTGATAAGTCTTTAGCCTAAGACAGATACAAATGCCAGATTCATTTCAGTAAGACAGAGCAATTGGAGGAATTATCATAATTTGATCACAGATTGTTTTTTTATATATGATAAAAGGCAGGTTAAAGTGTACTGCTAAAGTTTATTGCAAGTAAGTATGATAGAGTTATTCCAGGATGTACTACCCCCAACCCTCGCTGAACCAGAAAGAGCTGCCTATGTTACAAGGTTCACAGATCCGAACCTTTAGCATGTATTATTTTCCTGATCTTCTATGGCACTGAGAGAGCGCAGCAACAATGAAACCCAATACAACTTCATGAACAGAGTGACTGAACAAAAGCCCTCACTGGAGACTCCCAGCTCTGCCCTGACTCATGGGACACAGGCTTTCTTATAGCAAGAAGAAGACATAATGAAAGGTCCAGCTGGAGTAAAACTCCTCCTCCATTCCTCACCCCCTTCCTCCTCTTACCTTACCTTCCTTCTCCTGAGCAGTGACGATGCAGGAGCACATCAGGATGATCAGAACTGGGAGAACAGCTCCACAATGCATCATTACTCCTCCCATGTGGTTCATCTTTTATGTTTGCGCGCATGTGCAAGAAATATGTCGTGACAGCTTGCTGGAGTAGCAGGTTGTGGAGGTGCAGCAGTGTTGTGGCTAATGCTGCCACTGCTTTTTGGGGATTTTCTCTGTGGCACCAATGAATGAGCATGCTGTCGATGACAGCAACTCAGAAGCATTCCACCAACTTGAAAGAAATTTGCCGCTGCAATGAGGGAGCACCCCCTCATTGCAGGGTGTGCCTTGCCTGGTGTAACATTCCAGTAAACATGGTGGCGGCTGTCGCCGTCCACCTCTCATAGTCCCACGAAAGCTGATGTGGGGGGTGCCCAATCACCCTGTCAGCATGCCCCCCCAGTTCATTTACTGACGGGGAGCCCAAGCCCCATCGGCATGATGTCCCTGTAGTTTAATTTGTCTGCTGAGGGAGTGCCCAATCCCCCCCCAGCATCATGCCTCCCCAAACACAGACCCATTTTCTTGGCCTACAGGGTGCCCAATCCCCATCAGCTCCAGTCCCCTCAAAACACCCAGGTGGCACACTGGGAGTCCACCCCAGCGTTCAGGACAGATTAAGAAAATTACAGTACCACTGTTCATGAACAGAGGTCCCAAAATGCCTGTGTTGAAAATCTGTTGTAAAAATCCCCAAAATAATTGCATTTCAGGTGTGTGTTGCGCAGTTTCTACGCACACTCGTGACTTCACCAATTTTTTTATATTTTCACTCCAGATTTTCGACATTACCATTTCTTTATACCTCCTCATGAACAGTACACCTGTCATTTTTCACATCCTGTTTGAAATGTGTTTTTGCACCTGTGGTGTCAAATGGCGTGGTTGCTGTGCAAAATCACCTTTCGGCTAACAAACTGATAGTGTCACTGTTCATGCAGTGGGGTCACAAAAAGCCCGTGTTGAAAACTTGGAGTAAAAATACCAAGAAACACCCAGGGCATTAGGGTTTCCCACTGTAACTCCCTACCCCGTAGGGACTGACAGGCGTCAGGGTGTGACTTGGGATCGTCGACAGTAATGCTTATGCCATTCCACCCCCATCCCCGCCCTGCAGCCTGTGACAGGCATCAAGATGTGCCTTGGACTCTTCAGCCCCAAAATTCACCTCACCCTCCTATATTGCACCCATTTCAGTGTATTTCCTTATGGAATGGGGTGAGTGTAAAGCCTGAACACCCCAAGGCACACCTCGACACTTGTCAGTGTCTGCAGGGTAGGGTGAGATGAAATGACATGAGCATTATGGGCAATGATCCAAAGGCACACCCCAATGCCTGTCCATCTCTGCAGGGTGGGGGGTGGGGTTGGCATCAGTTTAATACTTCACTGCCATTCCTATTCTTCATCTGTCTAACTCCTGCACTTCCAATGGTAATGCCAACAAGCAAACATTTGGTTTTGACAAATGCTTGTGTCCTCCTTGGGGCTTCTTTTACTTCTTACTTTAAAGTTCTCGCACCAGTGACTCAGTCCATGCTGGAAGGGTGAGCTCTGGTGGACTCCACTTCAATAAAATCTACACCCACCATCACTCCTCATCCTGTTGTACAATCTGTAAGTATCAGCATGTGAAAAGGGGAAAGGTACAGTAGTTACATGGAAAGTGTGACAGTGCCGCTGCCTTCCCAGCTCTGAGTATGTCAGTATTACTCCATGTGTGATTGAGTGCGAGGGCTGAAGGATCACACTCCACCCCCTCCCATGAATTCACTCCTCCATCCCAGAGCCAGACTTGAGGGCTCTAGTCATATCCTAGATATGACGTCACCACTGGGAGGGGAAATCCTCTGCAGTTGGAGCCACTCCCCAGCAGATTGAACAAGGCACAGCAGCATTGGACAGGTATGGAGGAGGTGAAGGACTTAAAACACAATTTATTTCACTTTAGAGCATGATTTATTTCACTTGGAACATGTTATTCCCTCTTAAAGTCTGGAAACAGGATGCAGAGAACAGTGGGCCAGAAAGTTTACAATAGTATTAAAGGCAGTTTTAATGTAAAACTATGCAGACACTAATAAACGTTAGGAACACTGTGGTATAAAGGGGATATGTGATGGTTGCTTATAAGATATGACATTTATCTTCATGAGTGGTCAGTGACCACCTGACCATCACAAGTGGCAAGCCAGGAGTGAGATCAAAAGAGGTTGCTAACTACCAGTGAAGATACATCAGATCTCTTAACTCATAAGCAGCCATCACATATCTGGTTTATACTATACATTAGTGTTTCTAAGTTAGTTTTATTTTATTTAAAAGTGAAAGTTTCCTGTAGCATAGGAGATTTGAAGTACTGGCAGCTGCCACACACAGTTTTTTAGAGGTAGTTCTGCTTATTGAACAATGATCTGAAAATATTTTCATGTATAATGGCAAAATGGTTGGGTAGAATGGCTGCTATAGTGATTGCTCCTTATCAAACATGTACTATTTCTCAAAGGTCAACACCAGATAACTTGGTTGTTCTATGTGAATTGTGTGAGAGAGGACAGTTAGGTGTAGCTGATAGATTTATATTGTCTCTGGATCAAAAGAAAGTGTATGATAGGGTCTCTAATGAATATTTATATAACAGTACTGTATTGGAAATGTATGGTGTACCTGCATGATTTCTTTCCTGGAAAGCACGGTTACCTCAGTGGGCTGCCATTACTCCCTCTATAAATGGTTGGATTGGAGATTATTTTGAGGCACACAGGGGCGGATATACAAGGCTTTCCCCATTTGCTCCCTCTTGTACATTTATACACTGGATCCTGTATTGGAATCAATCAATCAATCAAAAATCTTTATTTATTCAGGCGAGCATCATTGAGCATAGCTCATTTACAAGATGGACCTGATTGGTCATAACAATATAAAGGTACAATTTTTACACAAATACAAGATACAGAATGAATACAAAAACAAAGGCATTATAAATGAACAGATGCAGGGATATTCACATATATACAAAGCAATGAGCCAAAGAAACTGGGTTATAATAAAAAGGAACAAAATAAGACAGTAATGAAAGATTAAAGCGAGGGTGATGGGATTTTGGGAATAAGGTCAGATATGAGTTAAGTGGGTGAAAGCTACAAAACAAATTAAGGATGGAAGTGCAAAAAAAGGGGTGTGGGAGAAAGGGGGGTTGTGATAGGACTAGGCCTTTTGGAAACAGTTGCATGGCTCTGGAAAGAGACTAGTGTATAGCTTTCTGAAGGATGCTATTGGAATGAGGGTATTCAACTTCAGGATCTTTTGAAGAGAGTTCCAAATAAGTGCTAGAGAGTAGCTGATTGCAGCCTCCCATGCCTGGTACAGGTAATAGGTATCTTCAGCATGATGAGTTTATTATTCCTTAGGCATATGGTCTGGATATGACCTGGTAAAACAATCTGAAATGTAGGATGGTAATTTGTTTGTTAGAGCTTTGTAGATCCATAGAGCAGCATTTTTGTTTCTTCTGTGATGTAGGGATGTCCAGCCGACTGCAGTATAGAGAGAGCAATGGTGGGTGCTGAAAGGAAGGTCTGTAATGAATCTAAGAGCTCTATGATACAAGGTATCCAGTTTGTTTAAGTGGAAAAGGGAGCAGTGACTATATAGGAAATCAGCATAATCAATGAGGGATAGCAATGATGCCAGGATTAATCTTTGTTTAGAATCTCTGGTTAGGTAATGTTTTATTCTGTAAAATAGGCCAAGTCTCTGTCTGAGCTTCTTCAGGAGTTCTTTAATGTGGCTAGTGTAGTCAAGTCTATTGTCAATCCAAACCCCAAGATATTTAAATGTATCCACATAGTCCAGACTTTCACCAAGGATGGTAGATAATTGGGGAAGGGTGTTTGGTATGATAGTGGAAGAGAAGCTCTTGGAGGAGAAGAACATGGCTTTTGTTTTCTTGGCATTCAGTAGGAGTTTCTTTTCTAGTAATTTGTGCTGCAGCAGAGAGAACTCAGATTGTAAAAGTTCACAGGCTTTTGATGGTGTAGGATTACTGACATATAGGACAGTATCATCTGCAAAAAGGTGAATATTAGATTTGGTGAGATTGGAGTCAATATTATTGATATAAATGGCAAAGAGGATAGGGCCCAAGATGGAACCTTGTGGTACACCTTTTAGGAGTGGTTTTGAGGTAGATAGGTCACCTTCATTTTTTACATGCTGTAGTCTACCAGAGAGGTAGCATCTGAACCATTGAAGAGAGACTGAGTCGAGGCCTATGGAATGTAGAGAGGAGATTAGTAGTTCATGGTCCACAGTATCAAAGGCTTTGCTTAAATCCAGAAATACAGCACAGATATTATTCTTTTTGTCTAAATCAGTCTGCCAATCATTAGTAAATTTTGCTAAGGCAGAGATGGTGCTGTGCATGGATCTAAACCCAGATTGAGCTGGGTTAAGGAGATTATTGGTGTCAAGGTAGGCACTTAATTGGCTGTTCACTAATTTTTCAAGCATTTTGGACAATACTGGTAAGATGGATATGGGCCTATAGTTATTGAGGTCCATGGGGTCACCTGCCTTAGTAGGGAAACACTTGAGCTGTTTTCCATTTGTAGGAATAGATCCAGTGGCTAGGGACAAATTGAAAAGGTGAGTTAGGGGGGCTGCTAAGGCGTGCAGTGCAACTTTTAGAAAATAGGGGTCCAGAGAGTCTGCACCTGCGCTTTTAGTTGTATCCAAATGGAGTAGTAGGTCTTCTACTTGTTTTAATAGTATTGGCTAGAAGGAAAATGTGGAAGCAGCCTTTTGTCCCTCAATAGACTGGAGGTTTAATTGTGACCGCATTAGATTTGCTGGAGAGGAGTCGAATGCTAGGCCGGCTGTAGTGAAATGATTGTTGAAGGCATTCAAGATTTCTTGCTTGTCAGTGGTATCCACATTGTTTAGATGCACTTTGGGTGGTAAGACAGGGGTAGAATCTTGTCCTAAGATCCCCTTTATGGTCCCCCAGAATCTGGCAGGGTTATGGTAGGAGGCATCCAGTTCAGCTGTATAGAAGGCAGCCTTGGCATTTCTCACTTTTTTTGTGCAGGAGTTTCTGGCTTTTCTGAATTGAAGCCAATCATTTGGGTCCTTGGTCTTTCTTGCCCTTTTCCAGAGCTTGTCTCTAGCAAGCAATGCGGATTTAAGGTCAGCAGAGAACCAGCGACAAGATTTGAGCTTGGTTCTGACACTGAGAGAGGTATGTTGAGGGCACTTGTGATAATGTCATTTAAGACCTGTAGAGCTATCTCTGCTGAAGCTGTGAGATAGAAATCTTGCCAGGTGTGGTGTGACACAGATCATGGAGGTATCCTGTGATATTAAGGTTCTTTAGACCTTCTTGGGAGAAATTTTGCTGGGTTGGATGGCTTGAATGATGATCTTATACCAGCTATGGGACAATGATCGCTATATCACTAAATAGCACTCCAGCGTGAGAATACAGATGAGGCTTATTAACCAACATAATGTCCAGAAGTGTGCTGTTACTTTTGTTTTTGGTTAATCCTTGTTGGTTCTTTAATTAATTGAGTGAAACCATGAGTGTCACAAAAGGATACTAGGGTGCGGATGCATTGGCTAGCCAATTTAAATTCAGGTCGCCTAAAATAATGGTGTCTTCTGGGCCTAATTTAATTATAGTGTCCAGGTGGGATAGGAGTTTTTGGCCTGCTGAGGGGTGCCTATAGCAACCAATCAATTGAAAAGCTGACATATTGGGAAGAGATATTTTAAGGGATAAGCATTCGAATTCCTTTGGCTGTGATGTAATATTGAGGCTGGATGCAGAGATATTTGCTTTAACATAAATGGCCACCCACGCCCCTGGATGGACGATCAGATCTGAAGAGCTGATAGTTGGGAAGATTTATTTCTCTGTCATTTGTTGCAGATTTGAGCCATGTTCTCGAGATTACCAGAAAGTCAGGTAAGGTGTGTGCAACCCAGGCCTGTATTAATGAGAACTTTTTAGGAGGCTGCAGACGTTGATATGAAGAAAACTTAGGCCTTTCATGGTGGCTAAATAAGCTGGGGAGATAGAGCTTTCTGTGGGTCCAGGATTGATTTCAACAGTGCCAGCACAGATCAGTAGAAAGAAAATTAATTTAATGAGGGCTTCAAGTGATAGAAGGAAGGAATAGCCAGAGGATTTTCTCTTCTTGGTTGGGGTCCAGTATTTAGAAGGTCTTGAGCCTGCTGTGTGGTTAGGTAAATTGTCAAATAATACCAGCTTGATGGACAGGTATAGGGGAGCTCTGTACTGCCAAGAATGGAGTTGGGGGCTTATGAAGTACAGAACTGGATGTGAGCCTTTTTGTGGGATACCCCAAGGATTATAGTTTAGAAGCGGTAGTGTATACTTGAGGAATTGGAAGACATCCAGGGCATGGGCTGTTTCGGTCTCCTTCTCAGCATATGAGGAAGGTGCGGGGCAGAGCAGCATTAGGAGTAACAGCAGTATGGGGGAAGGTAGCTAGGGGTTAAAATACTAATGGTGGTGTGAGGTGGAGCTCGGTATTGGCTGGGGCCAAGCTATGGGCGGAGATCGAATTAGGCGGGAAAAGCGTGTATAAAGAAACACCCAGGAGGGGGAGGGTTGGCAAAAATTTTGCTGCTTTCCGTACCTTTCTGGCTGTCTCTCCTGGCCTCCTGGTTCCTTCTCGCTTAGCGGTCGCTGCCCCGCCCGCTGGCGGCTCGGAGCCCCTACGGTCACTGGGTGCTCGAGGGCAGGGCCGGCTGGAAAGGAGGAGACAGAGGAGAGGGCAGTCAGAAGAAGCACTTAGATTGCAGCAATCAAAAGATTCTGCAACTGGTGCTAAAAAGATTTGCACAACAAAGACTGGGGGGGGGGTTCAGCCTATGCGTCTAACCAAGCACAAGTCCCACCAAAGGACTGTAGTCACGAAAAACAGTAATCAGTCAAACATTTTTACAATTTTACACAAAATAAAGGCAAAAACAGCTCTTTTTTGGAGAATTTTGCTATAAAAGAGCAGAAATCCTGGCCAGTTTTGGAGGTGCAAGCAAAGCAAAAGTCAATGGGGAAGGCGCACCAATCAGAAGCAAGGCTCAGCTGGCGGTTGCCTTCTGATTGGGTGCAGCTCTCCCGTACCTTTCTGGCTGTCTCTCCTGGCCTCCTGGTTCCCTTTTCGGCTTAGCGGTCGCCGCCCGCCCACTGGCGGCTCGGAGCCCCTACGGTCACTGGGTGCTCGAGGGCAGGGCCGGCTGGAAAGGAGGAGACAGAGGAGAGGGCAGTTAGAAAAAGCACTTAGATTGCAGCAATCAAAAGATTCTGCAACTGGTGCTAAAAAAGATTTGCACAACAAAGACTGGGGTGGTTCGGCGCCTATGCGTCTAACCCAGCACAAGTCCCACTAAAGGACTGTAATCACGAAAAACAGTAATCAGTCAAACATTTTTACAATTTTACACAAAATAAAGGCAAAAACAGCTCTTTTTTGGAGAATTTTGCTATAAAAGAGCAGGAATCCTGGCCAGTTTTGGAGGTGCAAGCAAAGCAAAAGTCAATGGGAAGGCGCACCAATCAGAAGCAAGGCTCAGCTGGCGGTCGCCTTCCGATTGGTGCGGCTCTCCCGTACCTTTCTGGCTGTCTCTCCCGGCCTCCTGGTTCCCTTTTCGGCTTAGTGGTCGCCGCCCGCCCGCTGGCGGCTCGGAGCCCCTACGGTCACTGGGTGCTCGAGGGCAGGGCCGGCTGGAATGAATACCAAATCCCTCAAGAGTTAACCGAATATCTGTCCACGCAAGAGACCACCTCTCAAAGTCATGGCATATACCAATGATGTTTGTTCATTCTTGCAAAATGAGTCATTGGGTGTGGTAGCAGTGAAAATATTAAACACACCTTCCAGTGTGGGAAAAGCTGCATTTAATTGCATCAAATATAAAGGAATTCATATGGGCACAAACGGTTCCAAGTATAGCAATAAGGAAAGTGCAGGAATTCAAATAATCTACACTAATCCTATTATTTTAGTCATATCCTTTGGGCAAGGAAATCTAGAACTCTCCAACTGGTCAGAACAACTCAGTATAGCCTTTGAGAAAATGATATTATAGCAGGAGAGGTTTTTATCTAAGAAAAGGAGATTCTAGCTAATCAAAACTTTATTGATCCTATATTTTTTTTACATTTGATCTATGTTCCTCTCCCATCATTTGCCTGGAGACTTGGTTTTATAGTGTATTTTTCAGACGTTATGTGGCAACACTTCAATCTGATTAAGCAGGAGATAACATATAAGGACGTAAGTGCAGGTGGTGTCATCTTTTTAGAGCATATTTATATGCTGTAACATCAACCCACCATTAACAAATATAGGGTATGGGTGCCCCTGATAAATGACTGGACTGAACCACTACAGTCCAGCTGGGAGAGAAGCTATTTAAATCTTCCTAGCTGCTCAAAAGCTCCATATTTACCAGAGTATAACGGATGCACAATGACTAAAATATGGCAGTAGAAACTCATACATTCTCAGCCAAAAACATTTCCTAGAAGGAAAGTAAATGATACAATTATGACCGCAAGTTTTAATATTCCCGTTAGTTTTAAGAGATGTTCAGACAGGCATGTCACAGAAGTCTTGCATCAGTTGTCAGACAAAAGAATCCCCCTTCCCCCCACAGTATGTGGGATATTGTATGGCTTTGAAACCATGGTAAATTAGGTTAAAAACAATTTCGACATAAAAGCACTGAAGAATAAAATTGTCCAAGGCGTATGTGTCCACAATTGCTCAAAGCACTTGAACACCTTTTATTCCAGTGCCTCTCAGCCTTAAGTTTCTGACACTCTTTAACACAAGCATGACATAACCCCATCTTTTCTTCTGTAACATATGATGGTGTCGCTAGGCGTATTCTCAAAAAAATGAAAAAAAAAAACAACAAAACAAAACAGTACTCTAAAACTTATTTTTGCCACATTTAAATATTACATGTGGTAGACATGATGTGCATTCACACTACAAAAGAAACAAGTTCCATCCATGGAGATAGTCAATAATGTTAGATAGTGTCTGTCAAGGATTTAATTAGAGGAAACTAATCATCTCACATCTAGACAACTGAATAAATTATGGGTGTGTTGTGACTGGGTGACAGCTACTGGGAAATATCACATGGCTTTTTTCATTCCTATGCAACTGTATCAACATGGAATGTAACACCATCTTTCTTACCATTTGGACAACATTTGTTGAAACTCTTTCATGTGGATTTTTTGAAGTAATCTAATATGTGTCAGTAAGGGGAATAATGGGGTGTCTGTTTAAGTTTCTTTTTTTGTTGTTACTGCATATGGATAACGTATTGCATTGTGTGATGCATTTTTTCTTCAGTAGAATACCCCTACTCATTCTGAGAAGTGACATGGGGTCTTTAATGTTCACCTTATCAGCCACCAGAACAGGCAGATGAGATCTTGGTTTTTAATGTCTGAACTGAAAGATGGCACCTCAGGAGGGCAGCCCAGCCCCATCCCCCCCCGCCTGCATTACATTGTCAGTATTGTGATTTACTCCAAGTTGTTGGGGCTAGAACACACAACATTCCCACATTTTGGCCTCAGAACCCAATGTGCAACATGCTGAGCCACTGACACTGCATAACTTCTGGGCATGCAGACTACAAAAAAATGAGAAAAAATATTAATTAAAGAACATTTAATTAACATTCAAGAACATCTATGACAAGCTCCTGTCAACTCAGTTAGTCAGGTCAGGGTGTCTGTTATACTTGTTATAGAACAAGGGAGCACTCTTGACCAATCAGTGCTTCTTTCCTCTGTGTGTATACTCCCATGAGGAAAGCAAAAGCAGAATATTACTTGAACCATGGGAATGTTTCAACAGCTTTCAAAAGTACATGAGCAGGCATTAACACTGTCCCAGGGGGAAAAAAAACAAAACAATCCAGCAGCATTTCTAATCTACTATACAGTGTAAACCTAATCACGTCAACCCAGATATAGCAAACACTGTAAATGTCTACTTCACAAACCTAATCCTCCCACTGCCTTCTTGTTTGCAGTGGTCCTCATCCAGACAGCTAGTCACCCTCACCTTTCTCCATCTGGGAAACTCCTGGTGAAGTTCTAAAACTACTACAAGGCCTGGATGCTTTGAAAAGGGCTGTTTCTGATTAAATTGATCCATAAATTATTAAACTTGCAACACACCTGCTGCCTAAATTTGTCTGTATAGTATACAACCTATCATACACACTCACTGCCAAATAACTACTGCCCATTTTCAGTACTGCCATTAACTCACAGCAAAATACTTCAGAAATTGGTCCATGAGCAGCTACTGTCTTATGTTTGCGCACAGAGGTTCTTTGTCTTTTACTGTCTTATAGTCTGGTCCCTAACTGTTTAGCTGTGGAACAATCTGGACTCGGACCTCAGCATTCCACTGATACAGCATTTCTCGTGTTGACCATTGACGTCTCAGCAGCCAATGATGCTGGCTACTTATTGGGGGGGGGTCATATTTCAACTAACCAGAAGAAACAGTGTTGGAAGTCAATGTGCATCAACATTTGTAGCCTGATGAACAAAATTCCCAATCTCATGGCCATGATGGCAGAAGTGCAGTTAGACTTGTTTGCCATTATGAAACATGGTTCACTGGGAACCACACATGAAATTGTATCATCCCATGGTACACGCTATTCCAGAATGATCTAGAAATTAAAAAAGGAGGGGGCAGCTTTGTATGTAAAAGAGGACCTCAATGCAACAGAAATCCAAAAGAAGCAAAGCAAGGCAAAGGCACTTTGGATTACCCCAGGGCTGGAGAGACAGCCCAAGTCCTGATTGTAGTTATCTACAGACCCCCATCCCAGGAAGCTGATATAGACAAAGAGCTCTTAGACATGATCTTGATGATGGCAGACAGGGGGAGAGTTGCTACTGGTAGGGGACTTCAATCTGCCAGATGTGGACTGGTCCTCATACACATCATCCTCTGAACAAAGCAAACCCTTCCTGTTTATACTGCATGGAGCAGGTTTACAACAGCTGGTGAATTCCCCCACCAGAGACAAAGCAATACTGGACTTAGTGCTCACAAACAGCACAAAAGTCTCAGATGTGCAAGTAGGGATCAGTCTGGGGACCAGTGACCACAGTACAATCTAGCTAACTGTGAACAAGGTAGAAGATATCAGTCAAACTAAAATCAAGGTTCTAGATTTCAGGAGAGCTAACTTTCCTGAAATTAAAAGTATAGCCACATCCATGCTAGATGGCAGAAACTCAGAAGATGTAGAACACTGTTCTGAGGCCTTAAAAACTGCTTTAAATACAGCTACAGCTACATGCACTAGGCAGATCACCAAATCCAAAAGAAAGAAAAATCCACTCTGGTTCACCAAGGAAGTTGCAACCAAAATCAATAAAAAAGGAGGGCTTTTGCTAAATATAAAGAAACTAAAAGTGAATTAGATAGAGAAGAATACAAAAACAAGATGAGTGAGGCAGGAATGGCAGTTAGGAGGTCAAAAGTGCAGAATGAGGAGAAAATAGCACGGGGGTAAAGAAGGGAGACAAAATCTTCTTCAGATATACAGTATAAGGGATAAAAGAAAGACACCATAGAAGACAGCGAGAAGAGTCCTACACTAAGTAGGTCAGTACACAACACCACAGGAGCAGACACAAGACCCTTCACAAGGGAAAGGATCATAGAAGAGCTGAATAGGCTCAAGGTAGATAAAGTAATGGGGCTAGACAGCATTCACCCTAGGGTACTGAAGGAGCTTCAGAAAGAACTTGTCACACCACTGGCTGAGCTTTTCAGCAAGTCACTGGAAAGTAAAACAACACCTCAGGACTGGAAAAGTGCAACAGTAGTACCTTTACACAAGAGTGGAAGCAGGGAGGAGGCAGGAAACTACTAACCAGTCATTTTGACCTCAGTGGCAGGAAAAATTATGGAGTCATTGCTAAAAGAGAGGATAGTGAAGTACCTGGAGGATAGCAGAAAGATTGACCCCAGGCAACATGGCTTCACAGCAGGATGCTCTTGTCAAACCAATATGATTGACTTTTTCAACTGGGTTACCAGAGCAGTTGACCAGGGAGGAGCAGTGGACATTGTGTACCTGGACTTCAGGAAAGCCTTCAACACTACCCCCTCACCACAGAAGGCTAGCTAACAAATAAAATTAGAAAATATAGGATTCAGTCATAAGATAGTGAACTAGATCACCAACTGGCTGCAAGATACTGTAGGATGCAGAGAGTGCTTGTCAATGGATCATTATCAAGGGAAGGCAAAGTGACTAGTGGCATTCCACAGTGGTCAGTGCAGGGGATATTGCAAATGACTTGAAGGGGAAGATTTGCCTGTTTGCAGATGACACACAACTCTGTAGCAGAGTAGACACGTGGCAGGGAGAGAAAGATATGGAAGCAGATCAGAAAAAACTCAAGGAATGGTCTGGAGATTGGCAGTTTTATGTTTAATGCTAAGAAGTGCAAGGTTATGCACATAGGAAAAAGAAACCTAGGGATAAAGTACGCACTGGGATGGCATCAGTTACAGGAGACAAAGACAGAAAGAGACCTCGGAGTAGTCATTGCAGATTACTTACAGCTTGGAAAACAGTGTGAGAAGGCAGCACAGAGGGTGAGTTTCACCCTTGGCTGCATTGGCAGGGGAATTACAAGTAGAAAGAGTGAGGTTAACATTCCTCTCTACAGATCCTTGGTGAGGCCACATTTAGAGTAAAGTGGTCAGTTTTGGAGACCCCACATCAAAAAAGACAGAGACAGCCTGGAGACGGTACAGAGAAGGGCTACAAAGATGGTACATGGACTGCATCATGAGCCATATGAGGCAAGACTCAGGAAACTAAATCTGTACACCCTTGAGCAGAGAAGAAACAGAGGGGACATGATCAAAACTTTTAAGTATGTTAAGAGAATCAACACATCACAAGCAGGAAACCTATTCCAGCAAAACAGAGATGCGTGTACAAGAGGGCACAACTTGACTTTGGTGGGAGGCATGTTCAAAAGCAACCTCAGGAAGTACTTCATTACAGAAAGGTTCATAAACCCATGGAACAGCCTACCTCAGGAGGTGGTGGACTCCAAGACAGTACGTGAGTTCAAACCCGTATGGGACAGACAATGTGGACACAACAGGGTGCAATCTAAACAGGAAGGTGGGCAGAAACACAAGCAGACTAGCTGGACCATGCGGTCCCATCTGCTGACATGATTCCTATGTTCCTACATTTGTAGACCTGACAAAGGCATTTGACAGTTTGACACAGTAGACCATGACATTGTCTTGCACAAACTTAGACTACTGGGTTTAGCAGAACTTGTGTTGAGATGGATCAGAGACTAACTCACTGGAAGGTCTGAAGTAGTCAATGAAAATGGAATAATATCTGTGTCCTACTCCCTCAGTCTTGGGGTGCCTCAAGGCTATGCTCGGGGGGCCCCTACTGTTCCGCCTTCTCATACACAACCTTCTCTTAATCTACATTCTTATAAAGGATGTGTGAAAACTGACTAAAAAGTAGTTAATTTTTAACACACCAGTTAGTGCAGTTAAGTACAACACAGTCATTTACAAACAGTCAGCTGCTGTGTTTCCTCCAATCACCTTCTTGATCTACAGATCCCATGTTATAAATAAATTTAATACAGTAGCATGTATACTGGTCAACACAAAACTGTACATCTTTTGCCACATTTATGTGTTAAAATATCCATATTGAATATGTTACTTCAACACATAAGTGTATTCATAATTTTAAGTGAAGTAATCCAATAGATTCAATAAAAAGCACAATTGCTAATTAGAAATGTTCACAAGTCCCTGTGAAACAATTTTAACTTCAGTGTTAAGAGGCCTTGTAATATAACACAGCCAATGAACAGATAACCTACATTGGTGATATGCCCTTGTTAGAGCTCATCAATATGCTATATTTGTATCATAACCCAGTGCTTGAAAGCCAGCTGCCCCTAGGAGGGCTTACTTATTAATGTCATGGGAAGCCCATGCTAGAGAAAAAAAGAACTACAAAAGATAGGAGCCCCAGAGCAAATTCCCTGAGGTAACGGTTACCCTGGAAGGCTACTGGCCATACAGCCAAGTCTGAAAGAAAAGCACAATTGCACACACACCAATTAATCAAAGCTTCATGGGAAGTATATGCAAATTTACATGAAGGAATTTACACTGGCTAAACCCAAGAAAAGTATATGCTTTAATGTGTAGACAAAATGTTAAGGAGCAGGTTCCTAGTTGAAACTTTCCCATCTCCCCAAAACATATTAGATAGTTATCTGCTTGAGGCGATATTATAGATATTTCCAGTAATTTCTCTGTGTTTTAGAAGTTATATTACTTGTAAAATTGTCCCCAGCCACCATAGCTAAAAACGGAGCCACTTCCTGAAGTGGACAACACGCCCCCATGTAGGTGCAGTGTCCCTGTTAGTCAAGTGGTTGCTTTGATTTACTAAAATCTCAACTCTGTATGCTAATAAAATGTTTAGAAAACTTGACCCCATTGAACTGAATGGGGCACACACATGCCGTTCATATTATGAACTGACAAATTGGGGCTGTGTGGGCCTACGTGGAGCATGTTCATTTGTGACTGTGGTGGCTGGGGACAATTTTATGAGTAATATAACTTCTAAAAATGGAGAAATTACTGGAAATATGTATAGCCATCCCATAAGGACCAGGTGAGTTATACATTATGTTTGGGGGAAGGTGAACTAGATACCTGTTCTTTAAAGCTGTAAAATAAAATAAAAATCACAATACTGCTGGCAAAACCATTTTAATTAATTACTGTAATACATCACTATACCAATTCTGGGTACAGTTGATCAACAAAATGAAGAGTTCTTTTTTACAGTGTAAGTGTGTAAATCACTGTTTTCATTAATATGACACATTTGTGAGTTAATGTTACACACATAGGCCCAGATATTCAAAAGAGTTGAGCCATGCGCAATAGGGTAGCGCCTGCGCAAGTCCGAAATGCGCCATTCTGTGATATTCAGCAGGAGGCAGTTGCGCCCCCCAAATCATGCTGAGCAACAGCGCAATGATAACGAAGACATGCACAACCGAAGGGGGAGGAACCATGCATAAACTGCACAGCCTGATATTCAGCCTGGGCCGTGCAGAGTTATGCAGGCGCAATCCCTACCTGCGCCTGCACAAAGTTACGCCGAAAAAAAAGGAACAAGTCGAGGGCCATCCACAGGTGAGCTGCCGCATTGCAGGGCGCAACACAGCAGCTGCTACCTGTGGGTGGCCCTCGACTTGTTCCTGCTGCACCTGGTGGCGCCCCCCCATGCCCCGATCACGGGCATCAGTATCCCCCCCAAGTCCAATATCCCTGGTGGTCCACTGGACCCAGATTAGCCTGATCGCGGGCATAACTGTACCTCCCCCATTAGCCTGATCGCGGGCATAACTGTACCTCCCCCATTAGCCGATTGCGGGGAATAAATATACCTCCCCAGTAGCCCGATCACGGGCGAAGTGCTCATTCCCCCATTAGCCCGATCACGGGCATAGCACAAGCTCCCCTCAGCCCCTGCTCGCGGGCATCTGTTCCCCCTCCCAAAGTCTGAAATCCCTCGTGATCTAGTGGCCCCACCCCACCCGCCCATGGAGCCCCCACCACCCACTTCCCCCATCGGCCAGCGGCGGCAGCACCCACCCGCCTGCCGCCCGCTGCCCACCCACCTAACAGCTCGGTATGGCTTGAATTCATTCCCATATCTGGACTGACTTAGCGGTATGGGTTGCATGCCCATTGGCTCATGCTCTGAACCAATGGGCGTGCAGCCATATTGAGCTGTTTGTCGGGCGGGCGGCGGGCGGCAGGCAGGTGTGCTGCCAACGCCGCTGACAGGGGGAGCGGGTGGTGGGCTCTGTGGGCAGGTGGTGATGGGCCACTAGATCACCAGGGATTTCGGACTTTGGGGTGAGGAATGCCGCCCGCGATCAGGCTCGTCGGTCCACTGGACCACCAGGATATTGGACTTTGGGACAGATGCCTGCAATCAGGCTGGGGGATGTTTCAGTTATGCCTGTGATTGGGCTAATGGGGGAAGAATATTGCCCGCTGACGGGCTATGGGGAGAATACTGTTATGCCCGCGATCGCTACTGGGGACATTTCAGTTATGCCCGCGATCGGGCTATGGGGAGAATACTATTATGTCTGCGATCGGGCTAATGGGGGGGAGAATACTATTATGCACGCGATCAGGCTACTGGGGGCATTGGTCCCCGACGGCTGCTGCCTGGCAGGGCACCAGGAACAAGTCGTCGGGGATCGGCGCACCTGCATGCTAATGGCATGCAAATGGGGCCGTAATTAGATGCAAATGGCTGCCCCTGCACCTTGCATAAATTATGGCCCCATTTGCATGTCACCCTTTGAATATCGCAGGTGCCATGCATGGCGCAATGGAACTTGCACCACCGCATCTCAATGCTCCACTCTGACCACTTGCACTGGTGCAGTTCCACTGCACCATGCACAGTGGGTGTGGCCAAGGGGCGATATTCAAAGAAGTTGCGCCATAGCGCAACTCCATTGAATATCGCCCTGGCCACACCCCTGCGCAACTATTTTGAGCTGCGCAGGGGCTTGCGCCACAAACTGGCACAGTTTGAATATCTGGGCCACTGTGTTAACAGTGATTTACAAATCTACAGTGCAAAAAAACAACACTTAATTTCTTAGAGTGTATGCCAGTAGGAAGTCAAACATCCACTTTTATGCAGACAATACTATTTTATATGCAGTTGCCCTTAACAAAGTGTTACATTATATAAGGCACATTGATGGATGGTCACAAACAAGCTTTACCTCAACAGCTCCAAAACTAAGGTGATGTGTTCCTCCTGTACACTACACCGACCCACTCCACCATATTTTGCTACCCTTGCTGGATCCCTCTCAAAAATGTACAGCTCTTCAAGTATCTAGGAAGGTCTCTGGCTCAGTCCACACCTACTATTCAAAAACCGCATTGCTAAAATGATCAGATGCACCAATACGAAACTCGGATTGCTCTACCACAACAAGCACTGCCTCAACCTTAAAATCAGGCTCCCACTTCTCAAACAAAAGCTACTACAGTACTTTACTGGCACTCAACTGTGCCAGCGAGGTGTATGGTACAGTGAAGTGCACAACCTTACAAAACATTTATGTCACCTTCAACAGACTGTGCCAGTTTGCACTGGGATGTGACAGAGCAACATATCATTGTGACTTATTTAGAAATGTGTCTGTACTGTTACTGGAACAAAGGTAGAAACAAAAATGAAATACCATACTTTACTAATGCGTTCGTGGACTGCATCCTGAATACCTCTGCAACCTCCTAAATAGGACCCCTACATATATCATATAAAATCTCAAGTCAGGTACCTGTATCAAATCCTGTGAACATGGAAAACAATAAAAAAATGCCTTTTTTGTGACTGCTTTAACCAGCTGAAATGCCCTACTGCATATCGTCAAAGTAGCAAGAAACCTGCCACTTTTTAAATAGGTCATCTATGATCACCTTTCTATCCCATGCAGCTGCTTCTAATAAAATAAGTCCTTCTACTACCTTAATATCCTTTTCTACTTCTGCCTCTAAATCATCCATATCTCAGACTCATCCCCAAAGTATACTAATATATGGTTCAGTGACCTACACAGCCAGTATAGTGTTATGCTTGTGCAACTGTGTTACTTAGATTTTGGCCATTCGCACTCTCTATTCCAGAAGAATTACCACCCTGTATCATTATCAAAGGCAAGGAACCCTCAAGAGGGTTCCACCCCTAGAGGTGCGACGGGATGATTCCCTTGGATAAAGGTACCTTAGGAAGGATCCCAAGGAGAGAGGCACTGCTGCTGGAGGAGGAGGGGAGGATGGCAGGGCAAAGAAAAAGTGCTTCAGAGGGAGGCTGAAAGGAACTGCTTCTATAGCTCAGGTAGTGGGAGTGGCTGGCTGCTTGTCCATCGAACCATAGGCGGAGCCTTCCAATTCCATGGCCTATGCAGCCAGTATAGTGTTATGCTTGTGCAACTGTGTTACTTAGGTTTTGGCCATTCGCACTCTCTATTCCAGAGAAATCACTACCCTGTAAGGGTATCAAAGGTAAGGAACCCTCTAGAGGGTTCCACCCCTAGAGGTGCCATGGGACAATTCCCTTGGCTAAAGGTACCTTAGAAAGGATCCCCAAAAAGGAAGTAGTAGAATGAAGCATAAACAATCACTAGTTGTGAGACATAGTAATAGATAAAGCATCAGGCAGCTTGTTAACACAATGGGATGTGCAGGTATGCAATAGCATGAGTTTGATGGGTTGCAAGGGAATGAAGGAACTTCCTAAGGAGAGACGGAATGGCAGGGACACCATCCCCCTCCATCCAACAGTGGATCCTGCCTACAGAAACTAAGGGACACTACGCTAACTAACAGTTATAACCTGAGACACGGAGGAGAGAAAAAAAACCTTTGAGGAGGAAATCTCTGGGGATCCAAGGCTTAGGTTACCTTGCCTTCACGCTTGGGATAATTTATTTAGTAACGGCTCTGCTGCTGCAATTTGGAAACCCAATTAGGGGAGTGTAAAATATTCCAATTTGGAGGAAGGCTTTTACTCTGTCCTTCTAACTGGAACGCCGAGGAGAGTTGCGAGCTACTGTGCTCTGCAACAAGCCACTTCCAAGGTGGGAGGAGGAGAGTAATAACCACTGATGCATTCACCTGGCCTACCAATCTAGAAAACAAACCAGGTGAACCAGAGCCAGTTATAGGGAGAATAGCTTTGAAGGATGCCTCCTTGCACGGGCTCTAAAAGGGCCCCTGTGAGATGCCCCAGCCCTTCGGAGCTGAGTCTTAACTTCTACAACTTGACGTGACATCGGTACGGTTGAGGACTGAAGGTCCATCCGGAGTGAGGACATTCCCAGCTATGCACCAGGTGAGAAGGACCTCGCCTCAAGCTTCACATGCTCAAGCTGCGGACTCAGGTGCAGAGTGAGACCATCGGCTACAGGGGAAAACCTGCACCAGAATGGTATGGCTGGCTTGCCTCAAGGACTGATGAGGAGCTGAATGAGCATTGAGTGCTGAGAACTTGCAGGGCAGATTGTAGGGAGCATTGAGCAAAGATGACATGAGCAAGGGTGGATCTGGACGTAGTTCAGTAAGGCAGGGTAGTTCAGTGGGGCAGTTCAGTAGGGCAGGGTAACAATAGTGAGACCTGCAAGTAGGTCAGTAAGCAGTAGGAATGGTCAGACCTGCATGTAGGTCTGCAAAACATAGTAGCAATGATGGGAATGAACGTAAGTGGGGGCAGCAGTATGATGGTGGGGCAAGCCAACCAGACATTCAAAAAGCCAAATGAAGGTGACAAATACACTGAGGATTTTCAGCAGTGGAGGCAGGATTTAGAACATAGGTAATTAGTCACACGGGGCCATGACTCCCCAAACACATCCAAGTCCCCACCGTAGGAAAAACAAGAAAGTGATAGACGGGGTTAAGAACCACTTGAAGCTATTAAAGCTAGTTTACAGCATCAACAGTAGCTTAGCTGACCTCAGAGTATAACAGCAGTGTACAAACATGGAACAACATCAGCACCAAGTAACTATGAGGGGTAATATTCCATAAGCATGGAATGGAGGGAGGCATAATGCTCTGCAAGCAGCTATGGCCATGTGGGAGGTAGATTAAATAGAGAAAGCATGAGTGAGCTGCATAGCTAGGGTTCAGAGGGAGCCTGAATCAGGTGAAAATAATTAGGCTTGTAGCATGGGGAGCACCTTTGGGTTGAGTAAAACACAGGTACTGGTTGCAATAGCAATGGGAGTAACCACAACCAAGTAGCTGAGCTGTAAATGAGTCAAATGGTAGGAGATGAGAAATCAAATACCCCCAAAAAGCAAAACAGAAGAAAACCAAGCTGTACATACACAGAAAAACAGGGAAGTGACAAAAGGAAGCACACAGCCGGAGGCAAAATACAAACCAGAAACAGAAGAACAAACACAGACGTCCAGCTGAAAGAAGCGACAAGGCGGAGGAGGGGGGCCAGCCCGCAGCAGAGAACAAATGTACAGAACCTCTGGCCGGCAAAGAAAAAGTGCTTCAGAGGTAGGCTGAGGGGAACTGCTTATATAGCTTAGGAAGTGGGAGTGGCTCGTTGCTTGTCCATCGAATCATAGGCGGAGCCTTCAAAGTAAATGCATATATTCCTGTTAGCCAGAAAAATTAGGTCAATCTATATCTACATATTTTGATATATGTTTATGTGTGTATCTATTTATATGTATATACATACAGCTATGATTTAGGTGCCTGTGTAAATAACATTGTTAATTTTTTAACTTGCTTTTAACAATTAGTAACACTTTGTCTGTACATATTAATTCTGACAAAAGAATGCTGTAAATTGACACCCTGCAGCTGCAATGTCCATAGGAACCTTTTGGAAACGAAGGGCTGGATTCACAAAGTCTCTGAAACTCCCACAGCTGATGCCACTTGTGCAGCTGCAGTTTTTTCCCCAGCAGTGGCATTCACAAAGGTGGAGCCAGTTACAACTGGCTCCACAATTTATGACAGCTTGAGGTTGGTGTTTCCACAGAAATCCCCACAGCTTCAGAAATATGTCATGGCCAGTGGCACCAGCCGTAACATACTTCTGCAGCTGCAGCAGATGCGAATACCAATCTCTCCAGCTGCGGAGATTTTAGTCCACAACTGGAGTTGTGGAGTGGGACTTAGTCCCATTTTGCTTTGAGAATCCGGTCCTAGGTGTATTACCTAAAGGTGGCTATCTCAAGGTGCGCAACTAATAATGATTAATAAATTAATTAGCACAAAACTTGGTGTTCACTATTGTTGATTTTATTATTCCTTACAAATAAAATGTGCTATTCATTCTATTTGCTCCACATTGCTACAAGTTTTAATGGTGACAGAGTGAGATGTTTCCTTGCTGTACTGAGTTAAGTTTATATAGTACATACACAAGTATTCCACGTTATGAGGGATCTCCCTTATTTAACCCCTCAGAACTGTTCTGTCCAACATGGAGACAATGTTTCCCACACAGCGGAGGTGCTTTGAACTTCAGAGCAAAAATCTACAGCACTCCTAGGATACTAAAGCAAAATTAGGTTTTGCATAAAAAGCAGTAGTAGTCACACTGTTCTGAGCTTTATTTTAAGGGCCAGAGCAGTGTCCCGTGTTTTTCCACATCTGTAGTGTCCATGCCTATTTCCGTGTGAAAGAGGTATGGACACATAAAGCAGGGCTGCTTGAAAATCTCCCTCATATTATTTAAGAAAATCAGATGCACTCATCCCCATTTAAGCCAAGTTAACTATGATACTCTGAATAAACATACAAACATATGAAGAAGCCAGCAGAAGAAGGCTATTTGGTCTGTCAAGTCTGCTCATGTTGCAGGGTTCACAGCTTGAGCTACTTTCCCTGCCCCTCTCCCCTCTCCCCACTCCTCCCATCCTCCCTACCCATGACCCTTACCCTCCCCCTATACCTGTCCCCGCCTCTCTTAAAGCTTTCTACTGTCTTCAACTAGATTACCTCTTCTGGCAGTGTATTCTAAATGTCCACCGCCCTCTCTGTGAAGAAGTGCTTCCTGACCTCCCTCCTAAACCTCCCACCCTCCAGCTTAAGACTGTGCCCCCTCATGTTACGGTTGCCACTCAGCTTAAAGAGACTCTCCTTATCAACCTTATCTATCCCTTTCAAGTACTTGAAGGTCCCAATCATGTCCCCCCTCTCTCTCCTGTCTTCCAGGGAGTACATGTTTAGTTCCCTCAACCTCTCCTCACATGACTTACCCTGCTGGCCAGTTGTCATTTTTGTAGCCCTCCTCTGGATGTTCTCCAGCAGGTTAATGTCCTTTTAGAGGTGTGGGCACCAGTACTGAACTCCATACTTTAGATGTAGCCTTGCCAGTGACCTGTACATGGCAGTATAACCTCCTCTCTCCTACTACTGATCTCCCTAGATATGCATCCCAGCATCTTGTTTGTCTTTGCTGCTGCTTTCTTGCATTGTGTGGAGTGCTTCATGTCTCTAGTGATCATCACTCCCAGGTCCTTCTCCTCCTCCTCTGATGCAGATACTCGGATTCCACCCAGGTAGTACTCTGTCCTAGAATTCTTGACTCAATTACGCATAACTGTACATTTCTTGGCATTGAAGCCAAGCTGCCAGATTCCGGACCACCTCCCTAGCTTATCCAGATCTTCCTGTAGGTCCTGTATCCCTTCAGCTGTGTCCATTCTCCCACAGCTGAAGGGATGCAGGACTTACAGGAAGATCTGGCAAAATAAGCAAAAACAAGGTGTGTGTGTGTGTGTGTGTGTGTGTGTGCGCTGGGGCAGGGAAGGCTTCTCAAAAATCTTGTTTTACTCCCAGATCTACAGAGATTCCAGTTTTTATATAGTAATTTTTTCTTGAAGTTTCTCCTGCTGGCGAGGATGGCCTTGCATTCAGCTGAGACCTGGCCTGTACCAGGATACTGCTGCTGTTTGTGCTATCCTTTTATGATTTAGTGATCACCTTTGATGCCCCCCCCCCCAAGTGGGGTCCTCCCTAATCTCAGATGTATCTAGTGTGTCAAGTGTAGACAACCAAGGGATGTGAAGAGGCCACTGGATCATAGAGGCCAGATACAGGCAGGGGTGTAAAAAGACACACTTCTTGTATGCTGTGGTGTACAATTTTATGTTTGGAAGCAAGAAGAGGAGATCTACACCTCCAGCATTGCTGCCTCATTACACACTCCCTTTAGAATCTACTGGGCCTTGGAGATGTCTTTTTCTTTTATTAGTATTTCTGTCTTCCCTGCTTTTGCCCCATTCCTTCTATTGGTGCCTTATATCAAACTGTGTATCCGATCTACTGTATGTCTTTCTCCTGCAAGTTTCTATTCTAAATTGTAACTCTCCCAGGTCGTGCATGAAAATAGGCCTTACTGCTGCCTAGTGTATCTTACTTGGTTACCAAAAATGAATAAATAAATATTCCCTCCATCCCCAGCCATAACAGTCTGAGTTAGCTGGGAGTGCTCCTTGCTCCAGGTGGAAGGGCAAGCGAGTAACAGCTCTTATAGTGGATGTTAATGTTGCTTTTTCCATAGACGTTTTTCTCTTCAGTCATATTCATTCTTCAGGGATGTACTCTGTACACACTTAAATCCTCTGATCCCTTTAGCTGCCAGTAACCAACTGCTTACCATTACAGCTTGCCCTCTGTGGCAGGGACTCCAGGGGTGTGCCAGCCTACCCCCAAGACAGCCCACTGTGTTGGCTAGTATCCAGTGCTGGGAGGCACTAGGATCCAGGAGATCTCAGAGGCATAGATTGTCATTTAGATGGACCTGGGTGTTTCTCTCTTGAACATTCCTCCCACCTCCCCCTATATAAGTGCAACCATTCTGCTGGCTTGGCACACCCACAGCATGTCCCCTGCAGCAGCAGCAAGCTCTCTGACCCAACTGCAGGGGTCACTGTGGCTCCGGAGCTTGCCATCAACTCTCCTTGGTCAAAGCTTACTGCCATGGCCAAAGGGCGGTAAAGGAAGAAGCTGCAAATGCATATAGTTTGAAATACTTTGCTTCCAATGTCCATGAAAGATAAAAAGTCAACTCCTGTGTCCCACACACACTGTCCAAACACCCTTCCTCCCAAAGCCCTGGCCCCCCATGGCCACCATGTCTGAACTCATAGACAGTTGCAAAAGTCAGAGCATAACATGAAACAAGACTGACAGAACTTATTTAAAATCACTGCTGCCTCCTTCACTGATCAGGAGAGATCCTTTCCAGACCAGGCATCTGGATATAGCCCTCCTAACAGAAACACAACCAACGGAGTCCTTCAACCACCACAACATCCTCCCATCGGACTCCTGAAATTTTAAAAATGAATCTATCAAATGACATATGAGAGACAGCTAAGGTAGAGCTGCCAGATGGTCTGGACTGAGGGTGCAAAGCAGAGAACGACTCGTTGTAGCACAGGCCAGCTGAAGCAGCCCTCCATCCCTTCCTCCGCCACTGCCACCTAGGCTGTCTTTTCAGAAGGGAAGGCTTTAGTCAGCCATGTCAGCTGCAGGAGATATGGGAAGAAGTGTGGTGGACACACTGTCAGGGGCACCATTTGGGGGGAAAGGGGGCAGTCGCCCTCCTTGAATTGCAGGCCATTGTTGTTGTTTTTTGGTTTTCAGCCCCTGGTTCCACCCCATAGCCCCTCTGACCAGTTGTTGCCCCCTGCCGTTGAAAGCTGAAATGGCCCCCCTGCACATTCTTGGCTTCAGTGATGGTCTCCTCTTTTTTAAATTCAATCTTTTTTTTTATTTTTATGAACAGAAAATAATAATAGTTACTACATGAAACAACCCAATACAGACACATGTTCCCTCCCCCTGCTGGATACAATGAAATATATTCCCATATGGGTACTATGTAAGTATACTGAGGTAAAAGACATCATGAATTCTCATACAGAAGTTAGTGTATCTTAAGTCAAATACCGCTGTTGATTTCATGTTACACCCTTTCTAGTGTGAGCAATGTGAATAAAGATTGCCATCTCTTGTATTAAGATGCCATGGTAAGGCATATGCTAGCTATCATTTTCTCAGCCCTAAGAGCAAACAACATCTCTTGGTGCCATTCTGTGTAACGTGACTGTTTGATCTGTCCAGTGCCTCGGTATAATGAGTTTGGCTGCTATTGAAATTAGAGACTTATGATATGTAATAGTTGATAACCTGTTAGGGTGTCAATACCAATATCTGTTAAACAAATCTCCTGTGTTAAGCAGTCAATCTGGCTTTATACGGGGTTTGGCTGACTTTAATAATGCACCATAAGGGCTGAGCTTTTTTCATAGTCCCATTAAACGTGTTTCAGGTCTGCAGGAAGTAGCCTGCAGTGGGAGCAGGTGGGTGAAGGTAGGGACCCCATATTGAATAGTTTCTCAGGTGTAAAGTAATGATTGTGTAAACTGCAGATCTGGGTCATTCTGTATTTATCTATTTTATGATACATTATATAGTTTGGTCCAGACGTAATTCCAGTTAACTTGGTCTGGTCTGAGATGGAGGGGGCTGTGCCATTAAGAGCATAATGGACCATTACACATCTGTTTTTTTTTTTTTTTTCAGTTCTGTTTTATGTGGTCTGTGAGCTGTGGGGATTATCCCCTTATCTGTTCCAATGTCCCATTGCTCCCCCACCTGACATCCCCTCAAACTGCCCATACGGAGAGACATGTTACTTATTCCTCATAGCAGGGCTCCCCAGGGGGACTGGGAGGGGGACTGAAATCTGCTAGAATCCTATTACGAGCCAGCTAAGTATAATTCAGGTGAGAGATTCGAAGAGGCCCTTGATGTCAGTGCTCTGCTGTTATGGAGGGTTTTCTGCTTGAGGGAACCCTACCCTAGTGGAACAGGAGACAGCAGATGCCAGCTTGTATCAGGTGTGCTCCCACCGTACCATAAAGATGCTAACTGCTCCACCAATCCCTGCCTCAGCGCAGGTCCCTGATGCACCAACACTCAGCTGTCACTAGGTATCAGACTGTTGACTGGCAGCTGATCCCACCCTTCCCAGAGAAGAAGCGCAGTCCCATGGATGCTCATCACCCCCCCCCGACCAACCCTCCAATGACCCTGAATTTGCTCCTGATCACATGTGGTCAGCATCGCAAGCAGTAGTGCTACCACTGCGACGGTGGTCTGGCCTACCATTATAACGTTACACACCTTGAGTCAATTTAAAAGCAGTTTATATATAGCTATGTAGAGGCTGCATGCTGGCCAGTGGATAAGGAAGTGACTGCCTCAAGAAACTGTGGACCATAGTGGGGCACCTAGTGCATTTCAGGTAATGTATTGCAGCTACAGATAGAAAATAAATATACTGAATAAAAATGTTGGCATTCTTTAGTTTTTTAAGATTTGTTATGAGTTCTCAGTTTCTGCATGTTATAAGTGCAATAAGACATGTCAGGGTGTGGGTAGTTATGCGATAACTACATTTCCAGGTGTTGACGGCACTCAGCGTAAATGTCCCATACCTCACAATGCACCTAGGCATGCATTTGTCACATAACTACCCACACTTAGTGCTTACATATACTCTCCTGGCTACAAGACATAACATTGAAATACTCTCAGAGCCTCAGCTTGTGCTTATCTCCTATGCAGGCTATTATTGTGCTATGTCCAGAGAGCCCTATCACTTTTATACCACTAGAGACTAACAAAATATCCCACAGGGGTCCCAAACTGATTCCAGTGGAAATCTTCTGTCTGGCTGATGGTACTTAGGAAGTTTATTCACTGGCACTTTATATTTAAGAAATAATTCAAGTATTCTTATGCTTTGGTTTGTCGGTCTTTTTTGTTTGTCCCTAGTTGGCTGTGGGGACTAGCACCCATTCACAGACTGCTGTGCTGAAGTCTTTTCTGGATTAATCTGCTCTGTAAGTTGGTACTGCAGCATGCATGCAGATGGCTGTGATTTTTTCCAACTGCGTTGTCACAAGTATGAACGTTTTTTGTCAGCCAGTTATTGGAAATATTCCACATTTTGTGTCACATAGTGACACATGGGGTGAATACAACACTAAACTGTCACCTAATTAAAGTCTCAGCAATCACTTTTTTGATGTATTTCTAAGTTTACAAATACGGATGTCTGAGGCTGGAAACTTGTTGGAAGCAACGCCAGATTGTCACTTGCCAATGATGAGAGTGCACAGAAAAGATGGAGGGTGGAATTAATGTTGCAAGCCAGCATGACAAGTAGTGAAACTGTGGCAATAAATCTAAGATTATCTATGAAGCAGTTATCTTTCTAAGCTGGGAAAGTTGCTCAATGATGAGCTGAGATTATTCTATAATAGGTCCTCCTCAAATAATTATAGAGAGGTGGGGAGAATACCACATGGCCCCTGTATGATCAAAACACTTATAACGAACTGTGACAAATTCATACAAAAAGAGATTAAGAAGAGGCCTTAAGTGATTGCTCTTTTAGATTAATGACACGATCAGTACAAAAATATGATGTGAACTTAGATGATGCACTGAAAGAAACTGCACACATTAAAAGGGAACTGAATAATGTCACACCTAATTAAAAAGATAAGGAAAATAAACTACAGGACAGTTTGAGGAAGAAATAAGCAGGAAGAAAAGGCACAAGTTTGTGAGGGACTACAATGGTTATGAAAAGGGAGAGGGATACTAGTGGGAAAGGCCATGTAGTAGAATGGGGGAAGATCTCTCATCTGAAAGCTGAAACCTGCAGTGCCTGGTATAACTGACGTTATTTTGCTTGTTACAATCCAAACTGCAACTTACCCTACTTCTCATTCAACATATTTTGCATTTTATCCTTTACACTGTTTGTACCAGTTATGTATGTGATGCTTGTTGTCTGCACCTTATCTGATTCATGTAAAGTACTGTACTGTTATTCTGTTTAATCCTGTAACTCCTTTCCCTTGGTCGCATCTGGAAACAAGCCTCATCTCAGTGTGCCTTTCCCGGTTACCAGTTTTCAAATAAATAATGAATAAATCTCTCTCCAGAGGGGAAAGAACAACAACAACAAAAATACAAGTGAAAGATCCAGATAATTCAGCTCAGGGGCAGGATTCACAAAAAAATCGCAAAGTACCATGTAAAGGTTTGCACAGCATCTCGCGGTTGCGCTGAAAGGCAATTGTGCTATTCACAGTTGGAGAGTAGGGGCCAGCAGGGGCAGCACTAACCTTGGAAAAGCAGTAGGATACCCAGTAGTGTTGCCAGCCCATAGCCAGCTAGGAAAATGGCCCTTCAGCCAATAGCACGTAGGTGCTAATGTGCTATTCACAAAAGTAACCATGCAAATGAGCCCATTGGGCATGCAAGGCACTACTGGTCATTAGCATGCCCATTATGGGCTCATTTGCATGGCATTAGTGTGGCATTGTGCACCTCCCCACCAGTCCATGCCCCATGCAGCCACAGTCCCCAAGTGTAGTGCCCCCATCAGTTCTCTAATCGCCATCCCCAGAGAGATGCTGTATACCCTGGCAGTGAAGGGTCCCCCCACCGTCCCCAATCGCCCACCCAAAATGTTCAGAAAATGTTTCCATAGTGTAGTGTCCCTCCCCAGTCCCCAGTCTCCCACCCAATATTGATAAACCCTTTTTCCATAGTGTAGTGCCCCTCACTGGTCCTCGACCAACCATCCAATAATGAAGAATCAGGTTTCCATAGTGTAGTGGTCCCTCCCAGTCATCAATTACTGTCCCCAAATGAGTAAAACCTATTCTCTGGTAGTCTAGGGTCCCTTCTCCCACCCCCTACCCCCATACCCCATGCAGTGTAACCCACCACCCCACTTCCCCCATCCCAGTCTTTGGTTGGTAATCAGTACAGCCCGTCTCTCACCACCGCGGCTGCCCACCAACTGAGCCCTCTTGGAGAACATACTGTATACAGTATGGCTCCTTGAGTTCAAGGTGATGAAAATCGTATCTTACATATAAAAGAACATAACAAATAGAACTTTTTTTCTGTAGTAAAATTCAACCTGAAAGTACTGAAAAGCAGCAATTTACTGAGTGTGTGTTAGTCTGAGCTGTTCAGCAGTGCCCTGGGGCGAGGTGGTAGATAAGGGATGGAACACGGGAGGAATGGTGAGTGTTGGGCACCAAACTGGGATCAAGTGGGTCACTCTGGAGTGACAGCTTGGCAGTGCCCAGTACCAGCTGGAATTTCTAGGAAATTGAAAACAAATTAAATAACCTTTTTTTGGCTACAGGAGGATTCTCTGATTGCTCATTGTTTCAGGTTGAGCAGTGCAGATTCCTGAGGCCTGGAAGTAAAGTGAAGAGAGAGACTTGGAACCTGAACAGAGAACGGAAAGCAAGTCTTTATTCCCAGGCAGCCTGGCAGTGCTCACCACCAGCTGGTGTTTTTTCAATAAAAAATAAAAATGTAAAAATGATTTTACTACAAGAGGATGTACTTTATGTTTCATGCTGAGCTGTATAGAGACCCCCCCAGAGGACTAGGATAGAGAAATGGGAAGGACTAGGAGCCTGACAAGTGGTTAGCAACTGTGTGCCAGTTGACAGCCTGCCAGGACCCACTCGCTGGTAGCACATTTTCTTTGCAGATACAAAATATATGTTTTTATTACACAAATAAAATTATTTTCAAGTTCATTAGAAGTACAGTATGACGTGTGTGTGCGCGCCAGTCTCAGTTGCTCCTGCCCTGTAGAGAATGGTGTGGAACTGGGGGCTTGCACAGTAGGCAGCAGTCAGCAAGTGGGTGCCAGTTTGCAATCTGCCAGTGTTCACTACTAGCTTGCAAATTCTCTTTGCAGAAACCAAATAAAATAAATATTTTTATTTTACAAATAAAGTTGTCTTCAAGTTCACAAGAAGTACAGTATTTGTGTGTATCGTGCTTTCTGTGCCTGTCCTGCAGAGTACAGGGAAGGGTAGGGGTCCGGTGCAGTGGGCAGCAGTCAGCATGTGGGTATTAGTTGTCAGCCTGCCAGTACCTGCTACTGTTTATTTTATAAATAAAGTCTTCAAGTTCACAGAAGGTATAGAATGTGAGTGTCAGGCTGTTTTTGCTGCCCTGGGAACCTGGGCAGTGGGCAACAAGGGATTGTGGGCTGTTATAAAATGGCATGGAATGTTTCTGACTTCTGATTGGTTTGAGACCATTCTAAGCAGTGATTTTATCACAGAGTAAAATCACACTTCATAAATGTCCCTGACAATCAGTCTTTTCACCCTCATACAATCTATGCACTTGGTCAGCCACAGTTCTCCATCACAAGCATGGCTGCAACCTTTCACTAAAAACCTACAACTAGGCTCTAAACACAAAACTCCTTTAAATTAAAAAAATAATTAAAAGTTATTTGTCCTCATAATCCTTTTCATATACACACACATATGCATAAATTATAAAATGAAGTACCACAGTACTTAGTTTTAATTTCTGGTGTTTCATTGCCAACCATGAAAAATCACCCTCTTATATGTACCTGCTTACTACGTGCTCAAAGGGAGCTTGTTATCAGAATGGCGCTCCCTGTCTTTGACTATGTGGATGTGGTCTATGGCACCACCCCTTCCACTTCCCTCACCAGAATGGACATCCTCTGCAACTCCTTCTGCTGCTTTCCTGCAACCTCCCCCCGCACACACCATTGGTCACTGTATTCATCCCTATCCATCATCCCCCTGCCATTTCATTGCCAGGCTCACTGTACCTCCTTCATATCCAAATACTGGTTTGATTCCCTTCCCCCTTACCTTTCCTCTCCTCTCTCCTGTCCCAGCTTCCCCTGCTATTTGTTCTCTTCATACAAAGGACCTTTCCATTTTTGTCACTCCTCACCCCTGCTTCTCTGCTGGCCAGTCTGCCTTCTAATATTGACTTGCCTCGCTCTGGAATCAACTCCCCTGCTCCCTCTGACTCTCCCCATCCCCTGGCTCTCTCAGGCACCAGTTGAAACACCAGCCCCTACTCACCAGTTCCTGTTACCCTTCCTCCTGACATCCCCAGGCCAAGCATTAACCATCTTGGTAACCAGCCTGTTGGGTCCCTGCTCCTGCCTTATTTCACAACCATACCACATCAAACTCCTCCCTCCAGTACGAGGTCAGACATCAACCTGCCCTTCAGGTCATTCACCTGTTGTTGACAGTGTGTTCGTTGAGTATTGCAGCCACTTCTGAATGTTCACTTGTATGGTGTTCTTTTTGAGCTTCACCACACTTTATTCTCTGCTTATACAAGATTTGTATTTATTCAGATGTAACCCACCCCCACCAGCCCCTCTTGTCTAACTAGCAGGGCTGCTCATCTCACCACATGGCGCCAACAAGAAGGATGGGGGTTGTCACTACAACGGTTCAGTTTACCAATACTTCTACTTCAGAGCCTACCATCCTCAGATAGGCAAACCAAGTGTGGCAAATACCTGGCTGTCACCTGGGGGGACCATTTACCATGGCTATCAACCTGGGTCCCTGGGAGAAAACATTTGCTTACAATTCTGCTAGGTTTGTACTTCTGGTCGGGGCACCCAAGTAAATCCAGACACAGTGGAAGCAATAACAGTACTGTCTAAACCAGATTGGGATTGTGGAGCATGGCTTTCAATCACATACACAGAGAATAATCACAACGCGAAGATGGACCCCCACAGAGCTACTCCTACTGGTTATGCAGATTACTGAGGTACAGAGCACACACATGGTGAACCCTCAGATTCTGAAATGGAAACAATGAACACTCTCTGGTTCTGAATGGAGACTGGCACACATGACCAGATCTGGTACACTTCCCTTGACTAGGCACTCTCAGCCAGTACTTTCCCATATTTCATGAGGAATTAGTGGTGGCACCCTCGACCACCAATGAGCAAATACAGGCTCACAGAAAATCCAAACCCACATCTGGGTAAACTATTTTCTTCAGGCACTGGCCAAATGCACTGAGAGAAAACAAAGGTGCCCTGACTGAACCCAGAGAGGTAAACATGGTTACTCCAGATAGGGGGTCTCCCACCTTTTGCTTCCAAATTTGTATTCGCCCATTCATCTAGTTAATAACACCCTTCACAGAAAAGTTGTAGATGCTATCTTGAACTGTCTTTCACATTTAACATACTACTTTACACACCTCTAAGGTGTCATGAAGTTAAAAGTTCTGTAATTGGCAATGACTCTTCACTAGACCCCAACTTTAGCAGGCACTTTTAAATCAGACATGAACTAAAAGTTCTGTACTTGGCAAGTCTCTCTCTGGACCCCGTAGTGGCAGACACTTTTAAACAGAAAACAGTCTTGGTGACAGAGTCCCTTTGTCAGAGAAAAACTCACCACAGGAATGCAGGTGCCCCAGGGCTTTTTCACTCAAAAGTCTCAGGTGCTCACAGAGCACATGAATCTCAGGCAGCTTCTACACAGTGCAGGCTGGACCAGGGGATTGCACCTGAATCCTGGAATCCCCCATCCCTCCGGGAATCGGGCATTGGAAAACCCTCTTGGAATGGTTTCCACCACTTCCATCTCTGTCTTCTATGTTCCTCTTCTAGGGTGAGAACAAACTACTCAAACTACAGAGGTAGCTCTCTATCAGAGCTAAAAACTGAGGAGCTGCCTACTGCAGCACTCCTCCTCGAACTCCACTCTACAGACTACTCCCCAGCCTACTCTCCAAACTACTGCACTCTAACCCAACATTCTACAGCTAACCCCCCAGCTAGCATTCCAATGTGGCTTATGCTGCTGTGACAGTTCTAAAGTGACATTGTCACTCCAGCTCAGCTGAGACTGAGAAACAGAGTGGAACACTGTGAAATCCATTTAACTGGCATTACACTAGCTGCCTCTCCCTGCCTGCCACTGATTCTAAGTGGGATTCTAGTAACCCTTGGGAACAAGGGTGTTACACAGACTTTGTACCAATGTTACCTCATGTTGTTCCTCAGTCTTTACATTTATGTATTGTGTTGCCATTGCCAGAGGAAGTCTCTGCTGTTTAACCTACTACAGATAAAACAGAAGCTCTGGTTCCAACTGAGGCCTTCTGTTGTGTGATTGTGGGGGCGGACATTCTGTCAGTAGATCTGAGCAGAGGATTGAATTCATGTATTATAGCCATAGAAAAGATTCCATTTATTGAAAGTAGGAAAGGTAGAAAAGAAACACTGTGGGGTAAAGGGACAAAATAATATCAAGAAGGAACAAAGGTGACGAAGCAAGTAAATAGGGATGGGTTGGAGAAAACAGATGTTTAAGTGCTAATTAAAAACAATTGTGCATAATATCTGAAACTGAGATGCATGCCAGTGCAGGGATTTGCTGGGAATAATTTTTTTGAGGGGGAGGAGGGGTTCAATGAACGCTTTTTAAAAACATCATTAAAATGTTTAACATTATCTTATTTTTGGATATTTTATTACCACCACCCCCCAAAAAAAATCTTCCACTTATTTTATAATCACATTCTGACACTCTAGGGTGCACTTTGTGGTGGGATAATTACACTTCTTGGGTGGCTGAAGGCACTGGGCAAAGTCTCATCGTGCCTTGCCACACTTCTGAGGTGTGTCATAATCCCACGATAGCACACACCGTGCCATGTATTGTTGCTTACGCAAACAGCGGCAGTGAAGTGACAATGGAGCATTAAAAAGGTGAAGGTAAAGGGGACATAAAACTACTTAGAGCAGTAAAGAAACCTAAAGCAGGATCAGGTTGGAGCTCTCAGTGGAAAATGTGGAAACTAAATGAATAGTCCACAAAGTATAAAACATTGCAAGTATCACTCCAAGGGTTGGGACTGAGGCAATAATAGCTGAAAAAAAGCAAAAAAGGCAGCAGGCAGAGGCAGTAGAAGGGGAGTATGAGGAGGAAGATAGAGAGAGAAGATCAGAGGGGACAGAAACACTGTTTGTAAGCATGTACCTGACTGAAGTAGCAGCAGCAGTTCTGGGGAGGAGGAAGAGGGGTAACAGGTAGTACTTTTACACATAAAAATAAAAAAAGACAAACAGTGGTTCTCATTAAAATAAAAAAGAAAGAGGCACCCAAGCAGCAAGGTGAAACACAATCTGCTAAAAACAGAAGTAGAAGGAGAGAAGTGGTTGTAGTAGTAGTAATTTTATTTCTTTAGCCCCCTATCCTGTGGGCTCAGGGTGCCTTACAAATCACATAAACATTACAGCAGCACAGACTCCATTGTCTTGATAATAAATAAAAATGAATAACAAACAAAACCCTTATACCAATAAATAATCAGCATTTAACAGCACAGCTGCTGCAGAAAGGTCATGGCAAAAAGGTGTTTCAAACCCCTCTTAAAAACCTTAACTGAGGGTAGGTTCCCTAAGACAGAGAGGCAGTTGGTTCCAAAATAAGGGTTCTGTCACCCAAAACACACAATCCTCCAGAGAGTTTCAGGCAAGAACTAGGAGCTATCAGGAGGCCCACCTTGGAAAATTGGGGAGGGTGGCCTGAAGCAAATGGAAAGAGGAGCTCTTTCAGGAACCATGGGCCCAAATTGTGTAGGAATTTGTAAGTTAACATACCTACAGTATCTTGAAGGAGACATGCCACCTCACAGGCAGCCAGTGCAATGTCCGCATCACAAGACAGACATACTTAGAGTGGGAACTCAGGCAGTCAACCTTGGCTGCATTATTCTGTAACAGTTACAGGCTGTATGTCAAACCTCCAGACATCCTGGGATGCAAAGCATTGCAATAGTCCAGATTAGGCATCATGAGCACATCACGGGGCATGCATACATACTGCTCAAATGTGAAGGGCTCAGACACAAAGTACAGCCCTAGGAGGCATACGCCAAATGCAGTCCAGCCCCTAGCCTTGCTGTCTGCTGAGCCTCACTGTTTTTCATCCACATCCTAGTCCTTGCAACCAACTTCTACCAGTAGAGGAAGAGGACAGGTGGAAAAGAGAAAAAAAAACACCTTGCATTCTATTTTGTTCGCATATTCCTTCCTCTGTTCACAGCTCAAGACAGCAGTCAATCCCTGGTAGGACACCTTGGGCCCGATTCCAAAATGCATGGTGCAGCCCACGGGCATATGCAAGTTGCACCATGCGGCACTACACGGGGGACCCTGCGCCGTATTCCAAGACTGGCAGGGTTCCTGGCACCTAGGTCCTGTGACTTGTGGCAGTCGCAGGCTAGTGCCACAGGAATGGCACAATGGACCTGGGCACTGCAAGTCACAGCTCTCAGAGAACTCCCCCCCCAGAGTCCCCCACCCTGGAACACCAGTGCAAGTACCAGGGGGCATTGGGGGGGCTGGCCAAATAGCACTGATGTTTGGGGGGCACATTGTGGAATGGACCCCAGGGGTCCCCGACATTTGGGGGGTGGGGGACATGTCTGTGTTGGGAGGGTACGGGGAGACTGGCTATGTGCATGCCACAGTGCTGTGGAGTGAGCATCCATCAATTAGCACAGACAGATGCCCCTTAGACCATCTCCCTGCTGGTCTAACTCCGCTGTGCCATAGCGGCTCTTGGAATCATGTAGGTGGGTTACAGCAGCCACCCTTTTGGAATAGGGTGCAGTTGCTGCCATAACCCACCCTGATGCCATGCTGCTGCTGCGGGTTGCAGGCATAGTGGGTGGTGTAGCCCACCTTTGGAGCAATCCGCATACAGCATGGTACAAGCTGTGACTTGAAATTGTGACTTGCATAATGCCTGGCGCAAGGTGCAATATGTGCCATTGGGTTTGGCGTAAATCACCTTGTGCCAGGCATATCGCTTTTTGGAGTCAGGCCCCTTGCACCTAGCTAGGCATAAAATCAGTTATTCTTTATTTTCACAAATTACCTCCAGCCAACTGAATTTCTCACTCCAGAGAAATTAATTTACTATGGACTTTATAAACTGCAACAACTGTGGCACACTTTTTACCAAAACCTTCATCTACAGAGTGGGTCACTGTCCAACATGCTCCACAATTAAGGACCTCAGATTCCAGCTACAGGCAGCATGGGCTGAGATAAAATACCTCCATGCCAAACTAAATCAGCCCCCACTGGTTAACAGTGTGGCATCTTTACCTTCAAGATGCACTTTGCTTGCACCCCTACTCCAAAGGTTAAACAGACCAGGGGGCTGGCAGCAGGTTAGGAATCACAAAACCGGCAGAATGGATCCATTGGCAGAAGGCATCAAACCAATTCAAGCATCAAAGCAACTAGTGTAACAAGCATCAAAGGCTTTGTGCACCCAGAGCAGCACACACAGGTGCACTCAACTACTAAGCCCAAGAAAAAGGACAATGAGAAACATACTAATAATCGGAGACTCAATGATTAGAGGTGTAGGGACTCACCTCCAACAGAACCATGCCTCTATTTCAGTTAGGTGCCTCCACGGAATGTCTGCGTGGAGGGACACCAATCACAATCATTCGAGGCATGCAACGTGACATGCAGGTTATTCTCCACATAGGGAAAAATTACCTAGCCAATAAATCAGTGGAGGAAACAAAACAAAATCTCACCAGATTAGGTGACAAGATTGCTTCAGTTTTGTCCGATATTACCGTCTCTGAAATCCTGCCAGTCTGTAAGAAAGGAGACAGCAGAAAGTGGAAAATCAGAGAAAGGGACATCTCAGAACTTAATACCTGGCTAAGGAACTGGTGTCAGGAAAAAGGTCACTGCTTTATCAGAAATTGGCAGGACTTCTGGGAGCGGGAGTTCTTTAGGTTCGATGACCTTCACCTCACAAAGGGGGGAACATGAGCGCTAGGCCAAAAGTTCGAAGTACATGTCAGTCACTTAAACTAGTGGATGGGAAATGATTGGCACAGGCATCCCTAGCATCAAAAGGGCAGCCAGCTGCCCCTCACCCATCACCAGCTAGCCCAGCACAAGTACATACCAATATTACCCGGACTTGACATTACTACACAGATTCACAATCCAAAAGGGTTAGTCACGCAACGGGCCAACGAAGACAAGAATGGAAGGCATTGTGCGTAAATGCTCATAGTCTGCCAAACAAAATACCAGCTCTCACAGCCATGATAGCAGAAGCAAAACTGGACTGGGTCACAGTTACAGAGACCTGGTTTACCGGGAACCACACCTGGGATGTCACCATACCAGGTTACATGCTGTTCCAAACAGACCGGGTGGGGAAAAAGGGAAGAGGAGTGTATGTAAAAGAAGATATCTGTGCAACAGAAATCCAGGGCACGCATGGTAAAGCGGAAACTGTTTGGGTTACACTTGGAGCTGGAGGCAAAACCCCTATCCGGGTGAGAGTCATCTACAGTTCCCCATCCCAGGAAGCTAATGTGGACAAAGAACTCTTAGAAACCATCATGATGATGGCAGACAGGGGTGAATTGTTGTAGAGGACTTAAATCTACTGGATGTGGATTGGTTCTCATGCTCAGCATCCTCAGATCGGAGTAAAGATTTCCTCTTTGCACTGAAGGGAGTGGGTCTGTGTCATCTGGTGAACTCACCCACCAGTGACAGAGCAATATTGGACTTACTGCTCACAAACAGCTCTGGGGTCTCAGAAGCTCAAGTAGAAGCCAATCTGGGGACCAGTGACCACAGGTAAATCTGGTTAACTGTAAACCAGGAAGAAGATACTAGTCACACTAAGATCAAGGTAATAAATATCAGAAAAGCTAACATCACCAAAATGTGAACTATGTTCGCATCCATAATGGAAGGCAGAAACTTGGGGGCTGTAGAGGACTGCTGGAATACCCTAAAGACTGCTCTGCACACAGTAACAACTAAATGCGTGCAGCAGACTAGCAAGTCCAGAAGAAGGAAGAGACCTCTCTGGTTCTCAAATGAAGTAGCGACTAAAATCAAAGAGAAACGAAGGGCTTTTACTCAATTTAAATGAACAAAACAAGAAGCAGGCAGAGAAGAATACAGGAAAAAACTGAAAGAGGCAGGGAAGGCATTCAGAAGGACAAAAGTGCAGACTGAAGAGAAAATAGCACAGGGTGTTAAGAAGGGAGACAAAACCTTCTACAGATACATAATGGAGAAAAGAAAAACTAAGGGAGGAATTGTCTGAATAGTAACCAAAGAAGGCAAGATGGCAGTGAGGAACAATGAAAAGGCCAAAGCCCTAAATGAGTTATTTTGCTCTGTCTTCACTATAGAAGACAGTGGCAAAGATCCCACACTAGGTCAGACAAAGCATGCTGGTCAGGGAGTGGATACTAGCCCCTTCACAAAGGAAAGGGTCCTAGAAGAGCTGAGTAGACTCAAGACAGACAAGGCCATGGGACCTGATGGCATACACCCTAAGGTTTTAAAAGAACTTCGAGAGGAACTAGCCACAGCACTGACTGAGCTCTTCAACAAGTCACTAGATGGCAGGGAAATACCTCAAGATTGGAAAAGGGTAACAGTGGTGCCCTTGCACAAGAGCGGAAGCAAAGAAGAGGCAGGAAATTACCACACTGTCAGTTTGACCTCAGTCGTAGGGAAAATTATGGAGTCATTACTAAAGGAGACGACAGTGGCATACTTGAAAGAAACCGGAAAAATGGACCCAAGGCAACAGTGGGATGATCTTGTCAAACCAACATGATTGACATCTTTGACTGGGTCACCAGAATAGTGGATCAGGAAGGGGCAGTGGACATTGTATACCTGGATTTCCTGGATTTCAGCAAGGCCTTCGACACTGTCCCTCACAGAAAGCTAACAAACAAGCTGGGACATACAGGAGTCAGACAAAAGGTAGTTAATTGGATCAGCAACTGGCTAAACAATAGGACCCAGAGAGTGCTAGTAAATGGAGCTCTGTCAAGAGAAGGTAGTATAACCAGTGGCATCCCACAGTGGTCAGTACTGGGACCTATCCTCTTCAACATCTTTATAGGAGATCTAACAAATGATTTGAAAGGAAAGTTTGCCTGTTCGCAGAAGATACTAAGCTTTGAAACAGAGTGGACTCACAGGAAGGGCAGACAACATAATAACTGACCTTAGAAAGTTGGAGGAATGGTCCAGGGCTTGGCAGTTAAAATGTAATGCCAAAAATGTAAGGTAATGAACTTGGGTAGGAGGAACCCAAGAAATAAGTACACACTGGGAGGACATCAACTCAAAGAAACACAGATAGAATGAGATCTCGGCATAGTGATCACTGATGACTTAAAGGTAGGAAAACAGTGTGAGAAGGCATCGCAGAAAGCAAATGGCATCTTCAGCTGTATAAATAGGGGCATTACTAGTAGGAAGTGGAAGGTGATCATGCCTCTCTACAGGTCCTTGGTAAGGCCACACTTGCAATCCTGCAGCCAGTTCTAGAGACCTCACCTCAAAAAGGACATTGATCGTTTGGGGACGGTGCAAAGAAGCTCTACAGGAATGGTGCAGGGTCTACACTGCGAAACATATGAGGTGCGACTCAGGGAGTTAAATTTATACTCCCTTGAGCAAAGAAGAAACAGAGGTGACATGATCGCAACATTTAAGTATGCAAAGGGACGATACACAACGCAAGCAGGTAATCTATTTCAGCACAACACAACAACACATAGAAATGGCCATAATTTGAGGTTGGTGGTAGGTAAGTTCAAAAGCAACCTGAGGAAGTACTTCTTCATGGAGAGAGTGGTGGAACAACGGAACAGCCTACCCCAGGAGCTGGTAGCATCAAAGATGGCTAGAGGTTTCAAACTTGCATGGGAAAGGCATTGCAGACAGGTTAGGTTGCAGGCAACGTGGGGGAGGGGTAGTCTTTTGGGGCAGACTAGATGGATCACGTGGCCCCCACCTGCTGACATTTTTCTTATGTTCTTATGCACTAGTGCTCTTAGGACCTCAGAGTTTAGATAGGATTTAATCCATCTATGTATGTTTAGATGGAAAAATTATGAACATATGAAAAAAGGCAGCAGATACAGGCCAAAAAGATATGTCTCGTCTGCTCGAATTTGCAGCTCATGGTTTACACCAGTACTGCCACTCCCTACCTCCCTTGTCACCACTTTCACCTTTCTTCTCCTTTACTGAGCTTGACTGTTGGGTCAAGTCAGCTCCAAAGCTTATTCTGCCCTTCAGTCTATCCCACTCCCTTTTAAAACTCTCCACCAGTCTCTGTGAGACCAGCTTCTCTGGGAGTATGTTCCATGCTGCCACCACTGTTTCTATGAAGTAGTGCCTTCTCAGTTCCCTCTTGAATCTTCCTCCCTCCAGCTTCATACTATGTTTCCAGTAATGGCATCTTAAAAAACATACCTCTTTTTTCTGATGACGCCGTATGGTGTCCTAAATTATGTACTGTGTTGCCTGATGACGCCGATTGGCGTCCATGTCTTTCTCTTGGTGCAGCTCGAGCATTTGTTTACATTTGATGAACTGAGTTGTACCAGCCAATAGGGGATATCATACCCTTACTGACTTTACCTAATATAATATGCAATTGGCTATTTTTGAGAAAACATGTCTTAATAAATAAATTTACTATTTTTTGCATTTGCTGTGAAAAATGTTTATTAAGCTCATTCTGCCATTAGTTTGTCTTGTAACAACAAATCATCTTGTTTTAGTGTAACATGTTAAGCTGATCAGGTTGACACTATAATTAATTTCATAACTTATATTTTTTGCATTTGAGCAATCTGATTGGCTGCCACCACTTTTGGTGTATTTTTGTATGTCTTTTGGGGTATTTTTCTACAATAACATGTTGCCACTGATATCATGATTGTTATAACTATTAGTCCATTTATACCACTAAGTGAGCTGAATATTTCTGTATTTAAAAATCGAGCTCTGTGATTGGTTGAATTTTCTGACATCATCAAATCTGAATTTAATTGATATAAAGGGATTGTCTTAGATGCAGGCACCATCCCCCTGATGAAGCCTTAATTGTTGAAGCACCAGGGGACCTGCACGCAGATCTTTTTGTTGTGCCTTCCACTATTCTATTCAATGTGTGTGCCTGAAACGCTGGTTGGAATAAATCCTTATTTAGCATTTAAGCAAGGACTCTGGTATTTTTTTACAACTGTCACTGGAGGGAAAGTGGCTCTCGGGGCTCTGGAGTGTACCGTGATTTTCTTTTTGATGTTTCAGTTAAGGGTCGCAGCCCTTCCCTGCACCCACCCTAGCTCTGTAGTGCGTCACCATTTGGTCATATTGATCCTCACTGTTGCCATGCTTGCTCTATGCTTATTGTACATGTCACTATTTCCATTAACCAGTCAGAGCGCACACTGGTGTAGGAAGAGCATGGTGACTGGAAACTTAGTTTCAAGATGGAGGTGCTGCTCTTATCCTAAAATACTCACTTCATTTTGGTGCCAAAACCTCGATTTGTAATCTGTATTTACTTTATTTGTTTTTATTTTTATTTATGATAAAAATTTTCATAGTTGTCACTTTGTTCATTTTGGGATAATTTCTGGTCATCCTGTATGATCACATCTTATGGATCCGGCTGGCATTCCTGATGGGAGAGAGTGTTTCTTGTGCATGTACTAGATGAGTTCGCATGAATTCAGCACCGTCTGTTATTTTTGAAAGAGTTTATGTTCGGATTATGGCTGTGTTAAAATCTATGTGGCATGTCGCTCCCTGCATTATGGCTGATAAGCAGGTTAGGGTCAGTAGCATGTTTGTCTCATGCTCTGCACTTAAGTTTTCTCCCTAATACATAGTTGCTGATTGTTTAAAATAAAAAAAAGTAATGGTGTTGCCTTCAACTCATCTGACATCAGTCCAGCCCCAACCTCTGATGTGCTGTAAAGGCCAATTCAGTTTTGAATCCCTCCACAGTCACTGGTGTTGTCCATTGACTCATATGACGTCAGTCCAGACCCAACCTCTCATACACTGTAAAGTGCTCTTCAGGTTCAAATCCCTCCACAGCCACTGGTAAGATCTAGCTCCTTACCATGCATTAGTCAAGCCCCAAACTGTAGTGAACAGTGAAGTGCATTTCAGGTTCATATCCCTCCACAGTTGATGGTGTTGTCCATCAACTTACCATGTATCAGTCCAGACCAATCCCATAATGTACTGCAAAGTGCATTTCATGTTCAAAACCCTTCACATCCACTGGTGTAGTCCATCAATTCATATGACATCAGTTCAGCCCCAGTTTCTGATGCACTGTAAAGTATTCTTCAGGTTCAAATCCCCCCACAGCCACTTGTAAGATCTATCTCCTTATCATGCATCAGTCAAGCTCCAAACTGTAGGGGGCAGTGAAGTGCATTTCAGGTTCAGATCCCTCCACAGCCAATGGTGTTGCCCATTGACTCATCTGGTGTCAGTCTAGCCACAACCTCTATTGCACTGTAAAGTGCTGTTCAGGTTCAAATCCCATCAGAGTCACTGATGTAGTCCATCTGTTCATCGGTCTTCAGTCCAGTCTTTATCTCTGACACTCTGTGATGTGCATTACTGATATGGATCCCTCCTCAGCCACCATGGTGTAGTCCATTGTACACATCAAGATTCATTCCAACACTACCCTCAGATGCACTGTAATGTTCTATTCAAGTTCGAATCACTCCACCACCACTTGTTTAGTCCTTTGTGCTCATAATGCTTCAGACCAGCCCTTACCTCTGATGCACTGTGTGACCAGTGCCAATGTTTGACTTATACAGTCCATTCAAATGAAGCACAGCATATAGTACACGTGTGCACCAATGAGCATCACTCCATGGTGCAGGCATACCTACACTCCTTCCCATCCACACAGTGTGCCATACTGAATGCTGCAACATATCACGTGTGTATGCAGGCAAACCATGTAACACAGCACATATTAGTACACAACCTTTACAGGTGCCCATGTCATCACCCTGTATGTATACCCACAGTGTCTCGGCATGGCATATGAACACAATTACCAAGTGCAGGCAGCCCCACCTGCTTCCCCACAACTGAGTATACTCCAAGGATGGGTGCCGATTCATGACACAAAATGACTGCAGTGCCTATGAGCATCATTCCTTCGCACAGGCAGACCCACCCCCTTCCCCATGACACAGTATACCGCAAATTACCAGTACCTTTTCAGGAATTTCATCACCCTATACATATACCCATAAAGTATCTACAGTGTCTGTTAGCACCATTATCAGATGCATACAGCCCCTCTCATTTCCCCAGAACATATGAAGTGCATCTGAGCATGTATTATGAATGCAGGACCCCCCCCCACTAACACACAGTGCTTCATCATACAGTCATTCCCTCACCTTAAACCATCCCATAATACAACCCCAAAAAATAAACTATGCCAGGAAATTAAATAATTCACACATTTATGTAACATGATGTTTACTGAAAGACTAAACCTTTACATGAACAACATCATGCTTCATTTACAATATGACAAAGCAAACAGCACAAATAAAATACAGTTAAACTTCAGGTCTCTCATGACACCTAACTGCCCATTTTGAATCTGCCTTTAAAGGGAAGTGGTTCTTCTTTTTTTTTTCATAACTAAACAGAAAAGAGCTGTATTTCTTACCCAGAAATAATAAAAGTGAATTTCCCATAAGAAATAGATAATTTATTAACAATTCAAATTTAGTAGCAATGTCTGAAATGGAGATAACACAAGAAGTACATGATTATAATGTATCCCTACCTGCTACAATAGAAAAAAAGTCTAATAAAAGACCATTAATGGAACCTGATGTATATGAGGAGACAGCAGAAATAATTTATCATCCTTTGACAACTCAGCATTTAGAAATCTTTATGGGAGAGTTTTCAGCTATTAAAACTGCTATTTCTGACTTGACATCTGGGTTAGCTAACCTTTCACTAGAAGTACAGACTAATACAAAAAAGATTATGGATGCAGAAGCTAGAATCAGTAGTATGGAAGACAACACAGTGAAAGAATAAAGGGAGAGAAATTTTTTTCTCAAGCAATAGCGAAATTAGCCAGTAAACTAGAAGATCAGGAAGCAAGAAGCAGGAGGAATAACATCAGAATAGTAGGAATCCCTGAAGGTTTGGAGGGATCTAATACAATTGATTTCATTAACAAAGTTCTAATCGCTGTTGCTGGCCCTTCTAATGATACCAAAAAATATGTTCTGGAAAGGGCACATAGATCTCTAAGACCACGTCCATCTGCACAAGAAAAACTCAGATGAGTTATAGTCAGATTTCTGAATTTTCAACAAAAAGTTTATGTGCAACATATGCTTCGAGACAAAACAGGAATTGTCTATGAGGGACATAAGCTAATTTTTTTCAATGATCTGACTCAGGAATTAATCCAAAAGAGAAATGCGTTTAAACCCATCAAAAGGGTTCTGAGAGAAGCTCACATTAAATAAGGTCTGCTGCATCCCACAGTTTTTGAAAGCTGGCTTTCTGAGGGGAAAACTTTCACTTATCCCAGCTATGAGGTGACAAAACAGGGACTGAAAAAAGACCTACCAAAGTTGTTCAGTAATTTTGACTTCTCACGCTGAAATGACTATGCTGAGGTATTTATACTGAATGTCTTTTGAATGCAGCATGTTGAAAATAAATAGTTACACTCTGTCTTGTATATAACACTATTCTTTTCCTTTGCAGGAACCAGAAATAATTGCAGTTGCCCCCGGTCTTCTCTGTTTTTTTTTGTTTTTTGTTCCGTTTGCTGAGCTGGGAGTGGATGAATCTGGTCTGCCTGGGTGGGACTTGAAGGGTTAAGACCACTCCTAGGACTGCCCACGGGAAGTGAACTCCTGAATACTCTTTATAGCCTGTGGCCTTGTGGGACCGCTCTTTATGGAAAGACAGAGATTATTCATCAGGTAAGGTTCCTATGAGATGGGCTCTTATTTCCAGTTTATATATTCCCCAGATTGATAGATGGAAATGTTATAAGCAGTGGGTTCAGCTATGATTTTTGCACTATTGCACTATAAATTTGGAAGCTGGTGTTTCTTTCATCTGCTCTACTAGTTTAGCCGTTTTTTTTTTGTGTGCTTTGTTTTAACTTTAATATATTTGCTTATTGAGACAGTATGAGTGCTCATCTGAAGCTGTAAAATTGTGATTTAAACCGAGAAAATACAGGGTGAACACTAGCAATATTTTTGCTTAATTAGAAAGGGGTGGCAGAACTGGTGCGGTTAGTCTGATGCACACTGTGATTTTCAATTAACACCATCTAAGTTTTCACTGGTCATGCCACTGTGTTTTGGCTTTAAAAAGACTAAAGGAGAGTTTTCTTCTAGAGGGTGAAACTGAGAACTGCCATTTTTAAGGGAACTATTGATATGTAACTAGATTATCTTCTAGATAACTTCAGGGACTGGACATAATTTAGATATACTTGGATTGTTCTAACCAGCTCAATATAAGAATTCACCAGTTGCCCTTTGCTGTGACCGCTGGCTAATATTATCCTAAATAAGTACACAGGAATATCATCCAAGCTAGCAATGAGTGGGAGGGGAAGAATGGGGGGTTGTCTGCTGTGTTTTCACATGAGATCTCTTTAGAGTAAAAAGCAAATGGTTCTTTTACTTTTTTTAAATTGATACTGTTATTAACAGTAGTTTTTTACAGGCTCACTGTTATAAATATATATATAAGAAAATAGAAATGTTATACCTTATCTTCCTTATCACTAGTTTTTTGGATTGGTAGAAACACACTCTCTAGGTTGAAATCAATTCTAATTTCTCATCAAAAAAAGGATAATCTTAGACAATGAGAAAAAGGAAAGGAAAAGAAGTTCAGTAAGGATCAAACATTAAAAAGATAAGGTAGTAGGGAACTAATTTTTTTTTTTGGGGGGGGATGGTATCTAGGTACTACCATGTGTGCCATCCTATATTTTGAATTAGTCTCTGATCTGGTTCTTTCCATTGCCTTGGTATGCCATTGGTAATGTTTCTGTATAGAAAATTAGCTGATAGTGTCTCTCATTTCCAATTAGTGCCTATTGTATGTATTTCTATGTTTTCAGTATGAAAAGAATTGGGTCATTTATACCTCTGACCTTTTATGATAAATTAGTGTGCTGTTTCTTTTTATGTATCTGTGGTGTCTCTTATTACTAATCTTGACTTATGCTGATACAGTACTCACTGGTTAGGCTTACCAGGTGCATCTGAATGCTCAGTCACTTTATTTTGGCTGACTATTGTCAAAGCATATAAAAATAGTGAAGGGACCACAGACCCACCAGCTAGGCCTCTTCCGGGGTGGTCTGCAGGTTTTTAATCAATTATTAGTATGATAGGCCTGCGTCCCTTTTACAGTATTGCAACACCTGAATTTTGAGTGGAACACTACAGATATATAGAACTTTCAATATCGCACATTGTGACTCAGAGCAGTTGTCATAACCACTGAGCATGAGAGCTACATGTATATATAGGTTTACGACCTTTTTGCGAGGTACAATATGGTTTTCATAAGGTAGTGAATACGTAGACTCAGAGTTGGATTCATCTGATGGAGATACACAGGTAGGCCATTAATTCACCCCATGGGATCCTGGAATATATATATATATATATTTTTTTTTACACAAATGAAACCTTATTCAATTTGATTCCTTACCTCCAAACTTTTGATCCCTTCTTCTCCTTTAATTATTAGGAAATGTGTTCTTGCAAACTTAGCATTCCTCCCACATATAGCTTTAAAATGATAAGAAAGTTAAATTGTTATCCCTTAAAAAGAGTTGCAATTAACAAGACTGTATGGAAATATTGTTAGTTAAACATTTAATAGTTAGTGTCATTATAATCTTAGTAAATGATTTCATAGTTATTTTATAATTGTGTGGCCAGAGACCGACCTCTTCAATCATTGAGGCAATAGCTAGAGGGGTGGGCTGTACAATTGTGGGTTGGGAATTAAAAATATATGGTCTTTACTACTTTACTCTCACTATCTCAGTTATTTCTTTACTTTTTACTATCTCTTTCTTACTAATTTATTTTCTTCTTGGAGTGCGGAGAGAAAAAATTGTCCTTAAAAATGAAGATGGAGGATCCAGATTGTGAGCGAGTAGTGATATGTTCCATTGCTGTTTCTAAGGTATCCCTCGTTATAATAGCCAGTAACTCACAGAATGGTATATATTATTTTTTAAGGAAAAAACATACTTATCATTATGAATGGCTAGGCAAATTTCATTTATTACTTGGAATGTACATGGGTTAAGTGAGAAATGTAAAACACACCAAGTTCTTAGGCAGTTGCAACAATTAGAAGGGGATATTGCATTTTTGCAAGAAACACATATTAAATGTACAGATAAAGATCTCATAAGAAGAGAATGGGTGGGTATGGCTTTCAGTGCAGGCAACAGCAACAAGAAAGCAGAAGTGATGATGTTAATTTCCAGAAAGCTCACATTCACTCTATTAGATGAAATTCAAGACCCCAATGGTTATTTTATTATAGTAAATGGAATACTAAGTGGTATTGAGGTTACACTAATTAATATTTATGGACCCTCAAGCACTTCACATGAACTTTTCTCCAAATGTAGAGATATAGGGCCAGATATTCAAAACTTTGCCCTGGGGCTGAATTAGCACTGCCTGGTGGGAAAAAGTTGCCAGGAGCAAAACCATAGCTATATTCAAAAGGAAATAGCCAGGTGCAAAACCAGCTGAATATAGCAAGCTAAGGAAGCTGGGCAAAGAGGCCGAGGAGTGCAGGGCAAAAATTGCCTGGGAGCAAGACAGAACTGAACATAGCAGGTAAGACAGCACTGAACATAGCAGATAAGACAGCACTGAACATAGCAGGTAAGACAGCACTGAACATAGCAGATAAGACAGCACTGAACATAGCAGATAAGACAGTACTGAACATAGCAGGTAAGACAGCACTGAACATAGCAGATAAGACAGGACTGAACATAGCAGGTAAGACAGCACTGAACATAGCAGATAAGACAGCACTGAATATAGCAGGTAAGACAGCACTGAACATAACAGATAAGACAGCACTGAATATAGCAGATAAGACAGCACTGAACATAGCAGGTAAGACAGTTCTGAACATAGCAGGTGCTGTAGACAAATCCTGCCTCTTTCAGACACAACCTAGGGGGAAGGGGATACAGGTGAATGCAAAATGTCTTTGAAACAGATTACGCTGCTTGTGATATTCTTGTGGATAGGGGGTACATGGCCATGGCACCGTAGATATTCCCCTACGCATGTTGGTATGTGCCATGGGGTCATTAATGTCCACCTGACCTACCTCCAGAGCAGGCAAATGGCACTTCGGTCTAACATCTCATCTGACTGATGGCATCTCAGGAATGCAGCACCCCCCTCATGCTGCACTGCAGTGTCACTTATGGGATGTTAACACAGGAGCCTTGGGTGGGACTAGAACCCACAGCCGGATGATCTCCCGGCCGCATGGCGTCTGTGCTACCTGCTGATGCACTGTCATCACCTGTGTATTGTACTGTGTGAGATCTGTGTGATGTAATACAGGAGATTGACTGGCGTACAGGTGATTACCATGGTGTAAACACCTCGGTTGGTTGCTAGGACATCTGTAAACCTCAAGCATGCAGCTCGAGAGGCATACAATTGCCCTAGCAACAACAAGAGGTGCGTACACCATGGTTATCATCTGTACATCAGGCATTGTCAGGTTTAGTGACTGGGACTCGTCATGGGAATCCCCCCCATGTGTACATGGGCCTAATCCCAGTATTGACTCTCCGGTACAGCCAAATATATGTGTAGGTACTGTACACACACTATTGGGATACATGGAATGAATGACTGTGGGCCAGCATAGTACCATTGTTAACCCCTATCAGCCATGGAGATCGCTAGCCTCAGTGACAGTACACTGTGACAACTGGAATGTTATAGGACTACTGTACTGAGGCTTTCAAGCACATTCCAGGTGTGTAGAATACCGACTAACAGTGGCAGTCTGTCTAGTTGACCTACTGCTAAGACATAGCTGAGATGAGTTCATATGGTCCTAACATCACACCACTGGGATGCCAGGCCTGTCATCTGTCGGATGTCAGTGGGTAATCAGACCTACACATACTTTAAAGTCCTGTTCTGCATGGACAATAGGCTGACCCAGACAATGCCAGCCACCTTCCTGTCTGGCAGGAAAGGACCTGATTCCAGGTGTAGCAGTACCACATGTGTGGCTGTATCATCCCTGCCACACACACATTGCTCCTGTATTGCCTGTATGTGGCAGGCTATGGTATCTGTGAACCTTCTAACAGAGCAGTACTGCTAATGGGCTTGGAACTGCAGCTGATGCTTGACCGGTGCAGTGTGGCTGGGCATGTATGCGGTGGTGCTGGTGGGAGCTGGGTGGCCCTTTGAACCTCTTGACTGCCCCTGTGTGGGTAGTGTTGCCCCACCAGCGTCATGCACTTTCCAACGCCCATTGCACAGGCCATGCTTGACTGACTGCATGCTGTGGTGCTGCAGATGGCAGTGGGATGTGATTAGCGGTGTGGAGGATGCACTCTGGAGTGGATCATTAGTCCACTGTGACTGTGGGGTGCATGTGCTCCAGTGTGACAACTGCCACAGGTGCCCGTGCTGTCATCCATGTCACTGACTGGCATCTGCATCACAGACAGCCAACCCCCCGCCCCTGTGTTGTGCTGTGTGATGTGTGCATGTGGGCACGGCAGACAGTACTCATGCAGTTAATAGTGCTTGTACACTGTGGTCCTGGCTGCTGACTGTCTGTGCACAGTGCTGTGCAGCCAGGGGCAGGGGCATTACCAACATTGTTGTGGTCCACAGTGTCTACCCCCAAGACAGGCAGGTCCATCTACAGTGTGCACATCCAGGCCATTGTGTGACAGGTGTTGACACACATGCTGGGAGTGCAGTACCCCAGTTTTATTGTTGTACAGTACCCACAACTGCGACACATGGTGGATCACACACAGACCTTGTGCACAGCTGTGCCAGGATCACCTATACACACACCACGCCTGTATGTCTGTACAATGTGGCAGCATTGATACATGATCTGGCACATGCAATGGTGCCTAGGCCACACCCCTAGTGGAACGTGTGTCCTGGTCAGCCATCTAGCCCTGTTTTTGGGAGACACCCATGCTTCCACAGCATGTGTTCCATGGTGCTGGGTGTGCAGAGGCCCAGCATGGCACTGGATGTGCGGTGGGGCACCATGAGTCAGCCATTCACAGCCATGGCTGCACAGTCCTGCACATGTGCACATTAGGCACTGTCTGTGGCTGTAGGCCTTGTGATTGCCTTGCAGTGCACCCATATCCATGCCAACATGTTAAGCCAGGCCACCTCTCACATGCCACAGGCAGCAACATGGCCAGCTCAACTGTGTGCTGCACACACACAGCTGGCTTCCACGTGTGCTGGCCTACAGGACCACAGCACTGAGGTGCATCGTGCATGCCCTGTTGCCGTTCCTCAGGGGGTTGGGGCATGTATAGCAGCTGTGTGTTACATCATGGCCATATGTTACTGTTACAGCCATGCAATGTTTGTTCACAAGTCTGTTTAACCCTTTCCCTGCCTTCTGTCCCACACAGGTGAGGCTGCAGGACAGGAGCTGCTCAGGGCCCACAAATTTTCAGGAGATGAGCTGCGTGCCCTGGTACATGCAGTGAAGGACAGGGAGATGGTCCTAAGCAGGAACAAGTCAACGGATGCCACTGTTCATCTGATATGGGAGGAGATTGTCACAGCAGTAAATGCCATAGGTGGTCGTGGCCATAGCACTGATGCCATCCAGAAAAGGTGGAATGACCTGCTGTGCACAGCGAAGGAGGAGGCACAGCGGATCCGGAACAGGCTGTGGACCAGTGGGGGACCACAACCACTTGAACAGCGGGACTGGGACCCATTGATGGCCATAGTAGCTTCTACTCTGTGGCCAGTGGCAGTCGTTGGGGTCAAAGGCGGTGGGTGTGAGACACTGCTTACACTGCCCAGAGCAGGTATGTTTGTGGCATGTATCCACCACTCAGTGGACAGCAACACCATGGGGACAGAGTCACACATCACTACTGTCATTGTGCATGCATAGGGCCCACATGGGTATGTTCCATTGCATGGGTGGTGTTGGGGCTGCATAGTGGTGGACATCTGCTGGAGGGCACATGTGAGGGCATGTGTGCCATGGTGCAGGGGCTCATAGGGCACAGGCTGCAATTGCATAGGATGCACACTGGTGTCTGCATGGGCATGTTGGAGGGCACACATTGCTGGGGGTGCATGTGGCATTGTTGGGAGTGGTGTGGGGGTGGGTGAGCTGGTCACTGTAGCAGCGACTGACATACGTCTCTTCCATTTCAGCATTACATGCCAGGCAGACGATGTCCCAGGTGGAGCCAGGTACAGTTGTATGGGAGGGGAACGATTCGTACACAGCAGAGGTGCGCCCTTCCACATCAGGCATGGAAGCCACATCTAGACAGGCAGTGGCCATGCCAGTCAGCACTATGTCCACTCACAGACATCATGAGGCACTGACATATGCTGGATCATTAGATAATGAGGATGCAGCCTTCCTGGAGTCCCTGAATCCACCCAAGTATGCCCAGATGGAGGATCTGAGTGGGGAGCAGGTGGTGATCCTGACTGTCACAAGTGACCACGGCTCAGAGGATGCAACGGAGGAGCCCGACATAGCAGTTATTTGTGCAGCTAGTGACACCAGAGGTTTTGGTGCAGTGGGGGATGGCACCATGCCTGACTTGGGGACAAGGGGTACTCAGGCACATGACATCTATCTGCCCACAGCTGCTATTCCCCTGCCAGAACAGTCTTGCCCACTGGACATGTCCCACAGGGCACAGACCGCAGGGCTGGTCCAGCAGTATGCTCAGTCACCTGTGAGGCCATATTTGCAGTGGCCAATGCCCCACCAGCCACCACCACAGGTCTGTTCACATCCACAACACACTGCCCAGTGCCAGCCACAACCCCTGCCACAGGTGTAGGATGCTCCTGCACAAGATGGCCAGGGTGCATGGCCCATGCTCCAGGAGGCCTTGCCTCGCAGCATGCAGCCCAGCAGGACCTGCATGATCTCCATAGGGAGCTGCAGTATGAGCTGTCATGGCTGCGGGATACAGTGAGCACTGGTCTTGCCTGTGCTGAACAGAGGTCAGAGGAAAAGGATGACCCGTGTTATCAGCACCACTGGGCATGGCTTTGGTAACCTAACTGCTGCTGTGCAGGCCCATGCTGTGGTGCTGCAGGACACTATCACCACAGTACTGCAGGGTGCACCCAAACACCAGCGCAGCCATGCCTCACATGGGAGGCAGCGTGGCAGAGGTTTGCGCAGGGTGGGTGCAACCTCCTCAACCCCTACCTCCCATTCATCCACAGGACTTGCACGGCATCATGGCCGCCCTCCCTCCACTCCTGTGCAGGCCTCAAGGCATGGCCGTGGACGGGCTGCCATCCCAGCCTCACTGCATTCCACCCCAACACTGTCCTCAGCACGTAGCACGCCCAGCAGTTTGCCCCATCCACAGGATGTGCATCGTGTGTGCGGTGGCAGACTTAGCTGATGTGCTCCACCACATGTGTGCTGTGGCCCCGACTCCTTCACCTGCATGCTTATGCACACAGCCACTTCCCATGTCCCCTGAACAGACACAGTCCTCCATGGCCCTTGTTCAGTCCCATGCCACAGTCCCTGCCATCACATATATAGCGCTGTTTCTTGAGCGCACCTGGGTGGTGGCCATACCCCTCGCCCTTGTGTCCCCCAACCATACAACAGTGCCTTTCAGGATGTGATACTACTGAGCAGAATGTGGACCTCGTTCTCTATGCAGTCCCTCAGCAACTGACTGGCCTGTTACATTGTTGGTTTATCTGTTCAGGCCGCCTTTTCTTAATTGCCTGTTTTTGTTTGCATCATCTACAATGGGGATTTCTTTACAGATTTGCCACTGAGTGTGGGACAGGTCCTCACACTGTGGACTAGGTAGCTGCAGTGATGTAACTGTAGTACTGTTCCTTGTACCATGTTACAGTTGAGGGGTATTGTGGTGGCCCACACACATCACATGCACCACACACATCACATGCACTGCACCACTGGCAACGTGTACACACCTATCTATCACACAGATTTCATTGTACTGAATATACACTACCATTAAATGTACTATTCACATCATTTCATTTGTCTGTGTTTTCGGTACTCACCGTACATCCTGGCTCAGTGTCTCAATGATGCAGCTCCTGTGCTCTATGGCCTGGCAGGCCTTGCATGGATCCCACCGCTCAAGTTGCACTACTATCCCCCTTACCCCTGGCTCTGGCTCACTGTCAGAATGTACCTCAGGTTCAGGTGCATGTATTCCACGGTTCAGGACCATGTTGTGTAGCATACAACAGGCCAGGAAGATACGGCATACCTTCTGAGGGCTGTACTGTAAGGCGCCGCCTGACTGGTCTATACAATGGTACCGCATCTTGAGCATCCCAAAGACCCTCTCTATGATGTTCCTTGTAGCAGCATGTGCCTCATTGTACAGTTCCTCGGCCCCTGTTGCTGGCCGAAGTACTGGTGCCAGCAGCCAGGGTCATAGGGGATAGGCACTGTCCCCTGTGGAGATAAATCAGGTGTTACTGTTGGTGTCCTGCACAGTGCCCGCTGCTGCTCTGAACCATTGCTCCCTGCCCCTCCCATGGCTACCTTGGCCTATCCCCCACCCCTCTGCTATCATCCTGTTATAGCTGCCCATACTCACTGACTAGATGTTCACATGGAATCCTGCCCTCCTCAAATGCCCAGCACAGCCGGGACTGGTGCCAGATGAAGGCATCATGGGCACTGCCAGGGTACTGTGCAAAAACATTGCTAATGTGCCCTGTCGCATCGCACACCACCTGGCAATTAATGGAGTGGAAGCCCTTCCTGTTCACGTACAGGTCACTGACATCACCAGGTGGTGCATGGATGGGGACATGGGTGCAGTCAATGGCACCAAGTACATTGGGTAGGTGCGCAACTCGATGGAATTGCTGCATGGGTGCTTTGGGCTCTGCTGCCATGCTGGGGAATACAATGAACTCACCAGCATGCGGCAGGAGAGCATCAAGGAACTGGGTCAGGAGGCATGATATGGCAGACTGCGATATCCCAATGGTGTCCCCTGTTGGGCACTGAAATGTCCCAGTGGCTAGGATGCGCATCGTTGCTGTCACCTTTTCCTCAACTGACATGGCGTGGCTGTGCCTCATGTTCGGCTGCAGCTTCTCATGCAGGAGTTCGTATAGCTGCCTCAACATTCCCCTGTCCAACCTGTACCAGCCAATGATGTGTTCATCAGGCAGGGTCTCAAAGGAGACTCTGGGTCAGTACCATCTGTGTGCAGCATATCTCCTCCTTCGTCTAGGTAATGGGCCTTGTTGAGCCTGCTGTCTTTCATCCTCATCCACAGCCTGCTCCATCAGGTGCAGCACTACAGCATTGCTGAAGAAAGACATTGGGATGCACTTCCTGTTCTGGCCACTCCCTCCTCAGTAGATTGCTCTGTGTTTAGGCCTCCCTTTTATAGGTGGTAAGTAGCAAAGCACTAAGTGTCGAGCAATGGTGCATAGTGCAGTGCTAGATCTCTGAATATCCTATTGTGACCATATGCAGGTTCCTGGCCCTCCACTTTGCCCCTTGCTACATTATGTTTTAGCCCAGCGCTATTGCATTTAGCGCGCACTCTCTCCCTTTTTGAACATGGTTGTCCCGCGCTAATCCTGCGCTAATCCTATGCAAACGGTTAGCACGCTGTGCTAAGTTTTGAATATCTGGCCCAAAATCTCTTCTTTCTCAAAAAGTGAGATTTTCTTAGGTGGAGATTTAAATTGTATTATTAATCCACTATTGGATAGAACCAATAGAAAGTACAAATTAACAAAGTCAGATAAGGATTTCGCAGAAACAGTAGATATCTTAGGTTTGGTGGACTCTTGGAGGATGTTTAATCCTACACTGAAAGAATATACTTTCCTATCTTCGGTATATTAAACAGGCTCAAGAATTGATTATCTTTTTATCCCTAGAAATTAAGTACAAGATATAATACAACCTCAAATACATCCAATAGTGATTTCAGATCACTCACCGGTTGCTACCATCCTTAAATGGGGTACGGTATGGAATAAACAAGGAAGGTGAATGTTAAACAATTTTCTTCTCCAAAATGAGCAGTATGTAGATACTCTTAAAAAATAATTCATAGAATTTATACAATTCAATAACCCGAAGGACACTTCATGGGCGACAACGTGGGAAGAAATTAAAATGTTCTGCAAGAGGATGACTTATTAACCTAGCATCCAGAGTTAAAAAGCAGAACAAAATTTAAATTTTAGAACAATTAAACATTCTCAAGAGCTTACAAAATATGTTAGATACCTCTTATTCTGAAAAACTATGGCAAAAATGGGCACAACATAAACTAGAGTATGAAGAGCTTTTACAAAGGGAAGCAGATTTTCACATAAGGAAAACTAAAATTAATTATGTTGCTTCTGGCCAGAAGGCTCAAAAATTATAAGCCATGCGTCTCAAGCAGAATAGTAACAAGAAACTTATTCTAATCCTTAAAATGAACAAACAAATGAAATTATTACAGACCTTTCAGAAATTAGTTTTGTGAATATTATGCTAATGTATACAAGAAAAATGTAACCGGTTATACAGATCAAAATATTTATAGCTTTCTTAAGAAATCTAATTTTCCACAACTATCCAAAGAATCTACAGATATACTTAACAAAAAAAATAAAGATTGAGGACATTAAACAGGCTGTTAAAGAGCTAAAACCAAACAAAGCTCCTGGTAATGAAGGTTTTCCCTCAAATTTTTATAAATTTTTTTCTGACATTATCTCACCCATATTACTTAATGTATATCAAGAAGCAAAAGAAATATGATATTTGCCTGCTTCCATGCAACAAAGCATTATCACTTTGATCCCCAAACTGGGTAAAGATGAAATAGATCAAAAAAATTATAGACCCATCAGTCTTATAAATACCAATAATAAAATTTTAGCAAAAATTCTTGCCTCCAGACTAATGTTAGTAACAGATGAAATCATAGGTCCAGAACAAACAGGCTTTATTAAAAGAAGACTTACCACTGACAACTCTAGAAAGATTTTCCATATAATATCTTTCACCAATAAGAATAAGAAACCCTCTGCTTTATTGGCACTAGATGCAGAGAAAGCTTTCGATTACATAGACTGGAAATTCTTATTTAAAACTATGGCAGCGCAGAACTTAACTACTGAATTCATAACATGGGTTAAACTTCTCTATGACAAACCTTCAGCAGCTTTGATGATTAATGGAAGAATATCTATTTTTTTTAAATAGAGAGAGGTACTAAGCAGGGCTGTCCTCTCTCTCTCTCCACTCCTATTCAATATTGAGCTCAACCCCTTGGTCCTCCAGATCAATGCCTCTCATCAAATAAAAGGAATTAAAATTGGTAACTCTTCAATAAAATGTTCCCTCTACATAGATGACATTCTTTTGACTCTCTCAGACCCCGTTGAATCTACAAAAGCACTACTGGAACTAATTGATCATTATGGTTTAATCTCAGGCTACAAACTAAAAAGGGAAAAACTCAATTTCTCTCCATAAATGGTGGAATCCTGGCTAATGAAATTAAAGAATTAGGCATCTCATGGGCTTCAGAGTTTATATAGTATTTAAGGATCAAAATATATAAAACCATTAAAAAAAGGTCTCTAATAATTTATCTGATTTTAGATTGAAAACCAAAAAAGATTTAGAGAAATGGAATAAACTTCCATTAGGATTATGGGGAAGGTTAGATTCAGTTAAGTTGCTCCTACTACCCAGAGCAATACATCATTTTTCCATGTTGCCCGGGACTATCCCTAACACATGGTTCAATATAATTCACACAAAAGTTAATACATTTCTATGGGCTAGTAAAAACTTATGGTAAACTAACCAGATTAATAGAACAAGGAGACTTGAGGGCACCAGATCTCAAATTATATTATATAGCCACCAGAACACTACAACTTGCTCATTGGCTCAAAACTAGGAATATGGACCAGCATAACATTCTGTGGTGATTTGCATATGCAGCCCATGATGCTTTGCATTGTGAGGGCATGTGTGATTTTGTATTTTCTTGAAACTTGGCTTCCCAGCCAAATGCCCTTTGGAGTAACCCTTGCCTCAGTGTTTGCACACAGAGGTTCTTTGTCTTTATAATAGCACATACTCACTGGAGTGGCTATGGATAGAAGAATATATTCTTAAAAACAAAAACATCAATATACACTCAATGTTTTTTGCATATAAAACTACTACAACAAATAATGCCATAATTATGGATTGTGTCAGACTAATCTCTCAAGTGTCTCAATTACTTAAACTGGAACTCTCATCTTCTTTCCAACAGCCACTCTGGGGAAATCCTAACTTAAAATTAGAAACATTTGTTACACAAGGGGACAACTTGAGAGAGGCAGGCATATGGAAAATTAAAGATTTATTTGAAAACACTAGTTTTAAAGATATAGATAGAGTTGCTCATGACTTTGATTTGCCAGAGAACTTAATTAAAAGTTTGCAGTTAATGTTAGATATTACCGAATATCACATGCTTAAAGGGGTCATAAAACCTGTTATGAACAAAAATACCCGAGAGTTTCTAGCTATTATGAACCTAAAACCCACAATTTCAGCAATTTATAGTTATTTGAACTCTGTAGTTATAGGCTATGCAGCAGAATCGGTCGTCAAATGGAATAAATTGTTAGGAGAAGACGTGGGTCAATGGGATTGGGAATTAATCTGGGGTTTCCCTTTTAAAGCTTTTTCAATGGTTAATAATAGGATAACACAATATAAATGTTTACACAATTTATTTTACTCACCTTAAAAATGTTTCAAATGAATCTTAATGATAATGATGATTGTCCGAAATGTAATAGTCCAAATGCAAATAGTTTACACATGTTTTGGGAATGTCCTCATATAGCACACCTGTGGTCACAAGTAAAACAATGTCTACACAAAAACCCCAAACTAATTCAAAATATGAATGTCAAGATGTATATAATTGGCCAGTTTGGGGACAGTTCATCAAGAAATACAGAGCTCAAATATAAGATTGCTATGATCGCCATAGTTACTAAAAACTGTATTCTAAAATATTGGATACAGCAAGAAACCTCATCTATCATAGAATGGAAAAACACCTTAATCGAGACTATAATATGTGAAACACTTGCCAATGGCATGAAAATGGGAAAAAAACATATTGGAAATTTTGGGATGCTCTAATCGCACTCATTACTATTTAAAATAAATAATAAGGGACAATTTTTCATCTCATCTGCTCTCTGTTCTTTTTCTTTTGTTTCTGTCGCTATCTAAACAAAACCTTGTACTATTGTCTTCTCTTCTATGTGCTCTTATAGAAAGTAACCTCCTAAATTATTCTATTTTTAGGGGAATCATTGTGTTTGGAAATAAGGTAAGGAGTATATTTATGAATGTATTTTATGCATGATTTTTGTTGATGTCTTAATATATATAGTAAGTACAGTATAACATTTTATTCTTTCTATTCTAAAAACAGAAACTATGATAAATTTTAGTTTTATTTTATTGTAACACTATTCTTATTTTAACTAGTTAGAACATTAGGTGATGTTGTTTGCTTATATTGTTTATTCAGGAATGCTATGTTATTTCCTCTTGTTGTAAATCTAATTTTGAAAATAAAATATTATTAAAAAAATACGCTGGAGGTGATCTTCCTATTTACATCACTTGACCTCATAAAGCATGTCCTTCCTGCATCACTTCCTGATATGTTCTTCTAAGGTAATGTGTAAATTTGTTCTTACTAAACTAGGGGAAAAACAAAAAAATTGATAATCAGATTCATAAACTAAAATCAGTGAGTAAGAAGAATTAAACACTGCAAAAATTCCAACCAGTGCAGTGGAATAAAAAACTCAAGCTGTAATAACAAGAGATTCAGACACTGATTTCTGACTAAAACAAACATTTGTCAATGCCGAATGCTTGCTTGCTGGCATAGGCATTGGTAGTGTAGGAGTTAGAGAGATGCATAATAGGAATGGTGGTGAAGTATTGAACTGAAGCCAACCCTACCACCACCCTGCAGAGACTGACAGGCGCTGGGGTGTGCCTTTGGGTTGTCAGGCATAACAGCTACACCATTTCATCACACCCTACCCTGCAGACTCCGACAAGTGTCACGGTGTGCCTTGGGGTCTTTGGGCCTTATTCTCACCCCATTCCATATGGAAATATGGTGAAATTGGTGCAGTATGGGAGAATGGGGTGAACTTTGGGGCCGAAGAGTCCAAGGCACACCTCGATGTCTGTCACTGGCTGCAGGGTGTGGGGGGGTGGAATAGCATGAGCATTACAGGTGGCAATCCCAAGTCACACCCCTGATGCCTGTCAGTCTCTACAGGGTGGGGAATTATGGTTGGAAACCTTAATGCCCCAGGCATTTGTTGGTATTTTCACTCCACATTTTCAACATGGGTTTTTTGTAACCCCCACCTCATGAACAGTGGCAATATGTTTGTTAGCCAAAAGCTGATTTTGCACAGTGACTACGCCATTTGGCACCACAGGTGCAAAAACACATTTTGAACAGGATGTGAAAAATGGCAGCTGTACTGTTCATGGGGAGGTGTAAAAAATGGCAATGTTGAAAACCTGGAGTGAAAATATAAAAAAACTGAAGTCACGAGCGTGCGTAGAAACTGAGCAACACACAATCATAATAATGTAATTACTTTGGGGAAATTGTACAGCAGGTTGTCAATGCAGGCATTTTGGGAACTCCGTTCATGAACAGTGTCACTGTGATTTTCTTAATCTGTTCTGAACACTGATTTCCCACAGCGACCGAACATTTCTGTGCCGGAAGTACGAAAACACATTTTGGCCAGGGTGTGAAAAATGACAGCTGTACTATTCATAAGGAGATGTGAAACAATGCCAGTATTGAAAATGTGGACTGAAAATAGTACTAATTCGTAAACTTATGAGTGTGCGTGGAAACTGCGTAATGCACGCTCGTAACACAGTCATTTTATGGACTTCTGTCACCAAATTTTCAAAATAGCCATTTTAAGACCTCTGCTCATGAATGGTGTCACTGTGATTTTCTTACTCTGTCCCTAACATTGATTTCACACACCGACCACGCCATTGGGCGCTACATGCGCTAAAACACATTTTGGGAAAGATATGAAAAATGACAGCTGTACTGCTCATAAGGAGGTATGGTAAAATGGAAATGTTGAAAATCTGGAGTGAAAATATTAAATATTTGTGAAGTTACGATCGTGCGTAGGAACTGTGCAATGCACACTCATAAAACAGTCATTTTTGGGAATTTTTTCACCAAATTTTCAAAATAGGGTTTTGAGGAGTGCACCTCTTGAACTGTGACACTGTCATTTCATTACTTGGTCCCAAAAGGTGGTTCTATGCTGTAACCACAGAATCACTTTTCGAGGGCTGAATAACAAAATGACAGTGGCAGAATTCAGTGAGACCCCAACAACCCATGTTGAAAATTACAGTGTCAAAACTCTTCCGAATATCACTAAAGTTGAAAAAAAATGCTCCCAGCATGGCAACTGGAAGTCTGTTTCTTTTGGTGGGGGTTCAATTGAGCTGATGGGGGATTGGCATCCCCGTCGCCATTCTGACTTTTGCCATGCTGGGGTGGGCTCTCATCATGGCACCTAGAAGTCTGGGGTTGGAGTGTACCCGACGGGGGATTGGGCACCTCCATCAGCCATATTGTGTGCAGTGGGGGGAGTGCATGAGCATGCTAGGGTGGGCTCCCAGTGTGCTACTTGAGTGTTTGGGGAGGGGGGAGCATAAACACAAAGGAAGCCGTCTATGACAGCTGCTCAGGATGCAATGCTGCATGTAGGCACTTTGCATACTACCAACGGCAGTATGTAAATTACCTGCCAATGCCAGAAAGCAAATTGCCTACATGTTACAACCGTTGACTGCAGCAGTTTTTCACTTTCAACTGTACGCCACTGCATTCTGAATGGCTGTCATAGACAGCTCGGACATTCATTGGTGCAGTGTGTCCATGCCTGCAAAAGGGAGCAGGGCATTGGAAGTAGGGAAGGCACACCTACCAAAACTCATATGGTGGCACTATGTTTCTTGCACATGCATGCACGCAAACATAAACATGGTAAAAACCTTGCAAAATTTATATTTACACAATGACAGATGTTCATTGTATATTTTTAACAATTTTAAGCAGCAGTTTTACAGAAATTTAATATGTTTGTATGACTAAGTAAACAAAGCATAATTATGTTTAGATAAAATCATAAGAATTCATGAAAATATGAAAAAACAACCTTACACACAAAACACTAAATCCAGTTACATAGACATTATCAAACCTCACTCATTTTCAAAAACTTTTTGTCCTGAAAAACTTTTCTTTTTACAGTTTTAAAATTGGATGTATGGTTTTTAAGATATGTAGGTTTAAGCACAGTGTATTTGTGTGAATACTGCAAAACTAAAATCTTTTCAGGAACACAGGCGTTCTAGCAGTAGGCAGAGGATACCTGAACATTCTAAGTGACAATAGGATAGAATGAGTTAAAACATACCTCCAGTGCTAACCCTCTTTATGCCCTTCAGGTACTTGAAGAAGGCCTCAATCATATCTCCCCTGTCCCTTCTATCCTCCATGGAGTACATATTTAGCTCCTTCAGCCTCTGCTCGTAGAACTAATCCCCCATCTCCCTTATCAATTTGGTCTCCCTTCTCTGGATCCCTCCAAGAGCTTGATGTCTCTCTTTAAGTAGGGGCACCAAAACTGTACACAGTATTCTGGGTGTGGCCTCACCAGTTATCTGTACAGTGGCAGCATCACCTCTTCATTCCTTGAGGTGATCCACCCTAGCATTTTGTTGTCCTTGGGCGATGCAAACCCGCACTGTTCTGAGTGTTCCATATTACCTGTGACCAACACCTCTAGATCCTTTCCTCCTTCATGACCTTTTCCATTCAAACTTTATTCAATTTTATACATTTTCAAAGAGAAGATCCAATAAACATACATGTGGTTGATACAGGTCCAACATACAGAGGTTAGATCAACTCTTCCCTCCCCTCCCTTTCCCATTTCTTCACACAGGTGCAACATCAGAGGATGAACAGAATGAGGGCAAACCTCTATGAGACCTGTAAAGAGTACAATGTCAGTATGGGGCCCCATATCCTCTGAAATTTCTGGGACTGATCATGTAAGCTAGCTATCATATTCTCTAGGCACAAATTTGCCAATAACTCTTGCAACCACTCACTATAAGCGATGTCGGTTGCGTCCTTCTAATGACGCAACACCAGATTTTTCACCGACATGGCTATCAGAGCAATATGAAATTTCCTAATGTTAACTGTAACAGAGGAGAATTCTCCCAAGATACAGATTTCGGGAGTGAAGATGTAATTTAATCCTAGTAATGGATCTACCATAGATCGAATCGTGTGCCAAAGGGAGGCTACCTTAGGGCACTCCCAGAATACATGTAGAAGATTCCCCTCTTCCTGGTGACAATGAGTACAAGTACTGGACGACAGGTGTCCCAGCCTAGCCAACTTCTGAGGAGAATAATAATAATTGTGCAAAATTTTAAACTGCATTAGCCAAAGCTTTTCATGCCTGATATACTTGTGACAGTTCACCCACAGGGAAGGCCAGTTAATCTCTTGATGGGGAAAAAGTGAGGCCCAAAATTGGGTTGGGCCAAAACAATCTGGCCATTTCTAGTTTTGCAATATCCCGTACATCTTTCACCAATAGGTGCCGTAAGTGGAATATTTTGAACACAACGGAGTTCGGGATTTGGGCTTTTTGGATAATCTCGGAGGAGTTTAACCATGAGTGATCCTCTCATATGAAAAAAATGAGCGGACAATCTCCCAGGTGGGGGATCCACTTCAACTGGAGAGGTTTGCCCTCCACAGTGAAATTGGGGTTTCCCCACAATGGCTGAGGAGGATCTAATGTATGCTCGTATTTCAGAAAAGCGTGTAACTGTGAGTGAACTCTTATCGAGACTGCGACCAGGCTACTTTTGAGCGAGGGAGGTAAGGATTTTAACCTAGTATGTAAAAGCGCCTGTGGAGATAGCCCATTAACCTTTATCAGAGAACGTTCAATATTTAGCCATATAGGGGTGAAGGGATATGATATATCTGGGAGCTCTGGTGTGGGCCATCTCAAGTAGTTGTTCGCATGACTAGCCCAATAATACAATGCAATGTGCGGGAGGCGAAGTCCTCCTTTTTTTTGGGAGCTGATAGTTTATTGTAACTTATCCGGGACTTCCTTGCTGACCAGACGAAGTCTGGAATCATCCTATGTAACCTTTTGAACCAGGTCAGGGGAATCCAGACATTTGAGCGATGAATTAAATAGAATAATCGGGGAAAAATGTTCATTTTGATTATGTTGATTTTCCCCCAAAGAGAAAGGGGGAGCAAGGCCCACCTTGTAAGATCTTGCCTGATGGCTGCAACCAAGGGGTCTAAGTTCAGTTTTATGTATCTGCCGGGATCTCTTGACAGGTTAACTCACAAATATTTTAAAGACTTAGTCTGCACCACTGATGCATCCATCCTTGTCACCTTGTAGTTTAAGGGGAAGACAACAGTCTTGTCCTTTTTCAACTTATAATTGGACAAGGAGCTAAACTCTTCCAAGACTGATGGGAAGGCAGGGATGGACATCCTAGGGTGGGCCAGTTATTAAAGCAGGTTGTCTGCATAGGCCAGGACTTTCACAATCTGTTGTTGCACCACAAGACCCTGTATGTCAGGGTCCGTTGTAATCCTGTGAATGAGAGGCTCTAAGTAGATATTAAACAGTAAGGGAGATAATGGGCAACCCTGTCTAGTTCCGGCATAAAGTGTAAAAGGATCAGACATTGACCTATTGCAGAGCACACGTGCAGTTGGGTATTTGTATAGCGCCTTGATCCACTCCAAAAACAATGAGGGGAATCCAAAGGCCTGAAGGGAATACAGTAGAAAATTCCAGTCGGCTCTGTCAAATGCCTTCTCGGCGTCCAGAGAAACAAGCACCGCTGGGTAGTCGGCATCCCTGGTGGCCGGGAAGACATGCGACAGGGTCCTGAGATGGTCCACAGAAGATCTAGCCTTAATGAATCCCACCTGTTTTGGGCCTATTAATTCTGACAAGATCGGACCTAACCGGTCTGCAAGAAGTTTAGTGAGGATCTTAAGGTCCTGGTTCAAAAGGGAAATCGGTCTGTAGCTGTGCACTCGATCAGGGGGTTTACCCTCTTTTGGTATTAGAGTAATTAAGGCTTCAAATAAGGACCTGTCTACCTCCTGTCCTGATAATATATGACAGAACAGTGCCAACAAGGATGGGGCCAATTGAGAGGCATGAACTTTGTAAAAATTTGCAGAGAAGCCATCAGGCCCTGGTGTTTTATCCGCTGGTAGATCTTTGATAACTTTAAGTATCTCCTCTAGTGTAATGGGGGCAATGAGTGCGGCTTTATGCTCATTGATAATGGTGGGCAAAGAAAGATGAGAGAAAAACAGGGCCAATTTTGCCAATGATGGGGGCTCCTCCATAGGACTATACAACTTAATGTAATATTTTCTGAATTCAGAGGCTATATCAGGTGGAGCTATTTTCAAGGTATTATCCTCCATGGAGCGGATTGAAGCAATGAACCTGTTTGACTCGAGCTGTTTAAGTTTGAGAGCCAGGAGACGCCCTGCTTTTTCTCCTTGGTCCAAGTAGATTGCTTTGGTTTTGAGGATAATGAGTTCAGCCTTCTGTCTCAGCAAATTCAGATAAGTATTGTTTAACCTAACCAGGTTCTGTCTTGCTGAGTCAGAGGACTGGGATGATAAAGTACGCTCCAATGAGCGAATTTGGCGTAATAGGGATTTAAGTTTCTCCTCGTGCATCTTTTCCCTATTAGATGCCAGGCCAATCAGTTGGCCCCTCAGGTAGGCTTTAAGAGTGCACCATTCTATGTCCGGTCTCTTTGTTGAGTTGGTATTGCTTTCAGAGAAAATTGAGATGTGTTCTGCTATGTATTTAATATTTTTGAGGAATTTTGAGCAATTGGTTGTTGACCTTCCAATGCCTTCCTCTCATAGGAAGAGATGCTAAGGAAATCAGGCACGATATTGGTGAGTGATCGGAAAGAGGGCCTGGACATATGCTCGCTTCCGATACCCCGGCGATCAAACTTTGGGAGATTAGTATGTAATCAATACAAGAAGAGGTATGGTGGACCTGTGAGGTAAATGTGAAATCTCTGACTGTCGGATGAAGGACCCGCCAGATATCAACCAGCCCTGCACTACCTAACAGATCCTGGAGTGCACGTTGGGCTGGAGAAAGTGCTTTTTGAGGTCTATTAGAGTGGTCTAATTGTGGGTCAATGACCAAATTTAAATCCCCTCCTAGGATTAGGGGTATATTTAAATGGGGTGAAAGGATATTAAATAGTTGCATAAAGAAACAGGGGCAGTCTATTTTAGGATCATATACACTAGCCAGTAAAATGTCTCTAGTGTACAGCTTCCCCTTAACAATGATGTAGCGCCCCTCTGGATTGGGAATGATTAAGTTGGGGGTAAATAGTATAGTTCTACGAATTAGGATCATCACCCCCCTACTTTGAGTATTCCCTTCAGCTAAAAAACATTGACTTATTTGTTGCTTATGCAACTTGTTCGCCTCTGAGTTTAGTAAGTGAGACTCCTGTACCATAATTATATCCACTGCCAGTAGGCGGAGATGCTTGAGAAGTTGATACTGCTTAAGTTTATGCCTAGCCCCTCTGACATTCCATGTGAGGATTCTCACCGCTCCTGTCATGTCGGTTTACACAATAATGAATATGTGAAAACTTTATCCAATGATCCCCTCTGAGAAATGAACCTGTGTGAAGAAATCCTCCCCCATATCCCCAAAACCAAACAAGTCCCCTATTATATCCCATACATGAAACGAACAATAACCAATACACCCAGCCCACCCCACCCTTTTGTTCACTCCACGCTCTATGCCTCATGCCACTGCAATCATCCCTCCCCAGCCCCCTTTTATCTCTAATGCAATTAGAAAATAACAGTCTCAAATAGCCTATCCATGATCACACACAATAGTACCTTATACCATTACTAAAACCAATACAAACCTGAGCCTAAATAGAATATCCATCCTTTAGAACACGTCCTATCCATCGTAAGTAGCTTAAAACTATGAGCTTCGATTCCTTGGAGTCTGATTAACATTCTAGGGCTACTAACTACTTCTCTGGACTACTACACAAAGCAATTATTAGTGGTAATTATGACACCCATCTACCTATACAGTTACATATATACTTAACTATCTTGGTTAAACATTGTTTTCCCCTATGAATAACTTGTAAGACTCCTTCTCAATTATAAAGAACCAGGGAAGAAGAAATACGACTGAGGGGGCAATGGTGACCAACAATTAAGACCCATCAGCATGAATTTAAAATGCAACAACATCAAAATTGGAGATGCCCCTTCATCCAGATTTGTCACTCCCACTCCCTTTTACTGCTAAGGGAGACTATCTGAGAAATCCTGAGCCCAAAGGGCTGGCACTGCACCTAACGTCCGTCTGCAGAGGAAGGAAACAAAATACTAATAATAAAAGAGAAAAGTCCCAGGTTGGTGCTCGAGTAACCATTAAACCAGTAAATTCTGATGGTGCCCATCCACTGCACTGGGCGCCATCCTGTGGTAGCATTGCGATGCAGTAGGCAAGCACTCTCTCGAGGGTTCCCTCCGTTTATTGTGTAGAGTTCTGACTTTAAAACTCAGGGTTTCTAGCTAAAACAAACAACAAAAGGAAAAGAAAAAGTTGTATTCCACTCTCAGTCCACACGAATTCTCGGGGGGGAGGGGCTGCCACGAGCAGTGCAAACTGCTCCTAAATCTTGAAAAGAAAGTACGTCAAGATAAAAATGCTGAACCCATACAATGTTACTCACTGCCAGCATTACCCTTAAGGGGCCCAGGATGTAACTCTCGACCTTCACAGGGGGATTCCCCCGAAATAAAATCGTCTTCACATTTAACGGGCTCCGTTGCATACGGAGATCTTCTCAGTGCCCCTTCAGGGACTCTTGAAGAGATCAGGGAAGGTCAGCTGGAGCTGCGAGGATGCAGTTTCAGGATCATCAAAAGAGGACCAAGTTCCTGCAATTAAGACCTGCAATCTGGCCAGGTAGGTCATTCTGAATTTGATACTCGCTGCAATAAGCTTCACCACCACTGAATGGAAAGCTGCTCTTTTCATTTGGACAGATACTGGCAAATCTTAAGTTATTCTAAGGTCCCCCCCCCCACTTAATCTCCTGAAGCTCCTTACATTTTTGGAGGAGGTGTTGCTTTTCTAAGAAGTTCAGAGCGGAATATTGCTTGGTAGTGGGGCACCGGTTCAGACTAGCTCGGAGGGCCCGGTGTGCCCTCTCTATAATATACTTGTTGCCGAAAGGCGAAGGGCCCGCTAGCTGATACAACAGTTTCTGGACAAATGAAATAGTATCGTGCCCTTCCTCCCCTTCCGGTAGCCCGATTACCATGACATTGTTCCGACGACTACGCCTTTCAAGGTCTTCCACCTTGAGTTCCAATTTAGCTAAACGCTGTCTGCAGGCACCCAGATCAGGGTCGATCTTATCTTGTCTCTTCTCCAATGAGGCAATGCGTGCTGAGTTGTTGGAGGCCTTTTGGGAGACTTCTTTAAGTTGTGCTGTTAAAGTGGCGAGGTCCGAAGCAAGGTTGTGGAGATCCTCCCGGAATGGCCTGAATTCATCTAAAAATATCTGTAAGGTCAGCGGCTCGTTATCCCCAGCTGAAATGAAGGCACTTGAGCTTTGGCTGGTGTCTGAGGCCCTAGGCTTCTTTGGGGCCTTTTCAGGTGTCACCTGTGGAGTGCGTTTCAGCTGCATTTTTTTGCACTCTAAATCCATATACCTGAATGTTTTTTATTTGCCGTACTTCCCAAGGTGTTCTGGTAGGTTTGGGTGTTGGTAACAGGAACAGGTGATTAACGGTAAGGCAATTCAAAGGCTTTTGGTAATCAGGGGGCTGGAGCTACAAGAGGAAGCTGCTATTCTGCACGATGCATCACCGGAAGTCCCCTCCTTCATGACCTTTAACCTCTCCCCCATATGGTGGGTGTTCCTTGGGTTCTTTGCCCCAAAGAACATGCCCTTGCATTTCCCAGCATTGGTCCTTAGCTGTCACATTCTTGACCAGCTCTCAAGTTTCTCCACATCCTTGTGTAGCACCCTCCCCATCTCCTCAGAATCCACCACAGCACCAATTTTGGTGTCATCAGTGAACAGGCTTATCCTGCTCTCGACCCCTTCTGCTATTGTCGCTATGTAGATGTTAAATAGGATAGGTCTTAGAACCGAGCACTGTGGGACATTGCTCATGACTGCCTGGGGTGTTAAGAGTCCCCCCCCACTACCATCCTTTGTTTCCTGTTTCTCAACCAACTTTCCACCCACCTAACCAGTTTTTGCCCTGCCCCCATGCTATTGAGTTTACTTATCAGTCTGCCATGTGACAGTGAGTCAAAGGCTTTACTGAAATCCAGATATAGGACATCAACCCCCTTTCCCCCCATCCAGCAACCTAGTCACCCAGTTGAAGAATTCAACCAGGTTGGTTTGACAGGACCTCTCATTCAGAAAATCATGCTGTCAGTCATCCCCCAGCCCATGTTCTTGCATGAATTCCGCCAATCGTTCCTTTAGGATGGTCTCTATCAATTTCTCCACTAAGGATGTGAGTCTGATTGGCCTGTAGTTTCCTGAATCATCCCTGGAGCCACTGTGTATGGGTACCACATGCAACATTCTCCAGACAAGTGGTACACATCCTGTCCAAAGGGAGTTGTTGAATCCATCTGTTAGGGATACTGCCATCACTTCTGCTAGTTCCCTCAGCACTCTCAGATGTATCCCATCTGGACCTGGAGCCTTTTCCACCTTAAGAGATCTTAGGCCATCTAACACCTTGTTCTCTGGACTCTCAATATCTGTTATCCCTTCCTCTCCAACTGTCCCTCCTATCCTTCCTCAGAGGGATGGACCTGTCCTTCTTCTTTGTGATTACTGAGCAGAAGTAGTCATTTAGTACCTCTGCCTGGTCTGCCCCCTTTACTGCCCATCCTCCATTGTTGTTCTTAATCCTGGCAATCTGTTCCTAACTTTTCCTTTTTTCCTTGACATACTTAAAAAATTATTTCTCCCCCTTCCTAATCCACTGCGCCAGCCTTAGCTCCTTTGTGGACTTGGTTGCTCTCACTAAGGCCCATATTCTTGAAGGTGGAAGCAAGCTGCTTTGAAACAACTGGGAGCTGTGAAGGGGACACTATACTGAATGGACTATCTGCAAGAAAACTCACTCTTGCTGAAATCTGAGGGAGGTGTACCTTGCCTTACTTTAAATGTTACACTTGGTATTGCTTTGTGTTTTTTTTTTTTTTGAATCAAGAAGGAGTTTGCAATACTGCTTATGTACTTGTAGATTGGGAGTTTAACTTCAGAGGGATTGAAATACTACATAATTGGTTTTCCTTTGTGGATAGCTGGATTTTTGTCTACTAGTATTTTGGTGACAGTTTACATCAAACTATTTTTGGTACAGTGAACTATTTACTGGTGGCTGAGGATTTGTCATTGTAAGGCCTGCAATTTAGTGCAGGTTAATAGAGGTTTGTATATTTGACCCAGACAGTGCCTCAGGTGGTGGAAACTGGTTTCCTTTGATTGTCTTCAGAGCACAGAGCACCAGGATGTATTGGGTAAGGAGAGGCTTACATCATAAATATTGGGCTCAGCTGCTTTATTTTTCTCTTACTGTAATTGTTTTTTGTTGGGTATATTCTGTGTTAAATTGTTGTACAGGTTGTCTTGCTAAAAGGAAGGTTAGCCCTCACTGTAGTGGTTCAGGTTGTCTTGCTAAAAGGAAGGTCAGCACTCACCAGAGTGGTGGGTCAGAGCTGTAGCTGATTGTTTCCAGAGGGCAAGGGCTTGGTCCCACGGACCCTGCCCCACACCCCAGCCACCCCAAGGGGGTCATTTCCTTTATACCAGGGGTTCTGATGTCATTTCCCCAAAAGGGCAAGGGGCATACAACTGTCATATCCTTAATAGTCCAGCACACTGCATAGAGGGTAAATGTAGGCACACACTAACAGGAAAGACACCCCCCCACAAAAAAATATTAAAAAGGAAGGGAGAGAGACATATTTATTTATTTAGTTTTTGTTGACCGGGTAAGTGCACTAGACAAATCCTGCCTATTTTCAGGCATGACCTGGGGGAGGGGGATACAGATGAATGTCAACTGACCTTGAACCAGATTAAGCTGTTGGTGGTATTTTTAGTGAATGAGGGAAATTTGGCCAGGACACCGGGGAAATTCCCCTACTCTTTTCAATAAGTGCCATGGGATCTTTAACATCCACCTGAACCACCACCAATCCAGGCAGATGGGACCTCGGTTTAACGTCTCATCTGAAAGATGGCACCTCAGAAGTGCAGCACCCCTCTCATGCTGCACTGCAGTGTCAGTACTGGGGTATTAACCCAAGTGCCAGATGTGGGAACTGAACCCACAGCCCTCTGATCTCCCAGCCTCAGAGGCGAGTCTGCTACCTACAAGCCACTGACACTGCTAATATGGGGAGTGGTGCAATGCACTGGCTGTGGGGCAGCAGTCTTGCGGGAGACATTCTGGAGGCTGTGATGCTCCCCTATTTTCAGGCAACTCTCTGCTCTGAGGGAGGAGATTGCCCATCTCCAGGTCAAGCTAGCAAGGAGTAGAGAAACCTCCCCCACCCAGGGAACACTAGGGCCCCCACCACTGCCTCAGAGGTTGCCAAGAAAGAGGAGTGGTTGGACCATGGTGGGCTCATAGAGGGTTGGGGTAGTGAAACAGAGGTGCATCCCTCCACAATTCATACACAGTTCTGGTGGAGTGTGGTTCCTCTATGGATGCACCCACAGTGGAGACCAAGAAGGAAGCTGGGAACTGCCACAAGGGAGACCCACAGGAGGGTGGCATGGGACATCTCAGGGGAAGGAAGCAGCTCCTGGTGGGGGACTCAATTATTAGGGGGATAGAACTAGGAGAGGGAGGTGAGAAGGAGATAAAGTGCCTGCCTGGTGTCATGGTTTGGAGGGACAGGAAGCAAATTCTCAGGGGCAGTAAGTGAATTCTCAGCATCGCGAGAGCAGCTGCATGGGAGAGGGAGCTAGGCATCATTGTCCACCTAGGGACAAATTACTTAGCTGGGAATGGGATCAAAGCAGTGCAGGAGGAATTTGTGGAGTTGAGGAAGATCCTTAGACAAGTAGCATTCACAGTAACCTTCTCAGAGGTGCTGCCTATCTATGGCATGGGTGAGGCTAGGGTACTCCGCATCATGCAGTTCAATAAATGTTTGAAAAACTGATGTGGAGCACAGGATTTTGGCTTCACTGGGGACTGAGGATCCACCTGGAAGGATACAGGCCTATACTGGCACGATGATCTGCATCTGTCCGGGGAGGGGAACCAGACTCCTAGGTGATAGGTTTAAATGCTTCATTGGCAAGCATTTAAACTAGCCAAGGGGGAAGCACTAATAAGAAGCAGGAAATTCCCAGCCTCCCCCCACAAAACAGAATAGTAAGCAAGGTAAACACTGAGGTACAGAGGTCGATAGGGAGCAGGACAGAGGTAAATGTAGAAAAAGGCAAAGGCAGTAAGGGCAGGGATGAGGCTGAAAGACTAAGGCCACCAAAAAATGGAGGATAATGAGTACCAATTGCCCATAGTCTGGGTAACAAGCTTCCTGAACTAGTGGCATTGGTGGAAGAAAGACACCTCGGTATTGTGGCAGTCAAAGAAACATGATACATGGCAAAACATGGCTGGGATATCAACATACCAGAGTACACAATCTACAGGAAAGGAAAGGGAACATTGTTTAACCATGAGTGGCACACTAAGCTGAAGCTTGTTTCCAGATGTGACCTGGGAGCACAAGAAAGTTAAGTGACTTGCTCAGGATCATACGGTATGCACCTAGGTGGCTGTGAGACTTAAACCCAGGTCTCCAGATCTGCAGGTCAGAGCCTTAACCCACTCTGCTACACTGCCTCCATAATAGGGAAAGGGAACATTGTTTGGGGGGGTTAAAGAAGAGGAGGCCTAGCCCTCTATGTAAGGGAAGGGGTCAAAGCAATGGAATCAAAGGGTAAACGGGGAGGAGGTACTGCGGGTCACCTTGGTGACAGAAAATGGCACCACAGTCTGCATGGGGGTTGTATACAGACCCCTGTCTCAGGAGGAGGAAATGGACAAGAAAATGATAGAAGGCATCCTTAGAATGGTAGAAAAAGGGAAGATATTGTTGGTGGGGGACTTGAATATGCTAGATGTTAAATGGAGCACATTTGCTGCAGCCACATCCAAGAGCAGGGTCATTCTCAATGCCCTGCAGTGGGCACGCCTCAGCCAACTAGTGCTGGAAGCCAGTCAGGAGGGAGCAATCTTGACCTGGTACTCTCAAACGGGGACTGAGAGAGGATCACAGATTTAGAAGTGGGTAGCCATCTGGAAACAAGTGACCACCAAACAGTGTGGTTCATGATAAACACAGCCATAAAGTCATGCCATACAAAAGTGAAGGTACTGGACTTTAGGAGGGCTGACTTTTGCAAAATAGGTGAGTGCCTAAGGAATGCACTAGCAAATGGGCAGGAAGGGGTGGTGGAAGAACAATGGGGACAAATCAAAACTGCCATCACAGAGGTAACAAGCCTTTGTGTGAAGCAAATAAAACAAAATGAAGTAAAAAAACACTATGGTTCTCAAAAGAGGTGGCGGGGAAGGTTAGGAAGAAAAAGATAGCATTCGGGAAGTATAAGGAATCAAAGAAGGATCAGGACAGGGACCTGTATCAGTTAAAGCAGAAGGAAGCAGGGAAGGCAGTCAGAATAGTGAAAGCCCAAACTGAGGAAAAGATAACCAATTCAGTTAAGGAGGGGATACAACCTTTATTAGGTACATCAAGGAGCATAGGAAGACCAAGGGAGGGAGGGAGGGAGAGTGAGGCTTAATAAAGGGATGGGGAGGTGGGCAGAAGGTGACAGCGAAAAAGCAGAGATACTGAATGAATACTTTTGCTCAGTATTCACAAAAGAAGAAGAGGGGGAGATACTGAAACCAAACAATAGAAGCACTCTGGACAGGGGGGTCGATGCCAGTCCATTCACAGAAGAAAGGGTCCTGAAAGAGCTCCTAAAACTCAGTGTGGAGAAAGCAATGGGCCAGACGGGATTCACCCCAGAATTCTAAAAGATCTAAAGGGAGACCTAGTGACACCACTGACTACCCTTTTTAATAAATCATGGGAGGATGGTGAGGTACCTGAGGAATGGAGGAGGGTGGATGTGATTCCCCTTCGCAAAAGTGGGAGCAAGGTAGAGACAGAAAACTACAGACTTGTTAGTTAGACCTCAGTGGTAGGGAAAATGATGGAATCACTTCTGAAAGAAAGAAAGAACTGTTGAGTACCTAGAGGCCAGCAGTGCACAAGACCCAAGGTAGCATGGATTTATAGCAGGAAAGTCACGTCTGACAAATCTAATAAATTTCTTTGACTGGGTGACCAAAGTAGTAGACCAGGGAGAGGCTGTGGAAATGGCCTACCTAGACTTTAGCAAGGCATTTGACACAGTCCCACACAAACGATTAATAAACAAGTTAGCCAGCCAGGGAGTGGGTCCCAGGGTGGTAGCCTGACTAACAAATTGGCTGGATAACAGGATGCAGAGTGTAATAGTAAATGGAGTACATGCTGAAGAAAGGGTGGTTACTAGTGGGGTACCGCAGGGTTCAGTACTGGAACCAGTCCTCTTTAATGTCGTTAAAGGAGACATCCTGGAGGGTCTGGGAGGAAAAGTATGCCTCTTTGCAGACAACACAAAGATCTGCAACAGGGTTAATACATGGTGGGGGGTGGAAAGGATGAGAAGGGATTTGGAAAGATTGGAGAAATGGTCAGAAGTATGGCAGCTGAGATTCAATGCAAAAAAGTGCAAAGTAATGCACCTAGGAAACAAAAACCCAGAGGAAGAGTAGACAATGGGGGGGGGAGGGCAGGTACTAACAATAACAAAAATGGAAAGGAACATGGGGGTAGTCATGTCAGATGACTTTAAGGTAGGCAAGCAAAGTGAGAAGGCAATAAGGAGGGCTGGGGGCTACTAGGATGCATAGGGAAAAGCATCATCAGTAGAAAACAGGGAATTGTTATCCCTCTGCACAGACAGTTGGTGAGACCCCATCTGGAGTACTGCATGCAGTTCTGGAGACCCCATCTCCACAATGACATAGATAAGATGGAAGCAGTCCAGAGGAGGGCAACTAAAATAGTGCAGGGTTTGCAACAGAAGCCATACAAAGAGAGACTAAAATAGATTAATATGTATACCCTTGAGGAAAGGAGGGGGGCATACTTGAACTTTTCAAGTACCTCAAGGGAATCAGAAAATTCGAAGAGGGGAGCATCTTTCAGAAAAAGAGATGTGCAAGAACAGGGGGACACAATTTGAAGATAGAGGGGGATTGCTCATAGGCAACATGAAGAACTATTTTTTCATGAAGATGGCAGTGGACACATGGAACCACCTTTCTGAGGAGGTAGTGAGGTCAAAAACAGTGGGGGAATTCAAGAATGTATGGGACAGACATAAAGCAATTATAGTGGGGGGTAGGAGGAAGTAGGCTGTTGGTTAACTGGAATCTGCAGCTTTTCTAATAGGTAGAGAAATGTGCAGTCTAAGTGAGCCAAGCGGTCCTGATCTGCCGTCAAAGTCTATGTTTCTATGTTTCACTACAAGAGTTTGTCACCTCCAGCAGGCTGTTCTCTATGACTGCCCACTTTTGGTTTGTGTTCATCTCTGGCCTGATGGTGGCCACATGCCCTCCAACTATGGCTGCCATTCTGCTGAAGTCATCCCTCCTGAAATCCATGACCTTGGTTTTGCTAACCTTCCCCTCCCTACTCATGTCTAATGAGAACCACACCGTGTTGCGGTCACTCCCGGCCAGGGGTTCCTCAACTCTAGTGTCTTGCACCTGGTCACCATCTGCTAGGACCAGGACAAAGATAGTCCTCTCCTTAGCAGGTTCCATCATGTGCTGAGTGAAGATGTCCTAAATCATCTAATAAGACCTGTTCCCTTGTGCTAGTTGTGGTCATCGTGGTCCAGTCTACCCCCTTGTAGACTGAAGTCACCAACCACCACCACCACCCTTCCCTTCTGGCAGTGCTTGATGACATTTGCAACCAGCTCCTGATTGATGTCCTCCTCCTCAGATGGAGGTTTGTATGCCACCCCTAGTCTAACCTTCTCCCCCTTAGCATTCTGAATGCTGATCTTAATGCTTCCCCTCCTCCCCTTCCTCCCTGCTGGCTACTAATCCCTCCCTTATGTATGGAGCCATCCCCCCACCCGTACTACACCGTCTACTCCTTCTATACAGGCTGTACCCTGGAATTGTTAAGTCCCAGTCCTGGTTCTGGTTGGCCCATGCGTCTATGAGGGCAGCTATGTCTGTTTTCCCTTCTGCCATCAGTGTTTGGAGCTCTGGAATTTTATTCCTTAAGCTCCTAGTGTTCATGAACACTGCTCTCCAGCCATGCCCCACTCCTTGCTTGCTCCCCTTCAACACTTAATGCTCTAGTATCAGCTTTTGGTCAATGATGATGCCCAGATTCTTCACCCTATCTTTGGCAATGAGAGGGTCAGAATCCAGATTTAACCCAGACACCACCCCTTCGAATCCTTCTAATCTATGAGAACCTGTATGCACCAGTAGCATTTCTGTCTTGGCTGGATTCAGCTAAAGTCAACTGGAGGCAATCCTGTTGTTGATATCATCTAGGCATCTGTTCAGTGCATCAACAGAATTTTTCTCTCCAGGGACAAATAATGGATTTAGTTGAGTTATCATCAGCATAGCAGTGAAACTGTACACTATATGACCTTATCCAGTGGCAACATGTATACTGCTAACAACACTGGGGACAAGATCTAACTCTGAGGCATTCCAGAGTCCTGAGCAGCAGGGTCTGAGAAAAAATGTTCCAGCACAACCTCCTGCAAACTACCATTAAGTTAGGGCTCAAACCACATTTTACAACAGCACCACTGAGTCCTCGCAAGTCCCTGTGCTGAGTCGTTGTTAAAATCCCATTGTCTACAGTGTCAAAAGCTGATGAAAGATTGAGGTGGCAAGAATCGAACCATCACCCATGTCTCTAGTTAGGAGGTCATTTTGACACCCTGACAAGTTCTGTCTCCATACTGTGATGCCCCCTGAGCTCATCTTGAAAGCTCATGGAAAACATTTCCAAATGAGCCTCAAGATGCAACACCACTACCTTCTTGATCACTGTCTCTAAAGGGGAGATTTGAGACAGCCTCATAGTTGGATAAGACGTAAGAATTCAGAGATGGCTTGCTAAGGAGGAACTTTACCATGGCATTCTTCAGTGCTGTGGGGAAAACACTCTCCCTCAAGGAGTACCTGATTATCTCCCCAATAACTGGCCCCAAAGGCCTCTGGTTGTCCACCAGCAGCTGGGTTGGTCATGGGTCCAGTAAACAGAAAGTGGGACACTGGTCTGAGATCAGAGGAAGAGAATCTCCAATAGGCATCAGCTGAAATTCTAACCAGACTAATGAAAGGCTCTTGCTAGTTATAGTATTCACTGGCTGGACCATGCTGGGCTATAACACCCCACCTGGGGGACTATGAATTGAACAGAGGGTTACATGTAATAATAGCAATTGCTGAATGGTGATCGCTAGTATGGTGAATGCATTATCATCAAAAAGCAGTTTGGAGATATGCACTTGCAGGTGACCGGGCACACATTGTGCTGTAAGTGTGTGTGGGAGGGGGGCTGTGCCCCCAGAACCCCCCGATTGTAGATTGTCAACTCCGAGGGGGTGCATGTCGGGAGGGTACACAGCCCAGTTTAAAAAAATTTAAGTCCCACAGCCACAGGAACAAGCTAAATTTTCATGGACCCCAGTCCTGAACCCAGGACTTGCTCCATCGGCTCCAGCCTCTCTACCCACCACACCTCACAGTTGGCTCGGTTAAGCAGGCACACTAGAGGGTAATAACTTTCTTCCCTATCCTTCCCCTTTCCCTCATTATATTCCCTTTCCACTTGTCCTTCCCTGCCTGCACATTCGCACACCTGGGTATTCTGGCATGTCACTCATGATAATAGCGCCCTCATACAGGTTGCTGTTTTGACGGTCATCCATATGCTAACACTATCATCATGGGATACTGAATAGAGGATACTTTCTCAAAGAGGAACTGAACATACTCCTTTTTAGTGACAGCAGTGCTCCCGACTGCAGACAGATCAGGTGTAAAAGTCTGTCCACAGTATGGAAAATTAAGTAGGTAAGTTCTTCCCTGCAGCAGTCTAGAGCAATGGAACTCTGCCTTTCTTAGATTGATTGCTCTGAGACTCCTTATGAGCCCTCAGGTTTAGTCCATCCTCTAGCCATCCTGACCTCCTCCAAGAATGCTCCAACCCCAGCCCTTAGGCCTTCAACTGCTTGAGCTCATCTTTTCTTTAAACCAAGGAGAGCTCTGGTGGTAGACTTTCAGGTGTATATGAAAAGGTGGAAGGGAGTCATGTGCTACCAATACAGCCATATTATAGGGCTCAACTACCTCCTCAATTCCCTCAACATACACCTGCAGCAAGCTCAAGGAATCCAATACCTTCAAGAACCTAGATGGTACAACATTACATAAAGGCTGGTATCAAACTAATTCCACTGGGGGGGCAGGGATGTTCTTACCTGTGGGGGAAGGGGGCACTGCTGAGAAAGTTATCAGCATAGAGATCCAATCATACAGTCGGATCGATCCTGATGTAAACAACATCAAGCTCCAGTGCAAAAACCAAGTCCAAGGTGTGGCCCAGTTAGTGAGTCACAAAGGAAACTACTTGTGTGAGGCCATCACATTCATCTGTTGGAGGAATTGCTATCCAAGGGAGTTGTTGTTAACCCCGATATTAAACTCACTCAGCACCAACCACCTGCAGTATTCCAGTACCAGGCCAGTGATGAACTCCTTAAACTCCTTCAGGAGATTTCTCTTGCACCCCTGAGGTCAGTATAAGAGAAGGATCCTACCCCCCCACACCTGCGTCACCCTTAGCAGCCACACATTTATCATCCTTGCCCTTCAGGGCATACAGCCCTTCCCCCCAGGTTGCACCAGGAGAAGAGTGACTTGTTGCTGAGTGTGTCTTCCTGGTGACAAATTTCAATAAATAAATAAATAAAATTTTAAATGACCTGTCTTCACAGACTGGATACGCTGCGAACTTCAGATCAGGTCTAAAATAGATGCCCCCTGCACTTCAACCTCAGACAGTGAACATGGAGTACCCAGGTGGTATATATACCTCTGGCATAAGGCCAGAATTTTTCCACAGCCAGGTCTTTGTGATGTACACCAGGTCTTCTGAGGAATCTGAGATAAAATTGACTACTACCGCAGTCTTATTCATGAAGGGCCTCACATTATATATAACTTCTGAGAAGGGAAAAGCCAACTGGGAGGCCCTATGGCTACCCTCTCTGTTGACAACTCAGAACTGCTCCAGTATGTCCAATTTAGGTGTAGAAACTGGCCCATGAATCTTGTGAGGTGCCTGAAATGATAGAGGAGGTGTAAGTTGAAGTAGATGGCCTTAGAAGTTGCATCCAGCCACTGCACAAAGGATTGTCACATGACAAGATCAAACCAACCGTGGTGTGGGATTTCTTTTGAGCTGAGAAGGAATTCTGGACACCTATAGTGCAGCTGCTATGCAAAGACAGGCTTAGTCAAGGTTCAAAGAAAATTTATTGATCAGTTCTAGGCTATTGCAATTAAAATGACATGTAATGGATCATACAATCAAAATACACAAATAAACAATATCGTCTTTTGATACACAGTTTAAAATTTTGATAAAAAGCAGACAACATTTAATGTTTCATAAATATAATTTTTGCAAAAAGCAAGAAACTCTCTCTAGAATATATATGTCACTTGAATTCATTAAATGAGATAACATTTTATCTGGAGGGCGATCGAGACCAGCCATGATGTCGCTCAGGTATTTTTAACGTTGTTGTTTATATAAGGGCCACATCAACAAAATATGCTTGAGGTTGTCTTCCAATGACAATCCTCATTTACAATTTGGAGAATCCACATCCTGTCTTTTTTGTCTAAAATAAACGTAATTTTCTTTATAAATTTCAAGTCAATATTTAGTATACAATCTCCATTTCTTGGGGTCACCTATCTTTAAGAGATAAGGTTCAGGCCTATGTTCTTCTTTCAAGTGATATGCCACCAGAACATTTTATATTGTTCGACCTTTTCTAACATGTTTGTCTTATTAATATCCCTTAGTCTAATCTTAATAGTCAGTAAAATCTTTTCCCAGGGGCGTGTGTAAATTTCCCATGATGTATTTCCTAAGCCATTAGGAAAGAAATGTTTTCTAATGATTTTAATGGCTTCAGATTCAAAGCCAAGGGAGATATACTTAATTTCCTCCTCTAGACATTGTCTAGGGAGACGTCCTTCTGGTAAAAGAAATAACTTCAGTATTGGTAAAATCTGTCTTTCAATAATCATTATAGAGATATAATGTTGACCTGTTTCCAAATTTAGAATATTCGAGGGGATGGACTATGGAACCATCAATAGGAATCTGTTAATTTTATTTATTATAATCTCCAATTTTCTATAGTCTGTATTTCCCCAAATTTCTGAGGCATAAAGGAAGCTAGATTTGCAATATGCCTTTCACTAAAGTATGCCCCATTTTAGAACTAAATATTCTCAGTGCATTAAAAGATGAATTTAATTTTATATTTACATTTTCTACATGATGCTTCCAGGAAAGATTTTGACAAAATTGTACCCCAAGATAATCATAGTAAGTGACCTGCTCAACTTTCACTTTATTAATCCAGAATGGAACGGTCTTTCTGCTACAATTTCCCCCCCAAAAAAGAATCTTTGTTTGTGTTCAGTGCACAGACCAGCAAACTAATCTAATTTCCTCTGCAATCTTAGTTTTGTGATGGAAATTAATATGAGGTCATCTGCATAAGCCAGTCAATTTTGTGACTACCTACTTTAGGCACATGAAAATTAGAGTTCTGTATTTTTGTTAATATTTCATTAATATAAATATTGAAAAGAATTGGTGCTAATATATAACCTTGCTGGACTCTGAAATTAGTATGAAATGAAGTTGTAGTGTGGCCATATTGGTTATACTGATCCTGAGCCCAAGTATTGTTATGTAATCTGATCCATATATCTAATAATTCAAGAAGTAGTCCTAGGTTTTTGAGTTTATTCCATGATATTACCCTGCTAATGCTATCAAAAGCAGAGGAGAAATTGATGAAACAGCAAAAAAGTTTACTTTCCTTAACTTGAATGTATTTCCATAACAGATACTTAAGCACATAACCATGTTGAATCGTAGATCTGTTTTTCCTAAAACCATTCTGGCTTTCATGTAAAATTAGGTTTTCATCTAGCCATTCAGTAAGTCAATCTAGAATTATGGTAATGAATATTTTTTGTGAGATGTCCAACAAGCTAATTGGTCTATGCAATTCTGGATTACTTGGATAATCTTTTTTTTAATTGAATAAATGATGCTTCCCTGCCAACTTAATGGAAATTCATGGCCTTGTACCAAAGTGTTAAATACAGCTTGTAAGACTGGAATCCAGCAGTCTACATAATATTTGTATATATCACTTTTAATCTGGTCTGGGCTGGGGGCTTTATTTTATTTCAGTCGTGAAATAGTCAAAACTAGTTCCTCCCTAGTGATTATTAGTGGAATAGGAAAGATAAAGTTATTGCTTTTAATATTGCTCTCTTTTACCCATATTTCTTCTTCCTCTGAGAAGTAGAGCTTAGAGAAATAATCTCTCCATGTATCTGGTAGGATATATGATTTCACTCTAGTTGCATATTTATTGTACCTACAGTGTTGTGATTATTGTGGTTGCAGATGTGATGGGTGGTATAGTGTCTTATAATCTTGCATATGTGTGTGTGTGTGTGTGTGTGTGTGGAGTGTGTGTGTGTGGGGGGGATATGCAGTTAGGGTTTTGAACTCTAACAGCACATTTCCAAACTTTTGTCATTGTTCTATTAACCCTAACTGATGCATTAACAGAGTTTTTGCAATGAATATTTATCTATATATATATATATATATATATATATATATACAGTATGTATATTATAGAGGTATGGGTGCGCCTTTATAGTTAGGGTTGAGTAGGCAGTTTAATATTAAACCCCAAATTCTGCACCTTAATAACTTTGCAACTATTCAATGAATGTGTATGAAATTTGGTATGCACTGTCCTGTGGGGTAGACCTCTTGATTTGCCAAGTTTTGTTTCAATTGGATTTGTGGATTTTGCACAGCGCATATGGAACAAAGTGTGTTTTTTGCTTTTTTTCACCAATTTTTCCTGAATTATCCTCATTGTCCTGCACCCACACTGTTTTGCATTTTAGCCTGAAATTTACAGGATAGAAAGAGATTTCCATAAGGAACAAGCCAGCATTAGTTTGGTGAAAAAATGTTATTCTTATCCAAAGTTATTCAATTTTGACAATTTGGGTTCTGAGCATGCTTGGTTCAGTCTTTTGGATAGATGCACAGCTGCGAACAAGGATTTTTGCTCACAAATGAGGATTTTGACAGCTCACAAGTGGGAATTCATTAAATCCCCGTCTGTGAGAAAAAATCCCCGTTTGTGAGCCACCATCTTGTTTTCACCTTTAGCCAAAAACAAAATGTTGTTACTTGCCCCACAGATGCATTTTGTGAAAACAAATGTATGGGTTTTGTTAGGGGTAATGCCCTCTATAAAAACATGTGTTTGGTTTCCATCAGTCTATTAAAAAACAGCCATTTTTTAATTTGAAAATCCCTGTTCGTGACTCACTTCTGATCCCCATTTGTGAGCTGATCCCTATTCATGAGCTGTCAAAATCCCTGTTTGTGAGATAAGGACCAGATGGCCATATCTCATGAACAGGGATCGGCTCATGAATGAGGATTTTGACACCTCACGAACAGGGATCATGAAAAAAAATCCTTGTTCATGAGCTATCAAAATCCCTGCTCATGAAACAAATCCCCATTAGTGAGGTGTCAAAATCCCCATTTGTGAGATGACGCCAGCTGTCCCTATCTTGTGAACAGGGACTCCCCATTCGTGAGCTGTCAAAATCCCCATTCGTGAGATAGCAAAATCCCTGTTCATGAGATGAAAACCAGATGGCCCTATCTCATGAACATGGATCGTCTTGCAAACAGGGATTCTGTCACCTCGCGAACAGGGATTTGACTCATGAACATGGATTTTGACAGCTCATGAACAATGATTTATAAAACTTTGCCAGTTCACTGCTAAGAAATGGTAAAGACTTTTGGCTTGAAATTTGAGGGGTGTAAAGGGGGTGTCCCACAGATGTGATGTATGCTGGTGTGGTGTAAAAAATGGCATTGGTTACATAGTTATGACATTCCAAAGTTGAGAAATTTCCCATAGGATAACATTGCGGTGCCCATGACACCATTTAGTGCCTGTATCTCAAAAATGAAGCAAGATATGGATTTTTCACTACCTTCGGGTGATTTAAGTTGTGGAAACAAGTTTGTAAATCATAGATTGCACCAGCAGTGGAATTGTTTTCCTACTTGCCACGGTTATGGAGATATTGTCAAAAACGTGTTCCAAGGGTGCCTTTTCAGCACTTTTCAGTGCCTGTATCTTGTAAATGATGTCAGATACAGATTGTGTTGACTATTTTGCATGGATGTCTTGCTGTCATGATTACAATGACACTTGAATTGTTTTCATAGTTGCTATAGTTGCTGAGATATTGGTAAATTAGCGTTACAAATGTTCCTTGCTCTGTAAGGCTGCTGTATGGCTATGTAGTTACTGTATGTGCAAGTGGGAGCGCAGGGCCTGGAGGGCCCATGCTTCCATAAATGCATATCATTTTGCACACATGGGCTGTTGCTCCCACCAAAACATATCATTTACTAGTTACATTACACTTTTCAAAAAGTAAGGAAACTAATTGCAAAAAACATCATTAATGCATCAGTTAGTGTTAAAGTGACAAAAGTGGGGAAATGAGATGATAGGGTTGAGCCCCTAACCCCCATCACTATCCAACCCCCCATCCTCCACAGACCGGCAGACGCTGGGGTGTGCCATAAGGTTGTGAGGCCTAACTCTCACCCATTCTCCTTTACTGTAGCATGTCAACCTCTTTACACATGGAATGGGGTGAGAGTTGGGCCACACATCTCCATAGCACACACTGGCATCTGCCAGTCTGTAGAGGATGGGGAGGTGGGGTGGTAGTGGGGGGTTTGGGGCTCAACTGTAACATCTCATTTCCCCACTTTTGTTGCTTTAACCCTAACTGATGCATTAATGAAGTTTTTTTGCAATGAATATATATATATATATATATATATATATATATATATATATATACACCTACACACATATTTATACACATACACACCACACACCCACACACACACACACACACACATATATATATATATATATATTCTTTGCAAAATCTCTGTTAATGCAACAGTTAGGGTTGTTTCTACAGCAGCAAAAGCGAGGAAATTCGACATTAGTGTTTTTAACCCTAACTCCGATTCCCCCCACACACATACACACAGACACAGAGACAGGCACACACACACACACATACAAGCAGGGGATGGCACAAGGCAACACAACCAATCAGAAACAGATGCCATAAGGTAACAGAAAGAACTTACAACTTTGCAAACATACCACAATAGGCATCCATTATCATGTTTCACCAACTGTATCACTTCTGCTGCCATCCCAGTGTCTGGGGGGTACCCACATGCTGTGCAAAGCTGCAGTGAGGTGCCAAGAAGGCAATGCAGGACATTTTAAATTAAAGTTGTTTAGCAGTTGTTTAGTAGTTAAGAAACTTTCTTATTGTTTTGGTGCACTTACTGATGACTTTATGAATAGAAGTATAGGACTGCACTGTACACAGGGCATTTGCTCAGATACTTATTATGCCTATCTGAGGAGGGTAAGCACTACAGGTTATAAAGTAATACACAGTGTGTCTCTTACATATAGATAGTGTTCTTTTGTATGGGTGGAGGAACATAACTGCAGGATGTGAAGTATTATGCAGTGCTGCTGCTAGGTATGTACGCTCTTCAACTATCTGTGTGTGGATATGTGACAGATCAGTGAATAACCCTGCACTGCAGACTCATCGATTGAGACTGTTGTGCTATTTACATAGATGAATACTGTTCTCAACATGCCATTAGAACTCTGCTCTATTTTTGAAAATGTAGAGCTGGGTTCAGTTCAGTTCAGTTTGGTTTTATTGTTCAACTTCAAAATAAGTCATTTACAAATATTCATCAATAAATACAGACATTAATACATACATTAAAAAATCTATACATATAGCAACCATTGCATATTCAATAAATATCCTCCTTATATAACAGATGTATAAAGCAAATCACTGTTTATCCCCATAACTTTAAGATACATCTCATATCATATTCATCTTTTAGTATCCTCTACAGTATCTTTGGGACTATATGTTTTTTGTTCCTGAGTATACATTGACAGAATCGTGGAATAGCATTTAAGTGTAATAGATTTGAAGTTTTTAACAAATAAGTAAATTGATAACAGGGTTCCATTTCCAGGGTTATCAGAAAATCTGCTAAAAACAATCTTTTCTCAAACTCATATAATGGGCAGAACATTATTAGGTGAGTTGAGCTGTCATCATCCAAGGCACAATTACACTGGCTTATTTTAGAGACACCAAATTGGAATCTCAAATATTGGCTATCTATGCATCCAAACCTAAATTTCGTAAAAGCTTTCCAATGTGTAGGGTTCTTAAGTTTGTCTAGATATTTCTCCAAACCGAAGTACATTTTTTAATTTGCTACAAGCCACCTACTTAGCTTGTAACTTCTTATCCCACTAATTTATTTTTGTATGTACACATCCTTGATTTTACTTTTAATTTTGTATTGTAACTTTGCTGGTTGAACAGTATAAATTTTCATTATACATTCCAGCAGTCCATTTGGTTTAAGGATTTTGTCTAGTATATTAAAACTTGGGAATGTCAGCCCAGCTCCTCTGTATTCAATTGTTTCATCTAAACATATTCTAGATAATCTTTTTTCTGGTCTGTTGTATGTTTTGATCCAATAAACTGCTAATCTTGAGTCAACATTGCATTGTATAGTGGTCTGTCCTAATTCAAGCCTGACAAAGCCCGATGCTGTACTCAGAAGTAGACCCAATAATCTCTTATATATTTGCTCATTATTTTTTCCAAAGGATCTAATTTATCTTGTCCCCATATTTCTGCTCTGTATAAAATACAGTTTTTAATTTTCACATTTAAAACTTGCAGTGTTCCTCTTACTGATTGACCACCATATTTATAGGAAAACTTCTATATTACTGGAAAGAATTTACTCATTTTAGTAGCCATTGTTTGAATATGCACCTGCCATTTTAGATTGTAATTAAATATAATCCCCAGATATGAGAAACTCTTCACATACTCTATTTCGTGTTTATCACATTTTAAAGATGTTATCTTTCCTTTGTTCACATACTGTTGACTAAAAGTCATATATTTGGGTTTGTCAAAATTTATCACCAATCCTGCCCTTGTACATTCTCCATAACATTTTTTCATGCTCCTATTAATACCAATATAGCTTGTCAAAATCAACACCAAATCATCAGCATATGCCAGGTAGGGACACCGCTCAGAGCCCAATATTGGCATGTGCAGCTCTGAGTAATCCATTATTTCCAATACCCTATTCAGGAATATGTTAAATAGAATCAGAGAAAGCACACAACCCTGTCTTAATCCAATATTTGTTAAACATTTTGATGTACAATCACCCTCCCTGTTATATCGCACAGAGGTATAGTTATTCTCATATAATGTTTTTTTTAATTTGGAGCATTGCTTCATCAATTTCATATCCTGCCAGGACATCCCACAATTTCTCCCAATCAATTCTATTGAATGCAGCTGTAAGATCTATAAAGACACAGTATAATTTCTGTTTTTTAATATATATGTACTTATAAACAAGATGTGAGAGCACAAAACATTGATCAAGTGTGAAATGTTCTGGTAGGAATCCTGGTTGAGCCTCACTCACTATATATTTTTTTTCAATCCAAGTCATTATTCTAGTATGTATAATCTTTGTAAACATTTTTAATGACGTATCCAATAGGCTAATAGGTTTGTAGTTACGGGGATCTGATTTTTCTCCTTTTTTATAAACTGGAATTATAATATTCTCCTTCCATGTTTCCAGTATTTTACCCCCCTGTATTATATTATTATAAAGGGATTTCAAGATTGGAGTCCACAAATCAGGGTCATCCTTGTATATGTCCACAGGTACCCCATCTGGGCCTGAGGCCTTGTGCCTTTTTGAAAATTCTATGGCCTTCTGTATATCTTGCTCTGCACATAATTCTATAGATGTTTCACAGTTCTTTAAATATGGAACCTTTACCTCTGGCTTGTGTATATAGAACAGATTTTTAAAATACTGTTTCCAAGTCAATGGATCTATATGATTCTCTATATTATCAGGTATTTGATCCCAAACATATGTTACTAATTTCCAAAATTGTTTAATATTTTTTTCCTTCACTGTATTTTCAGATTGTTCCCAAATACTCTTTCTATATCTTTCCCTCTTCTCCCTTACCTTTCTCAACTTATTCAATGTGGTTTTGTTTTCTATTGTTAAATTGTTTTGAGTTGTTCTAACCCTTTCATTTTCTCCATTTTTAATTTGACACAATCCTTATCATACCACTTACTAGCCTTTGTCTCTTTCATTATGGACACTTTAAAAAGTGATTCTGATATTTTCTTTGTTATTTCTGCATATTGTTCTACTAACCCTTCTGATAATATTTGTAATGGAAAATCCTCTATTATGTCCATAATACCATAATCTTGCAAGAATTGACTCGATTTGTGGGGTCCAATCAAATCTCATTTTACCCTTTTTGTTCTAGTAGTTGCTGATTTTTTATTTATTACTTTTCTCTTTATGTCTACCCAACACCCAGATTCTATTTCTAAAGGGAAGTGCTCACTCTCTGATCTACCACCTACTTTGAGATCTTGAAAGTGTATAATTAGGTTCATAGAGCTCCAACAGTGATCAATAATTGATGCACCCCTAGGGCCTATGTATGTAAAAGCACCTAATGGATCACTCCTGGATCTTCCATTCATTAAGATCAAACCAAATTCTCCTAATTCTTTATTCAATTGCTTTCCTCTTGTATTCTCTTTTAGGTCCTTTGACCTCCTTTGTCCACATAGGGCATCAGAACTCAGAACTGCACATGCCACAGACATATCTAATCGGGGCTCTGACTGTGCCCCAGCATGGCATTGAAATCTCCCATTAAAATTAACCCACTCAAAGCTCTTTAGACCTTACTTCTTCTAAAAAATGAATAAGTACACCAATAATATCCCTTTCCACACTTTTAGATCCCATTGGCAAGAAATACACATTTACCAAATACACCATTTTCTTGTTAGCTATCATACAGACTGGGAGTATACATGCTGACTTAATTTCCACCTCTTTGTGATCTATTTTGTCATTTATTTTACACCATGTAATTAACCCCCCGATTTTCTCCCAAATTGTTTTACTTTTTTAGCTTTTATCTGAAACATTTTATATCCACCCAGATTAATTTTCTCATCTGTCCAAGTTTCTTGAACACAGATATACTCAAATGATGTTAAGTAAGTCAGAAATGACACATCTATCAGCCTGTCCCAAATGCCTGCCACATTCCATGAAATAAATTTCATATTGCTTATACAATCCTCTGTAGCCTTCTGATTAGTATTTAGTTGTCAGTAACTTATATCCTGTAGTACCTGGAATCTGTTTGATATCTTAATCAAATTCTGCCACTGATAGTTTCCTATAATACTTTTTGCAGATAGTTCCAGTTCTTCCTCCCCATACAAATGAATATAAAATTTATCTAACATTTCTGTTTTTCCCAATATGTATCTATAATCTGTTTTATTTCTAGTCCATATTGATATCTGTCCATCACTCTCCCATCTTTTACCTCTCGTAATCCTCTGCATTGAACAGTCTTTCGTCAAACTTTGTACTAAATCCAGCACTTTCACTTTTAAGTTATTCTTTGATTCTAATAAGAAATTACCTATTCCAAAAATAGACATTTGGAACTAATTTCCTTTATTTTCCATTCCTTTGACTTCTTTATAGTATTCTGGGAATATTGCTCCAATAGGGACTACACAATCTATCTCAAAACCCAATTCCCTCATCCTCTCTTTTTGATTTTGTATCCCCTTTAATACATAATACTGATCTGATAATAAAAAATATCAGATCTGTATTAAGTAAAGGTCTGATTACACTAAGTTTCTTCGATAGGTTGTCATGGCTACCCTGTCATTGGAGTACTGAACTCAAGAACTGTTTTAAGTGAGTATTCAGACTCACTTCTGTTTCATCTGGGATTATTAGCACATTGTACAGGGGTAAGACGAAATCAGTTATTAAAGTTCTGCCCAAAATCTTTCTTAAATTAATTAAATCAATATTGTCTTTTTCTTTCTCAAGTATCTCTTGTACCATCAATGTGTCCTTTTCTATTGTCATTTCCTCTTTTTTATCCTAAGCAATCAATTGTTCTATGTTATTTTGTTTCTCTAGTTTTTTATCTACTTTTACCTTAACTTTTTTCCTTTTCTTGTTTAATTTTGCCACATTTGTTTTGTTAATTAGCTTTGTTCCCAACCTTTGTAAAAACATTTTATTGTTAGGTTTTGTTTTTCTTGTGTTCCCTAACTGTTACAACATTTTCCCTATCACTTAATCTCTCTGATACATTAATACCAGTAATACTTACTTCTGTTTCATCCCTTCTTCTCCACTTCCTATCTTAAACCACTCCTTTATCCCATAAAGTAGGCTTCCCATCCCTTAATTCCTTCATAATACTATTCTGATCATTGAACCCCTCAGGTAACATTATCAGTTCCCTTTCTCCTGACTCACTCTGATTAGACCCCATTATAGTCGATTGTAGGGTCTCTGGATGTTTAGTAGTATCTTTGGATCTTAACATGGAGCTCTCCAAGTCTGTCAGTACTTCTCCCTTTTTAGATTGTTTTCTGATAGGAATTATTATAGAGAGTTCAGAAAGTTGCTTAGCATCAGAGATTCAAGAGACTCTATTGAGTTTTTTGTGTCATTTTGTTTAATACCATCTCAATCTTTTTCTTATTTTCTATTGCCCTTAATAAATGAGAGGTCCTTTTTAATCACCACCATCTGTTCATTAATCCCAGTGTTAGCTTTAAAAAGATCTCTCAACACCTTAATACATTGTTTAGTAATGTTTTTTAAAGAGGGAGTAGAAGTGCATATGTCCTGAGGACTCATCCATAATGTCTCTTCGGTATCATAGTCTAAAATGTGTTCATCGCTATTATTACCATTAATCTCCCTTTCCTTTTCCATAATACTCTCACAGAAGGAACCGCCATATCTCATTTCTTTTAACTTTCTTTCTATCCTACTATTGGTACTTATCGTCTCTTTAAGACTTTCAATGGTTTCACTAACTTCTTTATTAACTCTTGCCAAAAAACTCTCATTCTGCCAATTACTCAGATTATTATGGTTGTTTCCTCCTTCGTCCTTTTCTTGTGCACTTTCCTGTGCAATATAACTTTGCTTTCCCACCTTCAGAGGGCTTTTATCCTTTTGTTCTACAGTAGCATTACCATTAACGCCCCCCCATTGTGTGCTCTTTCTCACTACTCCACATTTCTAAAACCGATGGTTGAGTCAACCTTGCCTTTGAATTATATTCTACTGCAGTGGAAATATGTTTATATATTTGATTTTCACCAAAAAGAGACTTTTGTATTGGAGCTAATGATGTTATATTCACGTGTCTCTTTAACGCTACAGATTCATTACTGATCTTTAATTTTTTTTTTTCATCCTCATTCTTCTCTATAGATCTTCTGTTTTCTCCTTTTTCCTCCTTGTCTACCTAGCTTTTTATTTGCATCAGTCAGTGATTTATCCCCCCAATAGTGTTCTTACCATTCAGCTTCATTTTATACCCCTTAACTCTCACTCACTCAGTATTTACTGAGGATACTGAGGTCACTTTACCACTTCTTGTATTTACAGCCATTAATTACATTTTCTTTATTCTCTAACTGCCAGTTAGGACCTTACACAATCCTACACTCACTTTAAATGACCATAGAACTCTGACAAAACACAAATAACCAGAGGCACTGTAAGAGTAGTGCTTTATCAAGATAATTTTAACCTCAATAAAGCTCAATAAAGCTCACAAATCACCAGGCCTTTCTCCAAATCTTGGACCACAGGCCTTAGTCCAGAACAGAGCTCTCCATTCTCAGTTCTCAGTTTCTCAGCTCTTTTTTTCTCATATCTCAGGTCTCCAAGCCTCCTCCACACCATAATCCAGAATGATCAATTCAGTTCCCAAAGGTTCATGTCAGGCAATCAGAATCCTTAATTCACTTAATTCCTGATTCAGTTTCAAAAAGTTCAAAAAGGTTCCAGTAGAATTCCTGTTCAATATAATAATTCTCAGTATGGAAATTATCCTCCGGCCAAAATAAGGGTATAAGTAAATGACTGGATTTTCCTTCAGGAAGCAATAATTGCTTTCCCTTTTTCACTGTAAAGGAAAAAAGGAAAAACTAATAGCATGCCATTGAGGGACATTACAGAAAACAAATCTTTATCTACACAAAGCTATTAATTGCTAACAGTCTCTAGCTGTAGTAAAGAACAAGGAAGAAGAGTGTGTCAAGCGGCTAATGAAATACCTTTTTCCTTATTCCTTTAATTTTATATCTTGTTTCTGTACTTAGATTTCTGCATTCTCATAATATAGGCCTCACTGGAGCGTTTGCACAGCACTGAGGGTATCCAAAGCACACGGGCTCAAACATAGCCCAGAAGTCACTTATATCCCTCTCTCCTATTAAACCTGAACTAGTCACTGACACAAGCCCAAACAAATGAAGCCCACCTCACTCTTGCTTTCCACAGAGATCAACACTTTTGGTGTGCCATTATAGCAGTCCTCAAAGCAGTCTAAACATTCATGGCAGGGATACAAATAAATGTTTAAAAAAACCTACACCTCCCCAAAAAAAGCCTGTAAAAAGGCTAAAAAGACCTTCAGGTGGGCTTTATGCCCTGCTTCACCATACACGTCTTCAGTAAAAAATGGCGACTGTAACCCCAAAACACCAGCGCATGCACTTTAACTCCACTGTCATGTGCTGGTCTTGCCCCAATAAGCTCTAACTTCTTGGTTGGGATTTTCAAAAGTTTTTAAACATTTTTAAACACTAAGTTCTAATTAAAATGTCATGGATAACCACTAATATGCAAACTAAAAGCCAAAGCTAGTTTTATAACAGCACTAGGCATTAGCAAGGTCAGACTGCACCAAAAAAGTTCAAAGCAAACCACAAAAACACAAAACATCAAAAATACAAAAGCACAAGAAAACAAAAAAACAAACAAATGTGGACACACATTTATTAAAACACTGTGTTGCTGCAACTGCAGCTGCCCTTAGTTAACTACAGGTTTAGTCATTGAATGTTATCTCTTATCCTTTTCCGACACTATGCTATATACAGCATAGCACAATTCCCACAGAAAGAATAAATTGTAAATTTGTATTAAAACTCAAGCTAAGGAACAGAAGGTGAATAGCACATAGCAAACATAGCAAACAACATATGGCAGTCCACTCTTTTACTCCTTTCTGAGTGGAATTCAGGGGCCGATAAGCCTCCGCAGGCTCCTCTAGGTTTCTCCCCTCTAGCAGAGGGCTTCTCCACCTTGAACTCCCCACTACCAAGTAGAGCAGCCCAGAGGCCATCGAACACCATTGCATAGACTGCCAAGGTCCAAGCTTTTCATCTGTCTGGAAAGGTTGGTGAAATTAAAAAATAAATAGTGGCAACAGTGGCATACCTTTGATAAAATTTTTTAAAGCATTTCACTGACTCCAGCTACTGGTGCTTCTCCACAATGCCCTAGTGACCAGCTTGAATCCTCTCCTGTAGAGCTGGGAGTGCAATGTTTTTCTTGACAGTTAACTCTCACTTACACAGTGACATAATATGTTACAATGCATTAAACAAATAACTGACATGTCACTGTAGGATCCTGCCCTCCTAGTCGTAAATCAACATACTGCAGTGGTGCCCATATATCACACTGTACATATGTAACAGTGAAAAGGTAGGATGCTTTGGGCCATGCAATAGCAGAGTTGTATTTAAGTAGCATAATGCAATCCATCTGTCACATTATCGAGATGTTGCACTGTTCTAATTGTGAGATATGGGTGATGTCACTTACATATTGTGTTATTGTATGTTAAAAGAATAATGGGAATGCAGTATAGAAACCAACCTATGGTGTCATTCTGACATATACATTGCACTGTACTTGTAGTTTGATGTATGAATGCTACTTCAGTACTTGAACTGTCCTGTTTTGATACTGTGATATATATACATACTAAGACATAGTCAGTGGTGTACTATGCTGATAGAGGGATGGGAGGGTAGAGTACATAGGACAATGGCATCACAGCATGATATATGCACAGTGTCGTTCTATCTCTATGCAGGAATGAAAAAACATATTTCATCTTACCACGTGGTACTACAAGGAGTTGTGTGCACTCTTGCACTATCTGCATGTAGGTATACAGCTTGTGAAGTGACCATCTTACATACTTGCACAGCATGTGGGTGTACCTACAAAGACACTAGGATGGCAGCAGAAGTGATACAGTTGGTGAAACATGATGATGGATGCCTATTGTGGTATGTTGAAAAGTTGTATATTCTTTCTGTTACCTTATAGTGCCTGTTTCTGATTGGTTGTGTTGTCTTCTGCCATCCCCTGCTTGCATGTGTGTTTTGTGTGTGTGTGTGTGTGTGAAATTGGAGTTAGGATAGAAAACCTGTCAAATTTCCTTGCTTTTGCTGCTGCAGAAACAACCCAAACTGTTGCATTAACATAATCTTTGCAAACAATTTCCTTCCTTTTTCAGACATTGTAACACAATAAACACATATACAGTTTTAAAAGTATTATTTTCTTAAAGTGACACCATAATACCTTGACAACACCATTGCACCATGTCCTAGAAATGCAGCATGCATTACTGGCAACCAGTATGCAAACCTTTGTTTTACACATCAAGCTATAGCTACTACAGATATACATGCATAGAACCATTTTCATTATGTTCATTAATACCTATTTGCAAACCTCATTAGATATCATTTATATACAGTAATCAAGAAACACAACAGAGATGGAAAATAGGTTTTTAAAATGTTTTATTAATTAAATGCCAGTTGTGTATTTAAAAAGGTCAAACTCCACAGATCGCTCAGTCTTATACCACTACTGTGTAATTTTTCACAGAACTGTATTACAAATTTAAGAAAATGATATCAGACTGAGCAAGTAAATGTTCCTGGGGTGGGCAAAAACCAAATGCATTAAAGTATTACAAAGCCATGGACACCAAAGCAGCATATCATAAGAATAGTGCAATAGTGCATTACTATGTTGTGATATTTTATATATAAGTGCATCTGGGAAAACTTCCTTGCCCGACCCCTTAAATAAAAGTGATCAGAGAAAAAATCAGGAAAATACCTTGAACATATATTGAGCACAGTGTGTGATTTACAATACTCTTCCATAAATAGCAAACAACTAATAACTCATTACACATAACAAACCTTTCAAAAGAACTACTATAATGCCAAAATAAATAATATAATTATTCAGTTTTAATATCATTAATTAACAATGTCTTATTTAACACTATTTCATAAGAATCATTTGTAAGAACATCTAAATAAACACTTAAAATTCACATATTTACAAAACATGGCAGATACTCACTAAGTATTATGTATATTGAACTTTCTACAAAACATCAACATGCATGCCATTCAGACACTGCTACAATAATATCTTAAAAACTGTAATGCTAGACCTATGTGCAACAAAAACCAAACATATCTATGAAATATGTAACTGTCAGTATTGTTAAACACTTTAATATTACACATTTCACACAAAAAAACAGTTTAGAGAATTTACAGAAATGTACACACTTCTAGCTAATGTTGTAAATGTTTAATACATACAAAAAATTAACAGTAACTATTTATATGTAATTATCCATATCATAGGCTAACATAGCAATATCCTGTTCTGACAAGTAAGTAACATTTACAGTAAATATGCCATGTGAAGTAGACATCACTCAAGTATTTCTGAAATGCATGCTGTGTAGATAGAATATTAAGCATGTCCTTAGTGCACTTGGAAAATATTGTACAACGATATGTGCGCAAACATATCCAAAGCTGCAGTGCAGTATTGTTGCACAATGTGTATTCATGCATCTCTAGGTAGATGTGAGGCATATACATACTGCATACAATGAAGACACAACACTGACACACAACAAACATAATCATTTTTGTCAATGTATGTAATGTGCACAGTATTCACATATAACATTGTGACAGCAGTCAAACCACATTCTATGTCACATGGTGTGACAATGCACCAATGAGCAGATCAGTACATCAGAATTGCATACTCCTAAAATACCAATGTACAGGTAATAAGATTGCTTCACAGTCAAACCTAATGTTGTATATAGTGTGACCATGCACACAGCTTCTACTGATTAAGCCCCACTTAGGCTGTATTTAAGCAATAATCACAGCAATACCTAGTTTTACTGTTAGCATAATAAATACCTTGAGTCTACATAATATGTTAATGTAACAACTCATAAACTGATATGAAAAACAGCTGTGTATGCAAGAAATGTTGCACAGAGCACTGTTGTGAGTACAACAGTGTCAACAGAGTAAAACCACATTCACAGCCATTAATTTTCTGTACGGTACAAGTCATTGTAATTTTTAAGAACCAGGACATAAGTACCTTTTAGATTACGAGGTAATCTCTGCTTAAAAGTGCTCATGTAGTCATTGTATTCCATCCAGCCATTACTGTACCTGAGCCATGTCATATAATGGCCTGAATGAACAGATACTCTATGGTGGACTATCACAGCTTGAGTATCAAAGCATGCTCCCATGAACTGTACTCTTCCAGCTACAAAATCAGTGATTGGTGTGTGAACTCGTAGTCCATTTGCATCAAATCTTTGCAAGACTGAAAGAAGATACTGAGAAGAGGTCCTAAGTCGTATGGACTGAACACACTCTCCTCCACACCGGGTACACCTCCAGGCACACTCTGCATTCTTGAGCAGTTGTCTGAATATAACAGAATGCACATGTGGAACATACAATGAAATCCACAGCATGTTTTCTGCTACTTATTTGTGTGAATGTCGACAAGATGGGCAAGTGCACTTTGTCACATAAGTGACAGCAAAGTACTGTCACATAAAGATGTGATCTGATTCCAAACTGTTTATGATTGCCATCATAAACTCAGTCACATCTTGCTGAATGTTATCAGAAAATGTTTGATATCAATCCTAGCCACCCAACACAAGCCGTTAGGGTGTCAGAGTCTGTATGCTATTGTCATGCTTATCACTATCATTCACAACCTTCTTTAGAGACTGAGACAGTGCTGTGTCATGTGAAGATTTGATATTGGCAACAAAGTGAGACATGTGGAGAAATACTTGCATTGTTGAGTTTGCATAGCAGTTTACTCCAGTACTATTGTCAAATGCTGGGACAACACCCATCCCAAGTGCTTTCTTCCATGGAGGAGAGGTTGTCTGTTGTTGATTTGTGGGTTCATTCACTCTGCTGTCTGCATACAATGCTGGTCTATCTGTCTGGTACCTCTTTTTTGTGCCACAAACTGTGACTGTAGCATTGCGTTCAGTGACATTCATGGGTAGTGGTATAAGAGCCAATGTCAGCTGATATAGAGTACATAGTCTGTTGTACTCAGCAATACATCATCTGTCAGCATGTATTTTATGTGATGCTATACAAATGATATACAAGCCATCCAAAGTCTGTACATATGACAATGCAACATAGCTCATGCCATCTTTGAAGATGCCAACACCTATGTCAACCATTGCTGAGTCCAAACTTAGTCCTTGTGACTTTTGTATTGACACAGCATATGCAAAACACACAGGAAACTGTTTCCTAGTCACATATATGTCTTTCATGATCTGAAACTTAACAGTTGTCCAAGAAATAGGCAATGGCTGCTCAATGTTGTCAAACTTGACAATGAGTGCCTCTATGAATGTCTTCTGTGCATTGTACTGAAAGTCCATTATATGCCCCATTACACCATTCACCATGCCATGCTCTACATCAAGATTTCAATGAAGCATGATGGGTACATTCATACACATAGTTAGAACTGCTTCTAATCCAGCAGTACGATACACATCTGACCTTAGCTCAGACTATCGCTCAGTCAACTTTGCTACCAGGTTCTGACTCAAGACTGCACCACCAACAGTGTCAACTGCATGCAGAGTTATAATTTCTTGCCTGTCTCTGCAATATAATGCTGTTGAATTCAGCACACTGCTTGAGTTGAGGCATGAGGCACACAATCCGAGCAGAGTCTGAGTACACAGTACTGAAAACATCACATGCCACAGTAAGAGAACTACACTCACTGCTTCTATGATATGTGTTCAAGAGGGGAAACATTCTCTTGTGACAATGAGCCAATGCAAGCCTGATCCAAAAGTACCTTGTCTGCAAGATCATGACTCTGTCACCTGTTTTCAAACTGCTCAATGTAAATAAATAGTTCACAAGGATTTACTCCCCCAATGCATCCTATTGTGTTTTTTGTTTGCTTCACAGTCAGAGCTATGAAAATATGCTCTCCCTTCACAGGAGAAAGTTGCAAAAGGTCCCCAAACACAACAACACTCTTCCCACCAAACAGTTCACTATGACCAGTTCCAAGTATCTCTTGGAGATGAAGATGGATACAGGCAAACATGACATTTGAGACCATACTAATCTCATCGATAATCAGAAGTTTCATCTTCACAAACAGTGGTCATAGTTCAGATGCCACCTCATGGGAATGTTTTCGGTATGTTCCAGTTTTGCCATGCTCAACAAATAGCATAAACAACTGGTGTAGAGTAACACCACCAATGTTGTATGCTGCCAAACCTGTCAGAGCAGTCACAGCCACAGACATCAGTTCTCCTGTCTGTTTTCTTATTTCCACAGTGATAGCTTCAATAAGAAAACCCTTGCCTGTACCAGCAGAACCACTAACAAACATTAGCAATGGTTCATACTTTCCGCATGTACATTGTTTCTTCTCCTGAAGGATGCCATGTCTGACAGACTCAGTCACAGCCTCATAAGTAGCAAACTGCTGCCTATTCAAATGGTCAATTAGAACACTAGGATCCTTTGTTGCATGAGTAGAATGTTCTGTGGCGCTCTCAACTTCACCCATCAGAACCACAGGATCATTCACTGGTAGAGGAGCTCAAAGAGTACCCTCTCCTTCAGGATCTATGTTTTCCTGGGAATTTCCTTGAGTGTCTTCCTCAAGCTGTTTCTTATCTTGTTCCATTTGCTCCTTCTCTAATTGCAGTCTACAGATGTACATTTCGGACTGCTCACTTTTGAAAGTCTCATATGTAAGGTAGAGCTGTTCCTCATATGTTTCACAGTCTCCTTTCAGTGTTCTCTCATCCCTCCATGGCTTAACCAGGAACATTAGAGCAAAGTAGTAATGTTCTTTGCTGTCAGTTGTAGAGAGACTTAATTTACAGTGGTCAATCAGCCATGGTGTCTTCCTTTAAGCAAGGCAACCATCAAAGCCTCTGACTTTGTAAATCTCCTGAGTTTCATCAGGTGCTACATCAGTCTTGTAGTCGTACCACTTGGCAACATGGAACAGGAACATGTCATCCATGGCAGTAGCCCGATTTGGGTAGTATGTGTCAATCAGGTTATTCTTCAGAATACTTTTAGATGAAGGGCGGTTCACAGACAGTTCTTTGATCCCATCCTGAGACTTTAAAATATGCTTTCATTCTCTTTGTAGTTAAAACTAAGGAAACGTACAATGTCAGACTTGCCATATGAGTGTGCCCCAATCAAATGATCACTGGCCCCATATGGTCCACACTCCCTATGCAACAGTGTATTTAATCCCAGTGACCAGAGCTGTGAGCTCAATGATCAGCTGGAAGTAGCAATGTATTCCAAAAACTCAAGCAAACTGGTCTGCTAATGTTTTATGATGTATGATGTGATGTACCACACAAGGACAGATAATTATCTGCCACAAACTGCACATCAATGTTTGCTTGCCACATCAGTAGGAGAGTAGTGTTGTAGTCATTTATGAACACCTCATTTTCCTGTTTGGGTATTTCATACACCCTTTTAGTGGACTTTGTCTTGAGACAGTGATGCATGGCTGAGAACAAGTCTTTCAGATGTCCTTGCTAGCAGACACATCTAGGGAAACCAATTGACCACTTGTGTAACATTCATTGTGACTTTTGACTGCTTGGTGACAGTACTTCCCACAAAGATGTCACTGAAACTTTTGCACAGCTTCCACAGTGTTGGACTCTCATGCTTGTCAGGGATATAACAAGTAACATAACACTAAATGAACTTCAGTACTTTAGCTGCAACATCCTCATCAATATGAGGTGCATCTTTTACCCATAACAGCATATGTATGAGTATTGCACCTTGATCCTGGTACTCTGTCCTCCAAAAGTAGTGTTCAACTAATCCAAGAGGAGGATTGTCTTTTCCCAATATGAATGTCAAGAACTCATGGAAACGATGGTGAAAATGTCTGGACACAGAAATTGGATCAAGTGAACACATCTCACCGAGTGTCATAGATGAAATGCCATCAACAACAGCACTGGCCCAACTCAACAGTTCAAGTAACTCATCCCAGCTGTACTCTGCACAGCTCAAAGTTACAAACCAAGTAGATGCACCATATTCACACAGCATTGTCATGATCTCTGAGTGTCTATGATACCAGTATTCGTTTGTTAGCAACAAAGAAGTGCGCACTGGGCTGTGGTGCACTAAAACTACACATGTATCAGGAGAAAAAAACCCTAGGCACACACTAACCTCATAAAAGGGATGCAGGCTTCAAGGTGAAAGTAGAAAAATGTATTTATTTGGAGGCCAGACCATTAAGAATAGTGCCACTCATGCCTGACATGTTTCGGACCTATAGTCATTTATCAAAAGCTAAACATTCTGTTTGAGATTGTCTCCACATTTTCTTTCAAAGGAAGTGGTAAATACATCAAAGACCCTTTTGGAGACTTGACAAGCTCTTTCTGGGGAACTTAAGTGTTTTTGTAGTCAGGCATAGAATAATCTGAAATGGTTTCATAGTTTGTATGAGTATCCATTTAAAAGTATTCAGTGCAGCAATCTCAACAGGTGTGACATCTGCCTCCATATTGTTCAAAACAGATCTTGGTGGCAGAGTGTTATTTTTCACCTTTGTCAAACAGTGGTGACACATGATGACCATTGGGTCCAGGTCAAAGTCATTCTTTACCAGTAGGTAGGCCAAAAGTCATGCCCACGTGTCATTGAAAGATTTAATTTTTTCCAGATCAACTGTAACAGCCTGCAGCCTGTAAAGTAGTCTGTGACATGAGACACACACAGAGTCAAACTTCTCTCTTTAGCCAGCTCAAACTTAGCAATGGGTTTACAGAGCATTTTCAGTATATCAGATTCCTGAAGAGTGACAGTACATGATACAGTGGCAGATGTGTCATTACAGGATGCATCATGACATTTAGTGTTATGTTGCACAGCCTGAATCACAAATTTTGCAGCTTCCATATCTCCTGCTTTCAATGAGTCATCAAGCTGTTTATATACTGACACAGCTTTTCTTGCTTGGTAGATTTTGCGCACAAAGCTGAGCATCACAGAATTGTGTACAGCAATCATACACACGTGACTAAATCCACTCTTGCATGCACCACTATCTAAGCAGGCCAAGGAATGTCCCAAAAGTCCTTAATGATTACCGATTTCACAGAGATCAATCGTATGCAATAAGCTGAATCTCTGTTTCTTCTTCGTTGTAAGAAAGTGATTCACAAACTGTGCAATAGCATCAAACGATGCTTACCTCAGATTGCAATTCTCATCACATATCCATGATGCACAGCTTTTGGTTGGCATATCAGTTGTTGAGTCTGTTTTATCATTGTTGACCTGTAGTTCTTCACATCATGTGACACTCAACACATTACAAGCCTTGACGAACTCATCAAGAGAAACTACAAGTTCCTTAGCAACTGGTTTGTATGATTCCTGACAAAAAAAGCCTCAGAATGTTCTTTATGTAGTCATATGCCTTAAAACACTTCACAAAAGTCCTCTCTGTTCAGAGTTGCAAAATGTTGTAGCCTGCTATGAACAGACTGAACTGCACCAAGTGAAACGTTCAGCCTCTCTCATCATTTTGTTCCACAGACAAGAAAGAACAGCAAGTGTCATATTTACAAATCTACAAACCCTAAGTCATAGTTTCATCAAGGGCAGTTGACTCTTTAGTCATTTGCCTTGTCATCTCATGATGGTAGAAATAATCTGATCAACCTTTGCCTCTGAAGCTAACTTTTGGAAAAATGCAGCCTTGCTAAGATGGCCACAAATAGCAGCAATGTGCTTCTGTTTACGGGCTATAATAGGGATATTTGCAACCTTGGCAGCTCTGCTGTGTTCCACAATTCCAACAACAGGATGCGGAAGTGAGTGCTCTTCAGTTGTTCCTAAACAACTAACTGAGGCAGGCAGCTCACAATAAACAACTAACCTTTTTCTGTTCATACACCTCGTAGTGTCCTTAACATTCCATGTGGCATTCTTACTGCACACATTACTCTTCATTAATTTTTGGTTTTGCAAATAAGCACTTTATTTAATTATTGAATACAAACAGAAGCACAATTAACAAATTACACAACCAAACATAATACATATGTAGGAAGTTCAAGTACCAATCCTTGCAAATCCATTGTGATCACAAATGTATGAGACCTAAGGGAAAGAAAGAAAGAAAAAAGAAAGAAGAAAAAATAAACAAACAAAGCCCCCCACTCCCTACTCCCCTACCCACTACCTCCAATCCCTCCCTGGGAATTGCATGCATTGATTATTAAAATAATTTCCCTAATTAGGGGCAAATAGGGTAGGTGTAACTGTATATCCAACCCACAGTTATACACCATCTACATTAGTTTTGTCTTATTTTTATTATTAACAAGGGAGTAAAAGGGCATCCAAACATTGCCAAATTTGCTCCAGATTTTATTGAATATCACCACAGCCATTTCAGCATTCAAAGCCCTGAGAAATTCTTGATGTCATTCAGTATAAGACGAAGTCCAACCATCCCTCCAATGTCGCAATATAATCAGTTTTGTCACCAATGCAATCATAGCCATACGGGTTCTTTGTTTCACTGTGGGTGTAGTTGAGTAGTCACAGATTAAGCAGATTGTCTTGGTGAAATATGAGGAAAGGTTAAACATAGATGAGGTCTGCTTTTTGACCAAACACCAAAAGGATTGCACCTTACTGCAGGACCAGAGTTTATGATACAAGGTACCTTCCTCTTGATCACACCCCTCACACAGTGCAGATGGCATCCTCCTCATTATATATAATCTTGAGAGTGTACAGTACAAATTGTGCATAATGTCAAATTGTAAATGTCTCAACTGATCCTGTTTGATCACTCCATAAATATTGTTCCATATAGTTTGCCATCAAGAATCAGATAAAGTTATACCTAATTGTTTTTTTCTAATAATGCGACAGTGGGGGAAATTTACTCCTGAGTAAGGAGCAAAATGTTTTGTGGAGACTGGATATCAACTTGGTTTTTATCACTATCTTATAAAATTGTCTGAAAAGGTCAGAGGCAGTATATGACTCTTGCATGGAGCCTAAGAAATTCTTAATGCAGTGCCTTAGTGGAAATAATTTAAAATATCCCTGGGGTTCAATGGAGAAATTACACTTTATATCTTCTACCGACATGAGCTAATTTCCATTCACCATTTGACCTATTGAGGATATCGGTAGATTTAGCCAGTGTATCGGTGCCAGTGGAAGCCCTGATATTAGACAGTTTAAGTTATAATAGAGGGGTTGGCCCAGATCCCTTACACGTAAAACTTTTAGTTCCCTGCACAACTGAGAAAGAACCCTCAAATCCCACCCTGTGGGGGTATCTTTTAACTCCTTAGGTGAACATTTAAATGGGGTGTACAGCAAAGAAGGTAGTGATATATTATTATATTTCTCAATATGATCTTCCAAATTCAACCACTGTGGACACGTTTCCCCCATCTACTCCCTCAAACCAGTGGAATTACTAGGCTGCATGATTGGTCAAGTAATAATAAAAAAAGTTGGGTAATTGAAGACCTCCCCCTTTTTTCTGCCTACAGAGTTTCCCGTAAGCGTGCCTTGGTGGCTTACCCTTCCACAGAAAAGAAGAACAGAGTGAGTGGATTTTATCAAACCCGACATTGGGAAGGAAAGTATTAAGCATATTTAGGGTGTGGAACAGCTTAGGCAAAACAGTCATCTTAATAATGTTCACCCTGCCCCACACCGACATGGGCAATTGTTGCCAGCGGTGCAAATCTTCTTTTAGTTTTTTAGGGAGAGGGTCCAGATTTTAACAGCTTCAACTGAGAATAGTCCTTTGTTAGATGAATACCTAGATAAATGAGAGATTGATCCTCCCATCACAGTCCCACTTCCAATACCTCAGATTTGCAACAGAGAGGAGAAAGTGGAAAAAGGACTGTTTTATTGAGGTTTAATTTTTAACCAGAGAATTCACTAAACTGTCTTATAATATCTAATGCTGCTGGAACTGATGATTCCCAATGGGAAAGATGTAGCAGAATGTCATCAGCGAAGGAGGATATCTTGTAATCCTCCCCAAGGACCTTGAGCCCAACCACCTCCTGTGCTTGATTTAACCAGTGGGTTAATGGTTCTATGTATAAATTAAAGAGGAGGAGTGAAAGGGGACACCCCTGCCTGGTGCCACTAGCCAACCAAAACCACTCTGAGAGCTCATTATTCCATAAGATTCTTGCAGAAGGGCATTGGTAAAACATTCTAATCCTACCTATAAATTCCTGAGGGGGCCCATATTGTTCAAGTACCTTAAACAAATAGGGCCATCCTACTCTACCAAAAGCTTTCTCAGTGTCCAGTGACACCAGAGCCGCCTCAAGGTCTGGGTCCCTGGATACAGAGATTAAGTGAAACAGCTTATGAAAATGGTCACTGGCTTGTCTCCCAGCTACAAAGCCCACCTGATCAGGGCCCAGAAGGGACTTCTACACCTTAGCCAACCAACCCACCAGAATCTTAGCATATATTTTAACATCAGCATTTAGAAGTGAAATGGGCCTGTAGCTACCCAACTGGATGGGATCTTTACCCAGTTTAGGAAATAGGACAATTTGTGCCTTGAATAGGGATTTTTCAGTAGGAGGAGAGGATGTCCAGAAATTAAACAAGTGAGTTAAAGGGGGAATTAATTCTTTCTTGCATGTTTTATAGAACAGGGCAGGGAAGTCATCTGGCCCTGGAGCCTTATCCAATGGGACAGAGTCAATAGCCTGCTCCACTTCCTGTTCTGTAATTGAATCCTCCAGTTGGGAACTCTGTTTCGGGGATAAGCTTGGGAGACGAGCTAAATCCCCCCAAAAAGATGCATAGAATCCTCTTGTGAGGGGGACATGGTGGAAGATGAGTAGATCCATTGAAAATAAGACTTAAATTATTCTGCCATCTCCTTTGTATTACTAGTCAGAGTGGTAGAATCAGGGCTCTGTATGGCTGAGATCCACCTAGCTTCAACCTCATGGCTGAAAGTTTCCCGGTTTTCTCACCTTGTCCTATATAACTCACTTTGATTTGTGAGGCAGCTTTGGTAATCTTATCTAACATGAAGGCTAAATCATCTGCTCTAGCTGAATTAGTTTAATCTGATCATCTTCTGGTGTTGAAGGATTCAAGTTTTTCTTTAAAGTTCTAATGTCTACCAGCCATTTGTTTACTTGGGCCTATTGCTTCCTTTTCTTTACGGTCACTAACCTTATCAATTCCCCTCTCCAATCTGCTCTTAAGGTAGCCCAGAGTGTATCCCTAGCTGAGACTGGGACACCTTATTACATTGAATAGAACGCATTAAAAAATCTCTAAACCTGGACACTAGACCTGTATCTGTCAGCAATAATGGGTTCAAGGACCAGGTATGAGGTCTTAAAGTCAGATGAGGGAAATCCAAAGTTAGATGAACAGGAGAGTGATCTGTTAAAATCTGAGCTTGGATTTGGCAATTTATTATAAAAGGGAGTAGTTGTCTACAAACTAAAAAATAATCAGACCTTGAATATACCTTATGTGCCGCTGAATAAAAAGTAAATTCCCTGGCTGAAGGATTAACCAGGCAGCAGGGGTCAACAAGTCCATATTGTTTAACCAATTTATGGAGAGCCCTTTGAGCTGGAGATAATCCCGCACTACACCGGTATGATCTATCAAGGTCATTGGCATAAACCAGATTCCAGTCCCACCATCAACAAAGTCAAATGACTTAAAAAGGCTAAAGCAACAGCTAGTTTTGTAAAAAGGAGGGGAGTCTAGATTTGGTCTATACATTACTCCAATAACAATTTTGTAGTTTCCTATCAGCCCCCTTAGAATCAAAAATCTACCCCCTGAATCTGCTATCTTGTTGGGCCACAAAAGGGAAAGTTCTCTCAACTAAACAAGCAATTCCTCCATGTCTGGTGCTGACCCCAACCGCTACTGCTTGACCTACCCAAAGTTTTTTGAGGTGGTTGACTTGTGGGCCAGGCAGGTGAGTCTCCTGCAGGAGCACAATTTGTGGTAAATATTTTCTTATGTACCGTAGGATTAAATATTTCTTGCTATTACCCCTCCCTCGATGTTCCATGTAAAAATGTTGATCCTATTAGCCATATCCTTTAATAAAAAAAGGTGCCTGTTCCCCCTACCCTACAAGAATGATGCATGCAAACACTATTTTCTCCCCTCCCTTCCCCCCAAAAAAACACTACCAAGCTATCAACCCAGTATACAGTATAATATCATTTCTGGGACGTACCCTTATTAGAACCAAACCATTGACTAGTTCTCCAGGTCATTCGCTCTCTCCGCATCAACTAGTCTGTAATGAGCATTGAGAGAGTCCCTTCTCACTCAGCCCAGTTAGAAAAACAGACTTACCCCTTAAATCCCATTCACCTTATCCTCATCAAGTCTCAGTATCCAAGATAATATTTATTATTATCAACACATAAGAAAGCCATTGGCTAAACTAATTCCAGTATCTAGGAAACCAGGCTACCTCTAATCTCACAAGCATAGCACATAAGTAGTAACATAAACTCCCATCTTCCCCAAGATTAACCCTTTCCTCTGGGCTATTAATTAGCATAAGAATTACCCATTGTTAATTTCATCTTGAATCTAAAAAAGAAAAATCTCTTGGGGAGCCAATAAATAAATGACCCCTTCTCATTTCTCCCCCTAACACCATACTACGTCATGTCAGGACACCACCCTATTTCAGTGAAGAAAAAAAGGGGGGACTACGAAAAAACGTCCCTGTACCTATGGGTTGTTCTGACCAAAAGAGAAAATTCCAAATGATAAAAATGAGAGGGGGAGAAAGAAAAGAGGCAATTAAATGTCTAGCTATTTCCCCCTATAAATGCATTCATCATCAGCTGAAATGTCATTACAATGGTCCGTACTAGAGGTAGCCTGATACATCTCTAGAATGGATGGTTTTCCTTCAATGTTTATTTTACTATTCTTAAACAATAAAGTTCCCATCCCGGGTGGAAAATTCCCTTACATTGTGATCTTTAAACCTGCTATCATCTCTGTTCTAAACATCTATAGACAATTTAAAAAAACTTGAACTAGGACAGTGCTCGTTCAGTAGATGGTGCTTTTTACCCAACAAATAAACTGTTCTGTATAGTGCACAATGTTGATACATTCAAGGGGGAGGAAGTACTAGAAAGGACTGACACTTATTTTGGGCACAACCACTTTTTGAGAGCATTGCCATTATTATTAACAAACACCCGATTTTTAATGTCCAATAAATTTTAAGTGAAAAATTACAGTAAACTAAGTATCTCCTGATTAACAACCAACGTCTTTGTGCATAAACCAAAAACCAGGTGTAAAAGTAATAAGGACAGTCCAACTGAAATATTCTTAAAATCTTCTAGTTGTGCCTTTAGAACCAAGCTGTGTAGCAAATAATGATTGTGAACATATACATTATAAGTCTTGGTTTTGTGTGTCCCATAAGAAATAACAAGTAAAGTACCAACATCAAGTCAGAATAAAGCCAGTCAGAGAGACAAGTAGAAACCTATCATAATATCAGCATAGACTCAACCGTCAGTTTTACTAAAGAGAACAGGAAACAACTTTTTCAACTCTGTGCCTGCTTGTTCAGCTGTATCAAATCTGTGTGTGCCTGAAGGAGCAGCCACCTCCAGTCTCACTGGATAGAGTAATCTGTGCTGTATTTGCATGGCCTATAGCTTGGAAGTTAATGGCCTATAAGCTGCGGGTGCTTGCCGCACTTTTATGGTAAGGTCTGGTACTAGCTGGAGTTTCTTCCCTTCCCACTGCAGGCTCTCCAATTTCCATACTTCCCTCAGAATATGATCCCTGTCAAGGAAGTTTAATAGTTTGAAAATTATGGGTTGAGGGGGTTCTCTGGTCATGGTTTTAGCTTGTAGGTCTCTATGAGCTCTCTCTCTATTACATATTCTGAGCCATTTGGGCAAGGCCCTACAGTTTTGTTACAAAACATCTGGAGAAATTTAATGGTATTTTGTCCTTCCTCCCCCTCAGGTAACCCTAGAAGGACCAGATTATTTCACTGATTATGGCCCTCTAAATCATTAAGTTTGTCCTCCAATTTACTCACTGTTCTCCTGAGTTGTACTACTTCTGGTTCAATTTTCAAATGATGGTCTTCTAGGGAGGAGATTTTGGCCTCAGTGTCAGTGACCCTTCAGGCGAGGTCTTGAATAGCAAGTTTTAAATCTTTCATTTTGGCAATCAAAGCAAAAAGAGCTTCCTTGATTGTGAGTAACTCTGAAGTAATGTGCACATCTGAAGAAACTGCAGCTGTATTAGCTACTGGGGAAGCTGGCATGGTACTGTGACTAGGCCTCTTGGCTTCCAACTCAAGTGGTTGTTCCTCATCCTCCCAAGGGATTCCTTGCTCTTGTCAAGTCTTCTGCACATCTGATTCTATTGTGAACACTGTTGCTTAATTCCAAGACTTATACTCTCTGCTCCCTGTCTCAGAAAGGTCAGAAATTTGGACTTTGTTGTATTTTTATATATTTAATATGGGTGGTGATTCGGAGCTCCGTGATCTTGCAGCTATCCTGACTCTCTCATCACATGACTCCCACTGTTCATTAATTTAATTTTGCTATGATACTTATCTCTTCTACACTTATTCTGTTGTCTATGTCTTATAGACATTTTTCTCTGCAAAAAAAAAAATACAGGTATCAGGCAATCCAAAGATATAGGATCACACTCCTATAAAATAAAAGAAAAATGTTTCATCAGTTTCCTGTAACCATTATTTCCCAATAAACATTTTGAAAAATAATAATAGTACACTAATATTTTACTGTGCACATCAAATTCGTAAAAAAAGGAAACATTAAAATTTTTTGTGCTACGTGAATAAGCCCCATTGAAATGTATGATGGGACAGGACAAGGGGGAGGGTTAATGAAGGGGAAGGGTGGAAGGGAGGGGCAGCTGCAGAATAAGGGGTGCTAGCTGCACATTTGAGCAGACTTGATAGACTTCTAGGCCTTTATCTGCTGGCAAATTTCGTATGTTCGTATGTTCATATTATCTTATTGAGAAAAAAAAAATGTAACCGAAAATATATTCAAGCTCCATGAACTCACCCTATTGAAATGCATTATGTTATAGAAGGTCCAAAAAATGTTACCATGAAAGTTTACGAGTTTCCTGAACTTGCCCCATTGAAATATATTATATTATTAAGGTCAAAAAAATTTAACTGCGAAGGTTTTCAAACTGTCTGAACTAGCCCTATTGAAATACATTATGTTATTGAGGTAAAAAAAAATTTAACCACAAAAGTTTTCAAGCCCCATGAACTAGCCCCATTGAAATGAATTATGTTATCAAGGTCAAAAAAGTTTTACTGCAAATGTTTTCGAGCTCCATGAACTAGCCCTATTGAAATACATTATGTTATCGAGGTCAAAAAAATGTGACCTTGAAAATTTTCGAGCCACCTGAACTACCCCATTGAAATACATAATGTTATCGAGGTCAAAAAATGTAACCATGAAAAGTTTTCGAGCTCCCTGAACTAGCCCCATTGAAATCTATTATGATATCAAGGTCAATAAAATGTGACCGAAAAAGTTTTCGAGCTTTGTGGGCCACCACATTGCAATACTAACATACTATTTGCCAGCAGATTAGGCCTTATGGTCTATCGAGTCTGCTCAAACCTTAGATCCTTAGTTGGGTGCTGAGGCCCTCCCATCCCTTGTGCTCCAGAAACCCCTATCATCCATCCCCACCACCCTGGGGCATGCCATCAACTGATACATCCACTTTCTGTGTCTGTCCCACCCTCTCTGGAAGCCCTCCACTGTGGATCTCTGAACCAGCTCGCCAGGCAGTGCATTCCAATGGTCCACCACCCTCTCAGTGAAAAACCTCCTCCTCTTTTCCCCCTCACCCTTCCACCTTCCAGCTTCAAACCATGCCCTCTGGTGATACCTCCCTGCTTTAGTCTAAAGAGCCCCTCCATGTTTAACCTATTTATTCCCTTGAGGTACTTGAAGACCTCAATCATGTTCCCCCTGTCTCGCCTCTCCTCTCCTCCAATGAAAACAGGCAGAGCTCCTCAAGTCTGTCCTCATATGTCAAATCCCCTAGCCCTCGTATCTTCTTAGTTGCCCTCCTCTGTACCCTCTCCAGGAGCTGTATGTCCCTCTTCAAGTGTGATCTCCAGTACTGTACACAGTACTCAAGGTGTGGTCTAACCAATCCATTGTACAGTGGCAGAATCACTTCCTTGCTCCTAGAGGTGATCCCCCTTACGATGCAGCCCAACATCCTGTTTGCCTTGCTAGCTGCTCTCCTGCACTGCTCAGAGTTATTCATACATGCATCCACCATGACCCTTGGTCTTTTTCCCCTATTGAGGTCTCCAGTGCCTCCTCCCAGGGTGTACCTGTGTTTAGGGTTTCCCCACTAAGATACAACACCTTGCACTTGGTGATATTGAAATTTAATTTCCATGTGTGAGCCCAGCTTTCAGGGTGTCCAGGTCCTTGCAGGGCCAACCTCCCTCTTCTCCCTCAACTCTGCTCCCATCTTGGAGTCATCCGTGAAGAGACTCATTTCACACCCTATACCCTCCCTGATGTCTGATATGTATGCATTAAACAGGATCGGACCCAGGACCGAGCCCTGCGGTACCCCACTATCAACCTCTCTAGGGTTCAAGAGCTCCCCACAGACCACTACTCTCTGGGTGCATCCAGCTAGACAGTTTTCAATCCATCTGACCATCAAAGGGCCTAATCCTAACCCCATCAGTTTCTCCACCAGACCATTGTGGGAGACAGAGTCAAATGCCTTGCTGAAGTCCAAGAATAATACATCCACAGACTTCCCCCTGTCCAGTTCTGATGTTACCCATTCGTAGAACTCCACAAGATTGGTTTGACATGATCTACCTGGCACAAACCCATGTTGCCGACTATCCAGACCTCCCACCTCCTCCAAGTACACCCCCAAATCGTTCCTTTAGTATACTCTCCATTAATTTTCCCACCACCGAGGTAAAACTGATGGGCCTATAGTTACCTGGTACTTCCCTCGACCCCCCCTTTTTGGTTTGGCACCACATGTGCCTCTCGCCAATCCCTAGGTACCCTCCCTGTCTCAAGTGACCTGTTGAAGAGCTCCACCAGGGGTGCAGCCAGTATGTCTGCCAATTCTCATAGTACTCTTGGATGAATGCCATCTGGCCCAGGAGATTTGTCTTTGTTTAGGGCCTTGAGGGCTAACCACACCCTTTTGGCAGAGATAGCATCATCCGTCCCCTCCACCTTACTGGTCTTTTTATCCTTATCCAGATGTGACACCCCTGGGGTACCTCTCCCTCCCTCTTGCTCCATTTCTGTTGCTCCCCTGATCCCACTTACTGCTGCTTCTATCCCCTTCATGCCTTGCTTTGTAGATATCCCATCCCCCTCCCTAGTGAACACAGAAGCAAAGTACTCATTAAATACCTCTGCCTGGTCCCTCGCCTCTTCCACCCACCCTCCTTCTGATCTCAATCTGCTGAGATGACCTTTAGTTTTTCTCCACCTCCCCAATGTACCGGAAGAACCCATTTTCCCCTCCATGTATCCCCTGTGCCAGCTGCTGCTCTTTACTGGACTTTGCTCCCCTCACCATACGGGTGACTTTTCTAGATGCAAGATGGTACATTTCCTTATCCCTATCCCCTCTTGTTGTTTTATATTTTTTGTAGGCCCTTCTTTTCTCTGACTGCTACCTGTACCTCACTGGACCACCAGCATGGTTTATGTGACCTTGCTCCCTTACGTTTCAACTTAGCGCAGATCCTGACTGCCTCATGAAGTCCTCATTTTATGACCTCCCATCTCCTTTCCACACTTGTCATTGATGTAATCCCCTTCAAGTGATCCTTGAGAATATTTCCCATGCCCACAAAGTCTGCCCCCCTGAAGTCCACTGCCAGTGTCCTAGATCTCACCCCCCCATGCTTATTTGAAACCAGACAGTATTGTGGTCGCTCCCAGTCAGGGGGTCCTGTACAACCATGTCCCTTACCAAATCCCCATCTGCCAGAACCATGTCCAGGACATGCCCCTCCCTTGTGGGCTCCATCACATGCTGTGTTAAGAACACATCCTGGAAGCCGTCCAGCAGCCTCTGCTCCTTGGCCACCTTAGAGGACATGGTTCCCCAGTTTGTACCTGGCATATTAAGGTCTCCATCAACACCACTCCTTCCCCTTTTGGTCCACACTGGGCAATGATGTTGTCCAGCAAACCATCCTCTAGCACATCACTCATCCTGGGGGGCCTATATATTACACCCAGCTTGACCTTATCTCCTGCTGGGGATCGTAAGGTGACCCATAAGGCCTCCACATTTCCCTCTGCTTCTTCTACCCTAGCAATTTCTATGTCATCTCTAATGAACATAGCCACTCCACCCCCTCTACCCTCCTTTCTATCCTTCCTAAGTATAGTGTACCCCCATACATTTAGCTCCCAGTCATGGTTTTGTTGGCCACGTCTCGTGACCGCCGCCACATCCACCCCTCGAACAGCATGGCCTGGAACTCTGGCAACTTGTTTCCCAAGCTCCTGGCATTTACTAACACCAACCCCCCCCTTATCCCTGATCCTCGTTGTCGAACCCCACCCAGATTCCTTATACTTCCATCCTCCCTCTGCTCCTCCTGAAACCTCCACCCCCAGTCTGCTTCCCCTTCCCCCTTGGGCTTGAAGGCTACTCCCCTCATCTGGAGGAGAGGGCTTCTGGTCAGCCCCTTCCTTATCCTTCCCCCCTTACAAGTTTAAACCCCACCTTTCTTGAATGTAGTCAGCCATCCCCTATTTTAGGACTCCCTTCCCTAATGGGGCAAGATGAAGCCTGTCCTTGGCATATAGTCCCTTATCCTCCCAAACTCCATTCCAGTTCCTAACACCCCAACCCCTCTCTTCACCCCACTTCCTGAGCCAGTAATTAACCTCTGTGAGCTTCATTTTTTCTCCACTGGAGGCCTTTGGTACTGGCAATATCTCTAAAAGGAAATGTTGCATCCATTATCCCGACAGACTCTGGCAAGTTCTTGGAACCTTGCTTGATTTCCAAGCTATTTCCCTCTAGATCGTTAGTTCCCAAATGCACCAGGAAATCCGGTTTCCCTCCACAATCCCTAGCCATTTCATACACCATGAACTTTGCTCTGTGCACTGTCAGCCCAGAGATACTCACTACCTTCACCTGGCTATGGCATCCACCCCCCTGTCCCTCCCACTGGATACCCCTAATGATCGAGTCTCCCAATAACAGAACCTTAACACCGCCATCATCCTCATGGTTACCTCCACTATGCTCTCTCAGCCCCCCTTCCTCTCCTTTATTCATGATCTCAATTCCATGGGGGTCTTCCTGCCATATTAGAGACCCCCTTGTCACCCTCCCCTTTCTGCCTCCCTCGTTATTTTTCCCACTTAACTCAAACCCCCTCTGAATAGGTGTCCCCTTTAACCCTCTCTTATCCAAACCATTTATCCTGGCTGTGATGGTTTCCCCTTCCCCCACACCACCATCCTCCCCCCTTGTAATAGTACCCCTGCCTCCAGAGGCTCTCTGTGGGTCCCCTTTAGCTAGGGCCCCATCCTTGGTACTGAGCCCCCTGCTGAAGGGGGGCTCCTCTCCCACCTTCTTGTCTCCCAGTTTCTCTCCAGTCATGCTCTCCTCCCTCATGTCTGCAATATGTTGCATCTCCCCCATTTGCTTAACATTTATGTTTCCCCTTCTCCCTCTGGGACTATTTCTATCCTTTCCATTGCCGGTCTGTGATGCCCTATGGGTATCTGACTCCCTCTTCCCGGCCTCTGTATAAGTTTCCTCATTTCCACCAACCCCTTCCTCCCCCTCTAGGTTGCTTAGTAGCTCAAATTTATTGTGACATTCTATGTTAGCCTCCGTCAAGTAACCTGAGTTTCCCCTGACTGCACCTCTAAACTGCCCCCTTCTTCCCCTCTTGCTCTGTTCACCTTAGGAGCTCCCTTCCCACAGTCTGCTGTTTTAGGCTTCCCCACAACAGCCCCTCCTGACTCTTCCTCCTCCACTCTCTTTGTATTCAGAATGTTCACCCCCGTACACTTTCCCCTTTGCGTCAACATCCCTATCTAAGGGTCCTCTGTCTCTAATATCCCCCCTCCTGCTTGCTGTAACATAACGTCCTGTAATTTCAGAGCATTGCCCCAGCCTCCCCTCAGCCCCACTCTTCTGTTGCCCATATCCACACCCCTTATCCTTGGACACACCCCCCAGCTTACTCCTTAACCAATATACCTCACTCCTGATACAAGATAGCTGTCTACAGAGTGGGCAGCCTCCCTCTCTCCAGGCCCAATTGAGAATTATTGCCATCCCACAGCCTGTGCAGCCTACAACCCTTCCGAAGATGCCTGCCATGGTGGAATATGGCCACCCTGTTTATCCCCCTCTGTTTATAATGGCACACCCCCTTTTCTCAGTCCCTTTCCCCTGGAATACAGTTTCTCTCTGTACTGACTGCAGTTATTTACAAACCCAATTTCAACCCCACCAATAAAGTTCCCAAGTCTCACAAACACATACAGTCCAGTGTGTGTTCAGTCCCACTAACAGTGTGTGCATACAGACATCAGGTACCTTATGATGTCACAGGCCCACCAGCTCCTGTTGCTTTGAATTTCAGTCCCAAACAGAAATACTCAACCCTTCAACCCCAACCCCCAGTGGCTTTTCAGTATTTAAGAAAGCCTACAAAACAGGGTGGGTGGGAAGGCTCTTACCAACACCAGGCAAACAACACATTTAAATTTCACTCTAATTATCACTGCCAAACAACTGTTCCTAAGCCTCCAAAGTTACAATATCACAGCCCAAGTAACATTTCTAACTCAAGGTAATAATTTTTAACACATAGAACTAATTTCACTTACAAAACTATTCAAATATTTTAGTTAAAACAGAATATAACCCCAGACCTCTGTCCTTACCAGCCTTCTGCTTATGTTCCCAAGTGAACAATGAAAGCCAAGGTAATTCATGTTAAAGACAAGGTAATTCCTGTTAATGTCCCCTCCCCCTAACACCAGGCAAACAACACATTTAAATTTCACTCTAATTATCACTGCCAAACAACTGTTCCCAAGCCTCCAAAGTTACAATATCACAGCCCAAGTAACAGTTCTAACTCAAGGTAATAAATTTTAACACATAGAACTAATTTCACTTATAAAACTATTCAAATATTTCAGTTAAAACAGAATATAACCCCAGACCTCTGTCCTTACCAGCCTTCTGCTTATGTTCCCAAGTGAACAATACATTATCAATATAAAAAAATGTTATTGCGAAAGTTGTTGAGCTCCATAAACTAGGCCCATTAAAATGCATTATATTATCGAGGTGAAAAAAAATGTGACTGCAAAAGTTTTCGAGCTGCTTGAACTAGTCCCACTGAAATGCATTATGTTACCAAGGTCAAAAAAAGGTAACCACAAAAGTTTGCGAGCTCCATGAACTATCTCATTGAAGTGCATTATGTTACTGAGGTCGAAAAATGTGACCGCAAAAGTTTCCGAGCAGCCTGAACTCACCCCATTGAAATGCATTATCTTATCAAGGTAAAAAAAATATAACTGTGAAAGTTTTTGAGCTACATGAACTAGCCTCATTGAAATCCATTATGTTATCGAAGTCAAAAACATGTGACTGTGAAAGTTTAAGAGCTTTGTGTGCCACCACACTGAAATGCATTACGTTATCGAGGTCAAAAAATGTTCTTATGAAAGTTTTCGAGCTTGGCATGATAATAACAATATTAAAACAGTGCCCTCTCCTATACATAACATTGCAATGTATGCGTGATCAAAAAATGTTAGCGTGAAAACATTTTTTTGTCGAGCTGCTGTGACCTTCTACATTTGCCTACCATGATGCTTTGCAACCAGGAAGTTGTTTAAATCTGTTTCTAGAAATGCTAGCAATCAGAACATGGTGCAAAAATGATGCATCAAAATAACACACCTGTAATATATTGTTAAAAGCACACAGACCCAGCATACTAATTAACATATTGGTAATAATGAAACCAATTCACGAAGTAGCGTCACTAAGGGTAGCCATGTTTTTTTTATTTCTAAAAAAAACCCAGATACCACATCTAGCCACAATACAGTGAAAGAAGATTGATACTGCACAATAGCAAATGATACCATGCCACTAATTTATGCAAATATTGCATATTTAAAAAATAAATCTGATGTGCCACAGGAGACAGTTTAACAGACCAATCATAGTTCAAAAAAACCCAAAAAGAAGCAAATACCACCATTTTGTCAAAAACTGCTGCACTACAGAGCATTCACAGTAAGTACACCATCTAAAAATGTATTTCAAAAGTAAACTTATAGCTATTGTTACCTGCTTAAAATACAATTGTTTAAAAGCTAAGATCCACCTATCTACATTAGAACAAGTCTGATAATGTTAAATTATTCTTGTTATTCTTAATTTTAACAGTTTAAGACAGACCTTGAGACAGTACTCACCACCACATGTAAATTCAAAAGGGAGTCATAGCACTGCAAGCACATGTGTATCTATCTAACTAGCAGCAACTCAGAATTCATCTTCTGGTGTGTTCTTTCAAATCATCCAATCAGAAAGCCATTAATTCCCACAAAAAAACTGTGTTTTATCTATGCTGCAGCCAATAACAAAATATTTTCTAGCACATATGAAGTGCAATGTTTCTATTGGCAACCAAGAAGTAATAACAGCCAATATATATTTAATTTGCCCACTGTTGCTATCTCTCTCAGGAAGAATACAAAAAAAAATTAGAAAATTGCTGCTACAGTTGTTCAGATGCCACTAGCCACCAACAGTCTCAGACTATCTTATTGAGCTCTCTGTCACTCTGTTTTCTAAAAAACTTAGCATGGTAGAAAACTCCAGAATCACAGTGTGGATGATAGGCAGCAGTTTACTTCGCCAGGGAGGGGAATATGTCAAGAGAAGTCACTTTGGTAGTGACTTGAACCTTCCTAATTGCAAGGTTCACTGGTTTTGCAAGGGAGGTATGAGATAGGAGCAGCTCATGCCAACCATGCAACACCTCTTGAGCAACCACTCTGTGCCAGACATACTGCTGATCCATCTAGGAAGGAATGATTTAGGTGAGAAAAGGTGTATAGATTTAGTAGCTGAAGCTAAATTGGACCTAGCTTCACTTAAAGAGATGTTACCCACCTGTAAAATCATATATTCAGATATTACAGAGCGTATGTTTTGGCATGCAGATCAACATATGTATCTCCTCAACAGGGCAAGAAAAAAAAATAAACATACACATCTCTGCATTTTAGGTGATCTGGGCATGCACACTATACACCATCCTGAAATCAAATATTTTAAAGATTGGCTCTATCTAAGAGATGGTGTGCACTTCTCAGACACTGGCAATTGCCTATTTTTGGGAAACCTCTAACATGGCATCCTCTCTGTGATCTGAAGAAAAGTGTGTCTTGGAAAAGTGGTCAAACCAACAAAAAGCTCTTTTAAAAGCCAACTTTCTTTGTCAGAAAATAGAACAACAAACACACACAAAAAACATTTGCATTCAACCAAGCAATACTGCACGACACAGTGTGTGTCACATTGCCATAACATCACACCTAACCTGCTTGGGTTCAGTGTCATCACCCACACCCACCCATGGGGGTTACAGGGGGGGGAAGGTGCATGGGGGGGCACTGGAATTTTTGAGCAATATCTCAGGTAAAAGTATGTTTGGGCTGTACATCCCCTTAAGCCGGTGCTACCTGTCAAGGATATACTTTTTTGCTATATTTTTTAAAACAGGAAACTGTACCACACCCATCATACTATACAACAGTGTAGATTTGTCATTCTCAGGCCTTTACCTGCTCACTTGAACTTTGAGGAGCTTGCCAACCTGTCCTCTGATGTGTGCATCGAGCACATATACCAGTAATAGTACAGTACTCCCTGTCAAACATTGAGCCCCTATGCAACCCCCCCCATAAACAGCACCCCTTAATGTGACACATGAGACATACTGCTAACATACCCATTGCTCACCAACATTTAATTACTCTTTCTTCAACATGGAGAATTAAAAAAAATATATCCTTCACGACTTCATATTCAAAATTCCAACTGAATTGGGACATGCCAGAAGGCATAGAAAGTGCACACTTGTAAAAAACATGCACGTTGTCTTCAAATGTTTTGCATCACAATCATTCAAAAAAATTATCCCACTAAATGTGCCAACATCATAATACCATGAAACGCATACCACCATAACAGGCCACACATACACAGCAACATCTACAATGAGTAACACTTATGATTTTCTTCTATAGCAGTACATACATCACCATACTAAATTATTCTTTTTCTTATCTCTACTTGTCTTGTAGAAATGAACAAGTACCGGACTCCTGAACAGCTGCCTCTGCTGCTGGAGGCCATGACAAAAATATGCAACCCTCGCATAGTGATGAGAAGCACCAACATGCCTTTCAAGGAGACATGGAAGGCGGTGGCAAAATATCTTATGCATGAGAAGGGCCTCGAGAACAGGAGGTGGAGGATGTGCAGGGGGAAATGGAAGCTACTCCTTCAAAAGTTTTACAAAATCAAAGAGATGGGGAAGGTGCCAGAAAAATACCGGGACTGGTATGAACCAGCTTACCTGCTGTGGCTCCAGGCAGGTTAGGCCAAAGTTTGGAGAGAGAGAGAGAGAGAGAGAGAGTGCTTTATCATAAGTAAAAATGATTCTTACACTAAAAACATTGCAATGTAACAATTACAGAAGATAACAACACAAGGAATGAACAAGTGAGCATACGAATATACAATGACGTCCGCAAAAGTAGGTCATTACGTCTATCAAGTGTTCTAGTGTTGCAGAGTCCACAGCTTCAGCTACTGTCTCTATCCCTCTAACCCACTCCTAACATCCTCCCTACCTATGACTCTTGCCTCTTCTTATACCTGTCCCAGCCTCTCTTAAACTGCCCACTGTCTTCAATGAAATTATCTCTTCTGGCAGCACACTTCAAGTGTCAGCCACACTCTCTGTGAAGAAGTACTTCCTGACCTCCCTCATAAACCTGGCACCCTCCAGCTTAAGACTGTGCCCTCTCATTTTACAGTTTCCACCCAACGTAAACAAACTCTCATCATCAACCTTATTTATCCCTTTCATTTACTTGAACATCCCAATCATGTCCCCTCTCTCTGCTGTCTTACAATCACTACATATTCAGTGCCCTCAACCTCTCCTCATATACCCTACCCTGCTGAATGGCAGGGGGTTCGGAGCTTGTAGATAGTAAACACTCCACCTCATGTCATTTTAAGGAGCAGAAACACTCAACAGCTTATTGAACCCGAGACAGGCTATTAAGCTGCACAAAATACACCATAGAATATCTTATAGTAATCCTGCTCTTTGTATTTGCAGAAAGGAAAAAAATGATCAAGTATCATAAATAAACATGATATTGTAAAGCTCAATACTGAAATCCCATCACTTTCTTTCTCTTAAATGTATTTTTTTTTCTGACAGCTCCTGGAGCCATAGCTGAGGAAACACCAGCTCTGCCAGTCCCTGTCACTGCAGAAGAAGGGACAGAAGATCATGAAGAAGAAGAAGACAAAGACATTGTGCTCATTACCAAGGAACGTGAGTACTACAAGCTGCGCAGATACAATACAAGAATCACATATTAATATAAGACATTCTCATCATACTGCATTACAAAAGTACTGAATCAACAAACTATAATGCTTAAGAATAAGAATCGTACTACAATCACTGACATTGCTTTATTTAGAACATTACTCATACAGATGAGAATGTGCAATGGGGCCCACATACACAACTGCGCTATTCAGTTACCATGTGCTTCCCATGACAAGGTCCTCACAAGCCTCATATGCAAGGTCTGCTTTTCCATAGAAACCACTCAGTAACAGACTATTGTGGTTGTCTATCAGCTTCCATACATTATCCTGTATGGTTTGCTGCATCAGGCTATAACTCCATGTACCTCCCAAACTTCACTCTCAAGTTCAAACTCAATAAGAACCCCTGTGTAGTACATCACACTGGTTCTGCATAGTTGCCCACCTAATATCCTCTAAGTCACAACATGTGATGAGTTAAGTCATGTAATTTTTTTTTTACTACTTTCCACATGGTATTCCTCTGTTTACAATTACTGTGCTTGATTAGCTTAGTTACTGTACTGACAAAAAAGAAAGAAAATAGTATTATAAAATGGGTCTTTAAAATATTGTAACCTCATTGGTCAAAACATGTCACATGACCATGTGTAAATCCTGTAACATACAACTGATAAAGATCCCAGTAATCAAATGTTTATTTTCTTTGAACCTAATTCATTTTTATTTTACTTTTTAATAATAGATTAATTTTATAATCACAATAATGCACTTCTGGGCATGTGTAGTAGTGGGATTTACACACTTATTGAGTGGTTAAAGTCACTCGACTGCACCTCATGACACACCACACAAAACATGTGTAAATCCCACAACAACACATGCCCTGTGATGTATTATTGCTTAAGTTTTTTTCTATTGCAACACTATTCTCATTATGAATGTTTCTCATTCTATTTTTTTTTGTTGCGTGGGTGGGTGGGTAGGAGAAACAAGAATACATCATTCCTTAGCAGTGTATATCTTTCTGGCTATAACAAACTGTAATATTTTCTTCATGCTAAATATCACTATGTTTAGCCACAAATTAAACTGTGTACCAGTGCTACAGAACACTGTGAGCCAGATATTCAAAGGGGTTGCACTTGGTGCAACTGAGTTGCACCAGCGCAACCACAGAAATGCACCCCAGGGCAATATTCACAGGAGGGACTTGCACAGCACTAGTCCTGATGCACCAGGGTGCAAAGATAATGTATGTGGCGCATCTCCAGGGGGTGTGTCCATACATATGCGGCACATCCCGATATTTAGCCCAGGATGTGCGGCGCATATGCTGGCACAACCCTGAGATGTGCTGCATACTGAGGCGCAAAGTTGAGCCTGAGAAGAAAGGAGTCTCAAATAGTAGCCACCTACAGGTGGGCCACTGTAGTGTAGGGAACAACACAGTGGCCAACAGTTGTGGGTAGCTCCCACCCCACCAGAACACCATTCACAAGCACCCACATAACTCACTGGTAGACTAGTGGTACTCCCTCCCTTCTCGTAGCCACAATCATCAATAGTAAAAGACAAATATATCCCTGGTAGTCTAGTGGTACCCCTCCCTCCCCCCTCCCCGTAGCCATGATCACCAAATATAATTGAAATATATAGTCCCTGGTAGTCTAGCAGTACCCCCACTGTGCCTATAACCCCGATCACTGGTAAACCCTACAGAAATAAATCTCTGGTGGTCCAGTTGCACCCCCCCCCACACAGGACCCCCGTTCACCCGGCTCACCTCCCCATCATCAGTGAGCAGCAGCAAACCTACCCACATACCACCCAGCTGCCCACCTAATGACAGCATATAGTATCAGCTGTTCACTCTGTGGACCAATAGGCTTGCAGTACATACTGTAATAGTCATTCACAAGTATGTGAATGAAGTCAGTCAAGGTTTTTGCTGCCTTGCAAAAGACGATCAGCTCACAGACTGGGATTTTGTCAGCTTGCAAAAGGGGATTGGTTTTAAGAATCCTCATTCATGAACTGACAAAATCGCAGTCCGTGAGCTGTCAAAATCCTAGTCTGCCACCTGATCCTCTTTCGTGAGGTAGCAAAATCCTTGACTGTCACTTAGGGACCAGATAGCCAAAATCTGACGGGCAAGGATTTCTCATGGATGATGATTTTGACAGCACACAAATGGGGATTGATCTGATGGTTGGGAATTTTGCTACCTCACGAACTAGGAATTTTTAAACTTTTAAAAACATTCCCACTACATTGTAACTTAATGGTTTGGTCTTTTGACTTGGAACCTTCAGGGTATTAAGGGGATGCCCTAGAGATGTGAATTATGCTATTTAGGTGTTGGACAGTTGAGCGGATCCATAGATACGCCATCATGAAGTTGAGATTTTTCCCATAGGGTAACATTGTGACGTGCATAGCGGCTTTTGGCACCTGTGTCTTGGAAACAAAAAGAAATATGGAATTTTTGCTATTCATAGCTTAGATCACATCTGAGTGATCTAAGCCATAGAAGCAGATTTGGAAATCAGATTACACCTGCAGCTGAATTTTTTTCCTAGATTGTATGGTTACTGAGATATTGCCAAATTAGTGTCACAAGGGTTCCAAGGGTCCCTTCCCAGTGCTTTTCTGCACCTATATTTCATAAATGATGCAAGATATGGATTTATGTTATGTGGAGGTCTCGCTGTCACAATTGTAATGACACTTCAATTCTTTTCGTAGCTGCTACGGTTCCCAAGATATTGGTAAATTACTGTTACAATAGTTCCTTGCCCTATAGGACTGCTGTATGGCTCTGTAGCTATGTGTAAATGGAAACGCAGGGCCCAGAGGTCCCATGATCTTAAAGATGCATATTGTTATGCTCACATGGGCAGCTTGGTTGGGCCCTGTGCTCCCATCAACACATGCTATTTACTACTTATATTATACTTTTTCAAAAAGTAAGGAAATTCATTGCAAAAAACTTAATTTAATGCATCAGTTAGGGTTAAAGCAACAAAAGTGGGGAAATGAGATGATGGGGTTAAGGCCCTAACCCCCCACCACCCCACCCCCCATCCTCCACAGACCGACAGATGCCAGGGTGTGCCATGGGGTCATGAGGCCTAACTCTCACCCCATTCTCCCTTACTGTAGCATGTCAACCTGTTTACACATGGAATGGGGTGAGAGTTGGGCCTCAGGACCCCCATGGCACCCAGCATCCCCTTTTGCAAGCTGTCAAAATCACTGTCCACGAGAAATCCTTGACCATCAGATTTTGGCCCTCTAGTCCCTAAGTGAGGGGCAAGGATTTTACTACCTCATGAAAGGGGATTGCTCACAGATGGGGATTTTGTCAGCTCGCAGACTGGGATTTTGTCAGCTCATGAAAGGTGATTCAAAAACCCAATCTTCTTTCATGAGCTGACAAAATCCCAATCTTTCTTCAGGCAGCAAAATCCCTACCCGTGAGTCAATCCTTGTCCATGAGAAGAGCCATCTGGTCCCTAAGTCACAGTCAAGGATTTTGCTGATTTGCAAAAGGGGATCTGCTTGTGGACTGGGATATTGTCAGCTCGCAAAAGAGGAGGCGAGTCGCAAAACAAGAATTTTAAAATTTGAAATGGCCATTTCTTGGCCAAAACAAAGCAAACCAATGGTATAGGTTTGTAGAGGGACTCACCCTGAATAAAACCCCTTCATTATTGCAGCAAGAAAGCACCTGTGGAAGAAGCTATGACATTTTATTTGGGGGAAAAAATGAAAACAAGATGGCGGCTCACAAAAGGGGAATTTTCCTCACAGACTGGGATTTTTTAAGTCCCTTTTGTGAGCTGACAAAATCCTTGACCATGAGCCAATCCACTTTTGAAAAACATGCATATAAATCTTGGAGTGAACTGAGCATGATGAGAACCCCAAAATTAAAAATTAAATAACTTTGGAATGGATTAATTTTTTTAACCAAACCAAAGCTGGATTGTTCTTTGACCAAAACTCTTTATACATTCCAAATTTCAGGCCAAAACACCAAACAGTGTGGTTGTAGCGTGATGAGCAAACAATGTGTTAAAAATGGCAACAAATTTGTTTATTAGCCCTTTGCTGTGCAAAAACCATAAGTCAGACCAAAACACAACTTGGCAAATCAAGAGATCTTCCATGCCAGACAGCACATTCCGATTTTCGTGCAAATCCGTTGAATGGTTGCAAAGTTATTTTCATGTAAAATTTTGAGTTTAACATTAAAGTGCCTACTCAACCCTAACTATACTGGTGCAACTGAACAGTAGCCATTATAGCTAGGGTGAAAGGTAACCTCTATGTTAAACCTGAATTTTTGAACGTTAATAACATTGGAACTGTTCAATGGATTTGCATACAATTTGGCATGTATAATGTCTAGGGGTAGTTCTCTTGACCTTCCAAATTCCATGGGAATCCATTATGTGGTTTCTGAGATATAGTGTTTTGAAAAAACAGAAAAATCTGTACTTTTTGACATTTCTTTGTCCACCTGGATCTCAGAAATGGCTTTAAGTTGCGGTCTGAAATTTTCAGGGTTGAAAGCCTTTGTCTCACAGATGTACCTTTTGAAGATTTGGTGAAAACTTTTTAATCTGTTCTAAAGTTATAAAACTTTAAAGTTTTCCATCATAGCCTATGGGAAAAAAATAAATGATCTGAAAGAGAAAGCAGGTAAACAGCTCTAAAAACAGTTTCTTTGCCACTTCATAGCAATAAAATGGTTAGGACTTTTGGTCTGAAATTTACAGGGTGGCAAGCCCTTGCCCCACAGATGTTCCCTTTGCTGGTTTGGTGAAGAAATGGACACTGGGTCCATAGTTACAGAACTCCAAAATTGTGGATTTTCCCATAGGATAACATTGTGGCAGTTATGGTGCATTTCAGTGGCCATATCTCGAAAACTGTTCGAGATATGAGTTTTTTGCTAAGTGCAGTTAGAGGAACTAAGCAAGCATAGAGGTGGCCAGGCCATGAATACAACTGTGAAGGAATTTTTTCCAAAATTCCTACAGTTCCTGAGGCATTGCAACTTTTGCAGCACAAGGGTTACTTGGAATGGCTCTAGGCATGTACTGTGTCTCTATAATTATGGGTACACCGAAATTTGGATGCCATTATGCAATAATGGGAGCACAGGGCCCTATATTATGCAGTAGTGGCCCTGTGCTCCCACATGGAGATATGATATCATCAAAATATCAGTACACTTATGTATAGATGGCTCTGGGCCCTGCACTCCCACATGAAAATCAAAGACATTTACAAAATGTATGCTTGATAGAAGTGCAGGGCCCTCTGGGGCCTGCACTCCCTCAATCACATATGAGCAACATTACACTTTCTCAAAAAGAAGGGAAATTCATTGCAATAAACTTCATTAATACATCAGTTAGAGTTGTAATTACAGTGACAAAAGTTTGGAAATTCGATGGTAGGGTTACCAACCCTACCCCCCATTCCCACCACAACTCTTCACTCATCAACAGGCATTGAGGTGTGCCTTGGGGTTACCAGGCCTAACTTTCACCCCATTGTCCTATTCTGTACCACTCAACTTCCTTACAAATTGAATGGTGTGAGAGGGCTGATAACCCCAAGGCATACCCCGACACCTGTTGGTGTGTGGATAGTAGGGGTGGGGGGTAGGGTTGGTAACCCTAACATCAAATTTACAAACTTTTATCACTATAATTACAACCCTAACTGATGTGGGCTGCGGATGTGTCCCTATACTTAGGGTTGAGTAGGAACTTTAATGTTAAACCTCAATTTTTGTACCTTAACTTTGCAACTGTTCAATGGATTTGCATGAAATTTGGAATGCCAGGTGTTGAATGGTAGATTTCTTGATTTACAAAGTTGTGTTTCAGTTGGACTTATGGTTTCTGCTCAACAAAGCACTGAAAAATGCATTTTTCCCCACTTTTGACACTTTTTTTGCCCATGGTGTTGCCAGCACACTGTGTGGTCTTTTGGTCTGCAATTTGGAAAGTAGAAAGAGTTTGGGTCAAAGAACAATTAAGCATTGGTTTGGTTAAAAAATATTAATCCATTCCAAAGTTATTTCATTTTTAATTTTTTGGCCTTGAGCATGCTCAGTTCTCTCTAAGATTTATATGTATGTTTTACGAAAGAGGATTGGGCTCATGGTCAAGGATTTTGTCAGCTCATGAATGAGGATTTAAAAAAAATCCTGGACCACCAGAAAAAATTCCTTGTCCACAAGCTGCCATCTTGTTTTGCTTTTCTCCCCAAACAAAATGTCATAGCTTATTCCACGGGTGACTTTTCTTTGTAATAAGGCATGGGTTTTGTTCAGGTTGTTGCTGTCAACAAATCCATGCCTTTGGTTTGCTTCATTTTGTTCAAAAAAATAGCCTTTTGAAAAATTTTTTTTAAATTAAAGTTTATTGAGTTTTAACAATAAAAAGAACAGAACCAGGCAAACAATTTACAAGTAGCTTGCAATACACAATACAATGAGTCTGTTCTCCCCCCCCTTCCCCCAGTTCTCCACCACCCAAACAACATTAATCCCCCCTACCCCCATTCAACACAGTTGTTCACTTGAGACCAAATAGGTCGAAGACGGGAGGTGTGGTGGAGTAATTATATTAGAAAGAATACAAAGAGTGTAAAGGTTCCCATATCTTCACATATTTCTCAGGCCTGTTATTAAGCCTCTCTATTGCTTTCTCTGTCCTGAGATTTGCAAGAAGTTCCTTGAGCCATTCAGAATAGGAAATGTCTTTGCAATCTTTCCAATGATGTAAAATTACTTTCTTAACAGACATGGAGATAAGGGTCATGTGCTATCTTCTAATAGGTACCAAAATCTCAGTATAAACACCCAATAAACATATTTGTGGTGTAAATGAATCATTCAGGCCCAACAAAGGGTCTAATTTTTGTTGAATGTTAATCCAGAGTGGGGTAACCTTAGGACAAGTCCAAAAGATGTGGTATAGAGAGCCTTCTTCTTTCAGACATCAAGTACACATGGCAGAAGGAAGAAGACCAAACTTAAATAGCTTTTGAGGGGAATAATATAAATTATGCAATATATAGAATTGGGTAATGCGTAACCTATCCTGGGTAATGTATTTATGACAATTTCGCTGTAGGGTAATCCAATCCAATACCTGAGTAGGAAAAAATGACGTCCAGTAAACTGACAGGGTGAAATACGTTGGGTAAGCCCAATTATACAGGAATTTATAACATTTGGATACCGATTGTGGTAACTCAACTGAGGACCCTAATTCACTTTGAAAAGATGATGGACCTTGTTGGGGAGGGGTGAGACCAAAAACTTTCAGAAATAAATGTTGTAATTGAAGGATTTTAAAGGTGTACTTTATGGGAATATTGTGAGTGCTTAAAATCTCAGCAGAAGAAAGCCAGAAATGTTCTGCTGAGACAAATAAGGAGAGACACGGATCAGTCAAAGGTGGCAACCAAGTGGTGGAAAGTAATTTATTGTCTATTTTAAAATTTGGATTTCCCCAGATGGGTTGCATTAGATCTTGAATATGATTATATTTAAGAAAATTACAGAGCTGTGAATGAACTTTAATGGCTGTCACAACTGGGGTTAATTTGAAACTTGCAAGGAGAGCCTTGGCTTTTATATGGAAAAGAGCCACTGGGGTTAAACCATAAGTTTGTATGAGAAAGAGTGTCAATTTTAAGGCATTGGGGAGAGAAAGATGAGGCCAGGACTTCTTCCTTGGGAGTCCTCCACTGAAGATATTTAACGATGTGGCTAGCCCAATAATAAAAGGTTAGACGAGGGAGGCGAAATCCTCCTTTTTCTTTGAGGGCAGCTAGCTTGAAATAGGCAAGTCTGGGTTGTTTGTTAGACCAAATGAATTTTGTAATAAGCCCATGGACCTGATTGAACCATGAAAGAGGTAACCAGACATTAAGTAAATGAAGGGGGATAAAAAAGCCTGGGAAATATGTTCATCTTAATCAAATTAACTCTTCCCCAGAGTGAAATAGGAAGTTTGGACCACCTATCTAGATCTGTTCCTATAATTCTAACCAGAGAGACTAGATCCAATTTCTGGAGGAGGGCCGGATTCCTGGATATGGTAATTCCCAGATATTTTAAAGAGTCTTGTTTCCAGGCTAGGCCCAGATCTGTAATGGATCTTTTAATAACCATGTGGTTGAGGGGAAATACAATAGTCTTATCTATATTTAATTTGTAATTAGATAATTGACTAAATTGTGCAATAAGTGACAACACAGGGGGAATAGATGTAACTGGATCATCTAATTGTAGAAGGAGGTCATCGGCATATGCCGAAACCTTGATGACTTGGGAGGAGACAGTTACCCCCAGTATTTTTTTGCAGTCCACTAATCTACGGATCAGGGGTTCCAGATATAAGTTGAAAAATAAAGGGGATAGTGGACATCCCTGTCTAGTTCCAGATTGTAAAGGGAAGAGTGTGGATACCACACCATTAACAGTGATACGTGCCGATGGAGCATGGTACAAAGCTCTAATCCAATTTTGAAACTCTAAAGAGAATTTGTAAGCATTAAGAGCCCGGAACAAAAAGTTCCAATCCACTCTATCGAAAGCTTTTTTAGCATCTAATGAAATCAGAACTACTGGGAGATGAGCATCCCAAGTCACTGATAGAACATGCAACAGTGTTCTGAGATGATCCACCGATGAGTGTCCCTTCATGAACCCAACTTGTTCAGGTCCAATAAGGTCAGACAAGATGGGGTTAATATGTTCAACAATTAGTTTGGTCAAAATTTTAATATTCTGATTCAATAGTGAAATTGGATGAATGCACCTGGGAAACAAAAACCCAGGGGAAGAGTACACAGTGGGGGGTGAGATTCTAACAACAACAAAAATGGAAAGGGACCTGGGGTAGTCATATCAGATGACCTAAAGGTGGGCAAGCAATGTGAGAGGGCAGCAAGGAGGGCTGGGGGGATACTGGGATGCATAGGGAGAAGCATCACCAGTAGAAAACAGGAAGTTATTATCCCTCTGTACAGACAGCTGGTCAGACCCCATCTGGAGTATCATGCGGCACCCTGGAGACCTAATCCCACAAAGACATAGACAGGATGGAAGCTGTCCAGAGGAGGGCAACTAAAATGGTGCAGGGTCTGCACTGGAAGGCGTATGAAGAGAGACTAAAGGAGCTTAATATGTATAGCCTCGAGGAAAGGAGGGAGGGGGTACATGATAGAAACTTTCAAGTACCTCAAGGGAATCAACAAAGTCCAAGAGGGTAGCATCTTTCAAAAAAAAAGGTGTGCAAGAACAAGGGGGCACAATTTGAAGATGGGGGGGCTCAGAGGTCATTTAAGGAAGTATTTTTTCACAGAGAGGGTTGTGGATGCATGGAATGGCCTTCCTGAGGAGGTTGTGGAGTCAAAAACAGTGGTGGAATTCAAGCATGCATGGGACAGTCATAAGGCCATTCTAGGGGGGGGGGTTGGAAGAAATAGGCTGCTGGTTAACTAGGATCTGCAGCTTATCCATTAGGTAGGGAAATGGGCAGACTGGGTGGGCCAAGCGGTCCTTATCTGCTGTCAAATTCTATGTATGTTTCTATGTAAGTTCCGGGTTCTTATCCGGTTTAAGCAAAAGAACAATTAAGGCTTCAAACAGAGTGGGATCAACAGAAGCACCAGATAATATATGCTGAAATAGGGGCAACAATAAAGGGATTAACTGTTTTTTGAATTTTTTATGGAAGTTTGCTGATAGGCCATCTGGGTCTGGTGTTTTGTCAGAGGGTAAGCTTTGGATAGTCCTAGCAACCTCAGTATAGGAAATGGAAATTATGAGTAACTGCTGTTGAGTATCTGAGAGAAGAGGTAGTCAAGATGTGGATAAGTAAGAGTCCAAGTCCTGATCAGAAGGATGATTCGGCCTAGAGCTATACAGTTTAGCATAGTAATCCCGAAATTCGGATACTATATCTACTGGAGATGTTTTCAATGTGCCATCATATTGTGACCTAATGGAGGGAATATATCTGGAAGATTTCTGTTGTTTTATTCAGAGTGCTAGTAGACATCCCACTTTCTCCCCCTGATCTTAATAAGATGCCTCTGTTTTCAGGATGGCGAATTCTGCTTTTTCTCTCAATATTTCTAGATAAGCATCCCTTAACTTAATTAGATTCTGTTTAGTGTCCTCTGAGGAATAAGGTGTCATATTAGACTCGATTGCATGAATCTGGGTGATCAAATTATGTTATTCCTGTTCCTTCTTCTTTTTCCTGAGGGAAGATAAGCTAATTAGTATTACTCTAATATAGTCCTTAAAAGCGCCCCATACAAAATCAGGTCGGGAGGTGGAACTGAGATGGTCTCAGTGAATTGTTTGATATCTTTATTAAGAGTGGTAATTACTGCAGGATCTTTCAACAACTGGTTATTGATTCTCCAGCATGTATTTCTTTTAGGGAGAGTTGAACAAGTCAGGTTACAACTTACAAGTGAAAGATCAGAAGGAGGGCCAGACTGAATCGATGCATCTAGAACCCCGGGCAAAAATGTTTGGGACAAGAATAGGTAATCAATACGTGATGAAGTTTTATGTACCGAGGAAGCAAAAGTATAACCCCTACTGTGGGGTTAAGCATCTGCCATACATCACATAGACCAAAATAGTCCACAAACTCATGAAATGCTCGTTGAGCTGGTGAGAGCCCTCTAGGAGGACTACTGGAATGATCGAGAGTGGGGTCAAAGACAGTGTTCATATCACCACCAATAATTATTGGTAACGATAAGAAGGGAGATAAAACAGTAACCAGTTGTGTGAAGAACTCTGGGGAATCCATATTAGGCCCATAGACACTTCTCAACAGTATTTCAATAGAATATAGAAAACAGAGAATAAAAACGAATCTGCCCTGTGGGTCACTAATTAATTGAATAAGGGAAAAGGGGATTTTCCTTGAAATCAATATTAGAACTCCGCAACTTTGAGTTGTACCCCCTGCAGAATAAACATGACCTATTTGTTGTCTCCTAATGCGGATTGTTTCCGAGTCTAATAGATGCGACTCTTGTATAAATACCACATCTATGGATAACAAAGCTAAGTGTTGCAACACTTTGTATTGTTTCAATTGTTGCCTAAGACCTTTCACGTTCCAGGTAGCAAAATTAATAGTGTTGGCCATACCTAGGGATGTAAGTTTGTCATGGATGAGGTTTTAATGACTCATTGTTTGTTCATGAAATCATTAGTAAACAGTAGTAAATGTTGTGGCACTGTCATCATTGCTACATTCTGATGACACTAGTGAAAATCATGGAAGTCTTGAATAAAGATCAAACATCATGGAATCAATGATGTGTTTGACTGCCATGACAAACTTACATCCCTAGCCATACCCATTACAGGAAAAGGTATATGGGAAATTCCAAGTGAACCATAATTCTCTCAATAACATTATCCACCACGTGCCTATGTTGAAATCACTCCCCCATACCATATCTAAATAAAATTTCCCCTTCCGTACCTCTCCCCAAATCCCATCAATGGACAGAAACATAACTTTATTAAGCAACATCAACCCAGCCCAACCCTTCCCCAATACTATTATGGACTTCGTTCCACAGTTCACCTCCTTCATAGCTCCCTTCCTCCAGCCACCTCTAATTATCCCCAGATACCTTTCTATTAATAGTAATATGAATAATAAGACAGGTTTAAAACAGTAAATGAGACAAATGTCCCAGATGGATCAAATAAGTTGTATAACCTATTGCAGTCACCAAATGAAGCCATAAACATAGCCATTATAATAAATCTACTTTGTAACATGGCATTATTCTGTGCACCAAATGGCGAGCAGCAATAGGTGCAAGAGGGTCATGGGACGGCAGCCGGAGAGGGCATTAACCCAGCTTATATGCCGTGCCCACTTTGGCAGTACCTCGACCAGCCAGACCCATAGCCTAGCAGCACTGGGTCCTGTGTGGGAGCGAGGGCAGAAGCGAGAGGAGCAGCGGGCCGGGAGCCCCACTAGCAGTTTGAGGTCAGAAAGAGAGACGGGGGGACGAGAACTCGCGGTGCACACCCGCATGAGTCTCTAGCTGGGAAGCGTGACAGGCGATGCAAGAGAGCGCGGTGTGCTTTTCATTGTTAGGAGGGGCTGCGATGGATGAGTGGGTGGACGAGCAGTGGTGGGCAGCAGGAGCGGTGGGCACCGCGGTGTACTGGACACTGAATGAGGAGCGTTGAAGTGTTGGAGTGGGGAGTGCGGCGAGGGGCCGAGGAGAGAGGGGCAGGACCACTATCCTGGAGGGAGCAGGAAGTGACAGTGCCCGACATGCACAGCGCGACTCCAGCCGTGTTCAGAGCGTCAGAGCCGTGCACCACAGACCTCCCACACAGAGTATGAGCAGAACACCCACACCAAACTCAGCAGAAAAGGCACACGAATGTTGGGTGCCCGCCCCTGCGCCAATGTACGGACACTCGCTGATCAGCACATCAGTATGTATACAATGTTGTAGACTGTTGTGTGAAAGTGCAGTAAAAGTTTATAAAGTTCTCACCGCTTCCGCCTCTTATTGTTGATCTCGGACAGTGGGCCCCCTCCACATCCCTCCCCCGACGCGCGGCCCATGTTACAAGCACATTAAGCCACTCCGTCGATGGCATCTAATGCGATTGATGCATGGGGGGCCGGGGGTGGCCCGAGGCCCTTGGGCCCCCACCTCCCCCATCATGCATCAATCCAGCATTAGATGCCACCTTCGTCGTGGCTTAATGCTTACTTGCCCCCTGCATGATCTTCTGCAATGTAAACAAGTAAATATTCTAATGCCCTCTTGTGGAAATTGTAGCGAACTAAGAAGTATTTCAAATCAGAGTAACACAGTAAATAAAGCAAATGTCTCATGCAAAACCAATGGGCTATATATATATTATTGCAGAGGTTAATTGAGCCATTACTAGATTCTATATTCTCAACCTATCAGTGTTTCCTGCATAACCCTATGCAATATAAACAAGATGAGCTATATACTCATGCACCCCAGAAATTGTTCAAAATAGACAACACCAGACTTTTAGGTGAAACGATAAAAACAAAATATTAATTTCTACAAGTAAGTCCCTTTAAGGTGATGCTCTGATGCCCTCTTGTGGGTATTATAACAAACTGCAGTATTTTAATACCCTCAGAAAATTACTTACATTACCCCAGCACTAGCAAAATGAGCCAAGGAAAATGAAATGAATCAAGTAAACAGACAGGAACTTAGAGCACACACTGTCCAGTAGTTCTCTGGGGTAGTTGTAACAGAAAAATGTTCTTTTAGGGTAAGCCGCATACTGAAGCATATGCTTCGAACCAGGAAGTCAGGGATTCAATCTTTCGAGTGTTGGTCCAACTTCATGCTACGTGCACCCTGGAGTCTATTTCTTTTCAAGTAGATGCTTTACACCTCAGAGCTTCTTTGATGGAGCAAACAAACCTCTGTGGGGCAAAGTCAAGAATCCCGAAATAAATCAGGTAGAGCTGCCTTGAGGCTGACATGGGCAATTTCAGGATCCTCATAACTGTGCCAAGTGCCAGCAATAAGAACTTGTAATCTTGCAGGATAACCCATGTGGAAACAAATTCCCACAGCAATCAGCTTGATAACAAGAGGATGAAAAGCTATGTGACGTTGTCTAATGGAAGCCGGCAGATCTTGAGCAATTTGAACTTTTTTGCCTTCCCAACGAACTTCTTGTATCTCTCTAACTTTAGAGAGAAAATGCTGGCTTTCAAGGTAATTGAGAAATCTAAAAATAATAGTTCTTGGAGGGGATCCAGATGGAGGAGTCAGCCTGAGAGCCCTATGTGCCCTCTCCAGCACATATTTGGACCCAAAAGGTGAGGGGCCAGCCACTTTCTCAATAAACCTTTGCACGAATAGGATGGTATCCTGCCCCTCCTCCAATTCAGGCAACCCAATGAGCACTGCACTATTCCTGCGGCTCCGACCCTCAAGGTCTTCTGTTTTAAGCTCCATTTTTGCGAGCTTTTGTCTGGTTACCAGTAACTCCTCATCTACTTTGTCCATTTGTTTTTCAATGGTTATGACCCAGGCTTCGGAGTCGGAGGTTTGTTGAGATAAATCCTCCATGGCTAAAGAAATGGACTTAATTTCAGTTGTAGGGGACCACAGCTCCTCTCTGAAGGGTCTAAATTCTGCAAGGAAGTCTGCAAGGGTAAGTGGCTCCATCTCAGGTAGACTAGCGGGGATCCCCGCGGTTTCTGCAGCACTTGAGGCTCTAGGCTTCTTAGAGCCTTTCTCAGGTGTCGTCGGTGGTGTGTGCTTCGGTAAAGCTCTCCCTATCTCGACTTCCATTAAGAGAACCCTGCTGATAAATATTTGGCAATTCCTTCAGACATCCACTGAGTAAGTTGAGAAATTATTACCTGTATTTTAGTTCAGGTTATTGACCGAAAAGATGAGCGGGTGGCTGGAGCGAGTAGATGGAGCTAGCGCCTGGCTGCCTGCATCATATGGTCTCCCACCTTTTGAAATTTAAAAATTCCTTGACCATGACTCACTAACGATCCTGTTTCATGAGCTGACAAAATCCTAGTGCATGAGCTGATCCTGTTTCCAAATCATTGTCTGTCAATTTGTGACCAGATGGCCCTTCTTGTGGACCAGGATTAAGCTGACGGTCAAGGATTTTGCTACCTCGTGAAAGAGGATCTGATCGTGGACTAGGATTTTGTCAGCTCGCGAAAGGGGATTGAATTTTTGAATCCTCTTTCGCAAGGTAACAAAATCCCAGTCTGTGAGCTGTCAAAATCCTAGTCTGCAAGCCAATCCTTTTTTGTGAGCTAGCAAAATCCTTGACTGTCACTTTGTGACCAGATGGCCTATCTCGCGGACAAGGATTGACTCACGGTCAAGGATTTTGCTACCTCATGAAAGAGGATCAGGTAACAGACTAGGATTTTGTCAGCTCATGAAAGGGGGTTGGTTTTTTGAATCCTTTTTTGTAAATTGGCAAAATTGCAGTCTGCGAGCTGTCAAAATCCTAGTCCACCACCTGATCCTCTTCACGAGGTAGCAAAATCCTTGACCGTGAGTTAGGGACCAGATGTCCAAAATCTGACAGTTGAGGATTTTTTCGTGGATGCTGATTTTGACAGCTCACGAATGGGGATTGATCTGACGGTCGGGGATTTTGCTATCTCACGAACTAGGAATTTTTTAACTTTAAATAATTTTCGAAGCTCACTGTAAATTAACGGTTTGGTCTTTTGACTTGAAATTTCCAGGGTATTAAGGGGATGCCCTAAAGATGTAAATTATGCTATTTAGGGGGTTAGAACGTTAAGTGGTTCCATAGATATGCCATCACAAAGTTGAGATTTTTCCCATAGGATAACATTATGGTGGCGATTATGCCGTTCGGTGCCTGTATCTTGAAAATGGTTTGAGATACGGATTTTTTGTCTCAAAAATTCTTAGTCCCCCTGTAGGGGGGCTGAATGCAGAAGTAGGCTGGAAAGCCATGAACACCATAAATTTAAAATAAATTTAGAATTTTCTTTCCACCTTGTATGGTTACTGAGATATTTGGAAAATAGTATTCCAAATGCTCATTTTCAGGTCTGTGGGCCAGTACCACACCTTCAAAGTTAGTAACCACAGCACTTTTCAGTGCCTGTATCTCATAAACGATGTGAGATATGGATTCAGTTGATTTATGTCATTTGCAGTACTCACTGTCATGATTACAACACTTGAATTTTTTTTTGTAGCTGCTACTGTTCCGGAGATATCGGCAAATTTGTGCTGCAAGGGTTCCTTGCCCTATAGAGCTGCTGTATAGCTCTGTAGCCATGTGTAAAAGGGAGCGCACAGCCTGGAGGGCCCACTCTCTCACAGATGCATATCCTTATGCAGAAATGGACAGTGGGCCCCGCTCTCCCACCAACACATGCCATTTACTAGTTATATTACACTTTTTCAAAAAGTAAGGAAATGCATTGCAAAAACTTAATTTAATGCATCAGTTAGGGTTAAGGTGACAAAAATGGGGAAATGAGATGTTAGGGTTGAGTCCCTAACCCCCTACCCCCATCCTCCACAGACCGACAGATGCCGGGGTGTGCCATGGGGTCGTGAGGCCTAACTCTCACCCCATTCTCCTTTACTGTAGCATGTCAACCTCTTTACACATGGAATGGGGTGAGAGTTTGGCAATTTTCTTAATTTTTTAGAAAGAATAGAAAAGTAGAAAGTTGCGCAAGTTGATGGGAGCCAGGGGCCCTTTGGGCCCCACGCTGCCATCTCCTTGAAACAAAACAAAGTTTCATTCATCAGAGTGGCATAATTCCATACCTGTTTACATGTCAGACACCTACTGTAACCACTGAAAATAACCTCCATGGCACTAAGGCTAGGTACCCTATAAATGTGAAGCCACTACCACAATGCAAAACACTATATGCAAAACGTAAAGTGCATCAAGCAATATCTCCACAGCAAATTAATTTTCCAACACCTAAATACCATAATTCACATGTATAGGACATCCCCACAACACCCTCCAAATTTCAATTTAAAAGACCAAACCGTGTCCGAGATATAACATCTTAAAATTTGAGATTTTCATTTGTTGGAGTGGCAGAATTCCGAACCTGTTTACATTTTACACACCTAATGACTGAAAAGTATGTCCATGGCAGTAAGGCTAGCTACCCTATAAATTTCAAGCCACTACCACAATGCAAAACACTGTCTGCAAAATGTAAACTGCACCATGTAATGTCTCCACAACAAATGTATTTTCCGACACCTGAACACCATAATTCACATCTAGAGGACATCCTGTCAACATTCTCCAAATTTCAAGTTAAAAGACCAAACCATTTCCGAGATATTTAATTTTAAAAGTTGTTAAAATTGGGCTATCTGGTCCCTTCAAATCTGACCATCTAGTCCCTCCCTCACGATCAAAGAATCTTTGATTGTGAGCCTGCAAATTATTTGATCGTGAGGAGGGACCAGATGGCCAAAACCCCATTCTTTGTTCGCAAAATAACCATATAAATTTTCCCATAAACTTATAATGGGAACTTAAGACTTTAATAACTTTTGAATGGATTAATATTTTTTCACCAAACAAAAAGCGACATGTTCCTTGACCCAAGTTCTTTCAACATGCCAAGTTGCAGAGTGGTACACTACACAACGGCCATGCAGCGCCATGGTACAAAATCCAAAAAACTGCCAACATAACTGGTGAAAAGTGCATTTTCAGCATTTTGGTGCGCAAAAACTGTAAGCCCGACCAAAACTAAATTTGGCAGATCAAGAGATCTACCATGGCCCACTGTGCATACCAAATTTCATGTACATCTGTTGAACAGGTCCAAAGTTATTAAAGTACAAATTGCAGTGTCAGTGGCTCAGTAGGTAGCACACTCACCTCTGAGGCTGGGAGATCATAGGGCTGTGGGTTCAGTTCCCACATCTGGCACTTGGGTTAATATCCCAGTACTGATGCTGTAGTGCAGCATGAGAGGGGTGCTGCACTTCTGAGGCGCTGTCTTTCGGATGAGACGTTAAACCGAGGTCCCATCTGCCTGGATTGGTGGTAGTTCAGGTGGATGTTAAAGATCCCATGGCACTTATCGAAAAGAGTAGGGGAATTTTCCCGGTGTCCTGGCCAAATTTCCCTCATTCACTGAAAATACCACCAACAGCTTAATCTGGTTCAAGGTCAGTTGGCATTCATCTGTATCCCCCTCCCCAGGGTCATGCCTGAAAATAGGCAGGATTTGTCTAGTGCACTTACCCGGTCAACAAAAACTAACTAACTAACTAACTAACAAAATTTCGAGTTTAACATAGACATGACTTCATAATCCTAAATATAGGGGGGCTACCATGCCCCTATAATATGTATATATATATTCATTGCAAAAAACTTCATTAATGCATCAGTTAGGGTTGCTTACACAGTGACAAAAGTGAGGAAATTTGACGTTAGGATTTTAAACCCTAACTCCGAATCCCTCCCCACACACATACATAAGACACATACAAGCATGGGATGGTACAACACCACACAACCAATCAGAAACAGACACCATAATGTAACGGAAAAAACATACAACTCTGTAAACATATCACATGAGGCATCCATCATCATCTTTCCGCAACTGTATCACCTCTGCTGCCATCCCAGTGTCTTGGGGGGTACATCCACATGCTGTGCAACCATGTAAGATGGCCAGTGCATGAACTGTATATCTCCATGCAGATAGTACAGCAGTACCCATAAGTCATGGTAGGACCACATGGTGAGTTGGGCCCTGTTCTTCCATCCTTCCATTGAGATAGAACAACACTCTACATATGTCATAGAGGGACCGCAGGGTGCTATGTACCCTGCCCTACCATCCCTGCATTGGCATAGTACAACACTATCTATGTGTCACTGTGTCCATACGTCACAGTGCCATCTGATGGTTGTTCAGATACTGCACTCCCATCCCTCCATCAAGATATAAGTACAATACAATCTATATATTTGGACATTAAATTCACAGCTACCACTGGCTACTTGATGAGCTCTGAAGTCTTTAGAAAACCAGCATCAGGTGACACACTGCTTCAAACACAAAGTGCGCACACCCTGATTTGACAAGGGTGATACCTTTTGGACAATTCATGTGACTTAGCAGGAACTGTTCATCCCTAGATGCATACAGCCATCATGTCCTGGATCTATGTGGCCATTTCATGGACTGAGGTCATTCTCCACAAACAGTGGATGAGGCCATGTATAGAGCCAAAAACTTGGGTGATAGTACTTTACTGGTAGCTAATATTTTACTTGGTATAGCATAGCAAGAAATAACACAATTTTCAGCAATGGCTACACAAAATTGTTTATGCATAGCAATTACGTGCTACATATCTGAGTTCACTCAGAAGTAGTTGCACAGCTGCTTTACACAAGGTTGCATTCAAACACCAGACATATTTTACTACTGCTACTCAAGTTAAGTTTTGTAATGCTGCAATTGCTACATAAACATTTTTTTTAATAAATGTTTCCCTGCTTGCTGGAGCCACATCTGAGGCAAGCACCACCTTTGTCATTGAGTTCAACAATCTAACCCCAGAAATAACTGGCATTACAATGACATTTTGGCACATCCTGGGTGGTGACCCTGCTCTTTGCACACTAGCATAAAACAGACTATGTATATCTTACTGACATGACAAAAATATTGATGACTGCCACTAATAGTGCTTTTAACTCTACATACCCCAACAAGATGGCCTCATATGATTGCCACAGCGCTCTTTTGGCTGTTACAGATAAGGCAACTGCAATATTTGCAAATATTGCCCTTCAGGTCAGACTTTCACATTACCAATCAACAGTAGATCTATAAATATCAGACAGCTCATTTCATGTGCCACATCTTGCATTCTTTGCTCTAGAACTTGTAGTTGACCAAAAATGAATATCGGTAGTATCAGTGTTAGAATTATGGAGGGGGGGGGCTTGCTAGGTCTTGGCTCTCCCCAGCTCTGAAGTAAGCCCCAGTAGCTCACACATCACTGCCATTGACTTATAATGGGAAGGAGGGGTTCAATGTAAAGATAGCACCTTTAAAGGCCCCCCTAGCTCCCAAAAGTCAAAAAGTGTAATTCCAACAACGGGTAGGACCATTCACCCCTTGAAACATAGGATCCAGAAGCATGTCCAACCCATTATACAGGCACAACTGGACACCCTATTAGGTTCCCACTTTGCAGAGGGATCCTGCACTCAGGTAAAACACTAGGGCTAAAAAACTGGCCATACAAAGAAACACCACTAAACTACTGGAAGACAGAGGGCAAAACGCAGCAAAGGCAAACCCAGAAACAATAGTTATTTAGTTTTGTGCCATTAGGTACTGTAGTTGTCAGTGGCAGATGTTGGGGAAATTGCGTCGTTCAAGTCCTATGGTATTACTGTGTGCAGTGAACATAAAGTTTCCTTCACCATCCCACATGTCACTTTATATACAGTCCATCATAAGAGGGAGTGTTTCCTGGGTATGGCAGTAGCCCTTGGGTAATACTAAAAATGATAGATGAAGATGACAAAAGAGTACAATGTTCAAACAATGCAAAACTCAGGTTTTCTCATCAACCTTTATTTAGGTACAGTCAAATATGAATTATTTGGTGCTATGAATAGCATTTCTTGAATTAGCAACATTACAAACAGCTACAGATTCACGCAAGTTCCCCGTCCACTTTAATAGTGTGCATATGTAGAAACAGCTCCATCTCCACAGTCTACAACATACAAACATATCTTAGTGTTCAGAACCAGAGTAAAGATGTAATATGCTGTATACCAATGAACCATTATACCATTAAACCTGATATGTACAGTAGCACTTGAGTGGTGTGACTAGCAACAAATACAGAGGTTTTATTTCACTGAAGGCACATAACTTTAACAGCTAGGTGGCAGTATTTCATTCAAAATAACTAGGTAAAAAAAAAGAAGCAATCCTTGCTCAAAAGTTTGCATTTGATGTCTACAGTGTTTAGAAGGTGATACATTTTGTCATGTTACCTAGTATGGAAAAACAGATTACAGGAAAATATGTTAGAAAGGAATTGTTAGACTATGGCAGCTCAGCAGGGATGCTATACGGAGTCATGAATTTGCATTGGGGCAATGCCTCCAAATAAAGAGATTACTAGGTCAGCAGTACTGTATAACTAAATACTCCTGGCTTCATAAAAGGAACTTAGGAAGGTGTAATTATCTCCAGCAGTCAGAGGAATATTGTATCTGTTAATAATTACTGGTGACCCCCTTTATCAACTTGTTTTCAGGGACTCCAAAACGCCGTAATAACTCAAAATCGAGTTATTGAGGCATTTCTTATAATGTCCTCTCAGTAGCACTGTCACTTATCTGTAGCGTGTAATGTTATTTTCCCTTATTCCCTCTGTGGGCAGGCCGAACGTATTGAAAAACATGGTGGCAAAATTTCCCTTCGTGATCAACAGCCTACTTCGTGTCAAGTACTGTAATCCTTCCCCGCTGCAATAAGTTATTTTTATCAGGCTAATCCTGCCTATAGGGGTAAACAATTTGACAAAAAAAAATTATCTGGTTGATCCTGAAGTGGTTGCACTTTGATCGAGGCTTCTGCTGACCCAGCGAGCTCACAGATGGCTGTTGTGCTTCGGTCGAAGCTTGTGATTGACCCGCTTCACTCACAAATCTGACTGCTTTCTTGCAGTCTGCAGTATCATTTCAGTAACAAAAATATACAAAAAAAAGAGAGTTTTGTGTGCGTGTCTGTCTGTGAGAGACAGTGTCTGCTGTGACACATTGTGTGTGTGTGTGTGTGTGTGTATGTGTGTGTGTGTGTGTGTCTGTAGGTAGGGGACAAACTGAGACACTCACAAACCCTGCACCAGTTAGTATAAAAAATACAAAATAAGCAACTGTGTGTTCATGGATTTTTTTTTACATACCCTCAGTGTGTGATGACCTCAAACCTCTCGAGCTTCGCTCTCGAGGTTTATGGGTCATCACACACCTCGGGTATGCAAAAAGAATCCATAACACACAGTTGCTTATCTATTATTTCTATTTCACATTAAATTACAGTGGATAAAGGTAATTTCGACATAGAAAATGTCAGTTTTTTCACCCTTGAGTAAAAGAGGGCTGTGTTCTTTACACAGAAATCAGGACATCTTACCGCTGACAAAACAAGGATTTTGTTTTTACAAACACAAACGTACAAAAAACACCAGCAGATACAGGCCTTAATGTCTATCGAGTCAGCTTGAGTGGCAGCTATCTAATTTTACTCAGTAGCTGCCCCCTCCCTTTTCCAGTAGTAACCCTCCCCCTGATCCTGTCCCACTGACTTCAATGGTACCACTTCTTCTGGAAGTGTGTTCCACCTTGCCACCACCCTTTCTGTGAAGTAGTGTCTTCTCATCTCTCTCTGAAACCTGCCACCCTTCAGTTTCAAACAGTGTCCCTCCCATCTTTTAATCTGAACATCCCTTCTGTTCTGACCCTATTTATGCCCTTCATGTACTTAAAGGTTTCGATCATATCCCCTCTATCCCTCCTTTCCTCCAGCGAGTACATATTTAGCTCCCTTAATCTTTCCTCGTAGGCTTTTTCCTCCATACCTGTGATCATCCTGGTTGTTCTACATTGAACTCCCTCCAGCAGCTTGACATCTTTCTGCAACTAGGGCCACCAGAACTGCATGCAGTACTCCAGGTTTGGTCTGACCAATGACCTGTACAGTGGTAAGATAACCTCACTCCTGTTTGAGGTAATGCCCCTAGCAATACACCCCAGCATCTTGTTAGCCTTCGCTGCTGCTTTCCTGCACTGTGCTGAATGGCTCATTTGGCCTGTGATTAGTACCCCCCAGATCCTTTTCCTCCTCTGTATTGGCCAGCTGTACTCCCCCCAATCTGTAGCAAAATTTGTGGTTCCTGGCACCCAATTGCATAACCTTGCACTTTTTTTGCATTGAAACCCAGCTGCCATGTGTTCGACCAGCGTTCGAGTTTGCCCAGGTCCTCTTGCAGTCCTAGCCAGCCCTCTGTGTTGTCCACCACTGTACCTATCTCCATGTCATCCACAAACAGGCTGATCTTATTGCTTACCCCATCTGGAAGAGATAGTTTGGTGCTCTTTAGAATTTGGTGAGCTTCCGAACTCCCTAAAGAAGGTGGTGGTTACACCGCTCCTTAAAAAGTCTTCTCTGGACCCAAACTGCCCTGCCAACTACAGGCTAATCTCCAACCTTCTCTTTATTGGGAAGTTGATAGAGCAAATAGTTGCTCTTCAGTTGGATAACCATTTAACCATCCATGACATCTATGATTACCTCCAGTCCATTTTTTGGAAGAGGCATAGTACAGAGACCACTCTGGTTCGGGTGCTCTATGATCTCCTGATTGCTAGAGATTGGAAGTGCTGTTCAATCTTGGTTCTTCTCGCTCTCTCTCTTCAGCCTTTGACATCGTGGACAATGGGAGGTTGCTTGAGTGCCAGAGAGACATCTGTGGCCTGTCAAGGACGGTCCTCAGTTGGTTTAGATCTTTTCTTACTGATAGGTCTCAGAGAGTGGTGTCGGGGATGTATTCCTCGGCTTCATTCTCACTGCCATGTGGGGTTCATCAGGGTTCTGTGCTATCCCCTATGTTTTTCATGGTGTATTTGCTGCCTTTGGGAAACATTGTAAGACGGTATGGGCTGTGGTTTCACTGTTATGCAGATGACAGCCAGCTTTACCTGTCTTTTGTCCCCAACCAGGATAGTGCTGTCTCTGTTTTTAATAGCTGCCTCGTAGAGCTCCAGAATTGGATGCAGGTCAGTTAGTTAAGGTTGAATCCTGAAAAGATTGAGATGTTGGTGGTGGATCTGGGTTGCAGGATAGAGGACGGGAGCATGGCCTGTCTCTGGGCTTTGGTTCGGGGGTAGCCAGCTCATGCCCTCTGTTCAGGTGCGGAATCTGGACATGATATTTGATGAAAAGCTGACACTTCATATGCAGGTGTCGGCTGTGGTCAAGTCCTCTTTCTACCACCTGAGGTACACTGCCTGGATTAAGCACCTTGTTCCATCTTGTGACCTTCAAACACTGATCCACGCCTTCGTAATCTCTCACCTTGATTACTGCAACTTCCTATACCTAGGGCTTCCGGGGTTGATATCACCCCCATATTCAAAGGGCGTCTATCCACTGAGATAAATAACTACAGGCCAATAGCTTTACTGTCCGTCTTGGCTAAATGCTTGGAGAGACATATACATACACAAATGATGGAGTATTTAGAGAAATACAATTTAATTACATCATGTCAATCGGGTTTCTGAAAAGTTCACTCTACTACATCAGCTTTGCTGGAGTTTAATGACCTTGTGAATAGATCATTGCATGAGGGCCTGGAAACTGCAGTGGTGTTTGTGGATTTATTGAAGGCCTTCAACCTGGTGAACCACCCCCTTTTGTTACAAACAGCTGAAAAAATGGAGCTCACAGAAGACCCAAGGGACTGGTTGAAATCTTACTTGGAGGATCGTATACAGTATGTTTCAATAAATGGGGAAAGTTCCAAAAAGCAGGCAATAACCAGGGGAGTGCCACAAGGGTCCATTTTAGGACCCCTGTTATTTTTGATCTTTAACAACAGTCTCCCACAAGTCATACAGCACTCAAACGTATGGCTGTACACAGACAATACTGCTTTAATAGTTACAGATCATAGCAGTAGTGAACTAGAAACTAATATACAGTTGGATTTCGACAATATGGGGGGTGGCTCACTAGGTCGGGCCTAGTGCTGAATACCAAAAAAACAAAATTATTATATTTTGAGTCAAATTCAAAAGGAAACAAACAGTTAATAAAAGTGAATAACAGTGTTTTTTTAGAACAAGTGATGGAATATACCTATTTGGGAATTATTTTTGATAAGAACATGACTTTTGTGAAACACATAGAGGTGCTAATTGAAAGGGTAAATAAAAGGGTGGGATCCCTTAGAAGAACAACAAAGTGTCTAACAGAAAATAGTAGAAAAAGGGTTGCAGAACAATTAATTATTCCGGTACTGACCTATGGGGATCTTCTGTATCGTACTGCAAATAAGACATCATTAAATGACTTAGATAGAGTGTATTACAGGATCGCAAGGTATGTCTTGCAGTGTAGCCCAAGAACACAGCACTACAGTTTGTTGACCTCCCTGAAATAGTTATCACTTGAAACAAGATGTGCCACGAAATGGCAAACATTAATTTATAAATATCACATGGATAGCCTGAGCACAACATAAATAAAAACTTATTTGGAGGGTGTAAGACAAAAGAGATCAAGTTATAAAAATTAAATCTCTATTGTTGCTTTTAAAAACAAATACGGGGAAAAGACATTACATTACCAGGCAGCAAAATATTGGAATACTTTATCGAACCTAACGCGTACATTTCCAATGTATAGCCAGTTCCAGTAGGAATTAACTACACCAAGCTCTGTCATATATAAATGTTTTGGATGAAAAGTAAGAATGGATTACAGGAAGTATGGAGAATGTTACTGAACTTTGATGAGTGATTCATATATATTTATTGTGAATGTTTGTACCCATTTTGTACTTTGTACCTGATGTTTTAATGTTTAGGTAACTTGTAGAAAACAGAACAATCTTGTAAACTAGGTCAACCAGCCTAAAGATTTGTTTTTCTGTATAAAAATACAGTTTTTACTACTGCTACTACCACTTGCAGCTGGTGCAGAAAGCTGTGGCAAAGTTATTGGCAGAGTTTTCCCGGGCTAGTCATATCGCCCCTGTGCTGCGCGAACTGCACTGGCTGCCTGTTCAGTGGCGGATCACCTTCAAGGTTGATTTACTGACCTATAATGCCCTACACAGACTGGGTCCTGGCTACCTGCAAGAGCTCCTGGTTCCTTACTGCCTCCTTGGACCTCTCCGCTTAACCGATGAGGGATTGCTAGAGGTTCCCAGGGTTCGATTGAAAACTTCTGGTGCTAGAGCATTTATGTATGTAGCCCGACCCTGTGGAATTCTCTACCTCGTCGGATTAGAGTGCCTGACCTTGGAGAGCTTTAACACAGCTTTAAAAACCCATTCATTTAGTCATGCTTTTGGGGACTATTTTTGAATACTGTGATATTTTACCTTATTGACGTATTTTTTTTTATATTTTATTGTTTTATTTATGTTTTTATCTTTTTGTACAGTGCTTTGATAGGTGCTGAATTGCGCTATATAAATAAATCTTATTATGATTATTATTATTATCTGCTATGTCAGCAATAAGTATTCCAAACAGGACTAGACCCAGCACTAAGCCCTGCGATATCCCACTTGTCACTGCCCTTGGGGATGACAGTTCTCCCCTAACAACAACCCTCTGCTGCCTGTCACCCAACCAGATTTTGACCCACTCCACTATCCTCTTTGCTACCCATGGGCTCTCCAGCTTGCTTATTAACCTCCACTGAATCAAAGGCCTTGCTGAAATCCAAGTACAGGACAGCCACAGCCTGGCCCCTCTCAATTGCCCTTGTTACCCAGTCATAGAAGTCAACCATGTTTGTCTGGCAGGATCTACCAGAGACAGACTCATGCTGCCTGTTGTCCTGGAGACCATTTACCTCAAGAAACACTACCAGCCTCTCTTTGATGATGGACTCCATTAGCTTCCCCACGATGGAGGCGAGGCTGACTGATCTAAAGGTACCTGGCTCATCTTTGGGCACACTTTCATGGATGGGCACCACACGTGCCATCCTCCAGGCCTGAGGATGCACCCGGTCCTCAGGGAGGTACTGAATAGGCCTGACAGAGGTCCTGCTCAGACCTCTGCCATCTCCCTCAGCACTCTTGGGTATATGCCGTCTGGACCTGGTGCCTTGTCCACCCTCAGGGCTCTCAGACCTTCCAGCACTCTGCTGTCTTGGATTACCCCCTTTGTCAGTTCTGCCCCCCTGCACCCCTGCTCTCTTCCCCTGTGGGATTTGCCCCAGTTTCTCTCTAGTAAACACAGAACAGAAGTACTCATTGAGTACTTCCACCTGCTCCTCTCCCTTCTCTACCCACCCACCATCCTCCTTTAACCTACAAATCTGATCCTTACAGCCTGTTCTCTCCCTTATGTATCTGAATAAATCTTTCTCCCCTTCTACTATTCCCTTTGCCAGCCTTAGCTCTTTTGCTGCCTTGGCTGCCCTGACTGATCTGCTCACCTTCTTTGATTTCTTCACATACTCCTCCCTGTCCTCCTCCCGTTTGGCTGTCATGTATTTTTTGAAGGTGACCCTTTTTCCTTGATCTTTGTTAATACCTCACTGTTTAACCAGCTTGGCCTCCTGGACCTGGTCATCTTTCACTGGAGCTTTGAGAAAGCATTAGTGGCCTCAGCTAGCCCAAGCTTGATAATCCCCCATTTCTAGTTAGCATCCTTATGTGGTTGGATTCTGGTCATGTGTCCCTCCAATATGACCCTCATCCTTCTGAAGTCTGCCTGCCTGAAGGTAATCACCTAGTACTGGTACTGTATGTCTCCTTACTAATTCTAAATGAAAACCACACTGTGTGGTGATCTTTCCCTGCCAGGGGATCCTCCATCCTCACCTCCTGCACACCCTCGCCATTTGTCAGCACTAGGTCCATTATGTTTCTTCCTCTGATTGGCTCCCTCATTAACTGTACCAGGACACTGTCCTGTAGAGCATCCAGTATGATCTGTTCCTTGGCGATTGTTGTAGCTGGGGTACTCCACTCCACCCTTGGTATGCTTCTAGACATTGTAGCTGCTTACCAAACCTGCACAAATGATCCAGTTAGTGGGCCTCATGCCACTGATCATGTAGAAAACTTTAGGCCTGCACCTAATTCTAAAGCTAGACCATGCACTTTGCATGTTACTGCAGATGTTACCGATGAAGCAGGCACCATCTCTGGCCTTTTTGTTTCAGGCATGTCTATCTGGAATAGAGTAGATATAGCTTCTATTAAAACAGAAACACTTAATTTTCAACAAGCTGTTAAAAATGATATCCTACCCGCACTGTTACATGGTCTAAATGGTTTAAGTAAAGAAGAACATTTTACTGTATATAACATACAGGAAATTTCCAAAGGGTTCAATGATACTAAGAATAAGATTAATGAACTGATTTTTCAAAATAACAAGGAGGCAGACAAGCAATATATTGCTCGTGAACCTTTATGTTCCACCTATGGGTCACATGTTCTGGCCACTGCTAACACTCTCTTCAGGGATTTGGAAACAGGACCCATTCCTTATATTATTCATGATAGAATAATGTCTAAATGGTATTGTCCTTATTGCAAATCTAATGGCTGCGTTACTATGTGTATGGCAAATTCTGTTAATATTTCTATGTCTACTGCTAGAAATTTTGGGTATGTTTCATGATATCCAAACCAAGCACCTTGTTACTTTGCTAAAACTTGCTCAATCCATGACAACATGTTTATTATCTTTACTGTATCACTACCACACTTTGATCCAAAAACTTCTGTCTTTGACAAACTGGATGCTATTTATTCCATCAGACATCTTGATGACAAACTCTACAGAGAAAGAGTGACTTGCCTTCTTTATTGGTCTACCACTCCGTCCTCCAAGCATGGGTCGCACCGCATACCAACTGCGTCACCAAGAAGGGATATTATTACCTGTGCTGTTGTGACATCTTTGACATTGTGAAACCTGTTTGTGGATACTCTCTGGAACATCTTGACTGGGCTTATACTTTGGGTGATGATCTGCCGTCCAACGTGACTGACATTGGTGATGAATCCAAATCTTCGCATCTGCATCTTCAATGCCTGACGCCAATACAGCTGCATCCCAAAGCTACCTGGAAAAGGTACATCACTTCACTTTATGGCTCACCAACCAGTCCTTCACTTGTCCCATACGTCTACAGCAACGAAGGGTTCCAACTGTACAAGTTATCTACAATTCCGATAAGCAGCATTGTGTGGTGACAAATCATAAATCTTTTGCTTACAGTGAAAAAACTTGTGATATTTCAGCTCCTAACTTCTGTTTTACTCCAGAGCAGAAAACAGTAATTGATCACACTGTGATCACTCCTGTTCCTCTCCCTGAATCAGATGTTATTGATACTGATCCACAATTTCTTGCTTGCCTTGTCTCAATATTTCCCCTTGTTGAAGGTGCACATTGACCTGTTGACTCTTTCTTTGAAATCTCTTTTAGCTGGAAAAGATTTGCATTTAATCTAAATTAGCAATAATATTTCTAAAGCTGGTGATGCTCTTAATGAACTTATCCGTGATGGCGATTTAAGCACTGCTCTATCCAGTACTTGGTTAGAAATGACTTTTAAAGCTTTTGTTATTATCCAAGCAGTTTTCATTGTTTTTCTAATACTAACCCTTTGCTGTCTGCGACGTACTCTAAGACAACACCAAGAGCAAGTCGAATTCCTTTACAAGGCTCTTGTGTTGGGCTTGTAAACAACTACTTTCCTGTGGTTGTTGCCTTTCTTCTGAAAGCAACAGGGGGAGATGTTATCCATGGTACAGCACCACTGATTATACCCGACCTTGTAGACAGCAACATATATGTAGGTACATGTACTAACCTTAGAGAAAGGCACTTATTGTTTAAGCATAAGTGTCAGGATTTGCATTCTACTAATGCATAGTATGCTTCATTCTGTTCTGCTGGTATATCTTAGCCATAAGAGATGTTTTTCACTATATTTTTACTGTTTTCTAATAAGTAAGGCAACAGTGCCATCTTTAGTGCTTATGCATCACTATAATTGCAACTGACCACGGGACTTACAGAAGCTCTGTTGTATTGCACTATCTATGCAAGCTCAGCAGCTTCTCATGTTAGTTAGGATAGTTACTCAGGCCACCTGTTTTTGGCCAATTATATACTTTTTATGTATCTTCTTTAGTAGTTGCTATGGCAATTGTCAGGGTATAAGACCCTCTGTAGCACACAGCTTCTCTGAGAATAGATGAGAGACTGCTTTACCTAGCTAATAAAAACTGGCTAGTTCTCCCAGTGATTACACTGTTGGTAGTAAGTCTGTATTATTGACCTGTAATAAATTTCATTTATTACAAGAGTACCACTTGTCTGTTGTCTCTTCCTTTGTGCCGTTCCACCAAGAACCTGAGAAAGGTAATTGTATTACCAAGTTTCAACCCATTTTTACAATGTACTGATACAGGTTAGCCTGGCTGAGATGCAGTATCTCATATTCAATGGGGTCTTACTTTCACCCATATTTATGTCTGCATGCAATGTACTGACACAGGATAGTCTTACTGAGATACTGACATCTGCCATGTGCAACATGGCGGCGCTGACAAACTGTGCATATGTGAGTATTGCGCATATGTAGCCATGTCAGCACTGCCATGTTATGCAAGGCCGACTCTGGGGCAAACTGCACAGGCATGAGTATCATGCCTGTGCAGTTCTGTAATCGCTGCAGTATCAGTTATGTCTGACTCTGGTGTGGCAAGAGCACCACATATTCTTTTCAATTCTCTAGCCGCTCCTAAAAGCTCTCCACATCCGTATCGGCTCTGACCAGAGTTTTTTCAGTTAGGACTCAGAGGGGACTCATAATACAGAGCAATACCTTAACTTCCTGGAGGTTTCAACCTCTATGCCACTGTAACAGTAATTAGACACCAATTCTGAAATACACCCTTCTTGGAACATTTCAGAGACATCCAGGTGATGTAGACACCAGTGGGGCAATCTTTGAGTGACCTTGGCCACTTCAGTTCCAGGTTGGGCAGAGTGGATGGGCCAGTGGGACTTGTTCTGTCATCATGTTCTGAGTTTCTATGCTTGGAGCTTGGCATGCAGGAAAACAGTGCAGGCCATGTGGCTTCCAGGCATCTGCAGCATTGACTGGGAAACTGCTCTCACTAGAAGATTCCTCATTTATTTATTTATTTTGAAACGTTTCACCAGGAAAGGCATACTGAGCTAAAATAGCTCATCTAGAGATGCATCCTGGGGGGAAGGGGATGAGGGATAAGTGCATATTATAACAATACAACAGATTAAACAGTAACACGAAACATCATACAGAGATTTAAGTCAAACAGTGCAAAGTTTGTATAAGAAATAAATATAATTCCACCTACTTATAACATGGCTACTCCGCTATTATGCCCAGAGGTAGAACCATTTGGCAAAGCCAGAGTATTGATCAGGACCAAGCACAGTGACCCACTGAGGGCCAGGGGTTAAATGAAAATTACTAGAGACAGACATATTTTGTCCTGAAACAGGGCTTTTTTTTTCCTGTTATTCTTTGGTAACTTGGTAAGGCCCACTAGGCCCAGGGCTTGTTTTCAATGGTAACCTAGGAGTACTGGGGGAGGTTAAGTCACTTACTCAGGGTCAAACAGTATGCAAGTGGAGGCTGTGGGAATTAAACTCAGGTCTGCTGGATGTACCAAGCTCATTCACAGCTTGTTACTCTAACCGCTAAGCTATACTGCCAGCTCCCATTTAAAATATGTTTAAAAATGTATAAATGCTAGAGGAAGTGGAGGATCATATGTAAGTAATAAGCTATAACAGAATGTGCATTATGGAGATTTAATGTGCAGTCAGATGATATATCTTGGACAATGACATTTCTAGATTTTTTCTTTCCATTTTATAAATGTAAATAAAATTGGAAGAATTCTGAAATTGTTTGCAGCAAAAGGAATGAGGGCAGATATTTCACCTCTCAAAGTTGCAGGGTTGCTTTAAACAGCTCATTGCATAAAGTCGGAGGGAATCAATCCGAGGATGTAAAAGCACATTAACAACTGATTACTGTTTTTCCTGTAGGAAAAGCTTTTCATAATTTGTTGTTTTAACCTGTGAGTTATAACGGTATACCATTGCTACAGTGACAACTTTATAGTGACATGGTCAATACCGACCACATTGCCTCATTGCTGTAAAGCCTGCCTGGGACCCGGCACACTTCCCCAAGGTCCTGCACCCCATCCCAGACTCAGCTCCATCTTAGAGTTGAGAATCTTAAAGGGGGTGTGGGGGTGCAGCCCCCAACAAAGCAATAAGTTTTAACATGCTGGCACCATCCCAACCGCAATTGCGGTTGATGTAGTGGTGTCAGGGTAATGTTGCATCATCATGAAATTGTTGATGCAGCGTCGTGGATCCAGTTATAATGGTGAACACAAGCCAGCTTTTCCAATGAGAGGCTTGCACTGAATGCTCAGTGCATGATCCTAGTCATAACTGTTTTAAGAAACAACTAATGTCAGGACTGTTGATCCTACTTACAAGTTCAGCTGTTTTCAGAACTCACAACTGTTTTCAGAACCAGGTCATTCTCTGAGGGGAAAGGCACTTTGTGGGCAGTCACTGTTGGAGGTCAAGCTGCTGTTGGCTCCACCTCCGGACGATGCTTTCTGCTCTCCACTCAGCCTCTCTCACCATCATGGCTCTGCTGTTTCTGAATGCTGCCACCTAACAGTGACAGGTTGAAAAATCAGTGCCCAGCAATTACAGAAAATGATTCATGGGGAGGAGTACATAACTTGAATTTTATGACCACCCTTGGTGTGGAATACTTGTATAAACCCATCAATCTTAGCTGTCGGGGTTTATGTAGTATCCCACAACTTGGGTGGGCATACAGTTCTTGTTATGCACATACATTATATTATTAAATGTATTGTGTTCATTTAATGTTTACTGTAATACTTTTTTAAATAAATTTTTTTATTGTTTTGCTTTTATTGTCCAGTCCAGCAAGGTGTATACCATCACAAAGTTAGCATTTCCAAGTGTTGTTTTACAATGTTTTGACAAAACATTTCTGTCTTGCAGTATAGTCTAAGTATACAATTCTTTACTACTGTATGTCTAATAATTTTTGAATTTGCTGATTATTAGGCTTATGTAATTACATATCTTTCAGATGTGCACCAACTTTAAAGAATATTTTCGTGCATAATCATTTTGTGGATAAACAACCACAAACGTGGCTTTCCATTAGCAAAGGTTGTTTTCAGTGTAAGAACTGCATATATTGCCAGCATGTGAAACTGTGTAAATAATTCAGTAGTGAAGGAATTTAAAATAAGGCAGGTAACTAACTGTAATACCATTGGTGTTACTTCTCTAGCTCAGTGCTCATGCTCTGCTTTTTGCATTGGAAAGACCACCATAAGTTTTAAGTTAAGGATGGGGGAACATGTAAGGACCATTCAACATGGTGATGTCACATATGCCACTGTAGCACACATAGTAAAGTGCTGAAAACAAATCTGAACATAGTTTTTCATTTGTGGCAATTAATAAAGTAAATCCACAATGCAGGGGAGGTAACTTTAATAATTTCATTTTAAAATGGGAGACCTTCTGGATACTCAAGTTGAGAGCTACAGCAAAACCAGATCTCAGTGTGGGTTTTGAACTCTGCCTGTATTTGAAGAAAAAATAATAATGAGTTTTAGCCCATGTTTCTTAAAATAATATATACCTGTTTTACCAGCAGGACTTGTTCCTTCATTAATTTGGCACAGGGTCATAATGTTAAGACATTATGCGAAAGCAATATACTGCGCTGCCAGTATAGCATGATATATTGCCAGTAGCATAAGCCTGTGCTTTCGGGGGTCTCCCGCACCCTCGATATGGGGGCTGTGCCCTGAACTCCCAACTAAAATAATCAACTCCGGGGGTTGGACACTTACTTTGCACAAAGTATGAATAAAGGAAAATGATGTGGGTCTGGGACTGGAATTTGATACCCGGTCCGCAGATGCACCACCTCAGTTGCTGCCTGTGGTTCATCCCATCGAGCCATGGCAGCTACTCAGTGGACCCTCCTCCAACCAGAGGACTTATCCTCTGCAAGGGAAAAGAGACAGGGTGCACAACTGTGCATAGATCCTTTAGCGGTTTTGCACCCTGTTGCTATTCCCACCTGCACTGTCTCAGATGTTCGGTTTTAGCATGTGCCATTCTCTATATGGCAAGCTGACTTGGTAGGAGTTAATTTCAACATAGAGGTTGTCTTTAAATCATGCAGTTCTTTGGGGCCCCTGATTTTTAGATACCCCCCCACCTACCTGTTTTTAATAGAGTTCAGGCTTTGATATGGAGTTAGTGATTACTATGTGTTTTTAGCAGTTGTTAATACATGTGTCATCCAGTTTGTTGTTAAGTGTTGCCTGCAGTCATATAATTGACATCAATGAAGGAATGACCAATGAGTTTGAAATTGTAGTTGTGATGTCATAGTGAATGACAGTTGCTGTTGTACTATTTATTCTCCTGTATGTCTCAGTATATGCACATTAGTCTTGATAAAGGACTGCTTAAGTCCAAAACACGTCAGGAATGTGCAGAATTTTTCTGTTTCACTCCCAACATGGGATTTTAATAAACATTTATTGTGTTTTCATAAGCTGCAGTGTCTAGAATAATTGGTTTTAGGGGTGCCTGGTCTCCAGTTTATGTTGTTCTTGCCTTTTTCTGTGAGCACCACTATCCCAGTGAGCACCTTTTGTGTTTGACTACCTCACAGAGGTAAATAAGGTACAGGTGCACAAAAACAAGGGGACATGTTATGAAATTGGAGTGGGTTATTTCATGAGAGATGTGAGGAAGTACTTCTTTACAGGAAGAGTGGTGGATTCCTAGAACAGCCTACCAGCTGAGGTGGTGGGGGTGAACACAGTGGTGGGGTTCAAGAATGCATAGGATAGGCACAAGGGAATCTTGGTTGAAAGGAATTGGGGTGGAGAGAGAAACAATCAGAAATCAAGTAGGGTCTATAGTTATACTGTAGGTAGAGAAAAATGGGCAGACTAGGTGGACCAAGGGATCCTTATCTTCCAACAAATTCTATGTTTCTCTATTCTCTGTTTCTGGTCAGACTTGTTATATCGACTGGGACTCTCATATGAAAATGAACCGGCGTGTAGCCCAGTAGTCACTGAGTTGTGTCACAGTGACAGGGTTTTTTGGAGCTAGTTCTCCTGTTGTTTATATAATTTACTTTGTACTTGGTGTTTGTTGGTGATGAGGTTTGCCTAGCCCGATGTGACTTGTTATTGAAAAGAGGAGCTGTATGTCTCTATACTTGTGCTGAACATTAATGGTTCTGAATTTGTTACAGATAATCACAATACTGCGAACATTTTGAAATAATAAAAAATACTACCAGACAGAAGGGCTATATTATTGAAAACAATATTTATTTAGTTTTTGTTTACCAGGTAGGTGCACTAGCCATAGCAATGACTATTTTCAGGCACGACCCGGGAGGGTACATTACAACAATACAGGGAGACATTTCAATACAAGTACAGAAATAGTTGACAATGGTTATACAATTACAGGAAAACATTTCAATACATGTACAAATTATTTGACAATAGTATACAGAGCAATTTGCAGATGCAATACCAGTGTAGAGAAAAAAATAAAGATAAGGGAGGAGCATCACAAGCCAAAGACTGCCTAAAGTTTGCTATAGGGAAGAACACGAGCCAGATTGAACATGTTAGTGCTGATAAGGGAAAGAATAAAGTATTGTAGGAGGAATACTGGAAGTGATAGAGGTGAGAGGAGGAAGGGAGGGATAAGTCAAGAAAGGAAGGGATGAGAGTAAAAGTACAAAGGGGGTGGAGCAGATTAGTAAGGATAAGAGGGACAGACCAGTAAAATGCCATGTAGAGAGAGGAGGTCAGGAACAAGAATAGCTATGGTGGTTTGAAGCAGGTGCACTTGAGGGAAGAGTCAAGATGGTTTTGCAGCCCTCTTTTAAAAGATGCATGAGATGGTGATTGGCGCAAAGCTAATGGAAGGGAGTTCCAGTATTTGGGGGCATGGCAGATGAAAGCACTCGCACCTTTTGAGCTTTTGTGCCTGGGGATGAAGACAGGGGCCTGGTTAGCAGACCTCAGCCCATAACAAGGTGTTTGATTTTGGAAGAGTTTTGCAAGGGATGCTGGTATTTGTAGGTGAACCAGGATGTCAATGATAGAGCCGTACATATGAAGCCTCAGTTCATTTGGAGGAAGCCATCCTAGGTCTGAGTAGAGGAGACAGTGGTGTTTCAGACAGTGGGCGGCGGATGCATAGTGACAGATATTGTTATATGTGACATCCCATTTCCGAAGAATTGATTTGCATGCAGAGGCATAAGTTGCAGCAACATAGGTGAGTGATGGAAGGAGTATGCCACGGGCTATGGCAAGCCTTGCTGAGGGAGTGAGCACGTAACTGGTTTAGTAGGCTATTCCAAGTTTGGAGTTGACCAATTTGCAGTTCTGACTGATGTGTAAGTCAAACGTTAGTGACGGATCAAGGGTGATGCCAAATATTTAAATTAATTTACCACCCCGACTAGTAAGCCATTTAAGGAGGTGACTTTAAAATTTGGATGTGCATGTTTGAGTCTCACATTAGATCCAAAGAGCATAGCCTGGGTTTTGGACTCATTTAATACCAGTTTGTGAGAAGATAGCCATTCCTGTACTAGCTGAAAGTCAAGCGAGAGTAGATTGTTTATATCCTCAATGCTTTTTGCGCTAGCATACAGAACAATATTATCTGCATATAGCAAGGAGGTTGTCCTGTGGAGGTCAGCAGAGATGTTGTTTATGAAGAGAGAGAAGAGTAGGGGCCCAAGTATGGAGCCTTGAGGTACCCTGATGTTTATCGTAGTCTTGTCAGAGATAGTAGAACTGTATTTCACAGTTTGAGTCCTGTCTGATAGGTAGTTCCTAAACCACCTTACAATATTGTCTGAGGAGCCTAGTGATCCAAGGGTGGCAAGAAGGATGGAGAGATCAACTAGGTCAAATGCTTTGGTCATGTCTATGAAAATTGCCCCAGTGAGTCGGCCACAGTCCATGGCCTCAAGAGTATCTGAAGTGAATTTGAGAAGGGCAGTGGTGGTGCTATGACCTTTGAGAAAATCATGCTGGGCTGATGAAAGCAGGTCATATTTCTGAAGGAAATCAATTGTCTGGGCAGCAACAAGCTTCTCGAGAATTTTATTTAGGACAGAAAGTATGGCAATGGGCCTATAGTTTGAGGGGATCTTTTCGATCTCCTTTTTTGAAAACAGGGGTAATCCTAGCTGTTTTCCAAATTTCTGGGATGAAGCTTTGGCACAAGGAGAGTGTGAAAATCTTGGCCAGGGGAGCAGCTATAAAGGGTGCCGCAATCTTAAGGAGCTTTGGTTCTAGATTGTCAGAGCCAGCTGCAGTGCAATCCAGTATACTGTTGAGCAGTCTAAGCACTTCGCATTTTGTGACTGATCTGAAAAAGAAATGAGGACCAGTTGTATTTTGCTGGTTGCATATGTCTGGCTGGACAGGGAAAGAGGAGGTGTAATTAGTTAAGTCCAAGAATTTGTCATTGAAGAAGTTGGCAATGGTTCTGGGATTATTACAGTGTACCCCATCAAGAGACATGTCATTAGGGGTAGATGCTGGACTAGACCCAAGGAAGGATTTAATATGGGACCAGAATTTTTTTTTGGGTCCCCATAGGAGGTGGTGAGTAGGTCCTTGCAATAGGAGCTCTTGGCTTTTTTGATGTCCTTTTTGCAGCCATTACACAGGGCCCTGTAGGTTATAAGGTCAGAAGTTAGCCCAGAGTTTTTATAGTGGAGTCAGCTTTTATCCCTCAGTTTAAGTTTAGCTAGTAAGTCAGATTTCAGCCAAACGGGTTTGCCTGTTTCTTACTCGATGGGTTACAAGTTTGCAGTGTTTATCTTGGAGCACTAGGAAGTGTTTCAAGAACAGAGTGAGGGCAGTCTGAGCATCATTGGACATAAGAATGGGGGACCAATCAGTGGCAACGATGTCGTGTAAGAAAGACTGAGAGACGAAATTCACACAGTTGCGGAAGGTAATGAAGCGAGGTCCCATCTGAGGAGGTCTATTTTTGCCCCAAATACAGTACGTTGGGGAGTGATCAGTGATGGCATCCGGTAGTACTCCAGAGGTAATTACATTTTCAGGTCGATTGGTCATGATCCAGTCTAGTAGCAAGTTCATTTTTGAGTGAAGGATGTGTCTGGTAGGTTCATCTATCAGTTGGTGTAGGTTATAGCTCTGCAATTTGGTCCTTATTGTGGCTTGGTTACTACCCGGCCAATTTATGTTAAGGTCCCCAAGTATGAGGACCTCATTTCTTCCAGCTAGGCATGATGTTTGGTCTATTAGCTCATCCAGTCCTGTTAGACAGGGTTGGTGGATTGTAGGTGCACACAATATGTAATTTTTTGGTCCCAAGAGTGAACAGGACATGAAGTGCCTCACAGTGGCATAAGGGAGATGATTTTAGGGCAGAGACATTGAGATGATCTCTGAAGTATATAGCTGTTCCACCCCCTCTTTTGGGAGCAACTCTATCAAGTCTTAATAGATTGTAGTGAGGAAGAGGGCATACAGAATCGGGTATAGACGGTTTTAGCCAAGTTTCTGTTAGGCATATAATATCAGACTTGTAGAAGGTGGCCCAGGAATCAAGCTCTGCTAGATTATGTGCAAGGCTCCTTATATTGTGGTGAGCTACAATAAGACCTTTAGCGTTACTAATGGTATCATGTAGTGCATTGGCCGGTCCTGGATTAGGTTGAACATCACCTGATAGAAGGATAGCAAGTAGAAAAAAATACCATGGTTTGTGGCGCAAGAAGGAAGAACGTGCATGAGCGTGCCAGTGGCATTTCTTTTGGACATGACCTGTCATGTAGATCCACAACCTATTTATTAGTAATGGGGATGGGTCACAGCTAGGGGTAGGAAGCAACAGGAGATTAGAGTAGTAGTAGTCATGTGGCAGAAAGCAAGTTTGGACCATTTCAATTTGAGGTGTCAAAGGCATGGACAAGTGGAGTAGGGGAAGCGTTATCGCAAGAAGACATAGTATCATTTGTGGGGACATTTTGATAACCTTACATACAGGCAGAGGGACTAGTTGCTGAGAGCTTAAGTAATTTGGAGTACAGAACATGACGGAAGGGGAGCACAAACTTTGCAGTTTTGCAGACAGCTGAGACCAGGGTTAAAGAAGCCAATGATATGAAAGGGGGTAGCAGAGGGAGGAGCTACTGAGTATTTAATGGAGGCCTGGGAGGGGCTGGGGGTGGCAGAAAATCATATAAGCTAGCTACAAAGAAGAGGTTTGAAAGTTAAAAAGGTGCTGAAAAGTACTGAGATTTTCAGTCCAAAGGAACACCAATGAGCACAAGCAGCCCACAGCCGTTGATCCAATCGCGACTGCTATCAGGCAGCCGCGCAGTTGGAAAGCCTGGAGAAGAGCAGAGATCAGTAGCGGCTCGTACCTGCGGTTTTGTCCGAGATGGGGAACCAGGCGAGTGGACTGAGGAAGCTTGAATTGCGGGCAGGCAGCTGCCGGCGAGAAGGCCATCCTGCTCCACCTCGGATGGGGGACACCGCTCAGGCACTGTGAACCTCTGGAAGAGGAGACAGAAAAAAAAGCAGTTTAGAGCTGAAAAACAAGAGACCTGAGATCGGGGGGCAGAGGGTTGGTGGCAGACCGTCAGCAGGAGGTGGAGGTGAAGGTGATCAGGGTTGAAACAAAGAAGATGCAATCAGGGTCAAACAAAAGAGCAGGACTTCAGGATAGTTCGGGGAGGGGTTTTTGGATACTAGTGAAAGGAGGCAGAAAAAAGGCATGACAAGGGGCCAGGAGGGGGGGGGAGGATAGAGAAAGTCAATGCAGGTACACAGATAGGAGTTTTCTGAAAAGGTTTTTAAGCAGGATTAAGGGACACAAGAATCAGGCAGATTTGAGCAAGGTTTAGAAAGAGTGTGAGAAGAAGGAATACAGAGAGCAAAGTGAATTAACAGCAGAATTCAAACAAAATACAGATTTGAAAAGGCAATTTACAGCAGGCAAAACAACAGATTAGCAGCTCACAATAACAATCCACTTATGCTTAAGGGCTGTAATCACTAGCAACAATCATCCAAGCTAGCTACAAGAAGCAAGGTTTGAAAGTTAAAAAAGGTGCTGAAAAGTGCTGAGATTTTCAGTCCAAAAGGCACACCAATGAGCACGAGCAGCCCACAGCCATCGATCCAATCAGCGACTGCTATCAGGCAGCCACACCAATCTGAGAAGCCCCACTAGAGAAGGAACAGAGAGATCAGTAGCGGCTCGTACCTGCAGTTTTGTCCGAGATGGGGAACCAGGCGAGCAGACTGAGGAGGCTTGAATTTCAGGTGGGCAGTGGCCAGCGAGATGGCCGTCCTGCTCTGCCTCAGACAAGGGGCACTGCTCAGGCACTGAGAGCCTGCAGTTTTATCCGAGATGGGGAAACCAGGCGAGCAGACTGAGGAAGCTTGAATTTAGGGCAGGCAGTGGATGGCGAGACGGCTGTTCTGCAATGCCTCGGATGAGGGGCACCGATCAGGCACTGAGAGCCTGCGGTTTTGTCTGAGATGGGGAACCAGGCGAGCGGACTGAGGAAGCTTGAATTTCGGGTGAGCAGCGGCTGGCGAGACGGCCGTCCTGCTCTGCCTTGGACCAGGGGCACCGCTCAGGTGCTGAGAACCTGCAGTTTTGTCTGAGATGGGGAACCAGGCGAGCGGACTGAGGAAGCTTGAATTTTGGGTGGGCAGTGGCCGGCGAGATGGCCGTCCTGCTCCACCTCTGATGAAGGGCACAGCTCAGGCGCTGAGAGTCTGCGGTTTTGTCAGAGATGGGGAACCAGGTGAGCGGACTGAGGAAGCTAGAATTTCAGGTGGGCAGAGGCTGGCGAGACTGCCGTCCTGCTCTGCCTTGGATGAGGGGCACCACTCAGGTGCTGAGAGTCTGGGTTTTTGTCCAAGATGGGGAACCAGGTGAGCAGACTGCGGAAGCTTGAATTTCGGGTGGGCAGCAGCCGGCGAGACGTCCGTCCTGCTCCGCCTCATATGAGGGGCACCACTCAGGTGCTGAAAGCCTGCGGTTTTGTCCGAGATAGGGAACCAGGCGAGCGGACTGAGGAAGCTTGAATTTTTGGAGGGCAGCAGCCGGCGAGATGGCCGTTCTGCTCCGACTCGGATGAGGGGCACCACTGTGCTTATTACAGTGCAGAATTTTCAATGATAATTCACCCTGGGTGTTCTTAGGGTGATTAAACAGTTGGTGAATTTAAAATGTATATGAGTATTTGTATATTTTATAGCTGTTGGACATGAACTGTAGATGAAGACATGATCTGATGGTGAAATGTCATGGATTTACACATTAAATGAATGTTGAAAGCATTAAAAAGCTGAATTAATTTTTTTCTGAGCCTCCTTCGTGCCTCCCCCCCCCCCCCCGTATGAAGTGCTGCTTGTGAAACCATCCTGCAGATGACTGCTTAAATAGACTGCATATACAATATCTCACCATTTCCTGCCATCCCCTCCTTTGGACTGGTTACTTTTGTGCAAACCCCCTATTTTGAGCCAATATTTGTACAACACATGCAGATTTGCACTCAGTCTTGAAAAGAACAATGGAAAAAATGCATTTTTAGATTTTGTGAAATGGAACTGGCCATTTTGGAAAATAGAAAATCATTTGCCAGATACAGGAAATAGAATCTGATGGCAGATAAGGGCCGCTTGACCCACCCAGTCTGCTCAGTTTAATTATTACCTACATTTTCGCTGTAGATCCACTTGATCTGTGGTTCTGTCTCTCCCCCCTTCCTTACCCTTACAATTCCCTTGCGCCTATCCCAGACATTTTGAACTACACCACTGTTTGTGCCTCCACTACCTCAGTTGGAAAACTGTTCCAGGAATCCACCACTCTTTCTGTGAATAAGTACTTTCTCACATCTCTCATGAATCTACCCCGTCCAGCTTCATAGCATATCCCCTTGTTCTAGGGCACCTTTTTTTCTGAAAAATACTCCTCTCCTGTACCTTATTAACCTCCATGAGGTATTTAAAGGTCTCTGTCATATCCTCTCTCCCCCTCCTCTCCTCTAGGATGCACATATTGAGCTCCTTTAGCCTAAAATGTCTTGTGGACAGTATGTCTGACAGCACATTTAAGAGCCATGCAGTGTATTACCCACGGCTTGAAGGCTGAAAAGCAATAACTTTGTTTTGCATATGATGTCTCTGATTGCTTCCCATGAGCCACAGCCTCAGGAATCTGTCTTTGCCGATACTCCTTGCTGAGTGTTGCTCGTTTTGCTACCAATGTGCAGTTATTGGTGCTGAATGCTCCCTTCTAAGGCATAAACGGTTTTGGCATGGTGAAGATTTTACCCTCGGTGAGTTGCAGTCTTTGAAAATGAATTTCCACTCCTTCAAGTCCCTTGATCCTTACTCTCCTTGCAGTTGGGGTGGTGGTTCCTTTCAGTTCAATGACACCGGTTCAACAGAAAATCTGTTGACTGGCTTTACAGTGATAGCACTATGTCGACCATGATTGCAGTCGGCATTGTGCTGTCATAAAAAAACTGTGTAGTTTGAAGGGGGCAGCGTCTCCCACAATCCCCATGCAGGGAGCTCTGGTGCCCACAGGACTTTATTATAATCAACTCCAGTTCAGAGTTGTTTTGGTGAAGAGGCACAAGATGCAGAAAAGCTGTGCCGGGGTCCCACGTGACCATTATAGTGACCTGTCATTGTTGTCGCTGTAATGGTCTTCGCCATAACTTTTTCGCTGGATGTGTGAGATTCCATTTCTTTCACAGGGGCTCCCCCTTCTCACTCCAAGGGTTTGGGCAGGTTAGTCATCTCTGCAGCCTTTCAGAAGCAGCAGCCCTTGGATGTTCCCTTTAAAAAAAAAAGGGTCCTCTAAGGCAAGGGACAGAGATGCTCCTGCAACAAAAAAACACAAACTGAACCAGCACATCTGATGTCTGCATCACTCCAAAAAAGTTGAGATCAACAAAAGAAAGCAAAGGAGTATGCAAAGAAACACACTACCAAGTTAAATGCAGTAGCTGAAGTGCATTTAGTGTGTGCAGGCAAAGACAGCAAAAACCCAAGACTTCGAACCTTAGCAGGTTCTTTGTCAAAGGAGTTATTGACCCATTACAGACACAGATTTAAGCTGAGCATTTAAAGGTACAGAAACTTTAGGCTTTACTTTTTTTTGTTGATGTTCCTGCCACCCTTTTTTTCCTGACTCCCTTCCTCTCCTTCCTGCTTGACTGTCAGGGTTCAGGATGAGGTCAGGATCTCCCTGTTTATGCCCAAGTCACAGCAGGTCATCTTAGAAAGGTAGGTCCTTGATATTATTTAGGTGGACCATGCTCTGGAGTTGGTATCACAGCCTCTGGTACATCCTTATGGTCTTTAGTTTTACCCAACAGCACACTTGCTGGCCCTGCAGGCTGATGTGCACACTCTGTTGGTAAAACAAACAAATCAACCCCTACAGTGGTAGTCATATAAAAGTTCAGCAGTATTGTGGTGGCAAATCATGTTATTTGCTGCAACAAATACGTGTTATTCAGGCACTAACACAATACTGCACTTCATTTGTGGCTGCAAATACCGTGCATTATACCGCAATACAGGTGAACTTCTGAATAACTACTGCTATATCTCTTGCTGAATACAACTTGTTTTTTACATCTGGTACTTTCATGTTCTGAAAAAGACAGATAATCTATGTCCTGTCTGGGGCCTCAGGGCTCTGAATGAGCTAATAGTGTATAAAATATTCTGCGTAGTATCTCTTCAGTGGCTCCATCCTCTGTTGTCACAAGGAGATTGGATTGCACCTTGGACATGCAGGAGGCTTACATGTACTGTATGTCACGATCAGATACCACCTTAGGCAATGTCTGTGTTTTTTTCTGGTGAACTGGCGCTACCAATTGTGTGCATTGCCCTTTGGTCTGTCCTTGGTTTTGTAGGTCTTCAGCAAATGTTGTATTGTGGTTGCTGTGGCCCTTGTCCCGGACATCCTGTATGTATTTCTGTACTAGATGATTGGCTACTCAAGCCCTCCTTCAGGGAGTTGGTGATATAGACCTCACACCAGATTAACCAGTTGTTCAATCAACTAGGAATTCTAATTCTGGTCAATAAACTCAAGACAGGTTTCATTCTGTGCTAATAACGGCAGTATTTGAAAGCAGTTCTGGAAACCAATCAGGCCACAGTGTTCTTCTCAGAGGACCATGTCTCTGATCACTTAGGCAACTATTGGCTGGGTCAGTGCCAGGTCTATGCTCAAACTGCTGGGCCTCATTGCTGCAACTATTGTGACTGTCCCACTGACCTGCTTCCAGATGAGGATTCCCAAGTGGATGCTTCATGTTCAGTTTATTCAAGCTATGCAGCCCATTGATCACATAGTGTGTCACATCACCATTGCGGAGCAATCTTTACTGGTAACAGGAGCACCTGATGGATCTTGTGCAAAGACTTCAATTCTCTGTACATCCCTTTCAGGTGATCCTGACTATGGATGCCCAGGAATGGGATGAAGAGTTCACAGGTGCCTTCAGGACCCAGGGTGTCAGGTCGCAGTCTGGCTGCTCTGTCCACCGAAACATTCTGAAAATGAAGGATATTCCTGTTTGTCTACTACAGGCCTTAGCCTGTCATGTTGGCACCACCTTCTGGTGCAGACAGACAATCAGTGTGTCATATCTCAAAAAAAGAAGACTCCCATTACTGCTACCTCTTCAGAGAAGTAATGAGTGTTTGGGAGTGGGCTGTGACCCACGCCATACATCTCTTAACTAACTTTCTGGATTGCCCCCTGAACATTCTAGCAGGTAACCTCAGCTGATTGGCCACTCAATGTTATGAGTGGGAGCTTCTGGAAGACCTGGATGACCATCTCTTTACTTGCTAAAGTCAACCAGAGCTGGACCTCTTTGCAGCCCTGCACAAGGGAAAAATTACACTTTTCTGCTCATTTGCTTCAGGGCCTGGAGTTTCTTTGGCTAGAGATGTTGTCTCTCTCCAAGAAAGGGATATCCATCTACAAGTTCCTTCCAATCTCTCTCATCCAGAGGGTACTGGTAAATCTCAGGGAAGAATTCACAACTATGATTCTATTGGTCCCATTCTGGCACAGACAAATTTTGTTTCCACTTCTCTGGAAAATCATAGTTGAACCACCTGTCCTCCTTTTCCTATAAGTGAGGTTCCTTTCTCAGGACCAGGGCAGTCTGTTGCACATAGACCATCCAACAGTACAACTTCACGCTTGGCTTCTCAAGTTATAGAACTGTTATGATTCCAGACCCCCCGCTGTTGTGTGCATTCTCTTAGCGGCTAGGAAGCCTTCACATGGCACTCATATAGTACTCTCTGAAATAGAAATGCTTTTGTGTCTATTGTGCCTCTAACTCACTAACTCCTATCACATTTTGGCCTTAGCCCACAGTGCTTTTTGGTGAAGATATACCTCTTGGCTATTTCCACACGTCATGCCCTCATGGAAGGCAAGACTGTGATACAGTGGAAGGTGTCCCACAAGTTCCTCAATGGTCTCCTGCATCTAAGTCTCCTTGTGTATTGCCATGTTCTAGTTTGGGACATTAGCTTAGTTTCGGGTCCCTTTCTCAGGCTGCATTCAAACAACCTGCATCTTATAATCTTTGATTCCTGTCTTGACACACACTTTTCCTGGTGGTCATTACCTCAGTTCACAGGGTTTCAGAGCTGAAGGCATTGTTTTTTTTCACCAGGGCTGGGTGTCCATTCAGACCCATCCTCAGTTACTTCTTAAGGTTATGTCTGCCTTTACCTTAAATAAAACTATTTACTGTAATTTACTGTGTTTTTTTCCTTCACCACAGAATGCTAGAGAGGTTATCCTGCATTATATAACTAGCCATAGGACACTTTGTTTCTATGTGGGCTGCACTAAGGACTGTGGACAGTCCTTTCAGCTTTTTGGTTCCTTCACCCCTGATGGTGACTGCCCCTGTTGTCATGCAATGCCTTTCCAAATGGTGAGTCTCTTGCATTGCATTCTGTGGCATAAGTGAAGGACTAAGGACCCCACTGGTTGTTTAGCATACTGCTATGCAACCAGTCCTGTAGTACTGCTAGAATTAATAGGGTGACTGTTAGTTCTGTGGTTGTACTATGGGCAGTTAATAAATGCAGGTGCTGTGCTATGCTAAGCTGTGCTACTGTGTTAGCTCTGGTGATCATAGCAGAGAAAACTGAAAAATAAACAAACCAGGGGTGTGGGGAGCTTTGCCCCCATTTTAAATAAAACCAATTAATATAGAGTTTTTATTTTGTTATCTGGGGCTCCTCCCCACCAGTAAATGAGTAGCCAAAGCCTGGGATGGACTGCAGTTTGCCAGTACCATAGTGTGGCATTCACATAATGCCTATGATGGGATCCTTAGTCTTCCACTCATGCCCATTCTGCTACCAGAAGATGGTAAAGTGCTTCCTGGTCCTGTCCATGGCCATGCGATTCATAGAATGGCTGCTTCTGTGGCTTGCTTCCGTTCAGTGTTGGCAGCTGATAACAGTTCTCCCGCCATGTGGAGTTGGATCCATACCTTTACAAAACATTACAGTTAGGATCTGGTTTCCCATAGACAGGCTAGCTTCAGCCTTGCCATCCTCCAAGGCCTGCTGTCTTAGAGAGTGACATGTCCTCCCTGCCTGCCTTTCTACCGATATGAAGTTCTATACTGCTTGGGAGTCTTTCGCTTTGTGTGATTCTAGAGAAGGAAATGTCCTTGAAGAAGACAGTTTAGTTCCTTATCAGTGGCAGTAGATTTTCAAGAAAACATTTCCTTCATAGAACCATAGCTTTCCCTCTATTATACCCCCTTCTGTATTTTCAGCTGGTATATTTTAGAAGATCTGTTGGTTGCTGCAGTCTTGGGCTTTGCACATTCACCCCTTAATGAGGTCTTTTGTCTCCACCTCTTCTGTCGGTGAGGCCAAGGTTTTGGTTACCCATTCTTGTCAGATTTGAACAACTTCGAGTTAGTCTCCGGTGGGAAACTAAGGAAGTATGGTGCCACATGTATTATGTAGGTGTCTCCAACATGCATGTAGGCATGTCAATATGGGCAGCCCCAGTTAGTCCTAAGTTTCCAAGTGGTCCTGAAGCTCACAGTTTACAGTTCAATATGTGAGGCTTTATGGAGGAGAAGCTCTTGAACATCTACTGTAACTCATAAGTAACTATAAGCCCCCTGTCCCTTTGTCTGTGGGTATCCTGATGGTAAAATTGGGAGGGAGGTCACAACAGCAGGAACAAGCACAGTCCCAAAGAAAGATAGTTCTTACCGGTCATGATGGCTTCATTTTATGGCTCATTTTTCCTTGCGGGGGGGGGCCACGTTGGGTGCTGGGCTGCAGGACTAAAAGGGGTTAGTAGCAGCACACATTTAAACAAATGAAATGTCCACACAGACTTGCAGAACAGGGGATCCCATTTAGTAAAGAAGATGCTGGCCTGATGCAACATATTTGCAAACTTGATCTCCGGACTACAGGAACCCACATGGAGTGACACAATTCATTGGTGGTTATGCATGGTCTTGAAGACCCTCCATCCTTTCTCACTTCATCCCTGGGCTAGGTGACCACATATGGGTTAGGCAGCAGCAGCTTATGAGGCTGGAACCTCAGTACAGCAGCAACATTCTTCTACTACTCCCTCCGCACCACTCAGCTTTCATCTACCTCTCACATATTTGAGAGGGCAAGCACTGGGAATCTTAACCCCCCGGGCTCCGACTGACCTTCCCTTCAGTTCTGGAACTTCATGGGTGACTCCACCCCTATGACCATTGGGGCAGACATCCCCACCTGCCAATTTATCAGACTAGCCATTCCTCCAAGTTCCCATTCCATCTCACTGTTCTCCCAGGGAACACAAGGTGGTTACGGATCAGGGGTAAATCTCTCCTTACTCTGAAGACTCCCCATGAACAGGCAGACTTGCACTTTCTTCCTGAGCTGATGGCACAGGCGGGGCTATGGGTTCGAATCCAGGCCGCCGCCACTATACCATTGTCACAACTTAGGCCCAAACATGTCATCTGCAGACACAGGGCAGGAGAAGGCAATCGGCCTAGCTCCTGTAGACCACCCACTGAAACCTTGGTGCAGGAGCCCCCCCAAAAACACACCAAAGGCCCAGTTTATAGCCAGACATCCATTAGGCATGACCTCCGGCCCACGGAGACCCCATTCCAGGGTGGAGGCCATACATTTTAAAATTAATACTGCCCAAAAATGGTTCAGAGGAGGGAAGAATGATAAATCCAACCCATGGGTGGGTTACAGAACAAAAATGTTTGTACACTCAGTATGTGTGATGTGTTGTCTGGGCCATGCTAGAAAATAGGCAGTTTTTGCCAGATGCACGTACTGGTAAACGAAAACAAATAAAACAGGGTTTCCTATTCATAATCACTAGGGAGTGCTGCTATTATGTATTTTAAAGAGCCCCTGATGCCACTGTGACGATTTTGAAAAAAATTTAATATTTAGACAAAATTCAGCTTATATTTAATAATTTCTTTTCTGTAATTATCACCCTAACTTCCTTATTACTAATGGTATTTGCATGGAAACAGGATTGCTGTCCTGTCTGTTCTAGCTGCTTGCCTACACCTAACATCAGAGTTCTGTTTATGACATCACAATATGTTGCTGTGGAGATAATTATGATGCCATAAACAGAGGATTATGATGTCAGATGTAGACAAGCAGAAAGAGCAGACAGTCTAAAGGACCATAATCCTAGTTCATACAACTGTCCTCAGTAATAAAGAAGAAAAGGAAAAAATGGTAGAAGGTATAAGAAATATAAACTCAGTTGTGTCTAAATCTCACATATTTGTCACATTTTTCTAAGGGTGTCAGCCAGAGGCCCTTTAAGGGTGTCAGTGTGACTCAGTTGGTAGCACATCCACTTCTGAGCCAGAAGATCAAGGGTTCTAATCGTGCACTAGGATTAGGCTCATACCACAAATGCTGGCACCCAAGTGCAGTATTAGGGGAATGCTGTACTCTTGAGGTATGCCGCCCTTCAGAGGAAATGTTAAACCTAGGTCCTGTCTGCCTTTTTTTCTAGTGGTTGTTCATGTGTATGTTAAAGATTTCATGGCACTTCTCAAGAAAAGAAGGAGAATTTTTTTTTTATTTCCGAATATAAGAAAAGCATATTATTAGCATATACGAAAATTATAAATGCTGTATCATGACAAAAAAAGGAGGTACATTAAAACATATCACAGTGAAAAAAAACATGAAAGAAATGCAAACCAATGTTACAGTTCTCTAAGGATCAGTTCACTCAAAGAAAGTTTACATCCTTGAATATGGGTATAGGGTGGGGTCTTTATTTGTTTCCTTTACTGATAAATGGAATAGTCTAATATCTTGAGCCAGCACCACCATAAACAATGTTTTGATGTTCTGTCTTTATGGCAGGCCTGAGGTCAAATGGTAGTGCACATTGCTTATTGAAGTGCAGCTTCACCCTCTGACTGCACATGGTTGTATTTATGAAGAGAGTATTATTCCCTGTATCATCAGTGGGGGAAAAAACTGGGCATTGAGTTACAAACTCTGTAAGTACGGGCCCTTTCTGAGTGAGCATATCACTAAAGTGACATTACTAACCAAAGAAACCCTCTGGATGAGCACATACTGGCAAGAGTTACGATATCTAAATGCAGGCATATGGGGACAGATTGTCTTTCTTTTTGTAATTATAGAAATGTTATTCTTTTTTGATAGAAGCATACAACAAGAAGAAACAACACTACAATAAACAATTCAAAAAACAAACATACCATAATCATTAACAAACCTGCATAACAAACCCCCCAAAAAGTCACCCCAGCTCTAGCCCACCAAGAAAACCCTCCAAAAGCAACCCTCCTGTGCAATACTCTAAGAATCAAACAAATAAGAAGTTCTGAAGGATAAAAAACCAGGACAAGGTACACAAAAAGAGACAAAAGTCATACTAGAATGATCCAGCAAAAGTAAAGAACCTCCCCAAAGATAAACACTCCCCCATCTAAAAAAACAGGGACAGCATTATCAGCTTGCACAAATATCTCAAAAAAGAATATTCACATTACAACATTAAACAATAATAAGAGGGCATACCAACAACTCATGCACTAGCAAATAATAAAACATGCAAGGGCTCCCATACTTGTATAAAAAACCCCAATCAATCAGCCAAACTAGCAATCATTTTTTCTTCCTCCAACGCAAACAAAATTTCTTTATACCATTCAGCATAGGTCGGTACCACTTGGTCCATCCAGTGCCGCAAAATAACTTTTTTAGCAAAGGCAAATATTAATGCCATGTGATAATGCTGTGCCCCTATAAGCGTGTCTCCATAAACCCCCAACAAAAAAATAGCAGGGGAAAAAGCTTGATCTAACCCTAATTTCAGACAGATACTATCCCAGAAGGATACCACTCAAGAACATCTCTACATAATATGGAAGAGGGAACCCAAAGCAGTCTGACAGTGAGTACATGAGTCAGAAGATGCCCTACCCATTTTGTACAATTTAACAGGAGTATAATACAAATTATAAAATAGCAAGGATAAATCCTGGAAGCTGACTGGCTAAAGCAGACTTTGACCCGTGATGATATCTCACAATATCATCGTTGTCCAAAACTGATCAACAAGATCAGCCATTTACTAACACTTTAGGGCCATTTTATAATCACAATAATACACTCCAGGGTGTGGTATATCATAGGATATTGTCACTTCTCGGATGATGTGACACTCGGCCTGTGGCCTCGCGCCTCACAATGCACCCGAGGTGTGACGATATTTTCATGATATACCACACCCTGCCGTGTTTTATTGCTTAATTATGCAACAGTTTAAATTGTATATATCTATATCAATCAAACTTAATGTGCTTATACAAATCTCTCCAAACAGAGGCCCAGTTAGGAACCAGAAGGCGCAGGGAGCGCTAATAATACCATGGGGCAGTTTTCCCAACTGACGGTAATAATGCATAAAACTGAGAATTAAAATAAAAAGAAATTGCACATGGCGTACTGGCCTGAGGAGCTAAAGATAACAATTTCTGGCCATGGTCAGCAAGCCATGGGCCATGGCCAAAATGTTTAAAAAATAAGTGGGAAAGCTGCAGATACCTAAAACAATACTTAGCAGGAGCACCCGAATGTTGCTGAAAACCAAACGTTGCTGAAAGGCGAAGATTTTTTAAACTTTTTCTTTTTAGGATGGGGTGGGTGCACAGAAGACTGCCTGCCCACAATTTGTAGTGACACCACCAGAACTTACACGAGATATTTATTTATTTAGTTTTTGTTGACCGGGTAAGTGCACTAGACAAATTCTGCCTATTTTCAGGCACAACCCGGGGAAGGGGGATACAGATGAATGCCAACTCACTTTGAACCAGATTAAGCTGTTGGAGGTATTTTAGTGAATGGGGGGCAATTTGGCCAGGGCACTGGGGAAATTTCCCTACTCCTTTCGAGAAGTGCCATGGGATCTTTAACGTCCACCTGAACTACCACCAGAACGACGGTAGCTTAGGAGTGCATCACCCCCCTCATGCTGCACTGCAGTGTCAGTATTGGGATATTAACCCAAGTGCCTGGTGTGGGGCTAGGACCCACAGCCTTCTGATCTACCGGCCTCAGAGGCGAGTGTGCTCCCTGCTGAGCCACTGACACTGCCATATGAAATCTGGAAAGCAGTTTTCTAGCAAAACAGGTGTTTTACAGTTCACTGAACCAACCAAATTACACATAGATACATAGACAGTGTTGGCAGATAAGGGCCTATGGCCCACCCAGTCTGCCCATTTGAGCTTGTAAGTTCAGTTTATGTTTACCTAGAAGTCTGTTGCCCCTTACCCCTGACCTCCAGAATTCCTTTATATCTATCCCATGCATTCTTAAATCCCGTGATTGTTTCAGCCCCCACCACTTCCTCTGGCAGGGTGTTCCACTTGTCCACCACCCGTTCTGTGAAGAAATTCTTCCTCATGTTTGCTCTGAATCGTCCTCCCTCCAACTTCATCCCGTGCCCTCTAGTTCTGGTACATCTTTTTTGCTTAAAAATAGTGTATTCCTGCACCCTGTTCCTTCCTGTGAGATACTTGTATGTCTCTATCATATCCCCTCTCTCCCTCCTCTCCTCCAGGGAGTACATGTTCAGTTCCTTCAACCTGTCTTCATAGGACTTGTGATGCAATCCATGCACCATCTTTGTTGCCCTCCTCTGAACCTTCTCTACCCTGTCTATGTCCTTATGTAGGTATGGTCTCCAGAACTGTACACTGTACTCCAGGTGGGGCCTCACTAGTGTCTTGTATAGCGGAATTATGACCTCCCTTTTCCTGCTGGTGATGCCCCTGCCTATACATCCCAGCATCCTATTTGCTTTACCTGCTGCCTTGTCACACTGTTTCCTACCTTGAGGTCATCAGAGATGATAACCCAAGATCCCTTCCTGTTTGGTGCATGCTATATCCTCACCCCCAACTGATATATTGTGCCAGGGTTTTGTGCCCCATATGCATTATCTTGCACTTCTTGCATTGAATTTCAACTGCCAAACCCCTGACCATTCTTCAAGTTTCTGCAGGTCCCTTCTCATTCTGTCTACACCCTCTGGTGTGTCTACTCTGTTACAGAGCTTTGTGTCATCAGCGAACAGTGAAATTCTGCCTTCTAGGTCCTGCGCAATGTCACTGATGAAGATGTTGAATAGGACCGGTCCCAGCACTGATCCCTGTGGTACCCCACTGGTCACTCTTCTCTTTGTGGAGTGACAGCCTTTTGCCACTATTTCTTTGTAATTTTTAACCAGCAGAGGCACACTAGCTGTCACAGCTCATTTCCAGGTGTGTCAAAAGGGGCGGATTACATGGTACTGTTTTGTTGGCAGGTGAAGGCACCAGAGAAAATTCCCTACTTTTATGATAAGTGCCATGGGATCTTTAACTTCACGCTGAACAGCCACCAGAAGTGGTCAGAAAGGACATCAGTAGGAGGGGTCACATGATGGCAGCTTGAGAAGCTGCAGCCCTCCATTGCTCCGCGCCTCTGCTACACATTTCAGCCTTCTCATTCAGGTTTTACAATCAATAGTGAGCTATAAACTACACAACCTGAGTTCTCAAAGTCCCTGGAGTTTGGTAGGACTGTCCGGTGATGGAGATCTACATGAAGAAAGTTCCACCATTGCATTCTCCTCCACCAGCTCCGGAGAAGGACAAGGCCACAAAATGCCCCAAGCACCAACCTGCGGGCCCGAGTAAATCTGCTGCTGCAATGGGCACTCTCTCGGAAGAGAGATTCTTAGAAATAATGCAACTCTTACACAATAAAATAACTGAAATTTCAGATGACCTACAGCAAATTAAGTCCTCAGTCCAATCTTTAACTACCCGTGTAGGAGATTCAGAAGCCAGATTTACTTCCTTGGAGAAAAAGCAAGATAAGAATGAGCTATCAGTGACTCAGTTCGGTCGGAAGTTTAAGAAGCTTGAAGAAAAAACTGAGGACTTGGAGGGCAGAAATAGAAGAAATAATCTCCTTGTTACTGGAATACCTGAAAAGGAGGAGGGAACAGCTCCCATACTTTTCCTTCAGAAGCTGTGTGAGAGGATTGCAGGACCCACACCGAATGGAACAACCTATATAATCGAGCGGGCCCACCATGCCCTCCGCCCTGCTACACCGCCTAATTCTCCACCCAGACCCCTCATATTCAAGCTATTAAACTTCCTGGACAAACAACATATACTGGCAAAAGTTCGGGAGTTACAAGATGTCTTATGGGAAGGGCGTAGAATCAGGATCACCCAAGATTTCCCACAATCAGTAAGAGTAAAAAGGCAAGAAATGCATCCAACTGTATCGAAGCTTATTGCCGCAGGCACACCCTTTCGAATGAGATACCCGGTGGTGCTTCAAGTGAAATCCGGTGATCAGGCATCTCGTTTGATACTCATGACCAGGCGGTGCAGGAGCTCAAAGGATTTTTTCCTGATCTTTTTAAATGAAGAGACCTCTGAGGGTATGTGGAACCACCTTTATTTACTAAAAGATGTATATGGGTGTTACTTCTGATGGTATTAGTGAGAGTTTAAAGGGAGTGACCTATGTTTTCTAATGCTGGACACTGTATTCAAACAGCGGCTTTATGGGGCTCCAGCTTAGTACAACTCGAGCAACGCCCGCTAAAACCTGCCTCATTCTCATATTGAAAACCACTGTCCCTCGACTTAATTTATTTGTTGTAAGGACACAAGCAAAGCCTGGGTCAGAACTTATTTAGTGCCTTGGAGTGTTCTGTCCTTTACGTTTCAGTTCATTTGGACTTTCAATTAGTGCGATGACTAGAAGTTGGCTTTGGCCTACTGTTTGCCAGTGACTGACTAAGTGGTATTTTTGCAAGAATCTCCGGGTCAAGACTGAAAGCCATAGGATCTCTTATTTCTATCTTCATGGACTGTTGTCGGACATTCCTGTTTTATTTGAATAATATACATATTCAATGTAACTTTAAATATCCACAAGGCACTTTCCTGATGGTTTTGGTGAGGAAGTAGAGGGAGAGATACACTCTTTCTAATGCTGGATATTTCATTTAAACAGTTAATTTATTGGACTTTATCCTGGTACAACTTGAGCAGTACTAGTTAAATCTGCATTGACCGCATATTGAAATCTACCCTCCCACGATTTAATTTACTTACTGTAAGGACAGGTACAGAAACTGAGTCAGAGTTTATTTAGTGGCTCGGCGTGTCCTGTCCTTCATGTTTTAATTCATTTTCTCTTTCAACTAGAGCGGCAACTGGAAGTTGACGTTGGCTTATTATTTACTAGTGTCTGACTAACTAGGTCTGGCCATGTGATTTTTTTGTTTATTTTTTCATGCAATGTTATTCAGCATTTCTGTTCGCTCTGAATATTATATATGCTTGATGAAACTATAAATCACCAGAGAGCATTTTCTTTTGAATTGTCTACGAGCCCTCCAGAAATATTCAGGGCCTAAGGGTTTGTTAAAGGTTTTTTTTTTCCTTCCTCTTTTCACACAGTGAAGAATCTATCCTGATGGCATAAATGAGAATGTCTAGTTCTATATACTGTTTCTCTTAACTAGTTTGCTTAATTTATTAGAATTATTGTAATGTTTGCATAAGATTAGCTATCCTGAATATTCTGATCGCTATTGGTGTAGCAGGGGAAGGGTGGGAGCGAGGGGGTGGCTTTTTCTGGTGCAACTCATTCTTGCGCAAAGACATCACTCACCAGAGTTAATATAGTGGTGTGGTTCATTGGAACTGGGGTTTTGGGAACTCTGTGTATAATAAGGGTTTTTGATTAGTATAAGGGTAAGGAAATAAAATATAAGTGAGGGTAAGTTTCCTTTTATGTGTTTTATGGTTTTTGGGTACAATAATATCAAGTGTGTTAGCTTAATCTGCTTTTGTAAAACTTCTTTTGGTTTACAGATGGATAAATCCTACAGGCTAAATCAAGTTAGACAGATTAATTCTACCTACCATTTTTTCCTTAAACAGTCATAATGAGTGGCCCCTATAATGTGATAAGTTGGAATGTTAAATGGGCTCAAGATAGGTGCAAGAGGTAAGTTATCCTTCAGCATTTTTATCAATTAAAAACTGGGATTGCATGTCTTCAAGAGACACATCTTTATCGAGAAGAGGTGAATTTATTGTCTAAAACCTGGGTGGGGCAGGTATATGGAGGAGGGAAATCTACGTGTAGTGGGGGAGTGGCAATATTAATAGGAAAGAAAATTCTCTTTAAATTGGAAAGAGAAATTTGGGACACCAATGGTAGATATATTATTCTTTATGGAACCCTGGAAATGCAGCAAATAATTTTGGGGGCTATATGTGGACTAAACACTGAGTCCCCTCACTTTTTCGCACACCTGTTAGGTCTTGTGGTTACTAATCTGCCAGTATTGACCATTTTGGGGGGCGATTGGAACGTTGTTCCATACTCACACATAGATAGGTCTGACTCCCGAAAACTAGGTTTATCACCCTCACAAAGGGCTCTACATGGCCATATGAGAGGAGCTGACCTTTTGGATGTGCGGCGAGTATTGAACCCTGGGAAACACCAATATACTTTTTTCTCACCCCCACATAAAACTTTTTCACAAATTGATTTTCTCCTTTTGAGCTCCTTTTCTCTTCCGGGGTAATTAATGCAAATATACATATGAGGGTCATTTCTGACCACTCTTCCATTTCCCTTACATACCTCCTAGGGCCTGGAATTTGAAGGGATGCTCTTTGGCGATTAAACAATCAGCTGCTCCAAAGACCTGACTCCTTACAGCAGATTAAAAATGTTCTCACTAGCTTCATGATTAACAATAGGGATTCAGTAACCAGAATAGACATGGTTTGGGCAGCCTTGAAATGCTCCCTTAGAGGTGAGTGTCTCTGGTTGTCTGCCACTAAATATCAGCAATTTAGATCCCAGCAAGATACCTTGCTTAGTGCCATTCATCAACTGGAATGTACTCTTAACCGTCAATCTCCAGATGCCGATTGGGCCGACCTACGTAGTTTACAGGACCAATATCCGGCCCTTATGTTCCAGAAAGTGGAGCTTTCACTAAAATGTACTAAAATTAAATATCTTGATACAGGGGAAAAGGCTGGCAAGTTACTAGCAATTCAGCTCAGGCAAGCTGTGGCCTCTCAAATCATCTCAAGTATTAAATCTGATAAAGATAGTCAACTTGTCACCTCCCGAGAAAAATTGTTGATGTCTTAAGATCCTATTATCAGAAGCTGATTGACCTACAAGTATAGTTATTTCTGGATATCTTAATTCTATTGATCTCCCCAAATTGCTCCCTTATCAAGTAACATCACTGGCAAATTGATTAGTGTCCAGGAAGTCAATGTTGCAGTTGAACAGCTCTCATTAGATAAATCCCCTGGACCAGATGGTCTCTCTAACAATTTATATAAGTCCTGCTTATCAGAACTTGCCCCTCTTTTAGCTGAAGTATATAACTTCTGGTTTGCTGAGGGTATGTCAGAACCAAACTTCCTTAATGCATTAATTACTCTCTTTCCCAAGCCAGGTAAGGATCCCCTTTATCCAGAAAGTTATTGACCCATTTCATTGATTAATACTGAAGTTAAGATATTGGCAAAAATCTTGGCGACTAGGTTGGGATCTGTGTTGCCTAACCTCATTGGCAGAGAACAAATTGGTTTCATGACAGGTGGGTCATCAGTGGAACACATGCGTAAGCTAATGTGCATCCTCTCGGCATCCAGGGACTTGGACTTTCCTGCAGTGCTACTATCCCTGGATGCTGAGAAAGCTTTTGACAGGGTTTCATGGGATTTCCTTTTTGCAACTTTGACCCTCTTTGGGCTTCCTTCAGGATTCCTCAAATGGGTCAGATTATTATATTCAAACAACATGAAGTCTTGCTATATTCTGACATATGCAGGGATGTCCAACCTTTGAACTGCCCCGAAGAGGAAAGAGTTAACTTTCCATGCCAGGCATGGAACGCTGAGCTCGAGCGCGGTTGAAACTCTGTCTGTTGTTCTTCAAACTCAAACCGTCAGTTTCTTTACTCCGCCTCACTGAACAGTCGCTCCGGAGATTTCTCCTTCTGCTCGGTTCATTTTGTCGGTCAAAGTATTGTTTTTCTCGATTTTCGACCGAATTTAAACCGCAACCTGTCGGTTCAAGCTCTGTCTGTGGTATTGTGAGTACTAGATAGGTTTTACATTTATTCTTCTGTGTGGAACTTGTAAACTGCTTATCGGTTCGCTTTGAACCGATCAGGTTATTTTAAAATATTTTAATCTGTGATTTAGAGTGTGGTTACCGGTTCTTATCGGTTCTAAAAAAACTGGATTTTATTACGTTTTTTTTTTTTCCACGACCCATGACATGGTTGGGAACCGATAAGAGGAGGTCTTGCCAGTTGCCATAGCAGGTAAGTTGGATAGGACTAGCACTATGTCTGAGAACCCAAAAGAAAAACTGGGCCCACTGGTTTCAACACTGCAGTGTGTGGGGAGGCCTTTGCCAAGGCTGATCCCACACCACCTGTGTTTGTCTGGGTTTGACCACCCTCAATGCAGACTGCAAGATTTGAAAAATTTCCTGCAGCTACCCTGGAAAAAAGAGTCGGTAGGCTCAGGGAAAGGGAGGCCAAAAAGTCCGCTGAACCGGATGGCCAGCCCAGTTCGGTCCCAACCGAACCAGAGGGAGTGCCCTCTGACCAGGGCAAGACTTCCTCGGGCAAAAGGAGATCCGACTCTGAGGAGTCGGTTCCAGCAAAAAGGACTAGGAAATCAGCTGGTGTGGAGCCAAAACTTTCCTCTCCAACCGCTGAAGAAATAGCCAAAGAGATTAAAATTGTCCAGTCGCTTTCCCTGGTTCCGACCAAACCGGCATCATCAGGTAAGCGCCCGGTTCGGCCGGTTCCACCAGTTCAAGAGTATGATTTAGAGGAATATTATGAACTGGAGGATGGGGAAGAGGAGTATGAGGAGAGTGAGTATGGATTTGAAAGTCTGGATGTGCCCATTGACCCGGACATCTCCCCAGTCAGACCTTCAGGAGTGTCTCCTCCTAGGCTTTCTGAGTCCCCTTCTCATTTTATGTTTTATAAAAAAGTGGCTGAAACCCTCCAGCTCCCTATGGAGGAAGCTGTGGATGATCAAGAGGAGCCTGACTATGTGGCAATGATGGATATCCCAGAGTCCGGGAGACTGTCTATTCCCCTGCATAAATCTTTTGGGAAACAGACATTTAAAATTCTAAAAACTCCTCACACTATACCTCCTGTGGATAAGAGAATGGACAAGAGGTACACATTGTCAGGCTCTGATACAGAGTTCCTTACTCAACAATGCAGCCATGCTGGGGTAGCGCAGGCTGCAGCCTGTGATAAGGCAAATATTCCCTTGGCTTCACACCCCCCGGACAAGGACTCCAGGAGAATTGATGCCATGGCAAAGAAACAGTACATGGCAGCATCCTTGGGACTCAGACAGGCAAATTATATGGCTTATGTTGCTAGATATCAGAAATCTAGATGGGACACTGTTATGGCTCTAGCAAAACAGGTCCCTGGCCAGCTTGCCAAGGAGCTGGAACAGGTGGCTGCTGATGGTATTGAGGCATCCAAGGTGCAATTCCATGCTGCAGTAGACTCAAATGATGTGTCATCAAGAGTCATGGCTACATCTGTGGCACTTCGCAGAATGGCTTGGCTCAGATGTACTAGCCTGTCACAGGATACCCAGACTAAGGCCATGGATTTTCCTGGTGTGGGTAATTCCCTGTTTGGGGAGCAGACAGAGAATTACATGAAGAAAATGGATGAGTATGGGACCACCTATAGGAGTGCACAGGCCAAGGAGCGCAGGCCACTCCTCAAAGGCAGCCTCCAGGGGCAGGAGCAGGCCTTTCATAGGCCTTTTACCAAGCCAGGCCTCCTCTTCTGCTTTTGCCCAGAGGGGTTCTTTAGAGAGAGGCAGACAGGGTACAAGCAGGCCTGCTTCCACCCCTCAGCCCAAAGCTCCTGCCAAGCAGGCACCCTGATGGGATTGCCAGGGCCGATTCTCAGCTACCTGTAGGGGGCAGGCTGGCTTACTTTGTCCAGGACTGGGAGTCTCTAACATCAGACAGGTGGGTCCTGGAAGTAGTAAGCCAGGGACTGGTTCTCAGCTTCAAAAGATTTCCAAAGCTGAGAATCAGATTCTTTCCACCTGCAAATCCCTCAGAGGCACTTGCCCTAGAGGCAGAGGTCTCTTCCCTCCTAGCTCTCAGAGCTGTGGAAAGGGTTCCACCCCTACACCAGGGCAAAGGATTGTACTCCAGGTACTTCCTTACCCCAAAAAAGACAGGAGAATGGCAGCCCATCCTAGATCTCAGATACTTAAACAAGCACCTTTTAAAACCAAAATTCAAAATGGTGACTCTGGGAATTATTCTACCCTCTCTAAGGCCAGGGGACTGGCTAGCATCCCTGGACCTCAAGGATGCCTACTTCCATATTCTTATCAGAAGCTCCCCATTGAAAGTACCTCGGGTTCGAAGCTGCCCTCAGGCCATTACCAGTTCAGAGCAATGCCCTTGGCCTCACCTCTGCTCAAGGGTATTCACAAAATGCCTGGCAGTAGTAGTTGCTTCTCTAAGAAGGCAGAAAATTGCCATTTTCCCTTACCTGGATGACTGGCTCATAGTAGGCCAGTCCCCAGACCAAGTCAGGTTACACCTACAGAAAACCCAGCAACTGCTCACCTCTTTAGGTTTCCTTCTGAATCTCTCAAAGTCAGTTCTAGAGCCTGTCCAGCTCCTCACCTTCATAGGCGCAGAACTGAACACAGAAAAAGCCAGAGCCTTCCTTCCTTTGGACAGGGCAAGGACCCTGGTCTCTCTGGCCTCCTCATTCACCCTGCAGGTGTCTCGGCCAGCAAGTTATTTTCTACAGCTCCTGGGGCACATGGCTGCTTCTACAGCAGTACTGCAGGGAGCAAGGTTTCAGATGAGGGACATTCAGTACCATTTGAGAGCCTTTTGGTCTCAAAGAAAAGACCCTCTAACCAAACTGATCCCAGTTACTCAAACCCTGATCCAAGCCCTACAGTGGTGGCAGGATCAGAGCAATCTGAGACAACGAGTTCCTTTTGTCATTCAGTCTCACTCCTTAATCCTTACTACAGATGCATCCCTCTTGGGGTGGGGAGCTCACATGGGCGACCTCACCACCCAGGGGTTGTGGTCCCCTCAGGAATCTCTGCTCCACATCAACTTATTGGAACTCAGAGCAGTTTTTTCTAGCACTTCAAGCTTTTTCCAAATCTGTTCAGAACAAAGTTGTTCCGGTCAGAACAGACAACACCACCACAATGTGGTACATCAACAAGCAAGGGGGCACTCGGTCTACGGCCTTGTGCACCGAAGCAATGAAGTCGTGGTTTCTGGCTTACTCCCTGAACACCTCCCTGATGGCAGTTCACCTCCCAGGCAAGGACAATGTCCTGGCAGATACTCTCAGCAGGATTTCCCAGGGCCATCACGAGTAGTCACTGGACCCCCTGGTATTGGAAGTAATATTTTCCAGATGGGGCACCCCGCAGATAGATCTTTTTGCAGCCCCAGACAATCACCAACTTCCCCTTTTTTGTTGCAGGCCCCTAGTGTTGGGCTCAGTCCCTCTGGATGCCTTAGTTCTCAATTGGGAAGGGAAGTTTCTCTATGCTTCCCCCCCTTCCCTCTCCTGTTCAACGTGCTAGTCAAAATCAGATCTCAACCCTGCAAGATGATCCTCATTGCTCCAGACTGGGCCAGACAACCCTGGTATCCACTTCTACTGTCCTTAGCAGTCCATCTTCCCCTGTGTCTCCCCAGGAATTACAACCTGTTAACCTGTGCTCAGGGGAGGGGTTGGTACCCGAATCTCAAATCTCTCAATCTCAAGGCCTGGCTCTTGAAGAGTTAAAATTTGCTAACTTACACCTCTCCCAAGGAGTAATGGATATCCTGAAGGCTTCGAGAAAACCTTCCACCAGGGCTACCTATAATTCCAAATGGAAAAGGTTTTCCATATGGTGCTCTGGAAAGCATATTTCCCCAGAATCTGCTGATTTACCCACAGTCCTGGATTATATGGTCCACTTAAATACTTTGGGGCTAAAGCCAGCTACCCTAAAAGTGCATCTGGCAGCTGTGTCTGCCTTTATTTCAGTAGGTAAGCCCTTTTCTCTTTCAGCTCACCCTGAATTCTCCAAGTTTTTCAAGGGATTGTTTCACACCAACACTCCATTCAGGGACCCTGCCCCCGCCTGGGATCTTAATGTTTGCATTGCTCAGCTTATGCAACCCCCCTTTGAGCCCTTGTCTTCAGCAGAGCTTAAGTACTTGACTTGGAAGACTGTGTTTCTGGTAGCCATCACTTCTGCCAGACGCATAAGTGAATTACAATCTTTGTCAGTGGGGCCTGATTTTATCTCCTTTCATAGAGATAAGGTGGTCCTCAGGACTAACAGGAAGTTCTTGCCTAAGGTGGTTTCAGATTTCCACCTTAATCAATCTATATCTCTTCCAGTTTACTTCACTGACCATTCCTCCTCTGGCGAGAGGAGGCTGCACAGCTTAGATGTGAAGAGAGCCCTTAGTTACTACATAGAGTGCACCAAGAGTCACAGGTTTGACTCCCTCCAACTGTTCCTCACTTATGGCGAAGTTGGTAAAGGGAAACCTGCCACTAAAAGATCCATTGCCAGGTGGATTGTCTCTTGTATCCAATTTTGTTATGAAAAACTGGGTAAGGTTCCTCCCTCAGGCCTGAGGGTTCACTCTACCAGAGGTACAGCTGCTTCCTGGCTGCTGCCAGGGACATCCTATTCTAGAGATATGTCAAGTAGCTACCTGGAAATAGTTCACTCTTTGCAAGCATTACTCCCTGGACATCCAGGCTGGGAGTGATGCTCGGTTTGCCTGGCCTGTACTTCAGAGCCTATTTCTAAGTGGGTTCTGTCCCTCCTCCATGGAGGTACTGCTTTAGAGTCTGCATATGTCAGAATATAGCAAGACTTCATGTTGTTTGAAGAAAAAATTACTCACCTTAGTAATCTTGGTTCTTCTAATGGAGTCTTGCTATATTCTGACCTCCCCCCCGCCTGCCCCTCTCAGAACCTCTGTTTTTGGGATGTGGGTGGGCAGTGCAGTGTTGGCACTTAGTAGGTGCCCACCTTGTTGTTTTTCACCCCTCTTATCTTGGGGTGACTTGGTGTTGTGTTTATCATTTTTTGGGTCTCCTGACTTGAGTCTTTGTTTTGGGACCAAAAAATGTGTTCTTATGTTTAGTAGCCAGTTGGCTAGTGTAGGTTTACAGCTTCCACACAGGACCTCAGTGAGCTTAGCTCATAAAGATCTGACGGTTTGAGTTTGAAGAACAACAGACAGAGTTTCAACCAAGCTCGAGCTCAGCGTTCCATGCCTGGCATGGAAAGTTAACTCTTTCCTCTCTGGGGCAGTTCTAAGGTTGGACATCACTGCATATGTCAGAATATAGCAAGACTCCATTAGAAGAAACAACATTACTAAGGTGAGTAATTTTTTCTTCTTCACCATCTGCTCAGATTTGGTGCAATGGCATGTTGTCTGATTCTCTTTTGCTTCAGAGAGGGACCAGACAAGGCTGCCCCTCTCCCCACTATTGTTTAACCTTTATCTAGAGCCTCTGATCTGAAGACTAATATCCTCCCCTCAACTCCAGGGAATTAGATTAAGAGATCAACATTACACCATATCTGCTTATGCAGATGATCTTCTTTTGCATCTTGAGAACCCCATAACAATTATTCTTTCTCTCACTGATGAGATTAATTGTTTTTCTGCAGTTTCCCACTACAAACTCAACCCCTCTAAAACAACAGTTTTTCCCCTGAACAATAAAACCCACCAATCAGTACTGAATAATACTAATCTTTCATGGGAAACCCACTCCTTTACCTAACTTGGAATTCAAGTTACCAGAGATGTCTCTACTGTGCTTAAACTTAACCTTTCAGATTTACTAAATACAATTAAAATTGTTCTAGATAGGCGGGGAAGTCTCCCCCTTTCATTATGGGGTAGAATAAATACTGTCGAAATGAATATTTTACCCCGTGTGTTATACTCACTTGGGATGCTGTTTTTTTTTTCTCCCCAACAAATGGTTTGTTAAGTTACAATCCATGCTAACTGCCTTTTTGTGGAAAGGTAAGGGCATTAGATGCTCTTACTTAAAACTCACTGCACCAGAATTGCAGGGTTGTCTAACTACACCCTCTTTTTTCACCTACTATTGTGCCCACCACCTTCGCAGATTGGCATACTGGTCAAAGGAGGTACCAGACAATGAGTCACAGGCTCATTTCCCTCTGTGGCTTGACATTGAGAGATTTTTCACTGCTCAACATCATTGTACTCTCCCTTCCCTTATATATGTCACTCACAGGGCACTTCCGAAAATGCTCCGGAATACCCCAAAGGGTTGGTCTGTTCAGGCCTTACACCAGCTGCAAACACATCTTTCACATAATTGCAATCTTTAATTGGACCAACCTATTATGTGCAATTCCCATTTTAAAATTGGACATAAACCCATTAATTCGACTTTCAGGTCTCCTTTGATCAATAAAAAGGTATCGGATCTCTATGCTGAAGGTAAAATAATCTCGTTTACCTTTTTCAACTACGATTTAATATGCCCACAATAACTTTGTTCCAAAAATAAACAGCTCAAAGAAGCTATTATTGCCCATTTGGGATATGTAGAGATATGTTCAGGGCCCACTGATATCTTAAATAATCTCCTGCAATGAGCTAGGCAACCTCATGCAGTTTCTGCAGTCTATAAGGAAGTCCAATTACTTGACTCTAACTTGGCTCTGGGGGTTTGTTACTACTGGTCCCAAGTATTATCTCTTAGTACCGAAACTGACTTCTGGAGGAATTTTGTGGCAGACTATATATAAATTTGTTAAACAAGATAGATTGCGCTTGATACAATATAATATTATGCACAATTTATATTTTACTCCACTTAAACTTCACAGACTGGGCCAATTGTCCTCTCCTGATTGTTCTCGTTGTGGCAATTCCTCTGGAACCTTATATCATATGTTATGGGACTGCTCGGTGGTCCAGACCTTTTGGAAATCTATTAAACAAACACTTAATCTTTTATTGGGTCTTGATTCACTTTTTACTCCAGAGGCCTGTTTAATTTATCTTTTCCTGAAAGGTACTCCTAATCTTAGAAAAGCACACTTGGCTTTGATCTCTGTCACAGCCAAGTTAATTATTATGAGACACTGGAAGGATACAATGGGTTTATCAGTTTTGGAATGGCATAAGAAATTATTTGCTCCCCAATTAGAAAAGCACATTCATTCTATGGCAAATCTGTCTCATATCTATCACCTTAAATGAGGACCACTCGATGCCTTGCTTAGTACGTGGAAACCATAAGTGACTAAAGTGTACATTATTCTACATGTGTATTCTTATCTGACTGACTAGATACACACTTGATATGGGGTGGGTTAGGGAGGTTTTAAGGGGTAAAAGTCAGAATCTGGGGGGGGTTATCTCCAATATGTACTTTACTGTATTTTTGTAACAGATGATGGATATGTACATTGTATTGGGGGTGATCCTCCTGATTACCCAACTGCTACCCACATGTTTGTAATATTATTATAATAGTGAAAAAAAAGCTAAATAAAGTTTATTGAATTAAAAAAAAGGACAGCAGTTTAATGTCTCATCCAAAGGATGGCACCCAAACACAGCAGCACCCCCTTTGTGCTGCACTACAAACTCAGTACTCGGCATTAGCCCAAGTTCCTGGTATAAGACATCTACTGATTTGGTTGTTGTTGTTGTTAAGAAAGGTTTATTGCCCAGTTCTGAAAGCATGTCATACCTTTGGAGTTCCATTTCTATGTTTACTTGCATGCATGTGCAAGAAACATGTTGCGGCAGCTTGCTGCAGAAGCAGGTTGTGGAGGTGCGGCACTGTTGTGGCCAATGCCGCCACTGCATTTTGGGGCTTGTGTGTTGGGCACCAATAAAAGAGGACGCTGCCCATGACACTAGCTTTACAGCATGCCACCACCTTGAAAGAAAATAGCCGCACCAGTCCGGGAGCACCTCGTCATAGCAGCAGCAGCCTGTTGTTTCGGCTATGCAGTTTGCCGACAGAAGTTGAGGCTGCAATGGCGGAGTGGCCCAAATTGATGCGGCCCAGTGTTAGTTCACTTGCCAACAGGACGCCCATAATGCCCCCCATTTTTTGTGTGCCGAGGGGTGCCCAATCCTGGCATCATGCCCCCAACAGCCTTTCTTTGCTGACGGGGCCCCAATCCCAGTCGGCTTCAGTCCCCTTCCCAGTTCAATTTGCTGATGAGGAACCCACTCCCTGTTGACATAATGTCCCCCCAATTTATTGTGTGCGAGGGGTGCCCAATCCCCTCGGCTCTTGCCCTTCCCCCCGCCCGTAGTGTGCTGGCGGGGTGCCCAATCCTCGTCGGGCTACAGCCCCCAAAACACTCAGGGTGGCATGCTGGGAGCCCACCCTGTGTGCCAAATGTCCCTGTAAACAAAAAACCTTCCTGCAATGTTTTCGTTTTTGTTTTAAATCTATGTAAAACAGAAAATGGTCCCTCATTGAGTCCAGTGGCCCTCCCCAACCCGTGCCCACCCTCTGTACCCTGCCTCCCACACCCTCCCTCAACCCATACTTACCTCTGGTGCCCATGCGACCATCTTCCGTGGACCGGGAACACGCTCACCTCTTCAAAGCTGACCGAGAACTGAAGAAATGCCGGAAAGCTGTATTATGGCATAAATAGGTTTTTTTCCAACTTTGGTGCATATCTCGGGCATTTTGGGGAATTTTGGCACCAAATTTTCAACATGGGGGTATTGGGACCCCTCCTCATGAATTCAGTCACTGTCATGGCGTTATTCGGTCCTGAAAGGTGATTTCGTGGTCACTGCGTGTAATAACCTTTTGAGACTGAGTAACAAAATGACAGTGCCACTGTTCATGAGTTGGGCTCTCAAAAAGCCTATGTTGCAAATTTGGTGAAATAAATCCCAAAAATGACTGTTTTACAAGCATGCATTGCGCAGTTTGCACGCACGATCGTAACTACGTGAATTTGTAATATTTTCATTCCAGATTTTCAACATTGCCATTTTTCCACACCTCCTTATGAACAGTACAGCTGCCATTTTACACATCCTGGCCAAAATGTTTTTCGCACTTCCGGCGTAGAATAGCGCGGTCGCTGTGGGAAATCAGTTTTCAGGATAGATTGAGAAAATGACAGTGACACTGTTCATGAGCAGAGGTCCTAAAATGCCTATGGTGAAAATTTGGTGACGAACGTCCATAAAATGACTGTGTTACAAGTGTGCGTTGTGCAGTTTCCACGCACCCTTGTAACTTTGCAAATTTGTGAAATTTTCATGCCAGATTTTCAACACTGGCATTGTTTAGCACCTTCTTATGAACAGTACAGCTGTCATTTTTCACATCCTGGCCAAAATGTGTTTTTGCACTTCCGGCCCAGAATAGCGCGGTCGCTTTGGGAAATCAGTGTGTGAGACAGATTAAATTGAGCGAGAGAGAAAGGGGGAGTGAGTGAGCTCAACTGAGCTCTGTTGGGACTGCTGCAGATTTCTTTGTGGGCAGAAAAATGCACCAACGCAGGCAGGAACCCAGTACAAAAGGGCAGCCTGCAGTGCCAGGAGAAACAGAATGAGTGAGTGAGAGAGGGGGAGTGAGCAAGCTCAGCAGAGCTCTGTCAGGTCTGCTGCGGATTTCTTTGTGGGCAGAAAAAGGTGCCAATGCAGGCAGGAGTCCAGTACAAAAGGGCAGCCTGCAGCACTGGGAGAAAGAGAATGAGCGAGTGAAGGAGGGGGAGTGAGCGAGCTCAACGGAGCTCTGTCGGGACTGCTGCAAATGTCTTTGTGGGCAGAAAAAGGCATCAATGCTATTAGACGCCCAGTACAAAAGGTCAGCCTGCAGTGCTGGGAGAAACAGAATAAGCGAGTGAGAGAGGGGGAGTGAGGCACCTCAACGGAGCTCTGTCGGAACAGCTGTGAACTTCTTTATGGGCAGAAAAAGGTGTCAACACAGGCAGGAGCCCAGTACAAAAGGGCAGCCTGCAGCGCCGGGAGAAACAGAATGAGCGAGTGAGAGAGGGGGAGTGACCGAGCTCAACATAGCTCTGTCGGAACTGCTGCAGATTTCTTTGTGGGCAGAAAAAGGCACCAATGCAAGCAGGAGCCCAGTACAAAAGGGCAGCCTGAAGCGCCGGGAGAAATAGAATGAGTGAGCGAGAGAGGGGGAGTGAGCGAGCTCAACGGAGTTGCCCACCCTCCTACACAGGGTCCTCTGTGGTCCTATATTACAGCAGGGTCTCTGGAGTGGAGACAAAGCAATGATTGGATACTTTTAGGATTGCTGTAATAATGCAGATTTAGTTGTTCTGTTTATTTCTCTAACTGAGCTAAGTACTGAGCTATACTGTTATGATTGCTTTAATAATACATATTTATTTGTTCTGTTTATTTCACTAACTGAGCTGAGTAATACTTGGAGTGCAATAGGATTTCTAACTGGGCTAAGTGAAACTATATGAGAGCTGGGGACAAAAAGTATGGTAGCTGAGGGGTTAAAATGGACAAGGAGGCTTTAGGATTGCTGCAATAATACAGTATCTAATGGATGAGATTTGAGACTGAATTAACCCGGTTGTCAAGGAGGCAGTAGGAGGACTAGTATGTGTGTTGGGGAGGAACAGGAATTTGAGTAAATAGGGGCCTAACAGTTGTAGTAGGGTACAGAACCTAGGAGTAAGAGCCTGTAACATAAGATGAGGGCCAAAATGGGGCAGGTGCCACATGTCAATAGGGCAAGCATCTTTGGAAGGGTGGTGGGGGTGTACAGGGTGTGGGTCCGCCATGATCCTGGACTGGGCTTGGAGGATGGGGGGTGTATGGTCTGTAGACGACTGGTTAGTTTGAGGGAGGAACTGTGGAGGTTAGGGAGGAGTCTAAGTGGCAGAGCAGAGGAGTATGGTAGGCATCCTGGCTTGGGGGGCGAATAGGGGATGGCAAGGGGAGATGGAGGAAGAACAACTAGGGAGTGAAACTGACCCAAGTATCAAGGCACTAGCAGAAAAGAGAAGAGAAGGGAAGGGGTGTCCAAGGCGAGGGGGGCCTCCTGATGGGGGAGGAAGAAGCCATGAGGAGTACTAGGGGAGAGAGCCGATGGCTGCGGATAGGGAGGGACCAGGGGTGAGACCAGAGGTGGCACGGTGGGGAACAAGTAGGAGGGGGGAACCGATAGGGGGAAGAGATGTAGGAGGCATATTGACTAGGAATAGATTTGAACCTCTGCTATGGGAGAGAGAGGGAAAGCAGGAACATACTGAAGGGGGGAGAGGACAAGCAGGGCATGAGAGGGATGGCAACAGGTAGGGGAAGAGATATAGAAGGGGGCTAGTAAGGAAGGAGGGGGTGGTGACTGGAGGAGAGAAGGCTACAGGAAGGGGGAAGGATAGGAGGAGCATCACTATCGGGGTAGAAGGGAGTGAGGGCTCTAAATTGACAACAGCGGGGATAGGAGAGGGGTTGAAAATCAGCAGGGGAGGTCAACAAGGGAAACCCAGTAGGAAGTAGTCAGGCTGGGAAGAGGTTCAAGGGGGATGGAAGGAATAAGGCAGAAAAAAGGGATGAGGCGGAAGTAGGGGGTACAGATACAGAAGTCACAGAGGGTGCAGCTGGCGGGGGTAAGGGGCAGGGAAGAACGAATACTGGGGTGGTGGAAGGGGCACTAGAAGGGGAAAGGGGATAAGGGATGGGACGTATTCATCCTTGGGGATTCTACACTGAAAGGGGTGAGATGGGGCAGAAGAGGGAAAGGCACAGCCGTATTTGGGATGAAACTATCCCCAGGTTGACTACAGGAGGGGCAGGGCAGGCACTGCTCAAGTGTGCAGCGAGAGGAGGAAGAAATCTCATTTAGTGTTGCATGTGGGTATAAACGACTTGGGGTGGAGACTGTGGAAGTAGTGAGGGGGAGGTTCGAGTAGTTGGGCAGGCAGTGTGAGGGGGTGGGATGTTAGTGGTATTCTCGGAGGTACTCCCGGTACCATGTGCAAGCATGGGGAGGAAGGGTAGGATTGAGGAGTTCGAGTGGCTGAGGGATTGGTGCCACACCAAAAATTATGGGTTAGTGACCAACTGGGGTAGGGTATGGGGGGAATAGTGACTTGTATGCGGGGGACAGGGTACACTTGAGCAGGAAGGGGAAGGGAGGAGAGTATTAAAGGCAGGATTAGAGGGGTATATCTCTACTAAGGTGGATTTAAACTAGTGGGGGGGGTGGCCAAAAGACTGAGGTTGGTAAAAAGGTCCGGACAGGGGAGCCTAATGAGCTCACCCCCCTAGACATAGGTAAAGGAGGAGGCGTAGTAACCCTGGGAGGGGGCGGGCAGAGTGGTCTGAGTGTAATACAGAAGGCACCACCACCCGGTAAGAATAAGGAGGAGAAAGGGTGCGGACTGCCGGGAGGAGAGACATAAGCCAAGGAGGAGAAGAGTGAGGAGCAGGAGGGGTACGGGTGGAAGGTGGTCTGATTAAATGGACAGAGAACTGGTTACAGGGGAGGGTGCAGAGGGTGGTGGTGGTGGGGGAGCTCTCGGTACCCAGAGCAGTGACAAGCAGGGTGCCACAGGGGTCAGTGCTGGGCCCGGTGCTATTTGGGCTCTTTATCTCTGATATAGCACATGGAGTAGTGAGCAGGTTTAGTCTGTTCACACATTATACCAAATTGGGGGCGGTGATGGACAAAGAGGACAGATGGGAAAAACTGCAGGGGGACCTAACAAAACTAGAGACATGGTCAGTGGAGTGGCAGCTAGGATTCAGTGCAAAGAACTGTAAGGTGAAGCACTTCAGGGCTAAGAACCAGAAGAGGGACTACTGGCTGGGGATCACAGAGGAGGTGAAGGACCTACGGGTGTTGGTAACTGGGAGCATGAACAACTCGGCCCAGTGCAGAAAAGCAGCAGCGAAGGCAAACAGGATGCTAGGGTGCATCACAAGGGGGTTCTCATCCAAACCTGTCTACAGATCATTGGTCACACCACACCTAGAGTACTGTGTGCAATACTGGAAACCATACCTGAGGAGAGATACAAAGTTACTGGAGGGGGTGCAAAGGAGGGCAACAAAAATGTTAAAGGGGATGGAAGGAAAGGAATATGAAGTTAGGCTGAAGGAGATGAACATGTACACACTGGAGGAGAGGAGGGATGGGGGGTATGATTGAAGTGTTTAAATACCTGAGGGCGTAAACAAAGCTAGCACCGAGCGGGTGTTTAAACTGAGGAGTGGAATAGAGACGAGGGGGCATGGACTAAAGTTGGAAGGAGGATTTTCAAGAGGGAAATGAGGAGGCACTACTTCTCTGAGAGGGTGGTGTCTAGTTGGAATGCACTGCTAGAGGGGGTGGTAACATGTAGGACAGTCAATAGCTTTAAGGAGGAGTGGGATAAAGCAAGAGGAAGAGTCGGGGGCAGGGGCTGGGATAAGCGGGGGAGGAACTGAGGAGGAGAAGGCTGGGGCAGCTGCAATCTAGGGTGCTAGCTGCACACTCAGGCAGACTTATACAGACCGATTGGTGTGTTCTGCTGGCAGATTCATATGTTCGTATGTATGTTAGTATGTAAAATCACAGTGACTCTGTTCATGAGCAGAGGTCCTAAAATGCCTATGTTGAAAATTTGGTGACTAATGTCCGTAGAATAACTGTGTTACAAGCGTGCGTTGTGCAGTTTCCACGCACCTTCTTAACTTCGCAAATTTGGAGTATTTTCACTCCAGACTTTCAACACTGGCATTTTTTCAGACCTTCTTCTGAACAGCACAGCTGTCATTTTTCACATCCTACCCGAAATATGCATTTACACATCTGTCGCAGAACACCGCGGTTGCTGTGGGAAATCAACGTTCTGGACAGATTAAGAAAATCATAGTGACAGTATTCATGAGCAGAGCTCACAAAGTGCCTATGTTGAAAATCTGGTGAAATAATTCCACTAAATGACTGTGATACGCACATGCGTTGTGCAGTTTCCATGTACCCACGGAAGTTTGAGCATTTTTAATATTTTCACTACAGATTTTCAACATTACCATCTCTTCACACCTCCCTATGCATGGTACAGCTGCCATTCTTCACATCCTGCCCGATCTGTGTTTTCGTACATCTGGCGCACAATGGCACGGTCGCTGTGGAAAGTCAAATTTCGGCACTCATTGACAAAATCACAGTGCCACTGTTCATGAGAAGAAGTCCCAAATGCTTTCATGAGATGGGGGCCATAAAATGGCCATGTTGAACATTTGTACTGCAAATACCAACAAATGCCCATGGCGTTACGGTTTCTAACCATAACGTCCCACCCTGTATAGACTGACAGGCATTGGGGTGTGCCTTTGGATTGCCGACTGTAATGCTCATGCCATTCCAACCCCAACCCCCCCACCCTGCAGCCACTGACAGGCATAGAGCTGTGCCTTGGACTCTTTGGCCCCAGAGTTCACCCCATTCTATATTGCACCCATTTCAGCGTATGTCCTTATGGAGTGGAGTGACTTTAAAGCCGAACACCCCAAGGCACACCTCAACACTTGTCAGTGTCTGCAGGATAGGGCGAGGTGAAATGGCATGAATGTTATGGTCGACAACCCAAATGAATACCCCAATGCCTATCCATCTCTGTAGGGTGGAGGTGGGGTTGGCATGAAATTCAATACTTCACTGCCATTCCCACTCTGCAGCTGTCTAACTCCTGCATTTCCAATGCTAATACCAGCAAGCAAACATTCAGCATTGACAAATGCTTGTTTTTCCTTGGGATATATTAGTTACATGCATGTCTTTTTGCAACAGAAAAATCATACACAGTAACATAGTATCATAGTACTTTTTCTCTTGAAAGTGACACTAGGTCCATCAAGTCAGTCCCCTGCCTCATAAGCAGGAACCAACAAATATACTGGGCAAACATGTACTAATTTGTAGGGATTTTCCACCCACCTTGCTACCCAGGCACCCTGTGATTCCCTTGGTAAGCAGAAATTTGACAAGACTTGGCTTAAAGGAAAACACTTTTTATTGTAAACCCCCCCCCAAAGGATCACCCCCTTCCTAATTAGGCTTTTAAGTCAGTAAAATTATTTTTTTCTGACCTGCCTGCCAGTATATTTAATTCCATGTGTCCGCTCGAATGTAAACAATGTTGGAGCAGTGTGGCACCATTTTGCATGTGCAACACGGCTTTGAACCATTTAACTGTATAAAGTGATATGGAAGGTTTCTTTTTGGGGGGGTGGGGGTTTGACAATAAGCAGTGTTTTCCTTTAAAGGCCTGTACTGTCTTCAGGTCTACTGTTTCTACTGGTAGACTGTTCCATAGGTTTATTACCTTCTGGGACAGAAGAACTGCCTCCTCACATTACTCCAGAATTTTGCACCTTTGAGTTTCAAGGTGTGTCCCCACATTCTGCTGCAGCACACCATCTCAAGCCTCTCCATCTGTTTGACCTTGTCAATAACCTTCAGTATGTGAAATATAATAATAATAATAATCTTTATTTTTAAGTGCCTTTCAAGTATCAAGGCGCTTTACAATAATAAAACATGATTCCTTAAAAACTGTACCATTACTATATAAAACAACAATTACAAAGAGTAACAGTTCACTGGTTAGCCTGATTCCACAAAAAAGTTTTAAGTGCCTGTTTAAAACCCCCCACGGTCACGCATTCCCGAAGCTGATGGGGCAGAGAATTCCAGAGGGTGGTGGCCACGAACATAAATGCACGGGCCACAGAAGATTTCAAAATTACCCTCGGAATCTCCAGCAACCCCTCGTCAGCTGAGCGGAGCTGTCGCACATGGGTGTAGGGAATCAGAAGCTCTTTCAAGTAGTCAGGACCAAGTCCGTGTAGGGCTTTGTAGGTCAATAAACCTACCTTAAAGGTGATCTGCCACTGAATCAGCAGCCAGTGCAGCCGGTACAGATCACGCAGCACAGGAGTAATATGCGAACTCCGAGACACCCCGGTTAACAGTCAAGCAGCAGTGTTCTGCACTAGCTGCAAGCGGCGGATATCAACCCCAGGAAGTCCTAAGTAAAGGGAGTTGCAGTAATCAAGGTGCAAGGTCACAAAAGCGTGGGCCAACCCAGGCAGATTGCTGGACGGAACAAGGTGTTTGACCCTGGCAATGTTCCTAAGATGGTAAAAGGCAGACTTGACAACTGCCAACACTTGATAGCGAAGGATCAGCCCGTCATCAAGTACCACTCCCAGGTCATGCACCCATTCTGAGATAAGGATCTGAGAGCCCCCCAGAAATAATCCAGAGGGCTGATCAGTCCTCAACCCCTCTATCCTGCAACCTGGGTCCATGACCATAACCTCAGTCTTTCCCGTGTTCAACTTTAGTCAGCTCGAATTCATCCAGTCCTAGATTTCAGCGAGGCAGTTATTAAATACTGAGAGAGCACTAACCTGGTCAGGGGCAAAAGACAGGTAGAGCTGGGTATCATCAGCATAGCAGTGAAACCTCAGCCCATACTACCTTACAATGTCTCCGAGGGGTAGCATATACACTGCAAACAACATGGGAGACAACATTGAGCCCTGAGGGACCCCACAGGACAAAGGGAGTGGGTCAGAAGAAAAAATTCCCGACACAACTTTCTGTGTTCTGCTCATTAGGAAAGATGTAAACCATCTGAGGATCGTACTTGTCAGGCCGCAGATGGACCTCAGGCCCTCAAGTAACACCCCATGGTCTACAGTGTCAAAAGCTGAGGAGAGATCAAGGAGTACCAGAATGGAACGGTTTCTCCCATCTCTTGCCATCAGGAGATCATTGAGCACCCGAACCAGAGCAGTCTCAGCATTATGCCTCTTTCCGAAACCAGACTAGAGAGGTTCGTAACATTATGGATGGTCAAGTGGTTCTCCAGTTGCATTGCCACTACTTTCTCAATAACCTTTCCTATAAAGGCAAGGTTCAAGATAGGTCTGTAGTTAGCTAGATCGTCCTGGTCCAACGAAGCTTTCTTCAGAAGGGGTGTCACCACCGCCTCCTTAAGGGAGCTTGGAAACTCACCTGATTCCAAGGAGCATCGGATAATCTGAGCCAGAACCGGGCCAATGATGTCACAACAACCCAAAATAAGGGAAGTTGGGCCAGGATCTAAACCACAGCAAGTAGGCCGCATCCACTGGACAGTCCACATAATATCCCCAAACTCCGGCAGGTCAAAGAAACTCCAGGAAGTACGAGGTGTAGTGACCGAGCACTGACCAACAGTGTCCCCCATAGAATGAGTCAAAAGGATCTCTGACCTGATGTCAGCCACCTTATTCGCAAAGAATCGAACAAGTTCATCACACTCCATTTGTGAAAAAGCTTGACGGAGCTGCAGACAGGCTGGGTTGCACAGCCTGTCCACAGTTCGGAAGAGTTGAGCTGGTCGATTCTGAGTGACAGCAATCTCCCTGGACAGGAACTCTGCCTTCTTATGGGAGATCACTGATTGGTAGGTCTGATAATGCTCCACCAAACTAAGATGGTCAACATCCAGGGTGGATTTCCGCCAACGACGTTCTAACCTTCGTCCTAAACGCCACAACTCCCTGAAGGACCCATCAAACCAAGGGGCCAGAGTGCTAAGTGGGAGAGGACAAACCTGGACAGGAGCAATCAGGTTGAGGGCTGAGGATATGGCCTTATTATAGGCCAAGACCAGCGGCTCTGGACCTGAGATGGCATCAGGGAACTCCGAGAGATCAATCACCGACGCCAGGTCTTCAGGGCTCACATCCCATAAAGGGCGGTAACTGACCATCTCCACAGGGGCAGACCTACAAAGGGGGGTGCAAAAATTGAACCTCACAGTGTAATGATTGGACCAACCGACAGGTTCTACCCCCAAATCGGAGGCCTCAATCCCCAGAAGGAAAACCAAATCCAAAGAATGACCATGATTATGGGTAGCAGAGGAAACAATCTGTGTGAATCCCAGTGATGTCATCAGCTGGAGGAAGTGTTGTCCAAAAGGCGAGAGTTTATCATTGACCCAAGCATTGAAGTAGCCCAGAACCATCAGTCTGGGTGACTCCAATGCCATATCAATGGCGAAGTCCGCCGCTTCCTGCAGGAATTGTTTTTCCTCCCTGGGTGGACGATAGACGAGAGCTATCCTGCAGCTCACACCAGCTACCACAGTACATTCAAAGGATTTGGCTTCCTCTACTGGTACACCAGTGAGGTCCAACTCGGTCTTGAAACAGACCACTACCTCCCCCCCAACGCGGTCCAATCTCGGGCAGTGTATCACCGAGTACCTGACTGGAATTGCCGCTTCCAAAGTGGGGCTGGTATTTTCATCCAGCCAGGTCTCAGTGATGCAAGCCAAATCAGCTGTTCCAACAAAATCTGCAATAACTGCAGTTTTGTTCTTAATAAAGCTGGCATTGCATGACACTGCCCGAGTTGGATGGGGTTCGCAAGCCGTCCCAGCTACTTGCCCATCAATAGAGATGGTGCCCTTGGGTATGGGGACTAGACATGGCGCACCACGTTCCAGGCTCCATTTCGTCCCAGGGCATCTCCTAAGCCTAATCAGCCCTATGCGAGAGATCTGCTCATTCATCCTCCAATGTCCGCAACCCCCACCACGACCACCACCACCCCTCCTACGTACAATACCCAGTGCATGACAGTGCTGGTATATAGAAAAGGACAAACCCTGATCATTATGGTTGCACCCTCTTTACTACCTCTTTTTTGTATGAAGGAACCCACAGCTGCACACAGTACTCCAGGTAGGGCCTAACCAGGGCCTTGTAAAGTGGAAAGATTACTTCCCCTGCTCTGCTGGTGACTCTTTTGATGTGCCCCAGAATTCTTCCAGCCTTTGTCGCAGCAGCATTCTCACTACTTGCGATGCTTCAACCTATTGTCTATTATGACTCCCAGGTCCTATTCCTCATCCACTGTATCAAGAGAAGGCTCACATGGTGTGTAGGGTATCCAATTAGTTGCACAGCTTATTCAGGTCTTCCTAAAGTTTGTCCCCATTCTCAAGGGAGTCTGCCACCCTAACCAGCTTAATGTAGTTAGCAAATTTAAGTGGCCTGCTGGAGAATCCAGCTTCCATATTGTTGCTGGAAATGTTGAAAAGCAGTGGCCCAAGCCCTGATCCATGAAGGGCATCACAGCGAGTACCCCTTTGTTCTTGGAGTAGTGACCATCAACTACAACCCTATGCTTCCTACCCCCAAGCCAGTCAGCAATCCACATTGTGTATCAATCAATCAATAAATCAATCAATCAAATCTTTATTTATCCAGGCGAACATCGTTGAGCAAGCTCATTTGCAAGATGGACCTGGTTAAGTCCAGATCATATTACAAAACAAGCATCAATATTTACAGTGGGAATAAAAACATAGAGGAAGTGCAAATCAGGAAACACACGTACATAACATTACAGTTGATTCTAGAGCATCAATAAGACCAGTGAGCAGTAGGAACAGGCAAATCCACAGAGATAAAGTGATGGATATTGATACAGTAATTTTCATAGAAAAAAAGGACAGGCTAGCCCCAGGTATTGCTATCAAGACAGACAGACAGACAGGAGTAAGTGATACAGCTTTTTCTTGACCGGTTCACAAATGAGTAAAGCAGGTGTAGTTATGCTTGGAGGGAGCAGGACGCAGGCAGCCTGCTAGGCACTAATACTGCATCCCCAGGGAGCGCTTACATTTGGGCTGTGGGCAGCTCTACCGTGGCGTACTGGAGGAAGGTATGAACAAGGTACAGGGCACGGGTGGAACAGCACCTACCACATATTTAATCCAGGGTTAGGTGCTATCGCTAGCTGTCCAGGTTCAACATACCGTAGGGCCACGGGAAGGTCACAGGACAGGGATGGAATGGATACACTGAGGCTCCTGTGGCCAGTTACAGTCAATGATTCAAAGGGGCTTTAACACTCATACTTCCAATAAAAGCACTTGAGCCGTGTGGAAGGATTACATCGGACAGGGATGAAGCGGTTACTGCTGTATTAGCGAAGTACGGCAGACCATTCAATTTTTTTGCCGGCATTGGAAGGATTGCTGAAGAGAACTGCAGGAGCCAATCGGAAGCATGGGCCGGAAGGTGCTAGTGATCCGATTGGTTGGTGGCCTTAGCGGTAATTTGTGGGAGAAGAGACCGGGCAAGTGGTCTCGGAAGGCAGCTTGCGAATGTGCAACCACCCAGGGGGTATAGATTTTACGCTTTGGGTTCAGATGTCTCAGAAAGACTTACCTGTAATGCACAAGAGGGGTACAGGGACTGAAAGTAATAAATACATATGGATTAATAAAACATGCACAAAATGACTTGGGGTACGGCCAGTCATATTTAAGGCCAAACTCTGGAGAGCAAGCTAACAGCAGTTAATTATTAGGAGCCAGGGTGACAATTGCAGTGTTCACACACAACTTGGGCATATAGTGCCTTGAAAGCGTTAACACTATGGAGGTAACTTAGTTTCAGTAGTTTTTGCATTTTGTTCCACAGGATTGTCAACGAGAAGCTAATAGCCATTCTGCCATAGCTGGTGGAAGCTTTAGGGATGCATAGAGAGATATATGATGAACTCCTTGGGCCGTACGGTCCCAGCTCACTTATGGGAAGACATTCTGTAATGTAATGAGGGAGCCTTTTTAAGATAGCTCTGTAGGTCCAAAGGATTGCATTTCTTTCACACCTGAATGTAAGTGATGACCATCCTACAGCTTTGTACAATAGGCAGTGATGGGTAGTGAGGGGAAGACCGGTAATGAACCTGATGGCTTTGTGAAACAGTGTGTCCAGCTTGATAAGCAAGGCTTTAAGATGGTGGCTGTATAGAAAATCACCATAGTCGATCAGGGAGAGAAAAGTAGATTGGACTAGTCTCTGTTTGGCATCACAAGTGAGGAACTGGCTAATTCTGTAGAATAGGCCCAGTCTCTGCCTTAGCTTCTTTGCCAGATCTTCAACATGCTCAGAGAATGTGAGGTTCTGGTCTAGCCACACTCCTAAGTATTTAAACTTGGGGATAAAATCCAATTTCTCTCCTAGAATTGTGGTGATCAGAGGCAGTGTCCCGGAGCTGGCAGGATTAGTCATACAGCTATAAGGTGTGAACAACATTGTCTTCATCTTTTTCGCATTTAAGAGAAGCTTTTTATGGAGTAGCTGAGTCTGGAACAGGTCAAATTCTTAGGTCTGCACAGGCAGCTTCGGAAGTCGGACGACTTATGTAAACCTCTGTGTCATCAGCAAACAGATGTATTTTCGCCTTGTTGATGCCCACATTGATGTTGTTGATATAGATTGCAAAAAGCAACAGACCAAGAATGGATCCTTGTGGCACTCCCCTGAGCAGAGGTTTGAGAGGGGAGAGCTCCCCCTCAGCTTTGATTTGTTGCTGCCATCCTACAAGGTACTCCGTAAACCAGTGCAAGGATGCTGGGTGAAGTCCGATACTCTTCAGTGTGGAGATCAGGAGGCTATGGTCCACAGTATCGAAAGCCTTGCTAAGGTCTAGGAATACTGCATAGACAAAGTTTCTACTGTCAAGGTCACTATACCAGTCATTAGTTACTTTGGCAAGGGCTGAGATAGTGCTATGCGTAGACCTAAAACCCGATTGCAAGGGGTTTAGTAAGTTGTTGACTTCATAGAAACATAGAAACATAGACTTTGACGGCAGATAAGGACCGCTTGGCCCATCTAGTCTGCCCATTTCCCTACCTACAGGATAGTCCGCAGATCCTAGTTAACCAACAGCCTATTTCTTCCTACCCTCCACAAGAATTGCCTTTTGTCTGTCCCATGCATTCTTGAATTCTCCCACAGTTTTAGACCCCACAACCTCCTCAGGAAGGCTGTTCCATGCATCCACTACCTTCTCTGTGAAATACTTCCTCACATTGCCCCTGAACTGCCCCCCTTCTATCTTTAAATTGTGTCCCCTTGTTCTTGCATGTCTCTTTTTCTGAAAGATGCTGAACTCTTGGACTTTGTTGATTCCACTGAGGTACTTAAAAATTTCTATCATGTCCCCCCTCTCCCTTCTTTCCTCAAGGGTATACATATTAAGTTCCTTTAGTCTCTCCTCATATGGCTTCTCTTGCAGACCCTGCACCATTTTAGTTGCCCTCCTCTGGACTGCCTCTATCCTGTCTATGTCCTTGCGGAGATGGGTTCTCCAGAACTGGACGCAGTACTCCAGATGGGGTCTCACCAACTGTCCGTACAGCGGGATAACAACTTCTTGTTTTCTGCTGCTGATGCCTCTCCCTATGCATCCCAGTACACCCCAGCCCTCCCTACTGCCTTCTCACATTGCTTGCTAACCTTAAGGTCATCTGATATGATTACCCCCAGGTCCCTTTCCTTTTTTGTTGTTGTTACTACCTCCTCCCCCATTGTGTATTCTTCCCTGGGTTCTTGTTTCCCAGGTGCATTATTTTGCACTTCTTTGCATTGAATCCTAGCTGCCATACTTCTGACCATTCCTCCAACCTTGCCAAGTCCTTTCTCATCCTTTCCACGCCTCCTTGTGTATCAACCCTGTTGCAGATCTTTGTGCCATCTGCAAAGGCATATTTTCCTTCCAGTCCCTCTGCAATGTCACTGATGAAGACATTAAAAAGGACTGGACCCAATACTGAACCCTGTGATACCCACTAGTAACCCCTCTTTCTTCAGAGTGGACTCCATTTACAATTACCTTCTGTGTCCTGTTGTGCAGCCAATGTTTTACCCAGGCTACCACCCAGGGACCCACTCCCAGGCTGCTTAATTTGACTATTAATCTTTTGTGTGGGACTGTGTCAAATGCCTTGCTAAAGTCTAGTTGGCCATGACCACAGCCCCTCCCTGGTCTACTACTTTGGTCACCCAGTCAAAGAAATCTATTAGATTCGTCTGTGAACCCATGCTGCCTTAGGTCCTGTGCCCCACTGGCCTCTAGGTACTCAACAATTCTTTCCTTCAGAAGTGACTTCATCACTTTCCCTACCACAGAGGTCAAACTGACAGGTCTGTAGTTTCCTGCCTCTGTCTTGGTCCCACTTCTGTGAAGGGGAATCACATCCGCCTTCCTCCAATCCTCGGGTACCACACCATCCTCCCATGATTTATTAAAAAGAGTAGTGAGTGGTTTCACTAGTTCCCCCCTTAATTCTTTTAGAATTCTGGGGTGAATTCCATCAGGCCCCATTGTTTTGTCCACCTTCAGTTTTAGGAGTTCTTGCAGAACCCTTTCTTCTGTGAAAGGGCTGGGATCGACCCCCCTATCAAGAGTGCTTCTGTTCATTGGATTAGGCACTTCCTCCTTCTCTTTTGTGAATACTGAGCAGAAATATTCGTTCAGTATCCCTGATTTTTCACTGTCCCCCTCTGCCCATCCACCGTTCATTCTATTCAGCCTCACTATCCCTCCCTTTGTCTTTCTACGCTCACTGATGTACCTGTTAAAGGTTTTATCCCCCTTCTTAACTGAGTTTGCTATCTTTTCCTCAGTTTGGGCCTTTGCTATTCTGACTTCCTCCCTGCTTCCTTCTGCCTTAACTGGTACAGCTCTCTGTCCTGCTCCTTCTGTGTTTCCTTATACTTCCGGAATGCTATCTTTTTCTTCCTGACTTTCTCAGCCACCTCTTTTGAGAACCATAGTGGCTTTTTCTTTCATTTTGATTTGTTTATTTGCTTCACACAAAGGCTTGTTGCCTCTGTGATGGCAGTTTTGATGATTCCCCATTGTAGCTCCACACCTCCTTCTAGCCTGTTTGCTAGTGCTTTTCTGAGAGCAAAGTCAGCCCTCCTGAAGTCCAGTACCCTCACTTTTGTATGGCTTGACTCTGTAGATGAGTTTAACGTGAACCACACTGTTTGATGGTCACTTGTTCCCAGATGGCAACCCACTTCTAGATCTCAGATCCTCTCACTGCCCCCGTTTGAGAGTACGAGGTCTAAGATTACCCCCTCACGAGTGGGTTCCGAAACTAGCTGTCTGAGGCCTGCCACCTGTAGGGCATCAAGAATGGCCCTGCTCTTGGATGTGGCTGCAGCAATGTGCTCCAGTTAACATCTGGCATCATTCAGGTCTCCCATCAACAGTATCTCCCTTTCTCTGCCATTCTAAGAATGCCTTCTATCATATCCTTGTCCATTCCCTCCCTGACATGGGGGTCTGTAAACAACCCTGTGCGGATTGTGGTGCCCTTTCCAGTCTCCAAGATGACCCACAGTGCCTCCTCTCCTCCCTGTTTACTCTTTTGTTCAGTTGCTTTATCCCTTCCTTCATAGAGAGCTACTCCCCCTCTTCTCCCTGCCTGCCTCTCCTGTAGGTTATGTACCCTGGTATGTTAACATCCCAGTCATGGTTCTCTGTGTACCATGTTTCTGTGACTGCTACGATATCCAGGCATCCCTCTTCCATCAAGGCCACTAGCTCAGGGAGCTTGTTGCCCAGACTATGGGCATTGGTACTCATTACCCTCCATTTCCTGATGGCCTTACTCCTTTTTGCCCCATCCCTGTCCTTCTTGCCTTTGTCACTTTCTCCATTTACCCCTGCCCTTCTCCCTATCGACACCTCTATGTTGGTGTTTGTTGCACTTACTACCGTGATTTTTTGGGGGGGGCTAGGATTTCCCTGCTCCTTTCCAGTGCCTCCCCCCTTGGCTAGTTTAAATGCTTGCAAATGAAGCATTTAAACCTATCACCTAGGATCCTGGTTTCCCTCCTGGACAGATGCAGCCCATCATGCCAGTATAGGCTTGCATCACTCCAGGTGGACCCCAAGTCCCCAATGAAGCCAAATCCCTGAGCTCCACACCAGTTTTTCAACCACTGATTGAATCCCATGGTGCAGAACACCCTAGCCTCTCCTATGCCATAGATGGGCAGCACCTCCGAGAAGGTTACCGTGCATGCTACTTGTCTAAGGTCCCTCCCCAATTCCACAAACTCTTCCTGCACTTCTCTAATCCCTTTCTTAGCCAGGTAATTTGTCCCTAGGTGGACAATGACATCCAGCTCCCTCCCCTGTGCAGCTGCTCTGGCAATCCTGAGGATTCACTTACTGTCCCTCCAAGCCATGGCACCAGGCAGGCACCTTACCTCCCTCTCCCATTCCTGCCCCAGTTCTACCTTCCTAACAATGGAGTCCCCCACCAGGAGTTGTTTCCTTCCCCTGCGGGGCCCCCTGCCACCCTCCTGTGGGTCTCCTTTGTGGAGGTTCCCAGCATCCTCCTTGGTCTCCACTGCGGGTGCCTCCATAGAGGAACCACACTTTGCCAGAATGGCATAGGAATTGTGGAGAAGTACAGCTGGAGGGATGCGTCTCTGTTCCACCACCCTCACCCTCCCTGAGCCCACTGTGGTCCAACCACTCCTCTTTCTTGGCAACCTCTGAGGCAACGGCAGTGGCACTGGTGGTCCCTGGATGGAAGAGGAGGTCCCACAAATCCTGGCCAACTCAGTCTGAAGATGAGCAACCTCCTCCCTCAGCCCAGAGAGGTGCCTGCAGGTGGGACAACACTGCATCCTCCAGAACGTCTCCCGGAAGACTGCTGCTCCACAGCCACTGCACTGCACCACTCCAATCATGTCTTATTTCTGGCCCCTTAACTGTTTGAAATCCTTACTCTTTCCTCTGTTTTTTTTCTCTCTCTCCTTACTTTCTGCCTGTGTGCCCTTTAAGCTCCTGATTTTCCTGTTCTGAGACAAGACTATCCTATATTTCTCAGTAGACCCCTTACTTGCTCAGAGGCAGACCTCCAACAGCTAGAGGGGGCTGGAGAGCTACTCTTGCCCTTCTAGGATGGTGGGTCTTTGGTGGCTCTGTGATCACTCACTTCCTGCTCCCAAACAGGAAGTTCCTGTTGTCAGTCAAATCCTGTGCCTATAAAAGTAGAACTAGCTTTGGGTGGAAGGGTGGAGGGGAAGGAAGGAGGGCAATATAGTCCCAGTAGAGAAGTCCAGTCACACAGCAGTCCTTTCTCCTGGTGTCTTCTGCCAAGCTACTCTCTTTAGTCCCAGTAGAGAAGTCCAGTCACACAGCAGTCCTTTCTCCTGTTGTCTTCTGCCTTAACTTCCAGATAAGCTTTAAGTTGATTGCTGACAACTTTTTCCAGGAGCTTAGACAAGATAGGCAGTAAGGAGATTGGTCTATAGTTGTTTAGGTCGCAGGTATCCCCACATTTGAACAATGGGATAACATGGGCAGTTTTCCAAATGATGGGAAGGGACCCTTGGGTCAATGATAAATTGAATAGATGTGTGACAGGGACAGCAAGGACATGATACGCGATTTTTATAAAGTAAGGATCCAAAGAGTCAACTCCAGCACTCTTTTTTACATCCAACCAAAGTATCAGATATTCAACCTCCTTTAATAGTACAGGTTGGAAAGAGAAACCAGGAACTGGCAATGGTGTCTACACAAGGGACACTTAGTTTAGAGTAGGCCAGAGCTGCAGGGGAATTGTCAAAGTCCAGTCCAGCTGTGGCCAAATGATTGTTGAAAGCTTCTAAGATCCCCTGTTTATCACATATAGGTTTCCCTTCAGATGTGATTTTTGGTGGCAAGGAGTTACCTGGTGTATGACTGGACATATCCTTAATTGTCCTCCAGAATTTAGAGGAGCACTTTGCAGCAGAGTCCAACTCCTTAAGGTAGAATGATGCTTTGGCATCTCTGATAATTTTCGTGCATGCGTGATGTGCCTTCCTAAATTAGCACCAGTCTGAGACCAGTTTTGTCTGTTGCACCTTTTTCCACAACTTGTCCCTGCCTAGCAGGGTGGTTTTCAGTTCAGATGTGAACCAGCGACAAGTTTTGCTTTTTACTCTGATTTTTACCATCGGAGCGTGTGCATCTAGAGCTCCTACTAGAATCTCATTAAAGATATCATAAGCCGTGTTGACCTCTGTAGCTAGGTAGAAGTCTTGCCAGCATGGTGAATGTCCCAGTTCGTATGCATAGGCGGCTGCATCAAAGTTGTGCCAAGTTCTTTTAGTAATGAGTTTAGTTGAAGGATCTATGTGACGTAGTGACCTAACTGCGGCAATAAAGCAATGGTCACTGACATCAGTGAAGAAAGTTCCAGCATGCATGTAAAGATGCAGCTTATCAACTAATATGACATCCAACAATGAGCTATTACATGGGTTCTTTTTATTAGGATGTGTAGCTTCTTGTATTAACTGTGCTAACCCACGAGCGTCACGAAAGATGTTTAGGGGTGAAGCAGCCTTGGAGAGCCAGTCAAAGTTACAGTCCCCAAGTATGATAATTTTGAGATTCTCTTTCTCCATGATGTTACCAAGGTGAGATAGGAGTAGCGTTCCTGCGGATGGGGGTTTATAGCAACCGATCACTCCAATGGCCAGAGAAGAGGATAAATCAATCTTGAGTGTCAGACATTCAAACTCATTTTTAACAGAGCTTGAATCCATACAGGATGTTGCAAATCTTTCCTTAACATATATAGGCACTCCACCTCCCCTAGTGGGCTATCAGTTCTGAATAACTGGTAGGATGGGATGCTAATCTCACTGTCCTGGGAAGCTGGCCTGAGCCAGGATTCAGAAATTACCAGGATGTCGGGTTGGGTATGGCTGATCCACGCCTGAACCATAATGAACTTTTTTAGGAGGCTGCAGAAATTGACATGCCAGAAGCTCATTCCTTTGATGGTGGCCATATCCGATGGAGAAGTGAAGGGAGAGATGGGACCAGGATTTAGTTCGATGTTACCTGAGCATATCAGTAGAAGAAGTAGTATCTTTGTTAAGGCAGGTAATGTTGGCTTAAGAAGCTTGGCCCTGGTATGCTTAAGATTCTTAACAAGATGTGTGCGCCTATCACCACCCCCAAGGGTGTACCGCCCTAGTGCTAGGTGAAGAAATACCCTAACCGAGATGTATAGAGGGTGACTACTACTGTATGGAACAGAAGGACTAACTTGAGGAGGCTGCTCAATATGGGTACTGACTCGATAGGTTTCCAGGTTGTACTCTGCCAGTAGTACTAACTGCATGGCACATAAATAACTTGTAGGTAGATCAGTGTATGGGTTACAAATTTTTGAGGGGTCAGGCTCTGCATGCACAGGTTTCTGAGGATAAATTGCCACCTGTACACAACAGAGGATGATCAGTGCCGATATTAGCGAGGAACCCTTCATGAGGGTGCTATCCAGGCCCTCCATTCTGTACGTAATAGGAGGAATGTACACTACAGATTAGGGCAAAGGAGCTCAAGAGAAGGCGCCTGTGATATCGGTTGGCTAACTTAGGGGCATTCCTAAATGGACAACCGAAGAATTGGAGAGGATGACGAGGACCTTCGTAGGCATGTTTCTAGAAGTGGGTGGGGAAACCGTGTATTTAATAAGTGGAGGGGGCAAGGGATGGATGGGTGGGTGCAAAATTAGTGGCTTTTGCTGTACCTTTCAGCTTGTGGAATCTGGGCTTGAGGTCTCGGGCGGCGGCTGTGGAAGTGCCAGCCGCTCGGTGTCTGAGAGCCTGCGCCTGTGGGGCAGGGAGCCCTTGGAGAGTTGGAACTCGGCTGGGGAGAGAGGGAGAAGCACAAGTTTAAGAGCTGGCCGTGGACAAAAGACTGTCTGCACCAGCAGGAGAGCCAAATTTGCAGGACAAAGGGATGTGTATTCCCTTGGCGCCTAAAGTCTGGCACACATAAAAGTTTCAGAGAGGAGCTGGATAACTTAAATCTTAGCCCTTTACACTCTAAACATTGGTAAAAATTTAACTTTAGACAACAGGAATCAAGTGAATACAGCTTTTTTGAGAATAGTTCATTGAGAAAGTTAAATTTTGGCAGGATTTTGAAGAGAAACAGAAGCAGACTGCAGGAGCCAATCGGAAACCAGCGCCCCAGAGTGCTCGCTTCCTGATTGGTTAGCAACTTTTGCTGTACCTTTCAGCTTGTGGAGTCTGGGCTTGAGGTCATACACCGCATGTATACCACAATGCTGTATTTTCACCAGAAGCTTATCATGCACTACAGTGCACTACAGTGTCAAAGGCCTTGGTGAAGTCCAAAGAGACGATCTCTAAGATCCTGCCCCTGTCCATCACCCTAGTTACCCCTTGAAGAATGTGATCAGGTTGGTTTGGTATGAAATTTCCCTCATGCTGCCATGCTGAGATGGGTTGAGAACCTTAGCCTCAATTAAGTGAGCCATTATTCTGTCCTTGATAATAGATTCTTAGACCTTGCCCAGTTCCAGCATCACGCTGACTGAACTATGGCTACTTAGGTTCAACCTTGTTCCCTTCTTAAAGATGAGTACCACAATGGGCACATTCTAACCCTATAGCACACTACCTGTACAGACAAACTCATAGCAGAGAGGCTCTGCCAATTGTAACATAATAATTTATTGCAGAGATGGACACTAGGTCCATCAAGTCAATTGTCCCTTCAGCTGAATTGCAGTCCTGGGGTGTATCCCATCTGCCTTATGGGATGCACCTGGCTTGATCTTTGTCAGGTAGCCTGCTATCAGGATCAGTATGATATCCACATGTTCTGTCATTATTATCCTTGATACCGTGGGGCCTCCAAATGAGTCCCCCCCCCACTGATGAACACCAAAGCAGAGTATTCATCCAGCATATTCAGCAAGGTGTCAGCATGGCTCAGTTGGTAGAACATCTGCCTCTGAGCAAGAAGTTCATGGGTTCCAATTCCACGCTGGAGTTGGGCTCATACCATAAATGCAGGCACCCAAGTGCAGTATTAGGGGATGCTGTACTGTCAGGGTGTGCCATCCTTTGGATAAAATGTTAAACTGAGGTCATGTCTGTCTTTTCTGGTGCTGATTCATGTGGATGTTAGAAATCCCATGGGACGTTTCAGAAAGAGTTGGTGACTTTCCCTGTGTCCTGGCCAGATTTCCACCACTCACTAAAAATACCAAAAGCTGCTTAATCTTGTTCAGTTTCAGTTGGTTTGCATCTCTATCTCCCATCTGAAGCTAGTGTGCCCCTAGTTACCCACGGGGCAAGGGGAACTTTGCCCCATGGCTGACCAGGGAGTTGCAATCCAAAATGAAAGAACAGGAACAAACATGGAAGCTTTATAATAAGAGAGGCAATCGAAAATGTTTGCATCGGTATAGGAATTTGAGGAATCGGGTCAAACGATATCTAAAATTATTAAACTCATAATACTTTCAGTCGCAACAATTGAGGTATTTCGGAAATTCCAAATTGTTTTGGGCTTCCTTTTACTCTGTATACAGATTTGAGGATAGAGCAAGATAAAGATAAAGACATTGAATGTACCACCGCAGCAATAGACATGGTCAGCAATTTCCAGATATTTCACAATATTTCTAAAGAGGTTCACTCTGGTGGCCTACAGTGGTACTGTAGGCAGACAAGGAATTGTTATGTTTGCTTGCACGCATGTTCAAGAAACATAGTGCAACGATCCAAAATGCAGGGCCGTACAGTTGAAAGGGAGAGCACCGCTTGAGTGAGCAGTGCCCCCCTCCCCACACACACACATGCGCCACATATCATGTGCTCATGCACCCTGCCTCCCCACACACACTGTATAGCTGATGGGGTGCCCAATCCCCGTCAGCTCTACTGTTCCTCCCCTGCAGTCTGCATGGCCGACGGGGTGCCAATCCCTCGTCGGCTCTACTGTCCCCTCAGACTATTGGGTGCCACGCCAAGTCTCACCCCAGCATGGCAACAGGTCCTCTTTCGGGCTGATGGGGTGCCTAACTCATTGGCTCCACTTCCCCTACAGTCTTTCCAGCTGCCACGCTGGAGCCCACCCCAGCATGGCAAACGTCCCACATAGTCCAAATAAAAACCTGAAATAAAAAAAATTTGTGCAAAATCACCTTCGGGACTGACTAACGAAATGAAGCGGTGCCAGTGTTCATAAAGGTGGGCTCTCAAAAAGCCTATGTTGAAAATTTGGTGAAAAAATTCCTAAAACTGACTGTCTTACGAGTGTGCGTTGCTGTTCCTACATGCACAAAGTAGGGTCTATAAATTTTCAATATTTTCACTCTGGATTTTCAACATTGCCATTTGACCACACTTCCTTATGAGTAGTACAGCTGTCATTTTTCACATCTCACACAAAATGTGTTTCCGGCATGTAGCGACAATGGCGCAGTCGATATGCGAAATCAATGTTCAGACACTAAGAAAATCACAGTGACACTGTTCAAGAGCAGAGGTGTTAAAATGGCTATGTTAAAAATTTGAGAAACAATTCCAAAAATGACTATTTATACATGTTGTTTGTTCCTACGTAAGATTGTAATTTCGTGAATTTTCAATATTTTCACTCCAGATTTTCAACATTACCATTTTACCACACTTCTTATGAGCAGTACAGCTGTCATTTCTCACTTCTCACCCAAAATGTGTTTCCGTGCATGTAGCGCACAATGGTGCAGTCGGTGTGCAAACTCAATGTATGGGACAAATTAAGAAAATCATAGTCACACTGTTCATGAGCAGAGGTCTTAAAATGGCTATTTTGAAAATTTGGTGAAAAAATTCCCAAAAATGACTGTTTTACGAGCGTTTGTTTTACTGATCCTATGCACGGTCATAAGTTTGCAAATTTTCAATATTTTCACTCCAGATTTTCAACATTGCCATTTTACCACACCTCCTTATGCGCAGTACAGCTGTCATTTTTCACATCTCGCCCAAAACATGTTTCCGCCCATGTAGCCCACAATGGCGCAGTCGGTGTGCAAAATCAATGTATGGGACACATTAAGAAAATCACAGTGACACTGTTCATGAGCAGAGGTCTTAAAATGGCTATTTTGAAAATTTGGTGAAAAAATTCCTAAAAATGACTGTGTTACGAGTGAGCATTGCGCAGTTTCCACGCACTGTAAGTTCATGAATTTGTAATATTTTCAGTCCAGATTTTCACCAGTTGCATTTTTCCACACTTCCTTATGAACAGTACAGCTGTCATTTTCACAACATGGCTAAAATGTGTTTTCACACTTTCAGCACAGAAATGTGGTCGCTGTGGGAAATCATTGTTTGGGACAGATAAAGAAAATCGCAGTGACACTGTTCATGACCGGAGGTCCCAAAATGCCTGTGTTGACAATCTGCTGTAAACAATTCCCAAACTAATTACATTATGGGTGCACGTTGTACAGTTTCTACGCACGCTCGTGACTTCACCAGTTTTTTTGAATATTTTCACTGCAGATTTTCAACATTGCCATTTTTTACACCTCCCCATGAACAGTACAGCTGTCATTTTCACATCCTGTTCAGAATGTGTTTTTGCACCTGTGGTGACAAATGCTGTAGTCGCTGTGCAAAAGCAGCTTTCGGCTAACAAACTGATATTGCCACTGTTCATGAGGTAGGGGTCACAAAAAACCCATGTTGAAAATTTGGAGTGAAAATACCAACGAATGCCTGAGGCATTAGGGTTTCCGACCATAACACCCCACCCTGTAGAGAATGACAGGCATCAGGGCTGTGACTTGGGATTGTCACCTGCAATGCTCATACCATTCCACCCCCACCCACGCCCTGCAGCCACAGAGAGGCATCGAGCTGTGCCTTGGACTCTTTGGCCCCAAAGTTCACCCCATTGTCCTATAGCGCACCCATCTCACCGTATTTCCTGATGGAATGGGGTGCTCATAAGGGCCAAAGACCCAAGGCACACCGTGACACTTGTCGGTGTCTGCACGGTAGGGTGTGGTGAAATGGCGTGGCTGTTATGCCTGATGACCCAAAGGCACACTCCAATGCCTGTCACTATCTGCAGGGTGGTGATGGGGTTGGCTTCAGTTCAATACTTCACTGCCATTCCTATTATGCAGCTCTGTAACTCCTACACTACCAATGCCAATGCCAGCAAGCAAACATTCGGCATTGACAAATGCTTGTTTTTATTATGCAATGAAAATTAGGGGTTGCCAGGGAAAGTGAAATCTTTGTGATGCAGTAAAGGCACATGATGAAGGTATAGAGGGTTAAAAATGGCACAGTTCTTCAAGAAATAGAAGTAAATCTAAAATTCTGTAAACGTTTAAAAAGTCTATTTCTAAATTAATATAAAATCTTACATTTTACTATATTCATGTATTAAAGATGTAATGATGGCTTATATCAGTAGATAAAACTGTGTATTGATATATGGTGATAAAGTGATATTGCTATATAGTATAATAAAAGTTATTCAAGTACCTGCTGTGTAGTATAATGCCTCAGCAATGCCTTATGTCATCTAGGCTGCTTATTGGTAATGCAAGTTCAGGGTGCCAGCTAGATTTAAGCTGTCTTCTTAGCTTGCACTGCTGGGTTGTACAGATTAAATGTGTCACTCTTCCCTCAATGACCCCAGCTCAAACGCACTTTATCAAAGTTGCCTAATCAACTTTTCTTTAGCTTGCAATTCTAATGCATATTATACAATGGCAAGGAAAATTCCTCTATTGTGATTGGTCAGTGTGTAACTGGCACAGTGATGATATTACACAATAACATCACTGTATTAAGACCAGGCACACAAATGACCACATCACAGTAAAATTCCTCCCTCCCAACGCAAGTCGTCATGAAGTCACGATGCCCTGAGCTGACGTGGCTCCCTCCCCACACACACACAAACTTCAGTGCCTGGGTGTCTTGGGAATTCACATAAAAGCTGTCGGCTTCACAACAAAAGAAAATCAGCTGGCATCTCTTTCACTTCAGGCGCTGCCCCACGCTAGTAAAACGCGCGCGTTGGGCCGTTTCCATACCTAACACTCTTTCTTTTTTCAGTCCGTGGCAGTCCTCACCAAAGCCACATACACTACCATTCAAATAAAGCACTTCAACAATAAAACCAGAACAGTTCTGTAACTCACATTCGATGATGTCCAGTTACGAGCGAACATGGAAACTGGAAGTCTCCAGGTGGCTCTGCTATTTTTTATTTTTACTCCGTCAGTTTTCACAAGGGAGACAAAAGAAAAAAGAAAAAAAAACATTTTTGCTGGGCCCCAGGACAAGCTCGGAAACCACACAGATTCATCTTAGAGCAAAGGACACCACATAACGAGTGTGTGTTGTGGGGGGGAGAAGACACATCTACATGAAACCCACAGTATAAGCAACAGCATCACCTAGTGGACTACTTTTTCTCATATTACCAAAATATGGTTCCAGTTCAAAAGAAAAAGAAAATGTTACAATTTTTTTAAGCTTTTATTATTTTTTAAAAGCAGCCATTGTATATTAGCAATAAGACTTCCAGGGTGTGTGTGTTGTCTAACAACATCACCTTAGCTGCCACCGCCGCGCCGCAGCTTCAACCTCCACCCCAGGAGTGATGTTATTAGACAATAGCACACCCGTCGTGCCTTATTACTTAAGTATTTAACTATGACTGCTACTGTTGCTTATTAGAGCTGCTGTTGCTGTTTAGTACTGTTGCTACTGATTGATTACTAATTGCGGCTATAGTGTTCAAATTAGTCTTGCTAATATGCCACTAATCTCTCAAATATTGATTTAACCAGCATCTCCATACTGTTTTGTAGCCTCCATTTGTATTGCCTCTTCTGTAAAGGCTGTGCTTGCAAAGTACTGTTGTTACTGTAGACTAAAAATTCTGCTACTGCCTTGCCTGGCCTGGCCTGATCAGCTCCCGATAATCCCCCACCCCTCTCTTTCTGTATTCTCCCCTTTCCATAGCTTCTTTCCCCTTCTCTCTTTCTGTATTCTCCCCACTCCACAGCTTCTCCACTTCTCTCCTCAGTATTCTAACCCTCCTTCCTCCCTCCCTCCTGCCCAGCCTCCTCCTACTATTGCTTTCCTCTCTTCTGCAGAAGCTAAATTCTCTGCACCTACCCCTACTCTTACCATTGTCTCTTCTCGTACCTCCATGCAACATCCTCACCCCTCTCTTAAGCGCACAATCATCTTCATCTTAGCCTTATTATCCCTTCCACAATGTTCCTATTCACCCTCTCCCTTCTCCCCCTCTTATTTACCCCAGCGTCCCTCCCGACTACCACCTCCCCTCCACATTACCCTTTCTCTCCATCCCCCCAACTACCTCTCCCACCTTTCCCCTCCTCCTGCTTCACCTCCCAACAGCACTCTCTCAGGCCCCTTAATCACTCTTCTCTTCTTTCTGCCTACATCTTGCCTCTCTTAGATCTCTGATTCCCTCCCACCCTCCACCCCTCACATCCTCCTCCCCCCACTCTCCCCATCTCTTCTACCCTGCTGCCTCGCAGACATATATTTTCCTCCCTGCTGCCTCGCAGACATATATTTTCCTCCCCGCTGCCTCACAGGCATGTATTTACATCTATTAAGCTCCTCATCTCTCTGCTTGTATAGGTGGCAGATTATACAGAACCCAACCCTGGCCCTGTACCCTCCTCCCTACCCAACCTTCCCAAAGGCTTGAGAGTTGCTCACCTCAGCGTCAGGAGCCTCCTCCTCAAAATTTACCTTCTCTAACCATACATGCTCAACTTTAAACCTGATGTACTCATGCTGTCAGAGTTCTGGCTCTCCCCTAAGACCCTTAATAATGATATCACTATCCCTAGCCACTCCCTCATCTACTAGGATCGCACCAGCAGAGGTGGTGGAGTGGCCATATAAATATCCTTCTCCATTCAACTCACTATTATACCCTTCATCTCCCCCCTTCTGCCTACAAACTTCTGCTCCTAAAACTCTTCCTCCCTCTCTCCCTCCCCATCTTTGTAGGAGGTGTTTATTGTTGCTTGTGCCTATCCTCTCCTCCATCACTGACCTCATTATGACTTTCAGTACCCATTCCTCATCAGGTGAACTCCTCAACCTTGGAGACTTTAATCTAAACTGGCTCTCCCCTATCCACTCCAAATTCTGTCATGACATCTTATCCCTTAACCTCACTCAAATGATCACCAAACTGACACACCTTAACCAAAAATCCCTCAAACATACGCTTCTGGACTGGGCTCTTGCATCCCACCCTCACTGCATAACTGGTGCTGGTATCCTCTCAGATGCACTTAGTGACCACCAAATGGTCTACTGTGTATGTGAAATCCACCACTCCAAAGCCCCTCCCAAGCTCCTCCAACTCTGGTCCTTCAGGTCCTTGGACTTGTCCTCCCTCCAAGAGGAATTAGTAACAACTGACTGGCCCCCCTTATCCTCTGCCACCTCCGTTCATTTTGCCCTCGACTATTTTAAGGTTAAGTTCTTGAAAATCTGGGATTGGCACGCTCCAGTCAGGTAAACCAAGGTCTGAGGGTCCCACCTCCCCTGGGTCTCAGCCAAACTGCTGGCCTGTCTACATGCACAAGACTTGTGTAGAAGGCACACAAAGCTTCAAGTTCCTCAGCAGATTTTCTCAAGTACCATTCCCTTAGAAATGCCTACACCAGGGCTATTAAATTTGCCAAATCAGAGTACTTTTCCACCACCTTTCAGAACAATATAAACCACTCCTCCAAGTTCTGGAAGGTTGTACACTCCCTCTTCTCCACACTTGCCCAGCCCCCCATCCCAGTCCTCAAGATGAGAGATTCCACTGTTTTTTAACCCCTCCCAGTGATGTCTGAGTTCAATAATTTCTTCACCACCTGTGCCTCCTCCCTTCTCTCCTTTCTCCTTCTTTTCTCCTCCCCTCCAACCTTGCCCTCCCCACCCCCTCCGCCCTGATCTTTTTCCTTCTTCCTTATCTCTCCTGCTGACACATTTAAGACTCTTCTAACACTCAACCCTCATAAGGGCAAGAGTCCTGATGGGCTTGACCCAATTCTCCTCCATCTTGCTGCCCCTGACATCGCCCTCCCAATCACTTCTCTCCAAAATCTCTCTTTCTCCCTTGACCCTGTCCTTAATGCCTGGAAACACACCACTGTAATCCCTCTCCTCAAAGGTGGTGACTCCTCCAACCCAGGCAACTACTGCCCTATCTCCTTACTCCCAATCCTTTCTAAGCTTCAAGAGCACCTCGTTCTGTCTCAGGTCTCGACATTCCTCGACTCCTCCGACTCCTCCTCCTTTTTCACCCCATTCCAGTCTGTTTTTTGTAAATCCCACTCCACCTCAACTTCCCTTCACTGGCTTACTAATTCCATTCTCTCTAACATGGATCAGGGCCATATCACATCCACCATTTTTGTCAATTTGGCCAAAGCCTTTGACACTGCAGACCACCTACTTCTCTTCAACAAGCTAGCTGCAGTGGGGATTCTGTCTCTGCCACTAACTGGTTCTGTCCCTATCTTATGGGTAGGACCCAGTCAGTTAGAATAAGCAAGTCACTATCTCCTCCTCTCCCCATCTGCACTGGTGTCGCTTAAGGCTTAGTTCTTGGCCCGCTCCTTTTCTTGGTTTTTCTGAATGACCTCCCTGCTGCCAGCTCCTCTGCATCCATAAATACGTACACAGATGACATAGTTCTCTTTGTCTCTGGCTCCAGCCCCAGTGATGTGATGAACAGACTACAGCTGGACTTCAACAATGTGCAGCTCTGGTTCTGCTCCAATCAGCTGTCCCTCAATGCCAAAAAGATGGTCTCCATGACCCTTGGTGCCAGAAAAAGACTCTCCAGACCTATTACCATTCCCTCCTTCCAAACCCTAGATGGGGCCACATTCGATGACATCAACTCCTTCAAATACCTTGGGGTCTGGATTGACCAGTACCTTGACTTTTCTGGTCATGTGGATGTCATCCACAAAAAACTGCACCACATGCTAGGTGCTTTGTACAGAAACAGTGGCTGTATTCTCTTTCCAGCCCACCGTGAAATAGTTCAGAAAATGGTAAGGCCGATCATTGACTATGGTGACATACTCTACAATGCAGCCTTGTAGTCCACTCTAGCCAGTCTGAATACCCTCTTTTACTCCTTTTGCTGCTTTGCTCTAGACTGTCCACCATGCACCCACCACTGTGACCTTTATACTTCTCTTTCCTTCCCTCCCCTGGATGCCAGACACCTTGCCCATTGCTCCTCATTTGTTGGGAAGTACTGGCTGGGCTCTCTCCCCTCTTACCTCACTACTTTCCTTTCTATCCCTCCACCTATATTCACTCTCTGTGACTCTGGCTACTTGTACCTTGCTCTCCCTACAAGGGCAACTATTGCTGGCCGGGCCAGATTTTCCCATCATTTCCCTAAACTCTGGAACTCTTTTACACTTCCTACCTGCTCTGTTTCCTTCCTTTGATCTCTATCCTCTCTTCTTCTCAACTTCATCTCCCCTTCCAACAAGTGCACCTGACTACCTCCCACTGAGTGCCCCTCCCCCTCTGCCCCTCTACTCCTCTACCTTACCTATGCTCTCCCCACCTTCTCCCTCTGATTCCTCCCCTTCCCCCTCTGCTCTCCCTCTCCCCTCCCTACATTGTCTCTCCTGTCACAATCCATAATGCCCTCGTCCCCCTCTATCTCTACTCACTGCTGTGCCTCCAATTAATATCCTCTACTGGTGCCCATACCACCCCCTTTACCCTCTTTCATCCAGTTGCCTCATTTTCTACCTCCCTACCTCCCTCCATCTCACCCTCAAAGGTAATCGTGAAGCACTTTAACAATCTTGCTTTCCCTTGCTGTGGCACAAATGTAATGTAACCATGCTGTATTAGTGCTGTTGAGACTAAATGTTAAATGTTATCTGTAACTAACGTCTCTGTTCGGAACTGTTATTGTATCCTGTATAGTTATCCTTGTACTCCATTGCCCCTCCTTCAGGATGCATCTGGAAGCGAGCTGCTACCTAGCTCAGTAGGCCTTTCCCAGTGAAACATTTGAAATAAATAAATAAATAAAAACAATAAATGCTGAAAGTTATTACTTCAGAACATTTCAAAATAATATATCAATATTGAAAATGCTGCATTTCGAAGCATTAATGCACTGTATGAAAACCACTACTGATGACAGAAAGTGCTTTATTCATATAGAGAATGCAGCCTTTTCAGTTTAGCAGTTTGCTCAGTGGTAAAGGGAATTGTTTGAAAGTGATATATTACCTTACTGTAACGTGTATTGCTGCTGGCTAACTCGAGCTTGCTCAATCATGCTTTTTCACTTTCACATTTGTACACGTCTTCTTTTAAAGTGGGTTATTCAAACGGCAGATGCGTACAATGAGCCTCATTGAACACCGACTTGACTACTTATTCTGATGTCAGGGGAAAAAACAACACAGGTTGCAATATGATGGTTGGCAAGTTTTCTAAGCTTTTGGTATCAAAAGGATGTTCTTCAACTCCAACTTGGCTGCTTCTTTGATATACACAATGCAGTTACTCTTCTCCACCTTCATTTCAGGACTAGCATTAGAAGTCAGGCATCTCAGGTGTTGTTACAAGGAGGCAGGTTAGAACAAAACACGGATTAATAAGACTCAGTCTTCTGTTGATGGGTACCATGCCAGGGAAGAGCAGGCATGTATCAGGCTTAGCCCTGTGTTTAATTTCCATTTTCAGCTTGAAACTGTTGTTTAGAAAATGACAGCAGTTATTTCATTTAGTGCATTGGCTTGTATTCAAGAAGCACTTTTCCCACCATTATTTTTCCATGCTATTAATGATACGGTTTCTGAATTATGTTTTTTTTTTTTTTGCACCTTTGTGACCTTTCACTTCAGTTTTGAATCAGCACTGTCACTTTTGGAGGAAAGTAAAATAACAACAATGAACTATGCCAAGTAAAACAAAGCAAACAGTGCAAACCTCTGGAGAAATAAAACTAAAATATGACGTTTTTCATGAATATGTATTGTTTATGAATATTGGCCATTGAGTTGCCATTTGAGGATGCTCATACTGTAAGTACGTTTCATGGGTGGACGCTGTTATTTTCATTGTCAGGAAGAGTTGGATTTGCAGCCAGTGGAAATACTAAAGGTTTCGAACAGCATTGTTAAAGGAAAAAGATACCCTCCTATCTTGTAAATTCTATTTGTTTGAAAGGCAACAGACAACTCTTTTCATTTAGCTGTTAGCAATATTTGTGATTGCATTCACTTATTTTTACTGTTCATACTGGTCCAAGTAACTGCCTTGAAGGGGGAGTCTCCATTTTCTGGTTGTTGAAATCTCATGGTCCCTGAGAGCTGCATTAGCATATGAGAATCTGATGTGTCAGCACCCTTTAGACTCCACGATATGCCTGTCTACTTCAGTGGATTTCAGCAAAACAAGTTGCAACAAGGTATGAAATACCACAGTTACTGTTATAAACTATCTCAGTTATAATGCAGGGGTTTCCCTTTAAACTGCTTTCAATTTGTGTGATTCCAAAGAGCTTTTTAGAATATTTGTACTTTCTGCATATAGACACACTGTATGAATGAGTGCTGTGACATCATATGCTAATGCAGCTCTTATGGACAATGAGATTTCAAAAACCACAAAATGGAGATCCCCAGGATATTTACAAGGGACTAGCTTGAACAGAGAAAGTACACTAAAGTAGACACATATATCCCCAAAAGCTACAGGAAAAGAATTGTCTGCCGACATAGAAACAGATAACATTTACAAGATCCGAGGGTGTAGGTTTCATTTAGCAGGGAACAAAACCCTCTACTAGAGCTTATTCTCTAAGTAGGGACCGGTACAAAGGATCCTGATGACTCACAGTAGCTGGGTACTGGGGGCAGATAAGCAAGCTACACATGCAGTCACAAAGAGAAAAGACTTACTCCATCTCTTAAGGCACTGCCAGTAATACTGACCATATGACCATACTACGAATGCAACTCAAAACAAAAAACAAACAAAAAAAAAAGTTCAAAAAAAAGGGATGGGGGTGTAAAAAAATTGTATAAGGCTTACCTGTGAAGGCTATGGCCCCTGCCTCTTCCTCAGTGGTCACCCTCAAGGGGCCCTGATGGGATTCGGGTCTGCCAGTCCTGTTGTGCTCTGTGGTTGCAGCCACCGTTATCCCACTGTCTCAGCCCTATTGTTCAGATAGGAGCTGAGTCCTGAGTGATGTTTCCATGCCTCCGGGTGCATGGGGTAAAAACAAATGGTCCCAGGAGCTGCTGTGGAAGGGACTGCAAATGTGAATAAAAAATGTGGCTGCCCATGCTCTTCTGCATATGCGTGGCCACCTGGGAGGAAATTTAAAGGGCCACAGCTCCATTGGTGTGTTCTGGCAGTAGCCACTATTAAAATGTATCCCTGGCTTCAGGGCCCGCAGCGGAGCCGTGAATCAGCACACTCATGTCTCCAGGCTTTAGGGAAATGTTTTCTGCCTTTGCCAGGGCATAAGTAATAAAGAATAAGAGCCAACTGTTCTGGGACTAAAATGTAAACAAATATGACAGCTCCCATGGGACACTGCAGGCAAGAGGCCTGCTGGGAAAGTTCAAGGGGCACTGAAAAAGCCCTGGAAGTTATGCAGCCAATCAGGAGGGACTTTGCGAAAACTACGGATGGGACTGCATGCCTGCCAAAAGGCGGAGATCAGCCTGAGCCTGGAGAGAGATTGGAGTGCAGGAGAGATTGTTTTGGGCCACCCAGCCCTAGGCCTGCATTTGTGACTCAATAGTATGTCTGTCCCCCAGCCAGTATGTACAGCTAGGTAGGGTTTTGTGGGTCGCAACTGGGAGCTAGCAGTGCCTTGGCTAGAGTAAACAAGCAGGGACAAAATGGGGAACTGGCATCTGCAAAACACAGTCATTCATGGCTAACACAGCCTAAGAACTTGTATTGTACTGACAGATAGTGCTGTAATTATCCCAATAAGCACTGTCCGGACCTGGATATCAGGAATAACATTCAGCTTTTAATTGTTACTTCTTTTTTTTTGATTTATTACACTTTTTGCAGCCGCCAGCCACTTGGAACCTCAGCCAGGTCATGGACCCTCGCTCCCACCTCCACATTAGATGCACCCCTTCAATACCCCCTGGCTTAGCCCCCAGGGCGAGGTTGCAGCACCGATCCAGCACGGGGCCTCAGACAACAGGATAGGTTGAAGGGACCATCCAGGAGGCTGATTGAAGCCCGGGGCTGGCTTCATCTAGGGTGCTCAGCAGCTTGGTTTCCCTGTCCCATAGGTGGGGAGTGGGGAAGTGTAATGATGCCAATGTCCTCCCTGTCCCTCAAGCGTCATTCTGGTGCCAGTCTCTGGTGGTACCCCCGGCCTCTGCCAGGGGTCCATCAAGCACCACTCACACACCCCTCCCTCCCCAGAGAAGGAGAGCAGTCCTTGAGATGCTCAGTCCTTCTCCCTGCCCAGCTCTCTTTTCTGAGTCCTGGTCTGCTCCCCGAACTCCGGTCACCGCGTCATAAAACGGAAATCCAATCACTCAGCCGATGGGTCAGACTAATTGTTTCTTCTTAAAAGTTCATCCATTTACATCCAGCATATTCATGGTAGCACTAATTAGAGTTAGCATTATCTGTCTCCACCAGTAACCACAGCCTGTCCCTTACTGGTGGTTACTGGTGGAGGAGTTCTTAATTGAAATTGCTATATGTGAGTACAGTACAAGTTCTTAGGCTGTGTTAGCCCTGAATGACTGGGTTTTGCAGGTGCTGGCTCCCCATTTTGTCTCTGCTTACCTACAGCTACAGTAGGCAAAGTACCTGAGACTGCAGCAACAAACTCCGCTCCCAACCGCTGATCTGTGCCAGTATAAACTACGTCTAGAACAAGCAAACAATGGCACCAGAAAATTGAGTGTTCCATGGCTTTATTGATGATGCTTGTTTAAGCAAAACCGGTCGAGGTGGTTTGTGAATCCAAGCTGATGATGTTTGTAACATTCGCCTAATAAAGCTGTGGAACACTCTGTTTTCTGGTGCCATTGTTTGCTTGCTTTAGAGTGCCTGAGAGAACTGTGCTGCATAGAAAAAGGAAGTTTTGCAGTGTTGCAGAGAGAGTTGAGAGCGAGAGAGAGAGAGAGAGAGAGAGAGAGAGAGAGACAGACAGACTCCTGGAGTGGTGCAGCCAGAGGAAGAGGAAAGGTTTGGAGCTGCAGTGTGAAAATAGAGGGACAGATTCTAGAAGCACCCCTAAGCATGTGGCAAGTTGTGACTTGCAAGGGGTGCAGTTGCACCAAGGACTCTGTGCCCGATTCTGTAAGGGGCAGGGTCCCCATGGCTAAGTCCTCCGACTTCTGCCAACCGTTCAGGTATGCCAAACAGAGGGCGTACCTGAACAGTTGGCCGCAGCCCTGCGGCATGCACATGGGAAGCATGCAAGTGCCTCACCCAGCCCTAATAGCCAAGCCTGAAAAGTCCTATCAGACCCCCCCCCAGGTCCCAATCCCTATAATGTATAAGTAACACCTCAGCAGGGCTGATCTCACCCCCAAGCCCAGATCCCTGAACCCAAGTCCTTGCAGTATTATAAACTGTAAAAAGAAAATCAAATACCCATTATCCCTGGTAGTCTAGTGGCCCCCCACACCCACATCTGGCAGTGCCAGACCACCCTGCTCCCCCCCACCCATTCCCAGTCAGCGACTGGCACAGCCCACCTCTCACCACCATGGCCAGCTGCTGACTGAACTCTGTGTAACCCCCCTACAAATGGGGGTTCCCAAAAAGTGTTCCTCAAACTTGCCTAAATGCTTACTGCCAGGCTGGTGTCCTGCATTTTAGCAGTTTAAATGTGATTGCCAGAGAGTGCCTGTATAGCCTCTGTGTACTGTCTCTTCAAGAGCTGCCTGGTTTGCAGTCATAAATAATCTGAGCGAGAGCTCTGTTGAAAGCTGTAACTATTTGCTCAAAAATAATTTAGAGTGATAATGATAATGTAGTTTGTCTAACCTGCCTTCTTTGCAGCAAGGACTGTTTTGTTTATCTCCACTATCTTAGTCCTGGACTGCAAGTTGGACCAATCAGTACTGGTGAGACCTAAAATGGAGCTGGACTACAGGAGCTGTCTGGAGTCAAAATCTGTAGGAATTGTAGTTTTGGGCGTTTGCGCCTTTTTCCACCTGAAGGGGAGCCTTTGTTGTGACTGACAGGAGGATCAGCCAACCAAACCTTTTAGATCTTGGGGAATTTCCCAGGCTGCTGCAGCTAGTTTCAGTTTTTGAGCTGAGAAGTGAAGAAGTAATAGCTCAAGTGATTTTTGAGCAGCAGTTCTGTGTAGCTTTGCATGAGAGAACTGTGAAAGGGCTGAGTTTTGGCCTGCCTGTCTACCTGCTGTCCCTGAGAGGGAAAATAGAGTTTATTCGGACTGAATCTGAGTTTTGAGGACTATTTAAGCCACTGGACTGTGACCAGACTTTAACCTAAAGAAGACCGAAGATTTGCTGAATGTGATTGGCCTGCCAGGATTTCCAGCTGCTTTTGAATCCCCGTTTTGTGCAAAGACTTTGCTATCATGACCGGAGAGCGGTTTGCCTGGTACAGTAGAATTTCCTTACATGTAAATGTGCTGTGTATTGAAAGTGGGTCATGATTTGGTTCCCAACTCTGTGAACTGTGTTCTGCTTGCTGGAAGCTTTATTCAGCCTAATCGGACTGAATCCGCGTTCATCTCCATTCGGCCTGGGCCATGCCACGCTGGCCCTGCAAGACTACCCCACTGCACAGAGAAAGCCACCGATGAGAGATCTGCCTGGGGATCTTCCCCCTGAGCCACACTTGAACAGGAACGACGCCTTGTCAAATTTCGTGTGGACCCTGCTTCTCCAGGCACTCCAGATTAACCACCTGCTGTCTCAATTTTCGTCCAGCCTGTGTCCAGTCTTGGGTATTGTGAGTAATCATCAGGGTAGCTCCCTGCAACAACAGCCTAATATAAAAGTGTGTCATCTGATTGTCTTGTTGTTTTCTTTTCACGAACTGAGCCCTCCGGCTATGGATTACAAATAGTATGTGTTGTGCATGTTGTTTTCTTCCATCACAGGGCCTCAACCAGCTGTAACATTCCTGACAAACCCACCATTCTCCATCTGGGTATCTAGAGTGTGTGACTGTTTATGGACCCTGAAGAGCATGCATAACTGTTTGATTGATAGAGCCTTTAAGCAAATTAACCTGATTACGCCCCTTCCTTGTTCAAGCCCCTTAAATAAATCAGATCTAACTCTTTTTTGCATTTACCTGACTGTGGTTCCAGTTTGTGTAAGAGAGCTGTATTGCTGTGATTTGCTGTCTATAACCTTGTTTTACAGGGGGTTCCCAGGTCTGGGCCAGAGGAAAGCCCTGGTGGTAAGTGCAAACAGTGTGGGTACTTGTGTGGTGTATCGGGGTATTGTGAAAGTGATTATTGTGTATTGTTCCGGCCACTAGTAAGGAAAGGGGAGGGATTTACAGTGCCCAGGTTAGCTTGACCACTACCAACCCTGACCTCCGGGTGGAGACACCTGTTATAGAACTCAGGCCCCTTAACCTACTACAAGACAAGCAGGCAGGTGTAGTAGCCCTTGGGATAGCGCCACCTAGGGGTTACATTTTGGAGGCTCACCACTGGGATTTTGTGCCTTCTAGTGGCCAAAAATTACAAATTATTGTTAAAGATTAATGACTTCCCCAGTAGAAATAGCTGTACACCAGTTGATGGGGTGGTGTACTGGGCAGGAGATTGACCCCCCAAATGCTCTACTTATACTGGATATTCCCCTGGGTACCAGTAAAGACACTGTAGACAGAGCACTTTCCAAATTTGAATGTTTAAAAAACCCTCTGGTGGTGGGTCAACAGGCTGATTTGATCGCCCAAACTTTTATAGCCTTGGTAGAGTGTAGTGACCTCGTGGACAGCTCTAATGTGCCACAGACTATTGCCCCAGAAGGGGTTCCAGCTGTCTGGAGAGTGATAACAAAAGACAGTAAAGACCCCGGGGAGGATGAGCTCTCTCCATTATCTGAGACTTTTGAGGAGAAATTTGCTAAGTTTTTGCTGGAGGAAGGGAAAACCATAGAGGACTTTAAGAAACTATTCCTGCCACCTGGGGGTGTTCCTTCCCAACACCCCCTCCCACTCCAGCACCTGTTACTGCCCCACCTTCTGTGCCCATGCCAATGCTGGTCCCTATATCTGAACCTGCCATTAGTCACTACTCCTACCGAAGGCTGAGAATCTTCTCGGGCACCCTCCCCACCCCCCCAAGGGGAGGATGACTGGGAGACCTGGATAGACTATGTTGCCCCTCTAGTACCTGAATGGCAATGCTCAGAAGCAGAGGAATGAAACAGGTTGAGTGAGAGCCTCCGAGGTCTTGCCCTGGCTACCATCTGTGCCAAGTGGGCCAATAACCCTGAAGCAACTGCACAGGACTATCTTGATGCATTGGAAAATGTGTATGGGAGCCCAGATTCAGATGAGGATCTGTGGTGGAGAGTAAGAAATGCTCAGCAGTACCCAGGGGACCCATTGTCTGTGTATGTACATCAGCTAGAAAAGCTGCTACAAGACTGCCTCAGAAAGGGTAGCTTGCCGCCAAATGAATTAGATTGAACTAGGCTGGACCGGATCCTTAAGTCTGCTCTGTTTTCAGAATTGTTACTGCTTCAGTTGCTCCTTGCCATCCGACTGGAATCGCCCATCATGAGCTAATGAAAGAAATTTGGGGGTTGAGCAAAGGCGAACCCGTCGGGGAATTGCACCCATATCTGCTGCTGCTGCGCAAGTGACCAAGAGTGATCAGCCAAGTGAGGCTTGGGGCAAAAGTCGGCACTTAATGAGCACTCTGAGAATGCAAAGGACTTCCCGGAATGGGCCCAGCATTGGAAAGATGAGCTACTAAAAGAAGTCCAAGAGTTGAAGATGGGTGCCTCTGGAAGGGATTCCCCCATGGAACAAGATTCTGGTCCCTTTCAGGATGTGACTGCCATGGGGGTTGGGGTGCACCCTCAGGTGTCCGCTACCGAGGGTGGCTCCAAGGCTGAGATCACTGGATTAAGTGCCACTCTAAAGGAACTGTTAAGACACGTTGCACCACTCTCGCTGCTGCAAGCAGATACTAGACCCCAATCTCTTACTACTGCTTCAGTTCCTCATATGATGTTCTCTCCAGGAGGACCCAGGAGTCTATCATTTGTCACAACTGTGCAAAGGATGGCCATATGAAAAGAGAATGCTGGTCTCAGAAGGACTTAGAAAGAGTAGTAAACAGACTCCAAGGCGAGCTCCGAAAAGCAAATCAGTGGCCAAGAGGTGACCGAAATGACTGTAGTGAGGGTTCAAGAAACCCTAACTCAAATTTCTTTGTGGCTAAATCGTCTGTCCAGACCTCTGCTACTGCCTCTCCAGACTGGTCCAAAATAGTGGACCCTTCAATGGAGACTATGGTGACTGTGAATGGTATTCATACTCGGGCTGTGCTTGACAGTGGGTCACAAGTGACCATTGTATTCCAGGACTGGTATGACAAACATTTATCTGATGTGCCTTTGCAATCCCTGGAAGGCCTACATGTGTGGGGCCTGAGCGACAAGTCTTATCCCTACCTAGGGTATGTTCACCTCTGGTTGTCTTTTCCTGCAACTGTAACGGGTGTAGAGGAGCGAGTAGAGACATTGGCCCTAGTGTGCCCCCCCACCAGACTGTATGATGGGGTTCCTCTGTTAATAGGGACAAGCGCCCACATGCTTGGGAGACTGGCCCAACTCTGTCATGAGAAACAAGGGCGATGGACTGGGAGGGCCCTGAGAATTCTGTCTCTGACCAAGAGGGCCAATGATTTGCAACAGAAGCCCAAAGAAGTAGACCAGGATGAACCGGTGGGGATCATGTGGAAGAAGGATCCTGATTCAATGGTACTGGCCCCGAATGCCCAGTGTACCATTCAAGGGGAGGTCCACCTCTGGAAAGATGTCAAGAACAAAATACTGATGTTGAATGTGCCAGGAAATGGAAAATTGACAGAAGTATTATTGGTCAAGCACAGCATCTTGCCTGCTCATGCCCATGCCTATGCACAATGAGTGATGATCCAGATTCACAATGTCTCAGTTTAGGAGATCCAGGTGAACAGAGGGTGCACCCTAGTTATGGTACACTGCACAGACACTGCAGTATTGCCCAGCAACAAGCACCTTGGTGAGAAGGAGAGAGTAACCTCAGACTTGTTTGACTTTGGTGACTTCCCAATGCCAGCTGAATGGAAGGCTAGAATTAGCAAGAGACTTGCCCAAAGAGACCAAGTGTTTTCGTTGAAGGAATGGGATGTGGGTGTGTGGAGTATCACATATGCCTGCACGATGAATGGCCATTTCAGGAGAGGTCCCGAGGCCTAGCCCAAGCAGACATAGATGATGTGAGAAGACACCTGCAGGAAATCCTCGCTGCTGGTGTGATACAAGAATCCAGGAGCCCATACGCCTCTCCCATTGTGGTTGTGCATAAGAAGAATGGGTCTGTGAAGATGTATGTTGGTTATCGAACCCTGAACCGGCAGACCATCCCAGACCAATATACTATGCCTCATATACAAGATGCCCTGGACTGCTTGAATGGGAGCAAATGGTTCTTGGTGTTGGATCTTTGCAGCGGATACTACCAGATCCCGATGGCCCCAGAAGACCATGAGAAAACAGCCTTCATCTGTCCATTGGGGTTCTATGAGTTTCTGAGGATGCCACAGGGGATATCTAGGGCCCCTGCCACCTTTCAGTGACTGATGGAACGTGCAGTGGGAGATATGAATTTGCTGGAATGCCTGGTGTACTTGGACAATGTCATTGTGTTTGGAAGCACCTTAGAAGAGCATGAGAACCAACTGTTTAAAGTCCTAGATTGACTGGAAGTCTTTGGCCTCAAGCTGTCCATTGACAAGTGATAGTTTTTCCAAACCTCCGTGAAGTATGTGGGGCACATAGTATCTACAAAAGGGATAGAGACTGATCCCAGTAAGGTTGAAGCACTGACTACTTGGCCCTAGCCCCATAATCTGAAAGAACTACAACATTTCCTGGGGTTCTGTGGCTACTATCGCAGGTTCATAAAAGACTATTCCAAGGAGATTCACCCACTCTTGAACCTTACCCAGGGTTACACTCCTTCCAATCGAAAATACAAAAAAGGGTCCGTTAAAGAACTAGAAAAAGTATACTTCCACCCAGGTGAACTCTTCGGGCCCTGCTGGATGCCCGACTGTGAAGCAGCCTTCCATGAGATCATATACCAGCTCACCCATGCCCCCATCCTCGCCTATACTGACCCCACCAAACCCTATGTGCTGCATATGGATACTAGTCTGCAGGGTCTAGGAGCGTTGCTGTATCAAGACCATGAGGATGGCCTGAGACCAGTATTTTTCTCCAGTAGGAGCTTGACCCCATCCGAACGAAACTACCCTGTGCATAAGTTGGCATTCCTTGAGCTAAAATGGGCCATCGTTGACCAGTTTCATGAATACCTCTATGGTGCAAAGATATTGGTGAAGACTGACAATAACCCATTGACCTATGTACAGACTTCAGTTAAGTTAGACGCCACTGGGCACCAGTGGCTTTCTGCATTATCAACCTATGATTATGCCATTGAATACAGACTGGGCCTGAACCATATTGATGCTGAAGCCCTATCACGAAGGCTCACTTCCAAGAGTGATTGGATCAGGCTGTCTGAACCTGACATTTGAGCATTGTGCCAAAAGTTTGATAGAGATGAACAGATGTCTGCAGACGCAGTGGACTGTTTAGTAGATTGCTTGAGCCCTTCTGACACCTGCATACCAGCTGCTTATTGCCACTTCTCTGCTCTAGATATTAGTGCACTACCTCAATTTGACAATTACAGCATTCAGTGGGCTCAATCCCAAGATACTATGATTCAGCCAGCACTTGATGCCCTCCGTGCGGGGAAAGATGTGTCTAAGTTACGTTCCACTGACTTGTGAACTGCTTTATTGTTTAAAGAAGGCCCCAGATTAAAGTTGCTCAATCAGTTGTTGTATAGAGAGACAGTAGATCATAGTGACAAAGTAGACAAGCAACAATTGGTCCTGCCCACGGCCTTTAAAGATTTGGTACTGAGATCCTTCCACAATCACATGGGGCACATCGGTATTGAAAGAACCCTTGACCTGGTACGATCTCACTTCTACTGGCCCAACATGGGGGCCGATGTTGAGCACCATGTAAAGACTTGTAGTCATTGCCTGCAAAGAAAAGCCCTACCTCAGAGGGCTGCCCCCCCATGTTAATATTACTACCAGCGCCCCCATGGAACTAGTCTGCATTGACTTCTTGTGTTTAGAACCTGATCAGCAGAACAGTGGCAATGTGTTAGTGGTTATGGATCATTTCACATGGTATGCACAAACTTTCCCCCAAATATCAAAAGGCATCTACTGTGGCCAAGGGGCTAGTGGAAAATTTCTTCGTCCACTATGGTGCCCCCCCCAAGGGATTCATTCTGATCAAGGCAGAGACTTTGAGAGTCAGCTAATCAAAGAAATGCTCTCTCTATGGGGGGTGCGAAAGTCAAGAACCACCCCATATCACCCGCTGGGAGACCCTCAACCAGAACGTTTTAACCGCACCCTTCTGGACATGCTGGGCACCCTCCACCCAAAAGATAAGCATAAATGGAGCCAGCAGATTAGCACTTTGGTACACGCATACAATTGCATGAAAAATTATGCTACTGGGTTCTCCCTCTACTGCCTCATGTTCAGGAGAGAGGCCCAGCTGCCAGTTGATGTCTGTTTTGGGGTCTCTCCAGATAGGGTCCGAGCCAAAAACTACTTGAAATATGTACAAAAACTGAAAGCTCAATTGAACCATGCCTATCAACTGGCCCAGACAATGGCCACCAAGAGAAATCTAGACAACAAAGAGAGGCATGATAAAAAAGTAAAGGCTCAAGAGCTTTGACCTGGAGACCGTGTGTTGTTATGCAATTTTGGACTGCATGGTAAACACAAAATTGCTGATCGGTGGCACCATCTTGCCCATGCAGTAGTTGGAAAGTTGGATGATTTACTGTTGTATAAGGTGCGCCCAGAGAACAACTGCAAAGCTGTCAAGACCATGCACCATAACCACTTGCTACCTATTGGTCAAGTCATAATTGAGGCTGAACCCCCAGAAATTGAGCCCCCTTGGCCGGTGACTCATGCTGCTGCAAGAAAGAGACAGAGTAAACTTACTCCAGTGGTCACAGATTTAAGGTTTCCTCTGCAGCAGGCCCAGAATGATAGTGACTGTCAGCCTACTTCTGACAAAAGTGAATACGACCATGCCTATTACCCCTCTTATGAACTGAGTCAGCTGTTTCGAGGCAACCCCCTGATAAATTGTGGGGATGAAGCTGGGCCTTCTGGATTGCCTTACCCCCCCAGCTTCATCCTCGGAGCCAATGCTCCCAGAAAGTGAAGTGCAAAGTATCACGTCTGAAGATGTTGAGTCTGTGTATTGTGGAACTGTATAATTTGCCTGAAGAAGGGGCTGAGGGTTTGAGTCTTTCTAGTGACATACCAGAACTTGAAGAACACTATGAGAGTGCTGACCACCCCCCTTCAGTGCCTTAAAGCTTGATTGTGCCTGAGCCTTCCAAAATGAGTGAAGTGTTGTAGAAACAGAGCCTGCAGAGCAAGGAGCCGACAGTGCCCCAAGTTTGGACATTCCCACCCAGGCAGAGGCACCCCTCACAAGTGACAAGAGTCCCCAGGCCAGTGCTGAGAGTACAGAGACTGTAGTAGTCCCCCTCAGAGAGACTGGCCAAGCTGTCAAGCCAGTAGTACGCCTCAGTTATGATTCTCCTGGGAGGCCTGTGGACTTGCCTCTCCATGTAGTTCACAAAGGTGTTTATGTTTCACCAAGCTCACTGCCAAATTGAGCTTGACAGACCATTCCAGGTTACTTGTTCTGCCCTCTCACCATGGTGCCCCTGCCCATCCAGCCCCAAGTTAACTGACAGGAAAGGCACCCTCTTGCATTGTTCAAGGTACAAGAAGTTATTACCTGATTTAGTATAGTAATGTTCAACTGACTTGTGTGAAATATGCCTAATGTATTGTCAGAATGGACAAAGTATTGGGAAATGTTGTGAATATGTATAGTAAAGTAATACGTTTATGTTAACTGATGCATGATGGTACAGACTTGATGCGGATGCCAAGTTTTCTCCAGGCAGGGAAGGGTGTAACCCCCCTACAAATGGGGGTTCCCGAAAAGTCTTCCTCGAGCTTGCCTAAATGCTCACTGCCAGGCTGGTGTCCTCCGTTTTAGCAGTTTAAATGTGATTGCCAGAGAGTGCCTGTATACCATCTGTGTACTGTCTCTTTAAGAGCTGCCGGGATTGTAGTCAAAAGTAATCTGAGAGGGAGCTCTGTTGAAAGATGTAACTATTTGCTGAAAATCATTTAGAGTGATAATGATAATGTAGTTTGTCTAACCTGCCTTCTTTGCAGCAAGGACTGTTTTGTTTATCTCCACTATCTAGGTCCTGGACTTCAAATTGGACCAACCAGTACTGGTGGGACCTAAAATGGAGCTGGACTACAGGAGCTGTCTGGAGTCAAAATCTGTAAGAATTGTAGTTTGGGGCTTTTTGCGCCTTTTTACACTTGAAGGGGGAGCCTTTGTTGTGACTGACAGGAAGATCAGCCAACCAAACCTTTTGTATCTTGGGGAATTTCGCAGGCTGCTGCAGCTAGTTTCAGTTTTTGAGCTGAGAAGTGAAGAAGTAACAGCTCAAGTGATTTTTGAGCAGCAGTTCTGTGTAGTTTTGCATTGGAGAACTGTGAAAGGGCTGAGTTTTGGCCTGCCTGTCTGCATGCTGTTCCTGAGAGGGAAAATAGAGTTTATTCGGACTGAATCCAAGTTGTGAGGACTATTTAAGCCACTGGACTGTGACCAAGCTTTAACCTGAAGAAGACTGAAGATTTGCTGAATGCAATTGGCCTGTCAGGATTTCCAGCTGCTTTTGAATCCCCGGTTTGTGCAGAGACTTTGCGATTGTGACCGGAGAGTGGTTTGCCTGGTACAGTAGAATTTCCTTACATGTAAATGTGCTGTGTATTGAAAGTGGATCATGATTTGGTTCCCCACTGTGTAAACTGTGTTCTGTTTGCTGGTACCATAGACTCCTTTACATATAAATGTGCTGTGTATTGAAAGTGGGTCGTTGATTTGGTTCCCCACTGTGTGAAATGTGTTCTGCTTGCTGGAAGCTTTATCCAGCCTAATTGGACTAAATCCGCATTCATCTCCATTCAACCTGGGCCATGCCATGCTGGCCCTGCCAGACTACCCCACTGCACAGAGAAAGCCACCAACAAGAGACCTTCCTGCTCCACGCTTGAACAGGAACGATGCCTCGGCAAATTGTGTGGACCCTGCTTCTCCTGGCACTCCAGATTAACCACCTGCTGTCTTAATTTTCGTCCAGCCTGTGTCCAGTCTTGGGTATCGTGAGTAATTATCAGGGTAGCTCCCTGCAACAACAGCCTAATATAAAAGTGTGTCATCTGATTGTCTTGTTTTCTTTTCATGAACTGAGCCCCTCCGGCTCCGGATTACAAATAGTGTGTGTTGTGCATGTTGTTTTCTTCCATCACAGTGCCCCAACCAGCTGCAACGTTCCTGGCTAGCCCACCATTCTCCATCTGGGTATCCAGAGTGTGTGACAGTTTATGGACTCTGAAGTGCATGCATAACTGTTTGATTGATAGAGTCTTTAAGCAAATTAACCTGATTACACCCCTCCCTTGTTCAAGCCGCTTAAATAAATCAGATCTAACTCTTTTTTGCATTTACCCTGACTGTGGTTCCAGTTTGTACAAGAGTACTGTACTGCTGTTATTTGCTATGTATAACCTTGTTTTACAGGGGGTCCCCAGGGCCGGGCCAGAGGAAAGCCCTGGTGGTAAGTGCAAACAGCGTGGGTACTTGTGTGGTGTATCAGGGGTATTGTGAAAGTGATTATTGTGTATTGTTCCGGCCACTAGTAAGGAAAGAGCGGGGTTACAGTGTCCCGGAAGGGCTGTGCCCAGGTTAGTGTGACCACTACCAACCCTGACCTCCGGGTGGAGGCACCTGTTTCAGAACTCAGGCCCCTTAGCCTGCTACTAGCCAAGCAGGCAGGGGTAGTAGCCCTTGGAATAGTGCTACCTAGGGGTTACATCTGTATGAGCACATACTACTGTAAATAGTATGTGCTCAATGAATGACAACTCATTCTTTGAATGTATACTATTTACAGTAGTACACACTCATATGGAGCTCAGTCAGCGGCTAGCTGAGGTAGTGAGAGGTGGGCTGTGCCAGTTGTTGACTGGGGATGGTTGGGGAGGGAGCAGGGTGGTCTGGCACTGCCAGTTGGGGTGATGAGGGTCCACTAGACTACCGGGAAGAATGGGAATATGATTTTCTTTTTATGCAGTTTATAATACCGCAGTGACCTGGGTTGAGGGATCGGGGCTGGGGTGGAGGCTCATGGGCTGTTAACTATGCATTTTGGGATCAGGACTGGGGGGAGCTGATAGCCGTGTGGGCTTTTCAGTCATTATTGGGGATTGGGGTCGGGGTCCCATAGCCCTGCAGGACTTTAATTACACATCATTGGGCAATGGGGCAGGGGTCCCATAGCCCTGCAGAGCTTTTATTTACTCATTATTTGGGAATGGGGGTGGGGGGTCCCATAGCCCTATGGGTCTTTTCTTTTTCTCATTATTGGGAACTTTGGGGTGGGGGGTCTATAGCCTCTGTGACTTTTCTACTGATTGGGGATGGGGCTGTGGGGTTTGCATATACTGAGGGATCAGGGCTGGCGGCACATTGGCGCAACCACTGGTGGACGTAAAGTACACTTACACCAGCTATTTGCTGGTGTAACTGCACTTTGACGGATGTCCTCTGTGGGTTGTTTTCGAATAGCAAATTCAGGGACTTGAAGGCTGCCCTTCCAGAATAGGGTGCAGCTGCTGTTGTAAACCCCCTAGCACCATGTCACAGGGCGTTTATGACCTAACTGGTGGTGTAAGTCCACTCTGGATCAAGCAGCCTGCAACATGTCACAGGCTGCTTTGCAGAATACCAATGTCGCAACTCCTGGCGTAAACTACTATTTGCACCATTTTCTTCAGCATAAGTCAGATTACGCCAGGTGTAACCCTTTCAGAATCAGGCCCAGAGACTGTATGTTGTGCAGTCTGGAATTGAAGTGCTTACCCCACAAGAGTGCAATTCAGAAAAATTGATACCCCTCTGTGTGTCACCCATGAGCATATAGTACCCAGCATACATACCCTTCCCAGTGTTTCCAGGTACTGCTCTGAGGGTAAGCTCAATGTGGGGGAAATGTGGAGTCATATTGCCAAGTACAACCTGTTTCTAGATAGCATTTAATAATATAGTGTCTAAATAGATCCTGCTACATTGATTTATTTTTGTGACTGTATGATAATGACTGCTTATTATGCTAGACAGGAATCAGGTGTCTAGTTAACAATGTGTTTGATATCCTTATTGACCACAATCTTAAGGTTTTCAAGGCTTGTCAGAATGCAAAGCATTTGGTAAGGGGAGTGTAAAAGCCAGCCAAATGGGGCTTACTTTTGAGGGCTATGGCCCCCGATGCTTCCCTGGTGGTTACCCATAAGTGGCACCGGTGGGATTTGGGCCTGCTGGCCCCATCATGTTCCGTGGCTGTGGCCACTAATGGCCCACTGTCTCAGCCCCATTGTTCGGACAGGGGCTGAGTCCTTATTGATGTTTCTGTGCCTCCGGGTGCATTAGGGGGCAAGAAATGGTCCCGGGAGCTGCTGTGGAAGGGACCGCAAATGTCAATAAAAAATATGGCTCCCTGCGACCTTCTGGGTATGCGCAGTCACCCAGGAGGAAATTTAAAAGGGCCATGGCTCTGTTAGTACGTTCTGGTGGTGGCCATTATTAAAATGTATCCTTGGCTCAATGCCAGGCTGTGGAGCTGGGGATCAGCACACTCAAGTCTCCAGGCTTGGGGGAAATGTTTTCAGCCATTGCCAGGGCATAAGTAATGAAGAATAAGGGCCAACTGTTTTGGGACTAAATGTAAACAAACATGGTAGCCCCCATGGGACTCTGCAGGCAAGGGGGTTGTTGGGAAAGTTCAAGGGGCACTAAAAAAGCCTGGGAAGTTATACAGGCAATCAGGAGAGGACTTTGAGACAACTATAAATAGGACTGCATGCCCACCAAAAGGAGGTTATCAGCCTGAGCCTGCAGAGAGATTGGAGTGCAGGAGAGACTGTTTTGGGCCACCCAGCCCTAGGCCTGCACTTGTGACTCAATGGCCTGTCCGGCCTCAGCTACCTACAGCTAGGCAGAGTGCCTGAGAGAACTGTGCTATAGGAAAAAAAATGAAATTTTGCAGTGTTGCAGGGAGAACTACTTGGAGTTTGCTGCACAGACAGAGAGAGAGCGAGAGCGACTCCTGGAGTGGTGCAACCAGAGAAAGAGGAAAAGTATGGAGCTGCAGTGTGAAAATAGAGATGAAGTTGTGCAGTCTCGAACTGAAGAGTTCTGCAGCAGCAGAAGAGCCTCAGAGTTTGGGGAGGAGAGAGAAAAGGGAGAGTGCTCTGGAAGAGAAAAGGACTGTACACCGTTCTGCTGGCACAGCTATAAGGAGTCCATCTGGGGCACCGACATCCTGGGTTTGGGGACAGACTCGGGAGTTGGAGGGCCTACCAGGGTGAGAAGGATTGAGCATTCCAGGCACTGCTCTCTTTCTCTGGGGGGGAGGGGACGAGTATCCGGCACCATGCGGACCTCTGCAAAGGCTGGGGGAACTGCCGTGGCCGGCGTCACATGCTGGGGGGGCCGGGCAGATGCTGGCATCATTGCATGCCCCCGCCCCAGGAAAAAACAGCCAAAAAATAATTCCGGCTGCTAATGATGGCCCCTGCCTCTGCTGCTGCTGCTGCTCCCACTGCAGACAAAAGGTCCACTGAGGGGGTCCTACTCCTGTGACCCTGCTCTGGGGAGCAAAAAAAGCCTTGAGAGTTATGTTTCCTGGGGAGAGGCATCTGCCCGGTGGCTCCACAGTGGGGGTGAGCTTGGGGTGGAGAGGGGTAGCTAGTGGAGCGGGGCACCAGAAACTCTGTTAGGGGGACAGCAAAGCTGGGGGGGGGGAGAGAAAGGGGCTGTAAAAGTGTTGCAGCAGGAAGGGAGAGAGAAAAACTGGAGAGTTTGCAGCTTGAAAGCAGCTATTGTGAGTACAGTCTTGAAGTAAGAGCTCTGCCTCAGAGACCAAAGCAGCTGAAGTGGGTTAAGCCAGGGTTTGTGCCCGAGAACAAGGAGGTTAAGTACCTGGGATCCCCCTCAGTGGGTAATTGCCTGTTGAGACTGCTGTTCTGTCGCTGCAAGCCAAAGTGACTGGCTGTGCTGGGGTTAGAGACTGAGAGGATGACACAGTGAGGATAATGGCAAGAGGTCTGCCTGGTGAACACTGTCTACAAAGGTCTCAGAGGCGAAGATAGCAAGGCCAGGCAGGTGAAGACCAGCAGCCTTCTACCTCTTCAAGTCAGCCAGTATTGCATTCTTCTGGTGCACCACCAAAAAGATATCTCCATGGTACCGTACTAAATCCAGCCTTGCTGAACTCCCTATTGAACTACTGAATTATAAGTACCCCCTAGCTGCGGCTTTGGGGAGCCTTTACTAGCAGCTGGCTGGGTTAAAATTAGGGGGGTTAGATCCTGGCTGGACTCTGCCAGAAAGTTGTGGCCAGAGCTGAAGTTTTATTGTTGCCACTGTTCAGTTATTTGGGCCCTAAGAAAAGATCCCCAGTGACGTATACATTGTGGTGTGGTACCCACCAAAAGGACTTTGGAGACATTTTGGGCAGCTGACATTGGGAAGCCAGGTGCACCCATAGGTGGAAGGTGGGGATTGTGTGGGGTGAAATTGTTTCAGCTAGTTGTTAATGCTGTTATGCTATTCTCCTTCTTTTTTACCTTCCCCCAAAATAAATACTGCTAATTGTTCAAGTTATATGCTGGTATTGTGAATCACTGCAAAAAGAGGGAATTGTTGTGTGGGGAGGTATCTCAGGGGGCAGCTTATGTATTTTCCTGGGGGTTGGTAACCTGCAATAAGTTCACAGGTATTCCCTGCCATTACCCCAGGTGGAGGCATGGCACCATTTCTTCGCACCCTGTTAGAATCCAGACCAGGCCCCTCAGAGGTGCATGTAGGCAAGACACGAGGGCCCTAGAAACAGCCAAGATGAGTTTAGGGGATGTTACAATTGCTTTTATTGAAAAACTCACCAGGCACCACAGACTACTTGTGAACACAAACACCTTTACGTAGCACCTCTCAAGCAGGGTTTAATCAGGTGATAAAGCCTTATTGGAATGTACTACGTGGGGGTGTTTGCGTCCGCATATAGTCTGTGGCATACGGTGGGTTTCTTCAATAAATGCATTAATTTGCACCTTTACCTCACTAGTGTGTGTGCATCTTTTCGAATAAACTACAAATGTATTCTTTTTTTCCAGACTGTTACCATAGAAAGAACCCCCCAAATACTTAATAATGCAACAATACTTGGCCATTTAAATGTCCCAAACATTAAGAGCAGATGGACCTGATTCTGCGTCACAAACTGGGGAGGTGCAAAACGGAAGGTAAACAGCCTTCTCATTGTGCCACCACACTTTGCATCTTCACAAAGAAGTCAGTCTGACTTCTTCCTGTGACTAAGGTGGAATCAGAATGAGGGTCATCCGAGTTAATGAGAGCAAACGGGGTTTGTACTCACTAACACCTTTTGTACAACAACAATGGAGATATGCACATGGTATTATGTCAATCACATGGTGCTATACAATGGGCATAGCTCCCAGACCAAGGCATTATCACCAAAATGTTAATCCCATTCACCTGATCCTTACCTTTTGACCCTATTTATTTATTTATTGAGATGTTTCACCAGGAGGGCACACTGAACAACAAGTTGCTTGTCTCACGGTGTGACCTGGGGGAAGGGGTTACATAGGATTGTGAAGGATGATCAGTTACAATAGTATGTGGGTAGTACAAACACTGCAACATTGTAAGATTGTGCAACAGTTGGAACACAAGGTATTGTACAATAAACAGTAGTGGAACATTGGGTAAATTACAATACATGTCCAAAATCATACAAAAGAACATATAAACGTACAAAACAGTAATAATGCGATAGAACCATTTATAGTGCATGAGTGTACCAGGAGCAGGCTCGAGGTAGTACGCAAGTGCTGTTGGAGTAAAATGGATTGGGTTAGGTTATGCACACTGGTGACCCAGAAGGGCAGGTGGATAAAACAGGAGGGAGAGGCAAGAACTGAATATGAGAAGGGGTAGCCATTTCCTGATTTCCCCATTCAGGATTTTGAGAACCCTGCGAGAGGACATGGTGGGAAGTCAGAAACTGGGGATAGGTATTAAGGTGGGTTAAAGCAGTAACAGCTGTGGAAAAGGTAATTGTGTAGGGCAGAGGTAAGGCAGGAGTATCGTATTTCAGGGGGGAGGGAATTCCAGATTTTAGGGAAACGATAGGCAAAACCAGTCTGACCGATGAGGGTGGAGCGGCAAGGGACCATCAAGGTGAGGGAGTCATTTTATCTGAGAGAGTGGGTGGGGGGAGGTGGAGTGGAGAGAGGATGAGAGATAGAAGAGGAGCCCCACAAACCAGAATTTGGAGGTTAGTTTGGCACAGTGAGAAATGCATCTGTGAGACAGTGGAAGGAAGGTTAGAGATTGGTGTTTCTAGTTTCTAGACCTGTTTCTAGTTGAGCACTCTCCTTGCCCTATACTCATGGTTGAGCTGCCGTCCCCAACCCCAAGCCCAATTACTGTCTCTGGAATCCAGTGTATACCCTCCCTAGCACTGTTCTTCTGCCCACTTACATTGTCATTCTTTTCCATCACTTGTCTCCATAGTTCCTATCACACTTAAAGGTGACAGGAAACAGATGCTTACGCCTCTAGATGCCCCCCTGTTGTCCTTTTAGTTTATTTGTTATATTTTGATATTTTTTTTTACCTTTTTTGTTAAATTAATAATCTAGTTTTGTTGCCTTTGTAACTACCCTGAATTCCTTTCTCCTCAGCAGTTGCTGCTCACTTTTCCTATTGCCTGAACATTCTATGAAATCAATAACATCATTCCAGACCATTCAGATGAATAGTTTGAAATGGGTATTGTTGATGTCACAGAATGTCTTAGAAATATGAAAAGAAAGAGCAGCAGCTAGTGAGGAGAGTGGGATTCTATGTAGATCTGAGAGTACCACAAAGTCAAATCATTTATTTATCGAAAATTGGTCAAAGTATATCAGAATTCTTTGCAAAAAAAAAAAAACTATGTTACTGCATCAGTTAGGGCTGATATCAAGCAGTAAAAATGAGGGAAATATGATGTTAAGGTTTCCAAACTTAACACCCCACCCCCACCCTACACACACCAACAGGCGGCAGGGGTGTGCCTTGGGTTTGTCAGCCCTAACACGCACCGCATTCCGTAACTAAATAAGCTGAAATGGGTAAAGTATAGGAGAATGGGGTGAGCATTAGGGCTAATGACCCCATGGCACACCCCCGGTGCCTGTTGGTGTTTGGGGGGGGGGTGGGGTGTTAAGTTTGGAAACCCTAACATCATATTTCCCTCCTTTTTATGGTTTGATATAAGCCTTAACTAATGCATTCACATAGTTTTTTTGCAAAGAATTTCCTTACTTTTTGAGATAGTGTAATTGTAGCCTTATTTGTCAATGGGAGCAAGGGTCCTCAGGACCCTGCCCTCCTATCCCTCCATAGATGCGTATATGTAGGTTGCTGTTGAAGGGCCCTGTGCTTCCATTTATAGGACAATAGTGACCAAATTGCCAGCATAGCCATCTTATTACCTCATCTTTATGTACCTGGTGCAGAAAATTTTCCTATCACTGCCAAAATGCAATTCTGCACAACTGCAACACCGTTCTGCACTACAGGTGCAAAAACCCATTTTGACTAGGATTTGAAAAATGACAGCTGTGACACACATGAGGTGAGGGTAATAAGAAATCTATGTTGAACATTTGGGGGCAAAATCTTTTAAATTTGCAAAGTTACAAGTGTGTGTAGCGAAATTGCAATGAATGGTCATAACCAAGGCCCCTGGAATTCTGCCGTTCTGCGGTTGCGGAATTTGCCGCAGAATTTGCATCATGCCGCAGAATATATATAGTGCTGCATAATTCATTGTTTTTGGTGAATTTTCATATAAATATACTGTTTTTTCATGGTGTCAGGCTTTCTTTCCCAGCTCGTTTATCCTGAAGCCCCTCCTCTATGTTCAGCATATGATGTCATCGATGACATCACACATATTTAGCCAATGACAGGACTGCATTCTGCCAGAGAAATGAATAAATCAGAAAATGCTGCTGCAGAAGTCAAGAAGCCCTGCCGGAGAAATCAGAAAATTATGCCGCAGAACACCAGGGACCCTGGTCATAACTTCATCATTGTTACATATTTTGACCACCGATTGTCAACACAGCCTTCATATGACCCCACCTATGAACAATATAAGTGTCATTATGCAAATTCTGCTCAAAAGGTGAATTTACTAAGTGACTGCAAAATCAACCTTTTGGGCAGGAGTTGCATAATGACACTCCCATTGTTTATGAGGAGGGGCCTCAAAAAGGGTATGTTGAAAATTTGGTGTCAAAATATTCAGAAATGGCAAAGTTATGCACCAAAGTTGAAAATTCCTTTGAAATACATTGATTTCCCATACAAAAAAGATCTTTTTTTGTGAGTCATCATACAAAACAAGATCTTTTTTTGTATGATGCAGATACAAAAAAAATTTCAGTGTTTAAAAAAACACATTTTAAGGGCATTTCTCAAGCAGTAAAGTGCAGAATGCAGCTAAGGGGGTCTCGATAAGAAAGAGACATTTGTTGGTTCCTTCCCAGAATATCACTTTTGGGGGTTTCCAAATGTATTTATTTTTTTTTTGTTAATCCTTTTTCTCCTAGGCCCCCCAGTCTGCCTTCCTGGCATCTCCCTTAGGTCTTTCAGAAGCCATCCCAAGGAACTCCCCACTCCTATTCAGGCCCCGCAGCTTCTACCCCCACAGCTTGCCCCCCACGGCGGGGTGGCGGAGAGTCCTCCCTATACTCCCCACTTGAACAGGATCCAGTAAGTGCTGCATACCCTTGGAACTGGGAGCCCCCTCTAGATATGGCCATCATGGTGCCATGACCAGGTGCCTGATTTCCTCTGTTTTGGTTTCCCCTCTGACGCATGTGGTGTGCAATGATGCCAAGGGACAGGAGCGCGCACGCTACCGCACGCACTCCTTCCTGGTGTCTGCCCCATCATGTCCCCCTTTAGACTGCTAATGCCACTGCATCGCCCCCAGCCAGCACCAATAGCAGCACACCCCCCTTCCTGGAGAAGGAGAGCAGTCCTATGGATGCTCAATCCTTCTCCTCCCCTGCCAACCCCTGACAACCTGGGTTCATTCCCAAACCCAGGTCACCGGTGTGGCACGAGGTGTGGCATCCAGCGCCTCAACCCATAGCACCACCGGGCCGGCCTGGGGTTTCCAAATTTGAATTTCTCAGGCAAAACTAAAAACAAGATGGTGGCCATATGAAAAAAGGATTTTCCTCAAATGAAAAAGGATGATGTCATATGAAAAATTAATTATTTTTTGTTTCATACAGCTATCTTTTAGTGCTTACTGAGCGTGCTCAGAAATTATTTTTTCAAATTTTTTAAATGCAATAACTTAAAAATGGTGTGTTATTTTTTTTGCCAGACTAGCAAAACGCATATCTGTGGGCTAGTCCCTTTCTGCCCTGAAAATTTCATAGCAAGATTCCAAACTGTCTTGGCTATAGGCAAGTTCAAAGAAAAATCTCAGCAAAGTCAATCAGTGAAAAAATGCTTTTTTCACCTCTCCAGAACTCAGAAACCACACAGCTGACCAAAAGAAAACTGCCACATCCAGATTTCTATTCTGGGCAATAGTGCATGCAAATTTGCATGCAAACCCATTGAACGGTTGCAAAGTTATTTAAGTGCAAAATTTCAAGTTTAATATTGAAATGCCTACTCAACCTTAACTATAGGGGTGCACTGCTATAATACCTGACTGGCATGAAAATAAAGATGGAAGGGCAGTTAACTACAATATGTAAAAATCATTTCCGTTCTCCTTTAAGCAAAAGTTATTAAAGGAACTGCAAGGGTCACCATGCTTCGTAAATGGCAGTTGTAGGGCTTGCCTGGGAGACTGATTGTAGAAAATGTTGAGCAAGGAGTCTTTCAAAAACTAACTTTATTCTATCACAGTCCACTCAAAGAACACATCATAAGCACTGTAGACTGCAGTACTGTGTTCGGAAACAAGATGGCAATGTATATAATGTTATCACATTACAGTACATAACAGAAATGCTAGGATACTATATACCTCCTATCTTCCCCAATTTAAAGAAGATAATAAATCCAGTTATAACAAAAAGGTATTTGAAATACTGCTATCTGATTAGTTGTCAGCATTCTGAGAGCCCTACATTAATCTCCTTAATATGCTTGTGGAGCCTAAGGAGAACTGAATAAAGGTCCTGCTTTTTTCAGAGATTCCAGTTTCAGAACTCAAAGCCTCCATTAAGACATGCCACCAAGTGCAAACTGAAATACAAAAAATAATAAAGTGAACAGTGTTTAAATTTTTGTTTGTAACTATTTAAAAAAACAGGTGAGTTGAAGTGCTATAAACTTGAATCTGAACCACTGTAATCACAGTATCCTTCTCTGATTTGTCTTCTCATACCTTCTCTTTCTCTAGTGCCACTCCACAGTGCCCAATCATCTCTACCTTCAATCCTCCCTCCCAACAACCATCCTTCTACCTGCAAACATACTCAATAAAAGAAACAGCCAGGCTCCTAGGTGATATCTCTTCATTTACTAGTGCTGGCTTTGATAATACGGAGACCAAGCTTATTTGCCTAGGGGCTCCTCTTCTTGACCCCTCTATAGCACATAATGCAAAAAAACCCCCAAAAAAACAAATACACGAACAAGCACTGTCTCTCTTACATTAGGCATGAGACAGAAATTAGCAAGGCGCCAGCATACAACTGTCTTCGCAACTCTGGATGAAAAACTGCTTGAACAGGTATGGCAGGATCACAATCACAGCGTTTCCACCCATATTGACGCCATGCACAAGAAACTTTGCCCTAAGGTTGGTGTGCTATACCAAAACAAATCATGCCTTTCTCTCCCGGTCTAGCCAGGTATCATCCTTAAGGTGATTTTGCCTGTGTTTGACTATGCAGCAGATGTAGTCTACAGCAATGCATCAAAGTCTACACTTGCCATACTGGGATCCCTTTTTCATTCTTTCTGCCACTTTGCCTTCAGTGTTCCATTTCTCACCCACCATTTTTCTCTATATGTTAATCTCTCACACTGTTCCTCCTTCATGGCTAAATACTGGCTTGTTACTGTTCTCACTTATTACCTCTCCTGTCTTTCACCCTTCAATCCTCTCCGCCTACTCCCTCCATTCATCCACTGCACCATCCTTTCATATCCCTCACAGTACATCTGGAGCAGGGCCAGTCTGCCTTCTTTATCCACCTGCCAACACTGTGGAACAACCTCCGTCTTTCCAACCATCTCTCTTCCTCCCTGCACTCCCTGAAAACACCCTTACTGACACTTTTCTCATAAGTCTGAACCTGCAGTAAGGCTTCTTCCTCTTCTCTCTACATTACAACAATTCATGCCCTATCCATCTTGTCTGCTATTGTACTCATTTTTGCCTTTTACTCTTTTGCATTGCTTACAACTCAGTGTACTCTATAATTCATATTTTACACCACTGTGAGTCTGTACAAATATCTTATCATACATTAGCGATATGCTCCCTTAGCTTTCATCCTGCTTTCCCCACAACCAATGTACATAGACACTTTTTACATTGTATTTTCTCTGAAATTCATTCCTTGTACTGTGATTTTATTGTGCATGCTCATGCACCTGTTTGTTGTCACTTTTTATTGCTGTATAACTCCCTGCTGTGTCCCTTCCACTGGGGGTCACACCTGAAAACAAGCTCAGGCTCAGAGTGCCTCTCCTAGTCACCACATTTTAAAGAAAATAAATCAATTAATGAAAGAGTTGATTCAGCACTGAAATCTCCGGTCACCTGCTCATATGATCACAGAGGTGGAGCAAGCTTATGCAGAACATACCACCACCCTTATCAAAAAATAGTCAAGAACTTTGTAAGTATTTTAACTGGTACAACATTCAAGGACATATGCTGGCATATACAAGCCACATGCAAGTTTTTACATAGGGTTTTGTGTAAGAATTACATGTAAGGAATATGTAAGGATTGTCATATTTTTTTTTCTTGCATGACAAACTCATGCAAGAAAAGTTCCTTGTCAATATCATGAGATGCAAGAAACATTGAGTGTGGGGTTACTGCATTACACTATTGGTTTTACATTCAGATCTGGGGCTAGAACCTACAACCTTCTGGCTCTAGATAAGACCTGCACCCCAGTGGGCCACTGACAGCATACAGTTCAAGGGCCAGATATTCAAAACTTTGCGCTGGGCAAAAATCATTTGCGCAGGTTTAGCGCGGGATTAGAGCGGGTCTGCCATATTCAAAAGGCCAAATAGAGCGGGCAAACTGCATTAGCGCCAGGCAAAAGTATAATGTATGCAAGGGGCAAACTGACATGAATACAAGCGCAATGCTATATTCAGTGGCTAGTGCCGCGCTAAGTGGTTTTTAGGCGACCTAGCGCGACAGTTAGCGGTGTAGATTACGCCCAGAAAAAGCTGGTCTTAATCCTAGACAGCGTCAGCTTTCTAACATAAATGGCTGCTGGATTCGGTTAAGTTTACGCGGGTCTTGGCGACCCTTAACACATAAATATAACACATAGAGACAGCCAAACATAGTGGAAGCTTGCTTGCTAACCAATGGCATCACAATGATGCCATCATCTGCCACCAGTCCCAGCCATGCCAGGCAGTAGTGGTGACCCTGCCGCCAGTGGACAGCATGGCAGTGTAGCCACAGCACACACCTGCTGACCACACATATCTGTGGACAAAAACAGATGCCAGCACACACATGCAGCACTGTGGGCATGGAGGATGTTGAGGGGAGTGTGTATGGGTGGCCAGGCTGTGCCACAGACCAGGTGTGGCCACAAGGCTGGGACTCAGCATGCAGTGCACATGGGCCAGTATTAGGAATACCCCCAACACTAGTGTGCCTTTCGGATACTATATGCCCCCCAGCCACATACCACACAGCTGTACAACTGCCACAAAACACAAAGCCAGATATGTACATGTCACTATGAGCATCACATGCCACAGGTACAGTATCTGTGGGTCACCAAACAGTGTAACAGTAATGTCGACTGTCAGTAAACACCTGCAGGTTGGGCCTGTCACTGTGACAGTGCAATCAGCATCACTTGCCCTACACATAGGCAGTGCTCGTCCCTCACACTACTGTCTCCCTTGCTACTGTAGTGTCTGCTGTGCATAGCATGCCCTACAGTGTGACAGTTGCATGCAGCACCACCACCACCTGTACCTATGCTGTCCTGTCCCCTGGGGTACAATATGCTATGCTATGCTATGCTGTACTGTTTACCTGTAGCCTGTAGCTATCATCGTGCACTGCCAGACTGACCTACAGATGGAGCTGCGGTTGGACCTTGTCTGCCCTGTACTTCCAGACTGACCTACAGGTGGCTCTATGGGACCCTGCAGTAACGCTAGGCAAACTGTGTGCAAATCAGGGTATAATGAGATGCTAATCCGGTTGTTTGCCCAGAGACTACCTAAGTAGGCTCATTTGCATAACGCACGAATATAGCACATTTTAGCTCCAGACAGCGTGTTTGCTCAGGCTAACTACTTAGCTCCGGCGCTAATGTGTTAGTGGCGCTAATAGTGATGGGAATATTGTAAAGTTTTGATCACTGTTCTTCTCATCTGCTGCTTCCTGCAACTGTACTGAGTCCATGTATTTGCTGGCACACACATTGGCCACGTGAGTTCGTCCTGTACCTGCCCTCACGTTGTTGTGTACTGTGTTGTTGTTGTGGGTTGCACTTCCTGGTTGTTTTATTCAGTGCTGTCTTATTCCAGGGCAATGTTTGCCCTGCACTCCCAGACCAGTTTGCATGGCCTCATTACCATGCTATATTCAGAAGCTGTTTGCCCTGGGCTATTCCGTTTGAATATGGCTTGCTTTGTGCTCCGGGCTCAGTTTGCCCGCTGGGCAGTGCTAATTTTGCCCCTGGGCAAAGTTTTGAATATCTGGCCCCAAGTGTCTTGCAAAAAAGTATATAAAACAGACACACAAGCAATAATCTTGATAAGTTTTTGTATATTTCTTGCATTTTTAAAAAGAAATGTCTTCATTATGCCCCCAATATTTTTGATTTGAATGCACAAGACCTCTCTTACAACTCCTAGGGCCAGATATTCAAAACTTTGCACTGGGCAAAACCATTTGTGCAGGTTTAGCGTGGGATTAGCGTGGGTTTGCTATATTCAAAAGGCCAAACAGCGCGCTCAAACTGCATTAGCGCTGGGCAAAATCATAATGTATGCAAGGGGCAAACTGAGGGTGTGTGTACATGAATTCAGGTGCAATGCTATATTCAGTGACTAGCGCCGTGCAAAGTGGTTTTGCGTGACTTAGTGCGGTGTGCATTACTGCCCAGGAATAGGTAGTCTTAACCCTGGGCAATCAGCTTTGCGCAACATTTTGGCTTTGCACGGTGTTTGCGTGGCTTTTGCGCGGCTTTGCATGACCCTAACAAATAAATATGACACATAGAAAAAGCCAGACATAGAGGAAACAAGCTGCTCACTGATGGCATCACAATGATGCCATCATCTGCCACCAGTCCCAGCTATGCCAGGCAATAAGTGGTGACCCTGCTGCCAGTGAACAGCACGGCAGTGTGGCCATACAGCACACATCTGCAGACCCCTGTTCTGTGGACACCAACAGATGCCACCACACACACATGCAACACTGTGGGCATGGAGGATGTTGAGGAGAGAATGTACGGGTGGCCAGGCTGTGCCACAGACCAGGTGTGGCCACAAAGCTGGAACACATCATGCAGTGCACATGGGCCAGTATTTGGAATACCCCAACACCAGTGTGCCTTTCTGATAATATATGCCACCCCGGCCACATACCGCACAGCTGTACAACTGCCACAGCACACAAAGCCAGACATGTATATGTCACTGTGAGCATCCCATGCCTGAGGTGCAGCATCTGTGGGTCACACAACAGCGTAATAGTAATGTCCACTGTCAGTAAACACCTGCATGTTGGGCCTGTCACTGTGTATAGTGCAGTCATCAGCACTGCCCTACACACCATAGGCAGTGCTGTGTCCACACCCTGCTGGTCCTCTTGCTACTATAGTGTCTGCTGTGTACTGTAGCATGACCTACAGTGTGACAGTTGCATGCAGCACCACCACCATCTGTGTCTATGCTGTATTGTCCCCTGGGGCACAATATTCTATGCTATGCTGTACTGTTTACTTGTAGCTACAGCTATCATCATGCACTGCCAGACTGACCTACAGGTGGAGCTGCGGTCAGACCTGGCCAGCCCCTGTACTTCCAGACTGACCTACAGATGGAGCTGTGGGACCCTGCAGTAACACTGGGCTAACTGCATGCACATCAGGTCATAATGATATGCTAATCTGGATGTTTGCCCACAGACTACCTAAGTAGGCTCATTTGCATGTCACTTTTGAATATGACAAAGTTTAGCACTGGGCAAACGTGTTTGCACCGGGCTAATGGTTTAGCCCTGCGCTAAACCTGTGCAAACATTAGTGCTGCACAAACAGTTCTGGGAATATTATACAGTTTTGAACACTGTACTTTCACATGCGCTGCTGCCTGCAGCTGTACTGGGTCCACACATTTGCTGGCACACACATTGGCCACATAGTGCACCTCTACCTACCTTCATGTCGCTGTGCACTGTGTTGCTGTTGTGGTTTGCACTTCCTGGTTGCTATATTCAAAGATGTCTTATTACAGGGCTAAGTTTGCCTTGCACTCCCAGCCCAGTTTGCCCAGCCTCATTCCCATGCTATATTCAGAAGCTATTTACCCCGGGCTATTCCTTTTGAATATAGCTTGCTTTGTGCTCTGGGCTAAGTTTGCCTGCCAGGCAGTGTTAATTTAGCCCCGGGGCAAAGTTTTGAATATCTGGCCCCTAGAGTGGTCTCCACATTAGTATTAACTTACACCTGAGGTCAGAATACTGTGCTCTACTTGTGGCATCACATTCATTACCTTGACTAATTATGATGTAGCTAAAGAAGGATATAAATTCAAGTGGGGAATAACAAACTAGGGTAGATAAACTGTAAGAGAATAAGACCCAGTTTTCATGAAAATGATTTCAGTAATGACAGGAAGGAGTAATCTAAGATTGACATACGTAATATTAGCTGAAAAGTATCTACATTGTACATTTTTAACAATTTTTTTACTGAGGTGCTTGTAGCTCGTACAGCTCAGAGTGTACATAAAAGTCTAGCAGCTGTGTGAAGACATGCATTCTTACTTATATGTATACAGAGTAGATCAATCTTCCTTACACAGTTCTGACAAAGTGTGATTCATCCTTAAACACATTTTATACTTGCATGTTTCTTGACTAGTGAAAGCAGTTTTTTTGCACTATTCTTACATCATATGCATGTGCTTACACTAGTCAAGAAACATGCAAGTATAATTTGTGATGTACCACACCATGTTTTAAACTTGCAGATTTCTTTATTAGTGTTAAAAATTAAATTGTGATCTTGTAAAAAGCTTGTGTGTACTTGCAATAAAGAAGGAAAATGACAGTGTGTGCATCAGATTAAATTCTTGCACACTCATGTAGAGCCTTAACGGTAATTTTGACACTAAGTACATTTTCTTATGTTATTCTTACAAATCATGCACAGTTGCAAACCTTATTTTTTTCAATAAGGGCTCACCCATCACAAATATCCCCCACAGACCACATAATCAATTCCTTATCCTATAACATAGGTTTCTGTTCCACAAGTCTTTCCACAATATGAAAGACATAGGCTGGGATATTCATAGGTCTGGATTAGGGCCACTAAATATTTGCTCCAGGAGTGAATTAGTACCTGGAGCAAACCAGTGGTATATTGAAACATGTTGTTACACTTTGTGATTGCTAAAGGCATGTTCCAATATACCACGCAGGCACTAACTGGATTGAGATCACAAACTACGGCCCCCTACTGGCCATAGGAGGTATGTGGCCAACAGGATGCTGTGGGGATTGTGATCACATTCAGGCTTTTAGTGCCCACTAATGGAAATTGCTCCACTGGAGAAAACTGCCATATTCATACTTTAAGATGCAAATGACCCCATAACACTAGGAACATGCTATGGGGTCAATTGCATCTCATTAGGACCACATACAGGCCAGGAGTAAAGAGTGTTTTTGACTGCCGCCCACCACCATTTGTCAGGGCTGCCTCACTAGTGGACTAGTACCCCCTTGCTTTCCCCAAAACAATCCTACCAAGTGTAATGCAACATTTCTAGTGTCTCATGGTCCCTCCCGACCCCAACATCCCTGGCGGTACTTGTGCAATTATCCCTGGTGTCCAGTAGTCCCTCCTGCCTCCCCAAACACCCCTGATGGTCTTTACTATATTACCCATGGTGTCCGGTGGTCTCTCTCACCCCTAGATGGTCTTTACTGTATTATCCCCAATGTCTAGTGACCCATGCTACCCCATGGGTTCGAATCCTCCACCTGAACCTGGCAACCCCCTAATTCCATCTCCCCCCAGAGACCTACACAGACCCTCTGCTCACCTCCATGGCCAGCCATCAACTGCCAATTTCTGATCATGTGGCACTGTAATCAGCTGTGATTACAGTACGTGTGGGAACATGAGTTTTTGGGATGCAGAAGGGACCACTGGACACCAGGGATAATACAATAAATACTGTTGGGGGGGTTGGTGTGCTGGAGGGACCACTGGACACCAGGGATAATACAGTAAATACTGTTGGGGGTTGGGGTGCAGGAGGGACCACTGGACACCAGGGATATTACAGTAAATACTGTTAGGGGGGTTGGGGTGCAGGAGGGACCACTGGACACCAGGGATATTACAGTAAAGACCATTGGGGTGTTTAGGGGTAGGAGGGACTACTGGACACCAGGGATTCATACCAAATGACAAAGAGTTTCAGGGGATGGAGGGTTGTGGTTAGGAGGTGTAGGTCATAAGAAGTGGTTTTGGGAGGTGGTAATTAACATGGCACTGATGGCTACTTACCACTTCTTCAAATCTACCAATATGCCGGTACACCTATATGCAAGGTGCTGTGAGCTGTTTTGCATAGTACCAGCATATTTTAGAGCCAGTTGCAAACTTGTTGGCGACTTATTAACCATGCCATCCAATATGGTATTCTGTGGTCCCAACCTACTTTGGGCCTGCAAAGTGGTGTTATTGAGTTGCTAGTGTTAGCGAGCCAAATATCCTGGCCAGAGTTCCTACTTGTGGAAATGACTCTAATTTAGGGCTCTACAATGCCACAGCACCAACATCTTCCTGACGCGATCCTACAGTGACAGATTTATGTCGACCACAATTTGTGGTCGACATAAATCCATCGGAGAACCTTTTTGTGTTTATTGCCCCCCGAACTCCCCATGTGGGGGGTTCTGCCCCTGCACCTCTTGGACATAGGGATTATCAACTCCAAGTTGGAGTTGATTCAGAGAGGGGGTTCAGGACTGGGGGAAAGAATGCCGGGGTCCCGGGGCGGACTTGACAGGAAACTGTCACTGTTGTCAGCATCGTTGTGTTTGCTGTAAAGGTTTTGCTGTGGGATTGGTATACACTAATTTAGCAGTGCTGAGGAGCATTGTGCTTCTGCTGGTGATGGTGGAGGAGCTCATACTGTTTGTTTGAGGGAGCAATGAAAATATTTATTGATGCCCCACACACTGTGAAGTGTTTCTTTGGTTACACTTTCAGTGTCCATTTCAATGTAACTAATAATTAATTACATGCAACAGGGTAATTATTCTGTAGTTACATGTTTGTTACATGCAACTACATTGCAGTTACTGATGGTGTCCAGTGGTCCGTCCCACTGTAACTACATTTCTTTTAACTGTGTATGTTTGTTAAACACATAGATCACAACTATATTTAGAGTGTGTGCAAAATAAGTTACATGGGGGAAATCCCCATCATTTGTCACCTTCAGCATGTTACTGCCACTACCTAACGCAAACGCTCCCACCCTCAGATCACCAGGGTGAGATGTCTAGCTGCGACTGGATGAACTGCAGAATGTTTTCCCCACTGTACTCCCCCTCCGTGGTCAACACATTAAGGAGCTAGTGTACTGCTGGGAATTAATAGTAACTTTCAGAAGTAGTCAGTTATCACTTCTTATAATTGAAGTATTTTTTTCCTTTTGTTAAACTAATTAGAAGATTTTCTACCTGTCAGTACTAGGTGAAATGTATGGAACAGCACTCTACCTGGAGGCTAACATAGTCAGTTCTGTTCCTCCCTGCACATTATCAGCATTGTGACCTCATTGACTGTGACACCGCTAGTAACCAAGAAGAGCCAATCTCCTGCTGCTTGAGTGGTAGCATGTGATACATGTTACTTATCATGCAGCATGGCTGGTAATGCAACAGTGAGTGAGGTCACATGCTTATGATGTAGTGGGAGGAACAGAACTAGATATGTCTGTTTCCAGGTAAAGCACTGCTTTTCACGTCACACCCAATACTATTAGGTAGAAAAGCATCTACCGAGCACACAGAAAAAGAAAAACACTTAGGAACTATAAAGTAATTTGGGACTATTTTAAAAATTGCTAATATTTTCTGTCCACTATGTTTTGGCACTACTAGCTCTTTAAGGAAGGCACATCATTGGTTTGCCTCTTTGTGGCTATCTGCTACAATATGACTCAGGGAGGCACTAGCGTGGGTGGAGGCAGATCGGGAATGGCGGAGGAACTTGATTTGGTTAAATCCCGATGCTCAGTGAGACTTCGGAACACTTGGTTCGCACTAGTGCTTCAGATGTATATGAAATGCACATAATCCTACCATCTTCTGCAGGAGTGGCGACTAGGAGCACAAACTGCATGCTCTCACAGGTTAAGGGATGAGTGCAGCAGTGGATGAGGCAGAACAGCAAGACAACACAATGCAGTGCACCGAAATGGCAAAGAAACCTCCAAAGGCGCAGGCACTGCAAAAAGGCATTAAGTATTTATTACAGTGCACAGAAAATATAGGAGGCAGTGCTGCACTAACCCCGATGCTTCAAGTCTTAGTGTGACCCCTTGACTGGGGGTAGTACAAGTTTATTTGTAATTTCACTGCACCACGTTCTGTGGTCTCTCCTTTTTCGGGAGAGGCTCTGTCTGTGTGCATACAGCCTCACACATGGTCGGAAGAACATACTGAGAAAATGTAATCTGAGAAAATGTGATTTGAATATTCATGATTCGAGAAAACATGATTTGAGAAAATGTGACTGGTCTTGAGTTTGCTTTTCTCACCTTATTTTACATGATTGTTTGTTTGAATTTTGTTGACCCGGTAAGCCCACTGGGCCTAGAAGTCCCTTTTTCAGGGGCGACCAGGGATACAGATGGTAAGCAATAGAAATTGAACCAGATTAAGCTGTTGGTGGTATGTTTAGTGAATGAGGGAAATTTGGCCAGCACACCGGGGAAATTCTCCTACTCTTTTCGATACGTGCCATGGGATCTTTAACATTCACCTGAACTACCACCAATCCAGGCAGATTGGACCTTGGTTTAACATCTCATCCAAAAGACAGCACCTCAGAAGTGCAGCACCCCCTCATGCTGCACTACAGTGTCAGTATTGGGATATTAACCCAAGTGCCAGATGTGGGAACTGAACCCACAGTCCTCTGATCTTCTGGCCTCAGAGGCAGGTGTGCTACCTACTGAGCCACTGATGTGTAATGGATATATTCCATTTGAGAAAATGTGATTCAAGAAAACGTGATTGGTCCTGACTTTACTTTTCTCACCTCATTTGACATCAAGTTCAAGTTCAAGTTTATTTCAGGAAAACTCCATTGAGCACACTCATTTACATGGAGGTCCTGATAGGACAGTGACAAAAAGGAACAGCACAATAGATGACTAATACAATACAATATACAAAACATAAATGGAATGGCACAATATGGTTACAGGGTACTGACAATGTCATTATCAGGTAACACAGCAGCTAATCCTAACACAAATTTAAATAAGAACAAGAGACATGATATGGAACAGCAACGGTGGAGCACAGCTAAAAGGGAACATGGTAAGATAGGGCCATGGGGGAATGGAAGGATAAATGAGGGAGGGTGAATGAAGTGCTTGTTGTATACACGGGGAGGGAGTACTAGCCATTCTGGCAGTGGCATGTGGAAAGAGAGGCCAGTGAGAACTGAACACGTCTCTGAATTTGGAAACACTTGAGGCCAGAGGAAGAGCCTTGTGGTTTCTACATGACTACACAAGGACACTCATCCACACATGCATGCCTGTTGTCCTCTATGACACAACCTCCAAGTCCTCTTCACCGTGCAGAGTCATACTGCAGCTGCCTAGTTCACTAAGTTTTTCAGCAGCAGAAAAACCCAGCAGAGCGTAAGCAGGTTAAAAGTCCAATTTATTGAATAATGGTTAAAAGAGTACTTACAACCATTACCATAGGTATGCTCTTCACTAAGTTTTTACTTGCAGGCAAAAAAAGGAAAAAAGAAAAGAAAGATAGGTTTCTGTGCCTTGGCCCATTCCACCAGCAGTCAGATTATATGTCAGATAAATTCTTCAAACTCCCACCTGTACCTTTCCTAGTCTACTAAATTCAGTCTGAGAAAGAGAAAGAAAACCGTGGCACTCACCACCAAGAAATGGCTGTAAGAGTCAGATACTCATATTAAGTCCTTTATTGCGTAGTCAAAAATATATAAAAACGCCATGGACAAGATGCCTGATGCAATTCACACACTCTTGTTTGCTTTATCAAAAGTGAGGCAGCACAGTGATAACCAAACTTATAATCACCCAATTAAAGTGACAGTACAAATTTTATTACAGGGTCACTGGTGCCTCTACCAATGTGACACATAACGTATATAACACATAATATGGATAACTGTATTTAATAATAATAATATTTATTTATAAAGTGCCTTTCAATTATCAAGGTGCTGAACAATAAGAACAAGTAAAAACCATAAAATCCACAATTCAGACAAATAAATGCAGAGCTAAAAATTAATTTAGGGAGTCAGCATAGCGCAGTGGTTTAAGGCTCTGAACTGCACATCTAGAGACCTGGGTTTGAATCCCACAGCCCTTACTTGCTGAAGTTTTATCTGTGTTTTATTATGCTTGAACAGCGCCTTGGAAATTTTGAAAGGTGCTTTAGAAATAAAATGTATTATTAATATTATATTATTACTTGCATACTGTGTGACCCTGATCAAGTCAATCAACTTCCCTGTGCTCCCAGGTCGCTCCAGTAAACAAGCTTGCAACTTAGTGTGTCACTCCTGGTTAAACAATTGGAAAATAAATTGGGTAAAGTAATATATACATATTACCTATAAAAACAAATTTATGCAAAACTATGTAACCAGGGTAAATATATTTATAATCTATGCCTGCTTAATAATGCAGATAAAATATAAATCACTGAGGGTTAATATTCTGTATCTATTTCACAAGTCACTTGGTATATGTGCTGTAACAACAAATTCTCTCAGGTTCTTGTTCAGATATCCAGAGAGAGAGAAAATGAGAAAAAACATCATTAATACAACACAGATTTTCCTCCAGTTACAAAAATGTGATCTATCTGATCTTAAGAAATGATGCCAGATCAAAGCCATAATTAAAGCCACTTGTACTGTATACTCCCATGGTGTAGATCCAGTAAGATTCCCTGTGTAACATTTTCTTATTGAAATGCCCCCCACAGAGTAAGACCAAACTTTTTCTATGCCAGTAAATTTAAAAACATGTTCTTCAGGCACTTCTGCTGAGTGCATATGTTACGCTGTGGCATAAGTCAGAGTCTTTTGACCTATAGCTCTGCAGTATTCTCCTGCACAGACACATAATTTTGGCACAGTTTTGCCTATATAATGGGCTCTGTATTTGCATTCTGCAAAATGAATCACACCACTTGTCTGACATGTGAATAAAGTTCTAATATCACATAACTGTTTTGACAATGGATTTAAAAAGTTTTTAGTTTAATAACGCTGGGTAGCAACTCTTGTTTGGCTCCAATATCCAATTGCTATGGCTGTGAGAGGGTTGTTGCTTACTGTTCACCAATTTATCTCTCAGTGTTTCTGCTCTCTTATGAACCATCCAAATGGTTCAGTCACCACTGATTCCAGTGCACAGTCATCCCTCAAAACATTCCAATGTTTCTTGATGATTCTGTCTATGTGTCCTGAGTAGGATGAAAAAGTAGTAACATAAATGATCCTTTTCCAGGGCTGAAGCCCGCCTCTGCTCTCTGATTAACAAATTCTGTCTGTCTTGATATCTGTCATGTTCTCCAGTGTCAATTACACATCAAATAGAGTACCCATTCTCCATACATCTATTTTTCAAATCCTCTGCCCCTAAATTAAACCCGTCCTTGCACTGCAATTCCTTTTCAATCTAAGGAATTGTCCTTTGGGTATATTGGAGACTGTGTGGCACAGATGGCAGCTTAAAGACAATAACAGTGTATTTCTATCTGTAGGCTTCCTGTACATATTAATATCAACAGTCCTCACCTCCCCTCTAGAAATTTCTAAATCTAGGAAGTTAACATAGTGAGTATCATAGTTACAAGTAAATTTTAAGTTTAGATTAGCATAATTCACACATTCTACAAACTGATGTAACTCTTCACTTAATCTACGCCACACAGTCACCACATAGTTGGTAAAGTGTTTCCACAAAATCAGTTAATCAAAAAATGGGTTCTTGTCTGAATCATAAATGAATTCATTTTCCCATAATCCAACATACAGGTTTGCCACTCTGGGGGCAAATTATGCCACCATAGCTGTCCCCTTTACTTACAAATAATAGTTGTCTAAAAAGGTAAAGTGGTTAAATCCCAATACACATTCAGACAATTGGAGCAAGATCTCTGTTGGTGATGCAGCTGACAGCTATTAGCTGAAGACTCTCTGATGTTTAAAAAGTGTGCTATGGTATTCAGCACCCCCTCATGGGGGATGTTGGAATACAATGACTCTATATCAAAAGTGACAAATAGCATTCCCTCTTCGACTATCATGTCATTTAATATCAGTAGTACAGCAGTGGTATCTTTAATATGTGATCTAAGTTGGGTCAAAAAAGGGATAATTTAAAAGAAATTAACACATTTGGAGAGTGACTCTGTTAATGATCCAATTCCACTGATTGTAGGATGGTCTGGAGGATTACTAAGTGACTTGGACTTTCAAGATGTGCAGATATTGTCAACCTCATAGGGAAAGGGGTCATCATTGTGCTGCCTTGCCTTTGCTAAAGCCCACAGGAGTGTGTGAAATGCATCAGGCATCTTGTCCATGCTGTGTTTATATATTTTTTGGCTACACAATGAAGGATTTAGAATGAGGATCTGATTCTTATGGCAGTTTCTTGGTGGTGAGTACTACAGTTTTCTTTCTGTTTTTTAGTCTGTTTTGCTACCAGTGGAACCCATATCCCAGTGCATTTCCTTGTTTTTTTATGCTCAGTAAATTTAATCTGCCCTGCTCTTCCTATAGGGCTTGAAGCTGCCAATGCAGACCCACACTCTCTTCTGTCATCTTCAGAACAAATTCACTAGCCTGTCTGCCTAAAACTATAGTTAAATATGACAAGAATTAGCTAACTAGAATTTTAATGAATGACTCACTGTTTTTGAAAATGTTCTGATCAAACATCACTCTTTTCACATAAAAGGAGATCCTTCACAAGTCAGGTCCTTCCCCTGTGTGGGAGGGAGGGAGGGAGATAGAGCTGGAAATTGCACTGGAATGTGAACAGCATGAGGAAGTTTCAATCTCCAGTATTGCTAATTGGCTCTGCAGGTCATGTGTCCTGCCAACAACTGGAAAATGGTCAGTATGTGCTTCCTGTAAAAAGTGCTGCATTGTGATGTTGAAAGGTCGAAGGTAAACTGAGTTTCTTCAGACCCGCTTTGATAGTGTCTAAAACATCATATTTTGGCATGTACGCTGAATACAAATTCAGCATTGGCTCATCCTTATATGGACCCAAGCCAAACCAGACTACTCTAAAAGCTATCGCTGAGTTATCAGATGATCACTGGATTACTTTAGAAGTGACTCCAGTGTTATCAAGCATCATCAAGACAATCAGAAAACTGTTGCAACAAATAACCTGATGAATGCATGATGATCCCAGATGACTTAAAGAACTGCTGACACCTTTTTTTGTTTGGGGGCATGCAACTTGTATCCAGTAGCTGCCTGCCCCAGGACCTAAACTAGCCATAGTTTAAAATTTTTTATCCAGTAATTAATGAGTATTTGAACTTACAATTAGCATAACACTACTTCTGCCTTTCTCCGAAGCTGCCTTTGTGCCCACCGCAGCCCCAACCAGAAAACTGCATTTTGATGATGTGAAGTAGGTAAGAGACTGCACAGCTATACAGTAGATAGGTAAGGTAAGGTAAGGTAAGGTCAATTTTATTTTTCAAGGCACTCAGTCCCGGAGGCTCTGGGTGCTGCACAAAATTCAGCAGCATTGTAATGCTATTATAATGCTATCAGTGGCAGTGGTGGACTTTGCATACTACTGGAACTAATAAAATACATTTATACATGTTAAGGGATAGTATTACATGTACTACCCCCTTAACATGTACAAAAATCTTTTATAAGTTCCAGTATTGTAAAGTCTGCCACTGCTCCCAATAGCATTAAAATGCCATTTATAGCCCTGCAGCCCCTTCCTTATTTCGCGTCATCAAAATGTGGTTTTCTGGGTGGGCCTGCGGTGGGCACTCGGGGCTTCGGAGAAACTCGGAAGTAGGATTACGCTAACTGTAAGTTAAAATACTGATTAATCCCTGGATAAAAAATTAAAACTATGGCCAGTTTAAGTCCTGGGGCAGGTGGCTACTGCGCATGAGTTGCCTGCCCCAAAGGTGTCAGCTGTATCCCGTTATGAGGGCGCTGGGTGAAGGGTGCAGACAATAATGGCGACTCCCTTCCCAGTGCATTTGGGAATGGCTACAGGAGGATATGGAGGCCAGATTGGGAGCACACGACTATAGATTCATAGAATAGATACAAGTTCAATAGGCCAAAGGCCCTCTTAAGAACTCGCCACCTGATTTTTTACTGGTGGTAAATATAATTCTTATTCCCCATATAAACATCTAAACACTTTTTAAAAGTGTCCAATGTTGGACTAGTAACAACATATTTTGGTAGACTATTCCATAATTCAATTATCCTTTGAGTGAAATATTTGGTTCTCTTAGTGGTTTTATGGAATCCCCAATATGTCTACTACCATTATTCCTAGTGTTGATAATATTATTATTCAAGGTAATGCCGATAGTAGCACCCAAATATCCATCCTTTAATGCCTTGTATGTTAAACACAAGTCTCCTTGTATTTGCCTATACCCCGTACTGATAATCTGTAACTGCTATGATCATGTACAGTAATCCTGGGCCTCACAAGATTTTATCCTTTTAGTATATTTTATTTGGACACCTTCAATAAGTTTGCAACTTCCTATAGAATATGGTGTGCTAAATTGTGAATTATATTCGAGATGGGGGCATACAAGACTGGAATATAATGGCATTAACCCTCTCTGATCCCTACTTTTTATACTTGCCAATATGCAGTTTGTTATTTTGTGACTTTTTTAACCTTTAGAATAGTATTTCTATCAAAATTAAAATTGTTTGTTATTATGGTTCCAAGATCTTTTTCTTCTGTAACAACCTGTAAAAATGTATATCCTAATTTGTAATTGTAACTCATATTGTTCCTTCCAATTCGCATTACTTTGCATTTTTCAAGGTTAAATTGCATTTGCATCTTATGCCCCCACTTCAATAATTGATCAAGTTGTTCCTGTATTTTAATTTTATCACTTATAGATGTTACATGACTCCCCAGCTTGCAATCATCAGCATACTTTGCAAGCCAAACTTTGTCTCTAATAGGCATTGATGCTACTAAAACATTAAATAGGGTAGGGCCCGATACTGAGCCCTGGGGCACACCACTAGTTTACAACCCCAGGATGAATAATTACCTTTTACTGCAACCATTTGTTGTCTATTCTCCAACCAGGAGTAATCCAACATATTATATTAAGCAATAGTTCAATTTTTAAAAGTTATTTTATTAAGACGGAATGCAAAACTTTATCGAATGCCTTAGCGACGTCAAGAAATATTACATCACTAGGAATTCCTATATCCAATGCTTGACTAATGGGTTCAAAGAGATTTAATTGATTGGATAAGCATGATCGCCCAGTAACAAATCCATGTTGGCTTACATCAATTAAACCCTTAGATTTCAAATGATCATTCATACGTTTTTGCAGTAGTTTCTCCATTATTTCTCCTATAACAGATGAAAGACTAATTGATCTATAATTCTTGACATTATCTCTCTTTCCTCCTTTATGAATAGGAGTTACAACCACTAAGTGCCAGGATTTTAGTGCCACACCATCTTGTAGTGACATCCTGTTGCTATAGGTACACGCGTACGGGGGTGGGAGCAGGCACACACAGCAAGGGATGTGGGGGGTGGTGCCACAGTCAGTTGCTGTGTCGACCCTGTGGCATGGCGGGTGGGTTGCCAGCATCGGTTGGCAGGGTACTGGGTTCGGGTCTGGGAGCTGGTGCGTTTTTGTTGCACCTAGCCTGAACCTTTATTTTTTAATGTTTTCACCCCTTCCCTGACATGCACCCCCTGGAGTTGAAAATCCTTTAGTAGGGGTGTGTGGGGGGGGCATAGTCCCACACAGAAAACATAAAAAAAGAAGTCCCCGGCACCGTTTTGCTGTGCGCTGGGGTGTCAGAGTGCTGACATTTTTTTTTCACCACTCTGACTTTTCAATAACAGCGATCACCTTTGGGCTTTCACCATTATCACACAGAACCATGTTAGTAGATCTTTTAAATGATACCCATGCAATTATTGTAAGCTCACCCGAGAATCATCTGTCACAATGATGTCTGATGACAAAGAAGTTAAAAAAGACTGCTTCCCTTTTATAACTGACAAAACAACTCTTTTCAAAAATCAACTGGAGAGATGGCAGAGAGAAGCAATATAACAGAAACAAACTGTTAGAGGTAATGCTGATTCATAATGGGATGGGGTAACTTAAAACATTGACAAACGCATAGGTGCAAGGGACACCAGTGTATACTAAAGGTCATTTTAAGAGTAGTTGGAAAACACTGTTTGATAACCCTTGTTTTTTGAACAGTATGGCCATGTGGTTTGTAGTATGTCTGTCTTAACTGTGGAGCAAATAGAGCAACTACCTGCCTGCCTACGGTTTAGGTGTTCTTTGTCCCAGTTCATGCTACCTGCACTTTCTTAAAATATATATGGCACAATTTTAATTATGTTTATTAATATTTATATGCTAAGAGACATTTGTTTAACTTGTTTTTGAAGCATGTATGTAAGTAATAAGCCACAACAGGGTGGGCATTATAGGATTTTAATGCACACCCCAGGGCGAGTAAGGCACGAGGCTGAAGGCCTAGTGTCCTTACACCCCTGAGAAGTGCATTACAATACTATGATGCACACCCTAGAGGGGCTTATTGTACTTATAAAATGCCTGTAATTAGGTTTTCTGGGGAGGAAGATGACATTTGGCACCTGACCATGTGTTTATGGAGATAATGCATAGTCAGGTGACATCTCTCGTCCAATGAAATTTCTAGATTTCTTTCTTGCTATTTCATAATTATCTTTATTTGCCAATGCTTACTGTAGCTTTCAGTTTTATTTCCTCAGGTTTACCCCTGACAGTGAAACAACTGGGTGATGAGTGAATTGCCATAATGTGACTATTCTTTTTTTTATGTTTCGTAGAAAATGCCAGTCACAGATCAGCTCATCAGCACAGCAGTAGGGCTACCACTCATGATGCATGTGACCTGGGTTCAGTAATTAGCCCAAGTAGGTGGGTCAGGAGAGGGAGGAGGAATGAATGTCCCAGAGGACACTCTTTTCCTTGGGGAGTAAGGGAAGGGTTCCAGACTCTGTTGCAATACTGCCACCTGGGTGACCGCAGGTAGTGGTGCAAGCAGAGGTGGTAGTCAGAAGGGGGGATGCTGACATGTCCTGATACACTGACACACACTTGTGTGAGCATACGCTACCAGCTATGACCTGTCAGTGTCCCATCGGGCCCCCTGAGGAAGGCTTGGAGCCAAAGCACTGGGGCTATGTGCACACAGGGTGATTTACAAATGCTTTAACCACTTTGTTGCTTTTCCTAAATAAAACGCAGTTTGTTGAAGTAAGTATCATAGTATCAGAGTATCATAGTAAAAGCCAGCAGAATAGGCCCCATGGTCTATCGTGTCTGCTCGGAAGCTAGCCCCCTACTGGGAGCTCGCTCCTCCACCCCCCCCAGCCCCAGAGGTGGCCCTCCCCGGCCTCAGCTTCCCCCTGTACCTGTCCTAACCCTTCTTGAATCCTTCCACTATGGTCTCTTCCACCAGACTCTTGGGCAGTGCGTTCCATGGTTTCACCACCCTCTCTGTGAAGAAGTGTCTTCTGCGCTCTCTCCTGTACTCCCCTCCTTCCAGCTTCCACTCGTGCCCCCTGATAGTTCCTCCCTTCGTAAGCCTGAATACTTCCCTGGCTCTGCCCTTATTTATCTCCTTTACATACTTAAAAGTCTCTATGATGTCCCCTCTGTCTCTCCTCTCCTCCAATGCACACAGATTGCGTTCATCCAGTCTCTCCTCATAGGTCCTACCCTCCATGCCCTGATCATCCTGATCACCCTCCTCTGGACCCTCTCCAGAAGCACTATGGCCCTCTTAAGATGGGGTCTCCAGAACTGCCCACAGTACTCAAGATGTGGCCTAACCAAGGCATTATACAGAGGGAGGATCATCTCCCTCCTCCTGGAGGTAATCCCCCTGGTTATGCAGCCCAGTATCCTGTTTGCTTTTGCTGCAACTCTTTGACAATTCTCTGTGTTATTCATTTTGCTGTCCACCACTATCCCTAAGTCCCTCTTGCCCGATGTGACTTGCAGTGTGGTCCCCCTTAGGGTGTATGCATGTCCCGGGTTTCTGATCTCCAGATGCAGCACCCTACATTTCCATGCATTGAACTTCAACCCCCACTTCCTTGCCCACCCCCCAAGGTATCCAGATCCCCTTGCAGGGCCTCTCTCCCCTCCTGCCCATCTGGCAGTGCTCTCAGTTTTGAGTCATCTGCAAAGAGACTCAGCCTACTCCTAACAGCCCACCCTATGTCCGAGACATAGGAATTGAACGGGAGTGGCCCCAGGACCGAACCCTGGGGGACCATACTGATGACCCTCCTGGGGGAGGAGACTATCCCTCTAACCACCACTCACTGTATTCACCCTGTAAGACAGTTTTCCACCCACCTGAGCAACTTCCCCCACCCCATCTCCCCCCAGCTTTGTTAGTAGGCCATTGTGGGGTACCGAATCGAGCGCCTTACTGAAATCCAGATAGAGGATGTCCACCGGCCTAAGTCAGTCCAGGGCACCCGTCACCCAGTCATAAAACTCCACCAGGTTAATCTGACATGACCCAGCACAGAACCATACTGCCTGTCATCCAGGTCCCCCAACCTTTCCAGCTGCCCCTCCAGCCTCTCCTTGATAATGCCCTCCATAACCTTGCCTGCCACAGATGTTAGGCTAAAGGGCCTATAATTTCCTGTTTCCTCTCTGGACTCCCCCTTGTGGATAGGCACCACAAGAGCCACCTTCCAATCTTGAGGCACCCACCCTGTCATCAGGGAGATGTTGAAGAGTGAGGCCAGTGAAGCTGCCAGCACATCCGCCAGTTCCTTCAGCACCCTTGGATGCACCCCATTTGGCCCTGGTGCCTTATCAGTCTTTAGCGACCGGAGGGCCTCTCTCACCCTATCCACTGTGATTTCACCCTCCCATCCCCCCTCCTCATGCATCCTCTCCTCCCCTTCTTGATACGACCCATTCCCTGCCCTAGTCTCATCCAGTCCTTCAGTCTCCAACTGACCTTCTGGTTCAGTGGGCTCCTCTACCCTTCCATCGGGTTGGAAAGATCCCCCACCTCCCCCGGTAAAGACAGAGGCAAAGTACTTATTTAGCACCTCTGCTTGTTCCCCAGCTTCCAGTAGTTTGAACTACCTTTATGTACAGTACTTGAAGTGACACTGGTCTCTGGAAACTGTTAGTTTAGGGGTTAGCAACCCTTATTCAGCACACCCTCCTCCTTTCCACTGTGCAGAGGCAGTGATGATGTTTGGAGTTTTGATTAAAGCAAAAAAGAGAATCCCTCCACCAAGGTACAATGACTCCAGCCTACACTGGGCAGGCCCCACATTGCTGACCTAGACACCCACCTACTGACTGAGCAGGACCTACAAGGAGGCATGACCCACCCTATCAACTCCACCCTGGGGGTTAAACCATGGAAGGATAAGGAGGCAAAGGTACGTCCAGGAGAAGAAGGTTGCTATCGTAGTGCTGGGGCTGCTGATGAAGGCAGACTGCATGACAGCAGTAAAAAAAATTAAAACAATTACATGTCAGGGCTGGCAGAGTGGTGCTGGCTAATAAGGTGCTGCAATATCACATGGAGAGACTCAACTTAGAGTCTTGGTCCCAACTCCCATACTCCAGGCTGGCAGCTCTCTGGTCATGCAACAGAGGCAGCGTGCACAAGCCCTGTGAAGTGTGTGTGTGGGTGTGTGTGTGTGGGGGGGTAGTGCTGCTCACTCCACAGTGCCTCTTCTACATTGTGAGAAACTGGGTGACCATACAGAGTGAATTCCTCCACTACAGGCTAGTTCAGGAATGGCAGCAGATGTGTTTTGTCATTGGGTGGAGGGAGTACCTTCATAGGGGGTACAACCCTATCCTTGGCTTTGACAGTGGCCAGCCTCCCATCGTCATCACTGGCACTGTGATTGCCCTGCACAATCCCCAGTGCTTGCATGGCAAAATTACCTTCTCAGGTGATCCCCAACCCATAACCTAGGCCCTGCCAGAGAGAGAGAGAGAGAGAGAGAGAGAGAGAGAGAGAGAGCAAGTTTTAGGACATGGACAGCTATCAGGGGTTTGGTTCTGAATGCTATATGGTCAATGGAGGCTGATGACAAAATGTGGTGTTTATGGTGGCCTGAGAAAGCTTGCAGGTAGCCATCCCCAAGGCAGGGGAGAAAAATAGTAAATAAAAAGGAAACAGAAGTGTAAGCCACCTCCCTGGCCCCAAGCAGTGAGACTGCTCTGGCACACAAGGAACCTGGGTTTGTACCCTAAGCTTGGGACTGCAGAAGCAGTGGCTGGTGAGAGATCAAATGGACACGCTGAGTCTCCCCTCTGATTCACTGATAAACTTCTCTGATGGTGACTTCTAGTGGTGGCATGGTGGCCGTGTATGAGGCAGCATAGGAGGTGACATGCTGAAGCACACCCCCTCAGGATGTCATGGTGGGTTTGCTGATAATCTGATTCAATCACTTGATACCACACCTTACTGGACAGGCAAGTGATGAGGTGTTATTTTGGTGGGCCTCTGTCTTCTCCTCTGGCATCCTTTTTGCTCTTTCCCTGGACCTCTCCCCTCCCTGGCATCTCTCTCTTTTCAGCATCCCGCTCTTTCGGACACAAGTCCTACTACTGTAGGATCTAGTTGCCACTCATGATCTTCAGGCTTCTAGGTTCCTGGTTCCACTGATAGATCCCAGCTTTGAAGAACCAACTGGTGGAGAGGGTAGAGGGCTGTTCTCCTACAGTCAGGGAAGAAAGCAGCTTTATAAGTTGGGGATCACTGTGGTACATAGAGGGGACCGGTGGCATGGGGTCATGGGACCATCATCCAGCATTCTCAGTGAGAGGCCATTTTTTTCTGTTCTGGTTCCTACTCCTTTTACCACCCATGAAAGTACACATTTGTCAGTGTTCTAGGGCAAGTCGGAAAGTGGCACATGGTCAAGCACTCCACTCAAGGTCACACCCCATGCCGCCATCTGGAGTTACTCATCGGATGATGAAGCAGGGTTAGAAAATGGCATCAGCCTTGGCAAATGCTAACAGATTTTGTATTTTTTTTTTACATTTTCCTTTGACTAACCCTGCTGGCTTGAACTGGAATACCAATGGAATCTTTGGATCTTCCCAGCCACTAGTCCTGCTTACTTGTGGCTGCAAAAGTTAATTTCAACCACTGTGCAGTACTCAACCCTTCCTTGTAAGGAGATTTTCTTTTTGGATACTCTGTTTATCTCCATATTGATCTCTGTTCCTATCATTCTGGACCAAGGTGTAACCAGGGTCAAAAGTGATGGTTTAATTATTTTGTTTGTAGGTGACTTAGCATGTAAGGCTGTTCAGAATGATTTTTATTTCCTAGATATCTGCAATAATAGAGTATTCATTATTTGGATCAAATAAAGAATACTTTCTACTATAGGAGTGTACGAGCAATGAATATTAATTTCAAATACCACAAGTAAAAGGGTATTATTGTATCTTGTATCCAAGTATTGCATATTGTTTTCCTATTCATGTGTATTCATGAAAAAATATTTATGACACAAAAATAATTAAATAACAAAAGCTATATCCCTTCCCAGATGCCCAGAGGTAGTCCCATGGCCACCCACTACCAGCTGCAGATTTTCCACCCTCCACTCTGTTTCCTCATCCTAAGAGAGAAAGAGGGAGAGATGGCGAGATGGAGAGAGGGAGGGAGAGAGAGA